>OY728161.1:46683556-51683556 GCA_963277665.1 Viscum album | reverse complement strand
ATTAGTTAGACATCACAGTAACAATTCCTCCAAAATTGATTAAACACGCCAATTTCACTCTTTGTATGATTGGTTATACAGCTCAATCAAAATACTTCAATGATTGGTTAGACACCCCATTCAAAAGATATTTCTTAAGAGTTAATCGAGTAATAGAAATATCTCCTTCTTTAGAAAGTCTTCATCTAAAATCAAATAGGTTCAGTTTCATCTGTGATCTTTTCTTCAATATCATAAATACTTTTAATTATACTCTTAGTCCTGAGACTCAGAAAGTATTATATTTGATTAGTTTCATCTTATTATCCTTTTAATACACATGTGAAACTGGCCTCCTTTTGAAAACCATATGGATTTTCACTCTTCTGTCACTTTGACAATGTAAATTATCAGAATCATAGAATTCATAGAATATTCTCAAGTCTCAGACATGAATTATTCTTCATAGCCAATATAAATATATAGTTATCCTATATATAGATATTAAAATCTATAAAAACCATAAAGTAATCATAAATATTGTAATTAAAAATCCGGAGATTAAAAGCAAGTATCCCTTAATTTATTCATCATAACTACAAATAAATGAGAGAAATAATTTCTATTTTTATTCAATCCAATTAATATTAAATTATTTATTCTTTAAATATGATCATTACTACTCAAAAGGATAGTTTATTCCTTATTTTAATTATTTATAAGGTTTTTAATAATTATAACATCATATAACTCCTAAAACACTTAGGTTTATTTTTCTTATGAACATATCACTCCAATTGCATGGAATGTTTTTCAAAATATTAATGAATGGTTTTAATATGATACATAAATCAAACCAATAGCATCCTCAGGGATTTCATGGATGAATGAGTAGCTCAAGATGTACTGTGAATTCATGAATTCCAATTTTCTTATCCTCAAAGGATAAATATATAAATATAAGTTTTACTACATGTATATATCAACATTCCTATTTCAACCAAAAATTAATCTAGTTTTAATATCATCCTTATGTGAATTGGAAATATCTTCTTTACGAGTTGAAAATGAACCTGAGAATAGGTATAAATGATCATCACATGCATAAATTTTGGAAATATATTCAGAATTGTCCATGAAATTTGAACATAGAAATATTTTATAATGTAGCTCGATATTTGTTCATATTAAATACCTATTTATCAAATTATTCCCTTCACATTTTATTCTATTCACTTCAACAGTCGCTCTGATCTCCCTTTTTTATAACACTTTCTATACTCATTCAATAGATTTCTTTAAAAGACTCCTGATAGTTAATGTTCAGAAAACACCATACATTTTTTCAATATAATTTCTGGTCAATAAATTTTCTTGGACATGAGAAACACTACATTAAGAAAATTTGAACTCAAAAAAACGTATTCTACCATGTAAAGGTCAAAATCGATTCTACTTCTATGAAAATGTCACGATTTATTATACTTATATGAAAAGGTCATAATCACTCATGACTCCAGGAATGTCCACATTCTATCATTATTATGTACTTAAATATAATTGATCATGCTTATATGTGTGACTATGATCAATTAGACCCTTCATGTGGTCATACTATTATAATTTTTAGTCACATGGGCCCTTCATACGGGTGTACTATTCCAATGTGTGGTCACTCAACCCTTCCTGTAGTATCACTATTTACAATGTACATTTTCATTTCCCCATCATGTTAATATACGATTCAAACATGTGTTTACTCATCCATTCATGTAATTTATCTCATAGTGTTTGGTTAATTCAATGTATGTCATGTGGTCAATATCAATATGTGTGGTAGATCACTCCATGCACAGACGATTGATCGAAAATAAGTTATGTGGTTGACGATTCTTTGTTCACAAAGGTAACCAATATATCTCATCAAGGGCCTTCTAAAAAACAACCCAACCACTTTGTGATCAATCCCAAGGCCATAGAACTTCAATCACATGATGTAAAAAATGTAATTCATCCACCAAAACCTTTCATGTTCTTCCTTAAATATCATTACAATCATCATCATATATATATGGAAAATTGGTTATGATATAAATCCAATTCTATTTTATGAATCCATAACAATCTTACAAGAATCATCCCGACATCCTTACTCACCAAACACATTTTGAACCATTTAAGAGAAATGAAACTCTTACATAGTCTCAATAATGAAAACATAGTGTAAATATGACATTTCAGTGTGAAGTTGAGTTTTTTGAATACCTATGAGAATCAGGAAAGGGTATGTATATTGAGACTCTATGTAGGTGTTATAAGAACCAATCCATTATAAATTAGTATTTATTATTATGTAGAATCTATGATTTGGGTGCATAACTAATCATGGTAAGGAGTAGGACGAAATTGTAAGCCTTGAAAAAATTATTTTTTTTCTTGTTCCTTTATATACTATATAACTCAAGTGAGTTTGACAAAAAAGATACTTAGTGGATCAAAACTAGAAGTATTCTAGGAATTTTAACGATAAATCATGTAAAAATTATTTTGTTCTTATGTGTTTATATACTGCATAACTCATGTGAGGTTGAGAAACACAATGATAAGAGAATCAAACCTAGATGTAGTCAATGTGTTTTAATTTAAAAGAATAATTTTCAAACTAAACCATTAATTTACCCATGGTGGTTCACCAATCCCCGGTCACTACCCAAGTGGTTAGTGAAGATCGGGATAAATTGAAGTTAAAGTGATTAGTCTCTAAAATACTTTTCAATTATAATAATCAGAATGTTCTCATTGATTTATTTTTAGTCATCCTTATTCCTAACATAGTTTAATAAGTCAAAGAGGCCTAAAAACTAGACCCTTATTGACTTCACAATAGAAAAAACCTCAATTATGGGGAGATCATTGATTGATGGGAAAGGGATAAAAATTATTTATTGCATTTTTATACTCATGAATAGGTTATCCTTACTTCAAGGAACAACTCCTACATAATTATATCATTCAAATTTGTATAACCATCTATGTATTTAGAAAATGTATATGGAAATAAAGAAAAAAATTGGTTTGTAATGAAGAAAAAGGTGGGAATATATGTTGTGAAATGTATCACCCATCAATGGGTGAAATCATAAAAATAATCAATAGATATGATTTTGAAACTACGTCCTAAACCCATGTGAAAATGATAGATATTTATAGTGGACATTTTCATTGGTTTTATAAATAAACATCAAAATCATGACACTATCTAGGTGATTTTTGACCAACTCACCATGTCGAGAAATATCCTTATAATTAGGGAGGATGGTTTAATAGAGTAGTTGTAAAAGATATATATCTAGAAGGTGGTGAATTTTCAAAGGTACTAGTTTATATTATCTCTGGATGAGACACAAGTTTTACTCTATAGTTTTGGAAGTTTTTGAAATAATATTTTGAATCCTATATCAAAATGAGCATGGAATGTCATCCTCAAACGGATGGGTAGTCAGAGAATAAAATATTGGCATTGGAAGAAACACTTAATGAATGTGTGATGGACTATGGTAGATCAGGGGTAGAATATTTTTCTTTTTTAGGTTTTTCATATTATAATAGTTATCAAGCAATGATACATATGGTTTTGTTTGAAGTAATGTATGTCCATCCATGTTTCTCTCCACTTTTTTGGGTAATGTATGGGAAAAGTTCACAAATTGGAACAAGTCTTGTGTATGTGAATTCCAAGAAGATTAAAATAATCAATAAAATCATGAAAATAACCTATAACCACTATAAATATTATATAGATAATATTTTTTATTTTTTATAATTTGATGTGGGGATAATATATTCTTATGAGTATCTCTAATGTTTGTGCACCACAATCTGGGTAAGAAAGAGAAAATAGATCCTCTACATTTTTCCTATAAAATATTATCGAGAATATGAGATATATTTCTTATATATTGGATCTATTACCATTATTAAAATCTATTTATGATGTTTTCTATATATCACAACTATTTAGTACCATCCCAAACTTGATTATGTGATTAGTTTGGATTATATCGCACTTGATCAGGATGCTACGTTTATCTACACCACGACTCAAATTTTGGATAGGTATTGCAAGATTTAATGTGGTAGGAATATCTAATTAGTTAAAGTATTATGGTAATATAGAAAAGTGAAATAAGTGACCTGGGATTAATATAGAATTATGGAAGAGAAATGACATGATATTTTCAAAGACATCGTTAACTTCAAAAATTAAAAAGATAGAAAACCCAACAGTAAAGAGAATTTAAAATCTCAGGTTTGAGGTAATTAAACATTTTATTATGTATTTTATATCATTAAATAGGTTGGGGATGGTTTCAGTATGTCCCATATGTTTGTGGATGTACTGGTGGGTTTCTAGGGTGTATAGTTGGTGTAATGTTTGGGGAAACTTTGTGAGATTCCCCAATAACCATTTAGAATGATATTATGGTATTTGGGTATGAAAAAGATTTTTATAGGGTTTGGGTAAACTATGTATTTATGTAATGTGGCCCTGTGTATTTTTAGATAGTTGAATTTTCATATTTGGTGAATGGTTTACAAAACCATATATCCAAACAATGTATGATTTTTAAAATTCCAAAAATTAGATTTTTAACCTAACTATTCCCCCAAAATGACCACTTCTTCCATACATACAAGGTATCTCAAACCACAAGTGTTCCTTTTGTGATTTTGAAGATCCCATTAATTTTTAAGTTCCCTATATTTTAATTTTAAAGCATGTGGCCTATGTATTGAAGGTAATACACATGTCTCTTAATATACTCTTATCTCCACTAATTTTCTTATCATTGTTAACACTATTTTTGGGCTTCTAGGCTTCAATACTTTGGTGAGAGTGTATTTTTTGTGTCTTTCATTGTAATCCATGATAGGTGGGTTTTGGGGGACTATATTTACAAAATTTTGGAACTATTATTTTAAACACTATTGTGCATTGTAGGTCACTTCTACCTCACTTTCCTTTTTCATGAACATAAAGGTTTGTGGTTGTTAAAATTAAATTATTGTGTTTAATAGTGTAAAATCCCTATTCAATTGTAATTAAACAATTATCTTGTTGTTGTTTGGGTTTCAGAAATAATGGTCATGGGTGATGCCCTAAATGTGTTTGGAAAAATATAGAAATGATGTTTTTATTTTCAAATAAATGAACATTAGTGTCTATAAACATGTATTTTCTTGTTTTAGGGTGAATTGATTATGTATATGGATGGGTAAATATTGGAACAAACTTTTTTACTAGTTTTTTCTAATGTTTTACCATAGATTATACTACTAAATCATGAATTGGTACGGAAGGGATGAATTTCCCTCACAAGAGATTTCCATTAAGTTAGTCTTTCTTGGATCAAGGATGCATTTAATTAGTGAAATTGATCATAAAGGGGTGGGTTTAGTCCATTTCATGGGTTCCTATGTTATTGATGAAGGTTTTTTTGTTCTGTTATTTTCTTATACTAGGTGTATATATATATATATATATCTTTTTCAGTGGTTTTTATGCTTCTCACCTGCTTTGTATAAAATGTATGCTATCTTTTTTTGTTCTAGTAGAATGTGTAGAAAGTATATAGTGGATCGAATACTAGGTTTATATGGTCGCCCATCTGCATATACATCTTGGTTTGTAAACAATTTTTTTACATGATTTAGGTATGGGGAAGACCCCTTAGTTATTTTGTAGAACATCATGATGTTGTGGTCATTGGCAATGGGTGTGGGATCTAGGGTGTTCTTCTGGTATGAATATTGGTGTAGTGAATCATTTTTCAAATTAATTTCTCTATTGAGTATTTGGGTAATCTAGACTTATTATGTGATAGTGTTTCTTATTTCAATTATTTTTATTGTTATTTTATGTAATTGTAGTTTGGAATTGTTTTTACCAAACATAATATATATTTTTTCAAAATTGTGTTTTTTACTATAGGTTGTTTCATATGAATGGTAAAATCAACCTCTAATGATATTGTAAAACCCTAGGCATTTTTTCAACCTTTGGAATCTGGGTGATTCACTTAAGTCTTGTGGAATTAAAATCTAGAAATAGTTGATGGGTTAGGGCCAATATGTTACATAAAAAATCCTAACTCATTGAGAATAAAAAAACAAAAATAAAGTCTATATATGTGTGTATAATACATTTTTTATTTTAATAACTAATTTAGTTATTAGAAAAAATAGTTGTGATGGAAATTTTATATTTTAATTTGTGCTAATATAACCAATAGAAAAGTAAAAAATTATTTGTGGCCAATTTTAACCCTAATAAAGGAGGCCTTTATCAGTACTTATTTAAATAATAGATAAAGTACACAATTGTTTTTATATGAATTTATACTTGTGTAAGAAAATTTATTTAATGAATAAATCTATGTCTTATCCATATATTTTATTAAAAAAATTAATAATGAATTTGTTTTAAATATTAGATATAGAACAGTTTAGTGAAGAGAAAAACTAAATATTCAAAATCAACAGAAATAATTTAATATATAGTTGTTATGATGGGATAAAAAGAAGTGAAGAAACATATATACAACCAAGGTACAATTTGAGTTTGTAAACAGCTCCACGATAAGTTTATTACACCCTCATCATGGTCTACTATATTTAAATGAATTTAAAGGCCCTATTTTTTAGAGTTTTCCATAGGCTTAGGACTACTATATTATAGGCCTGATATGACTAAATCATAATTAGAAAGTGACCTAAAGGGATTTATCACTACTCTAAAAAAATGTAAAAAGCCATCAGTAATAGGGTATGGGTGAATTTCTCAACACTAAAATAGAAATATGAATGAAAAATTTTATAGTTCTTTTTTTGCACAATGTATCATAAGGACCACTGTGGCTGCAATGTAGTGTTGTAGAATGCAAAAAATATAGATAAATAAATACATTATTAATACATTATTTTAAATATTAAAATAACTATAATGAATACTAAAGTCTTCATAATACATAAAATAAATAAATATCATTATTTCATAACATTTTTTCGTATTGTATTATTTTTACAGTAATAATAAATACAACAATTATATAAAAATAACGTGTTTAGAAGAATATGTTGATGAATAAAAAATTATTTAACCTATAACCTATGTACTCATAATTGATAAAACAATATATAATTAATAAAAAAAATAAGTTTTTATTAATAACACTAATTAAATTTAAAAATAATAAAAATGAGAAAAAATCAATAGTAAATTCCATCTACACCACATATGAGATTGATGTGAGGTTAATTTATACATGTCACAAATTAAAAAATTGAATATTGGTATAGTTGTTCATAAAAATTTGACTACACTTTTCGGTTTGGAGTACCAAACACACATTTTTTACTTATTAAATACTAAAAATTAAAAATACACATTCCAAACTATTGACAACACTACGCACCATAATGATGTATGGATTAATCCTATAAGTGAAAACGAAATTAGCCATCATTTTTTCAATAGTTTTATGATAATGTGATATTTTTCACATTTTTTAACATGAAACATATGTTATGAGTTGAAATATTATTTCTAAATTGGTATCATGGAAATTTGTTTATACAAACCAAACCACATGCCTAAATGAAGTGAGGTTCATTCCAAAAGGTAACAAGGGAATCAATGATCATTGTTCTAGAGTTTCATGACAATATGATATGAACTTCTCAAAACTGGGCATGTTACAACGTTCTTTAAAAAATATCTCTTTATAATTGAAAACATTCACATTTAGTCATTTTAAGGACACAATATATTGAAGTAAAAATTGGTTCATTCATAAATTTCCTAAATAAATCACTGATTGTTGTTATAGAATTTCATGAAAATCATAATTATTCTAATAATTTTTTAAATGTGACACACATTTTGAATTATATCAATTCTTATAATGAAAATATACCTACACATGTATCAATAAGAACACATATCATAATGTTATAAATTTTGTTCTTATAGATGGTAAAATAATAAATTGTCATTTTTATAGTGTTTAGTGATAACTATATGTCGTTTTCATGGTTTTTTCATGTAACATGTGTTATAAAAAGTATGAGTTTTAAATTAGAGACAAATATTTTTTGTCATTACAACCAAACCATACCACCAATTATGATATGATCATTCCAAAATGAAAAAAAATTGAATCAGTGATTGATTTACTAGAACATCATGGCAATTTAATATTTTTTTAAATTTCTCATGTGATTATTATTTTGAAGTAAAATACCACATCAAAATTGAAACATTAAACTTTCAACATTCCAAGAACACCACATTATATAATTATGTGTTACTCATACATGCATGTCACAAATTATACGTTTATCATTTTCCAATAGTTATATAGAATTATTAATTTTTTAGTTCAATTTGGATCATGTAATGAACATTTTTAATTTCGCTAACACTTGTAATGAAAAAATACACTTTCAATAATACTAGACACACCAATATTTTTAATAATGTTTCAAACATTAATATTGGATACAAATTAATAAAAATTCATTTTACAGTATTTTCATGAAAATCCAATCATATTTTAATAGTTCCGATCATCTAATGCATTTTTTAAACTAAAATATTACTTCTAAATAAAGAAATATACTTTTATTCATAGTGACCAAGAAAGAATTCAACAAGTGATATTTATTCCTACATGTGAAAAATTAAAAAATGGTTATTTATTTATAATTTCACAAAAATAGAGGATCGTTTCATATAATTGCCCATGAGACACAATTTTTGAACTCAAATTTCACTTTTAAATTTAAAATATACACTTTAAATTATACCAGACAGATTTAAGGGTGGTAAATTCCCATATGTTATAAATTAATCATAAATCCTTATCATAGATTTTAAAGTAAGTTATTTTTTAATCATAATCCTTGATCAGCTCTAACCATCTCCTTTAGTTTATGCTTATATACTTTTATGTAAATATATACGTTTAACTTTTATGGTCAGTATATAGAAATCTAACTTCTCACAATATATATAACACCTTTATATGATTAATGAATATATTAACATTATTAATTTTAGATCGTGTGTCAGTAAATATTTTCTTATGAATCTTTAATTTATGTAAGGAATAAGTTATCACCTTATGATTTTCCTTCAAAATATAACTCAATCCCTTATTTAATGTGTCATTATATATCACATATCATTCTCTACAACATGGTAGTGTGAGTGAAGGTGAAGTGACTAACCTATTCATATGATACTTGATGTTTTATTTAAATTATTATAACTAGATAATCTTCACAAATTTTCATTTCTACATGATTAGTGGAATAAATAATTATCATAAATTTAAAACAAATCATGGATGGTAAATAGTTTATAGGAGAAAAATATTCAATTATCATTATATATGTGGTTTGGGTTATTCTTCAAGAACATTTTTCTAGGAATAATTCACAGATAGACCATCGATGTGTTTGCATCACCCATGAATGATAATTTCCTCAACCAAAATATACACTTCCTAGATTTAGAAAAACAATATTCTTTCTTAAGATCTCCAACACAATTTTAAAATGTTCCTCATATCTTCTTTTATCATAGAATATTTATTAATTTTATCAACAAATACTAGTATAAATTTACCAATATAACATCCAAATAATTTTTCTTTAAATCCATGAAGATTACTGAGGGTTTGTATGTTCAATATTAAATACAATAAATGCATAGTGTCTATCTCTTATATTTAAGGTTGTGTATGGTATATCATGCCATTTCATGCTTAATTTATCATTTCCAAATTGAATATATTATTTTGAGAATTATTGTTCCCCATGAATTTGATAGGAAAATTCACCTATATGGGATATATTATAATTTCAAATGATCCCAATATTATTATACTTGTCATCATAAACACCAAATACATTAACCCACCACCTTCTTAGAAAAACATCAGTTATACCTCATAACAGAGCAATATGTCTTATAAATCCCTTATTCAATTTATATTATAGATTATTTTTCAATTATTCAAAATTAATATGTGTTATTTTATAAGGTCTATTTCATATAGGAATAATACCCTGTATTAGATCAATTAAAATCTCAATCTCATATTATGGGGGAATACCAACTGACTCATTAGGATATTTATCAACATATTCCTGAAAAAGTGAAATATCATAATTTTCTTTATTATCTGACTATTTGATCCAAATATGCATTTTTATTAGTCATTAATACATATATTAGGGAATTACATTCCACAGAGAATTCAAAATCATCCTTGTATCAATATAGGATCCCGGGATAATTTAGGTAATGGATGGAGACTTCATTCCCTTTAAAATTGATATTAGATCTATTTTGGGAGATCTAATCCATGACCAATATCACATCAAAGTCTAGCAAGGTGAGATTAAAAGGATTATAAGGGATAATATTATCAAAAATACCAATTATTGAAGAGTTATATACTTTTGATGCAATCATCACTCCATTATATGTTTTTATTGAAAACTTAAAATCCAATCCTTGATGTGGTGATTTAATATAATTAGAATTCGTGAAATATATGAAGTAATGAATAGAACTAAAATTTCAACACCTCTGTAAAAGTGATATATAATAGACTAAATGTTACTACACATGTAAACAAGGTGAACCTTTCATTTTGAGAGCCTGTATATTTAGAAATCCATATTTAAGTAATCCATGTCCTAGAGTAGTGCTGAGATGGGTGATCTCTTAGGATGTTTCCCAAGGTGTGTGTGGTATGGAATAAATCACACTGAAAGAACATATTTTGGACTATGTGGATGATGATTAGTATGAAAAGTTTTTCTGATTGGTAATAGAATTCGGTGTGATTGGAAGGTAATCAAGGTATTATAGGTGACACATGGGGTAAAATGACTAGGTTTGTAGACCAAGAAGGGGTGATTCATGATAATAATTGATTAATACATTTATATTTATTGAGTGAATAATATGTGTATCTTTAATAATTTTTTGTGATACAATTTATGAAAAGTGATTGAATAATGTATTCCTTACTACCATGGCTTTATAAGTTAATAATATTGATTTTCGTCATTAACCCTTGGTTTAGTGAATCAATTTGTACAATTAATAAATTATTTATAGTCACAAAACTGAAATATTTGGGATAAATTAGGTTGAATTTTCCTTTATTCCATCAGGTTGATGATCCTATTAATATCGTATTAGAAACCTTGGGTTTGATATTATACTTTAATACTCATAAAACATTTTTTATTTTCATTTAGGTATTGCCCTATGTGTCTCTTATAACATTTTTATCATGTAAGAAATTATATCCTCTTTCCTCCATGATATTTTTCATTATAAATTCCATAAAAATAAATTTTCCTCTTATTATCCCTAAATTCATTATTCTAATTTGATTCCACAATTTCCATATCCACCTTATGATCATAGTGAAAATATCATTGATGTTATAAAAATATCTTCTTCGTAATTTTTTTTCATTATTTTGTTTTATGACACAAATTAATTGATCAATTTTACTTTTAGAAATAATCATAAAACCTTAGGAATACCATTCACATGCTATGAAGTTAACTTGAAATAAACTAAAATATATATCCCCATTTTCCTAAATATCCAATAATTTTATCCCTATTTAGATGATTATAGTATGAGGAATGTATTTGTTGAAAAAAATCATATGATCCACCCATTACAAGGATTTATATTCTTTATCTCTCATTATATCCATGATCAATCTATAGAATTATCCCTCTTCACCCTCTAACTAGTAAATAAACTAAATCACTATATCATATTTAGAACATTGAAAAATAAAATATGTTTTCATATTAATCCACTTTTCAATAGTTAGTTGATTGATGGATCAACTAATGATAATACTTTTTGTCACATGAAGGACTCAACAATGAGTTGTTTCTTCTTTGGTTAATTTAGGAGTGAGAAATAGTTCTTGTTATATTCATAAGTTAATACATTCAAGTAATAATAAAAATGAAATTATTCAAACTAATTACCTTATTTTATGTTTTCAAATTGTGATAATCATTGTGTTATAAATCACATTCACAATTCACATGGTTTCTCCAATTTCTATATATTTTCTAAAACCAAAATAGTTATTTTGAAAAATAGAATCTAATAAAAAATTTAGTAAACAATCATAAACATATAAAAAATATAAATTAATTTTTCATAACATGCCACATCTTGGTTAAACCGAGGCCTTTATATGGTTATCCTCTTATTATACCTAACATAATACCCAAAGATAACTAAACAATACTATGATTCAAACATTTAAAAACCATATATAACATACATATATTTTACATAATTTTTCATAATTATACATAACAACATAGGGTTAACAAAAAAAACAGCCAAAATACCATATTTTAATATATTTATTTATTAAATATATATTTTACCTTTAAAAAAACAATTCTTCTATAAATTTTTTATGTATAAATCCCTTATAATCAAACCATAACATAGAGAATACCAATGAAATAAATAAATAAAGGGTGGGATAATACATCAATAATAGTAAAACATAGTGGATACCAATAAAATATATATTAATGTTTATAATATATCACAAAATATAATGAAGTTATGTAAAATATGTAGATATTGGAAAACAAGAACAAAATATCTTATATATTTTTGAATAAAATAAAATATATAGATAATTAATCATGTAAGAAAAAGAATAACAATCTTTTGTGATAAATACATAATAATATTATATCATAACATAATGTGTAGCAAAAACCAATGATAATCATGACATATTAGATTAGGAAAACAACCCAATTCTCATATATTATAGTCTAATGAGATGTAAATCATTAAAATATTAATTTAATGGATATAAAATTATAATCCCACATATAATATAGTAATATGACCATATATATTTAATAACCATGAAAAAAAATCTTATATCCATCAAAATCATTAGGCTCAGTAATATGTGAACATTAAATTGGTTATATAAAAATTATTTTTTAAAATATAAAAAAATATCTAAATTATTAAAGTAGATGTTAAAAATAATTTAAATCCATATATAAATATATGAAATTTAATTTTAAGAGTATTTTAAAGGTTATAACATAAAATAATATAAAAAGGTGAATAATACTTTAGAGGAAGATAAAAATAATTATGAAAGTGGAAAATAAATATAAATTACTGTTTACTATTTTTATAAACAAATAAGGTATTAATTATGGGGCTCCAAATAAATGAGAATGGAAACAAAAATTAGTTAAGGAACATGACATAATAATAACCTCAAAGGAAAAAATATAAAAAAAGAAATAGGTGATTGAAATATCCCAATAGGGAAATGTAGATGAAAATAGAAAAATATTCCCTCTCCATATTTGTATGTAAGTTACAATGAATAGAATTAGACATTAAACTTACATATAAATAAATTAAAGTTTATTGGATATATCCATGAAATAATATATATATATATATATATATATATGTATGTATGTATGTATATATGTGTGTGTGAATATATATAACTATCGACTGGCCTAAACATACTCCAACTCCTTATGTAAATAACATTAGTTTATCAATTAATAATTTTAGAACCTTATTCATGCTATTTCCTTTAATAATTATAAATTATACTCATTTATTATTATTTTTACTTATGATTTATATTTATCATTGGATACTATTAGTTACATTTGTTACATAATTGTTTTAGTATGGTATTCTTATTCATTATTACTTGTTCAAGACTCACCATATAAAGAATTGGTAGAGTATTGGAATTATATTATTATAGTAATTTACAAAATTAAAAGTTAATTTTTATGAACATAACATTACAATTAAAAAGGAATAAATTTATTACTTTTTTATTTGGATAATTTTATCAATCAATAGATTTTTATTATTAATAAATATTTATTTGGGAATTCTCATTCCAACCCCATAAAAATGTAAAAATTCATAATAAATACTATATATATATATATTGGTCTTTGAAGAAGTGGTGTAAACATATAATAGGGGTGAATTCTAAATCAAAAAATAATCAATATAACATAAATTACAATAAATAATTTAGTTAATAAAAATAATAAACATTTTATTCACAAATAATAAGTAAAGTTAGTGTGAAGAGTGTAAAATGATTTTAAAATAACAAGTGAACATAAGGATTTTAATAGTTGTTTGGATATAAATGATCTTATATCTAATCTTTACATTATCAACCCAATTGAATAGATATCCACTAGATGTATATCACTTTTTAAGGAGATTGAAAAATCTTTACAACATTCCCTTTTCAACTTGTTGAAAAATATATAAAACCCTTTCCTTTTATTTGTACAGACAAAAACCCTCCCTTTAAATAGAAATATTCCTAATATTGACTTTCAAGGTGTAGTCTAATCCATAAATTTTTACTTCTAAATTGTAATAACCACCTACCATTAACATGAAAAAGTGGAACAACCCGATTCTAATGACCCATAGATGGTGATTACTATGCGACCTTGGTATAAGATATAATGGATCACAACATTAATGATTAGACAGTTTACTAGTCTTGATTGATTAGATACATACATGTTTTCTATATTACATTGTGTACCTTAAAAAATATCGTTATATAATTCCTAAAAAATTTATTCTTTGAGTAAATCCTTGAATTCATTTAAATATACCTTTATCGTTCCTTCGAGAAAGGAAAAATATAAATAGGTGAGATAAAATTCTTAGAAAAGGGTAACATTTAACAGAAGTTGTCTTTGCATAATTGTGGAATAAATATTATGCAAATAATAAAATCATAATAAAATTAAACATAGAGTATCATATATCTTAAAATCTCATAAAATGGGAATAAAAAGATAACACGGATAAAAATTATTGATTTCATAATGATGGAATGTATAATGTTGGTCATCTTAATATTAACATCAATGAATCAAACACAAACTTCATGATGTTACCATAAATTCCATATTTTAGGATATCATAATATTATCATCATTTCCATATTTTAGGAAATACTGATCTCACAGTCAAGACCTCATTTCTAGGACATTAAGAATATACCATCAATGACTCATGCCTGGGAATTATTAATAAATATGAAGTCTTACACTAAATACCCAAACCTTTTTCACATAATATAAATTGATAAATCAATGGGATATATAATTTACGGACCCATTCTTCACTTAATTATTTAAAATGAATTCATCATATTAAATAAATTAATAACAATACAATTCATAATCAACTTTCCTTAGTAATCAATAAACATCGACATTAGAATAATACGCATACAAGATTTCAATACACTCCTCATTCAATAAATTGAAAAGTGATCATAATATATCCATATAAACAAAGTGGATGGTAAATTTAGATTAAATATCTAGTGAATGATGATAAACTCTAAGTTATGTTAACATAGATGAAAAAATCTCTTTAGTGTTACATAAAAAAAATTCATAGAGAAAGATGTAGAAATACCCTTTATATTTCTGATACCATTTTTAGAAAATATTTTACTAAGAAAAGTAAATAAATATATATTTTAAATCCTTGAAATAATATAGATAATTTTTATTATATAAAACCAATAATGGTAGTGGGAAATCTTGTTAGTATGAAAAAAATTTAAAAGAATATTCCATTCACATTGTGTAAATAATGTCAATGTTAACAAAAAATGCAGTCACAATTAACTATTAAATATAATTTTCAATAAGATGAACAAAATAATTTTTAAAATATGATTTGAAAATAGATATCTCAAAGTAATTTAATTTGTATATAAATAAAGACCAAGTCCAAAATTTTGGAGGGGAAGATAAATGATTTGAACGGAAGTAATATATCAAATTATCGAGATCTAAACCAACATTATTAAACTATTTTAGTGATTTCATTTTAGAAATAGGTAAATAAAAATAAAAGTGTAATAAAAAATAATAAATATATGGATTTCAAATTAATAAATAGATAATATTTAAGGAAATAATAATATGGATATGGGGGAGAATGGTTGTTGATAAAAAAAATAAATGATATTGGCAAAAAAACCTTACAACCTCGATAAATTTTGAAAAAACTACATTGATAGTGAAAAAAATAATATAAAACATTATATAACATAAAATAATATATTAATTATAAAATAATATAAATTGGTAGTATATACACCACATAAATGAAAATTGGTTCATAATACAAAACATATCTCAAAGAAGATAATATCACTCTTGAGTTTCAAAAAAGTGATTTAAACTTCAATATAATAAACAATAACACTTTTGATAATTATTTCGTAACCTTATAAATATATATTAACTTTAATATTCTTAAATTATACTCATTAAGTACACATATATTAGAAAGTTATAGTTTATTTCCCTATACAAATGTTAATAATTTCAATTTTCAAAGAAATTTATTAAAAGTGGTGAAGGACCACATTATCTGATATAAATATCAATAGACCTAGGTTATTAATGATATTGGTGTATTTTTATTTCAATGATTTATACAGTCCCATTTTCATTCCATGTATGTTATGGTTATGTTTTGTGAAATTGGATTCCATAAATAGCTTGTTTCTAGTAATTTATTAATATCAATAGATTACTTTATAATAATCATCTATTTTTTGTGTTATGATTATACAATATTATTAGTAGATTATTGTAACCATTAATATCATATATATTCACAAAATATTTTTTATAACCAACTATGTAAAATGGTGATTAAATATAAAAAATTCCATTCATGGAGGTAATAGTCTGCACGTATATATGGATGATGGTTCCAGTATTCAAAGGAAAATAAAGGAAAGAAGATAATGATTATTCCATCATCATAATAAAATTTTAGTATAATAATGATACTGATGTTATTATTTTAATATGGTATAATACAATTTTAGGTATAATAATATGACTTGGAGAAATATAAATGAAAAGGAATGATTTAGAAAATTTTACATTACTTCTCATAATATATTTTTGAAACATGGATTAATAATATGAGGTGTGGATTTTGAGGATGACATAACCTACAGGATTTCCATGGGATTATTTTTTTGGGATTTTGAAAGAGTTTTGTCCAACTAAGGGTCATTTGATTTTATGAGAAGTATGGTGGTGAAAATCTAATTTTATAATTTAAGGGAGTAACATTTTCATAATAAGAGGTGCATTATTAAAGGAAAGTGTATCCAAAGGTGGTAAATTTTATAGAAAGAAAGAGTGTGTGTGGTTAATAGAGATAAATTTTCCACATAAGTCTTATTAAATTTATCTTCATATTATTATAATTTATGTAATTATTTTTTCATCACGATAGGGAATATACATACTTGATTTCATTCCATTCGTTAAGCATAATTGTATCATTTGATTGTGTATAGATAAATTTCCCATATCATATTATAAGTGATGAATAAACATGATTATCTTAACATGACTATTTCAAAAAAAGAATCTTTAATTTATCATAATATCTATAAAATAATTATAAGTTTTTCTTTTATTCTTTAGCCACATTCAAAAAAATAGAGAGTGTGTAAAAACAAAACCTAAGGAATGATATCCCTCAAATAATTATTTTTTATAATTTATAAACTAATTAATTAATCATAAAAATTAAATAACACCACAAAATAGGTATTATGTAAAATTCATCAATCAGTATAAATCCATTTTTTCAATTTGGGAATATCTTGGTAGTTTAACCGAGACAGACTGATACATTCTCTTTGACAAAAATCTAACTAGGTGTCATGTTTAAAAAATACTCCCATAGAGTGTTAGGGGGATAATTATATATTATCAATATATATAAAATATTTTTTATATCTAAAATCAAATAATCCAATTATCTATCTTCAAGTTTACAATCAATGTACTTGTTATCACAACTTAATAGACTTCAACATCATCTTTAGTATTTGGATAATACTGACCAATAACCATTGTATTATTTAAGGAATATTACCTTGATGCTTTGGTAATTTTTTTCAAATCATTCCACATATCCTTATGGTTAAAGCATTAAACATTTGATGATTCTTTTCTGCCCTTAAATTAATGAGCCTACTATCCTTTTTCTCTACATATGAAGCTAACTCACATTACCTTCATGAATTTTCCATGGTGTTTGTCCACAATTATCACATATTATAAGTTCCATACTCTCTTATTCTACTTCAACACATTTAGATTTCCTTAGTGATTAGTACTCCTCTTCTCCTACTTATTTCCTTTGAAAACATATAACATGGGTAATTCATTCTCTATCTCGATGGTACTTGATACCATATCATCATATAATGAAAAAATTTTAGTGACTAGTATTCTTTAGAAAATTAGTTTATGTCCATAAATGAAATTATCAACCATAATTTGGGTAATATATACATATTTTGTAACATTCTTTTCTAAATGTATAATGTTTTCCTTATACTCAGCAACACTTTCATCTTCCTTATATCTCAAATTAAGGAACTTCATGTCCATAGCAGATCATTCCTCTGGAGAAAAAAATTTCTCAAACATTATAAGATTATAATTATTCCATTACATTCTATATATCTCTTCACCCCTTAGAATTTTGAATCAATGACCACCATTGATAAACATATCCATTAAATAATATATATCCATAATAAATTTCTCCCATTAATTTCTTCTCAATGCTAGAAATATGTTTTCAAGGGAATTGATAAAATGTTCATATACTAAAGGATAATTAGTTATAATAAATTATAGGGGTTTATAACACATGAATCAATCCAACATCATTTCATCATACATTGAAAATAAATTGTTCTGTATAGTGATGACTATTATTTATAACTTGCCTAAATATTTTTAAAATATTCTCAATTCTAACATCAGTCTTATGGACTCTATTTGAATGGAAATACCTATATGGACAATGGATGTTGATATGTTTTCATTTAGAACCACTAGTAACTATATCAAAACCAGGAAATAGTTTATTAATAACGACATGGATTTTAAATCTTTTTATATTATTCTAAATTTTGTACAACACTTAACATAAATTGGAAATTTATACAATTTACAATCCTAGATTCATAATCTCATGGTCATTGGGAGTATATTAAAATCATAAAAATATATTCAAATCCTTTATAATGGTTTATAATTTTGAATGGAATCAACTGAAACATATTACTCGAGGGTATTGAACCACGTGTACAATTTGGCCTTTTTTCATGTAGCGGGTAAATATCGAGTTAATACCCAAACAGCATTTTCAGGGTTATTACCCCTAGGTACATCCATAAAAAACATTAATACAATTTTTTATCCAATGTGGGTTGTCATATATATAAAACAAAACAATATCCAATTCACTAAAATTTTATTGTGTTTTCCAAAACATAGACATTTCCCAAAAGTCTATCATTGGGTCATGTTTTGTAACTATATTTTCTAAATTATATTTTCTAATGGATCCACTAAACATTATTTGACACTAAATATAATAAACTTACTCTAGTAACTCAGATCCAATGACTATTTATATACATTATTAAAAGATACAAGGGTTCACATCACTGAGGATCACATAGTTTTTCTATCTTAGGATACTAGATACATTGATGATTTCTATATTAAATTAGAAACATTAAAACATAGAATTATAAAATTATTGAAGAAATTATGGTTCCTTTAAGTAAATAATTGAATTCATTTAAATATCCCTTATTCATATAATAGGGAAAGAAAATGGAATGAAGTCGTGACCTCAAACACAATTTAGGTGGTATCTTATAGGAGATGTCTTCTTTACATAAGCATTGGATAAATTATATGATAGAAATAAATATTCAGAATAATTATATAATAAAATTAGACTTAGATTATAATATATATATATATGTGTATAAAAAAATAATGTAAATAAATATATTCCAATAATAACAATTTCAAATTTCATAGTGATGGATATCATGATGTCATATATCATAATCTTACCATCACTACATGAAATCAACACATCATGGTATCACCATCAAGGCCATATTCTAGGATATCATGATCTTACTATCAAGTCCTTTTTTTAGGAAATTAGGATCTTACTATTGAATATGAATTTCCAGGACATCATGAACACACATTTAAGGGCTTGTGTCTAATAAATATTAATAAATGTGAAGCCATACACCAAATACCCAAACCTTTTTTCTCACTAAACCTACAGATACATTGACGAGCTATATAATGTTAGACCCCACACATCCGTTAATTAAGACCAATGAATTTTCTATATAAAAAAATTCAATAATAATATAATTAATAGTAAATATTAAATATTAATAATTAATCACCCATATTGTCATAATACAGATAGTAGATTTCAATAATTTCACAATTTAATAAAAGAAATAACATGACCATAATAAATTCAAAGAAAGATATGTTGGACTGATAGTGATTTAAATATAGACTATAAGGGGGTGACTAGTTGTCACACCCCATCCTGACACCTCTGTTTTATTTTTTTTATTTGTCCCTATTTTATCTGGTTCTTGAGAAATCATGAGTTATGGTAGTTGGCATGCCAAAATTTAAATTTTTAGAAGCTTTATCAGTGTCACATAGTTATACTACATGGTTAGTAGTAATTTTGTGGGGGCCATGCAGGTTCCAAGTGGGTCCTTGATGTGACACATGTATTGAACATATTTTATTAAGATGTGTGGAAACATGTTGTTTGTCTATATGAGTTTACAGTGATGATTTGAATAGTTTCAACCTGATTCTCTCAATCGTGAGACTATTTAGGGGTAGTCGTGCTAGGTGGTTCATAGCCTAACCATTGTCCTGAACATGGTTTAGAAATCTATGTGAAAAATGGGTGTGTTTACCTATTTAAAAAATAGTTTTTATTTTATTTTTATTTCTCTTTTTACTTTATTTATTTCTTCCATTTTATCATTCTTCCCCTAGGGGTCTCATGTTCCCATCTCCTCTCCAACCGTGCATTACACCTCCCCTCTTTTCTCACTCATCATCTAGTGATTTCACTAGATTTATTTCTATTTCTAGTTTGATTCTCTAAGGTAATGTCTCTTCTCTCCACCATCTTCATTATTTTGGAGTTTCATCTCCCCTCATTCAGTGTGTTTTTTTTCTGAACCCTAGGGTTTCATGTGGGATGATTTTTTATGTTTATCTTCCTAAGAGTGCATGTGATGTCTCTCTCATGTCATAATTGTTCTTTTTTCCACGACTTCCTACTAAGGAGAAGTGTTTTGTTTTATCTTGGTTATCCCTTCACCATTTTGATTTTGGATTCCTTATTCCTTTTCTTTTATCCAAATTTTAGTTTGGTTGTTTTTAATTTTTGGGGTTCTTAGTATTTTTGTAGTGTGTCTTGGTCTTCCTGGAAGTTGTTTCAAGTCATCAATGTTTAATGAGACTTATATGTGCATGAATAGGTAGGCATATATATATATATATATATGTTTCCCCTTTAAAAATATTCCCCAATGGATGTGAAAATATATATGTTGGGGCTGGATATGCTTATATATATATATGAAAAATGCATATTTTTAAAATTATAAAGGGGTATATCAAAGTATAATCATATATATATATATAAGGACCCCATTGTACATATTTTTATATGAGAATATTTACATAGGTTCTAAGTTTCCGTATATGTATGTGAAGGTGCATATTCATGCAATCGGAAAGGGGATGATAGGAGTAGTTGATGAATAAGGCATTATGTGCTGAAGAGTTTTGTCTTATTTATCTCTCTTATTGTAACACCCAAGACTTTTATGAGAAATATTTTTTTTATGTTATATAAATCATCAAAGGAATCTTTCACTACACACAACACTAGCTTGCCTTGCTTTACACGCAACCATGGCCTTCCTCAATAGCTTGCGTCGTATGGAATACTGAGTTTCACTAAACAATGATATGCTATTGAAATATTATTAAAACTAGCCATTATGAATAGTAATAACCACTTTTTGAAATTTTTTAAATTTTTTTTTTCAAAATGGACTTCATTTTTGGATTCGGAATATCGAAATTAGCTTAGGGTGAAATTTTGGTACTTTTTGGATAACTTTCATATTCTGATTAATAGTGAAAATTACTAAATTTTAATTAAAAACAAATTTTATAATCGAAATAATTAATAGTGATAAATTATTAATTTGAGTGCTTTTAAAGTATATTTAGAATATATTTTTACCATTTAATACAATTTTGGTCATTGGATGTAATTTCACATTTCAACCAAACATAAACAAGTGTCAATCTTTTGATAGTTATTATCTCTTAAAAACACGCTATTCATTTTGACGATGAGAATTAAATTTTAAATTAATTAATTCAACTGATGTGTTTTGAATTTGGTAAAATAGACATCATTTTTGAATTCATAATATCAAATATATCTTAGGCCTAATTTTTGGAATTTTTCTGGAAACTTTCATTTTTTTGATAAATAGTCAAACCACTAAGTGGTAGTTAAAAAACTGAATTTTTCATAAAACATAATTTTACCGCTTCTATGAGTGGAATTTAGAAAATCTGAGAGACACGGTTAATATCAAAGACTAAAATGTGGTTCAATGAGATGAAAATAATTTTTGGTGAATAGTAACTTTTTACTTTTTTACCACGGTTAAAAGTAAATAGGGTAATTATGGGTAAAAATTATATTATTATTACCCTAACACATGTACTAATTCTATTTTATAAGTATAATTCGACCAAAAACAATATTAGGAATAAAATATGACCATTTAGACCCATATGGATTAGATTAGGACATTTATTATTAATTTATTTAAAGAAGGGTTAAAATAGTTAAAATCAAAGTTTAATAACTAAAGAATTTTTAATATAGGGCTATACATAAGATAAATTCCACTATAAATATTCATTAGAAATATAAAAATATTTTATACATAAAGGTATTTTATTTATAATTTTTAGACCTTAAATAATTTAATTTATTTATGACACAATAATGATGCACTAATTAACTTATTAATGAAATATTAACATAATTGATGTTATAAATACCCAAATAAATGTAATTTGAGACTTTTTATGAATTAAACTAATTTAATATTTTAATATGACATGTTATTATTGATTTAATTAATATTTTTTGAACTAATATTTCTATTATGATTTTCAGAAAAATCAATTACCAAATAGTGTCAAAATTGACATAAAATTGTTTTTAAAACAAATATTATATTATTAATTGTTATATTATTCCTAAAAATATAAGGTTCGGCCAAATGACTTAGAGAAGGTTATATATATTAATAATAAACAACTTGGGGTTCGTTTGGCTTGTTATAGTAAGTTTATTAACCTTATAGTGTAAGAACACAAAAGGACATGGTAAAAGTAAAATTATTTAACTTAAAGTTAAATCTAAATGATAAGGTTAAAATAGGAACCTAACCTTGTCTAAAATCTATTTGATGATAGGATTTCTACCCATCCCAACCTTAGATTCGAAATAAATAAATTTGGAGCTATTTAAAACCGAATATTACTTTATAATAAAATAATATTTTTAGTTTTTCCGAAGGTGCCCCTCTCCTCCCTAATAAAAGGGCACCTCCTCCCCCTCTTCCTCATACCACTTTGAGCCTTCAAGCTCAGCCGAACCCTGGAAAATTATCTTCTCCACTTCCCTAGAAACATCCTATAGGTCCTGGTCTTCTTCAAATACCAATTTTAGTACCCTAAAAGGATATCTCAAAGAGGGGCTTCAAAGAAGAGGTAATGTTCGTTACTGATTCTTTCAACTTTATTTCTTCTTCCACGTATTCTTCATTAGTTGTTTCATTATGAAGTAATAACATAAGTATAATTCACATATGTATATGTTATTATAAGTATTAAACAACCCTATTTCACCATCTATCCATCCTATGGAAAACGAAATCTCCGCACGTGCGTACGTACGGAATATCGTCACCACGCCGTGGTGTAATCTATTTTCCACCACCACCTTACTTGGATGGGTATAATGGTGTAAATAATGACTATATATGATTATTTTAAATTTATATTGATTATGAAATAGTATACATACACTCCAATACAATTCCACGATCATGGGAACGATATCATCGCTCGTGCGTACGTACGGCCTACCGTCTCCACGATGTGATGCGACTCGTTCTACATGATATTCATTGCATAATGATTATATAAATGAATTGAATGAATTAATATGGTATATATTACACTAATAACATTCTGGAAATGAGGTATCTATAACCAAAAAGAAGAAGAAGAATTTATTCGACAAAACACGCATAAGAACAAAAAGCAATAAACACCCGAATAACAAGTAACAATGAAATATTACTAATAAAAAGC
The DNA here is from genome assembly GCA_963277665.1 of Viscum album. Taxonomy (NCBI): domain Eukaryota; kingdom Viridiplantae; phylum Streptophyta; class Magnoliopsida; order Santalales; family Viscaceae; genus Viscum; species Viscum album. Next base: position 51,659,052 of record OY728161.1, on the reverse strand, counting down.
TAAGAATATGACCATATATGATATCATAACAATTATTATGATTCTGGAATAAGTCAATGACATTATTTAAATCATTATACAGGAGGTTCGGACACTTACGAAGCAAATCGGACGTAAGGTAAGGGAAAATATCACAATCTCATTTTATCCGAGATTGTTTATACATTGGTATTTAATGGGGTGTATTTTATCATCCACATCCATATTTACTAAATATTTAATATTATTTCCATCCACCTACAATTTTTTAAATCCAATTTTACCCTTCGGTGAGTTTTTAGTAAAAGATATGAAAGGAATCTTTTGTCATTTTTCATACGAAGTACTTTTTGACTTTTCTGACAAATATACGAGAAGAATTTTTTTTAACATATACGGAATGAATGGATTTTTAAAACATTATTTACAAGAATATTCCTTTACAAGTTTTCATGTTTATTTTTAATCAACTTCTTTCAGTTTAAAATTTTATGACATGTTAAGAAAGGAAAATGCTTTTGAAGTAGAGAGGATATTTTCTTCAATAATGGAGTTCAAGTGTTTTATCAAAATTATTTTCCATCTAAGATAATATAGGGTTATGTTTCTATCCCTTTTATTACATTGATTTGATTATGTTGTGATGGAATTATTTTTATGAATTCCTTTATCTTAGATGAATTGTTTTATGATGTCATGATGTTTATGAATCCCATTTTTATTACATGGTTTATGAAATGATGTATGATTTATGATTTTGTGTCACACATAAGAATGGAATCATTATGAGATGGGTGGGACCTATATCTTTCTATAATGCATTGGGTAAAGATTTTATATCTCATGAGATAGACACGGCTGGAATGGCAGGTTAAACCGGTTCAGTGAAACAGGACTGAAACGAGGAATGAACTCGGTTCAGAAATGGACTTTGTCCACTAAGATAGTCTTGGAAATGAGTCTTGACTAATAAGAAATGATTCTCTATGATTATGTGTTTATGCCATAAATCATCATGTTTTAAGTTATTATTATTGTGATTACATTTCACTACCATGATTTGTCCCATGTTATGAAATTTTGATCTCTTTTGCAGGGTAAGATTTCCAAAATGTTATGTTCTTATGAATATGATGTGATTGATATTTCTTTTGTTTACCCTTACTAATCATTTTAGATCACCCCTTTGTATTTTTTCTTTCCCCAGGTCAGGAAGAAAGTTATTAATTAGGATATTCCAAAAGGGACTCTATATATGATGAAATAAATGGGAGTCAATTTAGATTCTTTATGAACCAGTTGTTTATGTTTCCCAGTTTCTAAAGACACTATACCTATACGGTCCTTTCATGGTTTTGTTATATGTTGTAATAAGTATGCTTCAATATTGAAGTAATAACCATGTATGTAATGTATGGATCATTATAGTTGGTATCAGAGGAAAGGTATAGTCAACCTTTGGAAACTAGGATGTGAAAGTCTTAGTAAGAACCCTAAGGATAAGCATAGAACACAATCTTAGTGTTTTAGAAATGTCCACGAATAACCTATGATAAGACCTTAAGTGTGAAATTTTATTCTTGATTATGTGGTTTTCCTATTATAATTAGTGTTTCTCACACTATTCTTCTTGGTTTTAGTCACTGGCTGGAACCCGAGGGAACCGTGTTAATGCGGAATGTGACGGGCAATGCAATGATTGTCTCCCTGAGAAACCAAATGTTATAGGAGCTGGAATGCAAAATCTTGTATCCATGCTCACAAAACTTTCTCAAGTTATGAATCATGCAGGACTTCCAAACGAACAAAGGAAGGAGAAACATTCTGTTGAATCCTTCATGAGGCAGCGTCCACCTTCATTCAGCGGGTCTACTAATCCATTAGTAGATGAACAATGGATTAGTACTACTGAAAAGATATTTTCAGTTCTTCAATGTTCTGAAAATGATAAAGTCATCTTAGCAGTGTATCGTTTGGAAGGAGATGTTGATCAATGGTGGAACCTTATTAAGAATATGAGGCAAAGGGATGAAATTTATTCCATGGAATGGGACGAGTTCAAGAACTTATTTTTCAATAAGTACTTCCCTCGTATTCTCCGAACAAAGATGGAGAAAGAGTTTCTTGAACTGAAGAAAAAGGATGATGAATATGTTGGTACCTATGAAGGAAATTTTACAAGACTTGCAAGGTACGCTTCTGATATTATTATCCAACCTGAGAGTAAGATCGATCGATTCTTTAGTGGCTTAAAACCAAGTCTTCGAAGGTCCTTATCCATAAGGGACTTCAACAGCTACGAGGAAATTTTTCGATGTGCTCTCAAAGTTGAGATATAGATTGGAGTAACCCATCAGTCATATGGGTTTGATAAGAAGAGGATAATTGAATTCAAAGGAAAATCTAAAGAGCACACTGAATAGAAGATGATCTTTCCCTTATGCTCAAAGTGTGGAAAGAAACATGGAGGGAGTTGTCTTAAAGGGACAAGTAAATGTTTCAAATGTGGAAAGGAAGGTCATCAGGCATTTGAATGCCGCAATGATGGGAAGAAGATGTCTAATGATGTAAACAAAGGAATGGATACATAGAATGAACCTACTACACTTCAATGTTACAAGTACAAGGAAATGGGTCATTATGCCAATAAATTCCATAATCCTAGGGTTGTTGATGATGATCGACGTCAACAAACTCTTAAGGTTAAGACAAAGGAAAGTCACATGTAATTTCTATCAGCGATGTGGAGTACGGTAACGAAGTGGTGAATGGTACACTTACCATCCACTCTAAAGTAGCAAATGATTTATTTGATTCTGGACCACCCACTCTTTTATTTCTGAAGATTTTTCTAATGGTATCACCGTATTACCTCAACAATTAGATGTTGAGTTAGCTGTGACAACTCCTAATGGCACAACAGTCGCATCAAAAGTTTATAATTCTTCTCCGATTGAAGTTTGTGGGAAAGGGCTTCCTGCAAATATTGTGATCCTTCCTATAGTGTAATTTGATGTGATTCTTGGTATGGATTGGATTTCTTTATATGGAGCTCATATCAATTTTCAACGAAGGGAAGTCACATTTCATATTCCAGATCAATCTATGATCTTCTATCGATGTAAGGATGAACATAACCTTCTAGTGGAAATTTCTTCCATATTATGGGTCTTGATTCCACTAAATGAAGGTTATTTATCTCAAATGGTTAGTGAGAAACTCACGATTAAGAATATTTCCATTGTATGGGAGTTTGACGATGTCTTTCTGGAGGAATTTTCGGGTCTTCCACCAAATCATGAAGTTGAGTTTTCAATAGAACTCATACCGGGTGCTTTGCCTATTTCAAAGACACCTTATAGAATGGCCCCAATTGAGTTGCAGGAATTGAAGATGCAACTCCAAGAGAATCTTGATAAGGGATTCATACGCCCTAGTGCGTCACCTTGGGGAGCACCTGTTCTGTTTGTTAAAAAATAAAGATGGATCAATGGGACTCTGCATTGATTATTGAGAACTTGACAAGATCACTATCAAGAAAAAATATCCTCTCCCACACATTGATGACCTATTTAACCAACTATGCGGAGCTCAATACTTTTCCAAGATTGATCTCTGTTCAGGGAATCATCAATTACGGGTCAAAAGAGAAGATATACCAAAGACGTCTTTCCGTACAAGGTATGGACACCATGAATTTATAGTGATTCCATTTGGTCTTACTAATGCCCCTTCTATCTTTATGGATCTGATGAATAGAGTCTTTAGAGACTATCTTGATCAGTTTGTGGTAGTCTTTATAGACGGTATTCTAGTATATTCAAAGAGTAAGGAAGAACATAAAGATCACTTGAGAATTATATTGAAGACCCTGAGAAAGGAGAGCTTTATGAAAAATTAACCAAGTGTGAATTTTGGCTTCAAAAAGTTGCATTTTTGGGTCACATAATCTCAAAAGAGGGGATATATGTGGATCCAGCAAAAACAGAGGTTATCGAAAGATGGTCAAGACCAACAACAGTAACTGAGATCCAAAGTTTTCTTGGTTTGGCTGGATATTATCAACGTTTTGTGAAATATTTCTCACGATTATCTAATCCACTCACCAAGTTGACTTGGAAAGGAGTTAAGTTTGTTTGGACGGGAGAATGTGAAGATAATTTCAAGGAGTTGAAAAGAAGGTTATCCAGTGAACCTGTACTCACACTTCCTTGTAGTGGAGAAAGGTTTGTGATCTACAGTGATGCATCCAAGAAGGGATTGGGGTGTGTTCTCATGAAAAATGATATGGTGATAGCTTATGCCTCACGACAATCGAAAATCCATGAGCAAAATTAGCCAACTCATGATTTGGAGTTTGCTACGGTAATCTTTGCATTAAATATTTGGAGGCATTATCTTTATGGAGAAAGGTGTGATATTTATATTGATCATAAAATTTTAAAGTATATTTTCACACAAAAGGAGCTGAATATGTGCCAAAGAAGATGGTTGGAGCTGATTAAGGATTACGACTGCTCAATTCATTACCACCCTGGGAAAGCAAACAAGGTGGCAGATGCATTAAGTCGACAAGACCATGCCAGTTTATCCATGATGAGGATCACAAAAGATCCAATATTTATGGATTTACAAAGGATGGATCCTTGAATTATAATGGAAGGGGGGAAATCATATCTTTATCAAATGAATGTTCAACCATCTATACATGTGAAGATTAAAGAGGAACAGAAATAAGTTGTAGAGTTACAAAAGAAGGTGAGAAATGTTCCTGAATTCAACCTTGATTGTGATGGCATAATAAAGTTCAGTAATTGGGTTTTTGTTCCTCCCATCCCCGAATTAAAGAAGGAGCTGCTGTATGAGGCTAATAGTTCTTCATTCTCTATTCATCTTGGAAGCACGAAGATGTATAGGGACCTAAAAGAGTACTTCTGGTGGGATGGCATGAAAAGAGATGTTGTTGAATATGTCTCTCGATGCTTGGTTTGTCAGAAAGTTAAAGCTGAGAGACAGAAGTCTAAGGGAATGTTACAACCATTACCCATACATGAATGGAAATGGGAAAACATCACTATGGACTTTGTCACCAGACTTCCTAAAACATCCAAAGGAAATAATGCTATCTGGGTCATAGTTGATTGTCTTACAAAGTCTGCATACTTCATTTCTATTAGAGAGGATTTCTATCTGGATCATCTTGCCAGGATATATGTAAAGGAAGTGGTAAGATTGCATGGAGTACCACTTTCTATTATATCTGATCGGGATCCAAGGTTTACCTCAAAGTTCTGGAGAAGTCTTCAGCAAAATCTGGATACAGAGTTGAGTTTTAGCACTGTTTATCATCCTCAGATAGACGGTCAGTCTGAGAGGAAAATTCAAACTCTAGAAGATATGTTGAGGGCTTGCTCTATGGATTTCAAATGAGGTTGGGATCAACACCTACCTTTGGTGGAATTTTCTTATAATAATAGCATTCACTCCAGTATTCAGATGGCTCCTTATGAAGCTCCATATGGAAAGAAATTCAGGACTCCAACTTTCTGGGATGAAGTTGGGGAAAGAAATCTATTAGGACCTGATCTTGTTGATGAGATGGTAGAAAAGGTCAGATCTATTCAACAACACATAAGAGCATCTTAGAGTCGACAAAAAAGTTATGCCGACAACCAAATAAAATACTTAGAGTTTGAAGTGGTTGATAAAGTGTTCTTACGAATATCTCCTTGGAAGAGAGTAATGAGATTTGGGAATAAGGGAAAGCTAAGCCCCAGGTATATTGGTCCTTTCGAAATAATGGATCATGTTGGGAAGGTAGATTACCGGTTGGTGCTTCCACCAAATATCTCTCAAGATCATGATGTGTTATATCTATCTCTCCTAAGAAAGTACATACCTGATCCTTCAAATGTACTCAGCTCAGAAGTTGTACCGCTAGAACAAGATCTTTCTTATGAAGAACAGCTGATAGAGATTCTCAATCGTAGTGAAAAAGTCCTACGGAACAAGACCACTGGCTTGGTGAAAGTTATATGGAGGAACCACCAATTAGAATAAGAAACATGGGAGCTTGAGGATATGATGAGGGAGAGGTATCCTCATCAGTTTGTTACAAGTGACGAATTTTGAGGGTGAAATTCATTTTAAGGGGGGGTAGAATGTAACACCCGTGACTTTTATGATAAATATTTTGTTATTATGTTATATAAATAATCAAAGGAATATTTCACTACACACAACACTATCTTGGCTTGCTTTACATGCAATCATGGCCTTCTTCAATAGCTTTCACCGTACGCAATACCGAGTTTCACTAAAAAACGATATACAATTAAAATATTACTAAAACTAGCCATTATGAATAGTAATAACCACTTTTTGAAATTTTTTAAGTTTTATTTTTCAAAATTGACTTCATTTTTGGATTTGGAATATCTAAATTAGCTTAGGGTGAAATTTTGGTACTTTTCGGATAACTTTCATATTCTGATGAACAGTGAAAATTACTAAATTTTAATTAAAAACAAATTTTTTAATCGAAATAATTAGTAGTGATAAATTATTAATTTGAGTGGTCTTAAAGTATATTTAGAATATATTTTTACCATTTAATACAATTTTGGTCATTGGATGTAATTTCACATTTAAACCAAACATAAACAAGTCTCAATCTTTTGATAGTTATTATCTCTTAAAAACACACTATTTGTTTTGACGACGAGAATTAATTTTTAAATTAATTAATGCAACTGATGTGTTTTGAATTTGGTAAAATAGACATCATTTTTGAAGTCATAATATGAAATATATATTAGGCCTAATTTTAGGTATTTTTCTGGAAACTTTCATTTTTTTGATGAATAGTGAAACCACTAAGTGGTAGTTAAAAAAACTGAATTTTTCATAAAACTTAATTCTACCGCTTCTGTGAGTGGAATTTCGAAATTCCAAGAGACACGGTTAATATCAAGGACTAAAATGAGGTTCAATATGATGAAAATAATTTTTGGTGAATAGTAACTTTTTACTTTTTTTTACCACGGTTAAAAGTAAATAGGGTAATTAAGGGTAAAAATGATATTATTATTACTCTAACACGTGTCCTAATTCTATTGGATAAGTTTAATTCGACCAAAAACAAGCTTAGGAATAAAATATTACCATTTAGACCCACATGGATTAGATTAGAACATTTATTATTAATTTATTTAAAGAAGGGTTAAAATAGTTAAAATCAAAGTTTAATATCTAAAGCATTTTTCATATAGGGTTATACATAAGATAAATTAGACTATAAATATTCATTATAAAGTTTAAAAGATTTTTTACATAATGGTATTTTATTTATAATTTTTATATATTAAATAATTTAATTTATTTATGACATAATAATGATGCAGTAATTAACTTATTAATGAAATATTAACATAATTGATGTTATAAATACCCAAATAAATGTAATTTGAGACTTTTTATGAATTAAACTAATTTTATATGTTAATATGACATGTTATTATTGATTTAATTAACATTTTTTGAACTAATATTTCTGTTATGAATTTTACAAAAATACATTACCAAATAGTGTCAAAATTGACATTAAATTGTTTTTAAAACAAATATTATATTATTAATTGTTATTTTATTCCTAAAAATATAACATTCGGACAAATGACTTATATAAGGTTATATATATTAATAATAAACAATTTGGGGTTCTTTTGGCTTGTTATAGTAAGTTTATTAACCTTATAGTGTAAGAACACAAAAAGACACGGTAAAAGTAAGATTATTTAACTTAAAGTTAAATCTAAATGATAAGGTTAAAATAGGAACCTAAACTTGTATAAATTATATTGGATGAGAGTATTTCGACCCATCCACATCTTAGCTTCTAAATAAATCAATTTAGAGCTATTTAAAACCGAATATGACTTTATAATAAAATAATATTTTTAGCTTTTCCAAAGGTACCCCTCTCCTCCCTTACAAAAGGGAACCTCCTCCCCCTCTTCCTCACACCACTTTGAGCCTTCAATCTCGTCCAACCCCTGAAAAATTATCTTCTCCACTTCCCTAGAAACATCCTAGATGTCCTGGTATTCTTCAAAGACCAATTTTAGTGCCCTAAAAAGAGATCTCAAAGAGGCGCTTCAAAGAAGAGGTTATGTCCGTTACCGATTCTTTCAAATTTATTTCTTCTTCCACTTCTTCTTCTTTAGTTGTTTCAATATGAAGTAAGAACATCAGTATCATTCACATACTTATATGTTATTATAAGTATGAAACAACCCTATTTAACCATCTATACATCCTACAAAAAACGAAATCACCGCGCATGTGTACGTACGGAATACCGTCTGCACGCCGTGGTGTAATCTATTTTCCACCAACACCTTACTTGGATGGGTATAATGGTGTAAATAATGACTATATATGATTACTGTAAAGTTATATTGATTCTGAAAAAGTATACATACACTCCAATACAATTCCACAATAATGGGAACGATATCATCGCTCGTGCGTACGTACGGCCTACTGTCTCCACGATGTGATGCGACTCATTCTACATGATCTTCATTGCATAATGATTTTATAAATGAATTTAATTAATTAATATGATATATATTACACTAATACCATTCTGGAAATGAGGTATCCATAACCCAAAAAGAAGAATAATAATTTATTTGACAAAACATGCATAAGAACAAAATGAAATAAACACCCGAATAACAAGTAACAATGAAATATTACTAATAAAAATCTAAGAATATGACCATATATGATATCATAACAATTAGTATGATTCTTTAATAAGTCAATTACATTATTTAAATCATTATATAGTAGGTTCTAACACTTACGAAGCAAATCGGACCTAAGGTAAGGGAAAATATCACAATCTCATTTTATCCGAGATTGTTTATACTTTGGTATTTACTGGGGTGTATTTTATCATCCACATCCATGTTTCCTCAATATGTAATATTATTTCCATCCACATACAATTTTTAACTCCAATTTTACCCTTCGATGAGTTTTTTTTTTAAAGATATGAAAGGAATCTTTTGTCGTTTTTAATACGAGGTACTTTTTGACTTTTCTGACAAAAGTACGAGAAGAATGTTTTTTTGACTTATAAGGCATGAATGGTTTTTTAAAACATTATTTCCAAGAAGCTTCCTTTAAAAATTTTCAAGTTTATTTTTAATCAACTTATTTTATTTTAAAATTTTATGACATGTTAAGAAAGGAAAATGTTTTTGAAGTAGAAAGGATATTTTCCTCAAGAATGGAGTTCAAGTGTTTTATCAAAATTATTTTCCATCTAAGATAATATAGGGTTCTATTTCTATCCCTATTATTACATTGATTTGATTATGTTGTGGTGGAATTATTTTTATGAATTCCTTTATCTTATATGAATTGTTTTATGATGTCAAGATGTTTAAGAATCCCATTTTTATTACATGGGTTATGGAATGATGTATGATTTATGATTTTGTGGCACACATAAGAATGGTATCATTATGAGATTGTTGGGACCTATATCTCCCTCCAATGCATTGGGTAAAGATTTTATATCTCATGAGATAGACATGGATGGAACGGCAGGTTAAACTGGTCCAGTGAAACAGGACTGAAACGAGGAATGAACTCGGTTCAGAAATGGACTTTGTCCACTAAGATAGTCTTGGAAATGAGTCTTGACTAATAAGAAATGATTCTCTATGATTTGTTTGTATGACACAAAGATTCATGTTTTAAGTTATGATTATTGTGATTACATTTCACTACCATGATTTATCCCATGTTATGAAATTTTGATCTTTTTTGCAGGGTAAGATTTCAAAAACGTTATGTTCTTATGAATATGATGTGATTGATATTTCTTTTGTTTACCCTTACTGATCATTTGAGCTCAACCATTTGTATGCTTTCTTTCCCCAGGTCAGGAAGAAGGTTATTAAGTAGGATATACCGAAAGGGACTCTATATATGATGAAATAAATGGGAGGCAATGTAGATGCTTTATGAACCAGTTGTTTATGTTTCCCAGTTTCTAAAGACACTATACCTATACGGTCCATTCATGGTTTTGTTATATGTTGTAATAAGTATGATTCAATTTTGAATTAATAACCATGTATGTAAAGTATGGGTCGTTATACTTATAAGTTAGTTTCCCTATGAATAATCTTATAAAAATGAAATATATGATTTCATGGTGTTTTTAAAATGTATTTTTCATTTTTTATGAAATGTATATTATATATAAATTTGTAATTTGTTATGGTTTTTGGAATGAGGATTTTTACTTGGTTTTTAATCATTTACATAACTTTTAAAATTTATTTCATTTATTTAAGGATGGTTTAATGTTTTTTTAAATGTGAGTTTCAATTAGCCTTTTAAATGGATATGAATCTTAAAATTTTTGGTCAATTGTGTTTTCTAAACTAAAAGTATCACTCTTAAAGTAATGAGGTCGGTTTGGCACTTTGAAAATGTTTTATGGAAGTAAAAAACATATATTGAGGAATGAACCTTGATTTAGAAATTATATTTATGTGTTAAATGTGTGATTTGTGATTTGTTCCTAGTGAAGAGGTTTATGGATTATTTATTGACATAAAAACGGGGATGTGATTAAGGAGGGATATCAGTGATGAGAAGTTAGATGGGTTTTTTTAAATAATGTGACATATATATATACATTATAGCTTGAAAAAAAACTCCCCACAATTTAAAACAAGCACATGGGACCCTAGGTATATATGGGAAGTCTTGGTCTAGTATTCTAGGTGGTCTGGTAGGGTTGAGGCCCAGTTCCCCTGGCAGGATTAATGCTGCAATGTTAAAAATACATATGATGATGATCAAAGATCACTAAACCCTGGTATGTGTTCTCCTCTAGTGACTCGTGCAAGAGGATAGTGTGGGTTGTGGTTTTTATGGAATATCACTGAGTTATGAAGATCTTAGGAACCTAATAACCCTAGAAACATAGAGATTTTCCCATGGTTCTTGATATAGTATAACCCTATTTTTATTTATATGGTACTACTTTAGAACATGTTTGAAATAATAAAAATCAAATTTCCCTTCCTCTGCTTTGTGGTGCCATTTGTTTTTGTTTATTGCTGTGAATATTATTTTATTAGCTTTCATCCTCATTTAAATGATTTAATATAATTCTCCCAGGCTTTATAAATTATTTTGGAAAGGTTATTAAAAGTGATTTTTCATACAAATGGAATCATTTTACTAATTTCTAAAATTAATGGAGAAACCCTGTTTATATGTCTTATCTTCAAACAAGAGTGACATGGTTTTGTTTTAAATATATGGAATAGGGAATAGTTTATTTTGGAATTCATTAAATTTATTAATAATCACACCTATAGATTTATCTTTATTTTTATATTTTGGTACTTCTTCCTATTTGGACTTTATTTCCATGGGTCAATGTTGGTTTAATTGTTAGTGGTGATTTGAAGAGTCTTATTGAGGTATGTGGGTTTTTATTTTCTTTCAACTACTAGTGATTATTTTTATTATTTAGTTATATTAATTTATTTTTCAGTTTTTTATGGGATAGATCATTCCCAATTGATTTCTGTTAATTCCCAACACTTGTTTCCATCCTAGAATGATCAAGAACACCACTTGAACCTTATTGTGGGTCGTCATCGGTATCTAGTCAAGTTTGACCCAGTTTGGTTCGTGAAAAAATGGTATCATATCCATGTCCATGTTATTTTGGATGTTAGGTAGATCAGATATATGATCATTAGGTCTTAAAAGGTAGTTCATGGGTTATTTCTTGATCCACACAACATGTGATGAGACCTTATTCTCTTGGGTTATGTTGGTTTCTAATATTTATTTTTGATTTTGGGTATATGTTTTTGGAATTTTTAGAGTTTTATGGGATTTTTTATGTTGGTAGATGATATAGTAAGTGTACTGGCGCTACACATTGGGCTTAAATGGCATATAGAACCAACAAGAGTATGTGTTCAAGGTTTAACATGCTTATAGTGTTTATTGCATGCTCAGTACATGGTCTTCTAAACCATATGGTCGGGTTATTTATAACCCCTAGTTCCATATTTCATTTATTTTGGTATGAGTGATGATTTGGTAAGATTTTGTTTAGTGTGAGTTTAAATTGGTTTTTGGGTTCTTCCATTGAGTTATAAACTGATTCCTAGTTTGATAAAGTTGGATTTATAAAATGAAAAACCATGGGTTTTTCTTAAAATGGAAGGTAAAATGATTTGAATTTATAGAGGTTCTATAAAATGTGAAATGAGAAGTAAAATTAAAATTCTTTGTATTGATGTAAAAATGATATGTGTGACCTTTTGTATTTCCTATGAATGTTCACATATATTGCTATGTGTTTGTGTGAAAACATATGATTGTACATGTGCATGGATGATATAAGTAGATGTGGGATGCACACATATGTGATGGTTCATAGGATGTCGTAGGTGAGTAATTAAAATTAATGATTTTACTTGGTTTTTTCAATTTTTTTAGAGGAAAATAGTTTTCATTAAAAAGGAAAATCTTTTCTAAAGGTACTTTTGGTTTTTAATGTAAATGTGAGCCAGTGTTTTGAATTTTTAATGTGGATGTGCTGAAATGGTTTTTGAAGTGGAGAGTAATGGTTCTCAATTAAAAATTGAAATTTGTGACTTTTAAAAAAGTTTTCTATGGTATTTTTATGAAATTTTTGTGGTTCTGTTTAAGATGAGATATGATTTGGTTTTGATTTGGTTTTGTGGTGAGTTGTTTTTTGAGTTTAGATTTTTGTTTTATTTATGTTGTTGAGATTATGCCACCCAAAATGACCCAGAATGTTTCTAAGGAGCCTCTTCTAGTCATTGGACCTACCCAGATTTTTAGTGGAGTAGTAGAGCCAAGCTCTCCTCAATTGGTTCCTATTTTATTTAGTTATCAAATCCATTAGTGGTTGTAGTGTAAATTTATGAAATTAATAGTGTATCAAATATTTTGAAAACACCATATTTTGTGAGAGTGAAAATTTTCATTGAAATTTTTGTAGGATTGGGATAGGACCAGTGGAGATGATTTTTCCTTACTCATTGTGAGTAGGGATGTCTCGGGAAATCTTCACAACCACTTTTTCTAATTGTCTATTTTTTAGAAAGTGGCTTCGAAAAGAGTTCTAGAACTCATGGATTCTTGACAAGGTTAACTGGAGGTGAAGGGTTTTGTTGACCAAATTGATGATTTTTTTCCTTTTCTCTAGAGATAATTTTGAGACATTAGTAAGAAGATCATCCTTATTGGACCATGAAATACCCTGAGATGGGAGTCATGAATCAAGGTGTCACCTTTTTCATTTAAAGAGATAGATCATATTCCATCTTTTGTAGGAACATGTTAATCATGTTTGATGGAATCATTTAGTAATCAAAAATTCACATGAATAGATACAAAATAGTAGTTTTACATGGTTCAACACTAATGTATAGTCTAATAAAAAAATCATGACATTATTTTGGTCATTCATAATTCCACCAATATTCACTATTTGTGGAATACAGTTGTTCAAAAACAATAACTCTTAATCTAGAACACTTCCATTACAAGATTTTATGTATAGTACACAAACTCTCTCAGAAAACATTCATTTAATCCCCAATTTTCACTACTTTGTTTGAAGTCTTACTTAGTTTGACGACTTGAAAGTTGCATCAGTAGATTGGAATTTTTGTCTTTTTCTCAAATGATCACAAGACTACACTTACATTGTAGTCCTTAGATAATGCACTTGAAATAATTGTTCACTGAAACAAAATGTTGGACAATATTATTTGTGAATCTCTTTTATGAAACTCCTCCAAGAAGATCTATACCTTCACGAATAAAACCAACATCATATAACACTAAGTTATCACAGAATAACAAGTCATCACAAAAATCCTTTTTCAATATATCTATGATTTTTTCAATACTAAGACAATATTTTTTTATTATAAGGATCATAATGAATACATTATTTGTGAATTTTTTATCCTTCACTAATTTTGAATCATCAATCCTTTTCTACATGTTTTTTTATATAAAATGATGTGTGGGTAGCCACCTATTTATAGGATCAGCTTTTCGCAAATATCACATGCCTCTAATGGATTGTTCGTGAACTTCAAAATTAAGGTTCTTGAATATAAATCATTCATGAAGCTATGGTAAATTTTCATTCATCCATGAATATTCACTAGGAAATGTTCTTGCCTTTCCTCATCCTGCAATGAATATCTTTATGGATATAGTGAGAATAATGATAAAATTATCAATAAAAGAATTTCTTCTATATTATTAAGGATATGTTATCATTATCCTTTGTGGAATTACAAGTTCTTACGCATTTATATATATCCTTTCCTCTAAACAATATGACATGTTATGACCTAGAAATCTAGATAATTGAAATTTCATAAGAAGAAATGTCTTCAAAGTTCCATTACTCCTCATTTACCCTTATTTAGTAATAGTGTTTGGTTAGAGATAATCTATGTTTAATTGAGGATGATTTTATTCCCAATTTTCTATTTTATTTGAGGCTTTATTTTTCTGGAAATCATATTCCTTTTTTATATGTCCAACTTTCCTCTTCCCTTTATTTTCACTCATGTCATTTCTGGCCTTTTATGTTTTAGCATCACACCAATTCCACTTTTTCTCATACATATAGATCTATGATCATTCAAGACATTCTATACTCCATCAAAATCACTTTTAACTCTTTATAATAGCAATGCATCTGAAAAAGTTCATAACTATAACTTATTATTTTCCACCCATGATTTTGAATATGTTTCTAGTTTAATTGTTAGATTAACAACTTCTTCCTAAAGTCCCTCAAATATCATAGAATTATCATCTAGTCTAATTTTAAGGCCACTGACGACATTTTCCTTCTCTTCAATCCTGATCTTAAATTCCACAACTTCTTTTGAGTTTTCAAGATTTTTTAAATGTTAATATTCCACTGCATGTAGTTAATCAATTTATGTGTCAAGAAAATCAACACACTCTGATGAATCTTCCAAAATGGATCTCATCTTTTTGTTTGTTGTTATTTGAATTTCAAACTTATCAAGCACACCCTCAATTTCACATTGTGATCAACAACACCAATCGACTGATTATCTTTATCTTTTGGTGGTTATACCTTTTCGAATGTGAACATCATATACTCTTGGATTTCTTATTTAATCACTGGTTATTCTAACTCCAAAAATTCACTATCATCTTGTTTTTATTTACAGAAAAAACAATTTCTATATAATTTCTTTCCTAATTTGAAGAATTCCTTTTTCGATAAACTTTTCTAAGGATTCTTCTAAAAACAGGATTCACATTCTTCTTCATCGAACTTCCATAAGCATAGAGAGGAAATTTTCCCAACTATACAACATAAAAAATAGTCAATTGGAATCTTTCCTTCAAATCACTCTTTTCTATCATTAATTTATTCAATAAAGGATATAAAAAATTTTCTTCCTATGTATCTATATTAAAACTATCTATGGAAACCTCATGGTTTTCCATTGATATAAATGATATTTCATTTATTAACAAAGGTGCTAGATCTTCTGGTTTGACTACCATTTCATAATCCACTATACTTCTTAGTAGATCATCACATGAGATTTCATACAGATCCCTTTCATCAAGGGATGACACTTTTTAATTGCATAGTTGTGGTATCCTTATCAAATTTTTCTTTACAATGTCAATATATTTAATTTCTTCACCAAGTCCTTGAATGTTTTTCAACAAATTCATTAATTAAATAAAAATGTTTATCTAAATTTTTATCAGGAGGAATTTTCATATCATCAAAAATATTGTGAAAAACATGGAGTTTGGACTCCCTCGCATCGTTATCACCTTTGTATATATTTTCTAATTTTTCCCACATTGTCTTTGTTGTACTAAAACTCTTAACATTAAAAAAATTTTATTAGATAGAGGGGTTGTAATGGAATTTTTTTCTTTGGAATCTACCTCAAACAATTTTCTAACTAATTTAGTCATAGAAATACATATCACATTAGTGACCTGAATCCCTAGTGTAGTGAAAAAAACATGCATTCAATGGTATCTTATATGAGACATCATCCTATTCTTCAAAATATAGAAGTTCCATCTATAAAATATAGAGGATATCATAAAATTTACTAATTTCTCCAAGAAAACAATAGAGGGTAGATTTAACTCCAAAAACCAATTCCCTTTGACACCACTTGTAGAACCCAAAACACCTTGAGAGATGAGGGATGAATCAAGGTGTCAACATTTTCTTTTAATGTGAGAGATCTTGTTCTAATATTCGATGGAACTTGTTAAACCGATTTGATAGAATGATACAATAATAAAACATTCACATGAAGAGATAAAACTCAATTGTTTTACTTGGTTCATCACCAAGGTCTAGTTAAGTATCATGCACCGAAAATGTGTTGGGCGAACCTAAATCCATTAATCATCACTAATTTTAGAACAAAAAATTTCAGACACATTCACTTTCTACAAGGCATACTGACATTACAAGATTTTATGGATAACACACATCCTCCCTCAGAACACTTCCATTGAATCCCACTACATCACTATAACATCCCGACCCGGCTTATCATTGAACTGGTAGCCAAACTGGTGGGTCACGTGGCCTCAAGAGTGTCTCCCTGTACGATAGAGGCTACTGACTAGATGAGAGGGTCTTCAGAGGTGATATTGGAGAGACTATAACATCATATTATAGTTTGAACATGTAACTTCCAGGTTCTGGAAAACACCCAGAGGCACCCCTTACCCGGTTGGTCACATGGCCTCAAGAACATTTCCCTGAACGCAAGAGGCTATTGACTAGCAGCGAGGGCCTTGGGTGTGTTAGTGGGGAAACTATGCCCTCTTTGTCAAAGTACATAGTGGAAGAGAAAACAATAAACAATAGAGAAAGTAGTAAATATACAACAACAGAAGACTAAAACAATAAACAACTAGAGCACACACACACACACACACACATATATATATATATATATGAAATGATTCATGATACATATGTGTCTAGGAAAGCATCCAAACAAGTCACATTGCTGGAAATAAAAATAGTACTGACAACAAGTACAAAATAAAGATAATAGCACCATAGCATCGCAAGACTAATCTTGGTAACATGCTCTCCAGCTCCACAGAAAGTCAAGTACCTGAAGTCGAAGGGCGGTTTCCCTTTTCTATACCTGCAGCAATATAATCTGTTTGGGCCCAAAAGCATGACCCGAACATAGTGTGAGACTAAATACCAATAGGAAACCACATGAATATTTGTGCCTAACAGTCGGTGAGTATATGGTAGGTAATTGTACAATAAGCAATAAAAAGTAAGTAGTAAATAGGATGATACACAATAGTAAACAATCCACAGATCAACAAGATGTAGTGAAGCAAACAGCTAATCCCAAATAGGAATCCCTCTGAGAGGTACTCACATCCATCCCCTCTAGTACTATCTAAAAAGTACCAAAAACCCTCTAGGCAGTAAACTCAGCCTAACCCCTCTGCTTTGGTCATAAGAAATTATAGACTCTCTGAGAAAGCACACTCAGTCAATTCCCCTTATAGTCTATGGTATTCAGGTACTCTCTAAGGAAGATCATGCAGTCAATTCCCCTTATATCCCCAAGGTCTAGAGAATCTCTGAGGAAGCTCACTTGGTCAATTCCTCTTATAGCCTCAGGTCGATCACAGACTCTCTGAGTTAGCTCACTCGGTTAATTCCTCCTATAGCCAAGAATTGTTTAAGGAAATTCAAACAAAACAAAGACTCTATGAGGATGATCACTTAGTCTATCCCCGTATTGTCTATAAAGCTCTAGACTCTCTGAGGAATCTCACTCGGTCTATCTTCATGTGGTCTATAATGTCCAAGACTCTCTGGAAAGCTCACTCAGTCTATCCCCTATAGTCTATAATGTCCAAGACTCTCTGAGGAAGCTCACTCGGTCTATACCCTTATAGTCTATAGCACGAGGTTCTCACGGCCATATGCCAGTCATAGCATAATAATGCTATAAGGCCAAGTTAAACTTATAGAGCTACTTGGCTAACCAGTTTACAGCATAACAAGCATGTCAGGGAACAACACTCCATCCTAAGATCATAGGGCATGGAAAACAGGTATAACGGCCAAAGGATGAACAAGAAAAAAATGTCATAAACCAAAAATTGCATGGGAAAAAACAACCAAGCATAACAATTATCCTTATACACAGCCAAATTACCTCTACACAAGCATACACGCAAGGTGGGAAAGCCACAAGGGAAAAACAGTAAACAAGCATTATCGTTTAAGGGTATTAGTGGAATTTACACATAATACTCTAGAACATTGAATGGAAAGGCACAAACCACCTACATTGGGTTTTGGAGATCAATATACTTGAAGCGCGAGGCTTGAATCTCGACAGAACATCGTAGATCTATGAAAACTCACAAAACAGTCAACCCACAATAACGTGGAAAAGAGGAGGAATTAGAAAACGATGCTCTAGAAGAAGAAAGAGCATACTGATGTGGTTCCAACACAATTTACAACGGTCGATTCAGATAACATACGGAGGCTCAGGGGCTCGGAGAAGTTCAGGTGCCGTACGGATTCTCTCGGTCGAACGGAATCTAGAAGAAGACGTTTAGGGCGATCAGATGTGAGCCCGGTCTGTTTAATGAAAAAAAATTACACGGCATGTACTTTTGGAGTATATGGTGTGTACTAGGCTTTTCCGTACTCCGCTTTAAGTGGCCTCCACATCACCCCACACGACTGTGTGTGTGGCTCAGACACGGCCAGCACATGACCTCGCACGACATCAAAGTACATGGCGTGTACTTATAAAATACATGGCGTGTACTTCAAAAATTTCCATAAACTCCTCTTTTGTCAAAAACTCAGAAAAATGGAAAAACATACCTAAAAATAAGGTTCTGGTTCTTAAAAAATAGGGAAATAATATTATATAAATAAAATACGAAAATGGAATCATTAAATAACAAAAATTAATAAGTGTAAGGAAACGTTGATATAATTGAACAAAAGTTCCCAACACTACTTTATATAACAGATGAATGAATGACATGATAATCTTACAAAAATGAAAGTAGTAAATATTATAGCATGCTACAATACTGGACTGAAATAAAGAAAAGACAACAATCCCCATGAGAAATCTCCTTGAGCATCCCGAGCTCCAACCCGGTCCTTTGCTCCTAACTCCAGGTACAATATGCACACCAATCATCCTATGTCCTATAATTATATGGGTCTATTTGGGTACCAAGGGTACCCAAGTAGGGTGGAGAAGAAATATTAGTAGGACAACCCCCACGGTGTCAAACCCAAACCAGTGTAATACAAATTAAGACAATGTGCTGGTATAGAGGTGTCGATAAATGAAACTACATAAATAAATAACACCCATCCAAGTTCCTAAGGGACACCTAACTACAGTACCTGCTTCAACACTTTGTTGGAATAATCATGTGGTCATGTCACTATATACATATAATAGTAGTATATATGTAAATAGATAGATATATGTTAGTGTGGATTGGTAAATACATCTACCATCTAATTCCAAGGGTGTTATAATGGTGTACCCATATCCCAGGTCCAAGCGCCCTTAGTCTCTTGGCCTCAAAGCATTAGATCCATATAGGGGTGGATCTAAACATAGCACCACTATCCAAATTCTAGGGGATCTCTCACAGACCTCCTCTAACCCAAAACAAAGATCCCTTAGTCTCTTGGCATGAAATAATCTTTATATATATCGAAAATATAAGTGGTTTGGGGTAAGAATAACTACCACTTATAACATATATAATTAGCATGTGGTAAAAATGCCTCCCACCCATAATCATTTATGTAGTACTTGAATAGGGTAATAATTTTTCCAATCAATAATGTATAACTCACATGGGGTAAGAATTCCACCCATCCATAATGTATAACTATCACTGGGAATGAATGCCTCTCATCCATAATGTATAACAAACATGGGGTAAGAATTTATATCTTCCATAATCATTCATATACTTTCCATAATTATAATTTAATTCATAAAGAAGTACTTCTTATTCATTTCTAATATACATACAATTTTTTTATAATAATCAACATTCACATTTATACTTAAGGAAAACCATCTTAAGTATCTCAATTTAAACATTATTCAAGGCATTATAACATGTTCAATTAAAATCTTGAAACAAATCCCTCTCATGTATGCTATTATCCATTCCCAATTCCTTTGATACCATTTTAATTGACACAAGGTGATTTATAAGCATAAGGTAATGGCATGGAATAAACCCTCCTATATATTCCAAGTTAACTAAATTCATAAAATTATCACTATTTTTTTCTTATTATTCTATCCCAAGGTTTGGTCACACCTTCCCTATTTGTTCCATTCAAAGTTTAACCATTTCACCTAATCTATTTAGTAACATTATATTTAAAAAAAAGAAATAAATGGTTTGGCCTATCCATCCTTCATTATTCATCCTACTTCCACATTTAATTATTCTTGAGAGGGAAAGTCACCATGAATATGCAAATAAATTTATAGCATGCCTCTTTCTTTAACATTATAGGGAAATTGAATTTAAATAGGCAAGAAGAACAAATAAGGTGTAATGGATATACAACCATTGAGTAAAGGAAAAATCCATTTAACATGGAAAAGGGATATATTCAAACATGGAATATATCAAACATAATCTATAAGAAAAAAATGTAGGCCACTTCATTAAGAAAACAAAGCTAAATGATAGAAATATTTATGGTGGGTTTTCACAGACATCACACCTCTGTTGGAGGTGTTTTATTAAAAATCCATGACATTATTTATCATGAAAAACACTTATCATAGCTAAAATTTATTTCAATAACTAAAAATAAATTTATCAAGATGTATTGATCAAAAAACTAATGTAATTAAAAAAATTCAATTTAATATGGCATGAAAGGGTACCCTACCTTAGGGAGTAGACCAAGCCAAACAACATCGGAACTTGTTTGATTTAATAATGATCGTCAGGAACCACCCCACACTCCCACACACATACATATATATCCTTAACCAAATTCATTTATTCCCCATGACATTTGGTAATACATACCAATGTATGTGAGCACGGACCGTCAAGGTTGATCAAAACTCCCTAAAAAAAATTCTAGACATCCTAAAACATCAAAGGATCCAAAATAAAGCAGCAAGGACCAATGAAACTCCATGAAAATACTAGAAACCCATAAAAAATAACAACCCTAATTTACAATGTATAAAACAAAGAAAAAATAAAAACCTCACCTTGGATGGTGGTGATGGCCCGAATCGAATCCAAACTCCCTCGCTTTCGGTAACGGTTGACAAAACATTCACAAACACACCCTAGGAGACCATTTACATGCCCTAAATCAAGAATA
Source organism: Viscum album (assembly GCA_963277665.1). NCBI lineage: Eukaryota > Viridiplantae > Streptophyta > Magnoliopsida > Santalales > Viscaceae > Viscum > Viscum album. Next base: position 51,637,526 of record OY728161.1, on the reverse strand, counting down.
AAAACTTATAATATCATTATACCTAAACCATAGGTTCATTCGAACCATGTAGGTAAATAGATAGACCGAAATATGACTAAAAATAAAGAAGATTATAGGGGAGGATCCAAACCTTGAAGGATCATATGAAGATCCTTTGGGAATCCGGGTTGAATCAGTGAAGGGGAGGGTGTCGTAGGGGGTTTTCCACACCAGTAAAGGTTAGATCCCAAGGAGTTAATCACATATGATAGGGTAGAGGGTGATGTTATTTTTTACGTTTTTAGATTTAATTTTATTTTATTTTAATTAAAATTATTAAAATGGGACAACCCACACTGTTTGACCCGCAGAGTTTTCCAGACTGAGCAAAAACCATGTGATGTATAGTGTTTGGATACTGACTCAAGAGAACACCATAATGTCTAGGTTCATGGTTCGAAAAATCATTCATAGTCAGTAAGAAATTACCATATCCCCTAGAAATAACCCAAAAAGTTACCTATAGTGGGATGCACAGTTTCAGACAAACTGTGCTCCCTCTATATCTTCTAAAAACCATGACTTTCCTGATCAGGTGCTCCAGAAACTCCTTGATCCCCACAAGAAACTTCTCATACATTCAATCAAGTCTAAAAAACATCACATAAGGGTTTTACAACTATCAAAATTCATTTCTAAGGCTCAATTTTTCAAATCACCAGTCTAGTAATTGAAAAAGTTCAAAAACCTTCACATTTTAGTGCAGTTCAAAATGTAGTTCATTACAATCACCTATTTGGGTGAAGTCTTACTCAGTTTAATGATATCAATATTTCACCAATAGATTGGAATTTATTTCTACGTACCTGACAATAATGATACTCTTCTTTCACCGTATTCATGATATAATTCACTTGAAATCACTGTTTACTAAAACCTGTTTTCCAACAATATTGTTCAGGAATCTCTATCTTGAAGCTCCTTTGTGATGCTCAAAACCTTCACAAAGAATACTACCTTCACAGAAAACTAATTCATTGTGGAAAAACCAGACATTTTGAAAATCCTTTTTCTAATATACCTATGAATTTTTCAAGACTAAGAAAGTGTTTTTACGATGTTTAGTCTCACAATGAATACATGACTTGTAATGTACATAACCTTCATTAATTCCAAAACATTTCCCATTTTCACCTATTTTTTCTATAAAATAATGTGTGGTTAGCTTCTAAATTATAGTCTCAGTAATTAGTGATGTTACCACACCTCCAGTGGATTCCTCAGGAACATCCAAATTCTTGTTCGTGAAGCTCCTTCATTCACAAATCTCCAGTGAAATTTTACCCATTCAAGAACATTCTCATTGTAATGAAGAATCATTTTCTACTCATTTCAGACATACAGTTCTTTTTTGTCGTCACAATGAATCAAAGTCTTTATATTTCACATTAATGAATCACATTCAAGATTCTATATATCTTCATGAAGCTAAAAATTCCGGAAACCTAGTCTTTATGAAACTCATACCTTTACAAATTTGAGAAAATTCAATCCCAGAGAACCACCTTTTGTGAAGTTTTCTTCATTCACCAAAAAAATGGAAAAAATAGGGAAATGATGCCACCTTCTACATTGTATCCATGTTTTATAGTAATATCACATTCCTTGAAGAAAACTTAATCATATTTGCATGGATTGGTAAAAAAATAAAATAAATTTTTTCTAGCTATGAGAGGCCTTGGTTCCAAAAAGATACCCATTTGGGTTTGTATTAAATTTGTAGATAAATTTAGTAAACCACTAGCCTTGAAAAAACCATAAATGTGAGAAATAACTCTTCCAACACTCTAAGTCTACATGAGAAAAACTTAGTGTAGAAAAAAAAGAGTGGAAAAAGAGAAATTCATGCCTTCATAGATCACTGAACAATACTAATAACAATGCACTCCTTGAATTACATTTATCACCCCCTTTTAAAATAATCCCAATGAACATGTATTTGTACTCTTAGAGCTCAAAAAACTCAAAATGGATCATATCACCTCCATAAACATGTATCACTTTGACAAAAAATTAAAATTGTTAAAAAAAATGGGGATAGGTGAAAAAATATAACCTCCTAATGTGTTATGAGGTGGTTAAACACAAAGGATAAACTGATGTTCCCTAAACACATGTGCTTCCAATGGCTTAGTCAGAATGACAACCACTTAGTCATTGGATACAACTTTCTCCATTTTAATCACACATTGCTCAAGTTTTTCTTTAATGAAGTGATATCTGATCTCAACATGTTATGTGCGAATGTGATGAACATTATTATTCATAAGATCGATCATCCCTGTATTGACATAGTGAGTCACCATAAGTTTCTTACCTCATCACCAAAATCAATCAGTTGTTACTTCATCCACAATATCTTAGTTTAATTCATTGTAGAAGAGATAAAATCTTATTCAGTTCTACTAAGAGAAGTGCTTTCTTGTTTCTTACTCAGCCGTCCCACACATTTATTTCCAATTAACAATTCCTCTAAACTTTTGGAATTTCAATCCACCACATAACCATCCCAGCCAGCATTAAAAAATAATAACTCATTTTATATTCTTGTAGTAAATTATAAGAATAAATTGAGACTACCATGAATATATCTCATGATTATTTCAACTATATCCAAATTATCTTCCTTCATATTACTTTAAAAGTTTGCTGCTAAGAATGATTCAAATATGATATTTAGATGTGTTGTATTCAACTATAATATGTTTAGAATGATTCTTCCATACAGTGTGGGATCCAAAAAAGTCATATCTTCATGCTTTCCAAGTATTTTCTAAATATTAATTGTAGTCGAAATTCATTTGGTGTCATTCATGTTAAATTTTTTAGAATCCCTCTTGCATATTTTTTCTGATAAATTAATCTTAAATCATTATTTTAAATCACATAAATCCCCATAAAGTATGTGAGTTCACCAATAATATAAATTTTAAATTATGGTTTTAGGTGATTAGAAAATTCATCCACTAGTCCATGCCTACTTCCAAAAATAATAATATCAACCACATATACGGTCACCATAAATTTATTTTTCTAAGAATTCATCACATAGAGATTATGGTCGACACCTACTCTTTTAAACTAGATGTTTTTTAGATAATAGTCTAGTTGTGAATACCGTGCTCATGGTGTATACTTTAGATCATAGAGTGACTTCTTTAATCTACAAAAATTTCATTTACACATTAACAATCAGAAACCCCCATTGATTTTTTAATGTATACTTTTTCTTCAAGAACACCATTTAAGAACACAGTTTTAACATCTCTATGATAAAGTTTTTAAACTATTTGAATTGAAATATCTTGAAATATCCTGATCAACTCTAGTATAGAAACTGAAACAAATTTTTCTTCAACATCAACTCCTTAAATCAGTGCATATCTATTACATAACAAGGAAACCTTTTTCTAACACATTTCCATGATCATCGAATTTTTTTTAAATATACACTTTTTTCCCTTCACATTTTCATTTTTGGGTATCTTAACAAGATCCCACATCTGGTTCTTATTATTAAAATACAATTATTCATTCATGTCATTAACCCATGATTCATCCTTCATTTATTAATCAAATTTGGTTGGTTTCACAATTGATAGGAATAAAAATGTGATTCATTCATCATTATACTTGTATGTGTGGGTTCTTTACAATCCCCAATGATGTTTTATTGATCAATTTATACTCTTCTATTTCTCCTATGACTTTATAATGATATTTCTTCATCCATGGTTTCCCATTCTAATTTTTCTTCTGAATAATCAATGTTTTTTTGATCCATGAAGGTCTTGAAATCCTTCCAATATTTAGGAATTTGAATCTATCACTTTTACACTTTATTATTCATCTTTTATCCTATAAAAATATGAGCTAATTAAGGTATTTATGGTTTTAACTTCAATGATCTTGAAATAACAGCTTTCCAAAATTATTCCAAGATGATTTTTTTAACATTTTTAGGCTTTACACTTCATTTAATATCCAATTAATATTCCTGCATCTATTGTATCACTATACTTTTCTTTATTCACATCTTTATTTCACATGAAACATTTACTTCGAAAAACATGAAAATACATCAGATTGGGCTTCCTTCTTTACCAAAACTCATATTTTTTCTTGTTTTCTTCCATCAAAATCCTTCTTATATTTTGAGTGTACACTAATAATTTAATATCCTATTTCCATAATGACAAAAAAATTTCTATCTCAACCAGAATGGTTCTAGCAATATAGTCCACCTACCGATTTATGCATTCAACAACTCTATAATTCTGTGGGGTGATCACTATAGTGACCTCGTGCTTTATTCCATGATTTTTAGTAAATTTTTAAATTCAATGGATGATTATTCTCCTCTATTTCCATATTTTAAAATCTTTATTTTGTGACTATTTTCATTATCAGCAATTTGATGATAACACTTCATGCAATAATATAATTTTTGGTTTCTCTGAATAATCATTACACTTGATATTATACTATAATCATAAATAAAAATAATTAATTACCACTCTTCATATGTTCTATCCACATTTATTGGGCCACATACATCTTTTTGGATAAGATCAAAATGATTTTATGCCATTTTTTTCTTTAACTTATATGAACTCTCAAATATCTTCCCTCATATGAAAGCATCACATGTCTTTTACCATTTACACTTCAAATTGGGAATATCAATTACTATATTTAGGTGAGATAACATTTCCATGATCTTTTGATTAATGTGATCCAACCATTGGTGCCACATTTTTTTTATCTTCAACTATTAAGTGACAAATGTTCTATTTAATTTCAGCCTGATATAAATTTAAATCTATTCTACATACCTTCATAAAAGAATTACCCAAATTTTCTTTGATAGTGAACCTCTTTTGATTAAGTGTCATAATAAGTCCTAAGTCAAATATTTGACTCACATCAAATAGATTATTATAAAATCTATCCACAAAGAGGAATTTAGTTTTCTAAGTGCATCATTTGATGGTTCTGTACTTCTACTTCCTTTGATCTTTAAATCACTACCATTACTGAAACTCTCTATTATGTCTATCCCTTTTTTAAAATTCATCAAACAATCTTCATTTCTTTTCATATGGTATGACTATCCACTATTAAGTATATATTTATTACTATTTTTTTAGATTTGTGAGCTATTTCTACATGGTTTCATTTTTTGTTTTTCTTTTTTTCCTTCCATGCGATATATGATTGTATGGAGGATAAAGATGTAATTTTAAATCTATTTTTCCTATTCATGGGTTAATAATACTCATATTCTTCTTCCATAAGATAATAACTATTTCCAAGAGAAACTCCATCTGGTTGGAAGGTATTGACTTTTCATTTAGTTCTGTAAGAAATGTTCCTACCTTTCCTCTGCATGCAATGAATATCTTTAGGTCCATAGTTAGAATAGAGAAAAAATATTGAAAAAATATATTTATTCAATATGATGAAGGACATGGTCTAATCCTACTTTTTTGAATTTTTATCACTACCCTTATTTAGATATCTCCTTTTCTCTTCCCAATATGACATGGTAGGCCTAGAAAGCCACAGAATTGAAATATAATAAGAAGAAATTTACTATCACTTCCATTCCTCCTAATATCCCCTATTGAGTAAAAGTATTTTAAAATAGATAATATTTGAATACTTGAGGATAATTTTAATCACTCATTTTAATTTTTTAGGATTTATTTGTCTTCAAATCAGGTGCCTTTGTGATATGTCCCACTTTCTTCTTCCATTTATTTTGACTCATCTCGTTTCTGGCATTTTATGTTTTAACATCACAACCAATTTCAAATTTTTTCATACATACGGATATTTGGTCATTAAATTTCTTCAATACTACTTCATAACCACATTAATCTATTTCTAAAATCTTTTCATCTAAGAATATTTCAAACTATAATTTCTTCTTTTTCCCTTGATTTTGATTCAGTTTTTAGTTTACTCTTTAGAGTAACAAATTCATCTTGAAGTCCCTCAACTATATTATCCTTATCCTCTAGTATCAACTTAATTTAATTGATATCATTTTCCAACTCTTCAATCTTGATCTTAAATTCCTTAATTTCTTCCAAGTTTTAATGAGTTGTAAAATGGTCTTCTTCCCCTAATTCCAGTCAATTAATTTCTACATCATGACGATAAACATACTCTGATGAATCTTCCTGAATAAATCTAATCCTTTTCTTTCTTTTTCTTGGAATGTAAAGCTCTTCAAGAACACCCTCAAGTTCCATCTTGATATCAAAAACACCAATAACCTGATTATATTTATCATTTTATGGTTCCACGTTTTCAACTATAGCCATCATAGATGCTTCGGTTTCATATTTAAACTTTTGATCTTCATCCTTTAAAAATTCATTATCATATTTTTATTCTTTACATAAAAAAATATTTCTTTGTAATTTCAATCCTAAATTAAATTAACTATTTTGGGGAACCTTTTCTGAAGCATTTACATGACTCCTGCTTCACATTCTTTGTTAGGAAACATCCTTGAGCACTAAGAGGAAATGAACCCAAATATATAACATTGATAATAGTAAATTGGAATATTTCCTCCAAATATCACTTTTCAATTATTGAATTTATGTGAAAATAGAGAAAAAAATTTCTCTTACTCATTATGTTCAACATCACTATCTCTTGAAACCTCATGTTTTTCACTAGATTTCAATTCCACTTACTTCATTACTTCAGTTGTTGCATCTTTTGGTTTGACTCTCATTTTATATATTACCAAACTACCTAGAAAATCATCATAAGAAAGTTTAGATAGACCCCATTCTTAAAGGGAAGACACCTTTGGATTATATAGTAGTAGATTCCTTCTCAATATTTTCTTTGAAATTTAAATATCTTTAATTTTATCACCATTCCCTTGAATTGATCCAAAAACTTTATTAATTAAATTAAAAACGTATTTAAATTTTCATTAGGACTAATTTTTAGATCATAGAAACTATTATAAAAAATGCCAAGTCCGGTCTCCTTCACAACATTATCACCTTCATATATATTTTAATATTTTTCACACATAAGCATGGATGAAGTGAAACTCATCACCTTCAAATAAATTTTATTAGATAGAGCTATAGTAGGGTAATTTTTTTCTTTGAAATTTTTCTTAAGGAGTTTCCTGTTTTTTTCAGTCATAGGAAGACTTTTCACATAATTGATTAGAATCCCCTATGTAGTGGCAAGAAGAAATTCCATCCCAAGGTATCTAATGTTATATCACATCCTATTCTTAAAAACCTAGAAGTTTCTTCCATTAAAAAGTGGGAATCTCTTGTCATTCACCAAAATCACCATGAAAACAAAAGAGGAAATATTTAACTCTAACTACTTATACCCTGTGATACCACTTATAAGACCCCAGAGCACCTTGAAAGGTGAGGTGTGAATCATGGTGTTAAATTTTACTTTTGATGAGATGAATCATGTTCTGACATTGGTAGGAACTTATTAAAACTTTCTGATGGAATATTGAAATAATAAAACATTCACTTGAAGAGAGACACCAAAAAAGTTTTACATGTTTGACCACTAAGATCTAGTCCAAGTATCATGCACATATTGTGTGTCAGTCATTCCTAAATCCCTTTAATCCCCACTAGTTGTGGAATACATAATTTTAGACACAATCACTATATTCTAGGCACACTTCCTTTAGAAAAAAATTGTATGACACACTGCCCCCTTCCAAATACTTATATGGACTCCCCCTAGATCACTACTTTGGGTGAAGTATTACTCAATTTAATGACTTAATGTTCACATCAGTATATTGGAATTTTAGTCTATGTCCCTGAATAGCATGAGACTCTTCTGGAACATTAGTCCTTATTTGATGCACATGGAATAACTATTTACTTAAACCAGATGTTCAACACTGCCATTCACGAATATCCTTCTCGAATCTCCTTCTTGAATCACACAACCTTTACGAAGTAAACATCCTTCACAATACACTAAGTTTTCACAGAATAACCATTCATCCCAGAACTCATTTTTCTAAGATACCTAAGAATTGGTCAATACTAATAATATATTTTCATGATACTTAGGCTCAAAATGAGTACTTGATTTGTGAACCTCTTATCCTTCAAAAATATAGAACAATTCATCCTTCTCTCCAATTTTTTCAATGTGAAATAAAGTTGGGGTACCTACCTAATTATAGGCTTAGAATTTTGTGAAGATCCCATGCCTCTAATAGTTTTTTTATGAACCTCAAAATTCATGTTCACAAAGATCCTTCTTTCATGATGCTCTAGTGAAATTTCACCCATTAGTAAATATTCTCATATTCAGGAACAATCACCATCAACACATCATGAACCCATGATGTTTTTTCATATTCATGATGAATCACTGTATTTCCATTGTGCATTTATAAACCAGGTATACGATGGTCCATATCATCAAAAACCTCAACGTACATGAAACATAATCCATTAAAAACACATTCCTTTACCATATTTGAGAAGATTAAATCCCAAAAAACCAATTTTTTAAGCCTGTTAATTTCTCCTTATTTTGAGAAAAAAAAAATTAAAACACTAGGAAATGATTCCACTTTGCTCAATGTATGAATCATGTATTGAAAAATAACATTATTTGAAAAATCCCTAATTATTTAAGTGTGTATTGACATAAAACACAAACAAGACATTGTTTCCATATGTAAAAGTCCCTATTTCAAACACTCATTTTGTTTGGGATCTCCATTCAGGTTTCAAGGAATGGTTTCTTCTAGTGCTCATGGAGGTTACTCATCCAGTGAGGAGAGAGAACTAAAGGAACCGATTTTGGTAAAGTCTGTTTGTCAGTTCCCACCATTCATTTATCAGACCCCTCTTTTGTTTTCTGGTAGTGTGGTTAGTTTGGAAACTCTAATCCATCTTTTTATAATCCTATGAACTCTTATTGATGGTGTTTGTAGGGAAATGTTATATAAGTTATGTTTCAAAAAGTGGAAACATTTATCTATGGTTTTCAGTTCTTGAATGTGGTGTAGCATATGCTTAAAGACATAAGGGATCTAGCCATAGGTCCTATGGTGAATTATTTCACATAGTCAGGTAATTTCTAGGTTTAGGGGATGTAGATCCAACATCATAGGGGGGACCATTATAGTTTCCCCCTTCTGTAGTTTAATATCCTTGAGAACCTTTCATTTTTAAGATCTTAGTATCATATCTATTGAATATTTTGTGGTTTTGTATTGGGGACTTGAAATTTTGAATGGTTGGACTTCCTTTGGAAGGGTTTTAGTTTTTGGGTGGTACTCATTTGGAGATTCATGTGTCTTGGGAAATTATTAATTGTGTCCCAGACAAGTCCCATATTCGAGTCTCTGTGGTTGAACCCTTATCATGTTGGTGGGTGGTTTTATAGAGCACTCTTCGTAGTTAAATCGTTGTTCTAGTCTAATCATTAATAGTGGGGATACACCTCCTTTTTTCCCGTGTGTTTCTTTATCATTTTATCTTGACTTTTTTGGGTGTTAATTATGGATTTGAAAGGTAACAATGGGTTTTAGTGATTCATTTTGTCTTTATAAGTTTTGAGTTCTGGTTTTGATCCATTTCTTTCTTGGTGAATTTCTTGGGGAAGAGAGTGTTAATGTTGGGGAGAAATATCATAGCCTGGCTGAACACCTATATTTAATTTTATTTATTTTCATCTTATTTTATCTGTTTCTTGAGTAAGAATGATTTTAGCTTGTTGGTAGGACAGAATTTAAATTTTTTTATCCTTTCAATATATCACACATTTAGTGGTAACCATGTGGTGAATGTGTGTTTTTCATGTGGGTCAATAATGTGGTTCCAAGCTTGTTCATGGTCTATTAAAAAAGGAATAAATCAAGTAGTTTGGAACATTAATGGACCAAATATGTGAGTTACAAACATATTTGGGTTCTCAAGGATATGGGAGCACGGAGGAGGCTTGATATAAGTCTGTAGGGGTTTGGCTGTGAAATGATGAAAATTTTGATAATACAGGATGTGTAAATCTTAGACACCAAGTATTTACGTTTCACAACTTTTGAATGGATGGTTCACGATATTTATAGTTTTACGTTAAATAATAAAAAAGAAACACATTATTTGGAGGAAATTGAATCCCAAGGATTTCATGATGTGAAAGGGGATTACACATCATGTAAACCACTGATGTTATACATATGTAAATACTTCAACTACCCAAGATTTCACTAAAACCTATATCTTCTACCAATACCAAAAAACTAGAATCTCACTTATAGGCATGTTTTAGATTACTTTGATGGGAATAAATCCTTGTGCATCCATATTTTATCCTTTTTTATCCTAGGTGCATTATTTCTTCATTATGTAGATATTTCTATAAGTTTGTTCTTATTTCTTCTCGTATCTTCCCTCCGTAATGTAGAGTTTTCTCTCTCATGTGTCTAATGGGTTTTCTCTTATATTTTGTTAGTGCAGTTATGTTGTGGCCTCCACGGATGGATGCAGTTCTTAAGGGAGTGGTGGTCGAAGAATCAAAACATGGTCCATTCTCATTCAAAGAAAATTGAATGCTTTTGAGGTTGGGGGTTATTTTCTTCTTATTTTTTATAGGAAATTTTAAATTAATATTTTTTTATCCCCTTGGATGATAATGAATTTAACCTAACAATTATTGAACCTGATTAATTAATTTTGTGTGATAACATGTTGCTGATATTTTTTCATTATATTGTGATAACGGTTTGCTTAATGATTTTATAGGTAGTGTGTTATCTATGTTATATTAATTATTAGGATGTTTTCATGATAGAAATTTATAAATAATGTAATCCATAATGAATTATTAATTAATTGGATTAATATTAATTAAAGAATATGCATGTTTGTAATCTATAGGTTAGTGTAATTGTTTGACAATCAATTTGATGCAATGTGCATGTTTAACTAGAATTGATAAATAATGTGATTCATGATATTTATTTTTGATAATTTGAAGAGGAATGTTAATTGAGAAAGTAACTCCTCTAGGTTTATTAAATCAAGAATAAATTATAAGAGGATTTTCTAAATTTGACATATTATTATAACTTAATTTCTTCAGGTTCCCATAGATGGAACGTATTAATAAATAAATAGTTTAATTCAATATTGAACAAGAAAAAGTTGTGTCATATATATTTTTTTGGGGCCTATGTTTCCCTCATTCATGAAGAGGCCTAGTTCCTTGTTTTGGAGCTGTGATAGCTTGTTTTCTTGAGAAGGATTAATTCCTTGTTTTGAGGGCCCAGTTTCCATGTTTCTTACTTGTTTTTACAGTTGTTTGTGATTTTATTTGCATATAAGACTTCTGATATGAGCATGGTATGGATGAAACTAGGGGGATATTGTGTGATATAGAGTGGGGAGGCCAGGATGTGATATGATCCTGGTGTGGTTGATCCTGGGATGGCTGACATGATATGTGGGGTAGGGTGGCTCAGAGGATATGGCGACAGATGACAACTATGATGGAGAGATGGAATGGTATATGCATGTGGGTGTTAGGTATGGCACTAGAGGTTATGGAATGTGTTAAAGATGGTCTTAACCAATAATTAGATGTTGAGAGATGGCATGATCACTTGAATCTGTTTAATCGCCAAGTTTCTTGTTTTATCTACATTCTTTTCCCCACTGTATGATGTAGCTATAGGTGCATGTTTTCTCTTGGAGATAGCATATGATGGATTTACTAGATTACTTGGATATCAAGTTATGATAATAATGAATTGAATAAATATATATCAATGGGTTTGGTTGGTGTTGAAATGAAATTATTAAAAAAAATTAATCTTTATAAACCCTGGACTTGGTTGGATTATTAATGGAGGAAATGTTATTTACTATGATAATTAATGAAATACAAAATAATATAATTTGGAATAATGATAAATGAATATTAAGGGATAATGGTTTAATTAATGTAAATAAAATTATAAAAAATAATGAATGAATTTAATCTAGATCTTTTAGATGCTTGATTTCTTATAGGATATATGGTCTTAGAATTGGATACTTTGAGTCTGAGCGATGTTAGATACAGGTAAGTCTAAGACTATGTTATTCCCATAGTGTGATTTTTAGTTATATTATATCATGTGTATTCTATTATTTCATACACTACCCCACCCATGTCGATTAGGGAGACTAACACCTAATTGACTCTAGGAGAGTGTTTTCCCCAACATCCTAGTGGAAGGATATATGGATGACTACCCCCCTCTAGCCCAACTCTTTTCTCTTGGTTGTTACCTATGATATAATTCACATTAGTTAGATTTCCCATATATGTTTCTAGAGGGTTTTGTGTCTTGTGGTTATTTCAAAAAGATATATTACCATATATAGTATCCAAAGGATTGTTATAGGTATGACATGTATAGGTTGTGATGGATTGAGGAACTTACTCTATGTATGGAATGTAATGGATTGAGGTATAATACATGATGTTTGATATAAATCATAAGGGATATGGTGGATCCAAGAAACTACTTGTTTACTATGTGGATATGTGATAAGGGATGGGGTGTTTTTGTGATGCATGAGGTGTATTTTTTGATGCCTTTCCCAGGTGTCTTCAGGCTGGCCTACTTTCAAAGAGAGATGCTGAGGACGTTCAACATTGGGGAAGAGTGGAAAACTAGTGGGGAAGTGAATGTGGGGTACCCTTGATGTTTTATATTTATATTTTATGCTCTCTTGTATGTGTTACATGGTGAGAGATACCCATTTTAAGGCTAGAAAATTTGTATACCTATTTAGGCGATGAGTTAATTTCACTATGCATTAGAATTATTTTTTTATATTTTACATGAGATTCTCTAAGGGGATCATAATTACTATAATATTATACTCTCCCTATGTATATATAAACTATTTTTCTGCCAATTGGATAATGTGGGTAATCAATTTGGATATTACTATATTAGTGTTTCGTAGGAGTTGTTTGAGATTCGTGGTCGATGTCAAATTTACCTTTTTGGTACTTTTAGTTTTCCTTTTAGATGTTTTAGTATTGTATGAAATATTATTTTTTATATGGTTTTTCATTGTGTATATATGTTTGAGAAGGTGTTTTTTGTTTTATCTTTCTTATGTCTCAATTCTGTATGTTTTTTCTATTGGATAATATCTACCATTTTAATTTTTACTATACCATCAGTGCTAGTCCACAACCTAGGGCCTACCGGAGGTGTGACTCGAGATGTCACCACATATCTCCCCTCATTGGGGTATATTTGTGGGGATGGTTCATGATAGAGTGATATCAAAGGTTTTTTTTTGACAGATAAGATGGTGATGGGGGTTAGGCACAAGTGAGGATTCATGGGTTAGAATGGAAACTATGTCAGCAATGTTTAGTAAGTGATGTAAACATGGGATACCAGATGAGACATGGGTATTCATACACCCCCCCCCCCCAATATCCAATGTATTTAACTTTATGTTTATTTATCCTATTAATAGAAGTGATATTTTTTGTAGGGGGAGACCTAGGAAAGGATCATGCACAATTCATCATTTCACCTGTGTTTGAAATGGGTAGAATTTACGATAGGTTAAAACCTAAGCATGATAATTTAAATAAATGATTAACTAATTTTAAAGATTCCATAATTTAGGTTTAGGATCTATGAATGTTTGTTCATTTTGTAGGCATAGATCAATGTTAACGTCCTCTTCAGGTTTGTGCTGAATATGTTCAATAAAATGTGACAATAGATAACAAAATAGTGGAGGTTGATAGCGATGCAACATGGAGGAGGAAACTCTAAGAGTTATAGTGCTATAATCTATAGAAGTATGAGGTCTATATTTTAGATTTAGTCATGGATGAATATTCATAGGAGTTTGAAATAGATTTCATTTCGATCAGTTCTTGGAAAAAGAAATGGATTTCATTGTCTATGATTATTCTATGTGGACTAGTGAGGCAATGATGCTTCTTGTTCCTCAGGGATCATGTAGAGTTAACAGTCCAATGGGAGATGTTCAGAGACTAGTTCCTTATAGAGTTTCATTCTTATATCATGAAGATGTCTAGTCACCTAGAGATGCATACCCTTCAGTTGGGGAGCACTAGTGTGAGAGACATCAAGATCCATTTCATGTCCCTTCTATGATATGCTATCAAGATTTTTCAAGATGAGGAGGTTAGGATGAGGCACTTAGAGTATGATTTATATATTTAGGTCACATACTAGTTCACACCATTTATGTTAAATATGTATATTTAGTTGTGAGTAGAGGTTATAGAGAGGACATTATATGGAATTGAATCATCATGAGAGGGGAGCCATCAGGATTCCCCATGAAGCAGATATGTGGTCTGAGGATCCATCTTTCTTGGATAGTGTAGCTTTTGGTTTTATTGGGGTATGTAACATCCCTCATCATGTCATTTATCTAATGGTGATGTGTATCAATGTTATTTTAAAAGATAGTATGCATATTTTTTCTATGGAGTCCATGTTCATCAGTGGTGAGAGTTCCCAACATTTCTGTGCAGTCAGAGTGTGTCAGGTGTTCCAATTCACCATCCTACATTGAGGAAGATTAATCCCTTAGATAATCCTCTTCATTAGAGAGCAGAGCATAGTCATGAAGAAAGTATTCGGCAGGGAAAAATACATCAAGGAGTAGGTTGTGGAAAGATTCAGGCTTTAGCATTTCTAGAACTGGGCTATCCAAACATCAATTGAGGTAACCTTCTCTTTCTTCTACTTTTTTACATTCATTTTTTGAATCAGGAGTAATTAAATCCTTTACATCTCCTACCATCAACCATTCATTGTGATTTCAGGTAGAGAGGATTCGAGTTCCCATGTCATTAACTAATGTAGTTAGAGGTTGATCTAACATGTATAATGCATGTAGAGATTGTGTGCAAGTGATGTGGATGAACCTCTCTTAGGAATATTTCTTATGCTTGTGCATATAGATATATGAAATCATCCTCAACATGCATTGGTTGTATTTTTTTCTGGATATCATGGACTTGTTCAGTAACTACTTCTTTTTTTATGATACTAATGGAAATCAAGTTGTGTTTTTTGTCAAGTGATACCCTTGGCTGGGTTAGAGGTATGTTTCTTCCTTGTCTAATTTGGTGGACGGAATGATGACAAGCTCATTATAGGTTAAATAGTAATTTTTTCCCAAAGTTGTGGATGAGTACCCTAATTTCATCCCATAAGAGATTGTAGTGTTACTCCCTCGGTGGGATATTGATTTTGGGATCGATCTACTGTTAGAATTATCTCTTATATATATATGTATCTTTATAGGATATCACACTGTGATTTGTGATAACTTTGAGTACATCTTGATGATCTATTTCAATGTGGTTTTGTTTCACTGATTTTGTCACCTTGGGGTGTGCTATTTATTTTTAAATATGGAAGATGGAAGTTTTTAGTTTTGTATTTATTATCAGTGCTTGAACCTTGTGACAGTGAATAATTTATATACTCTTCAATGGATTGGTGATTTATTTAATTATATTAAGGGGAAAAGTTTGTTTTTATAGATCTATCTACAGTCTCGATTTTATCAGATGTGGGTGAAGGATGAGGATACTTAGAAGACTGCTTTCTATTGTCATCACTGGAAATATGAGTTCATTGTGATATAATTTGGTGTGACGAATTCTCCAATTGAGATCATGGGGTTAATGAATTCAGTGCTTAGAGAATTCCTAGATAAGTTCATGGTGGCTTTCATTGATGACATCCTTGTGTACTATGTATCTAAGGAGTATAATTTAGTGAATTTGCATTCCACTTTGGGAGTTCATTATTATTAGCAGTTGTTTGGGATGTTTTAAAAGTGAGATTTGTGGACTCGTAAAGTATGTTAATTTTGTAATGTGGTATCCCATAAGGGATTATCCATGGATCCTTCTAAGATATAGGCATTAGTGTCTTAGATGACCCCAAATAATGTGGTAGAGGTTTAGTGTTTTCTTGTTCGTGAAGGCTATTACTGAAGGTTTGTAGATAAATCTATTGGGTTGAAACTCCTATTACCATGTTGAGCAGAATGGAAGAGACATTATTATGGAATTAACAGTGTTAGGAATCTTATTAGTACTTGAAGGAGAAGTTTGTTAGCACTTTATTTCCTTTTTTTCCATCTGAAGGAGTTATGTTTGGAGTTTTACATGACTCTTCATATATTCGATTGGGTTTCATTCTGATGGAGTGAAGATCAATTTTTTATTATGGTTCTCATAAGTTAAGTCCCCAAGATCATAAATATTCCACCCATGATCATGAGTTGGCATAAATGGGGTTCTATTTGAAGTTCTAGTAACATTACCTCAGTGGAAATCATTTTGAGTTTTTTACTGACTATAAAAGACTGAGGTATATATTCTACCAGTGTGACATGAACTTTCATTACCTTATAAAGATGAAATTATTGTAGGATTACAACTTTAAAATTTCATATATGTTAGGAAATGGATATTTTTTATGTAATTAATTGAGAAGTAAGTATCGTACTGAGTTCATATGTGAATCTGGGGATTCATGTAGAGTGATGGAAGAACTGTCCTCGATGCATCGTGGTGTGGGAGATGCTGGAGGTATAGGTTTCATTTTCCATAAGACGATGTAGTCATCTTTGGTGTATCAGGTGGAGGAGTCCCAACTAGAGGATTTTGAGGTAGAGGTATAGATCGAACGAGTTATTTTTTTAGATTCCCTAGATTTTTGGTCTGAGAATTTGTAACACCCCAGAATGATAAAGGGTTAAATGACTTAATGATATGACTCATGTCAACAAGGTGAACCTTCCTTTTTGAGATCTTACATGATTAGAACTCCACAATTAAGTGTTCTTGTCTTGGATTAGTGATCAGGATGGGTGACCTTCTGGAAAGTTTCCCAGGGTGTGTGTGAGTGAGGACAAATAACATTGAAAATGAAATGTGTTGGAATGTGGGGGATGTCGTTAGTCTGATGACCCATTCTGGCATATAGGTGGGCCCCAAGGTGGGGACCACATGTATACGGGGCAACTAGTTATACCTGGTGGTCCAAGGCCTGATTTCCATACTAAGATGGGGTGTTTTTGCTATCACCGGGACCCATTTGTTACATTTGGTATCAGAGGTGGAACTTAGCCTTATGTGCAGTGCACTGTCTAGGTTGATATGTAGGGCTGAAAATGAGAACATTGTGCTCTAAAGGAGGGGTGAATATAACACCCCGGAATGATAAAGGCTAAAATGACTAAATGATACGAGTCATGTCAATAAGGGGCACCTTCCCTTTTGGAAGCCTACCTGATTAGAACTCCCTAGTTAAATGTGCTTGGCATGGAGTAGTGATCAGGATGGGTGACCTTCTAGGAAGTTTCTTAGGGTATGTGTGAGTGAGGAAAAAGCACACTAGAAAGAAAATGTGTTGGCTTGTGGGGACTTTCATTAGTAAGACGACCCATTTGGGCGTGTGGGTGGGCCCCAGGGTGGGGACCACTTATTTTTGGGGCAACTGGTGGTGCCTGGATGGACAAGACACAATTTCCATATTAAGGTGGGGTGTCTATGCTATCACTGGGACCCATTTGTTACATTTGGTGTCAGAGGTGGAACTCAACCTTAAATGTGGTGCACTGCATGGGTTGAGATGTAGGGTCCACAACGAAGAAGTTGTGCTCAAAAGGGGGGGTGAATGTAACACCCCAAAATGATAAATGGTTAAATGACTAAATGATATGACTCATGTCAACAAGGTGAACCTTCCTTTTCAAGAGCCTACCTAATTAGAACTCTATAGTTAAACGTGGATTCCCTGGAGTAGTGATCAGGATGGGTGACCTTTTAGGAAGTTTCCTAGGGTGTGTGTGCGTGAGGACAAAGAACACTGTAAACAACATGGGCTGGCATGTGGGGACTGTCATTAGTAAGATGACCTGTTCAGGAATGTGGGTGTGCCCGAAGGTGGGTGACCTTCTACGATGTTTCCAAGGGTGCATGTGAGTGAGGACAAAACAAAATGGAAAGAAAATGTGTTGGCATGTGGGGACTATCAGTAGTCAGACGACCTGTCTAGGCATGTGGGTGGGCCCCAGGTTGGGGACCACTTGTTTACAGGGAAACTGGTTGTACCTGGCTTGCCAGGACCCAATGGACATATTAAGGTGGGGTTTCTTTGCCATCACTGGGACCCATTTGTTACATTTGGTATTAGAGTTGCAACCCAGCCTTAAGTGTGGTGCACTTCCTAGGTTGAGATGTAGGTCTTACAACGAGAAAGTTGTGCACTAAAGGGTGAGTTCATGTATCACACTAGAATGATAAAGGGTTAAATGACAAAATAATTTGACTCATTTCAACAAGTTTCACCTTCCCAGGGTCTGTGTGAGTGAGGAAAAATCACACTGGAATGAACATGTGTTGGCATGTGGGGACTGCCATTAGATAGATGTCTCATTTGGGCATGTGGGTGGGCCCTAGGGTGGGCACCATGTGTCCTCGGGGCAACTGGTGGTACCTGGTCATGCAGGACCCAATAACCATATTAAATTAGGGTGTCTCTACTGTCACTGGGACCAAGTTGTTACAGGATTAATATCACCCTGATTTTTTCAAGGGAAGTATTTTCATTCATTCAACGATGAGTTATATAGTTCTTCAAGAGTTCAATTAGTCACCTTTGGTGGTACATCAGGGCATGGAGTAGTGATCAGGATGGGTGACCTTCTAGAAAGTTTCCCAGGGCATGTGTGAGTAAGGAAAAAGCACACTAAAAAGAAAATGGGTTGGCCTGTGGGGACTGTCATTAGTAAGATGACCCATTTGGGAATGTGGGTGGGCCCTAGGGGGTCCACTTGTCTGTAAAGAAACTGGTTCTACCTGGATGGACAGGACACTATGGCCATAATAAGGTGGGTGTCTATGCTATCATTGGGACCAATTTGTTACATTTGGTATCAGAGGTGGAACCTAAACGTAAATGTGGTGCACTTCCTGGGTTGTGATGTAGGGCCCACAACGAGGAAGTTGTGTTCTAAAGGGGGGGGGGGTGAATGTAACACCCCAGAATGATAAAGAGTTAAATTACTAAATGATATGACTCATGTCAACAAGGTCAACCATCCTTTTCAAGAGCCTACCTAATTAGAACCCTATGTTAAACGTGCATGTCCTGGAGTAGTGAACAGTATGGGTGACCTCCTAGGAAGTTTCCAGGGGTGTGTGTGAGTGAGTACAAAGAACACTAGATAGAACATGTTTGGGCTTGTGGGGAATTTCATTAGTCAGATGACCCGTTTGGGCATGTGGGTGTGCCCCAAGGAGGGTGACCTTCTAAGAAGTTTCCAAGGGTGTCTCTGAGTGAGGAAAAAACACAATGGAAAGAAAATGTGTTGGCCTGTGGGGACTGTCATTTGTCGGATGACCCATTCAGGTATGTGGGTGGGCCCTAGGTTGGGAACCACTTGTCTTTAGGGCATCTGGTTGTACCTGGCTTGCTAGGAACTGATGGCCATATTAAGGTGGGGTGTCTATGCTATCATTGGGACCCATTTGTTACATTTGGTATTAGAGGTGGAACCCAGCCTTATGTGTGGCACACTGCCTAGGTTGAGATGTAGGTCCCACAATGAGGAAGTTGTGATCTAAAGGGTGAGTGCATGTATCACCCCAGAATGATAAAGGGTTAAATGACTAAATGATTTGAGTCATGTCAAAAAGGTGTTCCTTATCAAGGTGTGTGTGAGTGAGAAAAAATCACACTAAAAAGAACGTGTGTTGGCATGTGGGGACTCTCATTAGTTATATGTCACATTCTGGCACGTGGGTGGGCCCTAGGGTGGGGACCATGTGTCTTCAGGGTAACTGGTGGTACCTGGTTAGCCAGGACCCGATGACCACATTAAAGTGGGGTGTCTCTTCTATGACTAGGACCCAGTTTTTATATGATTAATATCACCCTATGTTTTTAAGGGAAGTATTTACGTTCATTGAGCAATAAGTTATAAAGTTCTTCGGGATTTCAATTCATCACCTTTGGTGGTACATCTTGGAATGAAAAATATGTAACATGCAATTACAGGTAATTTTTGGTGGCCAGGGTGAAAGGGGATAGTTTTAGGGGTTTTTTATGGATGTTTGGTCTTCCACAAGGTTAAGGTCGAGCACTGTGTTTCTGATGGGTTACTCTAGCCATTAGATGTTCCCTATTGGAAGTGGTTGGACATCTTGATATAATTTGTTACCATTTTACCTTGATATAAATGTGTCTATGATGATATATGGGTGATAGAGAATCATTAAATGAAATCATACCACTTTATAGTGATCAGAGAGCCTACCTAATAAGAACTTTGCATTTAAGCATACTTGGCATGGGGTGGTAATCAGGATGGTTAACCTTCTTGGATGTTTCCCAGGCTATGTGTGAGTGAGGACAAAGAACACTGGAAAGAACATGTGTTTCCATGTGGGGATTTTCATTAGTTAGATGAAAAGTTTTTTCATATGGGTGGTCCCTAGGGTGGGGACCATGTGTCTTAAGGGAAACTGGTGGTACCTGGTGAGCCAAGACATGACGGCCATATTAAGGTGGGGTGTTTATGCTGTCACTAGGACCCAGTTGTTAAATTATTAATAGCACGAGGTTTTTTTCAAGGGAAGTATTTTTGTTCATTTATTGATGTGTTATATGGTTCTTCGGGAGTTCAATTTTTCACCATTGGCGGTACATCCTGGAATGAAAAATATGTACCAAACTTTTAGAGTTCATTTTTGGTGGCCAGGATTAATGAGAGTAGTTTTAGGGTTTTTTTCTAGATGTTTGGTCTTCTATAAGGTGAAGGTTGAGAACCATGTTTCTGATGAGTTTCTCTAGTCGTTATATATTCCCCAATGGAAGTGGTATGACATCTTAATAGAATTTATATCTATTTTACCTCAATATCAAGGTGTCTATGATGATATATGGATGATAGTGAAAAAATTAATGAAATTAGACCACTTTATAGTGATCAAGGAGTCGAGATCATTGGAGGTTTTGTCGAGACAATATCATGAGATAGTGGTGTGACTCTATGGAGTCCTGAGGAATATCATCTTTGATCTGGATCCTCATCTTACCTCTAGGGTGTGGAGAGGTCTCCAGTGTGCCTTTGGTTTTCAACTATTCCTTATAACTTCTTTTCAACCATAGATGAACAATCAAACAGTTAAGCATAGAGTAGTGATCAGTATGGGTGACCTTCTGGGAAGTTTCCTTGGGTGTGTGTGAGTGAGGAAAAAGCACTCAAGAAAGAAAATGTGTTGACATGTGGGGACTACAATAAGTCATATGACATGTTCAAGCATGTGGGTGGGCTCCAGGGTGGGGACCACATGTCTGCGGGGAAATTACTGGTACCTGGTCATCCAGGAAAAAATGGTCGTAATAAGGTGGGGTGTTTGTGCTGTCATTGGAACCTAGTTGTTACAAGATTAATAACCCCGGTTTTCTTTTAAGGGAAGTATTTTTGTTCATTCAGCGATGCGTTGTATGGTTCTTTGAGAGTTCAATTATTCAAATTTGGTGGTACATAATTCCATGAAAATTATTTTTGATGCCATTTTACCTCTAGATCATGGTTTCTAAGATGATATATGGTTGATAATGAATCATTTAATGAAATCAGATCACTTTATAGCGATCCGGGAGTCGAAATCATTGGAGCTTTTGTTGAGATAGTATCATGAGATGGTGGTGTGACTATATGGATTCCTGAGGAAGATAATCTATGATCAAGATCCTCGTCCTACCTATAGGTTGTGGAAAGGTCTCCATTATGACTTTGGTTATCAACTATTCCTTATAACTTCTTTTCAACCATAGAAAAATAGTCAAACAGAGTGGACCATCCTGACTCTTGAAGACATGTCATGTTCTTATGTCATGGATTTTTTATTTTTCTAGGTGAGGCACATACCCATGGTTGAGTATTCTTATAATAATAGTTTCCACTCCACCATTGGTAGGGTACCATTTGATGCTTTGTATGACTAACCATTCCATTCTTTGTTTTGATGGACTATGTTTTGAGAGGTTTTAATTCTCATCCTTAAACTGGAACATAATTTGAGGGAGATAGGTATGGAAATTTGTGGAAGGGTGAAAGTTGGTCAGGATCATTTTAAATCCAATGTAGATCATAGGAGGTGACCTCTAGAGTTTGACCTAAGTGATCAAAAGTAATCGAAGGGGACTCCTCATCATGAGTACTTAGGGTTTGGTTATGGGAGTAATCTTTCATCTCATTTTTTTAGGCCTTTAGAGGGGTTGGATATGATGGGGTTGTGACATGTCAGATATAACTAACCCCACATATGAGAAGGATAGATGATGTTTTTCATGTGTTGAATCTCTTTCATTATCTTCATGAGGACTCTCATGTCATCTATTGGGGTGAGACTGATGTTGAAGATGATGCGACCATTGAGGAGTTGCCTATGGCGATCTAGGTCCACCATGAAAAGGATTTCATGGGAATGTGACCACGCTATCGTGATGTGGAAAATTTATTATGATTTTAAGGATTATTTATAGTTTAGGGGAGACCCTAGGTCGTCTCCCAAGGAGAGTTGGTGGATTTAAAGTGAGTTTTTAATAAGAAGTACTTAAATAGTGGGTGGTTTTGTAAACAGTTTTAGGATGAAATGACTTAATTAAATAGTTTTATAGTTGGCAATAAAATGTGGTGTTGATTAATTATGATACAAAAGGGTTAATTGTGAGTTCACTACACACATTTAAATCTCATTTTTATTGGATATTAATTAAGGTTTGATGTAATTCTTTGGTTGAAATCAATCGGAATCCTGATTACTTTCCAAGCTCTTAAATAAAGGCACGTTCAGCCAAACCTTGACATAACAATCATAAAGACAAGGTCCAGATCACATGAATGGTATAATATCATCCAAATAAATTGAAATATCAAATAATTGGGGAATAAAAGGATTCTTGTGTTGTCCAATCATAACAACACAAGTCACGCAATCAAAACTTTGCATTAATTGGTTGAAAGTAAAGAGCATTTCATTCAGTTAAATCAAAAAAAGATAAATCAAAGTAAGATACTTCTAAATAAAATATTTTCAAACCAAAAATGCATCAAACCAGTAGTATTAAAAGTTCCTGAACACCCTTTACATGTGTGTATCTCCCTAACAATAAACTCCTACCGTTTAGCTCGACATAGAGAGGATGAGGAAGCTCAGGTGGAACTCCTTCTTCATTCATGATCCCCCTATGAGGAAAGGGGCCTCAAAAACTTATAGGATGAGTAGGAGACTCCTATATGACTCCAAAATGGCAGAGCTTCACTTCTTGGCCGAACATACAAATGGGGATCCCAAGAATCCATTATATAGAAAAATGGGAAGCTGGTTTTGAGCACACAAATTTCTTAAAACCACTTGTCACGTGAGTTTCGACCTCAAGACAGCCTTATATCAATTTGGAGAAAATAAAAAAGTTGTAGACCAACATCTTTGATATCTCCACCTAATTTTTGGCACAATTTGGACACCTATAGCCAAGATGTGGACAGATCACAGCACACCAATTTTGACTTCGTGCAGATGCAGTGTGCTGGACAGATCATGTCAGTTGGGAAAACATATTGCGGAATGTGTCTTGGGGTTCTTCATATGAAATGTATCCAAATAAATTTCGGACAAAACCACAAAAGTTTATCCCATTTGTATGCACGATTCAGAAGCAGTGAAGGAATGTTTCCACTTGTGTGCATGGATCTTACGCAATTTGGCCCATTTTTCTTGGACATCATCATGGGCCCTCCAAATCACCTTCTCCTGTAATGGAATCATAAAAACAAGTAACATTACCCTTTTTAACAGTGATAAAAATAAAATAAATTATTCAAACATGGAATTAAACTTGTAATTAATATTATTATTTTCAATATAAAACAGGTTTAGCACAGTGGTGTAAAGGTGAAAATTGCACAGAAAATCGTGGCATGATCACACCCCCACACCTAAACATTTTCACTCCTGGGAAAATTCACATATCCAAATAAAATTATGCATATATATATTCCCAACATCATGAAGAATTAACATTTTAGGAAATTTTAATTCATTAAATTAATGTGATCAATGCACAAACCACACCAAGGAGTTTTTCCTAGTGAAAATTGAAAAAGATGTCTCATAAATCATATCACAGTAAAATTCAAAGAGATTCACGACACCAACGTGAGAAAGGAATTCAGAAGTCAACCATTACACTAACTCTCCATGTGTGTGTGTGTGAAAATCATTCCATGTTATTCTTTCCACTTTCTATCCAATAAATATAGGTTATTTTAACATTACTCGGCTTTAAATAATTTTTTTTCACCGAACCTATCCTACATCCTTTGTAATCATATTTCAATACCCACTCACTTAATCATTCCTAGAAGTCAAACCATAAGCTCCCAACCTAGATATCCCCATATGTTTCACATTTCATCACTCCCCTCATTTATTTTTTTATTTTATTTTTATTTTTTTAGAAGTTTCATTTGGAACAAATCTCACACTCATCTCTCAATACTTGTTTGATCTCCTCATGACACTAATTGAAATAGTTATAACAAGATCAAAGTTTTATTAGGAGTGGTTTTTGACCTTCCCAAGATACAACCCAATTAATTTGTTTGAGGGATCACAAGAGTCGTACATTAGGTACACATGCATAGGTCAATCTGCTACAGTAATGTAATAGATCGGATAAGGAATGAATGTATGGAAATATCATTTAAAGATAAAAATATTAAATTAAAATATATTTACCTTATATTATGTATGAAATATTCACACTTTATGGTTTGGTGCAAAAATGTGTGGAGATATTAGTGACAAAGTTTTCCCAGAAACTACTCACATAAGGGGCATTAATCATCTCAAATGTTTCATAGTAATACAACCACTTATATCATTGAAAGAAAACCAATTCACTAAAAATAACTCCCTGATGTTAAATTCATATAGATATTCTTTTTCACCTTTGTTATATTATTTTTACTTTCCCCCCTTTATGGTCACTGAATCATGGAACTTTGAAATTTTTGATGGGGAAAAATGAAAATACCATAAAGAGGGAAAAAAGAGATGAAAGGAGAAAGAAAATGGAAATCCTATTGATCCTAGAAATATGGGGAAAAGTGAAAATAATATAAATAAGGTGAAAACGAGAAGAAATAAAGAAAAAATGATGAAAATTTCTAACTAACCCAGGAATGTACTCATCCCCCCCCCCCCACCTAGAATGTGCAATGTCCTCACTGTAATAATTGAGAATGTGAGAAGGAAGGATAAAACCTGGTGTGGTTCACTAGTAGGTTTCTTCTTGAACATGTAGTTACTCCACCGGGAATTCTAGAAGGGCTTCATGGAAGTGCTTCTACCGTAGCCCACTGATAGTGAAGGATTGCATGGTTTTGTTTATTTTGAATTTGAACAACACCAAATGGAGATACATTAATAACATTGTATGGGCCAAACCAGAAGGAATGAAGCTTACCTAGATGAAACCTAAGCCTTTCATTATATTGGAAACCTTTTCCCAATTTGAAATTGACGATGAAGGATTAGACAGTCATGGGCAGCCTTGGTATACTCCTTATAAATCCTGGAGTTCTCATATACATCTCTTCTCATTTCTTCTAGCTGCTAAATCTGCAACATCCTTTAAGCACCTGCACCAGAATAATTAGAATTTCATTGTTTGATGGCCCAATAGGACCGATGCTCAATCTCAACAGAGCGGTGACAAATCTTTCTAAAAACAAGATGATATGGTGACATTCCAATTGGAGTTTTGAAAGAAGTACGGTAGGCCCATAATGAATCATCAAGTTGAAGAATCCAATCTTTTCTATTGGGTTGAACCATATTTTTCCAAAATTTGATTTACCACTCTATTTGACACCTTAGCTTGACCATTGTTCTATAAGTGATATGTAGTAGACACTCTATGACCTACCCCATACCAACAAAAAGGTGATTGCATTGTTTGGTTGTAGAAATGTGAACCCGGGTCACTAATGATGAACCTAGGTAGTCCAAACATACAAAATATCTGAGTTCTCAAATATTCCACAACTGTTATGGAATCATATATCCTTGTGGGTCAGGACACTTCCCATTTTGACAAATAATCGACTTCCAGAAGAATGTATAAGTTTCCAAAGGAATTGGGAAAGGTACCCATATAGTCAATTCCCCAAACATCAAAAATGTCATGAAAGAGAAAAAGTTGTTGTGGCATTTAATTCCTTTTAGAGACATTCCCTATTCATTGACAATGAGGACAAGATTTTCAAAAATAATGGGCTTCCCAAAAAAGTGTTGGCCAAAAGAGACCCCAATCAAGGACCCTGCGAGTAGTCCGTTGGGGACAAAAGTGGCCCCCACAAGCAAGAGTGTGATAGAATCTAAGGACAAACTGAAACTCGCTATCGGGGACACAACACCTAAGGAATTGATCACTACATGTGAGCTAGAGGTAGGGGTCATCCCAAATGTACCAACAAGACTCATGTTTTAGACTATTGGCTTGGTTTTTGTTGAAATCAGTAGGAATGCAAGATACTACCAAATAATTTACAATTTTAGCATACCAAAGAATAACATCTTTCACTCGATACAATTGCACATACAAAAACATGTCATTAAATGAAATACAGGGGGATGAGTCAATTTCTGAGGATGAGAGGATCCTAATGATATGGTCAGCCACCACATTCTCTTCTCCTTTTTTGTCTCTAATTTCTAGTTTAAATTCTTGAAGGAGAATCATCTAGTGAATGAGACGTGGTTTGGCTTCTGGTTTCTTAAGGAGATTCCTGAGGGATACATGGTCTGAGAACATAATGACTTTGGACCCTAAAAGATATGACCTGAATTTATCCAAGGCAAACACAATAGAAAGAAATTATTTTTTAGTTTTGGTGTAGTTTTCTTGGGCATGGTCAAATGTACATGAGGCATTGGATATGACATGTGGAGCTCGGTCGATCCTTTGTGACGAGACTTCCCCAACTGCATAGTTAGAGGCATCACACATGAGCTCAAACAGTAAATCCCACCAAGGTGGTTGGATTAATGGGGGTGACATGAGACCCCATTTTAACTTATTAAAAGCTTCCTCACATTAATTATCAAAAACAAATTCCTTTTCTTTTTGGAGTAATTAGAATAGGGGGAGTGAAATTTTAATAAAGTCACAAATGAAATGACAGTAAAATCAAGTATAACCTAGTATGTACCACACATCCCCTACATTTTTGGGGAATGGTAGTGAAGAAATTGTATACACTTTTGATTTATCTACTTGGATACCATCCCCAGAAATGACATTCTCCGAAAATATACCTGGTCGCACCATGAAATGGAATTTCTCATAATTTAATACAAGATTCATTTCAATACAGAGAAGTGGTACTAGACCAAGACTACTCAAACATTCATCAAAAGAGGATCCATAAATAGTGAAATCATCCATGAAAACTTCCATGCAATTCTACAGGTAATCTAAAAAAAATACTAACAATGCATCACTAGAAAGTACCCAGAGCATTGCACAGGCCAAATGGAATCCTCTTATATGAAAATATGCCAAAGGGGCAAGTGATGGTTGTCTTTTCCTGGTCCTTAGGGGAAATATAGATCTTAAATTATCCAGAATTCCCATCAAGGAAATAGTTGTAGGGCTTACCCGCTAGCCTCTCTAGCATTTCATCAATGAATGGAAAAGGGAAATGGTCCTTCCTAGTGGGTTGGTTGAGTCAGCAATAGTCTATATAGACACACCAACTATTCTACACACAAGTTGGAACTAATTCAATGTTTTCATTTTTTATTACTGTAAATCCATTCTTTTTAGGAACTACTTGAATGAGACTGACCCATTGGCTTTCAGAGATGGTGTAAATGATTCCAACAGCCAATAATTTTGTTACCTCATTTTTCACAACTTCTATGAGGTTTGGATTCAGTCAACATTGTGGTTGCCTCACTGGTATAGACTCATCATTTAATAAAATATGATGTGTACTAATTGATGGGATAATACCAGGAATGTCATCAAGTGTCCATCCCAAGGCATGGTTATACTCCCTCAAAATTTCAAGCAGTCTCAATTCATGCTCAGGAGGGAGTGAACAACCAATGATGATAGGGAACTTGTTTCCATTCTCAAGATATGATTATTTTAAATCTTGAGGAAATTGTTTCAGTTATAATTCACGTGGATTTTTGGACTGATGGGAGTTTGTGTGAAATTGAGAGGTCACTGATCTCATCTAACATCTGAATGGTATCATCCTCAATTGAATAATAAGCTCTTACAAGCTTAGCAGTATAATCGATCTTCAGTGGATCCTTAGTGTTCAAGAAATAATAAATTAATAAATATGCATGAAATTTTTCTAATCCAATACAACAATAATTGCATGACCCATTTCCTAGAATTTTAATAAGTGAATAAAACTCAGAAAAGAGATTGGGGAAAGAAAATTTGTTTTTTCAGGGGTAGGGAGTACATCAATTGAATTAACAGTGACAGAGGAATGTTCTTCTGAGGGGTGCTTCATGGAATCAAGGATATTGAAATAGACTATGTCGCCACCAAATTCCCTAGATAATGTACCATTATAGTCATTAATTATAGTTTTTGTGGTTTTCAAGAACGGTCTCCCTAATATAATTGGGGCATGTCCATTCATCTTATCATCCTCCATTTTATGAACATAAAAGTCAGAAGGAAAAATTAAATTTTGGACCTGCACAAGAACATCATCTAAGACACCAGAGGGGTGTGTGGTGCTCTGGTTAACCATTTGAACAATAATTCTAGTGGCCTTTACTTCCCCAACCTGCAATTTAGAGTAAATAGAGTGAGGAATCACATTTTTAGAAGCACCTAAATAAAATAAAGCATTATAAAAATAATACCCCCCTATAGTTCATGAATTGAGAATGTTCTAGGATCATTTCACTTAGTGGGAAGTGATGGATCTATCAATGCTGAATCATACCTCCCCAAGCTTACTTTCTCATCACCTTCAATTCACATTTGTTGTGTACACATCTCTTTTAGAAGATTGGTGTACCATATAATTTGCTTCACAGCATCAATCAATGGGATGTTAACCTACACTTTCTTGAAAATTTCTAATATTTCATTATCTTGTTCAATTTCTTATTATTTTCATGGTTGGGTGTCCCTTTGAGGAAATGGAATAGGAATGGTTGGGATAGGTGACTCATCAATATACACACTCTTTCCTTTGGAAGGGCTTCTCTCAGGATAAGGTTCCTCAACATTTGGAATGTTTTTAATGGTTGGGATGTAGGTTTCCTCTAGAGGGGATGACTTTAATGGAGGATTTATCTTAATTTCTAGTTGTTTTTCACTCCTAAGGTTGATGGTACAAACATTTCCTTTATCCCTAGGGTTAAATACTGGTTGAGAAGGATGTTTACCTGACCCATGAATTTTAATTTTACCCACTGAGTTTGTTGGTTGTTCTAATTGGGTTTTGAGGTCATGCATAGATTCCTGACTGATTTATTGGGATTTGATATTGTTGGCATCCATTTTTTTCATCATATATTCTACTATAGGCTCAGGTTTTGAAGGGGTTTGTTGGAAAGGCTTTTGGGTGGTTGAGGATTTTTGAGTGGTTGTGGTGGATGACTATTCTGCCCCAGTTGGTTCCATTATTGTAGAGGTTTGTTTGAATACTCCCTAGCATGTAGGCTTGGTTCTCCTTCCACCCAGGGTTGGACAGATAATAAAGTTTTTCCATAAAGGGTTGGTTATAGGGGATGCCTAGAAATATTACCTCATAACTCTTAGATGTTTCACTCAATTGAGGAAATTGGTCAGATTAGTGGGTGTCAGAAGAACATATACCACAATTGATGGGAGGAGGATATTTGGATTTCCCTTCGGAAAGAGAAAGTTGTCAAAGAAGGGTACATACCCCTACGAATGTTTTGTCCCCCTTCTTCTCAAATTCAGTACATTGCACCTCATGGATACCTCGAATCGGTACATTGGACCTTGAACCAAATTGTTGTGTGTTTTGGGCCATGTTCTCAATCAAGGTTCTTGTATCAATTGGGGTCTTATCAATTAGCGCACCACCTGCAGCAGCATATATCATATTTCAATCAATTGGGATTAAACCTTCATAAAAATATTGAATTAAAAGTTGATCACTTATTTGGTGGTGTGGGAAACTTGAACATAACCTTTTAAATCATTCCCAATATTTATGTAATGTTACCCCTTGAGATTGTCTTATCACACAAATTTATTTCCTTATTGTTGTAGTTCGAGAGGCTGGGAAATATTTTTCAAGAAAAAGGAATTTTGTGTCCATCCAGCCTCTTATTGGGAAATTAACATAATATAACCAATCTTTTGTTGTTTCTTCTAATGAAAAAGGGAATTCTATTAACTTTACTTGTTCTTCAGAAAAATTTTGAGGTTTTACTATAAAAATATAGTGTGAAATTCTTTTAAATTCCTGTGTGGATCCTCTCTTGGAAGTCCATGGAATCTTGGTAATAGATGAATTAAACCATATTTTAGGTTAAAATTCAGTGCCTCTCCTTGTAATTGAATATAGGTGGGGTGGATATCAACATTAGGAGAGGTTAGTTTTATTAGTGTTTGATTGTTTTCAAACATGTTATTCACATTAATTTCAGTTTTAATGTGGGTTTCCAAAGAATAAGAATAAGGATCAAGATGAGTGTTGATGTTTTGTGCTACCTCCTACAAAGGTTTGTCTTGTGTATCTCGGGGTCGCTGATGTAGGATCCTCTCCGGTTAGGGTTCAAAAGGTTGTAAGTCTCCCAGAGTAGAACACTTCATACACAGAACCTACACAATAAATAAATTAGAACAAAAAAATAAATGTAAATTTAGAAAGTAAAACAAACAATCATTCACAAAATTTACAAAGAAAATTATCAAAAATGGGCACTAAAACCAAAGCGCTCCCCAGAAACGGTGCCAAAATTTGACCACATTGTCATGACGTAGCAAATTTATTTTGATTTTAAGGTTTATTTTTAGTCTAGGGAAGTCCCAAGTTCATCTCCCAAGGAGCGTTAGTGGGTTTAGAGTGTGTGTTTTTAATAAGAATTACTTAAATAGGGGGTGGTTTTTAAAACAGTTTTAGGATGAAATGACTTAATTAAAGAGTTTAATAGTTGGAAAGAAAAGGTAGTGTTTATTAATTAAGAGATAAAAGGGTTCATTGTGAGTTAAGTACATAAATTTAAATATCATTTTTCTTGGAGATTAATTATGTTTTTATGTAATTCTTTCCTTGAAATCAGTCAGAATCCCAATTACTTTCCATGCTCTTATATCAAAGCACGTTGAGAAAAACCTTGACATAACAATCACATATAAAAGTTCCAAATCACATGAATTGTATAATAGATTCCAAAAAAATTGAAATCTCAAATAAGTGGGGAAGAAAAGGATTCTTGTGTTGTCCAATCGGAACAACACAAGCCATTCACTCAAAACATTGCACCGATCGGTTAAAAGTGAAGAGCATTTCATTCGGTTAAATAAAACAAAGATAAATCAAAGTAAGATACTTCGAAATGAAATGTTGTAAAACCCAAAATATATCAAACCAGTAGTATTACTAATTTTTTGACTCCCTTTACATGTGTGTAGCTCTCTCACAATGAATGCCCACCGTTTAGCTCAACATCAGGAGGAGGAGGAAGCTCGGGTGGAACTCCTTCTTCATTATTGAACCCCCTATGAAGATAGGGGCCTCAAGAAATTCTTTAATGAGGAGGATACTCCTCTAGGACTCCAAAATGTCAGATCATCACTTTTTCGGA
Source organism: Viscum album (assembly GCA_963277665.1). Lineage (NCBI taxonomy): Eukaryota > Viridiplantae > Streptophyta > Magnoliopsida > Santalales > Viscaceae > Viscum > Viscum album. Next base: position 51,605,531 of record OY728161.1, on the reverse strand, counting down.
ACTTACAAATGGGGAGCACAAGATGCCATTTTATAGGAAAATGGGAGGGTGGTTTTGAGCACACAGATTTCTTAAAAGTAATCATCACATGAGTTTAAACCTCAATAAGGCCTTATCTATATTTGGAGAAAATATCAAAGTAGTATCCCAACCTCTTGGATGTCTCTAGAGAAAATTTTTGAAAAATTTGGATACTTATAGCCTGGGATATGGACATATCATAGCACACCACTTTTGACTTCATGAAGATGCGGTGTGCTGGAAAGATGAGGTCAGTTGGTAAAACATATAGCCGAATGATTCTTGGATTTCTACATATGAAATTTAGACTAATGAATTTTGGACTAGACCACAAAATTTCATCACATTTGTATACACAGTTCAGGATCAGTGCGCGGATAAGTCCAATGGTGTGCATGGATCTTTTGTAGTTTGGCCCATTTTTCTTGGACATCATCATGGGCCCTCTAAATAACCTCCTCCTACAATGGAATCATCAAAACAAGTAACATTTCTATTTTTAAGAGTGATAAAAACATAATAAATGATTCAAACATGTGATGAAACTTTTCATTATTTTTATAATTTTCAATATAAAACAAGTTTAGCACATTGGTGTAAAGGTGAAAATTACACAATGAATCATGGAATGATCAATATTCTATTCCCTTAGTTCATGTCTTATTGTGGTATGGTTGTGTGTAAGAGAGTACGAGGGAATATTTGTCAAAGATGTGTGCTAAGTACCCCCATCTGTTTGATGTTTATCTAATTTTATGCAACGTTGTTATCTTGTGGATGTTATACTTTTTGGTTTATGAGATGGTTTTCTTTAATTGCTTGTTATCAATTTAATCTTTTTTGAGAGATATCTTCCCAAGTATAGTTCTTAGGATCTAGTTGTGGTTTTTGTGTGGTTTTATACTTATTCATCTGATGAGGTGGTTGACATCATGTTGTTGTGAGACCTTTGAGAGGTATATCTTGGGGTGTCTAATCAAATAGACCCTATTTCAATTTTCTCTATGGTTTGGTTTTTATTTCTTGAGGATGAGAATGTTTTGAGAGGTATCTAATATAAAATAATGGATCTATGAGGTCTAACCCTTTTGGAGTTTCCATGTCAAGGGGATATCATATGAGGCATTAAATAAGTCTACATTGTTTTGGAAACAAAATGATGGATGGAGGGATATGTATGTACAATTCATGATTTTTGTAGGGATGGTTCACAATGTGTACATTTTCAATGTTAAATAATAAAAAGGAGACACATTTTTCATCACAAATCAAACATCGATGATTACATAGCATGAAAGGGGATTACACATCATGTAAACCCCCAATCTTATACATCTATAAATGATTTAGACACCTATGTTCTCTCCAAACCCTTTGGCTACTCCCTATTCCATGTGATCAATAGCTACCTTGTAGAAATTTTGGATATTCCATCAATGAGAATCAATCCTTAGGATTTTATCCTCTATTAGTGGTGATATGTGTTCATCAATGGTGCATTATTCATTCATTTTCTCATAGTTTCTCGTTATTTGATCATGTTTCCTTGTGTATATTCTTTTCAATCTATGGAATTTTCTCTCCCATGATTATAATGAAGATTCTCTTATTTGGTGGTTTGGTTGTGCCACAGTGTCCTATGATGGATGATTTTCTTGCAGGAGAGGTGATCAGAGATCCATAAGGTGGTATGTTCTTATGTAAATCATTTTGAATGATTTTTAAATAGGTGATTAAATTATTTTATTTTATTTACATGAAATCATAAATTGATCCTGGTTTATCCCCTTTGATGATAATGAAATTAGCCAAATAATTATGGAACCGGATTAAAAAATTGATTGTGATAACATGTTTCAGATGTTGTTACTTTATAATATGCTAATGGTTTACCTCATGTTTTTAGATATTGTGATTTCAATGTTTTATGATTTGTTAGAATTTTTTTCCTGATGTAAACTAATAAGGAACATAAACCTATAATAATTTATTAATTAATTTGATTATAAATAATTAAATAAGATTCATGTCCGTAAACTAGTGGTTAATGTAATTTGATGACTATAAAATTGATGCAATGTGCATGTTTAATAAGAATTGATTAATAATGTGAAGCATGTTAATTCTTATTGATAATTTGAAAATTCATGTTTATTGAGAATTTAACTTCTATAGGTATGGTGAAACGAGAATAAATGTTAAGTGCATGTTTTCCTTTGATATCTTATTATAACTTAATGCCTTAGGATTCCCTTATATGGAACCTAGTAATAAATGAATCGATTAATTCAATATAGAATAATGAAAGGTTGTGTGATGAAGATGTTTGTTGTGGTCTGAGTCTACCACTTTCTTGAGAAGTTTGAGTGCCCTATTTTAGAGCTCCGAGAACTCATTTTCATGAGAAGGATTAATTCATTATTTTGAGGACCCAATTTCCCATTTTCTTTATTGTTTGTTATGAATATTTGTGTTGTGATCTGGTTATGAGACTTTTGATATAATCCTGGTATGGCTGATCTTAGAGGGATTCTTTGTGATATGGGGTGGGGAGTAACTGATGTGATGTGATATTCATATGGATAAGCTGAGGATGGATAACATGATGTGTTGAGAAAGTAATCCTGAATGATGTGGAAGTAGATGATGCCTACGATGGTGAGATGAATCGGTATATGAATGAGGGTGTCAGGGATAGAATGAGAGATGATATAATGTTTTATAGTTGTGCTTACCTATTGATGAGATGTTGAGAGATAGTATTATTGTTTGAATCTATTTAATTTTTAGTGGATGATTTGCTAATTTTATCTACATTATTTTCCCCGCTTCTTGAGGAAGTTGGAATTACTTGGTTGCATGTTTTATCTTGGTGGTATTATATGATGTGTTTCCTAGAGTTTCTAGATATCAAATGATGCTAATAATAAATTGAATTAATGTTAAACAACAAGGTAGGTTGATTTTGATATGAAATACATAAATGATGTTAATATTGATAAAACATGGAATTTATTGGATTATTACTTTAGGGAATTAACTTTTCAAATATAATTAATGTTATTCTAGGTAATGTAATGTGGAATAATGATAATTGTTAATCAAGGGATACTGAATTAATTAACGGAAATTAAATGATAAAAAAAATGATTGAATGTAATCTAGCTCTTTCAAAATCTTGATTGATAATAGGATATATATATATATATATATATATATAGTCTTAGCATTGCCATCCGGGAGTCTCAGGGATGTTAGCTGTAATTGATTTTAAGACTTAGTTATGCCCATAGTCTGGTTCTGAGATATATTATATCATGTATTTTCTGTGATTTCATAAGTTTCCCCACCCATGTTAGTTAGGGATAATGGAACCCAGTGGACTCTAGGAGGGTTTTTTCCCCAACATCCCAATGGGATGATAGAAGGCTAACTACCCCCTTTGACCCACTCTCTTCTCTTGGTAGTTACTTGTGATAGTTTTCATGGTTATTAGCATTACCATATATGAGTGTAGAGGTATGTGTTCACTTATGATTATTTCACACACATGTATTACCAAATATAGTATCCAATGGATTATTATAGGTATGATGTGTATAGGCTGTGATGGATTTCGGAACTTACTTGATGTATGGGCTATAATGGATTGGGGTATAATACCCAATGTTTGATATACCTCATATAACCTATGGTGGATCCTGGTAACTACTTAGTTACTATATGGATACAAGATTTTATATGATTTGGTTAGGTTATACATGAGGAGTATATTGTGATTCCTTCCCTAGGTGTCTTTAAGCTAGCTTACTTTTGGAGATAGATTCTAAGGATGTGCGACATTAGTGAAGAGCAGTGAACAAGTGAGGAAGCCAGAGAGGGGTACTATTGATGTTTTATTATTACATTATATGCTCTCTTTTACCCATCATTTGGTGAGATATAGCCATGGTGAATTTTGGGAATTATTATACCTATTTAGGTGATGAATTAGTTTCACTATTTTTCATTGTGCTTTAGCATGCTTTCTTTATCTTTTGCAAGAGAGGCACTAGGGAGGATCCTACTGAGAATACAATTATACTAACCCTATATATACATACTTTTTTTCAATTAATTTATTGAAGGTTTGTGATTGGGAAAACTATTACTATCTTAGGATTTAATAGGTGCTATTTGGGATTTGTAGTCACTATCATCTTTAACTTTTTCATACTTGTATTTTTCCTTTCAGTTGTTTTAGTACTATAAGAAATTTCATGTTTACACTTCGGTTTTCTTTATGTATAAATTTATAAGAAGTTATTTTTTGTTTTATCCTTCTTTATCTCCCTCATTTTCATTCTTATCTTAGAGTAGTCTCCAAACTAAATCCTAATGGAGATAGGACTTGGGTAGTCTTCATCTTTCTCCGCTCATTGTGGTATCATTGGGTGGAAGAGGTTGTGAAGGGATTTATGAGTTGAAAGTTCCGAGTGGAATTGTTTTAGAATCATTTTATCAATTTTAAATCTATCTAGGGGTAACTGTCTAAGGGGATTCATGGCATATGAAGTGGACAATGCAGGATTGATGCATGGTTTGAAAAATAATGAAAAAACAATGTGGGTTTCCCTATTTTAAAAAAATCGGTTTTTATTTTATTTTTCTTATTATTTTCCACCAACATTTATTAATTCTTACCCCCTTCCCTTGTGTGTCTCATCTGAGCACCCCCTCCCCTACAGCCATTCATTCCCCCACCCCTCTTGGCACCTTCTTCATTCAGTGGTTTCCCCAGATTAAATCTGGTTTCTTGGGAGATTCTCGAAGGTATGTTATCATGTCCCCGATTTCCTCATTATTTTGAAATTTTCCTCTCTACTTTTGTAGCTTGTGGTTCTTTTGAACCCTCAGGTTTCTGGAATGCAGATTTTTTGTGTTAATATTCTTAGTAGGGAGTGTGATGCCTCTCTCTGGTAATATGTGTTCCTATTTCAGAATCCACCACCAAAGGTGAATCATTTCAGTTCCTTTTGGGTTTACCACCGCCATTTTGTGGTTTGTTTCCTTATACCTTTTATTTTATCCTAAATTTAATTTGGATGATTGTAATTTTTCAGTTCCTAGAATTTTTGTAGTGTGAAATGGTCTTCCTTGAAGCGTTTTTGAGTCTCTAAAGTTGAAGGCGACTTACATGTGTATGTATAGGCATTAATATATATATATATATATAAGTTCCCCCATTAAATATATTTATTCATCATAGAGAAAATATATATATTTGGGATAGGTGTGATTATATAAATATATTTGAAAATGCATAAGTATGTAAGTGTTTAGGGGTAAATTCAAGTATAATAATATATATATAAATACCCCTTGTACATGTTTTTCTATGTGAATATGTAAATAAGGTAAATGTGTCCTTATATATATGGAAATTTGTATATTTGTGCAAGAAGAAAGGGAAAGATTCGAGTGGTCATCAAAGAAGGTGTTAAGTTATAAAGTGTTTCATCTTGGTTCTCTACCTTGTGATGTAGGTTTCTTATAAACAATCCTATAAATTTGAAATCTATGATTTCATAGTGTTTTTAAAATTTGTTTCCATTTTATATGAATGGCATAGTCTATATATGTGTGTGTTTCTGTGTGTGTGTTTTTGGTTGTGTTTCTTGGAAAGCGGCATCTTACATGGTTTTTAGGTAGTCATTTAATCTTTTAAAATGGATTTCCTTGTTTTAAGCATCATTTAAAGATTGTTATTAAATTTAAATTCATGTTGGTCTTTTAAATGGTTTTGAAACATAATAGTTTTGGGAAATAGTGTTTTTTAAAAGTAAAAGTATTCCTTTTAAAGTAATGGGGTTCGTTGGAACTTTGAGAATTCTTCATGGAAGTACACAACCCCTCTTAAGGCATGCCATGTGATTTGGAAATGTGACATATGTGAAATTGTGTGATATGTGATATATTCCTTGTGAGGAATCTTGTTCATTGTTGTCTGACATAAAAGTAGAGATTCTCTTTAGGAGGGAGATCAGTAGTGAGATTTTGGATGGGTTTTGGGTAAAGAATGTGATATGTACGTATATTCCAGCTCAATAAAAATACACCTCCATTTACAACAACCACATGGGACCTGGGGTACCTAAGGGGCAGACTATATCTATTAATCTTGGTGGTCCTCCGGGGCTGAGACCCGGCTTCCATAGCATGATTGATGCTATAATATTAACAAAACATATGATGATGATAAAATACCACTAGACATTGGGATGTGTTCCCCTCTAGTGGTATGTGAATGAGGACGTTGTTGGTTGTGGTTTTTAAGACATACCACCAAGGTAAAAGGATACGATGACCCCGCTAACCCTAGACAAATAAGGATTTCCCATTTTTATTTCTATCATTTACCGATATTTTTCTTTCTATGGTACTGCTTTAGAACATGTTTAAAATAACAAAACTAAAAATTCCCTTCCTCTATTTTTTAGAACCTATTGTTTTAGTTTTAATTATATTAATCTTGTTTTATTATATAGATCTCTCTTATAAATTATTTATTAAAAATATATCATTATTTGGAAATAATTTTGGAAAGGTAAGGGAATGTGGTATTTCATAAAAATGGAATCATGTTACTTGTTTTTTAAAATAATTGAGAAATACTATTTGTATATGTATTATTTTGAAACTAACATGACATGGTTTTATTTTAAATGAAACTTGTAACACCCCAAGATTACATAGTGTGTTATTTCTTTAAAAAAATTCAATAACTTGCACTACACGCACCACTGAGTTCAAGCGCACCATGACTTTCCAAACAAGCCGTTCAAAAGAAGTTATGAATAGTATTAACTAAATTTTAACCTTTATATAATCCTTATAATTTTAGAATCCATATTATGAGTTTCTTAGACAAACTGTAAGAACAAATTCTTTTTCAGTATTACACTTTTACCAACTTTTAATAGTGAACCCTTTTTAAATCCAATATTTTAAACTTTTATATATTCAATTTTACTAAATAAATTTACTTTTTTATAATGGGGACATCAAAAATTTACAATGAAACATCCCAAACTTTACGGTATGCTTCTATTTGAATAATGCAATAGCGTGTGTTGTGTGCAACATCGAGTTCTAACACACACCACAACCGATCAAACTAGTCGTTGTGAATAGTAATACCTACTTTTTAAAATTTTAGAAATTTTATCTCTCAAAATGGACTTCATTTTTGGATTTGTAGTATCGAATTTAGCCTAAGGTGAAATTTAAGTACTTTTCAGATAACTTTAATATTTTGATGAATAGTGAAAATTACAAAATTTTAATTAAAAACAACTTTTTTAATCAAAATAATTAATAGTGATAAATTATGAATTTGAGTGGATTTAAAGTATATTTAGAATATATTTTTACCATTTAATACAATTTTGGTCATTGGACATAATTTCACAATTTAACCGAACATAAACAAGTATCAATCTTTTGATATATATTGTTTCTTAAAAACACGCTATTTGTTGTGACAGCGGGAATTAATTATAAAATTAATTAATGTAACTTATATGTTTGGAATTTTCTAAAATAGACATCATTTTTGAATTCGAAATATCAATTATAGCTTAGGGTGAAACTTTGGCGTTGTTCTAAAAAACATCAATTTTTTATGAATAGTGAAACTACTAAGTGGTAGTTAAAAAACTGGATTTTTTCCAAAAACTTAATTTTACCACTCCTGTGAATAGAATTTCGAAAATCAGAGAGACACGGTTAATATCAATAAGTAAACTGTGGTTCAATGAGATAAAAATAATTTTGGTGAATAGTAACTTTTTACTTTTATTACCACGGTTAAAAGTAAATAGGGTAATTAAGGGTAAAAATGATATTAATATTACCCTAACACATGTCCTAATTCTACTGGAAAATTGTATCTCGACCAAAAACAACCTTAGGAATAAAATATTATCATTTAGGTATACTTGGATTAGATTGGGACATTAATTATTATTTAATTCAAAGAAGAGTTAAAAGAGTTAAAATAAAAGTTTATTTACTAAAACATTTTTAATATAGGGTTATAAATAAGATAAATTCGATTGTAAATATTCATTAGAAATATAATAAGTGTTCCTACATAATGATAGTTTATTTATAATTTTTAGACATTAAATAATTTAATTTATTTATGACACAATGATGATGAAGTAATTACCATAATAGTGAAAAATTAAAATAATTTATATTATAAATACCCAAATAAATATAATATGAGACTTTTATTGAATTAAACTAATTTTATAGGTTAATATGACATATTAGGAATTATTTAATTAACTTTTTTCGAAGTAATAATTCTGTTATGAGTTTCAAAAAAATCAATTATTGAATAGTGTCAAAATTTACATAAAAGAGTTTTTAAAACAAGTATTATATTATTAATTGATATTAAATTCCTAAAAATCTAAGGTTCGTCCAAGATACTTATATCATGATAGGTGTATCATTAATGAACCACTTGGGGGTCTCTTGGATGTATATGGTAAGTTTATTAACCATATAATATAAAAATACAAAGAGACATTGTAAAAGTGAAACTATTTAACTTAGAGTTAATACTTAATGATAAGGTTAATATAGTAACCTAAACCTATCTAACTTATATTGGTTAAGTGGTTTTAGACCCATCCCCACCTTAAAATTTAAATAATCAACTTTGTATCCATTAGAAACCGAATATGAATTTATTATAAATTAATATTTCTAGCTTTTCCAAAGGTGCCCCTCACCCTCTTATAAAAGGGCACGCCCTCTTCTCATTACTTCACAACTTCAAAGCCTTTTGGTTCATCCAAAATCTGCCCAAATACTCTCCAAACTTCCCTCAATACATCCTAGAGGCCTTAGTTTGATCAGAAAGCCAACCTAAGGAGCCCTTTTGATCAAATCAAAAGGAAGAACTCGAAGAAGAGGTAATGATTTCACCACCCTTTTCCAAGTTCCTTTCTTCTTCCACTTCTTCTTCCTTTGTTATTACCATTATAAAATAATAACTCTAGTATCATATATATACTGTGATGTTATTATAAATATGGTACAACCATATTCAGTATTCTATCCATCCTTTGAATAACATGTCACCATACGTGCGTACGTACGACTTATCGTCTCCACGTCGTGGTGTAATTGTTATTCAACAAATTATTATTTGGATGGGTATAATAATGATCTATAATTAATGTAAATAATAAATGTAACATGATAATGATTCTTTATATATGATATACCATCCAATTATATATTATTTTAATATCAAAAGAATGATATTGTCGCTCGTGCGTACGTACGGACTACCGTCTCCACGAACGCGTTGAGATTCATTCTCCATCGTATCCATTCAAGTATAATTCTCATTTGATGATTAATAATAGTATCTAAGGACTTGATATCATTCTGTATATGATTAATATACAACATATCCATGAAAAAAATGGCTTACGTAACAAAACAAATAATAGAAAATGAGTAAGTTAACACCCAAAACAATAATAATACTAAGATATTATTAACAAATCAATGTTAAAAGATCATATATGATATCATATTAATGTATATGATTATTGAATAATTTAATAACAATTATTTCACCATTATACAGAAGGTTAAATTACCCCCAACAAAGGAAAAGTACTAGGTAAGGGTTTATTTCACAATCTCTTCATTATCCGAGGTTGTTTATACGCAGTTATCTACTGGGATCGCTTTATCATCCACATCCATGTTCCTTAAAAATGTATTTAAAAACATTTTTACTATTTACTAGAAAATGGGTTAAAGTCATTTATACCCTTATGTGTTTTGAAAGGAATATTTCTATCATTTTCCAAACAAGTCACTTTTATCCTTTTCGACAAATTTAAGGTAAGAATGTTTTTTTAACTTATACAGTGGGTACGGCTATTTACCGCCGTTATAAAATCGTCAAAGCATCCCTTAGAAGCTTATAAGAATATTTTCAAATTAAATGTTTTATTTTATAATTATGTGACTTTTAAATGATTTCATAATGAATATTTTAAAAAAAATTGAAAGGTACTCTTTATCAAGATCATAATTTTAAATCTTTTAAGGATTTATCTTTCTAAATCTTTTAATTAATGTCCATGTTTTCAAAATGATTTTAAGGATTTATTTATATGGACATGAATGTTTTGAAATGATATTTATTTTCAAAAGTTTAAAAGTGGTATGGAACACTTTGATTCAAAAATCTCTTTTAAATTACTTCCTTTATAAATGTGTGACTTTTCAATGATTTCGAGAAAAGATATATTTCTCTCAAATAGTTTTGATTTTCATCTATTTAAACATTCTTTGATGGATTTTAAGCTTATATGAAGTTGATTTATTATGATACAAAACATTTGTATTGTATTGAAGGTTTTGTGATATGTTTTACTGTGGATGTGTTATTTTTATACCATCCATGGTTTATGGAGAAAGTATTGACATTTCGTATGCTAGTTTTAATATGAATGTTTATGTTATGTTTAAAACATTTCATATGGGAATGCATTGGACTTAGTAAGTGATGGGTGGAGCCCTCTATAGCTGCTCAATGCATCGGTAGGTCTCATGAGACAAACTAGTGTCTTGGCGCAAGGTCATGGCAAAATCTTATTTGTAGTCTTAGCACGAGGCCTTGGCTATGTGGTTATGATAGTCTGGCATTATGCATTCCATCATTATGAAAGTGGTTATTGATATTGCATTTGATTATTCGATTAGTATAATATCCATGTAATTAAGTAAATGGAATTATTTCATTTTATTTTTGTCATACTTTGTTGAAGTTCAAGTTTAAAAGGCTTTTGTTTTAGTTATACATTGCCTTAAATGTTTATGCTTATTTATGAATGTTTCCGTTGTATTGCTTACCCTTACGGAGCGTTTGAGCTCACCCCTTTCTATGTTTTATTTTTCCCAGGATTCCAAGAAGTATATTGTGATTAATAAGAAGGGTTAAGACAATGGAATAATGGCATTCATAGAGGATTATTTATGTTTTTTTGAATGTTATGAAGAGTAATGTAACATTCAAGTATGTAATCTACTTTCCAAGACTGCTAAACTAATTGGTCTTTCGAGATTTGATTCCTTGTGATCATGAAAATGTTATGTAATAATGCACCGACTCTGGGTAACTGGGGTCGGGGCGTTACAGTTGGTATCATAGGAAGTTTAGCAATAACCTTGGAAACTAGATTTAGATAAACTCTGATTAGAGCACATAGCCCTAAGATAGACTTTGAGGATTAGTATAGAAGAACTTCCTAGAATTCTGGTATTGTAGAGATTTTGTGAGTTTTTCGTGCAATACATCCATGTCTGGATACGGGCAGGTAGAGCCGGCTCTGGAACAGATGTACCTTGGGGTAAAATCCGAAAACATCACTTTGAGCTAGACTCGAACGGGAACTGGTGCACGACAACAGGCCTTTCTACACTCTTGGTTATGACACTCCTGGGGGATATGCTTAGGATAATTCTAATTTTCTTTACAAACCATTATGAAGAGTTTATGAGTTTATACTTCCACAAAGGAGACATTTTTATGATTATGGATTATATCCATAAACTATTTAATTCATGTTATGTGTTTTAAAAGTTTTGGATTAGGTATTATTATTCATAAACTAATCTAGAGTATGTCATTGTTTAGAAATGGCGCCCAGTAGAAGGAATGAGAACTTCAGCAATGCACATGATCCAAAGAGAAAGAAGGATCATATATTTCATGGTCTTAAGCCAGAATTTATAAGAGAAATAGTCTCCCATGTATTATCATCATATGAATAAATAATATCAGGTTTTGATAAGATAAGTAAAGTGTTTACTGAGTCCTATGGTTTTGAAGGGAAGCAAGAGAAGAAAAGGATGGAAGAGAGAAAGATGGATAAAGGAAAGAGGGAAAAGAAGAATTTTCCCATATGTGATAACTGTGGGAAGAAACACCCTGGAACTTGCCTGAAAGGAATGGGAGTTTGTGATAAGTGTGGAGGAAAATGGCACAAAGTACGTTACTGCAAGGGTAAGAAAATGGTTTCAAATGTACAATGCTTCATTTGCAAGGAGTTTGGACACTACGCGAACCTATGTCCCAGTCATCAGACTATGCCTCAAATGATTCTATTGGATAATAATCAAGTTATGATACTACCACAGATGAAGAGGAATGATTAGAGTTCTTTTGTTGATTATGTCATTTGACTGTTGTATCAACAATATACTTGTTATAATAATTATGGAGTATATAAGGATTGTACTGTAGTACTATTTCATTAAGGACTTGAGATTGTGTGGAACAAAGAAAAGTGACTCAATAGCAGGTTAAATTTTTGGAAATTATATGGTTGAGAGAAAGATAAACCATTATATGGTTCTAATACCGAGGTAGTGATTTTAGAATAATACATGATTGATTTGGATAAATTATATTGGATATTCTTGACTACCTTTAAGTTGATTAATGATTCGTATATTCCATCATTGTTGGGGTTTAAAACATTTTTGGATTAATGAAGTATATCCAGCATTCTATATGGAATAAGGGAGCATGAATGTAATCAATAAGGATTATGGTAATTCAGGATGTTTCAGTGTTTTAAAAGAATACATGATGAAGGTATTCATATGCTATTACGGGGTAAAAAGGATCTATATTATGTTTACCTTCCTTATAAATGTTGTACTCTGAGATTGGACAGAAGTATTTTGGATAAATTCTAGTTTGAGATTAATTTTGGATTGCCATAAAAGGACAACCCGGAGGTTGGGTGGCAACCCGTCGTGACTGGAAAGGCCGCGAGACTTGAACCTGGAACCGAAGGGCGACAAGGGTTTATCACCTACCACTGGCCCACGAGATGTCCTAGATTAAATAATGTATTTTTTTTTAAAAGATCTGGTAGATGAATTATAAATTCATTTATTTTGGAACCCTGTAGGAATAGTATAAATAGATTTTTTTATGTTCTATTATCTTTTAGAGTGAAAGATGAGTTTGTGGTAGAAATTCATTAATGGATAAAACTATAACTATAAAGTAAGTATATCTCCTTATGATCTTAGTCAATCTCAAAAATAATTTCCTCAACATTAAGAAAAGGAACTTAGAACAAAAATGTTGTCCTAGATGGTACCTTAAATCATCACTAATTTATGGCTTTTGGATTGTTGGCCTTTTCATAACCATGTTCTCTACCACTCTCCATCAGATAATTAATGGTTATATTTCTCTTCCATATCCATATTTTCTTACATGGAACCCTAGTATGTGTTATTTTCGGTAATCTTCATACTTTCCACTCTTTATTTTAAATAGAGGCCTCATTAATTCATTTTTCGATGTGAGATTTCAACTAAGATATTTTGAAACGTCAAAAATGTTTTATCCTAATACCTTATGTTTTGTTGAATCGATGGTATTTTAAATCATCATAGATTGATTAATTTAAGGACCTAAATTTCAAACTTGTTTGTGATTGATGACCTCAATCACTGCCTATAAATATTTACATTTTTCCTCCAATTATATGTCTCTAATTGGCACAAATGTTCTCCTAATCGAAATCATAATTTGGTGGTAACCCTTTCATTTCTCTTTTCCTCATATTAAGACTAAATTTTAGTAACCCAATTTCCGATTTGGGTTTTCCCACAAAGATATTTTTTATTTTCAACCTTTTATTTTCAAAGAACAATTTCAAATTGCGAGGACGCAATTTATTGAAGTAGGGGAGAATGTAACACCCCAAGATTACATAGTTTGTTATTTCTTTAAAACAATTCAATAACTTTCACTACACGCAACACCGAGTTCAAGAGCACCATGACATGCCAAACAAGCCGTTCAAAAGAGGTTATGAATAGTATTAACTAAATTTTAACCTTTATATAATCTTTATAATTTTATAATCCATATTATGTGTTTCTTAGACATACTGTAAGAACATATTCATTTTCAGTATTACACTTTTACCAACTTTTAATAGTGAACCCTTTTTAAATCCAATATTTTAAACATTTATATATTCAATTTGACTAAATAAATTTACTTTTTTAGAATGGGGACATCAAAAATTTACAATTAAACATCCCAAACATCTACGGTACACTTTTCTTTGAATAATGAAATAGCGTGTGTTGTACGCAACATTGAGTTCTAACACACACCACAACCGATCAAACTAGCCGTTATGAATAGTAATACCTACTTTTTAAAATTTTAGTAATTTTATCTCTCAAAATGGACTTTATTTTTGGATTCGGAGAATCGAATTTAGCTTAAGGTGAAATTTAAGTACTTTTCGGATAACTTTAATATTTTGATGAATAGTGAAAATTACAAAATTTTAATTAAAAACAACTTTTTTAATCAAAATTATTAATAGTGATAAATTATGAATTTGAGTGGTTTTAAAGTATATTTAGAATATATTTTTACCATTTAATACAATTTTGGTCATTGGACATAATTTCACAGTTAAAACGAACATAAACAAGTATCAATCTTTTGATATATATTGTTTCTTAAAAACACGCTATTTGTTATGACAGATGGAATTAATTATAAAATTAATTAATGCACCTTATATGTTTGGAATTTTGTAAAATAGACATCATTTTTGAATTCGGAATATCAATTATAGCTTAGGGTGAAATTTTTGCATTGTTCTGAAAAACTTCAATTTTTGATGAATAGTGAAACTACTAAGTGGTAGTTAAAAAACTGAATTTTTTCATAAAATTTAATTTTACAGCTTCTGTGAATGGAATTTCAAAAATCCAAGAGACAAGGTTAATATCAAGAAGTAAAATTTGGTTCAATTAGATAAAAATAATTTTTGGTGAATAGTAAGTTTTTACTTTTATTTACCACGGTTAAAAGTAAATAGGGAAATTAAGGGTAAAATGATATTAATATTACCCTAACACCTCTCCTAATTCTATTGGAAAAGTGTATCTCGACCAAAAAAAACCTTAGGAATAAAATATTATCATTTAGGTCCACTTGGATTAGATTAGGACATTTATTATTATTTAATTTGAAGAAGAGTTAAAAGAGTTAAAATCAAAGTTTATTTACTAAATCATTTTTAATATAGGGTTATCCATAAGATAAATTCGATTTTAAATATTCATTAGAAATATAATAAGTGTTCCTACATAATGATAGTTTATTTATAATTTTTAGACATTAAATAATTTAATTTATTTATGACACAATGATGATGAAGTAATTACCATAATAGTGAAAAATTAAAATAATTTATATTATAAATACCCAAATAAATATAATATGAGACTTTTATTGAATTACACTAATTTTATAGGTCAATATGACATATTAGTAATTATTTAATTAACTTTTTTCTAAGTAATCATTCTGTTATGAGTTTCAAAAAAATCAATTATTGAATAGTGTCAAAATTGACATAAAAGAGTTTTTAAAACAAGTATTATATTATTAATTGATATTAAATTCCTAAAAATCTAAGGTTCTACCAAGAGACTTATATCATGATATTTGTATCATTAATGGACCACTTGGGGGTCGCTTTGATGTATATGGTAAGTTTATTAACCATATAATATTAAAATATAAAGAGACATTGTAAAAGTGAAACTAATTAACTTAGAGTTAATACTTAAAGATAAGGTTAATATAGTGACCCAGACCTGTCTAAATTCTATTGGTTAAGTGGTTTTAGACCCATACCAAACTTAACATTTAAATAATCAACTTTGGAGCCATTAGAAACCTAATATTAATTTATTATAAATTAATATTTCTATCTTTTCCAAAGGTGCCCCTCACCCCTCTTATAAAAGGGCACTCCCTCTTCTCATTACTTCACACCTTCAAAGCCTTTTGGATCGGACAAACTCTGCCCAAATACTCTCCCAACTTCCCTCACTACATCATATAGGCCTTAGTATGATCATAAAGCCAACCTAAGGAGTCCTTTTGATAAAATCAAAAGGAAGAACCCGAAGAAGAGGTAATGATTTCACCACCCTTTTCCTAGTTCCTTTCTTCTTCCACTTATTCTTCCTTTGTTATTACCCTTATAAAATAATAACTCCAGTATCATATATATACTGTGATGTTATTATAAATATGGTACAACCATATTCAGTATTCCATCCATCCTTTTAATAACATGTCACCATACGTGCGTACGTACGGCTTACCGTCTCCACGTCGTGGTGTAATTGTTATTCAATAAATTATTATTTGGATGGGTATAATAATGATGTGTAATTCATTTAAATAATAAATGTAACATGATAATGATTCTGTATATATGATATACCATCCAATTATATATTATTTTAATATCAAAAGAATGATATTGTCGCTCGTGCGTACGTATGGACTGCCGTCTCCACGAACGCGATGAGATTCATTCTTCATCGTATCCATTCAAGTATAATGCTCATTTGATGATTAATAATAGTATCTAAGGACTTGATATCATCATGGATATGATTAAGATACAACATATCAATGAAAAACATGGCTTACGTAACAAAACATATAAAATAAAATGAGTAAGTTAACACCCGAAACAATAATAATACTAAGATATTATTAATAAATCAATGGTAAAAGATCATATATGATATCATATTAATGTATATGATTATTGAATAATTTAATAACAATTATTTCACCATTATACAGATGGTTAACCTACCCCCAACCAAGGAAAAGTACAAGGTAAGGGTTTATTTCACAATCTCTTCATTATCCGAGGTTGTTTATACGCAATTATTTACTAGGATCTCTTTATCATCCACATCCATGTTCCTTAAAAATGTATTTAAATTCTTTTTTTACTATTTACTAGACAATGGGTTAAAGTCATTTATACCCTTATGTGTTTTTAAAGGAATCTTTTTGTCGTTTTCCAAACAAGGCAGTTTTAACCTTTTCGACAAATTTAAGGTAAGAATGTTTTTTTAACTTATACGGCGGGTACGGCTATTTACCATCGTTATAAAATCGTAAAATCTTTTCTTAGAGGGTTATAAGAATATTTTCAAAGTAAATGTTTTATTTTATAATTATGTGACTTTTAAATTATTTCAAAATGAATATTTTAAGAATTTGTGAAAGGTACTCTTTATGAAGATCATAATTTTAAATGTTTTAATGATTTATCTTTCTAAATCTTTTAATTAATGTTCATGTTTTCAAAATGATTTTAAGGATTTATTTATATGGACATGAATGTTTTGAAATGATATTTATTTTCAAAAGATTCAAAGTGGTATGGGACACTTTGATTCAAAAATATCTTTTAAATTACATACTTTATAAATGTGTGACTTTTCAATGATTTCGAGAAAAGAGATATTTCTCTCAAATAGTTTTGATTTGCATCTATGTCAACATCCTTTGATGGATTTTAAGCTTATATGTAGTTGATTTATTATGATACAAAACTTTTTTATTGTATTGAAGGTTTTGTGATATGTTTTACTATGTATGTTTTATTTTTATACCATCCATGGTTTATGGAGAAAGTATTGACATTTTCTATGCTAGTTTTAATACGAATGTTTATGTTATGTTTAAACCTTTTCATATGGGAATTCATTGGAGTTATTAAGTGACGGGTGGAGCCCGCTATAGCTCCTCGATGCATCAGTAGGTATCATGAGACAAACTAGTGTCTTGGCACTAGGCCTTGGCAAAATCTTATGTGTAGTCTTGGCACGAGGCCTTGGCTATGTGGGTTTGATAGTCAGGCATTATGCATTCCATCATTATGAAAGTGGTTATTGATATTGCATGTGATTATTCGATTAGTATAATATCCATGTAATTAAGTAAATGGCATTATTTCATTTTATTTTTTCCATACTATGTTGAAGTTCAAGTTTAAAAGGATTTTTTTTAGTTATACATTGCCTTAAATGTTTATGCTTATTTATGAATGTTTCCACTGTATTGCTTACCCTTACGGAGCGTTTGAGCTCACCCCTTTCTATGTTTTATTTTTCCCAGGATTCCAAGAAGTATATTGTTATTGATAAGAAGGGTTAAGACAAGGGAATAATGGCATTCATAAAGGATTATTTATGTTGTTTTGTATGTTATGAAGTGTAATGTAACATTCATTTATGTAATCTATTTTCCAAGACAGCTAAACTAATCGGTCTTTCGAGATTTGATTCCTTGTGATCATTCCAATGTTATGTAGTAATGCACCGACTCTGGGTAACTGGGGTCGGGGCATTACATAACTAATTGGGAATAGGTTATTCATGAATGAATAATAAGTTTTAATGATAATGCCTATATATTTATCTTTATTTTTAGCATCTGAGGCTTCTTCCAGTTCTGACTCAGTGTCTGTGGGACGATGTTGGTTAAGTGGTTGATGGTGACATGTAGGGTCACATAGAGGTATGTGTAGTTTTGTTTTCTTTATACTACTAGTGTTTATTTTTATTGTTTTGTTATATTCATTTATTTTTCTATTGTTTTATGGGTTAAATTGTTCTAAACGGTTTTTTTAATTCCGGGAACTAGTTTTAATCCTGAAAGTATCATTAAGGCCTCTCAAAAATTATCATGTGTCGGCTCGAGTGAGCGGTTCATAAATAATAAGACATGATTTTTATAGCAGTTTGAATCACCATGATCCTATAAATTATTTTAAATATTTTATACTTAGTGAGAAGATTGACAACCAATTAGAAACATCACTTTTGAAGGAGTGATAAGGTATTTATAGAAAATTCATTTTATAATACCCAGAGGTAAAATAAAAACTACCTTTATATAAGATTCACAACCTATACTAACTAAATAGTTTATTCATTATTAATAACCCAAGAACCTTTCTTTTAGTTAGGTATATTGATGAAATAAAAACCTTTTTATTGGGAAATGAATAAACTGAAACTTAAGAGAAAATTGATGATATAAAACATAAACAATAAAACTAGACTAATATGAAGTGTAATAATGAGCCAAAGATGTGAATATCAATTAAACATTATGGTATTTTATCACTTCATTACAAAATTTCAAAATATATATTTTCTTTTGTGATCACACAATTAGAGAAATAGTTGTAGTAAAATCTCAACACTTCAATATTGTCATATGTATCTATTATCATTCTCTATTACATCAAAAATTATTTATAAAAAAAATACCAATGGTCGTCTCATTAACTCCATCAATTCACATAATCTAGGATTTTCCTCAACAAAACATATCCATTAAATGGTTATGCGAAGTATTTAAAAATATAGAAATATATGGTTACCTGTTTAAACATCAATTATTTTTGAAAAATAACCATTGTGTGTTTTTATATTTTCACCTAATACATCCAAACCACTTTAAATATATTTCTTAAAATATATATGTATGTTTTAAAAGAACAGATATGTATTTTCAGAAAATTTATTAATTTCAAATAAATTTATAGTTTCAAATAAATATATAATTTTTTATATTTAGAAGCATATTCTATCGAGACAATTTTAATACATTTATAATTTTGGATATTTTTTTAAAAAATAATAAAAATTAGTTAGAGTAACACTTTTATGATTTATGAAATAAGTCTTGATGAATATACTAAAACTATCTATTATTAAAAACAAATATTTCATTCTTCTTAAACTGGTAGATTGTATAGGATTAAAAAATTCAAGATGCAACAAGTGGTCTAATAGTTCTTAAATATTATATAGATTTAAAAGTCTCTTTATGTTGTTTATATTTTAAAACATTATCACACACAAAATAATTACTTATAGTAATATTAGAAAATTTAAGAACATGTTCATGATTTGATAATTTATGAATCATCCGGAAGTTATCATGTCCAAGCCTCATATTCCACAAAATTTCATTTTTTTCTACAACAATTAAACAATTAAACTTTTGTTTGGTTAGATCAAAAATATCAATGGTATAAACATTATCTCTTCCACTTTTATAAAATAATACTTATTTATTCTTACAAACTATACACTTTTCATTTTCAAATTTTAAATTTAATCCATAACTACATAACTATCATATACTTATTAAACACTTTTTTAATCCATCAACAAAATAACTTTTAAAAAAATATTTTCAAAAAATAAAACATCTTAAAGTCCATTCTTATGTCTTTAAGAGTTATCTTCAAATGTGACCACATCTTCATGACATGAAATAAAATATAAATAATTAGATATATCACATGTCATGTGTCTTGATCACCTATTATCCATATACCATATGTCCTTGAGACTTATAATATTGATTTTCTGAAATAAATCAATCATGTATAATGATTTGGTTATTATGCTATTTTTCATCCAATTAGGTTAGTTATAGAATATTTAGACACCCAAATAGATTTCAAACATCTATTTATGGGTTGAACAAAAATTAAATTCTTTTGAATAAATTTTTTTGTTGGTAAAAAATATTAAGTGAATCTCAAAAAAACATTCATCAAAATAATACCCAGTCATTCTATATTTAAAACATGTATTACTATATCATTTTCCATTTAAACTTTTAACAAAAGTAGTTTTATTAATTTTTGGTTGATGAATATCATATCAAAAACTATTTCTATTCTAACATAATTTTTCCAATCTCATAAAATCATCAATGATTTATCCTCAAATGGTACATTTAGATATAGATTTCTTTATTCATAAAATTCCATCTTTCAGTTTCACATTTTCATTTTAAATAACTTCTAAATCTTTGTATACATTTACATTTGAAAATGAAAAACTCTTTCTTAGGTTTTTATTTTCTTTATTAAGATTTTTACATTAGTTATAAACATTATTCAAATCATCCAAAACTTGTTTAATTATCCTATATTATCATAATTTTTCTCTAAAATAAAATATTTAATTTTTCTATTTTTATCTTTTAATTTAAATATATCAGAATAATAAATTCTTGTGTATTCCACATTTTGGGATATAAGAATATCCATTTTTTCACTTTCCTCTATAAACATCTCAATATCTATAAATAGTTTAATATTTTAATGATTTAAAACATTACATATTTCAATAAATATCATAAATTTTCCATCGCTTTCTCATTTACTACAAATAGTATTTTAACATCATAATTCATAAAATAGAAATCATATTTATGATCATAATTAACCCCTTTTTATCCTTAATATTAGAATCATTATTATGATTAATGGTGTTATTAATTTAATGAAGAATGAATAACATACCTCAATGTTTTTATCTATCCAATAAAGTTTTCGTATCCCCCATAAACTTCTGGAATCCCTACATGATTTTGAGTCATTAGTATAATTGCAACCTAGAAACTATAATTGCATATCCTTTCTCATTTTCCCTTATCATTCATGTAATTATTGAGTTTAATGAAATCATATATTATATTTTTCCTTTATTTAAGTACTCATGACATGATAGGACTAAAACATCATTATTTTTATAAGACTTTCCTATCCCTTTTTCCTTGTTGTTATTCTTTCTAAATTGTATCATGGATGCTTCTCTTTTCACAAATTAGTAAAAACATTCACCCAAATGATATAAATATGTTTTACTCTTAGGAGAATAATATTTTGAAGATTTATAAGATCAATTTATATTTTAATTAATATCAATATCTTTTTCTCATTGTAGACTCTTAATCTATGATTTTTTTCCTTCTAATTCCAGTTTTTACTAAAGAAAAAAACTGATTAGATAATCTAATTTATATTCAATAAAATTATTAATTTAATCAATTTTCACTTTATTTGAATGAACATTATCAATTACTAACTTCATTACCCTTTCAAATATATCTATATTATACAATACATTTCCATTTTCACTATTCTCATTTCTAGTGCTTTAAAACCGGTGGAACATCTAGTTCCGAGATTCATTATCTCAAATATTGAAATCCAAGTATTTTTCATTTAACATTATTATTTTGGTTTAGAGGGTTTTTATATCCCATAGTTAGTGGATTATAGTATTCTCTAAATTTAATGAGTATTCTTACAAGATGAGATGTGTCTATGAACACTTCGACAGATCACACATTATAATATATTCACAACTTTGTAGTTTAAAGCATACTATACAATGTCATTATTAATCAGTGTATCTTTCTAATATTTGGTCAACATATATGGTTTTAGTATGATCGTCCAATGATAAATAGTTTATTTCTTCATATATTCCCCTATTCATCCATTCTAATAACCATAATCACTTTTATGGAAATATTGTGGCTTAGACTGTTAGGTCTTGGACAATTTTATTGTGTAAAAATTATAAATATAATAACATGTATCTATGATGAATTAGATTTGATATAAATTTTTTCCCCGAGTTAGATGGACACATAGTCTATAGGGGGTAACTAGTCCATTATAAAATTTAGAAAAAATGATAAATCATATATTATTATTTAATAAAAATAGTGTAATTTTAGTTTTATGATTGAATAAAAAAATGTAGTAGAAATAAAAAATGAACCCATTATTTTTATAGTAGTTCATCTCACTAATATACTTTGACTACTCTTCAATATTCTATACTCAATTAGAATATTGGAACCCATTAAGAAACCTCACTTTTAAAGGAGTTACAAACTCTTTATCGCTCATACCATTTAAAATAACTCGAGGAAAAATGAATCCAAGGTTTTTATAAGATTCAAAACCTATACTAACATGAAATGTTTTTGGATTCATAATCAAAAAAATATCCTTTTGTTAGGAAGAATGACCAAATATAGACATTTTTATATATAAAAATGAAAACTATATCCTAAAAAAAATATAAAACGGAATATAAACTGTAAAAAATACTAAAATGATGAGAAACAATGAGACCAAAATGTGAACATTGATGTAGCTTTATGGGCTTTGATCACTTTATCAACAAAGAGTTGAATGTTGAAATTCCATTGGGATTGCACTAATAGAACATCAGTCGTATCATCTCCACACTTCAATAATATCATATATATCTATAATTAAGCACAAACACTTTGACACTTAATGATAGTCAAATTATCAATTATCATCTCATTCCCTCTATTAATTTTCATTGAACAATTTTTTTAAAACATAAAAAAACCATTCAAAAGTTATGTGAAATGTTTAAATATACAAAAATATATAGTTACCTGTAATACATAATGGTTTTAAAAAAATTTAAATGCATGAAACATTGTTTTAAGTAGGTATTTATAACTATCCTTTTAACAAAAAAATTTTGCTTTTATGTTTTGAATTTTAAAAACTGGACATCTACAATTGGGTTCATTAAGTAATTTGAAGTCTTATAGAACCAACTTGTTTTTTCAGTGAATAGTAACATAAACTTATAAATATTAATATGAATATTAATATGACCCTAATGAATAGTAAATTTTATTATTATTTTATTTTCTTAAGGCTTTAAGATAATTACATCTTGGATAATTTTTCAATGTGATATAAAAGCAGTTACAGAATTAAAATTGTTAATTTTGGAATTAAGTATGATTTTATTTAAAAATTAAATTAATAATATTTAGAAAATTATTTTCAAAAAATGGAGTTCATTTTTTAATTCTACACAGAAAAAAACAGTTATGGTTAATTTGTGGTATATTTCTAAAATTCATAAATTTTCAACGAATCGTGAAATACGGTGAAATATCATATATTCACATTATCAGTTAAATACACTATTTATGACATCACAAGTGATGTAAGACCACTTGTTTATAACTCACATTATTTTATTACTATTTTGAGTCACATGAATTAATATTATTCATATTATTGAGCAAAAATATTTTAATAATGATTAAAATAATGTAAAATGCCTCCTCTCCTCCTCTGTAAATACCACCCTCATTTCCATCTTCCCCCCAAACCTCTAAAGCCTTGTGACTTACCTATGTTCTGACCATTACTCCTCCCAAGTCTCTTACCCACGTCATATAGCTTTTGGTCTCACCAAAAGGACCATACCAAAGGCCTTAAGAAGGATCTCAAGGAGAAGAGATCAAATTGTAAACATCTTCTTTTGTTTTCTTTCTTTTCTTTCATTTTATGTTATTCTTTTTAAATTACTTTGGATTATGTTGGGATATGTTATTAAATATCCCCCTTAAATCCAATATTATGTAACAATAATGAGATTATGCTTTTCTCTCATCAAAATATTTTATGATCTTTTAAGCGACATCGTTAGGTTGTTGAAATTTCGTAAGGGATTTCTCAACTCCTCTTTTATTTTGAGTTCATTTATTTTCTTCTTCTTTCACCACCTTCTCTTATCCAATAGAAATTAATGATCCAAAATCTTTTATATTATATATGTTCTACTTTTCATGGAAACTTCCTCATCAATATTCTTCTCCTCTCCCACTTATTCAAGGAACTAAAACACCATCAGTGATGTATCGATTTACCGACATTGTGGATGATGTGATTTCAATTTCATTTAGTTTCATCAAGACTGACCATGAAACCATTTTTATAGATGAAATAGATCATAATTAATGTATTATATATTATAGAAGTCTATTGAATCATTTTTCATACATTTTATTAATTTATAAAACAAAATGAGTTCTTTGCGATTGAAAAATAACCATAATGACCTAAACAAATATCAATAATGTTTTAACATATGAATCATCCTCATGTGAGAATTCAAAATGAAAAATAGTATAATTTATGGTTATGGATATATATATAAATAACACTCTATTCCAATTCTATAGTTTCACTCCCAATCAACAAGAATATCCATCATGAACTGATCATGTAAATCATGTAAAGAACACACCCAAAACCTTGCAAGGAACAAAATACTAATAATTAAAGGGTGAAATGATGTAATGAAATGATCATATAAGGAATTATAAAGATGTATAGTTTTATTTAATATAGTATTAACACTATTTTAACCATTATATAGGATGTTTAAATGAGTTTAAAGTAAGAAAAACCCAAGGTATGGGAATTCTTAACCAGATTTCCATTCTTTGTGTTAACCTTCTACTTCGTTATTTATGTGGTATAAAAATTGTTTGTGTGATGGATTCGATTTTTATTATGTTTAATTATGTTTATTTACAGTTTATATACATATTTCATCCACTATATTAAGTCTCGCTTCAATTTTATGATATTTATAAGGGGGTTTTCTTTTAATATCCTCTTTTAAAATTCTGTTTTAAGAAATTCAAAAGAAATGTTTTTATTAAATTTATCATGTTTTATGATTGTGTTATGATTCTTGGGAATTTTTTATGATTATTGTGGGACCTATATATACATCCAATTTATTGTGAATGTGTAATTTGGAGGTCATACGTTTGGTTACTCCAAGTGTAACTGTGATGGTTACACAAATGGTAAGGTAGTCGTGAGGGTAACAAATTATAAGGTAGGCGAGAGGGTTAAAAGGATATGTAAGTAATGCCCTAATATTACTTGATGGTTCTATTTATGTTCTTATGTATTTTTATAATCTTTTGGAAATATCATGTTTCACAATGTATGTATATATGGGTGACAAGTGTATCTTTTGAAAATGTTTTTATACGTTACAAGTATTTATGGACTAATGTTGAGATTCCTTATTTTTATATCCCTTACTGAGATTTTTGTGTTCATCCCATGTTTTTAAATTATTTTCACAAGTTATAAGGATGTGTAATAAAAAAAGGAATCCATGTTAAATGTTTAATATTTTTCAAATAAATCATGTTTTCTTTGAAAAGTTTTATATTTTTCATGAAATGAATATTGTTTTTATGGTATCCACTCTGTAATAATCTGTAATTTTATGAATGTGTTATGTCCCAATTGTCTAAATCTCTAAACATGAAAATATCCTCAATGTGAAAGGAAGTTATTTCATGACTAAATTAAAGACTATGTAATTTAATAAGCTCGGGTCCTTATAGTTGGTATCATAGGATGGTTTAGATAACATTAGGGATTTGGTTGATGTTAATATAATTCCATAAATGTTTTTTTACTATATGGTTAATTTGAAATGTTACAGATTTTAAAGATTACTATGTTGCTTCAACTAATATATGTTTGAATAGAATGGATGTCTGTAGAATAAACAGAGAAACTGAAGAGGAGTGGCACCGACAGAACAACATCCTTCTGAATCTATATCCCGGAATGGTAATGATTGAAACCGAGAATTTTGTGATAGTAATGGATCAAATAACATAGTCAATAAATGGTGGTGGAATTCATGAAAGAATACAACCAGAGGTACCACAACGTAACATGACAATACTGGAATATTTTATGAGACAACACCCTCCTTCTTTCAATGGACCTTCTGACCCAATAGCGGCTGAATGAAGTATTAAATCCCTTGAAATGATATTTTATGTAATTCATTTTTCAGATAATCAAAATTTATGTCTTTCTATTTATCATTTCGAAGGTGAAGCTGATCAGTGGTGGAAAATGGTAAGGAATATCTAGTATAGAGAGTACATTGATTCCTTAGAGTTGGATGAATTTAAAAGTCTTTTCTGTGAAAAATACTTTCCCAAGGTGGTTATACAGAGGATGGATAAGAAATTCCATTAATTGAAACAAAAGGAGGAGGATTCAGTGGATGTGTATGAAGAAAACTTCACCTTATTAGCAAGGTTTTTTCCAAATATTATTCAGGATCTTGATAGAAAAATAAACCACATTTACTCAGTATTGATGCCAAGGTATCAGAGGGTGTTGGCCTCTTGTGAAGTCAAAATTTATGAGAAACTTATCCGATTTACTGAGAGTGTAGAGATAGGGTTTTCTATTGGTCACGTGCATTTTGGAAACAAGGAGAATAATATGTACAAATGTAAAGAAATGGATAAGAATCAACCAATGAAATTGGATGGTAAGAAAATCTTGTTTCCAGTTTGTGAAAACTACGGCAAGAAGAACCCTGGGAATGTCCTACCAAAAATGGGAAGTGTTTTCAATGTGTGTAAGTTTGGACATATGGAATGAGATTGTAATGAAAATTATCCTAAGAATAATCCTGATAAGAAAAATGTAAAGTGTTTTAAATGTGGTGTGATGGGTCATTGTTAAAATTCCTACCCAAAGAGAGATCTGAATAAAGCAAAGAAGTCAGACTATAAGAAGAAAGGTGTAGTGAGATCATTCACGACTATGTCAACAGACATCAAGCCATCCAAAAAAGTTGTATCATGTTTATGTGTAGTATTAATTGTAATTCATAATTCTGAAATTGTAGAAGGAAGACCGTGAGATACATAAAATGGTCAAATTGGTTAAAATGGGTAAGTTTCCAGAATTTAATATTGATAATGATTGTGTGTTAAGATTTGGAAAAATGTTGTGTGTGCAATGTGACTCTTAGTTGATGAAATATTTGTTGTGTGAATCTCATAGTTCTCTATTTCCAATTCATCCTAGAAGTTTTAAGATGTACAGAGACCTTCAGGAGTATTATTGGTGGGATGGAATAAAAATATGTATTTCTGATTTTACAATGAAATGTTTGACATGTCAAAAGGATAAAGTCGAGTGGCATTTACCAAAGGGGATGTTTAAGCCTATTCCATTTCCAGAGTTGAAATGGGATAATATATCTATGGACTTTGTGGTGAGACTACCTAAGACATCTCAAGGTAGCAATTCAATTTTGGTTGTTGTTGATTGAGTGACAGAATCTGCACATTTTCTATCTATTCGAGATACAATGTATTTGGAATAGATTTATTGATTGTACCTCAAAGATATATTCATGTTACATGGATTTCCTCTTTCCATTGTATCTGACCGAGATCACAGATTCACTTTGGACTTTTGGAAGGTCCTTCAAAAGTCATTGGGCACAAAACTAAATTTCAGTACAGCTTTTCATCCTTAATCAGATGGGCAGTCAGAATGAACAATGTAGACTTTGTAGTATATTCTTAGATATTATTCAATGGACTACCAAGGATATTGGGATCATCATATTTCTTTAGTTGATTTTTCTTAAAGTAAAATTTTTCTATATAGTATACAGATCGAACCTTTTGAGTCATTTTATGGGAAGCAGTGTTGAACTCTAGAGTTTTGGGATGAAGTAGCTGAAAGAAAGTTGATGGGGCCAGAATTAGTAGATGAAGTGGTAGAGAAATTGAAGATGATCCTACAGCACATGGGGGCAGCTCAGAGCATCTAGAAAAGTTATGCAGATAACAGAAAGAATGACTTATCTCTTGAGGTAGGTGACCATATTTTCCTTAAAATCTCTCCTCAGAAAAGTGTGATGTGTTTTGGTAAGAAGGGGAAGCTAAGTCTGTCGTTCATTAGTACTTTTGAAATCTTGGATAAAGTTGGACCAGTTGCATACTGAGTAGCTTTGCCTCCGAGTTTGTCTTAGGTACACAATGTTTTTAATGTTTTGTTGTTGATGAAGTATGTGCCTGATTTATCAAATTTCTTGATCCCAAAAGCAATTCAGCTAAAAGAGAACCTTTCCTATGAAGAGAAACCAGTTCAGATTCTTGATCGATGGAAACAAGTATTGCAAAATAAGGTAATTCACCAGATAAAGGTTTTGTGGTAAAACCACATGATTGATGAAGCAACATGGGAGTATGAAAATTCTATGAGGGAATAATATTGTCACTTATTTAATAAGTAAATAAAATTGTGAGGATGTAATTTCCAGAATTTGGGGATAATGTATCATTCCAAGGTTATCAAAAAAATAAATTTAAATGCATGAAACATTTCATTAATTAGATATTTATAACTATCCATTAAAATAAATTTGGTTGCATCTATGTTTTTTATTTTGAAAAACGATCATCTACACTTATGTTTATTAAGTTATTTAGAGTTTGATAGAACCAACTTGTTTTTTTGTTGAATAGTAACATACCCTTATGAATAGTAATATGACCCTAATGAATAGTAAATTTTATTATTATTATATTTTATCAAGGATTTAAGCTAATGACATCTTGGATAATTTGACAATGGGATGTAAAAGAAGTTATAGAATTAAAATTGTTAATTTTAGAATTAAGCAAGATTTTCTTTAAAAATTAAATTAATAATATTTAGAAAATTATTTTCAAAAACTAGAGCTCTTTTTTTAATTCTGCACATCGAGAAATGGTTGGGTGAATTTTTGGGATTTTTCTGAAATTCTTAAATTTTACACGAATCGTGAAATACGGTAAAATATCATATATTCAAATTATCAGTTAAATACACTATTTATGACATCACAAGTGATTTAATACCACTTGTTTCGAACTCAAATTCCATTAATACTATTTTGGGTCACATTAATAATTATTATTCATAGTCTTGAGAAACAATATTATAATTATGATTAAAATAATGTAAAATACCTCATCTCCTCCACTATAAATACCACCCTCATTTCCCTCTTCCTCCCACACATCTCAAGCAATGATCCTTACTGAAGTTCAATCCAATAATCCTATAAATGTTCTTCCCCACATCCTACAACTTCTGGTCTCACCAAAAGTACAAAACCAAAGGCCTTAAGAAGGATCTCAAGGAGAAGAGATCAATAGGTAAACATCCTCTTTTGTTTTCTTTTTTTTTCTTTCATTTTATGTTATTCTTTTTAAATTACTTTGTCTTATATTGGGATGTGTTATTCCATATCCCCCTTACTGACCATATTTTTTTATGAATAATGAGATACCTCTTTTCTCTCATTAAAATATTTTATAGAGTTTTAAGCAACATCGTTAGACTACCGAAATTTCATAAGGTATTTCTCAACTCTCCTTTTATTTTGAGTTCTTTTCTTTTCATATTATTTCTTTTCCTCCAATTATCCAAGAGTAATAAAATATATAGAATCAGGTATAATCAATATGTTCTCATTTTCATTAAAAATTCCTCCCCAATCTTCTTCTCCTCTCCCACTTATTCAAAGAATTATAATGTCATCCATGATGTGTCGATTTACCGACATCGTGGATGATGTGATTTCAATTTCATTTATATTCTTCAAGACTGGTCATGAAATCATTTTTATTGTTTAACCATATCATAATTTATGTATAATATCTTATATAAGTCTCTTGAATCATTTTTCACACATGTAATTAATTTATAAATCAAAATGACTTCTTTACGATCGAAGAATAATCAAAATGACCAAAACAATTATCAATAATGTTTTAACTTATGAATCATCCTCATGTAAGAATTAAAAATGTAAAATGGAATAATATATGGTTCTATAAATATTTAAATACCACTCCATTCCTATTCTGGAGTTTCACTCCCAATCTACAATAATATCCATCCTGAACTAATCATGGAAATCATGTAAAGAACACACCCAAAACAATGCAAGGAACAAAATACTAACTATTAAAGGGTAAAATGATGTAATTAAATGATCATATAAGGTATTATAAAGATGGATATGTTTTTTAATATATTAATA
Source organism: Viscum album (assembly GCA_963277665.1). Classification (NCBI taxonomy): domain Eukaryota; kingdom Viridiplantae; phylum Streptophyta; class Magnoliopsida; order Santalales; family Viscaceae; genus Viscum; species Viscum album. The sequence continues at coordinate 51,574,991 of OY728161.1, read as the reverse complement.
AAACTCTTTTAACCATTATACAAGAGTTTTAAATGAGTGTGAAGGAATACAAACTCGATGTAATGGAATTCTTAACCCGATTTCCATTCTTTGGGTTAAACTTCTACTTTGTTATTTATGTGGTATTTAAATTTTTTTGTGATGTGTTCTGTTAATATTGTTTTTAATTATGTTTATTTATAGTGTATATATATATTACATCCACTATATTAAATCTCTCTTCAATAATATGATATTTATTAGGGGTTTTCTTTTAAAATCCTCTTTTAAAATTCTGTTTTACAAAATTCAAAAGATATGTTTTCATGAAAATATTCATATTGTATGATTGTGTTATGGTTCTTAGGATTTTTGATGATGATTTTTGGGACATATATCTCCCTAAAATTCATTGGGTATGTGTATGTTGTAGGTAAGTCGTATGGTTACTCCAAGTGTAACTGCGATGGTTACACAAATTGTAAGGTAGTCACGAGGGTAACAAATTATATGGTAGCCGAGAGGGTCACAAGAATAAGTAAGTTATTTCAAAATATACATTACTTTTATATTTAGGTTCTTATGTATTTTTATATTCTTTTTGAAATATCATGTTTCACAAAGTAATTATATATGGGTGGCAAGTGTATCTTTTGAAAATGATTTCATATGTTACAAGTATTTAAGGACTAATGTGCTCCTTCTTTTTATATCCCTTCCTAAGATTTTTGTTCTCATCCCATGTTTTTAAATTATTTTCATAGGTTATAAGGATGTGTAAGACAAATAATGAATCCAAGTTAAATGTTTGAATATTTTTCAAAGAAATCATGTTTTATTTAAAAAGTTTTATATTTTTCAATAAATGAATACTATTTTTATGGTATCCACTCTGCAATAATGTTTGAACTTATGAATGTGTTATGTCCCAATTCTCTAAATCTATAAACATGAAAATATCCTCAATATAAAAGGAAGTGATTTATTGAATAAATTTAAGATTATGTATTGTAATAAGACCGGGTCCTTATATTACCCATTTAAACATCACCAGTTATTCAAAAATAATTCTCATACTCTTTTTATATTCTAATCAAATACATCTGAACCACTTCTAATATATTCATTATAAGAGATATATATATATATATATTCTTTAAAAACAAATTTTATTTAATTACAAAAAAAAATAAGTAATTTTAAAATAACTTTAATATAATTTATATTAAAATCTAGACTATAAATATATTATTAATAAATATATACAGTATGAAACAATAGTAATGAGTAATATAAAAATAAACAAAAAAATATTATCATTAGTTCTGTGTAATTTAAAAATAAGAAAAATAAAAAAAATTATTGTATATAATGATTTAGTAGTAAATAAATATAAAAAATATAATTAAACTTTAACATAAATTACTTAAAAACACATGGAATATTCAAAAAACGTATCTAGAAATATTTTCATCAAAATTGTATATATAGTTTGATGTTAAAAATGTGTTTCATAAAAAAACATATTTGTTCCTATATGAAAAAAATCAAAACATGTGAAAATATTAATAATAGATTCATTGATGGAACATTCAATTTCTCAAAAACAATCATTCATTGTTTATTTATACTCACAGAAGAATTATCACATAAGAATTATTAAAAATTTATTCTTATAAAGTAATTATTATAGTATCTAAATAATCTTTACATATAAGGTTGAAACCTTGTGGTATATGTTACCCAAAAGATTATTGTATCTATGAAATTATTGGTAATTGATTCTTCAATCATGCACTACTGTGATTCATGAAGAATATAAATACATGATCATTGTAACAATATATTCAAGGAAGGGTATAGTGATATATTCACCATGGTTGTAACCTTAATTGTAGGATAAGGTATCATGTGGATGGGATATTCATGGTTTATTGCATTAGGAAGGGAATACCCTTATATAAAGATCATATAAAACATATTGAAGAATATATATATCTATAGTAAGAAATTTCCCATGATGTAGGATGAATATAATATCATATGATATCTTTAATTTTATCTAGAAGTATATATAAGTACTGTTGTAAGATGTTATAGAACAAAAACATGTAAGTTTAAACATGTTGAAACATGGGAGAAATATATCTAGAAGTATGAGAGATAAACTATATTTAATCACAAAATACCATCCCAGGGAAGAATGAAAAAGATCTACATTTATGAATGACATTCACATTAAAAGTTAAAAAAATTAATAATACATAAAAATATATTAATAAATCATTAAAAATCATTAAAAACAATATTAAAAAAATTATTCCAGTATTGTTAAAACATGAAATATTTAAAAATATGGTGAAAAAATATATTTAATTGTGAGATAAGTTGTAATTTACAAAAAAAATAATTATGTATAAATAAATTTCCATGTTCTGTAATGCCCCGACCCCAGTTACCCAGAGTTGGTGCATTATTACATAACATTAGAATGATCAAAAAAGATCATGTCTCAAAATATTGATTAGTTTAGTAGTCTTGGAAACACTAGATATATTCATAAGTCTTACATTACATCATAAAGTAAAAAAACTACAACAAGATCTTGTCTTCATTTCCCCTCATACTATCCCTGTAGGTCATTCATAAATTACTTCTTCACATCCTAGGAAAAATAAAACATTGAAAGGGGTGAGCTCAGACGCTCAGTAAGGATAAAAATATAGAAAAAACATTCATAGATAAGAATAAACATTTACGGAAATGTATAACTAAAACAAAATCCTTTTAAACATGAACTTTAGCATAATATGGAAAAGATAAAATGAAATAATGCCCTTTACTTATTCACACGGATATTCTAATAGTCTAATAACCACATGCAATATCAATAAACACTTTCATAATGATGGAATGCATAATGCCAAACTATCATAACCACATAGTCAAGGCCTCGTGCCAAGACTACAAATAAGATTTTTTCAAGGCCTTGTGCCAAGACACTAGTTTGTCTCATGAGACCTACCAATGCATCGAGGAGCTATAGAGGGATCCACCCATCACATACTAAGTCCAATTCATTCCTCATATGAAAATTTTGAAACATAACATAAACATTCATATTAAAACTAGCATACGAAATGTCAATACTTTAACCACAAACCATTAATGGTATATAAATATAACATCCACAGTCAAACATAACTGATTAGATACAATATGGAAGATTTTATTATATCAGATTAACCTCAATCGAGAATAAAGACGGATATTGACATAGATTAAAATAATCATCAAATTATTGAGAAAAATATCCCCCTTTTTCTTGAAAACATTTAAAAGTCACACTATTTTTCAAGAAGCCATTTAAAATATATTTTTGAATCAAAGTGTCTCATACCACTTTGAAACTTTTAAAAGGAATTTTTATTTGAAAAAATTAATTTCCATATAAATAAATTCTTAAAAAAAATTTCAAAACATGGACATTAATGAGAAATATTTAGAATAATAAATCTTTAAAACATTTTAAAATGGTATTTTTGTTAGAGTTCCTAACCAAAAGAGAGACACTTGAATACAAATAATTGAGGTAATCAAAACATTATAATATCATGAGAATAAAGTTATTCATGATATACTCTGTCAAAGTACATTATATACACCATATAAAACTGATTTGGTGTATAACAACAAACAAGACTCAATGGAATGTAAATTGAGATGAAATCTCTCATAAAGGTCGTATCCTTAGGTTAAGGATAAATCAACGACATAAATATGTGTGACAAATATAAAAACACTAAATATTATTGGATATTCAGTTTAAAACAATCAAAGTACATTCACACATATTCTTGTAAAAAACAACACCAATGAATTAGATGTTTAACTCAATAAATGGATATTGAGTTAAAATTACTCTTATCAAGTTCATATCGATGACTTGAGAATTTATCAATGGAGTGATTATGTGTATCAAAATTATATCCACATAAATGGGTGTGAAATTATGACATAATCAAATAAATATCGATTCCACAAATAATAATGGAGTAAAATAATCAATGAAGTATGCGTAAAGCCGAATGAGTGGAAATTGAAATTTCAAATTACCTTATTGATTTGGTAACTTATGAACAATACAACCATGAAATAAGGATAATACAATGATGATGTAAATATGCATAAATTAATGTATATTACACAATGAATACAATCATGGTAAGTACACACACCACATGCAATAAATAAGTGGTGAACAATGGAATTCTCATGGAATTAAAAGTGAGATAAGAAACCCCTTACTTTGTACTTTTTCCTTGGTCGAGGTTAGTTTAGCCTCCTGTATAAAGTTGAAATAATTTTTATTGAACTATACAAAAATCATATACATTAATATGATATCATATATGATCTTTTAACATTGCTTTGTTAATAATATCTTAGTATTATCATCATTTCGGGTGTTAACTTACTCATTTTCTTTTATATTTTTTGTTACATAAGTCGTGTTTGTTATGGATAGAATGTATCTTATTCATATATAGAATTATATTAAGTCCTTAAACATTATTTTTAATCATGAAATTAGAATTATACTTGTATGGATATGATGGGGAATGAATCTCATCGCGTTCGTGGAGACGGTAGTCAGTACATACGCACAAGTGATAATATAATTCTTTTGATATTAAAATCATATATAATTGGTTGGTATATCATATATACAGAATAATTATCATGTTATATTTATTATTTACCTGAATTAAACATCATTATTATACCCATATAAATAATAATGTTTTGAATAACAATTACACCACGACGTGGAGATGGTAAGCCGTACGTACGCTCGTATGGTGACATGCCTTTCAAAAGATGGGTAGAATACTGAATATGATTGTACCATATTTATAATAAAATCACATTATATAAAAGATACTGGAGTTATTATTTTATAATGGAAATAATAAATAAAGAATATGTGGAAGGAGAAAGGAACTTGAAAGATGGTGGTGAAAATGTTACCTCTTCTTCGGGTACTTCCTTTGGATTGGATCAAAAGGGATCCTTAGGTTGGCTTTAGGATCAAACTAAGGCCTCTAGGTTGAATTGAGTGAAGTTGGGAGGATATTTGGGTAGGTTTTGGCAGAACCAAAAGGCTTTTAAGGTATTAATTTGAGAGAATATGGAGTTCCCTTTTATAAGAGGGGTGAGGGGCACCTTAGGAAAAACTAGAAATATTATTTTATAATAAATTCATATTCAATTTATAACGGCTCAAAAGTGGATTATTTAAATAGTAAGGTGGGTATATGTCGAAAACCCATTCAACCAATAGGTTTTAGACATGTTTGGGCCATTTTATTAACCTTATCCTTTAGTTTTAACTCTTAGTTAATTAGTTTGACATTTACCATGTCACTTTGTATTTTATATTATATAGTTAATAATCTTACTATATACATTCAAGAGACCACCAAGTGGTCCATTAATAATAAACCTATAATGATATTAGTCCTTTCTCTAAACCTTAGATTTTTAAAAATATAATATCAATTAATAATATAATATTTGTTTTAAAAACTCTTTCATGTCAATTTTGACACTATTTGGTATTTGAGTTTTTTGAAAATCAGAGCAGCATGATTACTTCAAAAAAACATAATTAAATCAATAATAAAATGTCGTATTAAACTATAAAATTAGTTTAATTCATAAAAATTCTCAAATTACATTTATTGGGATATTTATAATATTAATTATTGTAATATTTCATTAATTAGGTAATTACTGCATCACCATTGTGTCATAAATAAATTAAATTATTTAATGTCTTAAAATTATATATAAAATACAATTATGTATGAAATCTTTTTATATTTCTAATGAATTTTTACAATCGAATTTATCTTATGTATAACCCTATATTAAAAATGTTTTATTAATTAAACTTTGATTTTAACTCTTTTTACTCTTCTTTGAATTAAATAATAATAAATGTACAAATCTAATCCAAGTGGACCTAAATGATAATATTTTATTCCTAAGGTTTTTTTTTGGTCGAGATACATTTGTACAATAGAATTATTACATGTTTTAGGGTAATATTAATATCATTTTTCCCTTAATTACACTATTTACTTTTAATTGTGGTAAATAAAAGTAAAAACGTTACCATTCACCAAAAATTATTTTCATCTAATTGAACCACCTTTTACTCCTTGATATTAACTGTGTCTCTCAGATTTTCAAAATTCCACTCACAGATGTGGTGAAATTAAGTTTTATGTGAATTTCCAAACTCTCTAGGGAGGTGGTTAAAAGATGGTGAAAAGTTCAATAAAATTTTTATTTATCTAAAATTATTTTGAAGTAACTACAATTAATTAAATTTAACTTATATAGGTATTATGTATCTTTTTTGACCTTAATTAAATTTAAATAAAATAAATAATTATTTATATAAAAATTCGATTTTAAACTATAACTCAGGGTTTTTTCACTATTCATCAAAAATTGAATGTTTTCAAAAAAAATACCAAAAATTCACCCTAAAATAATTTAAATATTCCGAATCCAAAAATGTTGTCCATTTTAAAAGATAAAATTTATAAAATTTCAAAAAGTGGGTATTACTATTCATAATGGCTAGTTTGATTGGTTGTGGTGTGTGTTAGAACTCGAAGTTACGTACAACACACACTATTGTATTATTCAAAGAGAAGTGTACCATGGAAGCTTGGGGTGTTACATTCTCCCCTCCTTCAATAAATTGTGTCCCTATAATTTGAAATTGTTCTTCGAAAATAAATTGTTGAAAATAGAAAATACCTTTGTGGAAAACCCACATCGGAAATAAGGTTCATAACATTTAGCCTTAATAAAAGGGAAAGGGAAATGAAAACGTCACCACCAAATAATGATCTCGACTAGGAGAACATTGGTGGAAATTAAAGAAACATAATTGGAGGAAAAACTTAAATATTTATAGGTAGTGATTGAGGTCATCAATCACAAACAAGTGTAAAATTGAGGGCCTCAAAGCCTTCAATCTATGGTGATTTAAAATATCATTAGTTTAACAAAACATAAGGTATTAGGATAACACATTTAGTGTTTTAATATCCCTTTCCTAAAGTTTGAGAATTAATTTATTCATAGAATAAGTTAAATATATATATATATATACATGACTAGTAGAGTTTTCATCCTTCAACTAATTTCTACCAAAAACTCATCTTTCACTCAAAAGATAATAAAACTAAAAAATATTATATTTACCCTAATCGTATAAGGTTCCAAATATTAACACATACCATTAAAATTAAGAACAATATTTTCTAATAATTAGGGACTTCCTGTAGGCTAGTGGTAGGTAATAAAGGCCTGTTGCACTATGGTTGTGGGTTTGATTCCTACAGCTTTGTCCGACACGAAGGGTTCTCCCCTGACCTGCAGGTTGTCCCTTTCTTAAAACTATAGTATTATAATATTCCGAAAATAATATTAAGAAATGTTTTAACCTTAATCCATAATATCCAATGTTCAACATAATCCATTCCAACCTTTATAGTTATCCAAAATACTTCTGTCCAAAATCACAGTTCCAAAATTTATAAGGAAGGTAAACATAATGAAGATCCTTTTTACCCCATAGTAGTATGTGAATAACTTCATCATGTATTATTTTAAAACACTGAATCATCCTGAATTACCATAAAACCTTATTTATTACATTCATTCTCCCTCATTCCTTATAGAATACTGGATATACTTCATCCATCAAAAAATGGTGTAAACTCCAACAATGATGGAATATACAAATCTTTAATCAATTTTCAGGTATTCAAGAATATCCAATATAATTTACCAAATCAACCATATCTTATTCCAAAATCATTACCTCAATATTAGGACCATATTAAGGTTTATCTTTCCTTCAACTATGTAATTTCCAAAAAGTTTAACTTGTTGTAGAGTCACTTTTCTTAGTACTATAAAATCTCAAATCCTCAATGAAATATTACTGTAGTATAATCCTTATTTATTTCCAGTACATCATTGATACAAAACTTCAATGAAATAATTCCAAAATAACAACATAAGAACACTAGTCTTTCCTCTTCATATGTGGTAGTATCACAAATTTATTATTATCCAATAGCATCATTTGTGGCATAGTCTGATGATTGGGACATTGGTCGCGTAGTGTCAAAACTCCTTGTAGATGAAGCATTGTACATTTGAAACATTTTTATTACCCTTGCAGTCACGTACTTGGTGTCCTTTTTCTCAACACTTATAATATACTCTCATTCCCTTCAATCATTTTCCAAGGTGATTCTTTACACAGTTATCACATATGGGAAAATCCTTCTTTACCTTATTCCCTTTATTTGTCCTTATCTCTACCATCCTTTCCTTCCCTAGCTTCCCTTCAAGGCCATAGGACTCTGGGAATTATTTACTTATCTTATCAACACATGATTTTATTTCTTCATATGATGATAATACGTGGGAGAATATTTCCCTTCTAAATTCTGGCTTAAGATCATGAAAGATATGATCCTTCTAACTCTTTGGATCATACGTATTGTTGGAGTTCTCATTCCTTCTACTGGGCGCCATTTTTAAAAAATGACATACACTACATTAGTTTATGAATTGCAATACCTAATTCCAAACTTTTAAAACACTTAACATAAATTAAACAGTTTACAGATATAATCAACAATCATAAAAAAAATGTTTTCTTTGAGGAAGTATATACTCATAAACCCTTCGTAATGGTTTGTAAAGAAAATGAGAATTATCCTAAGCATATCCCCCGGGAGTGTCGTAACAAAGAGTGCAGCAAGGCCCATTGTTGTGCACTAGTTCTCATTCGAGTCTAGCTCAAAGCGGTGTTTTTGGGTTTTACCCCTAGTTACATCTGTGCCAGAGCTGCCTCTACCTGCTCATATCTAGACAGGGATGTATTGCTCAGAAAAATCACAAAATCTCTACAATACCAAAATTCTAGGAAATTCTTCTATATTAATCATCAAATTATATCTTAGGGTTATGTGCTCTAATCAGAGTTTATCTAAATCTGGATTCCAAGGATTTTACTAAACATCCTCTTATACCAACTGTAACGCCCCAACCCCAGTTACCCAGATTCAGTGCATTATTACATAACATTGGCATGATCACAAAAGATCAAGTCTCGAAAGATCGATTAGTTTAGTAGTCTTAGAAACACTAGATATATTCATAAGTCTTACATTACATCATAAAGTAAAAAAAACTAAAATAAGATCTTCTGTTCATATCCCCTCACACTATCCCTACAGGTAATTCATAAATTATTTCTTCACATCTTCGGATAAATAAAGCATTGAAAGGGGTGAACTTAGATGCTCAGTAAGGATAACAATATAGAGAAAACTTTCATAGATAAGCATAAACATTTAAGGCAATGTATAACTAAAAAAATCCTTTTAAACATGAACTTCAGCATAATATGGAAAACACAAAATGAAATAATGCCATTTACTAATTCACATGGATATTATACTAGTCTAATAACCACATGCAATATCAATAACCACTTTTATAATGATGTAACACATAATGTCAGACTATCATAACCACATAGTCAAGGCCTCATGCCAAGACTACAAATACAATTTTGTCAAGGCCTTGTGAAAAGACACTAGTTTGTCTCATGAGACCTACCGATGCATCGAGGATCTATAGAGGGCTCCACCTGTCACTTACTAAGTCCAATTCATTCCTCATAAGAAAAGTTTGAAACATAACAAAAACATTCGTATTAAAACTAGCATACAAAATGTCAATACTTTAACCACAAACCATGACTGGTATAAAAATATCACATCCACAGTCAAACATAACTCATTCGATACAATATGGAAGATTGTATTATATCAGATTAACCTCATTCAAGAATAACGAAGGATATTGGCATATATTAAAATAATCATCAAACTATTGAGAGAAATATCCTCCTTTTTCTTGAAAACATTTAAAAGTCACACTATTTGTCAAGAATCCATTTAAAATAGATTTTTGAATCAAAGTGTTTCATACCACTTTGAAACTTTTAAAAGTAATTTTGATTTGAAAACATTATTTTCCATATAAATAAATCCTTAAAACCATTTTTAAAACAAGGACATTAATGAGAAATATTTAGAATAATAAATCTTTAAAATATTTTAAAATGATATTTTAGTTAGAGTTCCTAACCCAAAGAGGGAAACTTGAATACAAATAATTGAGGTAATCAAAACATTATAATATCATGAGAATAAATGGATTCATGATATACTATTTCAAAGTACAATATATACGCCATATAAAACTGATTTGGTGTATAACAACAAACAAGTCTCAATGGAATGTAAATTGAGATGAAATATCTAATAAAGGTCTTATCCTTAGGTTAAGGATAAATCAACGACATAAATATGTGTGACAAATATAAATACACTCAATATGATTGGATAATTAGTGTAAAATCAAAGTACATTCACACATATTCTTGTAAAAACAACACTAATGAATAAGATGTTTAACTCAATAAACGGAGATTAAGTTAAAATTTCTCTTATCAAGTTCATACCGATGACTAGAGAATTTATCTATGGGGTGATTATGTGTATCAAAAGTATATCACCAGAAAGGGGAGTGAAATTATGACATAATAAAATAAATAGTGATTCCACACATAACCTTGGAGTAAAATAATCAATGAAGTATGCATAAAGCAGAATGACTAGAAATTGAAATTTCAAATTCCCTTATTGATTTGGTAACTTACAAAACATGCACCCATGAAAGAAGGATAATACAATGATGATGTAAATATCTATAAATTAAATTATATTACACAATGAATACAATCATGTGCAGTACACACACTACATGAAATAAATAAGTGGTGAATAATGGAATTCTCACAGAATTAAAAGTGACATAAGAAACCCTTAACTTTGTACTTTTTCCTTGGTCAAGGGTAGGTTAGTCTCCTTTATAATTTTGAAATAATTTTTATTAAATTATACAATAATAATATACATTAATGTGATATCATATATGATCTTTTAAAATTGATTTATTAATAATATCTTAGTATTATCGTCGTTTTGGATGTTAACATACTCGTTTTATTTTATATGTTTTGTTACATAAGTCATGTTTTTTATGGATAGGTTGTATATTATTCATATATAGAATTATATTAAGTCCATAAACATTATTTTTAATCATAATATGAGAATTATACTTGTATGGATACGATGGGTAATGAATCTCATCGCGTTTGTGGAGACAGTAGTCCGTACGTACGCACGAGTGATAATATCATTCTTTTGATATTAAAACCATATATAATTGGATGGTATATCATATATACAGAATAATTATCATGTTATATTTATTATTTACATGAACTAAACATAATTATTATACCCATCTAAATAATAATTTTTTGAATAACAATTACACCACGACGTGGAGACGGTAAGTCGTACGTACGCAGGTATGGTGACATTCCATTCAAAGGATGGATAGAATACTGAATATGGTTGTACCATATTTATAATAACATCATTGTATATATAAGATACTGGAGTTATTATTTTAGAATGTAAATAACAAAGAAAGAATAAGTTGAAGAAGAAAGGAACTTGAAAGAGGGTGGTGAAAACGTTACCTCTTCTTCGGGTTCTTCCTTTTGATTTGATCAAAAGGACTCATTAGGTTGGATTTATGATCAAACTAAGGACTCTAGGTTGAATTTAAGTAATTTAGAAGGATATTTGGGCAATTTTTGGCCGACACAAAAGGCTTCGAAGGTATGAATTTGAGAGAAGTGGGAGTTCCCTTTTATAAGAGGGGTGAGGGGCACCTTAGGAAAAACTAGAAATATTATTTTATAATAAATTAATATTCAGTTTCTAATGGCTCTAAAGTGTATTATTTAAATTTTAAGGTGGTTATAGGTCTAAAAACATTCAAACAATAGGTTTTAGATAGGTTTGTGTCATTATATTAACCTTATCTTTTAGTTTTAACTCTTAGTTAATTAGTTTGACGTTTACCATGTCACTTTGTATTTTATATTATATAGTTTATAAACTTACTATATACATCCAAGCGACCCCCAAGTGGTCCATTAATAATAAACCTATCATGATATAAGTCATTTGGCCAAACCTTATATTTTTAAGAATATAATATTAATTTATAATATAATATTTGTTTTAAAAACTCTTTTATGTCAATTTAGCCACTATTTGGTATTTGATTTTTGTGAAAATCATATCATAATGATTACTTCAAAAAAACATAATTAAATCAATAATAACATGCCATATTAACCTATAAAATTAGTTTAATTCATAAAAAGTCTCAAATTACATTTATTGGGATATTTATAATATCAATTATTTTAATATTTCATTAATTAGGTAATTACTGCATCTCCATTGTGTCATAAGTAAATTAAATTATTTAATGTATAAAAATTATAAATAAAATACCATTATGTAGTTAATTTATTTATATTTCTAAATAATATTTACAATATAATTTATCTTATGTATAACTCTATATTAGAAATGTTTTATTAATTAAACTTTGATTTTAACTCTTTTAACTCTTCTTTGAATTAAATAATAATAAATGTCCTAATCTAATCCAAGTGGACCTAAATGATAATTTTTTATTCCTAAGGTTGTTTTTAGTCGAGATACACTTGTCCAATAGAATTAGGACATGTGTTATGGTAATATTAATATCATTTTTACCCTTAATTACCCTATTTATTTTTAACCACGGTAAACAAAAGTAAAAATTTACTATTCACCAAAAATTATTTTCATCTCATTGAACCACATTTTACTCCTTGATATTAACTGTGTCTCTCAGATTTTCAAAATTCCACTAACAGAACTGGTAAAATTAAGTTTTATTTGAATTTCCAAATTCTCCTAGGTGGTGGGTAAAAGACGGTGAAAAGTTCAATAAAATTTTTATATATCTAAAATTATTCTGAACTAACTCCAATTAATTAAATTTAACTTATATAGGTATTATTTATCTATTTTTACATTAATTAAATTTAAATAAAATAAATAATTATTTAAATAAAAATTCGGTTTGAAACTATAACTCAGTGTTTTTTCACTATTCATCAAAAATTGAAATTTTTCTGAAAAATATCATAAATTCACCCAAAGATAATTTCAATATTCTGAATCCAAAAATGAAGTCCATTTTGAAAGATAAATTTTATAAAATTTTGAAAAAGTGGGTATTATTTATTCATAACGGCTAGTTTGATTGGTTGTGGTGTGTGTTATAACTCGAAGTTGCGTACAACACGCGCTACTGTATTATTCAAAGAGAAACGTATCATGGAAGATTGGGGTGTTACATGTTCAAACACTAAAAATATGGTTTATGTTAAAATTAAAAAATATCCCTAGTGAAACATGAGAAACATTAATGGATTTTGACACTGATAATAAATTATTTAGAAAAGCATTAAGAAATTACACAGAGAAAGAAAAAGAAATTCCCTTTATATTATTTATATAATTTTTAAAAAATATTTTTCATGAAAATGGAATAGATTTTTTTGAAAACAATTAAACCTTTGAGATATATTTTTAAATGAAAATCAACGAAGGATAAAAATAAACTTTTATAAAAAATGTTTAAAATAAGATTTTTTCACATTTAGTAAAGAAAGTAAAAGTGAAATGATAATGTAGTCATGAGGAAATTTTAAAAACTATTTTGAAGAATAATATTATAATACTTTTATAAAATTATTTTTAAACATAAATATAAAAGGAATGGAATTTTGAAATAAAATAAGGGCAAAGTCCAAAAATGTGGATAGAAATATTAAATATATGAAAATAAGTAATATTTTAAAATATCATTATATAACCCCACATCATTAGAATAGTAATATGAATTCCCCTTGAAAATTGGTAATGGGAAATAGAAGATCACAAGAAATAAGAAATATATATATTTCAAAATAATAAAGAAGAAAATTGGTGGGAGGAAGAATGTGGATATGGAGGATCAAGGTTCCTAACCAAAAAAGTATCAATATTTGTATTGAATCTCTTACGGCATTGATAATTTTTTAATTATGAAGGATAAAACCACAAAATAAAACATCAAATTCCATGAATAAAGATATTTATTGTAAAATATATTTAATGGGTAGTATATAAACCATATAAATTAAAATATGTATCTTAATGACTTTTTTTTGTTCCTAGACCCTTTGAATATTTTAAATTATAATTTTTATTCTATTCGAGGTTTTGGAATGACATATTGGGTGTCGTTTAGCCCCATTGTTCTTATATTAAAAATATTAAATATGTTAACTCAAAAAAAATCTTGATCTTGGAAATAATGAAATGATCCTAAAAATAGTCTTAGATGAGTAAATAAAGACCACAATTTAGTCTTTAGTGTAGATTTAATCCCAATCATGAAATAATTTTTGTTTTCATTAGGATTTTTGGTATAGTGTCTTCAATGGAATATTAAATAGATAATTAATAAATTATATATTTGATTCTCTAAACCAATATATGGTATATTTGAAAAAGTGTTCTTATAAATTTCTAAGGTTGAATATATAACATGGAGTATTGAAATAGATGGAGATTATCACTAAAAGTATAATCTTTAATCAATGAGGGGATTTGTGGATCAATGATCAAATTCAGTGAAACTCATCAAGAATTATTGAATTGATCAGGATCGACCATGATATTTCCATGGATTCATTCTTCATAAAAACCCAATAAAATTTTATTATAGGAATTTTTTTTGAAATTATTCCCCCATTTTTTATATTGTTTCATTTTCATATTAATTCATCTAATAATTAAATTTAGAAATAAACATGGGAATGTCCACATCAACTTATAGTTTTTAAGTTAAAATCTAATTTTCAATTAATTGATTCAGAAACTTGTATATATTCCTTATTTCCTTTATTTACACAAATATGAGTGATGATCAATCATGAATGATCATCAATTTCACAATTTTATGTGTTGTAATTAATTTCTCCATGTGTTCTTCATGTTCATTATTTTCATCCAATTCTTGGATTGTGGTTTGACCAATCTGATAACCATTTTATTTCATGATCATTTATGGTTCTATAGAACATTCTTGGAGGTTTGGAATCATGATTTATCGAACAATGGGTGATTTAAAAAAATAGAAAAAAATGAGGGGAGATGGTCAATGGGAATTTCCTATGATAGAGATTCAAGGATTAAATGAGAGAAGTTTTCTGATAAATGGTGGATAATATCATAATTTAGGTGTGGAATTGATCTTGTTAAATGTGGTCTGTGGGTTTACCTATGAAAATTGTGGCTAGGATGATGTTGGTAGAAATTATTGTGAGAGAAGATGAATTTATGGAAAATTATTGACTATATCATGTAGTTCAATAGAAAAGAAATATTGATGCGATGGTAGGAGTTAATTCTGCTAAAAATATCACATTTTCATGTGTTCTGACCCACAAATCATGTGACCCTAGATGTAATTATCTAAACTTATGGGGATTACACTCCCATAGAATCATAAGTGGCCTAGACCTTCATGTATTCTGAGGCTATACCTTGTGTATTACCCATTGGGACATGACTCGGGTAGGGTGTAAAATTTTGAGTGTCAAACCCAAACTCACACATTGTTTAGCTCATATTATAGTCTATGTAGTTGGTTTTTCACATGGAATATTGAGAATTACTACACAAATAGATAATTTAATTAGGGTGACACCTCATGTAACCCATGGGAAAGTCATGTCCTTCCCCTTTGATCATATTATGATATTTAGGATATTCTTTTGATTATAGTGAAGGAAAATATGGGAATCAAGAAGAAGTGATAATGATCGACTACATCATCTTTTAAAAGATCATGATCATCTTTCAAACACTATTTTTGCATCATAATCATCCCTGATATAATATTTTGGGCACTCTAACCTCTTACCATCCATAATTAGGATCAAAAATACTTTTCCCCATATGATTATGGCCTAATATCCTCTACCTATCATTAGTTAGGTTAATTGTCCCCTTTACTATTATAGGGAACCGGATCCACTTCCTATGAGGTTAGTATCCTCCTATGTCCATTGAGGTCGATTATAGTGGGGGCTCATCTAGTGTGGATAGTATCCCACATACACTACTAGGGGTGATGGATCCTCCCTTACAAGTAAAAATATTTTTTTGGGATGAAGGATCAAATGTTTCATTGATATTGAAAGACATTCAGAAACATTGGGTTAGTAAAGATTGAGACCATGATATGAGTCATCATTTCCTTCTATGTGCATATCGTGGTTTCATCGTTATTATATTTATTTCTTGTTATTAATCCCTTTTTATTCTTACTTATTAGTGATTTAGGGGTATCCTATTGGGTATGTTTATACTCATCAATGTATTGGGTCTTTGTGCAGGTTTCAAGTCTTTTACAGAGGACATACTATCTGACATCGATCTAAGTGGAGCTAGTTTGAGGGGCACTTAGTGGATCATGGTAGATGTGTTAGAATGATTATTACCAAGACTATGGGTTTCATTCTATGATTGTTTTATCTCTCCATGTGATTTTGGAACTAACATATAGATTTCTTGCCTATATTTTTTCCTATTTACTAGAGTGTGTTCTATAAAATTTTATTAAGGGATGTTATACCTTACACAAAAATTTATTATTACAGTTGTTTACTCTTCTATATTACTCTATTTTATTATGATATATGTATGTGTGTTTGAAGGTATATTTGGATAATGCCACCCATATGTTTCATATATCAACTCGGTTTCAGTTACCATCCCCTGGCCTATTGGAGGTAGGTCTGGGGTGGCACACATGGTTTACCACCAGCCATGTGGTCCCCGATGTGTCAAGTTATGTCAAAGTGGTATCAAAGGGTAAGTTTTACTAGAGTAAATTTTAGATTTTGGATAGTATTGAGTAGTGTTTTTTGATTTATGTAAATAGTGTTGAAGTGTCTCAAGTTTTGTTCACAATTTAAGGAATATAGTGATTGTGTGATTCTTGATGTATCCATTCACCAGGACCATGATAACCCACTTATTGACTCAGTGCACTAAGATGTTGTTTCTAGGGAAAGAAATGGTTCTATTTTTTTTTTAAAGTTTGGGGCCGAAGCCTTAATTTATTATTTTCAAAGCAAAGACCTCTTTAGACTGGGTAGAGGGTGACCCATTACGTAGCCTAAAGTAACAAGGCCAAGTGTCCTGAATACAAGGTTTGAAAGCCCATTCTTTGGCCCAAAGGACCCCTCAGTAAATAGTACTACTACAGTACTTGCACTGCTATAATGTCTTCTACCGTATCACCACCGCTATAGTACCTGCACTAGTACCTCTACTGCTACAATGTCGCTGCTACTACAGTGCCGCCGCTGCTACAGTACCCTGCTACAGTCCCCTAAAAATTCACCCCTTCCCAGATTTGATCTTGGGTCTTTTGGAGGCCAAGCAGGAGCCTTTACCACTAGGGTACAGGCTCGTTGTAAATGGTGCATGTATCAAATAGTAAAAGGTTTTAGTTTGTATGTTATTATTTATTTATGTCCCCAAATGTTCTATTTTGATTGTGGTTCATATTAATTATCAATGAATGCCTTCGTAGAGAAAAAAATCAAGGATTATTTGATAGGGTTTTTCTGATGATCATATAAGTGATGAGGTGTCAGTTCAAGGGACTATTACATAGGTGTTTCCTCTTGATGGATAGAAAGTGGTACTTCCACCCATTTAGTAGTGAGTTCACCTACCTTCGGTAGTATTTTCTGAAATATTTCTGCATGATGAGTTCTAGATCATTCTAATAATATTGGATGATGATTCTCTTAGGATGAGAAAAAATCATGAGTTCTAGAGACTGAGGCCTCCTAGGTTTTCAAGTGACTTGGAACAACAGGAAATTGAGGACATGATAGAGGTAATGGTTTGGGGATTCCATTTTGTTTGTACCACTTATAAAAAAATAGTTTTTCTAAATCTAGACTTATCCATGGTCTAGAAGTACTATGTTAGATTATTGTGACTCAGATGTAGTATGAGATGAATATTACTTAGACCAAGTTTGAGCATGACTTTTGGGAGTATTACTTCCTAACGAAGATGTGATTAGTGAACATCTAGAAGATTCTTGAGTTGTAGAAGGGAAATATTTCTTTTAATTAGTATGCATCATGGTTTGTTGATTTGACATGATACACTCTTAACATGTTTCCTGATGGATACTTATGATCATGGAAGTTTTAGCATGGTCTTTTCCAAGATATTCAAGATCAAGTAATGCCTCCAATGCATTTCAACCTACACAAATGTGTTAGAGAGAGCCCTAGTGGTGGATAACATTTTTGCCAGAGGTCAACTGGTGGTGGGAGAGGTTAGTAGCCATTATATCACAGAGTATTCAGTTATAGCTAGAAGTCTCTAGGATGGAGGATCACAATGTAAAAGGTAACCACATACACTAGATTTAACATAGGGATCAGTACTATAGGAATGATGTAGATGATTTATTCATCCTGGGGATAGAATATGATTCGCCTATAAAGGATAGGGACATATCACATGGGACTGACTGACCCACTGTGAAATGAGATAAAAGAAGATAATGGATAGGCCATTAAGGTAGAGTAACTGTCAAGGACTGGGAGGTTTGTAGGGAGGTGGACGTGGAAGATGAGTTTATAGATCCATAGGTGGTGGCTGGTGTTATGATCTGACACTGATTCCAGCATCTCTATGTAGTCCAAATGATCCTTAGGTAATTACCAGTTAAAGATGATGTCAATTGAATACAGTGGATTCTTGTGACCTAGAGTCTCCCAAAATGATATAAGGTATTATTTTTATAATATCTACCTTTTACTCATTTTTTATTGACACTAGAATGAGACAATCCATTTTGGACTTATCAATTGTTTAAAAAATTAGATTCCATCAAAGCAGATAACAAAACCCTTATGACTAGAAAATCCAACAGGAGGAAATTACACGATATCACATTTCTATAGGTAGTGTGATTTGGATCTAAGAGAATATATTTTTTGTAAAAAAATTATAGCTATGATATGATTGTATGTTTTCATACTTGGTATGGGATTTCTATCTACCATACTTGAACAGATTTTTTATGATGGAAGATATAAAAGACCCATGATGACTGGTTGATATTTTCCCCAAATTGAAATAAGGAATTATATTCAGAATATTTTGGGCCAATGTGTAGGAGATTGAAACTAATTTTCCAACATATTGATTTTTTGGAACATAGTGTAGAAAACTTAGTGGTTGTTCAATTCCCTAATGTATTAAAAGAGTATGTAGATTCCTTTCCCAAGGAAATACATGGTTTACCACCTTTTACAGAGGTTGTCTTTTTTATTTACCATTATTCTATGAAAACATGATATATTCAATTACATATCATATAGCTCCCACTAAACATATAAAACATATTGTTCACTTAAAGGACCTTTAGAGAAAATGATCTATCTTTCCTAGTGTTTCCCCCTCTACAGATCTAGTATTACTAACCAAAAAAGGCTTATTGGTGCATGGGTCTTTTTGTGGATTTTCATAGTCTGCTTAAGGTGACCATCAAGAATAAGTATCCACTTTGGAGAATAAATTATCTCTTTGATTATATAAAAGGGGTAAAATGGTTCTAAATTATTAACTTCAAATCCTGATATCAATAATTGTTAGTTTGGGAGGAGGATATACCATTGATTAAATTTTGGATGTCGATGTAGTCACTATGAGTACCTATTTATGGGGTTTGGTCTGAAAAAAACTAAATCGTGTTCTTGGGGATTATTAAATAGATCTTCAATCATTTTTTATAATAGTTTATGAAGTTTTTTATCAACGACATTTTCATTTACACGGCAAAGAAGGTTATACACACAAAACATTTAATGATAGTCTTGTACATAATTCAACAACATCAATAGTATGGGAGACACTTTTTGTTTTCTTTTTTATAAGACAGCTCCACTTACTAAGACATTTAATCTTAGAGGTGGGAGTAGCTCTGGACCCAACAAATATCAAGGAAGTTCAACCTTGGGAATCACCCCAGATCATGATTGAGGTTTGAAAAATATATGGGATGGCTATTTATTAATATAGATTCATGTCATATTTTTTTATAATTTCCATAACCTTCACATACTTATCCTAAAATGGGTATCCCTTTATTTAGTTGGAGAAGTGATAGGAGGACTTTGAGGAGTTTTGGAAGAGGTTGACTAGTACTCCCATCATGAGGTTATATGAATAGGAGTTTAGTATGGTTTGTTTTATGATTCCTATAATGGCATACTTAGGCTTGTGTTGATTCAATGGTGGGTAGTGATAGCCTATGGGTCTATTCTATTAATACCCCATGATCATAACTATGAAACCTAGGAATTGGGGTTGGAAGTTGTGTTGTTCTCTTAGAAGACATTGTGAAACTACATTCATGGCGATTGGTTTATAGTTTATTCTAACCACAAGTTTCTCAAGTATATATTCACTATGTGTATCTCAACATAAGATAGAGGTGGTGGATGGAGTTCATGCAAGACTGTGACATTAAGTTACTCTATACTCTTGTGAAGGGGACTGATGTGGAAGATATTATCTATATGAAATATCATTCTAATCATATAGAAAAGGTTTCTTTGGGTTTTTAAATATTGTAATTATCCTTGGTGGTTGAAGGGGGAGTAGGGTACCTTCGATTGATGGTTTTAACCCATCCTCTTCTGTAGTATGTGAGGGGGTGGGGTAACTTATAAATATTGATTGTGAGTTTTTTCATGACTAGATATTCACATGGAATTTTTATAATGGATTCATTAATG
Organism: Viscum album; assembly: GCA_963277665.1. Lineage (NCBI taxonomy): Eukaryota > Viridiplantae > Streptophyta > Magnoliopsida > Santalales > Viscaceae > Viscum > Viscum album. The sequence continues at coordinate 51,554,023 of OY728161.1, read as the reverse complement.
TTTGTGTAAGGTCCCCTAGGTAAAATACCCTAAGAGGGGATGAATTAGGTTATGATAGATTAAAACTCCTACCCCTTTGGATCGTGTTAAGCTAGAAAAAAAACATATTTCTCTCTTTTTCCCATATAAATATATAAAATTAAATTAATTCATGCACAAGACAAAGAAATTTTATTTGGTTCACCCTCATTGGGCTATGTCCAAGGAGTATACAATAATAATGTACTGATATAAAAAATAAATTACAGTTCAATTCCATTTACATGGTTCAAGATAGATATTATATCCCCATGATCACTACCTTTATAAGGTTTAGGGTCTACTCACTACATTCCCAAGGGTGACTCCCTATGTATCTTTTATGGCTCACTGCTGGTGGGAAGGATCACCACCGTGTTCTTCTTTCGCTCACTTCTCTTGGAAGGGATCCACTAAGAGTTTATAGACCTGTAGGTCCATTAATTTTCATGAATGAACTAATCCTTAACTATATATAGATTCTATTTTAAAGTTCATTTTCACCCGTAGATTATTTCCACATTTTTATGTACTGATAGGTTAGCATAAATTGCTTTCGTGAAATGTTCATGAGTTTTGAAAGCTTCCTAGTGTCCTCCAAGATCAACCTAGCTTCCTCAGCATACCACCTCGCTTACCCACATACTAAGTAGCGGGTATGCTACATGGATCACCACCTCCATGAACTACCTACAATTTCCTATACCACTTTTCCTTTGCAGACTACTTCTCTTGTGGACTACCTCTGTGTGGGTTGTTCTGTACTGCCTTTGCATACAGACTTCACAAACTGCCCTCACCCACTGTTTCCTCGTACCACCCTTCTTTTTCAGGTGTGTTCTTCCTGTGTGGACCACCTTCCATCCATAGACCCTTATTATTTTAAGGACTACATTGCCTCACAAAAATCCTTCACTAGAATTTCTTCCATGTGAACTACTTCACCCTTCGTGGAATACTCCCTTGAGAACTTCCTTTAGACTTCACCGAATTCCTAGACAAAATATTTTTTATTAAGAAAATTTCCCTTCTTAATGATGGTATTAGTCCTCCTTATATAGGAAAATATATCAATAAAATCTACCAATCTGAGATTTACCAAATCTTCAATGTGGTACCGCCTCCACTGCATATCGTTTCACCCGCAAACTGTCCTTCCAATCGCTGTCAGTGAACTGCCGTTATTCCATCATGATGGCCCAAATACTATCACATTTTCGTAAACAACACCCTTCAGGGATCCTTAGATCACCACCTCATTTTTGCGAATGAAAATCCATCCGACATACCATTGTCCTTATGTGTACTGCATGCCTTCACAGTGAACCTCCTTTACTCAGCAAATCATCCTCGTACGTGGTCTTTGTCTCATGCTTTTTGGTACCCTCCCTCCGTAGATTTCCTTTGACATTCTGTATACCACCATATGCATTCCACAAACCGAGATTTATGGTCCATGTACTAAGTTCCCCTATAAGTAAATCATCCTTTACCAAAAACCAAACTCCCAATTTTGAGGCCCTAAAATTTGGAAAACCCTAGGAAACTACGCCACCTTAAACACTTTCCTCAAAAAACACCATTCATACTCATTTGCGGTCATCTATATTTTTCAACAAACACAAACACACCAAAAATATACTGGAAAGACACCTTGAGGGACTTTTACCAACAATCCCACCCTTTGGGTTTATTGATAATTCTTCTCCAAATTTGTTACATCGTTAAAGCTACTTCCAACTTTTATCTACATTCACTTCTTATGATTAAGATAAAAATCAAGGATTTTACTCAACACATGCTCTAAGCCCACATGATCCATCCTCATCATGAGAAACAATAGTATAATGAAAATTTTATCAATGAATCACTACATTTAATTCAAATAAAACTCTTATGATTTCATCACTAACCACAACTGTCGTGATATGTATCTTTTGATTGATCACATCTATCATTATTATATTTAATACTCCCCCTATGTCACATCTCCTCCAAATAGCTTTAGCTCAGCTTCTAGCCCCCTATATCACTACTCCACTTGTCAGCTTCTCCATGTGTCTTACTCTCTTCTACTTTCCGGCATCTCCTAGTGTCTATGAATAGCCATTATTTATCCCTATTTTTCAATGAACTCGTAGGACTCATCTTTGAGGTCTGAAATAGGGTAAATAACAAAAATGAGCACATTTGAAAAAAAAACATACCATTCCTCGAGGAGAGGGGAGAGGGTGACATCCACACTTTTTCAGGTGCAGGGAGTCAACTAGACTCCCCAAGCTTGTCGAAGGCATTCAAATTCTTATTTGGGTAAGGCCTCTGTCAAAATATCTACAAGTTATTGTTTTATAGACACATAATCCAACTTCACAAGCACTTTCTCAACCTTCTCTCTAAAAAAATGATATTTGATTTCAATGTGATTTTTTCTTGAGTGATGGACTAGATTTTTTCTAATATTTATATCACTTAAATTATCACAATGAATTAAAATTGAATACTTCACTTCATTACCAATATCATCAAGATTCTACTTCATCCACAATAATTTTGTGCATTCTTGAGTGGCATCAATATACTCATCTTTTGTGGTACTCAATGAAATGCAATATTGTTTCTTTATTATCCATGAAATGCACAATCCACCAAGATTGAAAGAACTTCATGACATTGATTTTGTGTCATTTACTGAACCGGCCCAATCTGCATCTGTATATCCCAATAGCTCTGATTGATATTTATCACTATACATTAAACTGAAATCCAAAGTTCCCTTGATATACAGATATATTATATTCCCTGCAATCATGTGTATTTACTTGGGATTTCTTTGATATCTTGCTTCTTGGAATGTTGAAAAAACAGTATTAGGTCTTGTCACTATAAAATATAGTATACTACCAATTATTTTCACGTATTCGGCAACGTTAACTACATTTACTTCATCATCCCTTGAATGTTTCATCTTGGTAGCCACTAGAGTCTTCATCTGATTAGAATTATGCATTCCAAACCTTCTAAAAACCCCCTTGTCATATTTATATTGAGAAATGAATGTTACATTGTTTCTTTATGTTACTTGTAAACAAGTAAAAATGTCACCGCACCAATCATTGACATTTCAAACTCACATTTCATGAATTCAGAAAATTTTCTACACTAAACTTAATCTGATTCTCCAAATATTATGGCATCTACATACACTAACACTGACATCATTTGATTAGTGTCATGGTTGATACGTACATTGTAATAAAATTCACCACCCTGAAAAACCAAGATTCTTTGGAAACTAATATAGTAATGAATACCATGCTCTTGGTTATTTCTTCAAACTATATAAAGACTTCTTCAGTTGAAAAATCTTCCCTCATCTTCATGAATTTGAAAATTATTTAGCTATTCAATGTAAACTTCTTCATTCAGAATTCCATTTAGAAATTATGACTTGACATCCATCTAGAAAACCATGTAATTTCCTTGAACTACATTGTCTATGAATAATCTAATTTTATAAATCCTTTAAACAGGTGAAAATGTCTCATCAACATCAATGCCTTCTATCTGGGTGTACCCTTTGCAGACTAATCATGCTTTTTTTAAATCTCAATACCATCTTCATTCATTTTTTTTTCAAAACACCCATTTTTCCATGTTTTCATTCTTATATATTGGCCTCCAAACAATATCCCGTGTTTTATTCTTCTCAATTTGGTCAAGCTCTTCATTCATAGCTTAAACTCAATTCTCATCTATAACTACTTCACTAAAACATTTTGGCTCAACCTATAATAAGTATGATTCTTGAAATAGAGTCTTTATCCTCTTTGTATGCACTGATGTTGTCTAATAACCAATTATGTTTTTTGTCAATTTTTTCTCTTCTCAATGGTCTCTATGCAGATACTTATTTATTCTCATCATTCTCTTCATTTGATTCTTCTTCTGAATCTGCCTCTAGAATCGGAGGATCCCCTGATCTTTTTATTTCTTCGTCATTATCCTCTTGAGACTGACCATGCATTTTCAGAATATTTTTTATCATTCTCAACTATGGTTACATCATGGATTTTAGCAATATTTCCTAGCCTCTTATTAAAGAATTTATATGTTGTTCTTTTCATTGAGTATCCAAGAAATATCCCTTCATCTCTATGGGATTAAAACTTCCAATTTTACTATTTATTGACAATGAAACACTTACTTCCAATGATTCAAAAGTACTTCAATGATGGATTCCTTCCATACCATACCTCATATGGAGTCTTCTATTATTTTCAATATAGTAACACTCTGTTTGACGTGTATATTGTAATCATCATTGCTTCTTTCCAAAATTTCTCTAGAAGGTCTTTTTCAATAAGTATTATTATAGCCATGTTATTGAAAATCTGATTTCGTCTCTCAACTACTCCACTATAATTCAGAGTTCTCACCACTAAAATATGATGCCTTGTCCCATGATTTTTGAGATAATCCAATAATTGGAAATTCTTGAATTCATTTCCATTATTTATTTAGATCTTTCAGATTTTTCGACCCATTATCTTCTCAACATCCCTTAAATATGTTTTTATGCAACTAAATATCTCATATTTGAGGGTGATGATTGAAACCCAAGACATTCTATTGTAATTACCAATTAAGATAACCTAATATATCCCCCCATCAAGATATCTTAGTGATATTGGTCCACACACATCAATATAAACCAGCTCAATCAATATTGTCAACCTTTTCTCTTTCCCATTATAAGTATTTAGAATGATCTTCCGTTGTTGGTAGAAATCGCATATATGTGTATGATCACATGATAATCTAGGGGGATCTCTAGATACTTCACTAGATCTTCCAAGGATGTTTGGAACACATTGCTAATAAGATTGTTCAACAGCTAATTTTCTTCTTCCTTGAATAGAAATCACATAGCTTCTTCTCCACCCACAAGGTAGATATTTACTTTTGTACAAATTCTAGGCAACACAACATCACCATATTTTTCCTTGATGACACATAATTTCTTGGAAAATCTTATGGAATGTCCTAAGTCACACAACTGAATTAAACTTAAAAATTTTTTAATAAGACCTCAAACAACCAAGACATCTTCACATCTCAAGTCTTTTCCCCTAAACATTTCTTTCCAAAGCCAAATAATTTTTAACTCTTCATCACCGCCAAACAATACAATACCTTCTTTATCGTACCTAATTATCATCACCAAATCCTCGATTCCTTCCTTATGGGAGGTGTATCCACTGTCAATTATAAATATTCTAGTTCCATATGATTCCTTGAACGCAATTTCTATAACCAATGCTTTCTCAGATCTTTTCTTTTTGATCCATTTTTTTACTTCATAACTATTATGGATTGATACTCTTGACATTACTCAGAATATTATGGACCAAATTCATATTATAGAGTTGCAAAGAGATTTTTAATTTTCATCTCATTTTATGATACATTTTTCTACTGCTTATATCCAACCTCAGTTTGCTTTATTATGTTCCTCTATATTGTTGATGATAAATATCTAGCCATGTGTCTGTATCCTCTACACCTGAAACTATTACCATCAAATAAATACCTAGAAAATTGGGCTCTATATGATTTCCTATATTGGTCATGTTATCTTTGATACCTATTTTCTATGGAAATTTTTTTTGGTGTCATATATTTCCACAACAATATCACATTATGCAGTGTACATTTTTGTGTGGCAATACTGTACCATCGGGTGTCCCTAGGGTCCTTTTGATATTCTAATTCTAATTAATACACAAATCAATCTTTACTCTCTGAGTGGGTTCTTGTGGTCTAACTTCAACTATTAATTATTTTAGTTTTTGATTAAGCCTCTCACCAACCTTATCATTTTTATTTGACCATTTCTTATATTATACAAGAAAAATATGATCCACTTTCTTCTTTTTTTGTGATTGTGTTATCTATTTTCTTAATGATTTCTTCTGATTCAACAATTTTTCTTGATCTTTAACACTTCATTGAAAAATGAAAATTTCTTCTTCAACTTCTTCAAAATGTTTGATTTAAACTTTTCCATTTTCTGGAAAACTATTGACCTTTCTTCTCTAGTATTCAATTTTGACTTTGTACACAACCACATTTTCTAATATTTTGGCAATGAAGACCTCGGTTTTTTAATTTCTACATTCAGATTAGAATTCACTTCTTTTTGCTACTACATATAGAGTTTCGTGTCATGAAAAACATTGTTATATTTCTTTGTTTTGGATCTCAAAAACAACAATTTCTTCTAGATAAACTTCTAATGTAGCCTAAAGATCAACTCTTCTTCAATTTCTCCTTCTTATTGTCGATTTCATCAATTGTTAAGGAATTTCAAAAAACATCCACTAAAGCATCTAATTTATGATTATTGTAGTCCTCCAAATCTTTTTCCAAATATTCTTTTGAAGTTTTATCTTCTTTTGAAATAAGATTATTATTTTTGAAGAACATTCTCTTATAATTTCTCCTTCCATTCTCTTTGGATGTATACTAATTTTGGAGATTTTTATTATTGTCTTCATCATCATCTTCAAACTACCTACGACACGTAACTACAAAATTTCCAATCCTTCCACCTCATAATCTTTCAGGTGGATGTTTACCTTTGAACTTTCCTTATCCACTTTTCATATTTGAAGAGAGAAATGAAATTATATCATCCAAACTATCTTCCTCCTTACTATCTTCAATAGATATATTCTTTATGGGGTTGGATGTTAGTTCTTTAGACTTCCCCTTTTCCACTGCATCATTATCATCATTTCTCATTTCATATTCTACAATGGTACTTTGAATTTTATCCCGAGTAAGATCTTTTGGATCATTATCATCCAATACTTAAACTTTCAGACTGAATCGAGGTGGAAGTTTCCACAAGATACACTTCACTATATTTATTTCTTCAATAACTTCTCAAATACCTAGAATATCTTCCCAAACAACATTTACCATGTCGAATAATTCATCAACAGACTCGTTGGGGTTCATTCTAATATCTTCATACTGGTTTCATAGAACCTGTATCTTTGCTTCTCTCAATTTTGATTCACCCTCATAAATATTCAACATATTTTCCCACATACCATTGATGTTTTATATGAAATAACTTTTTTATAAATTGTGTTTGATAGGGATACCCATAAATAGTTGATCCCTTTAGAATCATCATCCAATTCCCTTCTTTCAGCTTCTGATAAAGAAACAATATTGATATCAGATGATATTACATGCATAGTGGTTGTGAAGACATCCATTCCTAATGATCAGAAGTAGTGATACATCTGATTAGTCCATAGTAGAAAATTTTTCACATTAAGATTGGAATCCCTATGTGATTGAACTCCTTCATTTATTCTACCAAGATATAATCACTTCCTTTTATCCTCTCCCTTTGAGAACAATTGTTAGGTCCACTAGGTCAAATACCCTGAGAGAGGTTGAATCAGGGTGTGATAGATTAAAACTCATTCCCCAATGGATATTCTTCCATTTTAAAAAAACCACTCTTCTATCTTTCTCCCATATTAATATATAAATTGAAATGAAATCATGCATAGGATATGTTAATTTTACTTGGTTTGCCCTCAATGGGCTACATTCAAGAAGAATACAATAATGATGTGTTGATGTACCAAATCCACTAAATATCACTTACAATTAAAAGGTTTGGTCTAGATAATATATACCTAGGATAAGTGAATTTACAAGTTTTAGGGTCTCCTCACTATATTCCCAGGGTTAAATCCATGTGACTCTTCCTCGGGCTCACTATTGATGGGCAGGATCACCATTTTCCTCTTCCATTGCACACAGCTCTTAGAAGGTATCCACTCACAGTTTAGGGAATTATGGTCCCTTATTTTTCAATAAATTTCATATAATATCCTATATGTAGATTATTTACTGAATTTACTTTTCACCCACAGAATAATTCCAATTTTCTACGTACTATCAGGTTCGTGGAAATTTATTTTGCGAACTGTTCTTGAGTTTTGAAAGCTTCCATGAGTCCTACACGAACCACCTATTTTCCTCCATGTACCACCCAGATTTCCCATGTATTGAGTAGTGGGTATTCCTCAAGGATCACCTACTCCACTAACTACCTCTAAATACATGTACCACTTTTTCTCCACATACCGCTTCTCCTACAGATGGCCTCTGTGTGGGTTGTTGCATACCACCTTCGTGTACCGACTTCGTGAACCACCCCAGTGTACTGCTTCCACTTACTTCTTCCATGTACCACCCTTATTTTTCAGGTATGTTCTTCTACCATGGAACACATTATTTCCATGTACCCTTCTTCCTTTTTGAACTACAGTGCCTCACAAAAATCCTTCACCAGAATTTCTTTCGCAGGAACTACTTCACCCTTCACGGAATTCTCCCTCGCAAACATCCATCAGACTTTACGAAATTCCCAGAGGAAAGATTATTTTCATATAAAAATATCCCTTATCAATGATGGTATTATCACTCTTTATATAGGAAAATAGATCCACAAAATTTTCTAATTTTATATTTACCAACTCTTCAATGTGGTACTGCCTCCACCACGTACCACTTCACTCGCGGACCATTCTTCCCTAAACGGTCTGTGTATTGTTATTCCTCCTTCATAATGGCCCAAATCAAATCATGTTTTCATGAATTACTTCCTTTGGGGAACCTAATATCACCACATCATTTTTTCAAATTACAGTCCATCTGGTGTACTACAAGCCTTCTGCCTACTGCATGCCTTCATCGTGGACCTCCTTCGCTCTCTGAACCATTCCCGTATGTGGTCTAACTGTCATGATTCTTAGTTCCCTTATTTCATTGATTCCCTTCGATGTTCCACGTACCACTATTTTCATTCCACGAACCCTGCTTCATGGTCTGTGTACAGTGTTCTCTTATGTGGAAATCATCCTTTTCTGAAAACCAAATTCCAATTTTTTAGGCCCTAAAATTGGGAGAACATTTGGAAATAGCGCCACCTTAAACACCTTATTTAGGAAACACCATTCATAATCATTTTTTTCATCTAGATTTTTCAACAAACACAAAAAACCCAAAATATACCAAGAAGACACATTGAGTGATTTTTTCCTAATAGTTTGGGAGCATGTCATCCTCTTCCAAGGGTAGTCAGCAGTTCCAAGTGTACTTTTAGAGGAGGTTCCAGGAGAGTTCCATAACTCTCCCATAGTAGTATATCCTAAAGTGAAGAAATTTTTTCAGTACATTTAGTGGCAGTTTTGGTGTTATCATGTGAAGATAATTGTTATACAGTTTATCACTTGATTTGTCAAGAATTAGAAGTTAAATGCTAATAACTAGGTTCTAGTGGGTTTAGAATAGCCCATGAGGTACCAAATGGAACTGGGATAGGATATTTATGGATTTCATGAAATTATTTTGACTAAGGGTGAGTTTCTTCCCAGGTTTGAAATATTTTTTGTTGGTATCGAGTATTTTCATAGAGTGTAGTCTTTGGAGGATTTAATTATGAACTAATTTATTGTCAATTTAATTATCTATACCTTATGGTTATATATTTAAACCCAATTATTGTAATTCAATAAGGTTATAGGAACAGCCCTGGGAATTGATAGGGCGTGATAGAATCACCATACAAGAATAATTTATTAACAAGGGGATTTGAGAATCGATGATTGAATTCAGTGGAACTCATCAATGATAACACAATTTTTGGGAATCACCAGAAAAAATCACTACTGGTTTGTTCTTCATTAGTGATTAATCGAATATTGAGGTGTAAGCTTATTTAATCTCTTTTTAAACCAATAATTATGTGGATTTCTTCATCTAATAATTTAACCCATAAATCAACCTTGGAATGATCCCATCAACCCATGGTTTTGGATTTAAATTTTTATTTATGATTAATTTATTACGAAACCCAAATATAACCCTTATTTCATTTATTTTCATGAATTTATGTGATGATCCATCATGTATGATGATCATCATCACATGTTATATTTTTTCTCAAATTTCACCCTTTATTCTTCAAGTTCATTACTAGTATTCAATTATTGTCTGATGTTTTGACCAATCTGTGAAATATTTTGTTTCATGGTAATTGTTAGCTCCACATATCACTATTTTATGTTTAGAATAAATGTTTTTTCCTAAAAATGGATGATCTATGTTTGTAGAAAAATATGAGGGGATATAAGAGATAGATGTTTTATTTTATGAAGATTTTAGGAGGAATCATGAATTTAGGTTTCCAACAAATGGTGGTCAAAATCATACTTCTAGCTTAGTGTTGGTCTCAATCAATATAGTTTGTGTGTTTACTGGTGAGAATTGTGGAAAGGGATAATATTGTGGGGAATATTATGAAATAAGTTTAATTTATTGAAATTTATTAACTACATGACCAATAGTTTATAAGAATACACAATATATGTCTAATTGATAAGGAACTAGGTTTTTATTCTATGAAAAATATAGCATGACAGTGTTGTTGGTCCCAAACATTGTGTGAACCTTGATTTCCTACTCTACATTTATAGGTATTACACACCTAGTGAATCATGGGTGGCTAACATAACTATGTATATTCATCCTACACCTCATGTACCACCTAGTGGAACATAACTCAAGTAGTAGGGCATACATGTAATTATGAAAATGGGTACACATTCTATATAACTCATACTACATTCCATGTAGTTGGATTTTTATATTCCATGTTGAGTGATATTGTATACCTTATTTGTTTAATTTAGTTTACACCCCTTGGACAGGCCATGTATATCCCCTTTTCTTCAATTAGGATGTTAAAATGGTTTTAGGTATATCAAATAAAATAATGGGAATTAAAAATAACCAATCATGATCAACATTATTAGCATTTTGGAGATCAAGCATGGATTTAAAACACTCTTAGTGTGTTAAAACCTTCCCAGATAGGAGATTTTGGGCATAATATCCTTTTACCATCCCTTTATAGTTTTTCTAATCACCCCTCCCCCCAAGGGATTGTGGAATGGGATCTTGTACCTATGAATCAGGTATGGTAGGTATCCCTTAACTATTATAGGGTGTTGGATCTTCTTTATATGAGGGCAGTATCCACCGTATTCATTAATCTATAGCAGTGTGTAATGTCTTCCACCAGGGTCATTATCCCCCTATATTACTAGGGGTGTGAGATCCTCCATTACAAGTACATAGAGGTTATATGGGATGAAGGATCATATGATCCAATTATCATTAAAGACATTCAAAATCATTGGTATGAATGTAAATATAGAGACTATACACATAGGCTTGAGTTAAATCTATGGGATTGTCTAGGTATTATTATTCCTTTGACCTTTTGTAATTCCTTGAGATGAATCTCTTTTAATGTTTACTTATTATTGATTTTAGGGTGTCCTACAAGGTATGTTTATACTCACAACTACATGGGTTGTACCCAAATGTTTCATGTATTATGAATATGATGTATGATTTTATGCAGATCTTGGTAGACCTTGTGTAGGTGGGTCTTAGTAGTGATTTTTATGTAGTAGTAGGATTGTAATCTAAGATAGTGGTTTTGTGCTATGACTATTTTCCATATTATTGTTATGATGGACAAACCATCTGGATATCATGCCTATATTTTTGACTCATTACTATATTTTGTTTTATCATATTATATTGCTAAATTTTCTTGGTTATTGAAGTATTTATTTTTTAATTTGTTTATTCTTCTATATTACTCTATTTTGTTTAGATAAATGAATTTTTATACATGTTCATTAGGATAAAGACTCTCATATATGTTATATACCTTCTCGATGTTAGTCATGATCCCCTATCCTATTAGTGGAGGACATTTGGAGGCATAATTAGCTTTTGTCTATCCATGAGGGCCTCGGTGGATTGGTTCATGTCAGATTAATGATACAAAAATTGTCCTAAAGAATAGAATTTGGTACTAATAACCATTATCTTTCACTCATGAATTTTAAAAAAGATCATAAAATATTGTTTAATAAATAAATCATATAAAAAACTTATTCATATCTTTATAATTTTAAATTCATCATTTATACTCATTCTCTATACATGTAATAATTATCTGTATTTATTTTCATCATAGAATAATACTAATTTAGATCATTTTGTATGCTTTACATAATAGTGATGTTGGATCCCATTATTTGATAAAATTTAATAATTCCTAAATTATTCATTATATTAGAGTCATATTGTTTCAATGATTTGTAAATTTTAATTTTCATTACACTTAATTTAGGGGTATGATTTGTGAAAAGGGAAACTAGGATGATCTTGTTTCAAGTAATTTAATGATATATACAGGTTACATTAAAATTATTTTTAATTCTATTTTTATCCTTTTAGAATTTTATTAACGACATATATTAATTATTAATATCATATATCTTCATAAAATTTGTTTTTTAACCATCTATATAAGGTGATGACGAAAAATAAAATACATTTTTCACAGTGATAGTTGTTCGTATGTACTCATGGATGACATTTTCATTATTTTTTAAGGGAAGGGTGAAAGGTTGGTAATGATTATTTCACTACTATAACAACATTTCATAATAATAGTGTTACTGATTTTTTTTATTTTATGATGTTATAATAGAATTTTGGAAGATGAATGTGACTTAACAAAATATAAATAAAAATGGGTAATTAGAAAAATTGTACAATACTCCTTAGAATAAATCCATTATAATTTTTATTAACACTTTATGGGGTGGTCTTTTGAGGAGACAAAAACCATTAAGATGTCTCTATGATAGTTAAAGATGTATTTTTTAAAAAATTAGTTTAACTAAATGGACTTTTGTGTTAAGATAAATATGGTTGTTAAATTCACCTTTTATAAGTTAGGGGGTATCATTTTGATAGAAGAGGTGAACTATTCAAGGAAAGGGGTTCCAAATGTGGGAAATAATGGATATAGAGACTATGTGGGTGGAGAAAATACTTATAAACACACTTGGAGATAATATTTTAAGAATGATATTCCTTTTATACTTAGTTTTAAATTTTAACAAAATTTTCTTTTACCATGATAACTTGTTTTTACTCTTGGTAAGTTGTTTTTATAACAAAAAAATCAATTTTATTACTTAATTTGGTAATTATATTTATAAAAGGGGAAAATATTATTAAATTTATAAAATTGGTAAAAAGTAATTTTACAATAATAAATCTATGACATATATAAACCAGTTTTTAGAAAAATATTAATTTAGTTCCAAAATGATAATCATAGGTTTCTAAATTAAACATAATATTCTAAATTTATAATTTCAATTATTAAATAAATATTTTATTAGGGAAAATATTTAATAAATATTTAAATTTTTTATATCATAATGATGATAGTAATTTTAAAAATTTTATGTTTCATTATTAATCCAAAAATGTAACCTTTCTAGAAAAAAACCCAAAAATTTATTCTAAGATAAATTTGAAATTCAATTAATTAATCAAGGTAATTTAATGAAATTAAAAAAACAAATTTATATTTTAAATTAAAATATTAAATATAAATGAAAAATCTTCATATGAAATGAACCTTTTAAACATTAAGTGTCTTTAATAGTTTTTCAAATCAATATATAATTTATTGTGTATTAATTTATTAGTTTACACATTTTAGTATTTTAAAAGAAATAAAATTATTAAAATACAAAAAACATCAAAAAGATATTTCTTTGTAAAATTAATCCTTTTAACATTTAACTATTTTAATCATATCACATTAATTATTGATTTTGTAATAATTAAATAAAAAAATTAGTATCTTAGTTAATTTTTATCTTTCAATTTAAAGAAGATATATTCTTCTTGTAATTTTAATATTTTGTGAATCATTTTAGTTCAGTATTATGTGTTTTACAATCTATTAAATATGGTATTTATTTAAAGGAAAATACTTACTAAAATGTTATTGTGTTATATTCTCACCACTAAATAAATTTCATCCTCAAAATTATATTTTTTACTTACCGAAATAAATGTATATTTAAATTGGTATAATCTCATATGTAGATTTTATCTAGAAAGTAAAATCAGAGGTTAAAACTAGGAATCTTATTATTTCTAAATTAATTATTTCTTAAACCATGTTTATATCACCATATGACCTATATGTTGGACTCCTCAAGTGTTAATCATGTTTTAATGATCACAAATCATGTACATTCTGTAAATCTGGTTAATCTTGTTTAATCTGTCTCAAATCATTTGTACAGATGGGTGATTTATTTATTTTTTAAATAAACCTATCTAATATCTTAATTGATATGTTTGATTATTGAAAACTACTTTTAATTTGTGTTATAATGTATTTCCTTGATAAATGATTAAGTCTAATCTATTCAGTGAATATCATTGTTTAAGTCTGTATACAAATAATTGGCTAAGTCTGAGAAACTGTGAGTCTGCCACTAGTTATGTTTTTTTGGAAAATGACCCTAACACCATGACCACACCATTACTCATACACTATGACCCAGACACCATGATAAGACACCGTGACCCAGACATTGTGACCCAGACACCCTGACCAGACACCGAAAATAGTTTCTGATCAGTTGAAGTATGTGACACTGGTTCCATGCTGAGACATCGTTTGAAGTTTAGAAATAGACCAAACAATATGATCCTAACATGGAATATGTGATACCAGACCCTGATCTATATACAAGTACGTCATCATAATAGTCTTACCGCTCAAAGGCAAAGAAGGAGACATTGTTTCATTGAGACACTATTTCCAAGAGACACCATTTCCAGACACACTATGACATTGTGCAGAATTCATGCATCTTTTCTGCTCCAACACCAGCCCTCCATAAATAAAAAGAGAAGTGTGGCCCATAAACAAGGAGTGTACGATGATGAAGAAGCATGATAATTCTTGAGAAAAGAACCAAAAACTAAAACTCAATACATTTGAAGAACACATGAAGCATTCACAAATCAAGAAATTTGGATACCATATATCAGAGTCAAGAACATATTCGTAATACCAACTCCACGAAGAACATGAGCCAGATCTAACTGGAAACCAGAGCATCAGACTTAAGATACTCTATTTCTCGCAAGAGGTCTTGATTCTGACATCAGCATCATCCTAGAAGTCCAAAGCTGCATAGAATAACACTCAGAGCACTTATAAACTTATCCCATAATTTTTTCCTCTATTGTGTATTGTTTTTAGCTTTCGAGCAGTGTCTGTGTGTCTGTATAAAAACACACTATCTCCTACATTAAACTGGAGGATACCAGATATACTTCCTCTCACATATTTTTACACTTGATTATTCACACTGATAAGTGTAGAAGAAGTATCTATGTGACCTATTAATTTATACCCAGGAATAACTATGGAAGAGGTCATGTGAACTTGAATATCCTATTCATTGTTGTTTACCACGATCTAGGGTGTGGATGATGTTTATTAATATAAATTTCTTAGTGGCAGGTGATCCCTATCTAGAGTGGATTATATCTTGGATTGAGACTGAACCACCTGTTATATATCCACTGTGTTGTTTAATTTAGGTTTTTCTATTTTATAGTATAATTCCAAAATCACTAAATTTACTTTGATAGTTAATCTTGGAAAAAAGTTATAATTTTCTTTCCTTATTAGAATAACATCAAAAGTAAAATTAATAACTATTATTAAGATTACTGATAATTAATCAATCTTATCAGATGTTATTTAAATATTCAAACATTCATAACTGTATTACATTGATTAATTGGGATATATTTATTTTATTAGAGAACATTTTAAGAATACTTTTCAAACATAAATTTTTATTGATACTCAATTCACCCCCCCCCCCTCTTGAGTACTCTACTCTAACCAACATTTGGTATCAAAGGAGTTTTTTATTCCTGTTAAGACTCTATTTTTTACCCTATTCATCTATGATTTTAGTAGTAATTTAAAGATCTATAAATTTCTGTCAATTCAAAATATCTAGCTCTTTAAAAGTATTTCTTTGTTACGGATAATAGAGGGGAAGGTGGTGTAACAAATAGACTACCATTCTTTAATGAAACCAATTATTCCCAATGGAAAATTAAAATGAAAATGCATTTAGAAATTATGGGTTTTTAAATTTGTTCTTCAATTATAGATGATTATAAGATTAATTCTACCAATAGTATCACTTGGGATTTCCCAATCATGACTACATACAATAACAATTTCAAAGCCATTAATGCTTTGTATTTCTCTTTAAGAGATGAAGAATTAAACTGAATTTCGGCATGTAAAACTGCCCATGAAATTTGGGATACATTGTGTATTTCACATGAAGAAACTTCTAGTGTAAAAGATATGATACTTAATACTTATACTATTAAATATGATATATTTTAAAAGAAACCTGATGAGCCTATTTCTAATATGTATCTCAAGTTCAATGAAATGTTCAACACAATTATTTCTCTCAGAACATAAGTCGTTGTCAAAGAACAAATTATGAGGATTCTTATATATCTATCTGAAAGATGGAGAGGAACCTCTGTATCTATTAAGTAATCATGAGACATCATCTAGTTACCTATAAAAAACTCATTGGGAAACTAACGATGTATGAAGAGGAGCTGAAAGTAAACAAGGAATAGGATGATGAACCAAAAATAAAATCTATTTCATTTAATACCACCACCACTAACGACAAACAGAAAGAGAAATTGAAAGCCTATGTAGAAATTTCCAGTAGTGAACAATCATCACCAGACAGTGATGAGGATATGGATCAATTATCTAGATGGTTTAAGAGATTTTAAGAGAAGAATAAATTTTTTAGAAATCCTAACTTCAAGGGATGATATGATCAAAAATGAAGCTGCAAGAAAAATTGGAAAAGAAGTGACAAGTCTGGTGAGATAGTATGCTATGAATGTAAGTGAAAGGGACATTTAAAGGCTAACTTTCCCAAGATCAAGTAAAAATAGAAATATAAAGAGAAAGTTATAAAGTATAAAAAGGAAATGAAGTTAACATGGAGTTCTTCTAAGGACAGTTCAAGTGACTCAGAATATTCACATGATGAACAGGCTAACAAATCCAATATGTGTTTTATATAAAACACATCTGAGGTAACACTGGAATCTCTTATACACAATTAAAATTATTTTGTAGATTATAGTGAATATAAATATATGCCTAATGAAGAAATTTTTTAGTACTATAATATTCTTCAAGAGAAATTTAATGAACTAAAAGATAAATATAAATTTTTAAAGAAACAACATACTCTTACCTCAACTATTAAATCTGAAATTACTATAGAAAGGGAGAACAATTCTCAATTACACAAAGAAAACAATGAACTAAAGAAATATAATGA
This sequence comes from Viscum album, assembly GCA_963277665.1. NCBI lineage: Eukaryota > Viridiplantae > Streptophyta > Magnoliopsida > Santalales > Viscaceae > Viscum > Viscum album. The sequence goes on along the minus strand of OY728161.1, from coordinate 51,536,591 downwards.
GCAACTGAAAAAGGATATTGAAATTTTTACTAATGGTAAATATAATTTGGTATAAATTCTTGGTAAACATGTTTCTCCTAAATAGACTACTGGTAATGGATATCAACCTGGTAAGAGAAATTTTGGAAGAACTAATTTTTTTCCAAGTATCGGACATTCAACTTTAATCCTAGTTCTTTAAAAAAATCATCTAGTTAAAATTATGATACACTCTCTGTTGTTTCAATCTCTTCAGGACCAAATAGAGTTTACTTTTCAAGCACATTACATAATTCTTATAGGAAAACTATGAGTCAGTTCTGGGTTTCTAAAGAACTAGTCACTAATATTACTGGACTCAAACAAATATGGGTACCAAAATTTGTTTTTATTTGACAATTTTGTAGGAATGATACTTAAAGAGATCATGTAAAAGCTTATGGTACTTGTACAGTGGGTGTTCAAGACACATGACAGGAGACTATTCATGCTTCAAGAATTTAATAAAAATTGATGGTGGACATGTCACTTTTGGTGACAATGCCAAAGGAATGATTATTAGCCTTGGCCAAATCAGTAACTCTAACTCAATTTTAATTTCCAAGGTAATTTTTGTTGATGGATTGAAATACAATTTACTTATTATTTCACAAATATGTGATTATGGATTTCATGTTAAATTTGAAAATGATGCTTGCAATTTTTTCAATTATAAAAATGAATTTGTGTTATCTGCATTAAGAAATGAAAATGTATGCTCTATTAAGTTAGATTCTTCAGTCTCTCAAAATGATTCATGTTTAAGTGTATTTCATAAAAAATCATGGCATTGGAATAGGATACTAGGACACTATAATATTCACTCTCTTATAAAGTTAACTAGAAAAAGCTTAGTCAAAGAACTACCAAAACTTGAGTTTCCAAATGAGAAAGTGTGTAATCCTTGTCAAAAGGGAATGAAACACAAAATTTCCTTCAAACCAAAGAAATAAGTTTCAACTTCTTAAACTCTCTAATTAGTTCACATGTATTTTTTTGGACCATCTAGAGTTTCTAGTTTAAATGGGAAGCACTGTGTTTATGTTCTTGCAGATGACATTTCTAGATATGCAAGGACTTTCTTTTTGGCTCATAAAAGTGAATCCTATATCCATTTTACCAAATATTCCAAAACTGTATAGAATATTAGTGGACTTATAATTAAATCCTTAAGAATTGATCATTTTGTGTGTTTTAAAATCAAGAGTTTGAATCTCTTTTCTTGCAAAATAGATATACTTATAATTTCTCTTCCTTGAGAACACCTCAACAGAATGGAGTTTTAGAAAGAAGAAATAGAACCTTGTAAAAAATTTCTAGAACCAAGCTTAGTTAATATGACTTACAAATTTATTTTTGGGCTGGAGATATAAATACAACATGCCATATTATCAATAGAGTGTTGATTAGACCTATTCTTAAAATAACTCTATATGATTTATAGAATAATAGAAACCACAAAGTTAGCTAATTCAATGTATTTCATTAAAAAGTATATATCCTTAATACTATGGACTATCCTGAGAAATTCCCATCCAAGAGTGATGAAGGAATATTTCTAGGATAATTGATCTCTATTAAAGCCTATAGAGTGTTCAAAAAAAGAACTAAATGTGTGGAAGAATCTGTCCATGTCAAATTAGATGAAACAGATCTACATGATCCTAAGACAACTCTAGAGAAACTGGAGGATGATGTCTCAAATCTGTACATTAATTCAAAATACTCTAACCATCCTGTAAAAGAATCTTTGAAAACTTAATGTTCTTGAAATTCTTTAGATTCAAGTCATAATGAACCTGAACCTATTGAAGAAGCTGAAATCACTAGTCCTTTTTTAAGAGTTGTTAGAACTCTTAAGAACCATCCTTTAGATGTTTTTGTTGGAGATTTAGATAAAGGAACTCAAACTAGAGCTTCTCTTAGAAATCAAGTTGAACATCAAAACTTCTTGTCACAACTTGAACCTAAAAACATTAATGATTCTATAAATGATTAATTTTGTGTAATGGATATGCAAGAAGAGCTTAATCGGTTTGAAATAAACAATGTTTGAAAACTTTTTGACAGACCCAAAGACACATTCACCATAGGTAAAAATTGGGTGTTCAAAAATAAATTAGATGAAGCGGGTAACATAGTTAGAAACAATGATATATTGGTTACACAAGGCTATAGCCCAGAATAAGGAATTGAATATGAGAAAACCTTTTCACCATGAGCTAGACTTGAGGCCATCATAATTCTACATGCTTATGTTGCACATCTTAATTTCAAAATATATCAAATGGATGTTAATAGTGCATTCATAAATGGGTATATACCTAGGGATGTATTTTTTGAGAAACTCCATGGTTTTATAAATCCTCATTTTTTAAAACATGTTTTTAATTATCAAAAGATTTATATGGTTTAAAATATTCTCCAAGATCTTGGTATGATAGATTGAGTAATTTTCTTATTTCCAAAGGTTTTACAAAAGTAATAGTTGATCCTATACTTTTTATAAAAATAATTTACAATGATGTTTTAGTAGTTCAAATTTATGTAGATGATATTATCTTTAGATATTCAAAATATTATTTATGTAGTGAATTTTCTAAAATGATTCAAAACAAATTTGAAATCAGTTTAATGGGCGAACTAAAATTCTTTCTTGGATTTCAAATATTTACAAATAATGATGGTATTATTTTAAATCAAATCTAATATACTAGAGATCTTCTAAAAAGTTCTGGCTTGAATAGAACTAAAAGTAGTGGCACTCTAATGAGTACTATTTGTAAGTTCGATCTTGATGAATATGGAAAATTTGTTGAACAAACCACTTATAGATGAATGATTACAATAATACTCTATTTAACTTCTAGTTGACTTTACATTATTTTTACTATATGTATGTGTGCTCATTTCTAGAAAACCCTAAGGAATATCATTTAAATGTTGTTGAGAGAATTTTCAAATAACATAAGCATACACCAAATCTAGGACTATTCTATCCGAGAGGACAATAATTTTAATTAGTTAGTTATTCTGATGCTGACTTCTATGGTTTTAAGTTAGATAAAAAAAATCCCCTATTGACATGTCACTTTTTAGTCAATTCACTAGTGTCATGTTTTTGTAAGAAACAAAACTCTGATGTATTATCTACTGTTGAAGATGAATACATAAATTATAGTAGTTGTTGTGTACAAATTTTTGTTGATGAAACACACATTACTAGATTATGGATATCAATTAAAGCATGTACTTATAAATTCTGACAATACAAGTTCTATTAACATCTCAAAAAAATATTGTTTCACAATCTAGGATAGAACACAGAGATGTAAGACATAACTTTTTGAGAGATCATTATAAAAAACTTGATATCCCTTTGTAATTCATTGGAATTGAATATCATCTTGCTGATATATTCACCAAACCCATAAATTATGAAAGAATATAATACATAGTACATGAGTTGGGAATGATTATTCTTAAGTAGTAAGTGTACTTTTTCACAACATACTATTTCACAGCTTACTGTTTCACAGTTTACTGTTTCACAAGTCATTGTATTATGATTACTATATAAATATAACAGTTCAATAGTTTTATTATCTTATAAGTTGTTGTTTCATGTTTACAGTCTTGCTATTACTATCTTTCAGTTAATTTCTGTCACTTACTATCTCAAACAATACAGTCACATAGTTTTGAAATCACACTGTTAAGGTCTCACCATGAAAGCTTGTTAAAGTCTCACCATGAAATCCAATTATGTTCTCAATATAAAATTCTGTTACAGTCTCACCGTAAAGAAGCTTTATTATTTTATTTACAAATTATAACCAGTATTGTGGTAATTAATTATTTTATTATTTTACTTTCCCGAGCATTTTATTTTGCGACGATTGATATCCCTAAATGATAAAAATGAAATAAGTTTCACTCCTTTACTAACTCCTTCTTCTCTCAAAATATAAGCCCTCACTCAAACCTCCAGTTCTCTCTCTCTCTCTCTCTCTCTCTCTCTCTCTCGAACCTTCATTGAATGCCCAGATTGAAATTCCGTTCTTCATCAACTCTTAAGAATCAAAGATAAATGAAGAAGATTAAAATGGTACCAAATATAGAACCCGAGGGTCCTTTGAATCTAAACCTGGTGAACAGAATAGTGGTACTCGAAAAGGAAATTTTCCCTAAGTTATTGATGTTTATTATTGAATGTACTAAAAGAGCAGGGGTGGCTGGATTGGTTCACAAAGGAGGATAGGCCGATATACCCAAAGCTATTTGAACAGTTTTATTAGTTCGTTCAATTTTAATTTTATATAGAAGATGGTTTTTTTCTACGAAGATGGATTAATGGGAAAATGTGCCATTTCATTGAGGTTATGGGTTGCATGCCTAAGGATACCTCGTGAGGGTATTTTTGAGGACTACCATAATGTTCCTCCACCTCCAAGTGAGATCTTTGTTTTGTAAGAATCCTTGAGAAGCTTAACTGGTAATGAAACAAAGAGAATAGCTATAGCTACTAAGATGGATGGGGAAACCATATTTTTTTAAGTGTGTCTAGAATTTGATTAACCCTAGAAAAGGTGATTTTTCTACACTCAAGTATTAGGATGTATTTTTGATACATCTTATGTAGAATAGACACAAGATCAACCTATGCAAGTATGTTATCCTCCATATGTGTGAGATGAAAAAGACAACCTCCAAGTCAACCTACCTATTCTAATTATTGTTATTCTTAGCTATGCTTCATACCAAAGGGTTAGTTGGACCAGATGAAAAAGACATTAAGGACTCTGAATTTTGTATTTCAAATTTTCCAGCTAAGAGAATAAAAATTATTTGGAATCTATGGATAAAAGAATGGGTGGAATTTAATGACAGGGTCTATAAAAATTTCAACCCGGTTGAGTAGTCTTCAAGACCTAAGGACATTCATGATCCTCATTTGGAACCAGATAAAATCATTTACTACTCTGATGAGGAAGAAGAAGAAGAGGCTATTGCACCTACATAGAAAATTACCCTGGATGAGGAAGATAGTGAACCTGTTCCTCAAGTATTAATTGAGAAGGAAGTACCTATCCCTAAAGAGATTGTTGATATGGAAGAAGAACCTATCTCTAAAGAATAATCTATTGTTTTTGGAAGGGAAATGGCTGTTTAGGAAGAATATTTTAAAGAAGATATTTCTCTTAATAAAGAAGATGCTCTTAAGGAACACCTAGAGGAACAAGTTGTTTCTAAGGTTATCCCATATTCTAAAGAGAGAATATAGAAAGAATTTCAATTACATTGAAAGGAAATGTGTGAGGCTATTGGGGATGAAATATTTTAATTAAATCAAGGATCTAAATCTCTTAGTCCTAAGAAAGATGCACACATTGAGGGTGAGAAGCACCCAAATATGGAAAGTGTTGAAGTGCCAAATCTAGTTAATTCAAGCTCTATGTATACATGGTATAAATTTCCTATCTATTTTGATGTGAATTATTACCAGGAAGCCTCAGTTAAAGGTATAGATCTGTCTACTATGTTTCAATTAAAACCAGTATCTCCTCTTGATGTTATAGCTCCAAAGGAACCTGAGCCTGCCTCCACTCCTATCCCTGAACCTTCACAAGAACCTTATACCTTGGTGAGTAAGGATGATTTTAAATCATTTGGAGCTACCCTATTGGATGGGGTTTAAAATTTCATGAATACTCAACCTGCTCATTTGACCAAATTGAATGAATGAGATGTTTCACTGTTGTTAGAGAATATTATTTGGAAGATTTTGCCAAAAGTTCTTTATGAAATTCAAGAAGTCGGAATTGAGAACAAATAACTCAGTTATGAAGTGAATTCTATCATAGTTATGGTTGAATAAATGAAAAGAGTGATGAAATAAAGACCAAAACCTATTGCTCATCCTGTTGGGGATGTTAGTGGTCAGATTCTATAGGAAGTTTCCTCCTTGATTCAACCTAACATAACTTCATTTGCTGATATGGTGGCTGAAAGAAACAAGAAAATAGTTCAAGAAATGTGTGATCTTGTTATTGTTCTTAACAAGTTGACTGATGAGTATAAAGGCTATCTCTATAAAGTTCTGAATCAATTGAAGTATCTTACTTAAGATGTTACAGTTTCTTGTGCCTATGTATAATCATCTCAACCTTCCATAGACATTGATCTTCTCAGAATAGTTGTTAAATAAGAACATCAGTATTTGCAAAGTGTCTTTGAAAAAGAGTCTCTATATGTGGTTTTCAAGAACAGTGACTTAGTTCTTGATTTGGTGAGAATTCATTCCAATATTTTCAATGATTCTCAAGGGGAGATTACTAAGAAGGTGGACTTCTAATTTAATAAGATCTTCTCCAAGAATGATATGAAAAACCATTTTAAATACCATGTAGATAATCTAAAAAACCCTCCTGTCACTCAAGATTTCAAAACATAGGTTCAAAAGCTGAAGGATTTCACTCACTTGTTGGAAAAGTTCATGGACAACAAGGATGACATTAAAAAACTTGTGAAATATGGTGGTGAGATTATTAATGACTTCATCAAGCTTTTCAGACCTTATCTTCATGTGCAGGGTACTACTATTGTGGATCCTATAGCTTCACCCATGAGACCTGGTTTTCCAACCTTCTCATCCTCTTCCCTTTCCTCTACTTCTATGTCTCTCTCTCAAGATCTGAGTCAGATCAGTCCAATTATCCTTAACCAACAATTGACTCGGTCTTCCACTACACCTACCATGGCTCCCACTATTTTTTAAGGACTCCCTCTACCTTCTATGTCATTTGGTTCACTTCCTTCATCAACTTATACCTCTACACCAATGGATTCTAGTGATGCTACTGCCAAAGGCAAAGGGAAGACTATCAGTGCTGATGAAAAGTTAATAATATCTTTTGATAGGGATACTTGTTGTATTTTTTTTTCTTATTGTTAGTAATGAATATTTTTTATCCATATAATGAATTGTGAACTCTTCTTCTCTATTCTCTTATTTAATTTTGTACTATTTTTAATAATCCTAAAAGGGGGAGAGACATACACTCTAACTGCACACTAAGGGGGAGACATATTCACGGAGAATAGATATATCACTCACATGGTTTTTGATCATAAAAAAGGGAGAGATTATTGGACTCCTCATGTGTTAATCATGTTTTAATGATAAAAAATCCAATACATTCTATAAATCTTGTTAATTCTATTTAATCTGTCTCAAATCAAGTGTACTGATGGGTGATTTATATATGATTTAAATAAACCTATCCAAGATCATAATTTCTATGTTTGATTATTGTAAACTATTTTTAATTTTTGTTATAATGGATTTCCTTGATAAATTATTAAGCCTAATCCATTCTATTAATATCATTATGTATGTATGTATACAGATATTTGGATATTTCTGAGAAACCGTGAGTCTTCCACCAGTTATGTTTTTTTGGAAAAGGTCCCAGACACCATGACCAGACACCATGACCCAGACCCCATGACCCAGACACTATGAAAATACACCGTGAAAAGACACCATGACCCAAAAACCATGACCCAGACACCATGAATAGACACCAAAACTAGTTTTAGATCTGTTAAAGTCTGTGACACCGGTTTCGTGATGAGACACCGTTTGAAGTTTGGAAATGGACCAAACATCGCGATCCTAACACCACATATGTGCTACTAGTTCCAAATCTTTATAAAACTACGTAATTATAACTATCTCCCCGTATAAAGTAAAATAATGAGACACCACTTCATAGAGACACTATTTTTAGGATACACCATTTCCAGATACACTGTGACACCATTCTTTAATATGTTTTTTCATTTTTAATTTAATTTCTAATGGTCATATTTGAGTCTTTTAAATTCCCTAACATAATTAATATTTCTTTTTAGATAGGTCACCTGACAGTATGATATATGAGGTGTAGAATACATGTATCATGTCAGCTCTAACACATGCACTCCAAGAATAAAATGAGAAGTGTGGCCTAGAAACAAGGAGTGTGTGATAACGAAGATGCAAAAGCATTCTTGAGAAAAGAACTGACACATGCAACTCAATACATCTAATGAACACATGAAGAATTATTGAATCCAAAATCCAGGATATCATAGATCAAAGTCAAGAACATATTTTCAATACCATCTCCACAAAGAACACGAGCCAGATCTAACTTGAAACCAGAGCATCAGACTTGCGATACTTTGTTTCTTGAAAGAGGACTCGATTCTGACATCTGTTCCATCCTAGAAGTCTAGAGCTGCAAATACTAACACTCATAGCACTTATAACCTTATCTCATCATTTTTTCTATGTTGTGTATTGTTTTTGGCTTCCAAGAAGTGTGTGTGTGTGTGTGTGTGTCTAAAAACACACAATATCTCCTTCATTAAATGGAGGAAACAAGATATCCTTACTCTCACATCTTTTTACAATTTTTTATTCCCACGGATAAGTGTGGAAGAGGTCCCTGTGTGAACTGTTAGTTTATACCCATGAAGAATTGTGGAAGAGGTCATGTGACCTTTATAGTCTTGTGCATTGTTGTTTACCCTGATCTAAGGTGTGGAACATGTTTATTAATATAAACTACTTGGTGGCATGTGATCACAAAGTGGAGTGGATTAGGTCTCGGCCTGAGACTAAACCAATTATTAGATATCCACTCTGTTTAATTTAGTTTTCTCTATTTTACAGTATAATTCAGAAATCACTAAATTTACTTTGATAGTTAATCTTTGAAAGAAGTTATAATTATCTTTCCTTATTATAATAACTTCAAAAGTAACATTAATAATTGATATTAAGATTACATATAATTAATCACTCTTTTGAGAAGTTATTTAAATATTCAATCTTTCATAACCGTATTACTTTGATTAATTAGGCTGTATTTATTTTATTGGGTAACCTTTTAAGAATAATTTTCAAAAAGAAATTTTTATAGATACTCAATTCACCCCCCTCTTGAGTACTCTACTTCGACCAACACTATACTTATGATTGATTTTATAGAGGGATAATTTCATAGCTGAGAGATATTTTCCACATAATACTTTCTAAATTTATCCTAATATTGTTTGAGTATGTGGAATTATTTTAAAATTGAGATAGAGAATATAGTCTATTTATTTTTTCCTTTATAAAAGAGTAATTTAATTATTTTATTATGTTTTGATCATTTTTTCATATCATAATCTAAATTATGAATAACTATAATGAATTTCTTATGCTTAAATCACAAAAACATTTTATGTATTGTAAAAACCCAAAGATGATGATAAGTTATTCTTTATGTCTTTACCCACTTATTAAAAATAGTGAGTGTGAGGAAAAAACATCTAATTAAATTATAACCTTCAATTCATGAATTATTTTATACTATATAAACTAATTAAAAAAATACTAAAATTTAATTAAACCCTCATAAAGTTATGATTTTGTTAAATTCAATAATCAGTATAAAAATAGTGTTTTGTAACTAGGGAACATCTTGTAACATAACCTAGACCACCCAACACATTCTCCATACAAATAAATTCTGACTTGGTTATATAATTAACAACTCCTTCTTAAGAGTGTTATGGGAGGATTAAATATTCTTAGTAGATACAAAAGAGTCCATAGATATAGAATCAAATAAATTGGTAGCTAGCTTTGAGGTTGAAATGTATGTACCTATTATCATAACTTAAAAGACTTCAACATAATCTATAGTAATTTCATAATATTTCCATTTCTATTATGTATTTTTCTTAGGTAAATTCCCATGATGATTATGTAATTCATTTAAATGTTGATACATTTCCTTAATTTTAAAACATTGGACATCTATATCTTCCTTCTTAACCTTTTACATATAATTATGGAGGAATTTTTCTGCAAATGTGAAGAAAAATCACTTTACTATCATGAATATTCAATGGTTTTATCACACATTGGAAGTTAAATCCTTCTCTTCTTCTCCTTCAAGTGATTTTTTTGTCTTGGTACCCAATCTTTCTTATATTCAATTATTTTTATTTAAAAACATGTGACTTCTAGAATTATTTATCTTTCCTATTGGAACTTTATACCATATCATATATGATGAAAAAAATATAAGAAACTAATTCCATTTGGAGGATTTTATTAAGTGAATAAAATAAATAATCCATATTACTATTTGGATTACGTACATAGTTTATATCATGCCTTTTTAATCTACTAAACTTTTCCTTATACTCAGTAAATCATTCCACTTAATTATATTTAAAATTATGTAATTTATTATCTATATCATTTCATTTATCTTAAGTAAAATATTTCCTAAATAATTTCACCTTAAAATCCATCAATTCCATTCCATCCATATCTTTCTCCTCTTCAATAATTTTAATTAATAACAACAATTGATCAAATTATTACTTTAAATAATACACTATGATAATAAATTTAGCCTATTTATTGTGTCTCAATGAATGGAATATTATATCAAGGGACTTGATCCATTTTCCATGTAATAAAGTATTATTAGTCTCATTAAGTATTCGGGTTCTTTTATATTAATTGGTTGAAAATACTTTCATCATAATATGAAGGAACATGTTTCTCTTTATATCCATGATTTTTATTGATAAATTCCCCTAATATATTTAAAATTCACTCAATACTAACTCTATCCTTAGGGAATCACTTAGGGTTGAAATCCCTACAGATATCATGAGTGATGATATATTTTCCTTTCAATTCTCTATGTTATATCTAAAAAAACTAGTTAAAAAACTAATTACATCTTGAAACACTATGAATTTTAAAAAATATTATATAATCCTGAATCTGGTGTAAATATTAAAATAAATTGAAAATTTAAACAACAGATAATCCCAGAATCCTAATCTTAGTGTCTTTATAAATATATTCAAATTATTACAATACTTTTAAATCCCTTATAAGGTTCATAAATAGAATTTGAATCAACAAAAGAATTTTCCATATGAGTATCAAACCAAGTGTGTAGTTTGGTCTCTTTATTATGAACATTGTGAGGATTAATATACTACCCAACTAGCCTTTTGAGATTACAAACCAATTTTTCATCTCTACTAGAGCCTTTATCCACCTATTTGTATCCAAATAGTTATTTCATTACTCATAAATAAGATAATATCTATATTACCAAAATTTTAATATGTTTTACATACATATACTTATCCATATATTCATTCATTAAAACATTTTCTCTAATCAATATTTTTCTAAATCTAGTTCTCATGGTTTCTATGAAATTTCCTTGATACCAACTATAACAACCAAACTCCAATAAACTAGAGTTGGTGGTTACTACTTTACATTAGAACAAGATATAAGGGATCACATAACCAAGGTTCCAACAATTTATAATTCTTCAGTGTTAGGATACATTATTGTTTTCTACATTACATGGAAAACATTAAAATATATAATTATATCCTTCCTGATAATTTTCTTAATCATTTTAGAATATCGTTGATTTTTTGTCAAGGAATATTTATTTTTATCCTTTGAAGAGAAAAAAATGTAAGGGGTGAGCTCAAATTTTCAGTAATGGGTAGTATTTAGTAGATTTTATCTTATCATAATAATGGCGTACATAGTTTAGTAGGAATAAATTACCATAATAATTCCATAATAAAATTAGTTGCTGAGCATAATTTATACATGGATGACATAAAAATGGAAGAAAATATACCACACAATTAATGAATATAGATTTCATTATAATGGAATATATAATTTCAAATATCTAAATTTTACATTTAATGCCTAAGAAAAATATATAAGGATCCTACCGTCATGACCACTTTTCTAGGAAATAATGATCTTACCAAAAATTCCTCATGTCAATGAAATTTTAATAAATGGGAATGAATACAAAAAACAACGTAACCTTTTCTATCATAGGAAATACTAGTTAATCAAGCAGAAATATAATTTTAGGCCCCACCCATCACTTAATTAAGGCTAATGAATTCCCCATATTAAATAAACAAATAATACCACCATTTATACTAAAATTTCCATAGAAATTATTTAACATCTGTATTGGAATAAAAAATATAAATGATGTTAATACTTTCCCCCATTAAATAAAGGGAATAACATGATCATAATTCATCCAAATAAAGAAGTTATATTGTATGATAAGAGTATATCCCTAAATAAATATGAGAAACCTTAAATGATTTAGAATGATATGAAAAAGACTTTTATAAGAGTATTAAAATTTCACATTGAGAAATAAGAAGAAATAATATTTAAAAAATTTACACCCTTTTTGAAAAATATTTTATGAATAAAAGGGAATTGAAATTTATTTTAAAAAACATTAAAATTTGGAGATATATTTTCTTATATAAAATCAATTAAGGTGGTGGGAAAATGTGTTAGTATAGACTATTTTGAAAAGGAGATTTGTTTCCCATTTTTAGATAAAATTCAAAGTTAATCTAAAATGTTTTCATCATTAAAATTTATATATTACTTTCATGAATATTACTAAGATAATTTTCCAATATTTATTTGAGAAGATAAATTTAAAAATGATGAATTTTTTAAAAATAAAGAAATTCCAAGTCCACAAGTGGGGAGTGGAAGACAAAATATATTAACACAAATAATATTTCAAAATAAATTTTTTGAAATCGGTATTGTTAAAAGATTAATATGACTTCAATTTTAAAATATGTAAATAGAAATATAAAGATCATGAGAAATAATATATATTTGGATTTCAAGATAATAAATTATAAAATTTACCAGAAGAATAATATGTATATGAAGGGGAATGTTACCTAACCAAAAAAATAAGATATATTGGAAAAGAAAACCTTAAAAATCTGATGGATTTTAAATCAAAATACATTAAAATAGAAATACCTGAAATATGAATTTTAATACCATGAATAAATATAATCAGATTAAAAATTTACAAAGGTGATTTAAATATTCCATGTAAATGAAAATAGTTTCATAATAAAAAACATGACTCAAAAGAAATTGAGACTATAAACCCTTACTATTCACTCTCGACCTTCACAAAATATGTTTAACCACTTTTATAAAAAATAACCATATAAATCACTTATTTGATAAAATTATTAATATATATTAAAATTTATATTATTCAATTATACTCATAATCTACGAATATATTAGTTATCAATAATTTATTTTTTTATCGGATGTTTTTAATATTGATTGTTTTGTACATGTTTTGTAACAGATATTTCAGATCTCATTCTTCAATAAAAAGTTCTTCCTTCCACATATTTTCATGATATTATAATACTTTTGTTTCTATTATTTATGATTTTCCATTTTCATTCCATTTAATTCATTGTTATTGTTTGAAAAAATGGAATCAATAACATTCTTGTTTTAGGTAATTTACTAATATCAATTGTTTACATTATAATGATCATAAATTTTTCTGTTATACCTAAAAAATTATATTCAAGACATATATTAACCATTAATATCATATATATTCATAAAATATATTTTATAACCAAATTTTTAAGTCCGTGTTGAAAAATGAAACATGTTGTTCTTGGTGGTGGTTACCTGCACATACACATGGACAATGTTTTAATTCTTATAAGGAAAAGGGAGGAAGGAATGTGATGAATGTTATATAATTATAATAAAATTTTTGCATACTAATTGTACTGATGTTATTATTTTAATATGGTATAATATACTATGATGTTTTAGAATAATAATTAATAAAATAGAAACAAAAAGGAGTGATTCGAGATTTTTTAACCTTAATCCTTGGAATTATACTTTCAAAAATAGAATAATCCTTTGAGGGTTGACCATTTGAGTATATAATAACCAATAATATGTCTCTAGTATTTTTTGGGATGTTATTTTGTTTGTGTTTGGTATAACTAAACGAAATTTGGTGTGAGGATAATTATGGTTGTGAAAGTATCTCACTATAAGTGAGGGAAGTGGAATTTTTGTAATAAGAGGTTCAATAATCCCAAAAAGTGGATCCAAGAGTGGGATATGATAGAGTTCAGAAGCTTTTAAGTAGAGAAAAACTTTTGGCACACAATTTTAAAAAATATTTTCATAATTCAAGGCCTATTATCCTTATTTTTAACTTTTATTGAAAATTACAATTACCATGGTATCTCTTTTTTTCTCCTCTATAACTTATTCTTATAATTTGAAGTAAAATTACAGTTATTTGATAATTTCTGTACTAATATTCCAAATATAAAAACTATTTATGAATATTGAAATTCTTAAAGTTATAAAAATTAATTTTAAGATAAGAAATGGATACCACGAAGAACTAGTTTTTTGAAAAATATTAATTATGTTAAAAAACATTAATCATGAGTTTCTTAAACACAATATTTTAAATGCTTATTTTTACATAAAAATGAATATTTTATTTTTAAAAATATTTCATAAATTTTTAATTCATTCTTATATTCTAATGTTGATAGTATTTACAAAAATGGTATTTTCACTATTCACCCAAAAATTCATTCTTTTTAAAAAAATCCCAAAAATCTATACTCATGAAAATTTGACATTTTGAACTAAAAAATGAAGATAATTACATGACATTGAAAAACAAATATTTTTAATGAAAATATTAAATATGATGAAAAACATCATTTATAGATCATGGTCTTTTTAAACATCAAGTGTTCTTAATACTATTCCATATAAAGTTACAATAAATTTAGTATTAATTTATTAGTTTTTATATTGAAATATTTTAAAAGTAATAAAATTATTTAAATACACAAGGGTTCAAAAATAGTTCTCCAAAAAAAATACTCTGTTTAATATTTAATTATTTTAATCATAACACAATAATTATATATTATCTAATCATTAAACAATACAATGTGTGTATCTTATTGTGTTACTATATTTATATTTTATAAGGATTTATTATTATAATAATTGTAATATATCACGACCCATTATATTTCTATGTTTTTTATATTATAAGAAATTCAACAAAGTATTTATTTAAATGAAAATATGTCCAAAAATATTAGGGTTTTGTACCAAGGAACAACTAGTGTATTAATTTTTTCAATATATCATAATCAATATGTACCTTTTAATGGAGTTATAAAAAGTGTGTGAGTAATATAAAAAAACATTTCAATACATGATAATATTTTCCAATGAAATAAAAAAATAAATAATCCAATTAAAGATGTTACAGGTGGTTACTGGTGTAAAACAAGAATGCTTCGAACCCTCAAGAAGTAGGAAATAAAATTTTGAAATTCTAGAAAAGGTAGTGAGTAATAGTTAATCATAGAATTTTGTATCACATCTATCAAATAATATATCCCTCATCTTATTCTCTTATCTCCTTACTACATTGATTTGGAGACTATTTATAGATATCATAAAATAAAGAAAAGTTTCTCTTTGATTCAAACTCTATGCATTTATTTTTTAATTATCAATGATAATCTTCGCATGGATGTGTTTTCTCAACAACCTATAAAATAATCATTATAATAATAACTAAAAAATTTAAATCATCATTAAATAATTACATAATAATTTCTTTTAATCCTAAAGAATAATCCCAATAACCATATGAATTGATGTCCTCATATATTTTAAGAAATTTAATTTTTAATATCATAATCCCAAAATATCACTCATAAATTATATTCCATGTAGCGATAAATAATTTTCAATGGAATTATATTCTCCTCACAATATTTAAATTTAATATGTAATATATTATTCAACATCAAAATTGTAAGAAACTCTCCTTAACTTTTGATGTAACTTGTGTAAAATATTGAACCCACAGGTATGATTTTATCTTTTGAAAAACAAATAAGTAATATTTTCCTCAATATATAATATAATTTTTAATACCACAAATTAGTATTTAATATATTTCTTCAAACTCTTATAGAATTAAAAAAATTATTTCCGTAGTATGGTTTTGTACTACTTTAAATTTTATATGTAATATCATTTATCAAATATTTAAGATATTGTTCTCTAAATCTAGGGATATTTAATATTTTATCCACAATAATAAATATTATCCAGAAAATTGGGAATATAGAATAGTAAAAGTAGAATAAAAAATTATTAATAATAAAAATAATGAATAATAACAAAAACATGTTACTTAAAAATGTAAAGATATTGTAATGATCAAAACATACTAAATAGAGTGACAATGATCCACTTAACATTCTCAACCTTTTTGATAATTAAAAAACCTAATCATTATGAACACAAATATGTCTCCCCCTTTTATAAGAATAAAATAGATGATAAAAATATTAAGAAGATCTAATAAAAGTAATAAAAAATATGCTCGATTGTGAAAAAAATAAACATGTATCCCCTATTTGAACAAACAATATAAGTAAAAAATGAATTTTCATGCTTTAATAAATATAAAATCTAATTACTCCCCAAAAAAACATTCCTCCCAATGTAAAATAACAAAATAAATAGTTATTAATAAATACATTCCATAAAATAAAAATGAAAAGCATGATAAGATAATAAATCAACCAATGATATAATACAATATTATAGACCAATATATTTAAAAGAATAACTACCCCTAAATTCGTGTTTGGTAAATAGATATAAAAAATTTAATAATTAATAAATATTAAAAAAATAACCCCCCTCCCTACCCCAAATTAGAAATTTATCACTTGAATAATTATAAAATGGAATTCCTTGTGACCTCCTAAGTTGAAAAAAAGAAAACTACAAGGATCCAAAAAAATATTTAAGTTAATTAATGAATTATAAAATATGTTCAATGAATTAAAAAGTAACCAATAGTTTGTATATGTTGGTAAACTATATATTAGTGTTTAAAATGTACGATCAATTTCCAAAATAATATCTTACAAAAAATAACCTCATTTCAATATACTAAAAAAAATTGTTGGTAAAAATAGTACATCACATGGGAAAATCGAATGGTTTGTGTTCCATTGAATTCATCATAGTTCATTTGGGAACATAAAATGAGTGAACTCTTCCAAAATTTTAACTCATCTGAGATGTAGCAGTAAAGGATTTTTTACACCTAAATGGTAGTCTAACACTTTTGAAATAATAAGAATTATAATGTTTAAGAAAAAATACATTTTAAAAAATGAATAGTAAAAAAATTATCTTGCTTTTATTATCACATTTCATTAAATAAACAGGTTCAAAAAACATTACATTTGTAATAATATTTCTAAACATATGCTTTCATAAATAGTCACTTATATTATTTTGGGAAATTTCTTATTTAAATTTCTATTATCTTTTATTTTAAAAAAAATCTTTACAAACATTTTCATTTATAAATGGGTAAATATAAAGTGCAGTAATTGTCATATTTTCATTTTCTTCCTTAATCTTATTAATTTTTTTGAACTGAAATATATCATCCATCATAATTGTGAATTTATTACTTTTTCTACATTATTATTGGAAATAAAATCCTTTATCATTTTTCACTCAACTTCAATCGTCAATACTTTAGAATCGTTTTTATATACCATTCTAACTTCAAGGGGTAGATTATTATTCTCTTAAAAAACATTCCTATATTTTATTTTGAATGTCAAGTATATGTTAGTAATTTTCTCTATTTCTTTTCATTACTAATCATACATATCACTTAATATATCAATACTAGTCTTATCATAACTATAATCATTAGTATAATCCAAAGATGAAGTATATGAAGTGTAGGAT
Source organism: Viscum album (assembly GCA_963277665.1). Classification (NCBI taxonomy): domain Eukaryota; kingdom Viridiplantae; phylum Streptophyta; class Magnoliopsida; order Santalales; family Viscaceae; genus Viscum; species Viscum album. The sequence continues at coordinate 51,518,797 of OY728161.1, read as the reverse complement.
AAAGATTTTATCATAGAAAATTTTTCCATGAATCCTTTATTACAATAATTTTTCTTTAATTTATATGATAAAACATATAATTCATAATTATTTTATTTTTTTCATTTTTATAGTCTCCAAATTACCATGTGTCTATGATTGTTTTGATTCCTAGTCATGGATCACTAGTTCTGGATCAAAGAGACACATGACCTCATCTTTGCTTCCTTGTATGTAAAAGGCTAATAACTAGTGGTGAGGACCAAATTTACACAATTGAGATACTATACCATCAAAACTTGATTACTATGTATAAAAAAATACAATATAATAAACAATAAACAAACATATAGTATAAATTAAGGCAAAGAAATCCAACAGATAACATCATTATATGAAATAAAATAATGGGATATAATTACCAGAAAAATAGTTTAAATGGGATCACCATAATTAGATGATTGATATATATTGAAAAAATAAAAAAAATAACAATTAAAGTGTCGTAATATGATCATTGTGTATGCTTTGGCATTGAATCAAATGTTATTTCTTGGCCTGGGTTCCACATGTCAATTCCTCAAGCTAGTTAGTTGTGTAAACTCAAGCATTCCTCACCATAGGCCATAGGATATCGACTATAATTGAAGGACTAATATATAAAATTAAGATAATATACCCTATTCATCAAATTATCACAATAGAAGAAATAAATAAGTATAAACAATTTAAAATAACCATAACTATAATAATATCCTAATCACATGCTAGCTGAAACATGAATACAATATCCAAAACAAATGCAGTGCATATATCATGACATATATGTGTAAAGTGTAAAATGAAAAAACAAAATAAATACACACTAACACTCCTAAGAGGTCCCCGAAACCATGCCGGGCTCCCTCATCCATGATCTATCTCAACTCATCCATCTAATATAGGGCACATTCCCTTATCCTGTCCTAGAAATATAAAGTCTTTTTGGGTACCGATCAGGTAGCCTGAGTAGGGTGTGACTGCAACATAGTATTCCACCACCAATGTTGTTTAAAATGTTATACATTCAATAAAAATTTGTACAGTTGTGTAAAGAATAAATTACAGGGGATATATTAAATAATTTAAATATTCAATCATTCTTTATTTAACAACATGAATTGCTTGGGTTCACTATGACACCCCATACATCAATACCTTCTTTGGATCATTCTAGAGTCTCATTCATATCACATATGGATTTCTAAATTCATTATTATATGGGATTTTATTGTTCATTTAATTTCAATTCATATCAGAGCTACTTGGAATCATAGTCCAATTCCATCATTTTGGGCCTAGAACATCATGTCTAGCACCCCATGAGAATATGGAGAATCAATCCCTATACCACACTTCATTGTTATGAAATATGGGTATTTGGAGCATCAGTATGTGTCCCACACTCATAGTTATTACATTTGGTCTTTTGAATTGTTAGCCTGTTCTCCACACTCATCTATCAATCAATCGCATATATTAAACTTATCATGGTTAATCGCCATTAACCATATTATCAAACATTTGCATCATGGTGAACCATTTTTGTTTCACAAACAAACCTAGTTCATGAAATCAACTCACATGGATTAATATGATCAATTCACCATTAAAACATTTATCGTCATGTTATCATATAATTCACCAACACTTCATGGTTAATCCAAACATACCCTTATTCCCATTAATCAGTTAATCCAATATCAAAATTATTAACAGATTTCATAATCCTATTAATTGACCAATTTTATAAACACAATATCCCATAAATATCATAATCACACAATTCCATTAATTAATGAACTAATTAGTTAATCCCAATGAAGAATAAATTTCTGAACATGGAAATTATTATTTCAAAATTCAATACACACAATTATAATTAATACTATGGTATTTTCAATTTAGACCACCCACCACAGGATCATTTATTCGCCAAACCAAAAATCCCCAAATTGTAGCAGAACATTCAATTGCACAACAAACAATGAGATCTAGAAAAAAAATATTGATCTATGATCAAAAAATGATAGATATATCATACACAATATTAAAACAATCACCAATGGGTAATAAAATAATCATCTTCCTCTGGAAAAAGAGACAAATGAAATTGAAAACCACACGGGAAGAGATTTATTACTGGGAGAGGCACAGATTATTTAATCCCATCATTGATTCATCAATAGAGGAGTTAATATGGGCATGGAATACTCTCTAGGACCTAAAAAAAGAAGTATAACCTCTTAAGATGAGTAGGGGAGAATGAGGTTGAGATCCTGGGGGTTTAGGAATTTTAATTAAAAAATTTGGGGGATTGAATATCGCATACACTATTTTCTGGGAAGGGACTTAGGGTTTTCCAAATTGTGTGCCTCTTATTAGGGGTAAACTATTTATAATAGTAGGGTGCATGGTATGATAAACCATTCACCAACCGTGAAAACCACCTCTTTTTGGGTTTTCACGGTAAGATGATGGAGGTCGCATGGTTATACCAAACCATTCACCAATTATGAAAAATCCCTTCTCCTTCAAAATTTCCAAAACCTCTCCCAAAAACATCCCCAATGTAAAATCCAACCGTGATAAATAAAAGAAAAGGTAAAAGAGTTCCTATAAATGAGATCAAGACATCTATAGAAAAGGTTGGAATCTTACAATCTCCCCACCTTATGACAGCTCATCCTCCAGCTATTCTTTAATGAATCTCCTTGATTCAAGGGTAAAAAAATTGGGACACTAAGCCCACATATCTATTTTTCTCTCCCATGTTTCCTATAAAACATTTTCATGTGGCCATAATACATGAATTATCAACAAAATCATTCTCCAAAACACTCTATCACTACAATCCATGACACATATCGAATGCTCCTCAAATGATGTGTCGGCCTCAAGCTCAAAATCATCCACATTGATCACATGATAAGGGTATGAGTGATAAAGTTGAATCTATGACACATAGAAAACATCATTTATAGCACTATATCTCTATGGAAGATCCAATCCTTACACCACTAGCCCGATTCTCTCCACAACCAAAAATGTTCTGACAAACCAGGGTGCCAAATTTCTCTATCCCTAAATCTTACGGTGACTTAATCTAGGTGAAACCTCAAGGAACACTAGATCTTCCACTGTAAGCTCAAGGGGTCTTCTAACTCTATTATCATACGACTTCTTATACTATGAGTCTAAGACATGCATTTTCAAACTAGCTAAACCAGCTCTGATGTCTCATGCACGAGACTCGGTCCCAAAAGTTTTAAATCACCCACCCCCATCTAACAAATAGGTGATCTAAATGTCCAAAAAAAAGATCCTTATATGGTTTCATCTAAATATTTTCTTGATAACTTTTATTATAGGAGAACTCAATAACCCTAGGTTCTTCTCCTAAGACACACGAATGTCAAGAACACTCAGTCATGGCACATCCTCCAAAACCTATATAGTCTATTCTGAATGCCCATCTGTCTATAGGTAAAAATTCATACACATTAATACCTATCTAACAAGAACTATTTAAAAGCCTTACCAGAAAAATTAAGTGAAACATGAGTCACTGTCACAAAATATACTCCATGGAACCCCATGTAGATGGACTATCTACTAAATATAAAATTTTCCCAACTGATCCACTAAGAATGTATCTTGAATAATTAATAAATGTGCAACTTTAATCAGTTATTCTAAAATCATCTAAATATCATCATTCTTCGAAGGTGTCCTCAGAATATCAACCAACAAATCCCTGGTAACATCATCCCACATCCATTTCTGAATGGCAAATGGCAGTAGTGAACCACCAGGTCATTAATGTTTGACCTTCACCTATTGAAAGGTGTTGTATCATGTCATGAACTCTAAAACCTACTTTTTCATACCCAATGAACAATAACGATGACTTATGTCATGATATATTTTACTCAAATCCAGATGCACTGCCCACTTCAAGGAATAAGATTCATGCATCAACTTATCACACATAGAAATAAGAATAACTATATGGACCCATACATATATGATCTCATCCTTATATTTTTTCCTATCGGAAAAAGAATACCCACCTTCAAGGTTTCCCCTCAAGAAAAATCACTGTCAGTCCTAATACTACCTTTACCTAATTCAACTCAAAAGTATAGATTCTACTAAAAATGATATGTGGGTCATCTTCTCTTAACCTTCCTAAACCACTGCATGCATCTCTAGAAGAAAATTCATCATCTTCCATTCAAAACTAGACTCATGTATTTATTTGGTCTGATTTTTCATAGTCAAAGCGTAAAAAAAATTATTTCCCTTTACATACATATATGGAAGCTCAAAAATAAATGACTACATATACTCAAACCATATATACCACAAGATATTCAAATATCATTTAGAAAATAAATAATTTAAACTCTTATGAACATTATACATTGAAATTTTTTCACCCAATATATAATTACCCCAACACTTCAAATAATAAACCACTATTGCTAACTCAAGATCTTCCATAGGGTAATTTAGTTCATGTTTACTCAACTTCTATGCCTTGTATACCTTAACTCAATCTCCCCGATTCAACACTACTCCAAGATAGATCCAACATGTTCCACAAAATATTTTATACTTCTCCCATGGATCGGGTAAAATTAATTTCATTGCGGTATTAAAGAGCTTCTTGAGCTCCTAAAAGGAATTGTCACATTCACTATACAATTCAAAAAAATTATCTTTCTTGGTGAAGCTTGAAAGTGGTTCTTCCATGTGGTAAAATTCCTAGATGAACCTCTCATAATAGCCTACTAACCCCAAAAAGATAAAAATATGAAAAAAATTCTTATTCCCTCCCAAGAAATAACTTCAGAACCCTTATTTGGTCCACCTCCACACCTTCCTCTAAGATGATGTGACCCATGAAATATACCGTATCGAACTATAATTGACACCAAGATAGATTTACATATAGCTGATGTTCTCTTAGTGTACTCATGAAAATGTAAAGATGTTGGGAATGACAATCATGAGTCTTGGAGTACAACAAGATATCATCCACAAAAACTACCAAAAATGGATCTAGGTTTGGGTGTAAGGTTATTTTTTTGAAAACCATAAACATAGTAGAATAATTTTTCAACTTGAATAGAATCAATAAAAACTCATATAGGCCATAACTTCTTTCAAAAGTAGACTGTAGTATATCAGAATTTTGAAAACTCAAATGATGTTACCATAGTCTCAAGTAAATATTTGGGAACACATGAACTCCAATAAACTAGTCAAATATATATTCAACAAAAATTAGAGGATTCCATTTTTTCATTATCATATGGTTCAATTTTTAGTAGTCAACAAATAATCAGAAATTCCAATCAGTCTTATTTTCAAACAAAACTAGAGAACCCCAGGTGATGTACATAGAAGGATAATCCACATATCCATAAACTCTTATAGTTGTCTCTCAAACTCATGAATCTCGGTTGAGGACTTTCTATATGGTGGGATAGAAACTGGCCCAACCCCTGGCATGAGAACAATTATAAATTCCACGTCTCTTTCAACTGGAAACCTTGATGAGTCCTCAGGAGAAACATCATGATACTCTCCACAATAGGTGGAAATAAATCATGCATCACAACCCTTTCATCCATCAAAATAATTGAGACTTATATGATAAGATCTTATTATTTCTTATAAACTAGACCTACAGGGCCTTTATGGATGCCCCACTCTCCACTATGTGTGTAATTTTCACCCTAAAGAGATGTCAAAGAAATTATCATGTTGTAACAATCTGTGTGGGATCGCTATTATACCAACCAGTACATACCCAAATTCATTTTGAATCCTTTCACGTCAAGGATAAAAAGAACCCATAGAAGATGATATGCCCTAACCTTGGGAGAACACCCTTTTCACAAGAAGATGTCTCTCACCTAAACTCCCAAATGTGTATCTATCATCATATCCCCACTCAGAAACTCCGATATCAGACTCAACCCATTCACAAGTTGTGCAGATAAAAAAGAATGATACGCACTAGTATCAAATAATGAACTATCATGTATAGAAGCTACATGAATACAATCTATAAGAATCAATGGTCTAGCCTCTTTATCCACAAGTGTAGTTTTAACTGCATGCAATTGTCTTTCCCCTATTCCCTATGATGTAGTCTAAGTCCTCTAAGCTGAACCACTCTTCTCATATGGTTAACCTTTCCCAGAAGTACTATTTCCATTGGCCTAACCACCATATAAAGTAGAAATCCACTTTCTAGATTGGTATGGGGTAGAAGACCCCCTTCCCAGACTCTGATTCTACCTACCTCCACTGTCATTACCAATGTATTGTGGGTTACTGTATAAATGTTATAGATTTCTATTCTTGCTACATGGTCTACACACTACCATTGGTTAGGGGAACTATCAATGAAGGTTACCCAACCAACAACATCGGTGGAAAAGTTCTCTAGTGATGTACTGAGTAAAAACCCTTCCCCATGGCCACTCTTCTTCCCATGGATCAAGTTAACATCTTTATAGTGATTCTTCCTACTCTCAGAAGATGTACCCCTAGTCATCTAGTAGACACCACCTATCCTACAGTGGAAACCTTATTTAGGTTACCCTTATATATATGATCCTAATTCACCACCTTGAAAAACTTCTTCAACATAAAGATGTTGACCTGGGACTTAATCTCACATTTGATACATTTTAGAAAACATTTAGTTGCAGTTTCCTCTTCCCCTACCGAAGCTAGAGAAAAGAATTGAAAATTTGTATAATGTCCTTCATAGTCCATTATAGACATATTCTCCTGGGTAAGCCTCATGAGCTTTTCTTCCCTCTCATTCCTAAGAATCTTCAGGTAAAAGTGCTCCAAGAAATTATCCAAAATGTCATTCCACACCATGTAATCTATTTTTCCATCATGGGTCTTGATGTACCACCAATTCTTCACTTGACCAAGTAACATGAAAGCACCCAATTTGAATATCTTCTCAGTTGGAGTCTTTATGTGGAAAAGAATATTCTAGATAGACTCAATCCAAAACTCAACAGCCTCAGATCTACCCTCTCTAGTGAATGTTGGAGGGTGATAGAATTGGAATTCCCTTTTCAATTTGATAATACACTTCACAACTCACTCTGGGTCTCTTTACATAAAATTAATAATTTGAGTGACTTTCTCATTGAAATTCCCTCTGACTTCATCACCCAGAACTACTAGAGCCTTGGGTTTCTCTATTGGAGGATCATTTCCATCCATATCCTCATGTCTTCCCCTCAATAATAATCATTATGGATGAATATATACACAATGACAGACACACTTATTATAAAAAATAATACATCATTAACATTAAACAAGTGGTTTTCACATAAAACTTTAACAATTCAACCCCAACATCCTACCACATGGGAAAACTGGGGCACTATCACTACCCTCAACCATCCCTCATTTAGGTAGTGTTTTAAATAGGGTAAAACACTTTCATAGTTCATGTTTCTCATTAAAACTCTTTTATCCATTTTTAAATTATAAATTTTTTCATCATTTACAATTTCTAAATTTCATATTAATAACATTTTTATTTTTATCACATAAGTAATTAAAATACCATTCATTTAAATAAATTATGAGAAGCCCGATTTTCCCTGAATTCCTTAAATGATGCATGTCACAATAAGACCTTAGTTCCTAAAATGATGCATGCTTAAGAAAAATCATTTCACTCTAGGAAAAAATGAAAAAATATTAGAAATCTATAATATCAAAAAATAATGTTATCACCCAAAGTGAAATAACATTAAACTATAGAATCAAGCTTCTAGAACAATAATCCCTCTTTTTTTATTTGGGTTTTCCCCTATACATGGGTTGTCAACTCCCATGAATGAGCTCATAACCAAGTCTAGACTCATCGTAATCTCATTTCTTCCTTTCCTAATGAGTAATACAAAATAAAACAAAAGAATAAACCCTTTGATACCACATTGAAACATCTCGATTCAGGAGCCACATGCTGGTTCCCCAATCCATTTGGTTACGTGACCTCAATCGCAATTCCCTGTACACCCGATGATACTGACTAGAAGTTCGGGACAAATATATAACATAGAGGATACTATACCCTATTCATAAAATCTTCACAACAATGACAATAAATAAATATAACAAAATTATAATAACAATTACTATAATATTACCAATATCACATTCTAACTAAAATAGGAATACAGTATCCAAAATAAAAGCATTAGATATGTCATGTTATATACGTGTCAAGTTTCAAATGAAAAACAAAATAAAGACACATTAACACTCCAAAGAGTGTCCTAACACCATGTCTGGTTACCTCATCCATGCTTCATCCAAACACAACCATCTAACATTGGTCTATTTCTCATATATTGTCCTGCAAATAGGAAGTCCATTCAGGTATTGATCAAGCATCTTGAGTTGGGTGTGAGTACAACTCAATATTCCACCACTAAAAATGTCTAAAACATTATCTTTTAAATAATAGTAAATTTAGTTTTATAAATAATGAATTAAAGGAGATAAATTAAATAGTTTACAAATTCAATCATTTATTTTTGAACCATGTGAATTACATAGGTTCACACTAACACCTCAACCATGAATACCTGCTTCGACAAGTGTCGGGGTCTAAACCATATCATATATAAAATTCATAATTCTATATAATATGGGATTTCATTATCCATTTAATTTCAACTCTTATCACGTCTACTTGGAACCTTTGTTTAATTATAAAAGCATGGTCCTATAATGTAATGTCTACCACCTTATGAGTATCTGGATCATCATTCCTTATCTCGCACCTCATTATTATCATATATGAGTATTTGGAGCATCATTCTGTGTCCCACAATCACTATTATCAAATATGGTATTTTAAAACAACATTCTATGTCTCACACATATTTATCAGTCAATCACATTTATCACATTTATCAATGTTAATCTTCATTACCCATATTATCAAAAATTCTATTAATTTTTCACTTTAATAACTCGAACTTTTGGAATGATATTTGTTTCCTGAAAATGTGTGTTATAATATTTTGTACTAAACAAAACTATATATCTTTAAACAAAAGGTGAGTATAAATTAAAATGTGACCGTCAGTTTTTTACCATTATATGACCATTGGTCAATTATGACTATTGGTCAATAAAACCATTGTAAACAATACTCTTTGTAACACCCCAAGCTTCCTCGGTATGTTTCCTTTCGAATAATGCAATGACGTGCCTTGTACGCAACTTCGAGATTTTAACACACCACAACCAATCAAACTAGCCGTTATGAATAGTAATACCTACTTTTTGAAATTATATATATTTTATATTTCAAAATGGACTTCATTTTTGGATTCGGAATATCGAATTTATCCTAAGGTGAAATTTTGGTACTTTTCGGATAACTTTCATATTTTGATGAATAGTGAAAATTACTAAATTTTAATTAAAAACAACTTTTTTAATCAAAATAATTAATAGTGATAAATTGTGAATTTGAGTGGTTTTAAAGTATATTTAGAATATATTTTTACCATTTAATATAATGTTGGTCATTGGAAATAATTTTACAATTAAACCGAACATAAACAAGTGTCAATCTTTTGATAGTTATTATCTCTTAAAAATACGCTCTTTGTTTTGACAGCGGGAATTAATTTTAAATTAATTTCTGCCACTTCTGTGTTTTGAATTTAGAAAAATGGATTCCATATTTGGAATCAGTATGTCCAAATTGTGTAAATAGGTAACTTTTATTTTTAGACATTTTGAATAATTACTGCGGTAAATATTTTATTTACCATGGTTAAGGGTAAATCCGGTAAATAAGGGTTAAAAAATAATATTATAATAATACTAAATTACCCTAAAACGTGTCTTAACCCTATTGGTTGATACATGGTCGACCATGGGCATCTTTGGGTCTATTTTGGGACCCCATGGATCCACTTGTAAGTGATAATGACACATTATATTAATAAAGCTAAAATAAAAAATAAAAATGGCATAAGCTTACATCTTTTAGAAGAACAATTTTTATATAGGGTTATACATGTTGGATTTTCGATTATAAATATTCATTAGAAAGATAAAAAGATTTCCTACATAATGATATTTTATTTATAATTTTTAGACATTAAATAATCTATTTTATTTATGACACAATGATGATGCAGTAATTACTATAATAGTGAAAAATTAAAATAAGTGATATTATAAATACCCAAATAAATATAATATGAAACTTTTAATGAATTAAACTAATTTTCTAGGATAATATGATATATTGGGATTGATTTAATTGACTTTGTTCGAAGTAATCAATCTGTTATGAGTTTCACAAAAATCAACTATTGAATAGTGTCAAAATTGACATAAAAGAGTTCTTAAAACAAATATTATATTATTAATTGATATTAAATTCCTAAAAATCTAAGGTTCGGCCAAAAGACTTATATCTGGATAGGTTCATCATTAATGGACCACTTGTGGGTCTCTTGGATGTATATAGTAATTTTATTAACCATATTATATAAAAATACAAAGAGACATTGTAAAAGTGAAACTAATTAACTTAGAGTTAATACTTAAAGATAAGGTTAATATAAGTACCCAAACCTGTCTAAATTCTATTGGATGAGTTTTTTTCGACCTATCCTCACCTCATACTTTGAATAGTCAACTTTTGAGCCTTTGCAAACCGAATATGAATTTATTATAAATTAATATTTCTAGCTTTTCCAAAGGTGCCCCTCACCCCTCTTATAAAAGGGCACTCCTCCTTCTCATTTACTCACACATCTCAAGCCACATGGCTCGTCCAAACTCTGCCCAAATAAGCTCCCCACATCCCTCTCCTCCTCCTTGAAGCTTCCCCTTAGGCAGAAAGCATTTCAACAAGTCCTTTGGTTCCAACCAAAGTGAGTTACCTAAATTAAAGGTAACGATTTCTCTTAAATTATTTTCATTTATTTTGCTTCTTCAACCCCCAAACTCTTTTTATTTCCCTTCTTTTGTAACAACACCAGTATCCTCAATATACTAGGATGTTGTTATAAGAAGTATTCAAACTACACATACACACAACTCCATCTAATGGATGATGAACATAATGTTTCTGTGGATGGCAAACTAACGCCTCACGAAACGATGATTGTTCAAAAACATCTTACCGCCTCTCATGGTGGCCATTATGATGGCACTGTAATTAAATATGATATTAATGATATATATTTTATATATAAGCTTCTGTAATTCCATTTTATTTCATACCATTATTCGTTTCATGTTGTATATACATACGATAATTTCATTTGAGGAAGTGCGGACTACCGCCCCCTTAAAATGATATGACTCGTTCATACCACACATGGAACGTATAAAGGATGGTGTTAATGAACTTAAGTAACATATATAAAATATTATATTATACTGGAATAGTAATATACCTATGTATCATTTGGATTCGATTCTTTTAAAATAAAAATTAAATGGAAGTAGCGTTCGTGCGTACGTACGGACTACCGTCTCCACGAACGCGATGAGATTCATTCTCCATCGTATCCATTCAAGTATAATTATCATTTAATGATTTAAAAATTATGTTTAAGGACATGATATCATTCTGGATATGAATAAGATACAACAAACATGACTTATGTAACAAAACATATAAAAGAAAATGAGTAAGTTAACACCCGAAACGGCGTTAATACTAAGATATTATTAACAAATCAATGTTAAAAGATCATATATGATATCATATTAAAGTAAATGATTCTTGTATTATTCAATAACAATTATTTCACCATTATACAGGAGGTAAACCTACCATCGACCAAGGAAAAAGTACAAAGTAAGGGATTTTCTAATCTCACTTTTAATTTCGTGAGAATTCTATTGTTCACCACTTAATTATTGCATGTGGTGTATGTGTACTGCCCATGATTGTATTCATTGTGTAATATACTTTAATTTATGGGTATTTACATCATCATGGTATGATACTTCTTTCATGGGTGTATGTTTTGAAAGTTACCTAATCGATAAGGGAATTTGAGATTTCAATTTCCACTCATTTGGCTTTACACATATTTCATTGATTATATTACCCCAAGATTATGTGTGGAATCACTATTCATTTTATTATTTCATAATTTCCACTCCCCTTCCTGTGGATATAAGTTTGATGCACATAATCACTCCATTGGTAATTCTCAAGTCATTGATATGAATTTGATAAGAGTAATTTTAACTCATTCTCCATTTGTTGAGTTAAACATCCAATTCGTTGGTATTGATTTTACAAGAATATGTGTGAATGTCCTTTGATTGTTTTACACTGAATATACAATCATATTTAGTGTATTTATATTTGTCACACATAATTATGTCATTGATTTATCCTTAACCTAAGGATACAACCTTTACAAGAGATTTCATCTCAATTTACATTCCATTGAGACTTCTTTGTTGATATACACCAAATCACTTTTATGTGGTGTATATAACGTACTTTGACATAGTATATCATGAATCCCTTTATTCTCATGATATTACAAAGTTTTTATTACCACAATTATTTGTATTCAAGTGTCTCTTTTGGTTAGAATCTCTAACCAAAATACCATTTTTAAATGTTTTAAATACTTATTCTTCTAAATCTTGCTCATTAATGTCCATGTTTTAAAAAAGGTTTTAAGGATTTATTTATATGGACATTAAAGTTTTAGAAATTAAAACTCCTTTTAAAAAGTTTCAAAGTGGTATGGGACACTTTGATTCAAAAATCTACTTTTAAACGGCTTCTTGACAAATAGTGTGACTTTTAAATGTTTTCAAGAAAAGGGGGATATTTCTCTCAAATAGTTTTGATGATTATTTTCATCTATGTCAACATCCTTCATTACTCTTGATTGAGGTTAATGTGATACAATACAATCTTCTATATTGTATCGAATGAGTTATGTTTGACTGTGGATGTGCTATTTTTATACCATTCATGGTTTGTGGTAAAAGTATTGACATTTCGTATGCTAGTTTTTAATACGAATGTTTATGTTATGTTTAAACCTATTCATATGAGGAATGCATTGGACTTAATAAGTGACGGGTGGAGCCCGCTATAGCTCCTCGATGCATCGGTAGGTCTCATGAGACAAACTAGTGTCTTGGCACAAGGCCTTGGCAAAATCTTATTTGTAGTCTTGGCACGAGGCCTTGGCTATGTGGTTATGATAGTCTGGCATTATGCATTCCATCATTATGAAAGTGGTTATTGATATTGCATGTGATCATTCGACTAGTAGAATGTCCATGTGAGTAAGTAAATGGCATTATTTCATTTTACCTTCGCCATTTTATGCTGAGTTTAAATTTAAATTTAAAAGGCTTTTGTTTTAGTTATAAATTGCCTTAAGTGTTTATGCTTATTTATGAAAGCTTCTGCTATAATGTTATCCTTACTGAGCATCCGAGCTCACCCCTTTCAATGTTTTATTTTTCCCAGGATTATGAAGAAGTAATTTATGAATGACCTGCAGGGATAGTATGAGGGGATATGAAGACAAGATGTTTTTTTTTTATGATGTAATGTAAAAATTTATGGATGTATCTAGTTATTCCAAGGCTACTAAACTAATCGGTCTTTCGAGACTTGATCTTTCTCATAATCATGCCAATGTTACGAAGTAATGCACCGACTCTAGGTAATTAGGGTCGGGGCGTTACAGTTGGTATCAGAGGAAGTTTAGTACAAACCTTGGTAGCTAGATTTAGATAAACTCTGATTAGAGCACGTAGACCTAAGATGAACTTTGAGGACTAGTATAAAAGAACTTCCTAGAATTTTGGTATTGTAGAGATTTTGTGAGTTTTCCGAGCAATACATCCCTGTCTGGATATGAGCAGGTAGAGGCGGCTCTGGCACAGATGTACCTAGGGGTAAAACCCGAAAACACCGCTTTGAGCTCGACTCGAACGGGAACTGGTGCACGACAACGGGCCTTGCTGCACTCTTGGTTACGACACTCCCGGGGGATATGCTTAGGATAATTTACATTTTCTTTACAAACCAATTTAAGTAATATATATATAAGATGAGATTAAATGACCTTGGTTAATCCTAATATGTTTCAAATTGAGAATATGGTGACATTTTAATCTCTAAATGATTTTACGACTACTATTACTCACACAATGCTTTATGGTTTTAGTCAATGGCTGGATTCCAAGGAAGTCATAGTGACTTTGAGAATGATGTACAAGATGGGAACGGTGGTGGCAATGAGCAACAAAATGGAATGTTGATAGGCTTAAAAGATATCGTCTTTATGCCAAATCAGTTTTCCAAAAATATGATCAACAACATATATATTAACCAACTCCCAGACTCAACAAGGAAGAGAAAGGTGATAAATGATAAGAGCTCCAGCAATGGAGACCATGGAGAAAAGAACCCTCAATTTTCATCATGCAGGAAATGTGGAAAGAGACACCCAGGAAAGTGTCTCAATGGGACAACAAAATGTTTTACGTGCGGGAAGGAAGGACATAAAGTAAAGAATTGCCGAAGAAAAATGAAGAGTACTATGGAAGAAGATAAAAATGGTCCCAAGAGTCCATTTACAGTCATTTGCCGTAAATGTAGGGGACCTGGCCATTACCTGAGTGAATGTCCTATTCTATAGGATATTTTCTTGGTCAAAGGAGAAGCTATGTGGGAATAAATGGTTGGAGAAATGTTTAAAAAGTATTATCACTCCTTGTTGATGGGTTTACTATGGAATAATTTTCTCTTGTATTTGTAACCCCACAGTTTTCCATGTGAGAATTATATTTGAGGAAGAATTGTCTCTTCTCTTGTGGATATAGGTATAAATAACCATTTGGATTTATATGATCATTGGGGTTTGAGAGAATTATAAGTTATTCTAATTTGGGATGAAGATTCAAGGTATGATATAACATTTGTGGTTAAATTTATGATATAGTATTTTGAAAAATTTATCTCATTTTGGAAATATTATAAAATATAGTTTTTGAAAAAGGGCAACACGTAGACCGTGTGACAACCCGTCGCGTCGGACAAAGCTATGGGAATCGAACCCACAACCAAAGTGCGATTGGGATTTATCGCCTACCACTGGACTACGTGAAGTCCCTGGTTAGTGTGATTTTTTTTAGTTAAATGATTTTATTGATCAATAATAAGTTGATTTGGGTTCTTATTTCATATCAAAAGAATACCCTTGGTATAGGAAAATGATTTGGTGATTAAGTGATAAATGTTATTTTGGAAGATGTTCGCTTTGTTGGGAATACTATATGACCAAGGAAAATAGAATACTATGGGGTTTCATTTGTGGAGTAATGATAGATTTTTATCTACGTTTTTATTGTGGATTTATAGTGATTTGGGTTATTTATGGAAATGATTAACCTATAATAGAGAATATGTGATTAGGTTAATTACTTTTGAGTATGTGACTTTAAGAGTATCTGATGTCATTTGGAGATACAATTTAACATGGGAGACTACATAATCAAATTCTTCTATGTTTTGGGTTTCAATATTAGTTTGGATTATATTAAAGGATTTTAAGGACAATTGGTTATTGAATGGTATCTATTTAACTTTGGGGTATTGTTGGTTTAATTTTAGAAATTAAGATTAGTGCATATTTATCTCAATGAATATCCTTTTGGGGGATCATTAGATCATTCACTGACCATTTTGGTTTTGATTAATCTTCAAAGACAATGTAAATATATGGTTTATCCTTCATGGATCATGTGATTCTATAGAAGTTTATTCTATCTCTTCCAGTGTGACCAAGTCTTCTTGAATACTCATCGTTTAAAAAAAAGAGTTAGTGGTGGAAATTTATTAAAGAATGAAAATATACTTAAAATGTAAGTATATCTCTTAATGTTCTTAGTCAATATCATAAATGAATTCCTATTCCTTATGTAATGTAACTTTAAAAAAAATGTTGTCCGTTTACTTTCCTAACTAGGAGACTAATGGTCGTTTGTCCCAACACAAGTTTGTGGTTTTCTCATTGTTAACTTTCTCCTGATCATGATTTCTATCCCTCTCCATCAGAACTTGACACTTAGTTTATCATCCATATCCATGTTTTCTTACATGGAATCCTAGTATGGGTTATCTTGGATGACCCCTATACCTCTCTTTCTTTCTTTTAAAGTGATAGTTTTATTGACTCTTTTTCCGATGTGGGACTTTCCATTATATTCCCAAGGAAAATTTTAAAAATTGCGAGGACGCAATTTATTGAAGGAGGGTAGAATGTAACACCCCAAGCTTCCTCGGTATGTTTCCTTTCGAATAATGCAATGACGTGCATTGTACGCAACTTCGAGATTTTAACACACCACAACCAATCAAACTAGCCGTTATGAATAGTAATACCTACTTTTTGAAATTATATATATTTTATATTTCAAAATGGACTTCATTTTTGGATTCGGAATATCGAATTTATCCTAAGGTGAAATTTTGGTACTTTTCGGATAACTTTCATATTTTGATGAATAGTGAAAATTACTAAATTTTAATTAAAAACAACTTTTTTAATCAAAATAATTAATAGTGATAAATTGTGAATTTGAGTGGTTTTAAAGTATATTTAGAATATATTTTTACCATTTAATATAATGTTGGTCATTGGAAATAATTTTACAATTAAACCGAACATAAACAAGTGTCAATCTTTTGATAGTTATTATCTCTTAAAAATACGCTCTTTGTTTTGACAGCGGGAATTAATTTTAAATTAATTTCTGCCACTTCTGTGTTTTGAATTTAGAAAAATGGATTCCATATTTGGAATCAGGATGTCCAAATTGTGTAAATAGGTAACTTTTATTTTTAGACATTTTGAATAATTACTGCGGTAAATATTTTATTTACCATGGTTAAGGGTAAATCCGGTAAATAAGGGTTAAAAAAATAATATTATAATAATACTAAATTACCCTAAAACGTGTCTTAACCCTATTGGTTGATACATTGTCGACCATGGGCATCTTTGGGTCTATTTTGGGACCCCATGGATCCACTTGTAAGTGATAATGACACATTATATTAATAAAGCTAAAATAAAAAATAAAAATGGCATAAGCTTACATCTTTTAGAAGAACAATTTTTACATAGGGTTATACATGTTGGATTTTCGATTATAAATATTCATTAGAAAGCCAAAAAGATTTCCTACATAATGATATTTTATTTATAATTTTTAGACATTAAATAATCTATTTTATTTTTGACACAATGATGATGCAGTAATTACTATAATAGTGAAAAATTAAAATAAGTGATATTATAAATACCCAAATAAATATAATATGAAACTTTTAATGAATTAAACTAATTTTCTAGGATAATATGATATATTAGGATTGATTTAATTGACTTTGTTCGAAGTAATCAATCTGTTATGAGTTTCACAAAAATCAACTATTGAATAGTGTCAAAATTGACATAAAAGAGTTCTTAAAACAAATATTATATTATTAATTGATATTAAATTCCTAAAAATCTAAGGTTCGGCCAAAAGACTTATATCAGGATAGGTTCATCATTAATGGACCACTTGTGGGTCGCTTGGATGTATATAGTAAGTTTATTAACCATATTATATAAAAATATAAAGAGACATTGTAAAAGTGAAACTAATTAACGTAGAGTTAATACTTAAAGATAAGGTTAATATAAGTACCCAAACCTGTCTAAATTCTATTGGATGAGTTTTTTTCGACCTATCCTCACCTCATACTTTGAATAGTCAACTTTGGAGCCTTTGGAAACCGAATATGAATTTATTATAAATTAATATTTCTAGCTTTTCCAAAGGTGCCCCTCACCCCTCTTATAAAAGGGCACTCCTCCTTCTCATTTACTCACACATCTCAAGCCACTTGGCTCGTCCAAACTCTGCCCAAATAAGCTCCCCACATCCCTATCCTCCTCCTTGAAGCTTCCCCTTAGGCAGAAATCATTTCAACAAGTCCTTTGGTTCCAACCAAAGTGAGTTACCTAAATTAAAGGTAACGATTTCTCTTAAATTATTTTCATTTATTTTGCTTCTTCAACCCCCAAACTCTTTTTATTTCCCTTCTTTTGTAACAACACCAGTATCCTCAATATACTAGGATGTTGTTATAAGAATTATTCAAACTACACATACACACAACTCCATCTAATGGATGATGAACATAATGTTTCTGTGGATGGCAAACTAACGCCTCACGAAACGATGATTGTTCAAAAACATCTTACCGCCTCTCATGGTGGCCATTATGATGGAACTGTAATTAAATATGATATTAATGATATATATTTTATATATAAGCTTCTGTAATTCCATTTTATTTCATACCATTATTCGTTTCATGTTGTATATACATACGATAATTTCATTTGAGGAAGTGCGGACTACCGCCCCCTTAAAATGATATGACTCGTTCATACCACACATGGAACGTATAAAGGATGGTGTTAATGAAATTAAGTAACATATATAAAATATTATATTATACTATAATAGTAATATACCTATGTATCATTTGGATTCGATTCTTTTAAAATAAAAATTAAATGGAAGTAGCGTTCGTGCGTACGTACGGACTACCGTCTCCACGAACGCGATGAGATTCATTCTCCATCGTATCCATTCAAGTATAATTATCATTTAATGATTTAAAAATTATGTTTAAGGACATGATATCATTCTGGATATGAATAAGATACAACAAACATGACTTATGTAACAAAACATATAAAAGAAAATGAGTAAGTTAACACCCGAAACGGCGTTAATACTAAGATATTATTAACAAATCAATGTTAAAAGATCATATATGATATCATATTAAAGTAAATGATTCTTGTATTATTCAATAACAATTATTTCACCATTATACAGGAGGTAAACCTACCATCGACCAAGGAAAAAGTACAAAGTAAGGGATTTTCTAATCTCACTTTTAATTTCGTGAGAATTCTATTGTTCACCACTTAATTATTGCATGTGGTGTATGTGTACTGCCCATGATTGTATTCATTGTGTAATATACTTTAATTTATGGGTATTTACATCATCATGGTATGATACTTCTTTCATGGGTGTATGTTTCGAAAGTTACCTAATCGATAAGGGAATTTGAGATTTCAATTTCCACTCATTTGGCTTTACACATATTTCATTGATTATATTACCCCAAGATTATGTGTGGAATCACTATTCATTTGATTATGTCATAATTTCCACTCCCCTTCCTGTGGATATAAGTTTGATGAACATAATCACTCCATTGGTAATTCTCAAGTCATTGATATGAATTTGATAAGAGTAATTTTAACTCATTCTCCATTTGTTGAGTTAAACATCCAATTCGTTGGTATTGATTTTACAAGAATATGTGTGAATGTACTTAGATTGTTTTACACTGAATATCCAATCATATTTAGTGTATTTATATTTTTCACACATAATTATGTCATTGATTTATCCTTAACCTAAGGATACAACCTTTACAAGAGATTTCATCTCAATTTACATTCCATTGAGACTTCTTTGTTGATATACACCAAATCACTTTTATGTGGTGTATATAACGTACTTTGACATAGTATATCATGAATCCCTTTATTCTCATGTTATTACAAAGTTTTGATTACCACAATTATTTGTATTCAAGTGTCTCTTTTGGTTAGAATCTCTAACCAAAATACCATTTTTAAATGTTTTAAATACTTATTCTTCTAAATCTTGCTCATTAATGTCCATGTTTTAAAAATGGTTTTAAGGATTTATTTATATGGACATTAAAGTTTTAGAAATTAAAACTCCTTTTAAAAAGTTTCAAAGTGGTATGGGACACTTTGATTCAAAAATCTACTTTTAAATGGCTTCTTGACAAATAGTGTGACTTTTAAATGTTTTCAAGAAAAGGGGGATATTTCTCTCAAATAGTTTTGATGATTATTTTCATCTATGTCAACATCCTTCATTACTCTTGATTGAGGTTAATGTGATACAATACAATCTTCTATATTGTATCGAATGAGTTATGTTTGACTGTGGATGTGCTATTTTTATACCATTCATGGTTTGTGGTAAAAGTATTGACATTTCGTATGCTAGTTTTTAATACGAATGTTTATGTTATGTTTAAACCTATTCATATGAGGAATGCATTGGACTTAATAAGTGATGGGTGGAGCCCGCTATAGCTCCTCGATGCATCGGTAGGTCTCATGAGACAAACTAGTGTCTTGGCACAAGGCCTTGGCAAAATCTTATTTGTAGTCTTGGCACGAGGCCTTGGCTATGTGGTTATGATAGTCTGGCATTATGCATTCCATCATTATGAAAGTGGTTATTGATATTACATGTGATCATTCGACTAGTAGAATGTCCATGTGAGTAAGTAAAGGGCATTATTTCATTTTACCTTCGCCATTTTATGCTGAGTTTAAATTTAAATTTAAAAGGCTTTTGTTTTAGTTATAAATTGCCTTAAGTGTTTATGCTTATTTATGAAAGCTTCTGCTATAATGTTATCCTTACTGAGCATCCGAGCTCACCCCTTTCAATGTTTTATTTTTCCCAGGATTATGAAGAAGTAATTTATGAATGACCTGCAGGGATAGTATGAGGGGATATGAAGACAAGATGTTTTTTTTTATGATGTAATGTAAAAATTTATGGATGTATCTAGTTATTCCAAGGCTACTAAACTAATCGGTCTTTCGAGACTTGATCTTTCTCATAATCATGCCAATGTTACGAAGTAATGCACCGACTCTAGGTAATTAGGGTCGGGGCGTTACACTCTTAGTAATGATTTTAACATTGTAATTAGTATTTATAAGTAGAAATGAAAAATGAGAATAAATAAAGAAAAGAGAAACGATTGCCTCATCCTGTAGAGTTGTGTCACATGAATCCCATTTTTTAGGTATTGGGTGGGAGGTAGCATCATTGATATTCATTCATGAACAATCCTAAGTCGAGCTTCCACATGTGAATCTTGAACGAAATCACCTACGGAAGAAGTTCAAATTAGTCGAAATTAGCACTAGATAAATGTTATCCAACACTTCCCATTAATCTATCACAATCGCACACATTACTCTTAGGTCATATACAAGTGTTATAAGGGTTTATGTTTCGAGGCCTTAGTTACATAATGTGTAATTATTTTTTATAAATAAAATTTTGATTCCATTATTTTCTATTTTAAGAATAGTGTTTGATAAATTGATTTTTTGGAAAAAAAAATGTAATTTTTAGAAAGATAAAAATTATTATAATAAATTAATGTATTATTAATAATATTTATTTTAATTAAATTGTGAGGTAAAACACTTTTATTTAATTATATACAAAAATAATAATTTTTTATCAAATGTCGGAAACTTTACTATGAATTTTTAATCGGATATTATTTTCATTAAATATTTTCTATATTTAAAGAAAAAAATTAATATTTAGTGAATTATTATGATAAAATTTAAGGTTCCGGGCGCAGCGGAAGCGCGTTGGTGGGTTTTCCCAACATAATTTTTCGTTAAACAATGTTCAATCCGAGATCCGTCATGATATAAAACGCCGAATCTTCGGAATAGAACGAAGAACAAAAAGAAAAGAAGAGTCCTGGAACCCTTGATAAGGATCATCATATGTTGATTATAATTAATTTAATTAATGCATAAGAATTACCTCATTGGAATTCTTTCTTCGTTGATGTGTTCGGTCACGATTCGGTGATTCGTCGTTGCGTCATAGAATCCAAGTGTAGGAGTCCTCTAGCGGTGATCCACATGTGTGTCACGTATCTTCGGACGTCGTCGAAGAGATCTCCGGGTGCTAGCGCGGAAGAACCTTCGCGTGCGATGTCCGCCTTCGACCTCCTTGATTCAGTGGAGGATCTTGCTCTCATAACTTGAGGGCGTTCTTGGTGGAAAGGGAATTCTCTCTTGGCTTGAGAGTATTTCCAAATCCGTTGTGCACAAAAATGGCTCTACAAAATGTTGGGGTTGTGAGGATATTTATAATCATGTTTGAGGTCAATAGAGTTATGACAATAAATAAACGTGTTACGAGTTTTATTTATTTCATTAAATCTTATTGAAAACCCCCCCATGTCGAATTATTAATTCCTTGACATGCGCCCACACTGATTATAATAAATATCATTTAATAAAACAATTTTAAATCCTCAAAATCCCAACTGGAAAAACTACACGGCGTGTAATAATTAATACACGGCGTGTACTTTTATTTTCCATCTTTCTCCACCACATTTATTAGACCTTGAGTAATGACTATTTATTTCTTAAATAAATTTAACTACATTACTCGCTAATAAATATATTATTTCGTCCACAATATATTCTCTTGAATAAATAGTGTCAAAATAAATGCGATCATACATCCTTAAATAATTATTAAACCATAGTTGGGAATAATATTTATTTAACTTGTTAAATTAATATTTAACTGAGATGCATGGACACACTTAGTGTGTGACCCTCTAGGCCTCTTTCTTAGTGTTATTAGGCTGAGCCTACCTAAATTCCAAGGTTAGTGTCTAGAAACATGCCAAGGCACCCATAGAGGAAGAAGTTAACACCGCAATGATGTGTTACCTCCTACGAACGCTTACCGTGTAATATTATCCCTTTGTCTCGATATCTCCAATCAAGAGGGTTGCATGCTAGTGCCATCAACCCATGTGTTTGATTATTCTTTCTTTGACTTCCCGAAATTGAACTTACCCATACCTTACCATGGCCATGGATTAATTTAGGCTATATAAATTTCATCAAAGGGCCTGAGATATCTACTTCCGTTATGGAACGGAAGGGACAAATCCTTTCTCGCATTATCTATTAATGTGGTATTACTCGTGACACACCCAACGTATCCTACCTCGCTGCGAACAGTGTGTCGTCACAGTTTTCGTCAATACATCTAAGTGCGCGAGTTGTAATACCTATTAATAATAATCTTAAAGTCTAAGGATCAATACACACGTCCGTAGATAGGAACATCCAATGACACTATGAAATGTGGATTTCCTACTGGCGGGTCTCGTTCTCATAATATCCTCCTAGATATTACCAAGGACGCACACCATGAGAAGGTGCCTCAAAGTTTTATGAGTCCTCACCCCTAATGACCTGTATTATTTGTGTCCCTCAAATAATATCATCCGTCCATAGAACATACATTCAAAAACAGTGTTATGGCACTTCCGGGTTCTCATCATAGTAGGGATCCGCTACGACCCTTTAATGCAACAGTTGTTCTTAGGACATTATCACATGACATGTCACGCAGAAGAACAATCAAGATGTGATAAGTCATTTATTTAATGAATAAAGTACAAAGTATTTGGTTCTAGACCACCAACTCCAACAGACTCCCACTTGGACTAGAGCCAACTGCTAACAACGTTTAACCCGCTATCTCTCACATGATATTCATGCTTCTGCTGAGATAGGCCTTTAGTCATGGGGTCCGCCACGTTCTCTTCCGTGGACACTCTGCTCACTACAAATTCACCCCTTTGATAGAAATCCCTCAAGAGGTGATACTTCCGGAGTATGTGCTTTGTCCGTTGATGTGACCTTGGTTCTTTTGCAAGAGCCACCGCTGCAGTATTATCACAATATAATGTAATGGGATCTTTACTGCTAGGAACCACATCAAGATCCTGGACAAAGTTTCGAATCCAAATGGATTCTTTGGCTACATCAGAAGCCGCTATATACTCAGACACCGCTGTAGAATCGGTGACAACTGGCTGCTTTGAACTCTTCCATCTCACAGCTCCTCTATTGAGACAGAAAACATATCCAGATTGCGACTTCAGATCATTCTGATCTGTTTGAAAACCAGCATCAGCATACCCTCTGATGGCAAGCTCCTCGTCTCCTCCATACACCAGGAAAATGTCCTTGGTTCTTCTCAGATACTTAAGGATAGTCTTAACAGCAGTCCAATGTTGTTCTCCTAGATCTGCTTGATATATTCCTACCATGATCAGTGCATAGGCAACATCAATCCTGGTACATAACATGTAATACATGATGGATCCTATAGCCGAAGCGTATGGGATCTTTCTCATCGTATCTTTCTCCTGTTGTGTCTGGGGACACATTTTCTTAGAAAGATGTAAGCCATGTGACACTGGAACCAATCCCCTCTTAGAAAGATGTAATCCATGACCTGGATGCTTGCTTCAATCCATAAATGGATTTCTGAAAATTGCAAACCCATTTGGCTTCACCTGGTGTCACAAACCCTTCTGGTTGTGTCATATAGAAATCTTCATGAAGGTTCCCATTAAGGAATGCTGTTTTGACATCCATCTACCAAATCTCATAGTCATGGTAAGCTTCTATGGCAAGTATGATTCTTATGGATTTAAACATGGAAACTTGCAAGAAGGTTTCATCATAGTCAATTCCTTGACGCTGTCTGAATCCTTTAGCCACTATCCTTGCTTTATAGGTTCTAACTTGACCTTCCATGTCCAGATTTCTTTTGAATATCCATTTGCATCCAACAGGCTTTACATTAACTGGCTCATCGACCAGAACCCAAACTTGGTTCTGATACATGGAATCCATCTCAGAATTCATAGCTTCTAGCCATCTTGCAGCTTCTGAGCTTTATACTGCTTCCTTGTAGCAGAGAGGTTCATCATTGTCCAACAATAATGATTCACCATCCTCGGTGACTAGGAAACAAAATCTCTCTGGTTACCTTACCTCTCTTGAGCTCCTACGCAGTACTTGTGTTTCTGGAACATCTTCCACGGGGACCTGTGGAACTTGTTCCTGTACCAACTCCTGTGTATCTTGAGCATCAACTTCGTCGAATTCAATCTTTCTCCCACTATTCTTCTTGAGGATGTGCTCCCTCTCAAGAAATACAGCTTGTCTGGCGACAGTCACTTTCTTGTCTTGGGGGTTATATAGGTAATATCCTTTCGTTTCCTTGGGATATCCTATAAAGATACACTTCGTTCCCCGGGGTTCTAGTTTGTTGTCTGAGAAGGCCTTAACAAACACCTCGCATCCCCATACACGTGTGTGAGACAAAGTGGGTTTCCTTACATTCCATAACTCGGATGGAATTCCATTTGCCGCCTTAGTTGGTACTCAGTTTAAGGTGTATGTTGCAGTTTGTAATGCATATCCCCAAAAGGATAATGGAAGATCCACATGACTCATCATCGACCTCACCATGTCCAACAAGGTGAGGTTCCTCCTTTCACTAACACCATTCCACTGTGGTGTATAAGAAGGAGTGATCTGAGATAGAATCCCAGACTCCCATAGAAGATCGATGAACTCTTGGTTCAGATATTCTCCACATCGATCCGATCGAAGCTTCTTTATCTTCTTACCAAGTTGATTCTCTACTTCATTCTTGAATTCCTTAAATTTCACTAAGGACTCTAACTTATACCTCATTAAGTACACATAGCCATATCTACTCAAATCATCAGTAAAAGTAATAATTTAAGAATATCCACCTCTATCTTCTACTAGAAATGGTCCACACACATCTGTGTGTACCAATCCTAGAAGCTCTGTGGCCCTTTCACCTTGTTCACCAAAAGGCATCTTGGTCATTTTTCCTTGTAAACAAGCGTGACATCTATCAAGTGGTTTTAGCTTAGTAGAGTCTAAATATCCATCTTGGCAGAGCTTTGTCAAGAGCTTCTTGTTCACATGACCAAGTAGGTGATGCCATAACTGGGTGATGTATGAGTCATGTGAGTTTGTTTCGTTATCGATTGCCAACACTTGGTTTTCGTAATTTAATACATACAAACCATTATTCAAATGTTCCATACCATAACATACGTTTTTCTTATAAAAGATACAACCCTTATTTCCAAACTTGAAAATAAATCCATCCATATCCAAACAAGATACAGAAATTATGTTCTTGGTAACAGTAGGAACAAAATAACAGTTTTGTAAAACCAAAATCATGCCAGTTGGCAATGAGAGGTGATAGTCGCCAATAGCCAACGCAGCCAGCCTTGTGCCATTGGCAGCTCGAAGACCCACCTCTCCTATGGCGATCTTTCTAAATCTACTTGGTTCCTGCATTTGAATACAGATGTGAGCCCCCACAAGCTGTATCTAATACCCAATGTGTAGAAATAGAAAGATTTCACTCGATAACAAACGCACCTTTAGCATCCCCACGCTTCTGGGTTCAGTTCCTCTTCCAGTGGCCCTGCTTGCCACATGCAAAACACACTGCCTCTCATTCCTTGCCCTGCCTCTGGATCTTCCCCTTCTTGGAGGGACAGTGCTCGGGGGCTTCATACCGTTTATAAGTCTTTGGCCCCTTTGCCTTGTCCTTCCTTTTCTTGTTCACCATAAGGACCGCGGGTTTGTCACGCCCCATGTCCTTATCTACCTGGAGAATCAAGGTCAAAAGCTCCAATAGACTCTTCTCATTGCTGATCATGTTATAGTTGACAATAAAGCTAGAGAAGGTCTTGGGCAGTGATGATAGTATGAGATCTGTACGCAACTCATCCGGAAATTTAATCCCTAAGATGTCCAGGCATCCAATGTAGCCAATAAGCTTGACTACATGAGGCCCAGCTGGCGTAGACTCTCGAAGCTTCATGGTAAACAAATCATTGGAGATCTCATACCACTCCTGTCTCGCCTTCTCTTGGTAGAGATCTTTAAGGTGAGACATCATGCTATACGCATCCATGTTTTCATGTTGCTTCAAGAGCTCATTAGACATGGATGATAGCATGAAACACTGGACATCTGTGGCATCATCCATGTGTTTCATATAGAGAGATAATTCCTCATCACTAGCCTCTTTCCCAGGGGAAACTAGAATAGGCTCTTCCAGCACATATAATTTCCTTTCGTGGCGAAGGACGACGTGTAAAAGCCTCTGCCACTCTTGTAAATTGGTGCCGGTGAGAAGGTATTATTTTTCGAGTATGGTGCGCAATGATATGTTTGAAGTCATTTTCTTGTCGTTTCTACAAATTAAGATGAGAAAATATTTAGTACTTTATTACAAAATTTGAGAAAAATAAATAAATAAATACTTATTAGTCTCCCACTATTTTATCGAAATCCAATATCCCTCACCATTGACTTCGGAATATTCTATTGCGTGAATATTCTAGTGGAAAGGATCCATATTTCCCTTTTCATTACCCCAACAAGGGTTGGTCAAGCAACTTGAAGGGTTTTAGGTAGGCATTCCAAATGCCAACTGCATTAACTCGAAGTTCCTTGATCCGCTGAGTAGACTCCCCAATCCTGAAATCCTTTTTGGATTTTCTCAACCTTTGCCTCTTGGTCACACCAAGTCCTACTGTGGCAGTCAACCCTTGATGCAAACCAAGTCAAGTCAACCCAAAACCTTGAATTAGAATTCCCCGATAATTAAAAGCACCCCAACTAGGGTTGGTCAAGCACTTTGAACTATGGTTCGATTCTAACCAAGATTATGGAAGGCTATGCCGACTTAATATTTATTTTGAGGGATTTTATCCGTATACGTAAATTTCCATTTTATTATCTTTGATTACATGGTTGTTAATATTAAGTGGGATATACTTAAGTGATTAACCATGTCTAAGATAATATTTATGTATAAGCCAATTTTATTTTAGTTCCATCTTGCATGCTCATTTAATTCATTAATTATGTGATTGTGACAACACACCCACAATAAATAAACCATGCAACTGACAGAAATAAAATAAATGGTATGATCATGAGCTTTTATATTGGTTAGTTTATCTAGTGGTTGATAAACTAACCCAAGACCTAGGGGAGAAACACCTTGAACCTTTCAAGTTCGTGTTTATATCTTTCCACCTGTCCACCTTTGTATCTCATTGGATTGGTTTCACCTTGGCTCCTGACTTGAGCCGCCTCCACTAGCTTGGGAGCTCCATCAATTACATATGCATTTATCTCACATGCAGGTGAGGGGAAAAACGGGGGGTTTTACATAAAAGAATCCTTGGGCGAGCAGGCCCTACATATTAATGAGGAGATGTCTCACAGGCCAACAAATTTAATTTAAATAAATAAATTAAAAGAAACCATTCACATACAAAGGTCTTGTTCTAGCTCATGATCATCCATACATGCAACGATATTTACTCATAAATAAAACTAGCATTCAATTCTTTAATCATTCTTGTTTAAGATAAATCACGCTTGAATCAATTAATTATCTTTAATTAATCAATCCTTTTATCTTAAATCCCTTTTTCTGAATTTCCTTGAGATTCTCATCCATCATAATTTTAAACAAATAAATTCATTTAAAATTATCCTTGTACGTAACTTGTACCTTGGAGGCAACCCGGTGAATTCCCATTTATTACGCAGATGTAAAATTAAACATATATATATAAAACACCTATCATGTGTTGTGCCTCAGCTTTACGCCTACACCATGGTACACGTCTCAAGGGTTTGTATAATATAATAATAAATTTTAATAAATCTGCGTAATTTGGGTGAGTACACGGCGTGTAGTTCCGACTACACGGCGTGTACTTTTTCTTCACCGTCCATCCAAAGTACACGCCCGGGGATAAGGCGTATTAATGTACTTTGGAAATTTTCGGAGTACACGGCGTGTACAGTGGGACACACGCCATGTAGTTTCCGCGTTACACAGTTTCTAGCGGGGTAGTCCGTGTATGGAGTACACGACCCAACCCTAACCCGAAGGGACTACACGCCGTGTTCATTGGACCACACGGCGTGTATTCTAGAAACCGTGTGCCACCTGTTTCTGGTCAATACACGGTGTCTTAAATTCTTAGAAATAATCCAATACACGGCCTGATTTGGCGGATCAGTCAATGCATTGAACCTAGACTACATGGCATGTACTTCCGAATACACACCGTGTATTCTGGTATTATATGGCCAGAAACGTTTGGCTCCTCCGGATGAGTTCCTCTATTTTATTTTAATAAAAATTAAAAGAAAAAAACCATTTCTGTGAGGTGAACGAGAAACGAGGGAGGAGGAACAGATCTCGAGATTCAGATTTCCAGAACGATTAAACATGAATTGAAATAACTAAATTATTAAATGTGTAAATCATCAATGAAAAACTAAATAATTATAAGCAACGATATGACCTCTCTGATACCACTTGAAGGTTCCGGGCGCAGCGGAAGCGCGTTGGTGGGTTTTCCCAACTTAATTTTTTGTTAAACAATGTTCAATCCGAGATCCGTCACGATATAAAACGCCAAATTTTTGGAATAGAACGAAGAACGAAAAGAAAAGAAGAGTCCCGGAACCCTTGAGGAGGATCATCATATGTTGATTATAATTAATTTAATTAATGCATAAGAATTACCTCATTGGAATTCTTTCTTCATTGATGTGTCCGGTCATGATTCGGTGATCCGTCGTTGCGTCATAGAATCGAAGTGTAGGATTCCTCTAGCGGTGATCCACATGTGTGTCACGTATCTCCAGACGTCGCCGAAGAGATCTCCGGGTGCTAGCGCAGAAGAACCTTCGCTTGCGATGTCCGCCTTCGACCGCCTTAATCCGGTGGAGGATCTTTCTCTCGTAACTTGAGGGAGTTCTTGGTGGAAAGGGAATTATCTCTTGGCTTGAGAGTATTTCCAAATCCGTTGTGCACAACAGTGGATCTACAAAATGTTGGGGTTGTGAGGATATTTATAATCATGTTTGAGGTCAATAGATTTATGGCAATAAATAAATGCGTTACGCGTTTTATTTATTTCATTAACTCATATTGAAACCCCCCCCCCATGTCGAATTATTAATTCCTTGACATGCACCCACGCTGATTATAATAAATATCATTTAATAAAACAATATTAAATCCTCAAAATCCCAACTGGAAAAACTAAATGGCGTGTAATAATTAATACACGGCGTGTACTTTTATTTTCCATTTTTCTCCACCACATTTATTAGACCTTGAGTAATTACTATTTATTTATTAAATAAATTTAACTGCATTACTCGCTAATAAATATATTATTTTGTCCACAATATATTCTCTTGAATAACTAGTGTCAAAATAAATGTGATCATACATCCTTAAATAATTATTAAACCACGGTCGGGAATAATATTTATTTAACTTGTTAAATTAATATTTAACTGAGATACATGGACACACTTAGTGTGTGACCCTCTAGGCCTCTTTCTCAGTCGCATTAGGCTGAGCCTACCTAAAGTCCAAGGTTAGCATCTTGCAACATGCCAAGGCACCCATAGAGGAAAAAGTTAATGCCGCAATGACGTGTTACCTCCTACGAATGCTTACCGTGTAATATTATCCCTTTGTCTCGATATCTCCAATCAAGCGGGTTGCATGCTAGTGCCATCAACCCATGTTCTTGATTATTCTTTCTTTGACTTCCCAGAATTGAACTTGCCCATACCTTACCATGGCCATGGATTTATTTAGGATATATCAATTTCATCAAAGGTCCTGATATATCTACTTCTGTTATGGAACGGAAGGGACAAATCCTTTCTCGCATTATCTATTAATGTGGTATTACTCATGACGCACCCAACGTATCCTACCTCACTGCGAACAGTGTGTCATCACAGATTTCATCTATACATTTAAGTGTGCGAGTTGTAGTACCCATTAATAATAATCTTAAAGTCTAAGGATCAATACACACGTCCGTAGATAGGAACATCCAATGACATTATGAAATGTGGATTTCCTACTGGCGAGTCTCGTTCTCATAATATCCTCCTAGATATTACCAAGGGCGCACACCATAAGAAGGTGCCTCAAAGTTTTATGAGTCCTCACCCCTAATGACCTGTATTATTTGTGTCCCTCAAATAATATCATCCGGCCATAGAACATACATTCAAGAACAGTGTTATGGCACTTCTGGGTACTCATCATAGCAGGGATCCGCTACAACCCTTTAATGCAACAGTTGTTCTTAGGACATTATCACATGACATGTCACGCAGAAGAACAATCAAGATGTGATAAGGATTTTATTTAATGAATAAAGTACAAAGTAGTTGGTTCTAGACCACCAACTCCAACAAAAATAAATATCATTTTTCTAATCAACATGTCAAAATTATTTTAGGTTGAATTTATGAAAATTTTCTAAAATACTTTAGTTTTTCATGAATAGTAAAACTCCATTTTGAGTTTTTTTGTATGTTTAATGTCATCATAATGATATAATAAGTAATATAAAATTATAATATACTCTTATGGGATAAAATATTATAATATTTGTCCCATTTTTCCAATACCATGGTC
Source organism: Viscum album (assembly GCA_963277665.1). Classification (NCBI taxonomy): domain Eukaryota; kingdom Viridiplantae; phylum Streptophyta; class Magnoliopsida; order Santalales; family Viscaceae; genus Viscum; species Viscum album. The sequence continues at coordinate 51,487,363 of OY728161.1, read as the reverse complement.
AAATACCATGGTAAATCCCATGGTTTTGCATTTACCACTACCAAGGTGTCTAAGGAAATTAATTAAAAAATCTTCCTCTTTTGATATAAATACTCATTAATTTATAAATTTCTATTCACTTAAAATTCATCCTCCACAAATATCTGATATATTTACCTCCCAATTAGTCCTCAAAAGGTTCCCTTAAGCCCCAAAGGTCTCAATCCTCAAGCTTTAGGAGTCACTCTTCAAGGAAATGGAAATCTCAACTTTCTCTTTCCCTTTTAAGTTCCTTATTTATGTGGTATATATTTAAAATTTCCATAATATGTTATTATGTAAATTTATTCTATCAATTTACTGTATGAATAGTATTTTATTAATGAGAGAAACATTTACCGTATTTTTTTAATGTTTTCTAAAACCATGTTTCATACCCATTATGCTGACAAATTTTCTTATCAAACTTTATATCTTTTTCTCAAGAAATTGTCTTATTTTATTATATGAATACAAAAAAACTCTTTATTTTCAGGTGTTACTAACCTATATTTCAAAATTATATTTTTTCATTCTAGTATTAACATACATGAAACCCACCTTCCTTTTTCGGGAATTAATGGCATAAATATCTTGACTTTAAGAACTTTTTTTTAAACACCGTGATTTTTATATGAAACCCATTTCTTTTATTCTCTAAATGTTATTTATGAAATGTTTTATCATGATATATGTAGAAAAGATTAATTAATACACATGAATGGTTCTCCCTAATAGTGCTCTAATTCATTGGGTGAAAAATTAATCTCAAGAGATTACATGTTTTTTTATACCTTGGTGATTAACCTTGATAATTTTTATGAATCCTTAATAAAAAAACATGGTGATGTGATTATCAATGACTCATTTAAATGTTGTACCCACATTTATATGTTATTATTCATTTTATTATTATTATTATATGATACTTTCTCATTCCTTATCATGATGAATCTTGTTCTTATTTATATTCTTCAAGATCCAAAGTAAATAATCTCCCTTACATTCCCTTACTGAAAATTTGTATCACTCTTTCATTTGATGTATGTCCCAAAGATATGAGATATAGTAAATGTACTTCATATGAACCTATGATTAATCCATTCAAGTGTATAATAAAATAAAATTATGTTTTAATGTATTGTGTACCTTATTTTCAAGAAACTAAACATTAAAAGATACGATGTTTATATAATGTAGTGAAATTTTATGCAATAAAAAGTAGGATTGCATAGACAGTATCAAATGACAATTTATTTGTGAAAATTAGTATTGAAAAAAATTATGAATAACCCTAGAGATAAGTAAACTATAGGAAAACATCCTCGTATTTTGGTGTAATATTAAGTAAGTGATTTTCGAGAAAATAAATCCATGTCTGGATACGAACAAGTGGACGTGGTTATAGCATAGATGTACCTAGGGGTAACAAGTCTAACAAGGTGTGTTGGTCCTAAATTGAAATAAATCACTACACAACTATGAGACTTACTATGCACCTTGTTTGAAATTACTTGGGTATATGTTTGGTTAATCATAAGATTTTTATGAACCATTATGATGAATATATAGAAAATTTAATTGTTTTTAATGAGTAACGTATTTATGAATGAAGTTTTATGTCATAAAATTATTCTAGAATTATAATATTCTTAAAATAAACACATTTATCACTATGTTTTTCTTATTTTAGAAAATAAATGAAAACATGATAAAATATGTAAATGGTTTGTGCAATGTACCATGCACCAATGGCCCTCCCATGGAAGTCAGAATAGAAAAAATTAATAGGATGATAAAAAAATATAATCAAGTTATAAACAATAACATGAATCCACCCGAGAGACTGGATTCTCCTCGAAGGGAACAAATTTCCATTCAGTCCTCTATGTATTAACGACCACCTTCTATCAGTGGATCTACTGACCCATTTATTGATAGAAAATGGATGAGATCTATATAAAAGATCTTTTTTGTATGTTGTTGCTTGGAATAAGAGAAAGACACCCTAGTTATATACTGTTTAGAGGGGTAAGATGATCAGTCATGGAAACTGATAAAAAACATGAATCAATGAATGTATATTGATGCTATGAAGTGGGAATAAATAAGTGGAACCTTTTTTCAAAAACTAATTTCCTCGTTCAATGCAAATGAAAATGGAGAATAAATTCTGAGAGCTTACGGAGAAGAAAAATAAATCTATGGGAATCTATGTGATGAACATTACAAGAATTTCCTATTACACCTCTAGAAATTGTATGAATTCTAATAGAAAGTTTGATTTATTATTCAGCGGAATAAAACCCCATATAAGGAAGAATCTATCCAATAGAATCTATTATAGTTATGAGGAGATAGTATGGAGTGCTACGAAGGTTGAACTGCAGTTCGATGAGATATAGTTTTCTCAAAAATTCATTGAAAAGAATAAATCCTTGGAGCCAAAATTTGTGAGGAACATATATCATGGAAGAAGGGTAAATAAAGTACAATTTCCCATGAGAAAAAAAAGTGGGAAGAAGCATTCTAGGAACTACCTCCTCGGGAGAATAAAATGTTACAAGTGTGAAAGATATGTCCATATTGCTCGAAATTGTTATAGTGAGGTGAAGCCTCTACTTCATAACACTAAATACAAATGGAAGATGGTGCATGACCATCCTGGAGTTCAATGATTCATGTGTGGATAGTGTGGTCACTTTGCCAATCACTATCAAAATCTGAAGATAATGGGGGGGATCACCATCAACCTCGAAAAAGGCCAATGGAGTAAGTTCATTATTATCTATCATAGTGACTAAAGTTGAAGCTCCAAATTATGTTGTAGTGGGTACTCTCATTTTTCACTAAAAGATTAAAAGTACTTTTTTTATTCTGGTTCTATGCATTCCTTTGTTTCATAAAATTTTTCAAAGAAAATAGAATCTATCCCTTAACAACTAGAAATAGATCTTTCAGTCAAGACGTTTGGTGGTATTATCAAAGCATCAACTACATATAGAAACTCCAGTATTCACTTTGGTGAGAAAAATCTCATTTCAAATCTAGTAGTCTTTTCCATGATAGAAATCATCATTATATTAGGGATGGATTGTCTTTAAAAGTTTAACTCTAATATCAACTAAAAAATCAAGGAAATATCAATAGTCTTGAATAAACAACCTATAGTTTTTTTCAAATGATATATATGTGGACCTGATCTTAATCTAGAAGAACCTCCCATATCCTTGTTTATGGAAATGATCAGTGAAGTTGAAAAAGAAAATAAAAGTATACGAAACAATTATCCTCATCATTCAAGAATAAATTGACATATTTCCTAATGATTTACCTAGACCTCCCTAAAAAAGAGAGGTATAGTTCCCCATTGAGCTCATGCATGGTTCTAAGCCTATTTCAAAGAACCCATATAGAATAGATATTATTGAGCTTGATGAGTTAAATAAAAAACTCCAATATCATTTGGAGAAGGTGTTTATCCGGTCATGTATGTGTCCTTCGGGAGTATAATTTATCTTTGTGAAGTTAAGGGATAGATAAATGTGGTTATGTATTGATTATAGATAACTTAACAAGATCATAGTGAAAAATGAGTACCCACTTCTAAGAATTCCTGATTTATTTGACCAGCTTCATGTGCCTCAATTATTCTCCAAGATTGAACTTCGATTTGGTTATCATCAATTAAGGTTGAATAAAGAATATATTCTAAATATTTTCTTTTGATCAAGATATAGTCATTATTATTTTGTTGTTATGGCCTTTAACTTGACTAATACACCTTCTATATTTATGGATTTGATAATAGATTCTTTAAAGACTACCTTGATAACATTATGGTGGTTCTTATTGATGATATTATAATATATTCCAAAAGTTTCAAGGATCATGAGGAACATATAAGGGTTATATTGAAAAATATGAGGAAGGAGAGGTTATTTGGAAAGTTTAGAAAATGTGAATTTTGGCTACAAAAAGTTTCTTTCTTTGGGTACATTGTAACCAATGAAAGAATCTCAATTAACCCTTATAAGAAAAAGGTTATAGAGGAATGTCCTCATAATATAATAGTAATTGAGATTTCACAATTTCCTTGGATTATCATGGTATTATATGAGGTTTGTGAAAAACATTTTCATGACTTTCTAATCACTTAAACATGTTAACTCAAAAAAGGGAAAATTCCACCTAACAATGGAGTGTGAATAATGATTCCAAGAGCTGAAGAAGAGATTGTTACTAAACCTATGTTAAATCAACCCTCTATAAAAAAAATTATTTTTTTGTTTTCAGTGATGCATCTCTGAAAGGGAATGGGTATATCCTCATAACAAATGAGAAGGTGATTTCTTAATTGGAATGATATGACAAGGTGATTGCTAATGCATCTCGATAGTAAAATCCTTGTGAAAATAATTATCCTAAACATGATCTATAGCTATATGTGATTGTTTTTTCTTACAGGATATAGAAGAACCATATTTAAGGGGAGAAATGTGATGAATACACTGACAAAAAAAATTAATTACATTCTCATGAAAAATTAATTGAACATGAGACAGAGGTGATGGTTGGAATTTTTTAAAGACTGTTATTGTTCAATTCATTATCACCCCAGAAGAGGAAACAATGTTGTTGACGAATTAAGTGGGAAGGACCATATTGTTATGGAAATGGGGAGGATTCTGGGAGATCTTTGATTAAATACCTAGTAAAAATAGACATTGGAATCATAATGGAAGAGACATCATAAAACCTATCCTTAATTATTTCTCAAACATCATTACTATAAAGGATCAATAAATCTCATAGAGAAGATATTTTGTTGGAGAAGAAGAAAGAGGGTGTGAAAAATGGAAAGTTCCTTAAGTAAAATATTTTTCAAGAATTTGTACTGAAATTTCATACAAAATAATGTGATTAATCTATTATAGAAATAAAAATGATCTGATAGATGAAGGTCATAGATCTACATTATCTATACATTTTTTAAGCACTAAAATGTATAGAGGCCTTCATGATCCTTATAGGTGGGATAACATGAAAAGGGAGATTTCCAAAAACACAATAAGGTTCCCGGTGTTTCAATAAGTGAAGTTACAGTGACAACTTCCAAAATGGGTATTACAAACACTACCCATACCAACATGTAAGTGGGACAACATCACTATGGAGTTTGTCACTCGTCTCCTGAGAAAATACAAAGGAAACAATGTGATTTGGATTATAGTGGACCATCTCACCAATATTGACCACTTTATATCTATTTAGGAAGACTTATCTCTTGACCAACATGATATGATTTATGTAAAAGTAGTGGTGAGGTTTCATAGAGTTCCACTTTCCATCATTTCTGATCCTGATCTAATGTTCAAATCGAAATTATAGACAAGTATTCACCATGCTCTGAATACAGAATTGAATTCTAGTATAGCCTATCACCCACAAACTAATGGACAATGAAAAAATACGATTTAGGCACTCGAGGACATGCTACGAATTTGATCGATGGAATTTAAAGTTTGATGGGATCAACCCCTCCCATTAGTTGAGTTCTCATTCAACTACAACTTCCATTCGAGTATTCAAATGGCACCCTTTGATGCTCTATATGGGAAGAGTTATAGAACTCATTCATGTTGCGATGAATTTTGTAATATAAATCTTCTTAGGCCAGATATTTTTCAAGATATGACAGAAAAGGTTCATGTTATTCAACAACACATAAAGGTTTCTCATAGTCAGCAGAAGATATATGCTGACAACTGTCAAAGGCACTTGGAGTTTGATGTTTGCAAAAAAATAGTCCTTCAAATTTCACCAGGAAATATATTTATATTGTTTGGGAAGAAAGGTATGCTTATCCCCAGATACATTGTCCCCTATGAAATACTTGATCATAAAGAAGCAGTGGCCTATCAACTAGCACTTCCTCCAAATATAGCTTAGTTTAATGATGTTTTCTATGTTTCTCTATTGAGGAAGTATATAATTGACCCTTAATTTTTACTTAAATATAAGGTGGTACAACCGGAACATGATATCTCTTATGAGGAGAAGCTGGTGGAGTTCTTAGACCATATAGATAAGGTTCTACACAACAAGACTACCGACCTCATTAATTTATTGTGGAGGAAACATAAATATGATGAAGTTATGTGGGAACCAAAGGAGATAATGAGACAAAATCACCTGCACCTTTTCTCAACCAATGTAATGAGTTGAAATTTTGGGGATTATATTTCTTAAGGGGGGAATAATGTAATGACCCAGACTTTTGGAAGGATATTTGTTTCATGAAAATGCGTCTTATAGTATTTTGTACTCAACAAAACTATACCTCTTTAAAAATTGAGTATAAATAGAAATTTTACCATTATATTTCCACCATTATATGATTGTTGGTCAATTATGACCATTGTTAAATTATGACCATTGGTTAATATGACCTTTTTAAATAACACACTTAATAATAATTTTAACGTTATAATTAGTTATTATAAGTAGAAATTCCAAAGGATAATTAATTTAGAGTGCAGAATCGATTGCCTCATCGAGTAGAGGTGTTCGGTTTGAAGCCCATTTTTTAGATATTGGGAGTTAGGTAGCATCACTAGGCTTATCTCTTGACCAAACCCTATCCGAGCTTCCATAATTTAATCTTGAAAAAAACCTACTACCGGAGAAGTTCAAGATATTTGAAATTACAACTCGAGAAATGTTAGTCGAGCTTCCCCATGAATCTATCACTATCACACACCTTACCCTTAGGTCATATTAAGTTGTTATAATGGGTTATATTTTCTTACATAATGTGTAATTATTTTTTATAAATAATATTTTTATTCCATCATTTTCTATTTTAATAATAGTGTTAAATAAATTGATTTTTACGAAGAAAAAAATTACTTTATAGAAATATATAAATTACTACATTAACCTAATGTATTATTAATAATTTTTATTTCAATTAAATGGTATGATATAAAGCTCTTATTTAATTATAAATTATAAAATATTTTCTTAAGTGTCAAAAAATTTACAATGCATTTTAAATCTGTCATTATTTTTAAAAAATAAGGATTTTTATATTTAAAAGTTAAAATTATAATATTTATAGAATTACTATAATAAAATACATATAATTTTATAAATTAGTACATTTAAATTAGATTAGGGTGAATTTATGTGAATTTTATAAAATACATTATTTTCTCATGAATAGTAAATAAATTGTTTGAGTTTTTCAGTATGTTTAATGACATCATATTGATATAATAATTAATATAAAATTATTGTAGACTATTGTGGATTAAAATATCATAATAGTTTTCCCAAGTTTCCAATACCATGGGAAAATACCATGGTCAGGCCCATGGATTTTCATTTACCACTACCTAGGTGTCTAAGGAAATTAATAAGCAAATCCTCTTATTTTTCTATAAATACCCACCCATTTTTCAATTTAATTTCACTTAAAATAATCCTCCAGGAAGATATGATATTTATATCTCCCAAGGAGTCCTATCAAGGTGTCCTAAAGCCTCCAAGGTCCTGATCCTCAAGTTTTTGGAGTCACTCTTCAATGTAAGGGAAATATCAACCTCTCTCTTTTCCTTTCAAGTTCCCTTTTTATGTAGTATGTATTTCGAATTTTCAAAAAAAAAATTGTGCCCATTTTATTCTATCCCTTTATGTATTAATATTTTTTTATGAATGGGAAACCCTTTTCCTTTATCTTTTTAATGTTTTATAAAACCATGTTTTGTACCTGTTATGTTGTCTTATTTGCTTCTCAAATTTTCTCTCCTTTTCCCAAGAAAATCTCTTATTTTATTTTATTAATACCCAAAACTCTTTATTTTCCAAAGGTATTCACATAGATTTCAAAATGATCTTTTTTATATTTGTATTAAAATACATGAAAAGTACCTTCCTTTTTTTACAGTTAATAAGGACATAAAGATCTTATCATTATGTACTCTTTTTAAAAACACCATGATTTTTATATGAAATCAATTTATTTTATTCTCTATAGGTTAATTATGAAAATTTTTATTAAGTTATATGTGGATAAAATTAATTAATATATGAAGGGTGTTCCGTGATAGTTCTCCAATTCATTGGGTAAATAATTTTATCTATAGGGATTATATTTTTTACAATACCTTGGTGAATAAACTTGGTAATTTGTATGACACCTCAGTGAAAACCCATAGGGATATGCTTATGAATGTCTCGTTTAAATTTTGTAGACATATTTACATGTTATGACTCATTTTATCCTGATATTCCTTTTTCTTATGCCTTATTGTTATGAATCATGTTCTTATTGATATTCCCCAAGATCAAAAGTAAATGGTATCCCTTTATTTCCATTTCTTGGCCTTTTGCTCACCCTTTCCTATGATTTATGTCCATAGGTTATGAAATATAGTAAATGTACTTACGATGGACCTAATTTAAAGACTTTAATGTGGATTAGAGTAATTTTTTATGTTTTGATATATTATGTACCTTATATATAATAAAAATAAACTTTAAAAGATCCTCTTTTTGTATAATGAAATTAAAATTTATGTAATAAAAAGGATGTATTCGATATGAACCATTTGAGTTTAATAAAAAAACATGGGTTTTTACATAAATTCCAATAAATTAAGATGATAAATACACAATTAAACCATTTATTAGTATTTTATAATGTAATTCATTAACCCTTCATGATTAATCCCAACATCACCTAATTCCCATTAACCAATAAATTACATTTCCCTGAATTTGACCAATTACTCAATCCCATTATTTTACCAATTTCATAAACCTAAAATCCTAACTTCCCAACCACATCATTTTATTAATTAATTAACCAATTAATTAATCTAATTCAAGATGTGATTACCAAACATGGAAATTTCTATTTCATAATTCCATACACATAATTATAATAAATACTATGGGATTTTAAATTGATACCACCTACCTCAAATTTTTTTATGACCACGTTTCAAACCATAAATCCCCAAATTGAAGTTGAACATTTGATTACACAATGAAGAATGATATATAGAATCAAAACCTAAGTCCAGGATCAAAAAGAGTTATATATAACATACCGTAGAACTAAAACATCTTCAATGGGTAATAAAACACTCCTATTCATTTTGAAATAGAGATGAGGGAAATAGGTAACCATATGAGAATATATTTCTTATTGGGAAAGGTGAAGATTCTTCAATATGATCCATTATTCCTCAAGAAATGTGTTTTTATGGGATTAGAATCCTCTTTGAGATCTCAAAAAAATAAGGGGAACCTCTTCGGTATAGTGGAAGAGAATGATGGTGACATCTATGGGGTTTGGGATTTTAATTAAAATTTCTTGGGGATTAAAAATTGCACACACAGTTTCATGGGTATGAGGGCATGGTTTTTTCGAATGTGCACCTCAATAATTCACCTATTATTAGTGGATCATTGTTTATACTAACAAGGATAATGTTTTGAAAAACTATGTTCCAACCATCAAAATACACTCTGTTTAGGGATGATCATCGCACATTTTGGCCAAACCATTCGCCAACTATACACAACTCCATCTCTATCCAAAATTCAACAATTTTTACCAAAACAACCCTAAAATAAAATCCAAAAATATATACAAAAAAAGGGTAAATGTGTACATTAAAATGATATCAATATATATACAAAAAAAATTAGGATCTTACATGAAATCTTGATGTAAAACTATATGTTCTATAACTCATTGTAGGTCCCTTTCCATTGGGTGGATCCCTGAGACATATTCTATACACACACTAAATTTCCATTAATGGTGCAAGTGTAAAACTATCAGGACACTACCAACATATTCATAACCTGATTAAAATAATAATATAATGATTTTTAAACTGATAGAAATAAAAATATATAATAGTATACAACTCCTACTAAGTCATTGTGTGTTAAAAAAGATGGCACAATTCCCAACCATACCTACATGGGTTCAATACAATAAGGAATTTTCAAACTGATCCACACATACCATATAAAATCTCATATAATTTTCCAAATCATCCCCATTTTAATCTAAGGAGGTCATGCAATGGTAACCAAACCACCCCCTCTCACTTAGGGGTGGTCACATAATAATTCAAAAAACATCCCTTCTCGCTCATGGGATGTTGTGCAACAACTCTTGAGACATACCCTCTCAATCAATGGAGGTCACACGTCACAACCCCAAACCATACCCTACTGATCAAGGGAGGTCTCACATCATAATCATAAATCATCCCCTCTCACTTATGATAGGTCACATATCATCAGTCTCATCATATAATATCTCATACAATACAATAATTATGAAATAACATCTAATATTTACTAGTATTATCCCTTTACAACCACTAAATTTTTCCTACATTTCCACATTCACGCACTAGATATATTCACATGTTAGTGGAATCATCACCCATAATCAAATACAACTCTACCAAGTCATCTTAGCCATAACTGTTCCCAAAAATCTATCACTAATATCATTTCACCCCAGTAGATATCCTCACCTCAACCATTTAAATGATGTGGGAATCTACCATTTCCAAGACATTAACCCATATATCCACCTCTAAGTGTTTGACCAAATCTTTATAGACATACCCATTCAATTTTATACCAGGTGAATATTCTCACAGGGATACACATGCACTTGTACGCAAGTTAAACATTTCAACTTCATATTAAATTCATAACATGGAAAGGACTTCCTACATCAATATTTGTGGTTTATACTTTCAAAAATCACTTTTTGATTCATTTCCAATCCATCATAACCCTAAAATCATCCCCATCCATCATAATCAGTGCTTTATAAAGGGGACCATGAAATAACAGAATAAGGTATCATGGGATTATATTTCTTTATTATTACCAAAACAAACACTTTTTAATGAACGATTATTCAAATAAAGAATAGGAGATGATGCAGAAGCTCACAATATAGTGAGAGGGATATAAAATATGTCCATGTTTAGTATGGCTTGTAAAATGAGGAGGAGTAATGGTTTAATGGGTGTAAGAGAAAGTTACAAATCTTACCCTTTAATAAAAAAACACCCAGTGAATCGATCATGGTGTAACCATAGTGGTCACACTATGGTGCCTCTTTAAGAGGGTTGTGTCATGGAATGGACCCTTTGTGTCACACAAAAAATACTCTTATAGATAGGGTCCAACCCTCTATCTGGAGACCATCCTAGTGTGACCAAGATAATCACATCATGGACTCATGTCTTACCCATTTCCTTCATCCCTCAGGTCAGGGAACTCCACCGCAGCATGGCCTTCCCCCTACACTACCCATCATGTTCTGAAGACCCATATGCTATAGATTTTCCAATACAAAGTAGATCCAACTCCACAAATATTGATCCTATGGAACCACTAACACCATGAACAGATAAAATTCATAAAAATGTATCATATTAAACAAAATTTAAAACATAATGTACCTATAAATTTCAGGTGTGTTATAAACTATCTCTATAAGAGATTGTTATCCCTGAGAAGAGTCTTTTGTAATCAACACTAAATATATATATCCCCTACAACCATATATATGATTCTAACTCATTAGTCTCCATCTATATGTCGTTTTTTGTCAACATCACTTAGTCAAGATTCACTTTATTCCAATACAATATATCATTTCCCTAGTCTAATGGCTGTGTTTGGCCGTCCTCAAATGACACATCTTCCTCTAGCTCGACATCATCACTCAAAAATCACTATTTTTTATAAATAAAAACATTCATAAAGGTGGTACAAAATGATATAATCTTAATAATCACCTATTCTAATCAAGTTACTATCATGGGGGATTGATCCAGTGGTATAATAGATAATAAGACATTCGTCGGGATTACCTTTACAAATAGGGTTGTATGAAATGAAGTTCTCATCCCTAAATATGTGATAAATATCTATATTGTTACCGATAATGGCCATTCACTTCTTGATAAGATAAGTGAGATAACTTGGATTACTATTAGTGTACCACATGAAACACATCATACATATGTCTATGTCATAGAGTAAAATCAAACCTATAAGACACTACTCAAATACTCTCCACAATCTTGATGAAAATGATAAATCATGGAATGATATTTCCTTGTATCCTCAAACACTAATGTCCCTAATGATTAAATACTCTAAATAGTACTTATTCACCATTAGTTAACTCCAAGGGCCAAAAAATTCTATTTTTATTTGACTGATTCCTACTCCGAGCTATAACCATCTACTTGTAAATGAACTCCACCAGTTCAATGGTATGCTAAACCAAGATCATACTGATCCCTACTAACTTTCCTTCCTACAACCAACACAAGGATGAGATACATATCCTAATATAAATATACTCAAAATAATAAATATTAATTGAATATTTAAATCTATTGGTGTAAAAAAATATTCCAATACAAGATAGTCATCCCATTTTCTTCCAAAATCAAGCATGCATGCTCTGAGCATATCATATCATCTCTGAATTCCCATCTCTCTATTGGTGATATGTCATACTCATCTTCTCTTAAGAACCAATTAAATTTTCTAGGACTTAAAAAATCCTAGTAGGAAATGAATTTCTTGATCATATAATATTCTTTTATTTACCCCTTATAGTTTTATTATCTCTTAAATATAAATCTTTCTTAGCTCACCCAATAATAGAGTCTCCCATATTAGAAATAAGTATAAAACCTACATCAATTGGTTAACCACTACAGACACTATACCATGACCCTTAATTTACTATGCAGTTATGTGATTTACTCTTTGGTCACCTCATCCCAATTACATATTGAAAATAGAAGGGGTTAAAATATCCCACCTTGTTAGTTTTGCTCTAACTTTATCCTATTTCAGGTAATGTAGAGACTAAAAATTGATGAAATATATCTCTTCATACATTGATACAAGAAACAACACATTATATCATGATACATCATGTTAAACCATATATATATCTCCCAATATAAGGCATGGGAGTCCCTCATTAACTCCCCTCTCATGGAAGTGGGGACTTCCACCATGCAATTGGCGCACAACGTCTCATCCTCATTATATAACCATCACAAGAATAATCATCTATCGTAATCCATTATCCTATAATGATAAAATCATAATAAATGTATTCAATATCTTTCACTAAATACACTAAGGAAGTGCTAATAATCAAGGGATTACAGTTCATAGCCTCTTGGTCCTCTAAACTATCAATCTTCTATTTAGTGGGGAAATCCATCATCTTATTCTCCACATTAAAATTCTTAACTACTTACACTATAATCCTCTTACTGAGAGAAACCAAATTGAGATGACACTTTCTAGTGGAATATTCCATATAAAAATTAAATTTATGTAGGTACACTACCCAATTCATGTTCCACGGGTTCAAATATTACTTTGAAAATAGGTGTCACAATATCCTATGGTATATATAGATGAAAAATCTCTCACTTGAGAGATAATAGTGCCAAAACATCATTGAATAACCCATATTAGGTATTTATAAATCATGGGTAGGTTAGTTACACTCAGGGGGTTTTAGTTAATGTGACCAAGAAGGGACCACATGATCCACCTACATCAAAATAATTCCCATAACAACTCCAAATACATCTTAATAAATTGTAAAACTGATTACTTAATCAAAAAGTGTTAAATCAGAGCCGGCATAAATCTCATAATAAACACTTAAAAGGTCTCCATGAACCTAATAGTAAATTAAAAAAATACTCCTTTATTTATCATCCAATTAATGGGTGCTTCAAAGTGATAAAACTATTCAATGAAACTTCAATAATACACATCCAATCCAAGAAAAATCATGATCTCACACAAATTCATGGGTTACACCCAATATATCATTGCATACACTTTCTATCGATTAACCAAGATATATACCTTAGAGATCACATGCCATATAAAATTCTCCCTCTCAATCAAAAATAAAAACTATGTCTACTTAGCATAAATCCAATGTTCTCAGTGAATTCTCAATATGATATCTTGTTGCAAAACATTTAACTCATGGGTCTATGAGTACAAAGATATATCATCTACAAACACTTTGTTGGAGGATTCTAGGTAAGGATGAAAAATATAGTTTATGAGAGATACAAACACCACCGGTGAATTCATGAGCCTAAATAGAATCATATGGTAATCATATAAACCATATCAACTCCTAAAAACCAACTTTCATGCATCATCATCCCTAACCCATCACAGATGGTATCAAGATCAAAAATCTATCTTAGAGTACCATTAGGATACCCTCAACATGTGAAATGTATTTTCAATACTTGAAAATTGATACATTTTTTCACCATACCATAATTCAAATTTCTGAGTACACACAAAATCTAAGTCTACCTTCTACCTTGTTAGAGAGATAAATTGAAGAACCTAAATGAGAGTTACTAAGGAGAATAAAATATATAGCATTAAAATCTTTATATTTTACCATTATCTCCCTAAACCCAGATAATTGTATAGGACAGAGTGGGATTGATATGATCACTACACCTAAAATGAGATCAATCAGAAACTTAATCTCCCTATAAGGAGGGATTCCATATAAATAATCTAGAAAACAATTTAATAAATGTTCCAACACTAATGAAAATTGTCTAGAACAATCACTTGATCTACTTATATAACCATAACTAACACATACTTTATAATAGATCTTACCATATTGAATTCATGTCTTTCCCTATCTACCTATATATCTCAATATCCTATAAGATCATGATCTTATCTCCTAAGGGAGGTAAAACATAGAAACCTCTATTAGTATTTCTTGAAATACTAAAATAATTCAAAGAAATATATCCCAAATATAACATGAAATATTTTGATCTATTAAACAAGTAAGTCCTACAAATTACTATAGAGATAAAACACTAAAACAATAGATGTGAACCTATAAACACTATTCTACCTCTTCCTAATATGTGTATCAAGAACCATTATCTGAAGGGAAAAAATTATTATCAATCACAAACCATATACCAATCAAGATAAAATAAAATAATGACAGAACCTTGTATTAAATAATAAATCCAAGACAAAACTAATGAAACAAACCCCATACCTATATTGGTTGATGGACCCTATGCACCATCAGTCGGAACCTAGTCCAAAGCACATACCTTGCTTGCATAAGATCTCTGACCCTGGACCCACAATATTTGGTTCTCTTAAGTAACTATCCCCTATGTATTACCTTTACCCAAATGATACATCCTCATGTAAAAACACTTTGAGATATATATACTTCCACATTCCTAGAAACCCTCTTCGAGCATAAACACATGTTACTAAAATGTTCAATCTATCCACATAGGTAACTCATCAGAAAAACTCCACCCATTAAATGGGTATAATAACCACTTCCCTATCATATATTTCTCTCACCATATAAAAACATCTCATCAGACCACCAATTTATACCACTTAAATAGGCAATAAAAACAGTATTTAGAATCCCATAACTTTCCCCATTGATAATATAAATGAATAATGTTATATTATTCTCTATAGATACCTTATTAATATTGAGGGCCTTACAAACCATGCTAGAGTAAGACATTTGGTTGAACAACCTAACTTGATGCCTCGCTTATAATCAAAAAAGAAATCTTTATTTTATGGGACTTTTAGTTCTCATTTCTATTTGATAATGGATAAAATTAAATCAACTACCAAAAGTAAGAATTATATTCTATCACAAAAAGTGTCCCTACAAAAACTCGAAAAACTCCTAATCTCTATGTATACATAGAATATAAGGGAAAAACTTTTAAAATAAGTTGTTGTTGAAGGCCGCCAAATGATGGCCCTTATACCTCATATCCTATATAATTACTCCCTATAATATCCTAGTAGCTCCACAAAGAATATAGGATACTAGCTTAACTCATTGGTCATTAGATGTCTCTAGAATCTCAAAAATCCCCTTGAGGATATTGATCCAATACATCTGTATAACACCCTCATTTATAGTGATTATATTGATGTAAGTTACTAACATACCTTAATTAATTGTTTTGAGCATTATGATGGTTGATACTTGGTTCTAGTATTTTTTAAAGGTTTTTGGAAGCCTAAAATAGTTTTTAAATGCTTTTTATCTAAAACAGGCCACCCCATGGTTGTGGTGTTAACCGTTTTGGTCCCTATTTGTTTTGATGTAAAATAACAAAAAGGGGAAACATGCATGGCTGTAACGTCCCGGACCCGGGTGCCACACAACGGGTGCCCCGAGCCCGGTTCGCCATGTGACCTCAATCGAATTTCCCCAAATTCCAGAGGCTGCCGACTAGCAGTGAGGGCCCAGGTCCGATAGTGGGGAAACTATGCCCTCATTTGTTAAAGTGTAGCGCAGCGTAATTTAAATAAATCATACAACGACAGCAGAAGCAATAAACATACACAACTGAATAACTACAGCAGTGGATATAACCAACAGTATATAAGTGATGATGCTACATGTTTCAAGTTCTAAGAAAACATCCAGAACATGTTATACATCAATACAGTACAACAAAATACAGAGTATATCAAAACAAGAAAAACAAGAAAAAAAGCTGGCAGCGGCATCGCGAGCCTAGGCTCGGTCCCATGCCCTCCTACTCCTCAGCAACAGTCTTGTACCTATATAGGGACTCTTGCCCCTATCTACACCTATAGCAACGTAATCTGTTTGGGCTGAAAAGCATGACCCAAACAGGGTGTGAGAAATATATCTCAGTAGGCACCCACCAAAGGCCTGTTCCCAACAGTGTGTAAGCATGCAACAACAGTGTGAAGTAGTAAAATGCAATAAAGTAAGCAGTACTCAAAAGCAACTAACTACCAGTTATATTTCCATTTTATTATTCATTCAATCATTTAACTTAGAAACATTCTATGCTCAACAGCACCAAGCCCTCAGGCCAACCAATATCTCGACATCAGGCTAATATAGTGAACCACGCCCTCAGGCTATATAGAATCTCTCCCTCAATCATTGTAACAGAATTCTCACCCTCAGGCATACAAAGTTTCTCCCTCAGGCATAGAAGTCAAGCCCTCGGGCACGAAAGGTTTCCCTCAGGCGAAATAGGATGTTTCCCTCAGGCTAATACATTCACGCCCTCAGGCTAATCACAATCACTCTCTCAGGCTAAACGCAACAACGCCCTTAGGCTAAAAAGGTAATCGGGCCATGCCCAATAGGTAAACAAGTAGTAACAAGCAATTCCTCTCAAGGCAATTCTACAATTACTACTTTAAAGGCATACCCTCGGGTATCCGGGCCAAACGGCTAAATAGTGAAACACACCCCTGGGGTGGTTCCGGATCCAAACAACGATCCCAACCAGCATTTTACTATCAAATTTAAATACCTAATCAATTCTAGGGATTAAATATAGCAACGGACTCAGCCACACGACACCCCAACAAGGGTTCGTGGCATAAAAACGAACAAAAACGCATGACAGTTGGAAAATAAACACAAATCCACCTACCTTATTCGCCAAAGAGCATTATACCCGAACACTGACTCCAAAAATGCCCAAAAATGGCGTAGATATGACGAAGAACAAACCCCATCCAAACGTAAATAACTTTCCCTCAGGAAAGAATTGGTAATAATGGTACCAGGAGAGGGGAGGGCTTACCCGTATGGTTCCAACGAGATCATCCAAATCTGAATAGAATTCCAAACGAACTCCTGACGGATCTTCAAAGGTCCAGACTCCTCCTTTGGATCCAAAATGGCTCAAATGCCTCCTCAGCCAAATGAGGAGGCTACTGCCTATTTTAAGCCAAAAAACAAAGTACACAGCGTGTACTTATGAGTACATTGCGTGTACTTCTTTCATTTAACTGTTCATTTGGTGGCACCGCCACACTGTTCACCTGTCGACCTGAGTACATGGAATGTACTCCTGAGTACACGGAATGTACTGTCGCCCAGCTGGCGGTGACTCCACTGCCTTACTGTTTAAGCCTGCCGACTGACTACATGGCATGTAAGGTACCACTACACGGCGTGTAGTTGGTTCCTACACCCCTCGTCGCCGACAAGGCTATACGCCTCGTGTAATCATCCCAACACGGCCATAAGTACACGGCGTGTGGACAAAGTACACGGCGTGTAGTTTCGAAATTTATCATTTTTCCCCATTTTCCATATTTTCTTGAAAACACTTAACGAAAAGGAAAAATAAGAAGCTCGTACCTCAAAAATAGGAACCGGGTTCTTACAAACTTCCCCTCTTATAGCAATTCATCCCCGAATTTCCCTTCTAAGGGTGGTGAAGATAAAGCTCAGAACAGATTTGGCCACTGAGCACGTACGTCGGCCTCCCGCTCCCAGGTTTCATCCTGCACTCGGCCATGCTGCCATAACACCCATACGAGAGGAACTGACCAGCCTCGGAGAACCTCCGTTCTCCTATCAACGATACGGATCGGATGCTCCTCAATGGATGCATCATGCTGAAGCTCAACCTCCTCTGGCTGAAAGGTGTGAGATGGGTCTGAATGATATCGACGCAACTGAGACACGTGGAAGACATCGTGCATGGCTCGGTACCGCTGCGGTAACTGCAACTGATAGGCAACCAGCCCGACTCTCTCCGGAATCTCGAATGGCCCCACATACCTCAGTGAAAGTTTACCCTGTCTCTTGATCCTCTTGTGTCCCAGCCTCGGCGAAACACGTAGAAAACCCTGATCCCCGACCACGAACTCTAAAGGTCGTCTGTGGCGATCAGTGTAAGACTTCTGACGAGACTGCGCGGTAGCCATCCGCTTCTGAATCAACTGGACCTGCTCAGATGTCTCCTACACGAGCTGTGGCCCCAGTAAAGCTACCTCACCTGTCTCTAACCAGCACAAATGTGATCGGCATGGCCTACCATATAAATCCTCGTATGGTGCCATCTCAATAGTCACCTGAAAACTATTTTTATAGTCAAACTCGACTAAGGATATATGATTCTCCCAAGAGCCCCCAAAGTCTAGGACGCATGCGCGCAGCATGTCCTCTAGCACCTGTATCGTCCGCTCTGACTGGACATCTGTCTGAGGGTGGTATGCTATGCTCAGAAGCACCTGTGTACCCAGTGCCCTCTGAAAACTCTGCCAGAAACGAGACATAAAGCGAGTGTACCTATCTGAAACGATAGAACGAGGGACCCCATGAAGACGTACGATCTCTCAGATATACAGCCTTCCGAGCTCATCCACACCAAAGGTCTCCTTGATCGGCAAGAAGTGAGCAACCTTCATGATTCTATCCACAACAACCCACACGTCGTCATTACATCGAGGTGACCATGGCAATCCCATCACGAAATCCATCGCGACATCATCCCATTTCCACTCTGGAATGGGCAACTGCTGTAACAGCTCAGATGGTCTCTGGTGCTCCGCTTTCACCTGCTGATAGGTGGAACACCTCGTAACAAAACTAGCTATCTCTCTCTTCATTCCCAGCCACCAGTACTGACGTCTCAAGTCTCGGTACATCTTGGTAGCCCCGGGATGAACTGCCCAATCTGAAGCATGAAACTCCCGCATCAGCTCCTCGTGTATATCTCCTGGAACCCATACCTGTCTATGGAAACGCAAAACCTCATCATTTCCTACCGTCCAACCGCGAGGAGGGTTCTCACTTGCCACCGACTCCCGTAGAACTGGGCCTTCTGAAACCGATAGCTGCCTCATCCTCACTCTGTCCAGGAGGGTAGAAGTCACATCTAACGAGGAAAGATAAGTCTGCCCCTGACTGTCATGCACCTCTAGATGCATCTCTAAGAACAAATCCATAATCATCCACTCACCACTGGCCTCCTGCACTGCCTGTATCTGAGTCTCCCTACTCAGTGCATCAGCTACTGTATTACCTTTACCAGGTGTATAGGCAAGCTCAAAATCGAAGGACTGTAGGTACTCGACCCACCTTCTCTGTCTCGGATTCAGGTCACGCTGAGTAAAGATATACTTGAGGCTTTTGTGGTCACTGAAAACCACAAAATGCTCTCCCACCAGATAATGTCTCCAACAGTGCAACGTATGAACAACTGCAGCCAACTTGAGATCATGTGTCGGGTAATTCCTCTCATGTGGCCTCAACTACCGAGACCCGTACGCAACAACTCGGTCACCCTACATCAAAATGGATCCCAGCCCAATCCCTGATGCATCACAGTAAACTGTATAGCTCTTCCCCTGCTCTGGGAGTATCAGGATCGGTGCTGATGTCAACCATCCCTTCAGGTCCTTAAAAGCTGTCCCGCAAGCTTCTGACCAAACGAACTTTGCACCCTTCTTAGTCAAACCTGTCAACGGTGCTGCTAAGCGGGAGAAGTCATGTATGAAGCATCTGTAGTAACTATCCAGCCTTAAGAAACTATGTATCTCAAACATGTTCTTAGGCTGATCCCAGGAAACTATTGTTCTTACCTTCTTTGGGTCTACTACAACTCCTGCCTCTGAGATGATATGACCCAGGAAGTGAATCTGGTCCATCCAAAAGTGGCACTTTGAGAGCTTAGAATATAGTCGATGCACTCTCAGGGTACTCAATATGATCTCAAGATGGGTGGCATGGTCATGTCGAGTGTGAGAGTACACCAAGATGTCATCCACGAATACTACCACAAATGAATCGAGATACGGATGAAACACACGATTCATCAGATCCATGAAAACTGCTGGTGCATTCGTCAGTCCGAATGGCATAACTGTATACTCATAAAGACCATACCTATTCTTGAAAGTTGTGAGAGGTATATCATATGGTCTAATGCGCAGCTGATGATATCCGGATCTCAAGTCAATATTCGAGAACACTCGTGCTCCACAAATCTGATCAAACAGATCATCTATCCTCGTCAAAGGATATCGGTACTTAACCATCAACTGGTTCAGCTTCCGATAATCCACACAGAGTCTGAGGGTACTGTCCACCTTCTTCGCAAAAAGGACCAGAGAACCCCAAGGAGAAGTACTGGGTCGGATAAAACCCTTCGCATGCAGCTCCTCTAACTGCCTCTTGAGCTCCTGCAACTCAGGTGTGGCTATCCTATAAGGAGGAATGGACACCAGTGTTGCTCCTGGCACTAGCTCAATAGAGAAATCCACCTCTTGCACCGGAGGTAGACCTAAAAAGTTGTCCAGGAAGAAATCCCTGAAATGATCAAAAACTGGAGGGAAATCCATCTGACAGGTCCCCTGATCATCCAGATATAAGCTCGCAATCTGGGTTGTGACTCCACCTTGCCCATGATGCTTTGGTCCAGCTCGACTCGCCTGAACATCCCATTCTCCCTTGTATAGAGACTCTCCGCCCTCTGGTGACGTGAAACGCACCCTACAACGATAGCAGTCTACAAAGGCTCTGAAGGGAACCAACCAGTCCATCCCGAGAATGACGTCATAGCTCGTTATCTCCAAGACATAGAGGTCCCAAAGGAAGTGACACCCACCAACCTCAAGGGCGCACTCCTTGTACTAACGCACACCAGCCGTCCTAGTCCCCAATGGAGTTTCTAGCATCAAGATATCCGAAGAAGAAGAAACATTGAGCCCAAGTCTCTCCACAACGGGTACAGATATGAAACTATGTGTCACACCCGTATCAAAAAGCACTGAAGACAAGACAGAAGCTACTAGAATAGTACCTATGACTATTGAAGGTCTAGGATCCTGCTCTCGATGGGTCTGCTGTACTGCATATGCCTGCCCAGTCTCACGGCCCTATGACACAGTCTGGCTACCCTGAGCTGTCCTGCCCTGCCGCCTCTACGATCCTGGTGTTTGGCTACCATGGCCATGACCACCATCTCTGCCTGCACGCCCTGACGTATTCCAGTTCCCTGACTAGTAGGAATCTGCTAGTCCTGCTCCCGCACGCGGAGTCTGCACAGAGCCCCTCTCACTATCCACTGGTAGAAACGCCCTATAAAAGCATTGCAGATGACCCATCATGCCGCAAGCTCGGCACTCAACTGGGTCTCGTGGACACTGCGGTCTCTTGTGCCCCTCTCTTCCACACTAGTAGCACCTGATCGGAACACATGAAGAGACTGCCTAGCTGGTACTGCCACCCTGAGAGAAGTCCATTTGTCTCTTCCTTTTACCAGCAGAAATAGTACCAGTAACTGGTGCTGAACCGCCCTGGACCACACCACCAGATTCCCGCAGGTTCCTCTCTGTAATCAGCACCTGGTTCACAATCGTGTGTACAATAGGCAACCTGAAATCATTCACCGCTGCTCGTATGTCATACCGAAGACCATCCTCAAAACATCTAGTTCTCAACGTCTCATCACCCACCAGCACGGGTGAAAAACGCTGATGCTCCGTAAAATGAGCAGAATAGTCCATCACTGACATAGCGCCCTGCTGTAGATTCATGAACTCTCGAGCTCTATCTGCCCTCAGTGTCACGTGAAAGAAGAAGTCATAGAATACTTCCTGAAAATCTTCACACGCCATGTCCCTGTGATGCTCTGACTGGGTGGTAACATCCCACCACCTCTTGGCGGAATCACACAGTATGTAAGTCACAAGCTTGACCCTCCGCCCTGGAGGTGTCTCCAAGTGCTCGAAAGTAGTCTGCATCGATCCTAGCCAAGACTCTACAGCATGTGGTCCACCATCCCCTGAAAATATAGGTAGATGCTGCTGCTGAATGATATGTGTCATCTCGGCCATAGATGTGGCAGCCTGCGGTGCTCCCTGAAAGGTCTGCAAGAACCGCAATAAGCCTTCACGGAACTGCGCCTTCGTGCCTATGTCCGGTATAACAGCTGGTGCCGCATCTGGCTCTACTAGAGGATCAACTGGTAGCCTATGGCCCACTATCTCCGGAGTATAATCTTCTCCGCTTTCCTGGTGAAAAACTCGCGGTCGTCTCGGCGGTATGACACTATATGGTCAAAAGCACGCCTCAGATTTAAGATTATTAAGACTGAAAGCGAAGGAACCACAAATGAACAAGAGGAAGAAATCATGTCAAAATATTCAAGAAGACACTACACGGTGTGTAAAATGACTACACGGCGTGTACTTGACTTCCCTTCCCCTGCCCGGGTCCTTCTGCACAGCTAAGCCACACGGCTTCCGTTCAACAAAACTACACGGCGTGTATAATATCTACACGGCGTGTACGGTGTTATTTTCCAACTTCTCGTGTTGTCTGTGACATGGCCGACTACTTGGCTTAACTTCACATGGTGTGTTACACCCGTACGTGGTGTGTACAGCACCCCGTTTCCCAGCCACACGGCTAACTCCACACGGTCTGTCCTCAGACAAGACTACACGGTGTGTCCCATTTGTACATGGTGTGTTTAGGGAGAGGTGACATCAGCCCGTGTTGTTAGTTACAGGTCCGAGTCCCCAGGTCACACTACACGGCCTGTCTATAATTGACATGGTGTGTTCGGTCAAGGAGTTCACCGACCCGTGTTGTTAGTTACACGGCCAGACTCCGGGTCACACTACACAGCGTTCACAGAAACTACACGGCATGTTTTACCCAAGGCCTTCCCTACCCCGTGTCACCGCCCACATGGTTTGTGACACAGGAAGAGACTACACGGCGTGTACTCAGGGTAGACGGCGTGTACTCAAAAAGTTCATTTTTCTTCCCAAACAGAAGAGCATACACGGCATGTAAAACAATACTACACGGCGTGTATACAGGGTTTCCGGATAGTATGCCTCATAACTTCTCTGGAACCCAGAAAATACCGTAAAACAATAACATTCAATGATCCACCAAATTCCGGTCAATGGGGGCCCATACTCCCCAAAAACCAAAGTTTGGCGTCCATTTTATAAACAACATCAAACAAAAAAATACCATATCACAAGGTAGGTATTTATCAAGCAACTATCACAACATCATGCTTTATTAGCACAACAACTATCACAACAACATGAAAATTATAATGCACCTACATGGCATGGAAGCTATGCATGGCATGTGATATCTATCATGTGCCTATATGATGCATGAGACGGCATAACCTCATCTCATCGGGTTGCAACTAAACAAAACCCACAGATAACATATAAATAGCACAATCCAAATGCGTCACCCAATGGTGAAAACATATCAACTGTAAAATTTTCAAAATAAAAAGAATTGCAAAATACGAGGTAGACTGGATTTTCCCAGTACACGGGTTAGCTATGCCCGGGCACAGCTTATTACCAACTACCGTTCCATCCTAACCCTAACTACGGCTCCAAATAGTAAGTCAAAGAAAAAAAACCTCCCTTTAATACCACTTTGTAACGTCCCGGACCCGGGTGCCACGCAACGGGTGCCCCGAGCCCGGTTCGCCACGTGACCTCAAGTGAATTTTTCCAAACTCTAGAGGTTTCCGACTAGCAGCGAGGGCCCAGGTCTGATAGTGGGGAAACTATGCCCTCATTTGTCAAAGTGTAGCACAGTGGAATTTAAATAAATCATACAACGACAGCGGAAGTAGTAAACATACACAGCTGAATAACTATAGCAGTGGATATAACCAACAGTATATAAGTGATGATTCTACATGTTTCAAGTTCTAATAAAACATCCAGAATATGTTATACATCAATACAGTACAACAAAATACAGAGTACATCAAAACTAGCAAAACAAGAAAAACAGCTGGCAGCGGCATCGCCAGCCTAGGCTCAGTCCCATGCCCTCCTACTCCTCAGCAACATTCAAATACCTATATAGGGACTCTTGCCCCTATCTTCACATGCATCAATGTAATCTGTTTGGGCCGAAAAGCGTGACCCAAACAGGGTGTGAGAAATATATCTCAGTTGGCACCTACCAAAGGCTCGTGGCCAACTGCGTGTAAGCATGAAACAACAGTGTGCAGTAGTAAAATGAAATAAAGTAAGCAGTACTTAAAAGTAACTAACTACAAGTTATATTGCCATTTTATTATTCATTTAATCATTTAACTTAGTAACATTCTGTTTTCAACAGCACCAAGCCCTCAGGACAACCGGTATCTCACCCTCAGGCTAATATAGTGAATCATTCCCTCAGGCTATACAGAATCTCGCCCTCAGGCATTGTAACATAATTCTCACCCTCGGGTATACGAAGTGTCACCCTCAGGCACAGAAGTCAAGCCCTCAGGCACGAAAGGTTTCCCTCAGGTGAAATAGGATGTTGACCTTAGGCTAACACATTCACTCCCTTAGGCTAATACATTCATGCCCTCAGGAAAATCACAATCACGCCCTCAGGAAAAACCCTACAACGCCCTCCGGATAAACAGGTAACCGGGCCATGCCCAATAGGTAAACAAGTAGTAACAAGAAATTCCTCTAAAGGCAATTCTATAATTACTACTTTATAGGCATACCCTCAGGTATCCTGGCCAAATGGATAAACAGTGAAACAAACCCCTGGGGTGGTTCCGGATCCAAACAATGATCCCAACCAGCATTTTACTATAACATTTAAATACCTAATCAATTATAGGCATTAAATATAGCAACGAACTCAGCCACACGACACCCCAACATGGGTTCGTGGGACAAAAATACACAAAAATGCACGACAGTTGGAAAATTAACACAAATCCACCAACCTTATTCGCCAACGAACATTATACCAGAACACTGACTCCAGAAACGCCCAAAAATGGCAAAGATCTGACAAAAAAACCCATTCAAACATAAATAAATTTCTCTTGGGAATTAATTGGTAAGAACGGTACCAGGAGATGGGAGGTCTTACCCGTGCGGTTCCAACGAGATCGTCCGAAGCCGAATCATATTCCAATTGAACTCCCGGAGGATCTTCAAAGTTCTGGCCTCCTCATTTGGCACCAAAATGGCTCAAACACCTCCTCTTCCAAATGAGGAGGCTACTGCCTGTTTTTAGCTGAAAAAACAAAGTACATGGCGTGTACTTTTGAGTACACGGTATGTACTACTTTCATTTAACTTTTCATTTGGCGGCACCGCCACACTGTTCGCCCGTCAACCTGAGTACATGGCATGTACTCCTGAGTACACGGCGTGTACTGTTGCCCAGCTGGCGGAGACTCCACCGCATTACTATTTAATCCTGCCGACTGACTACACGGCGTGTAAGGTACCACTACATGGCGTGTAGTCGATTCCTACACCCCTCGTCACCGACAAGGCTACACACCCCATGTACTCATCCCAACACGGCCAAAAGTACACGGCGTGTGGACAAAGTACACAGTGTGTAGTTTTGAAATTTAGCATTTTTTCTCATTTCCCATATTTTCTCAAAAACACTTAAGGAAAAGGAAAATGAAGAAGCTCGTACCACAAAAATAAGAACCAGGTTCTTACAAACTTCCCCCTTATAGAAATTCATCCCTGAATTGCCCTTCCAAGGTTAGAGAAGATAAAGCTCAGAACAGCTCTGGACACTGAGTACGTACGTCGGCCTCCCGCTCCCAGGTCTCGTCCTGCACTCGGCCATGCTTCCATACCACCCGTAGGAGAGGAACTAACCGGCCTCGGAGAACCTTCGTTCTCCGGTCAACAATACGGATCAGATTCTCCTCAAAGGACGCATCATACTGAAGCTCAACCTCCTCTGGCTGAAAGGTGTGAGACGGGTCAGAATGATAGCGACACAACTGAGACACGTGGAAGACATCGTGCATGGCTCGGTACCGCTGCGGTAACTGCAACCAATAGGAAACCAGCCCAACTCTCTCCATAATCTCGAATGACCCCACATACCTCGGTGAAAGTTTACCCTGTCTATTGATCTACTTGTGTCCCAGCCTCGGCGAAACATGTAGAAAAACCTGATCCCCGACCACGAACTCCAAAAGTCTTCTGTGGCGATCAGAGTAAGACATCTGACGAGACTGCGTGGCAGCCATCTGCTTCCGAATCAACTGGACCTACTCAGATGTCTCCTGCACGAGCTGTGGCCCCAGTAAAGCTACCTCACCTGCCTCTAACCAGCACAAACGTGATCGACATGGCCTACCATATAAAGCCTCGTATGGTTCCATCTCAATAGTCGCCTGAAATCTATTGTTATAGGCAAACTCAAATAAGGTTATATGCTTCTACCAAGAGCCCCCATAGTCTAAGACGCATGCACGCAGCATTTCCTCTAGCACATGTATCGTCCGCTCTGACTGGCCATATGTCTGAGGGTGGTATGTTGTGCTCAAAAGAACCTACGTACCCAGCGCACTCTGAAAACTCTACCAGAAACGAGACATAAAGTGGGTGTCCCTATCTAAAACGATAGAACGAGGGACACCATGAAGACGTATGATCTCTCAGATATACACACTTCCGAGCTCGTCCACACCAAAGGTCTCCTTGATCGGCAATAAGTGAGCTACCTTCGTGAGTCTGTCCACAACAACCCACACGGCGTCATTACCTCATGGTGACCTCGGCAATCCCATCATGAAATCCATCATGACATCATCCCATTTCCAATCTGTAATGGGAAACTGCTGTAACAGCCCAGCTGGCCTCTGGTGCTCCGCCTTCACCTGCTGACAGGTGGAACACCTCGTAACAAAACCAGTTATCTCTCTCTTCATACCCGGCCACTAGTACTGGCGTCTCAAGTCTCGATACATCTTGGTAACCGTGGGATGAACTGCCCAAGCTGAATAATGAAACTCCCGCATCATCTCCTCATGTATATCTCCTGGAACCCATACCCATCCACGGAAAGGAAAAACCTCATCATTTCCAACCGTCCAACCAATAGGAGGGTTCTCACTTGCCACTGACTCCCGTAGAACTTGGCCTTCTGAAACCGATAGCTGCCTCATCCTCACTCTGCCCAGGAGGGTAGAAGTCACAGATAACGAGGAAAGATATGTCTGCCCCTGACTGTCATGCACCTCTAGATGTATCTCAGAGAACAAATCCATAAGCTATCAATAACCACTGGCCCCCTTCACTGCCTGTATCTGAGTCTTCTTGCTTAGTGCATCAGCTACTGCATTACCTTTACCAGGTGTATAGGAAAGCTCAAAATCGAAGGACTGTAGGTACTTGACCCAGCTTCTCTGTCTCATATTCAGGTCACACTGATTAAAGATATACTTTAGGCTTTTGTGGTTAGTGAAAACCACAAAATGCTCTCCCAATAGATAATGTCTCCAACAGCACAACGCATGAACAACTGCAGCCAACTCGAGATCATGCATCGGGTAATTCCTCTCATGTGGCCTCAACTGTCGAGACCCATATGCAACAACTCGGTCGCCCTGCATCAAAACGGCTCCCAACCCAATCCCTGATGCATCACAGTAAACTATATAGCTCTTCTTCTGCTCTGGGAGTATCAGGATCGGTGCTGATGTCAACCTTCCCTTCAGGTCCTTAAAAGTTGTCTCGCAAGCTTCTGACCAAACGAACTTCACACCATTCTTAGTCAGACCTGTCAATGGTGCTGTTAAGCGGGAGAAGTCGTGTATGAAGCGTCTTTAGTAACCATCCAGCCCTATGAAACTCCGTATCTAAAACACGTTCTTAGGCTGCTCCAAGGAAACTACTGCTCTTACCTTCTCTGGGTCTACTGCAACTCCTGCCTCTGAGATGATATGACCCAAGAAGTGAATCTGGTCCATCCAAAAGTGGCACTTTGAGATCTTAGCATATAGATGATGATCTCTCAGTGTACTCAATATGATCTCAAGATGGGAGGCATGGTCGTGTCGAGAGTGAGAGTACACCAAGATGTCGTCCACGAATACTACCACAAATTAATCGAGATACGGATGAAACACACGATTCATCAGAGCCATGAAAACTACTGGCGTGTTCGCCAGTCCGAACGGCATAAATGTATACTCATATAAACCATACCTACTCCTAAAATCTCTGAGAGTTATATCAGATGGTCTAATGCGTAGCTGATGATATCTGGATCTCAATTCAATCTTCGAGAACACTCCTGCTCCATGAAGATGATCAAACAGATCATCTATCCTCGACAAGGGATATCGGTTCTTAACTGTCAACTGGTTAAGCTTCCGATAATCCACGCAGAGTCTGAGGGTACTGTCTGCCTTCTTCGCAAAAAGGACCAGAGAACCCCAAGGAGAAGTACTGGGTCCGATAAACCCCTTCACCTGTAGCTCCTCTAACTGCCTCTTGAGATCCTGCAACTCAGGCGTGGCCATCCTATAAGGAGGAATGGTCACCAGTGTTGCTCCTGGCAGTTGCTCAATAGAGAAATCGACCTCTCGCACTGGAGGTAGACCTGAAAAGTCGTCCGGGAATACATCCCTGAAACGATCAACAAATAGAGGGAAATTTGTCTAACAAGTCCCCTGATCATCCAGATATAAGTTTGTAATCTGGGCTATGACTCCACCTCGCCCATTATGCTCTAGTCCATCTCGACTTGCATGAACATCCCATTCACCCTTGTATAGAAACTCTCCGCCCTCTGGTGACGTGAAATTCACCCTGTGACGATAGCAGTCTACAAAGGCTCGGAAGGGAACCAACCAGTCCATCCCGAGAATGACGTCATAGCTTGTCATCTCCAAGATATAGAGGTCCCAAAGGAAGTGACACCCACCAACCTCAAGGGGGAACTCCTTGCACTGACGCACACCAGCCGTCCTAGTCCCCAATGTAGTTTCTAGCGTCAAGATATCCAAAGAAGAAGAAACACCAAGCCCAAGGCTCTACACAACGGGTACAGATATGAAACTATGTGTAGTACCCGTATCAAAAAGCACTGAAGACAAGACAGAAGCTACTAGAATAGTACCTCTGACTGTAGAAGGTCCGGGATCCTGCTCCTGCTGGGTCTGCTGCACTGCATATGCCTACCTAGTGCCGCGGCCCTGAGACACAGTCTGGCTACCCTAATCTATCTCGCCATGCTGCCTCTGCAATCCTGGTGTCTGGCTACCATGGCCATGACCACCATCTCTTCCTGCACGCCCTGACATATTCCAGTTCCCTGACTGGTAAGAAGCCACTAGTCCTACTCTCACACACGGAGTCTGCACAGAACCCCTCTCACTAGCCACTGGTAGAAACGCCCTACAAAAGCGCTGTAGATGACCCATCTTGCCGCAAGCTCGGCACTCAACTGAGTCTCGTGGACACTATGGTCTCTTGTTCCCCTCTCTGCAACCCTGGTAGCACCTGATCAGAACATGTGAAGAGACTACTTGGCCGGTACTGCCACCCTGAGAGAAGTCCATCTGTCTCTTCCTCTTGCCAGCAGAAATAGTACCAGTAACTGGTGCTGAACCGCCCTGGCCCACACCACCAGATTCCCGCAGGTTCCTCTCTGTAATCAGCGCCTGGTTCACAATTTCATGTACAGTAGGCAACCTGAAAACATTCACCAGCGCTCAGATGTCATACCGAAGACCATCCTCAAAACGTCTGGCTCTCAACGTATCATCACCCACCAACACGGGTGAAAAACACTGAAGCTCCGTAAAACGAGCAGAATAGTCCATCACTGACATAGCGCCCTGCTGCAGATTCATGATCTCTCAATCTCTATCTACCCTCAGCATCTCGTGAAAGAATAATTCATAGAATACTTCCTAAAAATCTTCCCACTCCATGTCCCTGTGATGCTCTGACTGGGTGGTAACATCCCACAACCTCTTGGAGGAATCACGCAGCATGTAAGTCATGAGCTTGACCCTCTGCCCTGGAGTTATCTCCAAGTCCTCGAAAATAGTCTGCATTGATCCTATCCAAGACTCTACAGCCTGTGGTCTGCCATCCTCTGAAAACATAGTCGGATGCTACTGCTGAAAGATACGCGTCAGCTTGGACATAGATGTGGAAGCCTGCGGTTCTCCCTAAAAGGTCTGCATGAACCGCAATAAGCCTTCACGGAACTGCGCCTCCATGCCTGTGTCCGGTATAACTGTTGGCGCCGCATCTGTCTGTACTGGCGGATCAACTGGTAGCCCATGGCCCACCATCTTTGGAGTATAATCGTTGACGCTTTCCTACCGAACAACTCGCGGTCATCTCGTCGGCATGACACTACAAGGTCAAAAGCACGCCTCAGATTTAAGATTATTAAGACTGAAAGTGAAGGAACCACAAAGGAACAAGAGGAAGAAAGCATGTCAAAATTTGCAAGACAAGACTACACGGTGTGTACATTGACTACACGACATGTACTTGACTTCCCTTCCCCTGCCTAGGTCCTTCTACATGGCTAAACCACACGGATTCTGTTCAACAAAACTACACGGTGTGTATAATATCTACACGGCATGCATGGTGTTATTTTCCAACTGCTTGTGTCATCTGTGACACAGCCGACTACTCGGCTTAACTCCACACGGTGTGTTACACCCATACATGGCATGTACAACACCCAGTTTCCCAGCCACGCAGCTAACTCCACACGGTCCGTCCTCGGACAAGACTACACGGTGTGTCCCATATGTACACGTCATGTTCAGGGAGAGGTGACACCGGCCCGTGTTGTTAGTTACACGACCGAGTCCACAGGTCACACTACACGGCGTGTCTATAATTGACACGGCGTGTTCCGTCAAGGATTTCACCAACCCATATTGTTAGTTACACGGCCATACTTCAGGTCACACTACACGCCGTGCAAAAAAACTACACAGCATGTTTTTCCCAAGGCCTTCCCTACCCCGTGTCACCGCCCACACGGTTTGTGACACGGGAAGAGACTACACGGCGGGTACTCAGGGTACACGGCGTGTACTCAAAAATTTCATTTTTCTTCCCGAACAGAAGAGCATACACGGCGTGTAAAAAAATACTACACGGCATGTATACTGGGTTTCCGGATAGTATTCCTCAGAACTTCTCTGGAACCCAGAAAATACAGTAAAACAACACCTAAGTGTCAAATTCCGACCCGTGGGGGCCCATACTCCCCAAGAATCAAAGTTTGACATCTTATATGTGTTATAACCAATAACAGTCAATGATCCACCAAATTCCGGTCAATGGGGGCCCATAATCCCCAAAAACCAAAGTTTGGCATCCATTCTATAAACAAAATCAAACAAAAAAAAGACTATATCACTAGGCAAGTATTTATCAGGCAGCTTTCAAAACAGCATGCTTTATTAGCACAACAACTATCACAACAACATGAAAATTCTAATGCACCTGCATGGCATGGAAGCTATGCATGGAATGTGATATCGAGAATGTGCCTATATGATGTATGAGACGGCATACCCTCATCTCATCGGGTTGAAACTAAACAAAACCCATGGATAACTTATAAATAGCACAATCCAAATGTGTCACACAACGGTGAAAACATATCAACTGTAAAATTTTCAAAATCAAAAGAATTACAAAATACGAGGTAGACTGGATTTTCCCTGTACACGGGTTAGCTACGCCCAGGCACAACTTATTACCAACTACCGTTCCATCCTATCCCTGACTACGGCTCCAAATAGTAATTCAAAGAAATGAAACCTCCCTTTGATACCACTTTGTAACGTCCCAGACCCGGGTGCCACGCAATGAGTGCCCCAATCCCGGTTCGCCACGTGACCTCAAGCGCATTTCCCCAAATGCCAGAGGCTACCGAATAGCAGTGAGGGCCCAGGTCTGATAGTGGGGAAACTATGCCCGCATTTGACAAAGTGTAGTGAAGCGGAATTTAAATAAATCATACAACGATATCAGAAGAAGTAAACATACACAACTGAATAACTACAGCAGTGGATATAACCAACAGTATATAAGTGATGATGCTACATGTTTCAAGTTCTAAGAAAATAGCCAGAACATGTTATACATCAATACAGTACAACAAAATACAGAGTACAGCAAAATAAGCAAAACAGCTTGCAGTGGAATCGCGATCCTAGGCTCGGTCTCATGCCCTCCTACTCCTTAGCAACAGTCAAGTACCTGTATAGGGAATGTTTCCCCTATCTACACCTATAGCAACATAATCTGTTTGGGCCGAAAAGTGTGACCCAAATAGGGTGTGGGAAATATATCTCAGTAGGCACCCACCAAAGGCCCGTGTCCAACTGGTGTAAGCATGCAATAACAGTGTGCAGTTGTAAAATGTAATAAAGTAAGCAGTACTCAAAAGTAACTAACTTCCAATTATATTTCCATTTTATTATTCATTTAATCATTTATCTTAGTAACATTCTGTGCTCAACAGCACCAAGCCCGCAGGCCAACCTGTATCTCGCCCTCAGGCTAATATATTGAACCACACCCTCAGGCTATACAGAATCTCACCCTCAGGCATTGTAACATAATTCTCGCCCTCAGGCATATGAAGTATCGCCCTCAGGCATAGAAGTCAAGCCCTCAGGCATGAAAGGTTTCCCTCAGGAAAAATAGAATGTTGCCATCAGGCTAATACATTCACGCCCTCAGGCTAATACATTCATGCCCTCAGGATAATCACAATCACGCCCTCAGGCTAGACGCAACAACTCCCTCAGGATAAATAGGTAATCGGTCCATTCCCAACAGGTAAACAAGCAGTAACAAGCAATTCCTCTCAAGGCAATTCTACTATTACTACTTTAAAGGCATACCCTCAGGTATCCTGGCCAAACAGCTAAACAGTGAAACACACCCCTGGGGTGGTTCCGGATCCAAACAACGATCCCAACCAGCATTTTACTATCACATTTAAATACCTAATCAATTCTAGCCATTAAATATAGCAATGGCCTCAGCCACACGACACCCCAACATGGGTTCGTGGCACAAAAATGCACGACAGTTGGAAAATAAACACAAAGCCACCTACCTTATTCGCCAACGAACGTTATACCCGAACACCGACTCCAGAAATGCCCAAAAACGACATAGATCTGATGAAGAACAAAACCCATTCAAATGTAAATAACTTTCCCTCGGGAAAGAATTAGTAAGAATGGTACCAGGAGAGTGTAGGGATTACCCGTACGATTCCAACGAGATCATCCAAAGCTGAATCGGATTCCAAACAAACTCCAGGCGGATCTTCAAATGTTCGGCCTCCTCCTTTGTCTCCAAAATGGCTCAAACGCCTCCTCTGCCAAATGAGGAGGCTACTGCCTGATTTAATCCGAAAAAACAGAGTACACGGTTTGTACTTCTTTCATTTAACTAT
Source organism: Viscum album (assembly GCA_963277665.1). Taxonomy (NCBI): domain Eukaryota; kingdom Viridiplantae; phylum Streptophyta; class Magnoliopsida; order Santalales; family Viscaceae; genus Viscum; species Viscum album. The sequence goes on along the minus strand of OY728161.1, from coordinate 51,453,153 downwards.
TCATTTGGCGGCACCGCCACACTGTTCTTCCGTCGACCTGAGTACATGGAATGTACCCCTGAGTACACAGTGTGTACTATCACCCAGCTAGTGGCGACTCCACCTCCTTACTGTTTAAGCTTTCCGACTGACTACACGGCTTGTAAGGTACCACTACACGGCGTGTAGTCGGTTCCTACACCCCTTGTCGTCGACAAGGCTACACGCCCCAATACTCATCCCAACACGGCCAAAAGTACACGACGTGTGGACAAAGTACATAGCGTGTAGTTTCAAAATTTATCATTTTTCCCCATTTTCAATATTTTCTCGAAAACACTTAAGGAAAAGGAAAAAGAAGAAGCTCGTACCTCAAAAATAAGAACCGGGTTCTTACAATGGACATGGTTTAGATCTTGGGGAATGAAGTTATTATTCATCCTGGGATTTGGGAATGCACCATAATTATTATCGATTTGTGTTGTAGTGTTCAAGAACACCATGGCCATGGTCAGGCCATGGTGTATGGATTGGAAATGTTTGTTCCACTTTGAAATGTCTAAAACACTCACATTATTCATTATATCTTCATAAATGGGTCATGTTGGGTCTTCAAACCATATTAACTTAATGAGATAACTATTAGTGCCTTCTTCACAAATTTTACTTCAACTAAAATTCTCAATCCACCCTCCATCCTTGAGATTGGAATTATTATAGAATTAAATATAGAAGGTTGTTTGGTGTTATGATTATCCTATGAGATCTTACATCTTCTTCTTTTTTATGGATCTTACCTCTCCTTAGGTCAATCTAAGGTATCCTTTCATCTTCAATTGTTGGTGTTTCCAATTTGAGGAAATTTCATAGAGAACACCTAGGATTCATTCTTGTTTGAAATGAATAATTATATCCTTCATGAAAGATACTTGAATGAGAATTTCAGGAATTATATTACGGTTTTTTATAGTCTATCAAGGTGATTCCTTGCTTTGGTGTAACAACATCCTTTCTTGAGGATTGTTGTCATTCTATGACATCTTTGTGGTTTTCTCTTGGTGAAACTTGTTTGGTGAGTCTCTTTCTTTCTAGCCTTAATGTTTCTATCTACAATATCCTTTATCGAACTCTCATGTGACATTGGAGATGTTTCTTAGGAAATTGGTTGTGATCTTTGTTTGGGTGACTACCTTCTTAGAGAACCATGATGTTGACATCTATGATCTTGAGGTTGGAATATCCTTACCATATAGGGCCTTATATAGGATTTTTTCCTGATTTAATCATTATTTAAAGTAAACCATTCTTGATATGTATTTAATATGAGTGTGTGAGAATCCTCTTGGCACCCTTCCTTGATATGTGATCTTATTATATGTTTGTAGCCTCTATAACCCATACTTGGTTATTATTGCAGGCTAGTGTGTATATAGCCTCTTGAGAACTATTATTGATATTCCATATTGTTTTTTCATATGATATATATTATTTATGGTATTTTATAAACTATCGAACCATTCCCAATGAATCAGTATAAATAGGTTTCATGTTTTTTTATACAACCCCTCAAAGGGGGTAGCATGAAGATATGAAAAATGCTCTTGAAGATGGATCATTTGATGGTGTGAGTCAGATCATGTATATGTTATCTAATGTGAGAATAAAACATGCATGGGTGTTGGTTATCTTTTATATATAGGATGATATGGTATATTTTAATGTTGGGGTGATGTTCATAACCATATACATCAAATATTTTCAGTGGGACTTACCATTATATGAGGATTACGAACACCATCAGAGAGAGGTGTTCAATTTTTAGGTTAATGAACACTATTTGGGTGGGGCATATGGGATTACTTAAAGGGGGACATGGAGACAGTAATGACAAGTGGAGGGTTCAAAATAAATCTATGACATGAGCAAATTTTGAAATGTATGTTGACAAAAATTTACATCCTTACTAACATTATACCAAATTAGGTGGGGTTGGGGTTCTTGGAAACTTTTTTAGTGCATAATGAAGCACTGCATGGGTGTACATGTGTTTTATTTTTCATTTATAATATTTCATGACATACATTGTTATATATTTATAGTGAACTTATGTTGAAGATTCATTGGTGGTAACCTAGTGGGGTTATACTCCCAACTTGCATGAGTGTCTCAATGCATGTGTCGATGTCATGATGAGGGACCCAAGGAAGGGGAAATCCCAATAACATGGATGTGGGAGATAGAGCATATCATTTGGAGGAAGAATTTGTAAATACATAACTCCAATTTCCCAAAGATGATGCCTTATTACATTACATTGCCATGATTACAAGGAATTCGTATCATGAAGGACCACATAATTCCATACTTCTAGAAAACTAGATACATACATAGGTTAAAAATTACAACTTTAATTGAAAAACAACATATATGTAATATTTGGAATATCCACAAATCTAAGTTTTTCTCTACAATTCATTCATAATACAACTCTTTGCATCCTCTGGAAAAAATAAAACATAAGAAAAGGGGTGAGTTCATATGCTTATTAAGGTTATGCTATATAGTAGATGCATAAATAATAAGGCAAGGGAAATAACTAAAAGTTGGCATGCCATTAAAATAAACTTGAATATAATGTGGTAGAAATTAGAGTTGAATATATAATTACATAATAAAACATAAACATTGGTATTCTACTTATAAAATAACCACATAGACTATCAATTTACTAGTTTCATAATGAGGGAATGCATAATGTGTTACATCATAACCATACTTCAAAGGACTCATGCTAAAACCATAAATAACCATACTATCAAGGCCATGTGCCAAGACCATAGATTGTCTCATAAGACCTAATGATGCACCGAGGGGATATAGTAGGCCCCAACTGACACTTATTATGTCCAATTCATTCCTCATATGAATGGGGATCAACATAAACAATATACACATTTATATTGAAACAAACATATGAAATGTAAATAACTTTCCCCAATCATTAAACATAAACACTAACCATTCAGAGTAATATGGTGAATGGTATCAAGATATCACATCCACAGTCAAACTAATCATAAAAAATTAAATAAAATGTGTTGGGTGATATCATAAGAGATAAACATCAATGATGTATAAGATTCAAAAAATTATTTTCACATAGATGAAGATACTTTTAAATGGGACCACTAAAAAATCCTTTAGGAAATAACCCTTAAACATTCAAAAGTGTCTCATACCACCTTGAAACATTCAAATCATAATACCTTATAATATCATGATAATAAGGAGACTCTTGATATGATATACTAATGGGAATTACATACACCACAGTAAATAAATAAGTGGTGGAAAAGGTATATATCTCATAAAAGTTAAAGTGAGATGAGAAAAAACCTTTTACTTTGGAAGGAAGAGCTCTTTTGGAAAATCAGTTGTATTTGTCATGAAATCATATCGTAAACATATATATCCAAGAAAATAAAATGTAAGGTCATTGAAATTATATTTTAGGCTTAAATAAAGTCTTTTTAAGGTGAAATAAATTAAAAAGAGTTTTTAAAGAAGCTTTAGAAATAAAACATTTTAGTGTGTTTTAAGAAAAATATTAAAGGATTTTGAATCGCAAAGGAATGATTTCTTTAATAAAACAATAAAAGGAACCAAAATATATTTTTCATTATAAAATGTTTGATTTTATAAAGATAAATATGGATTAATTTAGATTATATAGTGTACTTAAAAATAAGTATTAATTCGAGATGTTTTTTCAATCAGCCTTGCATTTCGGAACACATTATTGAAATATTATTTTAAAACATGTAACTAACCATAAAATAAATTAATATTCTAATTGGTACACATATATAAAACGTTGACACTGAATTTATTTGGATTACATAATAATAAAAAATAATTTCATTAAGGTGCGTAGAGAATAAGAGAAACCAGAATGAAAATGGAGGTTTGGTTAGAAAAAACATAAAACATTATAATCAATTGAATCATATGAAAAAAAATTAATAATCATCAAATGATACATTTAATATTGTCAAAATAAATAGATTCATGATATGAAACATCAATTGGTAGTATACATAAACCAAAAAAGAGTTGTATTAGTAAATACGGAATATCTCACAAAAATGCAAGTGAGATAAACAAACCCTTACCATAAGTCCAAATGTGTTCCCCACTTGATCTTAATGACCTGAAAAATCAAATTTAAATTAATTAATTAATATTTACATAACATCATCTTCATGAAATTTATTTATTATAAACTTATTGTGTTCATTTTTGGACTTTTTTATGGGTTAAGAGGTTCAATTTCATTGTTCGGGTCTGTTGGTTTCATGAATGGTATACTTATATACATGAATGAAAAATCCTGTAAAATGAGGATGGTTTTCCAGAATTGAAGTTATATGTTATTAGTGAACATATATATGGTTAAATTGTTTTAAATTTCATTTTTTTACATGGAGTGAAGATGAATCATTATATAAATTATTTAATGATAACTGTTTGGGTTAATTAGCAGTTTTTAAACACAATGAACTCATTTGGTTTATAAATCAAAACCATGTCTAAAAAAGATTCCAGAACAATAGATGATACATAATACTTATATAATGTTCTACTTAAACCATAATAATGGTTTAATGACCATAATTTAAGACAATAATAAAAATTGAAAACCCATCATCCTTGAATGTGGTAAATTAGCACATCTTGGATGGTGTTTTTTACTACTAGCATAAAAGAAGGGTAAATGAGAGATGATAATAACTTATTCCATAATCATAAAAAATTAAGTTACATGTAATGTACTGGACTTTTCATAACATTTGTATGAGGATAAGTGAGGATAGAAAATAAAACAAAGGAGCTTGAAAAGAAAGTAAAAGAATTGAAAAGAGGAATTTACCTCTGGAATTAATCTTCCTTGATAGCCTCTTTATAGGAGAGGCTTTAGTCTTTTCATGAGAACAAGTGATTTTGGACGTGTGGTAGGAGCTTGGTAGAATATTTTTGTAGAATTTAGATAATTACCAATGATTAAAAGGTGTTAATAGAAGTGGTACAGAGGTTGGTGTTTATAGTGGAGGAGAGGCGGGATTTCTCATTATTTTAATCATTAGTTTAATATTTTTTATCAAGACCATAAAAATACTTAATTCATGTGACCAAAAATAGTAATATTTTTTTTGAGTTAGAACCAAGTGTTACAACAACAGCATTTCATCACATATGACTCAATAAACCATGTATTTATCATTTATCGTAAGTTATCGTATTTTACTATTCATAAAAATTCTTGTATTTTAGAAAAAACCCAAAAATTCACCCTATTTTTTTTTTGAAATTTACAATCCAAAGATGGACTCCATTTTATAAAAATAATTTTACAAATATGTGAAATTTAATTTTTAAATAAAATCATTATTTACTTGAAGAATACAGATTTTATATTTAAAACTACTTTTATAATACTTTCAAAAAATATATATAGTCTCATAAAATTATCCCAAAATCATAGGACAAAAAAATATTTATTTAGTAACCCAATTTATGAAAATGAATTAATTTATTAATTTAAAATTATAATTAAATATTTATAACTCACAAAAATATGAATGCTCAATTAGTAATTTATAAAATATTCTACTGCATTTATAAAGTGACTAAATTTTTTTTATACTTTCATGTGTGAGGTTACTATTCATATGGGTAATATTACTATTCATAAGGGTAAAAATACTATTCATAATGGTATATTAGTATCCATAAGGGTATGTTACTATTCATAAGGGTAGGTTACTATTCGCCAAAAATTAGGTTTGTTCTATCAGACTAAAAAAGTCACCTAAAACGCAATATTGTATGTCAGATTTTTGAAATTCAAGTCACATTAGTGGAAAAATTATGTTTATTTGAAAGAATATAAAAAAGTATTTCTTTTTAGAGAAGATTTTTTTTCATTTTATATTAATTTTATTTGTAAATCCTTGGGGTGTTATAACATTGGGATGGACTCTAGAAGGATGACCTAGTGTTTTATTTACTTATTTATCCTTGTCATTATCTTATTTGATCTTCCAATTTGGGTTTCTTTAGATTATTAATCTATATGAATTGAGTTACCTTCCATGATATTTGTTTTTTCTCTGTTTATTATTTTTTCTATGTTATTATTTGTGTTTTTCTTCATTGATAATGAGGGTATAGTCTCGCCACTAACTCCATTTAAACCCTTGTTCGTTGCTAGAAACCTCTTGAATATAGGGAGGCATTCATAAGTCCATGTGGCATTATGAATTGAAAATAATGATTTGATATTGGGAATTTAAAAAAGGTTATCAAATGAGTTTCTCATTTTTCATTCTTCATAAATTTTTTTTGGGGAAAGTTAGAAAGGAGTTCGGTTGTGTGGAACTCAAACAAGGGAGTTGCATAAGTTCCTAGACAGCACCTATGTAATGTAACTCTAGGATACCATTGATGGGATTACTATTATAGTTATCTTTTTACGGATTCATGTTAAACCAATCTATAGTGTTATGTTACAATTTTTTGGAATTTGGGTCCATTCATGCATCATAAGATGGCATATAGAATCAGCTATTATATATTAACATGTTTTATGTTGTATAGAATTTATTAAATTAAATACCTTTATTTGTGCTAAATATTGGGTGATATAATTCTTTTCTCTACTATTATGATATATTTGTTGGAATTAGTTAGTTGAACTTGATAATTATTTTTTTATATATGTATATTACTGTAACTAATGCATCTGTATGGAGCTCTTGGTATCTGTTATGGGTAGAACTAAGAGGTATATCCCTTCGGTTATGGGTAGACTCCTAGGAAACATTTAATGTGATACCATATATTTTTTATAATATATCTCTAACTAATGAATTTATACATCTTATAAGTTCTTTTTTATTTAAAAAATGTCATTATAGATCAGTTTTATGGTATTTTGGGTAAAGGCATCCAGTGATGATAATGATTGGTAGGACAGGAATGTACCACCTCCAATGGTACATGAGAATGCACTTCATCATGATCTTACACAAGATCTAGTGATTAAGGGTATTGATCCAGTTCAACAATGAAGTTTATGGATTGTGATTTTTTAAGGCTGAAACACATAAAAAACGATGACTGATTATACTGGGGACTTCCAGATCCAGCATCCACCAGCCTTTCCTGGAAATAGAGCCTAACAGGATGAAGAGGACTGGATAGACATGGGAGAGAGAATTTTTGATCTAGTACCAACTCCTATGGAAGGTAGAGTGAGGCATAATAACATAATATTAGAGGGTTTTTCCAAGATATGGTAGACTAACCTAAATCAGGAAGGTAGAAAAGAGGGGCTTAATTAGGTGTACTTCAAGGATCTATTCCCCAAGAAATATTTCTATCGTTTGATGAATCTATTCCTTGGATACGAGTTTATGAATTTTTAATAGGGATCTATGTCTATCTATATAAATTATACTCATTTCATGGATATTTTATTCTTCTTCCCTCTTTTGGCAGGAAATGAGGCCCAAAAATACCATAATTTTGAGATACACATCCATACTGAGATAAAATTTAGGTTAGGTTATTTGATTGAACATCATACCAAAATTTTGTTCATAAGGACTTGACCAGTGATATATATTTAGACAAGGATAGGGTAGAGAAATTGATTTATTTATTTTGAGTATCAGTGACTAAGCTTCCTCTCTTTAGAATGGAAGCCTCTTCTTATAATAGGAAGAGGAAGTATAATCAGATTAAGTAGGGTAGTAAAAAGATGGGTCAGATAAGGAAATCCTCATTTTCCACAATGTGAGTTGATTTTAATTGGTGCCTCAATTCTAGCCTAGTATTGAATCTTAATAATGATTGCAAGAATCTACATGTGAAGTGACACTAATGTAGAAAGGGTGGTCATCTGTAGAATTTTTTACTCGAGGTATTATCAGAAGAGTTATTGGAGATCAAGGAAAGTAGGAGGTGGATAACAAAAGTAGAGGATACAGACTCCCCATACATTGATGACTAAGGGTAAATGGTGTGGAGTTGAGGTAGGACGGATTTTTATAGTTGATTAGGCTCCATCTGATGGTGGACCATCTATGGTTTGAGGTATGGTCTTGATCACCCCATCATTATCTACCACGTTGGTTGATGTTAGTGCTTATAATTCCTTTATCTATTATCAAGTGCTATCTAGGATATAATTGTTGGTTATAATATATTCAAATATGGTTACTCTCAAAAAACCTTTGGGGAAAAAATTTACCATCTTCATAGATGTCTAGAATTTCAAGTAGTGATGGTTGGATATGCAAATTTATGGGATTTAATGATCCTCTAGATTACCAACTTTGATGTAATATTTGGGATAGACTATCTTTTGATTTATCATCAACACATCAACTTCTATTAAAGACGGTTATCCTTTACCCTAAATAGGTGGGAGTAGTCCGTAATAAGAAGTGAGTAGGAGTATGGAACTGGTAGAGTGGACTCGTATTTGAGTCATATTTGATCTATCGTATAACAAGTAATATGATTAACACTTTTATTAGGTTCAGTGTCATCCCACTCATATTTTACTCTATTTTTATATCTTTATCAATATGAATTACCAGAATAATTTTCAGGTCTACCTATTAATAGAGGGTTTGAGTTTGAAATGAAACTCATTCCAGGGGCACATGCATCCTATATTGATTCATTTTTTATCATATGGAACTATCTAAGTTGAAGGAACTCAAATTTCATCATGATTAATTAGAATAGATTGGGTTTATTATAATAATAACATCTCTTTGGGGTGATATTGTTTTGGTCTCTAAAAAGGTGGATGGTACTCTTCAGATCTGTGTGGATTATAGAAAGTCGAACTAGATAATAGTGAATAGCAGGTACCCTTTTCCTAGGATTGATGTTTTTTTTAATAATTTATGAATATATCATTGGTTTTCCATGATATTCATGTGTTTAGGCTACAATAAATTATGGGACGTGGAGGAAGACATAAAAAATAGTAATTAAGATAATGTATTGTCTATATGAGTTCTTATTGATGTCATTTGGTCTGACGAAAGAACTTTTAGTTCTCATATACCTCATTAATTGGATCTTTAACCCATCTCTAGAATCATTTTTTATGGGGTTTTTTTATAAAATCCTGATCTATTCAGGTACATTGGTGTAGTATTTTTTCATCTTGGGAATGTTTTTAGTACACTTTGATTGCATCAGTGTTATGAAAAGTTGTTGAAGTGTCACTTTTTTGTTATGGAGATACAATTCCTAGAGCATTTGGTGTTTGAGGAATAAACTCATATAGAATTAGAGAAGGTTGACATGGTAATGTCTTGTGATATGCCTTATAATCTATTCATTATTGGGAGTTTTCTTGGATTATTAGGGTAGTACCAGTGTTTCATCTAGAATTTATCATTTTTGGATTCCCCCATGAAATCTCTAACAAAGAAATAGGTGAATTTTGAGTGGTGAAAATAGTGTGTGGAATCATTTATTAATATGAAGATAAGGTTGATGATATATCTTTTATATACATTATCTAAACCTGGGATAGGATATAAAGTCTTTGAGATGCCTCTAGAGTTGGATTAGGAGTTGTGATTGTGCAGATTGATTGGGTCATAGCTTATGGGTATCTCTAGTTGTGACTCAATGAGTATAATTATCCTACCCATAACCTAGAGTTAGAATCTATGGTCCACTATTTGAAGTTTTGGTGACCCTATCTCTTTAGAGATTTTTTTATCTACACATATCACATAAGTCTCTACTATATCTACTCAGTCTGATACTTGAATTTGAGGCAGAGGTACTAGTTGGAGTATTTTTAGAAGTTTAATTTTTATATGTCTTATACACAAGATAAGGGTAAATTTTATTAAAATATTCCTATTAGGAAGAATTAGGATTCCCAAGATCTTAGATAGAAGCCTTAAGATGAATAGTTTCTTTTGATGTGTTTCTTGGATGATTGGAGAATGGATGTGACTAAGGAGAAATGGGAAGTGACATGGGAACATTTGGTTATCAAGTCAACATTAGTAGACTAGGTTAAGTCCATTTAGAATTTATATTTTAAGTGTGTGACAAGAAAAAACAATTATTGGGAGATGATCTAGTGTTAGTTTGGTCCTTAGATGGTGATGGCATGTTATATGTCCATGGGAGGGTTATAGATCTAGATCCTATTATGTAGGATCTTATTATAAAATCCCGTGAATAAAAATTGGAAATTCATCCTAAATCAATGAAGATGTACCAAGACATAAGATGATAGTTTTGGTGATCATGTATAGAGAGGGATATCATTGGTTTTGTTTTTTGATTCCTTAAGTGTCATAGGGTAAAGGATCAGAATCAAAATATAGTAGGTTTTCATTACCACTTCTAGTACCTATGCTGAAATGGACTTATTTAATGATATATATTTTTTATAGGGTTACCAAGGACCTCAAGGAATCATGATTTTATATGTGTGATAGTGGATCAACTGACTAAGGTATCCCAGTTCTTATCAATCTAGGGTACTATTTCTATGTATGATGTGGGAAAGATATATGTCCATGATATTATATGTATTCATGGAGTTCTGTTGATAATTTTATCATATAAAGACACACATTTCATTTAATGGTTCTAAAGGGATTATAGAAGTTTCTATGGACTCCATTGAGATTTATCATGGTGTATCAATCACAGACAGATGGATAGTATGAGAGGAAAATCCATATTATTGAGGATATACTTTGATCTTTCAAATTAGACATTGGAGGATCAGGGGATGAGCATATATCCTTGTATGAGTTTTCTTATAATAATAGTTACCGAAATTCATCCATATAAAACCCTATAGTTCTTTTTATGATCAACCTTGTCGCTCACCATTATGTTTACATCAAACCTGTGAGGTGAATTTTGTGGGACTGAGCCTACTGCAAGAGATTTAAGATAAAGTTCAGTTGATTCAAAATCAATTGGTCACCACTAATAATAGACAAAGGTCAAATGATGACTATAGTAGGAGACATTTTGTTTATTCATTATGGGTGAGAGTTTTTTCTTATGGGTGACTCCTCTATTGGGGCATCGACATATTTAGAAGTAGGAAAATCTAGTACCATGATTCATTGGACCATTTGAGATCATTGATAATATGTAGATAATGTCTTATTTTTTGGGTCCTCATCAACATTATTAAGGTATTCATAATGTATTAAATATGTCTCAAATTTGAATGTGTATACCCTATATTATACATGTTTCAGACTATGAGGATATTTAGTTAGAGTTAGATTCATCATATGAGAAATGGTCGTTCGTATAGTCGACCAGAGTGAGAAATTTTTATGGGGGAAAATGGTGACGCATGTTTATATATTATATAGTCACATACGAGTCTATGGAATAAAAATGAGAGAGGGATTCTGATGTTTGGGTGTAATGTCTTGAGTTATTCGAGCTTGAATTTAGTTATACTTCTCTAGGATTATAATTCCTTCGAGGGAGAGAACTATAACACCCTCATTTTCAATGGTTATGTTAATTTATGTTATGAGATTCCTTAAATAATCTTTTTTGAGCCATTTTATGGTTTAAACATGGATCTAGGATGTGTTAGAGGTTATTGTAATCTTAAACTGGGGTTGACACCTTTTTATTAAAAACTGGACTAAACCAAATACTTTGTGTTGACCATGGTGGTTCCTAGGTGTTTTAGAGTAAAATAAGAAAAAAGAGAAATAGTCTTGGCCCTGGAATAGTTCTAAAGGAAGGAACATGTGGGCCCTATATTATGAAAACTCACCAAGCCTTTTTTAGGCCATTGTGAGGGAATGTGGTTGGAGTTTAAGAAAACTTTGTATAGATGGTCGTTTTAAGCTATAGTGTTCAAGAACACCATTTCCATGACCATTTCATGGTTCAGGGTGTGGTGACGATCATGAAACTTTAAAATAGATGAAATGGTCACCTGTTTCCTTGAATATATATCAATGACCTATGTTTTAAATTAATGAGAGGATGATTAATTCCTTCTTCACTCATTTTCAATTAATTAAATTTCTCATTTAACCCACACTCTCAGAGATTCGTGTTTTTGGAGAGTTATTTGAATAATAATTATTGTTGTTTTTATCTTCATCCAATATCTTGTATCTTCATTTTTTCAATCAATCATTCTTCTCTTTAATTTTATCTAAGGGATCCTTTCATCTACAATGACTAGTACTTTTGGTTTGGGGATATCCAGTAGAGAACATTGGTGTGTCATTATTATTATAGTAGAATAATTATATCCTTAAGGTATGGTCATGGAATGAGTCTATAATACATTAAAATATGGTTTTTTTAATTTTATTAAGACAATTCTCATTGTTTTAACAATTGGATTCCTTGAGGATCGTCGGCATTCTATGACGTATCAATGGTGTTTATCTTGGTGACTCTTTTTTAGTGTATGTATTTCTTTCTAGAAATTATGTTTCTCTCTTCAATATCTATTCAATAAATATTTTATGAATTTTGAGATGGTTTTTATGACCTTTTTTATGATCTTTTTTTGGGTGAATACTTTCTGGGAAAACCTTTATGTTCACATCTACGATCTTATGGTTAGAAGATCCTTAACGCATAGGAAAATATATGTGATGTATTCATGATTTTATTGTTTATTCTAGGAACCCATGATTGATATATGTTTCAGGTTGTTTCGAGAGTGGCCCCTTGAAATATTTCCTTTATATGTGTTCTTATGATATGTGTGTATATTGTGTAACCTATGATTGGTTGTGTTTTCATGCAGGTGTATGTGTGTAGCCTCTTGATAACCGTACTTAATATTTCGTATTATTCTTTGTTTTGATGTGTATTTTTGGGGTATTTTATATCCTATATAACCTAAAATTTCAGAATTAATAAGTTTTTCTATGTTGGTTAGACAACCCATTTTATAGGTAGAGTGATGATGTGATAAATGATATGGATGATAGATTATGTGATGGTATGAGTCATATAACATACATGTCAGTTAATGGGGGAGTAGACCACGTAGGGGTGTTGGGGACCCTTAAAATATAGGTAAATATAGGATATTTCCATGAAAGGGTAATGTTCACATCCAAATACATCAAACATGTTTGGTGGGACTTACCATCATCCAATGATTATGCCCACCATCACGGTGTGGTGTGGGGTGTTCCTTTTAATAAACACCATCATGGTGGGAAATGTGGAGTTCCTTAATGGTGGAACATAGAGATAGGGCCGACAAGTGTAGGGTTCCCATTGACACTAGTACTTGATGAAATTTTGTGACATATAGTGACATACATTTACATCGTTACTAGTATCATGGAAAATAAAATAGGGCCAAGGTTTTTGGTTTTTTTAGCAGATAATTACTCAGAATACATGTGGTTTTATATTTTCTTATTAATTTACTTTGTGTCATGAAATACACTATTATATATTTATATTTCACTTGTGTTATGGATGCATTGGTGGTGTTCTACTAGGATTATACTCACACTCTATATGGGTGCATCAATGTGTGGGCATATTTCCTGATCAGGGATCTATGGAGGGTCAATGTCCTTGAAACAGGAAGCTAGGATATAGAACATGTTTTTTAGAGGGTTTATTGGGGTAGACTCTGAAGGTATTCTATAATGTTTCATTTACTTATCTATCTTGGTCAAGCATTTTTTGGCCCTCCATATTGAAGGACTTTGGTTTATTACAATGTTTGACTTTTCGTACATTAAATTATATTTATTTTAGATTTGGTTATTATTTCTATTATATTATTATTTATGTTTTTATTCATTGAAACTGATGATATGGACTCCCCGCAGATGGAATTGAGACCCATAATCCTAGTATAAAACCTCTCTCAAACATGGAGGTGCATATGAGGCTATGTGGGACTTGAGATAGAACAAGAAGATTCTTCTAGGTATTACAATAGCATCATTAGGACAACCCATACCCTTGAACACTAAAGGTTGATATAACAAAAAAATATCAAGATAATTACACCATCATAGGTCCACCATAATGAGAACCTAAACCTCTCACCAATACTAAATAAAAAACACTAAGCTGAAGTAGTTTCAGGGTACAACTTCAAGGAATGCCTCCAAATCATACTCATCTTCATACACCTTATATCACAAAATATATGTTTATTTTTATTATTTTAATTAATTTTGGTTGAATTTAAATTTTAATATGTTTTAAGCATGATTTTTTTCTGTACTTTTTCCTTCTACACACAGTTTTCAATACACGGTTTAAGAGAAACTGTGCGATGATTCTTACACAAACACACATGAAGGGACATTTAGTTCATTTTGAATTTTAAAAACTTGTCCTTCAATTGTAAAAAAATGTTTTTGTGGGTCCTAGGAAAAATTTGGTGATTTACCCTTCCATTGGAGTTGGTTAGTGCATGGTTGGGACAAAGATATGAGTAAACATGTGGCAAAACCATAACAAGGGGTTTTTTCAACCTAGTAAACACATCATGGTTATTATTAAGATTTGAATAACCATACATCCTAATTGTATGGTCTTCCTAGATTCTTATAAATATGAAATTACTTTTTTAATCCTCTGGTTATTTATAGGGTTTGGGACCCTTTTATTTTATCCTGGTTTGGATGATTATAGGAAACATGGGTGATATTCTTCCCTCCCTCTCTTTTGATCTCCAAGATATTTTCTATCATATTACAAGGTATCCATCGTGTTAATCATCTAAATATTCCTTATTTTATTATTATTTATCTCCCATATTTATTTCCCTATTTATTTTCCTCTCTCTTTAAACCCTTGGGGTATCTAGGTTGGTTTTATGGGTTTGAGGTTTTTTATTTATGGTGTTTTTTTAGTTAGGGAATGTGGAAGACCACTTTATGCTTTTTTGATCCATATATAACATAGTCAGTAAATTTTGACTTAATTTTCATTGAATTGAGATAGATTTTTTTGTGAATTTTAATAACTTGATATTCCATTGGGTTATTTATCATTTTAAATGGTTTATTTGTTAAATTAATTCTATATGTGGTAGTTTGGTTGGATCTAAAATTATTTCATTGTGGTTTCTCATTTAGAATAAGGATTTCACTTAGTATTTCATGTGGTGGTTGAAATTCCATGTATTTAAAAATGTTAGAAGGATTTTTTAAAATAAAATATTATGTTTAAAGTGAATTTATTCCTATTGGTTCATTAAAGAAGTTACAAATTGGTATTTTGATACCTTAGAGGTTTAAATGTCAAAAAAATGATTCTTCAATTATTTTCCAAATTATTTTGAGTGAATTGTTTTGGATTATATTTTAGAAATGTAATTTAATTTTTTGATTTTAAATAGTGGTTTGAAGTGGATTTTAAAACCATTTAGGAATTTATTTTCAGCCCAAGACATGTTTTATTGAAGGTTAGTTTGGCACTTTGAATAGTTATCAAATGGTGTGTGTGAGAGAGATAAATACCCTCTTGAGCCCATTTTTTATTATATGTGGTTTGGATTTTAGTCTGAGGGATATGCTATATAAATAAAATGATATGCATTATATGTGAAATTGGTTGTTTCCTGTGAGTGTATTATAGATGATATGAGATTTAATTCTTATGATTTATTGATTCATGTAATTTCTCACCTCTTATTGAATGATATACATGAGGATCATAGGAATATTAGTGAGTAATTAAGGATATTTCTATATAATATCAATAAGACAGACTAGATTATATAAGGAATTAGAGGCCATAAGGGAGTGTTGTTGGTGAGCATGGTTTAGAAAATATTATTGGTTATAGACATAAGAATAAATTGATAGGCCTACATATGGGTTTAACCATAGTAAAGGGGGCCACATCATGAGATATTTAGGAATTCATTATGATAACCTGATAATTCTATATAGGGAACATCTTCTATTTAGTGTTCCCTAATTAAAATGTAATCAATGGAAATGTGCCTTATTTTTTATTTATAGATATTGTGCTTTAGTGATTTATTTTTATATATTATTGTATTTAGCTTGTTTTATTAAATGTTTTTTATGTTATTTCAAAATGGGTATTTAAAAAGAATATTTTTAAAGAGGTTTTTAAATTGGTGCCTTTTAATTAAAAATAGTTTGAGTCCTTTGAAATGGTTTTATGTTATTATTTTCATTTTAGGAAAAGAAATGGGATTTTATGAAATGAGTTGAGTGTAATAAGTAATTTTACATACTCATGAGTAAAAACAAAAAACAAATTATTATATTTGAAACTAATATAAAATGAAATATCATTTATAGGGAACTGGAAGAAAATATTTGATAACATCCTATTGGTTTTGGTTTCATTCACGCCAAGTATACACCAGTATGTGCATGTAGCCCTCATGGTTTTCTTTTAGGTTCCTTGGTTTTTGTTTTTTGGTTTGGGACATTGGGTGTTCAGATTGATCATATCATTTGGCTAGGGATTTAGAGAGTGACTAAGCCCCACATGGATAGTATGATAGTGTTTTAGTTTGGATTTTATTTTTTATTTTGTGATGAAAATGTATCGAACTTAATGGTCCAAGTTTTGTTCAGTTTATTCATTTTTTTCCTCAATAATTAATGTGATGTTTCTTGTTTTTTATGTCAATTTATTTTGATGTTTAAATTTTATATTATGTATATTGATTGGATGTGTTTATATATATAGTGATGGTGAAATAATTCAAATTTTATCTTTATTTGAGACCCTGGGAGAATTTTCCAACCTTGAGTGATTAGGATAGTGCCTCAGGGATGTTTTGGAACATCTTGGGTGCCCATTCTAGGGTTAACCTAGGGTGTTTCATGAAAAATTATATGAAATATCTCTATTTTTCTTTTTAATGAATTTATAGGTTGTTTGGGGATGAGTATCATCATCAGAACTCAATTTGTAGGTGCATGGAGAGTGTCATGGGCTATTTCTTACCTTTAGCCTTGATTTTCCATGTGTAGTTGATAATTGTGTCTTTATTATTAGTTTTTTACAAAATAATTGATGGAATTTTATATTTTATTATTATAAATTGGTCCACAATTAGTGATTCAATTATTAAAATGATATATTTTGAATTTAGATGGGAAAGTATCACACAAGTCAAGGTTTAACAGTTACATAGAATATTCCGTTAAACCGTGAAGATCCCATAAGAATAGACCTGTAACTATGAGAGAGCATATTTCATGGTTCAAACAAGGATTACCAGCCCATTAATCCAAATCATGAACATTGTTATTTATCTTTTGGGATTGTTTTTTCATCACTTTAATTTTGGAATAATTCCAATGGAATCTACCTTTAGTGTGGTGTAAACTAATTGGGGTTTATTGTTAATTTATGCGATTTATTATGGTTTTATTGATATTTTTTTAAGATTCATAATTATTTTTTTTAGGGATAATGTGTTTTCTATTTAGAAAATGGTTTGTTGGTGTATAAAAAGAAAAACTTTAGGTGTTTTGTTTTTAAAACATATTTTATAAAGGGTTTATGGAGGTTGTTTGGTTTTGTTTTTTAAATATTGGTTATTACTTTTAAATTTTGTTTTTATAATTGAGTTAAGCTAAAATTTTGAAATTATTTAAGACAAATCTTTAAAAATGGGATATTTTTATTCTTATTATTTAGAGTGCTTTTGAATTTAATTGATTTTGGAATGGAATTTGAAATTATTACAAATTAAAAAATGGAATTATTAAATTATATGGAAAATGTATTTTAATATAAGTGAGGAAATGTTTTTGGAAATTAGGTTCATAAATTATTTAACTCAGATAACATAATTAAATGTATATTTGAATTTTTTTTGAAATGAGTGAATATTTTTATGATATATGTTGGTATTATTATGAAAATCCATATGAAGTTTTATTTTTTGATATTGGGTTATTCTAAACATTTAAAATTAGAGGGAATGTTTTTAAAGTTTGTTTTTTTTAAGGAATGTTGGTTTTGGAAAATTAGAATTTTTGTAATGTATTTGTTTTAGTGACTGGGTGATTTTGGTTTGTCACTTCAGTTATGGGACAAGTTGATTTGATTGAGGAGCATTAACAACTAGGTTAATGTTTCATGTGAGTTTCAATATGCCTCCAAGAATGATCTTAATGAAAGATGTATTGATTATATTTATCTCCTAAAATTATTTCTTTATGTGTTGACTCTAAAAAGTATCATGATTTAGTGGTGGATCTGAGTTATTATCCACTATTAGAATCTATCTATAAATTATCAAATAATAGGCGTATTTTTACTAGATCTTGGATCTAGTCGCTCATCTTGTGGGTATATTTTTCATAATTCCATTTCTAAGAGGTTTTCTTGGGTTTTTTATACTCATTTCTTTGGTAATTAACCATATTTGTTTGGGTGGGATTTTACTAAGTTGGTATTGAGGAATTTTTGTTTGTTCTATTGTGGATGGTAATGAGTTATAGATAGGTGCATAGGCATTATGGATTTTGTGGAGAGTGTTGGGTTTTTGGTTTTTGGGTATGTCTTTTTATTTTTGTGGTTTCCTTATTCTTAAGATTATTGTGTATCACTACTGGAATTTGGTCTTTTCCCAGTGGTAGTATACCAACGTTTTACTTAAACCGTTGGTATAGTGAGCCTTTGCCAATGGTTTAATCAAACCGTTGGAAAAGGGAATTTTAGTGGACCCTTTCCCAACGGTTCCAGTGAACCGTTGGGAAAGGGGTACTAAACTCACACATTTCCTAACGGTTCACTGGAACCGTTGGGAAATGTGTGCCTTTGCCAACGGTTTTTATAAACCGTTGGCAAAGGGTTTCCCCAAATTCCAGATCGCGATCTCCTCTCCCCATTCAGATAGAGCCCTAATCTATTCGCTCCTCTGCTCTCGTGAACCCCATCGGACTCCACTTCTCTCGCGAATCTGAACACCAGCACCCCTCATCCCAACAGGTACACCCCCATACTAATAGGTAAAATTTGATCTCAACCATATTGTTTTAGTTGTTTTAATGAATAGATTTTTTCTAGGTGTTGGTGGTTTACTTGATTATTTAAATTAATATCTAAATAGGATATTTTTTGTGTTTGTGAATACTTGTTTAATGTTTTTATATTCTATGTTTGGAAGGAGAGTGTTCAAAACATGTAAATCAGAGTTGGGGGAGGCTATCGTGAACGTTTACATGTTTTGGATAATGGATTGTGGGAATTTTGGATTGTGTTCAAACCAATTTGATATGTTTTGGATAATGGATTTTGGGGGTAGGGGTGTCCACGGGGGTGGGTGGGTTGTCCACGGGGGTGGGCGGGGCTGTCCACGGGGGTGGGAAAGGCTGTCCACGGGGGTGGGCGGGGCTGTCTAGGGGGTGTGGGCTGTCCTGGGGTCTGGGTGGGGTGTCCTGGTGGGGGAGGGGTGTGTGAGGTGTCCAGGGGGGTGGTATGTCTAGGTGGTGGTGGTGGGGTTGCAGGGGAGGGGTGTGTGGTCTGTTTGGGAGGGTGGGCGGGGCTATCCAGGGGGGTACGGGGTGTCCAGAGGGGTACGGGGGTGGGCGGGTTGTCCACAAGGGTGGACGGGCTGTCCACGGGGGTCCAAAATCTGGAAGTTACTTGTTTAATGTTTTTATTGGTTATTGTTTTATTTGAATTGCATTTTCTAATTTGGAATTGAACTGTATTCAAACCAAATCAAACAATATTTCTAACTTGGTGAACATTACAACTTGTATGTTTTATTAAATTCATTCAAGCTCTTCTAAAACAATTGATAGCTAAATTACCAATGAATCCCCTCATTCCCTCATATATTTAGTTTTTTGGTTTACACATTAATTTCCTTTTTCTAATTAATTACATATTTGTTTTCAAATAAAGGAAATGCAGCCAATTGAAGAGAGACGAAGAAAAAAAATGGCGGAGAACAATCGTCGGATGGAGGAGCTGGGAGTTCCACCATTAGTTCCTACAGTGAGTACTTTATTTCAAATATATATATATATATATATTTACAGAATATATAATGTCATGTGATTAATTTTTTTGTAAACTTATTTGTAGGATCCACCGTTACGTCGACAGTTATTTGACGAGGAGCCTAGTACTGGTCCTAGTACTCAGGCCGGTGGTACGAGGAGGGTTCGTACCAGAGGTGGACGTAGAGATGCGCGTGCCCGACTAGACCCTGCCCCTCCCACTGACATTTCAGCCTTCCCACATTCTGATCCTGGTGTGTCGTTAGGGACACACGGGGTATTTAGGCCTCCCATGTTTTTTCTACCTTATGCATCTTCTGCCCCATCATTTTCACATCCCATGATGATTCCCACTCCCGAGTCAGCATCAGGTCATACAGCTGTTCCATCTTCTTTTCCTTCTACTTCTGTCTCTCCGAGATTTTATATTCCATCGTCTTCGACTCCTGTTACACCAGAGGGTGTTCCATCAGGTTCTGTGGATCCGGCTCCACTAATTGATCAGACTAGCACAGGTATATTTATAAAACCCTAACAAATTTTTATAGCAATATTTATTTTCATTATAACATATTTTGATAAAATATTTGTTTTTCTTTCATGAAAGATACATCTACTAACAGGAGGCGGGGGCGGGGCCGTACACGCATGCGTTCGGTGTGTAACCGTCGCACACAGGTTATGGTGGAATATAATGAAGACAATCAGATGGTTGAGAAAACAGGGCAGCAATGTCGGAGTTTTCTGGCGACGCTTGCCAAATACTCCGACATCATTCCCGTCAGCCCGCTGTCATGGAGAAATTTGCCACATGAGGTCAAAGATAGAGCTTGGGCAGAGATATGGGTAAAAAAATCTGTTGTATTTAATGCCATGAATTATTTTTGTATTTATATGAATTAATATTTTGATTTCAACTTCGATTTAATTTTCCTGATGGTGAGGGTGCATGACTGGAACATCTAAAGGATTTAGGTGAGCTTTGGAGAGCCTACAAGCATGAGCTGTATATTGGCTGGCATGCTAGAGTTGGCACTGAGTTAGAGGCGATACCAGTCGTGGATGATTGTCCTATAGAGCAGTATCGTCAGATGATTACTCATTGGACGAGTACCCAGTTTAAGGTATGAATTACATTTGAGGTATTTAAATAATAACTTTCAAGTTTTGCATTAATATTATCCTTTTCATTATCGAATTTTATTTAGGAATAATCTGGAAAAAATAAAAAAAACATTGATGCAAAAAAAATACCTCCATACACTAGGACGCACGACGATGTGGGATCATGAGAGGCAGCAGGTATGACAATTGTTTATAAGTTTTCTTTACGACTTACATTTTCTTTTGTTTCCTCAATTATTTAATCATTTTCTAAAGTTTTTATATAACTTTTGTTTTCAATGTCATTGTAGAGGCAAGTACAAAATATTGAAGGACGTGTGCCTCGAGCAAAACTATTTTGCTCGAGTAGACGAAAAAAGGATGGAAGTGTTGTCAACGAAGCAACTCAGCAGAAGATTGTAAGTTTTAATCTGTTGATTTTATATTTTAATATCTATTTTGTAACTTAATAATATATTTATATTTGTAACAGGATTCTTTAGAGTCCCTCGATGCCCAAGAAGCAGACAATTTTGGGCCATCTGATCACTTACATCAGGTGTTGGGAGAGGATCATTCTGGCAGAGTACGCTGCTGACCTAGGATAGCCCTGACGAGGTATTGTCCTACCTCAGGTACGAGTTGTAGTGCCACCGAGCTGCAGCAAGTTAGGGCACAGGCAGAACAGGCTGAGAAAAGGGCCACAGAGATGGCAGAATAGTCTGCTAGGGCAAACAGTGCATTTATGAAATTTATTGAAGTTCTACGTCCAACACTTCCATCAGAGGCCAGCCCAGCGATTGATGAATACATGTCGTCGATACATTCTATATATGGTGCACCAGGTGGTAGTTCCAATGGTGGTCAGGCCGATGTCCAGCTTGAAGATGATGATGGCGAGGAGTCTGATGTGGAAGAGGAGGGAGATGAGGAGGGCGAGGAGGAGGGCGAAGGAGAGGAGGAGGGCGCTGTGGAGGGTGAGGACGATGACGAGGTTGATGATGATGATGATGATGGTGATGCTGATGCTGATGTGGGACATATTGATCCGTTACATTTTTGACTTATATTACTGAGATTTGATGTTTAATCTATTCTAGTTGTTGGTTTTATCTAGACTCGTAGTATAGTATTGGAGTTGAGTTATTTTTATATATTGTATGTTTTTATGGATGTTGTTGTCTTTTAGTGGTTGTGTTTTTGATAACTCCCTGGACAACCCCTCTCATTCTTGGACCCTGGACAACCCCCCCTCCCCCTTGGACCCCGAACACCCCCCGAACACCCCCCGGACAGCCCCGCGGACAGCCCCCTGGACAGCCCCCCGTACAGCCCCCCACCCTCCACCCTGGACCCCGGATAGCCCCCCGGACAACCCCCCACCCCCACCCTCCCCCTTGGACCCCGGAAAACCCCCCAAACACCCCCTGGATAGCCCCTCGGACAGCCCCCTGAACAACCCCGGACAACCCCCTGAACAACCCCTGAACAACCCACTGAACAACCCCCGGACAGCCACCTGAACAACCCCGGACAGCCCCCTAAACAACCCCCAAACACCCCCCGGACAGACCCCGCACAGCCCCCCCCCCCTGCTCCTTGGACCCCGGACACTCCCCAGACCCCCCTCACGCGTGTTTTCGTAGCACGCGCATCACTTAAAACACGAATATTGAGCCGTACTGCGCACACCGCATGTCCGATTGATGTTCCGTCTACGTGTACACGACACGAATAATAATTAGAATTCTGCACGGTGGTTTCAGGTGAATCCGAGGTCGTCCTCTATGAATTTGACCGTTTGACGCCCGTTTTGGCCATTTATGACACCAGAACTGCGTTGTCGGTCACCACGGGCACACGGAATGTCTGATTGATGTGTCGTCTACTCGACCACTTCAGAAATAACTCACCCGTACTTTTCGTCTTATTTCAGTCCATTCCGACTTTGTTCGGACCGTTTGGACCCCCCTCACGCGCGTTTACGAAGCACGTGCATCACTTAAAACACGCATATTGAGTCGTACCGCGCACACCGCACGTCCGATTGACATGTCGTCTATGCGTACATGTCAAGAATAATAATTAGAATGTTTCACGGTGGTTTCAGCTCAATCCAAGGTCGTCCGCTATGAATTTGACCGTTTAACGCCCGTTTTGGCCGTTTATGACACCAGAACTGCGTTGTCGATCACCGCGGGCACACGGCACGTCCGATTGACGTGCCGTCTAATCGAACACTTCAAAAATCACTCACCCGTATTTTTCGTCTAATTTCAGGTCATTCCGACTTCGTTCGGCCCATTTGGACCCCCCTCACGCGCGTTTACGAAGTGCGCGCATCACTTAAAACACGCATATTGAGTCGTACCACGCAAACCGCACGTCCGATTGGCGTGCCGTTTGCACGTACATGTCACGAATAATAATTAGAATGTTTCACGGTGGTTTCAGCTCAATCTGAGGTTGTCCGCTATGAATTTGACCATTTGACGCCCGTTTTGGCCGTTTATGACACCAGAACTGCGTTGTCGGTCACCGTGGGCACACGGCACGTCTTATTGACATTCTGTCTACTCGACCACTTCATAAATCACTCACTCGTATTTTTCGTCTGATTTCAGGTCATTCTGACTTCGTTCGGCCCGTTTGGACCCCCCTCATGCGCCTTTACGTAGTGCGTGCATCACTTAAAACACGAATATTGAGCCGTACTGTGCACACCGCACGTCTGATTAATGTGTCGTCTGTGCGTACATGTCACTAATAATAATTAGAATGTTTCACGGTGGTTTCAAGTGAATCTGAGGTCGTCCGCTATAAATTTGACCGTTTGACGCCCGTTTTGGCTGTTTATGACACCAGAACTGCATTGTCGGTCACCGCGGGCACACAGAAAGTCCGATTGACGTGTCGTCTACTCGACCACTTCATAAATCACTCACCCATATTTGTAGTCTAATTTCAGGCCATTCCGACTTCGGTCGGCCCGTTTGGACCCCCCTCACGCGCGTTTACGAAGCGCGCGCATCACTTAAAACACAAATATTGAGCCGTACCGCGCACACCACATGTCTGATTGACGTGCTGTCTACGCGTACACATCACGAATAATAATTAGAATGTTTCACGGTGGTTTTAGCTCAATCCGAGGTCGTCCTCTATGAATTTGACCGTTTGACGCCCATTTTGGCCGTTTATGACACCAGAACTGCGTTGTCGGTCACCGCGGGCACACGGCACGTCCGATTGATGTGTCGTCTGCTCGACCACTTCATAAATCACTCACCCGTATTTTTCGTCTTATTTCAGGCCATTCCGAAATCGTTCGTCCCGTTTGGACCACCCTCACGTGCGTTTACGAAGCACACACATCACTTAAAACACGAATATTGAGTCGTACCGCACAAACCGCACGTCCGATTGACGTTCTGTCTGCGCGTACACGTCACGAATAATAATTAGAATGTTTCACGGTGGTTTCAGCTCAATCTGAGGTCGTCCTCTATGAATTTGACAGTTCGACGCCCGCTTTGGCCGTTTGTGACACCAGAACTGCGTTGTCGGTCACCGCGGGCACACGGCACGTCCGATTGACAAGACGTCTACTCGAACACTTCATAAATCACTCATCCGTATTTTTCGTCTGATTTCAGGCCATTCCGACTTCATTCGGCTCGTTTGGACCCCCCTCACGCGCGTTTACGAAGCGCGCGCATCACTTAAAACACGAATATTGAGCCGTACCGTGCAAACTGCACGTCCGATTGACGTGTCGTCTGCACGTACACATCACGAATAATAATTAGAATGTTTCACAGTGGTTTCAGCTGAATCTGAGGTTGTCCGCTATGAATTTGACCGTTTGACGCCCCGTTTTGGCCGTTTATGACACCAGAACTGTGTTGTCAGTCACCGCGGGTACACGGCACGTCCGATTGACGTGTCGTCTACTCGAACACTTCATAAATCATTCACCCGTATTTTCTGTCTGATTTCAGGCCATTCCGAAATCGTTTGGCCCGTTTGGACCACCCTCACGCGTGTTTACGAAGCGCGCGCATCACTTAAAACACGAATATTGAGCCATACCGCGCAAACCGCACGTCCGATTGATGTGTCGTTTGCGCATACACGTCACGAATAATAATTAGAATATTTCATGGTGGTTTCAGATCAATCCGAGGTCGTCCGCTATGAATTTGACCATTGGACGCCCGTTTTGGCCGTTTATGACACCAGAACTGCGTTGTCGGTCACCGCGGGCACACGGCACGTCCGATTGACGTGCCGTCTGCTCGACCACTTCATAAATCACTCACCCGTATTTTTCGTCTGATTTCAGGCCATTCCGACTTCGTTAGGACCGTTTGGACCCCCCTCACGCGCGTTTACGAAGCTCGCGCATCACTTAAAACACGCATATTGAGCCGTACCACGCAAACCGCACGTCCGATTGACATGATGTCTGCTCATACACATCACGAATAATAATTAAAATGTTTCATGGTGGTTTCAGCTCAATCTGAGGTCGTTCGCTATGAATTTGACCATTTGACGCCCGTTTTGGCCGTTTATGACACCAGAACTGCGTTGTCGGTCACCGCGGGCACACGGCAAGTCCGATTGACGTGTCGTCTACTCGACCACTTCATAAATCACTCACCCGTATTTTTCTTCTGATTTCAGGCCATTCCGACTTCGTTCGGCCCGTTTGGACCACCCTCACGCGCGTTTACGAAGCGCGCACATCACTTAAAACACGAATATTGAGCCGTACCGCGCAAACCGCACGTCCTATTGACGTGTCGTCTACGCGTACACGTCAAGAATAATAATTAGAATGTTTCATGATGGTTTCAGCTCAATCCGAGGTCGTCCGCTATGAATTTGACCGTTTGATGCCCGTTTTGGCCGTTTATGACACCAGAATTGCGTTGTCGGTCTCCGCGGGCACACGGCACATCCGATTGACGTTCCGTCTACTCGACCACTTCATAAATCACTCACCCGTATTTGTCGTCTGATTTTAGGCCATTCCGAAATCGTTCGGCCCATTTGGACCACCCTCATGCGCGTTTACGAAGCACGCGCATCACTTAAAACACGAATATTGAGTCGTACCATGCAAACCGCACATCCGATTGATATGTCGTCTACGCGTACACATCACAAATAACAATTAGAATGTTTCACGGTGGTTTCAGCTCAATCTGAGGTTGTCCACTATGAATTTGACCATTGGACGCCCGTTTTGGCCGTTTATGACACCAGAACTGCATTGTCGGTCACCGCGGTCACACGGCACGTCCGATTGACATGCCATCTACTCGACCACTTCATAAATCACTCTCCCGTATTTGTCGTCTGATTTTAGGCCATTCCGACTTCGTTCGGCCCATTTGGACCCCCCTCACGCGCGTTTATGAAGCGCGCGCATCACTTAAAACATGAATATTGAGCCGTACCACGCAAACCGCACGTCCGATATATGTTCCATCTGTGCGTACACATCATGAATAATAATTAGAATGTTTCATGGTGGTTTCAGCTCAATATGAGGTCGTCCTCTATGAATTTGACCGTTGGACGCCCGTTTTGGCCGTTTATGACACCATAACTGCATTGTCGGTCACCGCGGGCACACGGCACATCCGATTGACATGTCGTCTACTCGACAACTTCATAAATCACTCTCCCGTATTTTTCGTCTGATTTCAGGCCATTCCAACTTCGTTCGGCCCGTTTGGACCCCCCTCACGCGCATTTACGAAGCGCGCGCATCACTTAAAACACGAATATTGAGCCATACCACGCAAACCGCACGTCCGATTGACATGCCGCCTGCGTGTACACATCACAAATAATAATTAGAATGTTGCACGGTGTTTTTAGCTCAATCCGGAGATGTGGTGTGGTCGACACCACTCAAAGTGTCTGTCTTTTGTTTCAAAAGGACGTCATTTTAAGTGAAAAGCATCAACTGGCATATGGAAAACCGACCAAACGCATTCTGAATATGTTGATAATTTATCCCAACAATCCATGGGTCATATGTGATGTGTACGAGCCAACCTGGGATGAATCCGAGTCGCGGTGTGGCCAGGATAAGTCTAAGTGGCTCTCTTTTGTTTAAAATGGACACCATTTTAAGTACATACGGAAAAACGACCAAACGGATTCGGTTTCCCTTGAAAATTTAGGAGAACGATCCATGGGTCATATGTGACGTGTACAAATCAACCCTGCCTCAATCGGAGACGCGGTGTGGCCAGCACCACTCAAAGTGTCTGTCTTTTGTTTCAAAAAGACGTCATTTTAACTGAAAAGCATCAATTGACATACAAAAAACCAACCAAAGGCATTCGGACTATGTCGATACTTTAGCACAAGGATCCATGGGTCGTATGTGATGTGTAAGAGTCAATCCCGCCTCAATCCGAGGAGCGGTGTGGCCGACACCATTATAACTGTGTCTCTTTTGTTTAAAATGGACAGGATTATAAGTGAAAAGAACAACTGGCATACGCAAAACCAACCAAACGCATTCCGAATCTATTGATAATTTATCACAATGATCCATCGGTCATATGTGACCTGTACGAGCCAACCCGGGCTCAATCCGAGTCGCGGTGTGGCCGAGATCAGTCTAAGTGGCTCTCTTTTGTTTAAAATGGACAGCATTATAAGTACATATGGAAAACCGACCAAACGCATTAGGTTTCCATTGAAACTTTAGGAGAACGATCCATGGGTCATATGTGATGTGTACGAATCATCCCCGCCTCAATCCGAGGCACGGTGTGGCCGACACCGCTCTAACTGTGTCTGTTTTGTTTAAAATGGATAGGATTATAAGTGAAAAGAACTGGCATACGCAAAACCGACCAAACGCATTCGGTTTCCATTGAAACTTTAGGAGAATGATCCATGGGTCATATGTGACGTGTACGAATCATCCCCGTCTCAATCCGAGACGCGGTGTGGCCGACACCGCTCTAACTATGTCTCTTCTGTTTAAAATGGACATGATTATAAGTGAAAAAGAACAACAGGCATACGCAAAACCGACCAAACGCATTCCGAATCTTTTGATCATTTATCACAATGATCCATGGGTCATATGTGACCTGTACGAGGCAACTCGGGTTCAATCCGAGTCGCGTTGTTTCCAGGATCAGTCTAAGTGGCTCTCTTTTGTTTAAAATGGACACCATTTTAAGTACATACGGAAAACCGACCAAACTCATTCAGATTGTGTCGATACTTTAGCACAATGATATCCATGGGTCAAATGTGATGTGTACAAGTCAACCCCGCCTCAATATGAGGTGCGGTGTGGCCGGTATCACTTCAGGTGTATGTATTTTGTTTAAAATGGACATCATTTGTGGTAAAAATATATGGTATAGAAAAAACCGATCAAATTATGAATTGAATTTTGGATTCAACATATAATTTTCGTCTAAATTTTAAATTGAATTCTATATGAATTATGTACGTTTATAATTACATTATGAATTCTAATTTAATTATGGATGTGTATAGTTTCAGAATCCATTATATGTTAAATGTGTATGAATTTGTTCGTAATTGTATATGTATGTTTTATTTTATTGCAGGTACAATAATTGGATTGAAAATGAGGTCAAAATGAGGCCTGATGGAGAGGGGCCTGATGGACAGGGGTTGTGCAAATTGCAGGCTGCTGCAATTTGCAGCATAGGGTATGCCAACGGTTTAAAACCGTTGGCATATAATCCTATATAAGTTTTTACCAACGGTTCATTGAACCGTTGGTAAATATCTCTTTTCCCAACGGTTCTAAACCGTTGGGAAAGAGTTCATCCATGGGGATATCCCAACGGTTTGGGGAGAACCGTTGGGAAAACTATCCCAAAACCGTTGGGATAGTTAAGGGATATTGATATTTCCCAACGGTTCTCCCAAACCGTTGGGAAAAACTATCCCAATGGTTTGGAAGAACTGTTGGGATAGGGTGGCTTTTGTGAGCCTATACCAACGGTTTCCAGTAAACCGTTTGGAAAACCATTCCCAACGGCTTACTTCCCTACAGTTATCAGAACCGTTGGTATATCATATACCAACAGTTACAGGGGCTTTCCCAACGGTTGTGAACCGTTGGGAAATATTATATTTCCAGTAGTGTATACAATGTAGCAGGTTCTTTAAGGTTTGTTTTTTTTTGTTTGAGCATGGGTTACCTTGGTGTTGGCCTATAATGTTAATGCATAACACAGTACAATAAGGGGTGACTTTTAGATTAAAAAAATATAATTTTTCTCCTCCATTTCTATTAAAAAAATAGAAATACTATTTTTGATAAAACCACAAAGTAATCAAAATAATATCAAAGTAATCAAAATAGTAATAAATTACTATTTGACAATTTCTAATAAAAGTAATAAATTTAGGGAAAAGTTTAAACTAATGGTATTTTAACAATAACTATTAGAAGTATAAGTGTATAAAATTTTCAACAAAACATGGAGTACTAATTTACCTATCATATACCCAAAAAGTATATTATTAAAAACCTTAATTTAAACTCAAAGTGAATTGGAGATTATAAACATGATCTAAGGAAACCTTGAATATTAAACTATCAAAATGAATCATATTCAATAAAATAGAAGTTTATATATGTCTTATAATACCTAAGAAGCCATAGACTAAATTGTTTAGAAGGTTCCTGATTTAAAAAATGGTGCTTGGTATTCTAGCTTCTAGAAACTATAATCTCTACTCTATCTTCCACACCCAGAAGCTCTAAACTAGACTAATTAAAAAAATATTACAATGATAAAATTAAGTGATCATAAAATAAAAAATCACAATTATAAGATCTTATAGTTCAATAAAATGTAAAATAATCATAAGTGGACTGAACCACATGTGGTTAAACACATCAAGAAATTATTTCTTTTTGAGTATTCTTGTATCTCTCTCTTCTAATCCACGAACTGTAGCACTATTTATAAAAAATCCTCCCATTGTAAAATTCTATAATATTTGGGTATAATTGTAACAGCCTCAATATTAGTTTATTTTTCATCATCTAATTTACTTATAATCATTCTATATATATATATATGAATTCATTTAGGCCCAAATGTAGTGATTTAACAACTAGTTTTTTCTAAATCCTTAAACCATCAGTATTTCAAAATTCATTATATCATCATATTTTTTAAAATCCTAAAACCATTAATATTTCATAAAACCTTAAGTTATAGATATTTCATTAAAGAGTATTATATTCTAAATCAATTAAATATAAGATAAAAAACCCAAGTTAGATCAAAATCATAATAAAGTGTTTCATGATTTTCAAAACAAACATGATGAAGTGATATTTTTTCTCAATAATATCCCCCTTTTTGAAAATCATAAACATGGATTATAAAATTAATTCCATCATAATTTTAGAAAGAAATACTCTATATGATTTCTATTTATTCTAATGAACTTAGTAAGACCTCACATTTGAAGAATAATCCAACAATATATGTCACCCCCTTTGTATAACATAATTACTAAATATTTTTATATCCCTTTGTAAAACAAATATAAAACCTATTTTTTATAAATTTATTTAATTTTTCTAAAATTTTAACCCCTTTTTTATTTTTGAAAATAAAACTAGAAAAAGATAATCAAAACATATATAATAAAATATGATGAATCGCTTTTAGAATATGTATTAAATTATCATGTTGAAACATATACATTTGAAACATCGACTATAAATCCTAAAACAAAAACAAACTTTTATACACATTTTAGATAAAAACAATTACTTTACCAAGTAATTATAAATAATAAATTTAAAACCATAATTTAAAAATTAAAATTTTGTACAATAATTGTTCAAGTAGTCATTCAATATTAAAAAAATGGTAGTTGTAAAATATATATTTCTTAATATATTTTTCAATTATATTTTTTTTATTTTATATATAGATCATTTTTTATGTAAGTATATAATATTTTATCTTGACATTGTGTTATTTTCCAATAATTTCCATTACAAAAATTTATTCTTTTAACTCTAACTTCTATTTAAACTCAACTAAATACACTTTCTAGGATTCATATTTCTGAAGCATTTACTCCAGAACATCAAATCATGAAATCTACTTAACTAACTAATGATTATATGAAACCTCTAGTTGCATCTACTCTTTAATAATAGTATAATTATCATTAATTATATTTTGTAAATATTTAGAAACTTATTTAAATTGAACTAATTTATTTTATATAATCTCATAATATTTTTTAAATAAGATAGTATTTTCATCCATATAATTGATATCCTTATCCAGATAGTTTGAATAGTTTCAAATTTTCTCATATTTAGGTTTTGAAGTTCACAAATTTCCACTAAAACTATACAATTTTCTTTAACATCATCTAGTAATTCAACTAACTAATTCTTCCACATATATTCCTGAAATATAACCATTTGGACTTGAATCAAATCAAATTTTGAACATGGTTTTGGAAAAAATCCATTGACATTATCTTATATTTTGAGTAACTCAAAATGAGTATTGATTTTTAATCCAATATTTTTTATTGACATTCAAGTTTTGTATTTTAAAGAACTATTAGATTTTTCTTCTCATATATCCTTTACAATTGAAACTAATATAAAACTACCCATGATTAATATTTATCAGGGGAAAACCCCTTGACATCAATTTTTTTGTCTAATTTATCAACATCAATTACATTGAGGTCCTTTTCAACATCTTTAAATGAATTGGATGATGAAGAGTTTGAAATGTTTTCTAATTTACTTGACTTATTTATTGGGAATTTTTAATTAAGATAAATTTTCCTCTATAAAAGTATAAATTAAATATTCTATCCGAGAGAGATATTTCATAGATTTAATAATGGGATTTTCTTTAAAAAATTAACTTGTGGATTTTCAACAATAATTTTCTCGGATATTTTTTCAACTAGAGATACAATCTTATTATTGAATCCCATTCAATATATTTTCAAAAATTTATGATGGCTTAATTTCAAGAGAAATTTCTTTAGCCTCTTTTCTTATCAACTCTCTAACATCTTGATGGTGGAAGAGTGTGAAAAAGACTTCAACGTTTCTTTCTCCACCATAATCTCCATATCTTTTCTGTAAAATTACAACTTTTTAATCAATGTTTGTTCCTCAAAAACATGTTATAGACCTGTTACTGAGGGTATAATGGATCTAAAAATTTGATATTGCTTTAGTTTAAATGATTTTCTTCATGATTTTTCTCTTTAGACCAATTCTATTTATAAATATTTTTAAGGGATTTTTCCTCTTCTTTTTCAAATGATAAATAAGGTTTCATTATAGATTTATCTCCCTTATTCATTTTTTCCCTATTCTTCATTTTTTTCTTATTTTTTAT
This sequence comes from Viscum album, assembly GCA_963277665.1. Lineage (NCBI taxonomy): Eukaryota > Viridiplantae > Streptophyta > Magnoliopsida > Santalales > Viscaceae > Viscum > Viscum album. The sequence goes on along the minus strand of OY728161.1, from coordinate 51,420,578 downwards.
TTTTTCTTCTTTTTCTTTTTCCATCAAGAACCCACTATGAGTTTCCAGAAGTATTTGAAATACTTTAGCACCTCTTCATTTAAATGTAGGTTTCTTCTACTGATCTTGATTATGTTTAACCTTCTTTTGTTGAACCTCCATTTGTCGAACCTATCTTCCTAGAGTTTTTTATCTTCTTCTTTTCTGGTGACTTATTGGTAGTAGGAGTATTGGATGATTTCCTTTTTCCAAACACATCATATTTTACCATTTTTTTATTTTAAAAAACATATAATGATAACATTTCAACAAACTTATTTTATTTATAATAATAAGTTAATATTATCCTTGAGATTATTTTGACATTAATTTGATTTTCCTTTTGGATCTCTTCATGCACCACACAATCAACATTTTATTTTTTTCAGTGGTTTCAAAAGAACCCTTTTGATAATTTAACTATATATTAATATTTTTATCTTGAACATACCATTTCAATTCACTTTGATGTAAGACAATATAATTTTCAAAAGATTTAATTTATGAAATTTTACTAGAATGTCCAAAAAATAAACAAATTGAATTTTAATAAAATCCTAACATCATTTCTTTAGATGTAAGAATGAAGGTATCCATTGAAATAAGATTCATATTTTTAGTTTTAAATGTTCTATCTTTTGAACATTCTAATTAATAGAAAACTCTTCACTATATTGAAATTTATGAATGGTCCATGAGACTATGGTAGTTAAGAAGTTGTGATAATGTATCTAAAGTAAATTTAAACTTAAAAATGAAGATAAAAAGTGTCACATGTTTGGATCCATCAATATTAGAAAAAATTTAAGAACTATATAACTCCCTAATCAAAAAAGGATAGAACAACTCATGATCTTCAGTTGGTAGGACCAACTTCTTCCATCCTTGAAATTCAATCACATCATTTAGAAAAAAACTCAATAATTATAAAATAGTTTAGGGTTGAAAATCCTTTCCCTTATAATATTACTTGTTGATAAAGCACTAATATATACTATAGCTAAAATAGTAGATGAATAGTGAATTTAGAAAATCTAAAGTAGTTTCATAAAAAAATTGTAATGAATGCATCCAACGAACTCTATGTACACACCTCTATATAAGATTTAGAGAAAATTCAATATTCTTATGGATAGCTATAGATATCCTATAACCCAATTTCTAAGATCGATTCTCTCCAAGAACATATAATATCACATTTATTTTGAAAATTAATTAATTTTCCAATTATTGTTACTTCATTTTTAATAACATTTTTTTTTCAAAAAATACATTATTCAAAGTTATTACATACAGTAAATGAGTATTTATTAAACTAATTAATTGAAAATTATTAAAAAACTATCGATAAGTGATATAATATTAAATTTTTTTGACATTCTTCTTTAAAAGTGAGTTATAGATATATTCTTATGCAGAACATATAATATTTTCATAAAATTAATGTATGTTGTTATAAAATTTAGATAAAAATTAAAATAAAAACTCCCCCACGATATAGATAATTAATTCTATATATAAATAAAAACATGAAATATTGAAGCTAATTAAAACATAGAGTTAATAAATAGAAAGTAGTTCTAGTAAACAAAATAAAAAATACCAAACATTATAAATTTGTATTCACCCAATTTTTTACAATGCCATCAAGTATTATGAATTATTTCTTCTATAGATTTAGCTTTTTAGTTATATAATTATTTATGAAAATAATTTATGGCACCTATGTCCACTGATATATATTTTGATCATAAAAAATGTTCTAAAAGATAAAGGTATTATATATTTTGAAATATTATTCTTTAATCAAGGATAAGTTCTTCTGCTAGTATCCTTTTCTTTGAAACAGAACAAAATGATACTTTACTTATCATTGAATAATTTCATTAGTATATAGAACATACTTTGGTTTTTATACCCAAAATGGATGTAGTTCTATTTGTTCTTACCTATCTATAAATTTTTTGAAACACCATTTTTTCAATAGTAAACATTTTAAGAAACATCTATTGGCTCTAAATTTTAGATTTTGATTTTACAATTTTATTCTTATATTAATAAAAATATATGCACATTGTTTTATTATAAGAATTATTTTTCTTCTCATCATCTGACATAAGATAATCCTCTGTTATTTTAAATTTACATTTTTTTCATTTAAAATATTTTGTATGATTTATAATCATACTATTTGACTTAATAAATTCATAAAAAATCTTCTTTATCGCTTCTATGAGTTTATACTAAAGTTTAAAAAAAAATCTTTTGGTGGTTTTAATTTTTATGAATAGTTGAATTCTTTTACATCTTTTGGTATATTTTTTCACATTTAAAAATATTAGATTTTATCTATATATATATGTTTCATGAAATTTTTATTCATCATCTGGACAAAATGAACTCTCATTATCAATATCATTATCAAAAGTATAAAACCATTTTGAATGTAGGGTTGTATTCATAAGAACTTATGTATTAATTCTTCCTGTAAATAAATTTTAATATTTTCAAAGAACATGTGGATTTTTCTACTATTTTCACTATTTTCTGATGAACTATTAGAAGTGGAATCACCTTCTCTTTCACTCCATGTATCCATGGATTTTAAAAATTTCTTGTTTTTCTTCTTAGAATACTTTTTATACTACTTTTGATCATTCAATTTTAAATCAAGGAATCTAGGACTAATATGATTTTGACTTCTATATTCATAACATATAATTTCTATAGAATATTGTTTTTCTTTATTTTGAACAATTTCATGATATATTATTTTCATTAAACATAATTCTTCTCATATAAGCAAGTTCACCAAAAATTGTCTCACAATCTCTATCATTATAATTTTTTTAAATATCTCTTAAAAGTAAAATGTTTACATGTTTTATTATTTATCATTTAAATATATGAAAAGGAAAAAAAATTTACATTTTCTAATTTTTATAATCTCTCTTTAAAAAACTTTAATACTACATAATAATTTCAACATGACCATCGGGGCTTAGATTTGTAATGTTTTTACTATCATCGTTATATGTTCTCTTTGATTCATACTTTTTTATAAGTAAATCAATCAATTTATCAATAAGATAATCATCTAATAATTCTTTTTCTCAAAGTTATTGTAGATTAGTCATTATCTTTTGGTCAATTTAAACAATACGTTCACCATCTGAGAAATCAAAATCTTGATAGGCCTTACTTAACATGTCTCACTTGGACACAATAACATTTATTGGTCCAAAATGAGTAAATATTATATTTTTTAAAATTCCTTTGGATGTTCATCATGATGAAACATGACTATAGATATATCTTTGAATAGTGAATAAAAGAGTATTTGGAACTTGAAAAACCAACTAAAATTCATACTTCTCTTCTCTATTAAATGTAGAAACTACTTTCTTCAAAATTTTGAAATTTTTAAAATCATACAAAAATATCAACTTCGGTTGTTATCACAAAAAAATCCATCTGATCTCTTTAGTACTCATAATAATTCTGATCAAATGTAAGTGGTATATTTAAAATAAGTTTTTTATAGATTCTATATAAATTAATTACATAAAAATATTTTATCTACTATAAGTTAGTTTAAAGAAACTGATAACTTCAAAATGTGATAATGAATAGATATTTAAAAGGTTCAATTCAAGAACGGTCTCAAAAATAGATATCATCTTCGATACTAAATGTTGTTCCATGATGTAGATGAAAAAATTTATAAGTGGGATGAATTATATATTTAAAAAAATAATAAGAAATTTTTTCCATATTCATGTATTAAAATTAATGAAAAAATAATATTTGATAGACCCCCAATGTTATTAGAACAATATAAAATTAAGAGAGGTAGTAAGACAATAAATATTTCACAATTACTAATGAATAAAATAATTGTAATGGAAAATTTTAACTAAGAGTATGATAAAAATAACTATTAAATGTATAAGTACATATAATGTTAATGAAATAAGAAGTACTAATTTACCAATCAAGTACCCATAAAGGATATTACTAAATAAATTATTTTCTCCCCAATGTTAATTGGGTCTTATAAACCTTATTAAAGGTGTCGTTTAATATAAAATTACCACAAGTTATCCACTTCTATAAATGGTGTGCTCAATTTTTTTCCCAATTACTAATAATCCCTAAACTAAATCAATTGGTAGGTTCCCACTTCAACAAACCCGAATATCTGTCTTCTTGCGGCTATAAACTAGAATCATGGATATTCCTTCTAGGTGTGAAATCTCTCAATCCGACCAATAAGAAAAAAAAAATTATTACAATAGAAAACCAAGAACTATTACAATGAAATGTCATAATAATAATCTCTTAGCAAGAACTCAAAAGTTAAACAATCAAGAATGCACCAAACAATAAGAAGTTAAAGTCTTAATGAGATTGAATCTTTTTTCGTATTTTCATATATCTCTCTTTTTATCCATGAATTTTCTCTCTTTTATAGATTATACTCTTATGGCTAGATTTCATAGTATTAGGGATTAGTTTTAATGAAATTTTTATCATTTTACTACACTTCTTATGATGTACCCAACCTATAAACACATCTACCGATGAGGTTATCTATGAACAACTATAGTTCTTTAACAACTTGTTATTAATAAATCCATACAAAATAAATATTTAAAAATTCCTCATATTATTATTTATTCATAAATTATAAAACCATCTATAATTCATAAAACATTACTTTATCAGTATTTTATTTCATGATTTTATATCCCACAATCATAAAAGAAAAAAAACTGAAGTTAAATAAAAAATATTAATAAAGTGTTTTGAGATTTGAAAATAGATAGGATAAATTCAGTGTTTGAATCAAATCTTAATTCAAAACATGGTTATCTATGATAAGGGTTTCCTTCAATCTATTTAGAACATATTTTCACTAGATATTGTTAGGTTCTCCGTGTGATGGTGTTCAAAATTGTGGACTTGGTTTATCCGATTCAGTTTTATGACCTAGTTATGGTACCCTTGTTGTTTATATTGGAGCATGGTTATGGGTTTTTCTTTAGGGACCTCATGGATATGATATGTGGTGATCATAGTGATGGTTCAAAATTTTGGGTGTTTAATTATCCATAAATTGTGTGCTACTGTAATTTTTATACATCATTATCTCAGTGGTCATTATTTTTGATAGGGGTTTGAATTCTTATGTAATTCTTGGAGATATAATCTCATTACTTATTTAGTGTTCTAGTGAATTTTCTCTTCTTATCACCCTATTTAAGAAAATTTCTAAATGGTGGGGTTATTTATGTTCAGTATCCACCCTAATTAGGCTATTTCTTAATAATCATTTAGCATTTTAAATAGAGAGGTCTTAGTGTTTTATGGGTTTCTTCATTAGTTATCCTTTAGTGGTTTCATCACTCAACTAACCTCATTCCTTTCTTTTCTCAACATGCCTCATTACGCGAGGTGTGGTTGTGGTTCTTTCAGTCACTTACACACTTACCAAGGACTCTATGGGGAATAAAGTGACATAATGGAAAGTAAAGAAGACTCTATCTCTATATAGGTATATTTTGTATATATTACTATAAGTGATTTTGGGGAAATTTAAATTTGTAAAAAGATTTAGGTTTGGGTTTTGTTTTTTCTAGAATTTCAACTACTACACACGGTTTAGAAGAAATTGTGCAATGAATCTAATGCAGATGAATTTTTAGGGCCATTTGGTTCATTTTTTATGTGTATTGTTTTTTCTACAAGGGTAGAACATTTTTTGTATGAGTATTTGGGGAAATAGAGTGGTTTATCCTTCCATGGGAGATAGTTGGATCATAATTTCCACATGATTAGGATTAACCATGAAACCAAACCTTGTAAAGCCATTTTTTTATCTAGAAAATCTCACATTGTTAGTGCATGGTTTTCCAAACCATGTGGACTAACTGTGGGAGAATCCTGGTGTCTTAAAAATATGAAATTTCATTTTTACCCTTCTTAGGATTTAAGGGGGGTTTTGGTAACATTTATTTTCTAATAGTTTGGTCAAGGGTTGGGAATAAAGGGGGAGATTAATCCCTCACTCTCATTTGATCTCTAATATCCTTTATCTCATATTTCAATGGATCCCTTAATGTTAACCTCCACCTATTCCTTAATTCTTTTCTTCTTCCTCGTCATTTTCCCCCTTCAATTTCACTCTCTCCCATATACCCTAGAGGATTCTAGGTACGTTTTTAGGGTTTAGGTGGTTTATTCATGGGGTTTTTTGATAAGGGATACAGTGGACCTATTAAGAATTTTTTGAGCATTCCCCATCATAGGTAATTATATATAAAATAATTTTTTTTAACTGAGTTTGTGTTTTTGGAGTGTTACCATATATTAGTATTCCATTAGGTTCTTGATAATTTTAAATAATTTATTTGTAAAATTAATTCTATATGTGGAAGTTTGGATGGATCAAAAATGATCTCAAGGTGGGTTATAACTTGGAATAAGGATTTTATATGTAATTTAAAGTCATACTTTTAATTCCATGTATATATATAAATTTAGAGGTATTTTTTAAAAAAGACTGTGATTTTTAATGTTTTTGACCTAGTTTCAGTCGTGAAATAATTTGGAAAGTGATTTTTGAACCCTTAAGAGTTTTTAATAAATAATGTCATTAATTCATTATTTAATTTTAAAAAGGATTATAGTGAATTATTTTTTTAATATATTTTATAAATATATTTTAAAGGTTTTATTTTAAATAATTTTTTGAAATGTAATTTTAATCCATTGAGGAACGGGTTGTCACCCCAATATAAGTTTTAATGGAGGCTCATTTGGAACATTGAATGTTTTTTAAATGTTGTTCTTGTGTGTATGTGTGTGGACCTCTTGAAACGCATTTTTATTATGCTTTATATGGATTTTATCCTGATGGGCATGATATATATTTTATGTGATATGAATGTTAATTGAAATGGGTGGGTTTTTATGAGGGTGTTGGAGTTGGGATGAGATTTATTGCTGATGATTTAGTGATCTGTGTGATTACTCACCTCCAATTTATAGATATACATGAGGATACTAGGAATCTTATTGAGGTATGAGAGATGTTTATATATAGTCTTGATGATATGGTATAGATCCTTTATCATATTGGAGACCATATTTATGGATACCCTTACTTATAATACATATATATTACATATTTTTTTATGAATATTCAATACAATTCACAATAATACACACCTAAGGACTGTAGTACTTTTGTTTATTTGAAAACATGAATAGTTAAAAAACTATTATATAAAAGATCTATATCATTTTAGATTAATTTATTCACAACTAACATCCTTGTTAGACAAATTAAAAATAAAACAATTCTTTATAACCTAGGGAAGGGAAACATAAGAAAGGATGATCTTATATGATAAGTGTAAACATAATATATATTAATCAACGATTATATATGAGTATAAGATAACCATAAGGGTAAAATATCAATATCAATACTTATAATAATCATACCCAGTCAATCAAAGATCCTTAATCATGAATCATTTCATAAGGTTTTTTCAAACAAATGGAATAAGACATAAGAGTGCTGAATCATCAATAATTAATCTTGATCCATGAAAACATACTATAATCATAGATCATAATTTTCTTGAATACACATAATCATAAAAAACAATTTCCTTAGTTAAGGCTTTCTAGAAAACATTCATAGTGGATTAGGTTTACTCCCCATTTCACCATTCAATAGAATAGGTTCACTCCCAAGACTATTTTATTGGACAAAGTCTCTTAATAAACATGTTTCACTCCCCAATATAATCCATATTACATCATAAGATGTCAATATTTACCCAATTTATTAGAGAGATATATAATTTTGTTCCCACCAATCATATAACTAAAACTATATATATGTGTTCCACAAGATGATAAAACATTCATCATATCATCAAATCAAAACCCATAGAAAGGATATGGGTTTCATAAAAATTTAATCATCTTAAAAATAAACCTTATAGATAATGGATATAGATGTTAAAATTGGATCATATTCCCATTAAATCATAATATATATCAAAAAAAGTTTTTACAGAAGAAAAATACCTTTCAAATATCTCAAAAAAAATTACGAAAATAATCTTATTATAATAAATCACTCATTTTGAATCAATAAATATCCATAATATTAAGGTAAAATATTATTCTATAATAAAAAATAAAACTAGTAATGGAAACTTTAAATAAAGTATTATTCATGATAGTGGAGAAAACAATTTGGGCTATTTATGTTAAAATAATATTTCATTCACATTTTTAGAAAAAAAATTTTAAATTACCACATTTTGAAAGTGATAATAAGGTTCATTTTAAAAGTTGGTAAGGGAGTATAAATATAGTAAAAATTAATTTAATTAATTTTTGGATAATATTAAGAAAAATATTTAAAACAATTTAATAAAAAATATAGATATGGAAGAAAATATTCCCTGTCCAAGGGAAAAACAAGGCATGTTTTCATTAAAAACATTCTTCCGGTCACTTGAGTACTTAAAAAAAGGAAAATAGAATGGAAACAAGAAATATAAAAATATAACCATAATAAAAAAAGTTAAAAAAAATGGTGATATATATTACACAATTTCCTCATCGGAAAATTTAAGCATAAAAAATCTAAATAAAAATGAGATTGTAACATAAAACTCTTACCTTAAGTTCATATTTCTTGATAAGTGATCTAATATCACCTATAATAAATTTAAATGTATTATAAATCTATACCAATACCATAGTTATAAATATAATACCATACATGGTTTACTTATAACATACTATGATCTTTTCATTAAAAATCCTTCATTATCATCATCATTTTAGTTGTTAACTGCTTCATTTTTCATGTATGTTTTAGTTCAGCTATTATAGTCCCTGAATATTGGTCAAAGTTATTTAATATAAAGAGTGTTAATCTTGATATATATATATCAAATATATTCATTATATACATATTTGTAACCATTCATATAAATTAATTATGAGAAATGAATTGCTTCTTTATGTGGAGATTGTAGTCCATGCATATGCACAATAGACGTTTCCATTTTTTGATGGATAGAATAAAATAAAGGTAAATATTGATTTATATTTATAGAATAATTTTTATAACATAAATATAATGTATAAATATTAAATCAAACATAATAATGACCCATGAATTACAGTGATGGAAAATGAATTGTATCGCTACGTGGAGGTGGTAGTCCACACATATGCATTAAAGAAACTTTCATCTACCATTGGATTGAGAATATGTTTTAAGAGGTTTTTTAATAATCATAATAAAAAGTCTATATATTTAATATAATTTATTTATCATCTTTTTATGGATAAAAAATTTTATAGGAAGTGAAAGAAGAAATATAATTGAAAGTTCTTGGTCAAGGTCTATACCTCTACTATGAGAGACCAACTTTGTATTACTCCTCAATCCTTGAAGTATTGGTATTAGGAGAAGATAATAATATCTATGTTTAAGGTAAGTATTGTATTAAGGATATTTAGTTGGTTTTTTTGTATCCATGTGTCTCAAAAGGTGATAATAACATAGGATAAGAGGATCCCTTTTAAAAGTGAGGGGAGGGAAACACATAGAATTTCATAAAAGATTTCAATGACTTAGGGTCACTTTTATGGGAATGATTTTGGGTCAATAATTTCCCTAGATACACTGAGAGGGGGGTGAATTGGGTTTTAAATATTTTTTTCCAAATTCTTATTACCCCACTGGATCTTGACCTCTTTATTGTAAGGGTCACATTATTTTCTATTTAGTGTTTATATTTTGCTTTTACTTTCCCACATTTTTTGATTATGATGCATAGATAGTAAAACAGGAAAGAAATAACAATGACACATGGATTTTTACTTGGGTAACCCTCTATAGGATACATATAAGGATCATACAATGATAATGTGTCGATGTACCTAATTTACTATGAATCACATCTAAATCAATGTTTAGGCTAGGAAAATTCTATACCCAGGCACACTGACTTTACAATGTTTAGGGTCAGATCACTACTTTCCTAAGTTTCACTCCCAAACTCACTTTAGATGGCTCAATTATGGTGGAAAGGTTCACCTTATGCCTCTTCCATTTCTCACTTCTCTAAAAAGTATGCATACATAGTTTATAGACATGTAGGTCCCTTTATTATCAATAATGAATGCATCTTCAACTATATGTAGATTCTCTGTTGAAGTTCTTTCTGGGATGCTCCTTCACCATTGTAAAAAAACCTTGATGCAACACTTCCACATTCCATACAATTGGAACAAACTTTTATTTACTATATAAATAACAATTACCTCTACTTTGGAAATATCTTCAAGAGTCTTCAAGTCTTTTATTCATTTCCTTGAACATAGCAATGAATAAACTCCTTATGCAAGTAGTTTTTAATAGTGAAGATCCTCTATCTTTTTCATATTTTTATCCAAAATAAATATATCATAATGATAATTATTATAGGGTAATGTAGGAGAGTATCTACTTGCACATGGTTCTTGTCTGATACCCCTGCACAAGACCCTAGTGTGTAACTCCTTACATGATATCCTGATGTGTACCCTTACGTGAGATCCTGGTGTCTACATTGTTCATGTTTTCTATGATCTCCTAGTGTGAACAACAAGTGCAAACCTTGTTTATGATTTTCATGAGCTATACGTGTGATCCCCTAGTATTAACCCTAGTCACACTTTTTGTGAAATCCTAGAGAAAACCTTGTTCATGCTTTGCGTGTGTAAACCATGTTCTCACTTTGTGTAATACTTGTTCAAGATCATGAATAACACTTACGCAAAATATATTCCTTTGTGAGACATCTCCATGAATCTCCTATGGAATATCTCTCTATGAACCTCCTTCTTGGATGTTTCCCCAGATATATAAATGAGGGAAATTTTAATTGTTTAAGGAAGGGTTATGGGGTATTTATAGGCATAAATCCAGCACTTTAACGCTACAATTTACAGGCAATTGTCCACTCCATTGGCATCACGTGCTCCACAAACCTCTTAACTCATACTATGTTCACACATTGTATGTGGTCCAGGCGTGGATCATGTTCGATACTTGCGTGTGGTCTAGGTGTGAGTCATATTCATGATTTGTGAAAGTTCCAGGTGTGATTCATGTTCACTCTTTGCACAATATCTAGGAACTAGTCTTATTATCACAATTTGAAATATTTGAGCATGAGTCATGTTAGCTCTTTACACAATATCTGGGTGTGAGTTGTGTTCATGCTTTCTAGAAGATTCGAGCATTAGTCATGTTCACGTTGTGCGAAAGACTCGAGAGTTTGTGCTTACATGAGATCAATTCATCATTCATACTCAGCGATATTAGTTCATCATTCACGCTCCATGAGATCTGTTCATCATTTTCGCTCCCTGATATCAGTTCATCATTTGTGATTTATGAGATCAGTTCATAATTCACACCACATTAGATCATTTCAGTATTCATGCTCTATAAGATCAATTTAGAATATTCACTCCATGAGATCAATTTAGCATTCAAACATCACGAGATTTGATAATAATTCTCACTCAATGATATCAGTTCAACATTCATGTTTCTTGAGATCAGTTTAGTATTAATGCTTGCATGATATCAAACATTCATGCTAACTATGTATTCCTTCTATTACAACCATCCTTCATCAATAATCCAAAACCTTTTCAATAAACACAACTAACAGAAAAGAACCAACCTAAGGGATTTTTTCCTAACAATATCCCCATTTGGGTTTTTAACAATTCTTCACATTTTGACACCACGTTAAAGATTCTTCCATATTATACTGAAAAATTACTTCCTTTTATTAGAATAGTGATCAAATATTTACTCAACACACACATTAAACCCACATGATCAATTCATGATTTGAGAAACAATAAAAGAATGAAAATTTCATCAATAAAATACTTCATCAAAAAACAAACAATTTCTTTCATCACAAAACTCATATATCATGATATATAATCTTTGATCAATCATATTTAGCATCTTCATATTTAAATCTACCCCTATTATTTCACCCCCTATCATCTTCTCCCCTATCTTGATTAAGACATTTTCTTGACTTTATAACCATAATTTCTCCTCATTTTTCAATGAACTTTAAGGACACTTTGTTTTGGTACGCAATAGGGTAAATAACACATATATATACATTGGAAAAAAATACTTCATAACCAAGGGAGTGGGAGTCCCACATCTACAATTTCTCATGTGTGGGGAGTCGACTGAACTCCAAGAGCTAGTCGATGCCATAAAAATGATTCTTTGGGTTAGGCCTTTATCATAATGTCTACAAAAAATAGTTCTATATGAAAAGACTCTAAATTAACAAGGATATGCTCCAAATTAACCTTGAAAAAATGGTACTTTATTTCAATGTCTTTTGTCCTCAAGTGATGGACTGTATTTTTTCTCCGATTTATAGAACTTGAATTATCACAATGGATTCATATTGGAGACTTCAATTAAATTCCCCTGTAATTAATATGCTACTTCATCCACAATTATTACATGCATTCTTGATTAGCCGCAATATATTTATCTTTTACAGTTCTCAATAAAATACAATCTTTTTTCTTGCTTTTCTAAGAAATAGACAATCCTCAAAGACAGAATGCACCACCTGATGTTGATTTTCTATCATATTGTGAACTTTCCAAATATTCATTTATATATCCTAATAAATCATACAAAGATATTTCATTGTATAGTAAATCTAAATCTATTATTCCCTTGATATTACAAATTATTCTTTTCACTATAGGAAATTAGGTTTCTGTAGGATTGATTTGATACCATGCTCTTGGTGATTTATTCAACCCATCTAGTTTTTTCTTCAACCAAAAAACTATTTTCTCATCTTCGTGAATGAGAAAATCATCTGGATACTTAATGTAAACTTATTCCTCTAGAACCCCATTCATAAATTTTAAATTGAACTCCATCTGAAAAACTTTGAAACTTATTTCACTAATATGTGAAAAAAATAATCTGACTGTTTATAGACTCATGGTAGGTGAAAATGTTTCAACAACATTAATACCCTCTATCTGGGAGTACCCTTTTCACACTAATCGTGCTTTTTCAAATCACTATATCATCACCATTCATCTTGATTTGAAAGACACATTTAGTCCCAATGACATTCCTATCTATTGGTCTCGAAAAAATCTACCAGAAAACCTCTATCATTGGAATAATATAAATAATTAATACCATTTTTAAGATGATTTTATATATTGAATTCATCTTCAGATAGGGGAGACCACTTGTTAGAAAAAAATATTAATATTATCTTGTGACTTTTTGGTATCCTAAAAACTGTTATTTGATACCATATTTTTCATGGGTGAACTTTCCACTTAACAATGAGTCATTAATAAAACCACTAAGCCTGCTGAGCCGTAACTCAATGTCAGGAATAAGAGATAAAGTTAATATCATCATCACTATCTATTTAACTCAATTAATTACATACATCTCAATAATCCAAAGAACATTAACTCCATTCAAGGAATTATTCTAGCTTTTTACTTTATCTCTAGTTACTAATTTGAATCCATTGACATTATGGACCACATCACATCACCACAATCCATCTTTTGATCATCTTTTGATACAACTTCACCTTGGATTATGTCTCCCCTAAAACCTAAAACACATGAATATAAATTAATATAATTTAAATTCATAGGTAGAGGGGTACATCTAGAATCCTCAAGAGGATTATTTTATTAGATCTTGATAGACCAAGACTTTGATAATTTCTTATAATGCACTGTTCTCTTTTTCTAATTAATCCAATTTCCCAGTCAATATTAACTACTCTGACCATATAACTAGACATTATTTACCCACATTCTCTATATTATTTTGATATGTAGATTTCACAATTTGGGGTTTAAACCCACTACTAAAAATTTCCTTCTTTGATTCTCCACTGAAATTCCATTTTTGATGATTGTTTTTCTGAGCAAGAATCATTCCCCTAATCGTATGCTCTTTATTATTCCCCCATTGGTGGGTTCTTTCTCATGAATTTACTTCTCACCAAATGGAATGAAATTAGAGGTTTTAGTGAAATTCTTTATTTATTTTTCATTTATCAGTTATATGAGTCACTGCACTATTTCTTACTGGTGGTGGGTACTTCATTGAACATACATTTTTCTTACTCACAGCAAGAGTAGTTTCTCCCTTTTTCATCCAGGTTCATTCACATTCATTCTAGGAGAACTGTTGTGGTTGTAATAGAGGGGTTGATTGATACACCTTTTTTTGAGCTCTATGTGTTTCTCTAGAATCTATAAACCTATTTATAAACATAACATGTATTTTTCCAATATAACATTTTTCATTGTTCCCAACTAGAGTTTGAGATCTCATTTTGAGTTCCTTTTCTTTCACTTCTTTCTTTCATCAAAAAATATCTTTCTTAATGATCATGATTAGAAAATATAAAACTTATCCAATTAAAAAATTATGTTTTTCCATAAATTCTTTGTTGAGATTTTGATATATACAAAGTTCTTTCTCTTATGATCTTGATCCCTTAGGATTCTTGACACTTAATCATGGTGTGTTCTTATCTTCCACAATAGTAGTATTTCATGGAAACATTCATCTGAGAGGCTTCTCTTTCAGATTTCTCAAGAAAAATCTTCTTATTCTCAAATTTATAAATATTTATTTCTTCATAGGAATAAATATATTCCAAATACTCTAAACAAAAACATGATGTATGATCATGCATGCCACATCAATAATAAATATTTTTATTACTTCTCGTAAAATCCATTTTAGATCAATTTCTTACAACTGAAATATTTTCCCTCTTTTTATAAATGTTCGTGAATATTTTCCTATCATGCATGGGAGGGGGTTCAATATATCTAATACTATATTTTCCCATACTACATGGCCATTGGGAAGAGACTTTTTTTTCTTACTTTTCATATGAAATATCATATTTTCATTTTATTTCAATACTTCCTTCTGAAGTATAATCAAATAATAAATGAAACAAAGAGTTCAGTTTGGGATTTCCTTTGGAATTAGATTTATCTAATTCATTCCTAATTGATTCTAACTCACTTTACAATAGTTTAATCTTTATATACCTTGATTCAAGTTAAGATTTAAATTTTCTCTTGATATTCATATCATCTTCTAATTCTTGGGATATCATATCAACCATGTCATATTTCTTCTTTATTTACAAACTTTTCTGAGAAATTGAATCATTAAATCATCCATTTTCATATTGTATCCTTTTATTCTCCCAAACCAGTTTAGATGGGTTTGTAACAGGATCATCATTTTTTGCCTCCAGATTCTAAAATTCTTCAAAGTTCAGTTTCTTTCCCATATCGGCGTCTTTGAGTTTTTCTATTTTTGTAGACATATTTTTCATTTTTTTCATCTTGGTAATCATTCCTCTCCATCATATCATTAGACACATCAATAAGCCATTTATTTAAAACTTTTATATTATTGACCAAAATTTCATGTACTTGCATCGGAATATCTTGAGACTTGTTTTCCTCTTTTAATTTATGATCCAATACCTTTTTCATATAGAAAACATCTACTACTGGCCTTCTTGAAGTTTCTTTATCATTAGTAGTTCCAAAATCACCTAGTATGTTGGGTTCTTCATTCATTCTTGTAGTATATTTGAACTAATAAATACTCTCACAATCTGATATGTGGTAGGATTCCCTCAACCGAATACACTCTTTCCATAGACACTTACCCACAAAGGAATACCACTTGAATTCTTCTTATTATTTATAGTTATTCCTTTTTCCATGGAATACTAAGATAAGAGAAAACTAAAAAATCAATACAAATAGTAGAGTAAACTTTGTCAAAGAAACCAAATCAAAAAAATAACTTATGCTCTGATTTCAATTGTTAGGTCCAAATGGGTCCTAGATAACATGAGGGGATGTGAATCAGGGTATGTATATTCTTTTTGAAATTATTCCTACCCCACTGGATATTGACCTCTTTATTATAAGGGTTTCTCTGTTTTCCCTTTAGTTGTTATATTTATCTTTCACTTTTCATCTTTATCAGATGATGAATAGAAATTAAACCATGAAATAAAGAAAAAGGACACATAGATTTTTACATGGTTCACCCTCACAAGGATATGTCCAAAGAGCATACCAAGGAAATGTGCTGATGTGCCAAATTTACTATGGCTCACTACCAAATCATGGTTTGGGATAGATCACTTCTATATCTAGGATCATTGTCTTTACAATGTTTAGGGTTAGCATACTAATTTCTAAAGGGTCACTCCCTAACTCTCTTTAAATAGCTCAGTGATGGTGGGAAGGATCACCTTATTCCTCTTCCATTTCCCTCTGATCTAGAAAGGATCTACACACAGTTTATGGATATGTGTATCCCTTCATTATCAATAATGAATGCATCCTCAAATATATGTAGGTGCTCTATTGATGTTATTTTTGGTCCGCTCTTTCACTTATTTTAAAACACCTTAATCAATCACTTCCACTTTCTAGACAAGTGAAATAGACTTCTATTTACTATAGAAATATAAATTAACTCTTGTTTGGAATGATCATCAAGATATTTCAAACCTCCATTTCACTGCCTTGAATATAACAGTGAATAAACTCCATCTACAAGTATTTTCAAATGGAGAAAATCCTATATCTTCTTATTATTATTATTCTTTAGAATTCCAATATGAGAATGATACTAATATAAGGGTAATGTAGGTGTGTATATCCTTACACATGATTCTAGTGTGATACCCTTTTGTGGGACCCTAATGCATAACTCCATTCACAAGATCTTGTCATTTAACCTTTCAAGAGATCATGGCATGTACCATATTCACTATTTTATTGAGCTCCTTGTAAAAACCCCTTATGTGAACATTGTTCATGCTTTAGAATGATCTCTCAGTGTTAACCCCTGGTGAGAAAATATTTTACACATTGCGCAAACTCCTGGTGCGAATCATGTTCACTCATTGTGTGAGCTACTGCCACGAACCCCTAGCACAAAACATGGTCGTACTTTTCAAAATGCTAGGTTTATATCATGTAAAACACTTCTCAATGTATATTACTTCATGTGACCTCTCCATGTACCTCCTTTGAGAGATCTCTATATAAACCTCGATCTCTGACATTGCTGCAAATATAACAATGAGGAAAAACTTTGTAAGTGTTTAAGTATGGGTTAGGGGGTATTTATAGGCATAAATACACCAACTTAACTCTAGAAATAAAGGACTACCATCCATTCCATCGGCATCACATGCTCTGTAAACCTCTTAGCACATACCATGTTTGCACTTTACATGAGATCTGGGATCGAGTCATTTCCATGCTTTGTGTGAAATTATGGGCATGAGTCATGTTCGTGCTTTGTGGACATTCTTGGAATGAGTCATATTCTCTATTTGTGAAATATTTGGGTGTGAGTCTTGTTCACGCTTTGTGTATGATCTGAGTGCGACACCTGTTCACACATTGCGCAAGATCTATAAGTGTGTATAGTTTTTTATTTTAATAAGATCTATGAATGAGTCCTAGTCACACATTTTGTAATATTTGGGTGTATTTTCAGGAGTGAGATTAGTTCATCATCCATGCTCTATGAGATTATTTCATCATTCACGCTCTGTGAGATCAATTCATCATTTTCACTCCGTGATAACAGTTTAGAAATTACACTCTATAGGATCAGTTCAGAATTTATGCTCCACAATAATAGTTTAGAATTTATGCTCCAAAATATAAGTTCACCATTCATGATCCGTGATATCAGTTTAGTATTCTCACTCCATGATATCAATTAATCACCCATGATCTATGAGATCAGTTCATAATTTGAACTCTGTGAGATCAGTTCAACATTTTCAATTAGTGATATATGTTCATCATTCATTCTCTACAAGATCAGATCAGTATCCATGATTTTATAATATCAAAAATTCATGCTAACTCTTTCTGTCATCTTTGACAACTAACCTTCATCAATAATCTAAAACCTTGTCATTAAACAAAATCAACCAAAAAGCACCAACATGAGAGGTTTCTTCCCTAAAAAAGTAGATCTAAATATGTCAAATCCATGACTTATTTTAAATTTATTTTTCATTTAATTTAAATTCTTTCTTTGTTTCGAGGTTTTCCGTGCATTTTTTAAGGAAATGGGGGCTTTTAAAGTTTTGGGCCAAACTATGTGCCCATTTCCAGATTTAAAAAAATGTTTATTTTATAAATCCTTCGTTTCTTAAATATTTTTAATCCATTACATATACAACCTGGCCTCCCTTTTCCTATTCAAACCTCTATATCCATTTGAACCCCTTATGAATCCATAATCATAGTGTATTTGGGTGATTTATTCAGGCTTTGGGCCAACCCGTGAGCCCATTTCCTATTTATAAAAAATAATTTCTTTCATATCTCACGAATTTTTTAATTTCTTTTGATGATTCCACCTATATATCAATCCAAAAATCCCTAGTTGCATGCCCCATGTTCGTTTCTCCCTCTTTGGAGCTCATCTTCATCACGGATTAGGGAAAATTTTCTCAGGATTTCTCAAATCATCCAGATTTGAAAAGGTAATTTTTTATTTCATAACTCATTAACTTTTTACACTTTTTCCCTCATTTAATTTTCCAATTGACCAAAAATTCCTTATTCTAACCTCCATATCAGTTTTATCTTCTTGGAGATTCACATATTGGTGTATTTGGGGAGATTTCTTCGAGATCTCTCAAGTGAGTGGGTTTCCTTCCTTCCTCCTAACATTTTCTAAGAAGTTCCTAATGTATAGATTGTAGGGATTCAAACCTAGGGTTTTATCATGGGTTTATTGGTCTAATATTTTGGTTTTAGGTTTTATTTAACACCCTTATGGTGCGGCAGTGGTGCAGTTGAACTTTCTCATAAGGATTTGGTATTTTTGACACTTGTGGTAGGTGATTCCATGTGTAAGAACGACTAGATGAGTTATAATTTCTTTATTTATATTTTTATCAAACTAATCCTTCATTTTTATTTCTAATAAAATTATTTTTAGTGTAATTTGTTAAACAAGTTATTTTTAACTAACATTTTTGTGTGAAAATGGGTGTTTTAGATGTGTGTTCGATGTTTTACTACTTGGTGCTATTTTATAATTCATGGTAGGGTCTTATTAAAAAAAATTACACTTACAATTCTGCTTTGGTGTAATATTGGTGTGCATTATGTTTTCAAATAGGGATTTTAGATGGATTTTAAGTTCAATGTTTGGTTATATTCCTTGAAAATGATTTATGGAAATTCTAAATGGTTGATTGAGTTATATAAATGGTGAAAAGCATTTATAGATACTGTTTTGAGTTTTTATGACCATAAATTGTGTTTTCATGTGAAAATTTCATTTTGTAAAATGTGTAAATTGTTTTAGCTCTAAGTGGGAAACCCAGGTATCTATGTTTGCAGACGTATACTAGAATTCTAGTGATCTGAAGTGGTTTACTCCTTATTTCACTTAGAAAATTGGACATTGAAAACACTAAATAAACTATAATGATAATTATTGGGGACCACTAAGTTATGGGTATGTTCACTACTAGTGGCGTGTGCACAAGAATAGATATTTTTATGGTTACTTTACACTGATATATGAGGTACATGGGGCCAAAATCAAACTAGTGCCTAGGGATGTTCCCAAGATTAGTGCTCATTGACTCTTTCATATTGAGCATTTCATTGTGGTGTGTTTTGATGGAAAATTCAGTAGTTTACATGGTTTATTGAAATTTTTCCATCCTTTGAAATCATTTTTTGAAAATGGTTTACTTTTAATAGTGTCATTCTTTAGAAATTATTGCCACCATTTTTTATTTATTAAAACTTGAAAGCTTTTCATCTTGTATTACTTACTATATGGGATATTTGGGTGGGATCCTATTGGACTTAGTCTCACACCCTACTTACTCATTTTTTTTATAATTAGACTTGATCATGTTTGACATGGGTAAAGGAAAGGCCTTGAGTAATGGCGGTCCGTGTTGTTAGTTTCCTTCCACGGTGTGGTGTTGTGGAGATGAATTGTGGGTGATGACCCCTTGTCGTGTGGTGTTACTTGGGATATTTTTATGCTACTTTTATATTTGTTGGGATCTCTTGTGTCATTTTTAAGACCATGTATTCAGTTCTTAATTTTATTTAAGTCTTGTTTGGTTGGAAATTTTCAGATTTGATTTATTGATTATTTTTTGTTATTTTATGTATCCATACTTGGGTAAATCATTCCCAAACCAATATTTATGATACTCGAGCACTTGTTCCAGCCCATGGAGATAGGGAACGCCCTTTGATACTTTCTACAGACTGGGCCGTGTGCCTATTTTAATGGATACCAGATTCAGTTCGTGACAAAATGGTATCAAAGGAGGTTTATCTTTTTGGGTAATATTATTATTTTGGTGTGATTTGAGTTATACAAGAGATAGTATGGTCAAGGCACAGAGTTTTGGTTTTGAGTAGGGTGCCTAGCTAGTACCTCTTTTGAAAAACCTTGTGTTTCCATGGGATGTTGGTATTTTTTTTTTACTCCTCTTCCAAGCGGGACGTGCAGGCTGCAGACTGCACGTATACATTGGGTGGGAGTGAAGTGGTTGTTTATTTCATTATTTTTATTTGTTTTACTTATTTATATTTGAATTAATTGTTGAAATTCTTCATAATTGTTGTACTACTGATTTCTTTTGTGATTTTTTCCTTATGTAGCAACATCCCTCCCCGTAAAGCTTCTATGGATCCACAGGAGGATGTCGGAGAGATTTCCCCTTCACTGATTGATCAAAGGATGGTAGAACCAGTGGCCAGGGCTCTTAAGAGAAAGGATAGAGAGTATCACCCACTTCTTATCTGAATAGGGAATAATATTTTGGTCCTAGTAAGTACAAATCCAAGGAGTTCCTAACGAAAAATCCTCCTACTTTCTGAGGTAGCACGGAACCCCATGAATAAAAGGAGTGTATTGAGAATATAGAGTGCATGTTTGAGTTTCTGGACACACCTAAGGTGTTCAGGGTGAAATTTTCCTCTTTCATGTTAGAGGGACCTAGCCAAAAGTGGTTGTAATTAGTGATTCAAGCTAGGAATCCATAGAAAATGATCTAGAGGTACTTCAAGGTTATCTTCAATGACCATTACTACCCTAAAGTTTTGGAATATGCTTGATCTCGAAAGTTTATGGAACTTGTTCAGGGGGATATTTCAATGAGATAGTATGCCAACTGTTTTGTAGAGTTGGTTTGGTATTCTATGTAAATGGTCTCCAATGAGTAGATGAAGGCCCAAAGGTTTGAGAGGGGTTTGAGCTAGAGATATATTCTAGTCCTTCCTGTTCAAGATGAAAACCTATGCTGAAGTAGTTGATTGAGCTTGCATGGTGGAGATTGACCATAAGGGGAGGGATGGTTTCTCTGTAATAGTGTCATTAATGGGTATTGGCAGCACTTCTGAGAAGAAAAGGAAGTGGTATGATTAGGGAAGGAATGGAGGTGGCAATGCAGGCCAACCTTCCAGGAAGTTTTCTTAGGTGGCTTCTCATGCGAGGTTTGTTGTGTGCCATCGGTGAGTAAAGAAAGGGCACATACGACCAACATTCACTTATCCTCCTAATTCTTGTTATCAGTGTGGAGGTATGAGACACTTTTAGAATTTTTGTAGGATGGCACGTCAACTCTAGAGTGGGGTCGGATCAGTGGCTTCTAGGAGAGTGCCAGCTCAGTTTGAGCCATCAAGGATGGGGGGATCTTGGTTTGGTGGTCATGGAGGTAGGTCCAAATCATCTTCTAGGAAAGTCCAATTTAGGGTACAGCCCTAGTAAAGTGGTCTCTCTCAGGTAGAGTCTAGGAATCTTCATGTGGTGGATCCGGAACCAATGGGATAAGAGGCGGGATCATCAACTGTTCGAGGTACTGTTTTGATTTCATCTTTCATTGATTATGCTCTTTTTGATACTGATGCTTCTGTTTCATTCATATCTACCCATATTGTGAAGATGCTAAATTTTCCAACCGATATTTTATCTTTTTCGATGGAGTTGGTGATGCCACTGGAAATGAATAATGAGAAGGGTCTTAGGTTCCCATCGTGTGTGCTTTCTGTGTTGGGGGTTGAGATCTAGTGGGACCTCCTATTATTAGATATGGATCTATTTTATGTGATACTTGGCATGGATCAGACGGTACACTTTCTTGAAAACAACAATTGCTATAGGTGGCAGGTGAGTTTCACGGAACATGATGGCAGTACGCTGGTGTTTTGAGGGGAATGGGATCCTCAGTCAAGTTTTGAGGGACCTCCACCCCTAGATTTATGGAATCTTATCTTCCATTTATCATTTCTCATTCTATAGGATGATGGTTGTGCTTTTAAGGGTGCTTTACCTCATGTAGTGGATAAGTTTCCAGAGGTATTCCTAGATGATTTTTCAATCATACCCCTAGAGAGGGACGTGGATTTATCGATGGATTTTCCATTGGGAACAAAATCGTTATCTCTTCCCTCATATCATATGGACCCCACCAAATTGACGGAATTAAATATTCAGTTAGATAATTTAAAATCCAAAGGATTCATTCACTTGAGGGTCTCTCCTTGGGCTTCTCCCATTCTCTTTGCGATGAAGGCTGATGGGTCCTTCTAATTGTGTATTGATTACCGTAAGCTGAACAAGTTTACCATCAAGAAAAAATATCCATTACCCTTATTAGATGACTTGTTTGATCAGTTGAAGGGGACAAATTTTTTTCTAAAATATATTTTCATTCGGGGTACCATCAACTCAAGGTGAAAGAGTTAGATATCCTGAAGATAGCCTTTTGAAGTAGGTATGACCAATTTGAGTACTTGGTCATGGCCATTGGATTGACTAATGCTCCAGTGGTCTTTATGGAACTCATGGGAAGGGTTTTCAACCAATATCTTGTCTCTTGTTGTGGTATTCGTGGATGACGTCTAGGTTCACTATGGATTTCAGGAAGATCATGAGAATCATTTGCATATTGTGTTGGGCACTGTGTTGGATCACCGTATTTAGAAAATGTTGTCTAAGTGCACCTTCTGGATCAGGGAGGTGAAGTTTCTAGGGCATTTTATCTCAAAGAAGGGAGTTTCAGTGGATCCTGAGAAGATCAGTGTGGTGAAGTATGGGGAGCAACCGAAGAACATGTTTGTGATTTGGAGTTTCCTCATCTTGGAAAGATACAACATGTGGTTTGTTTAGGATTTCTCAGCTCGTCTATCCCATGACCTGTCTCACCCAGAAAGGGGTGAAGTTGGTTTAGAGACCAGAATGTTAGGCATCCTTTGAGGAGCTGAAATGGAGGTTGACTACCACCCTTGTGTTGATCTTTCCAGAATCTATCAAGGGATATATAGTGTATTATGATGCTTTAAGAATGGGTATCAGGTTTGTGCTTATATAGGATGATCATGTGGTGGCGTATGGCTCTTTCCAACTCCGACCACGCAAAAATAATTACCCAACAAACAACATGGAGCTACAAGCTGTGATGCATGCTTTGAAAACATGGAATTCCTACCTATTTGGTGGGAAGTTTTTAGTCTATTCTCATCACAAAATTTTGGTGTACATCTTCTCTCAGAAGGATCTCAATCTGTGGTAGCACCTCTAGATTGAGTACTTACAGGGGTTTAACTTTGACATTGTCTATACCCAGGGAAAGGTAAATGTGGTGGCGGATGCTTTGAGTATAAAATTACCAGTGGAAGACGTGAAGAAATATAGTGATGAGTGGACTCTGATGGGGATCTTTTATTAGAATTGTGTGGATACCAGGGAGCACATTGGAGGTTCATTCTTGGAAAGCATTTATTTGAATCCTTCTCTCCTAAAGTTGATTCGGTGAAAATATCCTAGTGATGATCTTTTTCAGCAATCGAGTCAATTTATTCATGGTGGGGAGACGTCTTCTGATTAATCGTCATATCTTAAGGGAATATTGTGCTTCAAGGGCCGATCAGTAGTTCTACCATCTCTTTGAAATACATTGATGTAGGATACACATCGGTCTCAGTGGGTTGTCCATCCCTGTGCCACCATGTGATGTCTCGGCTCGGGTGCCACTAAATGGTGCCCCATGCTAGTTGTCCAAATTCCTTCAAGCGTGCCTCCCCATACACCAGAGGGTCCCGACTAGTAGTGAGGGTCTGGTAAGTGAGTTTTGGGGAGACTATAACCACTTTTATCATAATAAAACACCACTAGAGGAAAACAACAACAATCAAGTGTTGAAGCGTATAAATCACTAGAACAATATCGTGGAAAATAATAATCAAAACAAGGAAATAAAATACTCAATTGAAAGGTAAAACATTCTATGAAAATGAAAGTTTCAAGTGTCAACAATGAAACTAAAAGTAAAGACACAACAACTCCATGGTGGGTCCCAAACCACATTGAGTTCCCTCTCCCATGCTCCAATCCCAAACAGAAACCTATCACAGGGCCTTTCCCTTATCATGTCCTATGACAACAATGTCTACTTCAGTTTCGATCAGGTAGCTCGAATAGGGTGTGAGTAAAACTCAATAGGCCACCACCAATGGTGTCTAAAATGATTTTATTCAAAAGATAGTGCATGAAGTTCTATTAAGTGATAAATACAATGCATAATTTAAACAGTTATCACATTGTCATTTAATTTTTAATCATCCCATTAGGCCAATTTCAATTCATGATTCCCATTTGAATCATCATTCTTTATTATTAATCATTTGGGGTAGGTCTCCATGCCTAGAACCCCAAATCTCATTAAGTTTAGGTCGCCATGCCTATCACCCCAAATCTCATTAAGTGAAGGTATCCATGCCAATCACTCCATAATCTCATTCGGTGTAGGTTTTCATGCCTAGAACACCATTATCTCAAGCTTGGATAAATATTGGGGAGGAACACCATGTCCAAGTCCCAACTTCTAATTGGTCTAGATTTCCATGTCTAGCACCACAAAAATCTCATCCAATTTAATCATTCTTTAATTCAAAAGGATTATCCACATCATTCCATTACCAATCCAGGGATTTATTAATTATTTCAAAGGTCATTAGTTAACTCAACAATAAACTAAGCACATAACCCATTATTTATTTCATAAATTAATTAATCAATCAACACCATTCTCTTTCCATAATTAATTCTTCAGAATTAATTTTCCATATCAAAACTCAAGCTGTCATAATTAATTATGAAAATTAATTATCTTTGTTTGACATCATGGCACAAATTTAATCCTCCCAATTAATTATCCTTTTCCAACATCGAGGCACATAATTAACTCTAAAAATTAATTATCGTTGGTAAATATCATGGAACATAATTAATCCCTGTAATTAATTATCTTGCATGGCTAATCATCATTTCATAATTAATCCCCCAATTAATTATTTTATCACAATAAATTCAATATCTCAATTAAAATATCTCCACCCATAACCAATATCAAACATATCTATTTGGGAAACCCCCCTTCATTTGTTCCATGATTCAATTACCAATTAATCACCATGGAAAATCACAAGTCAAATCCACATTCTTAATTACTCTAATTTAGGAAATAAATTATCAAGAGAAGATAACAATTCCTAAACTCACATTCACATATCAAATCCATGACTATGGGGGTTTGATTTAGACCACATACCATGGTTTATTGATGGATGTTTTCTAAACAAAAATCCACAAAATCTATGCGGCACAACGTCATCGATCAAGCTTCGGATCTAAATCCATAAACCAAAATTAAGATCGAAGGAATCCAGATATTGAAAATACAGATCTAGATCCATAGTCATAGATCTAGATCTCAACTCATAGGTTTATATCCATGGAATCAGTGGAGATATTCCATGAAAATATCAAGGAAAGATAGGGTAATGAATGGGAGAAGTGGTGGAATGAAATCCACTTCCTGAGAAAAGAGAGGGTCTTCAATTCGATATTTTGATCTCAAAGAATGGTTTTTGGATCACCTTGGAATCCTCCAGAAGGATCTGGGAAGACCTTGAATTTGTCAAGATCGAGCCAAGGTTGAACTATGGATGTCCTGGGGGTTCGGGTGGTTTTAAAAAGGATTCTCGGATATTAAATTCCATGCACATAGTTTCTTGGGTAGAGGTTCATAGTTAGTGAAAACCATGGGCCAACCGTGTGGTCTTCCACTACCCGCACGGCTCGATGGCACATGGTTAGGAAAACTGTGTGCCAACTATTTTGAACTCCATTATCTGCACATTTTGGCCAAACCATACGCAAATCGTGCACAACCCCATACATTCCCAAGTTCCTTAAAAACATCACCCAAACACAACCCAGTTAATACCCCAACCCAAAGGTACTTAATAATAAGAAAAATTACTTTATAATTCCCTGAGATTGCTCCATAAAAGGCTAGGATCTTACAATATCCCCCTTATAACAACTCATCCTTGAGCTATACTCCCAAACATCTCAAAGATTCTGAGCCGAAAATATTGGGCCATTAATCCCTCATGTCTACTTCTCATTCCCAAGTTTCCTCTTGAACACATACAAGTTTCCATAACACCTAAACTAATGGAACAGTCTTTCCCCATAACAAATTGTCACTGTGACCCAACACACATATCAAATACTCCTTAAAGGAAGCATCTATCTTGAGGTCAACTTCCTCCACATCAATCACATGAGATGGGTCAGGGTGATACTGTCGTAGTTGTGATACATGGAAAACATCATACATAGCACTGAATATATGTGGAAGGGAAAATTGCTATGCCATTGGCCCGATTATCCCTAGTACCTCAAACGGTCCTACGACCTCTGTACCCTATGGTGACCCAATCTAGGTGACACCAGATGGAATACACTATCACCCTCTCTAAACTCTAGGGGTCATATCCTTCTATCATCATATGACTTCTGCCTACTCTGAGTTGTAGCCATACATTTATAAATCAACTGCACTTTCTCTAATGTCTCCTGAACGAGACTTCATCCCAATAGCTCTGACTCACCTTCCTGTAGCCAACATAGTGGTGATCTATGAGGTCTTCCATTAAGTGCCTCAAATGGGATATCTGTATAGTTTTCTGATAGCTATTGTTATAGGTGAACTACACTAAATCCAACTGCTTCTAATAAGAACCACCAAAGTCAGGCACAAATGCACATATCATATCCTCTAACACATGTATGGTATGATTTTACTTCCCGTCTATCTTTGGGTGGAAGTTCATACATAAAAAACTCATGTACCAAGTTCCTTTTGTATACCTTACTAGAAGAGTGAAGTGAATCATAAATCATGATATGAAACTATAGTCTGTGGGACCCCATAAAAAAGAACAATCTCTTGTACATACAGTTCTCCCAATTGTTCTACTGTAAACGTTTTCTTGATGGGAAATAAATGTGATACCATTGTTAGTCGATCCATAATGACCCAAATATCATCATTCTTCTTAAGGTTCTTTGGATTTCCTACCACTAAATTCATAGTCACGTCACCCCACTTCCTTTCCGGAATAGGCAACGGCTACAATAGGCCTCCAGGTCATTAATGTTTTCCTTCACCTGCAGATAGGTGAAACATATCATTATGAACCCTGCTATATCCTTTTTCATGTATGTCCATGAAAACTATTGTCGTAGGTCACGGTACATTATTTTCACCCAAGGATGTACCACCCACTTTGAGGAATGAAATTTTTGTGTGAGTTCCTCTCACATACTAGTAGGCATAGCAATCTGATTTTTCAGATAGATGATCTCATCCTCGTCTATAATCCAGTCTAAAGGTTTCTCCCAAAATTCAAGGCTTTCCCTTGAGGATAAACACTCTGAATCCTCATACTACATGTCCTTGATTAGTCTCAAGAGTGTAGACTCCACTACTAAATAAACTAGATTCATCCTCTCCTGACTCTCCTAAACCACCACATGCATTTCTGCCAGCAAAGACATCATCTGCGACTCAGTACTAGACCCATGTACCAATTGAGTCTGAGTTTTCCTACTCAAGGAATCAGCCACACTATTCCCCTTTTTGGGTGTATATGCTAGTTAAAAATAAATGGACTACATATACTCTACCCATCTTTGTTACTGAAGATTCAAGTCATGCTATAAAAAGATATACTTCATTATTTTGAGATACGTAAATACTATAAAATTTTCACCCAAAAGGTAGTGTCTCCAACAAATGCGAGCTTAAACTACTGCTTCCAACTTGAGGTCATGTATAGGGTAATTCACTTCATGTGGCCTCAGCTTCCAAGACCGATATGCAATGACTCAATCCCCTTGCATCAATACAGCTCCGAGTCTGATCCCAGAAGCATTAAAATACACTGTGTACACCTCACCCCACTCAGGTAAGGTCAAAATTGGTGTCGATGTCAAGTGCTTATTCAAATCCTAGAAAGAATTCTCACATGATTCTTTCTAATCAATCTTTATCCCTTTATTTTTCAAACCTAAAAACTGTGATTCAAATTGAAAAAAGTCTTGGATAAACCTCTTGTAGTATCTAGTTAATCCTAAAAAGATTCAGATATCAAAAACATTCATGGGTTGCTCCTAAGAAACCATTCCAGTACCTTTTATGGGTCCACTACCACTCCTTATTTAGAGATGATATGCCCCAAAAAGTGTACTCTGTCAATAAAAAAATGACATTAAGATAGCTTGGAATATATTTGATGCTCTCTCAGTGTACCCAGGACGATGTAAAGATTTTGGGCATGGTCGTCATGAGTCTTAGAGTACACCAAGATGTCACCCACAAACACTGCCACAAACTGATCTAGGTACAAATGAAATATCCAATTCATGAAGTCCATAAACACTACTAGAGAGTTTTTCAACTAAAATAACATTACAAAAAATCATAAAGTCCATACCTTCTTCTGAAAGCAGTTCTTGGTATATCAAAATTCGGAATAATCACCTGATGATACTCTGGTCTCATACCAATATTTAAGAACACACAATCTACCTTTAGCTGGTCAAACAGGTCATAGATATGAGGATGGGGATACTGGTTCTTCATGGTTATTTTATTCAACTTCCAGAAATTTACACACCAACGTAAACTCTTTTTGGCCTTCTTTCAAACAAAATATGTGATCCCCAAGACGGCATACTTGGATGGATGAACCCTTTGTCCTCCAACTCCTCCAACTGCATTTTGATCTCTTGAAGCATAGTTAGTGCCATTTTTTAAGGTGTAATAGACACTGGCTCATCCCATGACATGAGCTCAATAATGGATTCTACATCTCTCTTAGGTTTCAACCCTGAAAATTCTTTTGGAAAGAAATCCTGAAATAGTTCTACTACTTGTGGAAGGACGTCTTTCATGCCACTCCCATCATCCTGCAAAAGACTCAAAACCTAGGTTGTGATCTCTCCCAGTTGCTGAGAAATTGGACTAGCTTGGACTGTATGGATATCCCATTCTCCAAGATGAACATACTGGTCACCCTCAGGAGATACAAAGGTCACTCTCCTACGGTAATAGTCTATGTCAGCTCAGTATGTGACAATCCATTCCATACCCATAATTAGGTCGAAGCATATTATATCAAGGACATAGATATCCCATAGAAAACGATACTATCTGATCACTAGCGAACATCCCTTGTATAAACAAATATCCATTGACCGTATTCCCAATGGTGTATTGATATTCATCATCTCGCTTATGGACTCCACCTCCAAGCTCAATCCATTAACAAGTTTTGAATATTTAACGGAATGAGAGGCACATGTATCAAACAAGGCACTAGATAAAGTAGATGCAACTAGAATAGTACATATCATTTTTAATGAACCAGCCTTGCTCTCCACAATTGTAGGATACATTGCATGTAACTTTCCTAACTCTCTTCCCTGTGGTGTCATCTTACTCCTCTGAGTAGAACCACTCTACTGATATGGGCACTCATACCCTAAAATACCATTTCCACTACCTCTAATGCCTCTATTAGTAGAACTTCAGCTATCAGACCACTATAGTGGAGAAGACCGCCTTCCCACACTCTAAATCAGAGCAGTTGCTCCTTCAATACCATCCTACCACTGATTCCTATAGAACACCATTATGTTACCCATCATTCCACAAAACTGGCACTCAACTAGTGTTCGAGGACAATGTGTACGATAGTGTCCCTACCTACCACACTGGTGGAAAAGCATATGAGTAAGATCGGGTGAAACTGTTCCTCCTAACTGCCTACCCTGATTTCCATTGTCCTGAATAAGGCTCTCATAATGGTGATTCCTTATAACATTTACATAAGAGGAGAAACTAAAACAAAAAGTTTCAACTTGTCCTTTTCCCCTTTTTCTCACTAGATGATCAAAACTGATGCTTTATCACTACCCTTAACCATCCTACTCATAGGTCTTAGTTAACAAGGTTACATAAATTCTCATTAATTAATTCAACCATTAATTAATCACATTGTCTCAAATTAATTAATTAATTTGTCATACCCTTTTCATCAATCAAGGTTCTCATTAGACGCCCATTTATTCTCATTTTTCATCATTATTTCAATCTCACAATAAGGAAAAATAGTTCAAGTCAACAACTTGCCCATAACCTATTTTCTTATGAGTTCCTATAATGATTCATATCACAATAACCCTAGGTCACTACAACATAAATAGCATTTTGCGGCAGTTTTTTTGCAGTAGTTTAGTAAATAGTCGCTACATTTTTTACAAATGATTTAGAGGTGGTTTATTAAAAACTATCTCTAAACGGTTTTTTTTTTCAATACCAACACTTTTCCCCCTGACCCCCATGAGACCCCCACCCCCCCTGGAAACCTCTGATGCCCTAAGACTCCCCTTAGTGCTCCTCGCCACCTATCCACCCCTCGGCGCGGATCACCACCCATCGTCACCACCCCCCCCCCCCCCCGAAGGCGTAGCTCCCCTCCCCACTAGAGGTCTAGACCTGTGGCACTGCTCGACAATTCTCGCTGCCCCTTAGTATCATACTTATTCTTATTATTCCATCCTCTAGTTATAATAGTATCACCTAGAGTCCATACTCACAAACATGCACATGATATTTTCATCAGTTGGAAGTTTATGATTATAAACCCTCCACACTATCAATTTGAACTTTGAGAAAATAAACATACACCATAGCAGTTCACCCCAAACATCTAGTTAATTTGATACCATTATTTTAATTATGTTATT
Source organism: Viscum album (assembly GCA_963277665.1). Taxonomy (NCBI): domain Eukaryota; kingdom Viridiplantae; phylum Streptophyta; class Magnoliopsida; order Santalales; family Viscaceae; genus Viscum; species Viscum album. The sequence goes on along the minus strand of OY728161.1, from coordinate 51,389,185 downwards.
GAATTATATTCTTTATTTTATTATAGTAATTATAAAACATTTTTTTAGATAAATTAATAAATAGTTTTTCTTTTTAAAGAAAATTCATTTTTTGAAAAGCCCAAAGAATATTATTATTTTCACAAAATTGTAAACCCAATTTTTTATATAATTTTTTTAGACATTGGTGAATTTAAAAATATATTTTTTACATAATCAATATTCCATTGTAACTTCATCACATTATATTGGACATTCTTTTTGATAATTCAGTTTTTATTTATTTAGAGTGTTTTACTTATCATTGAGGGATTTATTATACTTATTTTTATGATATTTTTATATTAAATTCAGTTTGAAAAAACCTTCATCCTTTTTCCAAAAATCATATTTTAGATCTTTATAGAATAGGTGATTGGATAAAGAATAAGAGGGAGATGAGGAATTTTTATTGGAAGATGAATAAAAGATATATTTTACATCATGACTAACCTCTATTTTAGTCTTGAGATACTAGGATCATTTTTGTATTAATTCAATTTATAGGAGGGTTTCATTTCTCACACACTAAGTTGAAACATTGATGGTTTCCATGATTTGTTTATTCTTCCCCTTGTTACTTTTGTTATTCATAGATAATTACAACCTTATGTGTTCCTTTTTTTTCATTGGAATAACATCACAAGTTATTCTCTATAATTATCCACGTTATTTTAACAATTTAATGATTTCTTTATTTTGAATAATATGTTCATATTCATTGATTGATGAGCCATTTCATCATCATTATAGGTTTTTTCACTAATTCCTTTAAAATAAAATATTATTTTATTATTGGATTATTTGTATTTTTTATTAGAATGTAACTTAATTGTGATCTCATAGGTCATGATAGATCCATATAGATCCTCAAATGACATGTTTTTTATTTCATTTTCGTCTTGTACTATTCTATATTTAGGTTTCATATTTCTTTTTAAGCCACAAAATATTTTGATCACTATATATTTTATAGTATGAGTATAATTAAGTGGAATTAAACCATTTTATATGTCAATAATATATGTAAATGGTTAGTTTTAATGAATTATTTGAAATGGTAATTCAAAGAGGATTAAAGTGACCTAGAATTATTATTATTTTAATAAGTCTCATTTGTAACATTCACAATAAACTACTTATAATATAGGTAATACCATCAATGATTCCCCATTCTCTTTAGATGTATTTTTATGACATGGATGATATTTTTGGTGTTGTTTATTGAATGGATGTTGGAGGTGAGGTTAGATTTATATTATGTTGTTGCATTAATAATTTACCTTGTTTGACTAATTGTCACCTATTATTTATATCATGTGTACACTAGGAACTGAGAGAGAGGTCTATATTTATGTTTTAATAGATAGTCACACACTATTAGTGTCCTGTAGTTGTGTTGTATACCATGGCTATTGGGGAGTTCCCTCTATGATGCTAGGTGCAGGATACTCAAGTGACTTGTGTTGTTTGGATGAAAAATATGTCAGTGGTAGGTATCATGTATTGCTATGGTCTAGGACTATCTTACTTTATGAAATTTTTTGTTTCCTATGATACTATATGGATTCCATTTGGGGACTCTCACTACTTGTGTCCCCTAGTTTGATTAATATTGTGGGAACCATGAATTCTTTTCCTTATTTACTCATATCTCGTTTGTGATATGGTGACTTGGTGTTTTATTTTTACAATTTATGAGAATGGGTTTGTTTCATTAAATTTTTTTTGAAGTGTTTTTGAAAGGGTACTTCTAAAGTATTTTTAAGATCAAAACTATAATGGGTGGTTTTAAATAATGTAAGGGTTTTAAAGTAATTTTTTAAAATGATTATTTTCATTTAATTAAGAATAAAATAGATGTTTATAAAATGGATGTTAAGGTGATATTTGGTTTTTCATGTGATTTTCAATAAAAATATATTTTAAAACTATCATAAATGAGATGTGTTTTGAAAATAATTTCACAAAATCCTTGTTGATATCCTACTGGGATTAGTTTTTCTCACACCCTATATACATCATTCGATATATAAAAATATTATGGTTTTATTTTTTAGGTTCCATATAATTTCTTAATGGATAAAATGGTTTTAAATAAAATTAACCTAAGGGGGATGTAGGTGGTAGGGGTTGTCCAGGTGGAGGGGGTTGTCCAAGTGGGGGGTGGGTTCTCCAGAGGGGTAGGGGGTTGTGGGGGGTAGGGGCTACAGGGGGTGTGGGGGAGGGGGTGTGGGCTGTCCAATGAGGGGTGTGGGCTATCCAGGGGGTCACGGTGGGTTGTCCTAGTGCGGGAGGGGGTGTGGGTTGTCTAGGGGGGTTGGCTGTCCAGGGGGTGGGTGGGATGTCCAGGTGGGGGAGGTGGTGTGGGCTATCCAGGGGGGTGGGGTGGGTTTTCTAGGTGAGGGAGGGGGTGTGGTTGTCCAAGGAGGGGGGGATTGTCTAGGTGGGGGGATTTCCAGGTTGGGGTGGTGGGGGCGGGCTGTCTAGGTGGAGGTGGGGTGGGTTGTCTTGGTGGGGGTGGGGGCTGCCTAGGTGAGGGGCTATCTAGGTGGGGTGGGGGATTTCCAGGTAGAGTGGGGCTGTTCAAGTTGGTTGTGGGTTGTCCAGGGGAATAAGGGCATTGTAGGGGTGTGGGGGAGGGGTTGTGGGTTGTCCATGGTGGGGGGGCTATCCAGGGGGTGTGGTTGGGTTGTCCAGGTGGGGAGGGGTGTAGTCTTTCCAGGGGTGGGATGTCCAAGGGGGTGGGGTGGGATGTCTAGGTGGGGGATGGGAGTGGTCTGTCTAGGGGGGTTGTCTAGGTGGGGTGGGATATCCAGGTGGGGGTGGGGGCTGTCCAGGTGGGGTGGGGTCTGTCTAGGTGGGGGTGGGGTTGTCTAGGTGGGGGGGTTGTCCAGGTGGGGGTGGGTTGTCCAGGGGAGTAGGGGGCAGTAGGGGTGTGAGGGAGAGGGTGTGGGATATCCAAGGAGGGGGTGGGTTGTCTAGGGGGTGGGGATGTGTTGTATAGGTGGGGGAGGGTGTGGTATTTCCAGGTGTGGGATGTCCAAGGGGGAGGGGTAGGTTTTCCAAGTGGGGGAGGGGGTGTTGGATGTCTAGGTAGGAAGGGGGGCTATCTAGGTGGGGGTGGGGGTGAGCTGTCCAGGTGCGGTGGGGGTCTCTCCAGGTGGGGGGGGGGGCTTTCCAGAGGGTGTAGTGGGGTAGGGTGGCTAAAGGGGTGGGGGTGTGTGTTCTAGGGAGGAGGGGCTTTCCACTCCAATACTCTATAAAAAATAGAAATACCATATAACCAATGTATAGTTTCTTTCACATGTTAAGACTTTTCTTGAAGTTTTATTCCAACACTCACTCATACCCTTCCAAGAAGAAGTGATATTTGCAAATAAATCTCACTCAAGTTCTTATCCACTATCCATACTGATCGCATACAAATTTAACATTCATGAAACTCCATATCACCTAATGATATAACAAGGATCATACTTCTATGACTAGTGTTCCATCTAAACATGGATCATATTCCTAGACAATATACATAGGATCATATTTTTCACACACACAAAAAAAAATTAAACATAGAAAATACTATATTTACACCTTATATCACAACCTAGAATTAGCTCTTAGCTAGCCTCTCAAGGCATCAATAAGCCACAAACCTAGCTCAAAATTTGGAGATGTGTTTACAATTAAGTGTGTTTTTTTAGAATTCATGTATGATATTTAGAGTGGAAGATAAAATATGATCAACATATGATATTTTGACGTGTGTTTACAATTAGGTGTCTTGTGATTTATATGTATGATATTCAAGGTTTACACCAATAGTCTTTTGGGTCATCTATAATAGGCTTAAAGTCATGCTACAATTGGATAGAGATTGGATCTATGAGTCACATAGGAAATGTCATTAGGGAAAGGGGAAATCACCTACATGGTTAATTCCAATTTAAAAATTGGTCCAATCACTTAGGATATCTTTATATTCTTTTATGGATATTTTTAATTTGCATCTTTGGTTTTCTAGTGGGTGGGTTCATTATTTACCGTATGTATTTATATAGGAAAACCTTATATAACATATTTATATATTTTTTAAGCTAGTATATATGAATCTATTTCCCTATTTATTAATAGTTATGTGTTTAAATTTTTTTTAATATTGTGTAGGCACATTATGATATACATGGATAAAATATGGATCACATTACTGAGGAACACACCTCAGTATGTTAAGGGTTTGGAAAAGTTTTTAGATTTTTCAATTTCCAATAGATCCATTGAAGGGAGAATAAGATGTCTATGTCCTAAATGTAAATTTATAAGATGGTTGAAGAGATATGAAGTTTATGAACATTTAATATTGAAGAAATTCCCCGGTCAATATTTGTGTTGGATTTGGCATAGAGAATCGAATTTTACAGAAAGGTTGATCACTAATGCCAATCCACCGAATGAGATAGAAACTTCATCAAAAATGGAAAATGAAATGAAAATACTTATAAAGTATGGATTCGGTATTGGAAGACACCACCATCAACATCAAAACATATCAGAACAACCGGATGAGGGTGCTACAAGTAGCAATGTGACAAGTGATGTTTTTGAGACTGTAGGAAAACCATATCAAGATTTTAACATCTCAGTGGATCCTTCTCTTTATTATGTGGAGACTAATGTAAGAGAAAACTTAAATAAGGAATATATGTTGCATGATTTAGTTGATGATGGAAATCAAGAGTTTTATAGTTGATGTTTTAAATATTCAAAACATTCTTTTCTACTGAAGTTGTACCATATCAAATGTCTATGTGGAATTACAAATAAGGTAATGTCTATGATATTGGAATTTTTTTGTGATGCATTTTCTTAATCCAACATCCCCAAGTCTTTTTATGATATGAAAAAAAATTAACAAGCTTAGTTTGAATTATAAAAAAATACATGTTTGTCCCAATGATTGTATGCTTTATTGGTGGGAGGATTCAAATAGATCGGATTGCAAAAAAATTGTTCTTCTTCAAGATGGCAGTCAGTGGGTGATGTTGGAAGTCTTAATCAACATACTACCATGAAGAAGAAGAAAGGGAACACACCTGCAAGGGTTTTTCGTTAATTTCCATTAAATCCACCATTGCAAAGATTAATCATGTCATCAAAAACCATTGAACACATGAAGTGGAATTCTATAGCTAATAACAATGATGGGTTAATGTGACATCCACCAGATTCGAAATTGTGGAAGACATTTGATTCATTACATCCATATTTCTCAACTGATCCTAGGAATATTTGATCAGGATTGGATGACGATTGATTCAATCCATTTGGGACTTTGAGTATCATTTATAGAATTTGGCCATTTGTTTTGATCCCTTACAATCTGCCTCTGTGGATGTGTATGCAACAGATGTATTTTATTATTTCAATGATTATTCTTAGAAACAATGCCTGTAAATGATATTGATGTATACCTGTATCCGTTAATTGAATAATTACAGGAGTTATGGAGGAACATTGTTGAGAAATTTGATGATTCTTCTAAAAAAATGTTCAAAATTCATGCTGCTTTAATGTGGACCATTAGTGACTACCCTGGGATTGGGAATTTATCTGGTTGGAACACTTACATGGGTTTGGATTATCCTATTTGTAACTTTGATTTTGAGCCCAAACGGCGACCTCACAGTATAAAATGGTGCTTCTTGTGCCATTGAATATTTCTCGATGCATCTCATAGATTTTGGCTGAACAGATCAAAATTTAACAGATTCATTGATCATAGACCACCTCCAAAGTTGTTTACTGGTTCTAAAATGTTCACACAACTTGGAAACATTGAAACTAAATTTGGGAAGGTTCATCGTTTGAATTATATTAAAAAACGGGTTTGAAGTGCATCGTCAAGTGAAATCGGAACGCAACAATGGAAGAAAAAAATTATATTATTCAAACTTTCATAATATGAATTTAATTTTTTTTGGCATAATCTTGATGTGATGTATATTGAGAAGAATGTATGTGAAAATTTGATCTTTACACTGCTTAATGATCATGGAAAGCAGAATTATTGTCTCAATGCTCGGAAAGACTTATAAGTAATGAACATAAAACATGATCTCTGACCAGATGAGAATGATAAGTATGCTTCGTCCATTTTTGAAATGAAAAATAGGGATTAAGATACATTCCTTCAAATTTTAAAGCATGTGGAAGTATCTGATGGGTATTAAAGTAACATCTTGAGGTGTGTTAACTTAAATAATCATAAGTTACATAGATTTAAAAGCCACGATTTACATATTTTGTTACAACAGTTACTACTATGGGCATTATGTACATTATTATCTGCTGTTGTACTCCAATTCTACACATTTTTCAAATAACTATGTGAGAAATATCAACATCCATTTGAGATTGAAAACCTTCAGGAGAGCTTTGTATTGACACTTTGTGCAATGGAGAAGATCTTTCCTACGTCGTTTTTTACTATCATGATGCATTTAACTGTACATTTGGTTGAGGATAATAAATTAGGAGCCCCCATTCATTATTGATGGAAGAATCCAATTGAGAGGTAATTTTTTTATATGTTTTTCGGTTAAGAAAATAATTTTTGGAAACTAATTAAATGCATAATTATGTTTGATTATTTTATTTCAAAGATATATTGGGCATTTTAAATCATACATGAGAAATAAAGCTCCACCAGAAGGCTTTATTTCTGAAGTCTATTTGGAAGATGAGTGTCTTACATTTTATTCTAGATACTTAGATGATATTGAGACAAGATTTAATAGAGTTGGACCTGTTGAAGGCACATCAACTCAATCTCAAATACATGGGAAATCAAAAATATTTCCTACTATTGGTTGGTCAGTTGGGAGGACATCAAATGTTACACTGAAAAAAATAGAATTATTATAGGCACGTAGATATGTGCTACTGAATAGTGAAATTGAAGATCCATTTATTGAAGATTTTATGATACAAAAAAAGAGATTAATGAGAGGCCAAACATGAAATGAGAAAGGTATAGAGAAAGTTGTTAATAAAGATCTTGTATAATGGTTTGCATGACGTGAAAGTTCATAAATATTGTAATAAATACGAATATTAGGTTGACACATATATTCTGTAATTCTAATAAAATATATTTATTTTTCTAGATCATGAATACTGATACTCGAGTAGAGTTGTCAGAAGATTTTAAGTTTCTTTCTCGAGGTCCTCTAAAATAAGTTAGAACGTTCGGCTCTTACAACATAAATGGATTTAGATTTTATACAGTCGATCAATAATAGGGTTTGAAAACATAGAATAGTGGTATATTTACAATTTATGAAGTGGGATAATATGGAAATCCAGCTGATACTGTTGAATTAAACTACCACAGGAATTTTTCAGTTGTTTTATTCAAATGCAATTGGGTTGATATTATAAGTGTTAAAAGATATTACTTACAATTTACTTCTGTGAATTTCTCTCGCTTTATGGACGTTGGTGATCATGAACTGCATGATCCATATATCTTATCATCTCAAGAAAAAATGGTATATTATGTGAATGATGTTTTGGATGAAGGGTGGAGTGTAGTAGATCACATAAAACAAATATATTTGTATGATATGGGTGATGAAGTGGAACATTTGACCTCTAAAATTGAATCTCATCAACAATGAGAATTATAATTATTTATCCATTGTGATATTGAAAATATTATTTTAGCAAGGATGAATGAAGTGGATGAAGTAATGGAGAAAGAAACTGACATGACTGGAGGAGAAAATGATTGTAAGTACAGTTATGCATTCATTTATTAACCACTTATTTCATTTTTGTAATCATTCATTATCATTGTTATGTATATATTGTTTGTAAGTACTATTCATATATTATCATTTTTTATTTTTTTCTGCATAAATTTTTTGAAACATTTTTTCTGAACATAATTTTATTTGGTTGAATGACAGGAATGCCAAGGAGGAAGCGATATAATATTTCATCAACCAATGTGATAGATGACGATCCATCTGTCTCCCTCCCTACGGCATCTAAGCCACCATCCACTTTCCCCCCTGCACCATATCCCCCTGAAACATCTCTCACACCCTCTATGAGTGTCCCTTCAGTAGCTCAGTCATCGCCTCCTACTTCAAGAGCCTCAGTAGTTGTGGAGTTGTGCACCACTTCTAGTTATTCACTGGGATACTAGAGGGTGACAGTTATAGGTACAAAATTTAGTATTAATAAATTTATTGCAATTATTTTATACTAAATTTTTGTTCATTAAATATGGAAACAATTTCATGTGTGGAGAAAAATATAAAAAGTTCATATGTATGGAATCTGACTAGAGAGAAGATAGTTGTCCAATTTGATTCATATGGGGACCCTACGGATGACGTTGTAGGATTACTTGTCCAAAATTTAGGCTTGCTGGATGCAGAGCCTATTTCCCTTCCTATTTCATATGATGATTGGAGGAATATGCCTACAAGTTGATAAAATGAAGTTTTTGATTCCCAAATAAAGGTAAATTTAATACATTATGGTGTAATTTAATGTCATTTTATTAATATTTTCAGAATGAATTTTTGTGTATGGATGTTTTTCCACATTACAGTTGCTGATACGATAGCATGAAAGTGGAAATTGAAAAATCATGGAAAAAATGGAAAGACTTTAAATGGAGATTGTGGGATGATGTCAACAATACTTCTTTGACCTCCCAATAGATGTATGATAATCTACACAATACGGTACCCAAAGATCAATGGAAATTTTTTGTTGAAAGACATCATGATGAGAAGTATATGGTATTTAAATATATATTACTATATTAATCTCATTTTAAATTTATACATGTATATTAAGAGGATATGACATTGAATAAATTACTATTAAATTTCATTTTATTTATTTCAGTATCTTCTAAGAAAGAATGCATCAAGTTGGGCTAAGTAGGTCATCCCTCAAACTGTGGGGTCAAAGAGTTTTTCTATAAGCCGATCTGCTATAGTAATCATTTCAATAGTTTAAATATTTATAATACAATATTATTTGTTTAAAATATTAAATTGTTGATTTATGTTTGTTTAATTCATTCATAGAGTTTATTGAATGAATCATCCCAAAAATAATTGTGGTTTAATGTTCACCGAAGATAAGATGGAAGTTTGGTTAATGAGCCTGCCAAAGAAGTTGGGTTATGAACTCATTTTTTATTATAATAAATTATTGTCAATTGTTACTATGTTAATATATATTTCTTATAATATGGATGCTATTTGATTTATAGGTAAAAATTAATGAACTATGGGATTACAATCCTTCGTAGTCCTACTTAGTCTCCCAGGATGACCAAGTTGTTAAAGTCCTTATGAAGGAGCATCATGATAGAGTGTGTGGGATGGGTTTGGGACCCGTACCATCTGAGGTCTTTGGCAAGCCACTAGGGATTGCAATCGAATATACTCCTGGTTTTAGTCATTTATACACCAATATACTCAGAGAGAGATTGTTTCTCTAGGAATAACAGTTCAAGACCAGGGGGCTCAAATATCAACTTTGTAGAAAGAATTTATTGATTTATATCAGAATATGACTAGATCTGCCGCTAGTGGTATTGCATTGACTGGTGGTGAGAAGTTAAATCACAAAAATTCAAAAAACATTTAGTTTTCAATATTTTATTGGTTTTAAGTTAAAATATAAATATACAACAGTATTTAATTTTCAATATAATATTTATATAGGTGGTAGAATGAAGTATAGAGGGAGGTGGAGAGGGTAATGAGTTTTATTCATCATCAGACCGTGATTAGTTTTATTGTCGACATGTTGGAAAAATATGCTAATAGTTGGTTTTTATATGTATCATGTGTGGCACATAGTTTCGACCAAAAAAATTCATGACCTAACATTTTCTTGATTTTTCATGATTCCTTTTATGTATTTTATTAATTTCTGAGGATTCCTTTTATGTCTTCATTTGTCGAGTGTGGTATGAAGCATATATGTCGGTTATTTATTATCATGACTCATTTTTTATGATTCATTTTTCCAAAATTTATTAGATTTTTTCCCAAGTATGAATGATCAACCTTCTTATTGATTTTCTTGGGAATATCCAGTTTTGTAACTCCCTTTAACTTGTTTTTAGTGGATAGTCCTTCTTTCTTCAAATTTTATAGTATTCTCTTCTCATGTTTTATAGTTGGAATGTGATCACTCCCACTTATACATTCCTCTTATTCAAAATATTTTTGATAAGAATTTACAAATATCTATTGAACACTTGAGTGTTTTTATCTTGTTAATGTAAAAGGATTTTCCACTTTATTAATAGTAGAATTTACAAATATTTGTTGAACACTTGAGTGTATTTCACTACCAAAATTTTTATCTCCCCAAAAGATGCATCTTGTGGATAAAATATATAATAGAATCTTGAATAATGTCTTATATAGTTTGGATCATCCTTCTTGTCTTCTCATCGATCTATGGATAAAAGGTTATACACAACTTCAACTATCAACTCATAGAATTCTATTATAATTACCAAAACTATGAGGTGAAACAGGTCGGCCCTAGGTGAAAATCCCACTTCAAATATCAACTTTAACACTTGATGATAATTTTTGGACAATTCAATCAATGGGAAACAAAGCCTTCAATGCCCCTTACTATAATGGGCCACCATAACATCAACTTTTGTTTATTATAAATCATGGTCGGCCCTGGGTGCACATCCCACTTCAAAGCATTATAGGAGCTCAAAAACTCATATCTCAAAGAATATGTGACCATTACCATGCTACGAACTATAAACACTCCATGTATATCAAAATCCAATCCTGAAATAGTTTTACATTTTTCCAACCAATCACATATCATGATACATTCCAGAACAATATTCTAACTTTCCTTTACTTGTTTAACCAATGAAGATATTATCTCTAAGGATACCCACATTGCTTCCCCTAAACCCACAACTACACCCACCTACTATTCTTACAGTGAAGATAAGATCTTCTATTCAGCTAAAGAAATATGTTCTCCCATATTCTACATTTTCTAGCCCAAATCATTTACCACTACATTTCCATTTCTAGTTGAATACTATTTATCGATGTCAAACATATACAAGTACTCTATGAAATTCATCTGATAATGATTATATCAATGTAGTGAGAAAATATTATATGCACTCTATGTGCCAAAGTACCCAACAAATCTCTTGCCCAAGAGGTTATTTCATGATCATTTGAATTCATGGACCACAACTATAAACAAAAATACAAGATTAGATTATTTCATCTTGGGGGTTAAAATCTGATAAAACCCAAAGTGACTAATTTATCACTCTACATCACAACATATCCTAATCCATAACTAGATGCATCAGATTTCCCTACATGTCCAATGTTAATCTTATGAATTCTTAGGATCAGAGCTGAAAAAAACCACTTCTACAACACTATGGAAACTTCCTAACACTAGTATATATAGTCAAATGTGAATCCATTCTTGGTAATTGTGGTCATTGGTAATGATAAGTGAGAGATATCCAAAATGATTATCCTTTAATTCCCATAAAATATAATAAAACATCAACTATCAATTACATTACTTGTTAATGTAAGATACACAAATACATCAATATACTCAAGATCAACTGTTATCCCTGATTGTGAAAAAACTATATCCAAAAGTGACACTTCATGTACTTAGGATAAATTTTATGTACCCAAATCATACTAAACCAATTATTCAAGTATCTATCATGTGATTATTATGAAAATGTTGGTATTCTAATATTATTTTGGATGTGTGATGTATTTTCATGTGAAATTGGAATGGTTTTTTTTTAGGGCACTGGTATTGGGGCTACAAAATCAGTTGATTTTTTTGTAAATCTGTCTTTAGCGGCGGTTTTAACCACCAAAAAATAAATGTATTATATTTAGTGGTGATTTTAACCACTACTAAAATTTCGGTATTTTTCTATCTACGACAGTTAAAACTGTCGCTATGGAAAACAATTTAACTGTGGTTAAAACTGCCGCTAAACAGTTTTCATATTCCTTTATTATTTCGCGGCAGTTATCTTGGTTTTAGGGGCAGTTTTTGTGGAAAAAATTATTTTTTTAGCCACGGTTTTAACCACCACTAAACCTTAAAAACCCACTGCTAAATGTTTCCACAATGATGGTTACCATAAAATGCTGCTTAATCAAGTAAACCACCATGTATTGTATGCAGACACACTATTTAGCGGTCGTTTTTTGAAACTTTCAGAGAAGCATGTAGCGGTGGTTTAAACTTCCACCATATCAAAAAAACTCTAAGAAATGGTCATTTTTTAGTAGTGGGTGCCTAGAATGATTGATACAGGCTAAAGTATAATGCACCTTTAGGCCACAAATCAAAATTCAACAATTTTCAAAACAAATATCACATCACACCACAAGTGCATCACCCAAGGTGAAATAATATCCAACCATAAAAACATACAACAATCACAACCATCCCACCTCGAGTACTCTGATTTTCCCCCATATATGGGTTTGAAACTCCCTTGTACGAGCCCATTACCAATCCTCTACTCTTCCTAGTCTCTTATCTACCTTCCCCAAAATAGTAATACAAAATAATAAGAAAGAAAAGAAAACTGCTATAATACCACTTTGTGATGTCCCGACTCAGGTGCCACTAAACGGTGCCCCGAGCTAGTTGGCCACATGCCCTCAAGCATGCCTACTCATACTTCAGAAGGTGCTGACAAGTAGTGAGGTTCTGGTAAGTTAGTCATGGGTAGACTATACCATCTTTTATCAGAATAAAAATCCAATGGAAGAAAACAAAAATAAACAAGTGCTGAATCATATAAATCACCAGAAGAATACCATGGAATATAATAATAAGAACTAATAAATAAAATACTCAAATAAAAGGTAAAACATGATATGATAATTCATGTTTCAAGTGTCTATAATGCAACTAAAAGTAAAGACATAACAACACCACATAAGGTCTCGAAACACATTTTATTCCCTCTCCCATGTTGTAATCCCAAACAGCAACCTATCCCAAGGCCTCTACCTTATCCTATCCTACAACAACAAATTCTAATTGGGTTCCGATCAGTCATCCTGAATAGGGTGTGAGTAAAACTCATTATGCCACCACCAACGGTGTCTAAAACGAGTCCAGTCAAAAGTTAGTGAATGTAGTTCTATGAAGCAATAAATACAATGAATAATTTAAACAATTATCACATTGTCATTTAATCATTAATCATCACATTAGGATAATTTCAATTCATGTTTCCCATTGGAATCATCATTCATTATTATTAATAATTTGGTATAGGTTTTCATTCCTAGAACCCCAAGTCTTATTTAAGTGTAGGTCTCCATGCCTATCACCCCAAATCTCATTAATTGTAGGTTTCCATGCCTATCACTCCATAATCTCATACGGTGTAGGTCATCATGCCTAGAACCCCATAATCTCAATAATGTATAACTATTAGGAAGGAACAACATGTCCAAGTACCACCTTCTAATTGGTCTAGAACACCATGTCTATCACCACAAAAATCTCATCCATTTAATCATTCTTTTTTTTTTCACAGGAATTATCCACATCATTCCATTACCATTCAAATGATTTGTTAAACATTTCAAAGACAATTAGTTAACTCAACAATAAATTAAGCACATTACCCATTAATTAATTCATAAATCAAAAAAATTCTACTTCTATAATTTATTCTTCACAATTAATTATCCATATAAAAACTCAAATTTTCATAATTAATTATCACAATTAATTATCTTTGATCAACATCATGGAAAATAATTAAATCTCATAATTAATTATCCTTGTTCAATATCAAGGAACATAATTAATTCTCACAATTAATTATCTTTGGTCAAAATCATGGCACAAAATTAATTCTCACAATTAATTATATTACATAGCCAAACATAATTCCATAATTAATCCCCAATTAATTATTTTATCATAATCAATTCAATATCTCAATTAAAATATCTCAACCCATAACCAATATACAAAATATCTAATTGGGAAACCCCCCTTTATTTGTTCCATGATTCAATTACCAATTAATCACCAAGCCAATTCATAGGTTAAATTCACATTCTTAATTACTCAAATTTAGGAAATAAATTATCAAGGTAAGCTAAAAATTCCTAAACTCACATTCACATATCAAATCCATAACTATGGGAGTTTTATTTAGAAAACCAACCTCAGTTTATTGATGGAAGTTTTCCCAACAAAAATCCCCAAAATCTGAATGGCACAATGATGTCAATCAAGCTTTAGATCAAAATCCTTAAACCAAAATTAAGATCAAAGGCATCAAGATCTTGAAAATATAGATTTAGGTCCATAATCTTATATCTAGATATCAAATAATAGGTTTATATCCATGGAAACATTGGAGATCTTCCATAAAAAGATCAAGGAAAGATATAGGAATAAATGGGAGAATCGACGGGATAAAATCCACTTACTGGAAAGAGATCATATCTTTAATCCGTACTTTAGATCTCAAAGAACTGTGTTCAGATCACCTTGGAATCCCTTCGAAAGGATCTAGGAACACCAAAAAAATTTAAAGCTTGATCCAAGGTCAAAATATGGAATTACTAGATGGTTTGGGTGATTTTTAAATGGATTTATATATATTAAATTTTGCACACATAGTTTCCTAGGAAGATGTGCATGGTTAAGGAAAACTGTGCACCAACCATGCAGTCTTCCACTACCCACATGGCTTGATGGCGCATGGTTAGGAAAAATGTGTTCCAACCTTGTTGACCTCCACTATCTACATAGTTAGCTTACATAGGGTTTGGCCAAACCATGCTCAAACCTTTCATAGTCCCCTATTTTCCCAAGTTCCTTAAAAACATCACCAAAACACACCCCAGGTCATACTTTATCCCAAAGGTACTTAATAACAACAAAAAGTACCTGACAACATACCTGATATTTCCCCATAAGTGTTTTGTATCTTACACACAAAGATGTATTATGATGTGTGTCGATAGTTTTGGTTTCCAAGTATGAGATGAGATATAGATAACTTCATATCGAGTTTCTACACATGTTAGTAGGTGAAATCAGAACACCAAATCCCCTTCAATTTTCTCCAACCATTACCCATTCCTACTTGGATGTGGTAAGAGGTTTCCATGGACTTCATTATTTTCTTACCTCATACACCTTAGGGTAAGACTGATATATGGGTAGTGATTTATTATCTAACCAAATCATACCACTTCATTCTGATCAATGATATGGCTAAAGTGGATGAGTTGGGCCATTTTTTCTACCAGATGTGGTAAGGATTAATGGTGTTCCGTCAGAAGTTGTCTCAGATAGAGACCCCCATTTTAATTCTCAGTTTAGGGAAGACCTTAAAAAGGCCATGGGGTCATATATTAAGATGAGCACGACATACCATACTCAAACGGATGGTCAGACATAGCATGCGAATCAGATACAGGAGGACATTCTATGTGCATGTGTTTTGTAATTTGAAGGTACTTGGGATAGCCATTTTGTATTGGTTGAATTTTCCTATAATAAAAGTTACCAGTCCTCAATTCTAATGGCTCCTTTTGAGGTGCACTATGTTCAGCCTTTTTGATCCCCCCTATATTGGGATGAGATAGGTGAGACTTCACTGTTGGGGTTGATCCTTGTTCAAGAGATGTATGAGAAGGTAAATTTAATCATGTAGTATTTATTGATAGCTCAGAGTCTCCAGAAATCATATGTTGATCTGAGGCATTGAGACCTATTTTTTTGGTGGGTGATCAGGTATTCTTGAATGTGGCCCCTCATCTGGGTCATCGTCTCTTGGAAAAGCAGGGGAAGATAACTCTGATATATGTCAGACCTTTTGAGATTATCGAGTAGATTGGAAAGGTTCCATACATATTATCTTTTCCTTATCAGTTGACATCTATCCATGAAATCTTTCATGTATCCCAATTAAAGAAGTACATATCATATCTATCCCATGTACTAAATTGGAAGGAGTTGGATATAGACCTTGATTTATCTATTCTTGAGAGGCTAGTGCGAATAGTTTATTCCCAAGAGAAGGTTCTTTGGGAAAATTATATTCCACTGGTTTGGGTGTTTTGGTAGCAGGTTAATGATGTCTAAAAAACTTGGGAGTGGAATTTTTGGGTTGATAAAGAGTACCCGTTCTTATTTTCTGATCAAGATTCAGGTTGGCTTTTTGGGGTGGAAATTATTTCATGGTGGGTATAATTGTCAAATCCATCACTTATTTTAAAGTTATTTTTCATTTAATTTATATTCTTTATTTTTTCGGGGGTTTCCCAAGAATTTTTTAAGGAAATGGTGGGTTTTTAAGATTTGGGCCAAACCATGAGATCATTTCCAAATTTAAAGGAAAAAAAATTATAACTCCTTCATGTTTCAACATTTTTAATTCATTCTACCTCCCACTTTTCCTCCCCTAACCTGTTAAAACCACAATATCTATTTGAATCCCTTAGTAATCCATAATAATGGTGGATTAAGGTGATTTATTTAGGCATTGGGCCAAACCTTGAGCCTATTTCTAGTTTAAAAAAAATCATTCATATCTCATTTATTTTTTAATTTTTCAGTTATTCCACCTCTCACTTGAGCCCAATATACCTAGGCAAGCCACCATGTTTGTTTATCCCTCGTTTGAGCTCATCTTCATCGCGGATTAGGGAAAACTTTATCAGGCTATATCGAATCATCCAGGTTTGAAAATGTAATTTTTTTTCTTTCATAACTCGTTAATTTTTTACTATTTTCCCCCATTTTAGTTCCCACTTGACCTCGTCAGTCTTATTAAAACCTAAATATCAGTTTTGGATGCTTGTAGATTCACCTATTAGTGTATTTGGGCAGATTTCTTCAAGGTATCTAAAGTAAGGGGGTTACCTTCCTTCCTCCCCCAATTTTCTTAGGGTTTCTTCCATTTTTCTTGATGTTCCTAATGTCCAAAAAGCAAGGATTCAAACCTAGGGTTTTATCATGGTTTTATTGGTCTAATATTGTGGTTTTAGGTTTTATTTAACACCCTTGTGGTGCGGCGATGCTGCAGTTGAAATTTCTCACAAGGATTTGGTATTATCACACTTCTAGTAGGTTATTCCATGTGTAAGAACTTATAGATGAGTTAGCCTTTCTTGATTTCTATTTTTAGCATACTAATCCTTCATTTTTATTTCTATTAATACTAGTTTTAGTGCCATTTTTAAACAATTGATTTTAAAATTCTATTTTTGTGTGAAAATGTGTGTTTTACATGTGTGTTCGATTTTGTACCACTTGGGGATATTTTATAAATAATGGGAGGATCTTATTAAAAAGTTTTTCTACTTACAATTCTACTTTTGGATAATATTAGTGTGCATTTTGTTTTCAAATGGGGATTTTAGATGGATTTTAAGTGAAACGTTTGGTTATATTCCTTTAAAATGTTTTATGGAAATTAAAAATAGTTTATTGAGTTATATAAAAGGTGAAAAGCATGTGTAAATACTATTTTTAGTGTGTATGACAATAAATGTAGTTTTTATATGAAAATATCATTTTGGTAACATGTACAAATTTTTGGAGCTCAATGTAGGAAACCTGGGTATCTAGGTGGGTGGACATGTACTAGTATGCGTGGAGTGGTTTCATCCCTATTTCACTTAGCAAGTTAGAAATTGACAATAGTAAAAACTATAATGATGATGATTTGTGACCACTAGTTTATGGGTATGTTCCCTACTAGTGGCTCATGCACAATAATAGATATTTTTATGGTTACTCTACACCCAGATATGAGGTACACAGGGCCCAAAACTAACTAGTTCCTAGGGATTTTCCCATGATTAGTGCTCATTGACTCTTTCATATTTATCATTGTATTTTGGTGTTTTTTGATGTAAAATTAAGTAGTTTTCATGTTTTATTGAAATTTGTTCATCCTTTGAAATCATACTTTATTAATATTTTACTTTTAAAAGTTTCATTCTTTAGAAATTATTTCCACTATTTCTTATTTATTAAAACATGCATACTTTTTATCTTGTATTGCTTACTATATGGAATATTTTTGTGGTATCCTATTGGTATTAGTCTCACACACTACTTACACCTTTGTGTGTAAGTAGACTTTATCATGTTTGAAACAGGTAAATGCAAGGACTTGGGTGATGGCGGTTCTGATTGTTAGTTTCTTTCCATGCTACAGTGTTGTGGAGATGTCTTGTGTGTGATGATCCCTTGTCATGTGATGTTCCTTGGGATATTTTCATGCTACTTTTATATATTTTTGAACCACTTGTGTCATGTTTAAGACAATGTATTCAGTTCTGATTTTTATTTAAGTCTTGTTTGGTTGGTAATTTTCATATTCAATTTATTGATTGTTTTTTGTTGTTTTATGTATCCATACTGGGTTAAATCATTACCAAACCAATATTTATGATACTTGGGAACTTGTAATAGCTCATGGGGATAGGTAACTCCCTTCGAGACTTGACACAGACTAGTTCGTGTGCCAGTTTTAATGGAGACCAAATTGAATTTCTGAAAAAATATATAGTGATTCAAATGTGGGATAAGATAATGTTGAAATATATTAAATCAATAATAATTTTATAGGTGTGTCTGGAAATATTTTACTTGTATTATAGTTTAACCCCTAGGGTAATCACGTTTTAACCTTAATAGTGGTAACAAAATTTTACTATTTTTAATTTTCCCTGTGAAAAAAAAATAAGTTGACACTAATACATTATATTAATTATAATGATTAAGAATATTGATTCAATTTTACTAGATTAAATTTTTATAAGTGTTATAATTTAATTTTAACTAAGAATTAAAACAAAAAAATAACTTGTTTAAAAAAATGATTTTTGAAGCATAAAACGTAATTTAATTACATTTACTACCTCGTAAAACCCATAAAATGGATGTTAAAATGTTATATTAAATATATAATCTAAAAATTTAATTAAAACCATTAATAAATATATATTATATTATATTATTAAGTTGAAAACACATTTTCTGCATGAAAATAGTTTTTTAGGAATATATATTATAAGAAAACAAATTAACTTATACTGAAATCAATTATAATGATGATTACTTTGTAATTAATTATAGTGTTTCTAATTAAAGTATAATTATTTTACTTTAATATCAAATTCCAAAAAATGTTAAATATAATTTTAATGAAATGAAATTTTTTATATAAATCGGTATTTTTCAATATTCATGAAAAAAAATATTTATAGAAAAAGCCTAAAAATTACAACTAATATAATATATATATAATAATTTTAAAAATGAAATTAATTTCCTCAAAAAAATTTAAAAAATGAAGAAATTAATTATAATTTTTTCATGAAAAAATGAAATTAAACCCATTTATGAAGAAAACATGTTATTAAAGTGTAAAATGACTACTAAAAATTGAGTACTTATTTATTATACTTAAGAAATACATTTTAATTAATAAAATAATTTATATATATTTTTCATAAATTATTTATTTCTATTCATATTTAACAATTTAAAGAATCTTTTATAATGGTTAACTATAGTATAGTTGATATAGACTCGACATTTCATGTTATTAAATCTATCAAATACTTCAAGTTTTATTCCAAAGGAAATTCATTAATAATATTAGGGTGTTATAATAGGGGTGTTTCATCAGGGAGGATGGTTTAGAGCAATATTTTTTTATAAATATAGGAATACATTTATAGGCCTGCATATTGCTTCAAAACAAGTACATCTAATGCCACCTTGTTAGATTTTTAAAAATTCTCCAAGATTATTGTATGATAATACTTGGGGAACTTATTCTCTTTTGTGCTCCTAAATTTGACTAAAATATATTGAAATGCCCTTTATTTTATTAGAGATACAGTTCCATAGGGAATTCATTTTCTTTATTCTTTAATTTAGATTTATTTCTTAAATGATTCAAAAGTTATTTGAAAAATTATATTAATAAATTAAATTTTTAAGTGCATTGAAGTAGGTGTTTTCGAATTAAAAATGTGGTCAATTTCTGAGAAATGATCTTTAATTTTTTATTTTAATTTAATACAAATAAATGTGATTTTGTGAATAGAGCTTAATATGATATTGGATTTTATATAATCATTAGTAAAAACCTATTTTTTATTATATTTCAATCTATCATAAAATTAAATGTCATTTTTGAGGAATTTCATATACTCTTAGGTGAAATATTACTAGTCTTGATGTAATTTACTGAACATTTTAGGTACATTCCACCTTTCGTTTGGCTAAATTTTAAGTTTTCGTGATATATGATTAGATTTGGTGAATCATCAGGTAAATTCTAGATGGTTTTGAAGGGTTTTTTTGAATGTTTTTAGGGGGTTTACATTTTGATAATGGTTTTAGAAAACCATGCAGTTCTCCATAGGAAATGTTTTTCCTTATTAGATAGGGGTAGTAGATGGTGCACGATTAATGAATGATTAGAACTAATAATGAGAAATCCCCTAGGAAACCATGTATCTTAGAATAGATTTAAAATCATGGTTAATACAAAATTTACCAAATTGTGTGGCCAAGCTATGTGGGTTCCCTAAAGAGACAGTGAGCCCTACATAGTTAGTGCATAGTATGGTAATGTGTGCAACCAAACCATATCTAAAGAATTAACTAATCAAAAAATTGGTATTTTAATCTGAAACCTACATCAATCCCTTCATTATTCCTCCTATACCTATGGATATTGAACCTAGGAACTCCAATTGTTGTTATTAGTAATTCATATCCCTCCAAACTTCGATTCTAGTAGATCTAGAGGCTTTGTTTCATGATAATTCATGTTCATAAGTCTTTGTTCCTAAATAATATTTTTTTATGAATTTACTCTAATATTCTTAGAAGGAATCAAATATATGATATTTCAGTATAGATATATTAATTATGTTAGGATATAATAATGTATTTTGGATTTAGCGTAGGATAGGTGGCCAAATTTAGTGGTTTATCATATTCTCCTTGAACAAATCTAGATCTACCATTAGGGATAGATCTTATTGTTTAGTTTAATCTACCTATAATCCCATGCTATGTTCTTCTTCTTGAATATTTATTCTATAATTCTCATGTGATGAATTGTGGATGGTTCTGGGAATCATTAGTTTATGGGCTTCATCTGGGTGTTAATTCTTGGTGTTGGGATTCGATACTCTTGAGGTAGGAAGTCCTTACCACATGGGTATTTTGTATAACATTGACTATCATGATTGGAATGTGTGTTTGTATAACTATGAGAACCATTGTGTGATATGGTATGATTTTAATTTTTTATATGGTGTGTGTATGGCCCATGGGTCCTATGGATTGTTTTCTATGATTCTATTTTTTGTATTATTTTCTATTATGTGTGATTAATTGGACTTTAGAGGTTTGTATCTATTTTCAAGGTGATATGTGGATAATTATGGATTGGTTATCTCCTAGAGGGGGATCATGTTCTAGTGAGACATGGTTTGAATAAAGACAATGGGACCGGGAGCTAGGATAGGGGTACAATAGCCTTGTGTCGTCACCTAGGACAGAGGATGGGGTATGGAGGATTTATGGACTAAACCAGGGATGAGCTATGGGTGTGATATCCACATTCCCCAATCTATTTAAGGTCGATTAATGACAAATTTATGGCCCAAAATGAGGTTTATCTTGCGGTACAATGGTCGTGTATCCTGACCCAGGGCTTTCCAAGATATGGATCTGGATATGAGACATGCATTTTCATGTTTCCTTACCCAATATATGATGACATATGATACATTCCTTTTGGAATTGAGCTAAAGAAGGTATGCTTAGGGCTTGTCATTTCCTATTTAATACATGATTTCCCAAATAATGATTGGTTTCTTGTTTTTTCATTTACATAAAATCTTGAAATACACCATTACATACATGTTCTCTTTATATTAAGGATTCATTTTGGTTGGACTACTAGTATTGTACCCCAACCTACTTAGGAATCCCAATGCATATATAAGTTTCATGTTCAGGGATCCATCTTAGGGGAAAGTCCCTACATTGGGGATCTAAGATGGTGGGGCTTGTTGGATTGAGTAAATACAAGAATGGAATCCATATTATTACTATATTATTTTAGTTTATTTTATTGATTATCATACATTGGTTGACCTGCCACATTGGGGGCCTTTTAGTTTATATTTTATGACATGGATTATATTTGTTACATCGTGATAATTTTATTTTAGTTTTTTGTTATTCTAGAATGGTAATCTATAATTTATTTTGATTCTGTTGTATGTTTATTGTTACTGAGGGATAGTACACCCATGTAACTATTCATACCCTCACTTATACTTGACATCGTCATGCATATAGGGGTGTTGGAATGAGGTCATTATAACCTCAGAATTTAACCAGGATATTTGGTTTGGGGTGTTACAAAGTGGTAACCAAGGATGTATCATTTTCTTTTTCGTCTTGACTGGGTTTGGGAATGGTAGAAAGGAGATAGGTTTTTTGGACCTTAGTTAGGTGAATCACATAGGTTCCTAACTAGTTCATGTGTAATGGACATCTAAGATACCTGGGTATGGGAATTTTATTATCATCTAATCATTTAATATTGATCTATTTCACCTTGAGTGATGAACATGATTTTGATGTTACGACTTATAGTAATTGTAGTGTGTTCATGAATAATGAGTAGGAATAAAGGTTTACAATTTTATTCCTATTTCATTTTCATATCTAGTAGTTCAATTAATTTTATTTCATTGGTAATCTATAATTTTTTCTTTTGTGATATATTTGTACATGTATTTTAATTAATTGTATAGATTATTCTATGGTTTTTATATGTATATGACTATGACTAATAAGAACGTATTGGAGAATTAGGTTTTCAAATGGGTATTTCTAAGGGGGTTATGCCATGTGTATATGGGTAGCCTCCTAGGATAGGTCTTCCAGTAGAAATACCTTGTGGGTGTCTATAAAATTCTTGAGTTGTTACCATAAGGGAGATGTTATAGGTGTTTCTAAGTTTTTTTTTACAATTTCAAATAATGAATCCTCAATATTATGTTATGTGACTACCTAGGGAAGTGGGTCTAAATTCCCCCAAATAGGAGGAAATTTTTGTATTATCACTAAATATGTAGGAGGACGTGGTTTTGAATGATCTCGCACTCACTCCATTGGTTTAGTTAGTGAAACCAATTTAGCCTGGATTCTTTCATATAGTGCATGTTCAAGGGAGAGTAACTAACTTGATGATGATCAACTATGGTTAGGATTTAAAGATTCAATATCCCATATCCTTCTAGGGTACTGAGTACCTCAGGATGTTGAGGCTTTGATTGATATCATCAATGGAATCTTTAATCTAGTGGGAAATTTGAAGGATCAATGGGATAAGATGGATGCTTTCATGCTTCAAGGATCCATGAGAATATGGTGAGGTGTTATGAACTAGGTAGGGATACATGGGGTTATATCTTTGGATACCTTTAATAATATCTTCTTTGAGGTATTTTTCGTTGATAAACTTAAACATGATTGAGATCTGGATTTTATTAATCTTTATTAGGGGATGATGTTAGTATATTCCTATTTTATCATTTCATGGAGTTACTTCTAATTTCACCTCTTTTGACTGGGAATGGAGCAAAGAAGTACCCGAAATTTAAGATTATCCATCGGCTAGTGTGGAAGCACCAGGTTAAGTGTTTCTACCTAATGATGTATTTTGAGGTGTTACCCAAGGTCCTGATGATTGAGAATGGTCTGGATAAGGACAAAGTGTCATGTCTTTTTTCATCCCTTGGTACACCATTGAGTGGGACTGCTAGAGATACAATGAGTTCATTCTGAAATAGTAGGAAGAAAAAGTTTAAGGAGGTGAGGCAGGGTGGTAATTGGAATTTGTAGTACAGTATGTTTTCCTCATAACCCTCTAAGAAAGTTATTTTCACCTTCTTATTCAATTATTGAATGAGTGGACAATATCACGCATTTTTCCCTGAATCTGAAAACAAATTCATCAATGTGGAATGATGGGGTATATTCACTATTATGATTGAGGGTATTGGGGTCAGGATTCCTTAGAGGTTCCCATAATACATGATATGCAAGTTAAGTTAATGATAGGGGATCTCAATAGTAGGCACATATTATATAGGGTTCAGTGAATTCGTCGAATGAGGGGTCTTAGGGATAGAGTCATGGGACCAATGTAGGCAAAGAGTATTTCATGGTCTAAGTTTTTGGTTGAAGTTTTAGAGAGGAATTCTATAGTTTTAGGTATGGTTTTGATTACCTCTATTCTTTCTACTATTTTTTTGATATCAGAGATTCCCATTATTTTATATATTCTGAAGTCTTTTATGGGTAATAATTTATGATTAAATTGTCTCTTGGGTTTCTTCCTCTTGATACACCCTTAGAGAAGAAGGTAAAGTGTATTTAGATTTTTATGAAGTGTCCTATAGTAGTTACCAATAATAGAAATTTGTGCAATTTTATTTTAGGAACAAGATGATAATGAAGGTGATTGTTTTTAGTTATTTCCTATTGTTTTCAAAAATGTTTTATCGAAACAAGGAAGTTTGAGATAAAAAGAAAATAACCTCACCTTGTATTTTGGTGAAATTATGTTTGACCATAATATTTGGAATAATTGGACTCATACTGTTTGAAAAGGTCCATCATATTCAGGTGAAGCTGGTTGGAATAAAATGATCATCAGATTCACACTAAATCTGAAATGAGAAGGTTTATCATATTGAGGAAGAATCCGGTAGGAAGAAAATAGACATTGGATTCACTCTGAATTTGGTATGGAAGATTTGATTGTATTGGGATAATCAGTGTCTATATGACTATGATAAATCAAATTTGATGATGCTTTTTTTATCTTGGAGTTATCATATATCATGAGTTAGTGTTAAAACTCATGATGAAAGTCAGATAAAATAAAGAGAGAGTGAAAGAGTTTCTATCAATTGTATTCATATTGATTGGATCTGGATGGAAAGAGAAATGATGTTGAATATTTTATTCAATCCAAATATATTCAGCTAGATTGTATTTTGAAAATTCATATTCAAGATAAATTGGAAAAGAATGTTGGTTGGTGGAAAGGATGGGAAGTTGTCATACTTTCCATTATAAGTTAGACGATGATAAATATAATCTTAAATAAATTCAAAATAGTGAAGTCATGAAACAAGATTAAGTTTTTGAAATAAATGAATCTAATGATCGGAATTATAATTCCATCATAATCAGAGGAATAATTTCTTGAGACCAGTGATTTCAAAGAAAATAAAAGAGTTTGATCAACAATGTATCCAACCATTTAAAAGGGGTTGAATTAATTTTTTTATCGATCAACTGGATCAAGAAAAGATCTAGGGAATTTATATGAATGTGTTTTCAAGGGAGATCTTGAATTTTTAAGAAGATGTGTTGTATTTTGAGTGATTTAAGAGAATATATGAAGAAGAATCTATTGTTTTACATTTGTTATCACTGTAATGAGGTAGATCATAAGGACAATCAGAATTGGAAACAAACATGAGTGTATGAAGGAGATTGTTGAATGTATTTTCTATTAAGGTATCTCATTCAGTAATTATATTAAGAAATTGGATCTAGAATTGTGATTGGAAAAGGAAATATGTTGACGATATGAAGTTTAAAGAATATTTGAGAAGATTCGAGAAGAGTTTATGAATTCATAAATGCACTCAAAATTTAAGGGAAATTGAGATTTGATCGAATTTGGTTGAGTGGGAAAGTTTTGGGTATTCCCACCAAAACTTCTCATGGGTCACCTATAAATTTTGAAAATTACGTCTTACTTTTTTGTGGTCTAACATTAAGCTACTATTCATGGGAACAGAGAGAATCTCTGAATTTATAGAGAGATAAAGGGTTTTTTGTATTGAACCTTTGTTGAAGAATTTTAAATAGAGACAAGTGGAAGGAGAAGAGAAAAGATATCAATATTGTATTCAGTTGATAATAATATTTAGTGATTATCATATTCAGTGATCTATCAGATTCTGCTTGTCATCATATCTGGCTAGTCATCGTATCAAGATGGTTAATCAGATATAGATTTCTATATTGGGATTTCAAGGTTGATGAAGAAGGAATTTTGAAATATCTCAATTTTATTCTGGCATAGCTACATCTATCTCATTGGAAAATTGGATTCAAATATCAGAGTGAGCATATCGGATTGGGCAATTGGATATAAAGAATCGAAGTGATATGATTATACTTGGAAATAAAACATGAATTTTATATCAAAGTCCATGAAGTTATTATCATATTCTAGTGATAAATTGAAGATTTTTTTCCAAATAATAAATTCTTGGAAGTTGAAAATAAGAATAGGTAACATCAATTGTTCCACAAACATTGTTTTACCATATTTTTTACAAAAGGGTGCACAATAACTTTTTTATTGTCATCAATGTGATACACGAGTGAAAGATTATATCATGCTAATTGTATTCCAAGGATTTATTTATATAGGATTTTAGGGTATTGGATCGTTTCTAAATCATACCAAGTAAATAGTTATTATTATTGAATAGTGAAACCCCATAAATACTTGTGTTCCTTTGGATGTGCATTTTAATTATTTTCAGTGGAGAATGAAATATTTAATAGGAGAAAAAGGTTGTTTCAAGGAAACATAAAATAAAAAGTATCAATGATTCACCCCCTCCCCCTCTCAGTGATACAATCATCTTGACTGGGTACTTTCAAGTGGTATCAGAGGGTAAGTTCCCTTCACTTATTATTTTTTGATGGAGAATTTCAATTTTGTGAATGGTAAAGGTATTATGATTTTCGATGAAAAGAACTATCATACCTGGAAAGAGAGAATGTTTCCTTATTTTATGTCTATTATATATGATTTTCTTGAAGCTGAAATAGATGGTTTTCCTCCTATTGATTATAAATCTTTTATTATATCAGTTGATAAGAATAATTTAGAGACTAATGGAAGAGACAAGAAATATATTTTATCATCACTTTATGAAAGTGAATTCCTAAGGGTGAAAGGGGTTTATACATCCAAATTTATATGGTATAAATTGAAAAAGTTATAAAAGTAAATAAAAAAGTAAAGAAGGAAAAATTTAAAATCTGGATATTAAAGTATGAATATTTGAAGATAGGTGAATACGAATCTGTTGGAAACTACTTTTATAGGGTGAATGAAATTGTTAGTACTATAATATATCTTGGTGAAAAGTTATATTATTCTGCAATTGTTGAATAGATTTTAAGAATACATCGAGAAAATTTTGATGAAAATGTTTCTTTACTATAAGATAGAGATCATGAAACATTATCCTTAGATTAATTTCATATCACTCTCATTAATTATGAAATGATAATGGATAAATCCATGATAATAAAAACAAAATCTAATAGATAAAAGTTTTTCAGGGATAATAAATAACATTCAAAGAAGATTCTTATTGAAGTTGAAGCTGGGGAATCCTATTCAGAAAATGAGGTATGTATAAATTTTTATGAAATCTTATTCTTGTTTTCTAAAAAAGTGAAAAGAGTTATAGGTAAATACAAAGAGAAACTTCCCTTGAAATTTTTTTAATGTGGATCCATTGGGAATTTTGTGGATAATGTTTTTCAAGGGAAGAAATAAGGTGATAGTGATGAAGAAGAAAGAAGGACAAAGGCATCGTGGAAGAAACAAAAAGATAAAGGAAAATCAAATTCCATAGAGAAATATAGAAAATTAATCAAATGAAAAAGAAAAATTTTTATATATAAAGATAAAGAAAAAGAAGTTAGTGAATCTGAATCCAAAAAATCTATTGAGAATGGTATTGAGAATAATTTTATTATGATAGTGAACGATGAAGAATTCAGAAGTTGAAATTTCATGGAAGAATAAACTCAACTTCAACTTCATTTGAAATAAGAGTTGAAATAATGTCTGAGAAAGATCAAAAGGATTTAAAAGAAAAAAATGTACGATTAATGTTCCCCAATAATCAATCAAGAATATTTTTTCTGATGAGAAGGAGAATCTTGTAAAAAAATAATGATTTAAAGAAATCTTTTGAAGAAGAAAATAATTGTAATGGGCATCTAGAAGTGAATTTGAAAAAAAAAGAATAGTTGAAACTTTTCCAACAAAATATATCTAAATATGAGATGAGGAATACAAGTTTCAAAAATAATACCTCTAAAGTTGGTGAAAGTTATTATAATTAAAAACCTAAGAATGTTTAAAAATAGTTACCTTCAAAGGGTGATAAGAAAGATGGAATTTTTCTGAAAATAAGAAATCAAGGAAAGTTATGTATGTGGCCAAAACCGACAATGTTGGGAATTTAGAAGTTTCTAAAAATATTGAATCTGAAAATACATAATCTCAAAAATTGACAAATACTTCTAGTTTCAATAAAGAGGAAAATAAAAGGAAGATTCTGATTGAAAATAGAAAGTTTGGAGGCTCAGAAAAAAAAAAGACAAGAAGGTTTTTGAGAAACAAATTTACAATTCCATTTAGTATGGATGTTTTAGAGGAAAATACACTTTCTATGGCTACTTTTAGTATTGAGGTGTATTCAAACACACTACTAATATGTATTAGTTCAACCAAAAACATTACTATTACCCCATAGGGTATGAAATAAAAAGGTTAAGGGGGAGTCAATTCACTTAAAAAAAGAAATCTGATAAAGATGTTAGAAATAAATATGATAAGGTTGGTGTGATTATTGAAAATAGGTTCCAACATTTAGAAACATTATGTAAAAGATATGAAAAACTATGACACCTTTCAAAAGGATGTCTTGTACTGTTACTGGAATAGAAAAATATTCTTAACAATTCATTGAAGCGGAAAGAGAATAAATAAGAAAAAGATCTTTTTGTTGATACTGCATTGAAAGAACCAAAAGTAAAATGACCTTGAATTCTTGATATTGGGTGGTATTCACATATAATAGGTTATTTCAAATTGTTTAAGAATGTGAAAGACTTTAATGAACGAATGGTGAAATTTAGAATAGATTAATCCTTGAAAATCAAAGGTGTTGCGTTATCCATCATTGGGTAAGTAAATATTAAATAAAAGAAAATTTTGTATGTTAATGGGATGAAACACAACTTTCCAATTGTTTCATAATTTTGTGATAAGGGTAAAAAATTTATCTTTTGAAAATATTGGTTTTTAGTGAAATGTGAGGAAGATGGAAATAATGTTATAAGAGGCCGATGTACAAAAGGAATCATGTTTCAGGTTAGTGAAATATAAATCTATTTTTACATGAGTATGGTGGAAGAGAATCAATTGTTTCATAAAATTCTGGGACACATGTGGTAAATAAACATGATAAAATTGAAAAACAGAGATAGTGTTTGATATTTTATTCATTTTCCATGAATAATAGATTAGTGTTCCACTATTTTTCTAAGAAGAAAGATTAAAAATTATATACACAAGAAAGTTGATATTTGTTCAAAACAACCCATAGAGGTTATTCATTCTGATATCTGTGGGCCAATGAGAAAATAATCAAAAATTGGAGATAAGTACATAATAAATTTTATTACTGATTTCACTATCATTACTTGTGTTATCTATATATAATATAAATCAGATTCATTGAAAATGTTTAAATGTATTAGAAGGAAAGATGAAAAAGAATGTGAGTATTCAACAAAGAATTTGAGAACCCATAATTGTGGTGAATACATAAGTGAATAATTTTGAATGTTATCTAGAGAATCATGGAATTTGGAATGATTATAGTTACCCATGTACTCATTAATAAAATGGGGTTTCGAAAATAAATAGTAGAATTTTGGTGGAAATGTGAAGAACTATGTTACCTGATAATGGTATTTCTCATTACTATTAAAGGAAATCCATGAGTACTTATATTTATATTCAAAACTGATGTTTATATAGGCCAATATTAGGTATGACTCCATATAAATTGTTTTATGGATGAAATCCAAGTTTAAAACACTTTAGATTTTTCGGGGTCTATTTATTATAAAGAGGAAAGGTGGAAACTATGGAAAGTTTGATCAGAAAGGTGAAGATAGAATTTATCTTGGCTATGCTTCAGAAGGAAAAGGATATAGATTTTTCAACAAAAAAACATAAATAATTGTTGATTCAATTGATGTGAATGTAATTGAATGACCTATGGAAGACAAGTGTATTCGGGATGATAAGGAAGTTTATAAGGATAAAAAAATGTTTTGAAAAAAATTCTTATTAGGATACATACAATTGTAATCCTACTCAAGGTGAAGAATCACACTAAACTATTTCAAGTGATTGGGAAGATTCTTGAAATTCTCATCTTAGGCTGACAAAACAAGTAGAAGCTCAGAATATCATTAGGGATCAATATCATAAAGTTAAAACAAGAAGAAAAAAAATCTATTACACATAATTCTTTATATTCAAAAGTGGAGCCAAATTATGTGAATGAAGCTTTTGAGAATCCGAAATGGGTTCAGGCCATGAATGAAGAATTAAATCAGATTGAAAATAATGATACATCAGAACTCATACATAGCCATAAAAATAATATTATTGGCAGAAAATTGGTTTTCTAAAACAATATTAATAAAGAAAGTGAAGTAATAAGAAACAAAGAAAGATTGGTTTTCAAATGGTATTCAAAAATTAAAGGTATTTATTTTTATTAAACCATTTCTCTAGTGGAAATATTGGAAACAATCATAATTTTTCTTTCTATTTATACACAATGAGGTTACATGATCATTCAAATGGATTTCAAATCCATGTTCTTGAATAGTGATCGTGATGAGGAAGTTTACATTGAAAAACCTTGTGGCTTTGTTGTTGGTAAAATTAAATGTTATGTATGTAGATTGAAGAAGGAATTGTATGGGTGAAAACAATATCTGAGAGCATGGTATTCAAAATTTGATACTTTTATAGGGAATATGAGTGTTAGGAATGGAATAGTTGATACAAATATTTATTTGAGAGAAATTCAAGAGTATTATATCATGGTAATTTTTTATGTTGATGACATTATCTTTTATGGGAATAATGAAAGAAGTTGTGGGATATTTTTTTAAGAAATGATAAAGGTTTTTGAAATGTCCATGCTAGGAGAAATGAAACACTTTCTTAGGTTAAAAATATTGAAATAGTATAAATACATTTTTATTCCTCAAGAAAATTATGATATGGAACTTCTTAAGAGGTTCATCATGGAAAAATCAAAACCTATTCCACATTGATTATTGTAGGAACAAATTTTAGTAAATATGGAGATGTAAATGACATTGATCAAAAATAATTTCCAAAGATGAATGGAATTTTATTGTATTTTACTACCTAAATACCCTAAATTGTTTATGATGTTACCTTATGTAAAATATTTCAGAGTGCTAAAAAATAATCACATTTACATGAAGGAAAAATAATTCTCAGATACATCAAAGGCACTAAAAATTATGTAATTAAATATGAAAACTCAAAATTTTTTATTTTTATGGGTATTCACATACTGATTGGGAAAGAAATTTTAATGATAGAAGATTAAAATCGGTTAGATTTTTCTTTCTGAGAAATAACTGAGTTAGTTGGAATTCAAAAAAAAGAATTCAGTAACTCTTAGTGTGGTTGAAGCTGTGTATGTTTCGTCTACTCAAACCACTACACAAATTATTTGGATGAAAATTCAATTATAATACTTACTTATTGATGTGAATTTACCCTTGCTCTTTGGTTGTGAGAATAAAAGTACAATCAATATAACCAAGAATCTAGTTTAACATTCTTATTCAAAACACATTTATATAAAAAATAATTTCATCAAAGAGCATGTGAAGAAGAATGAATTGAGCTAGATTATGTTCCAACAATAGAACAATATGCTGAAATATTCACAAAACCATTATCAGGAGAATCCTTTTCAAAATTGAGTTTGAACATGGATGTCCAACCTCTTTGTCAACAAGGTTGAGGTGTGTGTTAATATACCCTCTCTCTTATTACCTTTGGATATTGTCTTCAAGGGGGAGAATTGAATTATTTCATAAATCGATACATAAAAGTCATGTAAAAAATGGTGAGTTGTGGGTAATCTATGAATTCATCATTGTATTTTTTGTGATTTATTCTAACTATTTTTTGGAGTGGTTTTAGGAAACAATTTTTTTTCTTTTACAGGAAATTTGAAGATCCGAGGAAAAATGATATTGAATATGTTTTCATAATCACTTATTTTGGACATCATGGTTTTTCTACCAATAATTATTATTTTTTACAATTATCTAGCTCATGTAGGCTTAAAATTGTTTATAAGTAATCCATTTCTTTAGGATACAAATTTCAGTGATTTATGAAAATTTCTTGACAAAAAAATCTAAAGGGGTAGATTTTTAGGACCAAGATGATAATAAAGTGGATTATTTTCAGGTATGTTATTTTGTTTTCAAGGATGTTTTATCAATGAAAGGAAGTTTGAGATGAAAGGAAAATCAAACAATGTTGTATTTTGGTGAAATTTGGTTTGACCATCTTATTCAGAAGAATCAGAATCACTATGTTTGAAATAGTCCATCATATTCGAGTGATGATGGATGGAAGAAAATTCTCATGGGATTCCCACTAAATCTAGAATGATAAGGTCAATCGTATTAAGGAATGATATTTTTGGAAGTAAATGGTCATTATATTCACTCTGAATCTGGTATGTATTATTTGATCATAATGATATAATCAAAGTCTATAATGATACGATAAATCAAATGTAATGATTATTTATTGATTATGGAGTTCCCATACATCATGATTTAGTGGTAAAACTTGTGATTCAAGCCATATAAAATAAAGAGTGAGTGAAAGAGTTTCTATCAATCATATTAAAATTGATTATAACTTGATGAAAAAATAAAATATGTTGAAGATCATATTCATTCCAATAATATTTAGTTGGATTTTATTATGGAAAATCATATTCAGGATGAATTGGAAAATAAATCTAGTTGGTGTAAAGGATGGTAAGTTGTATTACATTTCATTATAAGGTAGAATATGTATAATTTTTTCTCAAATGTATTAAAAATCATGAATTCGTGATATAAGATAAAGTTTTTGAAAGAAAGGAAGCTGCTGATCAGACTCAGAAAGCCATTGTAATCAGAAGAATAATTTATTGAGGATGATGATTTCAAAGAAGTGAAAATAATGTAATAAATAGTGTAGTCAACCATTTAAAAGGGGTTTAATTACTTTTTTTATCAATCAACTAGATCAAGAAAATATTTTAAGAAAATGGGTGGATTTTTTGTCAAGGGGGGGCTTGAATTTTGAAGAAAATGTGTTGTATTTCAAGTGGGTCAAGAGAAGAGATGAATAAGAATATATTATTTTACATTTTTCCTCACTGTAATGAGGTAGATCATAAGTAAAATCAGAATTGGAATTATATTTGAGTATGTGAAGGATATTGTTGAAGGTACTGTCAAGAAAGGTATCATATTCAGCAATCGAAATGAGAAATTGTATCCAGACTAGTGATTGAAAAAGGAGGTCTAATGAAGAGATGAATTTTTAAGAGGATTTCAGAATATAAAAGAAGAGTTGAAAAAGTCATAAATGATCTTGAAACTCAAGGTAAATTGATATTTTAGTGAATTTGGTTGATCGTTAAGGTTTTTGGAATTCCCACCAAAATAACTAATGGGTCACCTATAAAGGTAAAAAAGTACGTTGTACATTTTTTTGGTATGACATGGAAGTATTATTCACAAGAAGATAGAGAAGCATTGAATTTATTAGGAGATAAAGGGTTTTCGTATTGATCCTTTGTTGAAGAAGATTCGATGGAGATAATTATAAGGTGAAGTTATAAGATTGAAACATTGTATTCATATGATCATAGTATTGAGTTATTATCATATTCAGTTGTCTATCAGATTCTTCTTGTCATTGTATTTGTATGGTCACCATATCTGGATGGTAATCAGATCTGGATTTCTATATTGGAATTTCCAAAATAAGAAATATATAATTCTAAATAGTCGCAATTTTATTCAGGTATAGTTTCATCTATCAAATTAAGAAATCATATTTTAAGATCAGATTAGGAAATCAGATATAAAGAATAAGAGTTAGTAGATCCGACTTGGAAATCAGTCTTGAATTCTATATCAATGTTCTTGAAGTTCTTATCATATTCTGTGTAAGGAATTGAATAATTTTTTTCCAAATAATACATTTTTGTATTTTGAAAGGAAGAATAAGTAACATGAGTTGTTACACAAACATTGTTATTTTCTATTTGTGCTAGGAGGGTGCACACACACTTCTAGATTGTCTTCAAAGTGCTACACGAGTGAAAGGGTATATCCTACTCATTGTATTCCAATGATTGATTTCTAGTGGATTATGTGGTATTGTATCATTTTCAAACCGTACCAAGTATATATATATTCTATATGAATAGTGAACCTTTTAAATACATGTGTTCCTTTGGATGTTTGTTTGAATTTTTTTCAGTATGGAATGAAATATTAAATAGGATGAAAAGATTGTTTCAAGGAAACATAAAAAAGAGAAAGCATCACTGATTCACATCCACACTTTCTCAGTGATACAATCATCCTGACTAGGTAATCTCATTTTATAATCTTAGAGATTACTAGCTTTTATGTGATTTTTAACATGGACTAGTTGGAACGCTGTTGTTCACACTTCAAATACTACATGAAAATAGTATCCCTTTCTATGGAGAAGGGGGATAATTTTTTTACTAGTGAATAGGATATTGGATAATGATGAATTGGACCATACATGAGTCATTTTTTTAGCTATTACATCACATGTAGTGGGTATGTTACTTTTATAAGATTAGGTAGTAGGTCCATCATCTTTTCCTCTGGTAGTAGATCTTTACTAGGATTACATTCTAGATGATTTACTAAAACTTCCTCATGATGATGGAATTGAATTATAAATCCTACCCATGGTAGGAGAACATATTATATCGACCCCTCTATATTTTATCACACCAAACGAGTTGAAGGAAATCAAGGTTAATCTTGAGGATTTGAAGGTGGATAGCTTTTTAGACTGAGAACATTTCCTTTGGGTGCTCTGGTGTTGTTCTTTAAGAAGTAGGCCAGAATCCTTCAGGAATGTTTGGACTACAGAAAGTTGAATCTGGTCATAGTGAAGAATAAGTACCTATTTCCAAGGGTTGATGATCTATTTAATCACTTGAGGGGAGGATAGTGGTTCTACATTATTGAATTTTAATTTGGCTGCAGTAAAATTCAGTTTAGATGTGAGGATATACTTAAGAAAGAATTTAGGAGTATGCATGGACTCTATTGATATATTTCCTATCCTTTTTCATTGATAAATTCTATAGTTGTATTCATGGTTCTCATGAATATGATTGTACATCCATATATTGACTCTTTTTTCATTTTATTCATTGAAGATGTACCGATATACTCGTTGACCTAATAGATTCATGTTGGGAACCTTGAGATCATGTTGAGTACACTTTAAGAACATCATATTTATGCTAATATTTTTGATTTTTCTCTTCTGGATTCAATATTTTCACATACATGAACATTTCATTTCTAAGGGGGGAATCTCATTTGATCTAAAAAAGGTAAAAGTTATGATTTATTGGCCATGTCCTAGGAACCTGTTAAATATTAAGAGTTCCATAGGTCTGTATGGGTACTATATATATTTCCTTCAATATTTATCCTATTTTTTTAGCATCAATGATTATGGTTATTGGGAAGGGGTGATGCTTGAGTAGATCGATTAGTGTAAAGTGTAATTCATGATGCTAAATAGGAGAGTGAAATCAGCTTTTATTGTTATCTTACCTAAGATTTGGATTGGTTATACAGTTTACTATGATACCTAAATTGTTGGTTTGGGATCCATTCTAATTAATATAGATCAAGTAGTGACTTATGGGTCTCCTAAAATGTGACCTCAAGAGAGGAACTACCCTATGCGTGACCTAGAGTTGGTAGTTGTGTTTCATGCCCTGAGGTTTTGGTTTCATTATCTATTTAGTGATACATTTGGAATCTAGATGGACAATAAGATCTTTTTTTATATCAACTCTTAGTGGGACTTGAATCTCTGGTAGAGGCGTTGGGATGATTATCTAGAAATATTTTACGTTAATATGGATTATAATCCTATAAAGGGTAATATTTTTTGTCGATTATATTGGTTTGAAGATGTAAGATCTTAGAGAGTCATCTTCATATGAGGAATGGGGATTAGTGATAATGTTGGGTAAATGGTTATTTATTAGACTTGAGGATCAAAGGGTGATAAAATGAGCCCTCTTAGTTTTCACATCTACCCAAGTGGAATGGGTGAAAGCTAACCATAAGTTGAATTCTGAGTTCTTTGAGATATTGTTACATTTTGTGTGTAATGACCCAATTATAGGGTGGTATTTAGATTGAGATGATGTGATATACATTCCTGGAATATTTTTTGTTCTAAATTCCATGTGGTTATATGTAATGAGGGACCCTCATTATCTATATTGGGTAGTGCACCTAGGATCAAAGAAGATGTATCATTATATCAGACAATGGTTATAGTGTCCAGGTATGAAGAGGTATATTAGTGGTTTTGTTTGTTATTGTATTACCTATCATAGTATTATAGTTGAGCATCAAGGACCGCATGGTTTACTTAATCCTCTTCCCATGACCATATTGAAGTGGGAGGTTGTGTGATGGACTTTGTTAGGGGTTGCATAGGACCCTAATAGGCTGATGTGTTGTGTGTTTTTTGGTTGATTGATCGGAGAAGGTAGCACATTTCTTACTAATCTAATAGACCCTTCCTATAGATTAATTTGTAAAAAATCATGTTTTAGAGATAGTGTGTCTTCATGGAGAAAATATGAGGATAATATCTAACCAAATTCTTATTTCAGGTCATATATTTTTTCAAGGACTACAGAAAGTGATGGAGAATTAGTTAAACATAAGTATTTCATATCACCCTTATACTAATGGGTAGTAAGAGAAGATGATCCATATTTTAGATGATATGCTTCATGAATTCGTCTTAGATTTTAGTGGATCATGGGATAATTATCTAGACTTATCAGAGTTTTTGTATAGTAAAGTTATTAATATTTGATTCAAATGGAACTATTTGAGGATTTTTATGGTTAGTTGATTCATTTACCCCAGTTTTGTAATGAGTCATGTGATGTAGCTTTAATTGATTTTAGTATAGTATAGAATACCACTAATCAAGTATAGATAATTTAAAAGTATTTGGATGCCACATAAATTAGAGAGTGTTTTTATTTAGATTAGAGGAGATAACCTTTGGAATTCACTATGGATGATCAGTTTGTTTTTCACATCTATTATTAAATTAGTGTTTAATGAGTCAAGGATATAATGAATCATGGTTGTGGGACATTTAGAAATCATCAAGAATTTTGGAATAGTTACCTTCCATTTGGATCTTCCTACATGGTATTGAGGTAAGAATAATGTGTTCTATGTTTCTCATTTTTAATGGTATGAGCCTAATCCCACACATGTGATCAACAATGAGGATGTTGAGTTGGAAACATATTCATTGTTTTTTAAGAATCTTGTATAGATTGTGGAATGGAGTGATAATGTGTAGAGGGGGAAGATGGTGCAACTTTTTTGAGTTCTATGGTAACATAGTGATATCCAAGAGGATAATTTGGAATCAGTACACTTGATTTTTGAATTCCTTACCACATAGGGCCTTCACATAAGGTTTATTAGAATGATATCCATGTGTGTGTGTCCATGATAACCATTTTGTGATATGGTATGCCTGTGATTTTTTATATAGTAGGTGTATGAGGCCTATGAGACATATGGATTATGTGTTATGATTGTGCCTTATATACTATACCATGTTGTGTGTGAATTATTGGCCTATGTAGGTTTTTATTTAGTATTAAGGTGACATAAGGATCGTCATGGATTGGTTATACCTTAGAGGAGGAACATGTGATAGTGATACATAGTTCCATTGAAGACAATGGTGCCGAGAAATAGGTAAGGGGTATGATAGCCTTGTAGCCTAGACCTAGATAGAGGATGGGGTATGGCAATTGTATGGCCTGACTCAAGACTGGTCCAGGGGTGTGATGCCCTTGTGGCTTAACCTAGTAGATAAAGGGTACCACGACCTTGTGTCTTGAACTAAGGTCAAGTCAGGGGTGTGAAGACCATGTTTCATTACCTGAGGCCTGATTATATATGGTCCTTAATCAAATACATGTATTATACTTATAGATAGTCCTAATATGTGATAACATGTGAGACAAACTTTCTAGAGTGGAGTCGAATATGGTATTCTTAGGGATCATGGAAACCTATTTAGTACGGGGTTTCTGGACATTTGATTGGTTTATTTTTTGTGCATTTACATACCTTGATGACATGAACCTTAATATACAAATTCACTTTATTTCAAGGAAGAGTTTGTGGTGTGGGATTGTGTTTATACTCATACTCTATATGGGAATCAAGATGTGTGTGGATATTTCATGGTTGAGGATATAGCTAAGGGAAAGGGACCTACATCAAGGAGATGAGAAGGTGGATATTGGAGGATAGAGGCAATTTCAGGATCAAATCCATATTATTACTGTATTTATTTAGTTCATTTTCTATTTATCATACATTGGTTGACCTACCATATTGAGGGTATTTTTATTTATATTGTATGACTCGGAGGCCTTTTTTATAGCGTAATAATTTTCTTTTAGTTTTTATTTAGTTTTTCTGGAATGTTTATTTATACTTTATTGTTATTCTATTGTATTTCTATTTTTACTAATTGTATAGTCTCTCCATAGAACCATCCCGAACCTCTCTAATAATCATAATCCTCTTACATATGGGGAGTCGTGCATGAGTTCATGTAGAAATATGGCACAAACTAGGTGATTTGGGTTGTGTCATTAACCTTATTTTCACTTGTAATCTAAATACAATATTCAATGTATGAAGATCCTATGGTTTTCATTTAGGTTCCTTGTCTTTGGTCTTCTTTTGTTGGGTGTTCAGTGTTTATATTGAACATAGTGGGTATCTTGGGTTGTGGGGAGTGACCAAGGGTCACATATTGATTATAGCAGTAGTTTGGATGGGATTTTATTTTTTCTTCTTTTGGGATGTATATGTATCGACCTGAATGAATCAGATATTGTTCAGATTATTCATTTTTCTCTCATTTATTTATATGACTATGCTTGTTTTTTTTTGTTCAATTATTTGGATATCTCCTTTATTATAGTATGAACTCTGGTTGAATATTTTATATATATATTGTGGAAGAAATCATTCCCATTTGGTCATTCTTTGAGAACATAGTACTAGCTATCAGCCAAAGGAAATATGGAATTCACCTCATGTATGTCATGGGCGATCTCAATAGCCCCGTCTAGGGGTGGAGTGGGTTGGTTCATGACATATCCTCGCCCTCCTGAACATCTAGAGGGAAATTTGGATAATTCTATTTATTGGGAGAATCCTTACCCTAGACCCTGGGTGGAACCACGGGATGTCATGGTGGTGAAATTTTATGAAATACCAAAATTGAGACTCATATATACCTTTAAAAAATCTCTATCCAACTCCATATGATCATTATATAGGGGTTGAATTTTAGTTCATTTTTTAGTTCTACCTAGCTATAGCGTAGAGTAAGCCCGCGACCAAGAGTTCATATGAGGATGGTTTTAGATTCCCCATTAATTTGGGGGGATTTTTCTATGTGGTCAAGAAACTACAATGTAGTTTTCTTTTAGGTGGTCCTCTTGTGGTGTAGTAGGGGTCTTATAGAATAGATTCTTGGGAGGTCGTTTTTTCATGTCTCTGTTGTTTTTAGGGTACATAATACATTGTTTAAGGTCTTCCCCATATCCTATTTCCTGATTAGATAGGATATGTCCATAATATGTGGCAAGGGATCTAGAGGATAGTTGGATAGAGGGTGACGTGACGTAGTACCCCGTGTTGCACCATATGTTGGGTGAAACCCCTATGCACTATAGCTTAAGCTAAGAGTATGCATTGTTGTCTTTTAATTGGGATCATAGGTATAAAATCTTGAGTACCATAAAATCATATCAATATTCATCCTTCTCTCACAAATCATGACTGATAAACAACATATCACATCTCACTCAAGGGAGGTTTCACATCATCTGTCTCAACATATCATATATCATACAGTAAAAAAGTAACCAAACAACTTGTCTATCCCTATGAATAATCCACTATCAACCACCCAAGGTTTTCCAAATTTCCAAGCTAACACACTTAACACCATAAAAATTAAATGGTATCATAAATTGTACCTCAATACCACTCTTCCAAGTTATCCTAGAACTAACTGGGGCTGAATAAATCACACTAGGCCCATTTCATCTCATCAGACAACCATATCCCTACTCATGGAAAGGTATTGGATTATATACTTTATAAGAAATTAACTCATAGATCCCCCATTTATGAGGAAAAATATACATTTAACCCACTCAATCACTTTGATACCAAACACAAGGTCTCACAAGTCTACACACACACCTGTATTCTAGACAATACATACTACTTTTTATGAAAGTTGTAATATAATAAGGACTTTATACCTTAATATTGATTGAGTATACTCACTAAGATACTCTATTTGATTCATTGTAAATCTAAAATAACCCTAAAATCATCTCCATACCTTATAATGAGGTTTCTATGAATGGAAACTATAGAAAATAGAAGAATAAGTAATTTCCAACATGGATGGTCTTAGACATAAAAAAATCTCATCAATGAACGATTCTTCAAAATTGAAAGTGGATATGATAGATGATCTCAAAAAAACCATGGAAGGGATCCAAAATTCATCTAATTCACATAGGGGTTGAGGGAAAAATAGTAGGAAGTGTTAATGGGGTCTAAAGGGAAGTTAATGATATTCCCCATTAAAAAACCATCCAGTGAATTGGTTAAGATATTATCATAGTGATCACACTGTGATGCCTATTCATGAGATTTGTGCCATTGTGTGGCCTATTAAGGCTATTACATTAACACCCCTAGAACGCGGGCCTGATTAATTATCCAAACACCATCAAATAATGACTAAGATGGTCACAATATGGTTTCATGCCTCCCTCACTACCACTATACCTCAGGTAGTGGTTCTCCTCCACTACATTATAGTTTTCCATGTCCATCAGTATTCATATCATGAATCCATATTTCACTCATTGGAAAACCACATACTATATAATTACATTTCTAATATATCTATAAATAATAAAATCTTGATAATGGGACATCATAACAACCAAAAAAATCATTAAGACGATTCATATGGAATAAAATTTAAAACATAAAAAACATGAAATTTGATGGGAATTACAACAGTCTAACCTCACGTATCCATGTTTTATATATTCAAATAATATAGGTTATCGTGATTATATATGGTTCATATAATCTCTAATGATTTTCTTCCTATAATCATTCTCTTTAAAATGTATTCTTCATACATCCATGAAAAAATATCTCCCAATACTTTTTACAGTCTAGAGAAAATGATAAATACACAAAATAGGAATAAATAATAAATTAAATAAAGAATCTAATAAATTATAGCTCCATAGGGTTCACTCTAATACCAATTGAATGGTATCAAGGTAAAAGAAACCAAAAAACTATTAAAATGGTATAAATTGGATATCGATTGTTGGTCCCAAATCAAGTGATGGAAGGAGGCAAGATGGGTGAATTTGTAATATAAAATATTCATAGTGACATAAATAATAATGTAGAATTAATTAGATAATAAGAATGCCCAATTTATGGATAAATAATAAATCAAATGTTTGTGAAGAGTGTAACATGAATTTTAAAAAAATGATATCATAATTTTTTTTATTATAGATTAGATCTAAATGATCTTATATATACTATTCACGCTCTCAATCAAAAATCATGGAAATCCACTACATGGTATAACTTTTTAATGAGATTGAATACTCTTTACAACATTACCTTTTTAACCTAAAGGTAAAAACACTAAACTCGTTCCATTTATGGGTATATATATAAACCAATACTTTTAACGAGTGAAGACCCAACTTATACTTTCAAGGTCTAGTCCTAACCAAAATATTTCCTTTTAAATTTGAGGAACAACTAGCCTTTCATATTAATGAACCAAGGCACAACCAATGTCTTAATTTTTATCCATGTTATTATATCTAAGATATATCTTATCATGATTGGATAACCATTTTGTGAGATAGATGAAAAAACATTACTACACAATAAAATTAAAAAATTAAATAAAAAAAATAAATCCTTAAAATACGGTGATGTGGTAACTGGTGTATAATAAGTATTCTTCATCACTTTAATATGTAAACAATGGAGTTCATGGATTTGGGAAAAGGTTGTTTTTAATAGTTATTCTTTGAACATTATGCCAATTTTTTCAAACAATATATCCCTAATTTCATTATCTTATATCTTTATATACTGTCTTATGCCTCTATTTATAAAGATGATACAATAATTCATTGTTTCTCTTAGATTCAAACACTATAAGTTTCATTCTTAATTATAAATTATAATGCTCAAGTGGATGTGTTTTCTTAATAACCTATAAAATAATTGTTAGAATAATAAATTAATAGACATTAAAATCATCAATAAAAACTCCCGTAATCACTATCGTTAATCACTAATACTAATCCCTATAATCATGGGAATCGTTGACCTTAGATATTCCAACCATTTAAATTTTAAATATCATAACCCCGAAATATTAGTCCTAATTAACACTTTATATAGTGATAAATAATACTCTATGGTGTGATGATCTCTTCATAGAGTAATAGAAAATAAATAATAACTTCTGAAATATCCACTCAGATTAACTCCTAATATATTTAAAAATAATATATAATATATTCCTTAGTACAATATAAGTAAAAATATTCCCTTAAATTTTGAACTCAACTTCCGAAAAACTTTGAACTCGTATATAAGATTTTATCTTCCAAAAAATAGTATGTAATATTTTTTTATTAATACACAGAATATTTTCCTTTGGTGTAAATCAGTACATATATCATTCTTTAAAATCCTACTAAATGCATAATATTCTTTCATGTGTAAGGTTTTTAACTCTGTTAAATTTCATATTTAATATCATTCATCCAATACATAATATATTGTTCTATAGCTCCATGGATACATAATATTATATCCTTTAGAAAAATTTTCAAAAATATAAATGTGAGAATAAAAGAATAAAAACCCATAAAAATTAATGAATAACAAAAAAACAAGAATAATAACAAAGAATAATAAATGAACCCAGATAGATATATTGTAATTATAAAAACATAATAAATAGAGTAAAAAAGATCCACTCAACAATATATATATATATCCATTATTATTTTAATTAAAAATGATTATAATTAAAAAATAGAGTTTCATCATTCATATAAGAGGTTGAATTAACCCAAACATGAACTACTACAAGGAAAAAATGATTATAAACTCTATTATATCATTACTATATTCATATTATAAAATTATATTTTTAAATTATATATTATTAATGTTTTAAATAAATTTTAAATTTATTTAGAGGAATTAGATAAAATAAATATGTAATGAATAAGTTATCACCTGCATTGATGAAGTTAAACCTTCACAAAAGGATATTCTTTATATTGAACTCTTTGAGACTGCTTTTAGTGACTAGTAACTACCAAACATTTGAAAAGATTATAAGTGAGTGAATTTGGGTATAATTTAGAGTGAAATTTTTACATCATTTGTGGGTTGGAATAGTTGGTGGAAGGATCCTTTTATATATGATATTTGATGGTATTTTTTAAAATACCTATTC
This sequence comes from Viscum album, assembly GCA_963277665.1. Lineage (NCBI taxonomy): Eukaryota > Viridiplantae > Streptophyta > Magnoliopsida > Santalales > Viscaceae > Viscum > Viscum album. The sequence goes on along the minus strand of OY728161.1, from coordinate 51,345,066 downwards.
CTTAATTTTTAAGAAATATAATTTTATGTGTAAAGTGACTGATAAATATAAAAAAATAAAGCGGTTGAAGCCTTCCTCATCTACACATGTTCATGATAATAATTTATTGATTTTTAATAATTTATACATCATTTGTATCATATACAGCATTTACCAAAATTACTATTTACCAACACATTTTCACTAATCACCACTGGTAACTTATTTTTCAACAAAAATAATTATGTTGGATTTAATATCATATTTTGGCATCCTCATTACAAATATGAAATCCATGTTATTAAATTGAAACTATAAATATGCAGAATTTAAATTTTTAATAAAACACATAATATATAGAAAACCGTTTTTATAAAAAAATCAATTGTACTTTGATAATGAATTATTATACTTTTATTTCAAATCGTCCCTCAATTATTCTATAGGTGTTAATTATTTATTTATATATATCAAATTTAATATTTACAATAAACAGTTCAATACTGCCTTTTTAAATTCTAGTTATTTAAAATTTAATATATATATATATATATAAATATATTAGTTGAATTTATACCCTTTAACTATATAAACCAAACCACTATATAATGGTCACATTATCCTTTTTCATTTATATATATTTTATTAAACACTTCACTAATATCATCATAATATTCCTTTGTTTTTGCCTCATAATATTAATAATATTTATAATATTTTTCTGTCTTTTTATAGTTACACTTAATGATATTATTTTTACAAGAGACTACAAAGAAGAATATTTCAAGATTGAAGTATTTATATACACTTGTTTTTATTTCCCTCTGATTTTTTAATAATTATGTTCTATATAAGAATATTTTAATACTTTTATTTTATGTTGTAATATTCCATGTTAATGGAATAAAACATTGCTTATTTGGATACTTATTTCATTTAAAGCTAATTATTTAATTATGACACCGCTACTATAATTTTTTTAAAAATAATTAATCTTCATAATTTTTATAATAATAATTGATAAAGACCATATTTATCAATGATAAATATAAAAACTAATAAAAGATGACATTTATCAGTGATTAATTTACTGTTGAAAAAAAATTAGTCTTTACAGTACTAAAATAAGAACTGATAATTAATAAATTTGTTTCATATAATGAAAATATATGAATTATATATATACCTAATTTAAGTAATTATTATATATGTATGTATTTGTGTATATATCGATACATATAATATATATATCTATCGATATGCTACATTTATTAATGTTACAAGTTTTTACAGATATAATATTACAAAATAGAAATGATATTGACATTGTATTTGAAGAGAAGATAGATTACCCAATCGATTTTATTATGGTTATTGAAAATTTTAATGATATTCTCAAATTTTAATGATTAGGTGCCTCCATTTTTAATGTATATATGATATACATTTTCTTAATTCTGATAGCTAATACTTGATGTGTTATAATTATTATAATTTAATAGTATTTTTATTTTTTGTCAAAATTTATATAACAAAGTGTAAATAAATAAATTTTAGATAATATATTTTTTAAATCCTCACCTAAATTCTATAAATTAAAAATAAATTAAGTGAAGGTAAATTATAGAAATAGCACACCAAGTAGCACAATTATTTAAAAATAAAGCAATAAATGATAAACTATTTTTAATACCTACCATTAAAAAGTGAAACTATATACTGTAATTTAATTTTATATATTTTTTAACATCAATTAATTATTAATTTTATATTTTTTTGGGATCAATAAATGATATTTTTGATAAATATAAATATTCTAATGCTAGATTATAAGGATATAATACATGGATATTCAATAAATCAACCATAAAAAGTGTTTCTTTTTATTTATTATTGCACTATCTTCAGAATTTTTAAAAAAATTGTTCATTTATAAATTTTATAATATGTTTTAGTGGTCTTTATTTAATGATAGTTTGTGTTTATGTATCGTCATGTACATGGTAAGAGGTTAAAAAGTGCACATAATAAACCTATATATTTCTATAACTATATATTCATTAAGTTATATATAATAATATATCACTATTAGAGCCTATATCATAACAAATTTCTTATATTTATCAACATTATTCACGTGTCCAAAAAAATGAATGAATAACATTGGGGTTATTGCTATTATAAATTTATAAAATCTTTCAAAATCCATCCACAAGCCTATATCCTCAAATAATTATTTTAAAAAATAAATTTAATTTCATTAAAAAATATTATTAAAAAATTATCAAAATATTTTCTACAATATGAGGATACAAGAAAAATAACATATTTTGATAAAAATAGATTTTTTTTCTAGAATAATTGACTAACATACCTGGTGTTAGAATGTATATAAACATCTTGAAGTTGTGATTTCCTATCACTTCTATAATTATTTTTCTTTCGTAATATTATTTCACATATTATTTTGAATATAAATATTCATTGTCTCTATAATTAATTTATCATATCATTATACCCCCATCCACTACCTCCTAATTTTCCAGGTTGCTAGTAATCCTCTCTATGTTCCATAAAACCTTGCTCTTTTCATGGATTAAAATAAAATAAATACCCATTTACATCTATTATCTGGTATAATAATCCATGTATTTTTAATATTTTAATTACAATGAACATCTATGGTAGGAATTTTTTAAATCAAAATTCTAGCATAATATTTAGTCAAAATTTATTCATGTAATAATGATACCAAAATTGAGCGTACGGAAAATAATGTTTCCTATCATTATTTAGTAGATCACCAATAACATCAACACACTTAAATACTAAATAAAAAACAAATCTCACAACATATGAAATCTAATCCAATAAAATAAATTTTATTGAATAAGAAAAAATGAACTTTTGTATCGATTAGGGTAATAAAAACTAATTTAAAAAAATTGTATTCATGTGTTCAATCAATGAGCTATATGATAGATGTGGGGTAATTTATCTGAAACAAAACTCATTTATCCTACTACCTTTGTATCTTTATTTATTCAATAAATTAAAAACATTAAAATGGTATCTATATATTTCATCAAGAGCAGGATCCCCATGTTATAATTCTTAAATTTATAATTCTAATTTGTACAAATAATGTCTTTAATAAAATAAAAACATCTTCATACAAACAACATAAAGGGTTAGAAAATTTAATGTATTTAGAATATAAATTTATTCCAAAAAATTTAAATGTTGTAAAAATTAATTACTTTATCAACATCATTTTTATAAAATGAAAAGAAAAAAAATAATTACATGAAAAAATGATCTTGTAAGGTTATCCCTTGATTATGAGCAACAATTATAGTATTATAGAAAGAATTAATCAATCTACCCACTTTAAAATACTTATATAAAAAAATTTTATCTTTTTATGACTAATATAGAATGATATCTTCTTCGTGAAACATTGTTTTGACCATATCCCTAAAAATGTCTCGATTTGTAGAAGGGGATCTATTGACCGGTAAAAACATGAACATGTTAAGGAGGTTATATATTAGTGAATTTTTCATCTTCATGGCCAATTATTTTAATGAATTGATAAATGTGGTGGGGAGATAGAACATAATAACTTTGTTCCTTTTTTTCTTTTTTTTATCCAAATTTTATTTTTATAATTATCATTGTGTTATAAGTCTCACTAATATGCATCAAATGATCTCAATAAAAAAAATGAGCTCAGTTTACTCTGAAGATTTCTGAAAATGATTGATGATTAATTTGGGATGTGTAAGAATATTCCTTATGTCAATATAACATGAAATTTTCCTAAAATGATCTAAATTTAATTTTAATATTAGAAAAAATTTAAATTATTATTACTATGCATAAAAAACATTATAGTGAAATCATTCTCATATTGTTGTAAAAATTTAGGAAAATGAATTTTTATTCATTTTTCAACTACAGAGATAAAAATTGTACATAAATATGATATGGTATGTTATATTAATGATAAAAATTTCTCTTTTAGAATTAAAAACATCTCATAAACAATAAAAATTAAACTAATTATCTCACATTGTCAAGAAAATTTAGGACAATGATCTTTGATAAATTTATAACTTGTTGAAAAAAAATACACATCCACGTGATCTTTGATCTATCCAAAATGATTTAAATAAATTTTTAAAACTATAATTAGAAATTATCATTATTGGCTTTTATTATGTTGTGATATCTTTTTATCTATTATGATATCATTTCTTAACTATAAATTATTCTATATAAAGAACATATAATTTTAATTTCTTAAATTTTACCACATAATATATAAAATTACAATTATTATTATTATTTATGTATTTAAATAGTATTAATAAAATAAACATGGTTTTTATTACTAATTTATTCTTATTTAGAATGATAATGAATAATCCTCAGACAAGAGCTCCTATGAATTTCATTTTCTTTGTATTGGTTATATTTTCCTTTCTTATATGTAGTTTTTAACTATTCTATATCAATATGATTGGTATAGTAATTTCACTCAAATGATGTAATGTAAAAAAATTAAAAAATAATATTGTGATCTACTTTATAAATTGAAATTTATGTTGGTTTCATAGGTTTTTAGAGCTATATGTTGTACCAAACTATGGTATCTAATATAGGATTTTTTAATTACTAAAATATAGTGCTGATAAAGGATAATTTTTATTAGTGCTGATAAAAGACTTCATTTATAATAATTGACCTATAATTGATAAAACATAACCTTTACTAATAGATAAATGATTGTTTGAACTAGCTAAAAGCAACCTTGGAAGGGGATTTGGCATTTTTTATGACTTATAAATTTATTTTGGTGATCATGTTATATTGTGTTATAAATACCCATTTTTAACCACTATAATTGGTCTCGCATATTTTTTTATTTTTAAAAAAAAATATACATGTTATCATGGTGGGTAAAAAGTGATACATATGACATAGGGGGTGGAAAACAGGGTTTTATACCATAACGTTCCATGTATTTTATTTCAATTAATTGTACACATTTTTTCCACATTTTTTATCCTTGTTGTATTCTGCATGGAAGTATTATGCATTGTTACTATTTATGATGTTTTGATTTATTAAAAAATACCTTAAATTTATTTTACCAATATTTGGTTTCCTTACATGTAATTTATTTTAATATAGATCATGGCTCTCATGGATCCAATAGTTCTAGATTCCCTATGATGTGTTTGTTTGGTGTGTGCATTATATGCATCTCACTTCTTGCATCCATTCCTATTACATCATGCATCCAACCAATTTGTACCACCCTAATCCTCTATGACATGTCGTTATTGTACTCCACTACTTTATTTTAGTTATTTCAACCATTAACCTCTTTCGAGATGGTTTTAGTATTGTTCTTGAGAGAGTTTCAAACGGTTATTTGTGAGGTTTTAAAATAATGAACTCATATAAGAAAGGTAAAACCAAGGTTTCCTGCCCATCTTCACTCCCCCTTTGTCTTATATATGACGATCCTTACAAGTGGACCCTTTTTCAATGGATACTTGGTGGAAAACAGCTAGATCTAGAGTTCAAAAGGATAGTGCACCTGAATAAATCAACAAACCATAGTTCCTTACATTGAAACCATGTTTCAATGATGAAACACGGCTCTATAAGTAATTCATTTTTCTTTCCCATAATGTTTAATAATATATCCTTTTTTAGCGTGTGTGTGTATTCATCCAGGAGTGGATGGTGTTGACTCTATGCAATGGTTTTTCATCTCCATCACCTGGTTTATCAAGTTCATCCTTTTTATGTAGATTCTATTATTGTATATTTTTTACATTTGATCATGTAATTACTTGTATGTTTCTCCTAGTAGTAAAACATATTATAAAGGGAAAAGTTATCTCTCTATGAATAGGATTACTATGATCTGAATCTAATTATATCTTATTGTTATTTATTGTTTTCTATTTTCTTTTTTCTATTTTTGTAATCTAAAATTATAATCTTATGGTTTTGAAAAAAAATCCTATTTTTAGAAATAAAAAATATCATCCTCTCAATTTTTATCCTAATGATATAAATCAGATGATATTTGATCAATCATGGGGTAAACCACAACAAAGTTGTTCCCAATAATTTTTATTAGAGCATACTAAATCATAGATAATGGGTTCTACAATTTTTTATATTGAAAAATTTAATGGTGAAAACTATTTTATCCAATGGAAGATTAAAATTACTACACTTCTTGATCTCAAATAATTGATTACTGCTATTATTGGGACTAAAAATAAAGTGACCACTCTTTACCTAGATGGATAGACCACTCTCACCTATATTGATGTTCCTGGAGAGGTCCATAAGAAATCCCATAGTCTGATGATTTAATCTTTAGGAGGAAAAGTGTTTAGATAGGTTTCATGTGAGTCATATGTTTTTGGAATATGGTGTGATTTAGAAGCCCTATATATGAATAAATCTATTGTCGGTAGATTATACAAGAAACTGATATTATATATTCATGATACACCCTAAAACTATAGTCAGGTATCATATTGATGAATTCAATAATATCTTATTAGACCTTTCCAATATATATAAAAAATTACAAGATGAGGAAAAAGACTTATTACTAATAACAACATTATAAGATTCCTTTAATTTTGTTAAATATTTTATGATATATTTAAAATACACTCTTTCTATTGAGTAATTTAAATTTACATTTCTCTAAAAATACCTTCAAAATAATTATAGCATTATGGCTAATGTGAAGGGTATAAATATTTGAGGTAGAAATGCGTAAAAGGGTAGGATGATAGATAATATTCAATCTAAGAAACATAGATCTAAATATGAGAATAAAATAATCAAATGTTTCTAATAAAAACATCTATGTCACAAAAAAGAGGAACTATAATAATAGGAATGGTGTCTATAAATGCAATATTAATTACAATTACTTGATATTTGAATCGGATTTTGATACTAATGATGTGTTAAATTTCTAAAATGTTTATATCTCTAAGTAAAGGATCCTTGATTTTAGATTCCCATTCAATATGTGTACTAGGATAGAGTATTTTACTGAGTTAAAAGAAATAGAATTGAATGAGGTGTTCTTATGGAATAACTGGAGTTTTAATATTATGGTTATAGTCTTGGTTTCATTATAGGTTCATGTTAAGAAAATAAATTGTCTTGATGAGGTCATATGGGATCCTTAATTGTAAAGAAACCACATTTCCTTAGTATTACTTTATCAAATAGGTTACACCTTTAGGTCATACTCTAAAAGTATGAGAATAGTCTATGGGTCTCCCACTATTATGAAATTAAAACTTTATAATGGTCTCTATGTGTTATATTGTAGTATTCAAAGGAATCATCTCAATGCATATAGTGATTTAGGTCTAGATAATACCACCATTTGGCATTGGAGGTTAGGGGATATAAGTGCCAAAGGCTTTGATGAACATATAGAACAAGGGATCTTGAATAATTTTTCTATTATAAGTCTTTCATTTTGTGATGATTGTTTATATGTGAAGCCTATTTGTGTTATATTTAATTGGCCAATGTATAACTCTGGAGAACTCTTGAATGTTTCCACTCTATTTTTGGTATCCCGCTTGGGTCGCCTTCCATGGTGGAGGTTGCTACTTTGTATCCTTTATTAATAAATACTATAGTAATTTCTAGATTTATATACTAAAACACTTTTCTAGTACCTTTTAGACTTTTATTAAATGGAATTCTAGTGTAGAAATTGAATCTAGAAAGAAACTAAAATCTCTTCAAAACGATAATGGTATAGAGTACATATCCACTAAATTCATTGAATTTTGTGAATCTAAAGGTATTAAGAGATAACATATTATGGTGGAAACCCCATGGTAGAATAGATTAAAAGAAATAATGAACAGGACTATATCAGAAAGGGTTCAATGTATGTTTTCCTATTCTTATCTCCCCAATACCTTCATGGATGAGGCTACCTCTATAGCTATCTACTTGATCAGTCATTTACCATATTCTATTAATGACCATAAAACACTAGAGTAAATGTTTAAGTGTTATCCCCTCAGTCTTTCACACCTTATGATATTTTGGATCTATATATTATTCTCATACCTAGAATAACAAGCTATATCCTTGGGATGTGAAGTTCCTTTTTGGTGGTTATTTATAGGGTGTTATGGGATATCATCTGTGGGTAAATAAACTAGGTTATAAAAAATTTATTATTAATTATGATTTAGTGTTACAAGATTTTATTCTTTATAAATTTAAATGATTAGAGTATATAGAGTATTCATATAAGCTTAGTGATTATTCTGATATGACTATTTCAGCCATTGGTGTGGAAATTCATTTAGAATCTAAAGACCAAACCCAACATAGGGATAAATCTACCCCTTCTCTTCCTCAAACACAAGGTGAATCTGATACTGATATATATTATAAACATAAAACTTAAAATAAATATATTATTCAATATTATTAGCTTACCTGAGATATATAGACAAGAATAAAAAGGCCTTTAGCCCAGTTCACCCAAGATGGTGTGGATACTTATGCCTTTAATGTTCCTCAAGACTTGTTAAATGAGGAACCTAAAACTTATAAGGAAGATTTGGAGTCTAAATATTATAGGCATTGGGAATATGTATTACAAGTTGATATGAATTCACTCCTTAAGATAAAAACATGTATTTTTGTTACTAAACCAAGTAATGAAAAAATTATAAGTTGTAAATGGATATTAAAGAAAAAGAATAATAATATCCAGGAAATTGAAATCAAATATAAATCCCAATTGGTAGCTAAAGGCTTCATTCAATGTAAGGAATTTAATATAGTGATATTTTCTCCCATGATGTTAAAAAACATATATAAAGATTATTCTTAATTTTTATTCTAATTTTTTTTCATATTATACAATTGGATGTAAAAACTACTTTCAATACTGGAAAAATACCCTATACCAATGGTGTGGAACTATTGGTATAGGCCTCTAAACCGTTGGTATATGTTATACAAACGGTTTGGAGAACCATTTCCAAGTAATCCATGAGGATAGGTACCAACGGTTTTGGGAAAAATGTTGGTATAGACCTATACCAACGGTTTTGAAAACCGTTGGTATAAGTAATATGAAAATCTTTTCCAACGGTTCCATAAACTGTTGGTATATGTAATTCAAAAAATAATCATCCGGTTGATTTTGATCTCAGAACCTCCCGTTTGTGATTCAACGACCTAACCACTAACCTAACCAACTTTTTTGAACATAATTTCATAAATATATATATGTATTGTCATAAGTATTTTAAATTTTGATTTATTTAATGTCCGTTGTAAGAAGATTCTGCTAAAAATACATGTACCTATACCAATGGTTCTCAAAACCGTTGGTATAGACCTATACCAATGGTTTTGAGAACCGTTGGTATAGGTTCTTTGATTTTGGGACCTATACCAACGGTTTTGGACAAACCGTTGGTATAGGGGGGACCTATACCAACGATTTTGGCCAAACTGTTGGTATAGGTCCATTATAGGGACCCAAAAGGTTTCACCAAACTATTGGTATAGGTCCCCCCTATACCAACGGTTTGTCCAAAACTGTTGGTATAGGTCCATATAAGTGACATATACCAACGGTTTTGGCCAAACCGTTGGTATAGGTCCAAATTAGTGAACTATACCAACAGTTTGTCCAAAACCGTTGGTATAGATCATATTTCAAGTAGTGTTTCATACATGGTACTATTGATAAAAAAAATTATATGAATCCTGCCAATGTTTTTTCAAATATATTTATTCCTAATCATGGATTACTTTTATATAACTCATTTTATGGTATTAAATAGTATTATGTGAAATAGTATAGATGGTTTTATTCTTTTATGATTAAAAATAATTTTTGTAGTGGTGAACATGATGAATTTGTATACATTAAATATGTCAAACATGAATTTTTTTACCTCTTTCTATATGTTGAGGAAATTTTGTCGATATATAAAAATATGAGGATTATAAATTAAATTTATACCCAACTGAATTCAATCTTTCAGATGATGGATTTAGGAAATGATAATCAATTTTTGTATAGACATAATTAAAGATATAAAGTCTTGAACCTTGTACTTATCTCAGTATGCTTATATTAATAATGTTTTAAAAAGTTACCTCTTTGATAACTTTAAACAAAATACTATTCCTTTAGGAAAACATTTTAAATTGACCCTGGATCAATCCCCAAAAAAAGTTTTTGAGTCTTCCTTTAGGAATGAGTCCCCCTATGTTGGTGTTGTTGGATTTTTTATGTATGAAATGGTCTACTCTAGACCAAACATTGTGTTGATTGTGTTAAATTTGATAAAATTTATGGGGAAACATGGTGAGCCTCATTATAATTATTTTAAGTGGCACATATGGTACTTTTCTAAGTCTATTAAATTATGCATTCAATTTTGAAAAAAATTATGGTTTTAATTATGATATTGTTGGACTTTTTACTCTGATTATACAATAATTATTAATACTCATGAGTCACTCATTGGTTTTTTATTTATAGAATATAGAGGACTAGTATATTAGAATTTCAACTTGAAACTCATTGTTTCACTTTACACCTCAAAGGTATTGTATATATCCTTGATAGAGGAAATTAATGAATCTATATAGTTATGAGGTTTTATAACTGAGTTATCATTATCTGCTGATATCATTGTAGCCTACTGTGATATCCAATATGATATGAATTTATCTGAAAACTATATATGTCATGGTATCTATGAAAATTGAAATTAATCATCATTTTGAGAGGGATATTATAGAATCTTGTACATTATGTGTCACAAAGATTCCCACTAGAGATAATCTGGTCGAATGTTAAGCGAAGGTTATTCTATTGTATAAATTCAAACATTGTTTAAAGTTCATGAATTAGGTTCTAATTATATTATGTAGTTTGTGAGAACACCATGACTAATTTCATTTCATAACAAGGTGGAGATTTTTTTATACCATGCTGATTTATGTGTCACATTTAAATTTAGTGTACATGATTTTCCTCATTTGTTTATCTATGTTTATTTATTTTTTATTCTAAATGGAAGTATTGTGTATGTATACTTTTTATGTAGTTTTGATTTTTTATAAAATAAATTTCATATATTTTACTTGTATTTGGTTCCTTGTAAGTGGTTTTAATCTAGACAATGGATCTCATTGATCCAATGGTCCTGGAATCCCTTTGGATTTGTTTTCTTGATGTGTGCTCAATCCACATTGTGCTTATTGTATATATTCCCATTCCTATAAATGTCCTACCTTTTTGCATCATCCAACTCCTCCCTGAAGCACTGTTATTACACTCTTCTACTTTTTTTGGGGTATTCACTCTCTTGACCTCATTCCAGAGGGTTTTAGTCTTCTTCTTGAGAGTATTCCAAGAGGCTATTATTGGTGTTTTGAAGGCAAGAACTCATAGAATAAATGGGAAACCGGGATTTTTAGGAAATATTCACTCCCCTACATCATGTCTTAGCTAATAACTATAAATCGATCTCTGTTTTAGTGGAGACTTGGTGGAAGAGTGTCAGATCTAGAGTTAAGAAGGACTAGACTCCATAACGAAGCATCAAACCTTGACTCATTTCATCACAACCATGTTTTGGTGATAAACAAGGCTCTATAAATGATTCATTTTTATTTCCAGTCACGTTTTATAATGAATCCTTTTTCAGTGTCTGTGTGTGTTTATCAAAGAGTGCTTGGTGTTGACTCTATGTGATAGTTTCTTATCATCATCACCTGGTTCAGCAAGTCCAACCTCCTCAAATATCATCTCTGGTTTTATCTTCTTTACATTTGATTCTGTAATTTCTTTCTTATTTCTTTTAGTAATAAAATGCATAACCCATAGTGGAAACTCTCTTATCATGTGGGATCAGTGTTATATGGAGCACATTATATCTTATTTTTCTTTATTTTTTATGTTTTCTTTTCATTATTTCTTATAATCCAGATGTTTGATCTCAAGGTTTTTAAAACTAATTCACATTTTTTTTTAAAATCTCCTATAAATTTATAATCTATTGACATTAATTAGTGTATTATCATAAATCAATATGGGAAATCCCCAAAAACATTTCCCCCAACACTAACCATCTATGAAGGGGTCAACAGAGACCATTAAAACAAGAAAAGATGGTAAAGGTGGCATAGAACTGGCAGTGATGGGTTGGAAAAAAACTATAATAATCAGTGGATATTAAATGGTGATGTTAGGAAAATTATCCAATAATAATAATGAATAATATATAAAAAATATATAATGAGATAAAAGATCAGGGAAAATAGTGTGACATGATGATATGAGCAATGATGTCGGGAGGTAGAAGAGAAAGTAGCGACGGTGTAGACAGTGTTATCTGACAACGATTTCATGGGTCATTGATGATGAAATGATAGCAAGTGGTGGCGAGGAGACAATAGGGACATTATATGATAATGGGGGATGTGAGGTTACATTATAATGTTCAATTAATTAATGGATGGTTTGGGTGGAGTTTAGAGTGTTGGGTGGGTATGATATAGGTTGGAAAGTAGGTAAAAAAATAAGGGTTATGGGAGATGGATAATGTTATCATTCCACCAAAATCATTACTTTTAGAACCCCAAATCAAATTCTAACCCAACCCAACAATGATTATAGTAGAATAATAGGGTTGATCATCAAGGAACCTCTAGTATTTTCTGACATGAATCCTCTATCAATTAATCAATGAATTAATTGTATGATTAAAAATCATAAAATCAATTAAATTGACCTTATTATTAAGACATAATGATATTAATGTCACCAAAAAAATTAAATGGTAAAAACAATATTTTGGGGGGTTTTATGATAAGTGTGCATATGTATTATGGAATTCCATAGAGTTCATAGAGATTATGTTTCTTAGTTCTGTTCACATATTTCATATTCGTTTTATCATCGAGATTCAAATATTTCATAACCACCTAGGTCTGGTAGATCATGACTAAATTATTTCAAACTTTTTTGATGATCTAATAAATAATTTTTCAAATGTTTATAAAATTAGTCCTATGTTTTTGATGAATTCATCCAATTATTATGAATTAATTCCTTATAATTCCCTCTGATATCACTAAATATATCATCATTTCTCTAATATATTTTTTTTAATAAATGGATTATATTTTTCATGAAGAAATTATGAAACATGGATATAATTTAAATAAAACACATAAATGGAATTTTTATTCTCCAATTATTCTCCATAGTCACCCACAATCCCAATACAGAATGGGATTTATGTAACATCCCGGGTAAATAATGAATAAAACATTTTCATATTTATTAATATTTACGAATTAAATATTAATTTTACTTTAAAGGGGTTTCTATGTTCGATAGCGTACCCAATACACAACAAAGAGTTTCTTTGAAATCTTACGTTGCACACTATTAATAAAATAATATTATTTTAAATGGTAGTTAACACATAGTCGTTGTATTGGCGGGTGTCACAACCCGTCCTCAGGACTCGTGTCGTGACTACCCCAAGCCCGCCTTCCATAGGCCAGGGGTTGGCGACTAGCACCAAGGCATAAATCCCAAAAAAAGGGAAGGCATTGCCTTTGGAAAGTAAACAAGCACCACAGAGTAAGCAAGCGGAAAAGTAAACACTAAGTAAAACTGTAACAAGCTGTGCTGAAAGTAAAAGGGTCCAGAAATACAAGCCCAACTGTAAAGTACAACTGAAAGGTAAAAATAGCAACTGAAAAGAAAGGTCGCAGCATCGAGCCGTCCTCTGGAAGTCCCACCTGAAGGGTGGGTGCAGATAGCCTCCACTACTCCTCGGGGCCACCTGACCGCTCCGAGTACGTCCCGCCCAGTGGTCCACCTCTAGGTACCGTCCTGCTACGCACGCCTTCACCACGATCAGTATTGTCCGTCGTCTGCAACCAACACAACGAAGTGCAGGCATAGCCCGTGCAGGGGTGAGTATAAGCTACTCAGTAGGGACCCCGAGACCCCCGAAGGTCTCCCGAAATCCACAAGGGATAATCCACAAAGGAAAGATATAATCACGAAGTAACAACCGACACTGCTTAGGTATATGATCATACATATACCTAAGTCATCAATTCCCGTTCGGCTCCAACGTCCAAGCCCAAGCACAACCCAGTCCACACAGGAAAGAAAAACGTATACCCACACAGGATAGCACAACACAATCCACAAAGGAGAGTAAACAGTAAATCCACACAGGATAGCTCAACAAAATCCACAAAGGAGAGTAACACTGGATTCAGCTCACACAGGTATACTTCTTCGGATGATGATAAAGATGATCACTGATCCATCTAAGTCGTCGGACCCACAAAGGATCGATAGGTAACTAACCCCCGCAATGACCCACACAGGATCGGGCCCACACAGGACCTGTAGGCGCTGGCTCACACAGAACCGCTGAGCGCTGACCCACACAGGATCGGACCCACACAGGATCGGGCCCACACAGGACCTCTAGCACTGATCCACGTAGGATCACTGAGTGCAGTAGTCGTCGCAGTCCACTGAGGATCTATGCACAGTTTTCGTCGCAGTCCACTGAGGATATCTGCACGGTCGTCACCACAGTCCACTGAGGATCTCTGCACGGTCGTCGCCACAGTCCACTGAGGATCTCTGCATGGTCGTCGCTGTCGAAGTAGCAGTCGCAGCCAGCATTAGGGTTCCCGCACACAGCAAGCTCGTTCGGGAGGATCCGCTCCACGAGCCGAGAGGCTGATACATCAACTAACACAAAGTCCGAAGTTGATGTATCCAAAGGTTCCTAATCGTCAACAGGAACTCAACGTCGCAGACGGCGCGTCAATCGGACGCCCGGTCTGAGAGTTATTGGTTTTTTCGTCCCAGGGGCCCAGTTGGTTTTTAAGGAAAAACCAACCCGACCGTACTCCACCTGCATCCAAACCTCGGGTGGAGTGACCCAAAAGATCTGTCTCACTTAGAGGAATTCAACAAAGCTGACGGCACGTCAATCGGACGTCCGTAGCTCAAGATATGAGTGTTTCCGTTCCGAGGGCCCGGTTGGTTTCATGTACGATCCAACCTGGCCGAACCCAAAGTATTCTGAAACCTTGAGTGCGATATACCGAAACGACCGTCTCGATCCAAGGATCGTGTTTTCGCTGACGACGCGTCGTTCGTAGGCCCGTAGCTCATGATACGGGCATTTGACCGAAAATGGTCCGTAGACGGGGGGTCCGGGCCCGGGCCGACCCGGTCCGACCCCCCCCCCCCCCCCCGGGGTCGGCCGAACTGGGTCGACCCGACCCGGTCCGGCCCTGCTCGGTCGAGCGGCCGAGCGACGCGGGGGGGAGCCGCCGCCCCCGCGTGACACCCCCGCGACACCCGCGGGGTGTCGCCCTGGACGACCCGAGCGACGCCGGGGGGAGCCGCCACCCCCACGTGACAACCCCGTAGAATTCGCGGGGTGTCGCCCTAGACAGCCGGACGCAGCTTGAGCCGCATCCCGCGCGCGCCGGACCCGCTCGGTCGCTGGTCAGCGGGCGCCGCCGCCTCCGGCCGCCGCTGCCGCCGCCAGCTTCCGCGGGCCACCGGAGTCGCTTCGGTGGTCCAATTCCGTTCTCTTCTGCGCCGCTGCTCCTCTTGGGACTCGTTCTTCACTGTGGAACCATCAAACTTCCGTTGCGGCACGTTCCGTCATCGCCCGTCATATCCGCACAACAACAAAGAACGGCGGAAGGTTGTCGGGCCGTGTTCGTTTGGCCTGCACCCTCCTCGTTAGAGATAAACAACGGGGGAAATATATTCAACACATGAAACAACAATTTTTAATGAATTAAAATTGTTCTTATTGTTCGGGTTCTTCACTTTTAAAAGAAACGATCACGGGAATGAATGAATTATTCACAACAACCCCTGCCTCATCATGTCATCGCACGCGCATTCTTTGTGAAAATTGATCGTCGCGGAAGGAGGCGATCGTCGTGTCGCGGAAGGCGTCGCGCCGTTGCGGAAGGGCGTCGCGTCATCGCGGAATCCGGCGTTGCGTCGACGAACTCAACGGACCAAGAAACAACAGATTTAATTATAAATAATTAAATCCGTGTTTTGTTAAAAACCGCAAAGGAGATTTAAAAGAAACCTGAAGTCTCTTACCTCAAACAGCTGATCGAATATTTCGTTGCGGAGGAAGAGACGTCGCAGAAGAACGTTGCAGGAAAGGAAACGTCGGTGTCACGGCGCACGGCGTCGCGTCGTTGATTTCTGCATGTTTGGCATTCTTCGTCGGAGGCCGGCGTTCTTCGCGTTCTTCGCGTTCTTCGCGAAGAAGGGTGAAGGCACAAGAACTTCTGTCAAAAGCCTCCCAACGAGTAATCCTCCAAAAGTCGGCATTGGTCTTATTTTATTATTACGCCAACAAATGAAAAAGAGGTAAGTAACGACCCATTAATTCGTAGAATTAATTCAATGAAAGAAACTTCCCATTTAATTCAACGAATAAAACCGCCCAATTAAATGGTGCGTTAAGAATTTAAGAAAACGCGTCAGTTGACTTTCATGATGACGGGTTTTCGCGGGCGCGTTACTTAGCGGAAAAAAACGGTGGGGCTCGTGCGGGTCCCACCTCACATATATCCTACCAAGAGGGTAGGATATTTTTGGATAGCACCTTATCCACATCAACTCAGCTTAAGCCGCTTTAAGCGGCTTCAAGTGGCTTCTAAGTGGCTTAAGTGAAATAAAATAAAGTTGTCATAAAATTATTTTATTTCTTAACTTTAAGCCCGAAAATTAAAAACCACACCCGAGAAAACGCAACTCCGGAAGAGGAGTTTCTAAGAAAATATCGGCGCTGCGATTTCATCGGTGACCTCAGAATTCTATTCCGGGCACCGGTTCAAAAGTTAGAAAAACCCGCTCGTCCGTTCACTGAATGTACCCAAGACAAACTTCGGAAAATTATTCCGGGCACACTGGGCCTCGGAATTAGGTGCCGTCAGAAACTACGCTCTTGTAAAATTCCAAAGAAAATTAAGAAAAAAAAATCCTTGAAATTTACGGGTCTTTACAATACTCTCACCTCAGGGATTTACGTCCCCGTAAAGATACATCATAAACTAGGGAAACAAATGTGGGTACTGAGCACGCATCTGAGCCTCCCGCTCCCATGTGCTCTCCTGGAGGTTCTCGTGATGTCATCTGATGTGCACAAGAGGAATCGATCACCCACGTAGGACCCACTCCTGTCGATCCTCTATCTCCACTGGGACCTCCTCAAAAGTCACCCCATCATCCACGTCTAGCTCCCCGTAGTCAATTATGTGTGTCGGGTCGTGCACGTATCTCCTCAGCTGAGATACGTGGAAGATGTCATGCACCCGGTGCATCTGAGGTGGTAGGGCGAGGTGATAAGCCACCTCACCAACCCTTCTAAGAACCTGGAATGGTCCAATGAAGCATGGAGACAACTTTCCGCCTCAGCCAAATCTCTGCAAACCACGTCGAGGTAAGACCCGCAAGAAGACGTGGTCGCCATCCTCGAACTCTAGTGGCATCCGCCTCCTGTCAGCATATGACTTCTGCCAGCTCTAAGCTGTCCTCATCCTCTCCTGGATGACCTGGACCTTCTCTGTCGTAGCTCGGACCATCTCTAGTCCCACAAGTGCTGACTCTCCAGGGTCTGTCCAGCACAAAGGAGATCTGCAAGGTCTGCCGTACAACGCCTCGTATGGTGCCATCCCGATGGTGGAGTGGTAGCTGTTGTTGTACGCGAACTCCACCAAGGGTATGTGGTCCTCCCAACTGCGACCAATGTCGAGGACACATGCGCGGAGCATGTCCTCGAGAGTCTGAATGGTCCTCTCCATCGGACCATCCGTCTGAGGGTGAAAGGCGGTGCTCAGGCGTAGCCGCGTCTCGAACGCCTCCTGCAACCCCTTCCAAAGTCAGGAAGTAAAACGAGCGTCCCTATCGGAGACGATAGTCAATGGAACACCGTGAAGCTGTACAATATCCTAAACGTAGAGATTCCCCAAGCTCTCCACTGAGCCCTACTCTCGGATGGGTAAGAAGTGTGACGACTTGGTGAGTCGGTCAACAATCACCCAAATGGAGTCGTGACCTCTGGAAGTGCGTGGAATCCCAGTCACGAAGTCCATAGATATCCCGTCCCACTTCCAATCCGGGACCTCCAAGGGCTGTACCAAACCTGCTGGTACCTGGTGCTCTACCTTCACCTGCTGGCAGGTGAGGCACCTTGAAATGAACTCTACCACAGCCTTCTTCATGCCCGGCCACCAGTGCTGTCGTCTGAGATCCTGGTACATCTTCTCCACTCCAGGATCTACCGCCAAAGGAGAAGTGTGAAACTCTCTCAGCACCTCCTCTCGTAAAGAGAATGGTACCAAGGTACGTCCTCTGAAAAGGACGTCGTGCTATGCTCTAAGGGAGAAACCATCAGGTGCCTGTCCCGAGGATATCTGCCGCGTCTCACAGTCAGCATCCTCACGTTGTGCCTCTCTGACCTACTGCTATAGTGGAGGGGTGACTGTGAGAGACTGAAGGAAGGATGCTCCATCTCTATCCACAAAGGATATCTGCAAGGCGGCTAGCTGCTCTGTCGCCTCCTCAAGTAGCTAAATGCCCGTCCTCCTACTGAGGGAATCAATTACTACGTTCCCTTCCCAGGAGTATAGACTATCTCAAAGTCATAGTCCTGGAGGAACTCGAGCCATCGTTGTTGTCTCAGGTTCTGGTCCTTCTGAGAGAAGATGTACCTGAGACTCTGGTGGTCAGAAAAGACTGTAAAGCACTCGACCATCAGATAGTGCCACCATGTCTTTAGAGCGAAGACCACTGCTGCTAAATCCAGGTCATGGGTAGCATAGTTCTTCTCATGCGGCCTCAAATGACGTGATTCATAGGAAATCACGGTCCGCTCCTGCATCAGGACACACCCGAGTCCGGTCCCTGATGCATCGCAGTAGACTACGTATCCAACTCCCTCCTCAGGCAACCTCAAGATAGGTGCGTTGGTCAATCTCTACCTCAGCTCCTGGAAGCTCTGCTGACATCTGTCTGACCACATGAAGGGTTTACCCTTCTTTTTCAACGCTGAGAGTGGCGCCGCAACTCTAGAGAAGTCCGGCACGAATCTCCGATAGTATCTGGCTAGACCCAAGAAACTACGCACCTCCGTCACGCTCCTAGGTGGCTCCCAAGCTAGAATTGCCTCGATCTTCGTAGGATCCACTGCAACTCCTGCCTCAGAAATGACGTGCCCCAAGAAGTGGACCTCACGTAACCAGAACTGGCACTTTGAGAGCTTTCCATAAAGCTGATGCTCTCAGAGTGTGTCTAGTACAACCTGCAAGTGGTAGGCGTGCTCCTCCTCGATGGTCGAGTACACCAAAATGTCGTCGATGAAGACCACAACAAATCGATGGAGGTATGGCTGAAAGATCCTGTTCATGAGGCTCATGAACACTGCTGGAGCATTGGTTATGCCGAATGGCATAACCAATAACTCATAGTGGCCATATCGACACCTGAAGGCCGTCTTCTGCACGTCCTCGTCTCGAACTCTGAGCTGATGATATCCTAACCTGAGGTCTATCTTTGAGAACCACCGTGCTCCCTTGAGCTGATCGAAGAGGTCATCAATCCTGGGTAGCAGATAATTGTTCCTCACTGTCACCTGGTTCAGGCAACGATAGTCGACACACAGTCGCAAGCTCCAGTCTGCCTTCTTGGCGAACAAAATCGGCGAAGCCCTGGGTGAAACGCTGGGTCGGATGAACCCCTTGCCCTGCAAGTCCTCCAACTGTACCCGCAGCTCTCGAAGCTCAGCGGGGGCCATCTGATATGCTGGAGTGGATATCGGGGCTGTCCTGGGGTACAGATCAATATAAAATTCTACCTCTCTACGAGGAGGTATCCCTAGAACGTCATCGGGGAAGACGTCCGCATACTGATCCACCACTGTAGGAAAACTAGGACTATGCACGTCCACCGCTCCTAGGATGAGGCTAGCCAACTGATGAGTGATGGGCTGTCCTCTCCTCTGCGTGAGTCCATCCTGTGCTGCTAAGGCTCCCTTCATTCCGGTGAAGGTGAACCTTCTCCCGTCGGTGCGCACACATCGCACCTTGCGTCTAATGCAGTCAATCTGTGCATGGACCGTAGATAACCAATCCATGCCCAAGATGACATTGTAAGGACTCGATGCCGCTACAAGAAGATCCCAGCCAAAGATCTCACCTCCTAGAGTAAGCTCACACTGCCGGCACCAGTGCGTAATCATCGAGTCTGCTCCCGTAGGAGTCTCTAACCGTAAGGATCGAGCCAACGGCTCTGTCGGAATCTCCGAGCTCCGAACAAGGGCAGCGAATATGAAAGAGTGACTCGCTCCTGTGTCTATAAGAACTACAGCAAGGGTGGAATAGACACAGCTCGTACCTCGAATCATCTCCGGCATGTCGTGGTAATAGGCCTCCACTGCCTGGAGTTGTGCTTGTCTCTGCCCGCCAGCCCCCTGTGGTCGGGGCGGGCCTCCTGGTGGTGGTGGTGGCAGAGCCTCAAAGCATCTCCCACCACCTGCTGCTCGGCCAGCTCCTCTGCCTTATCTGCCTCCTCCCTGCGGACCACCACGGTCGACCCTCTGCCTCTGCCTGGGTGGCCCCTCCACCGTCTACTACTCCTCGGTACGGCGGGTTGGGCAGTCACGAGCCATGTGGCCATGCCCGCCGCACGCGTAGCACTGCCAGCCTCTCAAAAGACTGGCTTTGTCCCCCGCACTGCTGAGCCAGTGTCCTGAGGTCGTCTGCGAGAGGGTCTGGTCTGCCTGGAACCCTGAGTCATCCGTCGGCTACCTGCTGCCGAAGACTCCGCTATCTGCCACCCTGCGGTGGGCCTCACTGTGGACTCGACCAGAAAGCTCTCGATCAGAAGGGCTCGCTCTAGCACTCCTGCCTGGGTCGGGATGCTGAGGGAGATCATCGATGCCCTGATCTCGTGTCTCAATCCCTGCTCGAAGGTCCGGGCCCGGAAGAAGGGGTCCCGTACCATGTCGGTCGAGTAGCGAGAAAGATCGGTGAACCTCGTCGCGTACTGGGCGACCATCAAGCTACCCTGCCGCAGTTGAAGAATCTCCTGAATGCGCACCGCACGGAGGGTGGCTGGGACGAACCCTGAGCGGAAGAGGCTCTCGAAGTCCGTCCAGAGAAGAGATGCCTCATCGTGTACCTGGAGCATCAAGCTCCACCATCGTCCTGCTACTGCGTGCAGTAGGCTTGCCGCGAGGATCACCATGAGGTCTGCTGGTGTCCTCACTGGCCTGAAAACTCGAACGACTGCCTCCAGCCAGTCCTCGGCTACCTGGGGGTCCGTCTCCCCACGAAACCTGGGTGGTCGCTGGCGCTGGAACTCGTGTAGAGCTCCGAGGCATCGTGCATCGTCAGCGGTCGGTGCTGGAAGCATCGGGGGCTCGGCGGGTAAAGGTGCCGCCAGTGCCTCTGCTGTCAACGGGCCCTGTACCGAGGCCTCGTCGCTCGGCGGGCTGTCGTCGTGATCTACTCTCAGAACCCTAGCTGGCTGCTATCGTCGGGCCATCCTTAAAGAAAACAAGTGTGCCACGGTCAGAACAGTATACCTGGTGAGCTGACACAAGTAATCATAAAGAAAAATTGAAACACACATGCAATCAATGTTTTCGTGCATTAAGTCGGAAATCAGAAGTCAGGGTCCTGGTGTACAGATACGTCGGCCGCCGCACCAACACTGGACTCCCTGGATAGATAACCACACCCAATACGCTAAACACTATTGCTTCACATAGAAGAAAGATCAGAGTATGTGGTAGAACCGAACTCCTCTGATACCAATTTGTCACAACCCGTCCTCGGGACCCATGCCATGACTACCCCAAGCCCGCCTTCCATAGGCCAGGGGCTGGCGACTAGCACCAAGGCGTAAATCCCAACAAAAGGGAAAGAATTGCCTTTGGAAAGTAAACAAGCACCATAGAGTAAGCAAGCGGAAAAGTAAACACTAAGTAAAACTGTAACAAGCTGTGCTGAAAGTAAAAGGGGCCAGAAATACAAGCCCAACTGTAAAGTACAACTGAAAGGGAAAAACAGCAACTGAAAAGAAAGGTCGCAACGTCGAACCGTCCTCTGGAAGTCCCACCTGAAGGGTGGGTACAAATAGCCTCCACTGCTCCTCGGGTCCACCTGACCGCTCCGAGTACGTCCCGCCCAGTGGTCCACCTCCAGGTACCATCCTGCTCCGCACGACTTCACCACGATCAGCAATGTCCGGCGTCTGCAACCAACACAACGAAGTGCGGGCAAAGCCCGTGCAGGGGTGAGTATAAGCTACTCAGTAGGGACCCTGAGACCCCCGAAGGTCTCCCGAAATCCACAAGGGATAATCCACAAAGGAAAGATACAATCAAAAAGTAACAACCGACACTTCTTAGGTATATGCCCATACATATACCTAAGTCATCAATTTCCGTTCGGCTCCAACGTCCGAGCCCAAGAACAACCCAGTCCACACAGGAAAGCAAAACGTATACCCACACAGGATAGCACAACACAATCCACAAAGGAGAGTAAACAGTAAATCCACACAAGATAGCTCAACACAATCCACAAAGGAGAGTAACACCGGATTCAGCTCACACATGTATACTTCTTCGGATGACGATAAAGATAATCATTGATCCATCTAAGTCGTCGGACCCAAAAAGGATCGATAGGTAACTAACCCCCGCAATGACCCACACAGGATCGGGCCCACACAGGACCTGTAGGCGCTGGCTCACACAGAACCGCTGAGCGCTGACCCACACAGGATCGGACCCACACAGGATCGGGCCCACACAGGACCTGTAGCACTGATCCACGTAGGATCGCTGAGTGCAGTAGTCGTCGCAGTCCACTGAGGATCTCTGCACAGTTGTCGTCGCAGTCCACTGAGGATCTCTGCACGGTCGTCGCCGCAGTCCACTGAAGATATCTGCACGGTCTTCGCTGCAGTCCACTGAGGATCTCTGCATGGTCGTCGCTATCGAAGTAGCAGTCGTAGCCAGCACTAGGGTTCCTGCACACAGCAAGCTCGTTCGGGAGGATCCGCTCCACGAGCCGAGAGGCTAATACATCAACTGACACAAAGTCCGAAGTTGATGTATCTAAAGGTTCCGAATCGTCAACAAGAAATCAACGTCGCAGACGGCGCGTCAATCAGACGCCCGGTCTGAAAGTTATTGGCTTTTTCGTCCTATGGGCCCGGTTGGTTTTTAAGGCAAAACCAACCCGATCATACTCCACCTGCATCCAAACCTCTGGCGGAGTGAACCAAAAGATCCGTCTCACTTAGAGGAATTCAACAAATCTGACGGCACGTCAATCGGACGTTCGTAGCTCAAGATATGAGTGTTTCCGTTCCGAGGGCCCGGTTGGTTTCGTGTACGATCCAACCCGGCCGAACACAAAGTATTCCGAAGCCTTGAGTGAAATATACCAAAATGACCGTCTCGATCCAAGGATCGTGTTGCCGCTGACGGCGCATCGTTCGGAGGCTCGTAGCTCATAATACGGGCATTTGACCGAAAATGGTCAGTAGACGGAGGGCCCGGGCCCGGGCCGACCCGGCCCGACCCCCCCCCCCCCCCCCCCCCCCGGGGTCGGACGAACCGGGTCGACCCGACCCGGTACGGCCCGGCCAGGGCACGGCCAGCCCGGCCCGGCTCGGTCGAGCGGCCGAGCGACGCAGGGGGGAGTCGCCGCCCCCGCGTGACACCCCCGCGGCACCCGCGGGGTGTCGCCCTGGACGACCCGAGCGACGCGGGGGGGAGCCGCCACCCCCGCATGACAACCCCGCGGCATTCGCGGGTGGTCGCCCTAGAAAGCCGGACGCGGCTTCAGCCGCGTCCCGCGCGCGCCGGACCCGCGCGGCCGCGGGTCAGCGGGTGCCGCCGCATCCGGCCGAAGCCGCGGCGGTTCTTCCGGCGGCACGCCGGGGCGTCGCCGCCTCCGGCCACCGGCGCCACCGCCAGCTTTCGCGGGCCACCGGAGTCGCTCCGGTGGTCCGATTTCGTTCCCGTCTGCGCCGCTGCTCCTCCCGGGACTCGTTCTTCACTGCGGAACCATCAAACTTCCGTTGCGGCACGTTCCGTCGTCGCCCGTCAAATTCGCACAACAACAAAGAACGGCGGAAGGTTGTTAGGCCGTGTTCGTTTGGCCCGCACCCTCCGCGTTAGAGATAAACAATGGGAGAAATATATTCAACACATGAAACAACAATTTTTAATGAATTAAAATTGTTCTTATTGTTCAGGTTCTTCACTTTTAAAAGAAATGATCACGGGAATAAAAGAATTATTCACAACAACCCCTACCTCGTCATGTCGTCGCACGCGCGTTCTTCGCGGAAATCGATCGCCATGAAAGGAGGCGATCGTCGTGTCGCGTAAGGAGTCGCGTCGTCGCGGAAGGGCGCCGCGTCGTCCCGGAATCCGGCGTTGCGTCGACGAACTCAACGGACCAAGAAACAACAGATTTAATTATAAATAATTAAATCTGTGTTTTGTTAAAAACCACAAAGGAGATTTAAAAGAAACTCGAAGTCTCTTACCTCAAACAGCTGATCGAAGATTTCGTTGCGGAGGAAGAGACTTCATAGAAGAACGTTGCAGGAAAGGAAACGTCGGCGTCGCGGCGCACGACGTCGCGTCGTTGATTTCCGCAAGTTCGGCATTCTTCGTCGGAGGCTGGCGTTCTTCGCATTCTTCACGTTCTTCGCGAAGAAGGGTGAAGGCACAAGAACTTCTGTCAAAAGCCTCCCAACGGGTAATCCTCCAAAAGTCGGCGTTGGTCTTATTTTATTATTACGCCAACAAACGAAAAAGAGGTAAGTAATGACCCATTAATTCGTAGAATTAATTAAATGAAAGAAACTGCCCATTTAATTCAACGAATAAAACTGCCCAATTAAATGGTGCGTTAAGAATTTAAGAAAACGCGTCAGTTGAATTTCATGATGACGGGTTTTCACGGGCGCGTTACTTAGTGGAAAATAAACGGTGGGGCTCGTGCGGGTCCCACCTCACAAATATCCTACCAAGAGGGTAGAATATTTTTGGATAGCACCATATCAGCATCAACTCAGCTTAAGCCTCTTTAAGCGGCTTCAAGTGGCTTCCAAGTGGCTTAAGTGAAATAAAGTAAAGTTGTCATAAAATTATTTTATTTCTTAACTTTAAACCCGAAAATTAAAAACCACACCCGAGCAAACACAACTCCGGAAGAGGCGTTTCTAAGAAAATACCCGCGCTGCGATTTCATTGGTGCCCTCAGAATTCGATTCCGGGCACCGGTTCAAATGTTAGAAAAACCTGCTCGTCCGTTCACTGAACGTACCTGAGTGAAACTTCGGAAAATTTTTCCGGGCACACCGGGCCTCGGAATCAGGTGCGGTCAGAAACTGCGCTCTTGTAAAATTCCAAAGAAAATTAAGAAAAAAATTCCCTTGAAATTTACGGGTCTTTAAAGCGGGAATGGATAGAAATAACTAAAATATGATTATATATGTTTTTTAAATGTTTTTACTTTTATCTAATAAAAGATAAAGGCTTAAAATACGGAAAGAATTCAATTTTAGGCGTATATGCCCTAGTTTTCACTAAAGGTTCACTTATCGCCTTTTGATGGTGAACCGTCATTAAATATAGTTTTTTTCACTCTTATACATTCTATTGGACCAAATAAAACTCTTCTTTATAATTGGGACATCAAAATTTACTTTTTGTAAATTTTTGGTATTTTTCCGATAAAGTTCCTTTTTTTAATGAATAGTGAAAAATGTTGTATTTTAATTCAAAACCTCTTTTTAATATAACTTATTTATATGATTAGATTATCATTTGAATTGGTTTTAAAGTGAAATTAGAATATATTTTTACCATTAAATCCAATAGTAGTCTTTGGAATTAATGTCACTTTGAAATCGGACTTAAACTAGTGTCAATCTTTTGATACTTATTGTTTCATAAAAACACGTTATTTGCTCTGACAGCGGTAATTAATTATTAAATTAATTAATGAAACTTATATGTTTTGATTTTTTTTAAAATGGACTTCATTTTTGAATTCGGAATATCAAATACAGCTTAGGGTGAATTTTTGGTATTTTTCTGAAAAACTTCAATTTTTGATGAATAGTGAAACCACTAAGTGGTACTTAAAAAATTGATTTTTCATTTAAATGAAATTTTACCACCTCTGTGTTTTGAATTTCAAAAATCTAACATACATGGTTGTCATTAAGAAGTAAAATGTGGTTCAATGGGATTAAAATAATTTTTTGGTGAATAGTAACTTATTAAGTTTTTAATAGCGATTAGAGGTAATTAGTGTAATTTAAGGTAAAAATAATGTTATAATAATATGAAATAAACTTGACACATGTCCTAACCTCATTGGATGTGTCATGGCCGACCAATACAATCCATGGGTCAACTTGGGGACCCCATGAAGCCACTTTGGTTGGAAAATGACATTAATAACTTTTTATTTAAAGTTAAAATAAAAATGTCACAAACATGAGTTGTTTTACTAAAACAATTTTTACATGGGGTTATTCAAGTCATATTTTTGACTATAAATATTAATTGGAAATATAAAACAATTTCCTACATCATGATATTTTTTTTATAATTTTTAGACATTTAATAAATTAAATTATTAATGACACCATGATGATGAATTGATTACCTCATTATTTAACGATTTAAATAAAATGGAAAGATAATGTAAAATCTAAGACCTAAACATGTCCAAAACCTATTGGATGAGTGTATTTCGAACCTTATCACCTTATCCTAGAAAAACATTAATGTGGGACCATTAAAATCCGAAATTCATTCTAAAATAAAGTAACATTTCCTTACTTTCCAAGAGTGCCCCTCCTCTCCTCTTATAAAAGGCCCCCACCTCTACCACCTTACTTACACTTCCAAAGCATTTGTCTCGGCCAGCCCCTGCCCATTTTGTCTCTCCAAATCCCTCTCTTACTCTTTGAACCCTCACATTGGGCAGAAGTCTTCCCAAGGAAGCCTTTGAGCTCAAATCTAAGAGAGTTACCCGATTTTAAGGTGATGTCTTCACTTGTGTTCTTTTGTTTTATTTTGCTTCTACAACCCCATAAACTATTTTTATTCATTTATTTTGTAACAAATCAAGTATCTTCAATATACTAGGATGTTTTTATAAGAAGATTTCGAGCTGCACTTACACACATATACATCTAATGGTTAAAGAACATACTGTTTCTGTGGTTGGCGAATTTCTGCCTCACGAAACGATAATTGTGCAATCTTCTTTTAAACACATTTAATGGTGGCCATTAAGATGTCACCCTATTTATGTATGATATATATTATGTTTATGTTTTTCTTTATGCTTCTTTATTTTTCATTTGTGCTATACCTTTATGGTTTCCATTGTGGTTAAACACGATAATTTCATTTTAAGAAGTGCGGACTACCGCCCCCTCAAAGTGATGTGATTCGTTAATGCCATATGTGGGATGTATAAAGGATGGATTTAAAGTTATTATATATGATTTTATACTGGAATTATAATATACCTATATATCATTATTATTTATTTCCATTAATGTATGAGATATAAATGAAAGTAGCGTTCATGCGTACGTACGGCTTACCGTCTCCATGAACAGTGCATTTCATTTCTTATCCCCAAATGTAATGTACTATTATAAGTACATGTATATAATGTATATATATGATGAATGATACATCTAAATGATTAATATAATTCTGTAATTAAAATATACATACCTCTCATTTAGTTTTAATTCCATTAATATGACAAAGAAATGAAAGTAGCGTTCATGCGTACGTACGGCTTACTGTCTCCATGAACGGTGCATTTCATTTATTACCTCTAAATGATTATGTGATATTATAAATACATGTATATTCTAGATATATATTATATATATTGTATCCAAATCAGTAATGTCATTCTGGATATAAAGAACCTTTGACCACACGAACAACATGTAATTGTAAGAAGTCCACTTTCGACTTAAGAACCAAATATCGACAAAACAAACATTTTTAACTTAAATGATTACATAATTTTTATAACATGGCAATAAGTGATATAAAAGGAATAATGAACTTGGAAAATGTTCTTAAGAAAATAGAAATTTACTCAAGTTTATTATTCAGGACGTTAAAGAACGATCGAGTCAAGTCAGACTCAAGGTAAGGGACTTCGTCTCAATCTCCTTTCATTGAGCCATATTTCGTTTTATACACAACTTTATTTTATACGTTGTATAAACCCCTTTTAATTTTACTTTTATACAAAAGGAATCTTTTTCTATGAAGCGTTTTACAAAACAACAAAGAGGAATGTTTCTTTTAATGTACGCGGTGACAACAACTTTTTCCGCCGCCGCGAGTATTATTTGGTCTTTGGCTTCTTGAACAAGCCGTAATGTTTTTTAAAATGAAATAAATATCATATACTCTTTTATGTATTTTGGTATTGAAAGTGGTTTTTATAATGGATTTGTTATGTCAAAATATTTAAGTGATATATTGCGATCAAAGTGTGGAAATGTTTTCTTTCCATTATATTTGTTTTATGTCTTATGATTTTTATAATGGTACTTGGACATTTGATGGGTGGTTACGTGATAAACCATATGATGGGTGGTGACGTGAATACCAGGACGGGTGGTTACGTTATAACCTCCAATGTATTGGGTATGGAAGTCGGCCGTATGGATATTCCATTAAGTATGTATGGAAGTTGGCCGTATGGCAATTCCCTTAAGTGATATGTGTGGAAGTCGACTGTATGGTTATTCCACTTAAGTATGTTTATGTCCCAAGTTACCTTTATATGTTATGTGTTCTTTATATGGGTTTTATGGTAATCCTTTGGTTAAAAAAGGGTAAGTAATGATATTTTATTCAGTGAAGAGTTTCTACTACTTCATGAAGGTGAAGGTATTACTTTGATAAAGTATACATGGTTTACTTGATGTTTGAAAAACTAACAGTTTTCATTCTTTGTGTATCCCTTACTGAGCTTTTTATGCTCACCCCAAGTTTTTTTTTTGAAATGTTTTTCACAGGAAATAATTTGGAATTGGGTCAAGGATGGGATCAAGGGAAAGTCATGCTATATAAAACATGGAACTAGACATGTTTCTTTTTAATAGTTTTTTTTATTCTATGGAAACTTAGTAGAGGTGTCTACTTTGTAACCTTTTGACATGTAACAGTTATGTCCTAATTCTCTAAAACTCTAAACCTGAAAAGATCCTCAATGTGAATTATTCATTTAATTCAATATTAAGAGATGTTTAAGGTCGGGGCCTTATAGTTGGTATCAAAGGTCGGTTTAGACAACTTTAGGAGTTAGAAAATTGTTAAATTATAAGTTAATTTATGGTACGACTGAAATGATATAGCATTTAAAGATTAATATGTTGCTTCACCTAAGATATTTCTGTGTTCAGAATGGTTTTCCGCAGAGGAAACAAAGCAGCTATGTTGGGACGACATCCGGAGGAAGACAACCTTCCAAATAAGCAACCTGAGATGGTCGGAATCGAAACTGAACAGTTTGTTGCAGTGATGGCACAGTTGACTCAAGCTATAAATGGTGGTGGTATCTATGCACGAGATCAGCCATATCAACCGTAGAGGAACATGTCAGTGGTGGAACATTTAATGAGGCAACATCCCCCATCATTTAGAGGATCATCTGACCCCATGCAAGTTGAAGGGTGGATTAAAGCACTGGAGAAGATTTTTGATGTCATGGGGTGTTCAGAACATCAAAAGGTTAGTCTTGCTTTTTACCATTTTGAAGGTGAAGCTGATCAGTGGTGGTCGATGGTGAAAAATATCATGGATAGTGATGAGATTGAGGATCTTCACTGGGACGAATTCAATGGTATGTTTCTTGAGAAATATTTTCCTAAGGTGGTTCATCTTAGGATGGAAAAACAGTTCCTAGAATTGAGGAAAGAGGATGATTCAGTGGCTACTTATGAAGCAAAGTTAACTTGATTGGCAAGGTATGCTCCAAACTTCATACGAGATCTTGATAGTAAAATAAACTGTTTTTACTCAGGGTTAAAGCCAAAGTATCAAAGGGATTTAGCTTCTCGTTAGTTCAAAATTTATGAAAAACTTGTTCGATGTGCAGAGAAGGTGGAAATGGAGTTTTCCGATGATCAGGTGTTCTATGACAAACAACAGAATAAGATGTCCAGTTGGCAGGAAAAGGGGAAGAATTCATCAAAGAAGCAAGGAGGTAAGAAAACCAAATATCCATCCTATGAGAAGTGTGGTAAAATGCATCCTGGAAAATGTTTATCCAAGTCTGGTAAGTACTTTTGGTGTGGTAAGTCTGGTCATATTGCTCGTAACTGTAAGGAAGATGATCAAGCAGGCAATGAAAAGCCAGTGGTAAGATGTTTTAAGTGTAATGAAATGGGTCATTATGCAAATGAGTGTCTAACGAAGAACTCGACTGGGGGAAAGCAGCCAGACTACAAGCAGAAAGGGGTGGTGAAATCCTTTGCCACAACTTCAGTAGATGTTGGGCCATCGAATGAAGTAGTATCAGGTACACTGTTTGTTTGTTCATGTTACGCCAATGTGTTGTTTGATTCAGGGTCTACATATTATTTCATTTCTGAGAAGTTTTCTAGTAAATTGGAAATTCTATCTCAAGATATGAACCCTGAACTTATGGTAAAAACACTCGGAGGGAACGTTGAGACCAAAAGGAATTATAAGAACCTTCTTATCCTTGTGTGTGGAAATAATATACCAGCAAACCTTATTGTTTTGCCTCTAGTAGAGTTTGATGTTATTTTGGGCATGGATTGGCTTTCTGTTTATCATGCTAAGATTGACTGCAGAGCTAAAATGGTTTCTTTTCAGAAAGATTTTCAGTTTGTGTACAAGAATGAACCCTTGATTTTGATAACATATCAGGAAGTTGAGAAACTAGTAAAAGATGGAAATGAATGTTACCTTGCACATATTGTTGAAAATAAAGTAACTGTTTAGATTAATGATGTTCCAGTGGTAAATGAGTATCTTGATGTTTTTCCTGATGAGTTGCCTGGTATTATGCATGATCGGGAAGTTGAATTTACTGTTGACTTAGTTCCTGATTCTAATACAATTTAAAAACCCCCTTATCGAATGGCTCAAGTTGAACTTTTAGAGTTAAAGAAACAATTGCAGGAGTTATTAGATAAAGGTTTCATTCGACCTAGCACATCACCATGGGGTGCTCCTATCTTGTTTGTTAAAAAGAAAGATGGATCAATGAGAATTTTCATTGATTATAGAGCCTTGAATAATATTACTGTTAAGAACAAGTATCCTTTGCCTCATATCGATGATTTGTTTGATCAGCTCCAAGGAGCTCGGTATTTTTTGAAGATTGACTTGAGTTCGGGGTACGATCAGTTGAAAGTAAAAGAAGCAGATGTTCCGAAGACTACGTTCTATACTAGATATGGCCATTATGAATTTGTAGTTATACCTTTTGGGTTAACCAATGCACCTGCTGTATTCATGGACCTTATGAATAGAATTTTCCATGAGTTCTTGGATAAGTTTGTGGTTGTTTTCATTGATGATATTTTGGTGTTTTCTAAAATTAAAGAGGATCATGAAAGTCATTTAAGGGTTATCTTGCAAACCTTAAAAGAAAAGAAACTATATGGAAAATTCAGCAAGTGTGAGTTTTGGTTACAACAAATTTCTTTCCTGGGTCACATTGTTTCAAAAGATGGCATAACTATTGATCCTGCTAAAACAAAAGTTGTTTAAGAATGGCCAAGACCCACAAATGTAACTAAGATCCATAGTTTTCATGGTTTTGCAGGTTACTACCGAAGGTTTGTTGAAAAAATTTCACGGTTATCTAGTCCAATGACTAAGCTAACTCGTAAGGGTGTTAAGTTCATCTGGACAAAATAATGTGATGATTGTTTTCAGGAGTTGAAAAGAAGATTGGTGAATGCTCCAGTTTTGGCACTTTCTTCCATGAATGGTGAGTTTTTTATATACAGCGGTGCTTAGTTGAAGGTACTTGGTTGTGTCCTTATGCAGAATGATCAGGTAATTATTTATGCTTCACGTCAGTTGAAAACTCATGAGGTAAATTACCCTACACATGATTTTGAATTAGCTGCTGTTGTTTTTGATTTAAAAATTTGGAGGCATCATTTGTATGGATTAAAGTGTGAAATATATACTGATCACAAAAGTTTAAAGTATATATTCACTCAGAAAGAATTGAACATGAGACAGAAAAGATGGCTGGAATTAATCAAGGATTATTATTGTACAATTCATTACCATCCGGGAAAAGCAAATAAAGTGGTCGATGCTTTGAGTCGAAAAAGTAATGCTTCATTAACCATGCTACGTTTGGAACAAGATCCTTTGGTTTTTGATTTGAAAAACTTTGGCATAGAAGTTGTTGGTGCAAGAAGTTCTTCTATTTTGTTTCAGGTATCAGTGAGATCGTCCCTATCAGACAGAATTAAGAAAGCAGAGGGAAGACAGTGAGTTGCAGAAAAAGGTAGAGCTAGTTCAGAAGGGTAAGTTGCCTGAATTCAACATTGATAATGATTGTGTTTTGAGGTTTGGGAAGAGATTATGTGTCCCTGGTGATTCACAGTTGAAGAATGAGTTGTTATGTGAGGCTCATAGTTCCCCATTTTCAGTTTATCCTGGCAGTACTAAGATGTACAGGGATCTACGGGAGTATTACTGGTGGGATGGAATGAAAAGAGATATTGCTGATTTTACTGTGAAGTGTTTGACTTGTCAGCAGGTTAAAGCAGAGCGGAAGTTACCGAAAGGGATGCTTCAGCCTTTACCAGTTCTAGAGTGGAAATGGGAGAATATATCCATGGACTTCGTTGTGGGATTTTCGAAGACACCTCGAGGTAATAATGCAATCTAGGTTATTGTTGATCGCTTGACTAAATCTGCTCATTTCCTTGCCATACGAGATAATTTTTTCTTAGATCAACTTTCCCATTTGTATCTTAAAGAGATAGTCAGGTTACATGGATTTCCTCTCTCCATTGTATATGAACGTGATCCCAGGTTTACTTCTAACTTTTGGAAAGGCCTTAAAAAGTCGTTGGGTACTGAATTAAATTTTAGTACAGCTTTTCATCCGCAATCAGATGGGTAGTCAGAACGAACAATTCAGAACTTGGAGGATATGCTACGAGCTTGTTCGATGTATTATTAGGGAAGTTGGGACCAACATCTTTATTTGGTTGAGTTTTCTTATAATAACAGTTTTCATTCCAGTATACAGATGGCACCATTTGAGGCATTATATGGGAAGCGGTGTCGAACTCCAGCATTTTGGGATGAAGTGGGTGAAAGGAAGCTGATGGGACCATAATTGGTAGAAGAGATGGCAGAAAAAGTTCATTTGATTCAGAAACACACGAGAATAGCTCAGAGCAGGCAGAAGAGTTATGCGGATAACTGGAGGAAGGATCTATCTTTCAAGGTAGGTGATCATGTTTTTCTCAAGGTTTCTCCATGGAAAAGTGTGATGAGATTTGGAAAGAAAGGAAAGCTGAGTCCAAGGTTCATTGGACCATATAAAATTCTGGAGAAAGTTGGATCAGTTGCTTACCAAGTGGCTTTACCTACGATTTTATCTCAAGTACACAATGTTTTTCAAGTTTCGATGTTGAGAAAGTATATGCCAAATCCATCTCATGTTTTGAGTCCAGAGGTAGTTCAGCTGGAGGAGAACCTATCTTATGAAGAACAACCAGTCCAGATTCTTGACCGAAGAGAGCAAGTGTTGCAAAATAAGGTAATTCACCAGGTAAAGGTTTTGTGGAAAAACCATATTGTTGAAGAGGCAACATGGGAATCTGAAAATGCTATGAGGGATAAATACCCCCACTTATTTTGATAAGTGAATAAAATTCCGAGGATGCAATTCCCAAAAGGGGGGGAAGGATGTAACATCCCAGGTAAATAATGAATAAAAAATTTTCATATTTATTAATATTTATGAATTAAATATTAATTTTACTTTAAAGGGGTTTCTATGTTCGATAGTGTACCCGATACGCAACAAAGAGTTTCTTTGAAATCTTATGTTGCACACTAGTAATAAAATAATATTATTTTAAATGGTAGTTAACACATAGCCGTTGTATTGGTGGGAATGGATAGATAAAACTAAAATATGATTATATATGTTTTTTAAATGTTTTTACTTTTATCTAATAAAAGATAAAGGCTTAAAATACGGAAAGAATTCAATTTTAGGCGTATATGCCCTAGTTTTTCTAGTTTTCACTAAAGGTTCACTTATCGCCTTTTGATGGCGAACCGTCATTAAATATAGTTTTGTTCACTCTTATTCATTATATTGGACCAAATAAAACTCTTATTTAGAATCAGGACATCAAAATTTACTTTGTGTAAATTTTTGGTATTTTTCCGATAAAGTTCATTTTTTTAATGAATAGTGAAAAATGTTGTATTTTAATTCAAAACCACTTTTTAATCTAATTTATTTATATTATTATATTATCATTTTAATTGGTTTTAAAGTGAAATTAGAATATATTTTTACCATTAAATCCAATAGTGGTCATTAGGATTAATTTTACTTTGAAATCGGACTTAAACTAGTGTCAATCTTTTGATACTTATTATTTCATAAAAACACACTATTTGCTCTGACAGCGGGAATTAATTATTAAATTAATTAATGCAACTTATATGTTTTTAATTTTGTAAAATGGAATTCATTTTTAAATTCGGAATATCAAATATAGGTTAGGGTGAATTTTTGGTATTTTTCTGAAAAACTTCAATTTTTGATTAATAGTGAAACCACTAAGTGGTACTTAAAAAACTGATTTTTCGTTTAAATGAAATTTTAACACCTATGTGTTTTGAATTTCAAAAATCTGACATACATGGTTGTCATTAAGAAGTAAAATGTGGTTCAATGGGATTAAAATAATTTTTTGGTGAATAGTAACTTATTAAGTTTTTAATCGCGATTAGAGGTAATTAGTGTAATTTAAGGTAAAAATAATGTTGTAATAATATGAAATGAACTTCACACATGTCCTAACTTCATTAGATGTGTCATGGACGACCAATAAAATCCATGGGTCAACTTGGTGACCCCATGAAGCCACTTTGGTTGGAAAATGACATTAATAACTTTTTATTTAAAGTTAAAATAAAAATGTCACAAACATGAGTTGTTTTACTAAAACAATTTTTACATGGGGTTATACAAGTCATATTTTTGACTATAAATATTAATTGGAAATATAAAAAGATTTCCTACATCATGAATTTTTTTTTATAATTTTTAGACATTAAATAAATTAAATTATTTATGACACTATGATGATGCAGTGATTACCTCATTATTTAACGATTTAAATAAAATGGAAAGATAATGTAAAATCTAAGACCTACACATGTACTAAACCTATTTTATGAGTGGATTTAGAACCCTTATCACCTTATCCTAGAAAAAAATCAATTTGGGACCATTAAAATCTGAAACTCATTCTAAAATAAAGTAACATTTCCTTACTTTCCAAGAGTGCCCCTCCTCTCCTCTTATAAAAGGCCCCCACCTCTACCACCTTACCCACACTTCCAAAGCCTTTGGCTCGTCCATCCCCTGCCCATTTTGTCTATCCAAATCTCTCTCTTACTCCTTGAAGCCTCACTTTGGGAAGAAGTCTTTCCAAGGAATCCTTTGAGCTCAAATCTAAGAGAGTTACCCGATTTTAAGGTGATGTCTTCACTTGTGTTATTTTGTTTTATTTTGCTTCTCCAACCCCCTAAACTCTTTTTATTCATTTATTTTGTAACAAATACAGTATCTTCAATATTCTAGGATGTTTTTATAAAAAAATTTCGAGCTACACTTACACACATCTACATCTAATGGTTAAAGAACATACTGTTTCTGTGGTTGGCGAATTTCTGCCTCACGAAACGATGATTGTTCAATCTTCTTTTAAACACCTTTAATGGTGGCCATTAAGATGTCAACATCTTTATGTATGATATATATTATGTTTATATTTTCCTTATGCTTCTTTATTTTTCATTTGTGGTATACCTTTATGGTTTCCATTGTGGGTAAACACGATAATTTCATTTTAGGAAGTGCGGACTACCTCCCCCTCAAAGTGATGTGATTCGTTAATGCCATATGTGGGATGTATAAAGGATGGATTTAAAGTTATTATATATGTTTTTATACTGTAATTATAATATACCTCTATATCATTATTATTTCTTTCCATTAATGTATGAGATAGAAATGAAAGTAGCGTTCATGCGTACATACGGCTTACCGTCTCCATGAACGGTGCATTTCATTTCTTATCCCCAAATGTAATGTACTATTATAAGTACATGTATATAATGGATATATATTATGAATGATACATCTAAATGATGAATATAATTATGGAATTAAGATATACATACCTCTAATTTAGTTTTAATTCCATTAATATGACAAAGAAATGAAAGTAGCGTTCATGCGTACGTACGGCTTACCGTCTCCATGAACGGTGCATTTCATTTCTTACCTCTAAATGATTATGTGATATTATAAATACATGTATATTATAAATATATATGATATATAAGATATACAAATCAGGAATGTCATTCTGGATATAAATAACCTTTGACCACACGAACAACATGTAATTGTAAGAAGTCCACTTTCGACTTAAGAACCAAATATCGACAAAACAAACATTATTAACTTAAATGATTAAATAATGTTTATAACATGGAAATAAGTGATATAAAAGTAATAATGAACTTGAAAAATGTTCTTAAGAAAATATAAATTAACTCAAGTTTATTATTTAGGACGTTAAAGAATGATCGAGTCAAGTCGGACCCGAGGTAAGGGACTTCGTCTCAATATCCTTTCATTGAGGCATATTTCGTTTTGTACACAACTTTCTTTTATACAGTGTATAAACCCCTTTGAATTTTACTTTTATACAAAAGGAATCTTTTTCTGTGAAGTGTTTTACAAAACGACAAAGAGGAATGTTTCTTTTAATGTACGCAGTGACAATGACCTTTTGTGCCGCCGCGAGTATTATTTGGTCTTTGGATTCCTGAACAAGACGTAACGTTTTTTAAAATGAAATAAATACCATATACTCTTTTATGTATTTTGGTATTGAAAATGGTTTTTATAATGGATTTGTTATGTCAAAATATTTAAGTTATATATTGTGATCAAAGTGTGGAAATGTTTTCTTTCCATTATATTTGTTTCATGTCTTATGATTTTTATAATGGTACTTGTACATTTTATGGGTGGTTACATGATAAACCATATGACGAGTGGTGCCGTGAATACCTGGACGGGTGGTTACGTTATAACCTCCAATGCATTGGGTATGGAAGTTAGTCGTATGGCTATTCCATTAAGTATGTATGGAAGTTGGTCGTACGTCTATTCCATTAAGTGATATGTGTGGAATTCGACCGTATGGTTATTCCACTTAAGTATGTTTATATCCCAAGTTACCTTTATATGTTATGTGTTCTTTATATGGGTTTTATGGTAATCCTTTGGTTACAAAAGGGTAAGTAATGATATTTTATTTAGTGAAGAGTTTATACTACTTCATGAAGGTGAAGGTATTACTTTGATAAAGTATACATGGTTTACTTGATGTTTGAAAAACTAACAGTTTTCATTCTTTGTGTATCCCTTACTGAGCTTTTTATGCTCACCCTAAGTTTTTTTTGAAATGTTTTTCACAGGACATAATGTGGAATTGGGTCAAGGATGGGATCAAGGGAAAGTCATGCTATATAAAACATGGAACTAGATATGTTTCTTTTTAAGAGTTTTTTTTATTCTATGGAAACTTAGTAGAAGTGTCTACTTTGTAACCTTTTAAGATGTAACAGTTATGTCCTAATTCTCTAAAACTCTAAACCTAAAAAGATCCTCAATGTGAATTATTCATTTAATTTAATATTAAGAGATGTTTAAGGCCAGGTCCTTATAATTTAACAACCCATGATAGTGATAATAGTATATAAACATAATTTACAACAGATTCTCATGATAGTGGGAAGAAGAAGAAAAAAAATATAAAAATAAAATAATTTCTTCCTTTTATGGATTTATATATTATTCTTCTACCAAGAACTCTCTCTTGGGTGATTATATCCCTATAAATAGGAAGTGGTACACTAAATTATTTATTACCCAATATCTAAGAGTAGTTAGGGGTCATAATTCTAAGTCATTGTGTGGTTAGGGAGGTAGATGAGAAGTATTTGGTTAATCTCTCCAAGGTGCATGGTTTTGAAAACCATAGACCAACTGTGTGGTTTAATCTATCCACCTGCCTTTGAATAACATGGTTAGATAAGCCATGTGAAAAATGTGTGGTCCACATTTTCCCTTCAATTTATATTTTTCACCATTCATGGGTGATCCCTCATAGTTATGCAAGTCATGAGGTAACCATGTGAGTGTGCCTCATTATTTTTTCCCTCATGTAGTTTCTTGGGTTGGGGTGTACAATAGATGAATTTAATAAGAAACCATGTGTCATAGAATAAATTCTAAAATGACACCATTTTTCCTTTGAAACTCCTTTTTAATGAAAACTTTAGAAAACTTTTCATTATTTGACCATTTTTTCCTATAAAAACACATTAATTCCATAAACATGAGATATCAAAATTTAATATTCATTTTAAGTAATAATTTATTGTGATATTGTCATATTCACACTAGTTTATCAAGATCCCCCACACATAATCAATTATTCTACCTTAAACAATTACCTATAAAATCATTCTAAAGATTCCAACCTAGAAACAAGTAGAAATATCATGAGTTATATTACTCAAATAAACACAAGTTTGAATAAAACATTATTAAAAATATTTCATGAACTCTTCAACACATACCACCCTTTAAAGAAAGTAATAAAATTACAATAAAGTTTTAATTTCTATGTTTCGATAGTCAAATCATTGTATTCTAAAATTTTAAATTTCCCTTCTCAAGTTAAAATAAATCCCCAATATCAATTTCCACATCATCGTATGCTCATATTGGTTGAAAAAATATTTCATTTACACTAAATAGTGGTTTATAACATTAATATTTGTTAGGAAAACTAAATTTCATTCATGGACATCTTATAACTCAAAACTATTCCATGTTTTACCATAACATTGCACCTTGTTTAATTAAGTACTAAATTTTTCTGCCACATATCTCTAAAATCAGATATAAATATTTCAAGAAAGAATTGAATTAATTTTTTTAAATAAAAAAATCATCCATAAAGACCTCTAAAATTGGTTCTTCTATATTATTGATGATAAAAATCTGAAAACAATGAAATTTAGTTAGAGTGTTCCATACATCAAACAACATTTTATGATAAGAAAATGTTTCATACGAGAATATAAAAGCACTCTTATATTGGTTTTCTAAAAAAATGTTCATTTTTTTATACCATAAATAGTTATCTAAGAAACAATATAATTGTTTTCATGATAAATTCTCTAGGATTTAATCCCTGAAGGGATGAGAAAAATGGTCTTTTGGGTGGAATTATTTAACTTAAAGTATTATATGCATACCCTGTTGTCTGTGAGTGTCCTCTAGTGAATTACCTCATTATTCTTATTTGAGATCATAGTAATGCCTCTATTATTTTTTACAATTTCTAAGGGTCTTATATATCGTCTATTTGAGATGGGATATATTATTCCTATACTAATGGTTTGCTGACCTATTTTTTAACAAACTTCTTCATTAGAGGTTTCATAATTAGTTGTCTTTCTCAAGTTAGATTATCTCCTTATTCCAAAATAACCTTTTGGGTGAAAACATTAGGGTTGATCCCTTCATGACTAGTGATAGTCCACCCAATAGCTTTATTCCTTTTTCAACACTTATAATAGTTTAAATTATCGATCATTTTTTAGAGAGGAATTTAGAATAACTATAAATGTTTCCTTCTTCTCTAAATAGGCTTATTTCATTGATGAAATTAAGTTTTTAATGATAACTAAGTAACTATCATGACCAAACCCACTAGGGACATCCTGGACAATGGAAGACTGAGCTGAAACACCCCCAATCCCACCTCTATAAGCTAAGGGCTAGTCACAAGATCTGAAATTCATAACTAATATGGGAGAAATTTTCTTAAATATCCTATATTCACTCACCCAAACATTTATATAAAAGAGTTAAGATGAATAGTAATAAAATACAGTAACATCTAGAGTAAAAATCATGTATGTAATAATCTCAAGGTAATACCAAGAGTGTGATAGCGGAATCTAAAAATAAAGAGGAAAAATATATGTCCAACTAAAACAGATGTCCCAACCTAATAATAATTGGAAAAGGAATCCTGAGAGAGCCTGGCTCTAGATCTCCAAGATCTGACCACCATATACAATCAAATTCACTTGATTATCCCTATGATCCTCTAAAATGACTATCGACCTATCATTCCTCTTCATAAGACATGAAACATGTGGGGAAATCCCATGCAGAGATGAGTATATACGTACCTAATAGGATGCCTAAAAAACTCAAGGGAAGTAATAAGAGACATGATTGAAGTGTTCATCTTAGCCTAAAGTAAGAGGTAAACAAAACCCAATAACAAAATATATATACTCTCATATAAGAATCCCATAAAAAAGATAAATTGGATCTCCATCTCATAGCCTGACCCAGGAAAGAGTCTTCCAATACTTCCAATGGTACATCATCGATATACAATATCTCGTGTGTATATCCAAAAAAAGTAACTATATGGAGAACTCACACCTCACCACTATGTCACACAATATAGGGAAACAAAATATAATTATAGGAACCATGCCCAAGTCTATTAGGGGGTAACACACAGTATATAGAGGAACCATGCCCGTGTACAACAGGAGGGTTCCACTCAGTAGTTAGAGAACCAATTACCTAATATAGTAGGAGGGTTCCACTCCATAGGTAGAGGCCTCATACCCTAATAAAATATGTGGGTTAAACTAAATAAGTAGAGGAACCATACCCTGATACAACTGGAGGGAACCAATTGGTAGGTAGAGGACCCATTCCCTGATACAACAGAAGGGTGTCACTCTATAGGTAGAGGACTCATTCCCTAATACAATGGGAGGGTTCCACTCTATAGGTATAGTAACCATGCCCTCATATTACAAGAGGGTTCCACTTATTAGTTAGAAGACTTATTCCCTGATGTAACAGGAGTGTGCCACTTAGTAGGTAGAGGACCCACGACCTGATACAATAGGAGGATTCTACTCATTAGGTAGAGGAAAAATGTCCTTATATAATAGGAGGGTTCCACTAAGTATGTAGAAAAATCATGCCCTGAAACAACTTTATGGTGCCACTTAGTATGTAGAGGACCCACTCCCTATTCCTTAAGGGGGTACCACTCAGTATTTTGAGGTGTATAATGGGATTTTCAACCCCAATATCTCTTTGATGATCTTTCTTGACCACTATTGTTGTTTATTGCCACCTATGGAAGCTTTATGCTCTGAACATATCACATAATATCTTAAAATCCACTATGAAGGCCACTGTCACTTTCTATATGGGAAAACACTCTGGATAGGCTACTCATGTGACAAAATATGACTCAAAATGAAAGAGATACAAGAGATATAAGTTTTAAAAATAAGTACACAACATTTATGTGGGGTCACATGGCATGTAGCCTCACCTGGATTCTTAGATGTGTCCCTTAAATCACACATTTTGGCTAGCCATATAGTACTACACATAATGTAAGGGTACTACACTTCATGTCTTGGAAACTCGATTCCAAGCCATGTGCTCCAGGCCATGCCAATGTCTTTTGGTCTATGTCCGTGTACTCTCAGAGTACATAGTGTTTCCACCAACATGGGGTCCTAGGCATGTGTAGTTGTTACACAACCTACATTTTTATGGAGGTTCACCTTGAGTGTGTCCCTATCCACATATTATGTGATCCTTATCTTCACAAAAACCCTAGACACCTCAACTGGGTGGGGATACACAGCATTTTCTCCTTTGACTACATTATATATAGTCACGTTTTTGCACAAAAACTCTAGTTTCTTCACACATCATTGAACCTAGATCTCTCCCCACCAAATGTGTTTTTTGATCAGTGGAAAAGGGGGGTAAAAATATCTAACCTTCAATTTCGACCGTCCATTGGCTATAAATCGAAATTCTATCTTCCAAATGAATCTCACATGCTACCCGACAAGCCACTTATCACTGTCACTTGGTCTCGGATCCCAAATAACTAGGATTCATGACCCAAATCCAATAGAGAACCTTGATCCATCAAAAAATCACTATCTTAATCATTTTCACCCCACCTATTTGATTCTGAAGATCTAGTCATGCTCTCTCTCGCTCGGTAAAGTCAAACTATTTCCCCATTGGAAAACAATAAAGAAAGCAAATAAAGATTGGGGGAAAGCCCGAGAATTAAGGTGAATCAATCATCCCACAAGTGTTCTTGGGAAACAATTTTATAATATAGGATAATTGGGGTTAAACCATGGCATTTAAATATTACAATAAAATATATGAATTATTCTTCAATAGGGATCATGTTATGGGTGGAAAAACATATAATCGAAAGCATATTACAATTCATGATTCAATTATTTAATCAAAATTGTATTAAAACCACAATCTAAAAGCCCTACCTCATGATTGGATTGTTCTTTGGTGAAGAAATAATTTTCCAGTGATGGGGGAGATCTGCTGCATTGGTTGTCTATCAAAAAACCTTGATCTGGTCATTGGTTATCATGTGATCTTGATTTTCTAATAAAGAATAGTGGAACCTCCTCTCAATGATCCTTGGGTTATGCGGATAACCCTAGTGATTTTCTATAACAGCTTATTTATAGAGGAAAAATGGTTTTGTTTATTAAATGGCTT
This sequence comes from Viscum album, assembly GCA_963277665.1. Taxonomy (NCBI): domain Eukaryota; kingdom Viridiplantae; phylum Streptophyta; class Magnoliopsida; order Santalales; family Viscaceae; genus Viscum; species Viscum album. The sequence goes on along the minus strand of OY728161.1, from coordinate 51,301,881 downwards.
GATTAAATTAATTAATTAATTAATTCACTTAAAGTACCCTCCAACGGTTGCCTCATCCAAACATTCAGCACTGAACAACTTTAGCTTGCACCAAGGGTAAATTTCACACTTCATATTCAACTGTAGTCTCAAAATTCTGATCTGGGAATCCTATAAAGAGATATTAGATTATTTATGAAAAATTATGCATTCATGATATAATATATGTTTAATATTTTTATAAAATTATTTTCAGGCTCACCATGCCTCATAATTGCATGTCGTTCTAGACTTATCTCAAAAAATATACCCTAATTTATTTCAATGTCTTACAATATAAAAATAGCATGTTCAAATTATTCTATACTTTAATATTTTCATTGATGAAAAGAAAAAGACTAAGTAAGAAGGTGAGGATACTGAGCCTTCATCTGCCTCTCCCAATCCCTGGAGCTCTCCTATATGCTCTCATGCTTCCACAACACAAGAAACAAGTAAATAGTCTATCCATGCAGGATCCTCTCACATCCGTACTTTATCTTCAGTAGTTACTCTAGGAAAGTGTCCCCATCCTAAATAACTAGCTCTCCCTAGTCAATAACGTGAATTAGATCATGCATGTATCACCTTAGTTGCAACACATAGAAGACTACATGTGCCTGCTCCAACTATGGGGGTAAGTCATGGTGGTAAGAAACCTCAAAAATCCTATAAAAGGTCTAAAAGTACATAATGAACCTTGAGGATAGACTCACTTCTAGGTCAGATCTCTATAATCTTCATCATGGGGAGACTCTCATGAAAATATAGTCTCCTTTCGTGAATCACAAGGGCCTACAATGTCAATCTGTATAATATTTTGGCCTACTTTGGGATTTCCTCATCTTCTTGTGGATCACCTGGACCTTCTTCACTATCTCATGCACCATATATAGCCAAATAAGAGATGCCTTATTGATCTTAGTTGAAGATAAGGGTGACTTGAAGGGTCTCCCGTACATGGCCTTGAAATGTTCCATGTTGATTGAATAGTGATACCTATTATTATAAGAAAATTATACCAAAGGTAAGTGATCCTCCTAGATCTGGCCAAAGTAAAACACTCAATCCCTCAGCTTATCATCTAGCACCTAGATAGTACACTCGTTTTTTTTATCCATATGGGTGTGAAAATATATGTGCGTCCTCAACTAGGTCTCGAATGCCTCTTCCAAGCCTATCCAAAACTATGACATAAACTGTGTATCATGATTAGAGAATATCATCTAGGGTATCCCATTAAGGCTTATAATTTCCCATATGTACAACTTCCCCAAACTCTCCACTGAACTCTACTCTCTACTATCTTGTAAGTGTGCTGATGTGGTAAGTCATTCAACTATCATCCAAATGGAATCGTTGCCTCTCACTATCTATGGAATCCCTATCACAAATTCCATGGATATTCCACCCCATTTTCACTTTGGGATCTCAAGAGGATCAAAAAATCTATCCAAACTTGGTTCTCATCCATCACCTATTTACATGTGAGATATTGAGAGACAAACTCCGCCATTCTCTGCCTCATGACAGCCCAAATAAACTACCACTAAAGGTCCTTTAACATTTTACCAACACTGATATGAACAAACAAAGTTGAATTTTGAAACTCCATCATCATCTCTTCTTAAATCGTAACTAAAACCACATTCCTTCCTTAGAAAAGGATGACATGATTCCCTCTTTCAGTGAATCAATCTGGTGAATATCCTGAGGATATCTGGTCCTGAAGGACCTCATAGTCAATGTCTCACAACTATGCCTCCCTCAAACACTAGATACATGGATGAGTTAACACCATCAACTAAAGATAAGCTACACCATCCTATTCTACTAGTTTCAATTGTAATGAAGACAACTACTCAGATGCCACCTCAACCAAGAAAGCCTGGGACTTCCTACTAATGGAATCATCCACCACGTTCCCCTTCTCAAGATTATAAACTATCTAAAAATAGTATTCATTCAGGAACTTCAACCAGTTCCTCTACCTCATGTCTAGATCTTTATGTGTGAATAAATACCTAAAACATTGATGGTTCGATTAAACAACACAGAGTTCTCCGATAAGATAGTGTGTCCACATCCTCAGGGAAAAGACAATCACTTCCAACTCTAGGTCATGATTATTGCAGTCATACTCATGGGGTCTCAAATCCCTCAACCCATATATGATCATTACCTACCTATACATCAACACGCAACTGAGCCCATCTCTATAGGAATCACAATACAATATGTACTCCATGACATCCTATGGTAGTTTAAAAACAAGATCACTCATTAGTCTTAGCCTCAAATACTTAAAGTCACTTTGAAACTACTCATTCAAGGTAATAATATTCCCTTTCAACGTCAGGGGGTAAAAGGGGAGGAAATCTTGTTGAATTCGTCCACAAACCTCCTATAGTACCCAACAAAGCTATGAAAACTACACACATCTGATATTCTCATGGGTGGATCCCAAAAAATCGTGACATAGATCATTTCAAGATCCACTAAAAATCCATGATCAGAAATTACATTCCCAAGAAAGTTAAAATCTTTGATCTATAACTTGAACTTCAATTGATTACCATAAATCTAGTGCTCACAAAGAAATTTTATGATCGTACTCAAGTGATCTTCATGATTCTCCTCTAATATATAATTAATTAGTATTTCATCAATGAATATAACCACAAATTGGTCCAATATGGGTGTAAGATCTAATTCATCAAATCTATAAACACATCAAGGGATTTTTCACACCAAAAGGAATCACTTGGAACTCAGAGTGTCTATAGCGACATCAGAATGTCATCTTCAGAATATAAGCCTTGTGAACCCTCAACTTGTGGTATTTATAGTTGAGATTGATCTTGGAGAACTATATCGCATCTTTCAACTGGTCAAATAGATCATCAATCTTCAAGAATGGGTACTTTTTCTTTATCATTTCCCAGTTCAGGAAAGGATAATCAAAACAAATCTTTGATATCTCATCTTCTATTTTAACAAACAACATTGGAGCAACCCATGGGGAAACACTGGGTTTAATAAATCCCTTATCTCAAAGTTCCTCCAACTACAACCTCATATCTTCGATCTTAGTAGGTGCCATCAAATATACCATAGAAGATTTCACAATGGTATTGAGGTGAAATTTGATGCAAAACTGCACCTTCCACCTCAGAGGTATTCCCAAAACATTCTCCTAAATGAAATCCATATAATCTTCCATGACTAAAGTTACCTAGATTCCTGAATATATTGTTGTATAAAGGGATAAAATCACCAACTAATGGGTGGTGGGTTGAATATTCCTTTTTATAAGACCCACTTGCTCCACCATGAGATCTCTCTCACCCACAAAGAAGAATCTCATCCCATCCATCTAAAGGCATCTGACTCATCTACAGTGAGAGTAAATCTTGGATCACACCATGGAAAACTATACCATAACAAAGATAATGTCATAAGGTCTCATTTTTATGACCAAGAGGTCCCAAAAGAAACTCTCTCTGCCAATCAATATCTCTCACTAATGGAGGATATGAGATATCAATGAATCATTCCCTATAGGAACCTCAAGGAAAAGATGGTGGGATAAAGTATCAAATGTGAGGCCTAGCTCTTCCAGTAGGAGTAAGGAGATTAAGGAATGAATTTAACCTATTTATACTAGTTTTGTATAATGAGTATAATAAACAAATATCATACCTCTAATCATATCATGTGATACAGGTTCATAAGCTTCCATAGACTATAGTTGCTTGTGGACTTGAGAACTATCTCTAGGAGCCTGGCGTGGGCCTCTTGGTGGTGGTGGAAGAACTAGATCATAATTTCATCCAATACCAAAATATCCTCCTCTTGGAGCCCAATATAATCTTCTTCCATCTCTACCTCCCTAAATATTTCTCTATCCATGCCTGGGAGAACCATGATCACAGAGTTGTCTCTATTCGGGCGGTCTATCTGCTACATGTCTATCTTCATTAGAATATCGGGTCAAGAAATCACATTCCATGTGACCTCGCACATCAAATTCACTGCATCACCCCTATCCAAGATACCCTAGTACACTATACAGTCCCTAATCTGCATAACCACATGCCTGAGTATGGTCATGGGAAGATCTCTTATGCCAAGACCCTGCCAACTGGTGAATGCTAGATATTGTGGATGAATTAGCACTATGACATCCTCTACTAGGTCCGGCTACATGGAATCCCTCAGATAGTAAGGTCTCTATCACTATTTCCCACTATGGTACCATATCATGTGTGGGAATGAATAGACATATCACAATGAAATAGATTTCTCTACGGAGGTCCTACTCAAACATCCATGTCTGGAAGTAACCATCCTGAATCAGGTTGAAGGAGTACTTTGTAAGATCAGTAAGCCTTGTAGTGTACTCAAGAACTATCATCTCTCCAAAATTTAGCTCCAAAATCAATTGAATAGGAACTGAGTTTTAGAACAAGGGGTATTTATCCCCAAAAAAAATATTTTTGGATTCATACCATTATAGTTTTGACTCATCATGTATTGGAAAGACTAGACGCCACCAGAACCATGTTGCTCTATGGAGAAGACTAGCTACCAACACCACCATCTGATCAGTCGGTGTTTTTACAATCATGAAAACTTAGATCACTAACTCAAACCAATCCTCTACTACCAAGGGATCTGGCTCACTGTGGAACCTCACTAGCCTCATGAATTGAAACTCATGGAGTGTGATAATCTTGAACACATCCTCATCTTACTCTACTTGTGTAATGTACTATTCGACAAGCATGGGTACTACTACCTTCCTTCTTGGAGGAATTATCTCATGATATGGCCCATAAAATGAGGCATCATCACTCATCATATCATCATCATGATTCTTAATCAGCAACTTGGATGGCTTTATTCAAGGATGAATCCTAAAAATTTATCAAGATGTAATAAAGAAATATGAGTATATATATATTATGATATGACTCAAGATAGAAATTCAAACAAATCAATATTATATGATGCATGTGTCATTTTTACCTTTAACTAATTTCTCTGTATGTCAAGTCAAAATACAAGTATTCAGAGTCCCTGTGAATGGATTTCTTGACCTCTACACCAACACTGGGTTCCCAGGCCTAAAATCTTCACTCGATACACTTTGAGACGGTTTCCCAACATTTCCAATCCAACCTCTTAAGGAGACAAAGATCCAAAATCCCATCCTAAGGTCAAACCAGTTCTAATACAAATATTTCATGACCTAACCCACCATGGCCCACTTTTATAGCAAAAGAATGAGCTAAAACTACCCATTTCCTACCTCTATAGGGCAGGTGTTGGTGATAAGCATTGAAAAGAATAACTAAAATGGGATTCCATTTCCTAAAGTACCTACACACATGTACCCATCCATATCCATGTAGAAGTGTAGAGTAATAATAATTAAATATAGTAAAATCTGGAGTAAAAAAAACTACATGTGATAACCTATAAGTAATAAAAAGAGTTCATAGAGAAATATAAAAAGTAAAGGAGAAAAATTCATAACTAACCAGAACATATGTCCCAACCTAACAATAACTGGAAAATGAATGATGAAATAGCCTAACTCTAGATTTCCAAGCCCCGAACACCGTGAAAGATCATATGCACCAGAGTATCCCTATGCTCTACTAAAATCACCACTGACATGTATTTCATCTATATAAGACATGACACATTCATCCAAATACCATGTAGGGGTGAATATATACATACCCCGTAGGATTCCATGAAAATTAGAGGAGAGAAATGTGAGACATGATAGAAGTAGTCAGATTATCCCAAAGAAAGAGGGAAACAAGACCTAACAATAAGAATATATATGATCAAATAAGAAACCTAAAAAATAGATAAAGGGGATCTCTATGTCATAGCACAGCCCAAGAAAGAGTCTACCAATAGTTTTAAAGTTCCATCATCATTTCCCAGTATCTCTTTTATTTTTCTGAACAAGTAACCATGTGGAGAACACACAACTTAAAAGTGTGTTGAATAGTCATGGGGAACATTCTCTAAGTAGAAGTCCCATGACCTAGTTTGTTAGGGGGTACCAATCAGTTGATAGAGGACTCATGCCCTAGAAAAGTAGGATGGTACCAGACATTAGGTAGAGGACTCGTGCCTTGATACAAAAGGAGGGATCCACTTAGTAGGTAAAGGCCCCATGCCTTGATACAATAGGAGGGAGCCACTCAGTATGTATAATACCCATTACTTGATAAAACGGGAGGGTTCCACTCAATAGGTAGAGGAACCATTCCCTAAAACAATAAGAGGGTGTCACTCAGTTGGAAGAGATATCATTGGCTAATACAATAAGAAGGTTTCACTCAGTAGGTAGAGGACCTATGACTTAATAAAATAGGAGGGTTTCACTCAGTAGGTAGAGTACCCATGCCCGAACATAATAGTAGGGTTCCACTCAATTAGTATAGGACTCATGCCTTGATACAACTGGAGGGTTTGACTCAGTAGGTAGAGGAACCATGCCCTGATACAAAAATATGGTTCCACTTTGTAGGTAAAGGACCCATTCCTTAATCCATCAAGGGGTACTACTTAGTATTTTGAGGTGTATGGGTGATTACTAACCCTGACCTATCTATGATGATCCTGATCGATCACTATCATCGTTAAGTGTTTCCAAAAAAAATGTCATTTTTAGAACATCTCACATCATATCTCAAAATCCACTATGAAATCCACCATCATGTTCTGTTTGGAAAAGCACTTTGGATATTATAATCATAGTCCATAATTCAATTCAACACAAAGGAGATGTGAGATATAGAAGTTTCAAAAAGACGTACAAAACAAGTGTGAGGGGTCACATAGTGTGTGACCTCATCTAGCTTCCTAGTCGGGTCTTTTTAAGCGCACAGTATGGATTTCCATGTAGTACTACATGACATTTAAGGTTAATAAATGGTGTGTATCAGCCTCCTAGGTCTAATCCAGGTGCTCTTGATCATTCCTGTGTCCTTAAAGTTGGGCCCATGTACTCCCAAAGTACATGACATGTCCTCACAAATGGGGTCCTAGGCACGTTCAGCTAGCACACCACCAGGATTCCAGAGGATGGTCCCATGATGGGTGGTTGATACACATGGAATATGATCCATATAATTCCCAAAACCATATCCACCATAGTTAGGTGGGAATACATGGTGTGTGTTCATGATACGACATGTTGTGTAGTTATATTTTTCACATAAACATCAATTTATTCATGCGTCTCTAGATCTAGATCTCCCCCATACAAATATTCCATTTGAACCATTCAAAATGTGAGCAAATAACTCTAGATATTGATTCTAACCCTTTATTGTCCAGAATTCAGAATCTGGTCTTCCACATGAATCTCACATGCTGCTCGATGTGCCAACCATCGATGCTTCTTGGTCCTGAATCCCAAATCCATGGGTTTTATCACCCAAATCCCCCAAAGAACCATGATCTATCCACAAATATTCATCCCAATATTTTTTCTCCCCACTGATATGAATCTGAGGGTCCAATCAATCTAGGTCCATTCCGGTAATGTCAAACCATGGCCTTATAGGCCAACGGTGAAGAACACAAACAAATATTAGGGAAAAGCACGAGAAATAATATATATCAATCATTTTCCAAGTGTTCTTGAAAAAAATCATAATCGAGCACAATTGGGTTGAAACCATGTTATAGAAATATAACAATCGAATAAACAAATTATTCATCAATGGGCCTCAAGAGATAGGAACGAAAACTCAGATTAAAAAGAAGATCACAATTCATGCTTCAAATATTTAATAAAAGGGGTGGAAACCAAAATTTATAAACCCTACCTCAATATTGTATCATTATTTGGTGAAAAACACGTTCACCAGCAATGGGTAAGATTTGATGTGTTCACTGTTTGTCAAACCACCTCAATCTGGTCATCATTCGTCATCTGATCTCAATCCACCAATGAAAAATTGTGGAACCTCCTATAAAAAATCGTATGATTATCTAGATAACCCTAGTGATTTTTCATGATAGCATATTTATAGAGGAAAAATGTTTTTGTGCATTAAATTAATTAAGTAAATAAATAAATTCATTTATTCACTTAATGTACCCACCAATGGTTTCCTTATCCGATTGTATGGCACCGACCAACTTTAGGTCGCGTCTAAGGTAAATCATGTACTTAAAATTCAACAGGGGTCTCATATTTTTTATCTATGACTCTATTCAAGATATATTCCATTATTTCAGAAAAACAATGTTCATGTGATGTAAAATATATTTGATATTTTTGAAAAATTAATTATGGGTTCACCCGGCCTCATAATCACGTGTCGTCTTAGTTATTGACTCTGAAAATATTTCTTAATATATTTAAGAGTCTTACAATTAAAAAAATAGTATCTATAGTTACCTTTATAACTAAAGGAACTATAATAGTTCAACTCTTTCCCTCTCCAAGATGTATGAAATTGCTCTACGCTACCATTAACAATTTCCCTGTCCAAATAAAAAAATGCATCTATTATTATTCTAGAACAAGAAATAATTGTCCATTGACGTGATTTTAAAATTATTGGGAATATCTTTTATTAATTTTTTTACACTAAAATTTTGTTTCTAGGGAAGATACAGTGATTTAGTCCTCATATTCTATAAGACCGGATTATTTGACAGCCTTAAGTATGTTATATGTTACATGTTTATTACCCATATAAAATATAACCTCCACAGGGTGGATGTTTCTATGAATATTTCCCGTTAAAAGAATTGGTATCCTTAAAATCAGTGGAAACATAGAATTTTCTTCCATGTTCGTAATAATGAAATATTCTAGGAAAATGAATCTTTCATCCTTCACTAAAACTTATTTAAAAAACCCATTGAGGTACTTAATTAATTGGTTAGCTAATTAATGCACTTCATAGGTAGACTTCTATTCTTTTGGTCTTTGATTTTTTGAAGACTAAAAGAGGCATATGTTGGACACTAGCTTCAAAATTTTAATGTGATATATTATAAATTATTGCCTTCATAGTGAATGAGATAGGTTGATTCATGTGGTCTCAAATCTTTTGTGGAATTGAGTGTTGAACTGTCACTAGGAATTATTTATTAAGGGAAATGGTGCTCAATTTTTATATATTCCTTTCATTTTAATGAATTTACTTTATGAACTATTCATATATGGAAATTTGAGTCAATACATATTCAATAGGAATGTTGATATAGAGATTCATGAAAACTTCTATAAACATTCCAAAATATTAAATCATCTACCGTTATCTCATATGCTTCGAAAAAGGAAAAGCATGTATAAAGGGATTAATGACTTACTTATCATTTTCATGAACCACTTATTTTCCCTTTAATGGGAATATTTTTATGGTACTACCTAAAATATAAAAACTTCTTCCAAAGGATTTAGTAGGCCATCATACTTCTCACCTTCTACTGTAATTTTCTTTGTTATGTATGGTTGCGAGTGGTCTTTTTCACTCCGTAAGGTTTCCACATTTGATTTATCTTGGGGGTTATTTTTAGTGTTACCTAGATGTTCAGTGGGTTTTCTCACTAAATTTGGTTTTATATATTACCGTTTTTTTCCTATACTTTAGATAATCACCTCCAGATTTTGAAATTTATTTTTAGAAGTGGTAATAGAATGGGACATCATCTCCTCCAAGTCACTTTGGATATTTCTATGGTTGTTGAGTCACTTGTTGTTTCTTATGAAGAGGTTGTATTAGAAGAGGCTTTTAATAAAATTTTTGGGTATTATACCTGATGATAAAAATTAATTTGGTGTGGCCTTAGGTAAGGATTTTTTTTATTGAGTATGTTCATACCTTGGAGGTATTTGAGGACTCGGTTGTGGAACTTATTGTATTTATCCACTATAATAATAATTTTATTTCTATTCCCATTCCAAATTTTGATAAGGAAAAATATATATTCATACCATGATTTTGTGATAAATAGCTCACCTTACTGGTGGAGAGACTAACAATTATATTTGGAAACTCCCTCATGGAATGGTTATCACTACATTCGATGAAAGAAATTTTATTGTGTGATAGTACTGATTTGGAGTGCATTAATTTCTTTTAACATCCCATACATTTTTTGATGATAGAATTGTGGTTTCATATGAATTATGCACTCTCCTATTTTGTGTCCCTCATTCTGAGTTCCATTAGCTAGCATGTCTTCTAACAAATCAAATAGCTATTTGGGTACCAATATCATAATTTTACCCCTAACACTACATCCACCAAGGATTGTGTACCCATTTTACGTCTAATATATAAGGTTTCTACTTGCATACATAATGGTATCCCATGATTTTGAAACTTTCTCAACATATCCTTGAAGAACTACCTTGATTCATAAATAGGGAAAACCTAGGAAATGTTATTTCCTAAGACCTATGATCAAAATATTTCCATTTTCTATTTAATTAACAAGCATAAAAAATCATAAATTTAGTTCTCCATCACTGATCACAATAATGATAACCAGGCAGAGGTGGTGGCGAGGTTATAGGAGGAATATCATATCCAACTGACATAGAAGGAGGTTGAGTTGGTGTGGCCAGAGTCCACTCACGTAAAGTTGTTGTTAAATATATCATTAAAAAATGTGGAAAGGGTATTGAAGATGAAGAAAAGTGTGATCTTACACTGTATTGCGAGTAGGATAGAGAGGAAGTAGCAAAGCTTCCAGAGGAGGTGGGGAGGTTCCATTGGAGGGAACAAGGTAGTTAGGATCCATTGAGGGTGTAATGTGAGTAAGAGAGATGAGGTGGTGGTTGGTTTCCCCTACTCTTAGGTTTACCAAGCCTGAGGGATTACTAGGATTTCCCTCAAAAATACCTTTTTCATAAAGATATTAATTTTCAAACATATTAATGTTGTGATGTCATTTCTCACCATCACTTTTTATCATTGCGGTGGGGATACTTTTATATAAAATCTTGAGAAAGATCCTTTTAATTGAGAATTTAATTTTATGGTAACCCTTTTATCCAAAAATTTTCCTTGTCCCTCAATAAAAAGGGAACTATGTAAAGTTTTATCACATCCTCTGGAACTTCATTGTAATGGAAAGTGTCACAAATCTCTAATAATTTTTCAAGATGATTATTAGGTTTTTCACTTAGTAAACACTCAAATTATATCTGGTTTTGAATAAGTTTCATAATAGCTAGTTTTATTTTAATATTGCTGGATTGAATGGGTGGTTAAAAAATGTTTCAATATCTTCCATGGATAGATGGGAATCTATACTGTTTTAATGTTCATTAGGGTGACAATTTTACTTGAGAAACTTGGGCCATGTAGTTATTCTTCCCTTGGGGAACAAATCCTAATTCAAATTGAATTGGTTGTTAGTTTTATGGAATGTATTCCAACACAAACAAGTTGTTTGTTTCACCCCCACCTCACCATAAGAACAAATTTTTTTCCCACCCCATGGAAAAAAAACAGGTACTCCCTTTACAAATTTTGTATGGGGAGTTTTTAACATTCTCTCCCATAAGTGGTAATTATCTCTACGGTAGATTCCATTCAACCATCAAGTTTAAAAAGTATATTCTCTGATAATTCAACACTCTATGAATGAGTTAAATGGTGGCTCATACACTCATGATCTTGTATAACAAAAACAACACACCATGAATAAAAGTAAAATATCATAAATAAATAAAAGTAGAAATGATTTTAAGAGCATAATTTTTCAAAAAAAAAATCAAATTAATTTCCCTAAACGTGATCGGAAACACAAATTTTGAAGGTTCCTTGACTGTGATTCTAGTATTCAGTATTTTTCTTCCTAACTCGTTACTTTTAGGAAACCAAAATTAAATTGTAACCCAACTTCTAATGAGTGTATTAGAATAATTGGGATGATTCTCAAGGAACCTCAATTATTTACAACAAGAACATTCAACCAATTCTTTATAGAATCATTAATTTGAGTGAAAACCTTAAAATAATTTAAATTAACCATAATATTTAACCATAAAGATATTAATGTCACTATAAATAAAAAATGGTAAAAATTAGATTATGGGGGTTTTTATGATAAGAGTGAATCTAGTATATAAAATTCCATGGAGGTTATAGAGATTATGTTTTTTGTGTGTGTTCCTATCTTCCATATGAGTTTTACCATCGAAATTCAAAGATATCATAACCTCCTTAGTCTAGTTGATTATAATTAATATATTTCAAAAAAAAGTCCCAATATAATAAATAATTTTTAAACACATTATAAAACTCTCCTAAGGTGATGAAAAATGCATCAAATAGTCACAAATTAATTCATTATAATTACCTCAAATATTCCCAAATACATCCTCCTTGATCATATATTATGTTTTTAGGTGATGGATGAACTTTTTCATTAAGAAATTGAAAAGAATGCATATTATTTAAATTGAAAAATCAATAGAAATTTACTTCTTCCAATGATTCTCTATAGTCACCCACAACCCTGACATGGGAGGTGATTTAGATACACATGAAAAATTTAACAACACATATATAAAACATACAATAGATGTTCATGATAGTAAGAAATAATTAGAAAATAAGTATAAAAATAGAAAAATTGTATCCTCTTATGGATTTCCAGATTCCCCCCAATCTAAAACCACTCTTCTAAATGATTATCCCCTCTAAATAGCTAGTGAGACTGTTAATTATTTGAACCCCATTTTCTAAGAGTAGTTAGGGGTCATAATATCAGGAAAAATAGTAATTAGGGAGGCATATGATAAGTGGTTGTCTAAGTTGTATAATGAAAATCATTAACGTGCATATTTTGGTAAATTTTTTCATTCCTATGGTTTTATCTATACACCTCTATTTTTAGTGTAATTTTCAGTGGCAAGGTCTTGTATGCCATGACGAAACCATGCGATCAACATTGACCCTTCAATTTGTATCTCATACGATTCATGAGTGATCCGGCATGTTCAGGTAATACAAGAAGTAACCTTGTGAGAGTATTTTCATATTAATTTTCTTCCTCACATGGTTTCTTGGTCTAGAGGGAATGGTTCTTAAATTTAATAGGATAATGTTTATAATATAAAGAGTTCTTTAATGGAACCACTTTTCCTCTAAAAATCTTATTTCATGCCAAATTGATCCAAGTATTCATCGTATGCCAAGGTTTCACCTAGAAAAACACATTAAAGACATAAACACATGATATTTGAATGTAATAACCATTTTCAAGGTATATTTTATTATGATATTGGGATATTCACACTATTGTATTGTACAACACAAAATAAGTTTGTGGGTAAAATTTTGAGTAATTTTTATGTTTAGATTGAGTGACAGGGGTTCAATATCATAAAATAACCTAATTATGATCGCTAATGGCAGTCGTCTAGTTTTAGTCTCTAAAAAATGTGTTTTTATACTAGTTATTAATCAATATTAGAATTTTATATGCACACCTGGGTTTCTCATCATCACTACACACTTCTGGATTCCACCCATATGGGTGCACACCATAGAAGAGAACCCTAACTCCTATGCCATCCTTTGAATGAAGAAATAACATAAGCTAATGAGAAAACCTGGTGTGCATCCATTAATAGTACACCAATGATTATTATTTATTTTTCTTGATTGCGTGTATTGTATATGAGTTCATTGACTGTTTTGTTTTCACTAATAGTTTAGGAACCCTAGGTTTTTTCTCATGTGTTAGTTCTTGAACCATTGATTTATTTTGCAATTATTCCTTCAATTTTGGATTCTCATATATAAGGTAAATGTAAGAAAAATTTTTAAGTATTTCGAAATAAAAATTAAACAAAAAAACAACACATACTCCATATTTCATCTAACAAATCCTAGCTATATAGAGTAAAAATTAACTCATACTATATCCAACTTTGGTCAAGTCCTCTGTAGGTAGTGACACTAGAGCAGTTGAATCCATAATATCATATACAAAAAATGTTACCTGAACCAAGTATATAATCCAATTATGTACATAAACCCCCAAATTATATAAGATTTTCTAATCTATAAAATGTACATGGGGATCCCTTGCATGATATTAATAGTTCACATTTGGGTATAAATGAGGAGGCATGCAGGACATATATGTTATTTCTATTTCACCATTTTAGTAAACATAGCCTATATGAATGATTTAATTTGATCATCTATCAATTGATTCATCCCTCATAGATCAGCTGTCAAGGAAGTTATTACACCCATCTATTCTGCCTCCCTCGATATCATATGAGTACAACATTTTTTTCAAGTACCAACACTTATATTATATCCTCTTAAATGGCCCTGGTGTTTTAGAATTATTAAAGTAGTCACCAAAATGGTCATCCTACCCCCATGGATAAAAGTCCCATGTGCCGCTCACTTCTATAGGGAACCCTAAAATAATATATTTAAATTTTATCTTACTGAGATGAATTTACAATGTAATAATATTCAAGAAAAATAATATTCAATTTCTTAGAATCTTATCAGATGATAATTTTGATAGATCTATAATAAACTTCCCCCTTTTTATCATTCTCTCACATTTCCGTTTTTTATGTAGAATGAGGGGAAAGTGAAGGTTGAATTGAACCTCTTTAGAGCTGCTACTTGATTTAGCTCTTTAATCTTTAAAATTTTAATCACTCATGTGTTCCTCTAGTAATGGATACCCTCCACGTGACATAGTTTGAGTGTATAAATTTTGTGATTTGATCTCTTTGTGAGATCTTCTAAATACCTTTAACATCATAATAAATGAACAAATAAACAAATAATTAAAAAAATCTATGATATTTATTTTATTTACAATAATTTTCATACAAAAAAGGATTCCTCTCATCAACTAGTGACAAATGTCTCATTTATCTTTGTATATATAGACACATATTTTAGGCATGATTTTTAATTTTTTTTCTTTCTCAGAAATATAAATTGAAGTAAATTTTTTTAAAATCCCCAATCTAGTTTCCACAAAACATGGTTCCTCCTCTTAATTTCATTCGTATCATGAAATTAAATTTTCATCATTGATTGAATAGATTATATATTATTTTTATGAAATGTAAACTTAATAAAGAATTAAAAAATTAAATCATTTGAGATATTTTACAATTATAGACTGCCAAAACCGATATTTTTGTGTCTATTTGTGCTTATATAATCATGATATAAAATTCTAATCTTACAACATTACTAAATATACATTTAACTCTTCGACTACATGGTATTCAGACCAATTTGATTATTAGTATCATCAAATTCAATTTGAAACCATTATTATCCATGAGAAGTGAATGTTTTAGTGAATGTGTAATCTCACATCTACTAGTTCTTGATAACTTTATATATGTAGAATAATAAGAGTCTTACATATGTGGTTCATCAGTAGCGCTACAAATACTTTTTCAAAAATAAATCTTAATTTCATTTAATAGTTTAATTATTGAACAATAATCAATATAAAAAATGTACACATAACCTAATAAATTCCTATCTTCCCTTCTTTCATCATTTAAGTTGATGGATGTAATGATATTCTACGTACCTATATTTTATTATAATTAAAGGATTGTTAAAAGAAAAAAAAATTAATCTTAATAATAGAAAGAAAATTATATCTATCCAAAAATGTTGAATAAGAAAATATGGTCACAAAAAATAATGTTGTTAGGAATTATTCAAAAATAAAAGGTATAATTTAAATGGATTAATATAAAAAATAATATAAAAAACAAAAAAAATTATTATAAATTTAAATATCCAAGTAAAAAAATAGTGTCATCACAAGTGTTAGTTTCCCAAAAAAAATGATGTCATGCTTTTTCGACCAAAAAAATTGTAAATATAACCGATGAATATAAAAATCAACACAAAAATGGTAGAAATGATCAATATATATAGACTTAAATATCTATGTTAAAAAATTGTGTTGCAACATGTTTAATTTTCACAAGAAAAATGATGGTAAACTTATTCCATAAAAATTGTTAACACAAAATGAAGAGCAAAAAAATTAATATAGAAATGGTAGAAAAGATAAATATTTATATATTTAAATAAAAAAAGTAAAAAAATAATATTTTTACATGTGTGATTTTCACAAAAAAAATTATGACTATCTTTTTAGACCAAAAATGTTTAACTAAAATTGATTAATATAAAATTTAATTCAAATATGATAGAAATGATCAGCATCTATATATTTAAATATCTAAGTTAAAAATTTGTGCTTTTCTATGTGTAAGTTTTAAAACCAGTAGATATTTATCTACATAATTGGAAGTATAACAGAGTGTTTGACCATATATATTCTATATAATAATTTCATATAATAGAGACTATGTATACATTACAAAAACCATTATCATCAGTTAACTATATAATAGATGAAGAAATATCACATAAGTTCCTAGCATCATCAATATTATCATCACCCAAATGATTTTTTCCCATGAAAAAGACAAACCAATGATCATTCAATGAGTCAATAATGAAAAATATCTTTATTGAATGAATTTCCATTATCAATAATCTATTTTTATAACAAAATCTTTTTAAATCAATAAGTGTACATCCATAATCATTAGGTTTCAAATCATGACTACTATCACCCTCATTACACTTAAGCAATGGTATATAAAATTTAGGATAATGAATTTATTAAATGTCTACAATAACACCAAAAATTTTTTTTGAGGAATAAATTTGGTTTTTATCGATTGTATAAGAAAAATGCATTGCTTCAGTGACTGTAACATCCCGTTACTTGATTTCTAGAATTTCATGACCCTTGTTTTGATTATACCTTGTTAGGGGATTATCTTGGGGTTCTTTTAGTGAATGATTGAAATTTTTTGAACCTTTTGAGGATATCAATGGATGGTATGTGATCAGGGAAAACTAAGTAGTTTGGACCTTTAAAAAATGCAATCAAGGTTGAATCATTGGAAGAGGGAACACAATTTGTGAAAACCATGTGACTTTTCTCCAATCTGTGTGGCTTATAGATAGTGGGGTTTTCATGGTCGATGCATGGTTTGTTTAACCATGTGGAAAAACTGTGCACCCCATCCAGAATCTTGGTTGGGGCATATAGTTATGGGGAATGGTTACTACTAAACATGTGTCCCATAAAGAAAAACATGTGTTTAGGTTTTTATCTAAATGAAAATTTAATTAAAAATTTTTAGATGACCATTTAATATCCCTAAACACTCCTAGTGAACCTAAATCGGTTTATTTTTCTATTATAATCTATCTATAGGATTCCTTTTCTCTCCATACCCCTTACCTTACAAATTGATGTGTTTTTGGAAGTTTTAATCCATCTCTAGTAGGTAAATCTCTTCTCATGTGGTTTCATTTGATATCTTATTCTTTACTTCTCATATAGTTATAGATCATCCTATTTTTTATGGATCTAATATCAATTTTGATGGATCATGATATAATTTTTAATCTCTTGATCTTCTATACCTTCAATATTTATTAACAAATCCCACTTGGTTGTTTTGTTGATTTAATCATGTGATTAAGGGTAGGTGGTTCCATAAATATTTACCCTATAATTAAAGCCCTGATTTTCTCGATTTACTTGAAATAATTTTTTAAATGATTTAAAAACCGTGATTTGAGATGTTTGATTTGTTATTCTAGTATGGGAATGGAAATTATGAAAAAACCCTAATTTCAATATAATTGAAATTGTTGTATAGATTTAATAAAATGAAATATTTATTTGGAAATTGAATTGATGAGATGATTTGATTTTTATCCTTGAGAAAAATGAATTAAATTGAAAAATTATTTGAATTGATAAAAAAAATGATTTGGTATTAAAATGAGAAATGCATTTTGAAAACTAAAAGTGGGAAATTAAAATGTGATTTATGAATTGCTTTAAAATGATTAATTTTCCCATGATTGATTGATTTATTGATTTAATCACATGTAATCATGAGTGGTTACTAGGTTATTAGGAAAATCATGCTAGGAATATGATTCCCTATCATTGAAATGATGATGAAACCACTAACTAAACCATGTTCGACATGATTTACTAGAATGGGTACCCTCAAAATGGGTGTTGATTTGAGTTTTCACCCATACCTCATGTCATGTTGATGAATGATTTGTGTGAGCATCCTATATCCAGAAACTAATGTAACATAGGTCTTATGATCATGGTGATATGTTTTGTTGACCTATAAATGCATGAATTTTGCTAGATAACTATTTTATTCATGCTAATTGATTTATATAAATGTTTGATATAAAATGTTTATTTAAGTCTATTTTGGTATATCTTCTATGAATTTGATTTGAAAGAATTCTTTTTAAAAAAATATTAAAATACCTTATCTTACCTTATTTTATCAAAATTGAAAGTATAATGGATTTCTTATAATGGTATTGTATATGGAACACATGGTGAGACCTTAATGGGTAGTTTATCTCACACCCCACCTTTTCTATCAGGAGTCTGTAGATTATCATTTTTCAGGTCCAATAATAGTGAAAGTGTCACTTGGAGGTGGTAAATGTTCTTCATCCTTGGGACCTGAAGTGATGGAGGTGGTTGATGGAGATGAAATCTACCTATTACATGAAAAATTTTAGAATTTATCTTAATATATGTAGTTTCCCTAATGATGTACTATTTTTGGGTATTTTTTACCTATTTGATTATATTACTTTCTCCTTGAGGAGTGTTGACATACCAACTTAAAAAATTTATCTTACACCATTTTATGTAAAACCCATCCCCTCTCGATCTTGATGTGATGAAAGGTGATAGCTTCCTACCCATGGGGATCAATAATGCCCTTTGGGATACATCAGGAGTGCTCTGGATATCAGTGTACCATAGTATCACCATGATGTAGATATACAGTTTTGGGATGTCTGGTAGATAGGTGGTAGGATTTTAAGGACATAATAGGTAATTATGAGCCATTTCCTAGCCAAATATCATTATAATGATCCTTAAGTCACCATGGGTGTTTCGTAAAAGTGTCTTTGATGTAGGATATTATCTAATTCTAGTCTTTACCTTATTGATCTAAGTGATTGGATATTTTTGTAACTCATTGTTGAGTTTATTATCTATGTATCCTTTCTAACATTTCAATGTTGTATGTTGATGTTATAAAGCATCATGCCTCCAAAAATAAATTTTAATAATACATAGAAGGGAGATTATTGTGAACCATAGCAGTAAAATCATGTAGTGGACCAAAATATTCTTGATATAGTTGTTCGTGTTGTCCATGATTTAGGAAAAGTGCATGCACTATCACAAACCAAGATTGGGTTCCATCCAAACAGACACTCGACCCCACTAAAGATATAGCCCAAAGGGTTTTCCTGATCCCCATGGGATAGAAACTTGTGTTTGGGTATTAAAAATACACATTTAGAATGATTTCACCCTTCTATATAACCATAAATATCCAACCATAATAAACATCACCCAACTGATAAACATAACCAAACTAGGTACACAAGTTTTCATATTCAATATTTACAACTTTTACCGAAACCAAAAGTACGATAATGGTATGGGAGAAACAAAACCATCCCAAAAAAGTCCATGCAATATGAGAAGTATCACCCTCAATCTACCACCACCAACACATGTAAAAAGTGGAACAATAGCAACCAGATCCACTATCACCACCATGATACGTCATTACTTTACATGGGTTGTACATAACAAATTCTACATACACCCAAAGGTGTATGTATGGTGTGATCCAAATCCAAGTATAATTCCACCAAAAGAAAATATTACGTGATATAACATTATATGATAAATCACCACATACATTTCTATAATAATATTTGAAACTTTTCTCATAAAAACATTTTTAAGGAAATTTTTTTAAGAAAAACCTTTTCTCAAATAATCTTTCTTGAAATTAAATTATACACAAGGTCTACCATATACCAACGGCTAGAACCATATCACATAAGAATCATGTAAGAAGATAGAACCATGGGTAGTCCCTATGGGTAACAAGCATAAGTGTGTCCCTAGAAACATCATAACTCAGTGATCAAAATCCTCTAACCAAAACCAACTAAATTATCTTTCACGATCCATTATAGGGGATCCCATCCCAAGGTTTAATAGTCTCCATATCATATTCTAAAACCAACAGCATTCTCATGAATGATCCACTGGAGTGGATCCCATACCATGGTCTAGGGTTCTTCAATCATATTATGTGTTTAGTTAGTGTTTTAATCATCAATCCTGCTAGATGAATCTGGGACTCAGCCTCTTCCAAATCAGCTAGTTTACTAGTTTTAGTCCACCAACCTAAATACCTGGGATTCCATATTTTCTCAAATTCCATTTCACGTGTCACATAAATCACCACTTTAACACACACATGCCAAGCATCATGAATACAAAAGGAAATCACCACTTTCAAATTTTACATTTATTCAATGATCAAGGCTCACATGGAAACCATAATTGTCTATAAAAAACTACTTTCATTTCCCAGACACACCAAAAACATTTTGAGTACATTTCAGACCACATGGATAGTTTATAAATCCCATTTGGAAACACTACAAGAAAATCACACATGAAACCAACCCATTTCCATGGGAAAATCCCCTTTCAAATTCATACTCACACCAAATACATTTTCTAACATGTTTCACATCACTTACATAACTCACAATCCACATATAAGGTTCACAAAAAAGAATCCAATATGCAAAAAAATACATTTCTTTTTAAAAAACACACTTTCAACAAACCCACATTCAAGTTCCTTTAAAAACACATTTCACACCATTCCCACAAGGAATAAAACATATTCAAGAAGTATCAGGATTAGTCACACAAGAAATATAATTACTTTCTTTTCAAAAACCAACATCCATCACATATAAATATAAAATCCTTTTAAAAACATATTTCACGCCAAAAAAATAATCCATAGAACACATTTAAGAAACCAATAAAGTAAGCTAAAATAATCTAATAATGTAAAATCATGGAACCACATACCTTAATATTGTAAACTTTTAGAAATTAGTGTAAAACAACAACTAAACCTCCTTAATACCCTATAAAAAATGATCTTGAAACAACCATCAATATTTATCCAAAAAACCTAAGATCAAACCTTCATTAGGGAAACTACCCACTGGAAAAAGAAAAACCTAAGGAGGGAATAGAAACCCTAGAAGAATGGATAAATCAAAGGATAAATTACTTACATTTTTGTTTATTTAAGAGAAAAGGCTAAAACTATGAAAATATTAATGATCAAAGGCTCTAAGAAGTTTTAGAGGAAGCTACCATGGTTGAAAGTCCTGAATGGGATGGATTGGATGTGTTTTAGGGTTATATATAAATTGGGAAAAGGAATAATTTTTTAGTTTTTAATGACCTAGATAGGTCACGCGGTTTTCCCACATGGTTTTCCAAACTATACAGAAACTTTTTTTCCCTCACTGTTAAAGTATAACAAGCCCCATGGTTATCTCACACATTTTTCCAAACCATGTGGTCACCACTATCCATGATAAAATTGGTTGGACAATTTTCTGAGTGAGGGTGTACAGTTTCCCCAAACCATTAACCAATCGTTCACCACCTACTATCAAGACCAAAATCTCTATTTTTCTCCATAAAATCATGGGGAATCCATGGGATAAATACCGTACTAGAAATAAAAAATGGGTACCTCAAAACAAAGTCATGAATAGGACATTCACCCATTCCTATCTAGTATCCATTTTTAGAACTACAAAGGGACGAATCGATAGATCACTCTCAAGATTTCATTTTCCAAAAACCACAATATTTTAAATGATTTAATGATCCTTAATATGTTATGTATTTGTTAAATAATATTGATCCATTTTTTTAGTTCTTGGAAATAAAAAAATATATAGAGAGGTTAAGTACGCTGACTTTAAAATAGAAGGTCCTTGCAGAAGATGGTGGGATTCAATGATGATAGTGATGAAACATGAGATCTTGGAGTGGAAATACTTTAAATTAATTTTAGCCTATCACTTTAATCTATATTTTATAGTCCTGGTAATATTAATATATTTTAATAACCTTCAGTATGTTGATAGGATCATGAATCAATATGCGAACTATTTGGATGATCATTTTCAATTTTCACATGCGGAGGTGATGAATTGAAAATTGAAGTCATTAAGGTTTGATATGGTTCTGTGTGATGACATATAATCACAATTATTAATTTTTTAAGATTACTTATTATGCTGATGTAATAGATAGAGTGTTGAGGGTTGATCTTGACCTGGCTGGTAAGTCAGTTTTTATAGGAGTTCCTTTTTCTCCCAGTGGTAGTTCAGTTAGTTCATTTAAAATAAATAGAATTCATGATGAGTATTATGGTCAATCTCTACATCAATCATCATCTATACCTCCTGAAGTGACTTACATAGGACCTATGACTTTCTTTTAGGGTGTAATGGTTGGTAATTCAAAATGGATTTGCACTGAGGCACCTAAAATCTATAGTTTGTGCAGACTCTCAAGTTACTGTCAGAAGTTATGCCATGTATTTTCTACTCCATGTAGTGTTAAAATCTCCTAAACACCAAAAATTCATATGGTTAAATCATATGCTTCACAGACTAAGGGGTTTTAGGTAGATTTATCTGTAATGAAGCTTATTCACATAGTGAAAGAGTCTCTAGAGAAAGCTAATGTGCTTCCACTAACTATGAGAGGTATCGTCACTATAAATTCATCTTTAGATATTTCTTTTTTTTAATAGTGAATCTCACTCATTTTTATTGACATGTGTTATTTATTTTCTAAATATTCCTACATATATTTTTTCTTCTATGATGGATATTACTATGCCCCTCGGAACCAATAGGGGGAAATACCTATGTTTTCCCTCTCACATTTTCTCTTTATCAGAGATTGAGCTCAACTAGAATTTCCTAGTTCTTGAAATTAAACCTCTTGATTTCATTTTTAGAATGTAATTTCTAATTACTCATAAGACTTAGATTCAATTTCAACTTCAATGGGTCCTGCTTTACTATTCCCAATAGTGTGTGTTGTGTTTTTTAGGGAGAGTGGGACTTGATGTCGATTATAGCTTGACATTATTTCCCAGATATGGCCTGTGTAATATTTTTTTTTTGCTTGAAGTTAGAATATTTGAGTTATGACCTCCCATAAGTTATCAACGAGTTTCTTGATGTGTTTCCATATGGTTTCTTGGTTTTCCACTGGTAAGAGAGGTGGAGTTATCTATTCATTTAATACCTAATAATCAACTGATATAAATTCTATATTACTTCATATCCCAAGCCAAGTTGAAATAATTTAAAACTCATTTGTATGATTTTTAAAAAAAATACTTTATACACTTGGGTGTGTCGCTATGGTAGGCAGCTATACTTTTTGATATGAAATCATATTGGATACTTCACCTATGCATCTATTACCGAAAACTAAATCAAGTTACGAGATGGAATAAGTATCCATTTACTTAGATGATTTTTTGACCAGCTAAAAGGGGTGAATGGGTTCTCAAATATTTAAATTTGATCTCGTTATTACCAGTTGATAATTAAAGATTATGAAATTTATAATACTACCTTCAAAAGTAGGTATTGCCATTATGGGTATCTTTTTATGCCTTTTTCTCTGACCAATTCTCCTAAAGTGTTTATGGAAATAATGATATGATATTTCATGAGTACCTAGATTCATTCATGGTGTAATTTATAAAATAAATCATGGTTTAATATAATTTTGAGGAAGACCATGTGTATAATTTGAGAGCGGTTCTCAAAATCTTGAGAAATCACAAACATTATTTGATGCTTTTGAAATGTAGTTTCTAGATTCGGGAAGTGAATTTCTTGGTATATGTGGTCTTTTAACATGGTATTTCAATCAATCTTGAGATAGTGAAAGCTATTATAAAATGGGATCAACCACGTAATGTCTTTGAGATTTGAATCTTATTGGGTTTTGTAGGGTATTACCGTAGGTTCATTAAATATTTCTTAAAGCTATATTCTCTAACGATTGATCCCACTTGAATGGAGTAAAGTTCTTGTGGGATGGTAAATATTGGAATTATTTTGATTATTTGAATCATATTTTGACAACTACACCATTTTTACTCTTCCAGAGGCAATGTGTGGATATATGGTCTTTTGTGATGCATCAAGTTCATGTTTGGGATGTTTCCTCATAGAAGTTGATCATGTGGTAACCTATGGTCCTAGATATCTTAGGCCACATGAGAAAAAATATATGAACCAAGATCTTCAACCTGAGATTGTTATGCATTCTCTTAATAGTTGGAGGCATTACCATTTTGGTGAAAGGTTTATCATTTTTTCCAACCATAAAATCGTGAGTTATATCTTCCCTAAAAAAGATTTGAATGTTCGGTAGAGTTGTTGGGTGGAGTACCTGTAATTTTTCGATTTAGACATTTCTTATACCCCTACTAAGGGGAATGTCAAGGATTATTCTTTTAGAAAGAAAACTTCTGACCTAAGACATAAAATAATAATAATAGGAGTGGAATATAATGGATATATTTTCTTAGTTTCATTAAGGAGTCTAAGATGAAGTGACTAAAATAGTTTTGAGAAGTGTTCAGTTGACCACATCTCTTCTCAGGAATATAAATTAGGATTAGCAGCATGATGATGAATTTCATGGAATTAGGGACTCTATTTATGATACAGATACAATCAGTGAATGTTCTTCTCTTATAAGGATATCTTATGTTTTTTACAATGGTATGTTGTAGCTTTTCCTGTGAGAAAGTTTGTGATGGAGTATTTAATTCATTCCTAGTGGGTGGTGCACCTTGAAACAAAAAATATGTTCTTTGATATATGATGAATATTCTAGTGTCTAGGTATGATATTTGACATAACTAAATTTTTTTCCCATTATTATACCTTCCCACAAGTCAATGATGAGCACCAGAGACCTTACGGTTTTCTTCAGTAGCTACCAGTTCTAACATGGAAGTGGAATGATAATTCTACAAACATTATTGTTGGGTTTCCACATAAACCATAGGTAATAATGAAATATGGGTTGTGATCAACATTCTAACCTAATCATCTCACTTTATATCCATTTGTGATAAAACAAAATTCAAGGATTTGGGAAATCTCTATGTGAAAGAGATTATCTATATTCATGGAATTACATCACCTATAATATCTGATAGGGACAACCATTTTAATTATCATTTCTATAAGGGACTCTAGGAGGAAATTGGATCCCAAGTACATTTGATAATAGCATATCTTTCATAGATTGATGGCCAGAAAGAATGATCTTTACAGATTCATGAGTACATGCTATGTGATTTCATTCTTGACATTGGTGGAGATTGGTATGTTCATTTGGGACTAGTTGAGTTCTCCTATAACAATAGTTACCAGTCTAAAATCTGAATAGACCCTTTTGAGGCCTTTTATAGTAATCTATGTAAATATCAAGTGTGTTGGTCAAATATTGGTGAATCTTCCTTGGTTGGATGGAGTTGGTTCCATGATATGACAATGAATATTTAATCGATTCATTAGAGAACAGTGATAGTGAAGAGAAGCTATAAATCCTATGTTGATCATAATCAATGAAATTTATATTTTTTAGTAAGTTTCTAGGTGTTCTTAAGAGTTTCACCTTGGTAGGGTCATCAAGGTCTTGGGAAATAGGTAAATCTTTCACCAAGGATCGTGGATCCTTTTGAGATTGTTTAGGAGGTTGGGAAAGTGGATTAAAATTTGGAACATCCACCATAGATGACTTCTATCCACAATGTGTTTCATGTATCATATCTCTGTAAGTATATTTCTAGCTCGAATCATTCCCTAATCTAGGAATATCTTTATATTGAACATGATTTATCCATGACTGAGCATCTAGTCAGTATTGTTGATTTTGAGAAAAATGTTCCTCATGAGAAGATGATACATTTGGTCTATATTCTATGGTGGAATGGTTTTTATTCAAATGAGACTTGGTATTTTGAGACACTGATTAGAAAATGATGTCTTTATTTTGAAATTGATTTGATGTGAGGATTTGATTTTGATCATTGAGAAAAAATTCTCAAATTAAAAAATTCTTTGAAAAGGGTAATGAATTGATAAAAACCTAGGACTTGGTTTTGAAAAGATAAATTCATGTTGAAAAATGAAAATGTTAAATTGAATTGTGATTTGTAAAAAAATTAATGATTTATTTTCCCATAATTGATTGACCGATTGGTTGATTTAATCACATGTAATCTTGAGTAGTTAGTAGGTAAAGAATGATTGGAGTATGACTCCATATAAATGGAATGACAATGAAAACACTAACTTAACTGAGTTCAATATGATTTACTAGAATGGGTCCCCTGAAAATGGGGTCTGATTTGAGTGTGAAAACGTACCTTGAGTTGTGTTGATGAATGAGAAGTGTGACGATAATATAGCTAGAAACTAATGTAACTCAGGGATAATAAGAATTATGCAATATTGTTTGACTTGTTTATGCATTCATTTGATTGGAGAAGTATTTTATTCATTACAATTGATTTATATAAAAGTTTTATATAAAATTTTCATTTAATCCTATTTTGATATATCTTCCATCACTTTGATTAGAAAGAATGTTTTTTTAAAAAAAAATTAATACCTTACAATCCTTGTTTTATCAAAATTTAAATCATAATTAGTTTATTATTATGGTATTGTTTATGTAACACTTAGTGAGATCCAATGGGTTGTTTTTATCACACCATACCTTTTCCTTTGGGCATTTTTACACTATCTTTTATCATGTCAAAGAAAAGGGAAAATTCCACTTGGAGGTGGCGGATGTTCTTGATCTGTGGGACTCGAAGTGATGGAGTTGAACAGTGGAGATGTGATCCACCTATTACATGGGATATCTAAGGTTTTATGTTGAAATATAAAAAGTAGTCTTTATATTACTAAAATAATCATTGATAAAGAATAAATGTATTTCATAAAAATAAAAATATAAGAATTATATATATACTTAATTAAAATAAATAGTATATATGTATCTATGTATGTAAATATGTATACATATAATAAATATATCAATAGATATTTCACGTTTATTTATGTTACAAGTTTTTACTGATATAATATTGAAAAATGGAAATGATATTTACATTGTATTTGAAGAGAAGATAGATTTCACAATCTCTCTTTCCCTTATTGTTCTTGACAATGTAGATGAGATTCACAAATATAAATGAATAGGTTCCTATATTGTGAATGTACATATAAGGTTAATTTTCTTAATACTTAAATATAATAATTGATATGTTATATGTATTATAATTTAATAGTATTTTTTGTATAAATTTATATAATGACTATATAAAAAATAAACTTGAGATGATATATTTTGTTAATCCTACCCTCACTTATATACAATAAAAATTAATTAAGTGTAAGGAAATTATAGTAATAGCACACAATGTTGCGTGATTATTTAAAAATAAATAAATATATGATAGACTCTTCTTCATAACTACCATTAAAATGTGAAACTATATACTCTAATTTCATTTTATATATACATTTAACATCAATGAATTATTAATTTGATATTTTTTAAGGATCACTAAATGATTGTTCTGATAAATCCATGTAATATTATGTTATATTTTAAGAATCCAATGTGTGGATATTCAATAAATCAACCACAAAAATGTATATTTTTAATTAAGAATACATTATCTTCAAAATTTTATAAAAAAATGTTAAATTATACATGTTATAATATGTGTTAACAGACTTTTTATAATGATAGTGAAATGTTTATGTATCATAAATTACATGGTATAAGGGTAAAAAATTCACATAAGAAACCTATGTATTTCTATATCTATATCTATATATATATATTAAGGTATATATAATAATATTTCACTATCAAAGCCTATATCATCAAGCATTTCTTATATTTGTCAACATTTTTTAAGTGTCCAAAACAAATGAACGACTACCATTAGGGTTATTACATCTATAAATTTATAAAACATTTTATAATCCATCCACAATCCTACATCCTCAAATAAGTATTTACAAGAATAAATTTAATTTCATTAAAAATATTTACTGAACATTTTTATATCAAAATATTTTCTATACAATGAAAGTACTATAAAAATAACATATTCAAATAAAAATAGATTTGTTCAGGAATGAGTGAGAAACTTACATGGTGTCAAAATGTTTATAAACTTCTTAAAGAGGTGATTTCCTATCATGTATATAATTATTTTTCTTTTGTAATGTTATTTCACCTATTATTTTGATTATAAATTTTCACTATCTCTATATTTCATTTCCTATCTCCTTCTACCCCCATCCACTATGTCTAAATTTTCTAGGTTGCTAGTAATCCTCTATATATTCTATAAATCCCTACTCTTTCCAAGGATTAATATAAAAACCAATACACATTTACAACCATTATTTATTATAAGAATCAAAGTAAATTTAATATTTTTATTACCATGAACATCTATGACAGTAAATTTTCAAAAAAAAAATATAACATAATATTCAGTAAAAAAATTATTAATGTAAGAATGATACAAAAAGTGAGTGTACATAAAATAATGTTTCAAATAAATATTTAGTTGATCAAAAATAACATCAACTCACTTAAAGACTACATAAGAAAAAAATTTCACCACATATGAATTCTAATCCAAGAGAACCAATTTTAGAAAACAAGAAAAAATGACCTTTTGTATTCATTACGGTAATGAAAACTAATTTGAAGGATTTTTTCATTTATGTGTCCAATAAATGAGTTTTAAGATAGATGTGGCGAGATTTATCTAAAAATAAACACATTTATCATGCTACCTTTTTATTTTTATTTATTCTATATTGTAAAATCCTTAAAATGATATCTTCATATTTCATCAAGTGTAGGCTCCCTATGCTAGTATTCTTAAATTTACAAATCCAGTTTGTACAAATAATGGCCTAGAACACAAAGAACATCTTTAGACAAACAAACAAAAAGTTTGGAACATTTAATGCATTTATCATAGAAATTAATAAAAAAAAATTAATATTTTAATAATTAAGAACATTATCAAATGAAAAATATTAAATTTTCATCACATTAAAAAAATGATTGTGTAAGGTTATCCCTTCCTTATTATATTTACTTATAATATTCCAAAAAAATGAATTAATCTACTAATATTAAAAAGATTATAGAAAAACCTTTGGTATTTATATTACTCATATAGATTGATATCTTTCTCATGATACATTGGTTTGACCATATCCCAAAAAAATATAAATTTGGATAAGGGGTTCTATTGACCAGTAAAAATATGAATATGTGAAGGAGGTTATATATTGGGAAATTTTTATATATCCATATTCTATTATTTTAATGCATAGATAAATGTGGTCGGGATATAGAAATTAATACCTTTATTCCAATGTTTCCTTTTTTATCCAAATTTTATTTTTATAATTATTATTGTGTTAGAAGTTTCACTAATATGCATTAAATGATCGCTACCAAAAAAATGAGCTTAGGGTACTATAAAGATTTATAACAATGATTGTTCATTGTTTTAGGATGTGTAATAATATTTCATATGTTAATCTGACATGAAATTTTCCTAAAATAATCAAAATTTTATTATAATCTTAAAAATATTTCAATTAATATAACCATGAATAAAAAACTAAAGTGATAAATCATGCTCATATTATTTTAAAAAAATAAGATAGTGATTTTCTTTCCATTTTTCAACTAAAAAACAAATTATACATCAATATTTTGTGTGATGTTACATTAATGATAAAAATTACTCTTTTTGAATTTGAAAAATCTCTTAAACAATTAAAATCAAACAAACTATCTCAAATTTTCATGAAAGTTTATGCTAATGATCTATGATCCATTTACAACTTGTTTAAAAAAATACATGTCAATATGATCTCATATCTATCCAAAATTATTCAAAGTAAATTTTTACATCTATAATTGGAATTTATCATTATTTTCTTGTATTACTTTGTGATATTTTTTTCTTGTCTGTTATGATATCATTTTTTAACTATAAATTATTCTCTATAATGAAAAAATAATTTTACTTACAGAAATTTTATCACATATTATATAAAATTATTATTATTATTAGTTTTTATATATTTATATAGTATATATAAAACTAGCATGGTTTTTATTACTAACGCTTGACTGTTTTTTATGAAAATAGAGAATACTTGGATAGGATCTCCTATGCATTACATTTTTGTATTGGTTATATTTTTTTTCTTATAACTAGTTTGTAACTATTATATATCAATATAATTGGTATAGTAATTTCATTAAAATTATGTAATGTAAAAACATTTTTTTATTTATAAATATTGTGATCTTATTTATAAATATAAATTTCTTTTAGTTTCATAGGTTTGTGGAGTTAGAAGTTTTACCAAACTACAATAGCTAATGTAGTGTTTTATGAGTTCTACAATATAGTGCTAATAAAGAATAATTTTTATCAAAGGTGATAAAAGACATCTTTTATAATCACTAACCTAGAATTGATAAAACATAATTTTCAGTAATAGATAAATGAGTGATTGAACCTGATAAAAGTAGAATTGTAAGGGGATTTATCATTTTTCTTGACTCTCAATGGTTAATTTTGGTGATCACATTAGATGGGGTTATAAATACCCATTTTTTACACTATAAGTTGCACCTAATTATTATTATTATTTAATAAAAATATAATTGTTATCATGGGAGGATAAGTGATACAGTGGGACATAGGGGGATGGAAAACTTAATTTTATATCATAATGCTTCATGTGTATAATTTAAATTCATTGTACATAATGTTTTTCCAATTTGTTAATTCTTATTGTTGTATTTTTTTTAATCTTCATGGAAGTGTTGTGCATGAAAATTATTAATGTAGTTTTGATTTATTATAAAATACCATAAATTTCTTTTACCCAAAAAAATTCCCTTACTTATATGTTATTTTAATTGGGATCCTGGATCTCACTTATACAATGGTCATGGATTTCCCAAGATATATTTGTTTGGTGTGTTCTAGGTCTCCATCTCACTTCTTATATCTATTATAGTTTTTTCACATGTCCTTCCACATATGCTGCCTGACTCCTCCCTAACATGCTATTATTATACTCTGCTGATTCATTTGAGATATTTAAAATATCAACCTCATTACAAATGGGTTTTAATATGGTTCCTATGAGATTTTTGAGAGGCTTTTTGTGTGGTTTTGATGGTAACAAATAATAAAATAAAGGGGAAGGTTATTTTTAATTTTCATATTCACTCCATGTTTTCATGTTTCTGTTGGTCCTTATAACTAGATCCTTTTTCTAGTGGATACATTGTGGAAGAAAACTAGATCTATAGTTTAAGAGAACAATGCACTAGAAGGAATAATCGAACCATGATTCCTTTCATCGCAACCATGTTTCTATGATAAAACTTAGATATGTAAGAAATTCATTTTTCTTTTTAACCATGCTTGGTACTATATACTTTTTGGGTGGCTGGGTGTTTGTTCATACAAGAGTGGATGGTGTTGAGTCCATGTGATGGGTTTTCATCACCATCGGATTGTTCAGCAAGTTTAGCCTATTTATATAGCTTCTCTATTTTTAACATCTTTACATTCAATCATGTAATTACTTGTTATTTTCTCCTAATAATAAAACATATAACCGAGGGTGATTTTATCTCCACATGTAGGATCACTGTAATCTAAATCACATTATATCTAGGTTTTATTTCTCATTTTTTGTTTTATTGTCAAAATTTTTATAATCCAAAATTAAGATCTCATGGTTTTCAAAAATAATTCATGTTTTTACAAATAAAAAAATTATCAGATCAATTTTTATCCCAACAATATGAATCAGTAGTTCCTCCACAATTATTGGGAACAACCTCAACAACATTACACCCAAAAATTTCTCTTAGGGTATACTAAACCATCAATAATTGGGTGTTCAAAGTTTGATATTGATAAATTTAATGGGGAAAATGATTTTAACCTATGGAAATTTAAAATGACTTCACTTATAGATCACAACTAATTGATTGATGCTATTGTTGGTAATAAAAATAAAGTGCCCACTCTTAAAAATATGGATAGATCACTATCCCCTATATTTATTTCCTAAACAGTTCCTTAAGAAATCCCATAGTCTAATTAATATATCTTTAGGATATAAGGTGTTTATATAGGTTTCATAAGATTCGTATGCTACTAGTATATCATCCAAGTTAGAATCCATTGATATGATTAAGGCTCTTATTAATAGATTATATAATAAAATGAGATTAAATATACAAGATACACCCTAGAACTACAGTCATGTCTCGTATTTATGAATTCAATAAAATATTATTAGACCTTGCCGATATATATATATATATATCAAATTATATGATGAGGAACAAACCATAATACTATTAACAAAATTATATGACTCCTTTAATTTTGATAAATATTTTATGATATATAGAAAACAAATTCTTTCTCTTGAGGTGGTTAAATATACATTTGGCTCTAAATACCTTCAAAATAATGGTAGTGTTAATAATGAGGCTTGGGGACTAAATATCATAGGTTGAAGTGATTCTACGGGTCGGAAAAGGGATAGAATTCAATATAGGAGTCATAAATATTAATCTAAGAATAAAATAATCAAATATTTCCACTATAAACATCCTTTTTCACATAAATAGGAACTGTTATAATAGTAAAGGTGACTATAAATACAATAATAAAGATCACTCATAGCTAGTTGAACAATATGTGTGTACTATTGAAGTGTTAAATTTCTATGATGTTTCTAAATCTATGGAATGGATCCTTGATTCTAGATTCCCATTCTACATGTGTACTAGGAGGGTGTGTTTTACTGAGTTGAGGGAAATTGAATTGGGTGTGGGGTTCTTAGGGGATACCATGATTTTTAAAATTATGGGAACATTATTGGTTTCTTTAGAGCTTCATGATATGACTATAAACACTCTTTATGAGGTTATATGGGTGCCTGAGTTGAAAATAACCCTCATTTATCTATTATTACTTAATCAAATAGGTTACACCTTTAAGTCAGACTATAGAAGTTTGAGAATAGATTTTAGATCTCTCACTCTTATGAAAGGAAATATTCATAATGATCTCAATGTGTTAGATGGTAGTGTTCATAGGAATAATATCTATGAATCTATTGATTTAGGTCTACATAATACCACCTTTTGGAAAATATGGTTAGAGAATATAAGTACCAAAGAATTTAATGAACATAGAAAACTAGGGATCGTGAGTAATGTTGATCCTAACATTATTTTATTCTTTGATGATTTTGTATATGGGAATTCTATATGGGTTAGATTTATTTGGTCAATTTATACGTCTAGAGATCTCTTGAATGTGTATACTTTGATCTTTGGGATCCCTCTAGGGTTTCCTTCCATAGTGGAGGATGCTACTTCGTATCCTTTATTAATAAATACTCTAGGAATGTCTAGATTTATATACTAAAACAAAATTCTGAAACCATTAAAACTTTTATTAAATGGAAAGAGAGTTTAGAAATTGAATTTGGTAAGAATCTCAAATCTATTCGAACCGATAATGGATTAGAATACATATCCACTAAATTCATTCAATTTTTTTGAATCTAAAGGTATTAAGATATATCTGATTATTATGGAAACCCGAAAATAAAACTAATTAATAGAAATAATGTATAAAACTGTATTGGAAATCATTTGATGTATTTTGTTCCATTATTATCTCCCAAGGTCCTTCTAGTTTGAGGCTGCATCTATAGTTATCTACTTGATCAATTATTTCCCATCTTTTATTAATGTCTTCAAAATACCATAGGAAAACATGAATTTTTCTCCCCTAGTCTTTCACACCTCATATTTTTTGGTTATATTGATTATTCTCATACTCTGAATGATAGGCTATCTCCTAGGGATTTGAAGTTCATTTTTATGGGATATACATAGGGTGTTAAGGGATATCATTTTTGGGTAAACAAACCATGTCATCAAAAGTTTATTATTATTCATAATGAAGTGTTCCATGATTCTGGTCTCTATAAAGAGAAAGGATTAGAGTTTTTAGAGTCTTTAGATAAGGTTGGTGAGTCTTCTCATATAACTATTACACCCAAACATGTTGAAATTCCTTTAGAATCTAAAGACTATCCCCAAACAAGGGAAAACTCTACCACTTCTCTTCCTCTAACACAAGGTGAATTTGATATCAATCCAAATTATAAAATTAAAATAGAAAATAAAGACAATATTATATATTATTAGCTTACCTAAGATAGAGAGAGAAGAATAATAAGGCCTCAATCCTGATTCATTCAAGCTGATGTTGTTGTTAATTCCTATAATGGTTCTCAAGACCTGTTAAATGAGGAACCTCAAACTTATAACCAAGATGTTAATTCAAAAGAGTCTAGGTAGTGGGAAGATTCTGTGAAAGTTTATATTGATTCAATCATTAAGAATTAAACTTTTATTATTGTAACCATACCTAATAATGAAAAAATTACAGGTTTTAAAAGGATATTTAAGAAAAATCAAAACAATATTTGGGAAATTAAAATCAAATATAAAGCCTGATTGGTATTTAATGTCTTCCATCAATGTAAGGCATCGATTATAGTGATATCTTCTCCCAATTTGTTAAAAAATCATCTATAAGTATTCTTATTGAATTCTTTACTATATTTTATTTTCATATTAAATAGTTGGATGTAAAAAATATCTTCTTACATAGTAATCTTGATGAAAAAATTTATATGACTCCTTCTAATGGTTTTTTAAAAAAAAAATAAACCTAATCCTGAATGAATTTTAAGGAATTAATTTTATGGGATTAATTAGTATTATCTGAAATGGTATATAAGGTTTGATTATTTTATGATTGATAATATTTTTTTAGAAGTGTAATTGATGCTTGTGTCTACTTTAAATATGTTAAACATGATTTTTTTTTAAATTTTGTTATATGTTGATGACATGTTGTTGATGTTTAAAAATATGAGGGTTATAAATTCTGTCTAGACCAAATTTAATTCTATCTTTGATATGATGTATTTCAAAAATGATAATAAATTTTTTTTATATGGACATAATTAGAGTAAGAAAGTGATAAAACTTTTACCTATCTCAGTATTCTTATATTAATAAAGTTTTAAAAAGTTACCTCTTTCATCACATTAAACCTATTTGTATTTCTTTAGGATAACATTTTAAATTTTCCCAAGAACAATCCCCTAAAAACATTTTCAAGGATTCCTTTATGAATAAGTTCCCTTATCCTGGTATTGTATGAAGTTTTATGTATGCATTGGTCTACTCTTGACCATACATTGTGTTTGTTGTTTGAACTTTGAGAATGTTTATGGGGAAACCTGGAGAGCCTCATTATAATGATTTTAGGTAGAACCCCGTGTACTTTTCCATGTCTATTAAATTGTGCATTTTTTTAAAAAAAATGATTGTTTTAATCATGATATTTTTGGATTTTTTTAATCTAGGTATGCTATAATTATTGATGTTCATAATTAACTCAATGGTTTTGTATTTCTAGCTTATTGAGGACCAGTCTCTTAGAAAATCAACATGAAAATCATGGTTTCAATCTCCACCAAAAAGGTACAGTATATATCCTAGATAGAAGCAATCAAGGAAGATATATGGTTATGACGTCTGATTACTGATGTATCATTATCTACTAATATAATTTTAGTCTAATTTGATAGAAAATAAGCTATACATTTATATAGAAACTATTAATGTCAGGTTATATCAAAGCACATTGAAATTAAACATAATTTTGTTATGGATATTATAGAATTTAAGACATTGTGTGTCATAAAGATACCCTCTAGAGAAAATCTGGTAGAAATTTTGACAATGGTTGTTCCATTGTATAAATTCAAATATTTTTTAATGTTGATGAATTTATTCCAAATTCTATAATGTAGGTTTTCATAACACCATGCCTAATTTAATTTCATTTCAAGTTGGATATTGTTGGACTCACCTATTTTGATAATACCAAATCATGTTTCATTTATGTGATAATCATGTTTTCATTCTATGTTAATCATGTTTCATTAATATTTCTTATTTATACCAAGTAATATTTATATACTTTTAATCTCAATGCTTGTTAGTTTAAGCTTACAGTGAATAATTTATCTATATGAAAAGGTCACCCATGAAAAGGTCACTGATGCAAAGGTCACCATAGAAAAGGTCACTGATTAAAAGGTCACTGTTGCAAAGGTCACCGATGCAAAGGTCACTGTTGCAAAGGTCACTGATGCAAAGGTCACCGATTCAAAGGTCATCGATGAAAAGGTCATTGATGCAAAATTCATTGTTGGAAAGGTCACCGATGAAGGGTTGTTGTTTCAAGGTCACTGAAGTAATATTACTGTTTGGAAGGTTACCATTTAAGGTTACCGATGGAAGTCTACCGATGGAAAGTTACCAATGGAAGGTCACTATTGAAGACTGTCGATGTGAACCTACTAATTGAAGCATGTCGTTGTGAAGGCTACCATTATCATTCTACTGATTCTCTTCTATTCCATACTTTTTCAAATTCTTAATATTATTCTAATGGTCATATTTGGTAAATTTAATGCTTCTGACATTAATTAATTCTGATTGTAGACATCAAGAGAATGTATATGGGGACAATACGAGGTACGGGAAAGACCGCACGTGATCTACTCATTCCTATTGTCAAAACTCAAGCAAGGGAAGACCAAGAAAGATAAATATATACATGGGTGAAGTGATGAACAGAGGTGAAGTGCGTCTGTTCATTAAAAGATCTTACTTGCTACATCAAAGAAGAACCATTTGAGGCATACACTGAGAATCCAAGAATCTTAAGAAGATCATTTTGAGAGTATAATTTCAAAGCTTCCCTCTGTATTTCATCAAATCTTGATCAAAACCAGAGGTAGAACACTCGAATCCAGAACCTGGAGTTGCAACACTCTATTTTGGAGACAACTTCTAGATAAAGACTCAAAAATCAAATTCTTCACTCTAAGGAATCAAGAGCTGAACTGCAAACACATAGAGATTTATAAACTCGAGATTATAAACTTAGCTCTATTGTGTTCTTTCATTTTACATTTCTGAGAAGTGTGTGTGTCTGTCTATTACACACACTCTCTCCTGTGCTTGAACTAGAGGATATAGAAAATCTTCACATCAAACTTTACCTACATTCTGTTTCCCATGTATAACTATGGAATAGACCATGTGTGGTCTGTATTGTTTGTTTTTCCCATGAAGAACTGTCATAGAGGGTGTGAAACCTAGACAGTTTTTGAAAACTGTTTTAAAGCCCGATATAGGCTGTGTATCAAAGTTTATTTTTCATATAAACTTCTTGGTGTCAGGTGATCACCAAGTGGAGAGTATTATGTCTCAGCTTGATACTGAACCTCTTGTTTTAATTTACTATACACTATATTTTTTTATACTCTATTTTATCTATTTTCCACTACTTATATTTTCTAAAACATAAAACTGTTTTGTATTCACTTGTAAAGTTAGTTTTTGTTAGTGTGTGTATATGTTTAATTCAGTAAACTTGTTTCAAAAGTTAAAGAATTGTTTTACACCAGTTTAAATAAGGGCTAATCACCCTTTGATAAACCTATTGACCAACTAAACATTTACATCTCTACTACCTTAATTAACTAGGCCATTTTAAAATTGGGGGATCTTTATAAAACAAGATTTTAAACAGAAATTTTAAGTAAGAAATCAATTCACCCCCCTCTTGAGATTCCACTCCGACCAACATTTGGTATCAGAGGGAAAATTATTTTCAAGTTTTAAATTCTTTTCAACTGTGATTTTTAGTTTTATATTAAATACCTTAAAATTTATGTCATATCTAAATTTCCAGTTCTTTAAACTCTAATTAACTATGGATAACAAATTTGAGGGTGCTGCTACTAATATACCACCTTTATTTAATGGTAATAACTATGCTCAGTGGAAATTAAAAATGAAAATGTATCTAGAGATCATAGGACCTGAAATCTGGGACACAATTGAAGAACAACGTGTATTTCCTGCTACTACTAGAGACACATGGTCTCAATTGACAAAATCTACATATAAAAATAACTATAAAGAAATGAATGCTTTGTACTGTTCTCTAAGTGATGAAGAATTCAATAGAGTGTCTAGTTTCAAAAATACTTATGAAATTTGGGATACTCTAGATATTTCCCATGAGGGAACAACTAATGTTAAAGAAAGGTGATTAAATACTTATAATATTAAATATGATAATTTTAAGATGAAGCCTGATGAACTTATTTCTAAAATTTATCTCAGGTTCAATGAAATAGTGAATACCATGAGACCGCTTGGGAAACTAGTGGATAGAAAGGACCAGATTATGAGATTACTTTGATGCCTACCTGACAGATGGAGAGGAGCTTTTGTTTCAATCCAAGAATATTGTGACATGGAAAAACTATCAGTGAAGGAACTAATTGGAAAGCTTATGATTTATGAAGAATAACTTAAGGTGAATCAAGAAGTAGATGAAGAACCAAGGAAGAAATTTTTAGCATTCAAGACTGCTACCTCAAAGAACAGAGAAAAATAAAAAGTTCAAGATCCTGTAGACACTTCCACAAGTGAAGACTCAGACTCTGACAGTGATGATGATTTGGAACATCCTATAAGAAGATTCAAGAAGTTCTACTGAAAGAAAAATTTCTTTAGAAAATAAAACTACAAAGTAAGGTATGATAATAAAGGACGGTGGAAAAAGGATAGAATATGGAATGATAACACAACTGATATAGTATGTTACGAGTGTAAATGAAAAGGCCATGTGAAGGTTGATTTACCCAAGATTAAATTTAAGAAGAAGTATGAAGAAAAGGGAAAGAGATATAAAAATGATATGAAAGCTACTTAGAGTGCCTCAGAAGATAGCTCCAATGGATCTAACACTTCTGATAGTGATAAGAACAAACATGCAAATCTATGTTTCATGACAGAAACATCCAAGGTAACAATTAATTCCCCTATACCCAATGCTTATTATTCTAGGAATGAAAGTGAATCAAATAATGACCAAAATATGACAAAGGATAAACTATTTAAATAATATGGAATGCTTGAGGATACTTTTAATGAACTCAAGGATAAATATAAGTTATTTAAAAGACAACATGCTTTAAATTCCAATTATAAGTTTGATTTGGATGTTGAGAAATAAAAATTTTCTCGGTTGTTAAAAGAAAATACTGAACTTAAATTATCTAATGAGCAATTAAAAAGGGATCATGAGAATTTTACTACTGGTAGGGATACCTTGACTCAGTTGCTAGGAAAAAAATTGCTCCAAAATATGCAACTGGTATAGGATATCAACTAGGACAGAGAAGGATAGTTAAAACTAAGTTTGTTCCAAAATCTGGACAGTTCACAGCTAGTTCATGTTCTGGACCATTTTTGAAAAACAATTCTCTAAAGAACCTAACAAAGTGTTCATGTCTCAAAATATATTTGTTGATTATAGTAAAATTGTGAGACAAGTATGGGTTCTGAAATTTTTACTTGCTAACCTCTCTAGACCCAAGAAAATCTAGGTACCAAAGTTACCCTACACTTAATCTATTTTGCAGAAAAACTATTTAATGAGATCCTATAAGACTCTATGGTACTTGGACAGTGGATGATCAAGACATATGACAGGAGACTACTCATGCTTCAAGATCCTAATTAAAGTTGATGGTGGACATGTTGCGTTTGGTGATAATGATAAAGGGAAGATCATTAGCTTAGGCCAAATTGGTAACCCTAATGCTGTATTAATTTCAAAAGTACATTTTGTTAATGGGTTAAAATACAATCTGTTAAGTATCCCTCAGTTGTGTGATGATGGATTCAATGTTAAATTTTAAAATGATGAATGCAATGTTTTTAATTCTAAAAATCATTTAATATTTATTTTTCATAGAAATGAGAATGTATATATTGTTGATTTAGATTATTTAGCTAAGCAAAATGTTTCTTGTTTAAATTCATTTCATAAGGAATCCTGGTTGTGGCACAGAAGATTATCACACTAAAATGGGCACTCACTTAGGAAACTGACTAGGAAAGGTTTGGTTTGAGACTTACCTAAATTGTAATTCCCTCTTAACAAAGTGTGTAATCTTTGTCAAATGGGAAAACAAAAAAAAAATTATTTCAAACCAAAGAAAAAAGTTTCTACTTATCAACTGATTGATTTGGTTCACATTGACTTGTTTGGACCATCTAGAGTTTCAAGTTTAAATGGGAATCACTATTTTTATGTTCTGATAGATGATTTTTCTAGATATAATTGGATATATTTTCTAGCTCACAAAAGTTAATCATGCTCTTACTTCATTAAATATTCCATGCCTATAGAAAATATTAGTTCACAAAGAATTAAGATCTTGAGAAGTGATCATGGTCGTGAGTTTGAAAATCAGGACTTTGAATATTTTTTCTCACAAAATGGTTATTCTAACAATTTATCTTCTCCTATAACACCTCAACCAAATAAAGTTATAGAAATAATAAATAATAAACATAAAGATATTTCCTAGACTATACTCAATGAGTATAATCTACCTATATATTTTTGGGCTGAAGCTGTTAACACAGCTTGTTACAATATCAATAGAGTCTTAATTCGACCTGTTCTTAATGAAACCCCTTATGAGCTTTGGAATATGTAATAGCCCGGACCTCTCCGGCCCATTCCTTTGTCAAAAAGAAGGTCGTGAAGTGTTCTGGAGGGTAAAATGGACTTTTCCCACACTTTATAGAATTTTTTAAGTACACGCCGTGTAGTGTGAGTACACGCCGTGTACCCTCTCATTGGGTCCGTGTTGAAGGTTGTGTCCTTTCCGTGTGAAATAAATGAGTACACGCCGTGTGGCCTATACTACACGCCGTGTAGTCCCTCCCCGCGTACGCGTTACCTTCAAACCGTGTGTTGACTAGTCAACGGTTGTGTGTCGTGTTGAAGTCATTTCCTTGCCATGTGAAATAAATGAGTACACGTTGTGTACCTCATACTACATACCGTTTAGTCCCTCCCCATGTATGTGTTACCTTCAAACCATGTGTTGACCAGTCAAAGGTCATGTTCTGCGTTGAAGGCCATGTTGGAAGCCTCGTGGTGATCGTGTAAAATGGTCGTGTACACTCCGTGTACTAAGAAGTACACATCGTGTACTTTTCTTTTTCACGCCTAAAAAGGAGGGGTCCTCTCCTCCTTTTCAACTCACTCCTCTCCTACCCATTCCTCTTAGCAGAGCTCTCCCAAGAGACTCGAAGGCTCTTTTCTTCCATAACTTCTTCGTCCGAGCTCCGATTTACGATCCGTCAGCGGCCACAGGATCATAACGATAAGGTGAAACTTTTGAGCTTGGATCTGTTGTCTTTCCTTCTACCTTTCCTTTCCATCTTCCACTAGAGGAGGTTTTTCTGAGATTTGAGAGAAGTGACGGACGCCAACAGACGTCTTCTAAAGTTGATCTGGGGGAGCATTGTGATCAGAACTTATGGAGGTAGGGATCTTACCTTTGTATCTCTAAATTGTGCATCACGTGGGGTGGGTATCCTCTTATTTTCGTGAGAAATGGTTGAACCAATAAACGAAGATAATAACTGGTTAAAGAACAGGGATGGGGAAGTTATTATTTTTATCTTTGTTTATCCTATTGTTATGTTGTGAATCGAATAGGCTTATGCCTACTATAAATCATGGTCATTGGGGGCCTTTGATTGTGCAATTAAATGTTACCCTATCTTTCTAGACCATTTTTTGGATGGGACTTTGTGGAATGTGGAATTTGGTTAATCACGTAAAGTTGGCTGATTAAAATCTGGAACCCTTGTGTGATCACCCCAGTTGAACAAAATGGAATAATGAACATGTGGGTTTTGGTTTGGTTACGTGGTGTGTGAAAGGGGGGGTGAATCCTGGGTTGTTATGAATAGAACGTGAATATGGGCTATGGTAAATGATGTTAAAGGGGTGATGATGTGGCACGAACCTTGTTTTGTGGGTTGTTGTGGATCAGGTGAGCAGTGGGGTTACGGTTGGCATGGTTGTGGGTTGGTGTGAATGCTATGTTGGTGGTTGGAAGCGGGGATGCAGGGATGGTTTTGAATGTGATTGAGCTATGTTTTGTGAATAATAAATAAAGTGGAAGAGTTAATAAATGGTGGGGAATGGTAATGGGATGGGAATAATAATCAATGGGGTTGGTTGGTAAATAAGAAGGAACTCGGTTGTGTTGCTTGTGTTTTCCTAACTTGATTTTTAGATGGTAGGGATATGTTTTACGAACGATTGATATGGTTGGTTGTGGTTATTTTCCCAGTAGTTAAGGA
Organism: Viscum album; assembly: GCA_963277665.1. Classification (NCBI taxonomy): domain Eukaryota; kingdom Viridiplantae; phylum Streptophyta; class Magnoliopsida; order Santalales; family Viscaceae; genus Viscum; species Viscum album. The sequence goes on along the minus strand of OY728161.1, from coordinate 51,259,263 downwards.
ACTAATAAACTAATTTTGTTGAAACATGAAAACCTAAATGGGGTTTGGGGTTGTTTGTTATATGCATGCTTCGTAGTAGCAGTGCCGAGGCACATGCTCAGTTTCTCTGTTTAGAAGCCATAGGTTGGGTTTTGTGTTTGGTATACATACATATATATATATATATCTTTATCTTTTGTGTTTTGTCGCACCCCACCCATGTTGATCACTTAGTGCTGAACACTCCCATTTCATGGGAGAGGGTGTTTTCCCCTTAGTTACTAACTCCTTTCTGCTCCTTCTTCCCTAGGCTGTGATGGCTTGAGGCGACCTTACACCTAAGACCCTTCAGGTAGGTTTTGATTGGGGTAGTTTTGGCCCAAGAATCTTTGGGCATGTTTTTTTTCAAGAATCTTTGGGATGAGGCCCGGGTGTGTGCGGGCGGGATGCATGGTTGTGAGTCATAGGTGTGTGCAGGTGGGATCTGTGGTTGTGAGGCTCAGGTGTGTGCGGCGGGATGTGTGGTTTTTGAGGCCTAGGTGTGTGCGGGTGGGATACGTGGTTGTGAGGCCCAAGTGTGTGCGGGCGGTAAGAGTGTGGTAGCGTCAGGACGTTCTCCATTAGGAAGAGTGTCTAACTAGTGGGAAATGGTGCGGGGTACCCAATACTCTTGTTCTTATATACTACTACCTGTTGTGATTGTGTTTTCGGTGAGTGTGGCTGGTGAGGTTGGGTGGATAGATTTCCTTGCTAGGTTTCTTCTATTGTTCTCACGGTACATTAGGATGTCTCCCCACCTGTGCACGAGAGCTTTAGGTTTCCCTACTGAGTATACCTGTATGCTCACCCTACGTTTACTTTCAAGTTTCCAGGATGACTACCAGGGATGTGCGGGACCCTACTAGTTGGGAAAAATGGATTTATTGCAGTTGATGTACTCTTGTTTTCTTTTGGTATTGTACTTTGAGCTTTCTTGTACTTGTACCTTGTTATAAAATTGTTTAAACATGCATGTGGGCTTGGTTTGGGTTTATTTTATTTTACTTATTCCTTTTTCTTTTGGTGTTTGACTCATCCTATTTCCCAATATTAAAATAATAAAAAGGTTAAGGCCTCCCATATCTATGAAAACTCATACCCTTGGTGCTAGTCACCACTCTGGGGCCTACTGTAGGTGGGACTCGGGGGTCATTATCTCCCTTTCACCATTTCCATCTCAGGAGGGGCATATTTGGCAGGAGGGGGTCGTGACAGAATGGTATCAGAGCTGATGGTTGAGAGATAGGATGGATTCTAGAGTTAGGCATAGTGAGGATTGTCTGGGATGGTAGGGCAACAGTGTCGGCTGATCTTGGTGCGTGACATAGGCCAGAGAAGACCGGCTAGGACACGGGATTTTAGGTCCCCCCGTGATCTGATGCAAGGACTATGAGCCTAGAGAATGACCAAGTAAGACTACATTGATTTTAGGGTAGAGACCCTAGGAAAGGTACACGCATCATCATGATAGTGTTTTTACTTAATTTGGGTGTTCTGGGAAAGAAATTTAAATAAAATGATAAAATGAAACCCTGAGAAATTTCTTTACTATTTGGTCTTAGGAGATCTTTGTTTACCGTACAGCTATGGCACCTAGACGTCATCCCCAAGTGGCTCAGACAGCCGAGGCCCAACATATTCAGGCGGTTGATCAGTTGTGGATTGACCGAGCAGAGGAAGATGATCAGTTGCAGAAGACTCTCCGTTCTTTCCAGCAGAAAACCCTTAAGAAGTACGAGGGTAGTACTTCGGATATAGAGACGGAGGGGTGGCTTGAAGAGCTAGGGATCACTTTTACTTTGATCTGTGCTCCGAGGGAGTACTGGGTTCCCCTAGCAGTCAGTCAGCTAAGAGGTGTGGCGCGTCAGTGGTGGATGCTCTACCTCGGAGATAGGACAGAGACAGAGGTTCTATGGACTGACTTTGAGAAGGAATTCCAAGAGGAATTCCTTTCTTCCATGATCAAGGCGGAGAAACGGAAGGAGTTACTCTCCCTCCAGCAGGGGAGTATGTCGGTACGAGAGTTGGGTATCAAGTTCAAGGATATTCTATGCTTTGCTCCAGATATCTTTCCGGATGAGGAGTCTCAGACAAGAAATTTAGAGGAGGCACTTCTTCCTTAGCTCCAGTATATTGTTACCCCCTCCACGCATCCGACGTATTTGGTAGTACAGAATAAGGCATAGGTTGTAGAGAGGATGCACTCGCTGGGAGGTGCACCATGAGTGGGGATCTAGCCAGGCTTGTCAAAGGGGAAGGCTGTCAGCAGCAGGTCTCCTACAATAGGACCTTCCAGGTTCAGGCCGGTAGGGATCAGGCCCTAGTAGTTCCAGTTCATATCTTCGGTTCCTCGACCCTTTTTCATGAGCCCAGGACCGAAGTGTTTTTCTTGTGGAGGTTTCGGGCACGTTTAGAGTCAGTGCCCGACCCGAGCTCAGTACGATGGAGGTGGGCAGGTTCAGCGCCCACCTTAGCAGCACCAGTTGCCGGTGAGGCCCTTCCAGCAGCAGCAGGAACCTGCTCCTCCGAGGGAAGAATTTGCAGGAGGAGGCTGACCTCAGGGTGCTCCTTAGGGACCTCGACCAGGGCGTGGTCGGGGAGGTTCCTGACATCAGAGAGGCAAACTAGCTGGGTGTGGACAGTTGCATGCAGCAGAGTTGGCAGCTCTGGCAGGACCAGAGGTGGTGCGAGGTACAATTTGTTTGTTCAACACTCTCGTTTCTACTTTGTTCGATTCGGGAGCTTTACACTCCTTTGTTTCACCTGGTCTAGCCCATGCTTTGGGACTAGATGTAGAGAGACTTCCTATACCCCTGGTGCTGAGTACACTAGTTGGAGGCCAGACCAGCGTATCTTGTGTTTGTCGGGGATGTGGGATGACGTTGGGACCGCATCGATCTAGTGGGGACCTTATTTTTCTACAGATGCAGCCATACGATGTCATCCTAGGCATCGAGTGGTTGTTTTCTGTTAGTGCCGTTATTGACTGCTTCCGAAGAAGGGTCGTGTTCTCCGACGTGGATGGACAGCGTGTATCTTTTGTTGGCAAGAGGAGCTATCAGGTAGGAAGCCAGCATGTAAATCCTCTCCTTTCCTTGTTAGGCGGGTTATTGGTGGTTCCAGCTGATACAGAGATGATAGATATCCTAGAGGTTGTTGGGGAGTTCCTCGATGTTTTTCCTGAGGAGGTTGTGACTCTACCCCCCCCCCCCCCGATGTGACGTTGAGTTTGGGATAGACTTACATCCTGGTGCCCGTCCGATTTCAATGGCCCCTTATCGGATGGAACCTTCGGAGTTGTGGGAGTTACAGATTCAGATTGACAATCTGATGGAGAAGAGTTTTGTTCAACCCAACGTATCGCCATGGGGTGCCCCAGTTTTGTTCGTGAAGAAGGCAGATGGTGGTCTCAGGTTATTCATAGTCTATTGAAGGTTGAACCAGGTAACGGTCAAGAACTGTTACCCCCTTCCAAGGATAGATAATCTCTTCAACCAACTGAGGGGAGCAGGTTGGTTTTCTAAGATTGATCTATGATTTAGATATCATCAGTTGAGGGTAAAGGACAGTGAAATCTCGAAGATAGATTTCAGGTGTAGGTATGGGAACTTCTAGTTTGTAGTGATGCTGTTTTGAGTTACGAATGCACCAGATGTGTTCATGGGAATTATAAACTTTGTCTTCCGAGAGTTTCTGGATCAGTTCATTGTTGTGTTTATCGATGACATCTTGATCTACTCAAGATTAGAGGAGGAGCGCGTTGACCATCTCAGGGAAGTCTTGGAATTCCTTCGACACCACCAGCTTTATGGGAAATTGTCGAAGTGTAAGTTCTTGATGCAATAAGTACACTTCCTTGGGCACGTGGTGTCTCAGCATGGAGTGTCAGTGGACCCGTCGAAGGTGGAGGCAGTTGTTTCTTGGGCAGAACCCAAGAGCGTGGCGGAAGTTCGTAGTTTCCTGGGGTTGGAAGGTTACCATTAGAGGTTCATTTTGGACTTCTCTCACGTTTCTGCTCCATTGATAGCTTTGACTAGGAAGAACCAAGTCTTCCTAAAGAGCGAGTAGTGCCAGAAATCTTTCGACTACCTGAAGGAGAAGTTGTTCAGTGCTCCCGTACTCAGGTTGTCAAAGGAAGGGTTATTGTATGAGGTGTTTTGTGATGCTTCTGGCCTTGGTCTAGGGTGCGTGCTAATGCAGAAGAAGGGAGTGATCTGTTATGGGTCTAGGCAGTTGCGCCCTTGTGAGCGTAACTATGCCACCCATGACCTAGAGCTTGCAGAAGTAGTGTTCACACTGAAGTTGTGGCGACATTACCTCTTTGGGTAATGCTTTGTGGTCTTCTCAGATCACAATAGATTGTGTTATATATTCTCCCAACGTGACCTGAACTTACGGCAACGGAGATGGGTCGAGTTTCTCCAAGACTATGACTTCAAGATCTATTACACTGAAGGTAAGGGCAACATTGTGTCTGATGCCCTGAGCAGGAAGTCACATAAGGAAGTGGTTCGGGAATCCACTGATGCTTGGAAATAAATGGGGGAGTTAGCTGCCTTACACTTGGATACAAGGGTAGAAGGTGTTAGAGGTTGTTTGTTTCAGATGACGGTGCAGTCCTACTTGTTCCAGCATGTGGAAGAGTCTCAGTGGGGAGACTTCGAGGCGGAAGTAATGCGGGATTGTGTCGATCTGGGAAACGCTCTATAAGGATGGTCAGAGGATATCCAACATCGGATGCTTTTTCATGGATGGTTTTTTATTCCGGAGGTGATGCATGAGGTAGTTCTCCATGAGTTCCATAGCTCAGCCTTAGCACTACATCCAGAAGTTTCAAAAATGTACTGAGGCCTGAGGGAACAGTTTTGGTGTCCCGGGGTGAAACAGGCAGTGGCGGAGTTTGTGGCTAAATTCCTAGTGTGTCAGCAATTGAAGGTTGAACACCGTGTTCCCAGTGGTTTGTTGCGTCCTTTAGATGTCCCCGAGTGGAAATGGGATGACATCTCAATGGACTTCGTCACAGGACTACCCAGAGATCAGGGTGGTTATGATGTTATCTGGGTAGTGGTGGACCGACTGATGAAATCAGCTCACTTATTAGAAATTAAGGAGTCAGGCCCAATGATTACCTTAGCATAGAGGTATGTAGATGAGGTTGTGTGGTTGCATGGAGTTCCAAAGACTATCGTCTCATATCAGGATACTCGGTTTACCTCATGAGTCTGGAGGGGGTTACAACATGCTTTTGGCACCCAGCTACGCCTTAGCATTGCTTTCCACCCCCAGACTGATGGGAAGATAGAGCGGACTATCCAGACGTTGGAGGAAATCCTGTGAGCATGCATTCTAGATTTCAGAGGATCAAGGGTACGACACTTGCCTTTAGTAGAGTTTTCCTACAACAACAGCTTCCACTCTACTATTGGCATGGCACTGTTTGAGGATTTGTATGGAAGACCATGTCGTTCACCCATTTTTTGGGCATAGATTAGTGAGACAGGTGTTCTTAGGCCAGAGGTAGTATAGAGCACCACAGAGAAAGTTCAGCTTGTGCGTGAGTGGATGAAAGCGGCTCAGGACTGATAGAAGTCCTATGTTGATCGTCTGAGGAGGCCTTTGGAGTTCAAGGTGGGATACCATGTGTTCTTGAAGGTTTCCCCTCGATGGGGGCATCGGAGGTTCGGGAAGGGGAGTAATCTCTCCCCTAGGTTCATCGGACCTTTCGAGGTGCTGAGGCGAGTCGGCGAGGTGGCATATCAGCTGGCCCTGCCACCTTAGTTGGAGAAGATTCATGAAATATTCCACGTCTCCCAGCTTCGTCGGTACTTACATGATGACTCTCACATTATCGACTGGGGAGAGTTAGATATGGGAGACGACGTGACCTTTGAGGAACGACCATTCAGAATCGAGGATCGTAAAGAGAAGGTGATCCGTGGATGAACCATTCCATTGGTTTGTGTGTTGTGGAGGCATGGCGGCCTTGAGGAGAGCACTTGGGAGCAGGAGGCCCAGATTCAGGCTCAGTACCCAGAGTTGTTTTGACTTGTATTTTTCCTTGCTCTTCTGAGCTTTGCTTTGATGTTATACTCTATACCTTTGATATATGGGATGCTTGACTTGTCGGTTGTGAGATGTTTTGTTTCCTTGTTCTCTGGATGTGTGTAACATGTCCGGATGTGTGTGGAAAGGGAAAAACCTGACCCTTAATTGAGACGCATTAATGCGGATGTGATTGAACCCGTGCGGGAGAGTCAGTGCCGCCTAAAACGGATAATATCTCTACATAGGAGAAGGAATTTCCCCAAACCACGTGTTTGGGCAGTGTGTGGGTTGTACGGTGTTGCGGGCGGTGTAAGTTGGAAAATCCTAATATATGGAAGTGGGAAGGCCCAATCCTTAATCGAGATGCATTAATGCGGATGCGATTAAACCCGTGCAGTCGAGTCAATGCCACCTAAAGCGGATAATATCTCGACATAGGAGAGGTAATTCCTAACACCAATTATTAGGGCCGTTGGTTGGGTTCTTGTTATAACAAGAACCCTAAGAGGTATCTTGTTGGGTTCCTATAGGTTGTATTTTAATTCTTGGGGATGATAATGTTTTAAGAGGTATCTGATGTAATGTCTCGGACCTCTCCGGCCCATTCATTTGTCAAAAAGAATGTCATAAAGTTTTCTGGAGGGTAAAATGGACTTTTCCCACACTTTCTAGAATTTTGTAAGTACACGCTGTGTAGTGTGAGTACACACCATGTACCCTCTCACCGGGTATACCCCGTGTTGAAGGTCTTGTCCTTTCTGTGTGAAATAAATGAGTACACGCCGTGTGGCCCATACTACACGCCGTGTATTCCCTCCCCGCATACACGTTACCTTCAAACTGCATGTTGACCAGTCAACGGTTGTGTGCCCTGTTGAAGTCGTGTCCTTTCCTTGTGAAATAAATGAGTACACGCCATGTAACCCATACTACATTCCGTTTAGTCCCTCCCCGCGTACGCATTACCTTCAAACCATGTGTTGACCATTCAACGGTCGTGTTCGGTGTTGAAGGACGTGTTGGAAGCCGCGTAGTGACCATGTGAAATGGCTGAGTACACGTTGTGTACTAGGAATTACACGTCGTGTACTTTTGTTTTTCACGACTATAAAAGGAGGGGTCCTCTCCTCCTTTTCAACTCACTCCTCTCCTCCCCATTCCTCTGAGCAGAGCTCTCCCAAGAGACTTGAAGGCTCTTTTCTTCCATAACTTCTTCCACCGAGCTTCGATTTACGATCCGTCAGCGACCATGAGATCATAACGACGAGGCGAAACATCTAAGCTTGGATCCGTTTTCTTTCCTTTTGCCTTTCCTTTCCAGGCTCCACCCGAGGATGTTTTTTCGGGATTTGACAGAAGTGATGGACGCTGACGGATGTCTTCTAAAGTTGATCCAGGGGAGATTTGTGATCAGAACCTGTGGAGGTAGGGATCTTACCTTCGTCTCTCTAAATTGTGCATCATGCGGGGTGGGTATCCTCTTATTTTTGTGAGAAATGGTTGAACTGATAAACGAAGATAATAACTAGTTAAAGAATGGGGATGGGGAAGTTTTGATGTTTATCTTTGTTTATCCTATTGTTATGTTGTGAATCGAATAGGCTTATGCCTACTGAAAATCACAGTCGTTGGGGGACTTTGATTTCACAATTAAATTTTTCCCTATCTTTCTAGACCGTTTTGTGGATGGGACTTTGTGGAATGTGGAATTTGGTTAATCACGTAAAGTTGGATAATTAAAATCCAGAACCCTTGTGTGATCACCCCGGTTGAAAAAATGGAATAATGATCATGTTGGTTTTGGTTTGGTTACGTGGTGTGTGAAAGGGGGGGTGAATCATGGGTTGTTATGAATATAACTGATAGTTGGGCTGTGGTAAATGATGTTAAATGGGCGATGATGTGGTATGAACCTTGTTTTGTGGGTTGTTGTGGATCGGGTGAGAAGCAGGATTACGGTTGGCTTGGTTGTGGGTTGGTGTGAATGCTATGTTGGTGGTTGGCAGCGGGGCTGTAGGGATGGGTTTGAATGTGAACGAGCTATGGGTTGTGAATAATAAATAAAGTGGAAGAGTTAATAAATGGTGGGGCATGGTAATGGAATGGGAATAATAATCAATGGGGTTGGTTGGTTAATAAGAAGGAACTTGGTTGTGTTGCTTGTGTTTTCCTAACATGATTTGTGGATGGCAGGGATATGTTTTACGAACGATTGATATGGTTGCTTGAGGTTATTTTCCCAGTAGTTAAGGAACAAATTAACTAATTCTGTTGAAATGTGAAAACCTAAATGGGGTTTCGGGTTGTTTGTTGTATGCATGCTTCGTAGTAGCAGTGTCGAGGCACGTGCTCAGTTTCTCTGTTTAGAAGCCATAGGTTGGGTTGTGTGTTTGGTATACATATATATATCTGTATCTTTTGTGTTTTTTCACACCCCACCCATGTTGATCACTTAGTGCCGAACACTCCCATTTCATGTGAGAGGGTGTTTTCCCCTTAGTTACTAGCTTCTTCCTGCTCCTTCTTCCCTAGGCTGTGATGGCTTGAGGTGACCTTACACCTAAGACCCTTTAGGTATGTTTCGATTGGGGTAGTTTTGGCCCAAGACTCTTCGGGCAGGTTTGTTTTCCCAAGAATCTTCGGGATGAGGCCCAGGTGTGTGCGGGCGGGATGCGTGGTTGTGAGGCCCAGGTGTGTGTGGGTGGGATGCATGGTTGTGAGGCCGAGGTATTTGTGAGCGGGATGTGTGGTTTGTGAGGCCCAAGTGTGTGTGGGCGGGATACGTAGTTGTGAGTCCCAGGTGTGTGCAGGCGGGAAGTGTGTGGTAGCGTCAGGACGTTTGTCGTTAGGAAGAGTAGCTAACTAGTGGGAAATGGTGCGGGGTACCCAATACTCTTGTTCTTATATACTACTACCTATTGTGATTGTGTTTTTGGTGAGTGTGGCTGGTGAGGTTGGGTGGATAGATTTCCTTGCTAGGTTTCTTCTGCTGTTCTCACGGGACATTAGGATGTCTCCCCACCAGTGCACGAGAGCTTTAGGTTTCCCTACTGAGTATACTTGTATGCTCACCCTAAGTTTACTTTCAAGTTTCTAGGAGGACTACCAGGGCCGTGTGGGACCCTACTAGTTGGGACAGTTGGATTTATTGCAGTTTTTTTACTATTGTTTTCTTTTAGTATTGTACTTTGAGCTCTCTTGTACTTGTACCTTGTTATAAAATTGTTTAAACATGCATGTGGGCTTGGTTTGGGTTTATTTTCTTTTACTTGTTCCTTTTTCTTTTTGTGTTTGACTCATCCTATTTCCTGATCTTAAAATAATAAAAAGGGTAATGCCTCCCATATCTGTGAAAACTCATACCCTTGGTGCTAGTCGCCACTCCGGGGCCTACTGGAGGCGGGACTCGGGGGTCATTATCTCTCTTTCACCATTTCCAGCTCAGGAGGGGAATATTTGGTGGGAGGGGTCGTGATAGAATAATAGGAATCATAAGTTTAATTACTTTATAGTTTTTGTTTTCAAAGTATTTATCCATAACACTAAGGACAATCTTGACAAGTTTGCATCCAAAAGTGATGAAGGAATTTTCCTAGGTTACTCAATATCTAGTAAATATTATAGGGTATTCAATAAGAGAACCAAATGTGTGGAAGAATTAGTTCATGTTAAATTTTATTAGACTGATCCACATGAACCCAAAACCACTCTTGAAAATCTTGAGGAAGATATGTCAATTCTGGATCTTAATGATAAAGACAATAATATCCTTGTGAAAACAACCAGTTCTGAAAATTTTCCAGAATCTGAGCCTAGTGAATTTGAACATGTAGACAACCATGAGGAGTCCAGTTCAACTATTTATAGAGGTATAAGAAATCTCAAGAATCATCCTTTATATACTGTAGTAGGTGATCTAAATAGAGGGACACAAACTAGAGCTTCTCTGAGAAACTAGGTTGAACATCAAGCTTTTCTTTCATAGCTTGAACCCAAAAATATTAATGATGCAACAAGTGATGAATTTTGGGTGATAGTTATGAAATAAAAATTGAATTAGTTTGAAAGAAAAAAAAATTGGAAATTAGTAGACAGACATAAATACACTTTGACCATAGGCACTAAATGGGTGTTTAGAAATAAAGTTGATGAATCTGGAAACATAGTTAGAAACAAGGCTAGACTAGTAAAAACGGGATATAGTCAAGAAGAAGGAATAGACAATGAGGAAACATTTTCTCATGTAGCTAGACTAGAAGCCATTAGGATACAACTTTCTTGCACTACTGGAAAATGGACCTATCCCCATGGTTTTCCCCAAAACCGTGGGGATAGGTACCCCTATACCCACAGTTTTTGAAAACCATGGGGATAGGTCAATTTTCAGGACCTATACCCACGGTTATCCAAAACCGTGGGTATAGAGGGGTCTATCCCCATGGTTTTCCAAAACCGTGGGGATAGATCCTGAAAAGTCACTTATACACACGGTTTTGGAAAACCGTGGGTATAGGGGTACCTATCCCCACAGTTTCCCCCAAAACCGGGGGGATAGGTATGGGATAAAATACATATACCCACGGTTATGAAAAATCGTGGGTATAGGTTTCTCGTGTGTGTTCGGGAAAAAAATTCCACGGGAAGGAAATTTTTTTGGCGGGAGTCCTATACCCATGGTTCTTCCCTATATACCCACGGTTTATATAACTAAATTTAACTAAATATAAATATATATACACATAGGTGATGTTAGGGTAGTGGTTAGACGCGGTGTTTTCAGCGAAGAGGTTGCGGGATCGAAACCCGCCGCGTGCATTATTTTTGGATCTATACCCACTATTTTGAAACCATGGGTAAAAGCCTTTTAAACCATGGTAATTGGGTAGGTTTCATTGACAAGGTGGAAGAACACCTATACCCACGGTTTTGGAAAACCGTGGGTATAGTCTGGGGACCTATACCGATGTCATTCCATCCCACGGTTCCCAAAACTGTGGGTATAGCCTATACCCACGGTTTCAGGGGCTATACCCACGGTTTTGAACCGTGGGTATAGGCTATTTTTTCAGTAGTGTTATGTGGCTCATCTGAACTTCAAACTTTATCAAATGGATGTAAAAAGTGAATTTCTAAATGGGTATATAGTTGAAGATGTATTTGTTTAAAAACCACCTGTCTTTACAAATCCCCATTTTCCTAATCATGTTTTTAAACTGTATAAATCCTTATATGGTCTAAAACAAGCTCCAACAGCTTGGTATGATAGACTTAGTTCCTTTCTTATCTCAAAAGTTTTTACCAAAGGGATGGAAAATCCTACTTTTTTATTAAAAGGATTTCCAAATATGTTTTAATAGTACAAATTTATGAAGATGATATAATTTTTGGATCATCTAAAAACTCTTTATGTACTGATTTTTCAAAAATGATGCAAGAGGAATTTGAAATGAGTTTGATGGGGGAACTAATTTTTTTTCTTGGATTTCAAATTTTTCAAAATAAAGATGGTATTATTCTAAATCAAAGTAAATATACTAAGGATCTTTTGAAATGTTTTGGTTTGGATAGTAATAAAGGTAGTGATACACCTATGAGTACCACTTGTAAGTTGGATGATGATGAAACTGGTAAACCAATGGATCAAACCAATTACAGAGGTATGATTGGGAGTCTTCTCTATCTTACTACTAGAAGACTTGATATTACGTTCAGTGTATGCATGTGTGCTCATTTTCAATCCAATCCCAAAGAGTCTCATTTAACTATTGTTAAATGGATTTTTAAATATCTCAAGTATAATATAAATTTAGGACTATTTTATTTAAGAGGACATCCATTTGATTTAATAAGTTATTCGGATGCTTATTTTTTTGGTTGAAAGTTAGATATAAAGAGCACCTTTAGAACATGTCACATTTTAGGAAAATCCCTAGTATCATGGTGTAGTAAGAAATAAAATTTTGTTGCATTATCTACTGTTGAAACTGAATATATAGCTATTGGTAGTTGTTGTTCTCAAATTATATGGATGAAACACACTTTACTAGAATATGGATATCAATTCAAACATCTCTCTATAAATTGTGACAATACAAGTGCTATTAACATCTCTAAAAATCTAGTATCTCATGCTAGGACAAATCACATTGATGTGAGACATCACTTATTGGGAGATCATTATCAAAGAGTTGATATCACTCTTGAATTCATCAGCACTGAATGCCAATTAGCTGATATATTCACAAATACTTTGAATTATGAGAGGTTAAATTACATAAAACATGAGTTAGGAATAATAAACTGTTAAGGTTTTGGACCTCACCGTTAGGACCTTACTGATAGACCTCACAGTTAGAAACCTCATAGTTAGAAACCTCACAGTTAGAAACCTCACAGTTAGGACCTCACAGTTAGAAACCTGACAGTTCAAAACCTCATAGTTAGAAACCACACAGTTAGGACCACACAGTTAGAAACTTCATACTTAGAAACCTCAGAGTTAGAAACCTCACAGTTAGAAACCTCATAGTTAGAAACCTCATAGTTAGGACCTCACAGTTATAAACCTCACAGTTAGAAACCTCACAATTAGGAACTCATAGTTAGAAACCTCACAATTAGAAACCTCACAATTAGAAACCTCATAATTAGAAACCTCACAATTAGGAACCTCACCATTTGGAACCTCATCGTTAGGACCTTACCGATAGTCGATGTTTTTGGGACTTTATCCTTTTTATGCTAGAATCTGAAACATTTTTATTTTTATTCATTTCTTTTACTTGATTTTTTTTTCTATCCCTTAATGATAAAATTAAAACACATACCAAATTTCGATCCACATCAGCTCTCTCCCAACCCTCTTTCTTTCTAAACTTAGAACCTCACCTTCTACCAAAATCCTCAAACCTCTCCAGATTGATGGCTATATTGAAGATACCACTGGTTAGTGATGAAGGAGATACGCTGAATCCAAGGAGACCTAGATCTAGGTCTAGTAGTGTAATCCAGGAAGTGGAAAAGCTAATCAACCCACATTTATCAAAGAGGTAAATAGTGGTTGATAAGGAGTTAAGTTTGGAGTGGCTCCTATCAAGCCGGTCTTTAGTACTAAAGGCACTTGAAGCTCAGGGATGGATTGAGTGTTTTTCAAACAACAATGGACCCTATTACCCAAATTTAGTGAAGGAGTTTTAGGAATATCTAATATTTGAGAAGTCTTAGAATGAGAAATAGATTAATTCTAAAGTAAATGGATTAAGTGTGAGTTTGTCCTCTACTGAGTGGGTTGACTAATTGAGGGTTCCACATGAAGGGATTTTTTACTATTACTCATAAGTGGTGCCTCCCACTACTGAGTTCTTCTGTTATGAAGAAGCTCTGGATGAACTGATAAGGAGTGGGATCCCTAGGAAAGTGATTGCTGCTGAAATAGAAAGAGAAGATAGGTTATTGTTTAAGTTTGTTCAGCATGTCCTAAGTCCCAGGATAAGGGACTTTTCTACTTTAAAATATCAGGACATATTCCTTTTATATCTACTGAAATATGGACAAAAGGTAAGTTTGTGCAGGATGCTAATGATTCAGTTAGAAGATATGAAAAAAACTAGTTCCAAGTTTAATGCCTTATTTCATGCCAGATTGATATCTTTAATGTTAAAAGTGAAGGGAGTTTCTAGAAATAAAGAGGAAATAGTTGTTGTGAGAGAAAATTTCTACATTACCAAGACAATCTACAAGTTTATGAAGATCAGTTGGAACCCTTGACAAAGAATATGGTTAAATGATGAGGCTAAGCTATATGAGGAATTCAACACAATTACTCATCCTATTATGACCAAGGATAAGAGAGATCCTAACCTGAATCCTACTAATGAGGATCTTTCATACTCAGATGATGAAGAAGAAGCAGTTGTTGTGCAAGAAAGAGAGTATTCTCCTATATATGATAGGATTGATCCTGACCTTCCCTCCAATCCTTGTACTAGTATTGTATCTTGTGGTGTGCCCAGTCCACCAAAGAGACTTCCTAGAAGGGGGACTATCTTAAGGTATAATGATGAGGAAACTAGTAAAGAAGAAGTGGCTGAAAATGTCTTAAGAGACATTATAGATACCTCAGATGAGGATGAGGACTCTGAATCTAGTCATAATGACTTTGAGATAGTTATTGATGAGATTGAGGAGGAATTTCTAAGTCTTAGTCCTCAAATAGGACATACAGAATGGGTAGAAAGAGGAGATGAAGAATTTTCTAATTCGGTTGAAGCTGGAGTTGAAATGGCAGTAGTTGAGGATTCAGTAGAAGAAGAGGCAGTAGATCCTCCTATTGATAAATTTGATCAAGGAGGTTTGGTAGAAATGGAGGTGGATGATCAGGAAAATGCTACAAGTGAGGGGGAGGAACCTGTTACTATAGGATCATTTTTTGTTTCTCATGGAATAGAGTACTAGACAGAAGCTCCTGGATTTCTGGTCTTAGGCTTAGATTATGGAGATTCTGAAGATGACTAGCCTATCAGAAGTCCTCCAATTACTACTGTTTTAGAAACTACCATTATGCAGCCAGTGGTTCTTTTACCTCAAGACTATGTAAAGAAGAAAGATTTAGAATCAATAAAGTCGGATCTAAGGAGCCACATTGATGTGAGATTGGTTGTTTAGAGAGGTTTATGACTCAAAATCAAGAAGATATAACATATACAATGGAAAGGCTAGTTTTCACCTCTCACTCAGCAGTGTTACATGAGGTCGAGGAATGTCAGAATCAAGTAAAATCATTGGCAGATTGTATGGAATTAGTGAAGTAGTCTATTGCCAGCATAGATTCATATATGGCTTCAAGGGCTCAGGTGGACAGAGATCTCAGATATATCAAGAGTGTGGTTCATTTGTTGGTAAATTTTTTTGATGACTTTAAGAAGTCCATGGAAACACATGTGAAAGGCCAAGATGATGATGTGACAAGGTTGATCAGTGGCCTGACTAAATCCTTTAAGGAGACAGTGGCTTTTTATCTGGCACCTCTAGGTGAATCTACTTCCACTTAAGCCACTCCTCCAGTTGATATAAAGGCTTTCAAATTTGTTGTTAAAGAATACGTAGAAAGATTATCTAGTGCCAATACCCAGGACCCTTAATTTGTGACTCAAGTCAATTGCATTACCAAGGAAATTCATAAGCTTGTGGGAGATTATTTGAGGGAAGATACTCAAGATCAGAAGGCCATCAAGTATCAAGTTGACTTATATTACAAATGGGTATACACTATGCATCAGATGGATTTTCACTTTAAGCTTCTTTTGGAAAACTTGAGAATCCCTCCTGTCACTCAGGCATTTAAGGATCAAGTGAGCAAGCTTATAGAGATAACTCCTGCCTTAGATAGATTCATGGAAAACAAAGAATATTTCATCTAAGCTATGTAAAGAGGGGGAAACATCATTTTGGATTTCAGGAATCTTTTGTTACCCTCCCTCCATGTGGATTTCACACCCATCATTATTCCTCCTACTTTTCCTACTTCCTCCACTATTTCAAGATCCACTAGTACTGCTCCTTTGATGACTCCTGCACATGCCATCAGAAGTTTGACCCTAGTGATTCCTCAGAGACCTACTCATTATAGGTATACTGATGCCTCGGTGGCTGATCCTCTTACACTGCTAACTATCATCCCACGGCCTATCCCTCCACCTTCAGAACCTGCATCCTCAGCTTCCAAAGACAAAGCTTCAATGGACATATCCGATGTGGATTGAGTGTGGACTGTCTTAGCTGATAGGGATCGGTGTATTCCTTTTTGTATATTGTACTACTATTTTATTAATAAAAACACTCTCTTTTTTCTCTTTTTGTTATGTATGCTTTTTGTTAATCACAAAGGGGGAGAAGTGTTTAGTGTTTCAGTTGTCTATCATCAATTTATATATGTTTTAGCTTGTCTATATTCAATTTATATATGTTCTGGCATGTCTATCTTCAATTTATATATGTTCTGGCTTCAATTTAGGTTTAATGATATAATAGTATGTGTATTCTAACATCACTGATGAAATTAGTAGATGTGTTTAACCTTGATTCAACACTACTTAAACATAAAAATTCAATGGCATAATTTGTGATTATCAAAAAGGGGGAGATTGTTTGACTCACCTTTTTTGATAATCCCAAATCATGTTCCATTTATGTGATAATCATGTTTTTATTCTATGTTAATCATGTTTCATTAATGTTTCTTGTTTCTATGAAGTAATTTTCATATACTTTTAATCTCAATTCTTGTTGGTTTAAGCTTACGGTGCAGAATTTATCTAGATGCAAAGGTCACCGATGAAAAGGTCGCCATTACAAAGGTCCCCAAGGCAAAGGTCACTGTTGCAAAGGTCACAGATGCAAGGTCATCGTTTTAAAGGTCAATGATACAAAGATCACCAATTCAAAGGTCATCGATAAAAAGGTCATCGATGTAAAGGTCACTGTTGCAAAGGTCACTGATGAAGGGTCAATGTTTCAAGGTCACCGATGCAGTACTACTATTTGGAAGGTTACCGCTGAAGGTTACCAATGGAAGGCTACCGATGGAAAGTTACCAATGGAAGGTCACCATTGAAGACTACCGATGTGCACCTACTAATTTAATCATATCATTGTGAAGTCTACCTTTACCAGTATACCGATTCTCTTTTATTCCATACATTGTCAAATTATTAATATTATTCTAATGGTCATATTTGGTAAATTTAATGCTTCTAACATTAATTAATGCTGATTGTAGACATATCAGGAGACCGTATCTAGGGACAGTATGAGGTATGAGAAACACCGTACATGATCTAATCATTCCTATTGTCGAACCTCAAGAAAAGGAAGACCAAGAAAGATAAGGATATACATGGGTGAAGTGATGAACAGAGGTGAAGTACATCTGTATATGAAAAGAGCTTACTTTCTACATTAAATAAGAACCATTCAAGGCTTACACTGAGAATACAAGAATCTTAATAAGATCATTTTGGGAGAATAATTTCAAATCTACCTTTTGTGTTTCATCAACTCTTGATCAACACTAGAGGTAGAACACTCGAAGCTAGAACCTGGAGTTGTGACACTCTGTTTTAGAGACAACTTCTAGATAAAGACTCAAACATCAAATTCTTCACTCCAAGGAGTCAAGATCTGAACTTCAAACACATAAATATTTCTAAACTCAAGCTTATAAACATAGCTCTATTGTCTTCTTTCATTTTACATTTCTGAGAAGTGTGTGTGTTTGTATATTACACACACTCTCTCTTGTGATTGAACTGGAGGTTACTGAAAATCCTCACATAAAACTTTACCTACTTCTTTTTTACCATGTATAATTGTGGAATAGACCATTTTTGGTCTATATTGTTTCTTTTTTCAAAAATAACTATGGTAGAGGGTGTGAACCCTGGATAGTTTGTGAAAATTGTTGTAAAGCCCGATACAGGCTGTGTATCAAAGTTTATTGTTCATATAAACTACTTGGTGGCAGGTGATCACCAAGTGGAGAAGATTAAGTCTCATCTTGAGACTAAACCACTTGTTTTACTTTACTGTGCACTATATTTTTTTATAATATGTTTTATCAATTTTTCACTACTTATATTTTCTAAAACATAAAACTATTTTGCATTCACTTTGATAGTTAGTTTTTGTTAGCGTGTGTATATGTTTTATTCAGTAAACATGTTTCAAAAGTTGAAGAATTGTTTTACACCAGATCAACTGAGGACTAATCACCCTTTGATAAACATGTTGAATAACTAGACATTTACATCTCTACTTCCTTAATTAACTGGGCTGTTTTAAAATCAGGGGATCTTTATAAAACAATTTTTTAAATAGAAATTTTAAGTAGGAACTCAATTCACCCCCCTCTTGAGATTCCACTCTGACCAACAGATATTTTTATATACCATACTGCTACATGTGTTGCATTTAAATTCAGTGTACATTATTTTCCCCATTTTTTATCTATGTTTTTTATTAATTTTGATTTTGCATAGAATTATTGTGCATTGAAACTATTTATACAGTTCTCATTTGTTACAAAATACATTTCATTTATTTTAAAATAATTTAGTTTCCTTTTAAGAGGTTTTATTATGGACCATGGATCTTTTTGATCAAATGGTACTAACTTCTCCTGGTTTTATTTTCTTGGAATGTCCTTGATCCACATTGTTATTATTTCATCTATTCCAATGCCTCTACATGTCCTACCTAGATTCACCACCTAACTCCTCCTTGATACACCATTATTGTGCTATTCTACATTTTTTGGCGTATTCAAGCTCTTGACCTCATTCGATAGGGTTTTATTTGGGTTCCTAAGAGAGTTTTGAGGGGCTATTTATGAGGTTTTGAAGGCAATAACTCATAGAAGAAAGGGGAAACTAAGATTTCTAGTCTATCTAAACTCCCCTTCATCTTGTCCCTATTGATACCTATAACTAAATCCTTGTTCCAGTGGAGAAATAGTGTAAGACTATTGGATCTAGGGTTAGTGAGGACTACGCACCAGAAGGAAGAATCAAACCTTTACTCCTATCATCGCAGCCATGTTTTGGTGCTAAAACATGGATCTTTAAGTGATTTATTTTTATTTATAGTCATGTTTAATAATATACTATTTTTTGGTGTGTGCATGTTTCTATTCAAGAGTGGACAGTTTTGAATCCACAAGATAGGTTTTTATCATGTTCACCTAGTTCAATAAGGTCAGACTCCTTAGGTAGATTCTCTGATTTTATCTTATTTACATTCGAGTCTGTAATTTCTTTTTTATTTCTCTTAGTAATAAAACACATAACCCGGGGTGGTGTTCTCTCCTGGAATATAGGATCACTATGATTTTAATCACTTTATATCATAGTATTCTTTCTTGTTTTATGTTCTGTTTTCATTTTTTATTGTAATCCTCATGTCTAATATCATGGTTTTCAAAAATAATTCACATTTTTTATTATAAAAAATTATCATTTCAGTTTATAATCCAATCATATGAATTACTAGATAATCATAAAGTTTTGGGGGAAAACCACAAAAAAAATCCCCCAACACATAGAATTGATGAAGGGATCAGTAGAGACCATAGAAATATTGATAGAGGGTGCAGGTGGTGTGACACTAACAGTAGGTAATAGGAAAGGAAACTCTAAAGATCATTGGATATGAAATGGTGAAGTTGGGAAACATATCCAACAACAATGATGAACAAGAGATGAAACATCAATAATTAAATGACTAATTAGGGAAGTAGTATGACCTTATGATAGTATTAGTGATTTCAGGAGGTATAAGAGCTAGTAGAGATGATGTAGGAAGCATTATCCAAAAATTATTGCATGGTTAATTGAGGAGGAAATGAAATAAATTGGTGTGGAGGAGACAACGGGGACATTCTACGTCAATGAGGGCTATGAGGTGACATCATGATGGTCAATTATGTAATGGATGGGTGAGGTGGAGATTGTTGTGTAGGATTGGTTGGATAGAGGCTATAAATTAGTAAATTAAATTTTAGGGTTTGGGGAGAGGGATAACAGTTTCATTCCACCTGACTTGTTACTTTTGGAATCCTAAATAAAATTCTAACCCAACCATTTCAATGAGTATATTGTAAGTATGGGTTTGACCATTGAGGAACCTCTAGTAATTTTCGACATAAACCCATGGTCAATTATTCAAAGAATAAATTTTTTGATTAAAAGTGATGAAATCATTTAAATTTACCTTATTATTAAGACTAAAATATATTAATGTCCCCAAAAATTTGAAATGGTAAAAAACTAGATTATAGGGGTTTTTTGATAAGTGTGCATAAAGATTATGAAATTACATAGAGGTCATAAATATATTATTTTTTAAGTGTGTTCGTGTCTTTCCTAATGGTTTTATTATCGAAATTCAAAGATGTTGTAACCACCTTGGTATGGTAGATCATGAATAAATTATTTCAAACTATTTTCTTGAACTGATAAATAAATTTTTAAAAGTTTATAATACTAGTCCTAAGTTGTTAATGAATTCATCCAATGGTTAGGAATTTATTCATCATAATTCCCTTAGATATCCCCAAATATATCATACTTCAAATGATATGTTGTTTTCATTAAATGGATGAATTTTTTCATGAATAAATTGAAAAGAACACATATAATTTACATGAAAAACATAAATGGAAGTTTTTTTTCTCTAATGATTCTACATAGTCACCCACAACCCCAAAACAGAAGGGGATTTAGCTATACATGATAGAGAAAATAGAAGATAAACAAAATTTACAATAGGTGTTCATCACAGCATGAATAATTAGAAAATAAGAATACAAAAATATAATAATTCTTTCCTTTTATGGATTTATATAATCCTCTCAATCCTAGACCTCTATCTTGGGTGATTATACCCCTATATTGGTAATAATTTCCTTAAGTATCTCTCACCCATTGTCTAAGAATCATTATGTTTCATAATTCTAGGTCAAAGTTTAGTTGGGGATGTAGATGAGAAGTAGTTGGCTAAGCTATCTAAGGTGCATGGTTAAGGTGAAAATTTTGGAAAACCATTAACCAACAAAGTGGTTCAATCTATCCACCTCTATTTGAAGCACATGGTTGGATCACATGGTTAGGTAAGTTATATTGTTCAATTTATATCTTTCACTATTTATGGGTGATCTCGTATAGTTAGTCAAGTCATGCAGTAATCATTTGAGAGTGCCTATTTAATTTTTTCCTCAAATAGTTTCCTAGGTTGGGGTATACAGAAGATGAATTTAATAACAAAACATTCACAATAGAAAAAATTCCATAATGACACCATATTTCCTCTGAATCTTCTAGTTGATTCCAATTTAAGGAAACTTTTCATTGTATGGCCATTTTTTCCTAAAAAACACATTAAATCCATAAACACGTGATAGCCAAATTTAATAACCATTTTAAGGAATAATTTATTTTGATATTTTCTTATGAAAATTTGTTTATCAAAATCCCCCATGCATAATCAATTATTTTCCCTCAAATAATTACGTATAAAATAATTCTAAATATTCCATCCAAGAAACAAGTAGAAATATAATGGGTTATATTTCTAAAATAAACAAAAGTTTTAATGAATAATTATTAAAAATCATACATGTACTCTTAAAGATATACCACCCTTCACAGTAAGAAATAAAATTATACTCATGTTAAATTTTCCATGTTTCCATAGTCAAATCATTGTCTTCTCAAATTTTAAATTTCCCTTCTCAATTTAAAAGAAATATCTTATACCAATTTCCACCTCATTATAGACTCAGTTAGGTTGATAAATGATATCATTAACACCAAATAGTGGGATATAACATTAATTTTTTTCAGGTAAACTAAATTTCAATCATGGAAAACTTATAAAAAAAATTCTTCTATGTTATTCCATAATATTTCACTTTTTATAATAATGTACAAAATTTTTCTACCACATATTTCTAAAATCATCTCTAAAATTTTCAATAAAGCATCAAATAAATTTTTTTAAATTGAAAAATCATAAATAAAGACCTCCAAAATCCATTATTCCATATTATTGAAGATAACCATAATACAACATTGAAATTTGGTTAGAGCATTTCTCACACTAAAAAACATTCAATGATAAAAACAATAGTCCATATTAGAATTTAAAAGTTAGCTTATCTCAGTTTTTAAGAGAAATTTAAATTTTTTATAACATAAATAACCTTCCAAGAATCAATATAAATGGTGTTATTATAAATTATCTAGAATTCAATCCCCAAGGGGGAGTGTAAAATGGTCATTTTGGTGGAATCATTTAACTTACAGTAGTCCACACATACCCTACAGTCTGTGACCATCCTTCTGAGAAGTATCTGATTATTCTTATTTGAGATCACTATAGTGTATCCATTCTTTGGTATAATTTTCAAGGATCCTATACATGGGATTTTTGAGATGGGATAAATTATTCCTACATCTAATGGTTTTCTATCCTCTTTTTAACAAAAATATTTATTAAAAGTTTCATCCTTCATTGTCATTATCAAGATGGATTAGCTATTTATTCCATACAAACTTTGTGGGTGAAAATGTTAGGGGTTATCCCTTGAAAATTATTTATAGTCCATCCAATATCTTTATTCCTTTTTTAAAACTTATAAAAGTTGAAATTCATGATAATTGTATAGAGGAATTTAGAATAATTGGAAATGATTCATTTTTCCCTAAATAAGAATATTTCATGATGATGGTAAGGGTTTAAATTATAACTAGGTTACTATCATGACCCAACCCACTAGGACCCACTTGGCCAGTGGAAAACCAAGATGCAACTACCCCAATCCCACCTCCATAGGCTATAGGATAGAAACAAGCATTGCAAGTCATAACTAATATGGGAGTCATTTTCCTAAAGTACTGATACGCACACATCCAACCGTATCCATGAAGAAATTTAGGGGAATAATAATAAAATATTGTAACATCTAGAATAAAAATATTTCATGTAATAACCCCTATGGAATAAAAAGAGTGTGATAGTTCAATATAAAAATCAAAGAGGTAAAATACACACCCAACCAAGACATATTTCCCAACATAATAGTAACTAGAAAAGGAATTTCGAGAGATCCTAGATCCAGATCTCTAAGCCCTGACCACCATATGAGGTCAAATGTACCTTAGTATCCCTATGCTCCTCTAGAATCACTATCAACCCACCTGTCATTTTAAAAAGATATAACACATGTGGGAAAATCCCATGTAGGGGTGAGTATATACCTACCTAGTAGGATGCCCAAAAAATTAGAGGGATGCAATAAGATACACAATATAATTATTCAGCTTAGACCAATGTAAGAGGGAAATAAAACCCAAAAAATGATATATATACTCATATAATAAAACCATAAAAGTGAGAAAGGGGATCTTCATCTCATATCCCATCCCAAGAAAGATTCTTCCCACAGTTACAATGGTTCATCATCAATACCCATCATCTCATGTGTATATCCAAACAATTAATTGTGTAGAGAAATCACACCTCACCACTTTTTGGCACAACATAGGGGCAAAAAATCCAAGTGGAGGACCCAAACCCTAGTCCATTAAGGGGGTACCACTCAGTAGATATATGAACCATGACCTAGTGCAATAGGAGGGTTCCACTTAGTAGGTACAAGACCCATTACCTAATAAAACAAGAGGGTTCCACTCAGTAGGTATAGGACCCATTCCCTGATAAAATAGGATGGTTTCAATCAGTAGGTAGAGGACCCATTCCTTGGTACAATAGGAGGGTGCCACTCGGTAGGTAGAGGACCCATGCCTTGATACAATAGGATGGTGCCACTCCATAGGTATTGGACTCATGCCCTGATACAACAGGAGGGTTCCACTCAGTTGGTAGAGGACCCATGACCTAATAAAATAGGAGGATTCCACTCATTAGGTAGAGGAGTTGTTCCCTAATATAATGTAAGGGTGCCACTTAGTAGGTAAAGGACCCATGTACTGATACAACATAATGGTTCCACTCATTAGGTAGAGGAAAAATTTCCTAATACAATATGATGGAGCCACCAAGTATATAGAGGAATCACACCCTAATACAACAAGAGGGTTCCACACAGTAGGTAGAGGACCTATACCCAAGTCCATCAGGGTGTACCACTTAGTTGGTAGAGGTTTATGGGGGATTTTCAACCCCAGTACCTCTCTAATGATCCTTCTTGGTCATTTCCATTATCAAGAACCACCTAAAGAAGTGTAATTATATAAAAATATCACATCATATCTTAAAATCCAATAATAATGTCATCATCTCCTTCTATACATAAAAAACTCAGTATATGATACTCATGGAAAAAAATCCAAGTCAAAATGAAGGAGATACAAGAGGAATAATTTTCATAAAGAAGTACATGGTGTGTATGAGGGGTCAAATGGCATGTGACCAAACCTATATTCCTAGTCATGTCCCTTCCAGCACATGGATTGTATAGCCATTTAGTACTATATAGTGTGTAAGGGTACTACACAAGGTGTCTCAGCATATCAAGTCTGAGTTGTGTTCTCCAGGTCATGCATGTGTCCTTCTGTCTATGTTTGTGTACTCCCATAGTGCACGGTGTGTCCTCCCAAACGAGGTCCTAGGCATGTGTAGCTGGAACACGACATGGATTCCTAGGGAGGTTCATATGGCGTGTGTCCCCAACCACATAGTATGTCACCCTTATCTTCCATAAATCCTTAACCACCACTATTAGGTGGGGATACAGGTCGTGTTTTCATAAGAATACATACCACATAGTCACAATTTTTTCAAAAACTCTATTTTCTTCATATTTCGCTAGATATGGATATCTCACCACCAAATATTTCATTTGATCACCCAAAATGGGGGTAAATACCTCAAAATTTTGATTACGTCCCTCCATTGGCTGAAAATCGAAATCCAATCTTCTGAACGAATCTCGCACGCCGCACGACATGCCACATGTCATTATCGCTCAGTCCTAAACCTTAAATCCCTACTATTTGTCACCCACATCCTACAATGAACCTTGATCCAACCAAAACTTTCTATCCTAATCATTGTTCTCCCCACCTCTGTGAATCCAGGGGTCCGATCACACTCATTCTCGCCTGGTGATGTCAGGTTGTGGTCCCATTTCCCAATAATGATAAACATGAAGAATGATGGGGGAAAACACAAGAAAAAAGGTGAATAAATAATTTTCCATGTGTTCATGGAAAAAAATTATAATATGGGATAATTATAGTGAAACTATGTCATGTAAATATAATAATTGAAAAAAAATTATTCTTCAAAGGAGCTCATGTGATGGGTGGACAAATACATATTCAAATGTAGATTCCAATCCATGCTTCAAAAAATAATCAAAATGGTTAGGACACCACAACTAACAATCCCTACATTGAGATAGTATTGTTCATTATTGAAGAACACATTTTCAAGAAACGGGGAATATCTGGTCTATTAGCTGTTTATCAAACCGCCTTGATTTGGTCCTTGGTTATCATCTAATCTTGATCTTCCAATGAAGAATGGTGGGACCTCCTCTCAATGATCCCAAGGATATGTGTATAAACCTATAGATGTTCTTTAATAGTGTACTTATAGAGGTAAAATGGTTTTTTTCATTTAATGTATTAATAAAATAAATAAATTCACTTAACATACCAGTCAATGACTGTCTAATTTAAATGTCTGGTGTTGTCCAACTTTAGGTTACACCTCGGGTAAACTCTATGATCTAGATTAAACTGTGGTCTTGGATTTTTGATATTAGGAACCTATTTGGAGATATTCCATTATTTATGAAAAACTATGCATTCATGGTATAAAATATATTTGATGTTTTTATAAAATTAATTATGGTTTCAATAGGCCTTATAATAGCATGTCCTCTTTGCAACTGGCTCCAAAAATACTTCTTAATATATTTCAAAGTCTTACATGGAAGAAAAGGAGTCTCTAAATTATTCTATCCTTCAAACTTTTCATTCATGAAAGTTACAAACTAAGAAAAAAGGTAGGGAAATTGAGCATGCATCCTTCTATCTCACTCCCATGAGCTCTCCTACAAGATCCCATACTACCAAAACACACGAACTAGGGGAAATGACTATCTATTCAAGATCCACTCCCATCAGTACTTGATCTCCACTGAGTAATCCATTAAAGTGGCTCCATACTTGATACCTATCTCTCCCTAGTCAATAATGTGTTTTAGGCCATGAACGTATCTCCTCAGTTGTGACACATAGAATATTTCATGCACCTGCTCCAATTGTGGGGGTTTGGAAAAGTGGTAAGAAACTACGTAAATACTATACAAGGTCTCAAACAACCCGATCAACCCCAAGGATAACTTACCTCCCCAAACAAATCTCTATAATCTTTATCATGGAGAGACTCGTGAAAATTTAGTCTCCCTGTTCAAATTACAAGGGCCTATAACATCAATCTACAATTTTTTTTACCTAATATGGGATATCGTCATCCTCCTTTGGATCACACTAACCTTATTTATTATCGCTTTCACAATCTATGGCCTAATAATAGATGCCTCATCGATCTCAGTCTATCATAAGGGTGGCCTGCAGGCTCTCCCATTCAGGGCCTTAAAAGGTTTCATGATGATAGTAGAGTGATATCTATTATTACCAGAAAACTCTAACAAAGGTAATTGATCCTCCCAGCTCTAGCCTAAGTCTAACACTCAAACCCTCAGCATATCATCCAACACCTGGATATTTCCCTTGGTCTGTCCGTCCATTTGGGTGTGAAAAGTCGTACTCATCATCAACTAGGTCCTGAATGTATCTTTTTGGCCTCTCTAAAATTATGACATAAACTGCACATCACAATTAGATAATATCATCCAGGGTACCGCATGATGTCTTACAATCTCTCATACATACAACTTCCCTAAACTCTCCACCAAACTTTGCTCCCTGATATCAAGGGATTGTGCCGAATTGGTAAGTTAGTCAACTATCACCTAGATGGCATCATGGCCTCTCATTGTACACGGAATCCCTATTATAAATTTCATGTAAATGTCATCTCATTTCCAGTTTGGGATCTCAAGAGGATAGAACAACCTTACTGAAATATGGTGCTCAGCCTTCACCTACTAACATGTGAGACATTGAGAGATGAACTCATCTATGCTCTACGTAATTCCAACCCACTGAAACTAATTATTAAGTTCCTTGTTCATTTTATGTACATCAAGATGTATAGACAAAGGATAGATGTGAAACTCGCTCATTAAATCCTCTCACATCGCAACTATAACAACATTTCTTCCCTACAAAATTATGACATGATTCCCTCTTTGGTAGAATCCATCTGGTGAATATCCAAAGGGTATCGAGTCATGAAGGACCTCTGTTTCCTCTAGAATTGGAGATTACCTCGTTGATTTAAGATTCAAACATTCCAAGTGGTTTCTAATGGGTTTGTTCGTAGAACCGAAAACATCCAATGATTCCATATCCATTTGAACCTACTTTTCAAAGGTAGGAGCCCATTAGTTGTGGACTTATGAGGCTTAGGAATTTGCATTGGTTGAGAGGATGGGAGGTCAAAATCATCACACATTTTTTAGGGGAATTATTGTCTACTCTGGGACTCTCTTTATAGATTTAAGTTATGTTCGTGAATCCTTATTACATTACCCAATATAAAATGATCTTTCCTTTAGATCTGACAATCAATGATTGATATATAGGAAATTTTAGAGAATATTTTATATTTATTCGAGGTTCTTCATCGATAGAGAATCATCTGTATTTATTAGAGATTCTTGGTCAATGGTATCCTTCGAAACATTATATAGAAGTCTCTTGGTCATTATGATGACCATGCTGGTTTTAAATCCACTCAGTGGGGCACTTGAAGTTTATTGTCATTCAGATGGACATGGATTATTTCAGAGTTGGGATCGAACCCACAGATGGGCTACCTATGTATCCTTTTCTTAGAAAAAGAATCAGAACCCACGTAGTTCGAGTAAGGGAATATGATATTTATGATTTACGGCTCAAACAGGGATGTCATAATTACTTTTACACTATAAGCTCACGTGAGTCATGCTCGATGTGAGAAACAAGAGGTATTGGTAAAACCAGACAATTGTTCCATGAAAGATGCAATCATAAGAAATAATGTGGGGCTTATGTATGTATGACTGCCCAGATAAATAAAGATTAGGATTTAATTCAGGGAATAAATCCAGGAACAGGGTCTATAAAGGTATATGTGCTTCATGGAGATTTGAATACTCTAACTTGGGGCTTACTTATGAAAAGGATGCCCAAATTAGGAGAGGACTTATGATTTGGTCTTACTCTTGAAAAGGAAGCCCAGGTTAAGAAAATTATGGTTGGGGCTTACTCCTGAGGAGGATGCCCATATTTGGGAACTTGGAGATTGGGGCTTACTCCTAAGGAAAATACCCAGATTAGGGGATTTGGGGCTTACTCCTGAAAAGGAGGCCCAAATTAATGAGGACTTGGAGCTTATTCCTAAGGAGGATTCCCAATATTAATGAGAATTTGGAACTGGGGCTTACTCCTAAAAAGGATGCCCAGGTTAAGGAACTTGGGGCTTACTCCTAAGGAGGATTCCCAGATTAGGGGACTTGGGGCTTATTCCTGAAAAGGAGGCTCAATTAAGAGAACTTTAACTGGGGCTTACTCCTGAAAAGGAGGCCTAGGTTAAGATAATTATGACAGGTTCTTACTCCTAAAAAGGAGGCCCAAATTAATGAGGGCTTGGGGCTTATTCCTAAGGAGGATGCCCAATATTAATGAGAATTTGTAACTTGGGCTTACTCCTAAAAAGGATGCCCAGGTTAAGGAACTTGGGGCTTACTCCTGAGGAGGATGCCCAGATTAGGGGACTTGGGGTTTATTCCTGAAAAGGAGGCCCAATTAAGAGAACTTGAACTGGGGATTACTCCTGAAAAGGAGGCCTAGGTTAATAAAATTATGACTGGGGCTTACTCCTGAAAAGGAGGCCCAAGATTAAGGGGTTCTCTCATCTTAAAGGATGAGGTTGAATGAATGGAATCTCAATATTTAGTGATATAAAGATGTGTAAATCACTAGGTTTTGAGAGATTTCCCATGGAGTTCCTTTCAGATAAGGAATTCAAATCAAGAAATCATGCCATAAATGGCTTTGAAGAGTGTCCTGAAGACTAAATCATGAATAGGAGGGGTGGAATGGCATAAGAGGGGTTAAATGGGCAGGAAAGGCACCCAAAAATATAGGGGCGTGTAAGTCCTGGCAGGCACGCAGGTACTGCGTGGGCACGCAAGTCCCTGGTCGCGCAGGTATACCTGCGCGGCACATGGGTACTAGCGCGGTTTTTAGCCCTTAGAGTAATATTTGGGAGATCTTTGATCAAAGCCTTTATAATTATCCATAGAGTCTTTCCAGAAGATGGCGCGCAAGTTCTGGTGAAGAAGTAGGGCGGTGCGCAAGTGTGTCCTTTTCCCTTAAGGGTAAAACACTTAGGCGTGCAAGTGTTGCCAAATTCTAACATTTAGACCTTACTCATCTTGTTTAGACCTTCCATTCTAGGTAAAGAATTACCTTAGAAGTGTTCGGAAGACCTGAAGAAGAGACTTGGGCGTTCAGAGCTCTGTATCTGAATTCTGGGAAAAAAATACTCTTTCAATGGGGGGCCCACAGGTTCTATTTATAGGCTGGAGAAGACCCTGAGCGGTTATCCTTTAGGGTGCGCAAGTCACTTGCATGACCATTAGCTGGCGTGCAAGTATACTTGTGCGACAGTGATGGAACTTGCATGACCTTTGTGCATTTGAAGCATTGTTCATGCCTTTGTCGATTTTTGATGTTTTCTTAAAAGGATGAATCAATTTTGTGCTAAGTCATTTCCCTTTCCATTCTTTTAGACAATGTGATGAAAATGAGCATCAACAAAAGTCCCCCCTCAAAGTTGGATCCGAAAGAAATAAGGATGTGACTCTGAGGAAAAGAAGAAAACCAAAGGGAAAGAGGCGCGCAGGTGCGGCGTCATGTAGGTGCGAGTCGCGTAGGGCTGGAGCACCCTGGATGGAGCGCGCTAGCTGGAGGCGCGCAGGTGGGCAGCCTGGCCTATAAATATGCAGCCATTTTCTGCGCATATCATCTGACTTCCGGATTTTCAAGCTCTGGCCGCACAGGTCCCCCTCGCCGCACAAGTTTCTTGTTTTCCGCTGTTTCTTCATTGTCGCGCTGTTGTCAAGGTAATAGGACTTGCGCGGTGATACTTGCACGCCAAAAACTTGTGCGGCACATTAACATTTGCGCGACACATCCATACTTGCGTGCAAAGTTTAGGCTTGCGTGCCTTAATGCCTTTTCCATTTTTTTGAAATTCCTTTAAAAAATTTATGAAAAATCAACTTACTTAAGAGTTAATTATTCAACTTTTGTGCAGAATCAATGGCTCTTAGAACCAGAATAGTTGATGAACTGGCAAGAAAATTTCTTGATGATATGATGGATATCATTGGCCATGATTATTATACCGTAAAAGATAGCACTCTTCCAGATTTGGCTAAGTATCTGAAGAAATATCATCGCGACTTCCCCTAAAGCACTTATCTGCCTTTGTATGGCTATGTTCATCTGTGAGAAGTCACTATTATAGAGCAAAGAACTATCTCCCATTTTCATGGTTTCAGAATTACACCAACTTTGCTTCCGCAAATATCTCATGTGGAGGAGGATTTATAAATGCTGGAACAGTGGAGAAGGCCCACATGATGCATCATAGCCCTTGTACACCATATTTAAAACCTCATAATCCTGAGATGCAACCACATTTTCATCCTTCAATCTTCCGAAATGCTCAGATGGATCAATCCAAATGTTGGAAGAAAAGTTGGGAATTTCATCCTGGGGGAGGTGTGAATACAACTTGGATGTGGGCATACTAGGTGCGACAAACCTATACCGAGTTTGTCGAGGATCTGAAAGGAGTTACGATATACGAAGCTATTTGGGTTGGGAAAACATATGTTTACAGACATGATAACTTCGTGCCGGAGATACTCATCCACTAGAGCCCAGAAACTAATTCTTTCCATCTGACTCATGGAGAAGTAGGTATCAGTCTGTGGGATGTCCACAAGATCTCAGGGACTCCAATTTTGGGTGACATGTATGATGAATTCATTCCTCCCAAGGTGACTTGGAATGATTCAGAGAAGACTCCTACTTTAGCTCGGGAATTATTTAAAATCTTCCATGGGATCAAGAGTTCAGAGACCTCATTAACTCATTCTAGAAAGGATATTCATTCAGAGGAGTGGATGAATATATTTATTATTGAGAAGAAAGAGAGGGAGACAAAGGAGAAGGATCTGAAGGAAAAAGGATCTAAGAAAAAGAAATCCAAGGATAAGAGGCCCACCCGTCCTACCACCTGCCCAAAACCTGACAAGAGGGGTGCTCCTGGCACATTCTGGCCAACTCTAGAAGCAGGAGAGTTTGAGAAATAGATATATGAGGTGAATCAAATGATCCCAAAGAAGACTCATCTAGTGATCTTCTTGGCTATGTGGATCAGCGTTTATCTCTTTCCAGTCAGGGATTCGAAGGGAGGCATCAGGCCAGGGACCTTCGTCATTGCGGAAAAGTTGGATGATGGAAAAATTGTTGGGTTGGATACCCTCATTTTAGCAAAGATTCACAGGAGTTTACTTCATGTCTTCATGGGTAAATCTCCTTTAAGAATAGTGGGACCATTCCAAGTTTTATGCGGATGTATTGCCACTCACTTTAGGAATTAAAATGTACAGAATGGATTACAAATTCAAGGAATTTCTTTCAGGCTGTCAGTACAAGCATTCTCTGGAGTTGATCCATTAGATGTTAATTCCTATGACATGAAAGTGTGGCTGAGCATGTTTAAGGAATTCAACTTCTTTCCCTATGGAAATCTGCCAACTGGGCAGTTTTTTTATGATGGAACAGCCCGTTTGGATCTGAGGGCATACATGCTAGCTTGTAGAGATGGTGTGCTAGTTTCCAGGATTGACGGAGAAATTATATGTGAGGATTGTGCTCCATATAGATTTGAACGTCAATTCAAGTGTCTACAACAGATTGTTGTATCTCCCCCAGTACATGTCAGGTTAGAGAAACATTCGATGGTCGCTCGAAAATTGTGGCTACTAACGTCAAGGGAGAAGACTGGGGCTGTATTTGATCTACCTATTGAAAAAGTGGCACATAACTTGACCACAAATTATGCCGAGCACTGGATAGAATCATACCCTAAAGGGGTGCTAAATCACCCAGTTTATCAGGTGGGGAAAAGGAAGAGGACTGTAGAGAAAGAAACTCTTCCTCATGAAGGTGATGTTTCCCCACCTGAAGCTGATTCGCCAGATTCCTCCTCTAGGATTGATTCACCAGATTCCCATGATGGGTATGATGAGGCACAACAAGTGGAAAAGCAGCCTCGTGCCCGATATAATCCTCTGGTTAGAATCAAGATACCTACTCCATCAACTCCTGGTGAGTTACTTCATTGTGGTAATTTAATCACTACTAATTTATAAAGCAATAAGTCTTATTTTCTTATTCTTTATCTGTAGTTGTAGGAGCCGAGAAGAAATTGAAATCAAAGATTGTAGGGCCTTCCTCGCAGCCTTCATATCTAAGACCAGAGGCTGTCCAGACATGGAAGATTTTATACTGTGGTACTGAGACCGCCTAGCTGGATTTGTGTGAGGGCCTACAACTTCCTAGAATATGAAATCTTCTGGATTCTATAGATATCCAATACGAGGATAACCCCAATGAAGTGTGGTCTTACATCAGAGAGCTAGAAATGCTCATATATTCCACTAATGAGTCTGTTCCTATCACCAGGCAGGTGAAAGAAATGATTTCTCGTGGCGCCACTGAGGGGACTGATGAAAAGTGGCATGATTACGTGGCTCCTAAAGATGTAAGTTTTCTTTCCTTATTTGCTTTTCAACTTGATTCCAGTAGAAGCTTTGTTACTTAAGGAAGTTATTTTCTTCATCTTGCAGCTTGCAAAGAAAGGAACTAATAAAGTTCCTTCACCACAGTATAGCTCTGGTGGTACTTCCATCAGGGCTGCTGATGAATCTCCTCGCAAACCCGGCGAGATATCTCCAGGCCAGCAGGCCATGAATGAGGAGCTGGCAATGGCTTTTCATTCTCCAATCTAGGTGCCAATAAGGTAGATTGTCGATACTCCCAAAAAACCAAAGAAGCAAAGGCAACAAAGGAGGAAGTCCACAGCTAAATGCTTCATTAGCAGTGGTAAGTCCTTCAGGTAATCATGAGTCTATACTCTCACGACCCGTCCTCGGGGCCCGTGCCGTGACTACCCCAAGCCCGCCTTCCATAGGCCAGGGGCTGGCGACTAGCACCAAGGCGTAAATCCCAACAAAAAGGGAAGGAATTGCCTTTGAAAAGTAAACAAGCACCACAGAGTAAGCAAGAAGAAAAGTAAACACTAAGTAAAAACTGTACAAGCTGTGCTGAAAGTAAAAGGGGCCGGAAATACAAGCCCAACTGTAAAGTACAACTGAAAGGAAAAACAGCAACTGAAAGGAAAAACTGCAGCGTCGAGCCATCCTCTGGAAGTCCCACATGAAGGGTGGGTACAGATAGCCTCCACTGCTCCTCGGGTCCACCTAACCGCTCCGAGTACGTCCCGCCCAGTGGTCCACCTCCAGGTACTGTCCTGCTCCGCACGCCTCCTCCACGATCAGCGCTGTCCGTCGTCTGCAACCAACACCACGAAGTGCGGGCATAGACCGTGCAGGGGTGAGTATAATCTACTCAGTAGGGACCCCGAGACCCCCGAAGGTCTCCCGAAATCCACAAAGGATAAGCCACGAAGGAGAGATACAATCACGAAGTAACATCTGATACGGCTTAGGTATATGCCCATACATATACCTAAGTCATCAATTCCCCGATCGGCTCCAACGTCCGAGCCCTAGCACAACCCAGTCCACACAGGAAAGCAAAACGCATACCCACGCAGGATAGAACAACACAATCCACAAAGGAGAGTAAACAATAAATCCACACAGGATAGCTCAACACAATCCACAAAGGAGAGAAACACAAGATTCATCTCACACAGGTATACTTCTTCGGATGACGAAAAGATGATCTCTGATCCATATAAGTCGTCGGACCCACGAAGGATCGATAGGTAACTAATCTCTGCAGTGAGCCACACAGGATCGGACCCACACAGGATCGGGCCCACGCAGGACCTGTAGGAGTTGGCTCACACAGAACCACTGAGTGTTGACCCACACAGGATCGGATCCGTACAGGATCGGGCCCACACAGGACCGGGCCCACGCAGGACCTGTAGCACTGATCCACGTAGGATCGCTGAGTGCAGTAGTCGTCGCAGTCTGCTGAGGATCTCTGCACAGTCGTCGCCGCAGTCCACTGAGGATCTCTGCACGGTCGTCGTCAGATTCCACGGAGGATCTCTGCACAGTCGTCGCCATCGAGGAAGCAGTCGCAGCCAGCACTAGGGTTCCCGCACACAGCAAGCTCGTTCGGGAGGGTCCGCTCCACGAGCCGAGAGGCTGATACATCAACTGTCACAAATTCCAGAGTTGATGTATCCAAAAGTTCCGCATCGTCAACAGGAACTCAACGCAACAGACGGCGCGTCGATCGGACGCCCGGTCTGAGAGTTATTGGCTTTTTCGTCCCAGGGGCCCGGTTGGTTTTTAAGGACAAACCAACCCAACCATACTCCACCTGCGTCCAAACCTCGGGCGGAGGGTGCCAAAAGATCCGTCTCACAAAGAGGAACTCAACAAAGCTGACGGCACATCAATCGGACGTCTGTGGCTCAAGATATGAGCGTTTCCGCTCCGAGGGCCCGGTTGGTCTCGTGTACGAACCAACCCGGCCGAACTCAAAGTATTCCGAAACCTTGAGTTCAATATACCGAAACGACCGCCTCGATCCAAGGATCGTGTTTCCGCTGATGGCGGGTCGTTTGGAGGCCCGTAGTTCGAGATACAGCCATTTGAACGAAGTCTGTCCGAAGATGAGGGGTCCGGGCCCGGGCCGACCCGGCCCGACCCCCCCTGGTTGGCCCGAACCGGGTCGGGTCCGACCCAGTTGGCCCGGCCCGAACCGGCCAGGTCTGGTCCGGCTCGGCTCGGCCGAGCGGTCGAGCGGCCGACGTGGGGGAAAGTCGCCGCCCCGCGTGACACTCCCGCGGCACTCGCGGGGTGTCAGCCAGACACCCGCGGGGTGTCGTGTGACAACCCCGCGGCACCCGCGGGGTGTCGCCCTGGACACCCGCGGGGTGCCGCGTGACAACCCCGCGGCACCCGCGGGGTGCCGCCGCCTCCGGCCGCCGGCGCCGCTGCGCCGGCAACCCGCGCCACCACCGGCTTCCGCGGGCCGCCGGAGTCGCTCCGGTGGCCCGTTTTTCTTTCCGTCTGCGCCGTTGTTCCTCCCGGGTTCCGTTCTTTACTGCGGGATCATCAAACACCCGTTGAGGCACGTTCCGTCGTCGCCTGCCAAATCCGCAAAACACGAAGAACGACGGAGGGTTGTCGGGCCGTGTTTGTTTGACTCGCACCCTCCGCGTTAGATAATAAAAAAAACAACGGGAGAAATTGTTCAACACATGAACCGACAATTTTAATAAAAATAAAATTGTTCATTTGAAACCGGCTCTTTAATTTTTAAAGAACGTTCACGGGAATATAAGAGGGGTATTCCAAAATTATAAAATCCCTACCTCGTTGATCGTCGCGCGTGGGCGTTCTTCGTGGAAAAGCTCGTCGCGGAAGAGAGGGATCGTCGCGTCGTCGCGGGGAGGCGTCGCGTCGTCGCGGAATCCGGCGTTGAGTTGGTGAGATCAACAGACCAAGAACAACAGATTTAAATTATAAATAATTAAATTTGTGTTTAAAACCAAAAAGGAAGGAACCTTGTGAGGAAATCGGAAATCACTCACCTCAACGGTCGGTGATCGGAGATCGGGGCGGAGAAGGACGTCTCGGACGGAAGCGTCGTCGATTTCCGGGTTCGGCGTTCTTCGCGTTCTTCGCGTTCTTCGCGTTCTTCGCGAGGGAGAAGAAGAAACAAGGATCCTCTCAAATCTTCTCCAAAGATTTTGGGTTGGTCTTATTTTATTAATATTCCAACACACGAAAACAGGTTAAGAAATGATTGAATTAATTCGTTGAATTAATTCAACGAAAGAAACATGCCATTTAATTCACGAAATAAACCGCCCAATTAAATGGTCTGTTAAGAATTTAGAAAACGCGTCAGTTGACTTTCATTAAGATGGGTTTTCACGGGTGCGTTTCTTAGCGGAAAGAAACGGCGGGGCTCGTGCGGGACCCACCTCACAAATATCCTACCAAGGGGGTAGGATATTTCTGGATAGCATCCTATCCAGTTCAACTCAGTTCAATCCGCCTTTAAGTGGCTTCAAGTGGCTTCCAAGTGGCTTAAGTGAAATAAAATAAAGTTGTCGCAAAATTATTTTATTTCTTAACTTTAAGCCCAAAAATTAAAAACCACACCCGAGCAAACGCAACTCCGGAAGAGGCGTTTCTAAGCGAAAACCGGCGCTGCGATTTCATTGGTGCCCTCCGAATTCGATTCCGGGCACCGGTTCAAAAGTTAGAAAAACTCGCTCGCCCGTTCACTGAATGTACCCGAGCCAATCTTCGGAAAATGATTCCGGGCACACCGGGCCTCGGAATCAGGTGCCGTCAGAAACTGCGCTCTTGTAAAATTCCAAAGAAAATTAAGAAAAAAATTTCCTTGAAATTTACGGGTCTTTACATTACTCCCACCTCAGGACTTTACGTCCCCGTAAAGATACATCAAAAACTAGGGAAACAAATGTGGGTACTGAGCACGCATCTGAGCCTCCCGCTCCCAAGTGCTCTCCTGGAGGTTCTCGTGCTGCCATCTGATGTGCACAAGAGGAATCGATCGCCCACGTAGGACCCGCTCCTGTCGATCCTCTATCTCCACTGGGACCTCCGCAAAAGTCGCTCCATCATCCACGTCTATCTCCCCATAGTCAATGATGTGTGTCGGGTCGTGCACGTATCTCCTCAGCTGGGATACGTGGAAGACGTCGTGCACCCGGTGCAACTGAGGTGGCAGAGCCAGACGATAAGCCACCTCGCCAACCCTGCAGAGGACCTGGAAGGGTCCGATGAAGCGTGGAGACAACTTGCCGCCTCGGCCAAATCTCCTCAAACCACGTCGAGGTGAGACCCGCAAGAAGACGTGGTCGCCATCCTCGAACTCTAGTGGCCTCCGCCTCCTATCAGCATATGACTTCTGCCGGCTCTGTTCTGTCCTCATCCGCTCCTGGATGACCTGGACCTTCTCTGTCGTGGCCCGGACCATCTCTGGTCCCACAAGTGCTGACTCCCCAGGGTCTGTCCAGCACAAAGGGGATCTGCAAGGCCTGCCGTACAACGCCTCGTAGGGTGCCATCCCGATGGTGGAGTGGTAGCTGTTGTTGTACGCAAACTCTACCAAGGGTAGGTGGTCCTCCCATCTGCGACCAAAGTCGAGGACACATGCGCGGAGCATGTCCTCGAGAGTCTGAATAGTCCTCTCCGTCTGACCATCCGTCTGAGGGTGAAAGGCGGTGCTCAGACGTAGTCGCATCCCGAACGCCTCCTGCAACCCCTTCCAAAGCCGGGAAGTAAAACGAGCGTCCCAATCGGAGATGATAGTCGATGGCACACCGTGAAGTCGTACAATCTCCTGAACGTAGAGACGCCCCAAGCTCTCCACTGATCCCTGCTCTCGGATGGGTAAGAAGTGTGCCAACTTGGTGAGTCGGTCAACAATCACCCAAATGGAGTCGTGACCTCTGGAAGTGCGTGGAAGTCCAGTCACAAAGTCCATAGATATCCCATCCCACTTCCACTCCGGGACCTCCAAGGGCTGTACCAAGCCTGCTGGTACCTGATGCTCTGCCTTCACCTGCTGGAAGGTGAGGCACCGTGAAATGAACTCTGCCACAGCCTTCTTCATGCCCGGCCACCAGTGCTGTCGTCTGAGATCCTGGTACATCTTCGCCACTCCAAGATGTACCGCCAAAGGATAAGTGTGATACTCTCTTAGAACCTCCTCTCGTAAAGCGACTGGTACCAAGGTACGTCCTCTGAAAAGGACATCGTGCTCTGCTCCAAGGGAGAAACCATCAGGTGCCTGTCCTGAGGATATCTGTGCACGCCGTGTCTCACAGTCAATGTCCCCACACTGTGCCTCTCTGACCCGCTGAAGAAGTGGAGGAGAGACTGTGAGAGACTGAAGGAAGGCTGCTCCGTCTCTATCCACGAAGGATATCTGCAAAGAAGCTAGCTGCTCTGTCGCCTCCTCAAGTAGCTGGATGCCCGTCCTCCTGCTGAGGGCATCAGCCACCACGTTCCTCTTCCCAGGAGTATAGACTATCTCAAAGTCATAGTCCTGGAGGAACTCGAGCCATCGCCGTTATCTCAGGTTCAGGTCCTTCTGAGAGAAGATGTACCTGAGACTCTGGTGGTCAGAAAAGACTGTGAAGCGCTCGCCCATCAGATAGTGTCGCCATGTCTTCAGGGCAAAGACCACTACTGCCAACTCCAAGTCATGGCTAGCGTAGTTCTGCTCATGAGGCCTCAACTGACATGATCTGTAGGCAATCACGGCCCGCTCCTTCATCAGGACACACCCGAGTCCGGTCCCTGATGCATCGCAGTAGACTACGTATCCAACTCCCTCCTCAGGCAACCTCAAGATAGGTGCGCTGGTCAACCTCTGCCTCAGCTCCTGGAAGCTCTGCTGACATCTGTCTGACCACACGAAGGGTTTCCCCTTCTTCTTCAATGCTGAGAGTGGGGCCGCAACTCTGGAGAAGTCCGGCACAAATCTCCGATAGTATCCGGCTAGGCCCAAGAAACTCCGCACCTCTGTCACGCTCTTGGGTGGCTCCCAAGCTAGCACTGCCTTGATCTTCGCGGGATCCACTGCAACTCCCACCTCAGAAATGACGTGCCCCAAGAAGTGGACCTCACGTAACCAGAACTGACACTTCGAGAGCTTTCCATAAAGCTGGTGCTCTCGGAGTGTGTCTAGTACAACACGCAGGTGGTAAGCGTGCTCCTCCTCCGTCGTCGAGTACACCAAAATGTCGTCGATGAAGACCACGACAAATCGATCGAGGTATGGCTGGAAGATCCTGTTCATGAGGCTCATGAATACTGCTGGAGCATTGGTCATGCTGAAAGGCATAACCAAGAACTCATAGTGACCATACCGACACCTGAAGGTCGTCTTCTGCACATCCTCGTCTCGAACTCTAAGCTGATGATAGCCTGACCTGAGGTCTATCTTCGAGAACCACCGTGCTCCCTTGAGCTGGTCGAAGAGGTCATCAATCCTGGGTAGTGGATACTTGTTCCTCACTGTCACCTGATTCAGGCGATGATAATCGACACACAGTCGCAAGCTCTCGTCCGCCTTCTTGGCGAACAAAATCGGGGAAGCCCAGGGCGAAACACTGGGTCGGATGAACCCCTTGCCCTGCAAGTCCTCCAACTGTACCCGCAGCTCTCGAAGCTCAGCGGGGGCCATCCGATATGCTGGAGTGGATATCGGGGTTGTCCCGGGGTACAGGTCAATATAAAAGTCTACCTCTCTGCGAGGAGGTAGTCCTGGAATGTCGTCGGGAAAGACGTCCGCGTACTGATCCACCACTGTAGGAAAACTGGGACTCCACACGTCAACTGCTCCCAGGATGAGGCTAGACAACTGATGAGTGATGGGCTGACCTATCCTCTGCTTGAGTCCATCCTGTGCTGCTAAGGCTCCCTTCTCGCCGGTGAAGGTGAACCTGCTCCCGTCGGTGCGCACAAATCGCACCTTGAGCCTAATGCAGTCAATCTGAGCATGGACCGTAGATAACCAATCCATGCCCACGATGACATCGTAAGGCCTCGACGCCGCTACAAGAAGATCCTAGCCGAAGCTCTCGCCTCCTAGAGTAAGCTCACACTGCCGGAACCAGTGCGTAATCGTCGAGTCTGCTCCCGTAGGAGTCTCTAGCCGTAAGGATCGAGCCAACGGCTCTGTCGGAATCTCCGAGCTCCGAACAAGGGCAGTGGCTATGAAAGAGTGACTCGCTCCTGTGTCTATCAGAACTACAGCAAGGGTGGAATAGACACAGATCGTACCTCGAATCATCTCTGGCGCACCGTGGTCGTAGGCCTCCGCTGCCTGGAGCTGAGCCTATCTCTGCCCGCCAGCTCCCTGTGGTCGGGGCGGGCCTCCTGGTGGTGGTGGTGGCAGAGCCTCAAAGCGTCACCCACCACCTGCTGCTCGGCCAGCTCCTCTGCCTCGTCCGCCTCCTCCCTGCGGACCGCCACGGTCGACCCTCTACCTCTGCCTGGGTGGTCCCTCCACCGTCTGCTGACCCTCGGTATGACGGGTCGGGCAGTCACGAGCCATGTGGCCCCGCCCGCCGCACTCGTAGCACTGTCTGCCTCTCGGAAGACTGGCTCTGGGCTGGGTGCCCTGCACTGCTGAGCCTGTGTCCCGAGGTCGCCTGCCGGAAGGTCTGGTCCGCCTGGAACCCTGAGTCATCCGTCGGCTACCAGCTGCCGAAGACTCCGCTATCTGCCGCCCTGCGGTAGGTCTCGCTGTGGACTCAGCCAGGAAGCTCTCGATCAGGAGGGCTCGCTCCAGTACTCCTGCCTGGGTCGGGATGCTGAGGGAGATCAGCGATGCCCTGATCTCATGTCTCAAACCCTGCTCGAAGGTCCGGGCCCGGAAGAAGGGGTCCCGTACCATGTCTGTCGAGTACCGAGAAATTTCGGTGAACCTCGCCGCGTACTGAGCGACTGTCAAGCTGCCCTGCCGCAGCTGAAGAAGCTCCTGGATACGCACCGCACGGAGGGTGGCCGGGACGAACTCTGAGCGGAAGAGGCTCTCGAAGTCCGTCCAGATGAGGGTGGCCTCATCGTGTACCTGGAGCATCAGGCTCCACCATCGTCCGGCTGCTGTGTGCAGTAGGCTCGCCGCGAGGATCACCATGAGGTCTGCTGGTGTCCTCACTAGCCTGAAAACTCGGACAACCGCCTCCAGCCAGTCCTCGGCTGCCTGGGGGTCCGACTCCCCACGGAACCTGGGTGGTCACTGGCGCTGGAACTTGTGCAAAGCTCCGAGGTGTCATGCGTCGTCAGCTGCTAGTGCTGGAAGCATCGGGGGCTCGGCGGGTAAGGGTACTGTCGGTGCCTCTGCTGTCAACAGGCCCTGTACCGAGGCCTCGTCGCTCGGCGGGCTGTCGTCGCGCACTACTCTAGGAACCCTAGCTGGCTGTTGTCGTCGTGCCCTCCTGAAAAGGAAACAAGTGCACCATGGTCAGAATAGTATACCTGGTGAGCTGACACAAGTAATCACAAAGAAAACTTGAAACACACATGCAATCAATGTTTTCATGCATTAAGTCGGAAACCAGAAGTCAGGGTCCTGGTGTATGGATACGTCGGCCGCCGCACCAACACTGGACTCCCTGGACTGATAACCACACTTAATACGCTAAACACTATTGATTCACATAGAAGAAAGATCAGAGTCTGGGGTAGAACCGACCGGCTCTGATACCAATTTGTCACGACCCGTCCTCGGGGCCCGTGCCGTGACTACCCCAAGCCCGCCTTCCATAGG
The DNA here is from genome assembly GCA_963277665.1 of Viscum album. Classification (NCBI taxonomy): domain Eukaryota; kingdom Viridiplantae; phylum Streptophyta; class Magnoliopsida; order Santalales; family Viscaceae; genus Viscum; species Viscum album. The sequence goes on along the minus strand of OY728161.1, from coordinate 51,217,897 downwards.
CCAGGGGCTGGCGACTAGCACCAAGGCATAAATCCCAACAAAAAGGGAAGGCATTGCCTTTGAAAAGTAAACAAGAACCACAGAGTAAGAAAGCGGAAAAGTAAATACTAAGTAAAAACTGTACAAGATGTGCTGAAAGTAAAAGGGGCCGGAAATACAAGCCCAACTGTAAAGTACAACTGAAAGGAAAAACAACAACTGAAAGGAAAAACTGCAGCGTCGAGCCGTCCTCTGGAAGTCCCACCTGAAGGGTGGGTACAGATAGCCTCCACTGCTCCTCGGGTCCACCTAACCGCTCCGAGTACGTCCCGCCCAGTGGTCCACCTCCAGGTACTGTCCTGCTCCGCAAGCCTCCTCCACGATCAGCGCTGTCCGTCGTCTGCAACCAACACCACGAAGTGCGGGCATAGCCCGTGCAGGGGTGAGTATAAGCTACTCAGTAGGGACCCCGAGACCCCCGAAGGTCTCCCGAAATCCACAAAGGATAAGCCACGAAGGAGAGATACAATCACGAAGTAACATCTCACACGGCTTAGGTATATTCCCATACATATACCTAAGTCATCAATTCCCCGATCGGCTCCAACGTCCGAGCCCTAGCACAACCCAGTCCACACAGGAAAGCAAAACGCATACCCACGCAGGATAGAACAACACAATCCACAAAGGAGAGTAAACAGTAAATCCACACAGGATAGCTCAACACAATCCACAAAGGAGAGAAACACAAGATTCAGCTCACACAGGTATACTTCTTCGGATGATGAAAAGATGATCTCTGATCCATATAAGTCGTCGGACCCACGAAGGATCGATAGGTAACTAATCTCTGCAGTGACCCACACAGGATCGGACCCACATAGGATCGGGCCCACGCAGGACCTGTAGGAGTTGGCTCACACAGAACCGCTGAGTGTTGACCCACACAGGATCAGATCTGTACAGGATCGGGCCCACACAGGACCGGGCCCACGCAGGACCTGTAGCACTGATCCACGTAGGATCGCTGAGTGCAGTAGTCGTCGCAGTCCACTGAGGATCTCTGCACAGTCGTCGCCGCAGTCCACTGAGGATCTCTGCACGGTTGTCGTCGGAGTCCACGGAGGATCTCTGCACAGTCGTCGTCGTCGAGGAAGCAGTCGCAACCAGCACTAGGGTTCCCGCACACAGCAAGCTCGTTCGGGAGGGTCCGCTCCAGGAGCTGAGAGGCTGATACATCAACTGTCACGAAGTCCAGAGTTGATGTATCCAAAAGTTCCGCATCGTCAACAGGAACTCAACGCAACAGACGGCGCGTCGATCGGACGCCCGGTCTGAGAGTTATTGACTTTTTCGTCCCAGGGGCCCGGTTGGTTTTTAAGGACAAACCAACCCAACCGTACTCCACCTGCGTCCAAACCTCGGGCGGAGGGTGCCAAAAGATCCGTCTCACAAAGAGGAACTCAACAAAGCTAACGGCACGTCAATCGGACGTACGTGGCTCAAGATATGAGCGTTTCCGCTCCGAGGGCCCGGTTGGTTTCGTGTACGAACCAACCCGACCGAACTCAAAGTATTCTGAAACCTTGAGTGCGATATACCGAAACAACTGTCTCGATCCAAGGATCGCATTTCCGCTAACGGCGGGTCATTTGGAGGCCCGTAGTTCAAGATACGGCCATTTGAACGAAGTCTGTCCGAAGACGGGGGGTCCGGGCCCGGGCTGACCCGGCCCGACCCCCCCTAGTTGGCCCGAACCGGGTCGGGTCCGACCCGGTTGGCCCGGCCCGGCCCGACCAGGGCTGGTCCGGCTCGGCTCGGCCGAGCGGCCGACGCGGGGGAAAGCCGCCGCCCCGCGTGACACTCCCGCGGCACCCGCGGGGTGTCAGCCAGACACCCGCGGGGTGTCGCGTGACAACCCCGCGGCACCCACGGGGTGTCGCCCTGGACACCCGCGGGGTGCCGCGTGACAACCCCGCGGCACCTGCGGGGTGTCACGCTGGACACCCGCGGGGTGTCGCGCTGGACACCCGCGGCACCCGCGGGGTGTCGCGCTGGACACCCGCGGGGTGCCGCCGCGCCGGCGACCCGCACCACCACCGGCTTCCACGGGCCGCCGGAGTCGCTCCGGTGGCCCGTTTTCCTTCCCGTCTGCGCCGTTGTTCCTCCCAGGTTCCGTTCTTTACTGCGGGATCATCAAACACCCATTTCGGCACGTTCCGTCGTCGCCCTCCAAATCCGAAAAACACAAAGAACGACGGAGGGTTGCCGGGCCGTGTTCGTTTGACCCGCACCCTCCGCGTTAGATAATAAAAAAAACAATGGGAGAAATTGTTCAACACATGAACCGACAATTTTAATAAAAATAAAATTGTTCATTTGAAACCGGCTCTTTAATTTTTAAAGAACATTCATGGGAATATAAGAGGGGTATTCCAAAATTATAAAATCCCTACCTCGTTGATCGTCGCGCGCGGGCGTTCTTCGCGGAAAAGCTCGTCGCGGAAGGGAGGGATCGTCGCATCGTCGCGGGGAGGCGTCGCGTCATCGCGGAATCTGGCGTTGAGTCGGCGAGCTCAACGGACCAAGAACAACAGATTTAAATTATAAATAATTAAATCTGTGTTTAAAACCAAAAAGGAAGGAACCTTGTGAGGAAATCCGAAATCACTCACCTCAACGGTCGGTGATCGGAGATCGGGGCAGAGAAGGACGTCTCAGACGGAAGCGTCGTCGATTTCCGGGTTCGGCGTTCTTCACGTTCTTCGCGTTCTTCGCGTTCTTCGCGAGGGAGAAGAAGAAACAAGGATCCTCTCAAATCTTCTCCAAAGATTTTGGGTTGGTCTTATTTTATTAATATGCCAACACACGAAAACAGGTTAAGAAACGATTGAATTAATTCGTTGAATTAATTCAACGAAAGAAACAGGCCATTTAATTCACGAAATAAACCGCCCAATTAAATGGTCTGTTAAGAATTTAGAAAATGCGTCATTTGACTTTCATTAAGACGGGTTTTCACGGGTGCGTTTCTTAGCGGAAAGAAACGGCGGGGCTCGTGCGGGCCCCACCTCACAAATATCCTACCAAGGGGGTAGGATATTTCTGGATAGCTTCTTATCCAGTTCAACTTAGTTCAAGACGCCTTTAAGTGGCTTCAAGTGGCTTCCAAGTGGCTTAAGTGAAATAAAATAAAGTTGTCGCAAAATTATTTTATTTCTTAACTTTAAGCCCGAAAATTAAAAACCACACCAGAGCAAACGCAACTCCGGAAGAGGCGTTTCTAAGCGAAAACCGGCGCTGCGATTTCATTGGTGCCCTCAGAATTCGATTCCAGGCACCGGTTCAAAAGTTAGAAAAACTCGCTCGCTCGTTCACTAAACGTACCCGAGCCAATCTTAGGAAAATGATTCCGGGCACACCGGGCCTCGGAATCAGGTGCCGTCAGAAACTGACCTCTTGTAAAATTCCAAAGAAAATTAAGAAAAAAAATTCCTTGAAATTTACGGGTCTTTACATATACCCATGAAAAGGTTACTCATATTTCTGGGGATTGTAGGGGCTTCTTCAATTTCCCCCCTGAGGTAAAGGATTGATCCTCCTTCAAGGATCACGGAGGTTGATGTGGAACAATCACAAATTCAAGCTAACTTTGCTGCTCCTAGAGAATAGCTAGCATCTATTCCCAATATCCCTCCTAATGTTGTTGCAAGAAGAGAAGAACCTATTTCTGGTAAGTTAACAATGCTTCATAGAAAATGTTGAACGAAACACCGATTGACTTCCATTCTGTGATACTTCGGGTTCAACTCCTGCATTAGATCTTCTGGAGGCTGTTGCAGCTGATGCCATGATTTTATCTGAAGATGTTGTCCAGGGTCAGGGGATATAGGATGTAAGTCACCAATAAGACACATCAAATGCTCCCATTGGTGAGACTAACCAGGATTCTGAAATATCATTGGATTAAATGATGAATCGTGGCATGTCTTTTGAAGAATTTTATGATCATGCTAAATTTTCATGTGATTTAGAAGACCTTGGGCGTGAGTGTTATCCTTCGCCCAATAAATTTTATTATAATTTACACTTCTAATCATGACTGAAAAGAATATGCAGTTCCATCCAAAGAAGCTGTTGAACTGCCAATTCCTGAAGACGGTGTGGACATTGATGTCAACCCTACCATTGCAGAAACGTTAGATCAAGCAGAGCTAAACCCAGTAAACCCTCCTGAGACCCATCTTGAAGATCTTGTTGATACTGGGAAAGATGGGGAGGAGTCTTCTCAGGTTTCTGATCTACCGTCGGGTAAGGGATAACAATATTTGTGATTGTACTTAATTTTCAAGACAATCGATTCTTTTTTTATCCTTTGAAACTAACCAAAATTTTAATTGATCAAACAGGGCTATCAACTTCAATGTCTAGAACTGTAGGTGAAGTCTCAACCTCCACCCAAACAGTAGTAGAAGGTGAAGAAACCAGGTTCAGGGGGGAAGGAGCAGAACAGGGCACTTCCTTAAGTGCATTAATCCTAGATTACATTCCCCCCTGTGATGATGATGTTGAATCAGACCCAGAGGTGCTTAAGGCATTCAGATTTTCACGATGCAATGCATGGAACAACATATGGAAAATCATATCTAAGGTGCCTTTAGAAGAGCTATCATCGAAGATCCCTCAATTGTCATCCCAGTTTGTCATGCTAGGACTTGGCGGTTTTGGATACCAAGAGATCCATACCGTGGTGAAACAAGTCATCTTCATGAGGGAGCAGGAGAAAAAGTGTCGCGAAGATCTGACCAGAGTGAAATCGTCAGTCAACATCAGCGAATTTGAGGCTATGGTATCTTGAGCTGAGGCTGACTATGCTGCCAAGATGAAGGAGATGAAGCATAAGATCAAAGAAAAAGTCATCCAGCAGGTGCAGCTCCAGCAACAGTTAGATGTTGTTACTGGGGAACTTGACCAGCTCAATAATTCATTGGAGGGAGCTCAAATGAATGGTATGAAAGCCATTGTAGATGCCAAGAAGACACTCCATCAAGCTGAGAAGAGTGAATCAGGTTGAGTGCATGAGCTTCAAGTAGCTTCTAATGAAGCTCGGGATACTGTACATCAAGTGAAGACTTATGTTGAAAGTCTTTTGTAATTTCCTTAAAAAGAGAAGAGGCTCCAATCTGTGGATGTCCCTCTAATTCTTGTGCATCAATGGAGAGTATTTTTATCTTCAATCATTTATGCTTGTATTCTTTAGCTACCTGCTTTAAGTTTTACCTAAGCCAGTGGGCCTAGTAAGCATAGTTTGATTTTTACTAGGATTATTATAAATAACCCTACAAACTTTGAATCTTTTAATTGCTCAATATTACCTAAATCATAAAAAATGTATGTTTAGTGAGCTGGAACTTGATTTTTATTCAAAGTTCCCTTGTCTTTTGTGGGCAGTTTAAAGTCATGCACGTCGGACATAAATAGGCTAATGTTTAAGGTCAAAATAGCTTTAACCAAAAATGGATTATAATTGACTCAATTCCTTGACAATTTATCTGAAAACATATTACCATACTCAAGTATGAGGGAAAAAATATGTAAACTATGACTTAAGAATATTTGAATCTGAGGAATGATATGAAAAAGAGCTAAAAGGCATTAGAAAAAGTAGTTCCCAAGAATGAAGTTACCATTATTTAACAATCCCGTTAGGGGGTTGAATTATGTAGGGCCACCTAAGGGCATTGGCTGCATAGTCAAATAATAGTATCTTTTGGCTGACAAGTCTGTTATGTGGACTGTTTATGCAAGGCCGCCTAAGGGAATGTGCTGCATAGTTAGGCAAAAGAACTCTCAGAAATTTACCTTTTTATTGCTAAAAATCCGGTGAAAGTTTATGGAGATTCAAATTTTCTAAAGTATAGATTTTACTGTATGGAAAGAGGTACTTGAATAGGGAGAAGATATTTCCAAACAAGATTATCAAAGAACTGGATGGATATCACTCCTATGAAGGTCTGACTCAAACATAGGGAAGGAGAATATAAACCATAGACTTGAATACTTTCAGATCATAAAAAAGGATATGGGACAAGTATGTTAAGGATGGATATTTTTTGCGGATCCCTACATATTGTCATTAAGACAAATAAGGACAAAAGATGATTTCTTTCCAAGAATGAAGTTACCAGTATCTGACAAACCCGTTAGGGGGTTGAATTATGCAGGGCCACCTAAGGGCATTGCCTGCATAATCAAATAATAGTATCTTTTGGCTGACAAGTCTGTTATGTGGATTGTTTATGCAAGGCCTCCTAAAGGCACATGCTACATGGTCAGGAAAAATAACTCTCAGAATTTCAGGCCTTTTGTGATTAGAAGTTAAGAAAAGGGTTATGAAGATCTGAAAATATTTAAGGTTGGGATTATGACACATAAAGATGGGTATTTTCCAATGTATTCAGAGATACACAGATCAATTCTAATCATAATCATGTTGTGGCTGGGTCCTGAATTGAAATATTGGACTTCACTACGTATCCCATAAGGATGGGAATCAAGCCATATGTAGTTCTTGAACTACATTTTAACGTCATGTGGGAAAAAATTATGAGAGATCTTAGTTTAGGTTCATAGATCTTGGACCATTATAAGAAATACATAGTGTGTGTTTTCATGGGGACTTTTCAGCCTTGGGACTGAAAGAGGAATTTGGGGTTAGGCCCAAAAGACTTGGGGCTGGATTCGAGGGACACTCGAACGTTCCTATGTATCCCATAAGGATGGGAATCAAGTCCACGTAGTTCTAGAAATACCCTCTGTACAAATTTGGTTCGTACAAGTGAAGGGTGAAAGGAGATTTTAGTGCCATGATGGTTTGACCCAAAATAAAAGGTTCGGGCATTGCCATGTATGCACGTAGTCTTTAGAATGGAACATGATTGAAAAATCAATGTAAATAATGATTCCCTCTCAGGTGAGGGTATCAAAGAATGTTATAGTTTATTTTCATTCTGGACAAAAAGGTGATGTGTAGTTTAACGTCGTATAGCAAGGAAAAAAGTGAACCAATGTAAAGATATTGATTCTAGGGGCGATTCAATGAATCAACATCATATGAGATGGAGGTGAACCGATGTGAAGAGATTAGTTTTGGGCTTGAACCTTGGGAGGTTTCCTACGTACCCAGTCTATAAGGCAAGGATCAAATTCCGTATAGTTCAATTAAAGAATGAATTAATGATCAATTTGTTCTTGGGGACAACGACCTAAAAAATGGTGTTGGGACTTACGCATGGTTAGTGGCCTAGAGAGGGTATTATGGTTGAATTTTTCTCTAAGATCACGTGATTCATACTCGGTGTGAGAAAAAAAAGGTATAAATAACCCTAACGATGCACAGTTTAATGTCATGTAGGACATATTAAGGGACTATGTAGTTTAAAGTCTTGGAGTTAGGACTATTGGTGTTGCACAGTTTAATGTCATGTAGTAGGGACAAAGCACAGTTTAACGTCATGTTGGATGAAAGTTCAAATAGTTTAAGGTCATATTCATGGACTGTGGGTGTATAGTTTAATGTCATATAGCAAGGATGATGAGCAGTACAGTTTAATCATCATGTAGGACAATATAGGGACAATACAGTTTAACGTCATGTTGGACGAAAAAGATGCAAACAGTTTAAGGTCATATGCATGGACCATGGGTGATGCAGTTTAACGTCTTGCTAGACGTAAGGGACTTGAAAATAGTTTAGGGTCATATGCTGGACCGTTGCTGTATTTTGTGTTCATACAAAATATTTCTTCAGATATCTGGCATTGGTTGGAGTAGTGATGAGTTCTCCATCCATTGAGATTAATGAATAAGCTCTATTGGAGTAAACCTTACGTATTGAGTAAGGTCCTTCCCATTTTTGCTCAATTTTGGGAGGTTTCTTTCCTGGTATCATTGGAGTTCTGAGAACTAATACCAATTCTCCCTAAGTGAATGAACGAAGACGAACTTTTTTGTTGAAATCTCGTGCTATTCAATTCTGATAGACTTCCAAGTGGTGCAAAGTGCACAATCTTTTCTCATCTAACAGTTCCAATTCATTAAATCTCTTTTGAGATTGTTCATATGTAGATGACTGATCACAAATGGCTACTATGAGCGAGGGTAGTTGAACTTCAATGGGCAAGACAGCTTCCGTTCCATACACCAGTGAATATGGAGTTGACCGCGTTGTAGTGCGGGTGGTGGTCCGATAAGCCCATAAAGCATGAAAGAGTTTATCAGACCATGATTTCTTATCTTTATCCACCATCTTTTGCAGTATATTTGAAATAGTCTTGTCAAAGGCTTCTATCTGGCCATTGGCCGCTACATGATACCGAGATGAATGGTTGGATTTGATGTTGTATTCTTGATACAACTTCTTCACCTCGGATGAACAGAAGTTGGTGCCATTGTCCATCAATATGATATGAATGACACCAAATCTGGTAATTATGTTAGACTTGATGAAGCTAACAATGAATTTAGAACTAACTTCTTTGAGATTTATTTCCTCTTCCCATTTGGAAAAGAAGTTAGTAGCAGTAAGAATGTACTTAAACTGCTTGGCCGTAGCTGAAGGGTAAGGTCCCACCACATCCATTCCCCATGTGGAAAATGGCCACGAGTACTTAGATGTATGAAGCAACTCTGGAGGTTAATGAATGAAGTTGTAATGTACTTGGCATGAATGAAACTTCTTTGTGAAATCAACACAATCTTGTATCATTGAAGGCCAAAAGTATCCAAGCCTTCGAATCTGATCAGACAGTCTATGTCCAGACTGGTGGGCACTACAGACTCCTGCATGCACTTCTTTCATGATAGCCATTGTATCTTCACCATCAATGCATCTAAAGATAACTCCATCAAAACCACGTTTGTAGAGAATTTTCTCTAGGTTATCTGGGCTATCATAAAGAGTAAAATTGACCACACATCGCCGGATGTGTTATTTCTCGGCTCTATCAGGTGGAAGTGTTCCATTTTGAAGGTATTCCCTGTTAGGTTTCATACATCCTATAGTATGACCATACGGTTTAGGAATGGGAATAATTTCATTAATTTCCTCTATTCTGATCTAAACATAAGGTGAAATTTCATGACGGTGGGAAATACTGATGGTTGTCTCATCCCGATTTGGATCTTCCAGAGCTGTGGCTATATTATCCAGTGCATCAGCTTGAGCATTTTGTGATCTTGGTACATAAGAAAATGTCGGTTCTGAAGGTAATTATTCCATTAACTCTCTGATGTAATCATACAAAGGGATTAGTTCTTCTTTTCTGATGGCATAATCCCCATTGACTTGTTTGATTACCAGGTCTGAATCACCTTTCACCTTTAAGTGATTCACTTGCGCTTGAAGCACCAATTCCAAGCCTACGATAAGAGTTTGGTATTATGCTTCATTATTGGTACCACCTTCCCAAAATAAGAAGGAATAAGGTAACACTGCTTTTTTTGGAGAAATGAGCACAATTCCTAAGCCAACTTTGTTGAATTTAGGATTTTACATTTCCCTCCATGTTGGACTTCTGGAAGCACCATCAAAATACATTTCCCATGCCTGAGGAATTTCTTGAATAGAAAAAAAATTCTTCATCAGGGAGTTCAATATCTAAAGATGTGTCTTCTACTGAAGGGTGTTCAGTAAGGAAATCAGCCAGATCTTGGCCCTTTACTACCTTTTGAGACACATACTGAATGTCGAATTGTTGCAAAATAACTGCCCACCTTGCCAGACGTCCTGTAAGCATTGGATGACTAAGGATGAATTTGAGTGGGTTATTGCGAGATACTAATTGGACCTCGTGATGTTGAAGGTAGTGTCTCAACTTCTGAACAGCAAAGATTAATGCTAGGCATCACTTCTCAATACTTGAATACCGGGTTTCTGCTTCAAGCATAGTCTGACTGAGATAGTAGAGGCTGTTTTCATTCCCAGCATCATTCTTCTAAGAAAGAAAGGCACCCAATGATCGCTCTAAGGCTGTCATATAGAGGATAAGTGGACTTCCTTCAATAGGTGGCATTAACACCAGTGGAATCAAGAGATACTTCTTGAGAATATCGAACGCTTCTTGACATTCTTCAGTCCACTTGTAAGTGACTCCCTTCTTCATCAATTTGGTGAAGGGTAAACTTTTTCCTGCCAAATTGGCGATGAAACGCCAAATATAGGCTAAGTGTCCTTGAATTCCTCTCAATTATTTCAAATTTTGAGGAGGTGACATACCAAGGATTGACTTTGTCTTCTCAGGATCAACTTCAATACCACGATGGCATACAACAAAGCCAAGAAATTTTCCTGAGGTTACCCCAAAAGCACATTTTAAGGGGTTCATCTTCAAATTATGTTATCGAAGCTTGCGTAATATGACTTCTAAATCAGCCAAGTGATTAGAACGTTGTTTGGATTTGACCACCAAATCGTCCACATAGCATTCAACAAACTTTCCTAAAAAGGGTTTGAAGATACGATGCATGGCATGCTGATATGTTGCACCTACATTCTTTAAGACAAAGGGCATTACACGGTAGAAAAACACACCCTGAGGGGCTCTAAGGGGTGTAGATTCTTCATCTTCTGGAGCCATTCGGATTTGATTATATCCAGAATATCCATCCATAAAGGAAAGTGATTCATAGCCATCTGTTGCCTCAATTAATAATTCTATAATCAGAAATAGAAAATCATCCTTAGGACAATGCTGATTAAGATCTCTGAAATCAATAAAAACTCTAATTTTTCCATTCTTCTTTTTCACTGGGACAATATTAGCCAACCGTTTAGGATATTGAACTTCTCTGACGAAGTTATCTTTGATGAGCTTATCCACTTCAGCTTCAATTTTGGAAGCATAGGTTGGGTGTGTTCTTCTCGCGGTTTTCTTAAATCCTCGATGTTCTTCTGGTAAACCCAAATGATGAGTAGAAACATCAGGATCAAGACCGGGCATCTTTTTATAGTTCCAAGCAAATATGTCTCGATTTTGATTTAAAAAGGAAATATACATCTCTTTTTCTTCAAGAGTCATGGACGCACTGATTAAAGTGGGGCGTGGATCTTCTTTTGTACCCAGATTTATTTCTCTGAGTTCATCCATGGTGGTAGAGATGCCCTCTTAAAATGATGGAGGAGAATCTCTGAGATCTTCTTCTTCTTCTTCAACATGTGTTATTTCTTCCGTTTCTACTTTCATAGTAGATGATAAAGCAGAATTTCTTTGATCAGAGGAGATGTTAAAACTTGAACATATTGAAGAATAGGCTTCCATTTCTGACCCAATTGATAATGAAGGGTCTTCCATGGGTAATAAAGAGGAGATGATGGATTGAGAGTCAACATCATGATTCACCTCTGACATTGCTATAACTTCTTCTGGACTGATTGGTGAAGTATAGATTTACTAGATTTTAGCGGATGAAATGAAGACATCTCCATTTGGCCTTTCATCACTGCTTGGTGGGTTACCAATTTCTCCCATGTTGTCTGGATCGATTGTTGTAATTGACATTATGGATCTTTCCATAAGAGTATTTTGATTTGGGTCTATCTTGTCAATTTGACTAATAGGAAACACATAATCTGTACTCACATGTGCAAATGGATTTACTGGAATCTTTTCCATACCATACGGAGCATTAACTTTGGTAAGCTCCTTTTTTGTGGATTTCTCACTTCCCTTCATGTGATAGAATTCTGCCTCAATGTATTGAGACTTGCATGTCTTAAACGGGGCCTTATCACCATACAATGTCCCAACTTGACCATCGAAACAATATTTGAGACATTTATGGTATGATGAAGGGATAGCCGCATGTTGATGTAGCCAGGGTCTCCCGAGCAAGATGTTGAAGGCTGAGTCTTGATCAACAATCATGAAATCTTTATTGGATACAAGATCTCCAAACTGAGTTCTGAGTGTAATTTCGCCCAGTGGTTCTTGTTCATTTTTATCATATCCTTGTAACATCATGGTAGAAGGAGATAAATCAGATTCTGTGAGGCCCAATCGACGAAGTGTACGAATGGGAATGAGGTTGACTCCTTAACCATTATCAATGAAATATCTTCAGACGTCTACACCATTGACCTTTCCAGATAAATACAAAGGTCTAATGTGTCCATGCACGACATCATATTCATCGTCATCAGTGAAAGATATCACTGCATGGAATTCCGAAGGATTACTTTCTATGTGATAGACTTCAGCCACAAAAATTTCAGTTTCAAACTCCCGAGGACTAGACAAAGCCTCAATGAGTGCCTCCCAAAGATACTTTGATAAATTCAAGGCATTCAAAATTGATAACTTGGCCGGTACTTGGGCCAGGTGTTTCAATATATCATACTTTTGATCCAAAGGTCTGCGTTTCCCAACAGGAATATGTGGTTTAGCAGGTGCCTTGGAAGTTGATGTTTTGGAAGTTGATGCATCTTGTATCGGGATAGGAGTTGGTAATACTCATGGACTTGGAAGATTAGACCGATTTGGTCTATTTACTTGATGAGAAGAAGAAAGTGGAACCTTCAACCGATATTCTATAATAACTGTACCGATACTGAATTTTCTATTGGTGGAAGAAAATGCTTGTTCTTTTTGATCTCGCTGAAGGGCTCTACCACGAGTTTCTGCCGCATACACAGTTCTAGCAGGGGTAGAATTGGAGTAGTGGCCTCTAAAATATCCATGTCTTCCCCTGTATCCTGAGCCTCTGGAACTTCCTCTAATTCCTCTATTTGATACAGGGAACTCGGGCTCATCAAAATCGAAACTGTGACTGGAATACGGATCTGTCAATTGAATCATATTAACATAACCGAAGATCAACTCTTTGTCTGATAAAGACTTTACCTGATTAGCCTATTTAGGCTATGTCATTTGGTGGGGCGGTGCCCGTTGCTTTGAAGTAGATGGCATGAGGTCTTCCAGAGTCAAAGACAACTTAGGATTTTACACATACTCATATTCTTATGATTCTTTTTCTTTCTTTGAATCATGCTATTTCTTTGAGGATTTTCCCTCTGATGAAGAGGGTTTTTCTGCAACATTCAAGGCAGAAGAGACAATCGGTTTCTTTAATTATGTTCGCAAAATAGCATGAGTTCGGTTGATTGTCTTTCTGACCATCCAATCATCATATTTTTGTGCACTTTTGATTTTTACTTCTTTCCATTCACTTTCCTCCTCTGGAACTGTAGCAGTAACACATGCTACCTGAGCTGAAGAACCTTTAAGTTTGACTTTTCCCGAGTTGACCATCTTTTGCAGGAGGTCTTTGAAGACAAAACACTCCTGGATGGGATGCCCCAACATTTGATGAAAAGGGAAATAATTGGGACGGTCTTCATCTCCTTCCTTTTTTGGCCTCTTGGGCCTTGGCAATTGAACCAAATTATTTTCCAGAGCTGAAATAAAGTAGCTATGAACTTGTTTATTTTGGAAAGAGTAAACTTTGCTCTTAAAATCCTCAAATTGTTTTCGTCTTTGATATCTTTGATCATCTTAAAGAAATGGTCTCTGTTGTTGGTGCTCAGGAGGTGGATCCCTTCGAGAAGATGAAGGTTTTGAAGTAGAAGCAGGTACAGGTGCTTGTTTAAGCATAACTATAGTAGTCTCTTCTTTACCCATTCTCCTTCCTGGATCTGATGGAATTACATGAGCTTTAGTCTTAGCCTGTATAAGGGAATCTTCAATCTACTGAGCGATTGATGTAAAGTCTCGAAACCCTCCTGTGTATTTCACAGGGATCAACGGACACTAATGGAAATCTGACTTTTCCCAACGCTTCTATACCAACGGTTTGTAAAAACCATTGGTATAGGTCCTTTTTACCAACGGTTTGGCCAAACCGTTGGGAAATCCCACTTTGTGGCCACCTTTCCCAACGGTTTTGGAAAACCGTTGGGAAAGGGTATGGCTTTCCCAATGGTTTGGCCAAACCGTTGGGAAAAGTCCACTTTGTGGCCACCTTTCCAAATGGTTTGGCCAAACCGTTGGGATAGGTATACCCTTTCCCAACGATTTGGCCAAACCGTTGGTATAGGTCCTGAGAATTTTTATCATATATTCTTACCAAGAACATTATATAAATCAAAATTTAAAATAATTATGACAATACATATATATATTTATGTAATTATGTTAGGTTATGTAATTATGTTCACAAAAGTCATGTTATGTTAGTGGTTAAGTCGTTCAATGATAAACTAGGGGTCCTGGGATGAAATCCCAGTGAATGTTTTTTTTTTGAAATACATATACCAACGGTTCCATGACCATTGGTATAGATTTTCATATTACTTATACCAATGGTTTCCAAAATCGTTGGTATAGGTCTATACCAACGGTTTTCGCAAAACCGTTGGTATAGACCTATCCCAACGGATTACTTGGCAACGGTTCTCTAAACCGTTGGTATAGGCTATACCAATGGTTTGGAGGCCTATACCAACGGTTCCAAACCATTGGTATATGTTATTTTTCCAGTAGTGGGCATGCGTAATTCATCATGCAGATTTGCCACACATATTGGCAACAATTCCTCTTGAGGGAGTTCTAAGCTTAGAGAATATGTTAATCCCTTCCAACGAGCAATGAAATCTGAGACCTTTTCATTCTCCCTTTGCTTACAGTTTTTAAGATCTAAAACTGTTGTCTTTGGAAAAGTTGAGCTGAACTAAAGAAGAAATCGTTGACGGAGATCTTCCCATCCGGTAATTGACCGGGATTGCAATCTTGTATACCAAACAAAAGCTGGTCCTTGCAAAGTTCGCACGAAGAATCTGAGTTTCACTGCTTCTTGTTGCTCCGGAGTTCCCATAATAGGATCGCAACAAGACACATAATGCATCAAATGCTGTTCAGGATCACCTAATCCATTGAAAATAGGGAATACAGGGTTTCCAAAACCTGATGGGGGAGAGATTGAATCTACCCATTCATGGTAAGCTTTCTTTTCTGGTTGAACCTGTGCACGCTTCCCTTCCATAGTCTCTAACTGAGCTGTTAATGACTCAATGGTAGTTATTAACTTTTGAGAAACATCTGGTTGAACTTGGACTTGGGCAGGTGCAATAACTGGAGTTTGGACAGGTATGGCAGCCGGTACTGCAACTGATGGCAGCACTGCCAATTTTTGTTGCAATTGACCCGTAGGATTAGACCTATGAGGGTGTACTAATAAAGTAGGATATTCTTAATCCATCCCAGTAGATGCAAAAAACTCCCTTGGATGATTGACTCCAGCATGCTTAGGAGGAAGACTACCTTGAAGTAGTTCTGCGTTCAACCTCCTCAAGTCTTTCATTTCTTCCTCCTGTTGTGAAAACCTTTGCTCTAGTGAGAGCGATTGACCTTCTCCAGAGGAAGGATATGTAACCTGATTCTTTCCCCTCCCTTTGTTGGATCCTTTTCAGAGAGGGGGAAGTGGGTTACTTGAAGTATTACCTAGGTTCTAAGTAATCCTTTGATTTCGTGTACACACACCTTCTTCATTTGTGTTTGTGCGTACATCTTCTTGAACAGGAACCACTTCATCTAAGTCCCCTATGTGAGCCTCATCTTGTGGATCAGCAACAATGGAATTGATGAAATTGATTGATGAATAATGCATCGCATCCCTTCTATCAGCATTTCTGTGATATTGTCTTCTTCCATGTATTTGATGAGACATTGCCTTTTGTTGATTCAATCCCTCAGGAACTGCTTGGTGAACCGTAATTTGGAGAGAATCTTCTGATAATTTATCTCTTCGTTCATCTTTTGGCTTCTTCCCCAGTCGATAAAAGACCGATTTTCTTTGAGGAGGGGATTGATGATTTGAAAATGTCCCCAGTCCAGTGGACTGGGGCTGTTTCTGCTGTCTTTGCTCAACTCCTCGAATCCTATTTGTTGATTCTGAGGGTTGGTTTAAAAGAGTCCTCAGTCTGGCAAGATGGGGTGGCTCTTGACATGCTATGTCTGAGACTTTCTTGAAATCTCTCCTGATCTTGCAGACCTTGGTCCGGAAATTAGCTGGATGCATCAACCTGCATCCACTTTTATCACCCAGCTCAAAAGACCGTTGAAGGATTTCTGACACTTCTGTCACTTGGTGATGTTCTTGCTCCATATAAGAGGCCTGTTCAATATTCTCGTTCGCTTGATGCAGGAGTAATTCAACAACTTGTTCTCTGTATGCTTTATTTTGAGAGGAACTAGTTGAAGCCTGTTCTTGGGAAAGCTTTTGATTACAAACAAAGCCCATTGACTTTGGTCGGCCATGGGTAATAACATTGAATGAGACCATTTTCATCGGGCTTTGCTGACTGGAGAGCACAGTGAAATGTAATGCTCCATGAACACCCCATCCTCTGACATGAATACCAGATGGGGCATTGGCAATTAACTGGCACAATCTTCTTAGTGCACTAAGGCATGAACGTAGAAGGGATCTCTGCTTCTTTTCAGCCTTCGGATATCGAGAGACTGATAGAGATGCCAAATCAATCTGGTGTTGTAACCCTTCTATTATCTTAACATGATTTTCATATTCATCATAAGATAATACTTTCTTTTTCAACTGAAAAAGAGTTTTCAATATGTTAAGACGAATATCATAAATTCCATCTTCCGTCAACATCTCTGGAATGTCATACTGAGAGTCAGCCAGAGGCCAAAACATGACTGCCACTTCACCTTTTTCCAGTTGTTTTCTCATGTTTAGCATTTCCTCTTTATCATTAAATGAATATTCTTCTACCTGATTTGACCAAAGCTGGTGCTTCCTTGTTTCTTCATCGGATTCAACAAGATTGGTAGAGATATCACTGATTAAACTAGAATATGCATGACTTATGGGTGGTTAGGAGAATAACCTACACCCTGAGCTATCTTCTGATTGAGAAAGTATTTCACATGCTAGCAATGAAGCATCAGACATGACTTGTTTCGCATTTTCAAGTGCCTCAAGATAATAGGTCTTACTCGGCACTACATTATCCCGTGGAGCATTTTCCAGGCAATGTGAATCACTACTGCAGAGAGGAATTTCGTAGAAAATTCATTATCATGGGGAGGACCACCATGGTGGGTTATAGTAAAAGATGGGATCTCTTACTCCTTGGTCTTCTGACCACACAGAGGGTTCCTGTGGCTCTCATCCGAATGAAACTTCGAGATCGACTGAATTTTCATGAAGCAAGCCTTCATGAGGAAGTATCTGATGTAGACCTTCAGAATTAATGTTCCCACTATTGGGAACTGAAAGAGCATAATCTTGAGTTGAAACAGATAGTTTTCTGAGTGCATCAAGAACTCCAGCATCGAGTAAGGCCTTGTTACAGATTGGCTTTTGATTTCTTGACTGTGCTGGGTGGGTCTTCTTTTTAGACGCCTTCTTACTCAATTTAGCAGGTGTGTGTGCCTGCTTAGGAGAAATGATCAGGTTAGGCTGATTATATCCGCTCAAACCAGGTGTATGTTCCTTACTTGGTTGTCCGTATGATATGGGGGAGTACGCCCCACAACCCTTTTGGACTGGAACAGATGTGTGTGTCTGTTCCTGAGTGAACTGTTGATGTGTCACTCCACTGGTAGGGATAGATTTGCATTTCTTTCCCTGTGATGTTGTTGAAGCTGTTATAATATCTTGGCAGGCATCCAGAATATGAGCAGGGATTTGTTTCTACTCTTTCACCATTGATAGAATATGCTTGGTGACTTCAGCTGCCGGAACGGGGATATACATCCATTCTGTGCTTGGAGTAGGTGTATGTGCCTGCTCTTATCCTCCTTTTCCTATCAGTGAATCCTGACAGCACTCAAGTGTGGGGGCAGAGAGTTGAGTATGCCTTTTGTTTGTCACCAGAGCTTTCTGACTGACTTCTCCGAATGCTACCAAATGAGACTGTTGGTAGGCTTGATCAATACTAGTAGGTGTATATGCCTACTGATTTCACTTCACCAAACGTGGTTGACGATCTCCATCATATGTAGTCAGACGAGCCTGCTGACTAGCTGATGATGTATCAACAGGTATATTTTCCTGCCTATAGTACTCTGCCGGAATTGCCTAGCGGGATTGGCGTGATGCTGTCAGACGAGTCTGCTAAACAGCGGAATTAAAACAGGTAGGTGTGTGTGACTGCTCATTGCTTGCCACCAAGTTAGGTTGGTTGACTTCTCCAGAAATGGCAGAGATAAGAACTTGCTCACTGTTAACTGGATTTCGCCTCTGGCGATTTTCCTTGCCTGCTCAGGTTTGAGGAACCTGAGCCGAATGCCTGGAGTCGGTACCCTCATTATGTTGAGGGCGCACTGCCGCACGAGTCTGGCGGAGATTGTTGATAGGAGCCCTTGGGAAGAACTCTTGTCTCCTTGAATTAAGGCCCTGAGGGGCCTGATCATTCACCTCCTCATAATATGGGAGTAAATGGTGATTGCATTTCGAGGATAACGACCCGAAATGGTTGGAGATGGTGGTTAGCACTGCCTACTTCTTGATCACTGGTCGTCATTGTTCGGACGACCGGTGTGAGTTTTTCACTTGGAGGGCTTGTCGGGAAGCCTCCAGAGTTGGGATGGTACTTTGTTGATGGTACTCCTTAACCAGCGCATTTGATACCCAGCGTTGAAGATGCTGAGTAGGTGATGTCGTCTTCAGAGCGGATGATGATCCAGCAGGAGTAGCAGTAGTGGCATTTTTAGCAGCGGTATTCACAGGTGTGAACTTGAGAGCAGCCATTTCTTAGAATGCAGAAAATCTTGGAAAAGAGTGCATGTTTGATATAACAGATGTAATCAAGATAAATTCATCCACTACATCTTTTGGATGAGCACATATGTCAAGGATTGTTTTTGTTGGCCCTTTCATTGAGTTTTAAATAGGGGCCTAACAAATAAGTAAAACATCATTTTAACTTGGTTGAGGATTCACGTCGAGTTCACCATTTTTGTTTCCTTTGGAATTGGGGATGACCTCATTGATATAAGATTCAAACATTCCAAGTGTTTTCTAACGGGTTTGTTCATAGAACCGGAAACATCCAATGATTCCATATCCATTTGAACCTACTTTCCAAAGGTAGGCGCTCATTAGTTGTGGACTGATGAGGATTAGGAATTTTCATTGGTTTAGAGGATGGGAGGTCGGACTCATCACACCTTTTTGATGGGAATTATTGTCTACTCCGGGACTCTCTTTATAGATTTAAGTTATGTTCGTTAATCCTTATTACATTACCAAGTATAAAATGAGCTTTACTTTAGATCTAAAAATCAATGATTGATATGTAGGAAATTTTAGAGAATATTTTATATATATTCTAGGTTCTTCATCGATAGAGAATCATCTGTATTTGTTAGAGATTCTTGGTCAATGGTATCCTTTGACACATTATATAGAAGTCTCTTGGTCATTATGATGACTGGTTGCGCCCAAATTTACCCTACTGGTAAAAGTGGTCGTTGAAGTACAAGTAGGGATCGAATCCACAGGGACCGAAGAAGAAACCTTGATACACTATGATTTGTTGATGGATTGGCTATGAAGTGGCCAACTTTGAGGTAGATTTTAATTGGAGAACTAAAGATATAATTTAAATAACATATAATAAAAAATGATGTGAACTAAACAATTATTTATGGTGGGTTGATCTTAGGGTTTTTCTTTAGGTGGATTGGATGAATTTCTTTTCTTAAAAAATTTCATGTCATTAATTCAAGACATATCCAAACAATGAGATAATTCTTCCAAATCATTCCAAAATTTAATCCCTACACAATTCCAAGGCCAATCACCAATTCACTTTGAGGATCAATTTAATGAGCACTCAAAGGAAATAGATCGTACTAGCACTCAAAATGTGTCATCGTTAAAGTTGTTAAAGATGAGAAAGAATGTAACTCATCAAATGGAAATCCTAAAATAACGAATAGATTTAAATATTAAGTACATGAAATAACATTCAATCCCTGACCTTGATACTCCCTTAGATCAACCCTTAAGAGGTTAGACCTCCATTGATGCTATTATACCAATGGAAGTGGGATGTAGACTTATGGGGGTGGAATTGAAGAAAAAGAAAATTATTAAAAGAACGAACACTCCACCATTGTGTGATTGAAATCACAAGTGCTGGTGTGAATAATTTCACACCTTGATTAAATGGTATCAACGTGTGAATAAAAGGAAATTAAAAAATGAAGAAGAATAAATTTTATTAAAATACTTAACATTAATGAAAAACTTACATTAGAGAAATTGACGATGCCATTACAAAACGAAAGCGGGAAATTACAATTGCAAGAAAAAAAACATGGATTCAAAGAAGAATGTTAG
This sequence comes from Viscum album, assembly GCA_963277665.1. Lineage (NCBI taxonomy): Eukaryota > Viridiplantae > Streptophyta > Magnoliopsida > Santalales > Viscaceae > Viscum > Viscum album. Next base: position 51,197,551 of record OY728161.1, on the reverse strand, counting down.
ATGATAATTCCCTTCACCACCATCTCCTTATATAGGCATATTATGAGCCTTAGGTACACCCCCCACAATAAATTCACCCCCCAACAATTAATAGAGTCAAAACAAGGGTGAATAATCAAAAGTAAATTGACGTTTTGAAGTTGACCCGAAAAACTGTCCAGATTCATACACCATTTTGACATTTGAATATTTAATTGATGGAGTCTGAATATTGAGGGGTTTTATAATAAAAATATCTTCTTCCATGTTTCCTCTATCAGATGTAAAAATTTAACGACATTTGGCTCATCCGTTTGGAAGTTATGGTCGAATTAGTGGGACAGATTTATGTGCATTAATGTCGGGTCCACCATTTAAATCTCAGCTTCATATCCCTTTATCATCATGAAAACTTCAGAATTAGCTCTGTCCACAGTTGAATAAAATTATCCTAATATTTTTATCTTTCTACTGTATAAGTTTGAGCTTCATTGGGTTTGTTTTTTGGGCCCCACATTTCTATGATGGGCCTTAGGGCCCATTATGCTTTTCCCAGCAAGTTTCTGCCTTCAGGTGCAAAAATATCCATCTTTACTTGTGATTAATCCCACAGACCTAAAAGAAAAAATGTTACAAATAAAGTGATAAATCATATACCATAATATCAAATTAAAATGATAAATATTGTAATTTCCACAAGCAAATTATTGAGTGGGCCCAAATTGACACTTTAAGCATGAATTGCACAATGATGGGAAATGAAGTTCAATTTCTGAATTGGAATAAAATTGATGTTTATGAACATTTAAACACATTAATATTAAGATCTTAACAATGAATATTAGCCACTTTCAGTGACTAATCACACCCCCCAACTTGATTTTTGCTAGTCTTGAGAAAAATATATTACAAATATGAAATTCAAATCCCCTTTTCCAAAAAAAATTTAAATACACATTGCTCACCCAAAGACCTCATACCAAAAAAATTATGGAACCCATCAAAATCATTTAAAACAAGCTAGGTCCACAAGAATATCCCAAGCCCAAGCCCATTCCTTTGTTCAAATTCATTGCCACATTTCATCCAATTTCAATTAAGCATGATAAAGTGTTGTGCATCACATAAGATATGGGGCCCATTTTATTGTTCAAGGGGAAAAATGGAAGCGCTAGGTGGGAATCACATTAATCCTTAATATGAGTATCCATTATTATTATTTTTTTGATTTTTTTTTTGATGATTTTTTTTACCGCAATAGATATGAAAAGACTAACTCTGGGAAAGACAACTATGGAGTCACAATCCCCAAGTGTCGGACGCCACACATATTGTCAATTTCATGCTCTACAATAGAGATATAAAGCCTAACTCTGGGCAAGACAACTATGGAGTCACGATCCCCAAGTTCCGGATGCCACGCATTTGGACAAAACATTTCTCTATGTGGTTAATTTTTTTTTTTTGGATACTCAAATTAAACTAAAAGTGACCCAGAACCCTATGCTATAATGAAAGGGACCCAAGAACTCAAATTTACACCCACGATCTAGTAGACGTGCATTGTGGCATTTTTATTAAGAGGATGAAAATGTAAACTTTGAAAAATCAAATTAGACAACCACACTTTCCAAAAACTATGCTCATGAACTTAAACTTGCATTAAAATCAGAATCAAAGAATCCAAATTTTTCGATATCCAATTTCAGATTTTGCAATGTGTGTTATCATGTTCAAGGTTAATGGAATTTTTCTTTTCATGCATGTTTTTATTCAAAAAAAATCATTTTTTTATCTCCCCCCAACTTATAATAACATTTTCCCCAGTGTTTAATGAAAAGAAAAGTTAGAAGGGGGTAGGATAGGAGTTCAAAGAGGAAATTCAAAATGATAAACATGGAACAAATTCACCTGGTTTTTGAAGTTAAAGTTCATGATGCTCCATATTACTCTTTTGATCTCTTGGGGGATGTAGGCACCTCCTTGATTGAACATGTATCACCCAAAATAGTTCTTGAACCATAAAAATAAGAACAAAGTAGACAAAACAAACAGCACAACAATTTATTTAAAACCAAGCACAACATTTTTATGGTTTTCCATTTTTTTTTAAAATCAAACTGATGATACATTGTCTTCTTTATATTTTCTGGGTAAGGTATTACTCAGGAATCACACCGCGTGACACGGATGAATACGGTGCTCCCCTTTCATACCCATCCATACTCATAAAAGAAGAACAGGTCAAGAGTCTAATTTTTTTTTAACCTACAAAAAACATAAATAAAATAAAATAAACTGATGATACATTGTCTTCTTTATATTTTCTGGGTAAGGTATTACTCAGGGATCACACCGCGTGACACGGATGAATACGGTGCTCCCCTTTCATACCCATCCTTACTCATAAAAGAAGAACAGGTCAACAGTCTATTTTTTATTTTTATATTTTTAAAATATCAAAATGATTTATTAATCCTATTTGAAAAATAAATATGATTCCAAAAATATTGGAAACATGAAAACCACGGGTTGACTCCCGTGCAGCGCTTTTTTTTAACGCCGTTAGCTCAACTTGTACCCCCCAACTTATCCAATTCCAACTTTCAACATTTTAATTAACCCATCTTTTTCCACTTCAATAATATTGAGATTGATTATTTTTTTGAAATTTATTTCATGTAAAATCCTATTTTCTACAATGATTGGAAAAATCCAAGGAATATCTAAAATGGTTGATCGAGTTGAACTTATATTCTTTCCTAAGACATCAATGACCATTTCAAAATTATTGGCTTCTTTATATGAATGAACTAAAACTACAAGGTATTTTTTATCACCTATGATGGAATTCTTGTCTGGGGATGGAAGGATAATGATTTTGAGTTCTGGTCGATTGCAATTTCCTAATAAAGATTGGAAATTTAAATGAAAGTCAGTTTATTCTCCAAAAAAATTAGAAAGAATTGGTTCTGTTTTAAAATATGATTCATCCCCAAAAGTTTCTAGTTGAATTTGAGGTGTGGGTATGGGCTCAATGTTTTTTATTTCTCCCAATTGTTCAGTGATTTGTGTTTTTGAAAAATCATCAATGGAGAAATATTCAGGACTCTCTATCCACAATATCAAGTTTCCCTCTTGTGAATACAAAAAATCAGTTTCCTCTTGATTTAATCACCCACCAACAATTCCTTGATTATCTTCAACTATCCCAAATCCAATGGTTGGTTCTTCAATAAATTCATTTGAGGTTTGTGAGAGACAAGATTCTTGTATTAGTGATGAGGAAGAGACAACCTGAGTTGGAATGGGTTCCATAACCATTTCAATGCTTTGTAGTTCTACTCTTAAAGATGAAACCTCTGAATTCATTTTATCCATTTTTTCACACAAATTTTCAAGAATTTTTTCAGAATTAGGATTGATAGATGTTTGGACATCATGAACTTCATTATGTTTGATCTCTTCAATCATCCTCGAGAGGTATGGAAATTGATCCTTTAAACAATCATCATCCCATTGATTGTACATATCATCTGGTGTGGTTTATTCAATCATGGTTTGGTCAATGAAATTTTCTATGTGAGGTGATTCAAAATATTGATTTTTCAGTTGATTATATCCTTGGTATATTAATGGTTATTGTTGAAGATAATCCATTAGAGTTGATTGAAAGTTGTTTTTGGGATTCATTGGACACGCAGAAATAGAAAGGGGAATATAGAAGAGAAATTAGGGTGAGAATAGAGAATTTGGGGTGAGAAAAGAAGATGAGTGTCTAAGGCACTTACTTGGGTCCCCGGTTGGTTGCGCCCAAATATATCCTACTGGTAAAAGTGGTCGTTGAAGTACAAGTAGAGATCAAATCCACAGGGACTGAAGAATAAACCTTGAGACACTATGATTTGTTGATGGATTGGCTATGAAGTGGCCAACTTTGAGGTAGATTTTAATTGGATGAATTTCTTTTCTTAGAAAATTTCATGTCATTAATTCAAGACATATCCAAACAATGAGATAATTCTTCCAAATCATTCACCAATTTAATCCCTACACAATTCCAAGGACAATCACAAATTCACTTTGAGGATCAATTTAATGAGCACTCAAAGGAAATATATCGTACTAGCACTCAAAATTTGTCATCGTTAAAGTTGGAAAAGATGACAAAGAATGTAACTCATCAAATGGAAATCCTAAAATAACGAATAGATTAAAATATTAAGTACATGAAATAACATTCAATCCCTGACCTGGCTACTCCCTTAGATTAAACCTTAATAAGTTATCCCTCCATTGATGCTATTATACCAATGTAAGCGGGATGTAGACTTATGGGGGTGGAATTGAAGAAAAAGAAAATTATTAAAAGAACAAACACTCCACTGTTGTGTGATTGAAATCACAAGTGCTGGTGCGAATAATTTCACACCTTGATTCAATGGTATCAACGTGTGAAGAAAAGGAAAATAAAAAATGAAGAATAATAAATTTTATTAAAATATTGAACATGAATGAAAAACTTACATTAGAGAAATTGACGATGCCATTACAAAACGAAAGCGGGAAATTACAATTGAAAGAAAAAAACATGGATTCAAAGAAAAATATTAGATGATAATTCCCTTCACCAACATCTCCATATATAGGCATATTATGAGCCTTAGGTCCACCCCCCATAATAAATTCACCCCCCAACAATTAATGGAGTCAAAACGAGGGTGAATAATCAAAAGGAAATTGATGTTTCGAAGTTGACCTGGAAAACTGTCCAGATTCGTCCACCATTTTGACATTCGAATATTTAATTGATGGAGGCCGAATATTGAGGGGTAGTAGAAGACAAATATATTCTTCCATGTGTCCTATATCATCTGTAAAAATTTAAAGACATTTGGATTATACGTTTGGATGTTATGGTCGAAATATTGGGACATATTTATGTGCATTAATGTCAGGTCCACCATTTAAATCTCAGCTTTAGATCCCTTCATCATCATGAAAACTTCAGAATTTGGTCTGTCCACAGTTGAATAAAATGATCCTAATATTTTTATATTTCTACTGTATAAATTTGAGCTTCATTGGGTTTGGTTTGTGGGCCCCACATTTGTATGATGGGCCTTAGGCCTATTATGCTTTTCCCAGCAAGTTTCTGCCTTCAGGTGAAAAAATATCCATCTTAACTTGTGATTCATCCATCATACCTAAAAGAAAAAATGTTCCAAATAAAGTGATGAATCATATACCAAAATATCAAATTAAAATGATGAATATTTTAATTTCCACAAGAAAATTATTGAGTGGGCCCAAATTGACACTTTAAGCATGAATTGCACAATGATGGGAAATGAAGTTCAATTTCTAAATTGGACTAAAATTGATGTTTATGAACATTTAAACACATTAATATTAAGATATTAATAATGAATATTAGCCACTTTCAGTGACTAATCAATGACCATGCTGGTTTTAAAGCCACTCAGTGAGGCACTTGAAGTTTATTGTCATTCAAAAGGACATGGATTATTTCAGAGTTGGGATTGAACCCGCAGATGGGCTACCTACGTATCCTTTGATTATAAAAGGAATCAGAACCCACGTAGTTCGAGTAAGGTAATATGATATTTATGATTGACGGCTCAAAGAAGGATTTCATAATTACTTTTACACTCTAAGCTCACGTGAGTCATGCTCGGTGTGAGAAACAAGAGGTATTGGTAAAACCAGACAATTGTGCCATGAAAGATGCAATCATAAGAAATAATGTGGGGATTATGTATATATGACTGCCCAGATAAATGAAGATTAGGATTTACTTTAAGGAAGAAATCCAGAAACAGGTTCCATAAAGGTATATGTGCTTCATGGAGATTTGAATACTCTAACTTGGGGCTTACTTCTGAAAAGGAGGCCCAAATTAGGAGAGGACTTATGATTGGGTCTTACTCCTGAAAAGGAAGCCCAGGTTAAGAAAATTATGGTTGGGGATTACTCCTGAGGTGGATTCCCATATTTGGGAACTTGGAGATTGGGGCTTACTCCTAAGGAAAATGCCCAGATTTGGGGATTTGTGGCTTACTCCTGAAAAAAAGGCCCAAATTAATGAGGACTTGGGGCTTATTCCTAAGAAGGATGCCCAATATTAATGAGAATTTGGAACTGGGGCTTACTCCTAAAAAGGATGCCCAGTTTAAGGAACTTGGGGCTTACTCCTGAGGAGGATGCCCAGATTAGGGGACTTGGGGCTTATTCTTGAAAAGGAGGCCCATTTAAGAGAACTTGAACTAGGGCTTACTCTTGAAAAGGAGGCCCAGGTTAAGAAAATTATGACTGGGGATTACTCCTAAAAAGGAGGCCCAAATTAATGAGGACTTGGGGCTTATTCCTAAGGAGGATGCCCAATATTAATGAGAATCTGGAACTGGGGCTTACTCCTAAAAAGGATGCCCAGGTTAAGGAACTTGGGGCTTACTCCTGAGGAGGATGCCCAGATCAGGGGACTTGGGACTTATTCCTGAAAAGGAGGCCCAATTAAGAGAACTTGAACTGGGGCTTACTCCTGAAAAGGAGGCCCAGGTTAAGAAAATTATAACTCGGGCTTACTCCTGAAAAGGAGGACCAAGATTAAGGGGTTCTCTCATCTTAAAGGGTGAGGTTGAATGAATGAAATATCAATCTTTAGTGATATAAAGATGTGTAAATAATTAGGTTTTGAGAGATGTCCCACGGAGTTCCTTTCAGATAAGGAAGTCAGATCAAGAAATCATGCCATAAATGGATTTGAAGAGTGTCTTGAAGACTGAATCCTGAATAGAAGAGGTGGAATGGCATAAGAGGGGTTAAATGGGTAGGAATGGCACCCAAAAAGATAGGGGCGTGCAAGTCCTGGCAGGCGCGCAAGTCCCTGGTCACGCAGGTATACCTGCGCGGCACATGGGTACTTGTGCAATTTTTATCCCTTAGAGTAATATTTGGGCGATCTTTGATCAAAGCCTTTAGAATTATCCATATAGGCTCTCCAGAAGATGGCGCGCAAGTTCTGGTGAAGAAGTAGGGTGGCACGCAAGTGTGTCCATTTCCCTTAAGGGTTAAACACTTAGGCACACAAGTGTTACCGAATTCTAACATTTAGACCTTACTCCTCTTGTTTAGACCTTCCATTATAGGTAAATAATTACCTTAAAAGTGTTCGGAAGACCTGAAGAAGAGACTTGGGCGTTCAGAGCTCTGTATCTGAATTCTGGAAAAAAAATCCTCTTTTAATGGGGGGCCCATAGGGTCTATTTATAGGCTGGAGAAGACCCCAAGAGGTTATCCTTTAGGGCACTCAAGTCACTTGCGCGACCATTAGGTGGCGCGCAAGTATACTTCCACGACAGTGATGGAACTTGCACGACCTTTGTGAATTTGAAGCATTGTTCATGCCTTTGTTGATTTTTGATGTTTTCTTAAAAGGATGAATCAATTTTGTGCTAAGTCATTTCCCTTTCCATTCTTTTAGACAATGTGACGAAAATGAGCGTCAACAACCTCACAGTTGATGTCTCACAACTATGACTCCCTCAAACTCTAGAGAATCATAGGATTAAACACTATCTACTAAAGATCTATTGCACCCACTTCTTCTACTAGATTTAGCTGCAAAAAAACCAACTAATCAAAAGAATCCTCCAACAAGGGAGCTTGGGACTTCTTGCTAAGGGAATCTTCCACCACATTTCCCTTATTAGAATTATAAACTATCTCAAATTCATAGTCCTATTGAAACTCCAACTATTTCCTCTATCTCAAGTTCATATCGCTCTATGTGAAGAAATACCTAATACTTTGATGATATGAGTAGAAAAAAATGTGCTCTCACAAAAGATAGTGTCTCAATATCCTCAGAGCAAAGACTTCTCTTGAAAAATATTGGTTGTTATTCATGTAGTTATTCTCATGGGGTATCAACTTCCTCAACCCATATACAATCATTACCTACCTCCTAATCAATGCACAATTTATCCCAACTCCAGAGGTATCACAATAAAATATTTACTCCACACCCTCCTCCAATAGTCTTAAAATAGGAGCACTCATCAGCCTCAGCCTCATCTCCTAAAATGAACTATTAAACTACTCAATCTAGGTAAATAACTTCCCTTTCCATGTCAGGGTGTTCAAAGGGGAAGAAATCCTAGATAATTTTTCCATGAACCTCCTGTTGTACCCCCACCAAGCTAAGAAAACAATGCACCTCTGACACGCTCTTGGGTGGTTCCCAATAAAGCATGACATCGGTCTTTGTTGTGTCCACAACTAATACATGCTTATAAATGACATTCCATAGAAATTGAACCTCGTGGATCCATAACTAGAACTTCGATAGGATACCATAAATCTATTTCTCCCTAAGAAAGTCTAGAATCATCCTCAAGTACTCTTCATAATCCTCCTCTAATGTAGAGTAAATGAGTATGTCATCAATGAAGACAACCAAAAATCATTCCAATATGGCTAGAAGATATGATTCATTAGAGACATAAACATAGTGAGATAATTAGTCACAGTGAAAGGCATCACCAAGAAATCATATTGTCTATAGAGACATCAGAATTGTAGCTTTAGAATATCAACATTGCAAACCCTCAATTGGTGATAGCTGGACCTGATATCGATCTTTAAGAACCATCTCATACCTATAAACTGTTCAAAGAGGTCATCAATCCTCGATAAGGGGTATTTTTTCTTTATCATGGCCTGGTTTAGGCGATGATAATCAATAAAAATATTCAAGATCTCATCTGCCTTTTTCATGAATAGCACCAGAGCTTCCCATTGGGGACACACTAGGTTTGATAAATCCCTTCTATCAAATATCCTCTAATTTCACCCTATACTCCGGGATCTTAGTAGGGGCCATCCAATATATTGAAAAAGATATCAGAGTGGTATTAGGGTACATTTCGATAAAAAAAACTCTATCTCCCACCTCAAAGGTATTCCCAGAACTTCCTCTAGGAAGACATCAACATATTCCTCCATGATTGAAGGAACCCAAATTCCTGAAGAGCCTACTGTTAAAGGGATAAAATCATTAACTGATGGGTGATGGGTTTTATATTTCTTCTCTCAAGACTCACTCACTCCACCGTGAGATATATCTATCCCACAAAAAAAAGAATATAATCCCATCTATCTAAAGGCATCGGACTCACCTACTGTGACATTCAATCTGGGATTAGACCATGGACAACCAGTCCATACCCAAAATAATTCCATAAGGTATAATTGTGACAATCAAGATATCCCAAAAGAAACTATATCCATCAATAAATAACTCTCACTAATAGAAGATAAGATATATCAAAGAATCATCCCTTGTAGATTCCCTAAGTAAAATCTGAATGGCTAAAGTCTCAACTGTGAGGGCCAGCTCTTGCACTAGGAGTAAGTACATGAAGGAATGACTTTCACCTATGTATACTAGTACTGAAGTTGGATTAGAATAAATGCATATTTTACCACTAATAATCTCGTGATCTCTGGGGTCATAAGCCCCCATAGACTATAGTTTCCTACATCCCCGATCACTAGCTCTCTAAGCATGAAGTGGGACTCCTAGTGGTGGTGGTGGTGGAATGATAAAATAATGTCATCCACCACCAAAATATCTTCTTCTAGGAGCCCCATATTATCCTCTTCAAACTCCAACTCCCTAGGGATTAACTTGGGCATTCCTGGGATAACCATCATCATAGAGTTGTCTCTATTGTGGTGGTCAATCCAATACATGTCTTCCCTCCTAGGAACATCAGGTTGGGAATCACATTCCATGTGACCTCTCCCATAACATTCATAGCAACACCCCTCTCTGAGCTACCTTGTTCCTCTGCATGGTCCCTGATTTTCATGACCACCTGCCTATGTCTTCTCATGAAAATATCTCTTATACCAAGAGCCTCCCAACTAGAACCTGCTAACTTCAATAGATGACTTAGCCCAATGATGTTCTCTACAAAGTCCATTTATATGGTGTCCCTTAGATAGGAAGCACTCCATCACCAACACCCACTCTAGCACTCCATCATATGTGGGAATTCAAAGAGGTACAACAATGTCACAAATGTCTCTACAGAGACACTTATTGATATTCCACTCCTAAAAGTAACCATCTTGAATCATGTCAAGGGAGTACCATGTAAGTTCATTAAACCTTGCATCATACTCAAGAATTGTCATCCCTCCCTACTACATCTCCAAAATCTATTGAATCTGAACTGATCATAAGCACAAGGGGTAGTGATCCTCAAAAAATATCTACTGGAAGTCATACCATGAGAGTGTTAACTCATCATTCATCTATGTGATAGAACCCACCAGCACCTTGTTGCTCAGGGGAAAACACTAGTCACTAATGCAACCATCTAATTATTCGAGGTCCATACAATCTTGAAAAAATTAGATCACCAACTCAAACCAATCCTCCACTACCTCGGAATCTAGATTATTGTGGAACCTAAGAAGCCTCTGGAGCTGGGACTCTCAAAGTGTGGTAAGCATATTCACATCCTCATCCTGCTCTTCTAGTCTAATCTACTACTTGAAAAGTTAGGGTGCTACTACCTACCTCCTGGATAAATGATCTCATGAGATGGACCCTGAACTGAGGCCTGATCACTCATTGGATCATCATCACAATCCTAAATCAATAACCTAGATGACTATCTTCATGGAGGCATCCTGAAAATTTATCAAGACATGCCATAGTTAGATAGGCATATATATATGGTGAGTTGACTCAAGAAGGAAAGTAAAAGGGCCTAATATTATATAATTTCTGTGACAATGTTCCCTTTAACCAATGTATTGGTTTTTCAAGTTGAGAAGTAGGTATTCAAAGTCCTTGTGAATGGATTCTTTGACTGCCACACCAACACTAGGTTCCCAAATGTAAAATATGCACTCGAGATACCATGATAACATTACCCTGAGTTACCAATCAAACCCCTTGAGGGGAAAAACTCCAAACACCATCTTGAGGTAGAACCACATATGATATAAATCTATCATGACCTAAACCATTAAGGCTCACCTAGCCATTGGAAGACTGAGCCACAACTACACCAAGTCTGCCTCCATAGTCCAGGGGTTGTCAACAAGCATTGAAAGTAATAACTAAAATGGGAGAAATTTTCATAAATTAACTATATGAATACACCCAACCATCTCCATGAAGAAGTGTAGAGGAATAATAATAAATGCTGGTAATATCTTGAGTAAAAACCATGCATGTGGTAACCTCTTTGGAATAAAAATATTTCGATGGTAATATCTAAAAAGAAAAGGATAAAATTACATTCCCAACTAGAACAGATGTCCTAACCTAGAAATAAATATAAAATTAATGTTGAAAGAGAAAGGATATATATATTTAAGCCCCAACCACCATACATGATCAAATGCACCCAACTATCCCTATGATCCTCTGAAATCACCACCTACCAGTCTATCATCGGCATAATACATGACATGTGTGGCCAAATCCCATGCATGGGTGAATATATATATACCCAATAGGATTGAACTAAAAACTAGAGGAGAGAAATATGAGGAATGATAGAAGTAGTCAGCTAATCCCTAAGAAATATGGAAACAAAACCCAACAATATGTATATATATTCTCAAATAAGAAACTCATACAAGAGAGGAAGGGGATCTCCGTTTCACATCCCAACCCATGAAAGAGTCTACCAAAATTCTAAAGTTCCATCATCAATGCCCGCCATTGCGTGTGTCTTTCCAAATAAGTAACCATTCAAAGAACCCATGCCTCTATACTATGCCATACATTCAAGGGGAACAATATCTAAGTATAGGAACTATGCCCTAGTTCATCAAGGGGTACCACTAAGTAGATATAAGACTTGTGCCCCAGAATAATAGGAGGGTTCCACTCAATATGTAGAGGACTCATGTATTGATACAAGAGGAGGGTTTCACTCAATAGGTAGGGGAAACATGCCCTCATATAATAGGAGGGTTCCACTCAGTAGGTATATAACCCATGCCCTAATACAAAAGGAGGGTGCCACTTAGTAGGTAGAGGAACCATACCCTGATACAACATGAGGTTGCCAATCAATAGGTAGAGGACCCATACCCTGATATAATAAGAGGGTGTCACTCAGTAGGTACATGACCCATTCCCTAATACAATATAAATGTGTCACTCAATAGGTAGATGACTCATGCCCTAATACAACTGAAGGGTTCCACTCAGTAGGTAGATGAATCATGCCCTTATACAATAGGAGGGTACCACTTAGTTGGTAATGGACTCCCAACCAAGTTTGTCATGGGTTATTACTTAGTAGGTTGAGGTGTATGGAGGATTTCTAACCCCGGACTCTCTCTAATGATCATACCCAATAACTGTTGTCATCGAACATTTCCTAAATAAGTTTCACTCTTGGAATATCTCACATCATATCTCAAAATCCATTATGAAGGCCATCATCACATTCTATATGGAAAAATACTCAGGATAGGATACTCACAGGAAAAAATCCAAGTCACGAAAAAGGTGATATGATAGGTATAAGTTTAATAAAGAAGTACACGGTGTGTATGATGGGTCACATGACATGTGACCTCACCTGGCTCCCTAGTCATGTCCATTCTAGCACATGACATGTCTTTCCATTTAGTACTACATGGAATGTGAGGGTACTACATGGTGTGTCTTAGTGTCCCATGGTTGAGCCATGTGCTCTTGGTCATTCCCATGTCCTTCTAGCTGAGTCTGTGTTCTCGTAGAGTACACGACATGTCCTTATTTATGGGGTCCAAGGCAAGTGTAGCTGGAACACGACCTGGATTCTCGAGGAGGGTCATAAGATGTGTGGCCTAGACACTTGATGTGTGAACCTAATATTCCCCAAAACCCTAGCCGTCGTAGCTGGGTGGGGATACATAGTGTGTGTGTTCATGAGACAACATGCTCTGTAGTTGAATTTTTTTTATAGAAACTTCTGTTTATTCATGTGTATCCAAATCTGGATCTCCCCCGCCAAATCTTCCATTTGACCAATTTAAAATGGGATTAAGCACCTATGGTGGTTGATTTCGGCCCTCTGTTGGCCATAAATTGAAATCTAATCTTCCATATGAATCTCACACACCACCCAATGCAACATCTGTCACTGCCGCTTGGTCCCAGATCCCAAATCCAAGGGATTTGTCACCCACATCCCACAACAAACCTTGATCCATCCAAAAATCATCATTCCAATATTTTTTCACCACACTACTATGAATCTGAGGGTCCTATCTTACTAGGTCCTGCCTTGCAACGTAGAATTGTGGCCTCATATGCCAACAACAAAGAACATGAAGAAATATGGGGTGAAATCACAAGGAAAAAGGTGTATCAATCATTAGGAAAGATTTCATATACAAAAATTTCATAATTGGGTACAATTAGGGTGAAACCATGACATGTAAATATAAAAATCGAAGAAAAAAATTATTTATCAATGAGGATCATGGGAATGGTGTGAAAACATAGATTAAAACAAAAACTGCAACCCATGCTTCAACAATTTAATCTAAAGGGGTGTAAAAACATAATGGATTATCCCTACCTCAAAATTGGATCGTTCATTGGTGAAGAAAACATTCATCGGTGATGGGGAAGATTTGATGTATTCACTGTCTATTAAACCACCTCTATTTGGTCATCAGCCGTTGACCAATCTTGGTCCACTAATGAAGAATGATGGAACTTCTTCTCAATGATACTAGGGTTATCTGGATAACCATAGTGATTTTCCATAATATCATATTTATAGAGGAAAAAATGGTTTTGGGAATTAAATTAATTAAGTAAAAAATAAGTTCATTCATTCACTTTAACGCACCCAACATCAGGTGCCGGTCAACTTTAGGTCACGCCCAGGGTAAAATCTATAATTCAAATGCAACCATGGTATCATATTTTTGATCTAGTAATCCACTAAATATATATTATATTATTTATAAACAACAATGTGCACATTATAAAATTTTTGTTAATATTTGTATAAAATTAATTCTAGGTTCACAAGGTCATAGAATCACGTGTTGTCTAACTTCCTAGATTCGAAAATATTTCTTAATATACTTCAAATTATTTCAAGGAAAAAAAAGAGTTCTAATGTTACTTTTAAAACTAATATAACTATAAGGGTTTAAATCTATCTGTCTCTAAGCTATCTGAAATTTCTTCACATTTCCATTAACAATTTCCCAGGCCATATAAAAAAATTCACCTCTTCTTATTCTATAACAAGCTATAATTATTCATTGACATTCTATTTAAATGATTAGGAATAGATCATATTAATTTTTCTGCACCATAAGTATGTTTCCAAGTAATATACAGTGTTGTAGTCCTCATATTCTTTAATATATGTTTAATTTATAACCTTAATAATGTTATGTGTTACTTGGTTATTACCCACATGAAATATATAATTCCTATGGCGGACATCGATAAGAACATTACCCATTACAAGAAATGGTCTCCCAAAACTCAGTGGAACCTTAGCATCTTCTTTTATGTTCTGAATAATTAAATCTTCTAGGGGAAGGAATCTCCCATCCTTCACTAACACTTTTTTAAAAACCCATTGGGGTACTTGATGGATTGGTCAGCTCAATGAAGTACTGCACAGGTGGGATTTGATTCTTCTAGTCCTAGATTTTTGAAGACTCCAAAAGACAAATGATTGACACTAGATTCTAAAATGAAAAGATCATTATTATACATTCATGGACTGGTGGTTAATTATATAGAAAAACTTGTGTGGTCTCAAATCATTAGTGGAATTGAGTGTTGAACTATCATTGAGAATTATTTATTAAGGAAATGGTGCTCAATTATTTTATATTCCTTTTATTTGAAAGGATTTAATTTAGGATTTTTTTTCTATGTGTGAATTTGAGTCAATAAATATGCAATAGGAATGTTGATATGAAGTTCTAGAACACTTCTATAAACTTTTCAAATTGTTGATTCATCTTCCTTTGTCTCATATACTCCAAAAAAGGAAAAGAAGGTATATGGGGATTATCCACTTCATTCTCATTTTCTTTCACCACTTATTTTCCCATTGATGGGAATATTTTATGGTACTACCTCAAACATAAAAAAATATTCCACAGGTTTTAGCAGGCCATCATACTTCTCACCTTCCACTATGTTTTCATTTTCTATGGATGGCTGTGAGGGGTCTTTCTCACTCCTTAAGGTTACCACATTATCTTTTTTATCAGGGGTTCTTTTGGGTGTTACTTGGCAGTGCAGTGGGTTGTCTCACAAAATATGGTTTGAGAGCTTCCCAATTTGTTTCCCTAGACTTTTTATAATCACCTCTACAATTTGAAATTAAGTTTAGGTAGTGGTAATAAACTAGGACATCATCTCCTAAAAGTTTAACTTTAGATCTTTCTATGGTTTTTGAGTCGCTTATTGAATCTAAGGAAGATATTGTTCTAGAAAAAGGTTTTAATACCTATTTTTGTTTTGAAATTGATAGTAATAATTAACTTGGTGTGGCCTTAGATTTGTATTTTTTATTCAGGTTATGCATACCTTGGAGGTCTTTCAAGCCTTGGTCGGGGAGCTTGTTAAAGTTATACACTCCAATAAGAATTTGAGTTCTCTTCCCATTTAAAATTTTGATATGGACAAAATATAATCATACCATGATTTTGTGGTAAATAGACCACCTTGCTATTGGAGAGACTGAAACATATATTTGGAAACTCCCACATGGAATGTTTATCATTTCAATCGCTGAATGTAGTGTTTTGAATGGATTTAACTTGTGTGAGAGTAATGATTTGGAGTGCATTAATTTCCTTTTTACATCACATCCCTTTGGGATGCTATAATTTTGGTTTCATTGGCATTATGCATGACACTATTTTGTGTCCCTCACTCTGAGTTCCATTGAAATTTGTTACTCAACATGCCTTTAAAAAAATTAAATAGCAATTTGGGTGCATTCCTCATAATCATACCCTCTAAAACTACATTCACCATGTTTTTTTAGCCATGTTATGTCCACTATATAAGGTTCTTACATGCATACATAATAGTATCACCTGATTTAAGAACTTCCTCAGCATGTCTTTGAAGCACTCCCATGATTCATAAATAGGTCCAAACTAGAATATTTTATTTCCCAAGACCTGTGATCAAATTTTTTCCCTTTCTTAGTTAAAGAACAAGAAAAAAATAGCAGAAATTCAGTTGTATGTCACCGATCACAACAACGAGGCCCAGGCGGAGGTGGTTGTATAGTGAGAGGCGGCATAACAGATTAAACTGGCACAAAAGGTGGTTGATTTGGTGTGTTCATAGTCCACTCATGCAAAGTAGATATTAAAGATAGCGTGAACAAAGGAGGAGAGGGTGGAGAAGATGAAGAAAAGTCACCCTACACTGATTTGGGAGGAGGAGAGAGGGGAAGTGGAGAAGAAGGTGGAGGAGGTGGGAAGGTTCCCTTGGAGGAAATAAGATAGTGAGTCTCTATCATGGGTGGAATGTGAGTAAGAGAGATGAGGAGGTGGCTAGTTTTCCCTTCTCTTCAGTTTTCCTAACTCGGGGTCTCGTTGGGCTTTCCCTCAAGCTAACCCTCTTCATAAGGATATTCATTTTCAAACATTTGAATGTTGTGATGTCGTTTCTCAACATAAATTTTTTGCGTTGGGGGGATACTTTGCTAGAAAATATTGAGAAAGAGCATCCCAAGTGAAAATAGAATTTTGTAGCCCCACCCCCACCATAAGTGTGAATTTTTGTCCCACCCCATGGACAATAGTCGGGTCCTCCATTTCCACATTTTGTATAGGGAATTTTGAATGTTCTCTCTCATAAGTGATCATGATCTCCATGATATCTTCCATTCAACCTTTATATTAAAGATAAGTTTATATGATAATTAAACACTCTTTGAATGAGTGAGGTAGTGTCTCATACACTTGTGATCTTGTACAACTAAAACAACACACAATGCGTAAAAGGGAAATATCATAAATAAACCAAAGCATAAATGAGTTTAAGAGAAAAAAATTTCAAAAATTTTAATTCTTTTGTTTTCAAATTAATTGGACAAAACTCGATCCAAAACAAAACATTTGAAGGGTCTTCGACAACGACACTAGTATTTGGTGTTGTTCTGCCTAAACCAAATTAAATTCTAACCCAACTCCATAATGAGTATAACAAAAGTATGGGGTTGATCCTCAGGGAGCCACAAGTATTTCCAACATGAATTCTCAATTAATTATTCGAAGTATCAGTAATTTGATTAAAAACCATAAAAGGCTTTTAATTAACCCTACTCTTAAACCTTATAGATATTAATGTCTCCATAAATTAAAAATGATAAAAATAGGACTCAATGGTTTTTTATGATAAGAGTACATCGAGAATAATGGATTCCAACGAGGTCATAGAGATTAATTTTTCCATGTGTGTTCGTGTCTTCCATACAAGTTTTACCATCAGGTTTCAAAGATGTCGTAACCTCCTTAGTCAAGTAGGTTTTAATTATTATATTTTAATTTTTTTCCTAATCTAATAACTAATTTTTGAATAATTTATAAAACTATCCCTAATGTGATGAAAAATTCATCCAATGGGCACAAATTAATTCATCATAATTCCATGAAATATTCCCAAATACACACTACAAGAAAACAGTGTTTTAGCGGCGGTTTTTTCACGGCGGTTTTTACAACCGCCGCGAAAAAACCATCGCTAATTTTTTTAAAAATAATTTTTATTTTTTTTAAATATCTTCTAAAAAATTTCATTTATTTTAACGGTGGTTTTTTAAAAAAACCTCTGCGAAATAGCGGCGGTTTTTTGAAAACCACCGCAAAATTTAAGAAACAAAATTAAAAAAATATATCATATTTTTACTATTTATTATTTATTATTTATTTTTATTATTTATAGTCAAATATAGTTTATTATTTATAATGTGTAAATTAATTAATATTTATAATTATTAGTTAATAATATTTTTAAACTGAAAGCAAATCTTCAATAAGTAGAAGAACATACTTTGGCATCAAATAACCATAACTTTTGAACTGAGAGCCCATTTCAGCTCCACAACCAGTCAGATCGATGTTTATCAAATGAGAAAAAACCATGTGAGATTTAAAACATGTGATAATCAAAGGAAAAATATATATTCAAAATTCAAAAGTCAAAAATCGAACTCGAACTTCAAATGACCATAACTTTTAATCTGGGTGTCCGTTTGGGATATACCACATATCAAATCAAAGCTTGCGATGAGCTCTACACCGCTTAGGTCTGGTACCAACTCCTTGAGAATTGTACAACTTTTTGTTCTACCAAAAACGCCCATAAGGCCTCCAAAATAGAGGTTTTAGTTATAGACATCGATTTTTTAAAATTCAAACGATTATAACATTCGATCCTGGTGTTCATTCGGTCTGTACCACATATCATATCAAAGCTCATTTCACGATCTTTGATTTGACTGGTTGTGACACTAGAAAATGAGTCTCATATCATATTTTATGGTCATTTCAGTGTTTTTAGGGTTTTCAATTCTTAACGTTTTATGATTTAATTAATTAATTGTTTATTTATTTATTTATTTATTTATTTATTATTAATTAATTAATTATTATTTATTTAACAATTATTTATTTATTTATTATTTATTCATTATTTAGTTATTATGTACATATTAATTATTAATTTATTTTTAATTAATTTATTAATTAATTATTAATTATTTATGATTAGTTTATTATTCATTATTTATTTATTTATTCGTTATTCATTATTTATTCATTATTTAGTAATTATTAATTATTAATTATTATTTATTATTTATTATTTATTATTTATTATTTATTTATCTATTTATTTATTTATGTATTTATTTATTTTTTATTCATTATTTATTTTTTATTCTTTATTCTTTATTATTTATTCTTTATTCTTTATTCTTTATTCTTCATTCTTTATTTTTAATTTCATAAATATTATTTTATTATTAGTTTATTATTCATTTATTATTTATTTATTATTGATTATTTGTTGATTATTTTTTAATTAAATATTAATTAATTATTAATTATTTATTATATATTTATTAATTATTAATTATTGAATATTGAATATTGCATATTAAATATTAAAATTAAAATATTAATTATTAATTTTATAATTATCAATTATTAATTATTAGTTATTATTTATTATTAATGATTTATTATTTATTATTTATTTATCTATTTATTAATGTATTTATTTATTCATTTATTTATTATTTGTTTATTTATTTATTTATTTATTATTTATTATTTATTAATTTATTTTTAATTTACTAAATATTAATTTATTAATAGTTTATTATTCTTTTATTACTAATTTTTTTATTTATTCAATATTCGTTATTTATTAATTATTTATTAATTATTTATTAATTTTTAAATATAAATTATTAATTCTTCGTTCTCCGTTCTTAATGATCAATTATTAATTATTAGTGATTATTGATTATTAATTATTCATTATTAATTATTAATTATTAATTATTAATTATTAATTATTAATTATTAATTATTAATTATTAATTATTTATTATTTATTATTTATTATTTACTGTTTACTATTTTTTATTTTTTATTTTTTATTTTTTATTTTTTTATTTATCTACTATTTATTAATTTATTATTAATTTGTTATTTATTTATCATATATTAAATTATTTTTTAATTAATTTGTTATTTATACATTACTTATATATATTATATGTTATATTTTATATATTATTTATTTTATAGTATCTATTATATATTATATATTATGTATTATGTATTATATATTATATATTATGTATTATGTATTATATGTTATATATTATATGTTATATATTATATATTATCTATTATATATTATCTATTATCTATTATCTATTATCTATTATCTATTATCTATTATCTATTATATATTATGTATTGTATATTGTATATTGTATATTATGTATTAGATAATATATAATATATTATGTATTATATATTATGTATTATATATTAGGTATTATATATTATGTATTATATATTATATGTTATCTATTATATGTTATATATATTATATATTATATATTATGTCTTACATATTATATGTTATCTATTATATGTTATATATTATATATTATATATTATATATTATATATTATATATTATATATTATTAAATATTAAATATTAATTATTGATTATTGATTATTGATTAATCATTATTGATTAATAATTATTTAGTTTGTATCTATTTGTTATGTATTACTTATTGTTTCAATTAATATATATATATATATATATATATATATATATGTATGTATAAGTATATGAAATTCGATTTATTGACCACATGAAGAGTATGCTGGAATGGTAAAGTCTTTAGAGAATAAACAAGAGGTAAGGGGTTCAAATCTCACCCAATGCTGAATTAATATATATGGCATGGGCATGTGCATGAGCATAGACTTATGCATGGAGATGGGTATATGTGTGGTAATAAATAAATAAATTACGAAAAAAATAATAAAATAATAAATAAATTTATTTCTAATATTAAATTAATATATATGGCATGAGCATGTGCATGAGCATAGACTTATGAATGGAGATGGGCATATGTGTGGTGATAAATAAATAAATTACGAAAAAAATAATAAATTTATTTATTTATTTATTTCTAATATTAAAAAATTAAAAATTTTAAGAAAATTTAAAAAAAATTAAAAAAAATTAATAACGATTTAGCGATGGTTTAAACTATAGCTAATTATTTGTCGACACATGATTTAGTGACGGTTTTCTAAAACCGTTGTAAAACGATTTCGCAACGGTTTAAACTGCCGCTAAATACAAATTTTGGCGTAGTGACATCTTCTTGGATTTGATATGATGTTTTTATGGAATGTATGAACATCTTCAAGAAGTAATTGAAAAGGCACACATGTAATTTAAATTAAACAAATTAATGGAAATTTACTTCTTCCAAAGATTCAACATAGTCACCCACAACCCTGACATGTGATGTGATTTTTCTACACCTGGGAAAGATTTTGATAGTTATATAAACATAGAATAGATGTTCATGTTAGCAAAAAAGAAGAAAATAAGTATAAAAAAATACCAAAATTGTATCCTTTTATTGATTTCCAGCTACCTCCCAAGCCAAGACCACTGTTCTGAATGATTCTCCCCCTCTAAATGGCAAGTGAGACACTTAATTATCTGACCTCATTTTCTAGGAGTAGTTAGGGGTCTTAATCTCGGGTCAAAGGGTGACTAGGGAGGTATATGAGAAGTGGTTGGCTAAGCTATCTAATGAGCATGATTAAAGCGCATAGTTTGGTATACTGTGTCATTCATGTGGTATGATATACACAACTCACGTTCCGGCACACGATTAGATTACATGGTCTGGTATGCCATGCAGAAACCGTGCGATCAGAATTGTCCCATCCATTTGTATCTCACATGGTTCCTGGGTGATCTTGTATGGTTAGGTAAGCTGTGCAATAACCTTATGAGAGATATTGCCTTTTAATTTTCTACTTCACATGGTTTCGTGGGATGGGGCACATGGTTCTGGAATTTAAGAGGACATAGTGAAAAATAGAAAGAGTTCTTGAATGCCACCACTTTGCCTTTGAAACTCCTGGTTTATGCCAAATTCTGCGAAATCTTCATTGTATGCCAAGTTTTCACATATTAAAATGCATTAAAGCCACAAATATGTGATATTTGATTCTAATAACCATTTTCAAGGTAGTTTTTATAGTGATATTGGCGTATTTACACTAATGCATCAGATAACACACAGGAAATGGGTGGGGTGAAATGTCGAGCAATTGTTTTGTTTAGATTGAGTGACTGCCATTGAATTTCGTAAAAGCACATATTCATGATCGCTAATGGAAGTCGTCTAGTTTTATCCTCCACCAAAATGTGTTTCTCTACAAGTTCTTCATCAGTGTGAGAATTTTCAATGCTAAAAAAATGATGATAATTCTCTTTTTGGGAGTTAATAAATGATATATATCAGTAACAATGCACATTTGGAGATTATAAGAGGAAAATTCATACAAAGTTTGGGTTTCCCCGTTATAAAAATATAAGATGCATTGTGAAAAACATTTTTTTATTATTTTTGTAACGCGTGATTTATGTTTTAAAAAATGTAGAAAACAAACAATTCATGGAGTTAAAATGCAAGGACTTTTGACCACATGGTCCGCTATGACACTCATTGAGTTGTGAATTACTTTTAACAAAATATAATGTTTGCGTTTGGACTTTGAAGAAGGCTTTCAACATTGATTATGACATAAAAAGCCACAAAACATAAGCAATCACATAATATAAGTGATTGCTCATATAACATATATGACCACCTAACATAGTCGGATGTAACACACAGGAGCGGCCTGGTAAATTCCGTTGCCCAAGATCCCATAAGAAATTTTTCCCTAAAATGTCTTAATATCTGTAGTGAAATTGTGAAATTTTTGCCCTCGCCTTTGTATTTTTTTTTTCCTTCCTTACCTGTTGCCCAAGCCCGGGGGCTCGTGGGCCTTGCCGCAGGGCCGGCCCTGGCAACACATAATATTCTAGCAATATAAACACAAGCTCGTCCAAATGTATAATAAATTAAACAAGTATAGTGATTTTGCATTGATTTGCATGATAATAAGAAAAAATATATAAAAATGGTTTAAAATGCAATTAAATTTATAACAATAATTATTATCCGGAGGTGGGGTACAAAGGAAACAAATTGCACACGCGTTGAACAACAATAATAATAACAAAATCAATAATAGTATTAATTGAAAATGATATGATTCAATAAAGAGGTTAAAAATGTTAGAGAGGTTCGGGGAAAGAGAAAACAAACATACCCATTCGGTTTTTAAGAAGGGTAGAGAGGTTCGGAGAAAGAGAACACAAATCCAAGTCCTTTTAATAAGACAATTCAAACGGCTTCCCTCACAGTTCCTTTTATGTTCATGCAGATGGATATGCGATGATTAGGTTCTGGTGCTGACTGGTTTTTTGTTGATATGCAGACTCTGGTGATGGAGGTGGGTCCCTGCGACCAAAAATCGAAGAAGGTGGTCATGAAAACGGTGTCCAGCATTCCAGGGATTGAAAGCATAAAAGTGGAGGAAAAGGCGGGGACGGTGACGGTGGTGTGCGGGCGGGCGGACCCCATCCAGGTGGTGACCAAGGTGCGGAAGCGCTGCTGCGCCACGGTCGTCTCCATCGCGCCCACCAAGGAAGAGAAGAAGGCGGAGGGGGGCGAGAAGAAGAAGGAAGTGGGCGACAAGGGTCAGAAGGAAGCCGAGAATAAGCAGCCCCACATCGTCTGGCCCGACCCTATCGCCACCACCCACTTCTGGATGCCGCCCCCGTGGGTGCACACCATGGAAGACAACCCCAACGCCTGCGCCATCATTTGAATGAAGAAATCACAGCAGCCAATGAGAAACCCTGGTGTGCATCCATGAACAGTGCACTGGGGATTATTCCCCGTTTTTTGCTTGATTGCGTGTATTGTATACGGGCGCGTCGACTGTTTTGTTTGCACTAGTAGGTTAGGAACCCCCCATTTTTTTTTTTTTTTTTTTGCCCGTTCTTGAAACTTTTATTTCTTTAGCAATTATTCCTTTGATTTTAGACTCTCTTATATAAGGTAAACGTAAGAAAACATTAAAACTAATTTGAAATCAAAAGTAAATAAAAAAACAACCACACATACTCCACACGTCAACTAACAAAGGCTAGATAGAGTAAATCCGACTCACGTTATTTCCAACTCTGATTAACTCCACTGGAGCAATTGAAACAATAATATCATATACAACTAATCTTACCTGAAGCAAATTGTTGGTCGAAGTAGATGACTCAAGAGGGGGGTGAATTGAGTATCTATAAAAATTTCTGTTAAAAGGATTCATTACAAAATAAAATCCCCCTATAAAAATAAACACAAAGTCAGTTTGTAGTGAATTTATAAAAGTCATGAATGTTCAATTTGATTCTCAGAAGATTGATTAATTCTCAGTTTTACTAACCTATCGATTAACAAAACTTTCGAAGCAAAGCTACTGATTCAAAAAAAAATATAAACAGTTACTAAACTGTTACGTGGATGATTGTAGAAATGATGGGCGCAAAGTCATCCAGTGAACAAAATAATGACTGGATCGACGCTGAAGATTCAAGAACGAACACAATTGAAAAGAACAGAAACAGAAATGCAAAAAATCAAAGAGGAACACGAGATTTAACATGCTTCGGACCCTTTGGGTCCTACCGCACGGCAAGAACACCCTCACGCACGCTTTGTATTATTAATTCTCAAAACTAACAGATTACAATCGAATGAATTCTCCCCAAGAGATAAGAAACAAGGATGCAAAAACCAAGGTTTCAACAAACCGTAAGAAAGGGAGAGATACTCACAACACCGGGCACATACAGCCCGGACGTCCTGTTCACTTCAAGTGTCTGCCTAGATCTGGATCGAGTGGTTCTCAAGGGCTGGCCGTCGAAGCGTTGAAGCCGAGCGGAAGCCGTGATAGAGCTCCACCAGATGCGGGACACCAGCTGTGTGCCGCGGAGTCCGCTGCCGTCGAGATTACCCTTCACGGGTTCGAGCACCAGGATCCGAGGACGTCGAAGGTGGCTCGCTGTGATCTCCGGGGGAATCGAAGCCGAGGGTGATCTGGGGATCTCTACTTAAGATGAGTTGAAGCAGGGGTGATTAAACCCCCTGCGATTGATGGTTTGGCACAACGGTCAACCCTGCGAGAGCCTACCACGAAGCCACCCCGAAGCCACCCCGAACCGGAAAAGCCGCTGAATGATTCATTCTGTTCAACAGTGATAACAGGTGGACGACCGAGGTAAAATGGGCGGCAGAACTAATCAAGGGCCACGATGCAAGAGGCGACAACACGAGGATTGCCAGCGTCGCAATGGCTCGAGCAGGAGAAACAAAACAGAAGCATGCGGAAATATAAAAGGAGAGTTAAAATAAAACATTAATAATAAAATGAATAATGAATTTAAATAAAAACATAATTGAATTAATTCATTAATTCACAAAACTCCACCATTTTTAATTAAATTCAGAGATGTTCTTGCACCTAGGATTATTGAACAGGAACCAAGTTCATACTATTTAGGCAAAATTTGAACTTAGATAAAATGTCAGTTTTAGTCAAACTATCAGTTGGATTTTATCAGTGTGTATCTTATTGACACACACGGTTCCTTGTTCTATAACGTCTCTAATAAAGTGTAATCTAATGTCTATGTGCTTTGATTTACCATGGAAAACTAAATTTTTAGACAAATGTAATGCAGATTGACTATCAGAGAAAACATTAATAGCTGAATCATAAAGCTTGAGTTCAAAAGACAAGCCTTTAAGCCATAAAGCTTCCTTTACCGCCTCGGTGAGTGCAATGTACTCGGACTCAGTGGTGGAGAGAGCAACAATGGACTGCATGTTGCACTTCCATGAAACAGGCCCACCGCAAGCAGCGAACACGTATCAAGTCAATGATTTTCTGGGGTCGACGTTACCTGCATAATCAGCATCTACAAAGCCTACCAAAATGTTAGAAGTATCAACATTTTTACCAAAGCATAAAGACAAATTATATAAACAAGATAGATATATGAGAAGCCACTTAAGGGCATATCAATGGGGCTTCCCAGGAGCAGCCATAAATCTGCTCAGGATGCAGATAGCAAAAGAAATGTCAGGCCTGGTGCAAATCATAGAGTACATTATACTGCCAACAATGCTAGCATATGGAATTTTAGACATAAATTGCACGTCATCATCAGTAGTGGGTGCTTGTGTTAAAGAAAACTTAAAGCGTTGAGCAAGAGGTACATTTACAGGTTTGAGAGTTTCAAACATGTATCTCTTTATGATCTTTAAAATATAAGCATGCTGAGATAAGTACAATAATTTGTTAGGTCTATCTCTGATGATTTCAACACCTAAAATCTTCTTAGCTACACCAAAGTCTTTCATTTCAAAATTTCATTTCAATTGGGATTTAATAGAAGTGATAAAACTCATATTCTTGCATATGATTAGCATCTCATCTACGTAAAGAAAAAGGTAAATCATACAACCTTGAATTGACTTGAAGTAGACGCATGCATCATATTGGCTCCTGGTAAATTGGTTATTTAACATAAAGGAATCAAATTTCTCATACCATTTCCTAGACGCCTGTTTTAAACCATATAAGGACTTATTCAGAAGGCACACTTGGTTGGGTTTGAATTCATTTGAATAACCGCCAGGAGGCTTCATATAGAGTTTTTCATTCAAATCCCCATGTAAGAAGGCAGTTTTAACATCAAGTTGCTCGATGTGCAGATCGAGATAGGAAGCGAAGTCTAGCAGGAGCCTAATGGAAGAGTGTTTGACAACAGGGGAAAAGATCTCAGCATAGTCGATTCCTTCTATCTGAAGAAATCATTTGGAGACTAGCCTAGCTTTACAACTTATTTTATTTCCCTCTGTGTTGTCTTCCTTTCTCTTGTAAATCCACTTGGACCCAATCACTTTAGCATTCACAGGCTTGTGAACAATGGTCCAGGTGTGATTTTTCTTTAGATATTGCATCTCTTCATTCATGGCTATGATCTAATGCTTTGAATCTTTATCCTTTAAAGCCTGCCTATATGATTGAGGATCATCGTCGATGAGATCATGGGCCACATGAAAGGCACATGATGCCATATCATACTGGCTGAACCGAGCAGGAGGTCTAGAGACTCTCCTTTGTCTATCTCGGGTTAATTGATAATCTTGATGATCGGTGGAAGGTCCAGAGTCAAAGTCTGAACCAGAACTCATCTCGGAGTCAGCCGCATCAGTGGGCTGAGGAGGAGGAATAAACTAAACATCAATATCAACATGAGTAGATGACTCATGTTCATCAGACTTATGAAAGTCTGGATCAGAACTTCCAGGTGTGTTAATCCTGGTCTTAGGAGTAGAGGAATCATGGAAGACAACATCTCTACTAATAATGCACCATTGGCATCTCAATTTATCCACCTAGAGTTTATATCCTTTAACTCCCTTGGGATAACCAACAAAGATGCACTTGAGGGCTCTAGGTTCAAGTTTTTCAGTCCTGATGTGGGCATAGGCTGTACACCCAAAGACCCTTAAGTAGGAATATGATGGGGGCTTACCGGTCCATAGTTCTTCTGGAGTAATGAATTGATTCGCAGAAGAGGGACACCTGTTAATCAGGTACACTGCAATGCTAGTGGCCTCAGCCCAAAAGGATTTGGGGAGCCTTGAGTGAGCAAGCATGCTACTGACTCTTTCAAGGATAGTCTGATTCATCCTCTCTACTAGGCCATTCTGTTGGGGAGTTTCCCTAACAGTTCTATGCCTCTTAATTCCTTCAGACTCACAGTATTGAATGAACTCAGTGGATAGGTACTCAAGCCCACTGTCAGTTCTCATGGTCTTAAATTTCTTCCCAGTTTGATTCTCAACTGAGGCTTTCCAGGTTTTGAACATTTAGAAAACATCTGATTTATTCTTGAGTATGTATACCCAAACCTTCTCGGAGTAATCATCAATAAAGGTGATGAAATAGAAACCTCCACCATGAGAGGAGGTCCTACCTGGCCCCTAAAATCTGAATGGATGTAATCAAGTGGGGCGGCTACCTTGAAGGAGGATCTATTGAAGGTCACTCTTTTAGCTTTTCCCATCACACAATCTTCACAAATTGGGAGATTCGTAGGTGTGATGTCATTCAACAATCCTTGCTTGCTGAGTTCTTCAAGCCCTTTGGAGCTTACATGCCCCAGCCTTCTATGCCAGAGCATAGTGTTGTCAATGTTCGTATTGTAAACACTACCCAACTGTCTTGAATGGGTCCTGCCATTCAAGACATACAAACCATTCACAAGGGATCCTTTGATGATGGTTCTTGATCCTTTTTAAATTTTGATAGTACCAGATTTAGATCTAAAGGTATATCCCTTTTGATCTAGGACTCCTAGGGAGATCAAGTTTCGTTGAAAGTTGGGGACCCACCTTACATCAAGTAGGGTGATGATGGAATGGTCATCCAATTATATCAGGATATATCCTCTGCCATCAACCTTGTATTTCTTGTTATTCCCTAATAGGACGTCCCCTTCCACTTTCTCGGCCAGCTCTAAGAAAGACTCTCTATGGGGACACATATGGAAGGAGTAGCCAGAGTCGAGGACCCAATCACGGTGGAGTGTATGGATGGACACATTTAAAACTTCGGTTGTGTCATAACCAGAGTCAACAATAAGAGATTGGTCAGTGGGCTATGCGCGCTCTTGCTCTCTCTTAAGATTCCTGCACTCATGCTTAATATGATCAGGCTTCCCGCAATGGAATCAAGTAACCTTTCTGTCTTTATTATCATTATTCTTTGACTTTCGTTCATGACTAAGTTCTTTGTTACTACTACTTTTATCTCTACTAAAATGTTTCTTTTTTTTTCTTTTAACCTGAGGTCTACCCCTAGTGAACAAACTCTCAGCCTCACCTTTTTCCTCAGGTTTTGAGTGAAGGTCCTTAGATAGAAGGTTAGACTTGACTTCTTCTAGACTCAAGGAGTCACGACCTTACATCATGGTCTCAACCAAGGTTCTATAGCTATGGTCTAGAGAAATCAGGAGAATAGTAGCCTAATCTTCATCATCTACCATGACATCTATATTGTCTAAGTCTAGCATGATTTTATTGAACTCATCAAGATGGGTTTTCAAAGAAGAACCTGGTCTCATCCTAAAAGTGAACATGCAGTGCTACTTATAGAGCTTACCAACTAGGGAGGCAGTCATGTAGAGCTTCTCTAACTTGAGCCAGATGTCGGCAGTAGTGGACTCGAAGGCCACTTCTCTAAGGACTTTATCTCCTAAGGAAAATAAGAGGGAACTATGGGATTTAACTAGAGTGTCATTGGGGACCGGTTGGTGTTCATTCATGGCTTGACCAGCTTCATTTACAATTGTTATGGGTTTATTAGGCCCAGTCAGGGCATCAATAAGACCTTGTTGGACTAATAATGTCCTCATTTTTATACGCCACAAATTGAAGTCACTGTCTCCATCGAATTTTTCGATTTCATACAACATTGTAGACATATTTATATAGTGAGTGAACGCCAAGCAATTGAGGAAAATGAGAGCGTACTCCCCCAAAGTATTGGACAAGCTCACTAGGGATAAATTTGCACAATGGGTAGAAAAACAAAATTATTCGCTAAAGACAATAATTTCAGTCTTAAAAGAAATTTTAAAGACATCAATAAAATGGAAGAATAAAACAGATACCAAGGTGAGAAAAGAAAACAGAAACCCAATTTATCAACACAACTAATAGCAAGATAGATTTTAATCCTAAAAACAGTATACAACAATTACAACAATTCTGGAACAGAACACAAAATGAAAAATTGACCAGGTTTAATAAAAAAACAGTACACAGGGGGCTGAAAATTAAAATATAGGCATCCAATTAATAAAAACAAGAAACAAATTGAAAAACAGAATGTAAGCAGTAGTCATGATATGGGCAGAAATATTTTTTAGTAGATTTTAAGATACAAAATATAATCACAAGAAAACAAGTTTTAATACACTATGTAAATAGTGTATTTGAAACCGAGAAGATTGTGAGTATCTAAATTGAAATTAGAACAAACAGCTGTAAACAGACATGAAATAAACAGGTCACTGCAATTCTAAACTAAAATTCACAAATGGAAGAATCAACAAAGAATCAAACAACAAAGAAAATAATAGGAACAAAATCAAATCAGCAGCCGAATGGTGGCTCTGATACCACTTGTTGCATGGATGATTGTAGAAATGGTGGGTGCAAAGTCATCTAGTGAACAAAATAATGACTGGATCGATGCCGAAGATTCAAGAACGAACACAATTGAAATGAACAGAAACAGAAATGCAGAAAATCAAAGAGGAACACATGATTTAATGTGCTTCGGACCCTTTGGGTCCTACTGCACATCAAGAACACCCCCAGGAATGCTTTGTATTATTAATTCTCAAAACTAAAAGATTACAGTCGAATGAATTCACCCCAACAGATAAGAAACAAGGATACAAAAACCAAGGTTTCAACAAACCGTAAGAAAGGGAGTGATACTCACAACGCCGGGTGCATACAGACCGACCGTCCTGTTCACTTCAAGCATCTGCCTAGATCTGGATCGAGTGGTTCTCAAGGGCTGTCTGTCGGAGTGTTAAAGATGAGAGGAAGCCTTGATGGAGCTCCACCAGATGCGGTACACTATTTGTGTGCCGCAGAGTCTGCTGCCATTGAGATTACCCTTAACGGGTTCGAGCGCCAGGATCCGAGGACGTCGAAGGTGGATCGCTGTGATCTCCGAGGGAATCAAAGATGAGGGTTATCTGGGGATCTATACTTAAAACGAGTCGAAGCAGGGGTGATTAAACCCCCTGCGATCGATGGTTTGGCACAACGGCCAACCCTGCGAGAGCCTGCCATGAAGCCACCCCGAAGCGGAAAAGCCGCTGAATAATTCATTCTGTTCGAATAGTGAGAACAGGTGGACGACCCAGGTGAAATGGGTGGAAAAACTAATTAAGGACCATGATGCAAGAGGCGGAAACATAAGGATTTCCAGATTGGTAATGGCTCGAGCGGGAGAAACAAAACAGAAGCATGCAAAAATATAAAATGAGAGTTAAAATAAAATAGTAATAATAAAATGAATAATGAATTTAAATAAAAACATAAATGAATGAATGAATTAATTCATTAATTCACATAAACTAACTATCAAAGTTCAGGTTATCTTAATGCAGGAAATACATATCACATAAGAAATATAAGATAATCAATACTATGGATAAAACAAGAGGTTCAGTCTCAAGTCGAGACTTAGTCCTCTCCACTTGGTGATCAACCGCCACCAAGCTGTTTATATTAATAAACATTTGATCCACACCCTGGATCAGGGTTCACAACAGCACACCGGGCTGTCCAGGTCACACTTGACCTCTACCACAGTTATTCATGGGAAATAAAGATAAATAGATCACATAGGATCTCTTCCACAGTTCTACGTGGGATACAAATGTAAGAGGTGATTGAGTATGAGGATAGTTTGATATCCTCTAGTTATGCTCAGGAGATAGTTTGCGTGATACAAACAATTATACACACAACTCAATTAGTGAAGATAAAACACAATAGAGTTAAGAAAGAGAATAGAGTTAAGAATTCTCTGTGTGTTGTGAAGTAATGCTCTGGACTCAATAAATGTTGAGAAAATGGTATTTGAGTCCTCTTCTAGAAGTTGTATTCAGAACAAAGTATCGTAGTTTTTGTAATCCAACTTCGAGGAGTAAAAAGGTTCAGCTCTTCAAGGTCTCGATATACACTAAGCTTTTTGGAGAAAGTTTCTTGCTACGATCTTCTTGTAATCTCAAGCGCTTAGTTCCTCTATTTTCGTATTCACAGAGTATGTGTCTCAGCGTGTAATACTTCATGTGCTTCTATCTTTTTTTAAAGTGAAATATGAGGTCCTTTTATACTCCAGGATCCTCTTGGCATAAAGATCTTCGCACGTGCATGTACCTCGTACAGTCTACGGTTTGTCCTACAGACAACATTAACAAAATTTTCAGAAACATTAATTTTTCCAAATATTACTGTTAGAAATGAATTTGAATTAATAAACTCAAAACAGTTATTTATAACAACTGGTAAGTCATCTTTGGTCTATTATCTTCAGTTTGATAACATTAGTTTGTCATCTTTGGTGTGTCATCTTCGGTGTGTCGACTTCGGTCTGTCAAACTTCAGTGTGTTGACTTCGGTGTGTCATACTTCAGTCTGTCGAACTTTGGTGTGTTGACTTCGGTGTGTCATACTTCGGTTTCGGTGTATCGGCTTCAGTTTCGGTGTCTCGACTTTGGTTTCAGTGTGTCACCTTCAGTTTTGGTGTGTCAACTTCGGTTTCGGTGTGTTGGCTTCTAGCGAAGTGTCTGTCTTACCAGACTAAGTGTTATGCAAAATTTTATGTATAAATACATTTGTAAACATATTTATTCATGAATATAAGTGATTGACTTACTAAAGTATATGTTGTTGTATGACATAATTGATTTACTGAGAGATATTATCCTGGCATGAAAGATTATAATCTGTATATTGACATTATTTGTGATTAATAAAACTACAATATCATGGAGGGTCCAACAATATCCCCCTTTTTGATAATCACAAATTATGACATACATGAAAATATATAGAATAAAGATATCTCAACATAACTGAATGTAATTTTCCATTATGACTAAAGTTTTTCATTGCTAGAATTTAGTTAAAAAAAATCTCCCCCTCAGTAAATGTATTAAGAAGAGTATATTCCATCATTATTTTCTCCCCCTTTTGGGATTAACAAAAAGAGAAAATCAATAAGGAGAAATAATATAAAAGAAAGATACCATAAGAATTTTCATTAAAAGTCATAAGAGTACAAGGAAAACAAAAAGATCAAAACCCTATCAAAAGATACAATCCATCATTAAGGGTTTGGATGCTGAGGAGATTTTCCTTTTTCTGAAGGATCAAAAGGAGATGAAGAGGGTTTCAGAGCGGCATAGGGAGGAGGTATGAGAATAACACCAGGTAGGGCAACACTAGTAGGGACAGTGGATACAAGGCCATGCCTTCTCTCTAACAACACACGACTTGGAAACTGCTCAGTGATGATCGGTTGAATCTGAGTAAGAGCTTGAGAGATAGTCATTAGAGCAGGAGGCTGAGAGGCAGTACCAATTGAAGCAGCTGGAGGGACCACAATAGCCTCAGCCTGAACATGAAGATAAGGTTTGAGAAAGTTGATGAAGCCATTAATGATTTCACCACCATATTGCATTTCCTTCTCGAAGTCATCCTTATTCTCCATAAATTTACTTAGAAAAGGTTTAAACTCTTTCAATTGAAGAACTTTCTTTTTGAATGATTCTGTGACTGGAGGAATTCGAAGATTTTCTGCCAGAAACTTGAAACTGTTGATGAGGTCATGCTTTGTACAAATCTTAGTGAAATACTTATCCACCTTTTCCTGAATTTCTTTCTGAGCTGTGGATGCTTCATTTGTGCACTGCCTGACCATGTTGTATACAAGATCAATATTTCGATGTACTTTTTCAAGGGTTTCATTATCTGAAAAAATCTGGAGTTTTTGAATTTCCTCTCTCATCACAGCCCTGAGAGACTCTAAATCAGCAACAACAATTCTCCCACTCCTGGAACTGGATGGTCCAATCAGTATTTTTCCAAGATCTTCTTTCAACTTTTTCAGGTCAACACTGAGTAGATGAGTTACTATATTCCTAAGAACTTCTATAACCCCACTAAATGAGGTCTTGAAGTCAGTGGTTAAGGAATTCAACACATTGATCATCTTTCTTACTTCTTCTCTCATAAAGGTGTTGTGTCTAATAATAGTTTCTATTGTAGTAATAATATTTGGTCGAATCTCCTGAATCACCATTCTTTCAATTTTTGATGCATCAGCATTTGAGATACTTATGAAAGTGGAGGCTTCATTTCTAGATCCCACTGAAGTTATCACAGACTCACATAGCTCATTCTTAAACTTTTCCAAATAATCCTTAGTGACATAGTCACTAGGCACTGACTGAGATATAGGTTCTTGAGGTGGAGATTCAGCTATTGGAACAGGTGCAACAGGTTCTAGATTAGCATGAACTTGTGGAACATGAGGAGGAGGTACCCTTTCCTCATCTGAGTCATAATATAAACTGAAAAGAATATAGCCTGGATCACGATTCCACTCTCTAGTATAGGTCCAATATCTTGACTCAACAATATCAATTCTTACCCTTCTTCCCCAAGGATCAGAAATAACATCAATAACATCAACTTCTTCATCCTAGTATCTGTCCATAACAACTTTTCTGGGAACAGGAACTAACTGAACTTCAGGTTCTTCCTGAGCTCTAGCTACTTCAGCTTCACCATGTAATTCCTCAATTTGATACACTGTAAATAAATCTTCTTCCTCCTGGATAGCAGCCATAAGATCATTCAATTCCTAAATGATCTCTTGGTTTTCAGCATTAGGATGGAGTGGTCTGTCCTCATGTTCAACATCTTTATGATCATCATCCTGTTGATCAGCAGGCTCAATTCCATCGCCAGCTCCATGAATAGATTCCTCACTGGATCTATCAACCACTTGCTGTCTCACTTTTAGAGAGTCACTCGCATGCTCAAAACTTCCTCCATCATCACTATCATCACCATAATAATAATAATCATCATCATCATCAGATTCCTCATCTTATTTGCTAACATAACCTTCAACTCCAGTAACTTCAGTTTCTTCCTCTTCTTCATCACTTAGAATAGTTTCTCCTGAATGTAATTACATAGGTGGAATAGAAGGTCCATAAGTCATATTCTTGGGACTCTCAGCAATATCAGTATCACTCCTATCATCAAAAGGATATCCTTCTTCTCTTGGAACTTCAGGTTCAGTATCCTCATCAGAATAAACTGGAACTTCTCCAGGTTTGAGAACTGGATCATCTTGGTCCTTTGATCTTGAAGGATGGTCAAATGGATTGAAATTTTCATACAACCTTTCTTCATCTCCTACCCAACATCTTTTCCATGGGTTCCATAGGATTTTCATTCTTTTACAAATGCCTTTTTGAAGACAAAATCCACTGTAGGAACTTATCACTTAATCTCCAACTTCTACAAAATCTAATTTTTTCAACATGGAAGAAATCATCCTCGGATAGTATAAGAAGGTTGCCTTTTTAGATGGCTTAATGAAATTAGAGATATGCACCATAAGATATCTACACAAATTCACTTTTATTCCATGTTTCGACAAAAAGATCAAAAAGACATCCTGATATTTCACAGCAGAGAAATCTCCCTTCCTTGGGCAGATTTGATGCTGTAAGAACTTGAAAAGCAATCTCACTTCTCCTTCAAATTCATTTGCAACATTACTTCTGGATTCTTCATTCCCAGTCAGCTCTTTTAGAGAATCTTCATAGGAAAGAAAATTTGTGGAAGGTGGAATATTATCAGGATAGTCAGTATAGACACCTTCATGAGGCACCTCTAAGAATTCAGGCCATTCTTAACATGAAAAAACCACTTCCTTTCCCTTTACCATAGATTTCATCTTTGCTACCTCAGCTTTATCCAGTGATATACTCAAGTTTTGATAGTATTCATGCACAATATGGGGATAATATGGTCGTTCATTGTTGGTGAACCAATTAAGACACCCTTGAGATTCTAGTACCTTTAATAAAAATTATTTGCTTCACAGAAGCCACTCAGAAGACACCTCCTTTTCATCTGTAACTACTCAGCTTTCTAAGCTCGGTTTCGCAGTCCCACTAGTCTCATATTTCTAATGCTTAGTAGGAGGAGATTTTCTAGGTTCTTTCATTGCACGCTTAGTCCTAGATATGTTGAAGCTTCTGATTATAACTTTGTTGAGAGTTCGAGAGTCAAGAAAGAGTGTGACTAAATGTAGAAGGATTTACGGCAGAGGAGAAGGTGAAAGGTTGGGATAGATTGTACTAAATATATCATTTAGGGATTATAAATCATAAAACAAAAAACTTAAATGCGGAAAGTTAAAAGAGATAAAACAACATTGTTTAATTTAAAGCAGAAAGAATTTACAAAATAGTCCGTAGATATATCAGAGTCAAAGAATCAGTTTCAAGAAGATCGGTTTCACAGGAGATCAGTTTGGCAGGATCAGTTTTATGAAGATCAGTATTAGAATGATTGGTTTCACAGGAGATCAGTTTGACAAGATTGGTTTCAAGAAGATTGGTTATAGAAATATCGATTTTAGAAATATCTGTTCAATAAATATCGGTTTTAGAAATATCAGTTTTAGAAGGATCAGTTTTAGAAAGATCGATTTTATAGGAGATCAGGTTGACAGGATCAGTTTCAAGTAGATCAGTTTCAAGTAGATCAGTTTTAGAAATATCGGTTTTATAAAGATCAGTTTTAGAAATATTAGTTTTAGAAATATCGGTTTTAGAAAGAGCAGTTTTAGAAATATCGGTTTTAGAAAGACCGGTTTTAGAAAGATCAGTTTTAGAAAGATCGGTTTTAGAAAGATTTCCTACTAATTTATCATTCCTAGTTCATGTCTGATGTAATTAATTCTCTCATAATTTAAGGTTTTAGTGAATATATTAGAAAGCTGATGTTCAGTCCTAATAAATTCAAGAGTTATATCACCTTTTTGATAATGATCTCTCAAAAAGTGATGTATTACATCAATATGTTTTGTTATAGAATGAGAAATTGGATTCATAGAAATATTAATAGCACTTGTGTTGTCACAATTTATGGGGATATGTCTGAATTGAAATCCATAGTCTAATAAGGTGTGTTTCATCCACAATATTTGCACACAACAACTACCAGTAGCAATGTATTTTTCTTCAACAGTTGATAATGCAACTGAATTTTTCTTTTTTACTACACCATGATATTAATGACTTTCCCCAAAAGTGACATGTTCTATAGGTACTCTTTCTATATAATTTACATCCACCAAAATCAATATCTAAATAACTAACTAAATCAAAAGGCTGTCCTTTAGGATAGAAAAATCCTAAATTAATTGTATACTTGAGGTATTTTAAATTTTTTTAACACTATTTAGGTGTGACTCCTTTGGGTTTTCTTGAAATCTTACACACATACACACACTGAACATAATATCCGGCCCACTAGCAGTTAAGTATAGCAAACTCCTAATCATTCCTCTGTAAGCAATTTGATCAACTAATTTTCCATTCTCATCAAGATCTAACTTACATGTAGAACTCATAGGAGTTTCACTACTCTTAATGATATCAAATCCATATCTTTTCAAAATATCTTTGGTATACTTACTTTGATTTAGAATAATACCTTCTTTATTTTGAAATATTTGAAATCCAAGAACATATTTAAGTTCACCCATTAAACTCATTTTAAACTCACTTTGCATTATGTTTGAAAATTCATTACATAAAGAATTTTAAGAGGATCCAAAAATAATATCATCTATATATATTTGAGCTATTAAAAGTTATTTTGAAATTCGTTTTATAAATAAAGTGGGATCTACAAGTCCTTTTGTAAAACCTTTAGAAATAAGAAAGTTACTTAATCTTTCATACCAAGCTCTTGGAACTTGTTTAAACCATATAATGATTTTGATAATTTGAACACATGATTTGGAAAATGTGGATTTGTAAAACCTGGGGGTTGTTCAACAAAAACATCCTCAATTATATAACCATTTAGGAATGCACTTTTGACATCGATTTGATAAAGTTTAAACTCTAGATGTGCTGCATAGGCAAGTAAGATCCTAATTGCCTCAATTCTAGATACAGGAGGAAAAGTATCTTCATAATCAATTAATTCTTCTTAATTATATCCTTGTGAAACTAGTCTAGCTCTTTTTCTAACTATATTTCCACTTTCATCTACCTTATTTCTAAACACCCATTTGGTTCCAATGGTCAAAGTATCCTTAGTTATATCTACAAGTTTCCAAACTTTATTTCTTTCAAACTGATTAAGTTCTTCTTGCTTGGACATTACCAAAAATTCATCATTGATAGCATCATCGATATTTTTTAGGTTGAAGCTGGGACAAGAAAGCTTGATGTTTAACCTAGTTTCTCAAGGAATATTTGGTTTGTGTTCCTCTATCTAAATCTCCAACAACAATATCTAAGGGATGATTCTTAAGGGTTCTAGTTGGTCTTGAGAAAGTAGGACTTGATATTTCAAGTTGGTCAGGTTGATCAGGTTCACTGTGGTTAAGGTGAGGAGAAATTTCAGAACTGGATGTTTTCACAGAATCCTTCTCATGATGATTTGCGATTTTATCATTAATGTCTAGATTGGAAATATCCTCTTAAATATTTCTGGTGAGGTCTTGGGATCATGTGTATATGCTTCATCAAACATGATGTGTACAGATT
Organism: Viscum album; assembly: GCA_963277665.1. NCBI lineage: Eukaryota > Viridiplantae > Streptophyta > Magnoliopsida > Santalales > Viscaceae > Viscum > Viscum album. The sequence continues at coordinate 51,159,368 of OY728161.1, read as the reverse complement.
CCTCCACACATTTGGTCTTCTTATTAAATACTCTACAGGATTTGATTGATGTAGAATATCCAAGAAATATTCCTTCATCACTTTTCAAGGAAAATTTATCTAAATTATCTTTAGTATTTAGGATATAAACTTTACATCAAAACACTTTAAAGTAGCCTACTTTGGGTTTCCTATTATTCCACCACTCATAAGGAGTTTTCTTAAGAATGGGCCTAATTAAGACTCTATTTATTATGTAGAAAGTTGTATTAATAGCTTCAACCCAAAAATAAATGGGTAGATCATATTCATTGAGCATAGTCCGCACAATTTCATATAATTTTCTATTCCTTCTTTCTACCACACCATTCTGTTGAGGTGTTCTAGGTGAAGAGAAGTTATGATTATATAAATTTTGTGAGCATAAGTCTTCAAAATATTGATTCTCAAACTCACCGTCCTGATCACTTCTTAAGGATTTAATCTTAAGTCCACTGAGATTTTCTACAGTCCTAGTATACATGGTAAAGTGAGAGAAGGCTTCACTTTTATGAGCCATGAAAAAGGACCAGGTGTACCTAGAGAAATCATCTACAAGAACATAAACATAGTGATTCCCATTAAGACTCGAAACTCTAGATAGTCCAAAAAAGTCCATGTGAACTAACTTGAGAGGTTGAGAAGTAGTTACTTCTTTCTTTGTTTTGAAAGAGATTTTATGCGGCTTTCCTTTTTGACAAGGATTACATACTTTATTGGCTAGAAACACTAATTTGGGTAAATCTCTAACTAATCCTTTTCAAGTTAACTTCCTAAGAGAGTGTATACTACAATGTCCTAGTCTTCTATTCCAGAGCCAAGACTCTTTGTGAAAGACATTTAGATAAGAGAAATTCTGTGAGGCTAGTGTGTCTAAATTTATATTATATACATTATCATTTCTAAAAGCAGTAAATACCAAATTATTTTTGGCATAAAAAACATGGCATGAATAATTTTTAAATTTAACATTAAATCCATCATCACACAATTGGGATATGCTGAGCAGGTTATACTCCTGTCCATCAACGTATAATACTTGAGAAATTGAAATAGAGTTAGGGTTACCAATCTGGCCTAGGCCGATGATTTTTCTTTTACCATTATCACAAAATGTGACATGTCCTCCATCGATCTTGATAAGACTTTTAAAGCTTGAAAAATCCCCTGTCATATGCCTTTAACACCCACTGTCCAAGTACCACATCTTTTTACATGAACTCTTTAGGCAGTTTACCTATAAAACAATTTAACCATGAAATGAATTTGGTACCCATATTTGTCTGGGTCCACAGACATTAGTAATAAAATCTTTAGGAACCCACAACTGTCTTATGGGTTTCCTATATGCAGAATATAAATTATTTTAAAAATAAACTTTATTTGGTATTGTGGAATTGGATACAGTAAAAGAATTTGAGGGACTAGAACTTGCAGTACAATTCCGTTTTTTGAAAATAGTAGAAGATTTTCCAGATTTGGATACAAAATGCGATTTAGATAAATTCCTTTGACCTGGTTGATATCCTAGACTAGTTCTATATTTTGGGGAAATCTATTTTCCTAGAAACTGAGTCAAGGTATCTCTACGAGAAGTAAAATTCTCAGGATCTCTCTTTAATTTCTCATTTGATAATTTGAGTTCAGTATTTTCTTTTAATAGCTGGGCACATTTTTCCTTTTCAATATCCAGATCAGATTTTCAGTTAACATTTAGAGAATGCTGTATTTTTAATACTTTATATTTATTCTTGAGCTCATTAAAGGTATCCTCAAGCATTTAACAGTAATCAAATAATTCATCCTTAGAAATATCTTCATCATCATGTGACTCAATCTTATTCCCAAAATAATAGGCACTATGTATAGGAGAGTTAAGTGTTACCTATATTGTTTTTGTCAGGAAACATAAGTTGGCATGATTGTTCTTTTCACTCTCAGAAGCATCAGATCTACTAGAGCTGTCTTATGAAGCACTCCAAGTAGCTTTCATAGCCTTTTTATAACCCTTGCCCTTATCTTCATATTTCTTCTTGAATTTCAGCTTGGGGTAGTCTGACTTTACATGAACTTTTCATTTTCACTCATAGAAGATTATTTCATTTGAGTTTTCATTCCATTTTTTATCTTTCTTCCATTATCCTTTACTATCATACTTTCCCTTGTAGTTTTACTTCCTAAAGAATATATTTTTCGGTAGAATTTTTTGAACCATCTAGCAAGATGAGCCATTTCCTCATCATTGTCTGAATATGACTCTTCACTAGTGGAACTGTCTACAGGAACTTGAATCTTTTCTTTAGCTTTTCTCTTTGAAGTTGAAGTCTTGAATGCTACTAACTTCTTCCTTGGTTCTTCATCTACTTCTTGATTTACTTTAAGTTCTTCTTAATACATCATAAGCTTTCCAATTAGTTCCTTCATTGGAAGTTTTCCTATTTCACAAGATTCTTTGATAGAGAAAGAAGTTCCTCTCCATCTATCAGGTAGGCATCGAAGTAGTCTCATGATTTGGTCATTGCTGTCCACTGGTTTCCCAAACAGACTCATGGTGTTCACTATTTCATTGAACCTGAGATACATTTCAGAGATAGGTTCATCATGCTTCATTTTAAAATTATCATATTTAATAGTGTATGTATTTAATCTCATTTCTTTAACTTTATTTGTTACCTCATGAGAGATTGATAAATTATCCCAAATTTCATATGCAGTTTTACAATCAGAAATATGGTAAAATTCTTCATCCCCTAGGGAACAGTACAGAGCATTTATTGATTTAAAATTATTGTTATAAGTAGATTTGGTAGGTTCATCTCAAGTGCTTCTAGTGGTTTCAGGTATTGTATATTTACTTTCAACAGATGTCCAAATTTCAAAGCCCATACTTTCCAGATGTATCTTCATTTTAAGTTTCCACTAAGCATAGTTAGTTCCATTAAAGAAAGGTGGTCTATTAGTAGCAGTCCCTTATAGTCTATTTTCCATGATAAAGATTGTAAAATAATTTCAAAGAGATAAAAATTTAGAAATAACAGAAATTTTAAGATCTTTAGAAAACAACTATAATCAAAAAGATTTCAAAAACTAATAGTAATTTTCAAAATCCCCTCATACCAAATGTTGGTCGGAGTAGATGAATCAAGAGGGGGGTGAATTGAGTATCTATAATTTTTTTTAAAATTATTCTTTGCAAAATAAAACCCCCCTATAAAAATAAACACAAAGTCAGTTTGTAGTGAATTTATAAAAGTCTTGAAGGTTTAATTTGATTCTCAAAAGATTGATTAATTTTCAGTTTTACTAACCTATCGATTAACAAAACTTTGTAAGAAAACCTAATGATTCAAAAAAGATGTAAACACTTTCTAAACTAACTATCAAATTTCAGGTTATCTTAATGCAGTAAATATATATCACATAAGAAATATAAGATAATCAACACAGCGGATAAAACAAGAGGTTCAGTCTCAAGCCAAGACTTAGTCCTCTCCACTTGGTGATCACCTGCTATCAAGCTGTTTATATTAATAAACTTTTGATCCATACCCTGGATCGGGGTTCAAAACAGCACACCCAGCTATCCAGGTCACACTTTACCTCTACCATAGTTATTCATGGGAAATAAAGATAAAAAGATCACACAGGATCTCTTCCACAGTTCTACGTGGGATACAAATTTAAGAAGTGATTGAGTATGAGGATAGTTTGATATCCTCCAGTTATGCTCAAGAGACAATGTGTGTGATGCAAACAATTATACAAAATTCTCAATTAGTGAAGATAAAACACAATAGAGTTAAGAAAGATAATAGAGTTAAGAATTCTCTATGTGTTGTGAAGTAATGCTCTGGACTCAATGGATGTTGAGAAAATGGTATTTGAGTCCTCTTCTGGAAGTTGTCTTAAGAACAGAGTATCACAGTTTTTGTAATCTATCTTCAAGGAGTAAAAAGGTTCAGCTCTTCAAGGTCTCGATATACACAGATATTTTTGGAGAAAGTTGCTTACTACAATATTCTTGTAATCTCAAGTGCTTAGTTCCTCTATTTTCATATTCGTAGAGTCTGTGTCTCAGCGTGTAATACTTCATGTGATTATATTTTTTTTAAACTGAAAGATGAGGTCCTTTTATACTCCAGGATACTCTAGGAATAAATATCTTCACACATGCATGTACCTCGTACTGTCTATGGATTTTCCAACAGACAACATAAAAAAATGTCAGAAACATTAATTTGTCCAAATATGACCATTAGAAATGAATTTTAATTAATAAACTCGAAACTGTTATTTATAACAATAGGTGAATCATATTCGGTATGTTGTCTTCAGTTTTATAACATCGGTCTGTCATCTTCAGTTTTTCATCTTTGGTGTGTCGACTTCGGTCTTTCAAACTTCAGTGTGTTGACTTTGGTGTGTCATAATTCGTTCTGTCGAACTTCGGTGTGTCATCTTCGGTGTGTCGAATTCGGTCTGTCGAACTTTGGTGTGTCTACTTCGGAGTGTCATACTTCGGTCTGTCAAACTTCGGTGTGTCAACTTTGGTGTGTCATACTTCAGTTTCGATGTGTCGACTTCGGTTTTGGTTTGTCAGCTTCTGTTTCGGTGTGTCAACTTCAGTTTCGGTGTGTTGGATTCGGTTTTGGTGTGTCAACTTCGGTTTCGATGTGTCAACTTCTAGCGAAGTGTCTATCTTACAAGACTAAGTGTTATGAAAATTTTTATGTATAAATACATTTGTAAAATTATTTATTCATGAATATAAGTGATTGACTTACTAAAGTATATGTTGCTGTATGACATAATTGATTTACTGAGAGATATTAAACTAGCATGAAATATTAGAATCTGTAAATTGACATTATTTGTGATTATGAAAACTAAAATATCATAGAGAGTCCAACACAAATGTATAACCCAATGATGCACATAATCCCTCTAAATATGTATGATTTTTTATGCTACAATATGTACATATAGATCCTCAACATGCTACTCACAATTCACATTTGGATCTAAATGAGGATGCAGACATGTTGTATAAGTTGTATGTCTCACCTTTTCTACAAACATAACCTGTATAGATGATTTAATTTTATCATCTATCAAATGATTCATCCCTCATAGATCCACCACCAAGGAAGTTATTTCTCCCATGTATTCCACCTCCATAGATATTGTACGAGTAAAATAGATTTTTTTTCTAATAGAAACACCTGTCTTATCACAACTGCAGATGTGTCCTTTAAAAGTGAAAGAGAAGGTCATTTACAATGCTAAAGAAAACACTGTTAATCTCAACGAAGATAAAAGGGGGCCCTTTTTATAACCACTTAAAAAACACTGATAATGATTTTTTTTACAACGCTAAAAAAAGAATTGATAAAAGTGTCCTTTATCAATGCTTATTTTTAGTGCTGTTAAAAGACCACTTTTATATGTATTTTTTAAAAGTTCTCATAAAAGTTTAAAAAATTAAAAAAATAAAATAAAAAATTTTATGCAGATCAGATGGGGGTTTTAACAAAGCTTGACCCCCCTTCAACAGCGCGATGAAGCACCCCTGCCCGCCCCCACACGCCCCTACCACCCCAGCATGCCCCAAACCCACCCCAACCCTTTAATAATGCTAGAAACCCTCTCTAATAGAACTAGTACAACCCTTCACCATCGCGCGTGCCCCTACCTCCCCCAGGATTCATACATGAGACATCCAAATGTGCGCATGGACCCTTTACCACTCCTCTATATTGCTTTGTTGTCCATTTAATGATATATCTATTTATTTATATACATATAGTTATATTTATTAATATATTAATATATATTTATATTAACATATATATATTTATATTAAAATATATATAGTTTTATTATTATATATATATATATTAATATATATATATATACATGTATAGTTATATTTATATATCTATATATTTATTCATATATTAATATATATTTATATCTCTATATTTATATATATTTACTTATATATTTTTATCTGTATATTTATTCGTATATTAATATATCAATTTTTAATACAGACACACACACATACACACACACACATGCACATTATATAAGCATATAAATATTCATATATTTGTATTTTAAATAAAATGGATAGTAGTTTTTTATTTATATGAGACTTATATATTGAGAAATATATTTTATATATAAATAAGTTTAATTAATTAATTATAATTTTTTTTATGTGTGAATATATAAAAAATATGCATATATTATTTTATATTTGATTATAAATAATAGTACATTGTGAAAAACAATAAAATTTGAAAACCATAATATCAATATGAATGTAATCCATCGGAATAAATAAATTCCTAACTAAAAAAGGGAAAAAAATTCCACATTAAACGAGGCTGAAATTCCATTGAATGTTAAAAAATTTGGGTACCCAAACTAAAAACTTAGTTTTAGAGGCCTTCTGGAACATTTTTTGCCTAAAAAAATAGTAACCTGGATTCCATCAGTCATAATGGCGTAGTGATCGTCGCATTCTTTGATTTGATATGTTAAAGAGCTCAAACGGACACCAGGATCAAAAGTTATGGCCATTTGAAGTTTGAGTTATGTTTTCAACTTATGTTAGATATTTTATTAGTTTTTTTATTTTTTGTGTCTTCAAATTGTTATTAAATAACTATTACTCAATGAAAATTAGCAAATTATTAATTAATAATATTTTTTAAAATATTTTATAAGTCATTTTTACTACATATCTTATATATTATGTGAAAATATATATTTATAATTTTCTAAAACATATTTAAAATATATATATTATATTTATATCAATATAAATTTACTCATATATTTAAATATCAATATACTATTTTTTATGATTTTTTTAGATTTATACCCTTTATCAGCGCTAGTAAAAATAGCACTAAGAAAACCCCCATTTACCAGCAGTACTAAAAAAAGTGCTGATAAAGGGGGCCCCTTTAACAATGATAAAAAAAAGTACTGATAAAGGGGGTAACTTTATCAGTGCTTTTTTTGCGCTTTTAAAGGGTAGCATTGCAAAAACCCATTTTGTGGTAGTGTATATCCTCTTACATGTCTTTGTTATTCTAGAATCTTTAATGTGTTGCCAGAATGGTCATCCTACCCTCATGGATAAAAGTTTCAGGTGTCGCTCACTTTTAAAGAGCATCCTAAAATAATATATGTAAACATTATCTTAGTGAGATGAATTTACAGTGTAATAATATTCAAGAAAAATAATATTTAATTTCTTATAATCTTACCAGCAGCTACTTTTGATTGATCTATAATAAACATCCCCTTTTTTTATCATTCTCCCATTTTTTCCTTTTTTATGTTGAATGAGGGGAGAGGGATGGCTGAATTGAACCTCTTCAGAGCCGCTACTTGATTTAGCTATTTATTTTTCAAAATTCTCATCAATCATGTGCTCCTCTAGTAAAGGATACCCTCCACATGACAAAGTACGAGGGTATAAATTCTGTGATTAGATCTCTTTCTGAGATCTCCTGAAGACCTGTTACTTCATAATAATTGATCAAGTCATCAAATAATTAATAAATAATTTTACATATTTATTTTATAAGCAATAATTTTCATACAAAAAAGGGTCCCTCTCATCAACTAGTGACAAATTTATCCTATGTCTCTATATCTACAGACTCATATTTGAGGCATGATATTTCATTTTGTACATTCTAGAAACTATAAATTGAAGTGAATTTTGTTTTAAAATCCCCAATTTAGTTTCCACAAAATATTACCACCTCCTCTTAATTGAATTTGTATCTTGAAAGTTAAATTTCATATAAAATTGAATAGATTATATATTAGTTATATGAAATATAAAAATTTTAAAGCATTAAAAAAGACATCATTTGACATATTTTACCATTATAGACTCTCACAACTGATCTTTCCTCATCTGGTCACACTTCTCCAATCATTATATAAAATTTTAATCCAACAATATTACTACATGGCCTTCGAGTTATTAAACTGCATGGTATTCAGACCAACTAGATTATTATTATCATCAAATTCAATTTCAAACCACTTTTATCCATGATAATGTGAATGTTTTGGAAAATGTGCAATCACACGTCTACTAACTTTGGATATCATCATATATAGAGAAGAAGAAGATTATACCATATGAGGTTTATCAGTAGTGCTACAAAAAATTTTCACAAAAGAAAACTCAATTTCAATAAATATTTTAATTATTATACATATATTTATATAAAAAACGTTCACATACCTCTGTAAATGTCCATCGTCCCTTTTTCTTGTCATTTAAGTAGATGAATGTAGTAAAATTTTATGTACCTATATTTGATTATAATTAAAGGATTGGTAAAAGAAAAAAAACTGAATTTTAATAATATAAAGAAAATTATATCTATCTAAAAATGATGAATACAAAAAAATTACCACTAAAAAATAACAGTGTTAGGATTCTTCAATCATAAAAGATGAAATTAAAATAGATGAATATAAGAAATAATAATAAAAACACAGAAATTATTATAATTTTAAATATCCAAGTTACAAAAAAATGTTATCACATGTGTAAGTTTCCCAAAAAAATGGCTTCATGCTTTTTTTGACAAAAAATCAGAAACTAAAAATGATTAATATAAAAATTAATTCAAAAATGGTAAAAATGATCAAAATATATATATAAAAATATTTATGTTAATAAAATTTTGTTTTTTACATGTTTAAGTATGAAAATAAAAAAATAATGGTAGACTTATTTAATAAAAAATGCATAACAAAAAATGATGAACATAAAAATTAATATAGAATTGGTAGAAAAGATAAATATTTATAGATTTAAATAACCAAGTAAACAAATACTATTATTACAAGCATATGTTTCATAAAAAAAATTATGACGGTCTTCTTCAACCGAAAATGATAGACTAAAACTGATGAATATAAAATTTAATACAAAAAATGACAGAAATAATCAACATCTATATATTTAAATATCCAAGTTAAAAAATTGATCTTTTATACGTGTAAGTTTCAAAAAAATATATATTTACCTAAATAATTGGAAGTGTAACAAAGTGTTTTCCCATATCCATTATATATAATAATTTCATATAGAAAAAACTATGTCTACATTATATAAATTGCAATCCTTAGTTAACTATGTAACATATTAAGAAACCTCACATAAGTTCCTTACATCATCAATATCCTCATCACCCAAATAAATTTCTTCCCATGAAAAATAAAAACCAATGATCATTTGATGGGAAAATAACATAAAATATCTTTATTGAATGAGTTTCCATAATAAATAATCCATTTTTATAACTAATTATTTTTAAATCAATAAGTGTACATCCATAATTTTCGTGTTTCACATCACTACTACTATCAACCTCATTACACTTAAGCACTCGTATACAAAATCTAGTACAATAAATTTATTATATTTCATCAATAATAGAAAAATTTATTGTTGATGTAGAAAATAGATTTTTATCTTCTCTACAAGAAAAATGAATTACTTTAGTGAATGTAACATCTCATTACTTGATTTTAGGTATTTCATGACCTGCATTTTGAACATTCCTTGTTAGTGGATTATCTCAGGTTTTTATTAGTGAATTTTGGAAAAATTTGGAACATTTTGGGGCTATGCATGGTTGGTGCATGATTAGGGAAAACTGTGCAATTTGGATCTATAAACAGTGCGACCAAGGATGAGCCACTAGAAGGAGGGGCACAGTTTGTCCAAACTGTGTGACCACCCTCCAATCTGTGCTGCCTATGGATAGGGGGGTTTACATGGTCAGTTCATGGTTAGTTTAACCATGTTTCTAAACTATGAACCCCATCCAGAAGTCTAATAAGGGAACATTATTAGGGGGAATGGTTACTACAAACCATACAGACCACAAAGAAAAACATTCATGTAGGTTTTTATCTCCATGAAAATTTAATTAAAAACCATGAGACCCCCGTTTAGCATAACTAAACACCCCCACTCAACCTAAATCAATTTATTTTTCATTTAAAGTATATCTATAGGATTCCTTGGCTCTCCAAACCTCTTCTCTTACAAATTTATGTGTTGGTGGAAGTTCTGATCCCTCTCAAGTAGGTAAATATCCTATCATGTAGTTTTTTAGATATCTTATTCTTTTCTTATTAGATAGTTGTAGATCATTATGTTTTTTTAGATATAATATCCATTTTTATAGATATTTATTCTAGGATTGATCTCTTGATCTTCTATACCTCCGTTCTACATTGACAGATCCCATCATGGGTGTTGTGTTGATTTGATCACACTATTAAAGGTTGGTGGTTCCATAAAGATTTACCCTAGAATGGAAGAATTAATTTGATTAATTGATTTAAATACTTTTTTAAATGATTAAAAAACCAGATTTGAGATGTTTAATTTTTGATTCAAGAATGGGAATGAAAATTGTGAAAAACCCTCAATTTCAATGGAATTGTAATTGTTGGGTGGATTTAAGAAAATGATGGATTTATTTGTAAATTGATTTGATGAGATGATTTGATGTTGATATTTGAGAAAAATGACTTAAATTGAAAAATGATTTGAAAAGGGGAATGAATTGATAAAAACCTATGATTTGGTTTTAAAATGAGAAATGCATATTGAAAACTTAAAATGGAAAATTAAACTATGATTTATGAAGTGTTTTGAAATAAATTATTTGACCGTGATTGATCAATCGATTGATTTAATCACATGTAAGCCTGAGTGGTTAGTAGGTTATTAGGAAAACAACACTAGGAATCTAACTTCCTTGCAATGAAATAGAGGTGAAAATACTAACTAAACTATGTTCATCATGATTTACTAGAATGAGTCCCCTCAAAAATGGTGTTCATTTGAATGTGCACCCCATACCTTGAGGCTTGTTGATGAATGAGAAGTGTCAGGATCTTATATATAGAAACTAATGTATCTTAGGGATTCTGATCATGGTGAATTGTTTTTTTTACTTTTTTATGCATGCCTTTGATTTTAGAATTGTTTTATTCATGCTAATTTATTTATATAAACATTTGATATAAATTATTAATTTATGCCTATTTTTATATATTTTCCACAACTTTTATTTGAATGCATATTTTGTTAAATATATGTAAATTCCTTACCAAGACTTGTTTAATCAAAACTAAAAGCATAATTTGTTTATTGTCATGGTATTGTATATGGAATACTTGGTGATACTCTAATGGGAAGTTTAGATCACACCCCACCATTGCCATCGTGTGATTGTTGATTATCTTTTTCCAAGTCCAAGAATAGTGAAATCCCCACTTGGAGGTGGTATAATGGCCCATACATTTCATACATAGATATTACATATAAAATAGAAGAATATTCATAACATAACAAAACCACGCTATAACCGCATAGGTTTAGTGTCTTCGGAAATGTGGAAATATAAACAACTGATTCATAAAACATCTATATCATCTCCTACGTATTCCATCATAACTAGAACCATTTTGACACATCATACTTAATATCTTTATTCATATCTCAGGGAAAATAAACATAATAAAAGGGTGATCTCATATGCCCATTAAGGGTAACCAAGTGAGATAACATAAGCATAAGGGCATAAGAATATGAAAGTAACTTTTGAAAATTATATCTTGCATAGAAAAGATCATAATGTAAAGTCATGGGATAAATCATAGAAGTTCATAATAATCAAAGAACATATTCCATGAGATCATAATAAAAGGCATGTAATTGTGGAGTACACATAATAATAGAAAATCATTTCTATATTAGTCAATGCTCATTTCCAAGGCCATCATAGTGGAAAAGTTCATTACTGAATCGAGTTCACTCCTTGTTCCAATGCTATATTATTGAGCCGTGTTTACTACACATTCCAGTCCAATATATCTCATGAGATATAAATATTTACCCAATGAATTGGAGGGAGATATTGGTTCCACCAATCACATAATGAAAACCAAACATATTTGTGCTATAATAAAATAATTAATTCATCATATCGGAATCTACAAAAATAAATGGGTTTCATAAACATAATTCTATCATAACATAACCCATGTAAAAGATATGAGTTTCATAAATATCATTCCATCATAACATAAACCAGAAATATAAATAGTAGGGATAATATCCTTGAAAAATATCTTCAACATAGAAAAAGTAACATCAAATAATGTAATCATAAATGGAAAATAATTTTGATAGATCACTTGAAAATAATTCTTGAGGAAAATATCCTTTATGATTTGATTTTTCTTTTCTTAAAATGCTGTGAAATTTTATAAGAAAACATTTGATATGAAAATAACCTTTTAAGATTTTAAGTTAAGATTCAAGGAATTAAGGCATCATAAAAGCGTAAAAATTAGTTCATGCCATATAAGTTAAAAAAACATTACCCTCATACTTTTTTTCTGGAAAAGTTCCGAAGTACCTCATTAGGAAAATGACAAAAAGATTCCATTCAAACCCTTTAGTAAAAATTCACACATGGGTGAAAATGTCATTAAAAAATTATAGAAGAATAGAAAAAATATTTTTGAAAAAATATTTATGAAACATGGACATAAAATATAAATATTCTCCAGTAAATACTTACATATAAACAATCATACATAATAATGAGATTGTGAATTTAACTCTTACCTTATGTATGATTTCCTTCGTAAGTATCCAAAACTCTTGTATAATGATTTAAATAATTTTATTAACTTATTCCAAAATCTAAATTATTATTTATGATATCATATATGATCCTATTATATCATTTTATCACCCATTTTAAATAATATTTCATTATTACCCTTCTTTTTAGTGTTAACTACTCTATTTTCCTATGCATGTCTTGTCGTATAAGTCCTGATTCTTATGAGTAGGATATAGTTCCATCATTTAAAAAATGATATTATAGTAATATATATCATATTAATTAATTATATAAATTTATATAATTATTCATGAATGGTGAACCTGTAAAATGAATCGCATCGCATCGTGGAGATGTTAGGACGTATGTATGCACGAGCGATGATATCATTCACTTAATGATGAAACAGTAAAAACGTTTATGGTATATTTTTTCCCATAATAAAAATAATGTTATAATTATAATATATTTATATATGTATACATATATTATTTCCATTATTATAAATATCCAAATAAGGCGATGATGAAAAACATATTACTGCACGACATGGAGATGGTAAGTTGTATGTACGCATACATGGTGCTTTTGTTTTTTATAGGATGGATAAAAAGTATAATATGGGTGTTTCCTAATCATAATAAAATATAAACATATATATAATACTTTATTTTTTACTTTATAATAGAAACAACACATAAAGTTTAATTAGAATAAGAAATAATCATGAAGGAGTCGATAAAGAAGATTACCTCTTCTTTGGGAATCTTCCTTTAGATCTCCTCTTAGGGACACTATAGTTTCTATTTCAATAATAACCGCACCTCTAGAATATGACTGGGGAAGTTTAGAAGGAAAATTGGTTGGGTATGGTCAATATTTAAGTCTCAATGTGATGTGAATAAGTGAGGGGGTGCCATTTTATAATTGAGGTGAGGGGCACTTTTGGAATTTCTGAAAATATTAATTTATAATATATTAAATCTCAATAAAAATATGTAAAAAATGAAATTTATTTCATGATAATATGAGATAATATTTTAATTTCATCAACAAATATATTTTAAAAATGTTTTATTATTATTTTAAACCTTATCATTTTGATTAACCCTTAGTTAACCTATTTTACATTTAACTAAGGTAACAATATTTTCAATATTAAAATGTTATAGTTTTTACTTATGTGATGTAAATTAGACCCTAAATGAAAAATTTATAAAAATTTAAACCATATTATAATTATTTTGTATTTTTAAATATGTTTAATTATTTTTAAATAAGTTAATAAAATATTATTTTGATAAAATATCATTAGTATTTATTTTGACACTATTCATTACTTGGACTTCTAAAAATATCAATATAACAAGTTAACATGAAAATAAATATTTAATTATATCCCTAAGAGGTTAGGTGAATTTGGAAAATTGATTAATTAAATTAATTATCTCATATTATATTATTTTAATGTTTTTAATAACATTTATTTGATATTTCCATTAATAAAATAATTACTACATCAGTGTTGTGTAATCATTTAATATACTTATTTATTTACTAAAAATTGAAAATAAAAGACCATGATGAAGATAAATATTCTATATTTCATAAAAATATTTATATTTCAATATATATTTTTGGTAATTCTATATTAAAAATGGTATATTATTTAAAACATGAATGTTTCATATTTGAATTTTTATTAAATTAAATATTATGAATATCATAATATCATCTAAATGGCTCAAAAAGTCAAAAATAAATTTATATCATGAAAATATGATTATTAATTTAAAAATTGATATTTATATTCTTCCATATCATACCTTTTTCTCCATGTGGACACAAAAGCGACATTTAAGACAAAGAAAGTGACATTTTGTGACTTTCCATGATTTAAATATTATATAATTCATTTTAATCAACAAGTTAAAATTAAAAAACTTAATTTTGATATTTAGGAGTTTAGGATTGAATTATATTCATCCAATAAAATTTGGGCATGTGTTAGGGTCATGTTAGAGTATTTATTATTTTATTTTTAACATAAATGACCCAATTTACCCTTTAATATGGTAACAAAATTTACCAATGTTACTATTCATATTGGCAAAAAATAAAAGGGACATATTAAATAAAATTTTAAATTATGAATTTAAATTTGGTATCCATTTTTCAAAATAAAAAACACATATGATTTAAAATTTAATTAAAAATAAAACAGGTAAAACGCCATGAAAAACAGTTTTTCTGAAAAATTCCCTTTTTAAAACATAATAAAGTTATATCTAAATACTTTTCAAAAACCTTAATTTAATAATTTTAAAGTAAAATTAACTATATAAATGTAAAAAATAATAATTTTACTTTGTATATACTTTAAAATAAAATAGAGTTTTCAATAAAAATCATTACATTCACTATTCCTTAAAAAAATAAATATTTTCTGAAAATTATAATTTAAAGATAATTTTGACATGTTTTATTCAAAAATTAAATTCATTTTTTCAATTTAATTTTATAGATCTTCTAAAAATCAATAAAAATAATAAAAACTCATTTTTTAAGAAAACGTATCTTTGAAGAATAAAGTGATTTTACTAAAATTTTGTGATTATTTCATAGGACTTAACAATGCATTCATATTGAGTTGGAAATTTATATTTATTCATAAATTAGTTGTTAATATATATTCATTCCAATTTAATAGATTAGTTATAATGGATATATAATATTTACACAATTTGTTTAAACTCACGATTTCATGGAAGAGAAGCTATTATAGAATTAAAATTATTTATAGAGAAATATATATTAAAATATTAGGTCGTTACATTCTACCCCCCTTAAAATTATTTTTTGATTGAAATTAATCACTTGGATACAAACATATGAGGATACCTCTGCCTCATCACATCCTCAGGTTCCTACATAGCTTCCCCAAATTGGTGGTTCGACCATAAAACTTTGACCGGAAAGTGGTCTTGTTTCATAGAACTTTAAACCTATGAACCAAAATATCTATCGGTTAGTCTTCAGAAGAAAGATCTTACTATGGTGGTATGAATTCTGAGTTTAGTACATGTAAAGGATCAAGTATATTTTTTCTCAGGAGATATACATGGAACACATCATGAACTTTAGAAAGATTAGGTTGAAGAGCCAATATTGAATATACCTTCCAAGAATGATCAAGAATTTTAAAAGGACTGATATACCTAGGGATTAGATTTACCTTACATAAAAATCTCACGACTCTATTCCAAGGAGATATTATTAGAAATAACTTGTCACCCACTTCAAAATCATGGTCTTTTCATCGATTGCTAGCATAACTTTTTTGTCGACACCAAGATGCTCTTTTGTGCTATTGAATGGATCTAAACTTATCTACCATTTCCTAAAATAGAATAGGTCCAAGTAGATTTCTTTCACCTAATTCATTCTAGAATGTTGGAGTTTTTCACTTCTTATCATAGAGGTATTTATAAGGAGCCCTCTAAATACTATATTTAAAGCCATTGTTGTAAGAAAATTATACCAAAGATAGGTGTCGATCCCAACCACCTTCGAAATTCAAAGAGTATGCTCTCAACATGTCTTATAGAGTTTTAATTGTTCTCCCATACTGACTATATATCTGAGGATGATAAGAAGTACTGAAACTTAACTCTGTATCTAGAGACTGCTAAAGTCTTCTCCAGAACTTCGAGGTAAAACTTGGATCTTGATTATATATAATGTAAAGTAGTACTCTATTCAATATCACTAGTTCCTTAATATATATTCTGAAAATATGATTAAGAGAGAAATATTCTTTGATGATAATGAAGTGTGCTATATTTGTAATGTGATCAAATATAACCTATATATAATTATGAACTTTAGATGTTTTGGGAAATCTAATGACAAAGTCGATGGTGATGTTTCCCCATTTCTATTTTGGTATATGTAATGGTTATAACATCCTCTTAGACTTATGCCTCTCAGCCTTATCTTACTAACAAACCATGCATTGAGAAACATATTATGCAATATATCTCTTCATTCCATCCCACTAAAAATACTATTTCAGGTCCCAATATATCTTTTTTCTTCCAAGATGAATAGAGAATGAAGATATATGAGCCTCATACAATATATCCTTCTATAATTATAGTATAGGAGGAATAAAAACACATTTCATGAACCTTATTATTCCATCACAATCAAGGTTGAAATCAAGAACATTTATCTCATTCTTTTTGAGATCTACATCTTCCTTCTCTGCCTCCTTAATGATTAATTGTATTCATAGTTGAATATTAATTTGAAAATATAGAATTTTTCCCCTTTAAAATTTACATATCCATCATTTAAAAAACCAGAAATATTGGATCTTTTGTAATCCACATCATAGATAGGCTAGCATGGTCTTTTCGACTCAAAGCATCTTCCACCTTGTCACCTTCCAAGGGTGGTATTATATTGACCAGTCAAAATATGTAATCAATTAAAACCATATCCTTTGGTACATTTTCATCTCCTTTTGAGTGAAAATATACATTAAAATTTTATGATCAATATATATATCACACCTTTATCCATAAAGATAATGCCTCCATATATTTAATGAAATGATTACAACAGCTAAATCCAAACCCTATGTTGGGTAATTTTAATCATGTATTTTAATTTTTTGTGAGGAATAAGAAATCACTATATCATATTGAATGAGAAAAAAATCCCATCCCCTTATTGGATTCATCATTGTATATCACAAACCTTTATCCACTACAAGGTTGTGTGAGCACATATGCATTGACTGACCTTATTTCATCTCCTTGAAATTCTCTTCAAATTCCTTCATCTATATGAACTTAACACCTTTATGAGTGAACTTGGTGAGTGTATTAGATATTGACGAGAAATACTTTACAAAACATCAATAATATCCATCCAAACCAAGGAAAATTTGGATCTCATTCACCGTTGTTGTTCTAGGACAACGTTCAATAACTTCAATCATTTCTGGATCTAAATATAACCCCTCCCATGAGATTATGCAACCCAAAAATGAAATTTAGGAAGCCAAAATTCACACATGGTAAATTTTTCATAAATATTTTCCTTTCTTAGAGTATTTATTACAATAATAAATTGATATTAATGTTATTATTTGATCTTATAATATACAAGAATATTATCTATAAAGGCTTCCACAAACTGATCAAGATAGTCTGTAAATACATTCATTAAAACCATGAATAAAATGGGGGAATTAGTAATACCAAAAGGAATCACTATAAATTCATAGTATCCATACCTTGTATGGAATTTCATCTGGGATATATCCTCTTTCTTGACCCTTTATTTATGATATCTAGAATGAAGATCAATCTTTGGAAAGTATTGATCATTTCATAGTAGATCAAATAATCCATTAATATGGGGGATATGATTTTTCATCTTCATAGTGATCTTGTTAAGTTCTTGATATTCAATGAAAAGTCTCGTTGATCCATGTTTATTATTAACAAACAAAGCATGTGCACCCCAATGTGACACACTAGGGAATATGAATCTTCTATCAAGATTCTTTTTGAGTTGCTTCTTAAACTACCACAACTCCATTGGGTTCGTTCTAGAAGGGGTCTTTGAAATAGTCCTTGCACAAGGTATGAGTAATATTAAAAAATCAACTTCACAGCTTGGTGGAAGACCTAATAATTGTTTAGGGAAAAAATCCATAAAATCCTGCACAATAGGTGTATCCTTAATGGTGAGTTTCTCTCTAACCACCTGGGAGAGATAACCATCATTTATAGAAATTAAAGCCAACATGATGGAAGTAATTTTCAATAGATGTTCATATTAATCTTTTCATTTATAGATGATCATAGATTCATTCAGAATATTAAATGTCACTTCACTTAGAAATTTATATGAGCTCCATATATAGAAATACAATTTGAAGAACCTTTGTGACAATTTTTTTTAACAAAATTTTAGTATTTGTTGAAAACTAACCTTTTTGTTTAAGTTTTTTTGTTTTTAGGAATTGGAACCAGTACATAATAATAAGTTTATTTTATAGACGTGGGTTTTCATATCTAGGTTTTCATATTGATCTACACTGGACACAGAAGAAGTTAGGAAGATGAAGTTATTGATCAGACAATTTATCATATTAGGTATGTTGACATGACATTGAAAATCACTGGATTCAAAAAAATCATAGGTATAATTTTTTATTTTTTGGAAGTTGTAATTTTTCATATTCATTGAAAGAAATATGTTGCTAAGTCATAAAGATAGATGTTGTTGAGTGTAGAAGTCATTTTTTTACTGAAGAGTGTTTATAGAAGAATGTGAAGTTAGAAGTCAGAAAGATTTCATACTTTCTAAAAAAACCAGATGATGATTTGCTGATCAAGAAGTTATCACAAATCATGAAATCTCTCTTTATAAATTATTTTTAAAAAATTGTGGAGAGATTTTAATTATTTTAGAGTTGAAAAATGAGATTTTCATTATAATGGGATTTCTATTGTAATGATAATTACATCATAATGAGATAAGAAAGAAAAAGATTTTGATGAGCCTAATGGAAAAAATAAATCGTACTGGGATTCTCATACTGATATTTTCATAAGGGGAAAATCATACTGATATTTTTGTAGTTGGATTTTCATACTATGATTTTTATACTGGGAAAATCATACTGTTATTTTTGTACTCATATTTTCATATTGGGAAAACTGTAATGAGATTTTCGTACTTGGATTTTCATACCGATATTTTCATACTTATATTTTCATACTAAAAAAATCATACTGAAGTATTAATAATGAATAATTCATGATGAGAAATAAAAAGATCATAATGAGCTAAGAAAGAAAAGGATTGTAATGAGATGAGAAAGAAAAAAATCATAATAAAATGAGAATGAAACAGATTATAATGAACTTGAGAAAGGAATATATCAAACAAGTTGAGAAAGGTTTAACGATTTGAAGAGGTAAAACTTGGAATTCAATTTTTCATAAATCTTGAAGAAATATAAGGCGATTTTAAGAATTCAAAGTTGATGTTTAAATGAGAGAGATCTTCAGAGATTTTGAGATTTGAGGAAGTAGGTAATTTTTTCAAGTTTCCTGTTTTTGTTTTCCAAGTTGCCTATAAATTCATGTTCAAATCATTCACCCATTTGTAACTTTAACATATGCGTAAAAGGTGGAGCAATGGAAAATTAAAAGAGAAAATTTGCATCAGATTGATGATGAATTTTATTGATAATTCTATCAGAGTTTGAGTTTTTTTGATTGGGAATGAGTTCATTGTATTGAGGTCATTACTTTCAGAAATTTGGATCCCACATCATCATATTGGAAAAAATAGATCCAGAATCATCATAATGAGAAAATTGGATCCAATATCAATGTATTGGGAAAATTGGATCCAGCCAAATCATACTGAGAATTCAGATTGAGGAATTGTGGAGTAGTTTCAAAAAAGTCGTTATTCTTTTTTTTGGATCAATTGTTTTATAATAAAACATTAAAAAATGACAAGAGTCAATATAATATTTCCTATAAGGAGATAAAATGTTTCTAATAGGAGTTGTCACAAGTTGTATTCACTTCTTTTTAATATTTTATTTTCATAGACCATTGTGAGTGGCTATGGAAAGTATGTAGGTTCTAACATTGAGTACAAAAATTGTAAATATTGTGTGATTTAAATTATTTCCTACTATTTCATGCAAGATTATTTACTAAAATTTGATAATGATATAAATATTAATAGGTTATAGGGGTTAAGTTTCTAAAAGTTTTGAAACATATTAAAGCAAACAACTGATTCAACCCCGCCCCCTTGTTAGTTATTATTCGAACCTTAGAAACTTCAATTGGTATTAGAGGGAAGGTTCACTTGTTGAATCCTGATCATGAATAATTTCAATTCTTTCAACAGTAGAGGATTTCATATATTTGATGGAAAAAATTATTATATATAGAAAAATAGGATGATTCCTTATCTCCTATCTCTTAATATTGAAGTTATTGATGCTTCCAATATTAGTTTTCCACCTATTGAGAAAGATTCTCCTATAATGATTTCTGATAAGAGAAATATAGATGGTGATGGAAATACGAGAAATACAATCCTTATTTCTTTATTAGATAATGTTTATTAGAAGCTGATGGGTCTCAAAATATCATAAATTATGTGGGATAAGTTGGAAAGTGTTTTCGAATGGAATACCAAAGTTAAGGAAGAAAATAAACAAATTTGGTGTAGTAAGTATGAAGACATCTAAATGAGAGATGAAGAAAAAATTAATGAATATTTTACCAGAGTAAATGATTTTTTTCGCTACATAAAAGGATTTAGAGATGTATTGGAAGATTATATAACTGTGAAGAAACTTATGAGAAACTTTCTAGACATGTTTGATTCTAAAATTTATTCTTTATAATATAAAGATGATTTTATCTTGATTAATTGCATAAATTTCTTATTTATTTTGAAATGATGAAAGCTCCAATGTTTAAAAATAATATGAAGATGAAATAAATTTTGAAGCTGTGAGAAAGTTGAAAATTAAAGATGGTTAATATGAAGATCTTTGTGACTTTGAATATGAAAAGGATGATGAGTTGAATGAAAAATATTTTATTTTATATCCAAGAACTATCAAAGAGGAAGAGGAAAGTATGGAGGTAAACTTCATCAAAAATATATAGTGTGGTGGAATTAGACACTTTGCTATGAATTTACCCAAGAGGAAAGTTGGAGAATATTGAGATGATTCTGAGGGAAAACCTTGATTGAATAAATGGAACAAAAATGACATAGAAGAAAAGTATTCTAATAGATAAAAGAAAATTTTTACTAGAAATAAAAGAAGTATATTGAGTAAGAAAGATGAATTAGGCTCAACCTATAATAATTATTTGGAATATGAAAGTTTATAACAATTTAGAAACTTCATTGAAAAAGTTTATAAAAAATGATTCCTTAGATAGTGAAGTAGGTGGTGAGGAATCTTATAGAGAGTATCAGATCAGAACAGAACTTATTGCATATATTGTGCAAAAAAACTATCAATAAATAAATTAGAGTAATGAATAAATATTGTGAATAAGTTTCTGATGGAATAAAATATTTCATCAAGTAGGATGATGAATACATTCAGAATATTTTAAGTTACAGACTTAGAATTGCTGAATTGGGAACGTTGATTGAAGATCTTAGTAAGTAGATAGAAGATAAGGAAGAAGAGGTTAACAAGTTTCAATAAAAACTTTTGAATCCAAAAATACATTGAGAAAGATTATTTAAAACTTTAATAAATATTTATAAGTAAAATATGATACTTCTAAATTTTCAGATAATTCTCAATATGAGAATCAGATAAAATCTTATCTTATAAAAAAAATAATATTTCATTTGATTCTTTTAACATTTCAGGTTCTGAAAAAGTATTTATAAATATTGTGTGGATAAATGATGTGAGAAACCTATAAAATCTATAAAAGAATAAAACTCACTCAACGTAAAAGATGGCCCACATCCCGAGTATGCTAGAGATGAGAGAAGTTACAAACCTCAACAAAGTTTCAATAGAGAAACATATTATTTCAATATAAAATCTAGATTTGATGGTTATTATTAGTGTTGTGGAATATATGGGAATAGGGAATATAATTTCTAGTGAAACATGTCCTTTCCCAAAATATGGTTTGATAAATGTGGAAGAAATATTGAAAGTAGAATGAGAAAATTTCCTAACTTATAAAAATTTGAAAAAGTGAATTCTCAAAATGTTAGAAACTGGCCAACAAGAAATCTATTTGAATGTCTGGAAGAAGTTTTTGAATATGTGATAAAGCTAATCATCATGATGAAATATATATGATAAACCTTTTAGAATAAGTTTCTTATGATAAAAAATAAAAGAAAGATAAAAATAAGAAAGTTAAGGAATGATTTTTGTTGTTGCAAAAGATTTGAAAGCATGTAAAAGGAACAAACCATGGATACTTGATAGTTGTTTTTCTTCATATATTATATGTAATAAAAATTTCTTGAAACATATTTAAAGTCATGATGGAGGATCAATTACCTTTATTTAAATAGTTCCTTAAAATTTAAAGGAATCAGAACAGATGAGATTGAAACTGAAATGTTGAAATCAATGGAAGTTTTATTTGTTGATGGGATAAAACATAACTTAATTTGTATATGTAAACTTTTTGACGATGAAAAATAAGTTTTTTTAGAAATAGTTTTTGTATCATCAAATGTGTGAAAGATA
Source organism: Viscum album (assembly GCA_963277665.1). Taxonomy (NCBI): domain Eukaryota; kingdom Viridiplantae; phylum Streptophyta; class Magnoliopsida; order Santalales; family Viscaceae; genus Viscum; species Viscum album. The sequence continues at coordinate 51,136,343 of OY728161.1, read as the reverse complement.
GAAAAGTCATTACCAAAGGAGAAAAAACTAGTGTGAACCTCTTTCAAATAGTAGAATTCAATAACTCTTATTACTTGAGTGCTAAAGATGAAAACAAATTATTTCACTGAAGACTTGGACACCTTGGGTAGAAAAACATGAATTAACTTTCTAAATTCAATGTTTTTTGGTGTTTTCTTTAATAAAAAAGATTAGATAAATATGTTTTTTTTACTTTCCATAAAAGAAAATATGACTAACAAAAGTCATTAGATAATTGAGATTCAATCTAATAGACCAATGGAGATTATTCATTCCAATTTATATAGCCTTATGAGACATCAATCAAAAAAAAAGATTTATACTTTATCACTTTTATTCATGATTTCACTCAGATGAAAAACATCATGTTTATAAATCACAAGTCGGAGGCTATTGAAATGTTCAAATTCTTTAGAAAAGATGTTGATAAAGGAATGAGGGTTTCCATAAAGAATTTGAAATTAGATAATGGTACCGAATTCAAAAATCAATACCTTTAAAACTTATCCGAGAAATCATGGTATCAAACATCAGTATAGTTCTCCTTATACTTCATCAAAAAATGAATTAACAGAAAGAAATAATATAATTTTGGTGGAAATGGAAAGAATATGTTATAAGGATAAAAAATTTCAAAATTCTATTGGATAGAAGCTGTTAGTACTCATGTACATGTTCAAAATAGATGCTTGTTGAGACTAGAAACTATAATGAATCATTATAAAATGTGATATAACAAAAAAACATTCATTTAAATACTTCAATGTTTTTGTATGCCCATGTTTTTTGAAAATAAATAATCTAGATTTGGGAAAGTTTGATGAGAAAGATAAGGAAGGAAATTTTAAGGGTTATTCACCGAATAGAAAAAGTTAAAAATGTTAGAACGAATGTTTACAAAAGTTTGTGGACTCATATTATGTAAAGGTAATTGAAAATAAAAGTTCCTTAACAAAAGCTGTTGAGAATGCTAAGGAGGATAAACTAAATAATTCCAAAAATGGTGAAAGTTATTCAAAACATCCTTATCATGACTTATAAGAATCATGTGATTGAGTAATTTTAGCTAGGAAGGAAACATTGAATTTTCCTACCTTAAAAAACATTTTGAATATGAAAAAATTATTGATAATTAGAGGCCTTTAGTTTAGAAAAGAATAATTTTGATATTAGATAATCAGACTTCAGTTATCTCAAAATTTGAATCAGAATCCATTTCAAAAGATATTCAACACAAATAATTGGTGGATTCTATTAATGAAGAGTTGGATTTGATTGAGAAGAATGAAACATGGGAACTTTTTTCAAGGATAGAAAATAAAAATATTATCAAAACCAAGTGGTTTTATAGAAACAAATTGAATGATCTTGGATAATTTTCATGAAATAAACAAGGCTTTTTTGTAATGGATATTCATTGGTGGACGGAGTGGATTTTGATGAAATCTTTCCCCAATTTCAATGCTAAAAACTATTCAAATGTTCCTTGAAGTGGATTCTCATAAAAATTTAAAATTTTATCAGATGGATGTAAATTAAGCTTTCTTAAATGGTGATATTGAGGAATAAGTTTAGATTGAACAACATTGTGGGTTTTTACTTGGTCAGGATAAAAACAAACTTTGTAAATTGAATAAATATTTGTATGGGATGAAATAAGATCCACATGCATGGTATTATAATATTGAAAATTGTTTTAGAATGTTGAAATTTTCTAAAGGAAATGTTTATAAAAACTTTTATGTGAAATATGTTGACTATATAACTCTAATTGTAATTATTTACATGGATGATATAATTTTTGATGGGAATGAAGAAAAATTTTATAAATAATTCTTTAAAGAAATGAATAAGAATTTTGAAATGTCAATATTGGGAGAATTAACTTTATTTATTTTCTTAAAAGTTTAACAAAAATAAAAATACATTTTATTATCCCAAGAAAAGTATGATTGGGAATTGTTAAAGAAATTTGGGATTGAAGAATCCAAAAAAGTTTCAACTCCTTTTTCAGTGAGTATAATGTTTAGAAAATGTGAATCTAGAACAGGTGTGAATCAGAAAAAATTAAGAAGATTATAAGAGGTCTTCTTTACCTTACAACCTCAAGGCCTAATATTGTTTATGTTGTGACTTTATGTGCCTGATATCAATGTAATATGAAGGAATCAAATATGTTGGAAGAAAAAGGAATTTTGAGATATGTCAAAGGAACAAATTCACGTGGTTTGTTATACAAAAATAATTATGAGATGAATTTTCATGATTATACTGATGCTAATTGGGATGGATATTGTAATGATATAAAATCAACCTTTTGTAGAACATTTTATTTGGTTAATGTTGTGTGAGTTTGCATTGTAAGAAACAAAGTTTAGTAACATCGAGCATAGATAAATCCGAATATGTTGTAGCTACTCAGCCTTGTACTCAAATGTTGTGGATGAATGTTCAGTTGGAATACATGAAAGTGAATGTTTCTAAACCATTGAAGATAATTTGTGATAATCAGAGTGAAATTGATCTTTATATACAAAAGAAATTCCGAAAGAAATGTTTGTGGAATTGAGACTACAAATTCGTGTTTAGCCTCCTCCCATGTCTTCCTAAACATCATAAGGAAGACCCCCACCATGCTTTGGATTATGTTGAAAAAGGGGGAGAGAAACTAACATATTTTTACTTGGTAATAAGTTTTTAATTATATTTATTTTATGAATATGAAGCTGTAGTTATCATATAATGGGGGAGGGAAAGAAAGTGAGAAAAAAAAGAATGAGAGAGAGAAAAAGAAAGTGTGAAAATAAAATTTAAGAGATTTTATCTTTACATGGAAAAAAAACATGCATTCCATGTAGGGATGTAATTCCTTAAAAAAGTACTTTATCCAATAGTGTGGTGTCAGGACACTCTTTTTTGAGAATTGTTATGTTTTGATAAAAGTAAAAAAATTGAGTTGTTTACAAAATTAGAATTGGAAAAATATCCGAGAGTTGAAAAGTTGTTAACAAGGGTTGTCAACAAATCCAAAAGGTGAGAATGAATAAAATTTGTGATAAATTGTTTTAATTTTTTTTTGTATTTTCTGAAAACAAAACCTTTTTGTTTAAGAGTGTTTTTGTTTTTCTAGAATAAAACCCAGTCCATCATAATAAGGTTGTTTTCCAGACATAGGTTTTCATATCTAGGTTCATGTATTGAGCTGTATCAAACACATAAGAAGTTAAGAAGATGATGTTATTGATCAAACACTTTATTTTATTCAGGTACCTCAAACATGAAATTGAAAATCATTGGATTCAAAATAATTAGTAGAAAAATTTAATGTTTGTTGGAAGTTTGTATTTTTCTATATTTAGAGAAAGATAGAAGTTTCTATGTCAAAAAAAAAAGAATTTGATGAGTGTAGAAGTTGTTTTGTTTCTGAAGAGTTTTGATAAAATAATGTGAATTCAGGGTCATAATTTTTTCATACTTAATAAAAAAATATTTAATAATGCTTTGCTGATCAAGGTGTTCCCATTGATCATAAAAAATATCATGATAAAAGATTTTGAAGAAGTGGTAGAGAGGATTAAATAATTTTAGAGTTAAAAAATGGTATTTCCATCATAATGGTATTTCCATCATAATGGGGATTATATTTTAATGTTCTGAGAAAGAAAAAGATACTGCTTAGCTTGAGGAAGAAATAAATCATACTGGGAGTTTCGTACTGGGATTCTCATACTGAGATTTTTGTACTGGGAAAATAATACTGAGATTTTCATAATCATATTTTTGTACTGATATTTTTGTATAAATATTTTCATATTGGGAAAGTCATACTATTATTTTCATACAAGGATTTTCACACTGATATTTTCATACTAGGATTTTTGTACTAGGAAAATCGTACTAAGATTTTCGTACTCAGATTTTCATACTGATATTTTTGTACTTGGATTTCCATACTCGGATTTTCATACTGAGGAAATCATACTAAAGTTTTTCTAATGAATAATTCATGCTGAGAAAGAAAAGGATCATAATGACCTGAGAAAGAAAAGAATTGTAATGAGATGAGAAAGAAAAAGATCATAATGAGCTGAGAAAGAAACAGACCGCAATGAAGCTAATAAAGAAATAGATCAAATAACCTGAGAAATATTTAAAGAGTTTAAGAGTTAAAACTAGAAATTCAATTTTTCATAAATCTCAGATAAATCTAATGAGTTTTCAAGAAGTCAATGTTTAAGTTTAAATGAAATAAAGCTTTAAAGATTTTGAGATTTGAGGAAGTAGGAAAAGTTTTCAAGTTTCCTAATTTTGTTTTCGGTGTTACCAATAAATAACTGCTCAGATCTTTCATCCATTTTTGACTTTCACATACACATAAAAGGTGGATCACTATAAAAATCAATGTGAAAATTCCTATCTTTATTGAAGGAAAATTGTATTAAGAATTCTATCAGAGTTTGAGTTTTTTATATTGAGAATGAGTTTATTTTATTGAGTTCATCATTTTAATAAAATAAGATCCAGTATCATCATATTGGGAAAATAGGATTCAAAATCACTGTAATATGAAAATTGGATCTAACATCACCATATTTGGAAAATATGATCTATAATCATTGTACTAAGAAAATAATATTCAACATAATCAGATTAAGAAAATCAGATCCATCCAAATCGGAGTGAGAATTCGGACTGAGCAATTGGGAAGAAGTTTCCACAAAGTCCTTATTCTTTTTTTGGATTATTTTTTTATAAGAAAACATTGTAAACTGACAGGAGTTAGTATAATCTTACCTATCAGGAGATAGAAGGTGTCTAATAGGTGTTGGCACAAGTTTTATTCACTTATTATTCATAGTGGCTTTCCATAGACCCATGGATGTGGCTATGGAAAGGATGTATGTTCTCACACTGATTCCAAACCTTATTAATCTTTTGTGATTTATTTATTTATTACTGTTGCATGCATTATTATTTACTAAAATTTATTAAGGACATAAATCTTAATAGGTTATATGGATTATGTTTCTCAAAGTTTTGAAACTTATAAAGTGAACAACTTATTCAAACCCCTCCCCTTCTTAGTTATTATTCAATCCTTTGGAACTTTAAAATCCGTGACAAGAATCATATTTAATTCAACTAAAGGAAGGATCACATGATTTACATGAAGAAAAATCCCTCAAACTTCAACAGGAGAAGAATTATAGACATGTGATTCTACCATTGTCCCATTATGAGTTCTCAAAGCTAACTCAAAATGTAATTATTGAGGTAATATGGTGATAAATCTAGAAAATTCTTTATAAATAAAAGAGTGGGTTGATCTAAAATAAAATAAAACATTAGCTACTTTAGAGTGGGTGACAAGTGTAACTATCACCACTTCATTATTGTACCCCCATTTCCCATAGTGATAGAATTTGATTTGACTTCATCTTTGGCCTTAAAAGGTTGTTGAAATTGATTATTAACAACAACCCTTGCATTCGGGAATTGGTTAACATAATGTCCATTTTCCTTTAACTTGAAGAATTGAATTGCGGGAGGTTAATTCTATGTATCATTTTCTTGTTTCACCTCATTAGTGATATTTTTCCCATCACTTCAATAGTAAATTTCCTAATGACCTTCTTCCCCACACATAGAAAATTTAATAGCCCCCTTAATAAAGTTTTATCCATGTTTCATTCCTCACATTGAGCATAAAGGAAAAATCATCTTTTTCCCTATGGTTTTTAGATTTTCCCTTGAATTAATTTTTTCTCTTCTTATCAAATTCATAAGATTGATGGGTAATTCTAATCTCCATATAAACCTTGTGATTTAATTAAATGTTTCCTCATAGCTACTGAAGTCCCATATGGCTAACTCCCTTCATAGAATTAGTTTTTAGCCACTGAAGAATCAATCAACCTTACTCTAAGGTTGGATGATAATTCCCAAATCCTACCTTGAATGTCTTGTAAAATGTTCTTCATAGGTAACCAAAAATTCGTCATTATTTTTTTAAGGTCAAGAAACTCCTTCTCCATATTCATTTGAAGAATACAAGTAAAGTACTTAGTGATAAATAACATCTTTAACTTGTCCCATTCCATGGATCCGATTTCATCTCATTTCCTCGTATTTTTGATGAGATTCCACCATTTATTTTCCTCACCTTCCAAATGATAAACTATGAAAATGACTTTCTCATGTTCGAAACATTGGTGAACTAAAAATATCTTTTTAGTGCTTCAAATCTATTATTTAGCCACTAGTGGATTAGAAGACCCATTGAAAGAATGTGGACACTGCCTCATGATAGACTCAATGGAATGTTATTCCTTCATTTGATAATTTAAAAGTCCTTTATTTTTTCATAGCTTGAGAGAGTTGTGTGAACATAACAACAAGTTTTAGAATTCTAGATCCCATAACATTAAGTTTCTCAAGAGGGTAATCATTGAATTTTCCATTGCATTCAATATTAATGTGGTTTCTTCAGGTTCCATCGATTGACTAAAACAAAAAATCATAATGTGAAAAACACTAACCATTGTTGGAAAACCACATAATAAAGAGAAATTACTTATAAAATATCAATTCAAGAAACCTTAGTTTTTATCCAAAGTTATTTATGATCATCATAAAACCTCTAGTATTATATCCTATACTTATACTTATCAATAGTTTTCTTATTAAGGTTTTCTCATCCTAGTTTCCAATGGTTAAATAAAACTTGATCTGATACCAACTATAAAGGCCCATAATTTTCATATATTGATATTAAATCTAAAATAGTAGAATATTTATAACATAAGAAAACTATGATAGAACCGTATAGGTTTAGTGTCTTTGTAAACTGGGAAACATAAACAAATGATTCATTAAACATCTATATCATCTTATGCTTATTCCTTCATAACTAGAACCCTTTTTGACACATCATACTTAATATATTTCTTCATATCCTCAGGAAAAGAAACATAAGAAAAGGGTGAGCTCATATACTGAGTAATGTTAATCATGGGATATAACATAAGAATAAGTTCATAAGAACATCAAAATAACCTTTTAAAACTATCTCATGCATTTCAAATATCATGATTTCAAGTCATTGGATAAATCCTAGAATTTCATAAAAATAAAAGAATATATTACATGAGAGCATAACATAAGACATTGAATTATGGCACACACATAAGAATAGAAAATAATTTCCATCTTATTTAAGGATCATTTCCAAGACCACCATAGTAGACAAAGTCCTCTACTAAACCAAGTTCACTCCTCTTTCCAGCCCTTCATTATTGAATCGAGTTTACTACCCATTATATTCTTGTCTATCTCATGAGATATAAATATTTACCCAATACATTAGAGTGATATATATGTCCCAATAATATCATAATTAAGACCAAACATATTTGTTCTACAAGAACATAATTCATTCATCATATCAAAACCCATAAAAATAAATGGGTTTCATAAACATCATTCTTTCATATCATAATCCATGTAGAAGAAATTAGTTTCATAAATATGATTCCATATTAAACATAAATCAACCATTGAAATAATATGGATAGTATCCTTTAAAAATATCTTTAATATGGACTAAGTAGCATCAAATATTATTATCAGAAATGGAAAATAATTTTGAGAGATCACTTAAAAATAATTCTTGAGGAAAATATCATTTTTCTTTGAAAAAGTTTTGTTTTCATAAAATTTCATGCAATTTTAAAAGAAAAAAATATCCTTTGAAAATAACCTTTTAATATTATAAGGTAAGATTCAAGTCATTAAGGTGTCATGAAAGCATAAAAAATTGTTCATGCTTTATATGTTAAAAGAAAATTCCTCTTGTAATTTTTCCAGAAAAGACACAAAGTACCACATTAGGAAAATTTAAAAATATTTTAGAAGAATAGAAAAAATATTTTTTATTTTTTTAAGAAACATGGACACGGAAGATAAATATTCCAGAGTAAATACTTGCATATAAATAATCCCAGATACTAATTCAATTGTGAAATTAACCCTTAACTTAGGTCTTATTTCCTTTTTACTTATACAAAAATCCTGCATAATGGTTTAAAGAATGTTAATAAATTATTCTAGAACTATATTAATATTTATGATATCATATATGATACTCTTATAAAATTTTATAACCTATTTTTTAATAATATTATATTATTTTCCTTTATTCAGGTTTTAGCTGCTTCATTTTTCTATGCATGTTTGTCGTATAAGTCTTGGTTATTATTAATAGAATATAGTTACATAATTTCCATAATGATATTAAGATAATATATCTCATGTATATTAATTATATGAATTTTCATAATCATTCTTGAATGGTGAACATGAAAAATGAATCACACCGCATCATGGAGATGATAGGCTGTATGTATAGAAGAATGACGGTATCATTCCCTTAATGATGAAATGGTAAAGAAGTGGATGGGATATATTTTTTCCATAATAGATATAATATTATAATTAATATATATATATATATATATTATTTCCATCATTATACCCATACAAATAAAGATGTGATGAAAAAAATTATACCAAAATCTAGAGATAGTAAGATGTACGTACGCTCGCACGGTGCTTTTTTTCATAAGATGGATAAAAGGCAGAATATGGTTGTTCCATAATAATAATAACATATATGAAAATATGTGATATAATATTTATTACTTTATAATGTAAAAAACAAATAAATAGTAAGTAGAAGAATAAATAATCTTGAAAGAGTCGGTAAAGAAGATTACCTCTTCTTCGACAAACATCCTTTAGATCCCCTCTTAGAGAAACTAGAGTTAGTATTTTGAGAAGAAAATAACCTCTATAATGTGAATAGGGAACTTCATAAGGGAAATTGGTATGGTATGTTCAAGATTTAAGGCTTAATGTTATGTGATGATGTGAGAGAGGAGGTTCCCTTTTATAATTGAGGTGAGGAACACTTTTATAATTTCGAAAAAATATTAATTTATAATAAATTAAATCTCAATCCAAATAACTTAAAAATTACATATATTTGAATCTATGTTGATAAAAGGTTGTAATATCATAAACCAATATATTTTATAGAAATTTTTGTATTATTTTAAACCTTATCATTTGGATTAACCCTTAGTTAACCTATTTTAATTTTAACTAAGGTAACGAAATTTTCTATATAAAAAGGTTGTAATTATTACTTATGTGATGTCAATTAGAGAGAAAATGAAGCATTTATAAAATTTTACAACACATATTATTATTTTTTTGTATTTTTAAATATGTTTTATGATTTTTAAATAATTTAATAAAATATTATTCTAATAAATTATCATTAGTGTCAATTTTGACACTATTCATTACTTGGACTTTCAAAAATATGAATATAACAAGTTAAAACTAAACCAAATATTTTATTATATCCATAAGTGGTTAGGTGAATATATAATTTTTTTATCACATTAATTATCTCAAATTATTTTTATTTTAATATTTTTAATAACATCTATTTGATATTTCCATTAATAAAATAATTACTATATCAACGATGTGTAATTATTTAATATACATATTTATTTAATAAAAAATTAAAATAAAATACCATGATGAAGATAAATCTTTCAGATTTCAGAATAATATTTATAGTCGAATATATCTTTTGGGAAACCCTATATTAAAAATGGTATATTATTTAAAACATTAATGTGACATCTATGAATTTTTATTTAAAAAAATATTATAAATATAATAATATCATCTAAATTGACTAAAAAGTAAAAAATAAATTTATATAATTAAAATATGTTTATTAATTTAAAAATTTATATTTATATTCGTTCATAATATAACTTTTTCCCATATTGACACATAAGGGATATTTAAGACAAAGAAATTTACATTTTTGTGACTTTCATTGATTTAAATATTATATAGGTAATTTTTATTGATAAGTTTCTATTAAAAAACGAAATTTAGATAATTAGGTGTAAAGTTTAGAATTATATTCATCCAATAGAATTTGGGTATGTGTTAGGGTCATTGTAGAGTCTTTATCATTTAATTTTTCACCTAAATTACCTAATTTACCCATTATTGTGGAAACAAAATTTAGAAAGGTTACTATTCATATTGGAAAAAAAATAAAATGGTCCTTTTTCAATAATTTTTTAACTTATGAATATAAATTTTGAATCCTTTTTTCAAAATTAAAAACACATAAATTACATAATTTAATATAAAATAAAATTTGTAAAACACCACGAAAAACAGTTTTTCAGAAAAATGTTCTTTTTAAAACATAATAAATTCAGGTAGAAAATACTTTTCAAAAACCATAATTTAATTAAATATAATAAAAATGAATTATTTAAAATCTAAAACTTATAAGAAACATAATTTTTCCTTGTATATACTTTAAAATAAAATACAATTTTCAATAAATATCAGTAATTTCACTATTCCTTAAAAAATGTTTTCAAAAAATTTTAATTTTAAGATAATTTTAACTTCCTGTATTAAATAATTAAACTAATTTTCTAGATCTTCTAAAAATTAATAATAATGAGATAAACTAATTTTCTAAGAAAATATATTTTTAAAGATTAAAGTGATTTTACTAAAATTGGGTGATTATTTTCTAAGAACATACTAATACATTCATATTGAGTTAAGCCTTTATATTTATTTCATAAATTAATTATTCATATTTATTCAATCAAATTTAATGTCTAGGTCATAACAAACATATAATATTTACATGGTTCATTTAAAATCATAGTTATGTGCAACACAAGATATTAAATAATTAAAATTATTCAAAGAGAAATATTTATTAAAATATTGGGTTGTTACAGGTGGTGGATGTTCTTAATCCTTGGGACCCAGAGGGATGAAGGTGGCTTGTGGAGATGTGATCCACCGATTTCATGGGATGTCTGGGATTTAATATTAATAGAGGTTGTATCCTTGATGATGTACTATTTTGGGTATTGTTTTACATATTTGATTCTAGTACTTTCTCCTCAAGGAGTGTTGAAATACCAACTTGTATCATTTATTTTCCACTATTTTATGAAAAAATCATCCCCTATTGATCTTTATATGATTCCAGTTTCTAGTTTCCAACCCACGAGGATCAGGAATGCCCTTATAGCTTTTTCAGACAAGTTTAGATATTAGTGTACTGGGGTATCCAGGTTGGTTCGTGGAAAAGTGGTATCAGAGGTGCTAGTTTTTCATCTTCCCTTGATATAGGTATACAATTTTGGGATTTCCTAGTAGGCAGGTTGTAGGATTTTCAGGACTTATGAGGCATTTTAGAGAGAGTTCCTATCAAACTATCACTGTAATGTGCCTTAAGTCACCATTGGTGTTTGGGAAAAGTGTCTTTAATGAATTATTTTATCTAATTCTTGTCTTTTTCCTACTGATATAAGTGTATTTATATCCTTACAACACTTTTTTGAGTTTATAATTAATGTATCCATTCCGATGTTTCAATATTTTTGGTTGATATTATGTAGGATCATGCCTCCAAGATGAAATTTGAATTGTACATAGAAGGGATCTACTGGTGAACCATACCAGGAAAAACCTCTAGGGTAATAGAATATTGTTGAGATAGTGGTGCATGTTGTCCAAGGATTGGGATTTGTACTTTCACCCATTCCCACCCAGTCTTCAGCTGTGGAAACTCGATGGGATAAATCGAGAGATTGTTTTCAAGAGTTCCTTCTCCCGAAACCACCATATTTATAAGGATATAAGAACCCTCAAGAGGATAAGGTTTGGTTAAATAATATTGATCCACTTTTTTAGTTCTTGGAATTGAAAAAATCTATATAGGTGAAGTCCTATACCTTTAAGCTATAAGGTCCTAGCAGGAGATGGTGGGATTCGATGATGATAGTGAAGAAACCTGAGCGATTGAAGTGAAAATACTTTAGGTTCATTTTCAATGATCATTTTTATCTACAGTTAGTGGTCTTGGTGAAATTCATAGAGTTTCTTAGCCTCTAGTAGGGTGATAAGACAATGAATAATTATGTAAACTGTTTTTCTGAGCATGTTCAATTTTATCATGAAGAGGTGATGAATTGAAAAATAAAGGCTTTAAGGTTTGATATTGGACTTTGTGATGAAATCTGATCTCAATTATTTATGCTAATGATCACTTCTTGTGTTAAAGTACTAGATAGGGTGCTGATGGCTGAGCTTGAATTGGATACTATTTCAGGGTTGACAGGAGTTCCTTTTTCTTCTAGTAGTAGTTCGTTTATTTCATTTAAAATAAAGAGGATTCATGAGGAGTCTTATGGTTGATCTTGACATTAGGCATGCATCTTCCATACCTCCTATAGTGCCTGATATAGGGCATAAGACATATTTTAGTGTGGAATGGTTGGTCAATCAAAATGGGTTTTCACTGAGGCACCCAAGGTCTATAGTTCATGTAGACTCTTTTGTCATTGTAAGAAGTTATTCCATATCATTTCAACTCTGTGTAGTGGTACGATATCATCAACACCAAAAATTACTACGGTGTAATCAGATGCTTCAAGAACAAAGGGGTTCTAACCACATGCATCTAGAATGAAGATTATTCACAAAGCGGGAGAGTCTCCAGATGAATTGATATGGGTCAAGTGATTATGATAGGTACCATTAATATAGATTTATCTTTAGTGGTTTCTTTATTTGATACTAGTGAATATCACTCATTTTTATAAGCATGTGTTTTTTATTTTCTAAATATTCCTATGGATATTTTTTCTTATGTGATAGATATTACTACTCCCCTTAGAACCAAGAGTGGTTATGGACTTTTTTGTCCCTCCCATGTTTTATCTTTTTTAGAGATTGATATTAGTTTGAATTTTATGGTTCTTGATATGAAACTTCATGATGTCATTTTTGAGTTGGGTTGACTAATTTCTCATAAGGACCATATTGATTGCTATCTTCGGTGGGTATCCATTACCATGCCCAATGAGGTGTGCTGTGTTTTTTCAGGGAGAGTGAGACCTAAGGTTGAGTAGATCTCAACATTATTTTCTAGAAATGGGTAGGGTACTAGCATTTTTTTTGAATTAAACTGATAATCTATGAGTGATGACCACCCACATGTTTTCATTGAATTTCTAGATGTGTTTCCATATAACTACTTTGGTTTTCCACCATTAAGAAATATGGAGTTATCCATTTATTTAGTACTTGATACTCAATCAATATCGATTCTATTTTACTCTATAGACCTATCCAAAATGAAATAGTTAAAAGCTAAGTTAGATTTTGTTTTGAAAAAAGTCTTTATACACTTGAGTGTGTCACCTTGGGAGGTTCCTGTAATTGTTTCTATGAAATAGGATGAGACACTTCACATATGCATACATTACCATAAATTAAATCGAGTTATGGTAAAGAATAAGTATCCATTTCCTTAAATAGATGATTTTTTTGACCAGTTGAAAGGGGACAAGTGGTTCTCAAATATTGATCTTCTATCAAGTTATTACCAGTTCATAATTAACGAATATGACATTTAGAATTCCACTATTAGGATTAGGTATACCCATTAATAGTATCTCGTTATGCATTTTGGTCGGACCAATTCTCATAAAGTGTTCATGGAACTAATGAAACGATATTTCATGTGTACCTTGATTCATTCATGATTGAATTTTTAGAATAAATATTTGTTTAATCTAATATTTAGGAAGACTATGTGTGTTATTTGAGAATAGTTTTAGAAATATTAAGTGATCACACACTTTATGTGATGCTTTTAAATTATAATTTATAGATTTAGGAAGTGTAGTTCTTAAGATATGTGGTCTTGGAACATGTTATTTCAATCGATCCTAAGAAGATGAAAGATGTTATAAAATGATATCAACCACATAATGTCTTCGAGATTAGGAGGTTATTGGGTTTTTTAGGGTTTTACCATAGGTTCATTAAATATTTCTGAAATATTTATTCTCAAATGACTAATCTCACTAGAAGGGACTGAATTTATTATGGGATGAGAAATGTTTTAATTATTTTGAAGAGTTTAAGAATCTATTGAAATATTTCCTAGTATTGAATCTTCTAGAGGCTGGGTAGGGATATTTGGTCCTCTTTGTTGCATCAAGATCAGGTTTGGGATGTCTCATTATATAGGTCGATCAGATAGTAACCTATGGTTCTAGATATCCTAGGCCACAAAAGAAGAATTATATAACCCATGATCTTAAAATTTTAGCCATGATGCATGCCTCTATGATTTAAACGCATTAAATTTTTTAGTGAAAGGTTTATCATTTTTTTTCACTACAAAATATTGAGTTATATATTCTCTAAAAAATATCCAAAACTTCAGCCGAGGTGTTGGGTGAAGTACTTGAAATATTTCGATTTTGAAATAGCCTATAACCCTACCAAGGGTAATGTAATTGCTGATTATTTTAGAAGCAAACTTCAAACCTATTCTATGAAAGAATAACATGAAGAGTGGAATCTAATGGATATATTTTCTTAGTTTCATTTAGGAGTCCAGGAGGATGTGAAAAATGTTGTTTTGAGAAGTGTTTGGTTGACCTCGTCTCTTCTCAAGAATTTTATCTTAGAGTAACAACATGATGATGGATTTTATGGAATTAGGGAATCTATTTATATTACAAATACCATTAGTGAGTGTAATTTCTTTTCTAAGGGTATCCTATGCTTTTGAAACTGGTATATTTTATATTTTCATGTGATAAAGGCTGTGATGGAGGATTACCATCATTTCAGATGGGTGGTGCACCCCAAAAAAACAAATATGTTTTATAATATATGATGAGGATTCTGGTGTCTAGGTATGAGATGAGACATCACTGATTCTTTTAACATTTTTATACCTTCCCACAAGTCAAAGAGGATCACCAAAGTCCTTAAGGTTTTCTTCAACTACTTCCAGTTCCAACTTGGATGTTGGATTAGATTTCAACAAACTTTGTGGTTGGATTTCCAAATACCCCTATATAGAATAATGTGATATGGATTTTTAGTGATATTCTGACCAAATAGGCTCACATTATACCCATTAGTGATAAGAAATTTTAGGATTTGAGAAATCTCTTTGTGAAAGATATTGTCTCTTTTCATAGAATTCCTCATCCTATAGTCTCTGATAGGGATAACCATTTTACTTCTTATTTTTTGAAGGGATTCTAGGAGGAAATGGGATGCCATGTACATTTTATAATGACATATCTTACTAAGATATCCGTACATAATGATCTATTAAAATTATCGAGGACATGATACATGATTTCTTTATTTACTTTGGTGGATCTTGGGATTTCTATTTGAGACTGGTTGAGTTCTCCTATAATAATAGTTACTGGTATTCGATAAAATTGGATCCTTTTGTGGAATTTTATAGAAATATATAGAAATCTAAAGTGTGTAGTTCACAGATTGGTGACTATTATTTGGATTGACAAAGTTTGGTCCAAGAGACGATAATACAGATTTAGTGGATTTATTAGATAATGGTGGTAATGAAGCGCCATTATAAATCCTATGTTGATCATCATTGATGAACTTTATATTTTTTAGTTAGTGATAAGGTGTTCTTGAGAGTTTAACCTTGGTTTGGTCACTGACGTCTTGGGAAATAGGTAATGCTTGCCCCAAGGTTTGTGAATCCTTTTTATATTTTTTAGGAGGCGGGTAAAGTGTATTATCTTTCATAACTTTCACCATAGTTGATTTAAATACAAATTTTTTTTCATGTATCATATATTTGGAAGTATATTTCTAACTCTTATCATGTCGTAAAATGGGGGGATCTTAATGTTGAACATGATTTATCCATGAAAGAGAATCTAGTTAGGATTATTGATTCCAAGGAAATGGTTCTTCATGGGAAGATGATACATTTGGTTCGTATTATATGGATATATGGTTTTTGATTCACATGAGACTTGGGATCATGATAAATTGATGAGAGAGTATTGGAATCATCTCTTTGATATGGAAGCTTCTTGAACAACTTTCCAAGGACAAAATGTGTTTATAATAGGGTGGTTGTAACACCCCATTACTTGATCATAGGTATTTCTTTACCCTTTTTTGGATCATACATTATTATTGGATTGTCTCAAGTTGTTTTTTGGGGATGTTTTGAATTTTTTTGAATCTATTGGGGTTGTTCATGGTTGGATCACGATTAGGAAAACCCATGTGGTTTGGACTAGTAAATAGTGCATCCAAGGTTGAACCACTGGAAGATGGAATATGATTTTTAAAAACCATGTGGTCTATGGAAAGTTGGGTTTTCATGGTTTTTTCATGGTCATTTTAACTATGTGGAAAAACCATGAACCCCATGAAGATGTCGTGTAGGGGTGCATGGTTAGGGAACATGAATGATATTGACTATGTGGGAAAACCAAAAAACCATGAACGTGGGTTTTTAACTTCTAAAAAATTTAATTAAAAATCTGGAGACCCCATTTAAAGATTCCTAAACACCACCACTAAAACTAAATTAGTTCCTTTTATTTATTCTCTAGTGGATTCATTGGTTCTACAAACCTCTTCTCTTGTTAATGGAAGTCCTAGTGGAAGATCTAATCCCTCTCCGATAGGTAAATATCCTCTCTTGTGGTTTCTTTCAATATCTTATTCTCTAATTATTAGATAGTGTTAAATCATCATGTTGTTATTGTATTTAATCTTTTTTTATTGATATTGATTATAGGTTTGATATACTGATCTCCTACACCACTATTCTTTATTGGAAGATCCCACTGTGGGTGTCATGTTGATTTGACCACGTGATTAATGGCATGTAGTTCCATAAATATTTACCCTGAAATTGAAACACATATTTGATTGATTGATTTAAAATTAATTTTTAAATGATTTAAAAACATGTATTTTAGATTTTTGATATTTGATTTTGGAATAGTCATGTAAATTGTGAAAACCCACAATTTCAATGAAATTGAAATTGTTGTGTGGATTTGAGAAAATGATGGATTGATTTGGAAATTGATTTGATGTGATAATATTATGTTGATACTTGAGAAAATATTTATTAAATTGGAAATTTTTTTAAAAGGGTCATGAATTGATAAAAACATGTGATTTGATTTTGAAATGGGAAATTCATGATGAAATATGAAAATGTGTAATTGAACTGTGATTTATGAATTGTTTTGTAATGATTGATTTTCCCATTATTGATTGATTGATTTTTGAATCACATGTAAGCCTGGTTAGTGACTTCCTAGAAATGGAATGATGATTAAAACACTAACTAAACATAGTTCATCATGATTTACCAGAATGTGTCCCCTTATACAGGGGGTTTATTTCAGTGTGCAAACATACCTTGACCCTTGTTGATGAATAATAAGTGTGAGGAGTTTATAGAAAGAAACTAACGTAACTCGGGGCTTATGATCACGGTGCAATATTTTGTTGACTTTTTTATGCATTCATTTTATTAGAGAACTATTTTTTCATGCTAATATATTTATATAATTGTTCAATATAAAATATTCATTTAAGTCTATTTTGATATATCTTCTATCACTTTTATTTGAAAGAATGTTTTTTTTGAAAATATGTAAATGACTTAAAATTCCTTGTTTTATGAAAATTGAAAGAAAAATTAGTTTATTGTTATAGTATTTTTTTATGTAAAACTTGGTTAGGTGAAATGGGATTTTTTATCTCACACCATACCTTTTCCTTTGGGCATTTGTAGATTATCTTTTACCAGGTCAAAGAAAAGGGAAAGCACCACTTGGAGGTGGTAAATGTTCTCGATCCCTGGGACTCAGAGTGATGGAGGTGAATAGTGGAGATGTGATCCACTAGTTACATGAGATATATGATATTTTATCTTGAAATATGTTATGTCCTTGATGATGTACTGTTTTGGGTACTATTTTTACTATTTTATTCTGGTACTTTCTCTTTGAGGAGTGTTGACATACTGAATTGTATTGTTTACCTTCAACTATTTTGTTTCAAAACTATTCAATCTAGATCTTGATGTGATTCCAGGTTCTAGTCTCAAACCAATGGGGATCAGGAACACCCTTCAAAAGATGTCCAGATCGGTCTGGATATCAGTGTATCAGGGTATCTAAGCTGGTTCATGACAACAACATCCGTTAATTTTTATTTTTTAATGGGACCCTTATTATCCTGACCTTTTGTGTCTAATTCATAACTATTAATATGAAAACTAGACCATGTTATTACATTAAAAAATAGTCTCATAACTAACAATTTCAATATTTCTAAGATGAATTGTTGTTTAATTTGTCCTTAAACCTTGAAAAAAATATATTTTTATACTCATTCATCAAACACTATTCATTTCTTTGTTGGATATCATACCTTCAATTCAGTAATATGTGATGATATATATGGTTGAACCTCAACTATGTTTTACAAAATTTATAAATGTTCCTACATCACTATATCACATCAAATTAACTTTACGTTTAATCCATAAACCCCATACTATCACTATTGAATTCTAAATATTGATATAAAGGGAGAGGAACAAGATCAACTTCATAAAAGTAGTCCGTAATGAAGTTACCTAGGCTGAATAAACCACTGAGAGGGGGGGGGGGTGAATCAATGGTATTAATTCTACAAATCCATCAAATTTAAAATTAATCCTGTTGAATCAGTTAAAGTTATTGATTTACTCAATGAATTCTCACTGCCTCACCTTGTGTGTAAATAAATTAAAAATATCAGCACATGATATTTATAAGGTTTATTATAAAATCAATATCCTTTCAATAATGGTTATACTATATACTTGGATTCTCCACTATCATCTACAATTGTTTATAACTAAGGATAATCTAGTCCTAAAAAATAGAGTCTACAACGTTACCTTCAACAATTTCTTCCCAAACTAAAATACACTATGTCCCTATAGAATCAATATTCCACTGGAAGAATCTTTACTTCCTCAATGATTATCTAAAAAAGAAACACTTGAACCTATTAATGATATTCCTCCTCCATGAGCATATGGATCAATAATTACACATGTGTAAAAACATCAAGAACATTGGCAACAACCAATAGTGATTAACACTGCCGGTCTGAAAATTCCATCTAATATAAAATGATCTAAGTCCTAATTCTAAAAAATCAGGATTCAATCCTTCTCTTTTAAATGATATTTTGACTTTAGAAATCTTCTCCCTCTTTGATAATGGAAATTATCAAGCTCTTAAAAAACTATTGCATAGTGTAGTTGATTTCTCTATATTTATCATCAAATCATTGATACATGCATTCAACATACATAGAGGAATAACAACATTGAAAATTAATTTTACCAGCATCATTCTGAATTACCAAGATTTTTGATAATTCAAACTATTTCATGATTCTTAGCATCCAAATAATTTTTAAATATTCATTAAAACTGAGCCATGTTTTCAAAATTTAATATAATTTAAATATGATCTATTATCTCCTTTGAAAAAATTCTAAATACTTGTGTATTTGGATCTTTCAATGTAGTTTTTAGATATCCATGATCTCAACTTTAAATACCCAACAGAATTAGGTCTCATTATTCTTACACTTTAAAAACTTCATGAATCATGATATATGTATCGTGAAATTCTATCATTGAAGGCCCGAATTAGATGCATAATAATATTTAAATACTTAAAATCTTCAGGTATCATTCTTTTCTTACATACTTCTATTAATCATCATTAATATCATATATAAAATACACTCACTTGGCATGAAGTTTCATTTATTGGTGATTTCATGAATATCACATGCAACATGATTTTATTGAGTGCTATGTACATCCAAATTTCATGGTTGATCACCCATATATTTTAAACTTTTAAAAAACCATAAAGTGGATTGATCTTATCACTGATATAGATGCCAAATTTTACCATTTATCAATTTATAAATTAATAGTTATTCACTATCTCTGTTAATCCCATATAACCTCTCATGCATGAATATTATAACACTTAAACATGAATAATTTTCATGAAATGTGAAACTCACCTATTATTGCAACATGAGTGTTCTTTTACATCATTAAATTTTTAATAGTTTTTTCTATCCCTTATGCCCACATTTATGTTCATGGATTGGGAAATTAAATATCCCACTACCACATTGAAATCATTAATTTTAAATTTAGGATGATATTTTTCTAAATATTTATTCTACTCTAGTTGATTTATCATTTTACAGTGTGGAGAATCATCTCATTACCCCAGTCACATGAACTACTAATGGTAGCATCATGAACATGTGGTTAGTTCATCTTACATGTGATGATCACGATAGTTCTGTATCAAAGTAAGATTATTGGTCATGTAAAGCTCATGATATGTTTAAAACCCATGAATTTGGTTATTCTTCTTCATGTAGTTTGTACACCTATGTTCCTATGGTAGGTTAAAATCTTTTCATATGGTTAATTAATTTTAAGAACAGGGTTAGTTAAATATTTTTTGTGTAGTCAGTTTGAAGCTTCACAAATTGTAGTTCAAATATCATTTATGAGGTTGATAAAAAATGATATAGTATATAGAACTAGAACCCTTCACGATAAATAAGATTATTTTATAGAGACATGATTATCATTGTATCATCTTTTATCAAATGAATCAATTTCTTCATGCATTTTTAAATGGGGGAATAATGCCTCAGTGCCCTAAAATCCCACATCATACTTCTGTTTCTGATGGATCCACTTAATAATAATCCACACATTCCACAAGCACTCAAATAGAAATGGATCTAGGTATTAGTTCCCAGATACACCACACACACACCTCTATGGGTCACACCTCCCCACACTAACGCATTGCCACACTTTCATTCCTATGCATGGACCCTTCTTGTTAAATGCACATGCTTACCTACACTATGCCTAATATTATTTCCATCAATGCTATAAAATTGTCTTGTTATATATCAAAATAATTTCCATCTAGTTAGTGGTAGAACCATGTCTTTATGGCTACCCTAATCAATTTTGTTGGGAAATTAAAATCCAAAATACTTAGTAAAATAACTAAGTATGGGAAATAATTTTTTTCTAAATAACGTAATTCTTTTCACCATAATTAATTTATACCAAAATATCAACTTTAATTACGAAAATAAATATGTTTAGAGAATGTTTCATAATTTTATTCATGGTGAAGAATTTTTTTACTTAAAAAACTACCATATGTTATCATCAATTGAAGAATAGTTCATAAATCACTATATAATGTAGTTTTTCCTTAACCATTCAATTATGAAAAAAACATATGGATGAACATAAATAGTTGATCAATATTGAAATCCAATTCCATTACATGAATCCATAATAATCCTCTAATCACTATCCACTCCTCCACACATATTTATATCCTTCCTTATTGACAAAAAATAAAATTCACACTCTAGGATCAACAATCTACCTCTTAGTGTTTTTTTTGAAATACCTTAAAAAACATATTTTATGCCATTATGTTAGCTTTATTTTCTTCCAATTATTGATAATAAAATTAAAATCTATAATATATTTGTATTCTAATCTAACTTTAATCCTTAAAAAATCTTATATGTTTTTCCCTAATTAACCTCTTAAATAAATTTCATGAGATATAGATGATACTGCATGAATTTCATAGAAAATAGTATTTAATTAGACAATTATTTGTTGATGTGTGATAACTTGGTGTATAAAACACGAGTTTAGAACCAAGGTGATCAATTTTATCCATAAAATCTAATACATGTGATTTCAATCTTATAAATTTATTATTTCTCAAATAGGGGCTGTATAAAACAAATTATCAGTGAAATATGTTGTAGAATACACATATGTCAAAAAATTATTAAGATGTTAAAGTATAAATAATGAAACATTCCCTTTGTCTCATCTTTTCATCAAACCACACTTAACCTAAATAATATATTTAAAATAATAAGACATAAGTGTAGAATGTGTGATTGGAAAACCTCATTCCACATATTTCATTGAGTTTTAAGAAATTCCAAATCGCATTAAATAAATTATTTACAAAGTCTTCTTCCATAATGTTTCTACCCCACAAGGGATTTACTCATATTATCCTTATGTTAGTTGAGAAAATCCCTGAGAAATCATTTTTATTATTTTCATAGTAGTCACAACCTCAAGATTCTCTATCATGTCCCTAAATGTCAGTTTGAAACACATAAAAAAATAAGGAATAGGGAGGGAGCTATTTGATTCATTAAAAGTAACCTTAAAACTAATAATTTTAACTCAAAGTGATCTTCTTATATTTTCCAACATCATTAATTTTTTTTCTTGAAACTCTTCTTAACATGAAACTATTTATTCACTTTAGAAGTTAATGAAACCTCAGTGTCATGTGCCAAATTAATCCTCCTCATAATTTCTTCTTGGATTGGTAGGATAGTCATACAACCCTCTAATCCATCCCTAAATCTATTGCATCTCTCACTTCTCATTTTAATTTTTAGGTCACCACTTGTGTATTCCTCTTTATATACCTTGTATCACCTTATTGAACATTTTATTTCCTTTATTTCATTAGAAATCCTTTTAGGTCCCTCCAATTTTTCATTGAATTTGAATTGATCTAAAAAAATCTATACACTATTTATTAACATTACCATCCTCCTAATAATTATCACAAGAATTACCACTGTTATTATTTTTAAATCTCCCTCATTTCACAACATAGTGAATTTATCCTCACAACCGTACCATGCACACCTAAGCCTTGTGACCTTCTAAACTGCATGTAGTACATTGTGACACCCTATGTCACAATTGAGATGTTTACAATAGATTATTTCAATTAATTTTGAAGGAATTATAATTTATTTTAATATTTTGGATTTGAGTTTTATTTTTCCTGAATTTTTAATCTACACATAGTTTAGGGAACACATTTTAAGAGTAACTGTGTGGGTACCATTACCTAGGGAAGTTTACAATTGTTTCTAATTGTACATTATTGTAAATTCATGGGTAATGAAAAATTAGATGACTCTTATATGTAACTATGTGAATCTTCATTTCCTTGAGTTTCTTGGTTCATGGATTTATCATTATTAGGTAAACCATATGATAAGAATAAGTTATGAATCCTTGTTTGGTATGTTCCTTGGCATGGTTAGAACATGGGTTAATGAATTGTGTGAGTTTACTGGGATAGACTGTGTGATGTTTATGGCTTCAATAGGATCCCATGAGGATTTTTAGAGCACTCTTCATCGTAGTAAATGAATTTAAATTTGGTTGTTGTGGAATTGAGGTTGGTATTTTTTTTCTTAAATTGACATGTAATTGAGTTCTTGATAGTTTAAATTCTCTATTTGTTAAATTTAATCCATGTGTTATGGTTTGGTTTATTTTTTAAAGGTGTTCAATGCAGTTTTCCACTTTACACAATTTTTTTAATTATAATTTAAAGCGATTCTTGAAATTAAAAGTGTGTTTAATTATTTTTAAGAATTATTTTAAAGAAAATGTGGTATTTGTGGTGCTTTGACATTGTTTGGGTCATGAAACAAAGTGAGAATAGTGTTTTTTAAACTTTTATATATTTTTCTAGGGAATTCAAGAAGTGTTTTAAAATGTTATTTTTTTTGAAATTATTGATATAAACGTTTTAACATGAGGGTTTTATTTTAAAATTCTTTAACCCTATTTGGGTCGTGATTTGAATTTGGAATGGGTATTTTTATATCATTTGGGATTTTAATGTATAATTTCTTAATTCTTGAAATATTGCTTCTAAAAAGTTTTGAGTGATTTATTTTGAAATATAATTTTAAATGAATTTCAAGATCATTATTTTAAATAATTTTTTAGATAGGGACTTCAAAACATTAATAATAGACTTGGAATTCCATGTATTTTAATAAAGGCATGTTTGAAACTTTCTTTGTCTTACAAATGGTATATGTGTGGGAGTGAGACCCTCTTGATCCCTACTGTAATCTTATAACCCTATGGGGTATTTTTCTTTTTAATTGATTTTAATTTTATTCCAATTGGACTATTTTATATTTCTTGTGTTATTAATCATTTGTGGAGGGGCTGTTGATTGTTAGGGTGTGGGAGGTTACTTGTGAGTTATTATTTTGATATATTGATGCATGTGATTTCTCACCTCCATTTTATATTGGTAATGGGAGTCCTAGTGGGAAAATTAGAGGTATTTATAAGTGAAAAACCTAGTATATATAGTGTGTAAACTTGTGGGGGAGGGGGTTATTTCTTTACTACTCTGAGATGATTTGGCTAGAAGGGGTAGAGGGCCTTGTAAGCAAACAAACTTTTTGTTCCTATGGTAATGAAGGATTTGTAGGGACATTTATTTCTGGATAGTCTGATTGAGCTATTGGGTACATTGAAAGGTTCTATAGTACCATCATAGGGATAATGTCCCTAGTTGAGACCATTTTACTTGAGTCCTAGGAGGTTTCCCATGAAACTTTTAATTAATTTATATTATTATTTAGGATATTTTGATGTTTATTCCTTGTTTTCATTCCATATTATAGATTGGATAATAATATCTTTATTTTTTTTGGTTTCTTTAACTTTTTTGTTTTATTCTAGGTACCATGTTTTCTTTATTTTTTTGATTTGTTTTTTTATTCACTTTTTAATTTTTTATGAAAATATTTTGGAAAGTGGATTTTCAAAGAAAAAATAAATTCTTTTATAATTAATTTTTGGGAAATGGTTTGTTAGAGAAAAATATTTTTTTTATCCTGTTTATGTTTTATAGAGAAAGGAATCCTTCTTGTGTTTGAAAGGTGTTTAGAAATGGTTTTTAATCTTCCCTTATTTCTTGTAGAATATGGAAAAAATAGTTTATTAAAAAGGGATGATGATTGTGAAAAGTGGTTTTTCAATTTATTTTATTTCATTCAATCCAAATTAAAATATTTTGTGAAATGTGTGTGTGTTTTTTCTCTTTTATACTTGTATATTGAAAACCCATTTTAACTTGTATTTTTAAGATGACATTAATGGGACTATCTTTTGAATTTTTTTCACAAACTATGTTGTGCTTACCCACTGGGCTTGATTTCTCTCGCACCTAGTATATACCACTTTGTATATTTTGTTCTTATGGATTAATTTCAGGTGACTTATCTTGAGTCTCCCTTGATTTGGGAAGTGGGTTATTCTATATAATTGGAATGGGATTTGGAGTGTGATCTAGGTCATGTAGAGATTATAGTTAGAAGTTTTATTTTTTTCTACCTTTGGGGTTTTCTATGTACTAGATATTGTATCCCTTATACTTATGAGGAATGATGTTTATTCGTTTATATACCATATGAGTTTCCATGGATTCCACCTTATTTATTATTCAATCTCCAACTGATTCCTTTTATTTATGCCACATACTCTGATGAGGTTGTTTTACAATTGGTCTGGTTGTTTATTCAAAGGTGGAATCATTGACAAATTATATATTCAAGGACCCTAATACTAGTTGTTAGCTTGGGGTGATGTGGAATGATCCTCAGGTATGTATTGAACTAGTTCATGTATCTAATGAATAGATGAATCAGATTGGTTCATGAAAGAAATGTATTATAGGATTCCCTCTTGTTATTTGGGGTGTTTATGGGTAGTCTGGAGACTAGGATAATCATCAGGACCTAAGTGGATTGTGTGGTAAAGTTCTTATCCATCTCTTCATTTACTTAAATCTTTACTTTCCATGGGTGTATCAGTCTTGAGCCTTGATTTTATTTTCATATTTGGATATGTTTAAGGGATTTTGATATGTTGTGTTGATGCTTTGATCCGTGTTGAGTGTATCAATGATTTTAGGGTCTAGTTTGAGTTGCATAGGTGAAAGTGGTGAATGAACCATGACTCCACAACTAGCATTCACAGTCTAGTAAACCTCAAGATGCATGGTTAGCACATGGTTTACCAACCTATGCGGCCAAACCATGCACAATGTAGTTCTGACTTTAGATTTATTATCTTTCCCACTACTCTCCATATTTATTCTAATAGAGTATTCCAATAGCATGTTATCATATATGGGAGTTTTCTTGGTGTTTTTTTGGGAATTGATATGGTTTAATGTTGTTTTATATGAAAATTGTGATGGCGTGCTAAGTTTTTTCCCTTGAAAATTTTGTTCCATGTAATGGGAAATGGTTTTTATAATGGAAGAAATTAATTTGATGTGGTTTTTTATCTTTGAAACCCATATTTAGTGGTTTGGAAGTAATTTTTCGTTTTTTGTTAAAAACCAAGATAAATTTTGTTTTAAAAGTGGGGTTAAGGAAAATGTTTTACAAGGAAAATAATTTATGCTAAAAATGTGAAATTTTGTGAAAGATTTAATTCTTAATCTAGAAGTTTTAATAATTTGTTAATGAAATCATTTTCAAAGAGTTATTTTATTTCAAAATAGTATTTTGAAAAAATTAGAAATGAAAAAGGGTAATGATGATCAATGAATTTTATGGTCTATTTTAATGGACATAAAATTTTTTAAAAAAATTAGTTTTTGAAATAGATTTAAAAATTATTTTAGAAATGATTTTGAGCTTAACTTTTTGTGAAAAATTATGCAATGATTTTGAAAAGGGGGGGTTATACCCTAGATTAAATGATTTTGATATTGGTGGATCTCATTAGAGGTTTGAATTTTTTATAAGGTAAATTGTTGAAAATAGTTGTGATTTCCAATGAGATTGAAAAATAAGTTTCAAAATTGGATTTCAAATGATGTTCTGAAAAGGAAATTCATTTAGGGATTTGAAATGAGTGATTTTATTTTTCCCATTGGTTATGGTATTTATTATTTGTACAAAGATCCTAAGTATCTAGGATCACGTCTCATGTTATTTTCTAAGTGTCTCTCAAAAATAAATTTATGGAATATTGGGTGTTGTTTCTAGGGGTGATCATTGTGTCGTCACTTCCATTTTACTGATTTGACCTTATCTATTCATAGCTCTTCCCATTATGCAAGTGGATTTGGGGATTTAGTGACTTCTTTGTGTTTAAAGGATTCTTGGGTCAGTGCTCTTCCTCTCTTTATGTTGGGTCAACTAAGAAGGTTTGTAGTTTCCTTTTAGTTAGATCCTTTTTAGGATGTGGCTTGGTAGTGAATCCTTGTAGATGTTTTTAGGGAATCCCGTGTGGTTTCCTTGAATGTTTATTTTATTCAAGGAACATCTTTTGGTAAATTGTGTATGTTTGAGTCATTAGATTGAATATGTAAATGTATTTTTAGACTAATGTGTAAAACATCCAGCTTGCGTGGGTATATTTGGGTTTTTAGGATTTGGTGTATACATTGTTATTTCAGTTTTATTGTTTTGGGGCTTCCAGTGTTTTCAATTTCCAAGACTATTTTGAGGTCAGTTTCTTATTAATATGGCTATGACTGACCCTTGGGATAGTGCTTGGTTAATTAGGATGGATGCTTCATTTAGTCCATTGATCACTAGGTAGACTTAGGTTTATGTGGTTCACTATTGGAAGGTGTTCTGAGATTTAGGTCCAAGTTTACCCAATGAGTATGATGACTAGGGTCAAGAGCCCATTTCATTTATTGGTGTGGCATCTTCATGAGTTATCCATTGTGGAAGTGATGTGTGATGATCTTGATGATGGGTCGACCTTATTGATGTTGAGTTCCTTGAGGTTTGTTTTCCTTTGAGGAAGTGGGAATCAATTTCTTAGAGGTTCCTAGGTGTTCATTTTAGTCCTTAAAGATGTGTTATCATAGTGGATGTTTTATTTCAAGGTATGTTTTCATTTGATAAACTATTTAAGAGATTTATAAATGGTGGGGAGAGTGATGCTCAGTCTCGATCTTCTCTGGATCTTATAATAGTGATATTAGTTGACCTTGTCTTAGAGATATCTCCTGATTTTGTGGAATTAATGTTTTGGAATGGAGGAATAATTGGTGTTCAATAATTTACTTTAGATCCCCTCTACTTGTTTTTTATCCAAATCACATTGTTCTATGGGGTGTGATTGTGATTTTTTTGGTCAAATCTATATTTATGAGGGAATTTTTGGGGTTAGAATATGGCATGGTGGGGAAATTATAACACTCCATGTCACTATATAATTATTTCTAATTAATTATTTTAATTAATTTTGGAGAAATTTTAAATGTTTTAATGTTTGGGATTTCTGTTTTATTTTAAACAATTTTTTTCTTCTGTACACAGTTTAGAGTGAACAGTTTAGGTGTTACCATGTATGCACCCTCACATGGGGATTTTTAAGTTGTATTTGAACATGCGTGGTTTGACCTTTATTGGTAGCATACATTTGGGAGACCCTTAGTAGAAACCATGTGACACTTCCTAGTTAAAATAGTGGATTTCCTAAACACAACTATATAGTGGTTTTGATTACCTTATCATGTATATAGGTAGATATTCAAGATGTTTTCTTACAATTATAGTGCATCCAAAATTTAATGGTAATGTATAAAGATTAATAGTTGTATCAAAAGTTTATAGAATCTCCTAGGCTATAATGAGAACCTAGAAATACTATGACATTAATCTTAAACAAAGATCCAATGGTCTATATACAACTTACTGACTAGACACAATAGATTTTTGATTCTCAAGTGCTGGGGGATCATAATAAAATAGAATTATTCTCATAAAGTTATCACTTGGTGATCTCAAGTAGTGAGATCATGAGAGAAGACCCGCCAATAGGAACACAATATGTTTTGGGTGTCATTGGATGTTCTTATCTACAGAAATGTGCAATGGTATCTTGACTTGAGATCATTTCCAATGTGTTCCATTTGATATTGTACTTTTATGCAAGGTGGAAACCATGATGATGAAATCATGGAGAGGAAATTTGTTCTAGGTGCGTCATTAGTGGCATGACATTGGATGAATGGTCAAGAAAGGATTTGTCGCTTCCAGGTTAAAGAAGTTATATATCTTATGATATATTGATCAGGATGGTAGTGCCTAGATAAATCCATGTCCATGGTAGTCCAAGATAAATCCATATAGTCAGATCAACAAATAATAAAGAAATAAATGGGTGATGACACGGGTGTGAATACTACTTTATGTGATATTAAAGACAAAAAGATTATATTACACGATGTGTGTTCGTAGGCTGGTTGTCACTTCTCTGACAATCCTTATATCTTTAGGGGCCATGATGGATTGCTAGATCCCACTCTTGGTATGTGAATGGTATTCATTGCTATCAATATAAGGGCATAGAGGTTCACACATACCAGAGTATTCGAGAATCTGCCCTATTCTGTTGAATAAGTGTTTTGGACATGGTGGGCCCCACTATCAGGGTCTGGGTTTTATCCAAGGAGACACGATCACCAATGTAATAAATAAATCCACATTATTCAAGTTAAGAATAATGGTAATTGAATTTATTAATTAAATTTATTTACAAGTTTTAAATTAAATAAATGAAAATATAATTTGATAGAATATTAGCATAAAATATTCTAGATTCATTTAATATTTATGATAAGTATGAGCCGAGTTAATGGCTCAATTATTATCACATAATATATTTATTATACTATAGTTAAGCGATAATAATAATAAATTATATTTATGTCTTAGTATATTAGTTTTAATATCATTTGTATATAGTGTTAATTATTCAGGGGTCCAGGAGGCAATGCTGGATAATTTTTTAACACTCTATAAATAGAAGAAGAGAGGCACATGCCAAGTACTATTCATGGACTTTATCTCTCTTATTATCTCTCTACCATGTTATATAGAAGGGGTCCCTAGATCTAGGGAGTTCAGATCGAGCTCCCTCTCTTACATTACAAGCAAGGCAGTGTAGTGATCATTGGAGAATCAAAGGAATCGTCGAAACTCCATGATAACACCCAGATTACTATGATTGGCAATTCCCTAGATTTTTGAAGCATGTGTGGAATATATAGAGGAATTAGGATTCAGATTATTTGAGAAAAAATCACCAATGATGAGGATACATCGACCCAGAATTTGCATCTGAACCATGTATTTTATGCTTTTAATTTTGTGCTTAATATTATTCATGTGAGATCCTCAGCTTAAACTGGGTAGTAGTTCACTGATGATGATGAGTTCAGGTCATTAATCAGTGAAATTTTTTAAAATCCCATATTTCGGGGCTTCCACTGCATGTCTAGTACCTTTAATTGGTATTATATAGGCGTGTGATTATTTTAAACCAAGAAAAGTTTTTATTTTATTTAAATTTATAAATGTTTCTCATTCAGATAACAATGCCACATACCGTATTTGAATCCGACATCGAATGACCATTCTACCATCATATAAAGTTTTAGATTAGATTTTAAATGATAGTAATATAGGGTTTTTAAGACGAAGAACACATATATTTATTTATATGTTTATAATCCTGAATGCAGTGAAAAATTAATTTCTAATGAATTCAATCACTGGATAGAATTCATATCATCAGAATAGTATTTTAAAATTAATTTTAATATTTTTTTTGGTATAATAATAATTTAATTCTTCCAGGATAAGATTATTTAATTCCAAAAAAAATAAAATTATTTGATTGATGGGATGAACTTTGGAACAAAAAAAAACTTTCAAATAAGTCCTACTGGTTAGACACTAATTTTGTTTAATTAAAAAAAACAAAAGTTGGTTTATGAGTGGATTCCCTGTCCACATGTAGTGGCCCTATATGGGATAACTCCTCAAGATAGACACCATAGGTTGACCCTCATCTAGTGTCGCTTCCCTTCACCCGATGATAGAACCCGTCGAGGAACCTCTATCCATCATACTGCCTCTGCCTTGAACCGAGCAGCCCGACTGCCCATTAGAACCCACCCGGTAGAGCTCCACCAGTGATTTGTGCTTCTGGTGAGCACCTCCACTCCACTATAGAGATATACTCCTAGATTCCCCTTCATCATGTGGTCTTGAGACCACATTAGTCCACCTCATCCTGTGTCTAAGGACCAATCAATGCATGTTGGGTGGGTATTTATTTATTTAATTATTTAATGTTTTGTAATAATAAATTTAATTAAAAGGTGATCTGAGTATAGTCTCAATGTCATTATATGTATAAGGTCATTCATGTCCAATTCATATTTTTATTGTATACTCCTCATTCCCCCCTCTCATGCGAGTGTGTTTTGTAGTATAGTGACAAGATGAGGCGTGAAACACTTCACACCAATTTAGGATGACACACCAAATAAGAGCATGGTGCATTGGATGGGAGGTGTTGCAACTTGAGTCACAAGTGACACAACTCAAGGTATATCCCCTATGGTATATGTTGATCCATTATTCACACAATGGATCAACCATTAGGATCATATCATGATCAGGTACTCATTTTATTTTTTCATGGTCAATTATTTTGTGAATGTGTATATTAAGCGTGATCACATAGAATTATAAACAAGCATGCATAGATAAAATGAACATGTGACATTATAAATTTTTTATTTATAAAATGGTTAGTTTTATGTGTGATCACATAGTATTTACAAATAAGATAGAAAATTATTTCTTTCATCACATTAATAACACAAAAACCCTCAATGAAATATTAAGTCTAAACCACCTTCCATCATTCAGATTTGGAAAAAAGTGAGTGTATGGGGTTCCGGTCTTGACATAAATGAGGGTACCTCTTACTATTGGGGAGTTCATATGAGAGTGGTTAGTTTAATTAACTAAAGTTATTGTAAGGATTGACCATAGATAAATTTCTATCATTTTAGAGGAAAACATTTATTAAATCAAGTAATGATTTTACAAGCTGTGACTTCACTACACTGATCAAGGAACCCTGAGTTAATGCGGTTGACTAGTCCAAATCCTACCTTGAACCCTCCAAATAGTGGAATAGACATAACTTGTAGACTATGAGGGGAGGTTCATGGATCCGTGCCACTAGAATACTCAAGAAACATAGTATTCTAATTATAGTAATGAAGGAACCTAGAATTCGATAAAATAGTGGGATAAATTTAATTAATAAAAAAAATGTATAAAATGGAAATTAGATAAAAAGTACTAATCAGATAAAATTTACTTTTGTATAAAATGGAAAGTTATAGCATAATAAATAATTGAGATAAATAATGGACAAATTAAATATCCACATCGGAATGAGTATCCAAGAATAGTACTGGAAATTTCACATAGTACTATGATATAGGAAACTCAAGGTGGTAGTGTCCCCCACACCTATTAAGTCACCTCAAGAAGTAATGGTGAAAAATTTGTTATAGTAGACTCATGTATAGAGCATATGATGGTTATTTCATCATGCTATAATCATTGTATAATTCTATTTGTGGTCTCTACATCAGGACATATATGATATAACATGTAGTCTCATCTCTAAGAAGTTTTCTATGAGAAAGTGATGCAAGATATGAATAAGGTGATTATTACACCGACGTGTGTAAATTGAAAAATGTATCATGATATCTCAATGGATCTATTTCTCATATCATTATCACCTATTTACTCAAGTTTCGTTTTAGGTTACAAAATGAATAATATACAGTAAATTCTTTATTAACTATTTAGGTAAGGATCTACAATTAAATAAGAATATAAAATATAGATTAATATTTAATTCTTATGGTGACCAAATTGAAAGGCATGGAAAAATGGCCAATGAAAAGTAATTCCTGAATCACATTTTAAATGTCCTTAAATGAAATAGGTTTTAATAGAGTTTATATTATTTTTATATCATAAAAATAAAACAATGGAATTTTAAAGGAAATTAACTGAATTTAAAAAACAAGTTACTACTTCTTCTTCAGGTTTATTCGTCAAAGTAAAGTGCAATGATTCATTTTTTTTATTATTGGGTATCTAATACTCTATGTCTATGACATATTTTTATTTAAATACAATAACCAAGTAATTATATAAATCTAAAGACCTAGAAATTCCATGTATTTTTTTTATTAAATGGGAATTTTACGAGTCTGAAAAAATTGAAGGCGCATGATTCCGAGGCCCGGTGTTCCTAGAATGAATTTATGAACTTTTTTTGGGTACGTTCAGTAAAGGTGCGAGGGGGTTTTTGTAACTTTTTAACTGGTAATCATAATTGAAATTCGAGGGCACCGTTGAACTCACAACGCTGGTATTCCCTTATGGGGACCTTCACCTCGACCGTAGTAGGTCGAGGGTGAAAGATAAAATTTGGGTTTTTTGTGGAAATAAAATAAAATAAAATAAA
Source organism: Viscum album (assembly GCA_963277665.1). Taxonomy (NCBI): domain Eukaryota; kingdom Viridiplantae; phylum Streptophyta; class Magnoliopsida; order Santalales; family Viscaceae; genus Viscum; species Viscum album. Next base: position 51,103,030 of record OY728161.1, on the reverse strand, counting down.
GTTTTATTTTATTTTTCATTTTGTTGAAACCTCCCATGTGGATGGTTTAAAGGTGGGGACCACCTGAACTAAAACCTCCCACATGTTTGTTATGAAGGTGGGGACCACTAAGCCTAAAACCACCATTTTGAATTCCTAAAGGTGGGGACCACCCGAACCCTCATAATTAGAGAAAACCACTCAACTCCCCTACTTTAAATTTTTCCAACACCATTCATTAGTTGGGCCAATTAATTTTTCTAACATGGTACAATTAAATGAGCCAATTAATTATGACTACATGCTAACATAATGAATCTAATTAATTTAATTATATTGGGACCTCATTGTTTGGGAGGATTTTTGGTTGGAAAAGAAGTTCCTTGGTGGGAGAAATTTTTCCAATGAAGAATTCCATCGAAGAATGTTCTTCAGAAATCAAGGATGGGGATGATGTACGAGCCCAACATCGAAGCGTGGTTTCAGAAGTGACGATCATTGGAACCATCTTCACCTTCTTAGACTTCTTTCTCGTGCCAACATCAATGAACCTTTGAGGCAGGGTGGTTGTCTGAATTTCTCCCCCTTACCAGTTCTTGATAATTCATCGTAAAAATCAGAAAGATATTATAGCCTCTAGCTACCTCTCTAACGCAGAGAGTGCAGGCCAAACAAATAAGGCCCGAACTCTCCATAAATATTGTGTTTAATTTTTGTGTTCTTCGCGATGGAGGAGGATGGCATCCAACCTCAGTGGGTCATGTGAACGGCAGCTGGCACCACTGTCGGCCGCGACAAAGGTGACAGCGCAACGACACCGCCCTGCAGCCTCACCACCTCGCGGCCACCGCACCGCCCGAGGCCACTGCCGACCGAGGCCTCTGCCATCTGCGGCTGCTGTCGCCCCATGACCCCACACTTTTCGCGGCCCCCACCGCCCCTCAGACACCATGCCGCCTGTAACCTCTGCCGCCCGTGGCCACCGCCGGCCCGTAGCCTCCACCGTCCACGGCCCCCGCTGCCCAGCAGCCTTCACCGTCCGTGGCCCCCGCTGACCTGTGGCCTTGTGCCGCCCATGGAATCGCCATCCCGCGGTTCTTGCGGCCTTTCCACCCTATGGAACTCCGTGCCCCCCGCAACCTAGCCATCCTGCGGCCTCACAGTCCCCGTGACTACGCCACTCTCACGGCCTCAGTGCCGCCCTCGCGGCCTCCTCACCTCTCTCGTGGCCTCACACTGCTCTGCGGCCGCTGCACCACCAAGCGTGGGCCGGGCTGGACCCAGTGGGCTGGGTCAACCCAAACAAGGTTGGGTCGGCCCAGGCCGGGTCGGGCCATGTCGGTCCGACTGAGTCGGACCGGACCCGGACTAGCTACGAGCTTTTCTCTCTATCGACCATAACTTTTTCACCAGGTGTCCATTTGACAAACTGTCAATGGTGTTGTAAACTTTGAAGCGAGACGGTCCCTTTGGTACACCCACTTGAGATTTGGATAATTTTGGGATATGGTCGGGTTGGATCGAGCATGAATTCAACTGGGCCCTCGGGACTAAAAGGCTAATAACGAATAGACCGGGCGTCCGATTGACGCACCGTCTATTGCATTGAGATCCCTATGATGTGTTAGTACTTTGGGATACTTTTTCATGGGACTTAGTGGTAGTTGGAGTATCGACCAATGGATTGAGAAGTATACCCTCCCGGAGATGATCAAGCTTAGTGCAGGAACCCAGTTGCTGGCTGTGACGTGAATAATGAAGAGTATTATTGTGTGGGTCAGCACCTAGAAATCCTGTGTGGGTCATCACTGAGCGATCCTATGTGGGTCTGCACCTAGAGATCCTATGTGGTTTAGCACTGAGAGATCCTATGTGGGTCAGCACCTAGTTATCCCGTGTGGGTCAGCACTGAGTGATCCGGTGTGGGTCATCAGAAGAGACTCTTAATAGAGTAAGATGATTCAGTAGTTACATGTAATCATATCTACTACTGTACCTAAGAAATACCTGGTGTGATATGAGTCCGTACCTAAGAGGTACTTTCATTTTTGGTAATACCTTTGTGGTATTCTTCTGTGTGGTGTACTTGGGTGGTACTTACCTTCGTGGTGTTACTTCCTTTATGGAACAGTTGAGCTTTGGGCTTTTGAATTGGACTCTTCATTTCCTCATGATTGAGATGGGTATACTTGATAACTTAGTTATATGTATGGGAATATACCTAAGTAGGGTTATAAGTTTATTTCATGCTTTGTGGTTTATCCTTTGTGGATTTTGTGAGACCTTTAAGGTCTAAGGGTCCCTAATAAGTATCATTATACTCACCCCTGCATGGGCTATGCCCGCACTTCATTGGGTTTGGTACAGAAGACAAACAAAATTGACAGAGGACGAGAGTACCAGAACTGGGGGTAGCTCGGAGGTTCACCTTAGACGAGGCATACCGCAGAGACGACTGATCGAGATCTGTACCTTCCCTTCAGGTAGGATCCTTGGAGGGTGTTCACATGAGATGTTCGAGTTCACTTGTACTTTGAGTTTCTTGTACTTTCTAGTTGGGCTTGTATTTTGGACCTTTTACATACTTCACTCACTCTGTTTTCTATTCAGTTTACTTGAGTTCGTATCTTGCTGTGTGATTGGTTGTGTGTGCTTACAGGTTATAAAGGTAATGCCTTCCCAGTTTTAGATAATACGCCTTCGGTTCTGGTCGCTAGCCCCTAGCCTATGGAAGGTGAGCTTGGGGTAGTCACGACACAAGCCCCGGGGGACAGGTTATGACAAATTGGTATTAGAGGAGTCGATTCTATCATAGAACATATGACTCTAATATTTATTTTTAATGGAAATGATATTATGTGTAGTGAGTGTGGTTATCAGTATAGAGAATCCAGTGTTAGTGCGGCAGCTGATGTATCCATACACTAGCACCCTGACTTCTGAATTCTGACTCAGTGAACGAAAACACTGATTGAATTTGTGTTTTTCAAGAGTTTTCTTTGTGATATCTTTGAGTCATCTCACCAGGTATAACTTATTGACCATTGAGAACCTGTTTCTTTTTAGGATTCCTCTACGTAGACAACCATCGAAGTTCCCGAGAATAGTATGTACTGATAACTCACCGAGCGATGAGGCCTTGGTTGAGGGCCCTCTTCCAGTAGAGGCACCAGCGGTACCATTAACCATTGGGCCACCAATGCCACCAGCCCTAGAAATAGAGGGTTCATGACACTTGAGCACATTGCATGAGTTCCAACGCCAGAGGCCATCCAGGTTCAGGGGAGGGATGAACCCAAAAGCGACTGAAGATTGGCTGGAGGCCTTAGTGATAGTATTCCGATTGGTAGGGACACCAGCTGATCTCATGGTGATCCTTGCCGCCAGCCTTCTACAAGAAGCAACAGACAGATGGTGGAGCTTGATGCTACAGGTTCACGAAGAGGTGACACTTCTCTGGGCAGAGCTTGAGGTCCTTTTTCAGGCATAGTTTTTCCCAGAGACTCTTTGCACAGTGTGTATATAAGAGCTTCTTCATCTACAGTAGGGCAGCATGACTGTGGCTCCATACTTAGAAAGGTTCACTAACCTCTCACGCTACTCCACAAATATGGTGCGAGACCCATTCTTCAGGTCCCAGACCTTTGAGCAGGGGCTCAGGCAAGAGATCAGTGTTTCGATGATTTCTCTTAGCATCCTGACATAGGCAGGGGTGTTAGAGCGAGCCCTCTTAGTGGAGAGTTTTTTTTCTGAGCAGTCACCAATAGCGAGACCCACCCCCAAACATCACATAGTAGAGTATTCTATAGCTGGCAGTAGACATATGTCACAGAGGTGCAAGAATACTAGACCTAGAGGTGGATGACCGCATGACTCAGGATCGGTTGTGCGGGGTACCCGAGGCAAAGCCAATCATTCCAGGAGCGGGCAGTGTTACGCATGCGGCGGGCAAGATCACATGGCTCGTGTCTGTCCGACCCGCCGTATGGATGATCAGAAGACGACTGAAGGACCACCCAGGAAGAGATAGAGGTTTGAATGAGGTTGTCTGCAGGGATTAGGCAGACATGGAAGAGGAGCTGTTCATGCAGGTGATGGTGGGTGACGATTTGAGATGTTACCTCCACCACCACCAGGTGGTCCACCCTGACCACAGAGAGTAGGAGGATAGGGGAGAGCTCAGCTTCAGGTAGCTAAGGCCTACGATCACGGTGCTCCGGAGATGATATGAGGTATGATATGTGTCTACTACACCTTAGTTGCAGTACTTATAGACACATGTTCCAGTCATTCTTTTATTTCTACTGCCCTCATTTGGAGCTTGGATCTTTAGGGCTAGATAATCCTACGGGAGCAGATTCGATGATTACGCACTAGTGCCGGCAGTGTAATCTTACTCTAGGAGGCGAGAGCTTTAGCTGGAATCTCCTAGTAGCAGCGTTGATTCTTTACGATGTCATCTTGGGAATGGAATGGTTATCTATAGTCCATGCTCAGATTGACTATATTAGACCCAAAGTGCTGTGTGTCCGCATGGATGGGACTAGGTTTACCTTCACTGTTGAGAATGGAGCCTTTGCATCACGGGATGGACTTACCCAGAGGAGAGTGTAGTTGATCAATCATAAGTTGGCTATCCTTACCCTTGAATCAGTTGATGTGGAGATTCCGAGTTATCCTATAGTGGTGGACTAGTATGCGAATGTTTTCCTTAATGATGTCCCGGGTCAACCTCCTTCAATAGAGGTAGACTTTTACATTGAATTGTACCCTGGGACGACACTGATATCTACAAAAGCATATCCGATGGCTCCCGCGGAGCTTTGTGAGCTGCGGGTACAGCTAGAGGACTTGCAGAAAAAGGGATTCATTCGACCCAATGTTTCTCCTTAGGAAGCTTTGATTTTGTTTGCCAAGATGGTGGATGGGAGCTTGAGACTTTTTGTTGAATATTGGAACCTGAAATAGCTGACCTTGAAGAACAAGTACCCACTTCCAAGGAATGATGACCTCTTTGATCAGTTGAAAGGAGTACAGTGGTTCTCAAAGATAGACCTTAGATCAGGCTATCACCAGCTTAGAGTATGGGATGAGGATGTGTGGAAGAGGGATTTCAGATGTCGGTACGACCACTATGAGTTCTTAGTTATGCCATTTGGCATTACCAATGCTCTAGTAGTGTTCATGAGACTCATGAAGAGGATCTTTCACCCATACCTTGATCACTTTGTAGTAGTCTCCATCGATAAAATACTGATCTACTCGACCACTGTGGAATGTATGCCTATCATTTGTAGATAGTACTGGACACACTCCGAGAGCACCAGCTTTATGGTAAGCTCTCAAAGTGCCAGTTCTAGATCCGAGAGGTTAGCTTTCTAGGATATTTCATCTCAGAGGATGGAGTTTCAGTGGATCCAGTGAAGATTGAGGTGGTACTTGCTTGGGAGCCACCCAAGAGTGTGACGTAGGTACAGAGTTTCTTAGGATTGGTCGGATACTAACATAGATTTGTGCCAGATTTCTCCCGAGTTTCATCAACTTTATTAGCATTGAAAAAGAATGGGAAACCCATCATTTGATCAGAGAGATTCCAGTGGATTTTTTAGGAGATGAGGCAGAGGCTGACTAGTGCCCCCATCTTGAGGCTTCCAGAGGAGGGCGTAGGGTACGTAGTCTACTGCGAAACATCAGGGACTAGGCTTGGATGTGTCCTAATGAAGGAGCGAGTAGTGATCACATATTGTTCTCGATATCTGAGACAACATTATAAGAACTACGCTACCCTTGACCTGGAGTTAGAAGTAGTGGTATTCTCCTTGAAGATGTGGCGACACTATCTAATAGGCAAACATTTTACAGTCTACTAGGATCATAAGAGTCTCAGGTATATCTTCTCTCAGAAGGACCTAAACCTGATACAACGATGTTGTATTGAGTTCCTCTAGGACTTTGACTTCGAGATATTATATACTCCTGGGAAGGGGAATGTTGTAGCAGATGCACTCAGTAGGTGATCTGGTATACAACTGCTAGGTGAGGCGACAGAGCAGTTGGCCGCTTTACAGATATCTTTTTTGGATCGGGATGGAGCATCATTTCTTCAGTCTCTTGTAGACACTCCACTAATCCTTCAGCGATTTATGGAGGTGTAACGTGGGGACACTGACTGCGAGGCTCGATGTGCTCAAATATCCACAGGGCAGGCACCTGATGGATTTTCTGAAGGTGGGGAGCACGTCATCCTCTTCAGAGGACATACCATGGTACCAGTGTCTCTTTGGGAGGAAGTGATAAGGGAGTTCCACACCTCCCCTATAGAGGTACATCCAGGAGTGGCGAAGATGTACCAAGATCTCTGACGATATCACTGGTGGCTGGTAATGAAGAAAGTAGTAGCAGAGTTTGTCTCTCAGTGCCTCACTTTTCAGGAAGTGAAGGCGGAGCATCATGTACCAACAGGATTGGTTCAGCCTTTAGAGGTTCTATAGTGGAAGTGGTATGAGATATCCATGGACTTTTTGACAGGACTTCCATGTACATCTAGAGATCATGATTCTATTTGGGTGATCGTCGAACGACTCACCAAGTCAGCCCACTTCCTACCGATCATAGAGCAGAGTTCAGTAGAGATCTTGGGATGCCTCTATGTGCAAGATATTGTGCGGCTACATGGAGTACCCTCGACAATTGTCTCTGATCATGATGAAAGTTTTACTTCCCGGGTATGGAAGGGGTTACAGGAGGCTTTCGAGACGCAGCTTTATTTGAGCACCGCATTCCATCCTCAAACAGATGGTTAGACTGAGCAGACCATTCAGACCCTCGAGGACATGCTGCGTGTTTGCGTCCTCGACTTCGGTCACAACTGGAAGGATCACTTGCTTTTGGAAGAGTTTTCATAAAACTATAGCTATCACTCCACCATTGGGATGGCACCTTTTGAGTCATTGTATGGACGACCTTTCAGATCAGCTTTGTGTTGGACTAACACAGGGGAGTCAACACTAGTGGGACCAGAGATGGTACGGGCTACCATGAAGAATGTTGAGATCATCCAAGAGCGGATGAAGACTGCACAGAGCAGGTAGAAGTCTTATGATGACAGGAGACGAAGACCTATAGAGTTTGAGGATGGTGACCGTGTCTTTCTACGGGTCTCACCCTGATGAGGTTTTTAGAGATTTGGCCAAGGCGGCAAGTTATCTCTGAGATTCATCAGACCTTTTCAGGTCCTCAGTAGATTTGGCGAGGTGACATACTGCTTAGCACTTTTACCATAGTTACACCAAGTGAACGACATCTTCCAAATATCCCAGCTGAGGAGATATGTACACGACCCTTCCCACGTCATTGACCACAGAGAGTTGGACGTCGACGATGGGGAAAATTTTACGAAGTTTCCAATTGAGATTGATGATTGACATGAGTGGGTCCTTCTTGGGTAGTCGATACCTTTGGTGCACGTTCATTGGCAGCACATGGACCTACAAGAGATCACATGGGAGCGGGAGGCTCATATTCGTGCTCAGTACCCCCACTTGTTTTCCTAGTTTGAGTTGTGGCTTATGGGGAAATAAAGCCCTGAGGTGGGGAGAATTTAAATACCTGAAAATTAAATGTAATTTTTTTTAAATGAGAATTTTACAAGTCCGCAAAAATTGATGGTGCATGATTCTGAGGCACGGTGTGCCCGAAATGAATATCTGAACATTTTTCAGGTACGTTTAGTAAACGTGTGAGTGGGTTTTTGTAAATTTTGAACTGGTTCTCAGAATTGAAATCCGAGGGCACCGTTTGAACTTGCAGAGATGGTATTCGATTAAGGGGACCTTCAACTCAACTGCAGTAGGTCGAGGGTGAAAGATATAATTTGGGTTTTTCGTGTAAATATAAATAAAATAAAATAAACTTTTATTTTATTTTTCATTTTGTTGAAACCTCCCATGTGGATGGTTTAGAGATGGGGACCACCTAAACTAAAACCTCCCACATGTGTGCTATGGAGGTGGGGACCACTGAGCCTAAAACCCCCATTTTGAATTCCTAAAGGTGGGGACCACCCGAATGCTCATAATGAGAGAAAACCTCTCAACTCCCATACTTTAAATTTTTCCAACACCATTCATTAGTTGGGCCTATTAACTTTGCCAACGTGGTACAATTAAATGACACAATTAATTATGACAACGTGACAACATAATTAATATACTTAATTTAATTATATTGACACATCTTTGTTTTGGAGGATTTTTGGTTGGCAAAGAAGTTCCTTTGTGGGAGAAAGTTCTCCAATGAAGAACACCATAGAAAAACGTTCTTCAGAAATCAAGGAAGTGGATGACATATAAGCCTGAAATCGAAGCATGGTTTCAGAAGTGACAATCGTTGGCACCCTCTACCCCTTCTTAGACTTATTTCTCGCACCAATGTCAACTAACATTTGAGGTAGGGTGGTTGCTTTAATTTCTTCCCCTTACCCGTTTATGATAATTCATCGTAAAAATAAGGAAGAGATTATAACCGCTTGCTACCGCTCTAACGCAAAGAGTGTGGGCCAAAAAAACATAGCCTGACATCTCTGAAAATCTTGTGTTTCATTATTATGTTCTTTTCGATGGAGGAGGATGGAAACCAACCTCGGTGGGGCCTGAGAACTGTGGCCGACACCACCGCCGACCACGAAGAAGGCGGCGACACAACAACACCGCCCCGCGGCCTCCGCCGCCCACGGCCTACACTGCCCTCGCCGCCTCACGTCCGCTGCACTTCCCGCGGCCTCCGCAGCCACCACCGCCCCGCAGCCTCCACCGTTCGTGGCCACCGCCGCCCCGTGGCCTCGCAGCCCTGTGGCCTCCGCCGCCCACAACCACCATCGCCCCACCGCTCGTGGTTCTACGGACCGCACGACCTTGCCGCTCCGTGGCCCTCTGCGGCCCTCGTGGCCTCGCCAGCCCACGACCTCACAGCCCCCATGGCCTCGCCGCCCGCACGGTCTCTGCGCCGCCCTCGCGGCCTCCACGTGGCTCTCGCGGACTCCGCGCCACCCATACGTCCTCGCGCCACTCTGCGACCCCCACGCCACCCATCACGGGTCAGGCCGGACCCAACGGGTTAGTCCAGACCCAGTGGGCCGGGTTGATCCAAACCAGGTCGGATCGGTCTGACCGGGTCAGACCAGACCTGGACTAGCTATGAGCTTTTTTCTCCATTGACCATAGCTTTGGAACCAGGCGTCCGTTTGACAAACTATCAATGACACTGTAGACCTTGGAGCAAGACGGTCCCTTTGGTATAACCAAATGTGATTTGGATAAATTTGGGATACAGTCGGGTTATTTCAAGCACGAATCTAACCGGGCCCTCGGGACTAAAAGGCTAATAACTTACAGACCACACGTCCAATTGACACACTGTCTGTTGCGTTGAGACCCCTATGACGTGGCGGTCCTTTGGGATACTTTTTAGTGGGAATTAATTGAAATTGGAGTATTGAAAAGTGGCTTGAGGAGCGTACCCTCCTGGAGATGAGCAATCTTAGTGCGGGAACCCAGTAGCTGGCTGTGGTGTGAAGAATGAAGAGTGATCCTGTGTGGGTCAGCACCTAGCGGTCCTGTGTGGGTCAGCACTGAGAGATCCTGTATGGGTCAACACTGAGAGATACTATGTGGGTCAGCACCGAGAGATTCTGTGTGGGCCAGCACTGAGAAATCCTGTGTGGGTCAGCACCAAGCGATCCTGTGTGGGTCAGCAGTAGAGACTCTTAACAGAATAAGATGATTCAGTAGTTACATATAATCATCTCTACTACTGTACTTAAGAAATACTTGGTGTTATCTGAGTCTTCAACTGAGCGGTACTTTCCTTTGTGGTAATACCTTTGTCTTATTCTTCTATTTGGCATACCTATATGGTACTTACCTTCATGGTGTTACTTCCTTTATGGAACAGTTGAGCTTTGAGCTTTTGATTTTGAATCTGTGTTTCCTCATGATTGAGATCGGTATAATTGATAACATAGGTATATTTATGAGAATATACCTAAGTAGGGTTGTTTGTTGATTTCATGATTTGCAGTTTATCCTTTTTGGATTTTGTGAGACCTTGAGGGTCTCAGGGTCCCTACTGAGTGTCGTTATACTCACCCCTGCACGGGATATGCTCTCACTTCATTGTGTTTGGTGCAGAAGACAGATAGAGCTGACTGAGGATGAGAGTACCATGACTGGGGGTAACTCAGAGGTGGACCTTAGACGAGGTGTATCGCAGAGATGACCGATCAAGAGCTGTACCTACCCTTTAGGTAGGATATTTGGTGGGTGTTCACAGGAGCTATTCCAGTTCACTTGTACTTTTAGTTTCTTTTAATTTCCAGTTGGGCTTGTATTTTGGCCCCTTTTACTTATTTCGCTGACTCTGTAAAGACCCGTAAAATTCAAGGAAATTTTTTTCTTAATTTTCTTTAGAATTTTACAAGAGCGCGGTTTCAGACGGCACCTGATTCCGAGGCCCGGAGTGCCCGGAATTAATTTCCGAAATTTGGCTCGGGTACGTTCAGTGAACGAACGAGCGGGAATTCCTAACTTTTGATCCGGTGCTCGGAATTGAAATCCGAGGGCACCGATGAACTCGCAGCGCCGATATTCGCTTAAAGAGTCCTTTTCAGGAGTTGCGTTTGATGCGGGTTGAAAGTTAGTTTTTGGGTTTTTAGTTTAAGTTAAATAAAATTTGTGAGGAACAAATTTTATTTCTTTTATCTAGTTAAGTCCTACCAAAGGGAGTTGGGAGTGGGACCCACATCCACTTAACCTCCCTTGGGAGGATTAAGTGAGGTGGGGTCCACACGAACCCCAACTCCTCAATTCTCTCAAAACCTCTCCTTTAACTCTTTTCAAGTTCCCTTAACCCCCTCTTAATTGGCTTAAGTTACTCTTAATTAATTTTGGGGGTTAACTCTTTTGAATTTCAAACTTTTGAAATTCTTCTAATGTGTTTTGTAATAATAAAATAAGAAGTGGTCTTATTTTATTTTGGGTTGTTTGGTTTGTCTCCTTGAGAGCTTTTGGAGAGCCTCCTCTTCTTCTTCAAACTCAACGAAGAACTTCTCCGCCGAAGAACACGAATCATCCGCGACGCCGTATCCGCGACACGACATACTTCTTCCGCGTCATCTCTTCCGCGACGGTTTTCCGCGACGAACGCCTTCGACAACGACTCTTCCTCCGACGTCAAAGGAATCGACACCGATATTCCACGACTCCGTCAACGTGCGACTATCAAGGTAAGGGTTCTTGAGTTCGTTGTTTCCTTTTTATTTGACTTTCCTCAAGACTTGACGTAGAACGCTCAAGTTTCCGACGAAGAACGCCGCTCCGCTCTTCTTCGTCTTCGGTGTCAACGAGAGAGAACACCGCACCTTCCTCGGACAACCTTCGTCGGCGTACAAGGATTCGCCAACGACGTGCCTCTTCAGACGCGTCCCTTCGTCATCGGATTTGACGAACGGCTTCCGCGACACCCGACCTCCGCGACGCCGTCTTCCGCGGGACGTAGACGATTCTTCGAATCTTAAACCCGAGGTAGGGGTTGTCGAATTTCTTTTGGATTCCTCATTTTATTCTTGATCGTGCTTTTAGCAAGATTAACGTGTGGCATAATTTTCTTTAAGTTGCGTTATTATTATTAACGCGAGGGGGGGCCGGACCGCACGAACACGGCCGAACCCCCCTCCAACGTTCTTGTTTAATTCTTTCGATGGAAGCAAAGTGGCGTGGTGCCGTCGCACCACGCGGTTTACCGTGCGTTTAATTTACGCAACGCCGTCGCGCTACGCCGAGAAGAGTCTTCAAGAACGCGACGCCGCCGCGCCGCGTTGGAAGGATTCATGGCACGGCGAGAGGGGCGCGGTGCCGTCGCACCGCGCCGGACGACGAACACCGCGGCCGGTTCCGGGCCGCGGCGGGACGAGAAGACCGCGGCCGGTTCCAGGCCGCGGCGGGACGAGGAGACCGCGGCCGGTTCCGGGCCGCGGCGGAAGAGCAGACCGGCGGCCGGACCGCCGGCGTCGGAAGCCGAAGAGGGGACCGGATTTTCCGGTCCCGTTGGAGAAGACCGGCCGGCCAGCTGGCCGGCCGGATGCCATAAAAACCGGGGAATTTAATTCCCCGGCCGGTATATTAAAACCCCCCTCTTATAAAGAGGGGGCGGTTCTTTTAAAGGGAGGGGGCCGGCTGCCCCCTCGGTTCCGATCCAGCAGGCCCCCCACGAGGGGGGGCGCTTGTTAAAAGAAAACGGCGCGGCCAATTGCCGCGCCGCCCTCCAGCAAAGCGGGGGCCTTGCCCCCCGCGTGACCACCCGCGTGCGGCACCCGCCGCCGCCGCCCGCCGCCGCCGCCGGCGCGGCCCGCCGCCGCCGCCGGCGCGGCCCGCCGCCTCCGCCGCGCCGCCTCCGCGCGCCGCCGCGTGCCGCCACCGGCCGCCGCCCGCCGCCGCCGCCCGCCGCCGCCGTCCGCCGCCGCCGACCGCCGCCGCCGGCCGCCGCGCCACCCCGGGGGGGGGGGGGGTCGGGCCGGGTCGGCCCGGACCCGGACCCCCCCGTTACGGACCAGTTTCGGTTTTTGGCTCATAACTTGAGCATCGGATCTCCGAATGACGAACCGTCTGCGGCAACGCGATCCTTGGATCGAGACGGTCGTTTCGGTATATCGCACTCAAGGTTTCGGGTTAATTTGAGTTCGGCCGGGTTGGTTCGTTCACGAAACCAACCGGGCCTTCGGAGCGGAAACACTCATATCTTGAGCCACGAACGTCCGATTGACGCGCCGTCAGTCGCGTTGTGTTCCTCTTAGTGAATCGGATCTTTTGGCATACTCCGCCCGAGGTTTGGACGCAGGTGGAGTACGGTCGGGTTGGTTTTTCCTTAAAAACCAACCGGGCCCCGGAGACGAAAATGCCAATAACTCACAGACCGGGCGTCCGATTGACGCGCCGTCTGTTTCGTTGACTTCCTCTTGATGAGACGGAACTTTTGACATACTCCGCCCGAGTTTTGGATGCAGTCGGAGTATGGCCGGGTTGGATTGTTCCCGAAATCCAACCGGGCCCCTGGAACGGGAAAGCTGATATCTTTCAGACAGGACGTCCGCTTGACGAGCCGTCAGCGGCGTTGGTGGTTACGTTGAGTAACGGTCCCTTTGAGTATACCCTATGGGAGTTCGGGGTACAGTTGAGATACGGCCAGGATTGGTTTCGATCTCGAAACCAACCGGGCCCCAGGGACGAAAAGGCTAATAACTCACAGACCGGGCGTCCGATCGACGCGCCGTCTGTTGCGTTGAGACCCCTGTGACGAGACGGACTTTTGAGATACTTCTTTGCGGGACTTTGTGATACTTGGAGTATCGACCAGTAGCTCGTGGAGCGGACCCTCCCGAAGACGAGCGTGCAGAGTACGGAGACCGTGTAACTAGCTGAGACCTGACGACTGCTTGACCGACTCGACTTGGAGTGAGTCGACTAGCCCAGTGGACGGAGCACTACTTTCTGAGGTGCAGACCCATGGCGGACAGAGTACGTGTGTGACAGTGCAGACCCGCGGTACTCGTCCGGAGAGTACCTCAGCAGGCTATCTGGGTAGCGCCCGGTATTTGGCGACAGACCCTCAGCGGACGGAGCGCCAGGTAGTTGGCCGCAAACCCGCAGTACTCGACAGGAGGAGTACCTCAGCAGTCTTAGGTTAGTGAGCAGTACCTCGGAGTCGTGACAGGACTACTGCACACTTCAGAGACGGGGCTCTTCAGCAGTTACGGTTTCGATAATGAAAATCCTGGTTTGAGCTGAGACTTTTGACCTTGTGTTTACTTCATGATTGAGATGGGTCACTTGCTAACTTTGGTATATGTATGGGCATATACCCGGGTAGTGGTTATCCGTCGATTTCACAATCCTTGTGTTTCCTCATGATTGAGATGGGTTACTTGATAACTTAGGTATATGTATGGGCATATACCTAAGTAGGGTTTATCTGTTGAGATCTTCTTGTGTTTATCCTTGTTGGTTTTAGTGAGACCTTGAGGGTCTCGGGGTCCCTACTGAGTATCGTTATACTCACCCCTGCACGGGCTATGCCCGCACCTCGTTGTGTTGGTTGCAGACGACGGCCAGTACTGCCAGAGGCCGAGTGTTCGAGGACTGGACGGTACCTGGAGGTGGACTATACGACGAGGCGGTACCCAGAGGCAGACCACTGGGCGGGTCATACTTGGAGCAGACGGCGGGACCCGAGGAGCAGAAGAGCTATCTGTACCCACCCTTCAGGTGGGATTTCCAGTGGACATCTCAGCGTAGCAGCTTTACTTTTCAGTCGCTGTTTTCCCTTTCGAGTTGTACTTTACAGTTGGGCTTGTATTTCCGGCCCCTTTTACTTTTCAGCTCTTCTTTTGTACTTAGTGTTTTACTTCCGCTTGTACTCTGTGGTGCTTGTTTTCTTTATAAAGGCAATGCCTTCCCAGTTATCGGGATTTTACGCCTTTGGTGCTAGTCGCCAACCCCTGGCCTATGGAAGGCGGGCTTGGGGTAGTCACGGCACGGGCCCCGAGGACGGGTCGTGACAATTGGTATCAGAGGAGTTCGGTTCTACCGCAGAACTTATAACTCTGATGTTTCTTTCTGTGAAGCAATAGTGTTGAGAGTACCGAGTGTGGTTTTCAGTTCAGGGAGTCCAGTGTTGGTGCGGGCGGCCGACGTATCCATACACCAGGACCCTGACAACTGATTTCCGACTTTGTGCACGAAAACACTGATTGCGTGTATGTTTTCAAAAGTTTTTCCCCTTAAAACAGCTCAAACCAGGTCAGCTCACCAGGTACAATCGTTTGATCGTGTTACGTTGTTTCTTTCAGGATGTCTTTTCTCAGACGACCAGCTAGAGCCCGGAGGGATGAGCGTGATGACAGTCTGTCGAGCGACGAGGCTTCGGTACAGGGCCCTCTTGCAGTTGGGCCACCGATGCCACCAGCCCCAGCAGTAGGCGATGCACGACGCTTGAGCGCGCTGCACGAGTTCCAGCGCCAGAGGCCACCCAGGTTCCGGGGAGAGACGGACCCGCAGGCGGCTGAGGTTTGGCTGGAGGCTGTGGTGAGAGTCTTCAGGCTAGTGGGGACGCCGGCAGACTTCATGGTGATCTTTGCTACCAGCCTCCTTCAGGCAGCAGCAGGTAGGTGGTGGAGCCACTTGTTTCAGTTTTGCGATGAGATGGACTTCGCTTGGGAAGACTTCGAGACCTTCTTCAGGGTGGAGTTTGTGCCAGTATCTCTACACCCCGAGCGTGTACAGGAGATTCTGCCTTTTCCGCGTGTTTTTCGATCAGAAGCCGAGTCATCTGTGGGCAGTAGACAGATGATGCAGAGGTCCAGGAGGACCAGACGAGCAGTTGGGCGATCTCGGGTTTTAGGACCGGTGGTGCGGGGCACCCGAGGTGGGGACAGAGCCAGGCGTGCCAGAAACGGACAATGTTACTCCTGTGGCGGAAAGGGTCACCTGGCACGTGACTGTCCGACTCCTCGATCCGCAGGCTTGGAGGGAGCCACCGAGGTTGAGGCAGCGACAAATGCTGGAGCTCTGGGAGCAGGTGGACAGGGGAGGAACTAGTAGATACGTCTTTTGTACTTCTAGTTCCATGTTGATGTTGCTTTTATGTAGCGTCTTGTATTATGAGCTGCAATAATAAAAAGACGCATTCTTTTGTGATGTTTTCTTTCCTGTCCTCTTTTGTGATGTTACTAAGAGGTTCCAGTTGACTGTTGACTTGACCCTCACTTGTGAGACATCTACTGGAGGAGACCAGTTACCACACACTGATGCCGACAGTGTGACTCAACCCTTGGAGGCGAGAGTAACGGTTGGATCTCTTAGTAGTAGCGTCGAGGCCTTACGACGTCATCCTTGGTATGGATTAATATCATCCATGTTAGGATTGACTGTTTTAGGCAAAGAATGTGGTTCATCCAGGGGATGAGACCAGGTTTCTCTTTTCGGCAAAGAAGAAATCTTGCAGCTCTTGTGGGACCAGAGATGGTCCGGGCCACGTCAAAAGGGGTCCATGTCATCCAGGAGCGGGTCCTACATGGACGATCGATTCCTCTTGTGCGCAACAGATGGCGGCACGGGAATCTCCAGGAGAGCACATGGGAGCGGGAGGCTCAGATGCGTGCTCAGTACACTCTTTTGTTTCCCCAGTTTTTGATGTAGCTTTACGGGGACGTAAAGCCCTGAGGAGGGAGTAATGTAAAGACCCGTAAAATTCAAGGAAAATTTTTTCTTAATTTTCTTTAGAATTTTACAAGAGCGCGGTTTCAGACGGCACCTGATTCCGAGGCCCGGAGTGCCCGGAATTAATTTCCGAAATTTGGCTCGGGTACGTTCAGTGAACGAACGAGCGGGAATTCCTAACTTTTGATCCGGTGCTCGGAATTGAAATCCGAGGGCACCGATGAACTCGCAGCGCCGATATTCGCTTAAAGAGTCCTTTTCGGGAGTTGCGTTTGATGCGGGTTGAAAGTTAGTTTTTGGGTTTTTAGTTTAAGTTAAATAAAATTTGTGAGGAACAAATTTTATTTCTTTTATCTAGTTAAGTCCTACCAAAGGGAGTTGGGAGTGGGACCCACATCCACTTAACCTCCCTTGGGAGGATTAAGTGAGGTGGGGTCCACAAGAACCCCAACTCCTCAATTCTCTCAAAACCTCTCCTTTAACTCTTTTCAAGTTCCCTTAACCCCCTCTTAATTGGCTTAAGTTACTCTTAATTAATTTTGGGGGTTAACTCTTTTGAATTTCAAACTTTTGAAATTCTTCTAATGTGTTTTGTAATAATAAAATAAGAAGTGGTCTTATTTTATTTTGGGTTGTTTGGTTTGTCTCCTTGAGAGCTTTTGGAGAGCCTCCTCTTCTTCTTCAAACTCAACGAAGAACTTCTCCGCCGAAGAACACGAATCATCCGCGACGCCGTATCCGCAACGCGACATACTTCTTCCGCGTCATCTCTTCCGCGACGGTTTTCCGCGACGAACGCCTTCGACAACGACTCTTCCTCCGACGTCAAAGGAATCGACACCGATATTCCACGACTCCGTCAACGTGCGACTATCAAGGTAAGGGTTCTTGAGTTCGTTGTTTCCTTTTTATTTGACTTTCCTCAAGACTTGACGTAGAACGCTCAAGTTTCCGACGAAGAACGCCGCTCCGCTCTTCTTCGTCTTCGGTGTCAACGAGAGAGAACACCGCACCTTCCTCGGACAACCTTCTTCGGCGTACAAGGATTCGCCAACGACGTGCCTCTTCAGACGCGTCCCTTCGTCATCGGATTTGACGAACGGCTTCCGCGACACCCGACCTCCGCGACGCCGTCTTCCGCGGGACGTAGACGATTCTTCGAATCTTAAACCCGAGGTAGGGGTTGTCGAATTTCTTTTGGATTCCTCATTTTATTCTTTATCGTGCTTTTAGCAAGATTAACGTGTGGCATAATTTTCTTTAAGTTGCGTTATTATTATTAACGCGAGGGGGGGCCGGACCGCACGAACACGGCCGAACCCCCCTCCAACGTTCTTGTTTAATTCTTTCGATGGAAGCAAAGTGGCGTGGTGCCGTCGCACCACGCGGTTTACCGTGCGTTTAATTTACGCAACGCCGTCGCGCTACGCCGAGAAGAGTCTTCAAGAACGCGACGCCGCCGCGCCGCGTTGGAAGGATTCATGGCACGGCGAGAGGGGCGCGGTGCCGTCGCACCGCGCCGGACGACGAACACCGCGGCCGGTTCCGGGCCGCGGCGGGACGAGAAGACCGCGGCCGGTTCCAGGCCGCGGCGGGACGAGGAGACCGCGGCCGGTTCCGGGCCGCGGCGGAAGAGCAGACCGGCGGCCGGACCGCCGGCGTCGGAAGCCGAAGAGGGGACCGGATTTTCCGGTCCCGTTGGAGAAGACCGGCCGGCCAGCTGGCCGGCCGGATGCCATAAAAACCGGGGAATTTAATTCCCCGGCCGGTATATTAAAACCCCCCTCTTATAAAGAGGGGGCGGTTCTTTTAAAGGGAGGGGGCCGGCTGCCCCCTCGGTTCCGATCCAGCAGGCCCCCCACGAGGGGGGGCGCTTGTTAAAAGAAAACGGCGCGGCCAATTGCCGCGCCGCCCTCCAGCAAAGCGGGGGCCTTGCCCCCCGCGTGACCACCCGCGTGCGGCACCCGCCGCCGCCGCCCGCGCGGCCCGCCGCCGCCGCCAGCGCGGCCCGCCGCCGCCGCCAGCGCGGCCCGCCGCCTCCGCCGCGCCGCCACCGCGCGCCGCCGCGTGCCGCCACCGGCCGCCGCCCGCCGCCGCCGCCCGCCGCCGCCGTCCGCCGCCGCCGACCGCCGCCGCCGGCCGCCGCGCCACCCCGGGGGGGGGGGGGGGGGGGGGGGGGGTTGGGCCGGGTCGGCCCGGACCCGGACCCCCCCGTTACGGACCAGTTTCGGTTTTTGGCTCATAACTTGAGCCTCGGATCTCCGAATGACGAACCGTCTGCGGCAACGCGATCCTTGGATCGAGACGGTCGTTTCGGTATATCGCACTCAAGGTTTCGGGTTACTTTGAGTTCGGCCGGGTTGGTTCGTTCACGAAACCAACCGGGCCTTCGGAGCGGAAACGCTCATATCTTGAGCCACGAACGTCCGATTGACGCGCCGTCAGTCGCGTTGTGTTCCTCTTAGTGAATCGGATCTTTTGGCATACTCCGCCCGAGGTTTGGACGCAGGTGGAGTACGGTCGGGTTGGTTTTTCCTTAAAAACCAACCGGTCCCCGGAGACGAAAATGCCAATAACTCACAGACCGGGCGTCCGATTGACGCGCCGTCTGTTTCGTTGACTTCCTCTTGATGAGACGGAACTTTTGACATACTCCGCCCGAGTTTTGGATGCAGTCGGAGTATGGCCGGGTTGGATTGTTCCCGAAATCCAACCGGGCCCCTGGAACGGGAAAGCTGATATCTTTCAGACAGGACGTCCGCTTGACGAGCCGTCAGCGGCGTTGGTGGTTACGTTGAGTAACGGTCCCTTTGAGTATACCCTATGGGAGTTCGGGGTACAGTTGAGATACGGCCAGGATTGGTTTCGATCTCGAAACCAACCGGGCCCCAGGGACGAAAAGGCTAATAACTCACAGACCGGGCGTCCGATCGACGCGCCGTCTGTTGCGTTGAGACCCCTGTGACGAGACGGACTTTTGAGATACTTCTTTGCGGGACTTTGTGATACTTGGAGTATCGACCAGTAGCTCGTGGAGCGGACCCTCCCGAAGACGAGCGTGCAGAGTACGGAGACCGTGTAACTAGCTGAGACCTGACGACTGCTTGACCGACTCGACTTGGAGTGAGTCGACTAGCCCAGTGGACGGAGCACTACTTTCTGAGGTGCAGACCCATGGCGGACGGAGTACGTGTGTGACAGTGCAGACCCGCGGTACTCGTCCGGAGAGTACCTCAGCAGGCTATCTGGGTAGCGCCCGGTATTTGGCGACAGACCCTCAGCGGACGGAGCGCCAGGTAGTTGGCCGCAAACCCGCAGTACTCGACAGGAGGAGTACCTCAGCAGTCTTAGGTTAGTGAGCAGTACCTCGGAGTCGTGACAGGACTACTGCACACTTCAGAGACGGGGCTCTTCAGCAGTTACGGTTTCGATAATGAAAATCCTGGTTTGAGCTGAGACTTTTGACCTTGTGTTTACTTCATGATTAAGATGGGTCACTTGCTAACTTTGGTATATGTATGGGCATATACCCGGGTAGTGGTTATCCGTCGATTTCACAATCCTTGTGTTTCCTCATGATTGAGATGGGTTACTTGATAACTTAGGTATATGTATGGGCATATACCTAAGTAGGGTTTATCTGTTGAGATCTTCTTGTGTTTATCCTTGTTGGTTTTAGTGAGACCTTGAGGGTCTCGGGGTCCCTACTGAGTATCGTTATACTCACCCCTGCACGGGCTATGCCCGCACCTCGTTGTGTTGGTTGCAGACGACGGACAGTACTGCCAGAGGCCGAGTGTTCGAGGACTGGACGGTACCTGGAGGTGGACTATACGACGAGGCGGGTACCCAGAGGCAGACCACTGGGCGGGTCATACTTGGAGCAGACGGCGGGACCCGAGGAGCAGAAGAGCTATCTGTACCCACCCTTCAGGTGGGATTTCCAGTGGACATCTCAGCGTAGCAGCTTTACTTTTCAGTCGCTGTTTTCCCTTTCGAGTTGTACTTTACAGTTGGGCTTGTATTTCCGGCCCCTTTTACTTTTCAGCTCTTCTTTTGTACTTAGTGTTTTACTTCCGCTTGTACTCTGTGGTGCTTGTTTTCTTTATAAAGGCAATGCCTTCCCAGTTATCGGGATTTTACGCCTTTGGTGCTAGTCGCCAACCCCTGGCCTATGGAAGGCGGGCTTGGGGTAGTCACGGCACGGGCCCCGAGGACGGGTCGTGACAGACTCTATTTTCTATTCAATTTACTTGAGTTAGTATCTTTTTGTGTGCTTGATTGCATGGGCTTATAGGTTATGAAGGAAATACCTTCCCAGTTTTAGGGAATACGCCTTTGGTGCTAGTCGCCAGCCCCTAGCCTATGGAAGGAGGGATTGGGGTAGTCACAACATGGGAACTGGGGATAGGTCGTGACAAGAAACATTATATGAAGTTAGGTGTATTCTAAAAGTGGTTGAGAAATGGTGATTACTAAGTCACAGGTGATAAGTACATGAATTATATATTTCCAAGTGAATGATTTGTGTAAAAATTTTATTGAGTATAACCAAAAACATTTATCTCACGTTACCTATGGGAATAAGAAGAAATTATTCCATGTTTATGAATTAATTTTGTTTGTGGTGTCTCATACTCCATAAATAGACTAGAGATACTTGAATAATAGGAAGTATGAGATGAATATAAAATGTAATAATTTTACCTAGTTGTCGGAAGATAATTCTTTTCCATGTAAAAAACTAAATATGCACATCAAATATACCCAGTTTTGTATTTAGGATTAGTAAAGATAAACACCTTTGATATTATTATTGTATTTAGTTTGGACAATGAAACCTTTAGAAATAATGGTATGTTACAAAGCTTCCATAATTAGTTCAGAAAATGAGCGTGAACTATTCGAAAGGGTAAGATAGTGGTAAATATACTTAATTATATTTCTTTAATTCATTAAGGAATGGTAAAATTATGTATATGAATATTCAAAAGATATGATTTACTTTGGTTTGGAATGCCAAAGAATATCTTGACCAAACATTCGTAAATCATGATAATTTAGCGTGGAGTAATTCCTAAATGCACATTACCTTATCTGAATCATGAAATTGATGTTAATGAGGAGGATTGATGATGATCTCTTACATGTCAACATTAATAAACAAGAGTTTGTGTGGAGTAATTCTTAAATTAAAATTTTATACATTAGAGTTTTGATTTAAGTAGTATCGATGTTTCAACTTGCAAAAACATCCATTATATTTAATGAAATTCTTGGAAAATAACGATGATATCCCATAATCATATTCCAACTTATATGAAAAATGGATACCATATGAGTTATAGTATGATGTAAATCCATTATTTCATAAAAAACATGTTTTTAGATGAAAATAGTTTGTCCGGTTATAAACAAACTTGCATTAAGTAAAAATACATTTTCTATCTATTGTAATTTTCCTAATGATTTCTTAGGATATTAAATAAATCCATAATATAGAAAAGTATTAGTCAAGTGATTGACTACATTTCTATAAGGGTTCACATCTATTTATAGATTGTGGGGGCCAAATTTACTTAGTTTTAGTTAATGCTAGAGATTCACATGTATTTGGCATAGGAACTTGTTTCACAAGCGCATGTGGAACAAAGTATGTTCTAGAGACACATACTACTAAGTATGGATAAAATCATGGGGATGGTTTTTGTTTTAACCATGACCAATGATATATTGTTCACTATGTAAAATATTTCCTACAAGTAATATGTGTATGGAAATTATATGATATTGAAAAGAACAATTAAAATTCAATAATGGATTCCATGTATCAAAGTGAAAAGGGGTTTATTATTTTTAATACTACTATGGGTATTCATGTGTGTTGATACATGGATGGTACAAGTGTAGTACCAATAAGGATCGATTGGTAATACTAGGTCATTATTCCAAAATACATTAGAATTTTAATTGTCATAGCTACTTTCTATGATCAAATTATATTGATTATTTGATGTCATGACCAAAAAACATGAAAGGTGTACATTTAATGCAACTATAAATGGATAGTCACATCACATAATTATAATAATGGTTGAAAGTTATTGATATCTAGTTTAAGATAAAATTAAGTACTAGGATCATAGAATATACATCTTCAATAATTTGTTTCCATGTGTCTATCAGAGGTTAGTGAGAGATCTATAGTTTTCAAAGTGAAATATGTTCCAAAACATATGAAAAATAGAAAATGGTATTACAATTAGATAATACCGGGATGAAAGTTATTCTATAGTGATTGAATTAAAGTTGAAACCCAAGATCTAGGGAACACAATTTACTGAGGTAGATCTAACAGTTTTTTGGACATAGTCAATCATATATATAAATACATGGTATTGATAAATAAAAATTGGAACAATTCAAGAAAGGATTTATTTCCAGTGTCACAAAACATAATCTCTCTTGGTCAACATGTCTGGGACATTGGTAGAGATTAACATGGTGATTTAAAATCCATATACTTATGCAATGGATCAATAACCTGCACCATGATATGTACAAGAACTGATATTATTGGGATATAGTTTATAGCAGGAAGATATCTGTAATATCAAGGAACACTGCAAGTTATGTAGTCATAACTATCTGTTTTTAGGGGACATGAACTAGTCTTCCATAGAGACATGAGATCTTATATCACAGTAAGGATAAGTCTCTGAGAAATAAAAGCTCATACAAGCTAGGAGAATCCATACCTACAAATATTGAGTATGATTTAGCTTCTAAGGTTGTTAAGAAGAAGTTATATGAAATTATTTGTTCCAATTCATAGAATCACACCTTGTAAGTAAAGAATTATCATAATCCAAATTATGATTTTCTTACTAGAGAATATATCAAGTTATGATAGTGGAAAAAGTGATATACTTGAGGATACCATATCTTGAGAAGTTTTACTCAATGAGATGAGGTCGCATATAACATATATGCCACATGGTAGAATCATGGAATGCTCAGAAACTAACATTAGGACTTAGAAGAAACATGATATTAATCATTTGAGAGATAACAAGTATGGTTAACATGTTCGATCAAGTGAAAATGGGAGTGTTAAAATAGTGGGTTCCCTAGACCCAACTATACAGTGATTTTGATTACCTTATCATGTATACATCTAGATATACATGCTTATTTATTACCATTATAGTGTAGATATTTCTATATCCATTATTTAATGATAATGTCCATAGATTAATCATCGTATCAAAAGGTTATAACATCTCCCAGTCTATAATGAGAACCACGAGATACTACGAAATTAATCTTAAAAAATGGTCCTTTGATATAAATACATATTACTAACTGGACATAGTAGATGTTTGACCATCAGGCGATGGGGGATCATAAGCATTGAGACTTCTTCTCATGATTTTTTCACTTGGTGATCTCGAGTAGTGAGATCATGAGGATAGAATCTCTAATAGGAATAGAAAATGTTTTGGGTTTTATTGGATGTTTCTATCTACAGACATGTGTAATGGTCTTCTGACTTGAGATCATTTATATTGTGTTCCATTTGATTGCATACTTTGATGAAAGGGGAAAACCATGATGATGAAATCATGGGTAGGTAGTTTGTGTTGGGTGCATCATTAGTGGCATGACAATGGTTAAATGGCCAAGAAAGGATTTGTTTCTTCTATATTAAGTAATTTTATATCTAAGTCGATTTTGATCATAATGGTAGTACCTTGATAAATACATGGATATGGTAGTCCAAGGTAATTCTGTATAGTTAGATAAAAAATATTAAATCAAGAAAATGGAAATCACATGGGTGTGTATCATTCTTTATGAGATATTAAAGAAAAAGAGATTATATTAAATGGTGTGTGTTTATAGGTTGGTTTTCACTGATGTGAAAATCCTTATCTATTTAAGGGTCATAATAGGTTTCAATATCTTTCTCTTGGTCTATTTATGGTATTTAATTATTTTGAGATAATGTCTTAGATGGTCACACAGAATAGAGTATTCAGGAATCTTTCCTATTTAGTTGAAAATGAGTTTGGACATGGTGGGCCCCACCATTGGGGTCCGAGTTTTTTTTCAAGGAGATACGATCCCCAAATTAATAAATAAATTAATATTATTAATGTTAAGAATAATGGGAATTAAATTTATTTATTAAATTCATTTACAAGTTTTAAGGTAAATACATGAAAATATTATTTGAATGAATATTAGTTTAAAATATTAAAGTTTCATTTATTATTTGCAGGATGTATGAGAAGATTTAATGGGTCAATTATTATCATGTAATATATTTATTATATAAAAGGTAAGTGATCATAATAATAAATTATATTTATGGCTCAGTATAGTAGTCATAATATCATTTTTATAGAGTGTTAATATTTAGGGGTCGAGGAGGCAATACCTGATAATTTTCTAGGGATCTATAAATAGAAGAAGAGAGTCACATTCCCAGTAATATTAATGGGATTTATCTCTATTCTTCTCTCACCCATGTTCTAGAGATAAAGGCTCTATATCCAAGGAGTTCAGATCGATCTCCCTCTCTTTCATCACAAGCAAGGCGATGCAGTGATCAGCAGAGCATCGAAGGCAATAGAACTCTTTTTTAGAACCTGAATTTCGATGATCAGTGATCCCAAATATTTTTGAAGTGTGTGTGTATGATCTATAAAAATTTGGATTCAGATTATTTGAGCAATTACCACCAACGATGAGCATATTTTTTGTGAAACTTTGGATTTAAACCAGGTATTTTATGGTTTTAATTTTGTTCTTACCCTTCTTATTGAGAGATTATTGGCATAAAATAGGTTTCAATTCACCAATTATAATGAGTTCATGTCATTATTTGATGAAATATTTTAAAATAATACATTTTTATGCTTTCTCTGAATACCCAATACCTTAATTCCTTTCCTTCAGTTTCTCGGTGCATGGATTGAGCACGATTAGGAAAACCATGTGATGAGCATGTGACATTAATCTATGTTTGTTATGTTCCATTTTATATGGCTGGAAATTAGGTTAGTGAATAATGTGAGTTTATTTGGATAGACCATGAAAGTGAATTTTTCTTAGGTGGTATCAAATATACAGTTTCACATGGTTTACCAAATAGTTTTGCCTAACCATGCAGGTTTTTGAGATTCAATTAAAAGTAAATTTCCAAAAGTTACCTAATGATTTTAAGATACATAAGGGATATATTTATTTCTCCTCTCATTCATCTAATCAATGAATTCATTCATGAGAAATTGTTCTCTCCAATACCTTTGATTTTTAGTCTTACCAAGTATTCTTCCTTCATATTTCTCAGGTAGCATCTTCTCATTCCTATTGGTTTCCTTATCCCATATATAAACCCTTTTCATTTGATTTTATATATCCCATTAACCCAAGTGCTACTAGGTTTCATATTTGGGGTTCAATTTGGGTTATTCATGGTGGTTTTGTTTTTTAAGTCTTAATGAGAATTCCTTGAGGATTTCTAGAGCACTCAATATCTTATGTGATGAATTCTATATTGGTTTCTTGTAAACAAAGGAATTTTTTTTTCTTAGATTTCTT
Source organism: Viscum album (assembly GCA_963277665.1). Taxonomy (NCBI): domain Eukaryota; kingdom Viridiplantae; phylum Streptophyta; class Magnoliopsida; order Santalales; family Viscaceae; genus Viscum; species Viscum album. The sequence continues at coordinate 51,077,174 of OY728161.1, read as the reverse complement.
TAAATTACATGAAACTACATGATTGAATGTTTGAAATTCACTATTTTATAAATTTAATCCATGTGTGATGGTTTGGATGGTTTTTTAAAGGTAATCAAGGTTGTTTTCCACTTGACATAGTATTTTACATGGAATTTCAAGTGGTTCTTAAAATTTCAATTTTTGTTAGATTTTTTGAAGCAAGGTTTTAAATAAAATAAGTAATTTGTAGTGATTTGACCCCATTTGTGTCACAAAATGAAGTAGGGAGGTTGGTTTTTGAACATTAGAATATATATATTTTTTAACCAAGTGGTTTTTAAAAATGTTAAATGTTTTGAAATTATTTATAGAATCAATTTAACGAGAGTATTTTATTATAAAATTATTTTACCCCATTTAAATCATGACGTGAATTTTGAATAGGTATTTTAAACTCATTGGAGATTTTAATGTAGAAATGTGTTGATTATTGAAATGGTTCATCCACAAGTTTTTAAGTGAGTTATTTTGAAAGATGGTTATAAATATATTTTTAGATTTCAATTTTAAAGAATGGTTTGGACTAGGGCTTCAAACCATTGGGAAGCGATTTAAAATTATGTGTATTTTGATAAAGGCTCGTTCAGAACTTTTGGTGTTTCCCAAATTATGTTTGTATGGGTGTAAGACCCTCTTGAGCCCCTTTATATCTTAGGACCCATTGGGGGTTATTTTTTATTAATTTATGTGAATTATATTCCTTGTAGAATGTTTTATCTTTATTGTCTCAAGAATCAATTGTGAAGGGGATATTGATTGTGAGGGTATGATAGATGAGTTATTGTAACACCCGAGACTTTTATGAGAAATATTTTGTTTTTATGTTATATAAATCATCAAATGAATCTTTCACTACACAAAACACTAGTTTTGATTTCTTGACACGCAATCGCGACCTTCCTCGATAGCTTGCGTCGTACGCAATACCGAGTTTCACTAAACAACGATATGCTATTAAAATATTATTAAAACTAGCCGTTATGAATAGTAATACCCACTTTTTGAAATTTTGTAATTTTTATTTTTCAAAACGGACTTCATTTTTGGATTCAGAATATCGAAATTAGCCTAGGGTGAAATTTTGGTATTTTTCTGAAAACTTTCAATTTTGGATGAATAGTGAAAACACTGGGTTACTATTTAAAAACCGACTCTTTATTTAAATAATTATTTATTTTATTTAAATTTATTTTAGGTCAAAATTGATACATAATACCTTTATAAGTTCAAATTAATTCATTGGAGTCATTTTATAATAATTTTATATATATAAAAATTTTATTGAACTTTTCACCGTCTTTTACCCACCTCCTAGGAGAATTTCCAAATTCACATAAACTTAATTTTACCGCTTCTGTGAGTGTAATTTCGAAAATCTGAGAGACACGGTTAATATCAAGTACTAAAATGTGGTTTAATGAGATGAAAATAATTTTTGGTGAATAGTAACTTTTTACTTTTTTTACCATGGTTAAAAGTAAATAGGGTAATTAAGGGTAAAAATGATATTATTATTACCCTAACACATGTACTAATTCTATTGGATAAGTGTAATTAGAAAAAAACAAACTTAGGAATAAAATATGACCATTTAGGCCCACTTGTATTAGATTAGGACTTTTATTATTAATTTATTTAAAGAAGGGTTAAAATAGTTAAAATCAAAGTTTAATAACTAAATCATTTGTAATATAGGGTTATACATAAGATAAATTAGACTATAAATATTCATTATAAAGATAAAAAGATTTCCTAAATAATGGTATTTTATTCATAATTTTTAGACATTAATTAATTTAATTTATTTATGACATAATGATGATGCAATAATTATCTTATTAATGAAATATTAACATAATTGATGTTATAAATACCAAATAAATGTAATTTGAGACTTTTTATGAATTACACTAATTTTCTATGTTAATATTACATGTTATTATTGATTTAATTAACTTTTTATAACTAATATTTCTGTTATGATTTTCACAAAAATCAATTACCAAATAGTGTCAAAATTGACATAAAATAGTTTTTAAAACAAATATTATATTATTAATTGTTATTTTATTCCTAAAAATATAAGGTTCGTCCAAATGACTTAGATAAGGTTATATATATTAATAATAAACAACTTGGGGTTCGTTTGGCTCGTTATAGTAAGTTTATTGACCTTATAGTGTAAGAAAACAAGAAGACACGGTAAAAGTTAAATTATCTAACTTAAAGTTAAATCAAAATGATAAGGTTAAAATAGATACCTAAACTTGTCTAAATTATATAGGATGAGATGATTTCTATCCATAACCACCTTATCTTCTAAATAAATCAATTTTAAGCTATTAAAAACCGAATATCAATTTATAATAAAATAATATTTTTAGTTTTTCCATAGGTGCCCCTCTCCTCCCTTATAAAAGGAAACCTACTTTCTCTCTTCTTCACATCACTTTGAGCCTTCAAGCTCGGCCAAAACCTGCAAAATTCTCTTGTACACTTCCATAGAAACATCCTAGAGGTCCTGGTCTTCTTCAAAGACCAATTTTAGTGCCCTAAGAGGAGGTCTCAAAGAGGCGCTTCAAAGAAGAGGTAATGTCCGTTACCGATTCTTTCAACTTTATTTCTTCTTCCAATTATTCTTCTTTAGTTGTTTCATTATGAAGTAATAACATCAGTATCACTCATATAATGTTATGTTATTATAAGTATTAAAAAACCTTATTTATCCATCTATCCATCCTACAGAAAATGAAATCACCGCGCGTGTGTACGTACGGAATACCGTCTCCATGCCGTGGTGTAATCTATTTTCCACCACCACCTTACTTGGATGGGTATAATGGTGTAAATAATAACTATATATGATTATTTTAAAGTGATATTGATTCTGAAATAGTATTAATACACTTCAATACAATTCCACGATCATGGGAACGATATCATCGCTCGTGCGTATGTACGGAATACCGTCTCCACGATGTTATGGGACTCGTTCTACATGATCTTCATTGCATAATGATTATATAAATGAATTTAATGAATTAATATGATATATATTAAACTAATAAAATTCTGTAAATGAGGTATCTATAACCTAAAGATAACAATAATAATTTATTCGACAAAACACGCATAAGAACAAAAAGTAATAAACACCCGAATAACAAGTAGCAATGAAATATTACTAATAAGAAGCTAAGAATATGGCCATATATGATATCATAACAATGAGTATGGTTCTTCAATAAGTCAATGACATTATTTAAATCATTATACATGAGGTTCGGACACTTACGAATAAAATCGGACCTAAGGTAAGGGAAAATATCAAAATCTCATTTTTATGCGAGATTATTTATACTTTGGTATTTACTGGGGTGTATTTTATCATCCACATCCATGTTTCCTCAATATGTAATATTATTTCCATCCAACTAAATTTTTTTAAATCCAATTTTACCCTTTGCTGAGTTTTTAGTAAAAGATATGAAAGGAATCTTTTGTTGTTTTTCGTATGAGGTACTTTTTGACTTTTCCGACAAAAGTATGAGAAGAATGTTTTTTTAACTTATACGGCATGAATGTATTTTTAAAAAATTATTTCCAAGAAGCTTACTTTACAGGTTTTCAAGTTTATTTTTAATCAACTTATTTTAGTTTAAAATTGTATCACATGTTAAGAAAGGAAAATGTTTTTGAAGTAGAAAGGATATTTTCCTCAAGAATGGAGTTCAATTGTTTTATCAAAATTATTTTCCATCTAAGATAATATAGGGTTCTGTTTCTATCCCTATTATTACATTGATTTGATTATATTGTGATGGAATTATTTTTATGAATTCCTTTATCTTATATGAATTGTTTTATGATGTCAAGATGTTTAAGAATCCCATTTTTATTACATGGGTTATGCTATGATGTATAGTTTATGATTTTGTGGCACACATAAGAATGGTATAATTATGAGATGGGTGGGACCTATAACTCCCTCCAATGCATTGGGTAAAGATTTATATCTCATGAGATAGACATGGCTGGAACGGCAGGTTAAACCGGTTCAGTGAAAAAGGACTGAAACGAGGAGTGAACTCGATTCAGAAATGGACTTTGTCCGCTAAGATAGTCTTGTCGATGAGTCTTGACTACTAAGAAATGATTCTCTATGATTATGTGTGCATGACACAAAGTTTCATGTTTTAAGTTATGATTATTGGTATTACATTTCACTATTATGATTTATCCCATGTTATGAAATTATGATCTCTTTTGTAGGTTAAGATTTCCAAAATGTTATGTTCTTATGAATATGATGTGATTGATATTTCTTTTGTTTACCCTTACTGAGAATTTGAGCTCACCCTTTTGTATGTTTTCTTTCCCCAGGTCAGGAAGAAGGTTATTAAGTAGGATATTCCAAAAGGGACTCTAGATATGATGAAATAAATGGGAGACAATGTAGATGCTTTTATGAACTAGTTGTTTATGTTTCCCAGTTTCCAAATACACTATACCTATACAGTCCTTTCATGGTTTTGTTATATATTGTATTAAGTATGCTTCAATTTTGAAGTATTAACAATGTATGTAAAGTATGGGTCATTATAGTTGGTATTAGAGGAAAGGTATAGTCAACCTTTGGAAACTTGGATGTGAAAGCCTTAGTAAGAAACCTAAGGATATGTCTAAACATAGAACACAATCTTAGTGTTTTAGAAATGGCCATGAATAACCTATGATAAGACCTTAAGTGTAAAATTTTATTCTTGATTATCTGGTTTTCCTATTATAATTAGTGTTGCTCACACTATTTTTCTTGGTTTTAGTCAATGGCTGGAACCTGAAGGAACCGTGTTAATGAGGAATTCGACGGGAAATGAAATGATTGTCCCCCTGAGCAACCAAATGTTATGGGAGCTGGAATCAAAAATCTTGTAGCCATTCTCACACAACTTTACCAAGCTATGAATCATGCAAGACTTCTAAATGAGCAAAGGAAGGAGCAACATTCTGTTGAATCCTTCATGAGGTAGAATCCACCATAATTCGGCGGGTCTTCTGATCCATTAGTGGATGAACAATGGATCAGTACCACTGAAAAGATATTTTTAGTTCTTCAGTGTTCTAAACATGTTAAAGTCATCTTAGTAGTGTATCGTTTGTAAGGAGATGCTGATCAATGGTGGAATCTTATCAAGAATATGGGGCAAAGAGATGAAATTGAGTCCACGGAATGGGACGAGTTCAAGAACTTATTTTTCAATAAGTACTTACATCGTATTCTTCGAACAAAGATGGAGAAGGAGTTTCTTGAACTAAAGCAAAAGGATGATGAATCTGTTGGTACCTACAAATAAAATTTTACAAGACTTGCAAGGTACGCTTCTGGTATTATTATCCAACCTGAGGGTAAGATCGATCAATTTTTTAGTGGCTTAAAACCAAGTCTTCTAAGGAAGTTAGCCATAAGGGACTTCAATAGATACAAGGAAATCGTTCGATGTGCTCTCAAAGTTGTGATGGAGATTGGAGTAACCCATCAGCCATATGGGTTTGATAAGAAGAGGAAAATGGAATTCAAAGGAAAATCTAAAGAGCACACTAAAAAGAAGATGAGTTTTCCCTTATGCTCAAATTGTGGAAAGAAACATGGAGGAAATTGTCTTAAGGGGACAAGAAAATGCTATAAGTGTGGAAAATAAGGTCATCGGGCAATTAAAGGTCAAAATAATGGGAAGAAAATGTCTAATGATGCAAACAAAGGAAGGGATACACAGAATGAACCTACTACACTTCAATGTTTCAAGTGCAAGGAGATGAGACATTATGCCAATCAATGCCCAAATCTAAGGGTTGATGATGATGATCGATGTCAACAAACTCTTAAGGCTAAAGACAAAGGAAAGTCACATGCAATTACTATCGGCGATGTGGAGTATGACAATGAAGTGGTGAGAGGTACACTTACCATCCACTCTAAAGTAGAAAATGTTTTATTTTATTCTAGATCCACCCACTCTTTTATTTCTAAAGAATTTTCTAAGGGTATCACCATATTACCACAACAATTAGATATTGAGTTAGCTGTGACAACCCCTAATGGCACACCAGTCGCATCAAAAGTTTATAATTCTTCTCCGATTTAAGTTTGTGGGAAAGTGATTCTTGTAAATCTTGTGATCCTTCCTATAGTGGACTTTGATGTGATTCTTGGCATGGATTAGATTTCTCTATATGGAGCTCATATCAATTTCCAAACAAGGGAAGTCACATTTCATATTCCAGATCAATCTATGATCATCTATCGATGCATGGATGAACATAACCTTCCAGTGGAAATTTCTTCCATCTTATGGGTCTTGATTCCACTAAATGAAGGTTATTTATCTAAAATGGTTGGAGAGAAACTCACAATTAAGTATATGACCATTTTAAGGGAGTTTGATGATGTCTTTCTGGAGGAATTACCGGGTCTTCCACCCAATCGTGAAGTTGAGTTCTCAATAGAACTCATACCGGGTGCTTTACCTATTTCAAAGACACCTTATAGAATGGCCCCAATTGAGTTGTAGTAATTGAAGAAGAAACTCCAAGAGGATCTTGATAAGGGATTCATACGCCCTAGTGTGTCACCTTGGGGAGAACCTATTCTGTTTGTTAAGAATAAATATGTATCAATGAGACTCTGCATTGATTATCGAGAACTTAATAAGATCACTATCAAGAAAAAATATCCTCTCCCACGAATTGATGACTTATTTGACCAACTACATGGAGATAAATACTTTTCCAAGATTTATATTTGTTCAGGGTATCATCAATTAAGGGTAAAAAGGGTGGATATACCAAAGACAACTTTCCGTACAATGTATGGACACTATGAGTTTATAGTGATGCCATTTGGTCTTACTAATGCCCCTGCTCTCTTCATGGATTTGATGAATAGAGTCTTTAGAGACTATCTTGATCAGTTTGTGGTAGTCTTTATAGACGATATTCTTGTATTTTCAAAGAGAAAGGAAGAACATGAAGAATCCTTGAGAATTATATTGAAGACCCTGAGAAAGGAGAAGCTTTATGCCAAATTTACCAAGTGTGAATTTTGGCTTCAAAAAGTTGCATTTTTGGGTCAAATAATCTCAAAAGAGGGGATATTTGAGGATCCAGCAAAAATAGAGGTTATCGAAAGATGGTCGAGACCAACAACAGTAACTTAGATCTGAAGTCTTCTTGATTTTACTGGATATTATCGACGTTTTGTGAAATATTTTTCACGATTATCTAATCCACTCACCAAGTTGACTCAGAAAGGAGTTAAGTTTGTTTGGATGGAGGAATGTGAAGAGAATTTCAAGGAGTTGAAAAGAAGGTTATCCAGTGCACCTATACTCACACTTCCTTGTAGTGGAGAAAGGTTTGTGATCTACAGTGATGCATCCAAGAAGGGGCTGGGGTGTGTTCTTATGAAAAATGATATGGTGATAGCTTATGACTCACGACAGTTGAAAATCCATGAGAAAAATTACCCAACTCATGATTTGGAGTTAGCTGCGGTAATCTTTGCATTAAAGATTTGGAGGCATTATCTTTATGGAGAAGGGTGTGATATTTATACTGATCATAAAAGTTTAAAGTATATTTTCATTCAAAAGGAGATGAATATGCGCCAAAGAAGATGGTTGGAGTTGATTAAGGATTATGACTGCTCAATCCATTACCACCCTGGGAAAGCAAACAAGGTGGCAGATGCATTAAGTCGACAAGACCATGCTAGCTTATCCATGATGAGGATCACAAAAGATCCAATATTTATGGATTTACAAAGGATGGATCTTGGAATTATAATGGAAGGGAAAAAATTGTATCTTTCTCAAATGAATATTCAACCATCTATACATGTGAAGATTGAAGAGGCACCGAAAGAAGATGTAGAGTTACAAAAGAAGGTGAGAAATTTTCCTGAATTCAACCTTGATTGTGATGGGATAATAAAGTTCAGGAATCGGGTTTGTGTTCCTCCCATCCCATAATTAAAGAAGGAGATACTGGATGAGGCTCATAGTTCTTCATTATCTATTCATCCTAGAAGCATGAAGATGTATAGGGACATGAAAGAGTAATTTTGGTGGGATGGAATGAAAAGAGATGTTGCTGAATATGTATCTCGATTCTTGGTTTATAGGCAAGTTAAAGCTGAGAGAAAGAAGTCTAAGGAGATGTTACAACCATTACCCATAGCAGAATGAAAATGGGAAAACATCACTATAGACTTTGTCACTGGACTTCCTAAAACATCCAAAGGTAATAATTCTACCTGGGTCATAGTTGATTGTCTTACAAAGTTGGCACACTTCATCGCTATTAGAGAGAATTTCTCTCTGGATCAGCTTTCCAGGATATATGTGAAGGAAGTGGTAAGATTTCATGGAGTACCACTTTCTATTATATCTAATCGGGATACGAGATTTACCTCGAAGTTCTAGCGAAGACTTCAGCATACTCTGGATACAAAGTTGAGTTTCATCACTGCTTATCATCCTCAGACAGACGGTCAGTCTGAGAGGACAATTCAAACTCTAGAAGATATTTTGAGATCTTGCTCTATGGATTTCAAAGGTGGTTTGGATCAACAACTACCTTTGGTGGAATTTTATTATAATAATAGATTTCACTCCAGTATTCAGATGTCTCCTTATGAAGCTCTCTATGGAAAGAAATGCAAGACTCTAACTTACTGGGATGAAGTTGGGGAAAGAAAGCTATTATGACCTGATCTTGTTGATGAGATGGCATAAAAGGTCAGATCTATTCAACATCACATTAGAGAAGCTCAGAGTCGACAAAAAAGTTATGCCACCAACTGAAGAAAAGACCTAGAGTTTGAAGTGGGTGATAAAGTGTTCTTACGAATATCTCCTTGGAAGAGAGTAATGAGATTTGGAAAGAAGGGAAAGCTGAGCCCTAGATATATCGATCCTTTCAAAATTCTGGATCATGTTGGGAAGGTAGCTTACTGATTGGCGCTTCCACCGAATCTCTCCCAAGTTCACGATGTGTTCCATGTATCTCTTCTGAGGAAGTACATACCTGATCCTTCACATGTACTCAGCTTAGAAGTTGTACCGCTGGAGCAAGATCTTTCTTATGAAGAACAACCAATAAAGATTCTAGATCATAGCGAAAAAGTCCTACGGAACAAGACCACTCACTTGGTGAAAGTTTTATGGAGGAACCACCAATTAAAAGAAGCTACATGGGATCTTGAGGATATGATGAGGGAAAGTTATCCTCATCTGTTTGTTACAAAGTGACGAATTTCGAGGGCGAAATTCATTTTAAGGGGGGTAGAATGTAACACCCGAGACTTTTATGAGAAATATTTTTTTAAGTTATATAAATCATCAAAGGAATCTTTCACTACACATAGCACTAACTTGACTTTCTTTACACGCAATCGCGACCTTCCTCGATAGCCTGCGTCGTACGCAATACCGAGTTTCACTAAACAACGATATGCTATTAAAATATTATTAAAACTAGCCGTTATGAATAGTAATAGCCACTTTTGGAAATTTTTTGATTTTTATTTTTCAAAACGGACTTCATTTTTGGATTCGGAATATCGAAATTATCCTAGGGTGACATTTTGGTATTTTTCCGAAAACTTTCAATTTTGGATGAATAGTGAAAACACTGGGTTACTATTTAAAAACCGAATCTTTATTTAAATAATTATTTATTTTATTTAAATTTATTTTAGGTAACAATTGATACATAATACCTTTATAAGTTCAAATTAACTCATTGGAGTCATTTTATAATAATTTTAGATATATAAAAATTTTATTGAACTTTTCACCGTCTTTTACCAATCTCCTAGGAGAATTTCCAAATTCACATAAAACTTAATTTTACCACTTCTGTGAGTGGAATTTCGAAATTCCTAGAGACACGGTTAATATCAAGGACTAAAATGTGGTTCAATGAGATGAAAATAATTTTTGGTGAATAGTAACTTTTTACTTTTTTTATCACGGTTAAAAGTAAATAGGGTAATTAAGGGTAAAAATGATATTATTATTACCCTAACACATGTCTTAATTCTATTGGATAAGTTTAATTAGACCAAAACAATTTTAGGAATAAAATATGACCATTTAGGGCCACTTGGATTAGATTAGGACATTTATTATTAATTTATTTAAAGAAGGGTTAAAATAGTTAAAATCAAAGTTTAATAACTACATCATTTTTAATATAGGGTTATACATAAGATAAATTCGACTATAAATATTCATTAGAAATATAAAAATATTTCCTACATAATTGTATTTTATTTTTAATTTTTATACATTAAATAATTTAATTTATTTATGACACAATGATGATGCAGTAATTATCTTATTAATGAAATATTAACATAATTGATGTTATAAATACCCAAATAAATGTAATTTGAGACTTATTATGAATTAAACTAATTTTCTATGTTAATATGACATGTTAGTATTGATTTAATTAACTTTTTTCGAACTAATATTTTGGTAATGATTTTCACAAAAATCAATTACCAAATATTGTCAAAATTGACATAAAATAGTTTTTTAAACAAATATTATATTATTAATTGTTATTTTATTCCTAAAAATATAAGGTTCGTCAAAATGACTTAGATAAGGTTATATATTTTAATAATAAACAACTTGGGGTTCGTTTGGCTTCTTATAGTAAGTTTATTAACCTTATAGTGTAAGAAAACAAGAAGACATGATAAAAGTTAAATTATCTAACTTAAAGTTAAATCTAAATGATAAGGTTAAAATAGATACCTAAACTTGTCTAAATTCTATTTTATGAGATTATTTCGACCCATACCCACCTTATCTTCGAAATAAATCAATTTGGAGCTATTAAAAACTGAATATGACTATATAATAAAATAATATTTTTAGTTTTTCCAAAGGTGCCCCTCTCCTCCCTTATAAAGGGCACCTCCTCCCTCTCTTTCTCACATCACTTTGAGCCTTCAAGCTCATCCAAACCATGCCAAATAATCTTCTACACTTCCATATAAACACTCTATAGGTCTTGGTATTATTCAAAGACTAATTTTAGTTCCCTAAGAGGAGGTCTCAAAGAGGCGCTTCAAAGAAGAGGTAATGTCTGTTACCGATTCTTTCAACTTTATTTCTTCTTCCACTTATTATTTTTTATTTGTTTAATTATGAATTAATAAAATAACTATCAATCATATACTGTTACGTTATTATAAGTATGAAACAACCCTATTTCACCATCTATCCATCCTACGGAAAACGAAATCACCGCGCGTGCCTACGTACGGAATACCGTCTCCACGTCGTGGTGTAATCTATTTTCCACCACCACCATACTTGGATGGGTATAATGGTGTAAATAATAACTATGTATGATTATTGTAAAGTTATATTGATTCTGAAATAGTATGCATACACTCCAATACAATTCCACGATCATGGGAACAATATCATCGCTCGTGCGTACGTACAGAATACCATCTCCACGATGTGATGAGACTCATTTTACATGATCTTAATTTCATAATGATTATATAAATGAATTGAATGAATGAATATTATATATATTACACTAATACCATTCTGGAAATGAGGTATCTATAACCTAAATAGAACAATAAGAATTTATTCTACAAAACACGCATAAGAACAAAAAGTAAAAAACTCCTGAATAACAAGTAGCAATGAAATATTACTAATAAGAAGCTAATAATATGGCCATATACGATATCATAACAATGAGTATGATTCTGTAATAAGTCAATGACATTATTTAAATCATTATACAGGAGGTTCAGACACTTACAAAGAAAATCGGACCTAAGGTAAGGGAAAATATCACAATCTCATTTTTATGCGAGATTATTTATATGTTGGTATTTTTTGGGGTGTATTTTATCATCCACATCCATGTTTACTCAATATGTAATATTATTTCCATCCAACTAAAATTTTTTAAATCCAATTTTACCCTTCGGTGATTTTTTAGTAAAAGATATGAAAGGAATCTTTTGTCGTTTTTCATACGAGGTACTTTTTGACTTTTCTGACAAAAGTACGAGATGAATGTTTTTTTAACTTATACGACATGAATGGATTTTTAAAACATTATTTCCAAGAATATTACTTTACAAGTTTTCATGTTTATTTTTAATCAACTTATTTTAGTTTAATTTTTTATGACATGTTAAGAAAGGAAAATGTTTTTTAAGTAGAAAGGATATTTTCCTCAATAATGGAGTTTAAGTGTTTTATCAAAATTATTTTCCATCTAAGATAATATAGGGTTTTGTTTCTATCCCTATTATTACATTGATTTGATTATGTTGTGATGGAATTATTATTATGAATTCTTTTATCTTATATGAATTTTTTATGATGTCATAATGTTTAAGAATCCCATTTTTATTACATGGGTTATGCTATGATGTATGGTTTATGATTTTGTGGCACACATAAGAATGGTATCATTATAAGATGGGTGGGACCTATATATCCCTCCAATGCATTGGGTAAATATTTATATCTCATGAGATAGACATGGATGGAAAGACAGGTTAAACCGGTTCAGTGAAACAGGACTGAAACGAGGAGTGAACTCGGTTCAAAAATGGACTTTGTCCGCTAAGATAGTCTTGGAAATGAGTCTTGACTACTAAGAAATGATTCTCTATGATTATGTGTGTATGAAAAAAAGTTTCATGTTTTAAGTTATGATTATTGGGATTACATTTCACTACTATGATTTATCCCATGTTATGAAATTATGATCTCTTTTGCAGGTTAAGATTTCCAAAATGTTATGTTCTTACGAATATGATGTGATTGATATTTCTTTTGTTTACCCTTACTGAGCATTTGAGCTCACCCTTTTGTATGTTTTCTTTCCCCAGGTCAGGAAAAAGGTTATTATGTAGGATATGCCAAAATGGACTCTAGATATGATGAAATAAATCGGAGACAATGTAGATGCTTTTATGAACCAGTTGTTTAAGTTTCTTATTTTCCGAAGACACTATACCTATACAGTCCTTTCATGGTTTTATTATATGTTGTATTAAGTATGCTTCAATTTTAAAGTATTAACAATGTATGTAAAGTATGGTTCGTTATAGTTATGATTTATTGTTTTGATATATTGATGTCTGTTATTTGTAAACTATATTTTATGTTCATCATGGGAGTCCAACTGGACTAATTATAGGTCTAAATAAGTGAAAACCCTAGTATAGATAGTGGGTCAACTAGAGGTATTTCCTAACTTCTCTAATATGGTTTGAATAGAAGGGGTAGTGGGACTTGTGAGATTGATTTTTTTATTTATATGGTAGAAAAGGACTTCTATGGATATTTATTTTTGAAAATTCAGATAGGATTATCAAAAATGTTGAATGGTTTAGTTTCCTGGGACTAGGGATTGTGTTTCTAGTTTAGAAAATTGTACTTGAGTCCTAGAAGGTTTACCATGACTATTTCATATCCTTTATATAATGGTTTAAGGGATTAATGTGTTTATGACTTATGTTTATCCCTTGATATTTATTGGAATATAATACCTTTATTCAGTTTTTATTCTTTGAATTGTTTATATTATTATGGTTACCATGTCTTCTCACACTTGTTTTAGTAGTGGGTTTATTCACTTTCAATTGTTTTTTTGTGAAAATGTATTGAAAATTAGATTTGGAATATTTTTATTATTTTGAAATTTATTCTTGGGAAATATTTTTCAATTGGAAAAATTGGTTTTTTCTTGGTTTGTGGTTTTGATATAAAATTCATCTTTTAGTGTTTTAAAGGTGTTTGGAAAAGGATTGGCCTCATACATAGCTAGTTTATAATAATGAGGTGATATTTTTTAAAAATAGATCAAGGCCTATTAGGATTGGATTTCATGTTATTATTTTCATTCATGATAAATAAACGAATTTTAAGAAATGTGAGTGTGTGAATTGGTTTTTGTATAATTTTGGATTGAAAGCTTTTCTTTAATTATATTTTTTCGCTAACATAAAATGGATTATATTTTGTAATAATTTCCAAAAATAAATGGTTCTAACCTACTAGGATCATATTTTCTCACTCATAGAATATACCACATAGTATATACAGTTAATATGGTTTAGTTTTAGGTTCCTCAGTGTGGTTATCCCTTGAGTTTAGATGTGGGTTATGTCAATTGTTTGGAAGAAGACATGGAGTGTGACTGAGGGTCATACGGAGACTATAGATGGTTGTCTTATTTTTGTTTTAACTTTTAGTTTATGTATGTAATGGATATTTTAGCCTTTATTATTATAATTAGTTGATATTTATTTACTTATATACCTTGTATGTCTGTATGAATGTTTCCATCTTTATTATTCAGTCTCTAGTTTCTTCCTTTCATCTATACTGCTTACTTTGTTATAGGTGATTTATTATTGAGTTGGTCATTTATTCAAGGGTTTGATCATTTCCTATGATTATGTTATGAGACTTTGGTACTAGTTCCTAGGCCAAAATGAATATGACTAAACCCTGGGTATTTTTTGTACCGGTATAGGCATCTAATGGATGGATAAATCAAGTTTTTTAGTAAGAGAAATAATTATTCTAGAACTTAAAATATATTTTGTATCGACAACTTTGGTGTAGATCTAGTCATTAGTAATCTTCTATGTTATTTTATTATTATATTCTCATTGGAACTTCTCCTGGGTTATTGTAAATTTTATAGAAAAGGCATGTTAAAACCGAAAAGAATATCCTTTTTTTCCCTGATTACCAAAACTATAAAAAAATCCATGAAACAATGATATTTCATATTGGTTCCAGATCTATCTAGATTTATGTTGTCATTATCTTTTTATAATACAAGCCTTATTTTTTCTTGGTGGTATTGGTTATCTTTCCTCATCTCCCCATTCCTTTTGTGTGGAATATTTCTTTTAATATTTATTGGTTTAAACCACCAATATTTTTATTTTTTCACATACACTATTAGTCTAAAAAATCCGAGTGAGTGCAGCTTTACCTTGTTCCTTTGAATATTTATTCTCATAATTTTGAGAAGATTTACCTTTGAAATCAAATGAATTTTTAAAGATTTATTTGGCCAGGTTTATCTCATATTTAATAGTAATACATATGTCATGAATTTTAAATAATTATTTTCCTTTTCATCCAATTTTTCTTCAAGATTTCACACCATTTTCCTTCTTAAAATATCTTTTTTTTATGCATCTTCAACTCACCAAAATAGATTTATACTTTCAATAGAACTCCTTTTTTCCTTTTCAATAACATTATTTTTCTTTAACTCAACCCTTTCAATGGATAACTTCTTATTAACTTTCTCTAACTTTTTCTTTCCTTTGTTGATATGTGTAACCTACTCAAGACAAGATTATAGAATTACATTTAGTTCCCACTAAATATCAATATTTACATCTCTATCATCATAACTAATTGATGAATCAAATCATCTTTCAATATGATCCAATAATTCAGCCTTAAATTTTTATAAAAATATTTACTTGTCTTCTTCTTTCATACTCATTAAATTTCATCTTTTTCTGACGAACCACTTCTTCTTAGTTTTATTATTCTTCTTCTTTTGTGTTTTCCCATCCAACTCATCGAATTCAAATTATTTAACATGATTTTTTTTCAACATGATCAATAACAATACAATTATAACATATCATAACATTCTTACATTTTACTTCCCATGTTACCTTATTAAATATCTTTAATAAAAGATCCATGATTTGGTTGAGACCTTCATTAGTTTCCTAAACATTTGAATTACATGATTAAATATCTTATTCTTATTTTATTTTTTCTTTTCACATGGATTCAATGGTTATTTGATCTATGGATTTAATTTTTAATGATGGATCCTTTAACATTTCATAGTCTATAAGGATGTTGTGAAGTTCATCCAAGGTATGATTCTTATTATCCTCCAAAGATAAAACCTTATGATGAAATATTTCCATTAAATTTCATATAAGATTATTTTTAATGAATTAATCTTCCATATTCTTACCAAATCCTTTAATGTTACTAATCATTTCATTTTACATAGTTAATTAATCATTTATATTCTCATCATCATCCTTTTTTATGTTTTTAGACATACTCCTCCCAAAAATATAATTTTGTTTCCTTGATTTTTCTATTACCCTCATAGTCATTTATTATCTCCTTAAACATTTTATTCTTTTATAATTATAATGATTTATTTGATATTTTCTTTAATAGTATCAATACTTTTAATTATGTAACTATAATTATTATCTTATGTGTTCATTAAATTAAACATAACATTGATTATATCATAATATTTATTTTCTTAAATATATTTATATTTCACTCTTAAATTGTTCATAACATGTTCTATAAGTTTCATATTTAGTTCATAGGAAAATTAAGTCATTTGGGAAATTTAAATATCATTAATACATGCTTTTACTGTTACACCAAGACAAACCATGTATCCAAATGTATTACATATCTAAACCTTGTAGCCAAATCTCCCATGTATCCAAACCATGCAACCAAATTTCCAAAACATATTTCCTTTTGTATTTCTATAAAATATTGGGCTAAATAACTCCAAATTGAGTGATTATATTTTACCTATGTGTTTAATTAACATACATGAAAATTATCTACATTGTAAAATTCAATGACGTGGTTATTCGTGTTTATATTGTATTTTCTAAACATATAATCATGCCCTATTTTTATATCATTTAAAATTATCATTTGATACATGTTTTGTTATGAATATCCATAGTTATTTATTTTTTCCCAAATTAACCATTAATGATATAGAATATTTACGAGCAATTTTTAAATTTTAAAATATTGAATTAAATGGGATCTAAATGGGATTATTATTGTATATATATTCATGATAATATTTTGGAAATTGATATATTAAAATTCAATTTGATTGAAATATAAAGAGTTAGTATAATATATTTTATGAATTTTTTCAAGAACATCAATACACGTTATAATGAATGAATTTCCGTTAGCAATAAATATACTAATGGGTTCCACTGTATAGTTTGTTTATGTTTTATATAATATCAAGGAGGAATGATATGAATTTTAATTTTCATTTATGAATGAATTAGACATGAATAATTTTATAAGAAAGAAACACTAAACAAGTCTAAGCACTATAACATCACTACACTATGAGATTATTGTGGATCAAATCACTTTACTAGAATTCATTATTCGATATTCATTTACTAGAGGGATCTATACTACCACGACACTCACAAGCATCATTTGTTAAAATGTTTTCTATGGTGATTTAATTTTTTTGGTTTTATTGTGATAAAATTTTTGTTAGATATACTACCCCTTTAAAAGGTATGGGTGGTTGGGGTTCTGACTCTCTTAAAAAAGTTATTTTGGGTTGTGCCTCTAGGGAAAAAGGGTCAGACTGTTCCAATTGTACCTCCAAGTGAAAAAGGTATGACTATTTGGGTTATTGATATAGGTAAACAAGGTAGGAATCTTTAGGTTGTTCCTATATGTATAAAAAGGTATTTTATCCTTGGGTTTGAGCATACATGAGATTTTTTTTAATTCGATTGTCACTCTAGGTGTGGAAAAATTAGTGTAAGATTCAATAGTTAGTGGGTTTCATCCCCCTACAAGTTTGAGAGGGGTTTATATTAAATTAGGATAAATTTGATATGAACTTAAGTAAAAATATATTGTTCTTATTTATTTTATTTTCATTTTATTACCTTTAAAATATGATATAAACATTAAATATGATTGAAAAGCCTAATTTAATCCAACTTATATATTCGATTATCCTCTCTTTGATAACAACAATATATTCTCCTCAATTTTTACCAAATTTATTTTCTAGTTTTGGAGACCCATGAATTTGGTATAGAATTTCTATGATAGAGACATCAAAATTGAATTTTGTACTTTTCCATCCATATCCATGTTCCTCTTATCAGCAAGACTCATGAGAGAATCATTAACAATAGGTGGAAAAACAATAGTAGTTGAATCCCTAACTTATAGGATGATTGAAAGGAGATTAGGAAAATACATTTTCATCAAAATTTTGTACTTTTTACTAGTAAAATTTCTTACTCCTTGGATATTCATATAAATATAATTCTCTATTTTGAAGAATAAATATTCTTAGAGCTGTAGTCGGGACCTTGGTTCCCATACCACTTGAAGCTCCCTAGGCTAGATGGACCACTAGGGTGGGGGGATGTGAATTAGTGGACATAAATTTATGAACTATTTATCTCTTAAATAAAAACCATTAAAATAGTTAAATAAATTAGTCCAGTCAATTAATTCTGATTACCTCACATCAAGTTCAGTAAATAAATAACAAATAACAACCCACAATATTTACTATGTTTGGTATGAAATTCTATTCATTTTCATGTTGGTTATAACCCTAAACATGGATTATTCATTATCTTTAATATTTTTTCATTTCTATGGATAGTCTAATCCTAAAAATAGAGACTCCACTCTATTCCATTTTATTAATTTCATCCCAACACTGAATCCAATGTGTTCTCAAAGCTTCCAGAATCCACTAGAAGAGTCTTCACTTCATCAATGATGATCTACCAATAAATAATTTCACCTCTTAATGATATTCCTCATATAATAGCTCATGTATCAATAGGTTATAATCCTACATCCTTTATTAAAATTAGAATAAATCAATAGGAATTAGTACTTTTGGTCTCAAAATACAATAAAATATTGATATATGACTTTCTTTTGAATACTTAGACTGAAATCCTTATACAATAAATAATCTCAATAATTCATACTCTTCTATATCTTCAACAAGTTAAATTAAAAGTCTCTTATAAATCTCTCACACAATGTATGTGAGTTCTCTATATTTCTCAAAAACAATTTGATATCAGCTTTCAACTTAAATAAACGAATTAAAGTATCATTTTTTCCGTCTCATTATTTATAATTAGCAATTTTTTCCATTATTAAAAATATTTATTGATTCTTGTCATTATAATCCTTTTAAAATCCTAATAAAAAAGTATCTATGTTTTTATTATTTAATCTCATTTAAATATGAGATAATATCTATTTTGAAAAAATCATGAACACTCAAGGTTTTCAATATTTCAATGAGGTATTTAGATATATAAATTAGAAAATTTAAATACTTGATGGAATTTGGTCCCATTACTCTTCCACATTAAACATATAATGAATCAATTTTCACGCATCATGAAATTTTATCCTTGAAGGATTGGCTTATATGAATCATCACATTTCAACACCAGAAAGCATTAGGTATCCTTCCATCCTCACATGGGATCTTTATGAAACATTAAATTATCATTTAGAATATACTAAAAAGGGATACAAATTCATGTAGGGGTAATTTCAGAATTATCATATACAGTGATATTTTCTCGAGTGTTATACACATGTAATTTTCAAAGCTGACCACACATCTATTTTAAACTCAGCACAAACCTAAAGGTGGATTGATATTATCATTTATCTGGATGTTATATTTTCACATTTATAAATCTATAAAACTCATAGGTTCAAAAAATCTCTATTAATCCTATATAACCACTCATGAATTTATATTAAAACACATCCTTATGAAGAATTTGAATGAAATGTGGGAATTTCCTATTATAGTGATGTGATGCTTCTTTTTTAAAATTGAATTCATTAATAGTTTTTTCCATCACTTATATTTATATTTATATTAATGGAATGTGATGTGGAATATCCCTCTAAAATTTTTAACTCATCCATGGAATGTTTTAGATTATCTATTTTTCTTAATATTTTATTCATCTCTATATGATATATCATTCAACCATGTAGAGCATTATCTCATATATCATGTTCACTTGAAACAATCATCGTATCTTTTTGAACATGAGGTTAGTTCATATACCAAGATAAATTCATGGTAGGTTGAGCTAACATTCATTTTTTTGAAAAAATGATGTTCATGTTAGGTTTGATCATCATAAAATCAAATCTATTTCTTTATGTGGTCGGTACACCTCAGTTCTTATTGTGTTTTGAAATATATTCCTATATAAAATTTATTTCATGTTCCAGTTCATTTTAATATTGTTTATGTATTAGTTAAAATATTCACATATGGTTGGATGAACCTCATTCATGTGGTCGATACACTGACCGTGTTGTGCGTATAATCATTACACTATATGCTAGAGAATATGATGTCATAGAGGAATGAGAAATATCAAAACAACATTAATCTAATGAATTGTTTTTTTTCATTTTTAAATGGAGTAATGATTCCTTGATACCCATGGATCCTATGTAGAACTTCATATTTTGTTGTATACACTTAATAATATTTCATGGGTTCCCAGAAAACTCACATTAAAATGGATCTAGGGATTGAATACTAAAAACACCACACACATGTCTCTAAGGTTCATGCCTCTATGAACTAACCTAGTGACACCTCTACTTTCCTATGTATGAAACCATCTTGTTCTGGGTTTAGGATTTCCTATACTATACTCGAGCATAGTTCCATTAATCCCATAGTTTTACTAGATATGGTTGATCCTCATTTCTACCTAGTAAATGTCTACACATGGGACCTACGATTGGACGAGGCCTAGATTTTTGGGTAACTAAAATATAAATTACTTTGTAAAATAATTGTGTACAGGAAAGTTTTTTTAAATAACACAATTATTTTTACCATAATTAGTTTCTATAAAATTATAAACATTATTTATGAAAATAAATATTTCGATCAAATTATCAATATTTTCTTCATTTTTAACAATGTTCTTTCCTAAAACATTACCAGCATATGTTATCATCAATTCATGAATAGTTTTATAATCATGAGTTAATAGAGTATTTCCTTTTCCATTAAATTATGTAAGAAATGTATAGATAAACATAAATTGACGATTATTATTATAATCCAATTCTATATAATGAAACCATAAAAATACTCTAATAAAAATAGGATTCTAAACACATATTGACATCCCTATTTATTGACAAAAAACACAATTCAAACACCGGGCTCAACAATATCCCCATTTTTTTCTTATTTAGAATACATCTAAAAATATAATTTTATGTCATAATATGATCTTAGGTTTCTCCCCTTGTTGCTAATTAAATGAGAAAAAATAATATAGGGTTATACTCAATTTAATTTCACCCTTAAAAGCTCTCATACTCTTATCTGAGAATAACTTATGTCATAGTTTCCAAAGAGAAGGATGATATGAAATGAATTTCATAAAAAAGTAATTTTAATTAATAAACTATAACTCTATGTGGGATAACCCGGTATTGAAAATAAGATTTTATAATCAAGATGATGAATTATTTCTATAAAATCCAATATATGTTATACCGATCTCTATAATTTCTTATTTAAAAAATAAGGGTTATATAAAACAAATTTATTAAGAAATATTATGTATAATACACACATCTAAAAAAATAAATTAAAATATTTAAGTGAAAATTATGAAACTCCCCCTATATATCATCTTTTCATCACCCCACACTACCCCTTTATAATATATTTGAAAAATTCAAAATTAAGGGTTGAATGTGTTATTAGAAAACCTAATTCCTCCTAATTCATGGAGCTCTTATAAATTTTATATTGCATGGAATATTTGATTTTGATAATATTATTACATAATATTACTACACCTTAATAAATGAAATCATATTATCTTCATTATATTTTGGAAATTCCCTATGAAATCATTTTTCATACTATTCTAGTAGTTATACCCTTTGAATTCTCAATAAATTCCCTACATTTTTTTCAAAAAACATAAAATCATTTAAAATAAGGGTGGAACTCATTGTATTATTCCTTCTTCATCCTCCCCACACATTTTTCTTAGGCTATAAGGATAGTCATACTATCCTTTGATATATTCCAAACTTTCTCACATCCTTCACATTTCATTTGAATTTTTTGTTAAAAAATAGTGGATACCTACCCATATACCTTGGAATTATAATCTTGGACCTTTTATTTTATTTACTCAGCAACAAGTTTTTCATCTTCCACTGACTGTTTATCCAATTTAAATTTATTTATCCAAATATCTAGGAAATATTTATTAACATTCTTAGACTCTTAAGAATTTTTACATGACTTACCAATTTTCTTTTGAAATATCTTACCTTTCACTACATAGGGAATTTGTCCTTCAAAACTATTCATGCATACCATAGCATTGAAACCTTCAAAACTGAATCTTACACACACTTATTATATAACCTTAAAATTGTTTTCTGTAGATATTTTTGGTACATATATGTTTCCTTGAGATTCTCATTGAAACTCTTCATTAGTTCTTATATAATACTTGTAAAAAAAATATTGATCTAAACATAATTGGCTTTGTGTTCATGCTTAACACAACACCAACAGAAACAATGAAACTTTTATTATCCATATGGATTCTATATCATTCTATATTTTTTATGTTATCCAATTAAAAATAATCCTTATTTGGCCTTAGGGATAGTGGCCTCATAGCTCAGTTCTTCCATTATTTTTTTTGTAAGTTTTATTTTCATTTTCTTAGTTTAAGAATCCTTAGTTTTTCTTTTTTCCCACCTACACTATTAGAGAAAAAATATATGTTTTCAATATAAATGAGTATTGAATTTTTCTTGTTATAATTTTTATAAGACTCACCTTTGACCTCATTTGATTTGTTAAACCATTCTTTGAATTTTTTAGCTCATGATTTAAAATGATACATATGGATAGTGTCTTAAAAATACCTTATTCCATTATAGAATTTTTTTTCATGATCAGAAACTAATTAAATTTTTTATCAATATTTAATTTGGGTAACTTAATCCCACTAACATAAGATTCCTCCTATTAATCCATATCATATTTCTATTAAAACTCATTATTTATCTTAAACTCAACCTTTGCAGTGAATAACTTTTTATTCACTTCCCTATATTTCTTTATTTATTTAGATATAAAATCTAATCAAGATAATATTAAAACTTACCTATAAGTTCCTACTCAAGATTAGTCTATTATTCTCCATCATCAACACTCATTGATGGAAAAATACCTTTTAAACTTGAGAGAAGAAGTTATCCACATCATCTGATGAACAAATTTAGTTGTCTTGTTTCTTATTTCTAATTAAATTTATTCTTTTTACAATTAAAATATTATTATTATTTTTATTATTTTTATGATTTTTATCTTTCTCATCCTTCTTATTCTATTTAGATTATTTAACCTACCTATTTTTATTTTTTTAAATATGACCAATACCATCATATTTTGAACATCTCATAAATTTCTTACCTTTGGATTTCAACTTTTCATTCTTGAATATATTTTATAAAAGAGACATGATTTGTTTGAGATCAACATCAACTTCCTCATCATCTGAATTACTTGATTCAATATCTTCCTTTTCTTTTAATTTCAATTTTCACATTGATTTAAAGTTCATTTCTTTTTGGGATTTATTTTTCAATGTTAGATACATCCTCATTACACAAACTATGACGATGTTATGAAGTTTATTTAGGGTAATATATTCCCTTTCCTCCAAAAAATGGAAGTGTGGGATGAAATATATATAGTAATTTTCTTATAAAATTATTCACAATGATTGAATATTTTATTTTTTCATTAAATCCTAAAATGTTAATAACTATTAATTTAACATGGTTAAATATTCATATATATATTATCATCACTATCCATTTTTATGTCTTTAAAGATACTAATCCAAAATTTTAAGTTCACTTCCTTGAACTTGATATTACCCTAATAACTTCTTCTCATTTTTCCTAAATTTATTTGGATGTCTAGAGACCCATGGAATCGGTCTTAACTTTTTCTAATACAGACATCTGGAGGAATCATTATTATTTTCTATCCATATACATATTTATCTTATCAACATGACTCATAGAAGTATCTTTATTAATTGGGGGAAAACCTATAGTAGTAGTACCGTTGAATTATTGGATGACTAAAAGGAGAAATGGTGATAACCTTTTTGACCAACTGTGGTAGCTTTCACCATCAAAAGTTAGTACTCCTAAGAGATTTAGAAAATTTAATTCTCATATTCTAAAGTATTAACCTTACTTTATCATCAGAGGGGACTATTTCTCTATTACCACATGAAGTTACCTAAAAAATAAGGACCACTATGTGTGTGCGTGTGTGTGTGTGTGGGAGGGGGGATCAATTAGTGGGACTGTTTCTAATAATTTGTCACCTTTAAAATTAATCCTCTTGAATAAGTTTAATTTCTCAACTCACTCAATGAATTCTCATAGCCTCACCACATGTGTAGTCAATAAATGAAAAATAATCGTACACAATATTTAGCAGGTTTGGCCTAAAATCCTAGTCCCTTTCTATGTTGGTTATATTCCCAAATATAGATTCTCCAATATATTAAATTATTATTTACAACAAAGTATATTCTAGTCCTAACAACATCGATTCCACTATGTTCCCCTCAATAATTTCCTCCCAACCCTTTATCCACCATGTTCCCATAACATATCAAATCTATTTGAAGATTATTATCATTGTGAATAGTGACCAAGAAAATACATACCTATACCTATTGTTGATAGCCCTCTTTCATGCGTATATAGATCAACATGTCTTGAATGTGTAAACCCTTAAATAACATTAGAAAAAACTAATAATGATTAAAATTGTTGGTCTCAAAACACACTCAGATCTAAAATGATCTAAGTCCTTTTTCAAAATATCTGGGTAGTATTCATCCAGTAAATTATATCCTAGTTTCAGAATCTTATCTCTCCTTGATAATAAAAATTTTCTAGCTCCTAGGAATTTCTTGCACAATATATGTGAGTTATCTATATTTCTCAACAACTCTTAAATACCTTGATTCTACTTAAATAGTGGAGTGGAAACATCAAAAATTAATTGTCCTTATCATAATTTTAAATTACTAAGATTTTCAATAATTCAAAATCCTTTATTATTCTTGGTATTAAAAACATTCTAAAATCATCAACAAAATCAAGTCAAGTTTCAATCATTTAATCTCATTTAAGTATGAGATAATATACCATTTAAAAACATAATGAGGAATCAAATATTTTAATAATTCCACCCAGTTTTTAGATATCCATGTTCTCAAAATTAATTACCTGAAGGACCTATGTTTAATTATTCATACAATTTAAACACTGCATGAATCTTGATACATGAATTATAACATTCCTTCATTGAATTATCGACTCATATGAATCCTTATATTTAAATACATAGAAGATTTGAGTCTATTTCCTTCCTCACTTGGTTTCATTAAGCATCATTAAACTCACATGTAGAATACAATCACATGGACTTAATATTCTTTCATGGGTGATTACATGAACAAACATGAATTTCCCAAGTGTTATGAAAGTGTGATTTTCAAGGATGATCACACATCTTTGTTGAACATGGCATAAACCTATATGTGGCTCTATATTATTGATGGTATAGATTCTATATTTTCCTACTTAACAATCTATTTAAATCATATGTATTCACCATATCTGTTAATCCAACAGAACCTATCATACATGCATATTTAAACACGTAATCATGAAAACTTTTCATCCAATGTAGAACTCACATATTATAATGGTGTGAATATTATTTTTCTACATTTAATTCTTCAATAGTTTTTTCCATCCCTTACATGCATGTTTATATTAATGGACTATGACTTGAAATATCTCATAATAATGTAGAGCTCATCCACATATTATTTCAAATACTATTATTTTGTCAATATTTTCTTTTAATCTATGTGATCCTTCATTTTAAAAATTGGAGAATTATCTCACTACTCATAGTCACCTGAACTACTCATATAATGTAGAGATCATCCACATATTCTTCATTACATTAGAATACCTTTGTTCATATGGCAAGTTGGAATCTATTCATAGGTTATGTTTATTTCAATCACATGGATAGTTAAATATTATTTATCTGGTTTGTTCAAATATTTAGATATTATGGGTCGAAGCTCACTCATATATATAATAAAATGACTATGT
Source organism: Viscum album (assembly GCA_963277665.1). NCBI lineage: Eukaryota > Viridiplantae > Streptophyta > Magnoliopsida > Santalales > Viscaceae > Viscum > Viscum album. Next base: position 51,050,982 of record OY728161.1, on the reverse strand, counting down.
ATTTTATATAACCATAACTCTAAATGACAAATATGATTATGTCATAGAGGAATGATCAACAATAGGCAATCTTTGATTGAATGAATCGATTTATTTCTAAGTTTTTATATGGAAAAAGATTCCTTTGTTCCCCATGATCACACATAGAACTTTATTTTTTGATAGATCCACTTAATAATTCTTTGTTTTATCCATATACACTCAAATAGAAATAGTAACATGGATCAGCTCTCTGACACACTACACACATTCCTCCATGGGATACGCCTCCCCGCACTGACCCACTAGAACCCCTGTGATCCCATGAGCATAGATTTCTTATTTTATGAATAGTTTTTTCTCCACTATGATCAGGCTTAGTTACATCAATGCAATAAATGTGTTGGATATGGTTAACCCTAATTACCACATAGGCAGTGGATCCATTTAGGTCCTATGGTTGCACCTAGCCTAATTTTTTGGGAAACTCAAATCCAAAATACTCAATAAAATAAATAAGTATGGGAATTATTTTTCAAAATAAAAAATTCCTTTCACATTAATAAATTTATTCAAAATTTCCCACTTTATTTATACCAATAAATATTTTCATAGCCTTATAAAAATTTTCATCATGTAGAACAACATGATTTCTTCAAACAATACTAGAACATGTAATTATAAATTAAATACTATCTTTACAATCATCAAATATTAGAGGATTAAAATTACTATTCAATTTTAGAAATAACTTATGAATGGACTTAAATTGATTATCAACCATGAAATCCAATACTATTTTATTAATCAATAACAATACATCAATAACCATCATCTCCTTAACCCATATTAACATACTTACTTATAGAAAAAAATATAATCCCATCACTGTGATCAATAATATCAATCTTATTTTTACTGTTAAAAACTCCAAAAAAATATTTTAATTTCAATATGTGGGATTTCTTTTCTCTTTATTGTTGAAAATAAAATAAAAAGGAATAATATATGGGTCTTCTCATCTGACTTTCATCCTTCAAAACTCTCATAATATTTTCCATGAATAACTGACTATGGGAAGTTCTAGAGAGAAAGGCGAAACCACATGAATTTATTATTAATGACCCTTTTATTAGGAAACTCTATGCCTTAATGGAAAAAACTAGTGTATAGAACAAGAGGGAAAAACAAGGTGATTAACGATATCTATAAAATCTAATACATGTGATATTAGTATTATATATTTTTAATTTCTCAAATAAGGTTTCTATAAAGAAAATTTAACAAGAAATGTGTCATTACCTACAAGCATCTCAACCAACACATTAAAAAGTTCATGTGAAAATCATTTAAATCATCCTATGTCTCATACTTCCATCAACCCACACCCCCCCATTATAATATATTTGAAATAATGTAATTTTTGAATTGAATTTTTGATTTTAAAACATCATTCCCAATGTTTCATGGAGTATTTTGAATTTATATATTATTTTTAATACTTGATTTTTACAGCCTTCTTCTATAATATTTAACCCCTTCAAGGTATTCACTCATCTTCTCTTCATGGTAATTAGAATATTATTGAGAAATATTTTTTAACCTAATCACAGAAGTGAAAATATGAATATTTTTTTAATTCCCTACATGTTAGTTACAAATTCATAAAATAATATATATTGAGGAAGGACATATTTGATTATTTTGAAGTGAAATTTATATTGAGATTTTTTTCTCAAAATTATATATTTTTTCTTTACATGATCATTAATTTTATTTGGTCTATCATGAACCACTTCATGATGTCAAATATGTTTTTCATCATATTAGTTATTGTATCCTCATTGTCTTTCACCCGATTCATCCTCCTCATACTTACTTATTAGGAGTGTAAGATAGTCATATATCCCTTTGAACATTTCCTAACTTTCTCATGTCTGTCACATTTATTTTTAAAATTTTGGCCACAAATTTTAGATGCCTCTTTATATAACATGGAATCAACTTCTTGGACCTTTTCCTTTATTTTTTTCCCAAGAAAGTTTTTTTGTTTATCATTTTTTTTATAAAATTTAAATTGATTTTCTTAATAAAATTAGAACTATTTATTAACATTCATAACACCCTAAATATTTTCACACGAATTACCTATATTTTTCTTTTTAAATTAATTACCTTTCACAACATAATAATCTTCTATTTATATCACTATCATGTATACCACATCAATGTGATCATCAAAAATACATCAAATAAAAACTTCTTATATCACCTGAAATATATTTTGTGTTGAGAATATTGGCACAATTCTAGTCACATGTGTTCTATTCTAAGTTTTTTCTGTAGATACTCTCCAAAACTCCACCTTATTTATCATATACTTCATAGAAAAGACATATTAAACCTAAAATAATAAGATTTGTGTCCATACATACCACAACACTAGTAAAACCCTTGAAACTTTTAACTTCCATATTGTTTCTAGATCTATCAAGATTTGTGTTGATACTTTTTTGTTTCATAGTAAGATTTATTTTTTCTTGTGTGAATTTATTTTATTGATAATTTATTCCTTCCTTTTATGTGGAATATTTTTTTAATTTTTATTGTCCAAGACTCATTATTTTTTTTCACCTGTAATATTAGGGAAGAACGATATTTTTCACTCTAATTAAGTTTATATTTACCCTATTCATTTGAATATTTCTTCTAATTATATTGAAAGTACTCTCCTATGACCTCAACTAAACTTTTGAAGCATTATATGACCATGTTCTGCACATGTTGAATAATGATACATATGAAATGTGTCTAAAATAATTTTTTTTGCCTTTATAGACAATTTTCTTGAATAAAACATACAATTTTTAATTTTTTGGTTATAATTAATAAGTGAATCTTAATATAACCATCATAGGCTGCCTCATTTCTATATAACATATTTTTATATTCAGCCATGTTATTTTTTCTTATAATAACACTTTTCAATGGATGGATTCTTATTCTATTCCTCCAAATTTTTCTTTTTTTCTTGAACTATATAATCTACCCATGATAGTATTCCATATTACCTTTTAGTTACCACTAAATATTAATCCTTTATCCTCTATTATAATCACTTCTTAAATAATCAAACACTTTTTTAACATTATAAAGTAATTTGAACTCATCATCTTGTGAACAACTTGACTTTCCATATTCCTTATTGATTATTAAATTTATTCTTTTGAAAATGAAATTATTATTATTATTTTTATTCATCTTATTCTATTTTTATTTCTTATCCACCTCATCTAATTCAAATTCTTCAACCTAACTATTTAGATAGTTTTTTTAGTATGAAAAATATATTCAAAATTATAAAATATCATAAATATATTAACTTTTCCATTAAATTTTACCTTATTTAATCTATATGATTAAAGATAAATTATTTAGTTAAGATCTTTATCTGCTAGTTCATAACCCAAATTACTTTATTTGATATCTTCTTCTAATTATTTAAATTTAACTTTTTGTATGGATTAAAAGGATATTTTATTTTTGTACATCATTTTTAAATAAAGAACCTCCCTCATTTCATAAGCTTTTAAGTTGTTGTGAATTTAATCCATGTTCATATTTTCCCTATCCTCCAAAGCTAAATCCTTGGGATTAAATTTGTCCTTCTTCACATTGATTAAATATTACAGTTTCTCACTAGGTCCTGGAATTTTGTTGACTATTTAAATTAATATAATGAAATAGTAATAAAATTTCACATTATATACCATTTTTATATATTTAAACACATTACCAAAAACTTTTAATTTGGATTCCTTGGCCTTTATATTTTTCCCATAGTTTCTTCTAAAAAATTTCGGAAATTTCTTTAACATTATATAGACCCATAACTTTTTTATATACTTTTAATAACAGAGATATCAGGATAGAGTTTTTTATTTTTCATAAATATCTATATTCATCTACATAACATTACTCATGGTATAATATTCAGTAATATGTGGAAAACGTATTGTAGTAGCAACATTGACTTTTATAGTGAGTGAAATGAAACAGGGAAATATCATATTTCTCTAATTATGGTATTTTGTACAATATAAAGTTTTCACTTCTCTATTATTCATAGAATTATAATTCTATATATCTAAATATTAAATATTCCCATATATTCATTGGGGACTATAGAGATGATACCAATAAAAGTTCCCCAACCTGAATGGACAAGTGAGAGGAGGGGGTGGGTGAATCATTGGTCTCCTTTTTATGTATTCCCAACCCTTTAAATTTGAAAACATGAATCGGTTAATGTTATCAATCCACTCAGTGATTTATCATAGCTATAAATCATGTGTGGTAAATAAATGGAAAATATTACCAAAAATTATTTATATGGTTCAGCTAGAAATCCTACTCCTTACACTGTTGGTTAACCCCCCCCCCAACAATGATTCTCCATTATCTTTAACATTTTTTTAAACAAGGATAATCTATTCCTAATAACACATATTATACTCTATTACCTTTTATAATTTCATCCCAACAAAAAATACACTATATTCCCAAAACTTATAGAACCTACTGAAATAGCCATCACTTATTTAATGATGATCCATCATAGAATGACTTTAACCTCTTAATAAAAGTATCCATATATGAGAATATGGATTAGTAGGTATATAACTATACATACTTCATGAAAATAACTATAAAACAATAGAGATTAAAAATACTAGTCTTAAAATATAATCAGATAAAAAATGATCTGAGTCCTTCTTCGAAAAAATTGGTCAACAATCCTTCTCCTGTAAATGATTACTTAACATCATACACTTCTCTCTGCTTGATAATGTAAATTATAAAGATCTCAAAAATATCTCGCATAGTGTATGTGAGTTATCTCTATTTATCAACAACTATTTGATATGTTTATTAAAATATAGTTGAGTAATGACTACATCAAAAATCATTTTTCTTTATCATTATTTTGAATTACTAATTGTTTTGGTAATTCAAAATATTCCATGATTATTTTTATTATAATCCTTTAAAAATCTTCATCAAAACCTATTTATGATTTCAATATTTAATTTAATTTAAATATTTTATAATATATCCTTTGAAAATTTATTAAAGACTCAAGTATTTCAATTTTTCCATGTAGTATTTAGATAAACTTATTCTCAACTTTAAATACGTGAAGGACTTTGGCGTCTTCCACTTTAAACATTGGATGAATCATGATATATGCATCATAAAAATATATCATTGAATACTCGACTCAGATTAATCATCACATTTATATACCCAAAATTTTAAGAAATGTAACACCCTGAGATTTTGTGAAATATTTTTTATGAAATAATTTTAATTTTTTTTATATCTTGTGTTACATAAAACATCTAGTTTTAACAAACCATGACAAACTATTAATATTATTATTTAAACATGACTATTATTTCCTAACCATTAAAACATGAAAAATTAATATGAAAAAATTCATTTGTAGAATTAAGGAAAATTATTATATATATATAAATAATATTGATAAAAAAGTTATTAACTATTAGTAAAGTCATTATATGCTTTGAAAATTTACTTTTTTCAAAAAAAGATTTTTATTTCTCTTTATGAACAAATAATTTTTTTTTGATTTTTTTGAAAATTTATTTACCTATATTAAATTATTTTTTAATCAATATTTCAAAATTATCTTAGGTTTTTTTTTTGGTATTTTTTGGAAGAGATTATTTTTTCAATGAAGAGTAGAAAATATTGGTTTTTATTGAAAACAAAATTTTCATTTAAATAATTTTTAAAGTAAAATTTTGTTTAAAAATGGTTTGAAAAGAAAAATTACATCAATTATATTATAATTAATCAAATACAGGTCATTATAATTAATTTCATATTTAATTTTGATATAATTTTTTTTAAAACTTTTAAAAAATTTCTCTTTGGAAAACAACTTTTTCATCACTTCAGTAGGTATAATTTTAAATTAAAATTTTCTAATTATGTGAATGGAATTTGAAAAAGTAGATTTAATATTTTTAATCTTCATAATTAATATTATATAATATTTTCAACTTAATTTTTGGTCAAAAATAATATTGAAAATAGTAAAAATTAATTACTATAGTTTAGGTTAAAATATGTTTTAGGGGGTCAAACTAAAATATAAGAGGTAAAATGACCTAAAAAAATTCCAAACAAAAATTTTGTAGAAATTTTTAGAACATATTTCATATAATATTCCATAATTTCACATTTTAGATCCCTATTTAATGTGAAAAACATTCTTACACTTTATTCTTTTAAAAAATTCTATGTGTGTCCTCTCCCCCACATATAAAAAGATACCCACTCTCCTCTCCACTTCACACATCCAAAAACATTTATTTAAGAAACTAAATACACAAATTTTATCATTAATTAACTCCAAAAATATTATATTCCCTCTTTTTATTACTAAACCCTCATATGAGTTCTTTAGGTATAAACCGAAAGAAGTTCTATGAAGAAGAGGTAAATTTCATAAAATGTGTTTTTGTTTTATTTCTTCTTCCACCACCATCAGAGATTTATAAACTATGATAATATAATAACACTATTATATCCAATATAATTATATTTTATTACGTTTATATCATGAACTACATCTATCTCCTCTTCCATCAAATGGGAAATGAAACCATTGATCATGTGTACAACAAACTACCGCCTCGTGAAATGACGTTATTCATTTTCCATCACCACCTCACATCACTGGATATAATGAGGTTTTAATATTTATATATTATAATTATGATATTAATATTCTTATTTAATTATTATATCATATATAACTTCTCAATTTCCATTCCGTAAGATTATGATAATGTCGTATCTGTGTATGGCGAACTACCGCATCGCGAAGCGATGTGATTCGTTTTTCACTTACACTTTACATGGAAGGTAATAAGGGTAAAATTAATGATTATAGGTGATATATATTAAATAAAAATGATTATTTTAATATAAAATATTATTTAACTTTCTTTATTTTTAACTTCACGAAAATGGAATCAACATTCATGTGTATATATAGTTTACCACCTCCTTGAACAATGTAATTCATTTTATTTCACTAAATTTAATGGACTGATATAAATAATTTTATAATAAATATATATTATATTTATATCATGTTTAAAATTATATATATTATGTAACCATAATCAAAATTAAAGTACTCATGATACCAAACCAAAACATACATGAAAAACGAAGTGGTTGTTACCCAAAATGTTATTTTAACAAGGAATTGTAAAAAAAAGATAATAAAAGGTCATAAGTAAATCATATATGGTATGATAAATATAATTATATTTTTATAATATATGTATGATAAACATAAATTTATTATATATGAGGTTTGAATGTTTATTAGGGAAGTTGAGACCTAAGGTAAGGGATTTTTTTTTCTCGAATTGCCTTCATTGCGATATACATTATGTTAGGGACCTATCTTATTTTATTAGGTGAATATACTACCCCTTTGATGTGATATTTCATGCATATACTTTCTTTAATTATACCAACAGTTTATATTGATGTTATTATTTCATGTGGCTTATAATTCAAATGTTACCAAAGTGGTAAGGGTTTGATGTTACTATCACATTGTTTATCAGGATTCTTTGTGATTAGGTTTTAAATGATGTAATATTATGATATATTTATCAATAACATAATGAATTTTATTCTCCTATGTTTATTTTTTTATAATACATATTTTTTATTCATTTCCTTCTCTTTATGTAATCAAGATTCCAAAAGAATGGTTTTAATGAAAACTGACTTTATATATCTTTTTGGTCAAAAACACTTTTTATTCAATATCCATGTTTTCTAAAAATTTTTAAATAACGTTTTTACTATCATAAATTTACTATTTAAAGACACTTTCACCCATGTTTTACATTTTGACAACATTACTTTGAAGTAATCGTCTTGACATTTTTTGAGAGTTGTACTTTTTAATTTTACAAAAAATATGAAAGTAATACTTGTTTCAACGTGTTTAACATGAAAAATATTTTCCAACATCATGACTAAAAAATATTTTAAAGATTAATTTATAATTTTTAAATGACATATTCAATGAAAAGGATTTATAAAATGTTATATGATATTCTATTTTTTAAAATGTGATTTTCAAAGTGAAGATTATTTTACAAAAGAAATGATCTAAGTGATCTTTCAAAATAATTTTATATGTAAGATGGAATCCTATAATAATAATTAAAATTTTTAAGGGATATAATGCGATGATACCATCCTAATTATTTATCTCTACAGTTTATGTTTATAATGAAAATATATTTATGAAAACCATTTCTTTTCTGCAGGCTATACTATGATGAAATGTTTATGAAACCCATTTCATTTATAGGTATTATTTATTGATTAAATTTTTACAAAAGACATTTAATTTATATGGGTTATGATATAATAAATTCCTTATCATCTTGAGACACAAAACTTTGTGGCTTATGTGTTGGGTGGGGCCTATATTTACTCTAATTCATTGGGTAATGATTAATGTTATTTGAGCTCAAAGGGTACATAAGAGGTTATCCCGAGCCCAAAAGAGTGTACATGAGAGATTATATGAATACTAAAATAGGGTATACAAGAGGTTTACCAATCCAAAAGTAGGTACCCAGGTTTTTATCCGAATCCTAACATGTTATGAATGGATTTTTAGATATCCATGACATAAGTTTTTCTATTCTTATGCGTATACCACAAATATATATCTTATGCAATTATATGATATAATGGCTCATGTACTTTTTTTATTTTATGATTCATGTCATATTAATTTCCATGATCTAAAAAATGACTCAATTTCATAACCAATGATATTTAGGGTATAGTTTTTAAAATTTTATTCTCATGTTCTCATACCCTTATTCTTATGTTATATTGATATATCTCTTATTTACTATTACTAAGAATATAATATTACCCTTTCTTATGATTCCTCTTCCTAGGTTATGAATAAAATAATTATGTATGATATGTTTATAAAGGGTTCAAGTTATGAAGAACTTAGTGGGAGATGACAAATGAATCATAGAAAAGTTTTTTATGTGTGAAAGTTTCTAATGGTAGTAAAACAAAATGATTCTGGCATGAATTAAATAAATATAAGGAATGACCTAGGTTAATCCTAAATCCTCATATACTAAAAAAGGTTTCATGATTTAGACATCATATAAGTGTTTTTTTCATGATTATGTGGTTTCCCACAATGATTAGTATTTCATACATAATTATTTTTTGTTTTATTAAATGGATAGAACCCAAAGGAACTGTGTTAATGCTAATTTTAGTGAACAATGAAGATATTTTCCTCCAGAGAAACAAATTGTTATGGGTGTTTTAATAAAAAATATCATCACTATTCTAATTTTTTTTTCAATCTATGAATAATGATGAAATTCCAAACAAGAAAATAAGGGAAAATTGATCCATTGAGTCATTAATGGGAAAAAATACACCTTCTTTTATTAGTTATTCTTATCCACTAGTTTCTGAAAAAAGGATCAGTACCAATGAAAAAATATTTTCCATTCATTATTGATTGGAGATTGAAAAAGTCCATTTTGGTTGTTTATCATTTTGTAAGATGAAACATATCAATGGTGACCTCTTATCAAGAATATGATTCAATAATATGGGATTGACTCCATAAAATGGGATGAGATTAAGAACTTATTTTTTAATAAGTAATTTCCTTATATTCTTTACACGAAAATGAAGAAGGCATTCCATGAGTTAAAGTATACGGATGATGAATCCATTAGAAGCTATGATTAAAATTTTACAAGACATAAGAGGTACGCTTTTTGGATTGTCATCTAACCTAACTGTGGGGTTGATTGATTCTTCAGTGGATTAAATTCATGTCTCTAAAGTGAGTTACCATAAAGGACATTAGTAGTTATAAAGAAATCATTCAATTTGATATAAAGGTGGAAATGAATATTGGATTTACCCATCAATCGTATGGTTTTTATTTGAAAATAAAGATAAAATTCATGGGGAACTCTAAAAAACATGGAGAAAAGAAGATAAAATTTCCTTTAATATCATAGTGTGGAAGGAACTATGCATGAAATTTTAATAAGAGTGATGTTAAATTTTTTAAGTGTTGATATTAAGGTCATCAGTAGCTAAATGCTAAAGTGATGATATGAGGTTAGATAATAATGAAAATAAAGATAAATCTCCTCATAATACACCACCAAAACTCCAGTGCTTCATGTGAAATGAGTTTGGCCATTACATAAATTGATTCCCAAATCCAATGGCTAATGAGAATGAAAAGCCACAATAACATCTGAAGACAAATGTTAGAGGGAAAGCTTAAGAAATCACAATAGATGAAGTGAATCATCATAATTAGGTAATACATATCATCTAATCTTTATTTAGTAATTTCATATTTGTTATTATATGATGGATCACTAGGAAAATATTATTTTTCATCCATTAGTGGGAATTTATGTGATTATAAGAATTTATTATCACCAAATACAAGGATTATGGAATTATTAAATCACATTTGATATTCTATCAGTGAAAGGATGATCATAAACTTCTTATAGAATTATTATTGTATAATATAATATCTTATTTAAGGAATAAATGGTGAATTATATTTTATAATCTTATATATCTAAATTTAATATTAACTTTTGAGTCACATATACCATTATGGATTTATGAGTTTAGGATTGATTGTAAGATTAAATTTTTAGATAATTATTTTGAGATTTTATATGATTGCATTTTATGAAAATTAATGATAATTTGGGATACATTTATGGAAATAAAACCCTTTGGTTTTGTATATGTTATACTGAAAAAGTTATTTAAGAAGAAATTCCTTTATATTTAGTGGATATAAGATTAAAGGTATTGGTAACCCTTAAGGATTATGTTATATTTGATGTTGAGGTAATTATGGAAGTTATAGGAATTATATTAATATAGTTTTGGAAAATATAACCTAAATGTCAAGCGACAAACTATTCCATCCAATAAGGCCGTAGGGATTGAACCCACAATTAAAGGGAGAAAAGGTTATATTTTCTACCACTAGCCTCTGCAAAAGAATATTTATAGAGGGGAAACATGATGAGAAATATTTTTTAATATTTATCATGGATCATGTTAAATCAGCAAGTTTATACTGTGAGACATAGGTCTAAGGGTATGCTATAACCACTATCCATACTAAAATGGATATGAGAAAACATCACTATGTATTTTGTCATTGGAATACCCAAAACATATAAAGGGAAGAATGATATATGGTTTATAGTCAATCAATATAAAAATTCAACAAACTTAATCACTAGAAGAGAATATTTATCTTCAGATCATCATTATATGATATACATTAAGGAAGTTGTAAGATTTCTTGGAGTATCACATTTTTTTGTATCTGATCAAGATCCAAGGTTTACCACTATGTTTTGGAGACTTATTCCGTAATCCCATGATATAGAGACATTTTTTAGAATTTTGTATAATCCTCAAAAAGATTTTAATTATAATAGAATAAATCAAACCATATAGAATATATATATATATATATTATTTTTGTATTTTAAAGGTGGTTGGGACCAACACCTTCCTCTACTCAAGTTTTATTTCAACAATAGTTTTCACTTGATTATTCAGATGACTCCTTTATATCATGTCGATACAATTTTCCTAAAAATTTAAATAACTCATAAACATATATCTAAATTGAAAATTTGAGGCCATTATTAAGTTCATATCATGGGATTTATCCTAGGCATGACATAATGTTTTATAGTATCAAGTGTTTTAGTAGTGTGGAGTCATGGGAATAACTAAAAAAATTTAAATAAGCCAGTTAATTTATTTTATTAGATTGATACAATGACCCATTTCCTTTATAAATACACAAATGTTCCTTAATCACTAGGGTTATCTATATATCCTAGAGATTTATAGGATTTGTTAGAGAGGATCTATGGGAGGATCATTAGTAGAAGACATCAAATCAAGATCAAATCAGGGATCCCATACCAATAGAGTTCACGGATCTCACTTATAAAGACAACACAATTCTATTATTGATCAAAAATCGATCAAAACTCAATGTAAAATGTTTTATTTGTGTGATTTACAACCTATTATTTATATTGGTCAAACATAGATCAATCCAAAAATAATAATTTATTCACATTTCAATGGTTGATTTTATTTATGGTTGATTTATTGTATGTTGATTATTTCCCCATTTATCCATTAATTTATTCAAAAAAAATCATGAACAAAAATAAAAAAAGGTGGAGGTTTGTTTCTCATGTTTTTTGGTTCAAATATTTATACCTATTTATTTGAATGTTCATCACATGAAATTCCATTGGCTAACAGTTCAACGAAATAACTGGTATTCAATCATTGCATGATTGATCTTTGAAAAAATGGATCTATACCATATGTGATATTCACGATAAATGTGTTGTAATGGAGGATGATTAGTGGTGTACTTTATTAGACGAAGGTTCCCAGTTTTTCCCAGTTTTGACCCACAATGGTGATAGATGGTTCGATGGAGGTTACTTTCAAGCAGATTGGAGCCTGGATCCCATTAACTAAAAATGGTAAGGGTTGCCTAGACTCAGATATAATATTCCTATATTGAATCATGGTGGTGAATGAATAAATGATAAGGGGGACAATAACCCTTGGGTTATGAAAAATATTCAGATACACAGTGTGTGATCTTAAAATAAATGTCATATGGGACCCTATATGAGGAACTAAGGTTTACACAGAGAAGAAAAACAACACACACTATGTGAAATTTATCACACTCTATGTGACCTATGCTGGCGTCTTTTCATGTATCTTAGATGATACACATGAATAAGAATGTTTGGATAAATTGACACAACTTGGTTTATACGAGCACAGAAACATTTACTTGGGTTGCTACATGGGAACGAATAATAGTACAAAGTCAAAAATAGATGACATGAACAGGGTACAGGAAGATATATACAAACTATTTACATATACTTACACACAGTGTATTTGAATTTATACATATTGTGTGAAGAAGAACCACACAGTCAGAATTGGGGTTGTCAAAATAAGTTGTGTACCCCCATTATATGCCGTGTCCCATCTTTGAGGATGTATGGAGACTTTGTTTCATTAGTATTAGAATAGTTTTAGTTGACTATGTTCCCTTGGTCCATCCCCTCGAGGGTAAAATGTTTCATTACGAACACATCTCTAGAATGTGATCCGTAGTGTAGGATAAGTCTTAGATAGAGTTTGTAGTGTCCTTCTATGAGATCAAATGTTATCCTCTATATTTTCAACATATACCCTAGGAGGCTTCATGGAATCCACAATATATCCATGAAAAGGGTGTTGATCATCCATCTAGTTGGCTGTTTTAGAAGGTTTCATGGTATTTTTGGTATACAATATGCAACATAGTGGGTTGATCTAGATTTGGTTTGTGGTATCACCCAATAGTCCTAGGTGTGATCCCCTATTTGAGTATTGAGATATTTAGAGACCAGTGAGTTTTCATGGGTGGGACCCAACAATCACAACCTCATGAATGAGTTTATCCAATAATATCATGTCTTGTGGACTAGGTTCTCCCGAAATGTGCATTTCATAGTAGCCTCAAGTAAGATTCAATGGATGATAGTTTGGTTGTGACCTCATAGAGGTGTGGTGTCCTTTAAAAGTATATTTGGATGTTTATGGATAGATTGATATATCCTTGTTATGTGATTAAAATTATTGATTCTTTATGTTTAGTGTTTTTAGGGTGTTCTACTAGGTGTTGTTATACTCACCCTTTCATGGTATCTACTCCCACATGTCATGTATTAAGTAGAAAACACCCAATTTGATGGAATCCTAGGAGAAAATAGAGATAGTGTATCATAGCTTGGGCTAGAAAGACCGATGTGCTTTCTAGGTGGTTTCATTTGATAGTAGTCCTCACATTCTGAGGAGGTTGGTCTATCTTCAATTTTTGGTTGGGTATGTATTTTTTCCCTTTATCACATTCAATACATTACTATCGCACTGTAATTGTGAGATTATAGATTTATACATGCATTAGATTTAATATTTATACGTATTCAGAATTTTATAGTCATGGATATGTGTCCATGTCTACAAGTACATTAGGTTAATGCCTCCTATGTTTGCGATATGCTTACTCAATGCTAGTCTTCATCCCTTGTTATATTGGAGGTGGGCTTGGGGTAGACATTGTTTGGGCTTAGTCGGGCTAGCTTGTGACAAAGTGGTATCAGAGGGGTCAGTTTTACTATAGGACTAGTGTCTGTGAGATTTCATTTGGATTTGTGGAAATAATTTTTATTGTTTCAAGTTCTCCTTTTAGGACAAAGACTCCAATGTTGGTGTGGTGGCCGACATATCCATACACCAGGACTCTGGTCACTTACCTTTCAAATCATTACATATAGGAATTTGTTGTAGGGAAAAAATTGGTACATGCATTATATATTAATGGGTTGTAGCTTACAAGTACTTATTGATCCATTTCCCCAGATATACTCTTTAACCATAGTGTATCTTGTTCATTTCAGGATGCCTACTTAAAAAAACAGCCCAGATCCTACTACGTGATCATAAGGATGATCCTCCCACTGATGAGGCTTTATTAAAAAGTCATGTACCAGATATAGCACCCCAAGGTGGCTTACTAACAATAACACCACTTTTTAAACAAAAGTTTGTGTAGAAAGTTTATACTGAGGATGCATGCTAGCAGAGTTCACTGCATGAGTTCTAGAGGTAGTGAACTCTAAGGTACAAGGTTGAGCCAGACCCCTAGAATGTTGATGACTTTTTTGAGGCTTTCACATGTTTTTTCTACCTTGTGAGGATATCATGACTAAATGGTGTTCCTTGATGAAGGTCTTTTGTAGGCCTAGTACGGACGACGGTGGAGTTTGGTGACATAGAACCACAATGAAATGATGCTCACTTGGATGGATTTTGAGCAACTATCCCAGGAATAGTTTTATCCAGCCGCATTTATATTAGAATTTATCCATGTTATTATATATATATAGTGGGATAACATTACTATGGGATATTATTTGGATAGTTTTATAAAATGTTTATGATACTACCTAAATATTTTTCAAAAACCATTTTTCTAAGAAAATATCTTGAAGGTGATCTTATAATGGGATATCAAGGATAATATCATATTGTTGTCCATTCCCACTTATTCTAGAGTGCTTGAGTGGGCCTTGGTAGGGGAGATATTTTTGAATAAGAAGACTCTTACTATTGGTGATGGGAACATAGGAGTTGAGACCATTGAATATACTAGCTGATGTCTTTCTTAGGGATCCGGGCATCTGATATTCTTCAAGAGATGATTCCTGGATGGAGGGTCTATGGATCAGGAATTCTAGGGCTCTTGTAGTCAGTCATGAGATATTCAATTTTTTTTATTGTGATAGACATGGACATCATGTGTGACATTTTCTGACCCACCATTCTATTGAGAGGGAGATAGTCAATGGACCACCCTTATAGAGACAACAACATGAGCATGGAGTTCTGCATGATGACATACGTGGTCGATGAATGGGGAGAGAAACATAATGTGGATGCAGATTTGATCTGTTTCCACCACCACTCCTAGGTGGTCCACACCAAGCTTATTGAGCCAGAGGATGGGGGAAAGGACCACCATAGTCCATTGAGGACTATGACCAAGAGGCTATGAGGATGATTAGTGGAATGGTCTTGGTCCTTTCTACTTTTGTAGTAGTATTGTTAGACACTATTGTGAGGTAATCTACCCATTCCATTTATTTCTTGAGGTCTATATAGGGTTAATTTTATAATCAAAAGATCCCTATTAGGGTGATAGTTTTTATTGAATTAGACTCATAAGAAATAGGGACACTTCCCCCCTGAGATTAATTCTTGTGATGTGATACATAACTATGTGAATGAGTCAGTTACACCTAGAGAGGATAGTTTCATGTTGTGGAGGAAGAGTTCCTATGACTTGTGTATTCAGGGTGGGGTTCCATGATGGAGTATCAAAACAGACACTGGAAATACTAATGGAGCCTTTATGCTCGTCCATTATGTTATAGACTTCTAAAGATTGGATCAATGACTTAACAATTCTATTAATAGAGTGACCTAACTCTAGGAGGAGAGTATCTCATATATAATGTTTACATAGTGGTATGGGTACCCTACAATGATATTTCATATTATCGATTGGTTACCCACCATATATACTCAGAAGGTTTCCACTGATTAGTGTGGTGATGTTTATGGCATGTGGGATAGAGTTTTACTCCTTTGAGGAGGGATCCCAGGCTGAGAAAGATGAGATCATGTGTGGGAAGATATAACTGAATTTTATCTGATGGTTGGACCCTTGTAGTTGCAGTTCTATGAGATTTTAGTTTCCCATTGTAGTGGTTTAGTTGAAAATATCTACCTTAGGATGTGTTAGGTTTACCTCAACATTGATTTTTTTATTCTGTGTAGACCAGAACCTAGGGAAAACCCCAATATTTTCAATAACATATTAGTTAACTCCCATGGAGATTCACTGGATATGGTGCATTTTGAAGTTTGTAGATGGAGTTCCTAGTAAGACCCTGTGTGTACTCTTGGGCGACCTATGATTTTCATTGTTACCCTAGTGTGCTCAATGTAAGAGTATCACAAGATATTCTTGAGGATAAAGAAACATGTATCTAGATATTGGTGGTTACCATAATTAGGGTGGAAAATCTAGGAGATATTTTTCTCAATTATTGGATAATTATTCAAAGAAGTTATCCTCATTGTAGTTTTTCTTAGTGAAAAATTATGGTGATTTATATATTCAGTCGATGGTTGTTTCCCCACCACTTTTGTAGAATGTTAGGGAATCTCAATATAGAGATACCTACTATGAGACCTTACATACTTAGATATACACTAAACATTATCATGATGTTTATTCTAATGGTGGGAAACACATTATCTTTTTCAGATGATGAATGATGGTACCAGTGATTTTGTGGGAGGTGGTGATGATAGAGTTTCATATATCCCCTTTGGAGGTACATCATGGTGTGGAAAAGATATACTAGGATATATGGCATTAGTTTTGGTGTCCAAGATAAAGGGATTTGTATAGAGTTCATTGCTTGATGTGTCACTTGAGAATAAGTGAATGCTGAGAACAAGGTTCCAATGGGTTCAACTCAACCCCCTGAGGTTCCAGAGTGGATGTGGGATGTGATATCCATGGACTTCATGATGGGGTTAATGCATACGTCCCGGGGACACAATGAAATCTATGTGATCATAGACTGACTCACCAAGTCAGCCCACTTATAAGAATTTCAAGAGGAGAGATCAGTAGAGATCTTATGACACTTGTACATGAAGGATATATTACGACACCAAAGAGTTCCCTCAATGATCATTTCATATCATGATACTTGCTTCACGTCATGATTTTGGAGAGGATTTATATAGGTTTTGGGGCATTAGTTGTGTTTGAGAATAACATTTCACCCCCATACCAATGACCATAATGAATGAACCATTCATGTATTGGAGGAAACTTTGTAAGATTTTATGATGGATTTTATCTATAGTTTGGAGGATCAACTAACCATAGTGAATTTTTTATACAAAAATAACCAACATTCCACCATTGGTGTGACACCATTCGAGGCCTTGTATGGGATAACCTATAGGTCGCAATTTTTTGGACTGATCTAGGTGAGTAAGTACTCATGGGATTAGAGTTGGTACTATATATGAAAGATAATGTGTAGATCATCTTGGATAATATGGGGAATTAAAAAATACATTATAATTTCTATGAAACCGATGAAGGAGGCCTTTAGAGTTTGAGGGGAGAGACCATGTATTCTTGAGGGTCTCACCTCAATTTGGATTAAATAGATTTGGCTAGGGTGGAAATCTATATAGTATATTCATTATAACTTTCTAGATACAACATTTATTTGGTAAGGTGCCATACCGTTTAACTCTACCACCACAGATGCACCAGGTACACTTCATCTTCTATATGTCCAACTGAGGAGGTACATGCATGTTCAGTTTTATGTTATCAATTGGGGTAAGATAGAAATTGAGGATGTGGATACCTTTGATGAGTACCCAATGGAGATCAAGGATCATAAATAGAGGATCCTTTATGGGAGATTGATTCCCCTAGTGCATGTCTGGTGGTAGAATAAGAATATTCAAGAGATCACCTAGAAGTGGGAGACCGAGATGCGAGCCCATCACCCTGATCTTTTTGAGCAGGTTTTTCATTTTTTTAAATGAGAGTCCCTAAGGGGTGGATAACATAAAAACTCATAACTTTTAATTTTATTACTTTATAATATTATATGGATTATTTTCAGATTCATGTGTATAGATAGTGTGAGATTCCAAGGCCCAATGATTCAGGAAGTGATATTTGAAAAATATTAAAAATATTAAATTCACATGCATGATTTTTTCATCAAAACCTGGATTAATACTTAATATTAGGCTTGAATTAGAAATTTAAGGCCTCTGTTGAGTTTAGAGAATGTGATTTACCCTATGAATGACATAGAATTTGTCAGTGTTGGGTGTTTTGGTAAAGTATAGTCTCAGTTGAAATAAATAAAATAAAAAAATAAATATATTTATTTTATTTGATTTATGTAGTGAACTATATCCTATATAAATACCTAGATAATCCTCAATGCATATGGTTATCCACATAACCTAGAGATTTATAGGATCCTTTAGAGAGAATTCATTTGAGGGTCCTTGATAGATGACATTGGATTGAGATCAGATCAAGGATCATGCACTAATGGAGTTTGTGGATCTCATCAACTACGACAAAACATGACCATTATTAATTAGTGATAGATCCATAATCTGGTAATAATTTTGATTTATGTTATTTAAATATATTTATTTATCCCATTCAAATGTGGATCAAGTCATGAAAAAATAATTGACTCATACATCGATGGTTGATTTTATTTACGGTTGATTTATTGTTCGTTGATTACTTACCTCTTCATTTTTATAATTATTTGAAAATAAATAAAAAAAATAAAAAAATAAAAAAAGGATGAGGTTATTTCATTAATTTTTTTGGTTCAAGGATTTATCCCCCATTTCTTCACACATTTATCATGGGAAATTCCTTGGGCCCATAGTTCGACAAAATACAAGGTATTTGATCATTGATTGATTTTTCTTCAGTACAACCGATCGATACCATAGGCATGGATCATGATAAAGGGTGAGATTGTGGTGAAGAGATGGATGATGATAATAGGTGTACTTTATCAGATAAAGGATTCCCATTTGTTTGGGTTTTCAAGCACGATAGTGAAGGATGGCTTGACAGAGTTGATTTCTTAGTAGATCGGATACCGGATCCTAGGGATCAATAATGATTGGGGATGACTGGACTCATATCCAAAATTACCCAATGGAATTGAAGTGGATAAAATGTGTATGGATAAGTGGATAATAATACATGGGGTTTTGAAAATATCATGTTACATGGTGTGTAATCTAGAGATACACGTAGTGTGGGTCCCTCTATAAGACACTAGGGTTTTCACGGAGTAAAAAAAGAACACATGTTGTTTGAAATCATTCACATGCCATGTGACCAATGCTAGAGGATTGGTGTATTTATTAGAGGATATATTGGAATGGGTAGGATGAGAGACATAGAAATGAATAGGTGTACATGAGCATAGCCAGGTGTACACGGGTTGGTACATGGGATTAGACAACAGTCCACAGGCACGAAAAGACGACACATGTAAGGTTCTAGTAGATCTATAAACATAGTGCACATATAAATTAACACTATATATTTGGATTTATATATTCTATGTTTGGATGAGTCTCTGATAGTATTTTTGGTGTCCCTCCATCATACGAGAGTGTGATCATTTATCATTTATTCTTATACCCTAGGTAGGGTTTGTTGAATAAGTTTGATCTCCATGCATGGGGTATTGATCCTCCATCTATCTAGAAATATTAGCAGGGTTCAAATTATTACTGGTATATGATCCCATATATAGAGGGTCGATCTAGATTGGGTTTTTGGTGTCCACTAGTTGTCCTGGGTGTGATCTCGTATTTGAGTGACAGGGTCTTTAGAGACCAGTGAGTATTGTTTATTGGGGCCCAATGAAAATGACCTCTTGGATGAGTGTCTCAAATTATATCCTGGCTTATAGAGTGGGTTTTCTTAGAATGATAATTTCTTAGTAGCCTCAATAAAAATCCTATGGTTGAATGTTTGGTTGAGACCACGTAGAGGCGTGGTGTCCTTCCTGAGTATATCTAGGTGATTATTCATTGATTGATACATCCTTGTTATGAGATGACTATTCTTGATGCTTCTTGTTTAGTGTTTTTGGGATGTCCTACTAGGTATTATTATACTCACCCATACATGGGATCTTCCCACACATGTCATATTATATAGACAATTTCCTATTTGAAGGTGTTCTGGGAAGATTAGGAGCTCGTGGAGTATATATTTGGCTAGGTAAACTGAGGGTTTTTCTAGGTGGTTTTATTTGATAGTAGTCCCCACCTTCTAAGAATGTTGGGATCTATGTAGTTTATGGTTGGGAATGTATTTGGAAAATTTATTAATTTTATTAATTTACTGTCATACTATGATTATGGGATTATAGATATATACACACATTGGTTACAGTTGTCATACATTTCAACATTATATGGTCCTGGATGTGTGTGTGTGTACATGTACATTAAACTATTTCCACTGACTTATGTGATATTCATACTCAGATATAGTATTTAATCCTTGGACTATAGAAAGATGGATTTGGGTAGACATGGTTTGAGCCCCATCGAGATAGGTCATGATAGAGAAATTTATATCCATTTAGCAACACATAATAGCAGCACAAAGTCGGAAGAAAAGTTATGATGAAAATCAATTACATGATTTAGATTCTGAAGTTGGTTACAAGGTGTTTCTATGAATTTACACATGGAATAAGGAAATTATATTTGAAATGAATAAAAAACTAAACTCTATGCATATCAATCCCTTTTAAATTCTTGAGCGTATCAGGACCTTAGCTTATTATTTGGAACTTCCACCAAATCTCTCTTAGGTTAATGATGTGTTCTATGCATCTCTACTAAGGAAGTACATATCTGATCCATCATATGTACTAAACTCATAAGTCATACCAATGAAGCATGATATTTTTTATTTGGAATAAACATTGAAGTTTTTTGATTTCATAGAGAATGTTCTACGAAGAAAGACCACTCACATGGTCAATGTTTTGCGACAAAACCCCAAAATTGAGGAAGCTGCATGGGATCATGAGGATGTAATGAGGTATAATTATCCACAGTTTATATACCAAAGTGATAGAATTATGATGGTGAAATTAATATAATGGGTTTATAATGTAACAACCCAATATTTTATGAAGTATTTTTGTTCAAATAAATTTAATATCTTTGATAGCTTGTGTTACATGAAACATTGAGTTTTAATAAATTTTGACAAACTGTTAATATTATCATTTAAAAATGACCATTATTACCTAGAAATTAAACTAGGAGGCATGAATTGAAATAGACACATTTAAAAAACTATGTATAAATGTTTTCATATAAATAAATCATATTGATAAAAGTGTACTTAATATTTAGTAAACTCATTATATGTTTTCAAAAATACAATTTTTCTCAAAAAATGATATATATTGCTTTTTTGGAATAAATAAAAATATTAATTTTTGAAACTTTTAAAAAATTTATTTTTAAAAAATTAACTTCATTTTTGTAATCAACATTTCAAAATTATCTTAGGGTTAATTTTTTAGATTTTTCTGAAAATATTATTTTTTCAATTAATAGTGAAAAATATAGGTTTTTATTTAAAATATCCTATTTTATAGAATTTATAAAGTTAAATTTTGTTTTAAAATTGGTGAAAAAGTAAAATTAACTCAATTATATTATAAATAATCCAATATATTTCAATGGAATCAATTTTATTTTGAATATATTTATAATTGTTTAAACCTTTTAAAAATTTATCTTTGGAAAATAGCTTTTTATTTGCATCTGAGGATTTAATTTTAAATTTAAATTTAAAAATTTATGAAAGGAATTTGGAAAAATGGATTTAGTATTTTTAATTAGAATAATTAATATTATATATTAAGGTAAATATAATATTTGGTCAAATCAAATAGTTCAAAACGATAATAATTAATTACAATGATTAAGGTTAAAAGAGGTTTATTGGGTGTCAAAAGAAATATAAGGGGTAAAATAACCAGTAAACTTATCCGAAACCCATTTTATGGACATATTTTGACATTATAGCCTCTAAGGATTGATAATGACCCATTTTGAGCCTTTTTGTATGTGAAAAACATGGGTATACATAATTATTTTAAAAATATCCATGTTTGTTCTCTCCCCAACATATAAAAGAATACTCCCTATCCTCTCCTCTTGAAACATGGAAAACAATTTGGTTCAGCTAATAATTAACAAAATATCTTCCTTATTTATCTAACTATATCCTACAATACTTATTTTGATTACTAATCCATCATATTAAGTCTTTAAGTATAAACCTATTGGGGTTATGTGAAGAAGATTTAGAATTCTTAAAGTCATTTTTTATTTCTTCTTCCATATTCTTAAAATTTTATTAAAATATGATAATAAAATAACACTTGTATCTTTTATATAATTATATTTTATTCTATTAATTTAATTACATACATCTATCTCCTCTTACATAAAATTTGAATCGAAAGCATCGATCGTTTGTACGACAAACTACTCTCTCGCGAACAGATGTTATTTTTTCCATCAACACCTCTAACAGCTGAATAGAATGATGGATTTAATATTTTTATATGATATTTATTATATTAGAGTACTTATTTATTTTTATTATCACATATACCGTCTTACTTTAAATTCCTTAATAATATGATAATGTATCTCATGTGTATGGAGGACTACTGCCTTGAAGTGATGTGATTCCTTTTTCACATATTCTTTACTTGGAATTTAATAAGGGTAAATTTAATTAATATATGTGGTATATATGAAATTAAAATGATTCTTTAAATATAATATATTATTTACCTTCCTTTATTTTTATATAGAGGGAAAATAAAAATCCTCTTCATGTGTACCTATGGATTACTGTCCATATGAATGGTGTAATTCATTTCCTATATCTAATTTTAATGTATTACTGTAAATAATTATATAATGAATATATATATATATTATATTTATATAATTTTTAAAATTCTATATATTATATAATCATGGAAAATATGAAATGTCTAATGATACCAAACCAAAAACATACATGAAAAACGAAGTAGTTATTACCTAACATGTGATTTAAACAAGGAATTATTAATATATGGGTAATAAAATGTCATAAGTAAATAATATATGGTTTGATAGATATGTCTCTATTTATTTAATATATGAATAATAAACCCAGATTTATTATATAGTAGGTTCTAAAGTGTATAAAGTAAGTTGAGACTTAAAGTAAGAGATTTTTTTTCTCAAATAGCCTTATTTGAGACATATTTTATATTATACACCTATCTTATTTTATGATATGTACATAATTACCCTTTGATATTTTATATCATGAATCTACTTATTTTCATGATTATTTTTTTCAATTGATGTTATTCATTCATGGGAATTATTATAAAAAGTTACCAAAGTAGTAAGGGTTTGATGTCATAGTCTCATTATTTATCCGCATTGATTATGATTATTATTTTGATCAAGAAATATTATGAACTATTTATAAATAAATTAATGAATTTTATTATCCTATTATTTTTTTGCAAAACATTTTTCCACTTCATTTTTCTATATTTATGTAATGAAAATTCCAAAAGAATGTTTTTAAAGAAAACTGATTTTATTTCTATCTTTGTTTGAAAACCCCCTTTCTTTAATATCCATGATTTATGAAAATGTTTTAAAGAAAGTTTTTAATATTCTAACATTATTATTTAATGAAATTTTTATCCATGTTTTATTTTTTCAGAAAAGTTTTTAAAGGATCCTTTTTTTCCTGAATGAGGTACTTTTGACTTTTATAGAAAATTGGAAAGGAATATTTGTTTTAACCTATACGACATGAATGGTATTTTACACCATAATTAACAATATTGTTTTTAAATAATCCTTTATATGTTTTAAATTATATTTTTAAATTAAATAATATTGATAACTTTATATGAAATTATCATTTTTTAAATAATCCTTATGATATGATGAAGTGTTTATAAAACCGATTAAATTTATTTGAGTTATGATATAGTGAATGTTTTATGATCTTTGAGAACACAAATTTATGGTTTATGTGATGGTTGGGATATATATCTCCATCAAATGAATTGGGTAATGATTAATGTTATATGATCTCAAATGGTAAATGATATGTAATGCCCCAACCTCAGTTACCCCGAGTCGGTGCATTATTTTAACACAATGACATGATTCCAAGGAATCAAGCCTAGAAGGACCGATCAGTTTAACTGTCACGACCCGTCCTCAAGGCCCGTGCCGTGACTACCCCAAGCCCGCCTTCTATAGGCCAGGGGCTGGCGACTAGCACCAAGGCGTAAATCCCAGTAAAAAGGGAAGGCATTACCTTTGTAAAGTAAACAAAAACCACAGAGCAAGCAAGCAGTAGAAGTAAACACTAAGTAAAATATGAGTATAACAGTATGTGCAGAAAAGTAAGTGGGCCAGTATACAAACCCAAACTGAAAGTAAAGTAAAACTGGAAAGGGAAAACAACAACTATAAAGTAGAGACGCTGCGTCGAGCTATCCACTGGAAGTACCACCTGAAGGGTGGGTACAGATAGCCTCCACTGCTCCTCGGGTCCAGCCGACCGCTTCGAGTACATCTCGCCCAGTGGTCCACCTCCAGGTACCATCCTGCTCCGCAAACCTCAACCACGATCAGCGTTGTCCGTTGTCTGCAACCAACACAACGTAGTGCGGGCATAGCCCGTGCAGGGGTGAGTATAAGCTACCCAGTAGGGACCCCGAGACCCCCGAAGGTCTCCCAGAATCCACAAAGGATAATCCACAAAGGAATGATACAATCACGAAGTAACATTCGACACCGCTTAGGTAAATGCCCATACATATACCTAAGTCCTCAATTCTCATTCGGCTCCAACATCCGAGCCCAAGTACAACCCAGTCCACACAGGAAATCAAAACGTAAATCCACACAGGATAGCACAACACAATCTACATAGGAAAGCAAAACAGGATTCAGCTCACACAGGTATACATCTTCGTATGACGATAGAGATGATCAGATATTTCCACTGATTTATCTAAGCCGTTGGACCCACAAAGGATCGATAGGTACTAACCCCCGCAATGAACCACATATGATCTGACCCACAAAGGATCGATAGGTAACTAACCCCCGCAAAGACCCACACAAGATTGGACCCACACAGGATCTATAGGTGCTGTATCACACAGAACCACTGAGTGCTAACCCACACCGGATCAGACCCACACAGGATCGGTAGTACTGATCCACGTAGGATCACTGAGTGTTGTAGTCGTCGCCGTCGAATCCACTGAGGATCTCTGTATAGTCGTCGTCGTCGTCACAGTCGCAAACACAGCCAGCTCTAGGGTTCCCGCACACAGCAAGATCATTCGGGAGGGTCCGCTCCATGAGCCGAGAGGCTGATACATCAACTAACACAAAGTCCGGAGTTGATGTATCCAAAAGTTCCGTATCGTCAACAAGAACTCAGCGTCACAGACAGCGCGTCAATCAGACGCCCGGTCTGGAAGTTATTGGCTTTTCCGTCCCAGGGGCCCGGTTGGTTTTTAAGTCAAAACCAACCCAACCGTACTCCACCTGCATCCAAACCTCGGGCGGAGTAAGCCAAAAGATCCATCTCACTAAGAGGAATCCAAAAAAGTCTATGACATGTCAATCGGACATCCAGAGCTCAAGTTACGAGTGTTTCCGCTTCGAGGGCCCGGTTGGTTTCGTGTACGAACCAACTCGGCCAAACCCAAAGTATTCCAAAACCTTGAGTGCGATATACCAAAACGACCGTCTCGATCCAAGGATCATATCTCAACTGACGGTGTGTCGATCGGAGGCCCTTAGCACAAGTTATGGGTGTATGACCGGAAAAGATTCAGTATTAAGGGGTTCGGGACCGGTTCGACCCGGCCCGATACCCCCAGGGTCAGCCCGAACCGGGTCCGGGTCTGGCCCGCTTGGGCGCAGCTCGGCCCGGCCCAGCCTGGGCACGACCTGGCCTAGAGGACTGGCCAGGCAGCCAGCCTGGCCTGGGCGCGCTGGCCAGGTTCTTGGCCAAACGACCGAGCCGTTTGAAGGGGGGGGGGGGGCTGCCCCCTGGCTTTTGTAACAGCGGACCCCATTATGGGGGGCCGCTTGAGCTGGCCGCCAGGGGTTTGTAACCCCCAGCCTTCCCTTGTCCGGCTAGCCTGCTCTGGACAGCTGACTTCTACCGCCACGGAACGACGACGGCCGGTCCCCCCTTGTTCTGACGCCGGTGGCCCAGAACCGGCCGCCGGTCTCCCTGCTCCGCCGCGGCCCAGAACTGGTTGCGGCCTTGGTTCATCTGGCGTCGCGCGACGGCGCTGCGCCCCTCCACCGCGGCCCCGCTCTGGCCGCGGTGTCTTTGGGTTTCTTCGACGCGGAGCGACGACGTCGCGTCCTTGTTCTATTTCACAGTGCGGCGCGACGGTTCCACACATTCCTTTCCGCACGATCCCGCGCGGTGCGACGGCCCAACACCATTCCCGTTTCAATCCACAATAGGAACAACAACATAGATAAGGGAGGAGGGTCGGCCGTGTTTGTGCGGTCCTGCCCCCCCTCTTATTAATCGATATCAAATGGTCATAACTCACGAAGAATGTCAAGGTAGAAATCACGAAAAAAATAAAATAACCCCTACCTCGTCGAACAAGTTGGGTGAGGATTCGTCGTGGAGATAACCATCGCAGGAAGAGGTGTCGCGGAAGGAGACATCTCGGAAGGAGACGTCGACCTCCGAGTAATCTGGCATTCTTCGCGTTCTTCGCGTTCTTCATGTTCTTCGACGAAGAGGATGAAGAAACTCAAGTCTCCCATAGCTTTTCTCCCAAATCTCTCAAGAAACAAGCCTCCAACCCAAAATAAAATAAGTCCCTTACTTATTTTATTAACACAACTAAAGGTTTGAAATTCAAAAGTTTAAATTAATCCACATAATTAATTATCACAAGTTATCAAATTTAATGAAAGGTTATGGAAGGTTAGAGAAGGTGAAGGGGTAGGGTTCGTGTGGGCCCTACTACCCTCATAACCTCCTAATGGAAGTTGGGTGGTTTCCCCCAACTTCCACCCCAAGATTTAAACCACTTAGAGTAAAATAAAAATTGTAGTTAATTTTTTATTTTAACTTCCACAATTTTTATCAACTTCTATCTTGAAAATGAAACTCCAGAAAAGGTGTTACTAAGTAATTACCGGCGCTGCGAATCCAACGGTGCCCTCAGAATTCGATTCTGAGCACCAGTTCAAAAGTTAGAAATTTCCTCTCATTCGTTCACTGAACGTACCCGAGCTAAACTTCGGATAGAAATTCCGGGAACTCTGGGCCTCAAAATCAAGTGCCGTCAGAAACTTCGTTCTTGTAAAATCCCAAAGAAAAATAAGAAAAAAATTTCCTTGAATTTTACAGGTCTTTACATTACTCCTACCTCAGGGCTTTACGTCCCCGTAAAGATACATCATAATCTAGGGAAACAAATGTGGGTACTGAGCACACATCTGATCCTCCCGCTCCCAAGTGCTCTCCAGGAGATTCCCGTGCTGCCATCTGATGCGCACTAGAGGAATCGACCGTCCACATAGGACCCGCTCCTATCAACCCCGATCTCCACTGGGACCTCTATAAAAGTCACCCCATCATCAACGTCTAGATCCCCATGGTCAATGATATGCATCGGGTCGTGCACGTATCTCCTCAGCTATGATACGTGGAAGACGTCGTGCACCCGGTGCAACTGAGTTGGTAGATCCAGGTGATAGGCTACCTCGCCAATCCTGCTGAGAACCTAGAATGGTCCGATGAAGCGTGGAGACAACTTTCCGCCTCGGCCAAATCTCTGTAATCCACATCAAGGTGAGACACGCAAGAAGACGTGGTCTCCATCCTTGAACTCTAGTGGCCTCCGCCTCCTGTCAACATAATACTTATGCCAGCTCTAAGCTATCCTCATCTGCTCCTGGATGACCTAGACCTTCTCTGTCGTGGCCTGGACCATCTCCGGTCCCACAAGTGCTGACTCCCCAGGGTCTGTCCAGCACAAAGGAGATCTGCAAGGTCGGCCGTACAACGCCTCATATGGTGCCATCCCGATGGTGGATTGGTAGCTATTGTTGTACGTGAACTCCACCAAGGGTAGTTGGTCCTCCCATTTGAGACCAAAGTCTAGGACGCATGCGCGGAGCATATCCTCAAGAGTTTGAATGATCCTCTCCGTCTGACCATCCGTCTGAGGGTGAAAGGCTGTGCTCAGATGTAGCTACTTCCCGAACGCCTCCTGCAACCCCTTCCAAAGCCGAGAAGTAAAGCGAGCATCTCGATCAGAGAAGATAGATGATGGCACATCGTGAATCCGTACAATCTCCTGAACGTAGAGGTGCCCCAAGCTCTCCACTGAGCCCTGCTCTCTGATGGGTAAGAAGTGTTCCGACTTGGTGAGTCGGTCGACAATCACCCAAATGGAGTCATGACCTCTGGAAGTGCGTGGAAGTCCAGTCACAAAGTCCATAGATATCCTGTCCCACTTCCAATCCGAGACCTCCAAGGGCTGTACCAAGCCTGCTAGTACTTGGTGCTCTGCCTTCACCTGCTGGCAGGTGAGGCATCGAGAAACGAACTCCGGCACAGCCTTCTTCATGCCCGGCCACTAGTGCTGTTGTCTGAGATCCTGGTACATCTTCACCACTCCAGGATGTACCGCCAAAGGAGAAGTGTGAAACTATCTCAACACCTCCTCCCATAAATAAACTGGTACTAAGGTACGTCATCTGAAAAGGATGTCGTGCTCTGCTCCAAAGAAGAAACCATCAGTTTCCTGACCTGAGGATATCTGTGCACTCCGCGTCTCACAGTCAGCGTCCCCACGCTGTGCCTCTCTAACCCACTACAGTAGTGGAGGGGTGACTGTGAGAGAAAAAGGAAGGCTGCTCCATCTCTATCCACGAAGTATATCTACAAAGAGGCTAGCTGCTCTGTCACCTCCCCAAGTATCTTAATGACCATCCTCCTGCTGAGAGCATCAACTACCACATTCTCCTTTCCAGGAGTATAGAATATCTCAAAGTCATATTCTTGGAGGAACTCGAGCCATCACCGCTGTCTCAGGTTCAGGTCCTTCTAAGAGAAGATGTACCTGAGACTCTGATGGTCAGGAAAGTCTGTAATGCACTCTCCCATCAGGTAGTGTCGCCATGTATTCAGAGAAAAGACCACTTCTGCTAACTCCAGGTCATGGGTAGCATAGTTCTGCTCATGTGGCCTCAAATGACGTGATCCATAAGATATCACTTACCACTCCTGCATCAGGAAACATCCGAGTTCGGTCCCTGATGCATCGCAGTAGACTACGTACCCTAATACCTACTCTGGAAACTTCAAGATAGGTGCGCTGGTCAATCTCTGTCTCAGCTCCTGGAAGCTCTGATGACATCCGTCTGACCATAAAAAGGGTTTCCCCTTCTTAGTCAAAGATGAGAGTGGTTCCGCAACTCTGGAGAAGTCTGGCACAAATCTCCGATAGTATCCAGCTAGTCCCAAGAATCTCCGCACCTCAGTCACGCTCTTGGGTGGCTCCCAAGACAACACTGCCTCGATCTTCGCAGGATACACTGCAACTCCCGCCTCAGAGATGACGTGTCCCAAGAAGTGGACCTCACGTATCCAGAACTGGCACTTCGAGAGCTTACCATAAATCTGGTGCTCTCGGAGTGTGTCTAGTACAACCCGCAAGTGATAGGCATGCTCCTCCTCAGTCGTCGAGTAAATCAAAATGTCATCGATGAAGACCACGAAAAATCTATCGAGGTATGGCTGAAATATCCTGTTCATGAGGACCATGAACACTGCTGGAGCATTGGTTACACCGAATGGCATAACAAAGAACTCATAGTGGACATACCGACATCTAAAGGCTGTCTTCTGCATGTCCTCATCCCGAACTCTGAGCTGATGATAGCCTGACCTGAGGTCTATCTTTGAGAACCACCGTGCTCCCTTGAGCTGATCGAAGAGGTCATCAATCCTCGGTAGAGGATAATTTTTTTCTTACTTTCTCCTGGTTCAGGTGACGATAGTCGACACAAAGTGGCAAGATCCCGTCCGACTTCTTGGCGAACAATATCAGGGAAGCCCAGGGTGAAACACTGGGTCGGATGAAACCCTTTCCCTGCAAGTCCTCCAACTGCACCCGTAGCTCTCGAAGCTCAGCGGGGGCCATCCGATATTCTAGAGTCGATATCGGGGTTGTCTCGGGGTATAGGTCAATATAAAATTATACCTCTCTACGAGGAGGTAGTCCTGGAACGTCTTCGTGAAAGACATCCGCATACTGATCCACCACTACAGGAAAACTAGGACTCCGCACGTCAACTGCTCCTAGGATGAGGCTAGCCAATTGATAAGTGATGGGCTGTCCTATCCTCTGCGGAAGTCCATCCTATGCTGTGAAGGCTCCCTTCTCGCCGGTGAAGGTGAACCTGCTCCCGTCGGTGCGTACACATCGCACCTTATGCCTAATAAAATCAATCTGAGCATGAACTATTGATAACCAATCCATGCCCAAGATGACGTCGTAAGGCCTCGATGCCGCTACAAGAAGATCCCAGCCGAAGATATCGCCTCCTAGAGTAAGCTCACATTGCCGGCACCAGTGCGTAATCATCGAGTCTGCTCCCTTAGGAGTCTCTAGCCGTAAGGATCGAGCCAACGGCTCTGTTGGAATCTCCGAGATCCGAACAAGGGAAGTGGCTATGAAATAATGAATCGCTCCTATGTCTATTAGAACTGCAAAAAGGGTAGAATAGACACAGATAGTACCTTGAATCATCTCGAGCGCGCCGTGGTCGTAGGCCTCTGCTGCCTGGAGATGTGCATGTCTCTGCCCGCCATCTCCCTGTGGCCGGGGTGGACATCCTGGTGGTGGTGGTGGTAGAGCCTCAAAGCGTCGCCCACCACCTGCTGCTTGGCCAAATCCTCTTCCTCATCCGCCTACTCCCTGCGGACCGCCATGGTCGACCCTCTACCTCTACCTGGGTGATCCCTCAACCGTCTGCTGCTCCTCGGCACGGCGGGTCGGGCAGTCACGAGCCATGTGGCCCTGCCCGCCGCATGAGTAGCACTGCCTGCCTCTCGAAAGACTAGCTCCGCGATGTGTTCCCAGCACTGCTAAGCCAGTGTCCTGAGGTCGTCTGCCTGAGGGTCTGGTCTGCCTGGACCCATGAGTCATCTGTCGGCTGCCTGCTGTAGAAGACTCTACTACCTGCCGCCCTGCGGTAGGTCTCACTGCTGAATAAGGCTCAACAAGGAAGCTCTCAATCAAAAGGGCTCGCTCCAGTACTCCTTCCTGGGTCAGAATGCTGAGGGAGATCAGTGATGCCCTGATCTCATGTCTCAATCCCTGCTCAAAGGTCTGGGCCCGGAAGAATGGGTCCTGTACCATGTCTATCGAGTAGCGCGAGAGATCAGTAAATCTCACCGCGTACTGGGTGACCATCAAGCTGACCTGCCGTAGCTGAAGAAGCTCCTGGATGCGCACCGCACGGAGGGTGGCTGGGATGAACTCAGAGCGGAAGAGGCTCTCAAAGTCCATACAGAGGAGAGATGCCTCGTCGTGCACTTGGAGCATCAAGCTCCACCATCGGCCCACTTCCGCGTGCAGTAGGCTCACTGTGAGGATCTCCATGAGGTCTGCTAGTGTCATCACTAACCTGAAAACTCATACCACTGCCTCCAGCCAGTACTCGGCTGCCTGGGGGTCCGTCTCCCCGTAGAACCTAGGTGGTCGCTGGCGCTGAAACTCGTGTAGTGCACTAAGGAGACGTGCATCGTCAGCGGCTGGGGCTGGTAGCATCGGTGGCTCGGCAGGTAAAGGTACCGCCGATGCCTCAGCTGTCAAAGGGCCCTGTACCGAGGCCTCGTTGCTCGGTGGGCTGTCGTCACGCTCAACTCTCGGAACCCTAGATGACTGCCGTCGTGGGGCCATATTGAAAAGGAAATAGGTGCGCCACGGTCAGAACAGTATACCTGGTGAGCTGACACAAAGTAATCACAAAGAAAACTTGAAACACACACATGCAATCAA
Source organism: Viscum album (assembly GCA_963277665.1). NCBI lineage: Eukaryota > Viridiplantae > Streptophyta > Magnoliopsida > Santalales > Viscaceae > Viscum > Viscum album. The sequence continues at coordinate 51,018,409 of OY728161.1, read as the reverse complement.
TGTTTTCGTGCATTAAGTTGGAAATCAGAAGTCAGGGTCCTAGTGTACAGATACGTCGGCTGCCACACCAAAACTGGACTCCCGGGATTGATAACCACACTCAATACACTTAACACTATTGCTTCACTTAGAAAAACATCAGAGTCCAAAGTTCCACGGTAGAACCGAACACCTCTGATACTAATTTGTCACGACCCGTCCTCGAGGCCCGTGCTGTGACTACCCCAAGACCGCCTGCCATAGGCCAGGGGCTGACGACTAGCACCAATGCGTAAATCCCAGTAAAAAGGGAAGGCATTGCCTTTGTAAAGTAAACAAAAACCACAGAGCAAGAAAGAAGTAGAAGTAAACACTAAGTAAAATTTGAGTACAACAGTATGTGTGGAAAAGTAAGTGGGCCAGTATACAAACCCAAACTAAAAGTAAAGTACAACTGGAAAGGGAAAACAGCAACTGTAAAGTAGAGCCGCAGCGTCGAGCCGTCCACTGGAAGTCCCACCTGAAGGGTGGGTATAGATAGCCTCCACTACTCCTCAGGTCTAGCCGACCGCTCCGAGTACGTCTCGCCCAGTGGTCCACCTCCAGGTACCGTCCTGCTCCACAAACCTCAACCACGATCAGCGCTGTCTGTCGTCTGCAACCAACACAACGTAGTGCAGGCATAGCCCGTGCAGGGGTGAGTATAAGATACTTAGTAGGGACCCCGAGACCCCCGAAGGTCTCCCAGAATCCACAAAGGATAATCCAAAAAGGAATGATACAATCACGAAGTAACATCCGGCAACGCTTAGGTATATTCCCATACATATACCTAAGTCATCAATTCTCATTCAGCTCCAACATCCGAGCCCAAGTACAACCCAGTCCACACAGGAAATCAAAACTTAAATCCACACAGGATAGCACAACACAATCCACATAGGAAAGCAAAACATGATTCAGCTCACACAAGTATACATCTTCGTATGACGATATAGATGATCAGATATTGCCACTAATTCATCTAAGCCATCAGACCCACAAAGGATCGACAGGTACTAACCCCCGCAATGACCCACATAGGATCTGACCCACAAAGGATCGATGGGTAACTAACCCTCGCAAAGACCCACACATGATCGGACCCACACAGGATCTGTAGGCGCTGGCTGACACAGAACCGCTGAGCGCTGACCCACACAGGATCAGAACCAAACAAGATCGGTAGCACTGATCAACGAAGGATCACTGAGTGCTATAGTCGTTGCCGTCGAATCCACTGAGGATCTCTGTACAGTCGTCGTCGTCGTCACAGTCACAAACGCAGCCAGCTCTAGGGTTCCTGCACACAGCAAGCTTGTTCGGGAGGGTCCGCTCCACGAGCCGAGAGACTAATACATCAACTGACACAAAGTACGGGGTTGATGTATCCAAAAGTTCCGCATCGTCAACAGGAACTCAGCGTCACAAACGGCGCGTCAATCGGACGCCCGGTCTGGAAGTTATTGGATTTTTCGTCTCAGGGGCCCGGTTGGTTTTTAAGTCAAAACCAACTCGACCGTACTCCACCTGTGTCCAAACCTTGGGCGGAGTAAGCCAAAATATCCGTCTCACTAAGAGGAATCCAACAAAGTTGACGACAGGTCAATCGGACGTCCGGAGCTCATGTTACGAGCGTTTCCGCTCCGAGGGCCCGGTTAGTTTCGTGTACGAACCAACTCAGCCGAACCCAAAGTATTATCAAACCTTGAGTGTGATATACCGAAACAGCTGTATCGATCCAAGGATCACATCGCAACTGATGGTGCATCGATCGGAGGCCCATAGAACAAGTTATGGGCGTCTGACCGGAAGAGATTCACTATTAAGGGGTTCGGGCCCGGTCCGACCCGACCCGATACCCCCAGGGTCGGCCCAAACCAGGTCGACCTGAACCGGGTCCGGGTCCGGACCGCTTGGGCGCGGCCCGACCCGACCAGCGCGGCCCGACCTGACCTGGGTGCGGCCCGGCCTGGCGAACCGGCCAAGCAGCCGGCCCGGCCTGGGCGCGCTGGCCAGGCGCTCGGCCAAACGGCCGAGCCATTTGAAGGGGGGGGGGGGGGGCGCCTGCCCCCCCTGGATTTTGTAACCGCAGCCCCCATTATGGGGGGCTGCTTGAGCTAGCCGCCGGGGGTTTGTGACCCCCGGTCTTCCCTTGTCTGGCCGGCCGGCTTCTGCCGCCACGGAGCGGCGACGGCCGGTCCCCCCTTGTTCCGACGCCGGTGGCCCAGAACCGGCCACCGGTTTCCCTGCTCCGCCGTGACCCGGAACCAGCTGCGGCCTTGGTTCATCCGGCACGGCGCGACGGCACCACGCCCCTCCGCCGTGGCCCCGCTCCGGCCGCAGTGTCTTCGGGTTTCTTCGATGTGGCGCGACGGCGTCACGTCCTTGTTCGATTTCACGGCGCGGCGCGACGGCGCCGTGCATTCCTTGCCGCATGATCCCGCGCGGTGCGACGACACTGCGCCATTTCCGTTTCAATCTACAATAGGAACAACAACATAGATAAGGGAGGAGGGTCGGCCGTGTTTGTGCGGTCCGGGCCCCCTTCTCATTAATCGATAGAAAATGGTCATAATTCACAAAGAACATCAATGTAGAAATCATGAACAAAAATAAAATTACCCCTACCTCGTCAAACAAGTTGGGTGAGGATTCTTCGCGGAGATAACCATCACGGGAAGAGGCATCGCAGAAGGAGACGTCACTGAAGGAGACGTCGACCTCCGAGGAATCCAGCGTTCTTCGCGTTCTTCGTATTCTTCGACAAAGAGGATGAAGAAACTCAAGTCTCCCTTATCTTTTCTCCCAAAGCTCTCAAGAAACAAGCCTCCAACCCAAAATAAAATAATTCCCTTACTTATTTTATTAACACAAATTAAGGTTTGAAATTCAAAAGTTTGAATTAATCCACATAATTAATTATCACAAGTTGTTAAATTTAATAAAAGGTTATGGAAGGTTAGAGAAGGTGAAGGGGTAGGGTTTGTGTGGGCCCCACTACCCTCATAACCTCCAAATGGAAGTTGGGTGGTTTCCCCCAACTTCCACCCCATGATTTAAACCACTTAGAGTTAAATAAAAATTGTACTTAAATTTTCATTTTAACTTCCACAATTTTTATCAACTTCTCTCGTGAAAACGCAACTCCGGAAAAGGTGTTCCTAAGAAATTACCGGCGTTGCGAATCTATCGGTGCCCTCAGAATTCGATTCCGAGCACCGGTTCAAAAGTTAGAAATTTATGCTCATTCATTCACTAAACGTACCCGAGCTAAACTTAGGATAGAAATTCCAGGAACACTGGGCCTCAGAATCAAATGCCGTCAGAAACCACGTTCTTGTAAAATCACAAAGAAAATTAAGAAAAAAATTTCCTTGAATTTTACGGGTCTTTACATTAACAGTCTTGGAAAATAGATTACATACATCAATGTTACATTACAAAATGAAAAACATCAACAAAATTGTCCCCATTGACCACATTCATATCTCTTAGACTATCATTACAGGTCAATCATATTATACATCTTCATATCCTGGGAAAAATAAAACATATAAAGGGATGCGCTCAGATGCTCAGTAAGGATAACAATATAGTAGAAAATTTCATAAATAAGCAGAAAAATTTGTGGCAATGTATAAAATGAAATCAAAATCCTTTTAAACTTAAACTTCAGTATAATATGGCAAAGATAAATCAAATAATTTCTTTTACTTATTCACATTTATATTCTACTAGTTGAATAATCACATGTAATATCAATAGGTAATTTCATAAAGACGGAATGCATAATGCTGGACATCATAACCACACAGTCAAGGCCTCATTCCAAGAATACAAATAAGATTTTGTCAAGGCCTTGTTCAAAGACACTGGTTTGTCTTATAAGACCTACCGATGCATCGAGGAGCTATAGTGGGCTCCACCCATCACTTACTAAGTCCAATGCATTACTTATATGAAAATATTGAAACATAATATAAAAACCCGTATTAAAACTAGCATACGAAATGTTAAAACATTAACCATAAACCATGAATGGTATAAAAATAGAACATCCACATTCAAGCATATCATAACTCATTAAATACAATATGGAATATTGTATTATAATAAATCATCCTCAATCAAGAATAATATCCAGTAAAGGATGTTGAAATAATTTAAAATGATCAATAAAACCATTTGAGAGCAATATACCATTTTGTGAAGTCATTTAAAAGTTACCAATTTATAAAGGAATTCATTTAAAAGATATTTTTTAATCAAAGTGTCCCATACCACTTTGAAATTTTTTAAAGGAATTAACATTTAAAAACAATCATGACCATATAAATAAATCCTTAAACCAATTTTTGAAATCATGGACATTAATGAGAAAGGTTTAGAAGGATAAATACTTAAAACACTTAAAATGATGTTTTGGTTAAAGTGTTCCTTAAAAAGAATCCTTTTGAAAATTATTTTATGAATCATGGACATGAATGATAAATATGTCCCAGTAAATACTTACATATAAATAATCTCAGATAATAATGAGATTTAGAAATTAACCCTTACTTTGTAATTTTCCTTGGTTGAGGGTACATTAACCTCTTGTATAATAGTTAAATAATAATTATTAAATTATACAGGAACCACATAAATAAATATGATATGATATATAATCTTCTAATATTTTTTTGTTAATAATATTCTAGTAGTATCATTGTTTCGGGTGTTAACTGATTTATTTTTTCCTTTATACATTTTGTTACATAATCCATGATTGTTATGGATATGATGGATTTGATTCATATCCAGAATTATATTATGTTATTAAACATTATTTTTAATAATCAAATGAAAATTAATCTTGAATGGTTATGCTGGGTAAAGAATATCATCGCGTTCGTGGAGATGGTAATCCGTACGTACGTACGAACGCTTCTTCCATTTCATTTTTTTAATTTAAAAGGTAAAAAACCAAATGATATAGAGGTATATTATTGTTATAGTATAATATAATATTTTATATATGTTACGTAAATTCATTAACACCATGCTTTATACATTCCATGTATGTTATGAACGAGCCATATCAATTTGAGGGGGCGATAGTCCGCATTTCCTCAAATGAAATTATCATATATATACAACAGGAAAATAATAAAGATATGCTATAAAATATAATTAAATAATATTATAGATAAAATAAATATCATAAATATCAGATAGAATTACAGTTCCATCATAATGGCCACCATAAGAGGTGGTATTAGAATATTGAACAATCATCATTTCGTGAGGCAGTAGTTCTCTTTCCACAGATACCTTATGTTCTATACCCATTAGATGGAGGTGTGTGTAAGTGGTGTTCAAATAATTCTCATAAAAACAACCTAGAATATTTAGGATTCTGGTTTTGTTATAAAATAAAGGAATAAAGAGAGTTTAGGGTGTTGGAGAAGTAATATAAAAGAAAATAACCTAAGAGGAGATGTTACCTTTAAATCGGGTAACTCACTTTGGTTTGAACCAAAATGATTACTTTAAGTGATTTATGCATAAGGTAATGCTTGTAAGAGGAATATAGAGATGTAGGTAGATTAATTGGGTAGAGTTTTGATGAGACCATGGGCTTTAGAGTTGTGAGAAATGGGTTAGAGGTGATATATTTTTATAAGGTGGAGGATGGGATCTTTAGAAAAGTTTGAAAATAATATTTTATTATATAATTATTTTCTGTTTTTTAATGTCCAAAACTCATGAAAGTAGAATATAAGATGAATAATGTTAGAAATAAAATCATCCAATAATAATTTGATAGTTTTTCGATATTTGTTTAATTTTTATAATCTCATTTAATAAAATCATTCATTAATGAGGTAAACACTACATCATTATTGTGTCATAACTAATTTTATTTATTTGATTTCTAAAAATTATAAACAAAATAACATGATGTAGGATATCATTTTAGATTTCAAATTAATTTTTATAGTCTAAAATATAAATTATATAACCCCTTGTAAATTTTTTTTACTAAAAGATATTTTTTATATCATTTTGGTCTTTATTTTTATTAATTAATATAAAGTGTCATTATCACTATCAAGTGGCTCCATGTGGTCCTAAAATAGACCCAAGGATTCCTATGTTCATAATTTTATCAAAATATTGGAATAAGACACATGTTAGTGTAATTTAATATTATAATAAAAAAATGTGTTTATACTTATTTACCAGATTTACCATTTAACTATGGTAAATAAAATATTTACTGAAGTAAATATACATAATGTATATAAATAAAAGTAACCTATTTACAAAATTTGGACCTCCTGATTCCAAATATTTAATCCATTTTTCCAAATTCAAAACACATAAGTGGTAGAAATTTATTTAAAATTAAATCCTGTTTTTAAAATAAAAAGCATGTTTTTAAGAAATAATAACTATCAAACAATTGACACCTGTTTATGTCCAGTTTAAATGTGATATTACATATAATGACAAAAATTATATTAAATGATAAAAATATAATCTAATGATACTTTAAAACCACACAAATCTATAATTTAACACTATAAATTATTTTGATTAAAAAAGTTGTTTTCAATTAAAATTTAATATTTTTCACCAATCATCAAAATATGAAAGTTATCAAAAAAGTACCAAAAATTTATCCAAACTAAATTTTTATGTCTTTATTATAAATAATAATTTAATTTCATTAAATTGAATATATAAAAGTGTCAATTATTGGTTTTAAAAATTTTCTCCATTTAAAGGTGGTAAAATTACATTTTTCAAAAATACTTCTCTTATCTAAAAATAATAAATTTATTCTTATATTATGTAAAAGAAACACATAATATGGATTGTAAAATTATATGGAGTATATAAAATTCAAAATTCAGTTAATAATATTCATAACCTCTTTTTGAACGGCTAGTTTGGTAAGTTGTGGTTCACTCAAACTCGGTGTTGCGTGTAATGCAAGTTATTGAATTTCTTTAAAGAGATAACGTACTATAAAATATTAGGGTGTTAAATTCTCCCATACTTCAATAAATTGTGTTCTCAAAATTTGAAAATTTTCTTTGAAAATAAAAGGTTAAAAATAGAAAAATACCTTTGTGGAAAACCCACATCACAAATTGGGTTAATGTAATTTAGTCTTAATAAGAGGGAAAGAGAAATGAAAAAGTCACTACGAAATTATGATCTCAATTAGGAGAATATTGGTGGAAATTAGAGACATATAATTTGTGGAAAAACGTAAATATTTATAGGGAGTGATTGAGGTAATCGATCATAAACAAGTGTAAAATTGAGGACATCAAAGCCATCAATCTGTGATGATTTAAAATATCACCGATTTAACAAAACATAAGGTATTAGGATAACACATTTTTAGTTTTAATATCTCTTCTATAAAGTTTAAGAATAAATTTATTCATAAAATAACAGGAAAAAAATATACTTGACAAGTAGAGTTTCACCGTTGAACTAATTCCTACAACAAACTCATCTTTCACTCCAAAAGATAATAGAATTAAAATATATTCTATTTGTCCTAATCATATAGGGTTCCAAAAATAATGAATTTATAATTCAATTATCAAACTATTTTAAAAAAACTACATTTTACAAACCAGGACATCACATAGGCCTGTTGTAGTTAATTCAACCTTGTTTACCTTCAGTTGCGGGTTCAAGTTTCGCGGCCTTGCCAGATGCGACGAGTTGTTGCCCGACCACTAGGTTGTCGTTTTGATGATGATCAAAAAATAATCTTAAGAAATTATTTAACCTTAACAATAGTATCCAAGGTCATACATAATCTATTCCAATATTTAGACTTATCCACAATACTTCTGTCCGAACTCACAGTCCAAAATTTATAAGGAAGGTCACATAATATACATTTGAATACCTTCATCGTGTATTCTCTTAAAATGTGGTAATAAAATGAATTTCCAAAAAACCATATTTGAATAGGTATGTACTTCCTTATTCCTTCTTTAAATCATAGAATATTGGATATACTTCTTAAATCCAAAAATGTTGTAATCACCAACAATGATGTAATAAATAACCATTAACTAGTTATAAGGTAGTTAATAATATCAAATATAATTTATCCAAATCAATCATCTATTATTCCAAAATCAATACCACAGTATCAAGACCATGTTAAAGATTACCTTTCCCCCAAAAATGTATTTTTCAAAAATTTTAACTTGCTATTGAGTCACTTTTCTTAGTACCACACAATATCAAATCCTTAATGAAATAATACTACGGTACAATCCTTATATACTCCATAATTATTATAACTAGTACATCATTCATACAACACTCAAATGACATAATTCTTTAATATCAACATAAGAACACTAGTAATTACTCTTCATCTGTGCTAATATCATAACTTGATTATTATCCAACATCATCATTTGTGGTATACTCTGATGATTGGGATATTGATTCATGTAGTGTCCCAACTCCTTGCAGATAAAGCACTGTACATTTGAAACATTTTTCTTACCCTTGCAATCACATACTTAGTGTCATTTTTCTCCACACTTATAACAAACTCCCATTCCCTTCAATAATTTACCAAGGTGATTCTTTCTATAGTTATCACATATGGAAAAATCCTTCTTTTTGTTATTCCCTTTATCCATCTTTCTCTCTACTATCCTTTTCTTCTCTGGCTTCCCTTTAAATCCATAGGACTCGGAGAATTCTTTACATATCTTATTAACACATGATACTATTTATTTATTTGATGATAATACATGGGAGAATATTTCTATTTTAAATGTTGGCTTAATACCATGAAAGATATGAACCTTATTACTATTTTGATCATGAATACTACTGGAGTTCTTATTCCATCTACTGGGCGCCATTTCTAAACAATGAAATACACTAGGTTAGTTTATGAATCACAATTCATAATTCCAAACTTGTAAAATACCTATTGTAAATGGAAAAGATTAGGAATATAATATATAATCATAAAAAATGTTTTCTTTGAGGAAATATTTACTCTTAAATCCTTTATAATGGCTTATAAAGAAAATGTGAATTATCCTAAGCATATCCACCGGGAGTGTCTTAACCCAGATTGAAGTAAGGACCATTGTCGTGTACTAGGATACCCTGGGTCAAGTATGAAACTCTTTGTAAGAGTTTTCACTCCTAGGTACATCTGTTCCAGAGATACCTATACCTGCTCGTATCTAGAGAGAGATGCATTAATTGGAAAATACAAAAAATCTCTACATTACCAAAATTTTAGGAAGCTCTTGTATGTTAATCCTCAAAGTCTATCTTAGGGTAATGTGATCTAATCAGAGTTTATCTAAATCTAGTTTCCAAGGTTTATACTTAACTTTTTATGATACCAACTGTAATGCCCCGACCCTAGTTACCCAGATTCAGTTTATTATTTTTATACATTGACATGATTACAAGGAATCACGTCTCGAAGGACCGATCAGTTTAGCAGTCTTGGAAAATCGATTACATACATGAACGTTACATTAAAAAAATGAAAAAAAACAACAACATTGTCTCCATTGACCACATTCATATCCTTTATACTATCCCTATAGGTCAGTCATAATATACTTCTTCACATCTTGGGAAAAATAAAACATAGAAAGGTGTGAGCTCAGATGCTCAGTAAGGATAACAATATAGTGAAAAATTTCATAAATAAACATAAAAATTTACAGAAATGTATAAAACTAAAACAAAATAATTTTAAACATAAAATTAATCATAATATGGAAAAGATAAATCAAATAATTCCATTTACTTATTCACATGGATATTATACTAGTCGAATAATCACATGTAATATCAATAGCTAATTTCATAATGATGTAATTCATAATGTCAGACATCATAACCACATAGTAAAGGATTCATGCCAAGAATAAAAATAATATTTTTTCAAGGCCTTGTGCCTAGACACTATTTTGTCTCATGAGACCTACCGATGCAATGAGGAGCTATATCGAGCTCCACCCATCACTTACTAAGTCCAATGCATTCCTCATTTGAAAATGTTGAAGCCTAACATAATCATTCATATTAAAACTAGAATACGAAATGTTAATACATTAATCCAAAACCATGAATGGTATAAAAATAGAACATCCACAGTCAGGAATATCATAACTCATTCAATACAATATTTAAGATTGTATTATAATAAACCAACCTCAATCAAGAATAATATCTAGTAAAGGATGTTGACATAATTGAAAATGACCAGTAAAACTCTCTGAGAGCAATATAATTTTTTTTGAAATCATTTAAAAGTTACCAATTTATAAAGGAATTAATTTAAAAGATATTTTTGAATCAAAGTGTCCCATAACACTTTGAAATTTTTTAAAGGAATTAACATTTAACAACAATCATGTCTATATAAATTAATCCCTAAAATGGTTTTTTAAAACATGGACATTAATGAGAATGGATTAGAAGAATAAATATTTAAAACACTTAAAATGATGTTTTAGTTAAATATCCCCTTAAAAATAATTCTTTTGAAAATTATTTTATGAAACATGTACATGGATGATAAATATGTCACAATAAATACTTACATATAAAATATCTCAGATAACAATGAGATTGAGAAATTAACCCTTACCTTGTACTTTTCCTTGGTAGAGGGTATGTTAACCTCCTATATAATAGTTAAATAACTGTTATTAAATTATAAAAGAACCTCATATATAAATATGATATCATATATGATTTTATAATATTTCTTTGTTAATAATATTTTTGCAGTATCATTGTTTCAGGTGTTAAATTATTCATTTTTCCTTTATATGCTTTGTTACGTAAGCCATGTTTGTTATGGATATGATGCATTTTATTCATATCTAGAATAAAATTAAGTTCTTAAACATTTTTTTTAATAATAAAATGAAAATTATTCTAGAATGGTTATGATGGGTAAGGAATCTCATCGCATTCGTGGAGATGGTAATCCGTACATACGCACGAACGCTACATCCATTTCAATTTTTTTTTAATTTAAAAGGAATGAAAATGAAATGGTACATAGGTATATTATTATTCCATTATAATATAATATTTTATATATGTTAAATAATTTCATTAACACCATCCTTTATACATTCCATGTATGGTATGAACGAGTCATATCGCTTTGAGGGGGTGGTAGTAAGCACTTCCTCAAATAAAATTATCCTATATATACAACATGAAAAGAATAAAGGTATGCTGTAAAAGATAATTAGAGAAGATTATAAATAAAATAAATATCCTAAATATCATATATAATTATAGTTCCATCATAATGGCCACTATAATAGGTGGTAGTAGAAGATTGAACAATCATCGTTTTGTGAGGCATTAGTTCACCGTCCACAGAAACATTATGTTCTATACCCATCAGATGGAGGTGTGTGTAAGTGGTGTCCAAAAATTTTTCATAAAAAACCTATTATATTTATTAGATTTGTGTTTATATAAAATAAAGTAATAAAGAGAGTTTAGGGGGTTGGAGAAGTAAAATAAAAGAAAATAACTAAGATGAGATGTTACCTTTAAATCAGGTAAGTCTCTTTGGATTGAACCAAAAAGCTTCCTTGAAGTGCCTTATGCTTAAGGTAAGGCTTATAAGAGGAATATAGGCATGTATGAAGATTAATTGGGTAGAGTTTTGATGATCCAAGAGGCTTTAGAGGTGTGATAAATGGGTTAGAGGTGAGGGATTTTTATAAGGGGGTGGCGGGGCTCTTTAAGAATGTTTGAAAATATTATTTTATTATATAATGATTTTCGGTTTCTAAAGGTCCAAAACTCATTAAAGTTGAAGATAATATGACTAATGTTTTTAAATAAAATCATCCAATAAAAATTGTACAGGTTTTTGATTTTTTTTTTAATTTTTATAATCTCATTTATTTAAATCATTCATTAATGAGCTAAACATGACATTATTATTATGTCATAAGTAATTCTATTTATTTGATTTATAAAAAATTATAAAAAATACCATGATCTAAGAATTTTTTTTTGATTTCAAAGTAATATTTATAGTCGAAAATATAACTTATATAACCCCTTGTAAAAATTATTTTACTAAATGATATATGTTTATGTCATTTTTGTCTCTACTTTAAATTAAGTAATATAGATTTTCATCATCACTCTCAAGTGGATCTGTGTGGTCCCAAAATCGATCTAATTATGACCATGGTGGGACATGTATCAACCAATATGAATAAGATACATGTTATGGTAATTTAATATTATTATAATAAAATTTATTTACCCTTATTTTCAAAATTTACCCTTTAACCATGGTAAATAAAACATTTACTGAAGTAAATATTCATAATGTCTAAAAATAAAAGTTACATAATTAAAAAATTTGGACCCCATGATTACAAATATGGAATCAATTTTTCCAAATTCAAAACAATGAAGTGGGAGAAATTAATTTAAAATTAATTACTGTTGTTAAAATAAAAAGTGTGTTTTTAAGAAATAATAAATATCAAAAGATTGACACATGTTTGTCTAGTTTAAATGTGAAATTAAATTAAATTACCAAAATTATATTAAATGGTAAAAATATAATCTAACTATACTTTAAAACCACTGAAATTTATAATTTAAAACAATAAATTATTTCAATTAAATTTTTTTTTCAATTAAAATTTACTATTTTTCACTATTCATCAAAATATGAAAGTTATCATAAAAGTACCAAAAATTTATCCAAACTAAAGTTTTATGTCCCTATTTTAAAGAATAATTTAATTTTATTAAATTTAATATATAAAAGTGTCAAATATTGGTTTTCAAAAAGGTTCTCCATTAAAAGGTGGTAAAATTTCATTTTTTTGAAAAATACTTCTTTTATATGAAAATAATGAATTTGTTCTTATATTATGTCCAAGAAACACATAATATGGATTATAAAATTGTATGGAGTATATAAAATTCAAAATTCATTTAATACTATTCATAACAACTTTTTGAACAGTTGGTTTGGTAAGTCGTAGTTTGCTCAAACTCGATGTTGTGTGTAGTGCAAGTTATTGAATTTATTTAAAGAGATAATGTACTATGAAATCTTAGGGTTTTATATTGGAGGTTATCCCAATATCAAAAGAGGGTGCATGAGAGGTTATTCCGATTCTAAAATAAGGTAAAAAATAGTTTATACCAAGCCTAAATAAGGTACATGGGTGGTTATCCAAAGACTAACATGTTATAAATCTATTGCTAGATATCCTTGGAATAATATTTTATATGGTTATGTGTATTCCATAAATCTATATCTTATAAAAATGGAATGATCTCATGGATCATTTTATTTCATTCCTTTATGATTCGTGTATTATGATTTTTCAATATTAATTCCACCACTCATGTTTATGTTCTATGATATGTAGTGTATGGTTTTTCAAATATTATTCTCATCTTACCACACCCTTATGCTCATGTTATTTTGATATCTCCCTTGTTTATCCATACCGATAATCTAATCTCACCCTTTTCTATGTTTCCTTTCCCCAGGTTATGAATAAATCTATTATCTATTATATGTCAAAGAAGGGTTCTATTTATGAAGAACTTAGTGGGAGATAATGTAGCTCATTTATGGACCATTTTTTTATATGTTTTAATTTCTAAATTCACTAGAGATAATAGATTTTGGCATGGATAATTATGTTATGTAGTATATATTGGTCTATTATGATGTAATATTTATGTATTATATGTTTGGGAATTTACATGATCTACTTCTTTCATTAAAAAGTTTCTTTAAGAATCACTGAACTCACATAATGGATACACTCACTTGGGCTCCAATTTCAGGCACGGGATATTTCATGAATATCACATGAAACATGATTTTCATGATTTTCATTCCTGTGCGATTTTCAAGGATGATCCCAAATTTATTTTGAACATGACTCATATATGAATGTGTCTTGATTCTATCAATGAAATTGATGCCTTATTTACATATCTATTAATATATTGAACTCATAGGTCTAAAATATCTCTATTAATCCCACAAAAACATTCTTCCATGAATATTTCAACACCTCAATATGAAGAATTTCCGTGCCATACAGAACTTACTTATTATTGTGAAGTAAATATTTTTTTAAGAACTCTATAATAATTTATTTCCATCCCTTACATGTATATTTATATGCATGGATTATGAGATAGAATATCCTACTTCAATGTGAAACTCATCCATGGTATGTTTCAGATGTTCTATTTTTCTCAAGAATTTTTTTCTTATATGTGTAATCTCTCATTTTATTGTTTGGAGTATAATATCCCTACTCACTGTCACTTGAGCTACTCATAGTAGCTTGGTGAGCATCTAGTTAGATCATCTATCATGTGAATCTAATGGTTTTTCGAGATTATAGTCGATTTCTAGAGCTTATAAAAATCATGGTAGGTTCAATCATTATGTGATTAGTTTTCCTTCTTCATGCGGTCGATACAACTCTATTAATACATCAGTTTAGAATTTCTTTATATGGTCCATTGATTTCATGAGCATGGTAAGTTCAATATTATTCATGTAGTTAGTTTAAAGCTACACATATGGTTGTTTGAAGATCATTTGTGTGGTGGACACAATTATCAAATGGTTCATTAAACCGATAGGTGGAAGATAAGATGATTTCATGAAGTCACAACCAATGTTTGATCATCTTTAATCAAATGAATTAATTAATTTTCATGTTTTTGAATGGTGTAATGGTGCCTCAGCTTCTAGGGATCCCACATAGAACTTTATATTGTGATGGAGAAGATAATAATACTCAACAATCTCGATAAATAATAAAATAGTAATGGTTCTAGGGATAGGATCTCAGAAACACGATGCATAGGCATCCAAACACTACTAGAAACTTGACCTATACCAATGGTTTTGAAAAAACTATTGTTATAGGTACCATAATATGACCCTATACCAATGTTTTTGTAAAACAATTGGTATATGTACCATAAAATTACCCTATACCAACATTTTTGATAAACCATTGATATAACCTCTATTAAATTACTCTATACCAACAGTTTTTCCAAAACTGTCGGTATAGGTCCCAAAATTCAAAATTCCTATACCAACGGTTTTTTCAATCCATTGGTATAGGTATTTTAATTTTAAATGAATTATTTTATCAAATAACATTGAATACATCAACAATTAATATACATCTACATATAAATATACATATTTATCATATTATGTTTCAAAAAAATATTGTAGCTTAGTGGTTAGGTCATTGAGATTTAAAACAGAGGTATAGGGATCAAAACCAACTTTTTTTTTGAATTACCTATACTAAGGGTTTTTGAAACTGTTGGTATAGATATTTGATATTACTTATACCAATGGTTTGGAAACCATTGGTATAGGTCTATACTGATGGAAGACAAGCCAATGGCCACCCAAACCATTGGTATAACCTATACCATTGGTTTTGGGACATATACCAATGGTTCAAAACCAATGGTATATTCTTATTTTCTAATTGTGATTGATTAGGCTAACCCACCAACACCACAACATGCTTATGCATTTACCCTGATTGTTCTGTGCATATGCCTTCTTATGGTATGCTAACGATTACTAATACGAATTAAATTATTGGGATATCTATGGTTAACCCTCATAACAACCTAGGTAGTGGATACACCTAGGTCCTATGGCTATACTAGGCCTAATTTTATTGTCCACTCAAATATAAAATACATTTTTTTTAAAATAACTAAGTTTGGGAAACCATTTTTTTTAAAATAACACATTTTGTTCACATTAATTCATTTCTATAAAATTATCAAAATTATTTATACTATTTTTTTTTCAAAGACCTATCATGATTTTATTTATGTTGATCAATATGATTTCCTTGAACAATAAAAGATCATGTTATTATGAATTAAATGGAAGTTCAATAATTGTAAAATAATGTTGGATAGACTTTTCAATTCAAATATGGTAGTAACTTATTGGTGGATTTTAATGGATGATCAATCATGAAATCCAATTACATTTCATGAATATATAACAATCCCTTATGGACCATCATCTCCTCAACACATAGTGACAACCTTCCATATTGGAAAAAAATACAATTCAGTCCTTGAGCACATTAAGTGAAGAAATAAATCACATCCTATGATATATTTTTTTTGAAAAATTGAGACCTTTGGTTGACGATGATTTTTTACATAACCCTTTACAATTTTCAAAATATAATTAAAATGGATACATCAAAAAATATAAATTCTAATTTATTTTATCTCACACAAAATAAATCATCAAATAAATCATTATATAAAAAAATGATAACTGAAAATACATTTAGAGTTGAAATAGTATGGGAAAAACATAATTATATAATTAATTTAACAAATTTGAATCTATAAAATTTCTATTAATGAAGATAAAAAAGTTAAAGACCATGATTATATATTTTTTGATAAGTATAAAAAAATTACATGTAGTGAAACTAGAACTAGTTTTTTCACCCAATACCTGACAATCATGATATTTCATTCCTATTAACTTTAAATCCTTCAATGACACAAAAATTATCAATTTTTAAGAATACACAATAGGTAATTTAATACCTTGATAACATTGACATAAATTCATCCTCTCACTCGTTCTTAATGTGTGGTAAGATGAATATAAATATGTTATTTTTATTACTTTCATAGTGGGGTATAACTCTAATCATATTCACATATATATTAAGTATAATTTTTCATACAATATATATTTTTTATTTACTTTTATTTATAATTTTTTTCATCAAACAATCATATATGATTCTCTCAATTTTTATAACCTTAATGTTATGTTTTACCTCAAAAATATCAAATAATGGAGATCGAATAAGATAAACTATTTATTCCATGTATTTTTCTTTTTATGACATAATAATTCAATATCATAAAACTTTATATCAATTTTTTTACCTTGTAATATTATCCAATTGAAAAAGGTTGTGGTGGAAAATCATACTCCTTTAAACCACGAAATTAATTTTTAATCATTAATAGGAGTGATGCATTGGAGAAAACTTTTTTGATTTATGTACACTATATTTATCATAGTATACAATTGGTTATATAAATTCTTTTAATTTGTAATTAAGAAAATATTTATGTCCTTTAAAAATTTCTAGAGATAAGCTTTCATTTACAATAAATTAATTTATAGTGAACATTACCGTAACACATAAAAGAAGATAAATTTTATTGTATACATAAAAAAATTTCAAACTTGACACAAAAATATTTCAAATGATAAATTAGTAGTGATATATAATAATAAATGTCATTTCTAGGGTATTTTAGTTTGTAAATACTCAAGATCATCATAATATATTTTTTCTTTATATTTTTTTTGGTATAGGTTGTAATATTCCCTTATTACCAGATAAGAACTATATTCGCCACTAAGACTCCAATATGGATTCATTATATTTGTGCACTGTCCTATTCTGATATTTCTAATTACATTTCCACAAACAATAAATTGTAAATAAATTATATTCTATAATAATTAATAATTAGGGCGACATAAGTTTCCATCAGATATTATATCATTTATATTCAATAAAAGTCTATTTTAATCTTTTTAATTTTCAAATAAGAGATTAAAATGAGGATTTATTGGAATGTACCAAATTTCCTTAGCACGATTTTTTGTGTTTGTCCTTAGGAATGAATCCCAATTCGATCTCCAAATATTTGTATATCTTTATGTCCTACATTTCATAAATTTTTATATACCTTCATATTAATTCTTATATAGAACATAATTATTGGGAAAAGCATATATTTTCTTATATACTATTAAAATTGGACCTACTTGTTTTGTGGTAAAATAGAAATATGGATGCCTGTTTTCTTCTAGAAGGAACTCTTTAAAAATTTCAAGTAATTCATTGAATTTTTTTTCACTCTAACCATTTATTTATTTTAAGCCAACCAATATCATTACTACTGATAACATTGTATACTTAATATAACATTGGAGTAGTTTTTTTCATCATATCTGTACAATTATTCAACACTTGACATTTTTTCAATGGTTTCAATTCCTATAACATTAATTAATTCATGATGGAAATCCCTAGTATTATACTGAATATCCCTATTAACATTAGATATTAAATTTTTATAATTTTACTATGCTATATCCTATGTGTATAACTATGATTAAAATCATATAAAATCATATGTTCTTTGATTTATATGGAAATTAAGATTCATATAATCAAAAATTTTACCCATGGATAGAATTTTTTTTGAGATTACATTTATATAATTATAAGAAATGGTCAACCCATTTATAATATTAATAAATGATTAATCATTAATTTTTTCAAGTACTATCCATTAATTAGCTAGAGTAATTATAAATTTTTTAAATATATTCAAACATATGAATATTTAAATACATAGAAAAACATATAAATTTAAAATATATGAGTATATAAAATTAAACTGTAGAAATATATGACCATATAAATATATACATATATAGATATATAAACTTATAATTTTATAATAATAACATAAATTAATCAATATAAGATAATAGAAAATCCCAATAAACAGTAAAATAATGGTGATATTGAAAGTAGATCTACCAAAAAAAGGTAATAATAAATTTTAAACATAATTACAGACAATATAATTAACATTTAATTTTGAAAATTTATATAGTAAAAACTTATAAACATATTAAAAAAGAAATATTCAATAAAAAACAATCTACTAATTAAAAATATAATGAATGTATAATAAATATGATGATAATATATATAATAACACTTTAAAACTCACAAATAATAGAGATGATGGAATTAGATTATTGACGAAAAGAGGGGGATGACTAAAAGAGGTATAATGAATAATATGATGGTGGAACATGGTCAAGAAAAATGAAATGATGTTATGGGAAATGGAATGTAGCCGAGAGAAATGGAACCCAAATGTGGAATAATAAACTTGGATAAGGATGATGGAAGATGATCAAGGAAGATAAAGTGTGGATGAATAATGTTGTGTAATATGACCCAAGGAAGAAAGTGGATCATGGTCAAAATTGAGGAAGATTAGGATTTGATAGAATTAGGAATAAAAAAATTAGGGAGATTAGACTCATGATTTTTATTTTTTAATGTTTTAATGTTGGATATATAATAAACGATGTTAAAATCTATAACCAAAGGGTTTTAACATTGGTTATTTAAAAAATGATGTTTATATTTGAGTTTTAACATCAATTATCTAAAAACCAATGTTAAAACCATCCACATTTATGTTTTGATTGTGTTTACCAATAACGTATGTTAAATCCCTAACACCAAATATCTTTTTTCTACTAGTGATATATAATACAACATTTTGTTCAATAATGAAAATATTATTAAAAATAGGAATTATTATACAATAAAATCTGAATCATAAAAAAGGAAATAAAAAAAAAACTTATTCCAATAGTAACTATACATTGATCAGACATAGTATTTCATGCTTACTCCTCAT
Organism: Viscum album; assembly: GCA_963277665.1. Taxonomy (NCBI): domain Eukaryota; kingdom Viridiplantae; phylum Streptophyta; class Magnoliopsida; order Santalales; family Viscaceae; genus Viscum; species Viscum album. Next base: position 50,998,783 of record OY728161.1, on the reverse strand, counting down.
ATATTGTATTACTTATGATTAAAATATTATGAAATTGAAACTCAAAATGAATGAATAATTTTCCTCATCTCATTATTTAAGTCCAATATTACCTATCAAATCATCCATGTATTCATTACGTTTTCTGAATCTATAATGACGCTACTCATGACTTTTTTCGAACAATATTCCATAGAAAAATAAACCAAGATAATATGTATTTTAGAATTAATGAATAATTCAAGCTATTATTGTTCTCAATCCAATCTATAATAACATTGAAATCATTTCTCCTTAAGCATAAGTTATTTTATTTGCCCAAGGTTTAGTAAAGTGGGTGTTTAACATAGTCCATCACCAATGATAAATGGAAACTTTTAGAGTTTTTTAATTCTACTAATGATTCTGGGAATTTCCTTTCACAATGAATAAAATTATATGGAACAAATGGAAACAAATATTATATAAGAGAGAATAAGAATATACATATAAAAAAGAAACAAAAAAGTGGTATGTTTGAAATAAAAACCATTCTAGTATAAATTATAACTAACCAAAACATTACCACAACTAAACCAAAAAAAAATATAACAGAAAAACCAAACCTTTGAAAAAAACAACCAATATTACACTTGAGTTGAAAAATAATAAGCTATAGTGTCAACATACCTGAAACAACAAAAAATATTGAAAAAAATACACAATTATATTTTCCATTTGAAATAGTGAAACTTAGCGTCTAATATATCAATCTAGGGGCACCTTGAGTTCACTACTTTTATCCCCTAACAAGAATGATGTAATTTTATTATTCACTCTAAATAGAATAGATAAAATTTATATCCCATTTAACTAGGTAATACTAAAATTGAATTAAAAAAATATTGATTAAATTAAATGTAATTCAATATGTTGTGAACATATTAGAAGTAATGTGATAATAAAAACCAACAAAAACAAAATTTAAATATGTTTCTTAATCTAAGGAATGATAAAAAAAAATATTGTCACAAAAGGTAATAATTTGAAAATATTTTATAAATTATATAAAATTTCATTTCAATATGTGTAGTAAAATGGACCCCTAACATAAAAAACACACTTTTTGAATAATAAATGTAGGAACACACACATATTTATAATAACAACTTATAAGATACATATCTATTTTTTGATAATGTTATGTGACTTTAAATATGATTTTCCATATTTTATATTGAAATAATAAATTTTTATAACCCTTTTCATATTAATATCTATAGATAAAATCATTCCCACTATAATATTTTATATTAAATTAACTAGAATATGATGATATAGAAATCATATGATAATGAATCAAAGTGTGTACCCAAATAAGATACCTTAACCATGTACAAGTATAATTAATCAAATCTAGACTAATTAGTAGATGAAAAACCAACTAATTTAAAACTCCCTACACAAATAAATCATTTAATTACCTACAAAATAAACATTATTATGATTTATAAAAATCAACATTTTCAAATAAAATAAAAAAAACAGTTCCTTATTTAAAAAAAGTGTTGTTGAAAAAAAAATCAACTTTAATTCATGGTACCTGAATTAAATCCTATTTAGTGATAAGTTAAACGTTTTGCGGTACCATTTAACTACCATTTTCATCACTAAATCCTAGACTCCCTTTTTCCCTTATACCTTAACCAAATACCTATTGAAAAGGAGAAAAGAATATTTAGGCCCCATTTGGTTCCACTTTATTCAATAAATTGGATGAATTGTGATGAATTCATATTGAATGGAATAATGGAAATTATAGTTTTTCATTATATGTAAATAATAAAAAAAGACAAATTTTAATAATTTTTTTTTAATTTTTCCCATTTAAGTATTTAATTATTTATTTTTTAGAAAATTGGAAAGAAAATATAAGAAACTAAATTGGATACCAATGCTAAATATAGATAGATGTTAACTAAATCTTAATTATCCTAAACATAAATAAGGGTTAACTAATCGATAATAATAAATATAAACTCTACTAACATTCACCTTATATGTAATTTCCTTAAGAAAAATGGAAAATATAGATATATCATTTGAAGGATTATCAGTTTAGAAATATTGATGAGGAAAATATCTTATTTATATAAAATTATTTAGAGAATAATTTTTAAGTTAGTCATGTATTTGATGAATGTCACATGACATGCAATGATATAAACCTGTTAAAATTTAAGAATGTATTCTAAGATGTTTCCAAGGTCAATGTTTTAGTGAATCACTTGAGATGTATTTCTTGGATATATTTCCAAATAATAGTTGGGATGATTTCTAATACACCATCTTGACTTCATAAAAAATATGTAATTAATAAAATAGAAGTTTTAAGAACCTTATAGGCATGAGAAATATTCCCACTATAATGGATACCAAGTAACATGATTCTATCATTCAAATTTAATAGTGTAGTGAACAAATAAATATTTAATAGAAATATATATATGTTTTAGATAAATAATGATATAAATAGAAAATAATGCATATGGGAATTTATATTTTGTTGAATTATAGACATACCATTCAAATTAATTACTCATCCGTATGCTTGAAAAAACTAAACCCTTCTATTTTTTATAATGGAATCCATATTAAATCATGATAATAATACTTCTAAGACATGTTTTCTCATGAAATAAATTTATTTAACAACTTTATTCCAAGAAATGATTAATTTTATCACATAGATTCTCAAAGATGCAGATGTGGTACCAAATATTGGATTAAATCATTATATAGTGGAACAATGGGAAATATATGGGAAAAGGATGGAGAATCTATACTTATATGAAAGAATATTAATGTTTGCATAATTATGAAAAATAAAAAAGTATTTACCTTCCCATTTTATAGGAAATTAGTGAAACACTTCCAAATCACGTTTCTATATAAAGACACTACCTTTTCAACTATACTAAACATCGTATAATATTAAATAATCCATTAAAAACAAAATAGAATATGTTATGCACACATTATAATAACTAAAAAAACTAAATTCCCTAATATTATCATCTTCCTTGATCCCCTTCACTATATTTTCTAGTTATGACCAAAAAATCTTATATCACATATAGATATGTAGAATAATCAATTTGAGGTAGAAACATCCAAGTTTCACTAAATAATAATATTTCATTGACAAATTTTCCAATTAACATATATTGGGTAAATTTTTGAAATAGTGATTGTTCTTTGTAAATGTTCCAGGGAAAAATGGAAGTTGTTTTTTGTTCCCAATAATATATTTTCATTGATTTCAATAGATAATATTTTTAATAACTTGATAAAGGATTCCTTAAAATATTTAATAGTGGTTATTTTAAATTAAATTTATAATTAATTTTTAAAAATAATGCACTCAAACATGATAATTCTTATTGATCAATTTAGCTGCTACTCTTGCTATGTCATCATTGATATAAAGAACCCATGGGTGGATTCCTCCAGTTATATTCACATAGGATACATTATTATCTTAAAAATTATTTGGAATTCTAGGTGCTAACATAGAGGAACATATTTCTTTTTATTGTTCACTATTGATCACAATGAGAGGATTCTAATATTCCCTATTATTCTTGAGATAGAGGAGGAGATTCTATTTTTGGATTTAAAGAATATTTGGAGTCTCATTATTGTAAAAAACAACTCTAATCCTCTAAAATGATATAAATTGGAATATATACTTTGGGTGTATATTTTTAATAATTTCACAAAGACCCTTTATAAAATATTTTATTTAAGTATTTTTATATGTCAAATTTTCATAATAATATTATTATATTAGAAGACTTTCACATATATAAATATCAATTTTTAAATAAATTAATAAATATTTATTTCAATGACATTAAATAAAATATATCATTTACATCAGTCCCTTAACTCAACCCCCAATACTATTAGTAATGTATCAAACCATGAATAATAAAATGTTTATTTAGATAAATATTATCCATTTAATAAATAAATAAATATTATATTCAATACACTCTAGAATAAAAATTTATTTTAATTTTCATGAAACAAAATAAATATTTATATTTTAATATATTCACTAAAAAAGTTAATAATTAAATATTGATTTATTATGTTGTGAATAATAAACAAGAGATAAAAATAAACTCCCATATTCTAAACCAGAATATCAAGTGACTGAATTTTTTTGATTAACATAAAAATAAAAATCATTATTCTATAAGATGTGAATAATACTTATTATTAACATTAAAATTAATAGAATTTAATGAGATCCTTAATACGAATGGTTTGTAATCCTCTAATCCTCATGATCAGTAGAATGAGGTGAACGTAACTAAAGTTTAAGATCAATGTCTAGAAACAACTCAAGTCACCCATAGATAAAGATGTTAACATCACAACATCAACAATATTCCTATGAACACTACTCTATAATATAATCCTTTTGTATCAATATTTCATCAATAAGGATGAAAAAATCAATCATCATCCTACATACTTGATTTATCAATACTTGACTTCTTAAAATGTTCTCTTCGATGAACAACCATGGTCATGGATTTAATCATACAGTTCAATTTCAATCAAATGTACATCAATATCTTCATCTATTAACTCAAAAGTTTCAAGTCCTTTATATTGAATTATTCAATTAATATAATATCACATATGATTCACCCAATGTATTCTACCTTTCTATGAGTATATTTCTTCATATTTGTATCCATACATCAACATATATGCTTTATAATATACAATAATTATAATATAAAGTATAAGGAATAATATACACTTACATAGATAGTAATATCCAATTAAAAATAAAATATGGGGAATTTATATTGGTTATAGTATCCTCATAACCTTTATTTTTTGAGATTACCAAGTGAGAACTTAATGATAAGAAGCCTTAATGTATTATGAGCCACCATAAACTAATTATTAAACATCTTGTGTGTCCAGAAATAGATATGTTACTTATACCATGGGATATATGTCTGATAATGTTTCTGTAGGATTTATTGGTTCTCATTTTAGTTAGTAATATCTATTACCTTTGAATTGGACAAATAATCTAAGTAAATTTTCAAATTAGTGTTACATAAAATAAAAAACATTATATTATAATAAATCACTAATATTCTTGTAGTCTAAAGTACATAGCTTATTGGTTCTTGGGAATTAACATGAATAGAAAAAATCTCTAACTTGAGATAATAGTTAACTAACAAATCATTATATCTCACATGATAATAATGATTCTACCAGGGAATTACAATATCATCTAGTCCTGGCATGTTTTTTGTGTGTTTATTATTCTTATTTATACTTCACTTCATTTAGAAATACCCTATAGAAGTGGTATCACTAAGTATTTACCTTTTATTATTTGTTATAAGCATGAAATCTTGGCTAATTCCATATTCATAAGTTTATAATATATATATATATATATTATGATAATACTTTACTATTTTATTTAAAATCCAATATTTAGAACAAATCCCTGCTTAAACTATTTCTTATGTTTTTTAAAAAACTACAATGTGCTCAATATATGTAGATATGGATACCATTGCCTTTAATAATATCCACTTAATTATTTACTTAAACATAAAATAACTGATAATATCAAATTGATATGTAGTAAAAATAGTTTTATAACTCCATGAAAATTATTATTCTCACTTCTCCAAGAACCCCAAAAATAAACTTTTCACTTTCTCAGGTATTGTTGGATAGTTCTAACTACTACCCTATGTATTTATCCTAGTCCTATTTGTTATTTTATTAATATGGTTTGTGCATAAGAATTATGAAATCTAAATATATATCATCGAATATGAGATAGATTTCAATAACTTTAGAATATAAAATTCTACTCACTATAATAATCTCCTCATATTCCTTAACACATCATCATTTAGAGAATTTTCATCATGTTACATAGGTAAAAATTCTATTTTGAATTATTTTATTTTATATTTTTCAATACCATGTCAAAGTAAGTACTATTGATGTTATTAATATTTTCATATCTTTTTACATACTCCCTTTACTGATTTTATACGAAATGTGCATAATTTTTGTGAAATATTAATGTTTAAATATTAAATATAATTTTTAAGCACTATTTGGATTTATCCAGATTCAAGTATGTTTAATGTTATAATAATAACTATCACCATAATTATCTATATTGCATGATTCTTGTTTTTTAGGGTTGCAAATTCCAATTTCAACATTTCATTATAAGTCACATTTGGAAAATTCGTCCATTTAGAGGGTCATATGGACCTCACAAGAAGGACCAAGGAAACTGTGAAGAAACTGGACCATATATGAAGGTCGAATTACTGGTCTCAATAAAAAAGTCAAAATACATTTAAAGGAGTCCATGATAAAAATTTCAGAACCCAATCACAAATACAAGGGGCCCAACTGATGCATTGAAGTCCAGCCCACCATTCTGGACGGGAATTAAAAATAGCACACTAATATTGAAGTTTCTCCTGATGTAGACATCCATTTGAGCTGAACTTTTGCAGTGTGAAATAGGAGATTCGTCCGGCCAACTTTTTTGAAGAAATGAGTTTTATTTTAGGGCATCTTTTTATTCAAAAACCGATTCACATTATGGACTTCAAAAAAGTATGTATTGAAATGGACAGATCAGAATTATTTACTAAAACCACCATAACTTTGGATAAATACGTCCAATGGCCTCCAAAATTTCCCAGTAGACATAATAAATTTTTATCTACAACTTTGAAGAAGGATATTTCTCATGATTAGGCTGTCTGGATGTATACATCGGCGAGCCAACTGGAGGGGTATTTCTGGAATGTAAACAGTCCACCACCTTGGGCTATAAATACATCCCCTCCTCTCCTTTCAAAAGTGTTGGCACTTCAGCACTTAAGGAGGAGTTTTGGAATTACTAGATCATTGAAAAGGTTCTGGGAGTATATTATTTGATCTTGTTTCAACAAGAGAGACCTCTCCTCCACTTCTCTTTCATGTTTGTTTATGTTTGCTTTCCGTTGTAATTGTGTAACTTTGTTTTCGTTTCAATCAAATTTTAGTGCTTGTTTCTTCTTCAATACCTCTTATTCTTCTCCACCTTCTGTAGTATAATATTAATGGTCTTAAAATAGTTTAAATTCAGTTTAATCCCCTTCCCTTATTTTTCTTCCTCATTCAATCAAAATTCTATTTTTGATTCTCAAAATCTTTCGTGTGTGTGTTCGGCACACTACTCTTTTCTTGTCCCTTTATTTTTCTAATCTTTTTAAATCATCACCATAAACATTAAACCCATATTATAAAAAATCCTAATGGCTGAGTAAATATCTCATTGGGGTGAGTTTTAATTTAGGTATGTTAAGCGATTGAGAGCTTTCACTCGATGAGTATTCGTTGAATTAACATTGTGTATGTTGGACTTATCTTGTCATGAATTAATGACTTGTTTTGTTTAATGTGTGGTTTCCATGGATTATTGGAACCATAAATACACTACTATAAACAAGATATGATCAATATTAGAACCCTAAGTTAATTTAAGGCTTTGATTAAAGCCTTAACACTTGGGAATTCAAATCAACGTCAACTTGTGACATGGGTGTTAATTTAAATGCAATATAAAGCAAAGCTCAAGGACATAACAAGCTCGAATAACCTAATGATAAACTCACCCCAATCATTATCATTTTGTTAAATCAATCATAATAAATTATTCATTTCAATTAAGCTTTACAAACAAACCCCCAATCAGAATACAATCAACTAAAAACAAACGACTATTTAAAAGTATCATCGCCGAGGATTCGACCCGAGTGCTGCTATACACATTAGCAGAGAACCGGAACCTTGACCGGTCAGTAGGTGACAATTGGACATGTGTTTCAAATGGCTCCATTTCCGGGGATGGTTCTTTAAGTAGTCGGTAGTTTTTAGTTTTTGTAAAAAAAATAACAAAAAAAATCAAAATTTTAAAAAAAATCAGAAAAAAACACTGAGAAAAACTCACCTTCCTCATCCTTTCTAAATCTCTATGAATTCCCCATAGCCTCCCAAACAATCTCTCGGATTTGTTTGACCCTGAAATTAATAGAACTCTTCATCTACATAGGAGGACCATTAGGGATAACCAAATCACCCAAGAACCAATCATTGCCCTACCAAATGAATTCGATATGGCCAATCCTAGGGAACAAACATTGAAAGAACTTACTACCCCTGATATGAATTACCAACCCCTTGGTATTCAATATCCAAACATAGAGGCTGAATTTGAACTCAAATCGGGTTTGATTCATCCTCTACCTCATTTCTATGGGCTAGCCGGTGAGAATCCGCATCTACATCTCAAAGAGTTCTAGGTGGTGTGCTCTACCATGAATCCTCAAGGGGTTTCTGAGAAAAAATCAAACTCCGAGCATTCCCTTTCTCCCTAGCTGACTCAGCCATGTCATGGCTCTACTACCTCCCTCCTGGTTCCATAACTACATGGAATGACATGAAGCATCACTTTCTAGAAAAATTCTTTCCTGCTTCTCGTACCGCTTCCATCTGAAAGGAAATAAGTGGTATCCGTCAATTCCCAAATGAATCACTCCATGAGTATTGGGAGAGGTTCAAAAAGCTTGTGGAAACCTTCCCACACCACCAAATCCCTGACCAACTCTTGATCCAATAATTCTATGATGGGTTATTGGCTATGGAGAGAACCCTCATTGATGCCGCAAGTGGCAGTGCTCTTGTAGACAAAACTCTAGCAGCTGCAAGAGATCTCATAAGTAACATGGCTGCAAACACACAACAATTCCATAATCGAGCACATGCTCAAGTCAAACAAGCCAAAGATAATCAATCCATAGAGCCTAACAAGATGACTGAGTGGATGAGTGAACTTACAGGCCTTGTGTGTCAATTAGTGGTGGCTACCAAATCCCCATCCTCATTTTCTCCAAAGTCACTATTCCCTGGACCTATCAAGAATTGTGGAATCTGTAGCTCCCTAGCTCATCCAACAGACACATGTCCACAACTCAAGAGGATCAATCTGATTCATCTGGACCAATGGAGCTTAATGCAGCATATGCTCAGCGGAACCCCAACCCTCAATAATCATGTCAGTTTGTTAGAAACTTCAACCAACATCACTCTGAGCCTTTATATTCTACCTTTAACCCAGGCTTGAGGTATGGTAATACCATCTCTTATCCCCCTCAATTCCCTCCTCAAAATCCAAACCAATTCCAATATGGTCAAGGTGGTGGTAACATCCATCAACCTTATCCTTTTGTTCCTCAACATCAAAGGAACAATCCTCCTCCTGGATTCCACTATCCGAATGAGCCTTCCCAATTCCCAATCCAATACAATCACTTTACCAAGAACCAAATTCAAGGTAATCCCAATCTGGGACAAGAATCTTCTTCCAACCAACCGTGGGAAAGTGCAGTGGAAGATCTTGCCTCCTTCACCTGTTCTAGCCTTAAAAACATTGAGACTCAAATAGGTCAACTTGCATCCCACCAGATCCAGCAACAACAATCAAATTCTTCCCAACTCCCAGCTCAACCATTACCCAACCCCAAGGGTAATGTAAGTGCAATTGCAATTAGATCAGGAAAGCAAATTTTTGTGCCTCAAGATAAATCCTAAAACCCTCCTTTGAATGTTGACCTAGAAAACGAAAATAAAAATAAACCTGAAAAAGAACCTGAATCCATTCCCTCACCTCCTTCCATTCCACTTAGGAATCCAATTCTTTTTCCATAAGCTGTTTCTAAACCAAGGAAGTCCTTTGAACCTGATCCTAAAATGCTCGACATGTGTAGACGTGTTGAAGTCAACATTCCCCTCTTAGATTCCATAAAACAAATTCCTAAGTATGCCAAGTTTTTCAAGGAGTTGTGTACCCATAAGAGGCAACTTAGGACCTTCGAAAATGTTTCCACCCAGCAATCTATTCCCATAAAGTGCAAAGATCTAGGGACCTTTACGGTTCCATTCCAAATTGGAAGTTCCAAATTTGATGATGCACTCATAGACCTAGGAGCATCAATTAATGTCACGACCAAATCCATATTCTCCAACATTGGTCTAGGTCCCTTGCACCCAACGAGTGTTGTCATTTAGTTAGCCAATCGAAGCACAACCAGTCCTGAGGGAATAATTGAGGATGTCCTTGTCCGAGTCAATGATCTTATCTTACCTGCTGATTTCTATGTCCTTTACATGGAAGGTGAGACGAAATCTTCTCAATCTCCTGTAATTATTGGAAGACCATTCCTCATGACTGCGAGAACCATGATTGATGTCCATTCTGGAATCTTATCCATGGAATTCGGTGACCAAATGGTCAAATTCAACATTTTCCAAGCCATGCGATACCCATATGAGGATCACTCTGAATTCTCAATCCATGCTTCCGAGGACACTTCTAAGAGTCAATCGAACTCCATTACATCATGTTCATCATGTTCTAAAGAGACAGGATGTTGTGAAATCTGCACTAGGATTAACCAAGTCATAAATGGTGAAGTTGATGTGGACCTTTCATTCATAGACTCCATCAATCTAGAGGAACTTGAAAACTCTCTTGAATTCCACATCAATTCTGATCTCTACTACTCCACCTTGGACAATATTAAGGAAAATGAATCTGAAGCAACTGAAGTCCCTTCTTCTATTCCTGAGTTGTCTATCCCAAAAGTGAAAGATGAGATTGATTTGAAACCTCTTCCTGCACACCTGAAATATGCATTCCTCTTCCACGATCACTCATATCCTGTCATTATCTCTGCCACACTTACTGAAACCGAGGAGTCCAAACTTGTTCAGGTGTTAGAGGAAAACAAAAAGGCCTTAGGTTGGACCCTAGATGACATACCATGAATCAACCCTGCCCTTTGCATGCATCACATCCATCTTGAGGAATCATCCAAACCAATTAGACAACCACAAAGAAGACTCAATCCACTCATCCTTGAGGTAGTTATGGAAGAGATCATCAAGCTTCTTTAAGCCGGTATTATCTACCCAATTTATGATAGTGAATGGGTTAGTCCAATTCAAGTTGTACCTAAGAAGGGTGGGATAACTATTGTCACAAATGAACATGGAGAGGCAGTCACAACTCAAGTGAAGAACAAATGGCGTGTGTGCATCGACTATAGGAAATTGAATGTTGAAACCCGAAAATATCACTACCCTCTTCCATTTCTTGATCAAATGCTAGAAATATTGGCCAGAAAGTCACACTATTGATTTCTTGATGCATACACCAGCTATTTTCAAATCCCAATCTCACCTCAGGACCAAGAAAAGACTAATTTCACATGCCCCTTTGGAACATATGCATATAGAAGAATGCCTTTTGGACTTTGAAATGGTCTTGCAACATTCCAGAGGTGTATGATGAGTATCTTTTCTGAATTCATTGAACACTGCATGGAAGTCTTCAGGAATGACTTCACCATTTATGGTGAGTCATTTGAATCTTGTTTGAATTCACTCTCTCTAGTCCTTCAGAAGTGTGTCAAGTGTAACCTTGTGTTAAATTTTAAAAAATGTCACTTCATGGTTGCAAATGGGATTGTTCTAGGGAAAATAATTTCAAAAGATGGTATTGAAGTTGATCCTGCCAAAATTGAAGTGATCCAATCACTTCCTGAACCCACTTCTGTTCGAGACATCTGTTCATTCATCGGTCATGCTGGTTTCTATCGGAGATTTATCCATAACTTCAGTAATTTTTCCCTACCACTCACTAGGTTACTCCAAAATGATTTCACTTTCCATTTAGATGAGTTTTGCAAGAGATCCTTTGTTGAACTCAAAACTTCTCTTACAACTGCCCCAATAATCCAACCCCCTGATTGGTCCTTATCCTTTGAGTTGATGTGTGATGCTTATGATAGAGCTGTTGGGGATGTTCTTGGTCAAAGAAGAGAAAATATTCCTCATGTCATCTATTATGCCTCAAAAACATTGGATGAAACTCAATCTCACTACACTGTGACTGAAAAGGAACTTCTAGTAGTGGTTTTTGCCTTAGATAAATTCCGGCCCTATCTCTTAGGTGCCAAAATCATAATCTTCACAGACCATTCTGCTATAAAGTTCTTACTCAAGAAAATTGATTCCAAACCGAGGCTAATAAGATGGATCCTAATGCTCCAAGAGTTTGACCTTGAAATAAAAGATAGACCTGGAAAAGAAAACCCTGTGGCTGATCACTTGAGTAGAATTTATAATTATTCTCATTCAGAAATCATTGATCCTGAATTCCCCATTGAGAACCTTTCGTCTCTCACTCCAAAAATACCATGGTATACCCCAATTGTAAATTATTTGGTTTCTGGTGTTGTTCCTGAAATGTTTTCAAAAGAACCAAAAATGAAGTTGAAAAGTGATTCAAAATACTATTTTTGGGATGAAAATAAACTTTGGAAAACTAGGGATGACATGATAATACGGATATGTGTCGATGAAAATGAACATTCTTCCATATTAGAATTCTGTCACTCACTTCCCGGTGGTGGCCACTTTGGACCATAAAGGAACTCCCGAAAGGTCCTAGACTCTGGATTCTTCTAGCCTTCACTCTTCAAAGACTCACATGAGTTCTGTCAATCATGTCCCACTTTCCAAAAGTTTGGCACAATTTCCAAGAGAAATGAAATTCCCCAAAATCCTTTAATCTTCTGTGAGGTCTTCGATGTTTTGGGCATCAATTTCATGGGACCATTTCCCCCTTCTAATGGATTCTAATACATTCTTATTGCAGTTGATTATGTTTCAACATGGGTTGAGGCCAAACCCACTAGGAAGGATGATGCTCATACTGTTAGTGAGTTTCTAAAGACACACATCTTCCATAGATTTGGCACACCTCGTGCCTTGATAAGTGACTTAGGAACCCATTTTTGTAATAAAACCATGGAATCTCTTTTGGCAAAGAATGGGGTTTTTCATAAAACTTCAACTGCATATCACCACCAAACAAATGGTATGGCTGAAATTTCTAATAGAGAAGTGAAAAGAGTGCTTGAGAGAATTGTAAAACCCACCAGAAAAGACTGGCCTGAAAGACTTGGTGAAGCACTTTGGGCTTATCGAACTTCCTATAAAACACCCATTGGGATGTCTCCTTTTCGGCTTGTTTTTGGTAAAGCATGTCACTTACCAGTTTAAATACAACATAAGTCATTTTGGGCAGTGAAAACATGTAATTTTGATCTTGAAAAATCTGGTGAAGAAAGATTGTTGCAATTGGATGAACTGGAGGAGCTTCAACTTGAATCCTATGAGAATTCCAATCTGTACAAAGAGAAGGCTATGGTACTCCATGAAAGACACATTCTGAGAAAGGTATTTCATGAAGGTGAAAAGGTAATTCTCTTCAATTCTCGATTCCGACTTCACCCAGGTAATCTTAATTCTCTTTGAGAAGTTCCTTTTATTATCACTAATGTTTACCCATTTGGTGCAGCGCAAGTCCAAGACCCCTCCTCCAAAAGGACATTTACGGTAAATGGACATCGGTTGAAACATCACCATGAGAGGACATGCAATCCTAGAACAACATCAACTTCCACTGGATCCCCAACTTCTCTATCCGACCTACCACTTGATGGAGAAGGGGACCCACAAAATCTAAACCAAGGGGCACCTCTTTCCCTTTAACTCTCTCTATCTCTTCATCTCTCTACCTCTTTCTTCTTCTTATTCTCTCATTCATTTTTTCCACTTTTTTTTTCAAACCTTTTTTTTCTCTTTCTTGTGAGGGTATGTATTTTAAAAAAACCTTAAAAACTAAAAAAAACCAAAAAACACAATCAATAAAAAAAATAAAAAAAGAGTCATGCTTACTCACCATCGAGTTTTGAAATTTTGTCCAACAATTTGGGGGAGTTAACAGACATGTTTTCATCTCAAAAATTTTGTATTTTCATCATGACTTTGGATAAAGAATTTTGTGTCAAAATTAACAAATTTTGAATGCTCAATTTTTGATTTGGAAAATTCTTTTCTTGAACTGTGAGGAACAACATTTGCTTTCATGCCAAGGCCACCTATGGACATCTTTTCAAAATGTGTGTTTTCACCCCCATTTGTGAGTCTTGAGTTTGTGGACTTTCGAGCTGAATTTCCGACCTTAGTGTGTATTAATATGATAGAGGCATTTTCTGAACCACATGAAAATCACAATAGCCAAATAGCCTCCCATTTCCCTTACATTAATCCTCCTTTTGAAAGCCCCTTCGAGCCTATGAAAACCTTTTCTTTGATAGCCACATTACAATCCCAATACATTATTCCAATCAATATCAACATGGATTTTCATTGCATAAGTTTTTAAAATTTAAGTGTGGGGGGAATTGATTTCATTTTTGGGTATAATTTCCCTACTTTCTAGTGTGTTATCATATTCTTGAGGGAAAGTATCCATTTTAGTGTCGGGGGGAGGTTGTCATTCAGTGGGATTTGGGAATGTATTGTAAAAATTATATTGAAAAGTGTTCAAAAAAAAAAATTCAAAAAAAAAATCAAAATCAAAAAAATTGTGTCTTGGGTAGGTCAAAAATCACTATTCCTCAACCTTTGATCTTGTTCTAACTATTACAATTAGTGTCGTGAGGAGATCAAACATGGGTTGGGATATGAGTGTGAGATCTGTTTCAAGGTCAACTTTCGAAAAACAATGAAAACAAGGAAAAGAAAAAAATAACACTTGCATTATATTCTTATTGGGAGAAGTTTTTTGTTTTGTAAATATTCCATCTTCTTATTACCTTCATATTTTCTTCCTCTATTGTGTCTTTCTTCACACAATCATTCCCTTGTAAATATGTGTTTTCATTTCCTTCCATGTTTCATTTCAAAAAAATGTGCATTGCTTTTTCTATGTTGGTATTTTAACCCCCTTCTTCTCTCTCTTGGACATTATATTCCTACCGTCCCATAGCCAAAGAAAAACCCCATTAAAAAGACCTCTTGATTCTTGTTCACTTTAGATAGGGATTGTAAGCTGAGAGCTCTTTTCAAACTCTAAGATTTTCACTTTTGGTTGGAGAAAGAGTGAACCTCCACAAATAAATTTTATTATCTTGAGAGGTGTGAGTTTTGAGTGTCCACATTTTCCATTTATAAATTTGAGCATGGAAAAATGAATTAGTTTTGGAAAATTTTTTCTGTAACAACTTGTGGTGGATTTCAAAATGGATGAGTGAAATAGTCTAAACCTCCCCTGATTGGAGAAAACAAAATTTTAATATTTGTTGGTGAGTGAAAATTATTTTTTCATGTTTTTCTATTTGTTGCACATGAGGACATGCACAAAACTAAGTGTGTGGGATTTGATGTTATTAATATTTTAATATATTTTTACATACTCCCTTTACTGATTTTATATGAAATGTGCATAGTTTTTGTGAAATATTAATGTTTAAATATTCAATATAATTTTTGAGCACTATTTGGATTTATCCAGATTCAAGTTTATTTAATGGTTTAACAATAACTACCACCCTACTTATCCAAATTGCATGATTCTTGTTTTGCAGGGTTCCCAATTCCAATTACCACATTTAATTAGAAGTCATATTTGGCAAAGTCGTCCATTTAGAGGGTCATATGGACCTCACAAGAAGGACCACGGAAACTGTGAAGAAACTGGATCATATATGAAGGTCGAATTACTGGGCTAAATCCAAAAGTCCAAATACCTTAATTATCCTCCCATGTTCGGAGGAAATTTAAAGGAGTCCATGATAAAAATTTCAGAACCCAATCACAAATACAAGGGGGCCAACAGATGCATTGAAGTCCAGACCACCATTCTGGACGGGAATTAAAAATAGCACAATAATATTGAAATTTCTAATGATGTAGACATCCATTTGAGCTGAACTTTTGCAGTGTGAAAGAATACATTCGGCCGGCCAACTGTGTTGAAGAAAGGAGTTTTATTTGAGGGCATCTTCCTATTCAAAAACCGATTCACATTATGGGCTTAGAGAAAGTATGTATTGAAATGGACAGATCATAATTATTTACTAAAACCGCCATAACTTTGGATCAATACGTCCAATGGCATCCAAATATTCACAGTAGACAGAAGACCGTTTTATCTACAACTTTGAAGAAGAATATTTCTCAATATTATTCTGTCTAGATGTACATATCGGCAATCCAAGTGGAGGGGTATTTTTGGAATGTAAATAGTCCACCACCTTGGGCTATAAATACATCCCCTCCTCTCCTTTCAAAAGGGTTGGAACTTCAGAACTTAAGGAGGAGTTTTGGAATTACTAGATCCTTGAAAAGGTTCTGGGAGGATATTCTTTGATCTTGTTTCAACAAGAGAGACCTCTCCTCCACTTCTCTTTCATGTTTATTTATGTTTGCTTTCCATTGTAATTGTGTAACTTTGTTTTCATTTCAATCAAATTTTAGTGCTTGTTTCTTCTTAAATACCTATTATTCTTCTCCACCTTCTGTAGTATAATATTAATGGTCTTAAAATAGTTTAAATTCAGTTTAATCCCCTACCCTTATTTTTCTTCCTCATTCAATCGAAATTCCATTTTTGATTCTCAAAATCTTTTGTGTGTGTGTTTGGCACACTACTCTTTTCTTGTCCCTTTCTTTTTATAATATTTTTAAATCATCACCATAAAAATTAAACCTAGATTATAAAAAATCCTAATGGATGAGTAAATCTCTCATTTGGGTGAGTTTTAATTTAGGTATGTTAAGCGATTGAGAGCTTTCGCTCGATGAGTATTCGTTGAATTAACATTGTGTATGTTGGACTTAGCATGTCATGGATTAATGACTTTTTTTGTTTAACGTGTGGTTTCCATGGATTATTGGAACCATAAATACACTAACATAAACAAGATATGATCAATATTAAAACCCTAAGTTAAGTTAAGGCTTGGATTAAAGCCTTAACACTTGGGAATTCAAATCAACGTCAACTTGTGACATGGGTGTTAATTTAAATGCAATATAAAGCAAAGCTCAAGGAAATCACAAGCTCGACTAACCTAATGATAAACTCACCCCAATAATTATCATTTTGTTAAATAAATCATAATCAATTAGTGATTTCAATTAAGCTTTACAAACAAACCCCCAATCAGAATACAATCATATACAAACAAACGACTATTTCAAAGTATCATCACCGAGGATTCGACCCGAGTGCTGCTATACACATTAGCAGAGCACCAGAACCTTGACCGGTTGATAGGCAACAATAGGTAGTGCATTTCAAATGGCACCGTTTCCGGGGATGGTGCTTTAAGTAGTCGGTAGTTTTTAGTTTTTGTAAAAAACAACAACAAAAAATATCAAAATTTTAAAAAAAAATCTGAAAAAAAAACACCGAGAAAAACTCGCATTCCTCATCCTTTCTAAATCTCTCTGAATGCCCCATAGCCTCCCAAACAATCCCTCAGATTTGTTTGACCCTGAAATTGATAGAACTCTTCATCGACTTAGGAGGACCATTAGGGATAACTAAATCACCCACGAACCAATCATTTCCCTACCAATTGAATTCGATATGGACAATCCTAGGGAACAAAAATTGAAAGAACTTGCTGCCCCTGATATGAATTACCAACCCATTGGTATTAAATATCCAAACATAGAGGCTGAATTCAAACTCAAATCTAGTTTGATTCATCTTCTACCTCATTTCCATGGGCTAGCTGGTGAGGATCCGCATCTACATCTCAAAGAGTTCCAGGTGGTGTGCTCTACCATGAATCCTCAAGGGGTTTCTGAAGAACAAATAAAACTCCGAGAATTCCCTTTCTCCCTAGATAACTCTTCCAAGTCATGGCTCTACTACCTCCCTCCTAGTTCTATAACTACATGGAATGACATGAAGCGTCTCTTTCTAGAAAAATTCTTTCGTGCTTCTCATACCGCTTCCATCCGAAAGGAAATAAGTGGTATCCGTCAATTCCCAAATGAATCACTCCATGAGTATTGGGAGAGCTTAAAAAATATTGTGGAAACCTGCCCACAGTACCAAATCCCTTACCAACTCTTGATCCAATAATTCTATGAGGGATTATTGGCTATGGATCGAACCCTCATTGATGCCACAAGTGACGGTGCTCTTGTTGACAAAAATTCAGCAGCTGCAAGAGATCTCATAAGTAACATGGCTGCAAACACACAAAAATTCCATACTTGAGCACATGATCAAGTCAAACAAGCCAATGATAATCAATCCATAGAGCCTAAAAAGATGACTGAGTGGATGAGTGAACTTACAGGTCTTGTGCGTCAACTAGCGGTGGATACCAAAGCCCCAACCTCATCTTCTCCACAGTCACTATTCCCTAGACCTATCAAGAATTGTGGAATCTTTAGTTCCCTAGCTCATCCAACAGAAACATGTCCACAACTTCAAGAGGATCAATCCGATTCATCCGGACCAATGGAGCTCAATGCAGCATATGCTCAGCGGAACCCCAACCCTCATCAATCAGGTCAGTTTGTTAGAAACATCAACCAACCTCACTCTGAGCCTTTATCTTCTACCCTTAACCCAGGATTGAGGTATGGTAATACCATCTCTTATCCCCCTCAATTCCCTCCTCAAAATCCAAACCAATTCCAATATGGTCAAGGTGGTGGTAACTTCCATCAACCTTATCCTTTTGTTCCTCAACATCAAAGGAAAAATCCTCCTCCTCGATTCCACTATCCGAATGAGCCTTCCCAATTCCCAACCCCATACAATCGCTTTAACAAGAACCAAAATCATGGTAATCCCAATCCGGGACAAGCCTCTTCATCCAACCAACCATGGGAAAGTGCAGTGGAAGATCTTGATTCCTTTACCCGTTCTAGCCTTAAAAACATTGAAACTCAAATAGGTCAACTTGCATCCCACCTGAGCCATCAACAACAATCAAATTCTTCCAAACTCCCAGCTCAACCATTACCCAACCCCAAGGGTAATGTAAGTGCAATTGCACTTAGATCGGGATAGCAAATTGTTGTGCCTCAAGATAAATCCTCAAACCCTCCTTTGAATGTTGACCCAGAAAATGAAAAGAAAAAGAAACCTGAAAAAGAACCTGAATCCATTCCGTCACCTCCTTCCATTCCACTTAGGAATCCAATTCCTTTTCCACAAGCTGTTTCTAAACCAAGGAAGTCCTTTGAACATGATCCTGAAATGATCGACATGTTTAGACGTGTTGAAGTCAACATTCCCCTCTTAGATGCCATAAAACAAATTCCTAAGTATGCCAAGTTTCTCAAGGAGTTGTGTACCCATAAGATACAACTTAGGACCTTCGAAAATGTTTCCACCCAGAAGTCTATTCCCATAAAGTGCAACGATCCAGGGACCTTTACGGTTCCATGCCAAATTGGAAGTTCCAACTTTGATGATGCACTCATAGACCTAGGAGCTTCAATTTATGTCATTCCCAAATCTATATTCTCCAACCTTGGTCTAGGTCCCTTTCACCCAACGGGTGTTTTCATTCAGTTAGACAATCGAAGCACAACCAGTCCTGAGGGAATAATTGAGGATGTCCTTGTCCGAGTCAATGATCTTATCTTCTCTGCTGATTTCTATGTCCTTGACATGGAAGGTTAGACGAACTCTTCTCGATGTACCCTAATTATTGGAAGACCACTCCTCATGACTGCGAGAACCAAGATTGATGTCCATTATGGCATCTTATCCATGGAATTCTGTGACCAACTGGTCAAATTAATCATTTTCCAAGACATGCGATACCCATCTGAGGATCACTCTGAATTCTCAATCCACGCTTCTGAGGACACTTATAAGAGTCAATTAAACCCCATTACATCATGTTCATCCTGTTTTGAAGAGATAGGATGTTGTGAAATCTGCACTAGGATTAACCAAGTCATAAATGGTGAAGTTGATGTGGACCTTTCATTCATAGACTCCATCAATCTAGAGGAACTTGAAAACTCTCTTTAATTCCACATCAATTCTGATCTCTACTACTCCACCTTGGACAGTATTAAGGAAAATGAATCTGAAGCAACTGAAGTCCCTTCTTCTATTCCTAAGTTGTCTATCCCAAAAGTGAAATATGAGACTGATTTGAAACCTCTTCCTGCACACCTGAAATATGCATTCCTCTTCCATGATCACTCATATCCTGTCAATATCTCTACCACACTTACTGAAACCGAGGAATCCAAACTTGTTCAGGTGTTAGAGGAAAACAAAAAGGCCTTAGGTTGGACCCTAGATGACATACTAGGAATCAACCCTACCCTTTGCATGCATCACATCCATCTTGAGGAATCATCCAAACCAATTAGACAACCACAAAGAAGACTCAATCAACTCATCCTTGAGGTAGTTAGGGAAGAGATCACCAAGCTTCTTCAAGCTGGTATTATCTACCCAATTTATGATAGTGAACGGGTTAGTCCAATTCAAGTTGTACCTAAGAATGGTGGGATAACTGTTGTCACAAATGAACATGGAGAGGTAGTCACAAGTCGAGTGAAGAACAAATGGCGTGTGTGCATTGACTATAGAAAATTGAATGTTGAAACTCGAAAATATCACTACTCTCTTCCATTCCTTGATAAAATGCTAGAAATATTGGCCGGAAAGACACACTATTGCTTTCTTGATGGATACACTGGCTATTTTCAAATCCTAATCTTACCTCAGGACCAAGAAAAGACTAATTTCACATGCCCCTTTGGAACATACGCATATAGAATAATGCCTTTTGGAATTTTCAATGCTCCTGCAACATTCCAGAGGTGTATGATGAGTATCTTTTCTAAATTCATTGAGCACTACATGGAAGTCTTCATGAATGACTTCACCATTTATGGTGAGTTATTTGAATCTTGTTTGAATTCACTCTCTCTAGTCCTTCAAAAGTGTGTCAAGTGTAACCTTGTGTTAAATTTTGAAAAATGTCAATTCATGGTTGCAAATGGGATTGTTCTAGGGAACATAATTTCAAAAGATGGTATTGAAGTCGATCCTGCCAAAATTGAAGTGATCCAATCACTTCCTGAACCCACTTCTGTTCGAGACATCCGTTCATTCAACGATCATGCCGGTTTCTATCGGAGATTCATCCATAACTTCAGTAGGATTTCCCTACCACTCAATAGGTTACTCAAAAATGATTTCACTTTCCATTTAGATGAGTTTTTCAAGAGAGCCTTCGTTGAACTCAAAACTTCTCTTACAACTGCCTCAATAATCTAACCCCCTGATTGTTCCTTACCCTTTGAGTTGATGTGTGATGCTTCTGATAGAGGTGTTGGGGCTGTTCTTGGTCAAAGAAGAGAAAATATTCCTCATGTAATCTATTATGCCTCAAAAACATTAAATGATACTCAATCTCACTACACTGTGACTGAAAAGGAACTTCTAGTAGTGGTTTTTGCCTTAGATAAATTCCAACCCTATCTCTTAGGTTCCAAAATAATAATCTTCACAGACCATTCTACTATAAAGTTCTTACTCAAGAAAAGTGATTGCAAATCGAGGCTAATAATATGGATCCTAATGCTCCAAGAGTTTGACCTTGAAATCAAAGATAGAACTGGAAAAGAAAACCCTGTGGCTGATCACTTGAGTAGAATTTCTAATTATTCTCATTCAGAAATCATTGATCCTGAATTCCCCATTGAGAACCTTTCGTCTCTCACTCCAAAAATACCATGGTATGCCCCAATTGTAAATTATTTGGTTTCTGGTGTTTTTCCTGAAATTTTTTCAAAAGAACAAAAAATGTAGTTGAAAAGTGATTCAAAATACTATTTTTGGGAAGAAAATAAACTTTGGAAAACTGGGGCTGACATGATAATAAGGAGATGTGTCGATGAAAATGAAAATTCTTCCATATTAGAATTCTTTCACTCACTTCCCGGAGGTGGGCACTTTGGACCACAAAGGACCTCTCGAAAGGTCCAAGACTCTGGATTCTTTTGGCCTTCACTCTTCAAGGACTCACATGAGTTCTGTCAATCATTCCCCACTTGCCAAAAGTTTGGCACAATTTCCAAGAGAAATGAAATGCCCCAAAAGACTTTAATTTTCTGCGAGGTCTTTGATGTTTGTGGCATCAATTTCATCGGACCATTTCCCCCTTCCAAAGGATTCTCATACATTCTTCCTGCAGTCTATTATGTTTCAAGGTGGGTTGGGGCCAAACCCACTAGGAAGGATGATGCTCATACTGTTAGTGAGTTTCTAAAGACACACAAATCTTCCATAGATTTGGAACACCTCGTGCCTTGATAAGTGACTTAGGAACCCATTTTTGTAATAAAACCATGGAATCTCTTTTGAAAAAGAATGGGGTTGTTCATAAAACTTCAACTGCATATCACCCCCAAACAAATGGTATGGCTGAAATTTCTAATAGAGAAGTGAAAAGAGTGCTTGAGAGAATTATAAAACCCACTAGAAAAGACTGGCCTGAAAGACTTGGTGAAGCACTTTGGGCTTATCGAACTGCCTATAAAACACCCATTGAGATGTCTCCTTTTCGGATTGTTTTTGGTAAAGCATGTCACTTACCAGTTGAAATACAACATAAGTCATTTTGGGCAGTGAAAAAATGTAATTTTGATCTTGAAAAATCTGGTGAAGAAAGATTGTTGCAATTGGATGAACTGGAGGAGCTTCGACTTGAATCCTATGAGAATTCCAATCTGTACAAAGAGAAGGCTAAGGTACTCCATGACAGACACATTCTGAGAAATGTATTTCATGAAGGTGAAAAGGAAATTCTCTTCAATTCTCAATTCCGACTTCACCTAGGTAAGCTTAATTCTCTTTGGGAAGGTCCTTTTATTATCACTAATGTTTACCCATTTGGTGCAGCGCAAGTCCAAGACCCCTCCTCCAAAAGGACATTTACGGTAAATGGACATCGGTTGAAACATCACCATGAGAGGACATGAAATCCTAGAACAACATCAACTTCCACTGGATCCCCAACTTCTCTAGCTGACCTACCACTCGATGGAGAAGGCGACCCACCAAATATAATCCAGGGGGCACCTTTTTCCCTTTAACTCTCTCTATCTCTTCATCTCTCTACCTCATTCTTCTTCTTCTTCTCTCCTTCATTTTTTTCCACTTTTTTTTTTCAAACCTTTTTTTTTCTCTTTCTTGTGAGGGTGTGTATTTTAAAAAAACCTTAAAAACTAAAAAAAAACACAATCACTTAAAAAAATAAAAAAAATAGTCATGCTTACTCACCATAGAGTTTTGAAATTTTGTCCAACCATTTTGGGGAGTTAACAGAAATGTTTTCATATCAAAAATTTTGTATTTTCATCATGACTTTGGATAAAGAATTTTGTGTCAAAATTAACAAATTTTGAATGCTCAATTTTTGATTTGGAAAATTATTTTCTCAAACCGTGAGGAACAACATTTGATTTCATGCCAAGGCCACATATGGCCATCTTTTCAAAATGTGTGTTTTCACCCCCATTTGTGAGTCTTAAGTTCGTGGTCTTTCGAGCTGAATTTCCGAACTTAGTGAGTATTAATATGATAGAGGCATTTTCTGAACCACATGAAAATCACAATAGCCAAATAGCCTCCCATTTCCCTTACATTAATCCTCCTTTTGAAAGCCCCTTTGAGCCTATGAAAACCTTTTCTTTGATAGCCACATTATAAGCCCAATACCTTATCCCACCCAATATCAACATGGATTTTCATTGCATAACTTTTTGAAATTTAAGTGTGGGGGGGGGAATGGATTTCATTTTTGGGTATAATTTCCCTACTTTCTGGTGTGTTATCATATGCTTGAGGGAAAGCATCCATTTTAGTGTGGGGGGGGGAGGTTGTCATTCAGTGGGATTTTTGAATGTATTGTACAAATGATATTGAAAAGTGTTCAAAAAAAAAATCAAAAAAATTCAAAATCAACAAAAAATCATCAAAAAAATAAAAATAAAAAAATGGGTTGTGTCTTGGGTAGGTCAAAAATCACTCTTCATAAACCTTTGATCTTGTTATAACTATTACAATTAGTGTCGTGAGGAGATCAAACTTGGTTTGGGATATGAGTGTGGGATCTGTTTCAAGGTCAACTTTCGAAAAAAAAGAAAAAAAGAAAAGAAAAAAAAAGAACACTTGAATTATATTCTTATTGGGAGAAGTTTTTTTTAAATATTCCATCTTCTAATTACCTTAATATTTTCTTCCTCTATTGTGTCTTTATTCAC
Source organism: Viscum album (assembly GCA_963277665.1). Taxonomy (NCBI): domain Eukaryota; kingdom Viridiplantae; phylum Streptophyta; class Magnoliopsida; order Santalales; family Viscaceae; genus Viscum; species Viscum album. The sequence goes on along the minus strand of OY728161.1, from coordinate 50,974,510 downwards.
ACAATCATTCCCTTTTAAATATGTGTTTTCATTTCCTTCCATGTTTCATTTCAAAAAAATGTGCATTGCTTTTTCTATGTTGGTATTTTAACCCTCTTCTTCTCTCTCTTGGAAATTATATTCCTACCATCCCATAGCCACACAAAAACACCATTAAAAAGTCCTCTTGATTCTTGTTCAATTTGGATAGGGATTTTAAGCTGAGATATCTTTTCAAACTCTAAGATTTTCACTTTTGGTTGGTGAAAGAGTGAACCTCCACTAATAAATTTTATCATCTGGAGAGGTGTGAGTTTTGAGTGTCCACATTTTCCATTTATAAATTTGAGCATGAAAAAATGAATTAGTTTTGGAACATTGTTTCTATAAAAACTTGTGGTGGATTTCAAAATGGATGAGTGAAATAGTCTAAACCTCCCCTGATTGGAGAAAACAAAATTTTAATATTTGTTGGTGAGTGAAAATGATTTTGTCACGTTTTTCTATTTGTTGCACATGAGGACATGAACAAAACTAAGTGTGGGGGATTTGATGTTATTAATATTTTAATATATTTTTACATACTCCCTTTACTGATTTTATATGAAATGTGCATATTTTTTGTGAAATATTAATGTTTAAATATTAAATATAATTTTTGAGCACTATTTGGATTTATCCAGATTCAAGTCTGTTTAATGTTTTAACAATAACTATCACTCTACTTATCCAAATTTCATGATTCTTGTTTTTTAAGGTTAAAAATTACAATTCCAACATTTAATTAGAAGTCACATTTGGAAAATTCGTCCATTTAGAAGGTCATATGGACCTCACAAGAAGGACCAAGGAAACTGTGAAGAAACCAGACCATATATGAAGGTCGAATTACTGGGCTCAATCCAAAAGTCAAAATACCTTAATTCTCCTCCCAAGTTCGGAGGACATTTAAAGGAGTCCATGATATAAATTTCAGAACCCAATCAAAAATACAAGGGGGATAACTGATGCATTGAAGTCCAGCACACCATTCTGGCCGGGAATTAAAAATAGCACACTAATATTGAATGTTCTCCTGATGTCGACATCCATTTGAGCTGAACTTTTGCAGTGTGAAAGAGGAGATTATGCCAGCCAACTTTGTTGAATAAATTAGGTTTATTTTAGGGAATCGTCATATTCAAAAACCAATTTACATTATGGAATTCGAAAAAGTATGTATTGAAATGGGCAGATCAGAATTATTTACTAAAACCTCCATAAAATTGGCTCAATAAGTCCAATGGACTCCAAATTTTCACAGTATACAGAAGAACATTTTATCTACAACTTTTAAGCAGGATATTTCTCAAGATTAGGCTGTATGTATGTACATATAGGCAAGCCAAGTGGAGGGGTATTTCTTAAATGTAAACAGTCCACCACCTTGGGCTATAAATACATCCCCTCCTCTCCTTTCAAAAGGGTTGGCACTTCAGCACTTAAGGAGGATTTTTGGAATTACTAGATCCTTGAAACGGTTCTGAGAGGATATGCTTTGATCTTGTTTCAACAAGATAGACCTCTCCTCCACTTCTCTTTCATGTTTGTTTATGTTTTCTTTCCATTGTAATTGTGTAGCTTTGTTTTCATTTCAATAAAATTTTAGTGCTTGTTTCTTCTTAAATACCTCTTATTCGTATCCACCTTCTGTAGTATAATATTAATGGTCTTAAAATAGTTTAAATTCAGTTTAATACCCTTCCCTTCTTTTTCTTCCTCATTCAATTGAAATTCCATTTTTGATTCTCAAAATCTTTTGTGTGTGTGTTCGGCACACTACTCTTTTCTTGTCCCTTTCTTTTTCTAATCTGTTTAAATCATCACCATAAACATTAAAACCAAATTATAAACAATCCTAATGGCGGAGTAAATCTCTCATTGGGGTGAGTTTTAATTTAGGTATGTTAAGTGATTGAGAGCTTTCGCTCGATGAGTATTCGTTGAATTAACATTGTGTATGTTGGACTTAGCATGTCATGGATTAATGACTTGTTTTGTTTAACATGTGGTTTCCATGGATTATTGGAACCATAAATACACTACCATAAACAAGATATGATCAATATTAGAACCCTAAGTTAAATTAAGTCTTGGATTAAAGCCTTAACACTTGGGAATTCAAATCAACGTCAACTTGTGACATGGGTGTTAATTTAAATGCAACATAAAGCAAAGCTCAAGGACATCACAAGCTCGACTAAACTAATGATAAACTCACCCCAATCATTATAATTTTGTTAAATCAATCATAATAAATTAGTAATTTCAATTAAGCTCTGCAAAAAAACCCCAATCAGAATACAATCAACTAAAAACAAAGGACTATTTCAAAGTATCATCACCGAGGATTCGACCCAAGTGCTGCTATACACATTAGCAGAGCACCGGAACCTTGACCGGTCGATAGGCGAAAATCGGCTGTGTGTTTCAACTATGAATTTATCTAAAAAACACTACTAATATATTTAATATGACTTTATTACCTTAAACTTTGTTGTAAAATTAAGTCATTATTGATGAAATATTTTTAAAATTTTATTGAATAACACTTTACATAATATATATTTTTCATATGTTACCAATATATTTGATTAGAAAACAATAGTGGCCCCACTAGAAACTTATATAAATATGAATCACTATCATTATTAATGAAAATAATCACTCTTATGGTTTTCGCAAAATGGTTATTCCATGATCATACTTCTATTATTAATCAATAAAAGTAACAATGCAACTCACATACCATATTGGCTTTATTTAGTGTTACCACCCTTCTACTGGAGAAATATTGACATGTTTGAAAATGTTTAAATCCAAGAATGTGGTACTAACATCCATTTCCAAATTATATGGGAATAAGAAGTCTCTTTGACAGGTATTACTCTAACATATTTAGCATGATTAATAGTAAAAAGGTTTCTTCATAGACTATTTCTAAGAACTTCTAGTAAACTTCAGTAATAATTGTATATTAAAGCAATAACTTTACCATCTATGTATATTTTCTTCTTCAATACCCACCAATGAAGTTACATCAAATAGGGAATCCACCAAAATATCGATCAAAAGTTTTGTAAATGGAATCCATTTCACAACTAAGATGAACTTTCCCATATTATCCTATTTCCAATTACTAATTCTTTATAGGATTTATTTTTATAATCGAATAATATATCCCCTAACATGGTGAATACATAAACTCTTATTCATTTTATCTTTTCTATGTAGTACATTTCTATATAATAACTCCTCCCACTGAATATTTTTAAGTTTAGTGTTCCTATCGTAACTCATGTTTATCTAGAGCATTGATTTCACTGAAGTATTTAGTTATCCCACTATCTCCAAAATTATTTTCTCCCCTATTAAACTAATGTATTAAATCAATTGATCAACCCCTTTATATATTAGGGATAATCATAATAATTTTTTGGATAATAAACTGAGAATCATATAGTTTTTTTCCTGAGGTAAGTTTATTATATTTAGGAAACGAATCTCATTAAAACACAAGAAGCCATGAAATATTGGGTTCCTTTCCAATTATTACTTATATTACAACAATTAGTAAATATATTTTCCATATAGTTTAATATAAATTCCGCTATATGTGAAACATGTCTTGAAAGGAATTATAGAAGTCTTTAAATACTAATAAGACTCTTAATTGGTTATCCTTTTAATATAATCACCACTATGATATGAATAAGGTAATGTGTGATTAATAATATCCCAACTCTACATTTTATTATTTGATAAATGTATGGTTAAGATATTTTGTGACTATCCCTCTCAGAGTATCTTTTATATTTTACTATGAATTTTCATTACTTACACTTTATAATATGAAAATATGTTAAAGTAATATCATGAACTATACGAACCTTCCTTTATCTTCTTCTTAAAAAAATTTAAAAATATCATGCTAAATTAATTTTATAATCTTTTTAGCTTTATTAATATTAGTTTTCAATTGTTTATTTTTAATAACTTAATAATTTCAAAAAAATTCCTATGTGTTTTATATCCAATGAGTTTAAACACCATTCAGGGTATAAGTTTGATAATTACTTCTAAATTTACTTAGATAAGAATTATCTTACCACAACTGGTATTATTTGTGTCATGTATTTTTATATCCATTATAAATTCCTAAAATAGGACATTAGTGATTCAAGTATTATTAAACTATTAATTATGTAAGATATACCATAAAAAAATTATTTAAAACTTGTAACAATTTTTCATTGTGTCTTGAATCAGACACTGATATAAATGTTTTGGTTATATTGAATATAAAAAAATATACTTTCAAGAATAAATCCGCTTAAAAATAGGAATCCATGATATTCTATTATGTTATTTAGGATTCAAACTCCTTTAACTACTTAGATAGTTCACCCCACTTCTTGTAATATTTCTAAAATCAAATTGTTTTTCTATTTGAATTAAAATAATTTATTTAAATATAAATTTTAATAATCAAGTATTAAAAAAATATTTCATACATTGATGAATATAACTAAATTAGAAAAATTAGATTTACTTATCTTTAATTCATTGTAGTTCCCCTTATAGTAACCTTTCTTTCCACATGTGAAGTAGATAACCTTCTATTCATTGGAGTCACTATAAATATTTTTCCAAATTGATAGACATTGATAAAGAACCATTGACAATGAAATTTAAATTTACCCAAGCTAAAGACTATAGAAATATTATCTGATGGTCCTATTAAATATGATGTATGGTGTTTATCCTCAGGATAATTCAACAAAAAAAATAGAATATTTCAGAGCCTCAATACCAGTTTTTAAAGTATAAAAACATCATATTTATCCCACATATTCATAAACATTATAAAGAGTTCATTCCTTTTAAAATAATCATTTCACTAAAATTATGAGAAAGATGTCACTCCTATTAAAATAATCATTGCACTAAAATTATAATTCTTTTATTTCATCCAAAATGAGATTCTCATTAAAGGGATGGTATAAATTTTATTTCTACTATAGGCCGATGATTTAGCTATTGATGGTAGGTTGAGTCATTATTTTTTAAAAAATAACTTATGATAATATTAATTATTTCCACGATAGAAATTTAATTTCGAACCCTATATATGTTTTCTATAAATATATTATTAAAAAATTCATAAGGTTATACTACTGAAACCCTAAGTATTTTTTCAAAAATAGAGAGGAATTCATTGAAAAGGATCAGAGAATGACTCTATAGGTTTGATTAAACTTGGTGAAAATCCCTCTCTAATGAATGATCTAATTATATAGTAAGAATTTTTGTTTAAATTAATAATAAATTATTTCAAATAATTACAGATAATTTCATTTTATTATAATGTATTAATGAATTAAATAAAATATTTAATAAATAATTAACTTCAATAATTAAAATTTTAAATGAATAAAACATAGATTGATTATAGATATTTTTATATAATTTTTTTAATATTTCAGGTTGATAATGTAACAAAAAATGATAATAGATTAAGATATGTATTTCATATATAAGGAAAATTTTATGTAACATAAATGTCTATTTGTGATTTATAAGATTATTTTATATCATATTTTCCACAATTTCTCAACTACCTGATGATATGTGTACTATGTTCTTTGATGTTTTCTAACACAAAACCCTATTAGGTGGTCGAGATTTCCACTAGACACTATCCTACATTATTTTCTAATAAATTTTGATAATTAAAATTCTGTTTCAATTTGAAAATAATGGTGTTGGAGTAGAGAATATTATGGGTGATGAAACAAGCTTAAATTCAGAAATGAAAACAAATTAATACAATAATATACATGGTTTGGTAGTGTGTCTATGTACATGGTTGAATAGAGAGTTTTTTCATAATTTTATCTCTATATAAAAAATCATAGGATAATAATTAAAATTATAGGATAGCTTCACCATGATTTTATGGATGAAAAAATTCAAATAATTCCAAGGGTTGGTTTGGGGTGTTTCATTAACCATAAAAAATTCATCCTCCTTATCAGATGCATTCTACATTAGCTACCAACCAAATGGAGACTACTTCTCCTATTGTATTTTTTCAACTATATGACTCCTAATTATTCTCCTATAATAGGGAGTTTACCAAATAAATCTCCCTCGTATAAAAAATTTGGGGTTTAATCTATACCTATAACCTCATTATGGGATTTCAAATTATGTTTTGGTAGAACCTTTATCATCATTTCTACCTAATTATAATTAGTATGGATTTTATGGTTTTTTAAAAATATTTCTTCCAACACATTATAGATCCAGTGATATCACATGTTGATGTGTTTTAACCTGGAATGAAATGTCAGGTTCATGTTGAGATGAATAATGTTATAATTATCGCTGTAGAGAATGTAATTATCCAAAATCATTCCAGCTTCTATAGAATATTCTTCATCCAAAACATTTACTTATATCCTTCAATGATCTTGATATAATATTATTTTGTGGTAGAAAATTAAAAGTTTTTTTATGTCATGATTTCCATGAGACTTCTTCTCCTCTAATGATATCAGGTACTTAGATATAGATTTCATCATGTCAATATATCTATCCATATCATGGTTTGTGTATCATTAAAAAATAGTTTTACCATTTCCAAAAAATATAAACCATAACCGGATGCACCTCAAATATACCTCAATATCCATTTTAAACCTATCCAATTCTCCTTTCTAGGATTTGACAATAATCTACTCAAAATTAAAACTATATGAGAAATTTTTAATCATGTGAACACTATAGCATAAATGATACTACAGACTGCTGATTGATAATTTATTTTATCAATTTATATTTTCTCTAATTTAGTTTGTGGTGTTTTATTAGTCATAATCATTTTTTGATGTTCAAGTAGAGTATTAACAGTTTTCACCTTGCTCACATTGAATATTTCAAGAACCTTCTCAATACACTGTTCTTAAGATAACCAAATAATATAATTCCTCTTGTGACAAGTAATCTTCATAATAATAATATGAGTAGCATCTCCCTAGTCCTTCATTTCAAAGTATCTTTTCAAGAAATTATTCAGTATATAAATATTGGTTATATCTCTATCAATAATACATATATCCTCAATATAAAGTTACATAATAATTAAATCACCATAAAAATTTTTTTGGATGAAAATGAAGTGATCATAATTCGTCTTTCTTTACTCATTTTCCTCCATGAATGAGTTAAATTTCATGTATTATTTCCTCAATTCCTATTTCAAATCATATAATATTTTTCAAAGTTTACCTACCTAGTTTTAATTTCCTTTCACCTGAAATATATTTGGTTGTTCCATATAAATCTTCACATCAAGTTCACCATGTAATATCATCGTATTTACATCCATTTTTGAGCTTCTAGGTTTAAACTATCCTTTAATCCAAGAACAACTCTGATAAAAGAAATTTCTTACTATAGGAGAAAAATTTCATTTATGTAAATAACTTTCATTTGAATAAATCCCTTAAGGATCATTCTGCATATATAGTGTGGATATGTGTTTCCATATTTCATTTGATTCTATACACCCATATTTTCTTGAGTTACTTATTTCTAAGTGTTAACTCTAATAAATAAAATGTATGGTTCTTATATAAAGTCCATATCTCCTCTTGCATGTTATTTTTCCATTACCTCTTCTTAGGATTACTAATCTCATTATCATAAATGTTTCTATCTCCCCAATCAGTGAGCATCAAATACTCTTGTGGTGGGTATCTGTGAGTTGGGTTTCATCCTCTAGTAGATCTCATAAACTATGCTTTAGGGGGAATATGTTCATAAATATTATATTATGGCGACATAATAGTTAATGGAGAAATATTACCCATTATTGATGTATCATTAGTGTTATGAATCTCTCTCACACTAGCTATAACTGATGGTCATGAGAATATTTTCATATTTACTTGAATTTCCTCAGACTGTGACTTATCTTCATTTCCTAATTTATCAAAATATTCAATCATTTTATTCCCAAGAAACCCCACATATCTAATTTTAATGATACTCTTACAAAAAGGTTCCTTATGTCAATATTCAAACCCCTTATAAGAATCTCCTAAAATGATAAACTACTTTCCTTTTCAATCTCAGCTTTCTCACACATATTTTGGGATGCGAAAAAATTCCCAGGAACAAAATACTCTCAAGTGTTTTTATTAAAAATATTTATCTATAAAAAACCTTTCAATGAAATTTTAGTTAATCGGAACTAATTGATAAAGGTCGATAAAGTCAATTTTGGTCCTCAGTTCCATCCTCAAATTGTGTTTGACAACTTTTCATTTGAGATAATACATCTAACTCTCTCAATTTTTTTTTCTATTCATCCCCTTAGTAATACTATTATACTGAGGTATCTTTAGAAATAACTTTTTATCTCAATTATAAAACTCCAATGGTACCTCTCAAATGGACCAAGACACTCTCCTCTAATATATACTCCCAAAAACTTTAACCTTCTTCTAGTTTCTGTTTTAACCATAAGGTGAAACTATATGAAAATAATTATTCACTTTATCTTTAGTTTTTAAAGAAATTCCCACAGATTTGGAGAATGATACTCTATAAAAGTAATATGATAATGTAGGATAAAAATTAAGATGTATATGTTCAATTACAAGAGGGGGGGGGGGGGGGGGGGGGGTGAATTTTAGGTTTAAAAACCTTACCTGGTATCCTTAAGAAAATATATATCTAACAAATTTATACAAGATGGATTCATAACCCATCTTTATTTATTAAATAATAAACTAACTTTCTTATGATCTGATAATATGGATGTTATATGGAAACTTAAGACAAGTTTACTTGGGGTAAAATTCCACCTAAAAGCATAATGAATCTTATTTATCAGAGTATACAAATATAAGAAAGTATAATAAAGTTACACTTTATTTCATTTCAAAAATGCAGTGGAATTAAAACATGTAACAAAGACAAGTAAAAAAGTATAATAAATCTTCTAACACAAATATAAGGGCATAAAACAACCTTGGATAAATACCCCTTAATTTATACCTTCAAGAAAGTCTGTCATACCCACACCAGGGTAAGCCCTAGATAAGAATATCCGAATCTGTCTTGCTATCCCTACAAGCCCTCAATATTTAAGGTGAGTAGAACCTCTGTATTCCTATCCTCGGAATCCCTAGATTGATCAACAATAATTGGATTCTCACTAGGTATGTTTAACAAGTCTCCCACAACTTGAACACATTGTTAACAAAAAAATGCACAAGGAAGATTAAGAAGAGCTCTCGTAGCACGTATGAGTTCTACACAATCATTATCTCAAATGTTGAAATGGTTGGGTATTTATAGGTATGTATAAAAATAGTCTACTTTCTCCTCCAATGGTCATATTTTTCATTAAATTTTAGAGGGACCTGTACACATGTCTCTCAGCCAATGGTTAGTTAGAAACAAATTTTATGACGTCATTTCACATAAGAAAACATTAGAAATATAATCAATGTTAGGAAAAATCATCACATTTAGGATATGATAAAATGAAATGATACTTTAGGGAAATGAGGTAATAATAATAAAACCATCTAAATGGATTCTTAAGAAAGTGAGAATCTAAGTATAGAAATATTGAAAATCATATTATAAAATAATAAATAATCAGAGCCTAAATTCTTATGAATTCAGAATATGATTTCTAAAGAAATCAGAGTTTGATTTCTTTTAAAATCAGACTCCAATTTATTCTAAAATTAAACTCAGAATGTATGATATAAATTAATATGTATATTCCTAATTACCAAATGGGGGTGAATATTAGGTTTAAAAACATTCGTTTTTATCCATATAAAAATCTATGTTTAATAAAGTTAAGCATGATGGATTCACAAACCCTCTGTAGTTCTTAACTAAGAAACTAACTTTACTTGGATCGATAATATGGATATGATAAAGAAAATTAAGACAAGTTTACTTAGGGAAAGTTTCTACCTTAAAGAGTATAGAATCTTATTTATTAGAGTGTACATATATAAGAAAGTATAAGAAAGTTATAATATATTTCTTTAAAAATATGCAGTTCGATTATAACTTTTATAAAAGACAAGTAAAAATGTATAAGAAATATTTTAACCGAAAGAAAAGGTTTTCCAACAACTTTGTATAAGGTTCCCTTGATTTATACTTTCAATAATGTCTGTCTTACCCACAATATGGTAATACCTCGATAAGAATATCAAAATATTTCCATCTATCCTTGTAAGCCATTGATCTTTAAGGTGATCATCACCATTGTATTCTTATCTTCGGAAGCCCTCAATTGATTAGCAACAATCAGATTCACACTAGGAAGGTTGTACAAGTTGTTCACAAGAAACACACAAGGAAGATTGAGAAAATCTCTCACAACATGTAGGAGTTCCACATGATCATTATATCGAATGTTGAAATGCATGGGTATTTATAAATATAGATTTAAATTGTTGAATTCCTCCTCCAACGGTCATATTTTTAATTATATTTTAGAGGGACATGAACACGTGTCACTCAGCCAATAGTTATTTAAAAATAGATTGTACAACATCGATTCATATAATAAAACATGGGAAACATTATCATTTGTAAGAAACATTATCACATTTAGGATCTGATAAAATTAGACGTTAGTTTAAGAAAGTAAGGTAACTTTTACAAAAGCAATTAAATGGATTCTTAAGAAAGTGAGAATTGGAGTCTAGAAATATTGAGAATCAGATTTTGAAATAATAAAGATTTAGAGTCTAAATTATTATGAATTTAGAATATGATTTCTAAAGAAATCGGAGTGTCATTTCAGAAGAAATCAGAGTATGATTTCAGAATAAATCAGAGTCTGATTTTAAGAGAAATCAGATACTAATATCAGGAGAAACTAGAGTGTGATTTTAGGAGAAATAGGAGTATGATTTCTAGAGAAATCGGTGACTGATTTAGATGAAATGAGAGTACGATCTCAGAAGAAACCAGAGTCTAATTTCTGGAGAAATCATAGTCTGATTTTAGGAGAAATCAGAGTATGATTTATAAAGAAATCGTAGTCTAATTTCTAGAGAAATCAGAGTCTGATATCAGAAGAAATCGTAGTATAATTTCCAAAGAAATCAGAGTAAAAAATATAAGGAAATCATATTCTAAATAACTATAAGGTTCTAAGTTAAATTAGGATCCTATTTTTGACTTATGAAAAAATATGGTTAGACTTGGTTTAAGAAAACACTAGATAAGGTAGTGGAAAATGTATGTAATTTCAAAAATGTTTTTAGAGAAATTAATTTTCCTTGAGAAAATATTTGTTAGAGAAAGATAATTTTCCTTAAGAAAACGTTTATGAGATTTTCAAAAAATAAAGGAATGGAAAAGTCATAAGGGAAATTTTTGACTCAATAGTGTCCCCCTTTTTGAAAAGAATAAACAAATTTTCCCAAAATAATATAAGTACAAAAATAATTTCATTTTTGAACGTAAAATAAATTCTTATCTCCTATTTAATTTGTTCAAGGATTATGATGAATACAAATAATGACCCTTTAGGTTTTAAAATACTTAAGGATCGTATTATTGTTTCTCTTAGAGAAATTACTTCATCCTTACTAAATAATTTATTCTTTAAATAATATCCCCTTACTTAAGAAATATATTTCTTAATATTCTTTTTGATCATTCCTTACTCTGCCTTTGTGATTTTAAAAAAGGAATGGAGGGAATGAAAAAAATTATACCTGAAACGTTAGAAATATAAAATGAAAAAAATGGAAAGATAAAAAATTTCATTAAGATGAAAAATTTTGTTACCGGGGAAAATAAAACAAAATATTGGAGTTTAGGAAAAAAACATTCATCCATCTTTTTTCTCCATTGGGATAATCTTTTTCAGAGTTTCTTTTAGCTTCTTAAACTCTTTATGATAATCTTCATACTTCTTTATCAAATATTCCAAATCCGGATTTTTCTTTTCGAGAACTTTGATTCAGTATTCATGAGACTTAATAATTTCACCTTGAGAATTTATCACCTCTTCTTGATCATTTAATTTTTTAGCCATTCCATCCATGAGTTCCCTTTCCGTTTTCAGGTTTAAATCAATAAAATCCATCTTTCCATTTGGGTCTTTATCATCTTGAATATGGGAATATTTCTCTTAGTTTAGATTCTCTAAATGAATTGTTGAAAGGTTAATTATTGTGTTATCTGACTTATCAAAGGAATCCTTGACTGAATCATTAAAATCATCCATAATTTTCAGATCATCAATAAATAAATTAGACCACTTGGTTATCTCTTTTCAAGATCTCTTATGATCGTCCTATATGATTTGAAAAGTATTTAACTTCTCTTCATGTTTGTTAAATTTTCCATGATAATGTTTGACGAGATTAAGGTATGATTGATTTTTTTTAAGTAGTTTTAATCTAGAATAAATTCTTGGAAATAAGGGAATGGTTTTCAAAGTATTCTTCAAGGACTGAACAACAAAATCATGTCCTATGAAAGATAAAGATTCTAAAGAAGATTCATTTATCGGTGATGTAAATTTATCTTTCTCTTCTTGTTTTCACTTATATGTACCAACAACAAATTCCTTATTGGATTTTTCAACTTTAGCTTTCTTTTCTGTTTCCACAACAACTTCCTTGCTTTAATGATTCCTCTATCAACTTTTTGAGTCTCATGTTCACTCTGAGAAACATGAATTATTCTATCATCATCACCAACTTATTTATCATAAATTTTTTCATGAATTTTATTATTATCATCAGGATGAATAAAATCATGATTACTACCTTTATCATATAATGGTTTATCAACCTCATCATAAGAATCATCATTTTTTCAGAATAGATTGATCTTATGAGATTATCTTCTTTGATTCAACTTGGGATGTTATGATAGATAACTTGTTAGAAGGGATCTTCTTCTCTTGATATTCTTTTTCCATTTTGATTAAATCATAACTTTCCTTTACCTCCTCCTCTTCTTCTTTCTACACTTCTTCTTCAAAAAAGGGTTCTAGAATCAAAATTACTTTCTTTCTCTTATCTGCACCCAAAGTTTCAATTTCCACTAGTTCTTGCAAGAAGGATTCTGGAACCGGAACTTTTTTAGATTCCTTATATGAATCTCTAAGAAATGCTTGAATAGTCTCAGATTATGACATCTTCTCCTTTAACTTCTTCTATTTAGCTTTCTTTTCAATCTCGTCAGCTACATGAATCATTAAATCCTTATCCATTGCAGGGTCCAACATAAAAACTACATATCTCTCTTTCTTTCTATTATTCTACTCTCTCTTTTAGCTACCAATTCATTAGAAAATGTCCTTTTTTTGGGATTCAGTGGATCATATACTAACTCAGGTGATGCTAGTTTCTCTTTTGATTCTAGTTCTTTATCTTTTCTTTTCTTTGGAGTTTTCTTGGAACATTCTCCCAATTCACCTTTCTTACTGGAAGCTCGATCAATATTATTAAGAAGTTCAAAGAACTCTCCCATCTTAATACTAAAACCAATATTCATCATTATTAGATTATCATCACTCAAAAACATTATCTTGAAAACTATCTCCTTTTAGATGCATGATATTTTTAATGATTATAAACAGAAAACAATAATATTTGAAAAGATTTTATGATACATTATGATATGAGACTTGATGGTTCCATTCATGATATTTATTATTTTCGAAAGAATGTACTTTAGGTGGGTTATATTCCTTATATTAACCAAGAAATTCATTACGAGGATATCAAATTTCTTAAGGGAATCCTTGTATCCCTTTCTCAGGATGAGAAAACCTTGAATCTATAGAGATACTGATCTATAATTGGTTGAAAGATGAGTAATATTCCATGAATTTACTCCTTTAAGTCCAAGAAATTCAATTTATATAACCTTCTCAAAAGAACATTCCTTTTCTAGATTTTTTTGTGATAAAAATATTGCTTCTCCATCATAACGAATATCCAAGATATTGGTGGATTTTTTGAAATACAATGATTAAGTCATTCAATAACTTTTTTATGAAAACAACTCTATTCCTACTTGTTCAAAAAACTGAACTGAATCATATAATTCTATTAGAAAATCAGGATATACCAAATCCTGATTCTTTTTTTGGCTACACATATACTTTCCCAATTTTTTTTTACGATTTTTGAAATCATAGAATCATAATTCATGAAGAAATTTTGGTACACAAACCATTCTATGTAAATTAAACAATCCTTGTGTTCATTTTTTGAGACCATCAGAGTCTATAAGGAAACCTCTAGAGACATTTGGATCTTAAGGAAATAGGGAAAACAAAATAGTGGCTTTGAAGAGTCGCAGAGCTTCAGCATTAAATTATTGATATAACCAATGTGGGACGTGAATAGGGTTCCTTTATATAGTCTTCATGATAACAATTCTTATTCCCAAATCAATCCAATGGTTTAGATTCACATGATCAAATATGACCATTGTTATAAAAGATCAAGAAGGTTTTATAGGTTCTGATCTTTTGAGGTTTTAAGGAAAAACGAATTTATGGAAAGTGAATCTGATAAAGTTGTCTTAAAAAAAGTTTGAAATAACAATAAATAAAAAATTAAATTAAATATATTTGAACAATTAAACAAAACTTTTGGATTTATTAGAAATAATTGTCAATATTGATAATGTTCTTCTTGAATAACTTAGGTTCCAAAAATATTTATTAGGGAAGGAAAAAGTTTTTATGTTTTGAAAATTTTAGGTTCGAATTTTTTTTTGAAAATGGAAACATAAAAAATTTAAACATATATACCCCCTATGGAAAAGAGTCACTTAATGTAAGAACATTGTTTAAAAATTAAGTTAATATGGATTATTACCTTTATATAATCATTCCTAACTTTTTTTTTGTATTCAAATCTATCAAATGGTAAACATTTTGTAAATATTTTAGCAAGTTGATCTTGAATTCTGATAAATTAAAGAATAATACATCCTTGAAGTGTGTGATCCATAGGAGAGTGATGCCTAATATCTATGTAATTTGAATGAGAGTGATGTGCATGATATTTTCTTAGGGAAATGGGACTAGTGTTATCACACATTATTTGAGTTTTGGTAAAACACATTCCAAAGTCTGCGAGTGTGTGTTGCATCTACAACACTTGAGAGCAAAAAAATCTCGCAACTACATGTTCATCTTTATTAGTGGAGAGTGAAATTGAGTGTTGATTATTTCATGAACAAGAAACTAACGAATCTATTAAGAAATGGCATGTTATGGAGGTACTTTTTCTATCCCTTATACATCCACCAAATTCATCATCCAAAAATCTTTTTAAAATAAAATAATTTCTAGAAGAATAAAAAAGTCATAAATCCATAGTTCCCTTTAAATAGAAAAAAAATTCATTTTACTAATTTTAAATGAAATTACTTTTGATTAGATTGATATCTTACACATAATCATACTGAAAACATTTAGTCTAGATGACAAGATGTTAAGTATAATAGAAATTATATCATAGTTATTAGTCTTGTAATTTGAGTTAGTCTCTAAAATTTTTTTCTTAGAAATAACATTTTCAAGATCCTTAGAAAGTTTATCCTTCTCAGAATTTACTTCATCAAGGTTTTTGGAAACATTTTCCAAATCATGATTTTTTCAATAAATATATTTTGAATGATCTGATACTTATTTTGTTAAAATAGATATTCTAGAATTTTCATTGTAATGTTTTTTATTGATATTACTATTTTCATTCTCAAGAAACTTTGAAAACCTAGATACTAATTAAAATAAAGGTATAATAATATCTTCTTGATGAGGAAGATTCCTCATCTGAATATTCATAATATTATTCATTAGGAAGATGTGTGCATAAAGAAATATTGGTTAAGTATTTATCAGTATTTACCTTATCCATAAGTAATTTATTTTCTATAAGAATTTAGGCTAAAAGACCAAAATTATTCTATCCATAAGATTCAATATCTAAAGATTAATCCGATGTATCACCACCACTAGCACTCTCAGGTGTCACTATCTTTCAATACTTTAATAGACTTAGGCTTATAGAACTCATTCATTTTTCTTTCTAAATGCCTACCCTTTCTTTATTCCCTTTTGAGCATTGGACAGTTTGGTCTAATATGTCCTGCCCTCTTACATTCATAACAAGTCACTTCTGAATATTTCTTATCATTTTTTTTCTTTCTTCTTGTATCTATATTGGAAATCAATTTTTCCCACAATCTTGTTCATCCTTCGAGTAATATTATCAAGTTTATTCTCAGAATGATCACTATCAATTGAATCATATATAACAATGGATTTCTTGGATTTTTATCGAGTAACTCTTTTAGGAGTCTTGGATTTCATATTATTTTATGTAGCAATGAAAGAAACACATCCCTTACCATTATTTTTCTTATTGATCTGATCATCTCTCTTAATTCTAGATTCATGAAAAAGAAGAGTCCTAAATAACTCATCAAGAGTGATGTTTGAAACTTTCCTATTATAACCAATAATTGTTATTTTAGATTTCCAATCATTGGGCATAATATCTATTATCTTTTCCATAAGAACCTCATCATCAAGTCCTTTTTCACCCACAGACTGAAGGTTATTGATGATAGTCATAAATCTTTGTTGAACCTTACAAATAAGTTATCCATAAAGAAAAAACCATTATATTCCGCTGTAATCATAGATCTTCTTGTTTCAATAACCTTGGACGTGACAAAATGAGTAACTTCTAATTTCTTCCAAATTCTCTTAGTAGTTTCACAAGATGAAATCTGGATATATATATTTCTAGTCATGGAACATAATAAGGTATTTCATACCTTAATGTTAAGTTGATACTCTTGTTTTTGTTGATTGGTGAATTATCTGATTTCCTTGTTTGGAATTTAGTAGTCTACTATCAATATAACAAAGTTATCAACCCTGGTATTGATTATAAAAGTATCCATTCTATCCCTCCAGTACTCATAATAATTTACCTCAAAAACTGGATGTATAGTTGGATTTATATTATTTATATAACCAACATTCATTACTACCATATCTATAAGAAGAATTATTTTCCACAAGAAGGGTTAATAACAAGAGTTTATAAACAAATAGTTTATGGGAAAACCTAAGAAAAAAATGAACAAGTAAAGTTAATCAAGAAAATTTGAGCAAGGAAAATATATATAAAAGTATATGAATTTTAGGGACCTCCTTTGATACCAATTCTAGGATTGAAATTAAGATGTAGATTCTAAATTACAGGGGGGTTGAATTATAGGTTTAAAAATGAATGTTTTTATCCTTAAGAAAATATACATTTAACAAAGTTAAATAAGATGGATTCACAAACACTCTTTAGTTATTAACTAAGAAACTAACTTTATTAGGATTATATAATGTGGATATAATAAGGAAACTTAAGACAAGTTTACTTAGGAAAATATTCAACCTTAAAGTGTACATAATCTTATTTATTAGACAATACCAATATAAGAATGTATAAGAAAGTTACACTTTCATTATTTTAACAAAATGAAGTGGAATTAAAACTTGTAACAAAGAACATAATACAAGTATAAGAAATATTTTAATCCAAATATAAGTGTTTCAAACACCCTTAAATAAAGGTCTCTTGATTTATACTTTCAAGAAAGTTTGTATTACCCACATCAGGGTATGCCCTCGATAAGAATATCAGAATCTGTCTCGGTATCCCTACAGGCCCTCGATCTTTAAGGTGATTGGAACCTTTGTCTTCCTATCACTGAAAGCCCTTGATTAAATATCAACAATCAGATTCATACAAGGTAGGTTGAATATGTTTTTCATAGTAAAATCACAAGGCAGATTGCATAGAGAACTCACATCATGAAAGAATTCCACTCAATCATTATCTCGAAGGTTGAAATGGATGGGTATTTATAGGCATAGATTCCAACTCTATAATTCCTCCTCTAACAATTATATTTTTCCTTAAATTTCATAGGGACCAATACATGTGTCACTCAGCCAACCGTTAGTTAGAAATAGATTGTACGACATCATTTCATATAAGAAAACATGGGAAACATTATCAAGTGTAAGAAACATTATAACATTTAGGATCCGATAAAATGAAATGTTACTTTGATGAAATGAGGTAAATATAACAAAATAATTTAAATGGATTCTTAAGAAAGTGATAATTAGAGTCTAAAAATATTGAGAAATGGATTCTAAAATTATAAAGAATCAAAGTATGATTTCAAAAGAAATCAGAGTCTGATTTTAGAAGAAATTAGAGTCATATTTCAGAAGAAATCAGAGTCTGATTTCAGAATAAATCAGAGTGTGATTTTAGAATAAATTAGAGTCTAATTTAAAGAGTAATAAAAGTTTTATTTTAGGAGAAATCAGAGTATGATTTCAGAAGAAATTATATTCTGATTTTAGAAGAAATCAGAGTCTAATTTCAAGAGAAATCAGAGTTTGATTTCATGAGAAATCGAAGTTTGATTTATGAATAAATTGGAGTATGATTTCAAAAGCAATCATAGTTACAAATACGAGGAAATAATATTCTAAAGAACTATAGGTTTTTGAGTTAAATAAGGATACAATTTTTGACATAATAAACAAATATGGTTAGAAATGGTTTAATAAAACACTAGATCTGGAAATAAAAACCATAGATAAATTCAAAAACGTTTTTAGAGAATGTATATTTTCCTTAAGAAAATATTTCTTAGAGAAAGATAATTTTCCTTAAGAAAATGTGTTTGTGATTTTCAAAACATAAAGGCATAGAAAATTCATGAAGAAACATATTAACTTAACACACAAATAACACCTCCCATCAACTTAGTACTCATCACACTGATATTAATGTGAATCAAATATAAAATATTTACTTTTCTAGATAGTAAATAAGCATGAAATGATACACTATGTTGTTTTTTCATGATACAATCAACATAAGTATCCAAATTTTTACCTTTTATCCTCAGTAATAGATCCTTCAAAGAGTGAATTATGATTCCTCTATTGTTCATATGACTAATTTTACAGTGATAGTCTTCCATAAGAATATATTTTCTGGCTATATTGTATTATTCTCCACATAGTCTATAATCTTTGAGATGAAGAGAAGTGTCTTTCCTGATTTCATAAATTACAATGTTACCATTTACAGGCTTCTATTTACCATCCCCGAAGGAACTGATATATCCATCATCATCAAGAATTCCAATGGATATCATATTAAGGTTAATTCTAGGAATACACCTCACATTATTCCATCAAAACATAAATACAATATTAATCTCCCAAAAATATTACCAATACCAAGGAGTTGGGATGAACTATCATTTACCTTCTTTTCATGTTCGAAACTCCCAAATGTTAATATGGGAAAAATATATTCTAGTGGAGAAATGGTTGGAGGATCCCTAATCAATCACTTATATAGAGTCTTGTAATACAATATTGACCAAATCATCTTCCTAAAAAAAATAAAAATATATTCATTGATAACTAAAACATCATTATTTGGGGGTTTAACTTCTTGATTCCTATCATCCTCCTTCACTATATGATGCTCCCGGATGAAGTTTATAGGCTTTTCATAATATTTTCATGTCATATCATATCCCGGATGAGATTTAGATTAATTTAGACTTTAAGAAATTTAGTCTTGAGGATCTCTTCCTCTACTTATTTATTTACATTTTTTTCCCATTTTAGTTTAGTGACAAGAGATTTTGATTCTACTATATATCCCTCATAATTCCTTTTGGATACTTCATTTGAAACTCTATCTTTAATAATTTCCATAGTAAGGTTTCTATATGGAGTTGAATTATTGGTGGACACAACTTGTGTGTCCCATATATTTGGTAAATAACTCCACATCAAAAATTATTAAAAATCACTATCTACCATTATTTAAATGAAATTCAACTGGCCATTAAGACCTTAAAACTCTCTCATGTGCTCTGATATGTTGTTTGTGTCATTTTAATTAATGTTGATAAGTCGATTTATCATTTTCTCATTGTTATCTTCAATTTTCCTTGCATACATATTTTCTAATTTTTTCCATTGAAGAGAAGCATCATGTTCATTAGAAAAATTGTGGAAGATACACATGTCAATCAACTACCTAGTTTTGAACTACTATAGATCATGTAAAATTCATCACTAGCCTTCATTAGATATATCCAAAAGAACTGATAAATTGGTTTGTTATGATTTCTAGCTAAAATAACTGAAAAAGGAAATATTAATTATAACTTAAACTAAAGCGTTGATAAATTTTTATTTTTCATCACTTTGGTTTTAGCACCGATAAAGGACACATTTTCAATGATTTTAGCTACGACTGATAAAGTGGCCTTTACTAATGTTTTTAGGGATGATAAAGGACCCATTTATTAAAACTAAAAAATAATTTATAAAAGATTCCATTTATTAGTGATGCAAAAAAGTGTTTCTAAAACCACGTTTATCAGTGCTTTTGTTTTACTGCTGATAAAATCCACCCTTTATCAGTGATTATTTTAGCAGTCATAAAAGTTACATTTCATAAAAAACGTTATCTATCATTAGAAATAATATATTAATATATAAATACAGTAATATTGATATTAACATAATATATTTTATTAAATATGATTTATATAATACTAAATAATAATTTACACGTAATATAAAATATATTAACTAAAAAACAGATTATAAAATAATTGAAAATTATATTATTTAATAATTTTGTAATTATTAGTAGGTAAAAATATTTTAATTAATAAAATTAGATGAAATAAATATTCAATGAATTAATGAATGATTAAAGATAAGTTGAAAACATTACTTGAACTTTATATGGTCATAACTTTTTATATGGGTGTCTATTTGGGCTCTACCACATATTAAATCAAATCTTGTGAAGAGATCTATATTTTGATAATCTAGGTGAATCATGATTATTGTTTTTTCAATGTCAAAATGTTCTTGATGGACTCTAATACAGATTTTTTATTTGGGATAAACTAATTTTTTAATATTCGATGGTATTTTAGCTTCTTTTAACAAGGGTTTCTTATCTATTTTTAATGGAGATTTATTTTATTCCATCAAACAACATTTATTTACATATTATGGTTTTGAACTTTTATCCTTTCAATTATTTTATTTATATTTATAATTAAATACGTTCATATTTTTTTTATATTTTCATATGATAAATCAATTGTGAAAATAAATATTAAAATATATTTACATAAAAATGCATTTTTTTAATATATAAACCGTATGAAAATAAAAAATATTATTTATGTTATTTTAAATAAAAAATTCCCATTTTATTTACCTCATAAAAATTAATTAATATATATATATACCTATTGAATTACTTTTTATATATAAATATGTGTGTATCAAGGAAAATATATATATTTATGTGTATATTCTAATATATGTAAATAAATACATATACGTAAATATTTTTGAATGCATGTGAATATATATATATATATATATATATATATATTAGGTTCCTGGTTGTATAATTACATCAAACACATAAACACACAGACACAACTCACACACTGGTTGGAAAGACAAGTCATAGCCCCCCAAGCATGTGAAAAATATAAATATGTAAGTGTGTATGTTCATGTTTGCGTATGTATTTGTGTATCAATATTGTGAAAATACATCATATATAAATGTATTTTTATAAATATATATTTATAAATAATGATAATATATAACCATTTGAAAGTAAATTTTATTAATACATTATAAAAAATTTATATCTAAATATAAAATTATATATAAATATATATAAATAGTTATATGTAAATATATAGACATATAAATATATAGTTAATGTATAAAATTGATATCTAAATCTACAATATATAGACATATTTTAAAAAAATATTTTAAAAAAATATTTTAAAAATATATAAATCATATAGAATAAATTATGATCCATTTTAATTAAAATCATATCTAACCATTTTTTAAATTATAAATACATATGAATATATATATATAATTATAAAAATATTTCTATAATATATATATATATCTCTGTGTGTGTGTGTATTAATAAATAGATATATATTTATATTTATATTCTAATATATGTAATTGAATATGAATATATAATATATTTAAATAAATTTAATTATATATATATATATATATAACACAAACATATATTTAATAAATGTATATAAAAATAAATATACAAATATTTTAATAAAAATCATTTACAAAAATATATATAATCAAATAGAAATATCATAAAATATTGAATAAATGAATTTTGAGGTAGTGGTAAATGGGATCAAATTACATAAGGGAAGTCATATTATTGAGTTCCAGAATGGGTAGGGGTGGACAGGTTGTTGGGAAGTATAAAAGTACTGAAAAAGGGTTTTGTGAGTGTCAAGCAAAGAGGGTGCATGAGATTTTGGGTGTGGGGTTTAAGTGCTGACATGGGGGGGGGTGAGTAGTTATATATATATTTTTTAATTCCGTCTTCCCTAAAAAATCCTAGATAATGGCCACATTTATCAATGATAAATTTTTTTATTAATAAATGGTTCCTTTATCAGTGGTTTTGTTTTAGCACTGATAAAGGGTAACTTTATGAAAACTTTTTTAGTGAAAATAAATATGGCCTGTATCAGTGCTTTTTTAGCACTTATATAGTCCTTGTTTATCAACACTAAAAAATCATTGATAAATAGTGCATTTAGCCTTGCTAAAAAATCACCGATGAAGACCATATTTATCAAAATTTTTATTTTATCACTGATAAAGTTACCCTTTATCAGTTCTTTTTTAGTGCTGAAACAATCCATGGATTTTGATAGTGATTTTCATGTCAAATATTTTTATCCCTAACAAATTCCATTTTTTACTCTTTTAAAATAATTATATGTATTAGTGTGGGTGGCACAATTCCTATTGATCACGCCTAAAACTTTATCGATTAAGAAGGTATTTGTAGACATCTTCTCACCATATTGACCACCATATATTGGTTTCTCTAATGTAACTGTAATAGGATTAGTAACCTCCACCATGGGATTCCAAAAATATTTAATATAAAAAATGTATTTCATTTTGGGTTTCTAGATTTAATAATTTAAAGTAGTGAGTTTAATAATGTTATTGGTATTTTATTCTATTGATGTAGTGATAATATCAAAAAATCTACCAATATAGATGTGTCTAGAACAGTTGAAATAGTTGGAAAATACTCTTGAATCACTCAAAATAGATTTTGATTGGCCATGAAATTACAAAAACATTATCAACAGTCTAAATCGACCAATTAGGTGGTTCTTGTTGGATTGGGTTATACCGAATACACACAAGATGGGGGGGGGGGTGACCTATGTCTTTTACAAATTCTTCACGAATAGTGATGATGACCATGTATATCCTTTAATATTTATTATATTGTTTATGCAGCAGAAAATAAACAATTAAAGAACGCAAGGATGTATTGTGGTTCATGGAATAGAATGCCCATAGTCCACTCCACCAATGCTCTACTCCACGAACTTGGTAATTTTCACTATCTAGTCCTCTTATCAGCAGACCATTAAAAACTGAGGGCAGGTAGTTGACACCTTTAAAAATTAAGGCTAAAATAGATCTTTCTGTTTTATACACAGAACCAAATACATAGCTTGGTATGAGAAGCCGATTACTCAAAATAAAAAGAGTATTTTTAAAAAAAAATACTTTTCAGTTGTTCTTCACAGTTGCAACAACATGCAACTGACTGTAGATAGATCGATGTCTTCAGAAAGAATGATCTTTAGGTAGATGTAGTTTTGAGTTGATCCGGTTTGCAATAAATATTTAAATAACTTCAGTATATTTAATAGATCCACAAAAGATCTTCGATGAAGAAATGATGAATCTACAATGTTTTTCTTCTTCGTCAGAAAACCTTGTTTGACCGTAAATAGTGACAGCAGATTTGTAAAATTAGAATGTCTCTGAAAATTATAGTCAT
This sequence comes from Viscum album, assembly GCA_963277665.1. Classification (NCBI taxonomy): domain Eukaryota; kingdom Viridiplantae; phylum Streptophyta; class Magnoliopsida; order Santalales; family Viscaceae; genus Viscum; species Viscum album. The sequence continues at coordinate 50,950,421 of OY728161.1, read as the reverse complement.
GAAAAACTCAAGATTATATTTTCTCATCTCATTTAAAATGATCTATATTGTGCACATTGTAATTTGAAATAACATAGATATATATAATAAAGACAATCATTTTCCTTTCAAATTTAGATCCACAAAAGTCACCTATAGAATCATGATATTCAAAAGATTGAATAACAAAGTAGTCATAACTCTCCTTAATATCTGACATGAAAAGATCCTCTAAAAATAATCCTTTTAATCACAAATATAATGTATTTGAATAAATAAAACACGTGCTTTAAAATCGAGCTTTTAATCTGGCTTGAAATCAGCCTGATAATCCGCATAAAGATTGTTACTCAATAAAGTCATTATTGAGTCACCAATTCCAAATGTTGGGTTGAACTACATAGCGTAAATTCTCTGAAAATAAGGTTCAAAAGGTGAGGTTCACAAAGTAAGTTTGATATACCAAACTTTTCTCTTCATCTTTCTGACATACAATATATAATCCATACTTTTATCATCTTCTAAACATAAGGTACAAGATCCATATTTGTTGATAAAACGTAAGGTTGTTTAGAAAAGTAATGTTGATGGATTATACATTTGAGAAACAAACATAACATTCCATACTTAACATAGGGTTCTTCTTCCATACCTTTTTGATATCCCAAATGTAAGGTTTCTTCCAAACGTAGAGTTCTTTTTCCATAATTTTTGATAACATATGGTTTCTTAACCATACTTTTCTGATAACCCATAAAGGATGGATTTTATCCTTTCTCTACGCTCCTTAATGTAGGGTATGAACAGTGTTTCCAGAACATGCTAAAGTGATTTCCAAATACGTAGAGCATGAGCAGTGTTTCCAGAACACACTAAAGTGATAAAAATAATTTCCGAACACTTTGTGAAATACTCCACAAGGATAAAAACACTGAAATATTATTCCAAAATAGAGAAATAAATAATATTAATTTCCTAAGATATACTCAAAGTAAAATCATTAGAATAACAAATAATGGTATTTTTTACCATCAAATTCATCATAAAAAATAGAGTATTTTTCAAAAAAAAACTGGCTCAACAATCTCCCCCTTTTTGATGATCACAAGACACATGAAATTACCAATGAAATTATCTTAAAAAATTAATTGCATATAATTTACAAGTTTGAAAATATAATTTTTTTAACAAAATAATTTTTTATTTTTTACATTTTCTTCCCCTTTATAAAGAAGAAAAAAAAATCTCCTCTATAAATAAAGACTTGTGTGGGTTTTGTTTATCTATATTTCTCCCCCTTTTTGTTATATCAAAAATAATGATAGAAGAAGGAATAAAACACATTTTAATGTAGCACTGAACTTAAGTAAATGTTATTATAATGTCATTATCAATATTAGAATCTGGATTACTAGAATTCTAACATAGATAGGATATTAAAACAAATTAATAACACTAAAACATGGGATGAAAATATATTTTATTGAAAATTAAATTAAAAATACATTAAAGACAATGAGAATCAAGGTTGGGCTAAAAAGGACTGGGAAACAAGTTTCAGTGCCTCTGAATGATTTCCTTGATCTCTGGCATCTGCAGTCTCAACCTTTTCATATGTCCGTCACCTAAATGGACTACGAGATCCCTTCCTTCTTGAGTCAGACGAATTTATTCAATAAAATTGACTCTGAAAAACTCATGTAACTGATCTCCCTTCTCAATAATCTGATTAAGTTTATCTATTAATCTGTTCAATAAAACTCGGATCCTTGGTTCATCTAAGGTATGAAGGTCAACAATAAACTTTTGATTATCCAGGAGAATAGAAAATAGAGAACTATTGCACTATTTGTCCTACAATCTATCATTCATATTTATCATTGATGATTTAATGGCATGTAATCACTTCATCAGATCAAGATAAGTACTCTAGGTACCTACTTGGCGGTCCCTAATAGTAGAAAATTACTAGTCTATGAAAATTCTAAAATCTTCCAAATCTGACTTCATTACCATTTTATATTTCAGTTTTTCAACATCACATAACATTTCCTTCATAAAAACTTCCACTTCCATTTTTGAAACTAAATTATCTTTCAATTTCTGAAACCTAAGTCTCTCCTTTTCTAATGTTCCTCTCAACGTTTCATTTTCATCTTGAACTTTATTAAATTTTCGGATCAAATCCTCCCTATGAGAATTATCAGAATCAAAGGCACCTTATGCTTGATTCTCAGTCTGAGATTCCACTAGATTTATTATTACTAGAGGTAGGGATTCAACATCTAACTTCTCTTCATCATTCCAGTGTACTGGATTCTCCACTTATTTTTCCTTTGAGTCCTTTCCTAACTCATACACAAAAAAAGAATCACCAATAATTTCAGTTTGAATTTTAGAAAGGTTATCTACTTGATTCATATTTATAGGTTCTTGCTCATCCTAAGCATCCTCTTCATTGAGTTCATCCAATGTTCGATCCTCTAAAATTGGTTCCTCTTGAGCTAATTCCTCCTGAACAATCTCAGTAGGTTGCATAGTTTGATATATAGACACTTCAAATTCTCTAGTCTTTTCAACAGTTAGAGGCAAAATATATTTTTACACTTGAGGAGTCACCTCAATCTAATAAATTGTTGGTTGGTTAACTTGTTATACTGCAGATTATATAATAAATCTTTATCTTAGAAGAGGTTCAGTTGGTCCAATAGTTGCTTGAATAGGATCCTCACCATCTTGAGCCACTCTATACTTTCTCCTCTGAACTCCTTTTTGAATCTCCTTAACATCAAGTGTATCAACGGTCTCAAATCACAGTCTTCTTGAGATTCCACTTACTCTAGATTTAGCCATCCCTTCTTTGGATTTAGCAGGTTACTCCCCCTGAGATGATTCCTAGTCTTCCTCAGCTCCAACAAGTATAAGCTTGACTTTTACAATACTCTAGAAGAATCCAATCTTCCTTAGAGTTCTAGTATTGAAAATATTTCTGTGATGGCATCTTACTCTGTCATCAATTAATCTTACCATATCAGATTTAAATAGTAATATTGAAATAAACCTTCCATATGGATAAAAGTTTATTCTAGCCTCTGGCTGATAGCATTAGTTAAGATATCTTACCATATATCTTTGAAAATTATACTTGATTTCAATGATAATAAAAAACATTAAATACATTTCTAGAAACAAAATATTCTCCATCTCTGACATCCTTGGTGCAATCCCTATTTTCCCAAACTTTACAATAATCTTCTGATCAGGTTCCATACCCTTCACTAACATTTTCCTTATGTTTATAGAACCAAATAAAAATGACATAATATCCTCCTACTTATGTTCATTGTCTCCAATATTCTTTAAATTGAAATGATAAAATCCCTCATAAGGGTAGTTTAAGATTCTATCTATTTCTACGGAAGAAATTAAAAAATTCCAATATTCAATTTTTGCACATATGGTGTCCTTTGTATCTCCAAGACTGAACTGGATAGATTTGAAAAAGTGACGAAGCTCTACCTTATATAGAAACTCTATATTTTTTCCACTAAACGTTTGTTTGAGATTTTGACATGTAAGATCTTTCTGCAACATTAGATTTGTTTGATACAACCATTCCAGGTCGATCACTTTTCATTATAGAATCTTTCTTTCTACCATGCGCTATGCTTGGAATTACTAGCTTCTCCTTCTTTGATTCTATTTGTCTTGTCCATTTCTGTTTCAAAGTTCTAAAGGTTTGAATGATTAGGGTTTCGAAGGTGTAGTTAAAGGTAGATGAAGGAGGTAAGGCTTTTTTGATGTTTTGAATGGTTTTTTAGAAAAAAGGGGGTTTGGAATTTGAAACAATTTCTGACATCCTTGATTCCCATTTCATTATGCACATGGTAATTATTACATTAAAAAGTATTAACGTACGTGGTAAAAATTTAAAGTAGTACTGATGAAAATTTTAAATTAATAAAAACAAGTAATTATAAAAATAGATAAAATTATAATTAAAATAAATAATTTAATATTTAAAATTTCATTTAAATATAAATTAACCTATCCCCCTTAAATAAAATCAAACCTTGCAGTGGAAAGTGGTTTAGTAAAAATATCAGCTAATTGAATTTTAGTGCATACAAATTCTAAGAATATATCATTTTTAGGAACATGATATCATAGAAAATGATGTCTGATATTGATATAATTAGTTCTAGAATGATTAATAGGGTTTTTGGAAATATTTATAGCACTTTTATTATCACATAAAATAGGGGTATTATTAAAATTTAGTCCAAATTCCATAAGAGTGTTTTCATCCACAAAAATTGTGCACAACAACTTCCAGTAGATACATATTCTGCCTCGACTATTGACAGGGAAACTGAGAGTTGTTTCTTACTAGACCATGACACTAAATATTTTCCTAAAAAGTGACAAGTCCCTAAGGTGCCTTTTCTATCTAATCTACAGCTTATAAAGTATGCATCTGAATATGAAATTAGATTAAATTCAAAAGTTTTTGGATAGAGAAGATATTAAAAAATAGTTCCTTTTAAATATCTAAAATTCTTTCAACTACACTTAAGTGAGATTACTTAGGATCACATTGAAATCTAGAAAAAATACATACTGAATATATTATATCTGGCCTGATAGCAGTAATATATAATAAACTACCAATAATACCTCTATATAACTTGTTATCAACTAATTTTCTAGTTTCATCCAAATCAAGTTTTATATTTGTACATATAGGAGTTGTATATGTATTACTATTTTCTAGTCCAAATTTCTTTAGTATATCAGTAATGTATTTTATTTTATTTAAATCATTTTCAAAATCCTTTTGATAAATTTGAAGTGCTAAAAAGAAATTTAATTCTACCATCATTCTCATTTCAAATTACTTTTGCATTAAATTTGAAAACTCAAGACAAAGTTTTTTGTTTGTTGAACCAAAAATTACATCATCAACATAAATATTAACCAATAAAATATTAGAGTTAACAAATTTCTTAAATAATCTTGGATATTCCATCCTAACCTTAAAATAATTTTTCAAATGAAAAGAACTTAATATTTCATACCAAGCTCTTGGTGCTTGTTTAAGGCTATAAAGAGATTTATTAAGTTTGAAAATGGAATCTACTTTTTGTGGATTTACAAAACTATGAGTTTGCTCAACATAAACTTCCTCCAATAAATAACCATTTAAAAAGGAAGACTTAACATCCATTTGAAATAATTTAAAGTTCATATGAGATGCATAGTATAAAAGGATCCTAATGGATTCTTATCTAGCTATAGGTGAAAAGGTCTCATCATAATCTATACTCCTTCCGGATTATATCTTTTAGCTACTAGTATTTCTTTATTTATAGTTATTATTCCTTGATCATCTTGTTTATTTCTAAATACCCATTTAGTTCCTATAACTGGATAGCTCTGAGGTCTTTCAACTAAATTCAAAAATTCATTTCTCTTGAACTGGTTTTATTCTTCTTGCATTGCTGTCATCCAACTTTAATAAATAAAGGATTATTCTAATACCTTAGGTTATAATTGGGATAGAAAGGTAGATAATTCAAAAATATTTCTAACATTTTGTCTAGATTTTATTCTAGTGTCTAGGTCTCCTATAATAGTTTTGAAAGGGTTAGTTTTTATTGTTCTAGATTGCCTATGTAGTACACTATTAGGTTATTCAATGTCATGTTATTTTGAACTAGATTGAATTTTGTTTATATATTTTTCAAAATCATCTTCCAAGTTTTCATGTGTCATGTTATCATTAGAGTCAAATTCATCAATTTGGTATTTCCTTTTTTTCAAAGGGATCAGATTCATCAAATTTCACATGAAATGATTCTTCAATAACCCTTGACTTTTTATTAAAAACTCTATAAGCTTTGGAAGTATAAGAATATCCTATTAAAATTCCTTCATCAGATTTTGGATCAAACTTACCAAGACATTACTTGCTATTTAGGGTGTAAACATTTCATTCAAAAACATTAAATTAATTTACTTTATGTTTTGTGTTATCCCATATTTCATTGGGTGTCTTTTTAAAAATCGGTCAGATTAAAACACAATTCATTATATAACAGGCTGTGCTTACAGCTTCTTCTAAGAAATATATAGGAAGACTATATTCATTTAGCATAGTCCTAGACATTTCTTGAATAGTCCTATTTCTTATTTCAAAAATTCCATTTTTTTGATGTGTTCTTGGTGTAGAGAAGGTGTGTTTAATACACATATTTGAGAAAAATGAATTAAATTCCAGATTCTAAAATTCTCAACCATGACCACTTCTTAATGAAATTATTTTAAAAACTTTTTCATTTTGAATAGCTTTGCAAAAAAATTCAAATATAGTAAAAGATTCATTTTTTTATTTTAGAAAATAAATCCAAGTAAAATCGGAAAAGTCATTAACTAAAACATATACACATAATTTACCAGCCAAACAGGATATTCTCAGAGGTCCAAAAAATCTATATGGATGAGTTCTATAGGCTTATATATAGAAATTTTGTTAACAAATTTGAAGGATTATTTGTGCTTCTTTCCAAGTTGACATGCATCACAGAATCTATCACTTTCAAATTTGAGACAAGGAAAATTAGAAACTAATTGTCTCTTAGATAGAATATACATTACAATGTCTAATTATTCTATTCCATATCCATGATTCATTTATCATTGTAGTTAAGCAATTTACCTTTTGTTTACACAAGGAATTTAATTCCAGGGTATAAGCATTATCCGTTCTGGGTGCTCTAAATTTAAGTAATTTATCTTTACAAACAGAACAACAGTTGTTAGAAAAATCAACAAAATATCAATCATCACAGAGTTGAGATATACTTATTAAGTTTTGTTTCAATCCTTGTACATAGAGTACTTTATTAATTGAGACAGCTTCTGGGTCTCCAATAGTTCCAATGCCAATTATTTTACCTTTTCCATTGTCACCAAATGTGACTAATCCTTCATCCTTTTGAGTTTGTGCTCTGAAATTTGAGGAGTTTACATTAATATTCCTAGAGAATCCACTTTCTATATAATATATTTCAGTTTTTCTTCTTTTGTGACCTTTTTCCTACAAAAGCATTTAAACAAAGGTTTTTTTTGTTACCCATATTCTGTTGGGTCCAGTAGTGTTAGTTAGAAAAGATCTGGGAACCAAGACTTGCTTATTTTTTTTTCTATAATCAATAAAATCATATAAAATTCTTGCAACAAAGGATTTCTTAATCACACTTATTTGTGGTTTCCTTAAATAATAGTTTTTAGATATGTGACCTTTTGTTCCACAGTAGTTGAAAATTTTACCATTTATACTTGGTACAAAATAGTTTTTATACTATTTGGGTTTCTCACCATTAATGCCTATTCCATATCTTTCCTTTTTAATTAAAATTTTTCCAAAAATTTCATTTAGTATATTTTCCCATTTTGTAAAAACCAGAGCTGCACTTTTGTATGTTTCTACTTCTATTTTCAGTATTTTCATTTTAGTTTCATTATTTGTATATTTTATGTTTGATGAATTATATTTTTCAATTAACTCTTGATATAGTTTTAGCAGAGTGTCTCTTTCTCCTAAAATAGTAGTGTGACTATTTTTCAGTGATTTATGTTTCTTATATAAGGAATCATATTTATTTTCTAGCATGTTGTAGTAGGCTGCAAGTTTATCATTTGAACAACTAGATCAAGAATCAGAATGAGATGAGTAATAAGATTGTATCTCATCAGCTTCTTCCACAAAGCATATGTTTTATTTTAGATTTGATTCTTTATTTTCTAAGTCAGACTTTGATGGGATACAGGAGTCATCAGAAACACTCTAGGTGGTTTTAATTTCTCTTTTCCCATTCTGCTCATACTCATTTTTTTGAAAAATTTCATTTTCTTCTCTCCTTTAAATTGTGTACAATCAGGTATAATATGACCCACATTTTTTCATTCATAGCATCAGACTTCCCTAGGTTATTTTTTATTCTTTTTGAAGGATTTTCTGAATCCTGTCTTCTTTCTCTAGAATTTTATGAACTTTCTGGCTAGCTAAACCAGTTCCACATCTGAATTTGATGAATCGGAATTTTCTGATTTCACATTGATTTCATTCTTCATTTTTATGTTCTTCCTTTGGGATATTACTTTCAAAGTAGTATTTTATTTCTTGATCAATACTTTATTCTCATTATCTTCATCTTACATCTCAGCTTTATACATCATAAGAGTTTCAATTAACTCTCTCATTTTAATATTTTTGACTGGTGATGATTGCCTAATGGTAGAAGAAATTCCATTCCATCTTGGTGGTAGTACTCTTAGAACATTCTAGGCTATATCTACTTGTTTGAATGGATCACCCAAGGCGGTGATATTATTTATAATTTTTTTAAGCCTTCCATTCATCTGGGTGATGATTTCTCCTTAAAACATTCTATGTGTGTCAAATTTTAATTTTGTAGTGGCATACCTCATCTATTTGAGATTGTCAGTTCCTTTATAGGCAACTGCAATCGTCTTCCACATTTCATAAGCTGCCGGGAACTGAGATACTCTGTTGAATTTGTCTGGTACAAGACCATAGATGATAGCATTCATAGCTTTCGATTTTATGTCATACTCTGCTTCTGTTTCGGTACTCCTTGGTTCAGGTTCCTCTAGAATCACATATGGAGTTAGAATTTTTGAGTAGACTCTGTATCGATGGTTCTTTAATAGATGACCATCCTAGACTTCTAGCTTCCATAATTTTCACAGTTGAAGTAAGGAGCATAAACCATTTACATACCCTCTTGTTAATAATCCCTTTTTCTATGTATAATCCAAAAAAACTTTCTACTTGTTATATATTTGATAAAATCTTATCCAAAGATACCAATTGTTGGATTGGGTTATACCAAATACACACAAGAGGGGGGGGGGGTGAATTGTGTCTTTTAAAAATTCTTCATGAATCATGATGATAACTAAGTCTGTCCTTTTATATTTATCATATTGTTTATTCAGCGGAAAATAGATAATTAAAGAACGCAAGGATGTATAGTGGTTCGGAGAACAGAAGGTCCCTAGTCCACTCCACCAATTCTCTACTCCACGAGCTTGGTGATTTTCACTATCTAGTCCTTATATCAACAGATCCTTCACAACTGAGTGCAGGCAGTTTACACCTTTACAAATTAAGGCTAAAACAGAACCTTTTGGTTCATACAAAAGCCGGATACATAGCGTTGTATTAGAATCCGGTTACTCCAAATAAAAAGATTATTTTTTTGAAAATACTTTCCAGTTGTTCTTTACAGTTGCAACATCACGTAACTAACGGTAGATAGGTCAACATCTTCAGAAAGAATGTTCTTTAGGTTGAAGTAGTTCTGATCTAATCAGGTTTGTAATAGATATTGAAATAACATCCCCAAATTTAATTGATTCACAAAAGATCTTCGATGAAGAAATGATGAATCCTTAATGTGTTTTTTATTCTTCAGAAAACCATTATTGATCGTAACTAGTGGAAACAAATCTATAAAACTTGAATGTCTTTAAAAATCATAGTCGTGAAAAACTCAAGAATCTGTTATTCTCATCTATTTCATAATGATCTATATTGTGCACACTGTAATTCAAAATAACACAGATATATATAATAAAGGAAATTATTTTCCTTTTAAATTTAGATCCAAAATAGTTTCCTATAGAATAACGATATTCAAAAGTTTGAATAACAGAGTTATCATTACTCTCCTTAACATCTGGCATGAAAATATCCTCTATAAGTGATCCTTTGAATCGCAATTAAAATGCATCTGAATAAATCAAAGATGTTATTTAAAATAGATCTTTTAATCTGGCTTGAAATCCGTATGAAAATATGCATAAAAACCTTTACTCGATAAAGTCATGTTTGAATCTCCAATACCAAACATAGGGTTGAACTACATAGAAAACATTCTCTGAATGTAAGGTTCACAATGTAAGGTTGGTAAAAAATATTTTTCTCTTAAAATTTAAAACGTAGAGTATATAATCCATAATTTTATCAGCTTCTAAACATAAGGTACAATATCCGTACTTTTTGTTAAAACGTAAGGTTGTTTACAAAAGTAAGGTTGATGAACTATACATTTGAGAAACAAACATAACATTCCATACTAAACATAGGGTTCATCTTCCATAGTTTTCTGATATCCCAAACGTAAGGTTCCTTCCAAACATAGTGTTCTTCTTCCATAATTTTCTGATAACGTATGGTTTCTTAACCATAATTTTTTGATAACCCATAAACGAAGAATTTTATCCTTTTTCTATGATCCTTAATGTATGGCATGAACAATGTTTCTAGAAAATTCTAAAGTGACTTCCAAACATGTAGAGGATGAACAATGTTTCCATAACATGATAAAGCGCTAAAAACGATTTCTGAACACTTTGTCAATTATTCCACGTGGATAAAAATGATTAAATATTATTCCAAAATATAGAAATAAGTAAGATTAATTTTTTGAAATATACTCAATGTAAAATCATTAGAACAAAAAATAAGGGTATTTGTGAACCTCAAAATCATCATAAAATGAGAGTGTATTGTTGAAAACAACGCTTGATCAACAGTGCTAACATGGATTACATAATAGTTTCAAGAAGGTTTCTACCAACTTGAACAATACCATCTTCTCCAACAAGTGGATAATGTTTCACCTATGGTTTCACCCAAAGTTTGACCACCGTTACCAATGATGTTTGAGCTCTAATTTCAACACCATTTGTGCCGTTAAAATTATATTGATGAGAAATTAAAGAATCTAGAATCAAAATTAAATTTGAAAAACCATCATGATTACAATTACAAGAGAGTTTCATATTGATCTTATAGATAAAAAAATCATAGCACCAGTCTTATGGTTTCTCTGGGGTGGTTCATCAACCATTGAAAATTCCTCCTCACCATTGGCTGCATTCCACATTATCTTCCCAAAAAAAGAGACTAATTATCCTATAATATTTTTTTCAGATAGAATAATATTTAGGATTTATACCATTAGTATTTGAAATTTTGTTTTTTGCACCTATTGGAATGGGAGATCACCATTAGTGGTCACTATTGGTGACCAACGATGGACTGCCAAAGGAAGTTGTTGACATAAATAAAAAAACTATCTACCTATTCCTCCCCATCATGCACACTAAACCTACCCCACCACTAACCCTTTCCCAAACAAACTTGTAAAGACACAGAATTTCCATGTAATTTTTTTTATTTAATTAAATGGGAATTTTATGAGTCTGCGAAAATTTACGGCACGTGACTCCGACGCCTGGAGGACCCGAAATTAATTTCTAAACTTTATTTCTGGTACGTTCAGTAAACATGCGAGTACGTTTTTCTAAATTCTGAACTGGTGCTCGGAATTGAAATCTAAGGGCACCGTTGAACTCACAACACCAATATTCGCTTAAGGAGACTTTCACCTCGACGACAGATGGATGAGAGATAAAGTTAGTTTTTGGGTTTTCGTGGAAATAATAAAATAAAATAAAGTTCATTTTATTTTATTTTTAGCTTCCATGTGGGTATTACAGGTGGGGTATTCTGGAACTAAACCTCCATGTGGAAGTTGGAAGTGGGGACGATTAGACCTTAACCTCCAATTAGAGGTTATGGTGGTGGGGACCACCCGAACCATAACCTCCCATGAGAGGTTATGGTGGTGGGTAACACTTGGGATTAAACCCCCTTTAAACTCCCCCATTAATTGGGAGAATACCTTCAACTACCACAATTAATGAGGGAGAGCCTCTTGACCTCCTCCACCTTAATTGTGCTAACACACATACCATTAATCTTTCCAACACACCACTTAATTGATCCAATTTAATTTAATCCAATTTGAATTGTGCCAACGATTAAATTTAAGAAACACTTTTTATTATTGACTATCTCTTTTATTTGGTTGAATTGGGGAGAGGAGGAGCTCTTGGGAGAAAGCTTCTCCAACTAAGAACGCTTCCTCCACGAAGAACGTCGACGAATTCGACTTCCTTTCTCATAACTTCCTCCGATGTAGGACTTGTTCATCTACAACGAATCGACGTCTACATTCTCTTGCTAATGTCAACCAACATCGAACAAGGTAGGGGTTTCTATTAAGTATGATTTTATTCCCTTAATTATTTCCCTCTAAAAACAAAGAATGCGGAACAAATTATTATCAAGTTGCTCAGCAGATGTTTTCCTTGCGGGTTGGGAATAAATTGTTGTGGGAAGTTGTAGGGGTTTATTCATTATTTGATTAACACTTCCCATGTTATCTTATCTTTTTTCCTTTGCGAGGTTGGGAATAGAAATTATCGAGGGATTATGGGAATTGTTTTTTTAAAATATCTTCCTTGATCGTTCCTTGTTTATGTTCTGGATGAACCGCTTGCTAAAACTCTAAACGCGGATGATGCGGGCCAAAAAAACAGGGCCCGACCCCCCACCATTATTCTTTGTGGTGTTTTTTGAAATAGAGGAAGGAGAAAATGACGTCTAAGGTGACGAAGACAATGGCTGCACCACCCACAACCTCCGCAACCCGTGCCACCCCAACAATGCTCCGACGCCCCGTCTGCACCGGCTCCGCCGCCCTGGGCCGACCCGCGTCGCCCGCCAGCCATGCCACCCTCTGACAACGCCACCCGACAACCGCCCCTCCCGCCGGATCGCATCGCCCATCGGCCGCGCCACCCGTCAGCGCGTGCCGCCCACCGGTCGTGCCTCCCGCCGGCTCGCGCCACCTGCCGGCTTCCCAAGCCGCCCCGACTGCACTTTCCCGCCAACCTTCTGAGCCTACCCTACCGTTCCAAACCACCTACCTTCCGAGCCCCCAGCCGAACCGGCCTCTCGCTGTGCCCCGACCAAACCAACCCGCACCCTCGTGGAACCCCGGCCGAACCAGACCACGTCCTTGTGGTGCCCCGGCCAAACCATCCCTATTCCCAGGGCCGAGCTGCCCTCGCGGCGCCCTCTGTGAGAAGCTGCCCATGCGGCACCCTCCAGGCCGAACCTCCCTCGTGCCAACCCGTAGCCAGTTCGCACCCTTGTGGTTGGTTCACACCCTCTCAGTCCTCCGTGGCCCCTCACGGCCTACTGGGATGGACCGCTCAATGGGCTGGGCCAGACCCAACTGGTCAGGCCGGGTCGGTCCGACCGGGTCAGACCAAACCATGGCCCACTACGACCCTTTACTTTCTTTTGGCCATATCTTTGGTACCAGGCGTCCGTTTTACAAACCATCAGCAGTGCTAGTAATCTTGGAGCATGAATTTCCCTTTGAGTATACCCCACTGGAGTATGGGGTATAGTCGAGATACGGTCAGGTTGGATCGTGCACGAATCCAACCGGGCCCCCCGGGACTAAAAGGCTAATAACTCACATACCGGGCGTCCGATTGAAGCGCCGTTTGTTGCATTGAGACCCCTACGATGTGGCAGACCTTTGAGATACTTCTTCATGGGAATTCATGACAGTTGGAGTATCGACCAGTAGCTCGTGTAGCGGATCATCCCAGAGTCGAGCGAGCGTAGTGCAGAGACCTAGTAGCTGGCTAAGACATGATGACTAATGACCGTTTCACTCGGAGTGACTCTACTAGCCCAGTGGGGAGCGCCTTGGTGTCACGGAAAACCCATGGTGGAGGAACGTGCTTGGTGACGCGGCAGACCCATGATACTTGACAGGAGGAGTACCTCAGCAGGCTACGAGGGGGAGCACGCTTGGTGAAACGGTAGACCCACAGTGGGGAGCACCTCTGTGTGACGTGGAAGACCCACAGTACTTGATAGGAGAATTACCTCAGCAGTCCAAGGTTAGTGGGAAGCATGCTTTGTGTCGCAGCAGGCCCACTATACTCGACTGAGAAAGAGTTCTACAGCAGCCGAGGTTTCGTTAATGTTAATGGGGATGTTACTTGATCATATGCCTAAAATAAAATCTTGGTTGAGCTGAGTCAGTACTTTTGTTTTTTCCTTATGATTGAGATGGATTATTTAATAAGTTGGGTATATGTATGGGAATATACCTATGTAGGGTTATCTGTTGATTTCATTATTTGTGGTTTATCCATGTTGGATTTTGTGAGACCTTGAGGGTCTCGGGGTCACTACTGAGTATCGTTATACTCACCCCTGCACGGGCTATTCCCACACCTTGTTCTATTGGATGCAGACGACAGAAATCACTGACTGAGGCTGAGAGTACCAGGACTGGATGGTACCAGGAGGTGGACCATACAATTTTGTGGTACACTGAGGTGAGAGACGGATGTGGAGTGTTGAGGAGATGATCTGTACCTACCCTTCTGGTAGGAACCTCAGAGGATGATTCAGTAGCTATATTTTCTTTTTCTTCAGTTGTATTGCATTTCAGTTGTACTTGTACTTTCCATTTGAGCTTGTATTCTGGCCACTTTTACTTCCATCACTCTTTTGTTATACAGTTTACTTGGTGTTTCGTCCAGCTGTGTGCTTGCTTGTGTGTGTGTTACAGGTTATAAAGGAAATGCCTTCCCTGTTTTAAAGAATTATGCCTTTGGTGATAATCGCTAGCCCCTGGCCTATGGAATGCAGGCTTAGGGTAGTCACGAAATGGGCCTTGAGGGATGGGTCGTGAAAAATTGGTATCAGAGGAGTCAGTTCTACCACAGAACTTAGGAATCTGATCTTTTCTGTGAAGTAATAGTGTTAAGTGTAGTGAGTGTGGTTTTCAGTTCAGAGAGTCAAGTGCTGGTGTGGCGGCCTACATATCCATACACCAGGACCATGACTTCTGATTTCCGACTCAGTGCACGAAAACACTGATTGTGTGTGTGTTTTCAAAGGTTTTCTTTAAGTTAGCTCAACCAGTTCATCTCACTAGGTATAACTTTTAACCGTATCGCAATGGTTTCTTTTCAGTATGCCTCCACGCAGACAACCAGCTAGAGTTCTGAGATTTGTACGCACTGATAGCCCACTAAGTGATGAGGCCTCGGTGTAGGGCCCTTTTCTAGTGGAGGCACCTACAATACCACTCCCCGATGGGACACTAATACCACTAACCCCAGCAGCTGACGGTGCATGCTGGTTGAGTGCATTGCACGATTTCTAGCACCAGAGGCCACCCATGTTCAAGGGATAGATTGACCCACAGGCATCTGAGGATTGGTTGGAGGTTGTGGTGAGAGTCTTCCAACCGGTAGGGACACCGACCGATCTCATGGGGATTCTTACTTCCAGCCTTCTACAGGCAGCAGCAGGCAGATGGTGAAGCTTGATGCTCTAGGTTCACGATGAGGTGACTCTTCTCTGGGAAGACTTTGAGATCCTATTTCGTTTAGAGTTTGTTCCCTCGACTCTTTGCGCCATGCTCATACAGGAGATACTTCCTCTGCAATAGGGAAGCATGACTGTAGCTCAGTACTTAGTGAGGTTTATAGACCTCTCACACTACTCCATAGATATGCTGTGGGACCCATTCCTCAGGGCCCGGACCTTTGAGAAGGGACTCAGGCAGGAGATCAGGGCTTCAGTGATCTTAGTTATCATCCCAAAACAAGTGGGGGTGTTAGAGAGAGCCCTCTTGGTGAAGAGTTTCCTTGCTAAGTAGACACCAACAACGAGAACTACTAACAGTCATCACGTAGCGGAGTCGTCTGTAGCTGGTAGAAGACAGATGCCGGAGAGGTCCAAGAGGACCAGACCTACAGGTGGAAAACCACATGACTCAAGATCAGTTGTACATATCACCGGAGGTGGAGACAGACATACCAGGAGCGGGCAGTGTTACGCATGCGGCAGGCAGGGTAACGTGGCCCGTGACTATCCGACCCGCCGTTTGGATGATTAGCAGACGGTCGAAGGACTGCCCAGGCATAGATAGAGATTCGATTGAGGTGGTCCGCAAGGACCAGTTGGACGTGGTAGAGGATCTGGTCATGCAACTGGCAATGGGAGACGATTCGAGATATTACGTCCACCACCACCAAGAGGTCCACCCCAACCACAGGGAGTAGGTGGATAGGGAAGAGTTCTTCTCTAGGAAGCTAAGGACTATGATCATGGTTATCTAGAGATGATTTGAGGTACGATCTGCGCATACTCCACCATAGTTACAGTACTTATAGACACAGGTTATAGTCATTCTTTCATTGCCACTACCCTTTTTTGGAGCTTGAAGATTCTGACGGAGCCGTTTGATTGATCCTTATGGCTAGAGACTCCTATGGGAGCAGATTCGATGATTTCGCACAGGCGCCAGTAGTGCGAGCTTACTTTAATAGGAGAGAGCTTCAGCTGGGATCTTCTAGTAGTGGCGTCGAGGGCTTACAACATCATCTTGGGTATGGACTGGTTATCTACAGTCCACTCTCAGATTGATTGTATTAGGCACAAGGTGCAGTGTGTCCGCACACATGGGACCAGGTTTACCTTCACCGGTGAGAAGGGGGACTTTGCAGCACAGGAAGGACTTCCTCGAAAGAGAGTGAAACTGATCACTCATTAATGGGCTAGCTTTACCCTCAAAATGATTGATGTGGAGAGTTCAAGTTATCCTGTAGTGGTAGACTAGTACACATATGTTTTCCCTGGTCTACCTCCTCATAGAGAGGTGGACTTTTACATTGACTTGTACCCTGGGACGACACAGATATCTACACCAACATATCGGATGGCTCCCACATAGCATTGTGAGATGCAGTTATAGCTGGAGGACTTGTAGGGGAAGAGATTCATTTGGCCCAGTGTTTCTCCTTGGGCAGCCCTGATTCTGTTCGTCAAGAAGGTGGATGGGAGTTGAGGCATTGTGTTGCCTATCGGCACCTGAACCAGGTGAACGTGATGAACAAGGACACACTATTGAGTATTGATGACCTCTTTGATCAGTTGAAGGGAGCACGGTGGTTCTCGAAGATAGAACTCATATCATACCATCACCAGCTCAGAGTTCGAGACAAGGATGTGCAGAAGATGAGCTTCAGATGCTGATATGGCCATTATGAGTTCTTGGTTATGCCATTCGGTGTAACCAACTCTCAAGTAGTGTTTTTGGGACTCATGAACAGGATCATTCATCCATTACTTTATCTCTTTGTCGTAGTATTCATTGACGAAATTCTGATCTACTTGATTACTGAGGAGGTGCATGCTTACCATTTGCAGGTAGTACTGGACAAAATTTGATAGCACCAGCTTTATGGTAATCTCTTGAAGTGCTAGTTCTGGATCTAGAAGGTTCACTTTCTAGGACATGTCATCTTGGAGGTAGGAGTTTCAGTGGATCCAATAAAGGTTGAGGTGGTACTTTCTTGGGAGCTTCCTAGGAGTGTGATAGAGGTACGAAGTTTCCTTGGTTTGGTTGGATATTACTGGAGATTTGTGCTGGACATCTCCAGAGTTACAGCACCACTATCATCCTTGATGAATATGGGGAAACCATTTGTGTGGTCAGAGAGATTCCAGTAGAGATTTCATGAGCTGAGGCAGAGGCAGACTAGTGCCCCCCATCATGAGGCTTCCAGAGGAAGGCATAGAGTACATAGTCTACTGCGACCCATCAGGGACTGGACTTAGATGTGTCCTGATGCAGGAGAGGGAAGTGATCACATATGGTTCTCGACAGATGAGACAAAATGAGAAGAACTATGCTACCCATGACCTGGATTTATAAGCAGTGGTATTTTCCTTGAAGATGTGGCAACACTATCTGATGGGAGAACGTTTTATAGTGTACTCTGATCACAAGAGTTTCAGGTATATCTTCTCTCCAAAGTACTTGAACCTGAGACAACAACATTGGCTTGAGTTCCTCCAGGACTATGACTTCGAGATAGTATATACTCATGGGAAGTGGTACATTGTTACATATGCACTCTGTAGGAGGTCTGGTATACAACTGCTAGATGAGGCGACTGAGAAGCTGGATGATTTACAAATATCCTTTGTGGGTCGGGATGGAGTATCCTTTCTTCAGTCTCTTACAGTCACTCCCCCACTTCTTTGGAGAGTCCGGGAGGCATAGTGTAGGGACACTGACTGTGAGACACAACATGCTCAGATATCCACAGGGCAAGCACCTGACGAATTTTCTAATGGTGGGGAGCATGTCATTCTTTTCAGGGGACGTACCCTGGTACTAGTGTCACTTCGGGAGGAAGTGTTGAGTGAGTTCTACACATCCCCTCTAGCGGTATATCTAGGAGTGAAAAACATGTACTAGGACCTTCGACTACAGCACTGGTGGCCAGGAATGAAGAAAGAAATTGCAGAGTTTGTCTCTCGATGCCTCACAGGTCAGCAAGAGAAGGCGGAGAATCAGGTACCAACAGGCTTGGTTCATCCTTTAGAGGTCCCCGAGTGGAAGCAGGATGGGATATACATGGAATTCATGATAGGACTTCCACATACATCTAGAGGTCATGACTCTATCTAGGTGATCATCGATCGACTCACCAAGTCGGCCCACTTCCTACTTATCAGAGAGAAGGGTTTAGTAGAGAGATTAAGACGCCTTTATATGTAGGGGATTGTGCGACTACATGGAGTACCTTCAACGATTGTCTCCGATCATGACACACGTTTTACTTCCTGGATATGGAAGGGGTTGCAAGAGGCTTTCGGGACACAGCTTCGTTTGAGCATCGAATTCCATCCTCCGACGGATGGTCAAACTGAGAGGACCATTCAAACCCTCGGGGACATGCTACGTGCTTGTGTCCTCGACTTTGGTTGTATCTTGGAAGATCACTTACCTTTGGCGCAGTTTTCATACAACAAAATCTATCACTCCACCATTAGAATGGAACATTTCGAGGCATTGTACGGGTGACCATGCAGATCAACTTTGTGCTGGACTGACCCAGGGGAGTCAGCACTCATGGGACCGTAGATGGTACAAGCTACCACAGAGAAGGTGGAGATCATCTAGGAGTGGATGAAGACTGCACAGAGAAGGCATAAGTTATATGCTGATAGGAGACGAAGACCTCTAGAGTTCAAGGATGATGAACACATCTTTCTTCGGGTCTCAACTTGACGAGGTTGGTGGAGATTTGGCCAAGGCGGGAAGTTATCTCCTAGGTTTATTGGAACTTATCAGGTCCTTAGCAGAGTTGGAAAGGTGGAATACACCTTATTTCTTCCACCTCAGTTGCACCGGGTTCATGGCGTCTTCCACATATCCCAGATGAGGAGATACGTGCATGACCTTTCTCACATAATCAACCATGGCGAGATGGACGTTGCTGATGTGGCGACTTTTACGGAGGTTCTAGTATAGATTGAGGATGTATAGGATCAGGTCCTTCATGGACGGTCGATACCTTTGGTGCACACTCACTGGTAGCACGAGAACGTCTAGGAGAGCACATGAGAGCGGGAGGCTCAGATTCATGCTCAATACCCCACTTGTTCCCTTAGTTTGAGTTGTGGCTTATGGGGATGTAAAGCCTGAGGTGGGGAGAATGTAAAGACCCAGAATTTCCATGTATTTTTTTATTTAATTAAATGGGAATTTTATGAGTCCACGAAAAATGACGGTGCATGATTCCAATGCCCGAAGTTCCTAGAATGAATTTATTAACTTTATTTTGGGTATGTTCAGTAAATGTGAGAGGAGGTTTTTCTAACTTTTGAACTGGTTCTTGGAATTGAAATCTAAGGGCACCGTTGTACTCAAAGCGCTAGTATTCGCTTAAGGAGACTTTGACCTCGACGACAGATGGACGAGGGATAAAGTTAGTTTTTGGGTTTTCATGGAAATAATAAAATAAAATAAAGTTCATTTTATTTTATTTTGAGATTCCATGTGGATATTACAGGTGGGGTCCACCAGAACTAAACCTCCATGTAGAAGTTAGATGTGGGGACCACCAGACCTTAACCTCCAATGAGAGGTTAAGGTGGTGGGGACCACCCGAACCATAACCTCCCATGAGAGGTTATGGTGGTGGGGACCACCCAGGATTAAACCCACTATAAAATCCCCATTTAATTGGGAGAAAACCCTCAAATCCCATAATTAATGAGGGAGAGCCTCTTGACCTTCTCCACCTTAATTGTGCCAACACACAAACCATTAATCATGCCAACACACCACTTAATTGAGCCAATTTAATTTAATTAAATTTGAATTGTGCCTACAATTAAATTGAAGAAACACTTTTAATTATTGGATATCTATTTTATTTGGTGGAATTGGGGAGAGGAGGAGCTCTTGGGAGAAAGATTCTACAATGAGGAATGCTTCCTCCATGAAGAACGTCGAAGAATTCGACTTCCTTTCTCAAAACTTCCTCTGATGCAGGACGTATTCCTCTACAATGAATCGATGTCCGCCTTCTCGCACTAACGTCAACTAACATAAAAAAAGGTAGGTATTTTAATTAAGTATGATTTTATTCCCAGGATTCTTACCTTCTAGAAACAAGTAACACGAAACAACTTATAATCAAGTTGATCTGTGGGTGTTTTCCTTGTGGGTTGGGAGGAAATTATTGTGGGAAGTTGTAGGGGTTAATTCATTATTTGATTAAAAATTCCCATGTTCTCCCCTCTTTTTCTTTTTTGGGGTTGGGAATAGAAATTATCCAGGGATTATGGGAATTGATATTTTATAATATCTTCCATGCTCATTCTTTGTTTAAGTTCTTGATGAACCGTTTGCTACCATTCTAAACATGGAGGGTGCATTCCAAACAAACATGGACCGACCCCCCACCATTCTTCTTTGTGGTGTTATTCAAAATGGAGGAAGGCAACAATGACATCGAAGGTGACTAGGGAAATGACCACGCCACTCGTGGCCTCCATGACCCGCACCGCACCCACGACACTCCGGTGCCCCGACCAAACCGGCTCCGCTGCCCCGGGCCGAACCGTGCCACCCACCGGCCGTGCCTCCCACTGACCGCACCGCCCGCCAGTTGTACTGCCCACCGGCTCGCGCCACTCACCCACCTACCGAGCAGCCCCAGCCGCGCCTGCCCGTTAGCCTTCTGATCCGCCCCTGCCACTCCAGCCTGCCTGCCTTCCGAGCCCTTAGCCGAACCAGCCCCTCACGGCACCCCGGACGAACCGGCCCGCGCCCTCGCTGCACCCTGGCCGAACCGGCCTGTGCCCTCACGGTGCGCCGGCCGAATCGGCCCGTTCCCTCACAGTGCATCAGCCGAACCATCCTACACCCTCGTGGCGCCACGGCCGAACTGGCCCCACGCCCCGGCCGCATCGCCCTCATGACGCCCTCCGAGCCGAGCCGCCCACACGGTGCCCTCCAGGCCGAAACACCCTCGTGCTGACCTGCGGTCGGTCCGCGCCCTCTCGGCCCTCCGTGGCCCCTCGCGACCTGCTAGGATGGGCCTAGCGTGTCATACCGGGTCAACCCGAACCGGGTTGGCCCAGACGGGGTTGGGTCAGGTCAGCCCGAACCTTGGCCCACTACGACCCTTTACTTTCTTTTGTCCATATATTTGGAACCGGACGTCCGTTTGATGAACTGTCAGCGGCGCTGGTAGTCTTGGAGCATGATGGTCCCTTTGAGTATACCCCAATAGAGTTTGAGGTATTGTTGAGATACGGTTTGGTTGGATCGTGCACAAATCCAACCGGTCCCCCAGGACTAAAAGGTTAATAACTCACAAACCAGGCGTCTGATTGACGCATAATCTCTTGTATTGAGTCCCCTACGATGTTGAATAAATTTGAGATACTTATTCGCGGGACTTCGTGACAATTAGAGTATCGACCAGTAGCTCGTGGAGCAGATCCTCTCAGAGACGAGCATACATAGTGTAGAGAAGTAGTAGTTGGCTGAGACCTGATGACTACTGACCATTTGACTCAGAGTGACTCTACTAGCCCAGTGGGGAGAACCTTGGTGTCATGGCAGACCCAGGGTGGATGAGCACGCTTGGTGAAACGACAGAGCCACGTTACTCAATAGGAGGAGTAGCTTAGTAGGCTATGAGGGGGAGCATGCTTGGTGATGTAGTAGACTCACGGTGGGGAGAGCCTCTGTGTGACGCGACATACCCATGGTACTTGACAGGAGGAGTACCTCAGCAGTTGGAGGTTAGTGGGAAGCGCACTTGGTGTCGAGGTAGGCCCACTGTACTCGATTGAGCAGGAGTTCTCTAGCAGCCGAGGTTTCGTTAATGTGACTGGGTATGTTACATGATACTACCCCTAAAATAAAATCCAGGTTGAGCTGAGTCCGTACTTTTGTGTTTTCCTCATGATTGAGATGGATTACTTAATAACTGAGGTACATATGTGGGAATATACCTAAATTGTGTTATCTGTTGATTTCATACTTTTTGGTTTATCCTTTTTGGATTTTGTGAGACCTTGAGGGTCGCAGGGTCCCTACGGAGTATCTTTATACTCACCCCTGCACGGGCTATGCCCGCACCTTGTTGTGTTGGATTCAGATGGTGGACAATGCTGACTGAGGCTAAGAGTACCAGGACTGAACTGTACTCAGATGTGGACCATATGACTTGTCGGTACACGGAGGAGACAGACGAATGTTAAGTGTAGAGGAGACGATATATACCTACCCTTCAGGTAGGAACCTCAAAGGATGATCTAGTAGATTTCTTTTCCTTTTCTTCAGTTGTATTGCATTTCAGTTGTACTTGTACTTTCCAGTTGGGATTTTATTTTGTCCCCTTTTACTTCCAATACTCTTTTGTTATACAGTTTGCTTGGTGTTTTGTCCAGCTATGTGCTTGCTTGTGTGTGTGTTACAGGTTATAATGGCAATGCCTTCCCAATTTTAGGGAATTACGCCTTTGGTGCTAGTCTCGAGCCCCTGAACTATGGAAGTCGGGCTTGGGGTAGTCACGACATGGGCCCTGGGGGACGGGTCGTGACATAAACCTTGATGTACCTAGAGGAACCAATGCCACACTAAGATCCCCCACCAACACACTTTGAGCTTCTTTCATTGCCAGTCAACCCTCCAAACCCTCTCCACTGTAACCGTACCCATCACCGCCGCACTCAAATATTACACCGCCACTCATCCACCCTCACCATACCCACTCCCCTATATCTTTCCGTATATCCTATCGGGGTCATTGCTGCTGCCCATCTACCCTTCCTATCCCCTCCCTTACCCTTGTCAAACCCCTTCCATAGTTTTTTCCACCACCACCTCTGATCCATGTCACCATCACTCCCCCTCTCTACTACTGACCCCCAACTGCTATCCTATATTTTTTTCACTATTAGAGTAAAATATTTGGATTAATGATTAATTTGAAACACCATATATTTTAGGGTTCTAATTTAGATAATAACCATTTATGGATTATGTTTCATTGACATTAGATACATAATTACCTACTCATTGCAAAGTAATTTATATAGAAATTTATTGACACTATAATATCAATGAGAGTTGAATAAAATAATTTTATCTTTTCTTGTGTTTTGATAAAATAATTTATAAAAAACCATTGATCATATATTAATATATATTTATGATTTTTTTTCACTTTTTTAATTTTATTGTCATCCATTTCTTTATAAATGACTCTTTATAATATATTTAGTCTTGTAAAAACTAAGAATTCTAAGTAATGAAAAAATAATTAAATATTACTTAAAATGTGATTATTATGTCACTTGTGAATTTTTTTTGATGACTATTAATTTAACCCCACAAGTAATTGGTCAGCCTTTATTTTAAATATAATTTGTAATATGAAATTATATAAATGAATTCAATATGAAATCTTGTGTACATTTTTCTTCTTGTTGTATAGATACATATATGTATAAGAGTTGGATTGATCTTACAAATAGAACATATAGAGAATATATCGAGGGAGTTATGTAGTTTATTGATTTCACTAGAGGATTTGGAAGTGAGTATATTAGTTGTCTGGGTAGAAAATGTGAAAACTAATATCAATTAACAAGATATTATATGAGGGGGAACCTATTATTGAACAAGTTTATAAAAAATTTTCAAAGTGTGAATAATCATGGGTAAAAATATATTCATTTTCATCATACAATAATTGTTTAGATAGAAGTTAATACATGGATGAAAAATCTGATGCATGAAATTATTACAAAAATTGAATGTTGGTTGGTTCCTGAAGGCATTAAAATTCAGAATGTTGAGACTTGTGATATCAATCTGTACTTTGGTGTAGATCATGATTCATTGATATTTTGTGAAATTATTGATGATAGACAAGATGAAATTTATTCTAGATGTACTTATTACAGTAAATTTCAATTTATCATGGAGTAGTCTTACTTGGAGTCTCTGAATCAATTGTTAGAAACATTGTTCGACATGTTGTTGGTGTTATTGAAAAAAATTACTTCCTATTGATGCTATTATTCCTATGTTGTATCACCACTCTCATAATTTAACAAAGAAAATAAGATTCACATATAAAATGACAAATACTAGTGAAAAATAATTTAAGATTTTTATAAGGGAAACTACCCATTCAGATAATTTTATTGTTTATGACTCTTCTATGAGGAAAGGTAACCAATGAAATTAGATTCATCAATGTAAAATTGAAAAACATGGGAAAATAATTATCATATATAAAATTCATTACCATCCATATAATTTGAGATAAAAAAGATTATTTATATCATATAATGATTATAAATTAATGAGATGGAATGTGGAATAAAATAAGGAATGTGATATGACAACCCACTTGACATAATCTCTTTTAGGGAAAGATCTTGATCTGAGGCACCCCAACCTTGCTAAAGACAATCATAATGTTCAATTTGTGTTTATAATAAATGGTTTCAATCCATTCAGATCTATGGTTGGTAAATATCCTAGAACATATCTTGTAGTGTTGTATCCATATAATCATTCTCTATGTCTTTATATGAAACACAAATTTCTATTAATTTCCACTCTTATTGGGGGACCTATAAGTCCAAGGGATAATTTTGATGTTTTGGATCATACATTGATCGATGATTTGAAAAAAGTTTTGGGTGATGGTGTGATGAATTATAACTATGAAATAGTGAAATGTTCAAACTGTAGGATACTTTATTATAGAAAACCAATTTCTTCCTAACTTATGATAATTTATCAGGTTGGAGAACGAAAGGGTAATTTTAATTCCCTTTATATAATATAAGTAAAAATTCTAAATGGATTAAACATTGTAAAAAATGGGAAAACATGGGTCACAAATTTTTCCTCCCCCCTCATAATAGGTTCATAAAGGACATAGTAGAATTTGATGGTTCTAGATAATTCACCCCAACACCAATGATCTTGAAAATATATAAATATTATCACATATTGATAATGAAAATGTCCATATAGTATGAATTTTTTTGTACTTTGAGGATAATCCATTACACATTATTCATGGAGCGTGTAGATAGTGCAGTCACAATTAAAAGAAGAAACTAATTTTTTAATCTCCCTTACTGGAAAACTAAAATAGTAAGGTATAATTTAGATGTCATGTGGATTTAATTTTTTTATGATAATATTTTGTAGAAAATTTTGGGTGCCAATGGAAAATAAAAGGACAATGTCAATGCATGATGAGATTCAGAATAATTAGGTTCAAGGATACAATCTCATTTATAGTTGGTTAATGGAAACAAGGCATACATTTCTAGTTCACCATATTTGATGATTAAAAATGAGAAAGAGAAACCTCATTCCATGTTATAGATGATAAAGGTTCTTATAGTTACTCTTATAATATTAAATAGTGTGTGAATGTGATGTGTATGACACTTCAAGATTCCAAAAGTCTTGACAACCACATACTAATTAATTAGTTGATTCCAATTATAATTCATGATTGTTTATCTCCAAATGTTTCTCAACAATTGATTGAGATGAGTAATTTTTTTTAAATCTTAGTCTGAGAAGTCAACTAATGGGTGATTTAAAAGTTTTGGAGGATAGAATTTAACTTATTATTTTTCAATTGGAGAAACTATTTCCACCCACATTTTCCAATGTTACGGTTTAGTTGGCAGTGAATTTAACCGATAAAGTAATGAATACTAGTCCAATACAATTTATGTGGATGTATATTATTGAACAGTATCTGAATACATTGAAATTATTTGTATGTAATAGAGCTCATCCAGAAGCATCGATAACCGATTTTTATTTGATAGAGGAGTGAAATATTGTTTTTGAAAAATATCTTACAGATGTTATAAAAAATTATACAAACCCTCTTAGATTCATGGTGGTCTAATTAGAGAAAAAATTATAATTTATATAGACAAAATTGAGTGGATACAACCTCCTCAGTATATGTTGTTCAATTATCCAACATTTTCACAATAATTTTGTAAGTGTCTTAATACTTTTATTGTTTAAAATTTACATTTGTTTCATATATAAGTTGAAAATTTAAACATGAAATTATCATTTGAAGGAAATGAATTACTGATTTAAAAAACAGATTCCTTGTGTGGGTGATTATCAAATTCAACTATCCCATTATACATCATTTCATGATTGGTTAAAAGATTTTGTACTTATAAATGGATTTCCATTTTTATTGAAGCATGATACTAATTTCTTATCACATAATGATTTAGTAAAATATACAAAATATATAGGTCCATAACATAAGGGAGTTAGGTTACCCTACAGTAACTTAATAATTCAACCAACTAACTATGGGTCTATCTATAATGGATTTTCTTTAAAATGTTTTATATGATAATAGATTTATATTTCACATTAAGTATATTTCTGAAAAATATACAACATAAAATAATGGAATTGGTTGTCCATCTATAGATTCTAGTTATTACTATAGTCAATTCAATGACATCATTTCAGTTGTATACAATCACGAGTTGAAATACATATTATTAAAGTTTAATTGGTTTGATCCAGTCCGTGGAAGTAATTTTTATCAATATCAGTTTACATTGGTGAAATTTAACATTATGTTATATATATATATGAATGATTTAGTAGTGAAACTTTTATTTTGGAATCACAAGAAGAACAAGTTTTTCCCATTACCTTATTATTTAATATGAATTGAAAATTTTATCTCAAAATTTCAAAATGAGGAGTCTTTTTGATTGAATGATATGAGCCTGATACTTTTTCCTTAAATGAAAAACAAACTGATCAACACACCCTATTTCAACATGAATAATATATTGACTGGGTTAAAGAGACTATTGAAGAAGAAACGACCAATTTCCATGTTTAATGAAAGGTATGATTGTTTTTCCACTCTTCAATTTATTTTTTAACTATTTAAATATTTATGAAAAATTTAACATTTTTTGTATTTACTATCTATTTCTTTGAAATATAGTATATGTGTGTTCAATTACTAATGGTTTTTATGATAGAAGGCATGTTAGGGGAATAGACACCAGATCCAAATCATTATACTAAATGTAAATGATTTTTTATTTTTATTTATTTAATAATTAAAGACATATACACACATATATATAATCATGTGTGAAATTATTTTCAATAGGATCAAATTTGAATGCTTCTTCCTCTCATAATAGAGGCCATGTTCATGTTATTTCATCATAGAATTCCAATATTACCATTTACATAACATTTAACAAGATATACCATCCCATGGGAGTGGGTTCCCCAACATTTGTTTCTTGTTTGTTTATATCATACAAAACCCACATATATTTTCATTTAATACACATGAATAAGATTAATTCCCCCAGGGTATGTTAGATCGACTATGGAGGGAATTTCAGGTAAGATGATCATTTTAGTTTCTGAGCCACGTTTAAAAAATATATACATTTTTTATAATTTTATTATTAAATAAAAAAAATCTAAGAGTGTACCTATATGAGTTTTGGCCAATGTTTTGGGAAACAAGTCATAAAATGATGAAAGATTATAAAGGTTGAGTTCCGAGGGAGAACAAGGTACTAAATGTGGGTGAACTAAACCTTTTAGATAGAGTATTGATATAAGTTATCTAGTCTTAGTGGCACGAATTGGTTTTATATTGGCCTACTAAGGCTGCGATGGTGAGACTATTTATTTTGGTTTACATATTTTGAACAATGTTTATCATTTTAAATGTTTTAAATTTTAATTAATTGAACATAGGCTGTGAAAATGTGTCATTGTGAGAGTCACACGTTTCTAGGACCACCTCACTGGCTTGGGACTCATCACCTGTCCCAAATTAAACATGATTTATTTTTCATTTATTCATTATATTCATTATATAATATGGTTTTGTGTTATATAGTTATATCTTATTGGTTTATAGTTATTGCATAATGGTGTACTGACTAATAAAATGTTGTTGTGAATGATGGCTCGTGATCAAAATGATCCCGAGGTTGCAGCTTTTATATTAAGTTATTGTACCAATTATAAATACATAAATTAATTTTTATACTTATATATATATATACTTATATTTATATAATATATACGATAAATTTGAGGTTTAGTTAGAACAACTACCATAGGACCACCAAAAAAGTTTCATGCGGAGGGATGATATATTTTATTGCATTATTGGTTGTGATGGACATGGAAACAACTTGATATATGGAACGTGGATTCCTCATTTTGTAGTTTCAAATGATGATACAATGGATCCTATTGTTTCTAGGATGAAATAGTTTTTGATAGATTTGGAGGTAAGGAAGCATGCTTCTAAGGAGGTAAATGCACAACTGTTAGCTAAGGTCAGAGCACGACGTGAGTATATGCACTGAGGTGGCAGTGCATGGGATCCTAAGACATATGTTCATAATGAATTTATTTATTTATTTTTTATTGAAATTTTTTTTATTATATTTGAATTTTTTATTTTTTAGGTCCCTGCCATACCAGACGTAGGTAGCATCCATGGTCCGATATGATGCATTTGATACAGGAGGTGTATTTTATTTTATATTTCTAGTTTCACATTCAAATTTTCACTCATTTTATTTTCATATCTTCTATAAATTCACAAATCACATTTAAATTTTCAATAAAATTTAATTTTAACATGTAGGTATTAAAAAACAACTAAATAAATTTTGATTTATTTAAAATATTATGAAAAATCATAGTGGCTCTTAACTTCTTGGACATGATCAAGAAAACTTCATGCCCGTTGTTTATATTCTTCACTGAGTCTCATAGTGATTTAAAATAAAAGAGGATCTCAATAATGAAGATAATTGATGCAATTAGATTGATATAAGTATCATCATCTATTTATTATCTTTTAAATCTTAATTTCCACCTTTAACAAATTGGAATTTCTGAATGCATTATGATCTAGGTTTCTTGAACTAGTATTTTATTTCTACTAATCATTCAGTATTAAAAATTTATCAAAATTTTAAATGCATATAAAATATAACTCTTTATAAACAAAAATAATATTTAAAAAAGATACATCATATAGATTGATTCCCACAAATTCTTCAAGTAATATTGGCAAGTATAGAACACTTGGGTCCTTGACATTTAATCTCATTTAAACAAGAGATTACATTTCCACTAAAACTCTTAAATAATTTTAAAAAACTCACATGGTATTTTAATATTGAGAACTAATTTCCTTATAAAATATAATTTCTTTAGTCTTCATTTAAATATTTATTTTCTCAGTGATTTTTAACTCCCCACATAACTATAATTCTATAAATAGATGCGTGAAATGATGAAAATTCTATAATCAAGGATTTATATTTGAGTAGCTCACAAATTCGTCTTCCTTATTCAATATTAGAATTATTCCTCTATTTCTTATAGGATTATCTTATTCCATTTTCATAGATCATAATAAATCTATATCATGATGTATATAACTTGGGAGTATAATTCACTTTGTGTAGAAAGAGTTAAATATATGAAGAACATTGTTATATTCCTACTCATTACATAAGTATATAAATACATACATCTCATTAAAAATATCTTCATATTTGGGTATCAATTTTTACCTGACATGAACACCCATGATATATCTTTATACCTAATTTTAAATTTGTAAGTGGATGACCTTTATTTTCTTACATTCATAAATTTATAGAATTTACTCATCATGAATAGTCGTCCATCAACCATAAATCTCCTTAATGTAACTACTAATATAGATTTCATAGGGAATGAGAGAACTCAAAATAAACAAGATGATCCATTATTTTCACTTGATAGATATGCATGAACATGAAGTTACATGATTGTGAAATATTATCACAAAATCATTCATGTCACCCTCTATTTATCACATCATATCTTAAGATCTTATAAATATGAGAATAGATGTAATGATGAAACTAATTTTTAGTTTCAAAATCAAGTAATAACATGAACTAACTTCTTCATAGAAGTATGCATGTAAATATATAACTCATGCATCAAACCTATATAATGATCCATGATTCTATTTATATAACCAAAAGAATATGAATCCTTAGAATAATGACATTATTTTAGTGTGAACTTCACTAGAATTGTCATTGAAATTTTGAAACTAATCTTCCATAAATTTTTCAACATACATAAAGATAATGGTAACCCCAACATTATTTCCTAGTAGATTTAATAATAAACCTACCCACTAAATTTCTAAAAAAATTATTAATAGACTATATATTACAATAGGTGAAACATGAGAACTTAGATGCATTTAAATGTATTTTTTTGAACAATGTTTTCAGTAGGGATGGATATTTGAATCACTTGTGACACTAGAAATAATTATATATCTAGCAGGATTTTTTTAACAAATATATCTATCCAAAGGATCTGATCCCTATGTAACATGAATAAATTTTTGAAGGTTATAAGAGAAAAACATTTCAAAATGTATGGAGTGAAAAATTCATGGTCCAGTTCATTCACCAGTTGAATAATAGAAAATAACACCTTCTTATATCAATTTATTACATTGACAATGAATTGAATGTGTTCTTTGACTTCATGGACTATCATACCCAGATGAAGATACACTAAAAAGAATAATTAACTACCCAACCAATGGTCTTCCCAAAATAAGACATCACTATACCCAAAGACCAATCTCATTTACTCAATAAATGAGGGCATAATTTCTTACATGATTTTCTTATTGTAAATAGTCATATTACCTCCATTATGTAACACCCGAGATACCCTCCTATACATTTTCTTGGTATATATCAAACATATATATTTTCCTTCCAAATATAAAAAAATAACTTGGACTACTTATGCTTTGTGAATTCAGGAAGTTTTTTTCTATTAATATTTCTTTCCTTAAAGTACATTTTCCATTTGTTTTAAAAGTTTTTAATAATGGACAAATCATGTGTGTTGGGTTAAAAACCAAACAAAAAATATCTTATTAACATGAAATTTTACAAAAACTATCTTAAAGTCATTTAAAATATGTAGGAATCATTTTCATATAGATTTACCTGAATTTCTTAGTATGATTCAAAGTGGCGTCTGTCCTAAGAACTTGGAGTTAATGGAAAAACTAAGTAAAAGGGGTCAATATACCAAGAAAAAATATTTGTATAGGGATGAAATCATGGTTGAATTGTCTCAAGCTATTTTTAATTATTTGGAATCAACACTTCATCCATCAGATGATCATGTTTCCCAGTATGATGTAAAATGACAGGTAACATTTTATAGTGTTATTAAAAATACATATCTTCTATCAGGGGTTAAAATGAGTAAAAAACCTCTAACCAATTTGAAAATATAGGATAAAATTAATCAATTCATATAAAATCTTTTTTATTCAACCACACATCAATTAGATCCTCATATTTGACAGTACAATTAAATTTTTATTTCCATATTTATTACCATTATTTGTAAAAATGAAAAAATCATGTGTAGGTGTCAGAAATGACTAAACGAACTCTGATTGGCATGAAATATTAGGAAAATGAACATTATTTAATTTAAAATCTATATGAATCATCATCATATGGATCTGATTTTCAAATTTATCATTAAAATCGAAAGTGGTGTTTGTACCTCATATTTAGAGTTAAGTGAAAAATCACATAAAAGGAGAGAATTCCATGAAAAAAACTTGGATTGACATGAAATCATAGAGAATGATAAATGGCCTATTATTGTTCTATAGGAATCAACACCATATCCACTGGTCGTGTCATCCAGTATGATAGAAAATGATGTATAACATTATCTAGTGCAATTAAAATGAAATATCTCACATCAAATGATCAAAAAATGAGAAAAAAATCGTATTAATGTGAAAATTTAGGAGAAAATTTCTCAAATAATTTTTGATATATTAGAATCAATTGTGTGTTAATCTATTTAAAAGATTAATTAGTAGAACTTAAATTAAATTTTTACATTTATTTCAATTTTTTTAATAATGGGAAAATGATGTGTGTAGGGGTTAAAATTTACCAAACAAGATCTAATTCTCTTGAAATATGAAGACAATGATATTTATGTTATTTATTATTTGTAGGAATCATTATCACATAAATAAGATATTAGATTTTTTTGATTGATTGAAAGTGGAATTTCTCCCATAGATTTGATGTTAACATAAAAATCACATACAATGGGATAGTAATAACAAAATGCAGTTTTATTGACATGAAATTGTGGGAGAATGATCAATGATCCATTTTTGATATGTTGGAATCGACATAAATTACATTGAATACTTGAGTCTCCTGGTATGATGGAAAATGACATGCAATGTTATCTAGTATTATTAAAAGGACATATCTCGAATCAGGGAATAAAAAAAACTATGATAAAAAAAATAAAATTTAGGAAAAAATTCCTTGAATAATTTGTAATTTATTAGAATCAACCACATGTCAATTTGATGGCTGGATTGGTTGGTACAATTTAACATACATTTTTACATTTATTACCATTTTTTGTAATAATGGGCCAATATTTGGTGTGGGGGTCAAAACTGACCACATGAGATATTATTGGCTTGAAATTTTCGAAAAATGATATCTATTTCATTTAAATTCTATAGGAATCATCAACACATGGATCAGAAACTCGAATTTCTTAGTATGTTCAAATGTGATGTTTTCCCTTGGATTTGGAGTTAATTAAAAAATCACATTAAAATTTACAATACCAATAAAACACTCTTTTGTTAACATTAAATCATAGGAGAATGATCAATAATTCACTTTTGATCTATAGGAATCAATGCTGCATCCATCAGATACTTGTGTTGTAGGGTATTATGGAAAACGATGGGTAACATTGTCTAGTTTTATTGAAATTGAACATCTCTTTTCAGGGTGTCAGAATGTGAAAACAACTTCTCATTGATGTAAAAATTTAATAGAACATTTTTTGTATAATTTTTTATTTAATGTAATCAACCACTTGTCAATACAATTCCCAGATTGATCGGTTCAATTCAAATTACATTTTCGCATTTATTACCATTTTTGTAATAATGTTCAAATCATGTGTATAGGGGACAAAAGTAACCAAACAAACTCTAGTTGATATGAAATATTATGAAAAATTTCTTTATGTTATTTAAAATATATAGTAATAATTAGCACAAGGATTGGAAACCCGAATTACTCGGTATGACTCAAAGTTGTATTTATCCCCCAAATTTTGTGTTAAGTGTAAAATCATTTAAAATGGATCATTATACCAATAAAACAAACTTTTATTAACAAGAAATCATTATATAATGACCGTTGATCCATTTTTTATTTGTAGGAATCAAAACCATATCCATCAGATGCTCGTGTCCCCTGGTATTATTATAAATAATGGGTAATATTGTCTAGTGTTATTAAAATGGCATATCACCCATTAGGAGGCCAAAAATGATAAAATGACTTCTGATAAATGTAAAAATCTAGTAGATAATTCCATTGATAATTTTTGATTTATTTCAATCAACTACATGTGAATCCAATGCTTAGTTTGATTGGTACAATTTCAAGTACATTTTAAGATTTATTACCTTTTTTGTAATAATGGTAAAATTATTTATAAAGGGGTAAAAATTTACCAAACAAGATGTGATTGACATGAAATCTTAGAAAAATGATCTTGAATTCATTTGAAATCTGTATAAATCATCAAAACATAGATTGAAACACTAGATTTCTCGGTATGATCAGAATTTGATTTGGTCCCTTGGATTTAGAGTAAAGTGAAAAATCATATAAATGGGGTAAATACTGAGAAAAAACACTTGTATTTACATGATATTGTTGAAGATTAGTCACTGATATATTTTTTATGAGTTAGAATCTATGACACATCCATTAGATTCTCATGTCACCTAGTTTGATGGAAATTATGGGTAAGGTTATTTAGTGTTATTAAAATGACATGTCTCACTCTTGGGGGGTCCCAAATGAGAAAATGGATTTTGGTTGATGTGATAGTCTAGGAGAAAATTCCTTGAATCATATGTGATCTACTAGAATCAATTATGTATTAATATTATTCCCAGATTAGTAGATACAATTTGAATTATATTTTAACATTTATTTCTGTTTTTATAATAATTAGAAAACATGGTTTTGGGGTTAAAACAGATCAAACGAGCTCTAATTAAAATGAAATATTAGAAAAATAATATTTATTCAATTTAAAATTAGTAAGAATCATCAATACATGTAGAAAATATCTAAATTTCTTGGTACGATTAAAAGTGGTGTTTATCCCTTAGATTTTTAGTTTTGTGAAAAATCACATAAAATGCTCCAATTCCAAAAAAATTATCTTGAATTGAATTTTTTTTGGATTAATGATAAATGAGCCATTTTTGATATGTAATAATAAACACCATGTCCATAGGATTCTATTATCGCCTGATATGAGGGGAAAGGGTAACACTGTCTTGTTTTTTTAAAATGACATATATCCCATCAGGGGGTAAAAATGATCAAATTAATTTTGTTGAATATGAAAATCTACAAGAATATTCATCAAATCAAATGTGTTCTATTGGAGTCAACCTATTTTCAATAAAATTCCCATATTGGTCAGTATAATTAAAAGTTAATGTTTAATTTTTTTACCATTTTTTTTAATAATTTGAAATTGACACGTATAGCGGTAAAAACAAACCAAATGAGTTCATATTGACATTAAATCAAATGAAACTTATTTTTAATCAATTTAAAATCTTTATAAATCTTGTACACAAGGATTAGATACCAAAATTGATTAGTATTATCAGAATTTTCATTTGTCTCTTGGATTTTGAGTTAAATGAAAAATCACTTAAAGGGGTAAAATACCAAGGAAACAGACTAGGAATGACATTAAATCATGGAAAAATGATCATTGAGCTATTTTTTATCTATATTAATCAAAACTACATCCATTATATGCTCGCATCACCCCGTATGATGGAAAATTACGGGTTACATTGTCTACTGTTATTAAAAT
Organism: Viscum album; assembly: GCA_963277665.1. Taxonomy (NCBI): domain Eukaryota; kingdom Viridiplantae; phylum Streptophyta; class Magnoliopsida; order Santalales; family Viscaceae; genus Viscum; species Viscum album. The sequence goes on along the minus strand of OY728161.1, from coordinate 50,915,028 downwards.
GACATATCTCTTGTTAGGTGGTAAAAAATGAGAATGAAACTTCTAATTGATGTAAAAATATATGATAACATTCCTTGAATAATATGTGATCTATTGTAATCAACCAAACATCAATTTGATACAAATATTTATTAGTATGAAAAAAAAATATTTTTCAACTTTAATATTCATTTATTAACTGATAAATAGTGTAATAATATATTATATATTATCTTCAAATCATTTATTTTTTATAATAACTTATTTATGTAACACTATAAACTCTTTTGATCAATATATACATATTAACTGAATATATAATATTTTAATTTCATGTATTATAATTTTTATTTTATTTGTTTTATTTTTTTTATCATATCAGTATCTGGATTGAGATAAAACATTAAAAGGATCTATAGTTATTTAGATCACTATTTTTTCAGATTCTCTTGTTTTTGTTTGATATGTTTTTGGAGGATGTTAAAATTAGATCCTTTATATATATATATATATATATATAGAATAGTGGATTCTTATAGCGGTGGCTATTGTTTTTTTATTTTGGGAGAATCAGTGACTACTTCTAGCGGTCTCTCTATTATTAAGATTTGTGGACACCTATGGTGGTCTGTAAATATGTTACCAAAAACCACCGCCAAGGTTTTTTAGGGATCTCTTATAGTTACTACCAATGGAATTTATTATTAACCTATAGAAAAGGGGAAATTAAGAGTGCCAAAAGCAGTTGGATGGTGGTCGTTAAAGGTCAAATCATTAGTAGTAAATATTTTAGAGTTTCTCCAACATAAAGTTTAGAGGAGATTATATTATTCTATCTTCTCTACTATATTTATATATTTAACCTATCTCTTTATATTCTCATGTGTGGATATTGTAAGGTGGTATTTTTGGTGGTTAATAGTCAAGAGGGGGAAAGGTGGAGCAGCAGCATTGTCTCACGGTGTTGGAATCCCGATAAGGGTGAATTAAGTATAGTTCAATTAGTGATGACCGACATGGTAAAACATGATGCATATGTATCCTCAAGTAGGGGTAGTGTGTGTTACAACATGGGGAGGAGGCAGCCCTTGGAAAGAGTGAGACACAATACAAGGTGATGGAGGCACTAAGTAAGGGGTGGCATATGGAGTAACATGAGGTAAATGTGTACCCAGTTGGGGGGTGGCACATGGTGGATCATGATTCTATTATACAATAGATTCTATTTGATATATGGTAGAGGTTAGTGAAATTAAAATATGAATAAATTGAAATTTAAAAAAATATAAATATGGCTTGATTGGAGAGAGAGGGATGCAATGGTTGTAGTGTGAAATTCCTCCTTAACTTTTATAATTGGATTATATAACAATAACAATAATAATAATAATAATTTATTATTATAATTATTACTATTGGTTCTTTACTTAGCTATAACTTTTTACTGTATAGTTGTATTGACAATCTATCATCGACATCGTGATTGTGTCATTGAGATGAATGATTCAAGACCGATATGGGATTGATAATTCAGTGTTGTTTCAAGACCCATGTAGTTCTATCATGTAGCCTCTCTCGTGTCTGATATGATGAAATGTTTGTTTTTTAATTTTATGTTCTTTTTTTATAAATGAATAAAACATGATAATTATTTTTCCCATATTGATCTTAATGAGATGATATGTTTTTCCAACCAATAATAATTGCAAGGTGAGATGGGAAAAATAAAAGATTTTTCTATGTAGGGATAATCGTAGGAATCTATCATAAATATATGAGCACTATCATCCTGAAGGTATAGTCAGTAATCCCACCACATGCTCGGTTCCAAGATATTCTATCTACAAGTAATTTTTCAGATAGGGTTGGTATTTACCCCACATGATCGAGGATAAGATCCTCTATCTACTATTAATTTTTCATATAGGGTTGGTATTTACCCCACATGATTGAAGATGAGATCCTATATCTGTGGAGATTGTTTACTTTACATATAAGAGATAATTTAGGGATATTATCTTCTAATAGAGTTGTTATTCCCATTAAATGATGTTTCTTCGGATGAGTGATGGATCCTCTATTATAGTTTAGGCCAGGTTTCATTAGTTTCTTAGCATTGGTAATTCAGGTACATTTTCTTTGATATAGTTTTATGGATCGAAGGGTGAAGTATTCCCTAAACCGATGATAAGGATTTGTGATAACTATCCCTCACACATTTTGGATTTGGGTGGTGGTGTGTGAGATAAAAAGTGGAGTATATTTTTTTTCTTCTCGTATTGTGATCTCTTCAAGTAGAATGAGTTTCTAGTGAGATGGGAATTTTTTCTAACTATTGAATTTAGGCATTTTAGAAATTTTGTTACTCTAAACACCCTTAGTTTCTCATGGGATTCAAAAAATCATGGGTTAGATACGAGATGATTTGAACTTCATTGAGTTTTATACAACTACTTTTTTTGAAACTTATCTATGTTATATTATTTTCTTTCCACCAAGTTATTCCCGCCAATGGAGGATTCTTTGAGCTAACCAATTGTTAACTATTTTATTTATGGTTTTCACGGAATACTATTGGGTATGATTATACTCACCTCTACAAAGGATTTGTTCCCACACATGTTATATCTATGAAGATGAAACAAGAGTTCAAATATGGTCTTGATAGACATGGATCCAGTGTGGATTGTTTAGTGTTGGCACCCTAGGATGGCTGGAAATTCATGATGGATCATTGTGTTATTTCATTATGGTAGTGACAGTTTTAACTAGATATTAGTCCAAGAGTATAAGAAATAAGAAGGAGATTCCCCTTCTGCTGTATCTTTTATAATGACCCAATTGTTTTACACATATCATTACATGATTTTAAGTATAATTAAATATAAAATTACCAGCCAAGGATCCTAAAGTCTAGTGTCTTAGAAGACTACATACATAAAACTGAAAACATGGGACTAAAAATAGCGTTTCTTTATTTAAAATCCATTATGAGCTCGTAACTTCCTTTGATCACTTATATATACATATTATAACCTGGGGATATCAGGAAAAAAGGAATGAGATAAAATCCCAATAAGAGAATAAACAAAATAATAAAGCATATCACATGGGTTAGAAGGCATAACATAATGATATACAAAAGCATGGAACATGATTAAATATGAGGAATCATAACATGGAATCATATAATTATGGAATAATAGTAATGTTTCGGAAACATAAAATATGAATTTAGCATTAGTCAAGACTCATTTCACATAGAGAAGTATGATTCAAGGCTAACCACCAAGATTATTATACATGGAGCATGAGTCAAGGATAACCACCAAGACTATTGCACATAATGTCTTATAAGACTAAACATTACACAATATATTGGAGAGATATCTGGGAGAACCCATCGTAACATGTTCAGGAATATTTTTACACCAAAATATTATTAAATAAGAGATAAAACATAAACATAAGGTTTACCCATGGAATGAATTATGTATCATAATCATGTCATAAAGAATAATAAATGGGTGTATTATAAAGGTTTTCATGAAATAAAGGAATTAAATCATACATGGAAATTATTAAAGGAAAATATTCATATATCAATATTAGTGATTCCCAACTAATGTGATAACATGATAAAATAATATTTAATATACTTTAGAATTAAAAACTTTTAGTGTCGTTTAAAGAAACTATTAAAGTGAATTTAAAGACGAAAAGGGAATAAAATATAAAATAAAATTAGAAAAGAACCAAGAATGTTTTATTAATAAAATTACTGATTTTTGAAGAACTATTATTGGTTAAAATATATTATAGAGTTCACGTGAAATTGGGTATGAATTCGGGAAGTTCTCTTAAATTGGGCTTTCTTATCCGGAAGAATTGAGTAGGGAAACTTTTAATAAAATGTATATCCCCAAAAAAGAATGATTAATGGATATTGATACATGAGTTTGGAACATATACATATCATTTATATGATTTAAATAAAAATAAAATATAATTTTATTTGAGTAAGAAAAGAGAAAGAGTAACCCAAATAAATAATGGAGGTTTGGGTAGAATCACTTACCTTAAGTATGAAGGTGTTCTTTACTTGATGTTATTGTCCTAGATAATAAAATTATATTCAATAATTGATAATTATATAACTCTTTATAAATTTATTTGATTTATTATAACTTTATTAATTCCATTTATGGCATTTTTATGGGGTAAGAGATTCAATTTCATCATTTAGGAGCATTGGTTTCTTGGTTTTCATGATCGGTTTACTTGTATACTTATAAGAATGATCGAATAAAGTGGGAGTAATTATCTATAATTGAACTTATATGTTATTAATGATATTCTAGAGGATAAATTTCTGTTATATATCATTGTAGTTTATGGAATAAGTATGAAGCATTAGATAAATAGTTAATTATAATCATTTGGGTTTATTTTGGCGGTTTTTGATAAAAAAAAATAATAATTTTGTTTTATAAATAAATATAATGTGTAAAAAATGATTCCATAACCTTAAATAAGATACAATAAATAAATTATTATCTGGTTCAATAATAAAAATGGTTTCATGACGGTAATGGAAATTGAAAATTCATCATCCTTGAATGTGATAAATTAACACATCACAGATGTTGTTTTCATTTTTAGTATAAATGGTCAGGGAAGGAGAGATGATGATGAATTATTCCATTACCATAACAAAATTACATCATATTTATGGTACTGGAGTTATCATATCATTTGGATGAGGTTAGGTTAGGAGAGAAAATGAAAATAAAGGAACTTGAAAATAAAAGGAAGAGGGTTTTACATCTAGATTTCTTCTTATTGAGAAACTCCTAAGGGGATTTGTTTTTGTATATTGTTAAGATTAAAACCCTTTTAAAGTGGTTAGGGTCTTGGAATGATATTTGAGCATAATTGGGGTAAGGTACAAGGTTTGAGATTTGTGAGGAGAAGAGGTGGTGAGTGGTGGTATTTATAGTGGAGAGGAGTGTTTTTTTATTATTTTAATCATTACTTTATTATTTTAGAACAAGACCATGAATAGTTTGAGAATTATCATAAAAAATATTAAAATAATTATAGATAGTTAGATATTTTTGTCTTAAATCAACCATACATCATCTATGACTCCATAATTCATGTATTTATCTTTTATCGTAAATTATCATAATTTACTATTCACAATAAATTCAAGTATTTTAGAAAAATACAAAAAATTAACTCTAACAATTTTTCAATGTACAGAATTCAAAAATGAACTCCATTTTAGGAAAATAGTTTTTAAAATTTGGGAAATTTATTTTTTTATTAAAATCAAAATTTTCTTGAAAAATACTCTTTTTAAAATTATAACTGATTTTATATCACTTTGAAAAATTAACAAAGGTCTCATAAAATTATCTTATTATTATAATAATTAAATTTAATAATTTATGAATACATTTTATGAATGTAATTTTTTTTAAATTATTAAATTAATTATAAAATGGTTTTTAAATATTTATGACTTTCAAAAATATAAACATTTAATTAATAATTTTTAAAACAGTCATTTACTTATACTAGGGTATAATTATATCATAATTTCATTTAAAATATTATTAAATTTTATCTATAATTTCTTGGGTGGGGTTACTATTTAATTGTATGGTTTACTAATCATAAGGGTCACATTACTATTCTAAAGGTCATGTTATTGTTTCATTAGTATAGGTTTCTTAACTTCTATAAAAACCATTTATTTGACACATTTATCATTTATAAAGTTTATATTATGTTTTTAATGTGATTTTATGTTATTATACTATATGAATTAATTATAAGAAGGTAATTTCATTTAATAAATGTTTGGGTCATCACATTCTTCCCCCCTTATGAATCCCCCCCCCCCAAAATTGATTTTACATTCTAAGATGAAAACATGTGTGAGTATTTTTCCTTCATTTCATACTCTGGTTCGCATGTTTCCTCTACGTAATTATGGTTCTTCCATAGTACATCCACTAGGTGAGTAGTGTTGTTGCATAAAACTTTATCTCTATGATCCAAGATCTTCACTAGATACTCCTCATAAGAAATATCATTCTCTAACTATACCATATTTGAAGTTGGTACATGTGAATGATCTGGTATGTACTTCATAAAGAGGGATATGTGGAATACATCACATACTTTAGACATGGTAGGTGGAAGTTCTAGTTGATATACCAAATATTCGATATGATCAAGAATATACAAGGGGCCGATGTACCTAGGACTTAGCTTTCATTTCATCCAAAATACCATGAACTTCTCCCATGGAGATATTCATAGGAATACCATGTCTCTAACATTAAACTCAAGGTCTCATTGATGATTTTCTACATTGATATTTTGTCGAATTTTGGCTGCCTTGCTGAATGGTTTCCCCCTTCTCCATTATTTCTTCGACCATTTCTGGCCCTAGTAGCTTCTGTTCACTGACTTCATCCCAATGTGCCAGTATTTTTCAACTTTTCCCATAAAGGGCTTCATATGGATCAATTCAGATTCTCAAGTTGAAACTATTATTGTAAGAGAACTCAAGTAGAGGAATATGTTGGTCCCATGATTCATTGAAGTCCATATATAATTCTCTCGACATGTCTTCTTGTGTATGAATATTTCACTTAGATTGGACATATATTTGAGGATGATAGGCCGTATTGAAGTTTACCTCAGTGCTTAGATCATATTTGATAATTTTCCAGAACATTGAGGTGAGTATCAGATCCCAATAGGATACAATCAGCAGTGATACTTTATACAACCATACCACTTCTTTGATGTATATATGTGTAAGTTGATCCAGTGAGAAGTCCTCTCAAATGGTGATAAATTGATTTGTCTTTGTAAGATGATCCATAATAACCCATATAGAATTATTTCCTCTGGATGTCTTTGGATGTCCTGTGAAAAAGTCCATGGTGATGTTTTTCCATTTTCATATTTGTATAGGTAATGGTGGAATCATCCATTTAGATTTTTTTTCCTTTCAGCCTTCACTTGCTGACATACCAGGCACATTGATGTGTATTCAACGATATCCTTCTTCATACACCAAAATTTCTCCTTGAGATCTTGATACATCTTTATGCTCCATAGGGGAATAGCGAAGGCTGAGATATGTGCGTCATTCAGAAGCTATTTCGTTATCTTGGGATTGGATGGTACACATAATCATGACCCAAATCTTATGACTCCACCCTCATCGATCTTGAACTTGGAGGATTTCCCATTCTTGATAACTTACACTTTTTTTTTGAATTTCAACATCATTTCTTTGAGAATCCTTTATTTTCACTATAAGTGAAGTTGGAGAAATCATTTGAGAATGGATTAGTGACGTTCCTCCATTAATTATTCCCATTTTTATCTTTTTCATGTGTTAAAAGATTGCATCCTTCTCAATTATCATTATTGATAAAGATGCATGATCCTTTATACTTAGAGCATCTTATACCTTTATTTTCTTTACTAGGAAGGTAGTAGATTGAGAATTCATAATACTTGATGATATTTTACCATCTCTTCTAGTGCATATTAATATTTTTCTATGTGAATATATATTTGAGACACTTGTGATCAATATATATCTCAAACTTCTACCCATAGAGATAATGCCACCATATTTTCAATACAAAGTTCACAGACACCAACATCAGATCATGATTATGATAGTTTTTATCATGACTTTTAAACTACCTTGAAGTGTAGGATATAACTTTATCATTTTTAATCAGTAAAAAACCTAATACTTTCTTTGAATCATCACTATATACCATAAAGTGTTCTCCACTTCTTAGGAGTGTGAGTACTTGAGTAGTGATAATCCTCTTTTTGACCACTTTAAATATTTCATCACATTCTTGAGTCAAGAAAAAATTCACTCCCTTCCATGTGGTCTTGGTTATTAGGTCTCAAAATTATGAAAATTTCTTAAAAAATTATCGTTAATACCTATCTAGGCCAAGGAAACTAGTGGTATCTATTACTAAAGTTTTCTTGGGCCACTCTTCAATTTCCTTTGTTTTGGAATGGTCCACAGATATCACTTTTATAATAATACCACTACCGAAGAATGATACTTTCTCCACTGAGAACTCACATTTAATTTACTTTGAATAGTGTTTCTCTATTTTTGAAGTCTCTAATATAGTTTTGAACTGCTCCTCGTGTTCCTCCTTACTCTTGGAGTATATTGGAATACTATGGATAATGAATACCAAAAATTTATCGAGGTAATCTCAAAAAACTATATACATAATATCCATGAAAATTAATGGAGAATTAGTGAGTCCAAAGGGAATCACTATGAAATAATTGTGTCCATTTCTTGTTATAATGGAAACCTTGGGAATATCTTCTTTATTAACCTTTAATTGGTGATATCCCAACTGAAAGACCACCATAGAGAAATAACTGGCCCCACATAGCTGATCAAAGAAGTCATCCATTCGTGGTAGGAGAGACTTGTTCATTATCATGATTTTATTAAGTATTAAATAATTGATGTAGAGGCACATTGATCCATCCATCCTATTGACAAAGAGGTATGGTGCACCCCACAGGGAAGCACTTAGGTGTATATAATAGTTTTCTAGGCTCTCCTATTACTACTTCATCAGTTATTTCAGATCAATGATGGCCATTATTTTAACATTTTTTATTTTACATGTATTATTTTTAGATATTATATAGATTGATTTCAATACCAAGTGCTAACATGGAATGTGATTTCGAGGCCTGGTGTGCTCAAAACATTATTTTTGAAAAATACTAAACTTTTACATATCAAGCGCACATATTTTTCTAGAAAATTTAAAATAACTTTGAAATGGGTACCTCGATCAGAAATCTGAGACCACCATTTCATTTAGAGTAGGGACTTTACCTTATTCAAGGGATAACATCAACCAACATAGGTCAGTTGTGAAAAGTAATTATTAGGCATTTTAAAGAATAAAATAAATTAAAGACTAATTTTATTATACATTATGTGGAAATTCAGTGATATTACCTTTAATAAACCATTATTAGAAAATTTAGGGTTTTCTACATACCCCTAAAATTCATCTGAAACGTGGGGAAAGAATCCCTTCTAATGAATGTTCATGTATCGATGATCAGATGATGGATCATCATGCCAACAGAGTTGGAGGATCTCTTATATGACAACAACACAACATCTCCTCTTCAATGACCAATCCCACTCGAGGTAGGACATTTTTTTGTTTTTGGTTTCACTATTCATGAATTCAATGATGAATGTGAACCAACCCACAAACAGATTGATCTGTGGTTCGATCGTTTGTGGGATGAATATGTTGTTGCGGGGTTTAAATGGGAGATGAATATATGTGATTATTTTTGTTCATCGTTTTTCCTTTTAATGAGAACGAATCGAGGCCGACATGAACAAAGTCAAAGGTTCTTTCTTCAGGTGTTCTTGGTACCTTTTCCATACCCCATTCATTACGCTTTTGCTGTTAGATCCCAGTGGTGGAAGCTCAATTTTATGGGTAGTTCCGAATTCGATTGGACACGCCAGAGTAATGGTGAACCAATAGTTGAGTCCAAATCTTTTCAGATCAGGTCTTAAGGAACCTATATCTTGGATTGTTTCATATTCCGAATAATGAATGTGACTCTTTGGTTCGCTGAAGGGACCACCATCATGGGTTTTTCACTGAGGTCCAGTGAGGAAAGGTGGCGGTGGTATGACGGTGTACAGTAGAGGCTGTCAACAATGAACAAAGGTGACCAAATGTGGCAGTATTGGTGGCTGGAGGTGGCATTATAGTCAGATGCATTAGCTGACATGCAGAGAAAAGAAGCTGCATAGAGGGTGTGACAAAGATTCGTGGGAGCCGCATGATGTGGAGAGATAGTAGGATAGAGAAATTCTATGGGCGATAACCACAGAGTGCGTGGAAGCTGAGGAATGCAGAGGGTGAGGAGGATAACTAGATCAGACTCAGGTTGGGCCCACAGGCCTAGTAACCCCAATTAAAATATTCAAATGGGTATAACATCCAAAAATATTATATTTTTGATGCACCGTTAGCAACATTGGGACCCCTGAGATGAGATGGTCTTTTCGAGATATCCTAAGTGGGTTTTTATGGAAGTGTTCATATGACCTAATGTCTTAAAGAGTGGGTTCTCCTAGAATGAGTGTGCTTTGATAGGAATCCTATGGATGGATATTACCTAGAGATTGTATGACCTAGAGACTATGTGTCTTATAAAGGTTGTGTGTGTTATAGAGACAATGTGTCTAATAGAGACTATGAGTCTTACAAAACTGGTTCTCATACCGAGACTGTGTGTTTTATGTATATTGCATGTCGCATGGAGATTGTGTGTCTCATTTGATTGATTATATCTAAACATTCTTAGTATAGTTACAATAGACATATATTTGGATAGCGTGGAGTATATTCCTTTTGGGAATTATATGTGGTATCTTCTTGTAGGTTTTCCTTCATGGTATTTCTGTTTTGGTTTTCCTTCACGGTATTTAGTTTCTGGTTTTGGGGTGTCCTATGGAGTATTTTTATACTCTTCCCTACATAGAATTTTCCCTATCGTGTCATGTCTTGTGCAGATGATCGACGCTTTGATGAAGTCCAAGGTGGACTAAGTCTAGGTGGTGCTCATAGAGACTAAACAATTGTGGTGTGGTCCAACAGCTTCAGACAGTTGTCCCAACACCTTTCCCTTCATGTTGGATCAGATAGGATTTTCAGCGGATGGGTTTTAAGAACTTGTGAATTCACTTTCTAGGATCTTTTTTATGGGATTGTATTTGGAAATGTTTATCTTCCAGTATTCTATTATTACTCTTTTTTTATCTTAGTGGTATGTATGCATCATTTACATAGTGTTTTAACATTTCGTTATTTGTGGTTTGGAGACGTGTTCATGTGTATTGGTACTTAGGAAAATTCCTCCCATTTATGGGATATTCCTACTCGGTGCTAGTCACCATCCCCTAGCCTATTAGATCTAGGATTGGGGTAGTTAAGACATGGTCCCATCTAGGATGGGTTATGATTGAGTGGTATTAGAGGAGTTCCTCTTAGGACCAGGAGTCTGTGATGTTGTTTTGGGGAAACAGTGTTACATGTTTTGAGTTCGAATTTTAGGCTAGAGAATCCATTGTTGGTGTGATAACTGATGTATCCATAAACCAGGACTCTGGACAGCTACTTTTCAATTTGGTAGTTAAAAACTCTAGTTACTTGAAATAATGGTACATGAATCATATAATATTTGGGTGTGTTATCATGTCCTTCTTGAGTCAACTCACTAGGTATACTCTATTAATAGTGGTACATCTTGTTTTAATACATAATGCCTCCATGAAGACAACTAGACATGATTCCTTTTGCATGATCATAAGGATAACTTGACTAGAAATGAGGCATTAGTACATGGGCCTATATAATAGATATAACCACTGGGTGGTTTACCAAATATACCATCACCCGTTGAGCAGCAAATACTACTAGTACTACTGGATGAGGATGGATGAAAACAGTGTGCAATGCACATGTTCTAGAGGCGGAAACCGCCTATTTTTCAGGGTGATATAGACCCCCAAGTATTTGAGTATTGTCTGGAGTCAATTACCCATGTCTTCCACCTTGTAAGGATGCCTTTTGAACAAATAGATGACCTTTCCCCAAGTCTTTTTCAGGGATCTGGGGGGTAATGGTGGAGCTTAGTGACCCAAAAACACGATGAGGTGACTCTCCCTAGGGTAGATTTTGAGAATTTTGTCAGAGAGGAGTTATTTATGGACATTTTATGGTCGGTTCACATAAAATAGCTTCGACATCAACAACATAGAGGCCAGACTATGATGGAGTACTGAGAAAGATTTACTGATCTTTCACAATACTATAAAAATATGGTGAAAGACATGTTATTTAGGTATAAGACCTTCGAGTAGGGATTATTCTGATATATTAGGGTGTTGATGATATCCCTTATCATTCCTAATTATGTTGGGGTACTTGAGAGATATTTTCTAGTGAATAGCTTTCTAGAGGAGCAGACACTGGTAGTGGGAGCTACCGGTGGGCATCAGGTAGATAAGAACTCGACATTAGGTTACTGATGGCAGTCATAAGGGAAAAAACTATTCAAGCCCATTAGAGGATGACTGAGGACATAAGATCAGAAGTTTGGGGATCTATGGTAGATTGAGTGAGTCGAAGTACATGATGGGTTACTCATGCGGTGGTCAAGGAAATTTGGTACGAGATTTCTCATCCCATCATATAGCTGAATAGAAGATAGTTGAGGGACTACTAAGGGAGAGTGCAGTGTTCCCATAATGATGGGACCTAGTTTTTGATTTTCAGAAAAAAATAAACGCAAGAAGCATAGGATGGAATCACACATAGGAGGGTGCAGTCGACGCCTCATCTGTGGGCCAGCCTGACCCTCGACATGGTGGATGATATGAGTCCTAAATTTCTTATAGTGGTGGAGGAGTACAAGGGCATTGTGCCTGAGAATATTTCAAGGTTACCTCTATATAGGGAGGTAGACTTTTTCATTGATCTGTTACCCTAAACGACATCAATATCAACAAATTCATATTGGAGGGAACCTACAGAGCTTCATGATTTGGGGTATAGTTGGGGGAATTATAGAGGAAGTGCTTCATGAGACCCAGTGTTTCACCATGGGTACACGTAGTTCTTTTCCAAGAAGGAATATGGGAGTTTGAGGTTATGTGTTGACTTCCAGCACCTAATGTTGGTGAAAATGGAGAATAAGTATCCACTACTAATGATCGATGACCTCTTTGACCATTTAAAAGGGCCATGGTGGTTCTCAAAGTTTGACCTCAGATATGGATGTCACCAAATTTGAGTACGGGATGAGGATATACCATAGATGAATTTCAGATTCTGATACGACCACTAACAGTACATGGTGATGTCGTTTTTCATGAAAAGAACCCCAAAAATGTTCATGGGACTCATGAATAGGATATTTTAGCCCTACATGGACTAGTTCAAAATTGTCTTCATTGATAACATCCTAGTGTACTTGGTGTCTAAGGAGGAGAACACAAGACATTTGAGGATGGTCATGGACACACTCTGAGAGCTCCAGCTTTATGAGAATTTATTGAAGTGTCAATTATGGATTCGAGAGTGAAAATTTATTGGAAAAGTCATTTATATTTCTAGATTCATAGTGGATCCAATGAATATTGATGCGATGCATGCTTGGGATCCACCCAAGAATGTTACCTAGGTGAGAAGTTTCCTTGGTTGGGATAGGTACTATCACAGGTTTGTACTTGAATTTTCTAGAGTGGTAGCACCCTTGATGGCTTTGAAATGATAGGTAAATCCATTCCTATGGATAAAGAAGTTCAACCAGTGCTCTCATGAGCTTAAGTGTAGGTTTAAGAGCACTCCCGTATTGATATTACAAGAGGAGGTAATCGAGTACATAATAATCTACGACACATCATGAAACGGGCTTGGTTGTGTCATGATGTAGGGGAAAGTGGTGATTGCCTATGGATCATTCTAGTTGAGACCACACGAGTATAACTATGCAACCCATGATCTTGAGTTAACAGTGGTAGTATTCAACTTAAAGATGTGGTTAAAATACCTTACACGCAAGTGGTTTATCATCTACTCTAATAAAAAGAGTCTCATGTATATATTCTCTCAAAAGGATATGAAATTGAGATTGAGGTTATGACTGGAGATCCTCCAGGAATATGACTTCAAGAATGCTTATACTCATCAGAAGGGGAATGTAGTCACATACTAAATCAGCAGGACATCCAGTTCATAGTTTTTGAATGAGGAATTATAGAAGTTTTCCTTATTACATATATCATTTATAGATTGAAATGGATAAGCTTACAACTAGTCGATGGTTGTCACCCTCCACTCTTATACTGATTCAGGGAGTCACAACATGGGAATACAGACTGTGATACTATACATGAATAGATGTCCACATGGTCTTCCATTGATGGATATTTGAAATGTGGGGAGAACATCATTATTTTTAGAGGACACACAGTAGTACCGATGGGGTTACGAGAGGAGGTCTTGTGGGAGTTTCATACATCCCCTTTGGCGGTACATCCAGGTGTGAAGAAGATGTACCAAGACCTCCAATATCAGTTTTGGTGGACAAAAATTAATAAGGGAGTTGTGAATTTTATTTTTATATGCCTCACTTGTCAGAAAGTGAAGGCTAACCACCAAGTTCAAATAGGTTGGACTCAACCCATAGAGGATCCATAATGAAAGTGGGATGGGATATTGATGGACTTAGTAATGGGTTTACCACTTATATCTAGGGGAAATGATAAAATATGGGTGATCATTGACTAACTCCCCAAGTCAGACCACATCCTATATTTTTGGGAGCAGAGTTCAGTTGAGAACCTAGGACATCTCTACATGCATGAGATAGTTCGACACCATAGAGTTCCATCGACGATAGTCTCAAATCATGATGCACAATTTACATCCCAGTTGTATAAGGGATTTTAGGAAGTTTTTGGGACTTAGTTATGCTGAATATATCATTTCTACCACATATGGATGGCCAAACTGAGTGGACCATTTTGGTTCTGGAAGACTTGCTAAATGCTTGCATACTGGATTTTGGCCGCAGTTGGGATGTTCCCCTACGACTGCTAGAGTTTGCAAAAAATAATAGCTATCACTCCACCATTGGTATGACATCATTTGAGGCCTTGTACAAGCAACCCTGTAGGTTGAAAATTTGCTGGGCTGACCTAGGAGAGTCAGCACTCATGGGCTTGGAGTTGGTGAAGGATAATATAGATATTCTATATATCATCCAAGAGAAGATGAAGACTGCTCATAGCCGTCAGAAGTCCTATGTCGATAAGAGACAAAGTCCTTTTTATTTTGAGGAAGGAGTCCAAGTGTTCCATTGGGTCTCACCTCGATGTAGACTTTGGATATTTGACCTGAGTAGCAAGCTATCTCTGAGGTTCATTGGACCTTTCCTAATTCTATGTAGAGTTGGTGAGGTGGTGTACTACATGGATCTACCTCTGTAGTTAGAGAGGGTGCACAACATCTTCCACATTTCCTAACTAAGGAGGTACATTCATGACCCATCACAAATGATTGAATGGGAAGAGCTTGGCATAGACAATGGGGAATATTTTTATAATTACTCAGTGGAGATCGAGGATCGACATGAGATGATACTTATTGGGAGGTAGATTTCTCTGTTTTGCATTCAGTGGTAGCACAATTGTCTCCAGGAGAGAACATGGGAGCAGGAGGCTCAGATTCATGCTCAATACCCTCATTTTTCTGAGTAGCACTTTGTCTTGTATTTTAGGGACATAAAGCCCAAAGGTGGGGAGAATGTAAAATCTCAAATTTTCCATTTATTATTTTTAGATATTATATGGATTAATTTTGAGACAAAGAGCTTATATGACATGTGATTCTGAGTTCTGGTGTTCCTAGAATAATTGTTGGAATAATACCATAATTTTAAATAGAACACACACACATTTTTCCTAAAAATGTGGAATAAAATAAAAAAGTGTTCTCGGATCATAAATCTAAGGGAAACTTATTATTCACTATAGAAACACTACATTAGGTGCGGCCTAACATCAGCTGGTGTGGTTCAACAATGAAAAGTAATTGTTGGACATTTTAAAGAATAAAGTAAATTAAAGATTTATAATTTAATCTTATTTGGTAATGAATGATGTTTCCTTTAATAATTTTTTTTCATAGAATTATGGTTCACCACCATAACCCTAAAATTAATCTATGATATGGAGAAATAATCCCATCCAATAAATGAAGATGGATCAAAGATCGGCTTGTGGATCATTGTGCCAATAGAGTTGGAGGATCTCTTCAATGATGGAAATAAAAATGATCTTCATCAACAGCCAATACAACTTGAGGTCAGTTTTTTGTTTTCTTCTTGGTTTTCCCATTCTGTAATTAAATGATAAATAAAGACCAACCCATTAATAGTTTGATCTAAGGTTCGATCTTCCGTGGGATGGATATTTTATGGTAGGGTTTTAATGGGAGATGAATATGTGTAATTATTTTTGTTCTTCATTTAACCTTTTAATGAGAATGAATCAAGGCTGACATGAAAAAAGGACAAGGTTCATTCTTGTGGAATTCTCGGGGATTTTCCCTCCACCATTCTTTGCACGTTTTCTATTGGATCCCCATGGTCGTGGAATGACTTTCCTGATGGTTCCAAATGCGATCAGACCCCCAGAGGGATGGTGTAGATCGAGTCCCGAGGAACCTAGATCTATGATTGTATCATATTTTGGATATTAGAGGTAGATTAGTAGTCAATGTAAGGGACCAACAATATGGGTCTATAATGGTGGGCCAATGTGGAAAGGTGGCGATAGTGTGCAACAGAGGTAGTCAACAAAGACAAGATGCAGAAAGATGCGGCAGAGTTTTCGGTTGGAGGTGGTGATGGCAGCGGAGGTGGTGACCATTGTGTGAAGCCTAAAGGTCATGTGGAAAAAGAAGAGGAGCCACATGGGATTCATAGGATGTGGAGTGCCAACATGATAGGGATGAAACACATAGACAAAGTGACAGATCCACCTGGGAGGCACGTGAATTGTAGAGCCAACAGGCCAGAGAGGATCTGGGGGCGGCAATCACATAGCATGTGGAAGCCATTGGACACAGAGGGACATTGGGCCAGTGTGGAGAAAGACAGAGGGTTGGTCTAGGCCAGGTGGGCCGAGATGACTGGGATGGACTTGAGTCGGGCCCTCAAGCCTAGTAACGCACTTAGAAATATTCAAATGTTCATAACATTCAAACAGAGAATTCGTTTGATGCACCATTAGTAGTGTTTGGACCCTTGTGATTAGACTATCAGTTTGAGTTATAATAAGTGGGTTTTATAGAAGTTTTCATATGAAGTAATGAATTTTGGAGTCTATTCTCCATGTAAGAGCCTACTGTGAGAGGAATCCTGTGGATGGTTATTACCTAGAGATTGGGTGACCTAAAAACCATTACTATTGTAGAGGCTATATGTATTACATATGTTTTTTGTCTCATAGAGACTATTTTTCTTAAGAATACTGTGTGTCTTACCAAGACTATGTGTCTTATAAAGGCTCCTTATCTCATAGAGACTATGTGTCTCATTTGATTGAGTATATCTAAACATTCTTGGTATATGTATTGTAGACTTTTATCTGGATAGAGATGACTATATTTATTTTTGGAATTATATGGGGTATCTTCTTCATGGTTTTATTTCATGGTATTTACTTTGTGGTTTTCCTTCACGGTATTTACTTTTTGGTTTCGAGGTGTCCTAATGAGTATTGTTATACTCTCCCCTACATGGGATTTTCCTGTACGTGTTATGTCTTGTGTAGAAGATCAATTATTTGATGGAGTCCTAGGTGGACTAGGACCAAATAGTTCTTAGAGATACCAGATAGTCGAGGTGTGAACCTATAACTTTAGATAGATATCCCTGAACCTTTCCCTTCATTTTGGATCAATTAGTGTTTTCTACAGATGAGTTTCAGGATCTTATACATTCACTTTATAATCTATTTTTGGTGGGCTTATATTCATCCCTGTTTACTTTCTATTACTCTGAAATTATACACTTTTGTTGTTATCTTAGTGGTATGCATGCATTTTTTAACTTAGTGTTTTCATATTTCATTATTTGTGGCTTGAATATGTATGTATATGTATAGGTACATAGGCAAATGCCTCCCATTTTTAGGACATGTCTACTCATTGCTAGTCACCAACCCCTTGCCTATTAGAGGCGGACGTGGGGTAGTCACAGAATAAGAACCTCTAGGATCAGTCATTATAGTTATATAGTGAGTCTTTAATATAGGTAGATATCCAAGAATAAGTTCAATTCATATCTAAACTTCTCAGTTAAGAGGAAGACTAAACAAATCTTAATGGAACACATCTGTGTATACCCTCACAATGGGCATATCTTAGAACATTATCATCTACATTGTATCCACCATTTTGTCGAGATATTATTACTCATAAGAAAATTATATCCACATTTGAGATCATGACTCATAAGGATATTTATCTTCCTCCTTACACTTGTAATTAATTGGAGGATTCTTGTTCTCTCTGTCTTAATAATTGATGTTGGATTTGTATAATGATCGCCAATCCTTTCCAAACATAGTATCAAAATATAACAAAGGGAGTATGATAATATTTTATAGGAATCAATAAACAAATATTAACCAGGGAGGAGTTATAAACATTGGATGAAGTAATTTCTCTATTCACTATTCTCGTAGATAACTCAACCACCATATTTTGAGGTGGTGTTTGAATAGTTCTACTAAACATGTGAGATATGAAATAATGGATAGAACCAGAATAAAATTGTATATTCACTATTATTGAATGAGTAAACAACATACCTATCACCACATAATTCTCTGGATCCTCATGAGAAGTTGTGAGAGGATATTACCTTACTTGCTTCCTTGGAGGTTTTTTTATTTACTCTGAAAACCATGGGATTAGGGAATTGGTTTGACAAATTCTCATGTTACTTTTAGTTGAAACACTGCACTACTAGATGATAATTCATTAGAACTTTCAATTATTATTCCATGTTAGTGGGATTATTTAGGTCCCTTAAGTGGTTCTTAGACAGATGCCCCATTTTTCAACAATTGAAGCATTTACTGATTCCATTTAAACAGTTCCCAATATGCTTCTTCCCATAGTTTTTACATAAGGGATATTAAATATTCTTTCTATCATGGGATTTTTTTATAATCCACCCATATCATACTCCATTTTATTCTTTTGGTCCCTAGGCCCACGAGACCATTGAGAGTCTCCAATCTACATTTCGAACTTGAGGTCACAACATAAAATCTCCTCATAAATGTCAATGTATCAAATAACCTACGTTTTTTAGACTCAAATTTAGTTCGTTAAAGATGTGATCTACCTTGATTTTGGAGTTCATGACAAAGGTGGAGGCATATATTTCTAGTATTGTAATATTCGCTTCATACACCTCAATATACTAAAATTCCTTCTACTTGAGTCTGAGGAACTCACTTTCCATATTGATATGGATGGTTTGGGGAAAAAATTTATTGAAATTTTTACCCTAAATTACGCCCAATACATAGAATCAATTTCCGCATTTGACTTCATATTCTAGATCAGTTTCCACCACTCATTATCTTCTCCATCTAAATGATAGACCACCAACAAAAATTTCTCTTCTTCAGAGTAATGGAGTATAAAAAATATCATTTCAATGGAGTTGATTCAATGTTATCTGGGGAGGGGATCAGAATATCCACTAAACATGGGAGGCCTTTTTTGTATGAAATATTTGATGGAAACTTTATCTTTCCTTGGTAAATTAGGGCATTCCACATGATACATGTTATTACTTATAACCTGATCCAGCTAATCAAGTACTATTATAAAGTTTTGAGCACCCATTACCATCATATTTGGCATATCATTATGTAAATCATCACATTTCCTATCACATTTATTATTGGAACATGTTATTATATTTCCTGCCATGAACTAATAAAAATAAATATCAATTGGGAGGCTTGAATACTCTACTAATAAGAATATAAAATTAAACTTTGAACATAAAAGGATAAAATTATAAAAGAAAATTATATCCAAACCTGTGATTCCATTGGTTTCAATCTAGGTTATCCATGATCTTTTTTCTTAAATATAATCTTAATGGATTTTTTGATCCCTTAATAATGGTAAATAATGATTTTATGAATTTAAAAATTCATATCCCCAAGTGGGTCAAAACATGTGCACAGTAAGGCCCATTTTCATGTACAATATAACCCCAAGTTAGGCCTAAAAAACCTTATTATAGTTTTTACTACTAGTTACATCTGTTTCAAAACCATATACACTTGTATTATCCATACATGGATATATTTTCATGATTAATCACCTACTCTATACTTACCAAAATTTTGGGATTTTTTCTTATATATAGTCTTTTCTTTAATGTTCTTACTGACATTATATATTCCCAGTCTCCAAAAATAACTAAACTTTTCCATTGATACCAACTATGATGAACTAAGTATTTTGCATATATCATTATATTATTTCAAGAATAATTAAACATCAAATTACAGGCCTAGGATCATAAAGTCTAGTCTATTAGAAGACCAGGTACATAAAATTTCAATCATGGGAAATTGTTTTTCTTTATTTATCATCCATTATGAGATCATAACTTCCTTTGAGCCCTTAAACATTCATAGGATAACCTGGGGATTACACAATGGGATGAGCTAAAATTCTAGTAAGGAAATAAACATAAGAATAAATCTTATCACATGGATTATAAGGCATAACATAATGATATAAAAAGGAATTTAACATGATTAAATATAAGGAATAACAACATGGATTCATAGTTATGTGGTAGAAACATAAAATATTAATTTAGAACATGTCAAGGATCATTTATCATAGAGGGGGATGAGTCAAAGCTAACCACCTAGACCATTATACATGACATATCATGAGACTAAAAATTACCCAATGCATTTGAGCCTTAATTGGGATCAACCATCATAACATTTTCATGAATATTTTTTCCACATAAATAATCATATGTGAGAAATCATACATAAAATTAAGGGTTACCCATGGAAAGAATTGGGTATCATACTCATGTCATAAATAATAATAAATGGGCCTATCATAAAAGTGTTCATTAAAGAAAGTAATTAAATTATACATGGACATTAATAAAGGAAAATAATCACATATCATGATTAGTTATGTCATATTTAAGTGATAACATGTAAAAATTGTATTTAAGAAACTTTATAATTAAACCATTTTAGTGTGGTTTAAGGAAAATATTAAAGAGAATTTAAATAAGAAAAGGGAATAATATTTTATATTAAACCAGAAGTCTACCAATAATGTCTTCATAACAAAATGAGTCATTTTAGAAAAATAATATTGTCTCAAAATAGATTATATAGGATACATTAAATTGTGTTTGAATTTGAGAATTTACCTAAAATTGAGCTTGCTTATTGGGAATAATTGAGTTGGAAATATTTTAAAAATATTTATATCTATGAAAAACAAGGATGAATAAAACTTGATAAATTAATTTTAACATATAAAAAAATATATAATTTTTACATAAAAATAAAATAGAATTTAATTTGGGTAAAAAAAAGAGTAACCTGAAGGAATAAGGAAGGTTCGGGTAGAATCCCTTACATTATGTCTAAAGGTGTTCTTCACTTGATCTTAATGTCCTGAATAATCAAAATAGATTCATTTATTAATAAGTAAAGAACCATTTATACATGTAGTTGAATAATTATAACATTATTAAGTCCATTTATGGTCCTTTTTATTGGTTAAGAGATTAAATTTCATCATTTTGGAGCATTTGTTTCATTGGTTTTCATGATCAATTTTCTTGTATACATGTTTGAAAGGATGAATAATGTGGGGGGTAATTATCCATAATTGAAAATATATGTTATTAAAAATATTAAAAATATTAAATTGGCCTTATATATCATTTTTATTTATGTAACGAGGTTGAATCATTAGATTAATATTTAATGTTAATCATTTGGGATTATTTTGGCTGTTTTCGATCACAACGAAATCATTTTGTTTTATAAATTAATATCATGTGTAAAAAAATGATTCCAAATCATTACATAAGATATCAAATCTATATTATGTTGTGTTTAAAACATAATTTTTTTTTCTTACCATCATTGAATATGGTAATGGAAATTGAAAACTTCATTTTCCTTGAATGTGATAAATTAACACATCCCAGATGATGTTTTCATTTTTAGTATAAAAGGAGGGGGAAAGAGAGATGATGGTGAATTTTTCTATTATAAATAAAATATTATAGTATATGTAAGTTAAAGGAGTTATCATACCATTTTTACTATGGGAGGTGAGGAGAGAAAAAGAAAAAAAAGAACTTGAAAAGAAAAGGAATATGGTTTTACCTCTTGATTCCTTCTTCTTAAGAACCTCATTTGGGGATTGGGTTTGGTATTTTGTTAAGAAAAAAAGATATTGAGCTTGGGGGAGGGGATTTAGATGATAATTTATTATAATTTGGGTATGTATTAAGGCTTTAGAGGTTTGAGGAGAAGAGGTGGTTAGGGGTGGTATTTATAGTATAGGAGAGGAGTTTTTTCTTATTATTTTAATTATTAGTTTATTATTTTTTCCCAAGAAAATGAATATTTAGATAATTATATTAAAAAATATTAAAAAAATTATTAATTGTTTGGGATTTTGGTCTTACATCCTCCTTACATAATCTATGACTCTATAAATCTAGTATTTATCTTTTATAAAAAATTATTGTATTTTACTATTCACAAAAATTGAAGTAATTTAAAAAAATAATAAAAATTCACCCTAAGACATTAGAATACTAATTTTTTTATAAATTTAATATCACTTTGGGAAATTAAATAAGGTCTTATATTATTATCTTATAATTATAAGACAACAGAATAATAATTTTTGAATAAATTTTATGAAAACACATTTTTTTTTAATTATTAAATTAATCATAAAATTGTAATTAAATATTTACTGCTTTTAAAAATACCAACAGATAATAAATAATTTTTATGACATTCATTTACTTATATTATAGTATAATTATATAAAAATTTCATTTATATGATTCCAAAATTTTATCTATACTTTATGTTTGATGTTACTATTCAATTTTCTGATTTATTAATCATAAAGGTCACATTACTATTCCAAAGGTCAAGTTACTATTTCATTGGGATAAGTTCCTTAACATATATAAATACCTTATATTTCATTCATTAATCATTTATAAAGATTATATTGTGTTCTTAATGGGATTCTATGTTATTATAATATATGACCTAATTATAAAAATGGGATTTTATTTATAAAAGTTTGGGTCATTATATATTTTGTGTTTGGAGGCTTGTAGAATGTTAAATTCCTTAACATTTTCTTTTATGAAGATGACTTTTTTTATGTTGTCCCATGCATGTTTTATATATAGTTTAGTTTATTATTTTTTTTCTTTATCCAACTAGTGTTAATGCTTGTTTTATGCATTGGATATATCTATTTCTTACTAATTGATATAGGCTAAGGCCTTCTATATTGTGAGTTACACTTACATGATTTTTTTCACCAACCCCTATCCTATTAGAGGCGATCTTAGGTTGGTAATCTTAGCCTATCTCTATCCCAGGTCAGGACTTGGTGGGTAGAATATTTTTATTTCCATTAAATTCTTATGAGTATGAAGAATAATTGTCAAAATATTCCTAATAGGTATCTATATACTATACATTTTGAAAATTTTAATGAATAAATGGAATCTAGGTGTCATAGATTATAATATGAGATTAATTTTTAATTATTTACCCATATGAAATCCAAACTTTGGTAAATAATAAATAAAATTTAACATCTTAAAGGGAAGGTCAAAAGCTAACTACTTATCTTCCAGTTTACACTTATACATTGTAGTGATAATATCATTTATCATAAGCCACTCCTTCTACTTTTCAAGTTATAGGAGATGTGTTATTATTGTGTATGAATCCTTGTATTTATGTTTCACAATCTTATCTCTAGGCATAATTGATAAAATGATACATCCGATATTTGAATCATCCTCCATGTATCTCATATAGGAATCTATTTCACCTTCACTCACTCCTTGAGATGACTGATCAAGAATATGTAATTCCAACAAATAATATAAATTTTCTTATATTATTTTAGTTTACAAGAGACTATACCAGTCATGGAAATTATTACTTGTGAGGAAATTTTATTTTCCTAGGAATTATTAATGTGTTCCCATGGTTTTATTTCCATTTTCCATAATAAATTAAACATTCTTTTAGTACTATATATCGATTACAAATTTTTATATACTAAATTAATTTTATTAGTCTCCCATTATTTTATCAAATTCTAAAAACCCTCATTTTTATCTTCAAAATATTTTATTTCTTAAATATTCAAATGGAAATAATCTATATTTCCCTTTAAATAAATCTAATGAGGGATTCGAAATTTATTAAAGGGGTTTTGTATTGGTTTTTATTACCTTATACATTAACTCTTAATTATTTGATATGTTTATTGGAGTCCAGAATATATTAATATCATATATTCATGTTTCCTTAATTCTTTATTCCATTTTACACCATGTCTTGAAAGAGAAACTACTCTGGATGCTAAATTGGTTAATTAAACAAAAAGAATTTATCAGAACCTATCGATAAATGAAATTATATAGATGTGGTCTAGGACAATAATTTTATCTATGGTTGAATTATAACTATATAAATGGAAGGAGATTACTATAATAATATTTTATTATTTGGAATTTATTTAACTTATGTATAAATATTTTTTATTTTATTCTTCAAATTCTTGTTAATATTATGCATATTTTACATAATTAATTAATAATGTTTGATAATATAATTTATTCATAATGTTGTTTAATATTTTATCATAGAATTATTATTAATTTCTTTTCTTTATGTGACAAATTTTAATAATAAAAAAACCATGCACTGAAAAAATAAATAAATAAGCACACATTGATAGAAATAATATATATATATGATATAAACATGAGATTTTATCTAATGTTTGGTTTATCAAGAAGAGATAAACCAACCTTAACCCTACGGGAAATGAATCTTTGATTAGATACTTGTCTTGAGTTGTATCATTCCTCCATTAACCTGTGTATCTCCTTGGTTGGTTTCTATGTGGATTGGGTTACAAAACATCTCCTCTCACAGGGAGATGCATCCTATACACATGATTACTCACTCACATGTTATAGATACCAGGGGTTTAAGGATACATAAAATAAACCATGGACATTATGAACCATATGTAAAAAAGAGGAGGAGATGATACACATAAAATCATATTTAATTTAATAAAAAACTATCAAAATAATTAAGAAAGTAATAATAATTTAAATAAATATAACACTAACACAATTTGATCAAGATCAGGATCAATCATAACATATATCGAGTACACATTTAATTATTCTAAAAATAATTTTTATTCATTATTATTAAGAAAAATTTACCTGAATTAACAAATTAAAATATTAAATAAATAAATAATTATTTTACCAAAATATTTTTCCCAAATAAAACTTGAGATACCCATTCATTGTTATTTTAAATAAATTTAATACAATTATTTTTTAATTTAAAAGCAATTATGTACAAAATTTGTACTGAAGAGTCCACACAACATATACTTATACTTCTTCATATTTAATTGATTACTATAATTTAACATATACACACCATGTACTAGAAGTGGAACATTTTGAACCTCCCTACATCAGTTTAAATATAGTTGTAGAAGTTAATACTTATAAAACATTCTCTATCACACATAATGTGACTTATGTTCTATATGTTCCTTGTCATATGTTGTCTGTTTAGCTGACATGTATTCCCACATGAAATATCTTGATATACACAATGTGTTATTTCACGAGTATGGGTGGGTAGTCTTTATAATGTGTACGACAACATGACATTCCATAAAGATATGCTACATTTAACACTGGAAATGTATATAATATACATGAAATGTACAATTATTGTTACATGTCATGTAGTTTCATAATTATATAGATAATACTTATTAAGAGTCTATATCAACTCTAGACATAAAAAAATTACTAGGTGTGTAATTGGAACCTAATTACACATGTTACATGAAGTTTATTTCTATATAGACAATGTGTAATTATGACTAGCTTTAATTATTAACATGTTAACCCGATGACCCACTTTTCTTAGTTCCTACCTTGTTCAATTATCATGTGCTACAAGGCATTTAAAACTTGTTACATGATGTCTAATCCACTTATGAATACTCACATGACACTTTTAAAATCACTATTTATACTTGTGTGAGATATCATATATTACACCATGTGTACAACCATCTATATTTCATGTAATTCTCTTATATCTACAACATCCAACTAATAGTCAATATGTGGAATGTATTGATGACACATAATTGATCACATAAATTTTTGTGATTTACAAAGGGTTAAATATGATTGGGTTTTTATGTTATATAATCAAGAAAAATTTTGTGTAATTTTTATCAAATAGTGTGACGCATTGTTGATCAATACATGACATGTAATGAAATTGTGTATTGACCCACATGGTGTGCTGTGTTTATCTTGCCCCATTCCTTATATAGATGAACCTGGATAAAAGATGTGTAATTTAATCTGACACATTGTGTATCCATGTAATATATATAATGTCCTTGGAACCATTTGATAAGACATTTTAGAATTATTTTCATTTTTAACATATTCTTATCCAATAAAATTTTAAAAAATAGGTTATCTAAACATTTATATTAGGAATGAAATTGTAAAAAAATTAAAAAAATAAAACCAACATAGAGAATGATAAAAATAATAATATAAAATTCTAAATTATAATGTGACCAATTTGAAACCACTTGAATGTTCTGAGGTGTGGAACAATTAGTGGGTTAGTTCTCAACAATTTATTTTCATCTTCTTCAATGGATAATATCAGATGAACTTGAAAAAGTCTATCCTAATAACTCTATGAGATGATCCTTCACATTTAATTTATAATTATTTTAAAATAATAATTTAATAAAATGCGATAATTCTACTTGATAAATTAATTTTCTTCTCTTCTTTTTACATCATTTTAGTGGATAATTCATGTCATAATTCCTCTAGTTTTATCCATATGTGTTGCATGAATCCTTGAAAAATCAACTTTGTATTCTCGGATCTGCATGGTGGAACCTAATGCATAATGTTGTTCATCATTAATCAAAATGAGAAAACTCTCTGGTTTTCTATTTTTTATGAGGGAGGGAGGAGGATATTCTCTTCAGGGTTTCAAAGAATATCCAGATTCTCACTATTATGAAAAACATCTCTAATACTCTAAAATGATATAAATTGGAATATATACACATATTTAATATTTTTTTAATAATTTCATAAATTAATTAATCATATATTATATCTAATTTATTCCCTATATAATAATACTAATATTATTATTATATTACTTGACACACACATATTTAATTAACATTTGATAAATAAATAATAAATATTTATTTAAATCATATTAAATGAAATATATCATTTTCATCAGGCCCTTAGATTTTCCCATCAATACTCATAAAAATTTATCATACCATTAATAATAAATTATCAATTAAAGTAAATATTAAAAATTCTCAATGGTTGGTGAAAAATAAAAATAAAACCCACACGCACCTATGGATGATTGAAAATTCAACCTACACCACCACCAAATAAAAAAATATTATTTTTCCAAAATATGAGATTAAATATTTAAAATAATATAAAGCTAGCTAAGTAAATATTTATATATTAATGTATTCAAAAAACTATTGAATAAATACGTATTTTATATTTATTTATTATCTTATGAATAACAGAAATGGCATAAAATTCATCTCATATATTCTAAACATCAGTATTTAGTGACTAAATTTATGTTACTAACATAAATTGAATAATAATATTTTGACAATACCAGAATAATATTTATTCTTAATATTAAATTCAATATAATTTAATTATATTTTGGATACACTTAGTGTGTGACCCTCGAGGCCTCATTCTTAGTATCATTAGGTGAACTTACCAAAAGTCCAATATTAACACATAGAACCAAATCAAGCCATCCCTTGATAATGAACATAAAATCACATTGAAAACATTATTACTAAAAACAAAAATATTTAATATAATCCCATTGTCTCGATATTTCATCAATAAAGATTCATACATGTGTCATTAACCAACATGATTGATTTATTTTTCTTTTACTTAGATGAACTACCTTGGGAATAGATTTTTTAGAAAGATCTGTTTAAATAAAAGTGTTAAAGATATATTCTTCAATAACATAGATGGGAAAAATCCATCATTAACTTATTCCATTAATGTCATGTCACATATACACACTCAATTTCTACATCATTACCATGAGAATATGTCATGAAGGTTTTCATCCATACATGAAATTATGTAATTAATTATAGATATTAATTAAAATATCAAGTATAAGGCCCAATATAAATTTCCATATATAGGATTGTCAATTATCACATAAAACTTACAAAATATTTATTAGTGGGTGTGTCCTCATAACCTCTGTTCCCAGTGGTTACAATGTAAAAAATTAATGAGAAAAATTATCAATTTCTAATGATCCTCAAACACTTAATAATGAAACATAATATATATCCCATCAAGTAGATTTTATTTATATTTTTGGAAATTTTTTTAATAAAAAAACCATTGAATTTTCGGGTTATATTTATATTAAGGAACAAATATAGCCTTTCAGTGTGACTAATACTATAAGGAAATTATCACTTTAATATTATGCCGATGTATAATAATTATGTAAGAAGATACTTATTAATATTATAGTAATAAAATGTATAAAGGTAGTTAATTATTAAGAATCTAATCCAACACTTTTTTCCATTAAAAAATTCAATATACTAACCTAGTACAATGTTCAAAAACTTATCAACAATATGCACTATCTTCAGGAATAAGGGAGCATTTGGTATCATTCATGTAAAAACATTTCTTTGTAAAATAACATTACTAAACATTCATTATATGGTATTTTTATTTCTAAATTACAAATATATAAATAATTTACTATTTTATCACAATTTTATTCAGAAAATATATTTTAAATTTTTTAAAATTTCATAATGTTATATTATTAATGTCATTGTAAAAGAAAAAAACATGAAGTGATTACAATTTATAAAAAACACCTCATAATTTTAGAGTCATAGACCAAATCATATTAATTACTGAACCCTATGTGATTATAAAATTAACAAACCATTTATTCCATTGAGAGGTATTTGAGATCCATTAAAGTAAGATTAACATACAAAGAATAAATATCTATACCACAATATTTGAAATTTCATACTATATATCATTTAGGTTATGTTTAATATAATTAAATGAAAATTTATTATGAAACTCATCACTTGTGACATACAATTTGAAAATAATAATGAATGTTTATTTTTATTTTGAATAAAATAATTTCATAAAACCACTAAATCTTTTGTCAAAAGAGATCTTTTTTTAAGTAATATAGAAACACTTATTATTAGTGATGAGTGTTTTAAGAATATTTTAGTAAAGTTTTGGATTGAGATTCATTCCAAAACTCCCAATATACCTCTATATGATTAAAATTTCTTATTAAATGGGTCCTCTATAGATGATATAAAGGTTGTAGTGTTATCTTCATAGAAATGGTCATTTGAAACTAGGTATGAGTGAAGTGGAAAAGCCCATGAACATGTTCATCTTGTAAAGAATTTAAGTGTGAATACTTTGTTAGTTGTTACAAATAAAATGGATGAAACAACTATGAATTATTTTGTATAACGTAATGATGATATTTAGTAAAAAATATTCTATTTCAGAATTAATATTTTTATAATGTCATGAAATAGGGTGTGTTTCTTCTAATATTTGGTCTTGTTGGTTCATAAAGGAAAATGAGGGTAGATATAAGTGTTATTTCTATATAGAATGATCCTAACAACTTTAAGTACGTTGATGTTATTTAGGATATTCTAAGTGATACTTATAGTCCATTATAGATTCATATTATAGATAAATTAATTAATAGGGGAGCCATTATAAATATAATGGTGTAATATAGTACATTCCCAGAAGGTGATATTTTATAGGCAGTTCTTACTAAGGCCAATGAAAATGTAATTCCGTTTATACATATGAAAATAATGTTAAAAA
The DNA here is from genome assembly GCA_963277665.1 of Viscum album. Lineage (NCBI taxonomy): Eukaryota > Viridiplantae > Streptophyta > Magnoliopsida > Santalales > Viscaceae > Viscum > Viscum album. The sequence continues at coordinate 50,885,013 of OY728161.1, read as the reverse complement.
TGAAGATCCTATAAGAAATTTTTAGATTACAATATATATATTCGAAGAGTATAACATATTATTATGTTTGGTTATGTATAGTTTTTTGAAACTAATTACTTCAGTTCTATAGTATGATACCCAAGTTTATTTCCCTACATTGTTTACCAATTGAATTTTCACCATTAGATAAACTTTTTCTTACATATCCACCATTATATTAAGTAATGTGGTATTAATTATCATAATATAATATTTATACAAAAAATAAGAAACCTTTTACCAAAAAGTGACTTTTTTAAAAAATAAAACATTTATGGAATGAGAAATTCTGGAAAAAACTCAATATGAATTGATATTTTCTGAAATTGTATACATCTTGGAAGGTTTAACCATATTTATAAATGTTTTAAAGAGGTTTCTATGTACCTAAATTGAGTAGTAATTTTGATTTCAATATCATGTATATAGAGAGTTATGAATGATCATTTCTTATAATAATAATGTTATTACTTCTATATACACTATTTATATGGTATTTTACATAGATTATCTGTCAAAAAAATATATTATAGTAGTTCCCACCTATAATAAGAACCCTTAAATACAATGATAGTAATCTTAAAAATATGTCTTATGGTATACATATAATATAATAATGGGGCACATATGATTTATAACTATTAGGTGATTTTGGATCATAATCATTGAGAATTTTTCTTAAGAAGTTCACATGTGGTGATCTCATGTTCACCAAATAATGAGGACTAACCCACCAATAGTACCACCACATGTTTTTCAGGTTATTTGAATTTATGTTATATGATCATGTGTATTGTTATCTCAACTTGAGATCATTTTTGATGCAGATTATATGATCACATACATTGATTAAAGATGTATGTTTTTGTATAGGTATATTATATTGGGTATGTCATTAGTGGCAAGTAATATATTGAATGATCATGAAATAATTTTTCTCTTTTGATTTGTGGATGAGATATATCCAACCCAACAATCCATGATCTTAGTACGTTTATTAAACCATTTCTATTGTAAAAGATGGAAAGTCCATCTGTTATGGTCATTAAAAGAATAAATAATGTTTTTAAAGATGTCGAGACAAGATATTCTTACTATTTTATATAATATGAGTCAAAAAGATTATATTACACAGAGAATGTTCATAGGATAGTTTATCATTGTTATGACCAAACCTTGTCTCTTTAGAGGCTTTGATGTGTTGCTTGAAAACACTCATAGTATGTGAATGTCACTCAATACTATTGAAATCAGGTACAACAGGTTCACACTAAAAGTGGATTCAAAAGTATATAAAATCAAAAATAATTAGAGTTTATAGAATTATGGTCTCAATAATGGGGGTCGATTAATGTCTACGATTGATTGAAAAAAGTAAATTAATAAATTCAATATTATTTTTCTTATAATTATAATTGTTAAATTTATTAAATCTATGTATTTGAAAGTTATTACATGAATATAAGGAAAAATATTATAAACAAATATTTGTTTTTCAAGGGTTGTTAAATTTTATATTGGGAGAAAAATGAGTTAATTACATGAATTGTATTTTGACACATGACATTAATTTTATGTTACAAGTTATAAAAGAATTAGGAAAAATACAACATGTTCACTAGGTCATAATTTTTATTTTGGGATTATTTAAATGTTTAAACATATCAAATGAACAAATTAATTTATTGGTAAGATTTAACCTCCCAATTTAATCCAAATTAAACCCTAATTAAAGTGGAATGTTCTTCCCTAAAATATGAGAGCCTCTAATTCCTCTCTGTCAATCCATATAGTAAGAAAGGGATGTTTTGATCACCTCAATCAAACAACTCATTAATGGATTAAAGAAATATTGTTTTGGAGATCATGAGTAAATGATAAGTGACATAATCACTTTGTTCAATCATCCAAAGCCCAAATATTGAAAAAACAATCTTTTTAAGTTTGTTAAGATGATATATAAGGTGTTGGATTCAATTCTATTAAGCAGTGATATTTGTGGATGATAGGAATACACCTAAATTTAAAAATAAATTGATAGATCATTCTTAATTATTTTTTCTTATTTATTTCACACAATATCCTTGGGCTAATAATCGAGAGTTTCCATAATTTAGATGATGTTACAACATTGATCTAGTGTAAAAAATTAATTTTAATTTTACCTTCTTTCATGATTCTTTTGTATAGCTTATACCAAAAAGTGGTATCAGGGAGATCGTGTGATTTCATAATTAAAAATCAAAATTTCATTTTTATGAATTTACTTAGAGGGTATCAATATGATTCCAATTACACTAAAAAATATTTGATATGAAGTTTCATGTCATAGATATATTCATTAGGTGATCAAAATATATTATTTTGGATTATTTTTAATAAAAAAATAATGAATATTTGAATATTATAATCTCTCTTGTTGTGGTAGAACAAAATAGAATGGTGAACATCACTGGTGTGAGAGGCTTTTCTAAGTATGCAAATGGGTCAAATAATGGGAATTTTAACTTGTATTCATGCACTATAGGAGTAGAAAACATAAAGAATTACCACCCACACATTTCCCTTGGTGCCACACCATGTTGTCATTGGTCGTTAACCATCCTCAATATTCAATCAGTGTATTTATCTATTTTTTTTATCTTGATTGGTGGTACTAACTTGGTTCCACCTACCCAGATCTACGTGTAACAATCATTAATTTTATTAATGTAATTTCAATTTTGAATATGTATTTGTGTTATATTTAGTAATATAGTATAAAAACCATGAACCACATGATGAAACCAACAAAAATTTAATAGAATAATTTGAACATTACATTTAGAAAATAAATATGGAAATATGAATTGAAAATATTACAACGGGATAAAAAATAAAAAATAAGATTACTAAAATATGAAAAACTGTATATGGTAGATCCTCCAGAATAACCACACTCATGAAAAACACATTATAAATGGATAAAAAATAATAATACAATATTCACCATGAAAATGAATATATATATATAAACTTGATAAAAAATAGAACTAAATAAAGAATATATGAATTATGAGGTATTTATTCAAATTAGGGAACCTATATGACCATTACAATTCTAATAGGTAGAATAATCATCTATTCATTATAATAGTATTATTACCATTTGAATAGTAACACAACTACTATGAATAGTAATTTGACCATTATAATATTATCCTTACTAATGGAAGTATAAAATAATATTTAGGTATCTTATAAAATTAAAATATAGAATATTATTATGATGATATTGTTAAAGTCAAAAGATGTGTGGCGCCTGACTTAACCATGTTACCCAATATCTTTTTTTTGGAATTTAGACTATGAATTTTATTCTCACTACAATGATGATTTTATCAAGAAAGGTATCACGATTCCTTTTGGAACTCTATGATGATTTCAATCCGATATGATCTTCAATCAGTTCATGGACTTGTTTCATCCTAAATGGGAGTTTTCCTTTAAGGATGTGGTCTACCAATATTCTAAATGAAAGAATAAATCTATTTATATCCTCTATAGTGATGGGGATCTGAGGATAGAAAAAAAGAATAAGAATCTATTTTGTTAACGATCTTCATGGAATGGATACCTATAAGTATGATCTTCCAAAGATATCCATTTTAACAAAAATGTATGATATATGCTTCTCAATTGTCATAGATCTGAAATCACTTAAAAAATGATTTTATTTATGAAAATTCCATATCATTGGGTGTATTATGTATTAAAAGGTATATAAACTATGTTCCAATATAGATATGAAATTTAGGATTTCACATTTAGGGGGAGATACTGGAAGATGATTATGATTATAAGAGGCTTCTTCCACATTCTTATGGGCAGTAAATATGAGATTTATTCAATGTGAAAGATTGGGAATGTTAATATGAAACCTAGAATTATGAGGATATCTGAATGGGATATTACATTCAATCCATTTAATCAATGAAATTCAATATTTTTTTTAGATTACATGGTTTGAATTGAGAATTTTGGCATCCTAAAAATAATAATAATATATTTTCTTGTATTGTAATTCCCTTGAAACTAGATCATCATACTCTTAAAGGTGAATTGGAATTGTATCTATAAATTTATTTAAATCTATTTTTGATTCCAAGATTCTGTATGTGATTAACTTCACTTCCAATGATCATATACATGATTTAAAGGTAGAGTATGAGTATACACCCCTTTTTGATGTTTTCATAATTACCGGACACACTATTTCAAATTACAGTGTTATTTAGAATCATGTAAAGACACCATATGATGATAATGAATGGAAATATATTAATAGAAATAATAAATCCCAAGGAATTGTCTTGGAAAAATTTGATCCCACAAGAATGTATGACTCATGGAAATGGTTGAAAAATAAAATAAAATACCATTAACATAAATACTACAAGTGGAATGTTTTTGGATGATTTTATTGTTAAATAAGATTTGGAAAATGAGTTACCTAGGCCTTCCACTTCTACTCCTCTTATTAAAAGTGTGAGTAAACTGGAATTATGATATTTGGGGATGAAAGTATTTATCTTGAAATTTTTCATGATATTAACAGATTTGTGGAATCATGGTAGGATGAGAACTTCAATGAAGTATCTAACACACATAAAGATTATGGTGAATGAATAATAAGAGACTTTATAGAAAAAAATGCTACTAATATTCGTGGTTAAAATTGTTACTGAATGGACTTGGAGAATGATCTAAAAATCATTAAGATGATTCTTGAAATAAATCATACATTGATTTTAACTAATTAATGTAAGGCTAATGAAAAATTCCTATAAAAAATACTATATTTCATAGTGAAGGAATAAGAAAGAACTATATAGATCCTCAAGCCAGAAATATGACAAATCAAACTAATCATTATTCAGATATAGATTATGATGTAAAAATACGTATGTCCCCTCCACAACATTAAAGATACTATAAGTTATAATTTACACAAGAAGGGAGGGATTCAGATGACCCTCTATATAGATCCTCTGTGAATTCTAGTGGAGGAACTAATAAAGACATCACATAAGCTCATGGTAATTATATATATGATATCATCACGTGCAAACCTTATAATTCACATAAATATTTAAAAAAGGATGTTAATAACAAGAAGACATGTGCTCCAATTGATAATGTTTCCACTATATTTTTAAATATTTATCTAGATTAAGATAAAACCTATATTATTGGGAAACATAAAACCATTAAAATACTCAATTCCATGTCTAAATAGAATTAAATCTCTGTGGACCACACAAAAGAACATGGAACATAAAAAACTAAGGACAATTATAAGGCTATTTCAATGGAAATTAAATTACCTATTTATAAAATTAATCAGATCAAAATAATATAATAATATTCTCTAGCCTAAGCACACTATATAAGGAGAAATAACAAAGCTTAGGTAATGTTGGGGGAAAATATGTTGTTATAAACAATTTAACCCGGAAAAAAATTATGGTGGAAAAAAGAAAGGGGGATCTAGAACCAAAGACACATTTAAATGAGGATTCTATTAAGGAATTTTTATGGCATGGAAAACCCAAAAACAATTAGTTCTATATAAATCATTATTAATAAGAATTATCCTAATATTATTGGTATTTATAAACCAAGAAGGATTTTTTCTATGAGTATTTATTATTTTGAATATATTGTCTACTATTTTATGAATACTAATTAGTCTAGTAATGTCATCAAAATAATTTATATCTACGATCATTTGAGAACAGATAGAATCTCATATACCAACTAAACAGAAGTTATGGTCACACTCAATTATAATTTCATGGAAATAAATTAATTTTTTCTCTTTCATCTATGATAAAATTGGATACCAAGAAAGAATAGGATTATAGAAGAATATAAAGGCTTTGAAAAGATCAATAAATTGTTCATGGACTCTTCTAGGATACATAACTTCCATTCTTAACCTAGATGAGAGGCTTGGAAAACATAACTCCGCTACCTCAACTAGGGTTTTTAGAGCATGTATTGAGAACCATATCCCGCATGATGTTAACTAGGTGGGTGGAAGATATAATTAAAATAGAAATCACCTAAATAAAATGGTGTCCAATAAATTAGATAGGATTTTTGTCAATGTTGTGTCCCTCTATGTTTAGGCATCCATCAAATTCACCACCATTGCCAAATATAATTCACAATATCACCCTATTTTAAAAAATCATGGCACTAGAGGGGTTAAACCACCCTTTCTATTCAAATTCAACAATGTGTGGACCTTATATCCTAATTGAATTTTTTTGATTAAAGATGCATTGAAATATTTAAATTATAAGGGTGTTTCCATGGATTGTGTTTTAAGCATTGAAACGATTAAGAAGAATGTTATAAGTCTGAATTCGAGAGTTATTTAGTCACATTGATGAAAATGTTTATCATATTGAATCCTTGAAACAAAAAATTCAATATAATGATATTGGTTGTCATTTTTTCATAGGTCTTGAGTTAGAAAATGATGTCACTCATAAAATAAATACCCATTTAAAAATAAAATGATGTATTTAAAGAGAAAACATTAAAGTAAAAAGTCTTCAGGAGGGTAAAAAGAAGAACAAATCCTTAAAATCTTTTAAAATAGTTAGGAAAAAATAGAATCAAGGCTATTCTCAATGAAACTAGGTTTTGTTTTTTGATAAAATAGAGGATTTGGATCTTCATGTGTTATCTTATTACAAGAACCACTTTGATGGTCACAACTATAACATTGATCTAATAGAGTTAAATATTTATTAAGCTTATCAACAAATTGAAATTTTCAAACCTTACTGCTATTCCACATGAATTTTAGATTAAATAATCTATTTTGGGTATAAATTATGGTGTCTCCCCTATAACATATGAGTTCAATAACTCCTTATTTCTGACATTGAGGGAGATTATTCGTTATGTTGTTTGCTGGATTATTAGAAATTTTTTCCAGGGTGGATAGATGAAATGAGTAATTAATGATCAATTTATTACACTCATTCTTAAATTAGATATTGAAAATGGGATTCATATTTTTAGAAAAGTTTCCTTTGTCAACACTATATAAAAAATTATTAGAAAAATTATTTCAAACAGGATTTCCAGTATTACCAATTGGATTGTGTCCCCAAACCAGTTTGGATTCATTAAAAATAGAACTATTCAAGATTTTATTATTATTACTTCTAAATGTATTCATATTTTTAGAAAATATACTAAAGGAGGTAATTCAACTCCCATGGATGATGTTAAGAATGCCATTTATATATTATATTGGGGGTTCATTTTCATGTTTTTAACCAATTTTGGATTTGATGAGATATTTATTAAATGGATTAGAATTATTCTAAGCTTATCACTTATCTCCATGATAATCAATGGATATATAAAGGTATACATTACACTTTCTTGATGATTCAAACTATGTGATACTATCTCATCCATTATTTTCACCATTATAGATGATCACATAAGAAGGGTCCTTGTCCACATGGTTAACTCCAAAAAAATCAATCCCATCAGAGCTTCTAGAGGCCTTTATTCTCCCACTCATTTAATATATGTTGTGTAAATTATACTTTTCAATCAATTTAACAAAATTAACATTAAGAACATCAAAAATATCTCCATCTTTCTGAAAAAGTATCAGGGTAGGAGACTAACTAGAAAAAGTAATTCTTATACTTTGTAAAAAATATTCCTACAATAAGACAAGTGGACATCATTAATGAGTTGTGAATTAGATTTTGTGTGATTATATTAACTTATCATGGTGTCCATATGTTTTGGGGAAAACCACATCTCAGCCATTTTCATACATGTTCAGCTAGATTAGAAATAAGTTGGCTTCCTATAAATGAAATACACTCTCAATAGAAGGTAGGGTCATGCTTGTGAAAGTTGTTATTGTGTTAAAACATGTTAACTATTTTATGGTATTTAAAAGGCTGTATGAACTAATTAATAATATAAAAAACATCTATCAAAAAATTTTCATAGAGTGGAATCATCCTTCAGAGAAGACATTTGACTATCCCATATAAACAATGCTATCAACCTATTGAGTATGAAGGTCTTGGTAACAAAACTATTTTCTAATTAATTTAATCATTAAAGATAAATTAATGTAGAGGTTGATTAATGAGTAGTTGGAGGCACTTTTCTTTCAATTATCTATATTTTTAACTAGGCCCAAAACTGGGAATTTAAAATAAGTGGATTCCACCATTTATCTAACCCTCAAGGATTATTTCTCAATTATTTTCAGAAATTATCACTATATAGACAACCTCAATTCATCCATAATTTTATAGTGAGATAACTGGGAAAGAAAACCTCTTCTTAATACCTTAAACTCTCCTAATCCATCCATTGATAAAACTATGACAATCATGGAAAAAATGGATAATTCCTTAGACATTACTACTAATAAAATAAAGGAAATGGTTTTGAATTACAACTTCATTAATAGGGATGAAACACTATATTGGGATCCTACATCCAATGGGAGGCTCTCAAAAAATTTATTCTATTAGGAGGTAACGTATGGGAATATGAAAACATGGGTTAATGTTTGGAGAAGATTTCAGATGCTCCTATCAATATTCTCCCCTGCATGGAGTTTAATGTATTTAATTCTTCATATTGATGATTTCATATAGTTTTTGGTATTATTATATACATGATATGTTTTTTATTTAATTAACATTGGGATGGAATTGATCACCTATTTTAAGCTATGTTACTACTACATTATGAACATCAGTTACTGATTTCCCCAAATTTATGATTCCTTATAAAGCCATATCCAGGAGAATTGGTCTGTATGTTTTATGTTTCTTATCTCCTAATATTTTATAAACCAATTTATAATAGCCAATTATGATGTTTTTCCTGTGATATAGATGATTGAAAACAAATTGATCCATGAGAATAATTCCTTTTGTCTATAGTCAACTCTGGTGAAAGTCATTACTAATATAGAAAATGAAAATTCTCTTCAAAATGGTTATAATGATATATATATACATTATATTACCATGATTAATAATTTTGGTGTTATAGGAAATTATAATACTCCTGGAACATTTATGGTCATGTGGATCCCATCATTTCCAAGCCAAATAAAATGAAACACAGATGGAGCTTCAAGAGGAAATCCAGGACCATCTAGATATGGTGAGATCTTTAAAAGCACAATGGTGATGTAATGGGGTACCTCTATGACTCTTATGGTATAACCAAATATCTTGAAACTAAAATTATTAGTATAATAAATGTCTTGTATAATAAAAAGTAATGAGGTTTTCTCAACTTGTGGCTTGAATGTGACTCCACCACTATTGTGATTGCTATCAAAAATGGAATTATTCATTCCTCAGGGAGGCATAAAACCACTGGTGTAATGACATGGATTATATTTCATCCATGAATTATATCATCATTCATGTATATCATGAAGAAGAATATGTGGATGATGGGCTTGTAAGAAATGGGGTTACTACTCATAAGTTGACATGGATCAATGACTCACCTGATGATGTTTTATATCTTTTCTAAAAGGGATTATTATAAAAAACATATTTCAAACTTCAACAATTTATCCTTTATTAAATAATGGAGGCTTATCCATTTGGTAAAGTTCTCATTATTCTAAAACAGAATGATACATGTAAATAAATTTTTCAAAAGTACCAAAATAAGTGTTCGTATTTTTGTAAAAAATATATGTTTTATTGTCCTATTTATAAAAAAAATACGGAATTAAAGTAATGTTTATTTTCATAAAATGGGTTTATAAATTTATACTATGTTGTATTAATTAATAATATAAAAAAATGAGTGATTAATTAAATTTTTAAAAGGTCATTAAATTGATCATAATTTTGGAATTGGCATTTTTAAAATAAATAAGGATTTTATTTAAAAATTAATTTTCTAAAAATTAGAAAAATATTTCAGAAAATGGAATTCAATTTTGGAATCTACACATTGAAATGCATTTAGAGTAATTTGTTATTTTTATTAAATAGTGTATTTTTTGACGAATATTTTAATATGAAAAAACATGATATTTAACATTATAAGACAAATAAATAAATATTTGAGTTATGGGTGATATAATAACCCATTAATTTTAACTCATATGACTTCATATATCCATATAAATCAATACAATTGGTTGTATTTAGAAACAAATGTCAAAATAATGAATATTATAATAACAAATACCCATCTCCTCCACTTATAAAGGCCACCCCTAATAACACATTCCCCTAAAAAAATTTACGAATTAGAGATAGAAAAATTTAGAGACACTTTTTTTTCTTTATAAGACTTTGTAATAAATTAAGAAATATTTTTAGAGTCAGGAATTGACATGAGACAATATTTCATGGCCTGATGAGCCCATAATTATTTTTATAAAAATGTTAAATATATTTTATATCATGTGCACACAATTTTTTAGAAATAATGGTATATATATTGGAATAAGTACTAAATAAAAACATGAAACCATAGTTGAATCTAGAGAATGAGATTTACCCAAGACGCGACGTAATGTTGGTTGGCACAAGATGTTCAGATGAGGGAGCAATTGGCAGGTGTGTTAAGTGAATTAATTTATTAAAAAAATTTAATTATTAAATTTATTCCCAAAAACGATTTTTAATCCTTTCGTAGCCAATGGAGAAAATTATAAGGTTTTGCAACATAACAGTGGGATTTTTGAGAAGAGTTTCCATTTATCTTCATTGGAAGATCAAGATCAGACAACAATCGATGACCAGATTGTGGTGGTTTGATAGACAATGAATGCATTGGATCTTTCCCATTATTTGGAAGAATTTCCCTTAATAAATAATGATCCAATATCAAGATAGGGCTTATAAATTGTGGTTTTCCAACACATTGATTAAATATTTTAAGCATCAATTTTATTTTTCTTTTCATTCAACATTTTTACACCCATGACATGATCCATATTGAATGGATAGTTTGTTTAATCAATTGTTATTCTTCAATTCCAATCCTTCACACCAATTATTAATGATTTTGAAATTTTTACAATAGAATTCATTTCCAAAGATTGATGCACATTTTTTATTATTAAATTTTCCTACCTATTCTTTGTGTTATTTGTCATTGCTCTATCGGGCCACACTTTAGCATTGTCAAGCAGGTCTGAACAAGATCAGACCATTGGATTTGTTGTGTAAGTGCGTACAAAAAACGGATCAATGATTTGAGGATAGATTGGGATATAATTAACATGATAATCTATATATTAATGATCCAGAGTGGAGATGATGATGGGTGGCGTGTGGGAGGCTCTACGGCAATGTACAAGAATTTTTGATTCCTAATTATCTTCCATCAGATTTTGGAAATCAATGGTCCATGATTGTTACGTAATTTTTGGCAGAATCCATGTAGTAAAATTTTTGATTTTACATTAGGAGATATTAATCTATAATATGCATGGATAACTGGTTATTATGAAATAATATAGACTACATGTTATGTTATAGGATGAACACACACCATGTAGTCCCCCATCTTTGGTAGTTAGGGTTGTAAGAAAAAGATAAGGATTACACACCATGTGGCTAGGCCACTTGATGTGTGACCCACCTCAAGATTATTGGTTGTTTTACAACTACACATAGCTTGGACTCCATGAGGGAGGACACTTCGTGTAAAATAGGAGTACACAAGAACAACTTGATGGAAACATACACAAATAGGGGCACACGACTCAACCCCAGAGGCCAAGGCCTGTTACTCGACAGTACTCTCGCCAAATGCCAAAGAGAAAGAATCTTAGAGGGTCACACACTAAGTGTTTCTGGTCAGCTCAGTTAAATTATATTTGAATTTAATTAATAAATATTATTTTCAAGACAATGGAATAATTTTATTCAAGTTAAAATTATTTCATAAATTAAATAAATATTTATTCACCGAATTTTTGGTAAAATGTATTTTTTTTAAACATTTGATAAATATCTATTTACTAGTTTGTAAATAATTTCTTTACTTTAGACAATAAATTATTTATTTCTCTATTTGGGTGTTCATCAAATGGATGTGGAGTTCAAGAGGAACAAGTCCAGTTTGGTAGTGAAATAATAATTTGAAAGATGATAAATAATTATTTAACCAGTTGACACAAATTAAAATAGCTCTGCTATTATTTTGTTATGGGGAATTTTATTTATAATTCCGTTTTTCAAAAGTTTGTGAACCATAAATAATGACGTAGTATTATTATTAATAACATGGGTTTTATCTAAGGTTATAAATGTATTTAATTACTATTATGAAAATAAATATTGTAACTGAAGCCCTATGTTAATAAATAGACACATATTTTTGTTGTTCCAAGTATCAAACCACACACCCGATGAATTGGGAATTGCTGTGCTAAAAAGTTTCTCTCCCAAATACTCTTCCTACCCTCTCATGAACGAGATACATTATTCAAGGAAAAAAACAAGATATCAAGAATGATCAATAGAAGACACTCACTTCACCACGATAGCACCCGAAGAATGAGAGGTGTTGATCAGATTCCATCAGAGCACGTGCGGATCAACACTAGAGAGATTTTAGTTGGGATCCTTACAAGAGAAACAAGATAACCTAGAAGGGTCATTATGGGAAATCAAAATCATCAATGAAGAAGATACCAAAGACCACGGTATTATTTTCTGTATGAAATTAAATAAATTAATTATAAAAATGATGTGCACGATCCTCTCTAAAGGTTTTGGGGCACTTCCTTCTGTATCGAAATTTTTTATTCTATTCTGTGGAGACTATCATTAATTATCTTATTAATCCTGGAATAATCATTGATAATGATAAAAATCAAATTTGGGTGCCAGACCAACTACGCTTCTGCTGCACATGGAACCTTCTATGGGTGTTAGAGGAGTTACATCATAGTTTATAATTATTTAAATATTTCGTTGATGATTTATGAATTTAATTATTTAGTTGTTTCAATTCTATTAATCATTTTGCAAATATGAATCTTAAGATCTATTCTTCCTCTTTCATTTCTCATTCACCTTACATAAAAAAATATTTTCTTTTAATTTTGTTTAAAATAAAATATAGGATCTCATCTAGAGGTTCCAAAGGATCCTGGCCATACAACACCATAATGCACAATGTGTATTCTGCACTACATAGCATGTAGCCAAGGTTAATTTCACCAAGTCTGGTCCAACAAACCCCACCGTGTAATTGGTGGTTTTCTAAGTTTTAATGACTCTGTGTGTTAACCCGGAATAGGTAGAAAGTGGTTTCCAGATTACATGCCATGTGGACCCCTGGACACGACATGTTGTCCCTTTCAGGTTAGGGCTGGATTGTGTACCCCTTACATAGCTTTCCTGGATGGAGACTATGTAATAAGGTACTACACGGTGTGTAACCCACTGGACACGCCATTTACTCCAAAGATTTCTGAAGTACACTCACACGTCGTTTCCTCGGGTGTGTACATTGGATAGATAGTGAAAAATAGTACACACCATTTTGTTAGAACCACATTCCATGTACTCATCCAAATTATGCAGATTTATTAAAATATATTTTTATATTATAAAAACCCTTGAGATGTGTACCATAATGCGGACATAAATTAGAGGCACAACATGTGATAGGTATTTTATATGCTTGTGTTTAATTAAACATTTTCATAATGTTCATTTCTACAGAATGGGTAGTAATGAATAGAAATTCACCGGGTTGCCTCCAAGGTATAAGTTACTTACAAAGATAATTTTAAATGAATTTATTTTTTTAAAATTATGATGGATTATAATCTCAAGGAAATTCAGAAAATGTTTTAAGATAAAAGTATTGATTAATTAAAGATGATAATTAATTGATTAGAGCATGATTTATCTTAAACAAGAATAATTAAAGAATTGAATTCTAGTTTTATTTATGCTTAAATATCGTTTCATGTATGGATGATCATGAGCTAGACCAAGACCTTTGTATATGGTTGGTTTCTTTTAATTTATTTATTTATGTTCAATTTGTTATCATGTGAGTCTTCAAATCATTAATATGTAGGGTCTATGTGCCCATGGTTTCTTTGATGTAAAACCCATTTTTATCCCTCACTTGCATGTGGGTTAAAAAAGGAATATGTAATTAATGGAACTCCCATGCTAATTGAGGAGGTTCAATCTAGATCCGAGATGAAACCAATCCTAGTAGATACAGAGGTGGATAGGTGGAAAGCTGTAAACATGAACCCATAAGGTTCAAAATGTTTATCCCTTATGTCAGGGATAGTTTATCAACCACTGGTTAAACCAACCATCAGAAAATATCAAGATCTTTCCCATTATTTTATTTCTGTTAGTTTCATGTTTTATCATTATGGATGTGTTTTCATGGTCACATAATTAATGAATTAAACAAGCATTCTAGATGGAACTAAAATAAACCAGACTTATGTGTAAATATTATCAAGATATGGTTAATAACTTAATTCCACTTAATATTAACAATCACGTGATACTGATAATAAGCAATTCACACATAAGATATTTAAATCCGTTAAATAAAATATTTAGTTAGACCAAGCCTTCCATTACTTGATTAGGGAAAAAACTCAATAAAAGTATGTGTTTGACCAACCATCATTGAGACACTTACTTTTATACAAGATTCCCTAATGAAAAGTTTTAGGTTGAATTAACCATATTAAATCATGAAGAGTATCCCTATCTAGACTTGTTGTAATATTAGAGGAAAGAGTTGTAGAAATCCAAAATTCAAGATTTCAGGACCGGGGAGTCCACTCTACAGATCAAGGAGCTGGAAACCTACAGTTGGAAAAGACATGCCTACCTAAATACCTTATAATATCTTGACCAAACCTTGTTGGGGTTATGAAAAGGTGAATATGAATCCTTTCCACTAGAATGTCATGGAAACAATACATTCTTAGTTAAATGGTGAGGTCCATTGGGACTTGATAAAATGGCGGGAGACTTAATAAATTTTTTTTATCATAAAATGTAATCATGAAAGTATTAATGATCTTCTCTTTTAATTTCAGAAAAAAATTATAAGATCACCAACCACAATATCCCAATGATAAATTTTGGATAAATACAACATTCTCACCATTAGTAACTTCCATGAATGGTTTATAAGCCTTCAGGTTATCCTAATCCATGAAAGGAAGTCTTATGTGATGGAGTCAACATTACCTGATCCACCTTCTAAAGAGTATAGTGATGAGGATTTCATGGTCTATGAGAAACATATGAAAAACACAGTCGACATTAAATTTTCAATGCTTTCATCAATGTCTCGTGAGCTCATGAAGTCTCATGAAAACAGGGACGCTTATATGATGCTTGAGCACCTTCATGGTATTTACTAGGAGAGAGAATGATAAGAAATGTTTGAGATATCTAAGGCAATCTTTAAGATTAATCTTGGAGAAGGTGCCTTAGATGGGCCTCATTTAGTCATGCTCATTGGCTACATTGAGCGCCTATAGGTTCTAGGGTTTAAACTCCCTGATGAACGGGGTACTGATATCATTCTTACATCATTCCCTCAGAGCTTCTCTAACATTGTTGAAAATTTCTATATGAAAAACATTGAGAAGTCACCATATGATATTCTTATCCTAATTCACCAAGTGAAAAAAGATATGAAGCATGAAAAAACTTCTGTCCTTATGGTGAATAAGAAGAAAGGAAATACAAAGAGCTTTAATCCCAAAGCTTCTTTATTAACTTCCAAGAAAAGGAAGATAGAAGGGGAGGCAAAGGAACATGAGGATGTTTGTTTTTCATGTGGTATGAAGGTCCACTGGAAGAAGAACTGAACCTAGCCTAAGAAGCAAGGGTAAGCTTTATGAGCATTTGTTATCGAATGAAATATATATGTTTCTAAAAATTTGGTATTAAATATAGCTTTTGGTACTCACATATGTATCCAAATATAGGAACCAAGTAGATTTAGGTAGATTTACCAAGGGGAGTTAGGTCTATAAGAAGCCAACAGATCCAGACTTGCTTCTATAGCTATCAGGGATTACCACCTCACGTTGCCAACTGGGATGATCTTTGTGTTAATAGGTTGTTATTATGTACCTTCTATTACTAAAAACATTATTCCTATATCCGGATTAGATACAGATCAATTTTTTTCAGATTTGGAAATGAATTTTTCTTCTTTTTCAATGATAGATTTTTTTTCATAGGGCATAATTATACAATGGTCTTTACATGTTGTATTAAACAAACAAATTAATTTAAATCTATAAAAAATATACTTCACATGACTCATACCATCCCCAACTTCAGCATCACCGAATAGGTCATAAAAATGGGAAACACTTGATAATGTTACATCAATATGTACATTTAGATTCTTTTGAATTAAAACCACTTTGCGTATTTCATGCATGTTTACATGAAAAAATGACCAAATCCCCATTTTGTTGGAAAGGTGAAAGGGTGAAATAACTTCTTGAATTGATTCATACCGATGTGTGTGACCCATTTCTAGTTGAATAAAGGGGAGGGTTCTCATACTTCATAACTTTTATTGATTATTTTAGTATATATGAATATATATACTTAATTAGGTATAAGTCAGATTCTTTTGATAAGTTCAATGAATAAAAGAACGAAGTTGAGTACCTTCTGGGTATGAATATTAAGAAAATATTCTCAGACCGAGGTGGAGAATATCTTAATCAATACTTCATTGATTACTTACCGGAGTTTGGGATCCTATCCCAAATCACTCCTCCATACAGGCCTTAGTGGAATGGTGTGAGCTAAAGGATGAACCACACCCTATTGGACATGGTGAGATCAATGATAAGTCATGCGAGTCTTCCATTATCCTTTTGGGGATATGCGTTACAAAAAATGGCACACATACTAAACCAAGTACCAACTAAATCGATAAATGGTATTCCATATGAGTTCTGGAGTGGAAGAAAAGCCATGTTATCAAATTTACATGTGTGGGGTAGCGAAGCATTTGTTAAGGCCTCTTTAGGTAACAAACTCACACCCCGAGGCACAAAGTGTACCTTTATATGATACCCCAAGAAAATAAGGGGATATTACCTATAAATACCCTTATAAAAAAAGGTTATAGTGGAAAGTCATTCCATATTCCTTGAGAGGGAGCACATCTCCAAAAGAGATAGTGGGAGCGAGATAGACTTCGATGAAGTCGAGGCTCAAGGTACACAAGAGTTGGTACAAAAACATATTCCACAAATCCCCATGGAAGAAGAATCTATTCCGGAGACACAAGTAATGTATAGGAGTACAATAGAGGTTAGATAATAGGAACGGTACATGTTTCTAGTTACTAATGATGGTGACTCATTATTAGTGGTTAATAATGATCCTCAAACCTACAAGGAAGAAGTAACTGGCACTGACGATGCCAAGTGGAAAGAATCCATGAATTCTGAAATGGATTCCATTTTCCAAAAACAAGTCTGGATTTCAGTAGATCCTCCAGTTGATGTAATTCCTATTGTTTGAAAATGGGTATTCAAGAATAAACTAGACATTTAAGGACATGTTAGTGCCTATAAAGAAGGAATGGTTGCAAAGGGGTTTAAACAGGGTCAAGGAATTGACTGCGATGAATCTTTTTCACTAGTTTCAATGATGAAATATATTAGAATTATACTTTCCATTGTGGATTTCCATGACTATGAGATTTGGAAAATGGATTTCAAAATAGCCTTCCATAATGGGAACCTTCTAAAAGATGTTTAAATGAAACAACTAGAAGGGTTTGTGAATCTAAAGGATTCCAATAAGGTATGCAAGTTGCAGAAATCCATTTATGAATTAAAGTAATGATCCTAGTTAGGGATCATTATTTTTGATGAATCCATGATAGAATTTGGATTTATTAAGAATGAATTTGATCCTGGTGTCCATAAAAAATTTAGTGTGAGTGTAGTCATTTTCCTAGAAGTATTTGTTGATGACATATTACTTATTGGAAATGAGATACTAGCAATACAATTTATTAAGGCGTAGTTGAATTAGGGATTCTCCACAAAGGAATTGGGTGAGGCAACATATATTATTGGGACCATGATCCATCGTGATAAATCTTGGAGATTTATGGGACTATGTCAAAGTACATACATTGATAAGATACATAAGAGATTCAGTATGTAATAATCTAAGAGGGGATTGTTTCCAGCATCACATGGCATTCCTCTTTCCTAGAAAATGTGTCCTCAGACACACGAGGAATGAAAGATAATGAAAAGGACTCCATACACATAAGTGATTGAGTTAGTCATGTATGCCATTCTTTTTACTAGGATGGATGTCTCCTATGCATTGAGTGTGGTAGGAATATATCAAGCTCACCCAGGTGACCATAATTAGATGGAAGTCAAATCTATCCTAATGTATCTGAGGTGTACTAATAATATGTTCCTGGTTGATGGAGGAGACTAGAAACTAGTCATCAGAGGATAAACAGATTCTAGTATCCAGAAAAATCAAGATGACATGAAGTCCCTAATAGGATACATCTTCACTTTGAATGGAGGCGCAATAAGCTAGAAGAGCTCAAAGTAGAGTGTGGTCGTAGATTCAACAGCAGAGTCCGAGTATATCGTGGCTTCGAAGGCAGCTAATGAATTATATTGGATGCGAAGCTTCGTCTAGGAGATGGATGTGATACCTAGCAGTAAAGATCCCACCACACTGTACTGTGATAAAACTATAGCAGTGGCTCTCACAAAATATCCAAGGTCACATTAGTGGACAAAGCACATACTTCATAAGTATCATCTCTTGAGGTATTTTTCTCACATAGGTGAAGTTGCAGTAAACAATAATTACAGAGAAGACAACGTAGAGGACCCCTTGACTGAATCCTTGAATTAGCTAAAACATGATCACCATGTGAGTTCTAGTAGACTGAATGTCATAGGCAATTGGATCTAGTCCAAGAGGGAGTTTGTAAGAGTTGGTGTCCTAGAACCAACTAGTTTTACTTTGATTACAAGGATATTTAATGTATTTAATTATTAGACATCTTATTACATATTGTTCATTGTTCTGCATGACTATGATATAATAATGTACAAGAGTATTTGTTGTATTGATATGGTCATGGAAGTTTCCAACTATGACGAAAACCTTAAAATTCTATAAAAATATTCTAAAATATAGTTCTACAGTTGGATGACATACTATGATGGGACACATAACATGCAAACTGTCAGGTTTGAGTACTCGTAAGTAGATGAGACTTCCTCTCATTAAGTTCACACTTAGTAATATCCAAGATAAGAGATTATAATAACATAACCACCAGAAGAAATTCCACATGTTAGGGTGTCAATAAATATTTCTATCTACAAGAATTTTTAGTGATCCTTAGACTTTTATATTATCATTAATATGTTTCATGACTCATGCACTTTGATTCACTGATGAAAACCGTCACACAGACAGTTGATGGGAAGTAGGGTATGATGGGTGCATCATGAGTGGAATTTTATTATTGGGTAAGTCGAGGATGGAATTTCCCCTTAGATTTATGTAACTTGATAACTTGACCCTTTGATTGAAATAGAACCATCACACGAAATTTCATGTCCATGGTGTAACAATATGTTTATTTTAGGTAGTCAAACAATGATGTATCAAGCATAAAAGTTGATGACATTATCATGAAACCTTCATGATAAGATATTATGACAAAGGGTTTATATTACATAGTGAGAATTCATATGTGGATGTCATTGTTGAGACTTTATGTTCTTTCTCTAGGGTGGCTTAACACATTGCTAGACAGTACTCTTGGTCTTTAGGAAAGCCTGCATAATGCCAATGAGAATGAATCCTATAGGGTCACAAACTATGTGTTTCTGGTGGTCTCAGTTAAATTCTATTTGAATTTAATTAATAAATATTATTCTCAATAAAATGGATAATTTTATACAAGTTAAAATGATTATATAAATTAAATAAATATTTATACACTAAATTGTGGGTAAAATATATTTATTTATTTTATTGAACATTTGATAAATACTTATTTACTAGTTTGTAGATAAAATATTTATTTACAAGAATAAATTATTTATTTATTTATTCAGGTATTCAATAAATGGAAGTGGAGTTCGAGTGGACCAAGGCCATTTTGGTAGTAAAATAATTATTTTCATGATGATAAATAATTATTTAACTAGGTGAAACAAATTAAAATAATGCTGGATTTATTTTGTGATTCTGAATTTTATTTATAATTCCGTTTTTCACAAGTTGGATCACCATAAATAATGACGTGGTGTTATTATTAATAACATGAGTTTTTTCAAATGTTATGAATGTATTTAATTGCTGTTACACAATTAAATATTGTAACTGAAGCCCCACGTCAATAAATAGACACACAAATCTATTGTGCCAAGTTCTGAACCACACTCCCGGTGAATTGAAAATTATTAAGCAAAGAAATTTATCTCTCAAATCTGATTCCCAACACTCTCAAGAACAAGAGATGGTCTTTAAGGCTGAAGAAAAAGCAATCAATAATGACTGACACAAGACACTCACTTCATCACGCTATCACCTGAAGAACAAGCGATGTCGATTAGAGGCCATCAGTGCACATGTGGATCACCACTAGAGTGATTCTAGTTTGGATCCTTGGAAGCACAAAAAGATAATCCAGAAGGGTCATTCCGAATGATCAACATCATCAACGAAGAAAATACCAAAGATCCATGTATTATTTTCTTTATGAAATTAACTAAATTAATTATAAACATGATGTGAGAGATCTACTCTAAGGTTTTTGGGACTCTTCCTTCTTTATATATATCATCGATTCTTTTCCATGGAGACTAACTTTCATCTATGTATTGATCCCAAAATAATCATTGATCATGCTAAAAATTAATGTTGGGTGCCAGACCAACCACGCTTTCGTTGTTCCCAAAACCATCATCTAGGTGAAGTCATATGTTATGTTACTCCACACACTTATTGTGTACCCCATTTTAGAATCTTATACCTCTCATATATCCTTCATTTGGACTTGTAATTTGTCCCATGGGTATCATATACCCAGTTTTCACCATTTAGTATTCCATAGTGGTCATCATAGGGTATTTTGATATATGATGAGAGATAACAAGAGTGGTAACCCCTTATAGACTAGGTCACAGGTCCTATATCTACTAAGTGGTACCCTCATGTTTTATCAGGACATGGGTCCTCTACCTACTTAATGGTGCCCCCATAAAAAAGGGCATGGGTCCTCTATCTACTAAGTGGTACCATCCTGTTGTATCAGAGTATGAGATCATTACATACAGAGTAGTATCCTTCTGTTGTATCAGGTCATGAGCCCTCAACCTGTTAAATAGTACCCCTTATGGAATAGGTAATGGGTCACCTATCTAATGAGTTATACCCTCATATTTTTTCAAGAAATTAAACTTATACCAACTAAGTGGCACCCTCTTCTTGTATCAGAGCATGGGTCCTCTAACCACTGAATGGT
The DNA here is from genome assembly GCA_963277665.1 of Viscum album. Taxonomy (NCBI): domain Eukaryota; kingdom Viridiplantae; phylum Streptophyta; class Magnoliopsida; order Santalales; family Viscaceae; genus Viscum; species Viscum album. The sequence goes on along the minus strand of OY728161.1, from coordinate 50,863,380 downwards.
ACCCCCCTTACAGACTAGGGGTGGGTCCTCTACAAACTGAGTGGTACCCTCCTATATTATTTGGACATGGATCCTCTACCTACTGAGTTCTACCCCCCTACATACTAGGGAGCGAGTCCTACACCAACTAAGTGGTACCCCCTAGCGCACAAGGGAATGACTCATCTACTTGAATATTGTTCATCCATGACTTTGTGACATAGTTGTGAGGTGTGGGTCCTCTATATAGTCACTTATATTTACAGTCATGTGAGATATTGGGCATCAATCATGGACCTTTAGATCTATTATAAGACTCTTTCCTGAGCTAGGATATGATATGGATATGCCCTTTTTTTCTCTCTACTGTGTTTATTACATGAGTATATATATATATATATATTCATTTTTATGGGTTTTCCCCTCATTATTTGGGTTGAGATGACTAATTCTATGTTGTATTTTATTTCTCCCTCTTCATATTTTGGGGGAATCCTAAAAGGTATGTATATAATCACCCCTGCATGGGATTTTCCCACACATTTCAAGTCATATGTAGATTACATGTAGGATGGATGTGATTTTAGTGGAGAATAGAGATACTTGGGTGCATAGATCGAATACAGTGGTCGGTCATGGAGATCAGGAGTTGGCCTCTCTCATCTTTTATTCTTTTATAGTTATTTTTAGGATGGTATATCTATTTTAGATGGGAAATTGTTTTTACAGTTACTTTTCATATTTCCCCATCACACGATATTTTATTCCCTAGAGGTTATTACATAAAAGGTTTTTTCTCTAGATATTACTGTCTTTTATTTTTTTGTTCTTCTTTACTTCTGTATGGAGATGGTTTTGTGTGTGTGTCTACATGTAAATTAGTTAATATACTCCCATTTTAGTTATTCGATTTAGTGATTATCTCTATCCCCTATCCTAGAGAGGTAGAATTTGGGTAGTTATGGCTCGACCTTCTACCAGCTAGGCAAGCCTCATTGAGTCAGATCCTGACAGATTGGTATCAGTGGTGGTTCAACCTTAGGATAGTGTTTTTATTTACACCCATTCCAGGTTTAGTTGGAAAATTTGGGAAATAATGTCAAAATAGTCTTGAGTATTGCTTTAGGTCTAGTGAACCCTGTGTTGGTGAATTAGCCGATGTATCCATTCAACAGGACTCAGACAACCTTCTTGTCGACTCCGCATAAAAAGACATTATTTTCAGGGAATATTGGTTTATATATCACATAATATTGAGTGTTTTTAATATTCTTCTTAATTCAGATAACCGTATATACATTCTCATCTAACCATTGTAAATCGTGATTAATTTTATGGATTCCTCCTTGAAGATAGCCAGCCAAGTTACCGATTCCATATTGTGAGATGATATAATGTGTGGTGAAGCCTTTATTCTAGGGACATCTCATGATATCTTTCCTCTAAGAAGACAGGTAGTATTACCACTACCTTTCGAGTAGTAGATTATACTATTATACTAGGATGAGGATGATCATAATCTTTGTGAACTCTGTGAGTTCTAATGAAAGGTCCAATGAGGTTTCATGGTGATCCAGATCCCCAGGCAGTGGAGGATTGTCTTGAGTTAGTGATATGAGTTTTTATACATGTGTGGACACAAAATGATCATATGGTTGCATTGGCAGCCAGTCTTTTCCATGGAGAAACTGAGAACAGGTGGAGTCTAGTCACGTAAATACCTAATGAGTTGGTACTCTATGGTCTAACATCCAGTATCTATTTTATTATGAGTAAAACCCATCATGCTTGTTATTAGTTCATATCTAGGATATTTTTTAGTATTTTTATGGAGGAATGAAGTTTAAGAGTATTCCATTAGGTTTACATACCTTATATGGTACCCCCTCAATAAGATTTTGGATGGTAAAATTCATTCACAAATGTTTAAGTATGGTATCTACAGAGAAATTTGTTCTAGTATGGTACCCCTATGCATTAGAAAAAATTCTAGAGTTCTAGAGAAGGTGTTGGTGAGAGAGATATTCATAACTGAGGGTCTACATGCAGCTGTATCAGGAAGTGTGTGTCATGGGGATGAGTAATTAACAGTATCTAGTTGATGCATTTCTTTAAGATCTTAGCATATGAAACTTTGACATGGCCGTAATCAGGCACTTGGTCAAATGGATCAAGGAAAACATAGAGGACCAAGGTCATCCCAAGAGGGGAGATTCTATTTATGTGATGTTAGAGGTCACATGCCATGTGATTTTTTGACCTGATGTGTTGATTAGGATGTGAAGGTACCATATGGACTACCAAAGTAGAGGAGAAGTTGTGATCACAGATCTCTTAGGTGAGGCTAGGGAAACCCCTAGGGATGTGGAGATGATAGAGGAGTAGGATTTGATCCATGAGGAGGAGCTATTGGTTCTATATGACATTATGAGATCCTTCCACCAATACCACTAAGAAATCCCACATCATGCTTAGGGAGCTGCCAGTCAGGGCTTTAGGCAGCTGCATGCTTTGGATGCTTATGACTCAGTAGCTCATGATATGATTAATGGAATGAACATTGTTTATTTTACTATAGTATTAGTATTATTATATGTATTAATGATTCATTACTTTATCTCCTTTATTTTGGTGTGAGATTTGGATATCCCAGTTGAGACTTTAGCCTTGAATCTTTTCCTTGAGGTTCCTATAGAGATTTTTTCTTTGATATCAGTTATCATACACTAGTGTGAGCTACCATTTAGTGTACAGAGTTTTTATTGGGACATATTGGTTATCATGATAATAACTTATGGATTTATATTGGGTATGGAATGATTTTCCATGTTCCAAGAATAGATTTATTAACACTATAGATGAGTCAGATGCCTTCAGATAGATGTGATGATATTCTCTTTGGTAGGAGAGATAGATATCATGGATGAGAAATTGGGTATTGTGGGAAAGAAACTACAACCCACCTCCCATCAATTGGGGATTTTATCTGTTGGTGTAATTGGATCTTTATAAATTTGGGTTCCTTCAGTCGTGGAGAATTATATAGACATATTCCCCAAGGATGGTCTGAGACTTGTTCTAAGGTAGGAGATATAATTTTTAATAGTTTTGAACCATGATACCACTTCTATATATTTTTTGGAATAACATGTCATCCCTACCATGATCCGAGATCTATGAGTGAATTTGGAGGACCTTTGACAGAAGGGTTTTATCAGACCCAGTGTGTCCCCCATGGATGCTCTGATGTTGTTCCTTAAAAATATAGAAGAGAGATTGTGGTTTTGTGTTGATAATCATAAAATGAATCAAGGGATGATAATGAAAAAATCCATCTTTATGAGAATAATATACCTCTTGGATCAATTTCAGGGCTCAAGATGGTTCATTAAGATCAATATTTGATCTATCTAGCACCGGTTGAGGGTTTTCATTGTTGATATTCTGATGATGGAATTCTGACGTATCTATGGACATATTGTGTTCCTCAAGATGCCTTTTTTTTGTGATGAATGCTCTTTGGTGTTTCAAGATCTTATGAATAGAATTTTCTATCCATACATCAGCCAATTTATTTTTCTCTTTATTTAATACATAATCATCTACTCAAAGTTAGAGGAGGAGCTTGAAGGGAATTAGAGGATGGTCTTAAAATTACTTTGAGAGCACTAGATTTAAATAAGATCACAAAGTTCCAGTTTTGGATCCATGAGGTTCGCATTATGGGTAATTTCATTTTTAATAATTGATTAACTATGGAAATGAAAAAGATTCATGAAGTGGTTTCTTAGGAGGCACACAAGATCAAGATAGAGGTGCAGAGCATTATTATCTTGGAGGGGTACTATAGGAGTATTGTGGTAGGCTTATATAGTATTATATACCCTTTGAGCATCCTGATGAGGAAAGGATAACTATTTACCTATACTGAGTAGTGTGGGGGAGACATTGAAGAGTTGAAGATGAGGATAACTAGTAACCTTATTTTGAGACTACTGGAGGAGGACGTGGAGTACATAGTATATTGTGATGCCTCTAAAGATGTGACCAACTGAGTATTGATGTAGAGGTAGTATATTATCACATATGGTTCAGGGCTGTTGAGACCCCATGAGTAGAACTAAATGAATCATGACCTGTATTCAGTATTAGCGGTCTTCACTATGACAATTTAGAGTCATTATATTCTAAAATAGTGATTTTTTGTTCACCCATACCCTCAGAGTCTCGAGTATGTATTCATGAAGAGATATATAAAAATAATACATAATAACTATTTGGAGTTCCTAAAAGACTATAAATTTAAAATATTATATAATTTTCAGAAGGAATACATGGTGGAATATAACCTCAGCAAGAACAACTGTTATCATTTAGTGGAGGATGTGTTTGGGTAGTTGGCTTCCTTTCAGATGACCCTCGTGAAGGAGTGTGGTGAAACTTATCTTTAGTCGATGGTGATGAATCCTTTTATTATCTAGAGTGTGAGGGAGACTTAGCTGGGATTCATCAATAGTGAGATCCTACGTGACCAGATATCCTCAAGAGATTCACCAAATGAATTCTATGTTGGATTGAATAACATCAATCTTTTCTAGTGGATAAGAATATATTTTCACCCTCATATGGATGGGAAGAAAAAGCACAACATTCGGGTGTTGAAGGATATTCTGTGGAATTTCATGTTAGACTTTGTACAAAGTTGGGAGGATCACTTACCTTTAGTAGAGTTTGATTTTAATAATATCCATCACTCTTGTATCAGAATGAAACCTTTCGAGTCCCTTTATAGAAGACCCTATAGGTCACCCGTATGTTAGAATGAGATTAGTGAAACATCACTTTTTGTGATATAGATGGTACATGTGATGATGGTGAAGGTCCAGGTGCTCTATATGAATATGGGGACAACCAATAATAGGTATATATTTTCTGATGGCTGACATTGTTAGCCATATGATTTTGAGTAGGGAGACCATGATTTCCTAAGAGTCTCTCCTTGATAGGGATTTTAGAGATTTGGTTATGGAGGACATATATACCCAAGGATTGTAAAAATGTTTGAGATACTTCTAAGGATTTTTGAGGTTTCATACAACATTTCCTTACCCCCAAAATTAGAGCAGGTGCATGAAATATTCCATGTGTCGCAAATGAGGAGATACGAGCCTCATAATATGCACATTATTGACTAGTATGCCAAAAACATCAACGATTGATCCACCTTCATGGAGTACCCAATGCAGATTGAGGATCAACATGAGATTATCCTACATGAATATTCCATTCCCTTTCTTTGTGTGTTGTGGTTGCATGGGAGAATGCAGGTAAACTCATGGGGGTGAGAGATCTAGATGCAGGCTCAGTATCTTTACCTTTCTTTAGTTTATGATTTTCAATTTAGAAAGGACTATATGAGAGAATAATTTGGAGGATTTATTTTCTCATTATAAGGATATGAAATATATTTATAAATACTTTCATATCTAGTCTTTGTGACAAGACATGATTTCATGGCCCAGGGAGCCTGAATTAGTTTTATAAAAATATTATATGTATTTATATAATATACAAAATGTTTCTCAAAATAAGAGAATATCTTAAGAACAGATTCCCATATTGAAACTCTAAGAGCACATTTGAATACATAACATGGGTTTTACCCTAGGTGTGACATAATGTTCTTTGGAATAAGACGTTTGGATGAGGCATCTATAGGTGGGTATGTTAATTAAATTTATTTAATTATTTAATTTTCTTTATGCCAAATAGCTAACACAGTGGGTCTTTCCCAATGTTGGAGAACACATTGTTCACCAATAAATAATAAAATCATTAGGTATGGATGATCAATTTTGGTTTTTAACCGAATTGATTAATCTTTTAATCATATATTTTACTCTTCTTTTGATTATACATTTACTCACCCATCACATGAGCCACATTGAATGAATAATTTTTTTAATCAATTGTTATATTTTTGTGCCATGATTTCACCAAAGTTATTCCTAATTATGAAATTTTTTCCAAGAAAAGTTGGATAATGATTGATTCACCTTTGTTCTTGGGGATTTCCCATATCTGTTCTTCATGTTCTTCATTGTTGGAATAGAGGTCCATGATTTGACCTTGCCTGGAAGGTATGAGCACAATCAGACAACCATATTAATGATGGATGTGAAATATATAACTGTATCTACAATTTAATGATATATAGTCATGAAACATGGGTGATACTATATGGATTTGGGATCTAGAATGTCCACAATGATGGATGGTGTGTGGGAAGTTCTATAGCCTTATACGAGCACTTTGTATTCGCTAGATTTAGCCACCAGAGCCTGGAAATCAGTGGTCGGTGATAGTTCCTTCATTTTCAGAATATTCCATGTGGTCAATGGGAGGATTTGGTGGTAGGAGATCCAAATATGTATTTCTTGTGGTGAACAATACATTATAAAAAAATTCTTATTGAATGACGTGTGCGGGGATAAACAGATGGCATGTTTTCCCCTAGATATAGAGGTTAGTTTTTTAGGAAAAATATATGGATCACATGTCATGTGGATATGACACATTCCATGTGGCCATCATAGGAAAGGTAGGCCATGTTATAGATACATACACCTAGGACCCCATGAGGGAGTACATTTTGTGTACTCTTGGAGTACACATGCATGACTTGATGGACATAAGCACATAAACATGCACATGACTCGACCATGTGAGGCCAAGACATGTCATATAATACCATGAAAAAATATATAGTACTACATGTCTATCCAGTCCATGCTCTAAAAGTAACAAAACTTGGAATCTAGGTGAGGACACATGTCATGTGACTCCCCATACAATTTGTGTACCCCATTAGAGAATCTTATACAACCTATATCACCTTCGTTTTGACTTGGATTTTATCATAGGAGTATCATATCATGAGTTTTTTTACATATAGAACATGATTGTGTCCTTAATAATGTATTTTGAGATATAATAGAAGATGATATGAGTTTTACCTCTTACGGGATTAGGTGTCAGTGCTCTATCTACTATGTGGTACCATATTGTTTTATTAGGGCACGAGTCCTCTACCTACAACGTGGTACCCCCTTATGACAAGGGTGTGGGATTTCTATTAACTGAGTGGTACCCGCTTAATGTATAATGGCATAAGTCCACTACCACAAAGTGGAACCTTCCTGTGGTATCTGGAAATGGGTCCTCTATAAACTGAGGGGTACCCCTTATGGACTAGGGATTCAGTCCTCTATCTACTAAATGGTACCCTCCTATTATATCTAGGAATGGGCCCTCTACCTACAGAGTGGTAACATCCTATTGAATCATGGAATAAGACTTCATTCTACTGATTTTTACCCCCTTATAGACTCAGGTGTGGGTTCTCTACCTATTTAATGGCATCATCCTATTGTATCTAGGCATGGGTACTCTACCTATTGAGTGATAACCCCTTACGAACTAGGGCATGGATCCTCTATCTACTAAGTGGTACCCCCTAAAACCCTAGGTCATAGTTCATCTACATAGAGATTGTTACCACTTGACTATGTAGAATAGTGTTGAGGTGTGGGTCCTGCACATGGTTACTTCTACAGATAGAAATGGAAGATGTTGGGAATAAATGATGGACCTTTGGAACTATTGGAAGACTCTTTCCTGAGATAGCTCTGAGATGAAGATCCCCTTTTTCTCTCTCAACTGGGTTTCTTACATGAGTAGATATATATATATATATATATATATTCATTTTTGGTTTTGGTTCCCTCCTTATTTGGGTTAGTATTATTACTTCTATCATGTATTCTTTTCCTCCCTCTTCAGTTTATTTGGGTGTCTTACTATATATGTATATACTGACCCCTGTATGTTATTTTACTGTACCTTCCATGTCTTATGTATATGACAGATAGGTCAGTAGTTATTTTAGAGGACCATATCACTACTCAAGTGCATAAATCACTTACGGTGGTTGGGCATGTAGAACAGGAGTCGGGATCTCTCTGTTTTATTTATTTTATACTTATTGTTAGTTTGGGAAATCTTTTCTTGTTGTGAAAATATTTTTTCCTTTAGTTTTTATATTTCATAGTTCCAATCTATTATATTCCCTAGAAGTTATTACATGTAAAGTTTTTACTCTAGATGTTATTGTATTTTATTTTTTTATTCCTCTTCAGTTCTGCATGGAGATGGTTGGGTGTGTACATATTGGTAGTTTCAGGAAATTCCTCCCATTTTATTTATTCTTTTTGACACTTTTTTCTAGCCCCTATCCTAAAGAGGTAGACTTGAGGTAGTTTCAAATTAGATTTCCACCAGCAAGGTGAGTCTTATTGGGTTGGTTCGTGATAAAAATCATCTACCAAATTCCCTTACAAATCCTTTTACTAACATCTTAGTGACTATAATCGCACAAAAAGTCCAATCCAAGGTTCCTAAAGATGAATCCAAAGAGGATAGATCCAATTGAGAATGTAATCCCCACAACCAATTCTTTTAATTTTTATTCCTCCTCATTCTCCAAAAAAAATCAATCAAACCTAGCATAATAACTCTATTATATTATACATACTGAAATTTTATTATGTTATTAGATTATATACCATCCACACTATTCTATTTCCATCAATTTATTCTAAAATGAAAACTTTGTTTACAATATGGTTAGTACACTTAATCCATGAAAAAAATACTTCATTTTTCTCCACCACCTTCATGGATTGTATTTTTTTTTAATATGGATAAATATGATTATGATAAGTATTTTATAACCTATTTGATGTTGTTTTATTTTTTAATAATCATTCAACTAAATAATATCAATCTAGTTCGTGAAGAATAGTAAAAAACACTAAATAAACTATCCACATAACATTAACATTTTTACTAAGTCAATCAACCCTATGTTATAAAAAAAGGATATTTAGGACAAGTTAAATTTATGAAGATAAATTAATACCATTTAATTTCACCTTTATTGTTGAATTCCTCTTTATTAAGAACATATATAATTATCCGCAAGTGATCTGACATTGGAACCATGAAAGAAATTCTATTGAAAAAAATTAAAGATTATCTCTCACTAAATTTTTTATAAATAAACATAGTAAAGTTATAATATATAAAATATGTATGAAAAATATATGAAATTAGTAATTAAATAATTTAATTTCTTTATTTATGAAATTAACTGCATGTGATGAATGATTCTAAAACATTAGGTAAGAGATCTCTAAAAACACTCTATTTTTATTGGGTTATAATATATATCTCTTACTTATCTTTATCAATATAATATTATTATTTACTTATTCAATATTTTTAATATGTCCCAAAAATATATACCTACCTTAATTCATATTTTCTTGATGGAGATAGACATGTTGTAAGTGGTTCCCTTCTTATTTTTTCATGATAAATAAACCCGAATAAAATAAAATTTTATATTTATTACCACATTATAAGTATCACTCCTTTAAATGTTTTAAAACACCCATGTTGGATAAAATTTTTCATTTTATCATGGAAATTTTTTTTATTCAATTTCAGTTTTTATGTAAATTATTATCCCAATACCCACTTTAAATACTAGTTACCATTATTCCTAAATCTCCACTTAAGAGGTACTTTTCCAAAGGTATTTCACTACTTTCTTTCATATATTCACTTCACATGTACATAATTCCCCTTGAAATATTCATATAAAAATTCATGAATTCTTAAATCAATTATTTTGTGGAAACTCTTATTATATTCCCTTTGGTTATACATTATTAAATTGTTATGCAACGTATTTCTTTCTATGGTTAATTCTTTTGATTACGCCTTAATGTGTGATTTACTCTTGTGGAACACATAAGAATATATATTTGTGATGGGTTTTCCCAGATATCACCATAATTAAGTGGGTATTTTTTTTCTCATGACATGGTACATATCGGATTAGGGAGTAAACCTATTCCATGATGGGACTCTTTCCACCATGTAATGTTTTCTAAGAAGTTATCCTTGACTTATGCTAATGTCATGTTATATATTTATGAAAATTTTCTATGTTAAAAATATAATTTTATACAATGTTATTTCAGTTATGATCCAGTTTGATTATTCATGAGAATTATCTATTATGATATCATTTTATGTTGTTTTACTCACATGTTATGCTTTGTTATCATGTTTATTCCCTTATAGGGGTTTATAGATCCCGCTTTCATTTGTGTATTCCACAGGTTATCCAATATATTTTTTATATATAAAAGGTATTTAGGAAATAATTTTGAAGAATAAATTAATGATTCTATGTTTTAGTTTCCTTCTAAAGTATTATTAACCTAGTAATCCAAATACATTAGTTCTAATGATCTATGGGTTGTATTTATTGGATATTTATGTTAAAAATTAGTTAACAATATGTGCAAATGGATAGGGCCTCTATAGATGGTATTGGAGAAAGGACTACTTATTTTTTAATATTAGGACTATAATAATTTTTTAGTAATCATTAGGATAAGTCTAATTATAGGAGAATAACCTAAAATATTGGTGAAGTTTTGAGTGGGTTGTTTCCAAGAAATTATATATCTTTCAAGATACTACAAATGGATATGGATCTAGAATAGTTTTACCTAAGGGTAATAACCTCAAAAAGGGAGAATTGGGAGTTAAATTGATAATCACCCAGTGCATAAAATAGTTTCCATACAGCACACCTGGATTGACAACCCTAGGGTATATGATTTGTGAAATTCAAATACTATTTATGAATCATTCTGATGGTCTTGAAATTATTTTCATGTTAGAAAACATAATATGAAACATAAATATAGATATCCTATATTGAAACCTATATTATCATAAGCTATGATATAATTCTCATTTATAAGTTATTCATTATATGTTAATAGTTTCCCCTTTTATGTATTTCTTTGTTTGATTAATAACATCCTCATTTTATTTTAGTTAATAGAGGTAAATATGAGGAACTATTCTCCAAACCAACATGATCGAAAATGTAATGATTTCCATAATGAGATGCCTAAAATTATAGGAGTAGGTGTTAAGAATATCATGTTATCACTAGATTAGATGATTCATAATTTGAATAATAACATGAATCATGTTTAACACCCTTCTTCTCCTAATAAAGAGAAATTGGTGATTGAGTACTTTATATGTCAAAGCATTCTTACCTTTAATGGATCTTCTAATCCCCTTATCATTGAATAATGGATTAAAAAAACATATAATATATTATTTTCTATCCACTATTAAAAATAAGAGAAATTCTTGCGGGCTATATATCATATTTAAGGGAAAGTCAATAAATTATAGTCACTGATCATGAACATGAATTCTAAATTTGAAATTGGTTCCATGAAATGGGAAAGAATCAATATTTTTTTTAATAAAAATTTTCTTAAAACTTTTCATCATAAAATGAAGATAGAGTTGCCCATGATGAAGAAAAATTAATATGATTCTATCAAAACATACACAGACTTTATAAGTCATTCATGATACACCACCAACTTTTTTATCAACACTGAATGTAAGGTGGACCATTTCTATAGTGGGTTAATGCCAAGTCTACATAAATATTTAGTAATTAGATACATTGAGATTTATGAATAAATTATCAATTATTACATTAGGTTTATATAGAGATTAGTGACTTTCAGTGGTCAAATGGGGTGGATAAAAAAAGTATAAAATGTAATTTAATTCGATAGGATCCAAAAATAAATCTCTTGGTGTTAAGAAAACCCATCTTCCCATTTTCCTAATTTGTGGGGTAAGCATCATGAAAATTTTATAAATGGAGATAAGATATTCTTCATGTGTTGAAAACATAGGCCCTAGTATAATTAATGCCAAAGGGATATGAATAATACCACTAATATGATTGATTAAAAGAATGCTCAGATCAACAATCATATTGCGGTACATTGTTTAAACTACACGTAATGAATTAATTAGGAGAACTAATAACCAAATACAAGGGTTTTTGGAGAAAATCAATTTCAACAACCCCATGAGTAATAGATATAAAGGAAGGGAATATACCAACACATCTAATGAGGGTGATCCCAAAACAATGTTGCGATATGTATGTTGGTTATTAATTTAATAATAACTGACATACATTTCAATTATATTTTTATACATTGGTCTATATCATGAATGTTTATTAGAACTATTAAAAATCACCTAAAAAATGGGGGTCAAGATATCAGTGAGAACAAAAAAGGGATAAATGTTTACATCCCATCTATATAACTCCTCCTAGGTTAATGTTGGTATATAGAGCCTCCCTATAAATATTTTCCGAATTACTTTAGTAGATTTTGATTCTATATTGGTCATTGATTGATTATCCTTATATAAAACCAACATCAACAATCAAGAGAGGGAGACCACTATTCAAATCCTGATTCATTCTCTAATTCTATATAAATGTATAGAGGATGATGAATCTCTTTTGGAGTCTCCTTATCAAGAGTATATATTATTTTCTTATGATAAAGAATATATATCCCAAATGATTGTCATTAACTCAAAAAAATGATACAGAAAAAGTATCACTTTACATGGATAGATTGAAAAGGATAGAATCATTCACAAATGATTTAGAAAAAGGATAGAATCCTACTTGAAGGTAATCCAATTATGAGGGATTATACTAATATATTCCCTATGGAATTTCTTGGTCTTCCTCTTGACTGATAGGTTGAGTTCTCAATTAAATGTATACCTCAATATCTACATATATCAAAGAATCCCTTTATAATGTCCACCATTGTGTTGGAAGAACTAAATAAGAAGTTAAAAGAGAATCTTGACAATGGTATTATATGATCAGTTTCTTCACCATGGGGTGTTCTGATCTTCTTTATCAACAACAAGGATGGGTTAATGTGACTCTACATATAATATCATGAACTCAAAAAAAAAATCATGATATAGAAAAAGTATCCATTTCCATGGATAGATAAATTGTTTGATGAACTATGTTAGGCCCAATATTTTTCTAAGTTGGACAATTGGTTGGGATATAACCAATTAAATGTGAAGAAGGAATATATTCCCAAGACTTCTATTAGAACAAGGTATGGAAACTATGAGTTCATAGTGATTCTCTTTGGACTTACTAATTCTAAAACAATCTTCATGGATTTAATGAATATAGTCTTTATATATTAACTCAAAAAATTTATGGTACTATTTATAGAGGTTATTATGATATATTCCCAAAGAAAGGGGGAGTATTTGAATACTATGCTAAAGGAATTGATAAAGGAGAAGATATATACAATGTATAAAAAATGTGATTTCTGTATAGAGGAATTATCATTATTAGAGAATTTTATCACCATTAAAGGGATATATATAGACTATTCTAAGAAGAAGTCAATTGAGGTGTGGACCATACTAGTATTTTTAATGGTGATAAACAATTTCTATGAACAAGATGGGTGTTGCTGATGATTTTTGAGAAACTTATCTTGATTTTCAGTCCTGAAAAACATAATGACTCATGGGAGGGTAATGTGTTTTTGGGATGATGAATGCGAAGAGTGCTTCAATGAATTGAAAAAGAGTATTATCACTACACTAGAACTCATAGTTCTCTAAAGTAGGGAAATGTTCATGGTATATAATGATGCTTCAATAATGGTATAGGGATGTATACTAATGTAGAATGATAATGTGATAACCAATTCCTTAGGTTAGTTTAATGTTCATGATTAGAGATATCCAACACATGATTTAGAGTTCACTTCAATAATTTTTGTGTCGAAAAACTAGAAACAATATCTTTATATATATGGATAATAAGAGACTAAAATATATATTTATATAGAAAGATATTAAGATATGATAGAAAAGGTGGTTATAACTAATCAAGGATAATGAATGTTCAATCTAATACCATCCTCAGAAAGGAAATAAAAAGGAACAAGATCCAAGTAGAAAAGATCCAATAACCTCATCAATGATTAGAATTTAGTATGATATAATATTCTTAGATATAAAATGGATTTACATCGGGATCCTAAAGGAATGAACATAATAATTTCTTTCTCTAATTACTACACAACTATCCCATCTTGATTAGATAATTTTTTCTAAAATAGTGGACACAGAAATAAATAATAAGGTAAAATTTATAATAAAAGTGAAATATATGGAGTTCAAAATTGATGAAGAAGGAATTTTATGATTTGGGTCATGAATTTTTATATCAAAAACTCCTTAGATAAATATAGACTTATTTAATGATGCACACATATTAACCTTCTCCATTTACCCAGGGAGAACAAATATATATCATGATAGTTGAGAGAACTATTTACAGGAAAATATGAAGAAAGAGATTATAAAATACACATTAAATTGAGTAGTATGTTATTAGGTGAAGTATGGAAGGAAAATTTCTAAAGGGATGATGAAAAATTATCCATAACTATACGGAGATGGGAAAAATTCACCATAAATTCGGTCACTGGTCTTCTAGAGACTTATAGAGAGAAAATGGTCTATGGTTTTTGATGGAATGTATTATAAAGAATTCTCATTTCATCTCACTTTGAGAGGAATTATCACATGATCAACATGAATGGATATAAATCATAGAAGTGTTGAGGCTTTATGGAAATCTATTTTCCATTATATCCAATTATGATATAATATTTACCTATAAGTTATTGACGAGTCTCCAATATGATATAAACTATGATTCAATCTTCATTACAAATAATCTCTCCCAAAATGATGGACAATATGGGTGGACTATCTAGACACATAATGACATGTTGAGAGAATGTTTAATGGACTTCAAAGGAGGATGAGATCAAAAAATTCCTCTAGTAAAGTTATTTTATAATAATATTTTCTAATCAATCATCCAAATGGCTCCATTTGATGTTGTTTATGGGAAGAGATGCTATACACCTATGTTATGGGATAAATTTGGTGAACTCAAGCTACTGAGACCCAAAATGGATGAGGTAAATTATAAAAAAATAGAGATCATTAAACAACACATCAGGGATAATCAAATTCAATAGAATATACATGTTAATAGTCATTTATGAGACATAGAGTTTTTTATTAGAGATAAGGTTCTCCACCGCATTACCCATGGATGAAATTCCTGAGATCTAGGAATAAGGGAAAGATAATTCCTAGTTACATTGGACCTATTGATATTCTTGATTGTATTAGAGCTATTACCTACCTACTACCACTCCCACCAACCCTATCTCAAGTTCATGATATGTTCCATGAATCCCTATTAAGAAACTACATACTAGATCCCTCAAATTAACAGAATTCAATGGTGTTAAAACTGAAAAATGATATCTCTTATAAGGATAAGTTGGTGAAGATCATGGACAATAGAGATCAAGTTAAATGCAATAAGAAAACTCAAATTTTCAACATACCATGGAGGCGCCATAAGTATGAGGAGGTTACATAAGAACTAGAGGAATATGTGTGGCATAAGTACCCTCACATGTTGTAACCTTAATATGTAAAAAAAATTTTGAGGGTGATATTTTATATGGGGGAATAATATAATGAATAATAATTTTATCAATGAAATTTCCCTTATGAATATATAATCATTTCATATTAAATAATGTAGTATAAAGAACATACATGACATGTTGAAAACAAAAAAAATGTTATATTAACTTGAACATTACATTTTGAGAATAAATATAGCCATAAGAATTTAAAATATTACAATGGAATAAAAATATAAAATATGATAACTAAAATATCAAAATTTTAATATGCTTGATCCAACAGAATAGCCACCCCCATGAACTATATGGTAGAAAAGAAAAAAAACATAAATAATAAAATATTCATCATGAAAATGAATATATATAAATATATAACATTGAGTGAAAATAAAATTTAATGAATTTTTAATTAAATATGAGGTATTTATAGTAAGTAGAGAACCCATACGAACATTTTAAATATGACTATTGGAAAATTAATCTGACCATTGTAATAGTAAACTGACAATTGGAATAGTAATATAACTATTGTGAATAGTAAAACGACTATTTTGATAGTATCCTAGCCCATGGAAGTGTAAAATAATATTTAGGTGTCTTATAAAATTAAACTCTGACATATTTATTTCTTGAAACAAGTAAATAATTTTAAAAAATTGATAAAATAAGTGTTCTTATTTTTTGTACAAAATATATTTTTTATTTTAATTTTTATAAAAAATTAAAGGATTTAAAAGAAATTTGTTTTCATAAAATGGTTTTGGAAATTAATATTATTCTATATAATAATTATAATATAATTTTATGTTACCTTAAGTAATTATCAAAATGTTTAGAAACATGATCATAATATTAAAATTTATACTTTTCAAATAAATGAGGATTTAATTTAAAAATTAAAATTCTCATATTTGGGATTTTTTTTTATAAAATGTACTTTATTTTTGGATCTACACATTTAAAACATTTTTGGGTCATTTGTTTTTAATTTTTATATTTTTTTAATTTTAGGTAAATAGTGAAATACGATAAAATATGACATTTAACATTATCAGATAAAATATTTGATGTTTTGTGCCATTTATGATGTAAGAACACATTATTTTGAACTCACATGCACAATTTATTATATATGGTCATAATAGTCAATGCTATTTGTATTATTGAGCCAAAATAATAAACTAATGAATATAATATTAAAAAACACCTCTCTCCAACATCCTAATGAAACTAGAATCACTAGAAGACCAATCCAAAGTTCTTTTAATGGAAGCCCAGGTAGGGACATACAAAGGGGAAGGTAATTCCCTCAACTGATTCTTTTAGTTTTTCTATCTCCCCGTCCTCTAAAACAATTATATCAAATATGGGATAAAAAAACAGTATATTATATATAAAAAATTTTATTTTTATTGGAATATCCTCTATACAACCTCTTTTATTTCCATCAATTGATTCTAAAATGAAAACTGTGTTTATTATATGGTTGCTCCACTGCCTCCATGAACAACATACTTTTTTTTACAAAAAACATCAAGGATGGTAATAAAAATATTAATATGGTTAAATATGATTAAAATAAGTATGTTTCAACTTATTTCAAATTTATTAACGTTTTAATAATCATTTAATTAAATAAAATGATTCTTGTTCATGACGGTCAATAAAACCGCATAATTGAACAAAACCCATAATGGTAAAATTTTAACTAAGTGAATCACCCCTATTTTAGAAAAAAAGATATTTCAACAATATAAATTTATGTAAGAAATCAAATACCATTTCATTTCAATTATATATTTGTATTCCATTTTGACATGAACATCTATATTTATCCACAAGTGATCTGACAATGGAACTAATAAATTAATGCTCTCAGAAAAGAAAAATTAAAAATTATGTCATATTGAAATGGTTATAAATACACATAATAAAATTATAATAAATCAAATATATATGATTTTTTTAATTAAGTAATAAAAATTTAATTTTATTATTCATAACATTAATAGAAAATATCAATGGATTGATGAACATAAGGTAAGGGATCTCTCTTAGCCAGCCTATTTTATTTGGGTTTAATATTTCTCTCTCTCTTTCCTCACTTTATAAACCTTATATTCTAATTTAGTTCTTATATATTATATATATATCTACCAAATAAATATAAATAGTTCAATTTACCCTTCTTTGTTTGGTATATAGATGATTGAAAAGGATCCATTCACTGTTTCTCTCGATAAGAAAACCCTAATTAAGGGAACATCTATTTTTCTTTCCCCTTTACAAGAATCACTCCTTAAAATGTTTTAAACAATCAAAATTTTGAAAAATTTCTCTTTTTATCATGGGAAACCGTTTTATTCTATTTATTTTTCATGTAAATTATTAGTCCCATACCATATTTAAATAATAGTTACATGT
The DNA here is from genome assembly GCA_963277665.1 of Viscum album. Classification (NCBI taxonomy): domain Eukaryota; kingdom Viridiplantae; phylum Streptophyta; class Magnoliopsida; order Santalales; family Viscaceae; genus Viscum; species Viscum album. Next base: position 50,845,423 of record OY728161.1, on the reverse strand, counting down.
TTTCTTGAATCCCATCTAAAGTGGTACATTTTTAAAGGGTTTTATCTGCTATTTTTCAAATATTTACATACCTTGGACACAATTTGTCTTGAAATATTATTATTAATATCCAGGAATTCTTAATTCCCGTATTTCATGGAAACCATTTTGATATGTTATATTTTTATTCCATATTACATGTTTATGCAACCCATTTTCTTCAAGGGATAATTTTTATGTTTATTCCTATTGATTGATTTCATTTAATGGTGCACATAAGTATATACATTCTATGATTGGTGCACCCTGATATCACTCCAATTCACTGGGAAATGTATTTGTCTCATTATATGGTATGTATGGGATTTGGGAGAAAATCTAATCTGCGATGAGACACTATCCACCAAGTGATGTTTTCTTGGTAGTTATCCAAGACTTATGATTATTCCATGTTATATTATTCTTCCACTTTTCTATGTATCCATTAGTTATGATACCATGTTTACTATGTTAATCTTCCATTTTATTATTCATAATCTTTCTCTTTTATGATATCTTGTTATTTCATTTCAATCAAATGTTATGCTTTATTATCATGGTTATTCCCATAATGGGATTTATATCTCACCAATTTATTTTATATATTCCCAAGGTTATCCAATGTAGTTTTAGGAGATAAAAGGGATTTAGGGGATGGTTATGTAGAATAAAATAACAGTTCTATGTTTTATTCTCCTTATGATGTATTATGAATCCAGTTTTTGAAATAAACTCGACCTGACGATCAATTGGAGGAATTTATGGGATATTTATGTTAGAAATCATGTAACAATATGTGTAAAAGGTTTGGATCACTATACCATGCCACATATACTTATTTAACAACCCTACCACCCATATGTTTTGATCCAACTAGGGTTGGGACCTGCCTAACCATCCTAGCCCTTCTAGGACCATAAAGGACATTGAACCCATTTGGGGGGTGTTTATTAAGGACCTAAATTCCGAAAAAATAAAAAACAAATTTAGAATTTATTTTAGTAATTTCCAAGACCCCACAACTTGAAATTTTTTCAATAAAATTAGATTAATTTATTTTAATTTATAATAATTTCCAGAAATAAAAATTATTTTCAAATTTAATTTTATTATGTGAGTTTAATTAATGTCAATTGATTAAGAGCTAGACCAACCAATATATGTTCAGAATTTTATTATTTATTTACTTCATTATTTCTATGTGAAATATTTTTAATAAATAATTAATAAATTATGGTCAATGAATCATCCCTCAACCTCATTATATATATAAGGTCTCATGTGTTCATCATAGATGTTATTTATTTATTTCCCACAATCTGGATACCCTGCCAACCATGAGTGAGTATTTTTATATAATTAATAGACCATAAGGAGGACAAGTTCAGGATGATACTTAGTGATGTCCTAGATGGTGATTATAATCATTGAATATAGTGAGCCTTCCAACTATTGTAGGATATGACTAAAGGAGTTTGTTGTAGGGTCTTTATTGATCAATCAACCATTAAATAGATAAACTATTAAAATATAGCTCAGAATCAAAACATTATTTATTTATTTATTTAACTGTTAATTATATTATTATGTGAATGTGTAGAATATTTATGATCAATTTGGATAGTAAAAAAGAATGAAATGATAAAAAAGAATTAATATTTGATGAATCTAATCTATTTATGAATGGTTTTTTAAAAGTGAAGTCACATGGTAACAAAAAAGATAATTAGAATCATATTTCATTATATAAGAACTAAAAAATCTCCAAAATAAATATTACATCATAAAGGCCTTCCACTACTCAAGTTATAATGAAACCATAGTTTAGGTTGAACATAAATCATAGTTAAAGGTGCCTCCTCTTTTTTGGGGGTTCTGACATGTGTGATGGGTTGAAATAAATAAAAATACATCAGAAAAATAATCATATAAAACTTGGGGAAATTTTAGAGGTAAGTGTTGTGAGAATATATGTTAAGTATTGGTAGGAAAAGAGACTACACTCAATAGATAATGGAACCAAGAGTCAATGTTATTTTCCAACAAGAATAATACATTGAAAATATTCAAGCAGTAACATAGTCATATATTGGACTATTAGGAATGGTTTTGAAGGATTCTTTCCACAAGAATATTCATGAAACATAGTAATACAAGTAAAGAAATTGGGAGTAACATGGATTTGATAAAATAGTTCGTGAAATTTAATACTATTAAATTTATAATAAGTAATAATCTTTAACTAATATTAATGTATAAATATAAAAATGTATTATTTTATTGAAAATATAAAGTAATACCCCATAAAAAGTTAATGTTGTACAAAGAATGTGTCTTAACCCGAAAAAATTCCCATCTGTGGTACTTGTTCTGGAATGTAGTACTATAATATAAATGTAGATTATATGTGTTGAAGTCCCCACTACCAGATATGAAACCTCAAGAAGAAAGTGAGGGTGAAAATGAATCTTTCAAGAGACTCTTGGATAACACATTTCATATTACATTATAATGTTTTCTTAAATTTTTGATGAGTTGAGAATGTAACATGGGGATATGGATGGTTACACCATTTTTTCTTATCTATAAGAAGTTTTTGAGGAGAAAATGAGGCCATAAAAGAATGGGATTATCATTACACTGAACATGTGTAAATTTAAATATGGAATCCCATATGGTCCTCATGTACTCAATACGAAATAGTATATATAATTATTTTGACGAATTAATATTCAAGTTAAATAATAATATTTTAAAATATATAATTATCTCATCATTACCAGTCAATTTATCCAATTTCATTAAGGTATATAAAACATAAAACATGGATAAACCATTTCAATATATTTTTTGTATGGTTTTATAAGCTGATAATAATTTTATGTAAGTTAATTATTTTGTTATTATGTTGAATAACATGAGATACAAGTTGAAAATTAATGTATAAAGTCACTACTGGAAAATAGACCTATACCCATGGTTTGCTTAAACTGTGGGTATATATACAGTGTGGGAACCTATACCCACGGTTCTGGAAAACCGTGGGTATTGGTCACCTATACCCACGGTTTTAGAAAAACCGTGGGTATAGAGTTATTTTCGAAGACCTATACCCACGGTTTTGTAAAACCGTCAGTATAGGTATTTATATGAAGGCTTATCCCCACGGTTTTGGAAAAATGTGGGGATAAATAATTTTTTTGAAGGTTTATCCCCACGGTTTTCTAGAATCGTGGGGATAGCTCACCCACATTATGGCAGCAAAAAAAATGTGGGAAAACAAAAACAAATTGGTGGGAAAAGTTTTACCCATGATCTTGACTAATATATTTAAGTTGATAGAAATATATTAACTAATGAATTCTGTGGCTTGGTTGGTCAGGTGTTACGCTGCTATTACAATGGTTGTGGTATCCAATCCCGCTGGAAACTTTTTTAATTCAGACACAAGGATTAATATATTATTATAAATACAAATTTGAATTGTCAATGTCGAGTCAACTTAGTTGGTTAGGCACTATAAGAGTTCTGTGGCAGACGCGGGTTCGAAGCCCGCTGGCTTATATTTTTCTCACTACGGTCAATTATATAATATATATTTAGGAATATAGATATATATTTATATAAATATGTTGGATGAAGTGGTGATGTCCGGTGGAAGAAATTGTCAGGTCATGGTTGGCGCAGGATCGAGTCCCAACAGCGGCATATTTTGATTTTTTTGTACCCACGGTTTTTAAACCGTGTGAAGAATAGTTTTGACAATGTGGAGAATGCTGTGACACCGTGGAAAAAAAATAGCCACGGTTTTCAAAACCGTGGGGATAGCTTAAGATTCATATACCGATGCCACTCAACCCCACAGTTCCCAAAACCGTGGGTATAGGCTATAACCACGGTTTTGGGGGCTATACCCACGGTTTGGAACTATAGGTATAGGTGGTTTTTTCAGCAGTGAGTGAATCACTATTGGAACCTTTACAAAATATTTCTAATAAAATAAAGGTAATGTGGGAAAATATTAAACATGAGGATATTTTTATGTCATGTGGAGAGATTGATCACTAGAAGAGGGATTACAATAAATTTAAGAAGAAAAATAATGTAAAAGATTATAAATTAGGTATATTAATAATTTAATGTAATATTTATATTTTATATGTTATATATTATATATAATATGTGACTTCAATATTTATATAAAAATAATTAATCCTAATAAATTTAAAAAGATTTCAAGAGTGATGTAGATTTTCAAGTTACCAATGGAGCTTGGATCCAACATCATCTTCAGAGGATAATTACACTATAGATTCTAGTATATATATTCATGTATTTGAAAATATTGTTATGTAAGGTGTATTATAATTTTTTTTTCTTAGTTTGGTGTTTAAACAACCTGAGTTTTTTCAAGATCAAAAGTTTTTTATAGTACACCATAACTAATTAGTAGTCTAATTATACTGAAATCATAAATAAACTATATTCTAAATAGATTTAAAAAATAAAATATTATACACAACTAATTCCAATTCATGTAATTTTAATTCTTATTCAAGTAAATCAATAAGAAAATTTTAAGGTAATAACTAGAAGTGTATGTTGGAATCATTTTTGATATATGTATTTGGTATTATAAATGATTTTTTATTATGTTTAAATTAAACAATATTACTTTTTAAAATAAAAGTGATAAATTAAAAAATATTCTAGAAGTACATTCACATACATAATGAGATTCATTTATGAAATTTAAGGAATATAAAATTAAATAAAAGAGAATTCATGGTAAGAAGAAATTATATGCTTAGTATAGGTAATCTAGATAATATATTTACAATGCATTTATTAATAAATAAAATATAGAGAGGAATTATTCCTAAACTAAAATTTCTATAAATTTGTAATAGTCTTGGTTTTAGTAAATTGAGGAACTATGATGATACATATAGGTCTTACTAGTCATCCATTATCCCTTTTAAGAAATGATACACAAAATACAAGCATTATGTTGGAGTTGGTGTCATATATCTAACATCTATATTGTTAATGTCAAATTGTATTCATCTTTTTAAATATTATAAAACTTATTATCATATAATTATTTTTTATATATGTGTTATAGTATTTAATAATGTCCTAAGAGTATCTATCATACTAAATGGTCATAATAGTTCCTCGGTATGATGATAGCCCAGAAGTAACATGAAGCTATTATTAAATACATGTTCTATAGCCAGATGAATTCATTTGATAGGATATAAATCTTAGAGGCTATCAAGGCTGGAGACTCATAAATTTTTTTGGTACTTTATCATGGTGTATTACATTAGTAATTTCCAATGTAAGATATTTTGATAATAGAACATTCTAGTTGGAAATATACATATGTATGTGTCATTGGATGTTCCTTTTTCTTGAAATGTGTGTTGATAATTATACATTTAAATTACTATTAATCGATATTATTAGTCACATAATTTTATGTTTTTAGGAAAATGTGATGATATATATTCGTGGTGAGGTAGGATAAATTGGGTGCATCAAGAGTAATATTTCATTAATAAATAACATGCTAAATGACTATCCACTTACTTTAATTAATAGAAATTGATATATCAAGCTTATATATGGGAATGAAATATCCCAAATAAATCGATGGACATGGTGTTCTATAGAAAATTTCAATTCTATAATGTTTAGGAAAGGGATATAGAGAACATAGTTTAATGACAACAATAAGAAACCTTCTTGATTTGATATATCAATAAAAAAGCAATTATATTACATAATAAGAATCAATACGAGGTTTTATTTCATTACAAAATTAAATAATTTTTCACTAGTCACCTTGGTATATTTCTAGAAACTGGCCTCAAACTTTGGGAAGCTCTTCAAAATGTCACTTATAAAGAGGTCTATAGGGTCACATGATAAGTTTATCTAGATTCCTTGTTAAATAATAATATTATTTATTATTTAACATAATTAATAAATATTATTTATTTACATTGTTTAACAATTATTCATGTTTTATTGATCACATATATCTAGTCACTAGTTATTTTTGAGAATATTTTGTGAGTGGAATATTTAATTTGTATTCATTTTCAATTTAGGGAATTAAATATTTATTTTTGTTTTGGTGAATATGAATTTATATTTATTTAACAAATAAATATTCATTATTCATGGCCTAATAGATATTGAGGAATAATGAAATATTGTGTTTAAAGGTCTAGTGATAAATAATATATATGTCTAATATTATTTGAAATAATTATAAACAATTTTTCAAAAAATAATATTTAATTTATTCGTTGTTTTTTCACATGTAAAGAAATTTTATTATTAATAAAAATAATATTATAATTAGTATAGAAATGGGGTTTCATGTAGAATATGGAAATAATAAGGGTATATAAGAAATTATTATTTTCTAATCCTATTAGTATATAAACCCAATTATATTATTGAAAATCCTAATGGTGTCCATTTTATTTTGGATGTGCAGAATGAAACCAAGACAATTATCTCATGACCTAGATAACCCCTCTCTGAGAATACTCTTAGTAATGGAGAGTGATAATCCTCTACCACTCCTCTAGATCCCAAAGAGAATAAGGAGCATTGTTATTACAAGAAATTATCATTGTGATCATTAATGAACGACACATGCATTAAGATCATTCAATCATGTACTTAGATATTACTATGAAGACACTTAGGTGTTTATGGTACATGTGTGGATCACAAATGGAGGTAATTTAAATATGATTCATATGAAACAATTACAGTATAATATAGATATGTTGTTATATTCATCAATGAAAAATGAATTCATTACAAGGAAATTATTTAATTTCATAAATTAATTACAAATTATTATGTGATGATCATACATTTGTTTTCATAAATCTCATATCAATTAATATATGACAAAATTTTAATGGTCATTATATTCTTCATCAATGTTAATATAAAATTATTCATCAATTATGACAAAAAATTGATTTGGGAATGTCCCACTAGTGATTTCACAGTGCCCAAATCCTTTAAGAGGAATCAGAGTCATGACATAATAATTTACAATAATGTCAAGATCATTGATTGATTTATGAATTTATAATTAGTTTTAAATCCCAGTTTAGTCATTCATTAATCAAAATAATGAGATATTGTCTTCTTCTTATTCATTCTCACAAATATAATCAACAAACATATAAATCATGAATGGAGAAAATTAAAATAACTCATCCACATGTGTTGAGGATTATGGTCAGATAACACATGAGTACACGATGTATAGATCATTAGTTTATGTCATGTACCCTTATTTAATGTACAAAAAAAACTCAGGAATTATTTTTAAAATAATTTAAACTATTTGTATTTATTACAAATGGTGTGAATATATAACATTGAATGTTGACTGGGTGAGTATGAAGCATGGTTAGCCACACTACCTAACTTGTAGCTTGTGCACACGATTTGCATTCCATTATTCAAAGACAATCCATGTGGTTTAACATGTGATTTGCGAATAGTAACAACATAAATTAGATACCACATGACATATATCTCATATATACTACGTGTAATCCATAAACATTAACTAATAGACAACATGCATAGTCCATAATCATATATATCCGATAAGAGCAGATTAACTATATATGATGTGTATCTGGATTGTATAGACAACATATATTAATTTATTATTAATAATTTAAAATTAATTTATTAAACCACTTAAACCTTTTAAGTATATGTTTTTTGTGTGATTTTATTTACTCATACATTCCATATTATAAGATATATATATATATATTACAATTATAATTAATTTATTCTTAATATTTGGAACATAACATTAAGGATAATATGTATTAAAAAGATTACTCTACATGAATTAAAAAAACATGCTTTGTAAATGACATGTTTTCTTTGGTCATTCACTTGAATCAAACACAACCTAAAATCACATGATAATATGTGTATTCTATATTCTATATGAGTGAATAAAATAGAAATACAATACACATAGGGTCGATTAGACTGGTACTCACCCTATTACCTCCAACATAATTTTTTTTACATAGTCAATTTTAAACAAATTCATGATTATTTTTTAATTGTGATTAATGAGACTCTCAGGAATGTTTGGTTGATAATTAAGATAAAATAATTGACCTATTAATGATGATAAATAATTTATTCAAGTATTATTTATCTTAAATAATAATGATTTGGATTGAATGCTGTTTTGTTAATTTTGTAATATACTGTACTTATATGGATGACCGAGATCATAGACCCGACCATTTTATATGATTTTATTCATATTAATTAATTAAAAAATAAAATTTATGGCATACACACCATCCCACCTCTCATTATGCAAGGGAATATGTTCCCATAGTTTCCTTTTATGTAATTCTTGTTAACCAATCATTTGGTTCCCCAAACCTGTGTTTATGTAAAACACATGTAATGGATAGATATTCCAATAAAATGGAGGTGGTTAATGTTTAAATCCATGATTAAACCTATTTAATATGAATGTGGGTAGATAAGTGAAAAGATGCAACATGAACCTAGCCTTGGAACAATGGGTTTCCCCAAGGACAATAGTCATTTTATAATTCACTAGATTAACTGACCATTAATAAAATATAATGAAATTCCCAGTCTTATTGTTTTATTTTTATCAAGTTGCATGGTTCTGTTCATTATGGATACTTTTTCACGATCACCTGAATTAATTAATTTAACATAAATTCAATATAGAACTAAATTAAAATATATTATGAATAATATTAATCTAATATATGGTTAATGACTTATGTAAATCCACTTAATATTGAAACATATGTAATAAATATAAAATGGAAAATTTATTCATAATGGTTAAAATCCCTCAATAATATATATGATGTCTGATAATATTCCATTACTAGGGTAGGAATCTAACCACAATTAATCTTTCATGACCAACCTCCATTGGGATGCTTTCAATTATTTGTTAATTTCTATCTTGAGTTATGGGTATACATAATGTAGTTTGAACTAAGTGTTGATTTCCTCTAAGAGACATAATGTAACTAGTAGGAAATACTTTTGGAAACCGAAATTACATATTTTAGGATTGATGAGTCCCCTCAAAAGATCAAGGAACTATGATTCAATCCAATTCAAAAGTTCCACCTACCTAAATACATTTGAGTATCTTAAAAATCTTTTAAATGGGTTATAAGAAGGGGAATATGGACTCTTTCCCCTAAAATATACAGAAAAAAGGATATTTCAAAACTAACGGTGAGGGAAATTAGATTTTGATTATATAGTCTGAAATTAATAAATTAAAATATTTATTATCTAATTTTATAAGTAATATAATGTACTAAAATAGTTCTCTTCTTAATTATACAAATGGTAAATTTTAATTTATCCATATCAATGTGATCCATACTTAAGATGGATAATATTTTCACCAGTACAAATTTCCCTGAATGGAAAATGTTTTTATGTGTTATTCTATACCATGAATAGAAGTTTTATTTATTGGAAAATCATATTCCAAAATCACCTAGCTAAGAGGATATTGAGAAATAATTATCTCTATAAAAGAATCAATTATATGATGTCACTAATGTCCAATGCTTCATTATTTCTTCCATGAAAAAAGATGTTTTAAAGAAATATGAGTAAATGGATGTGTATTTCATGATATCTCACCTTTTTTATCTCTATAAAGAGAAGAAAATAAATGAGATATGATATCTCTAATTAATTTTTCACACGAACACTTCAAGAGTTGGTACCTACTAAGCCTCATGTGGAAAAAATTATATGCCACATAGATAACATTGAAATATTGGGAATTAAATTCCCTGACAATATATAAAAAGATATCATTCAACCCCCATGTCTATAATCCTTCTATAGCTTTATTGTGAATTATAATATAATTAATAATTAGAAGAAATTTTTTGGAAATTATAACTATCATTCTCCAAGTTGATAAGAACATGGGGGATAATAAACCCCCAATCATTATAGTAAATAAAAAAAGGAAGAACAAGTAAAAGGGAACCAAGACTCAATCGAAGTCGAAATCTCTCAAGGAAAATATTTCCAAGAAGAATGAGAATCTAAGGTTGTAAAAATATAAGGTATTATTTTTTTTCTTATGGAAAGCTAGTCCACAAGAATAATGACTTCCCCCAAAAGCATGGGGAAGCTAGTGGTGTGTTTGTTATCAAGTGAAATCTTACTATATCTACACATTGGGGGTTAGATATAGCTTTTGGTTTCCAATTTTGTATCTAAATAGAGGAAAGACATATATTCTAAAATATTTATATATTAGAGGTGGATCTCAGAGAATCTAATAAAGAAGGACCTGCTGATTTGTCTATAGAAGCTTTATTTTTTTTCCAACAAGAATGATTTTGGGTTTAAGGATTTTTTATTTTCCCCTAGTTTCTCTGAAAAATGATATCTATTTCTTACCTTGATTCACATTGATTTATTTTAAAATTTTAGAATTAAATAATGCTCATTTTAAAATTAAAAAAACTTTTATGGTATGACACAACTAAATAATGATTTTTATGTATTAAATTATGAAAAAAAATATTGGAAAAAAATAAAGAATCATGTTCACATGACACATATAACACCTAAACATGAAATCACTATCTTGGTCACATAAATAATAATCCTATGATAAACATCTATCAATATGGTTATTTTAACTCCAATAATCGAAGACCAAATGAATGATGTTATTCTTATTTTTAAAGGAAAAATAACTAAATCACAATATGGACGATATAGTGAAAGGGACAAAAAGCTTTTAGTATTGTTATACACTGATGTGTGTGAACTATTTATATAAGAGTAAAGAGGTCGATATTATTACATCATAACATTTATAGATGACTTAAGAATGTATGACCTTATCTAAAATATGAGGTATAAGTCTAAGTACCTTGAAAAATTAAATGAATTCAAGATTAAAATAGAGAATAAACATTTTAAGAATATAAAGAATCATCAACTTGATTGAGGTGGTGAATATCTTAACCAATAGTTTATAAAATTTCTATAGGAGTTTTGGAATCTACCAAAAATCATTCCACCTTATACACCACAATGAAATAGTGCTATGGAAAGGAAGAACAATACCTTTTTTGACATTGAAATATTAATTAAGAGACTTAAAAATATTACATTATCCTTTTGGGTAAATGAATTATATATTGTATCACACATTCCAAACCAAGTACTATCTAAGGTGGAAAATAGAATACTATATGCGTTAATATATGGAAAGAAGTCCATGTTGTCACACACTCATGTATAGGGTTGTGAGGATTTTGATAAGGCCATCTCACGAGACAAACTATCACCCTAGGGAACAAAGTGTATCTTTCTAGGGTATCTTATGGAAATAAAGAGATACTATATGTATAAACCCTCTAAAACAATTTATATCACATGACAAACCATATGTTATGAGAGGGAGAATATTCTAATGAAGGATAGTTGGAGAAATGTTGAATTCAATGAAGTTGATTCTCAAGATTAATAAGGGTTGGTACATGAAAAAATTTCATAGGTCCTCATAGAAGAACCTTTCCATAAAACACATGTACTACAAAGGATAATAATATAGGAAAGATAACTAGACATATATGGTTTTATAATCAATGAATACGGTGATTCATTGTAAATATAAATAAGTGTACCTATTTCCTGTAAAGAGGACATAGAGAGCTATAAATCTAAGAGATGTAAAGTATCTATAAATTTTAAGATAGATTCCATTTATCAGAGTGATGCTTGGGTTCTGGTTAATCTACGAGTTGATGTAAAAATTGTTGGGTTTAAATTGGAATTAATGTGAACACTAGGAATGAAAGATAAATTAATGAACTATAAAAAAAGGTTAGAGTAAAAAGAGATTAAACAAAATCAAGTAATTGACTATGAAAAAACATTCTCTCTAGTTTTCATGATTAAATCCATCATAACTATTCATGTTATAAAAGCATACTATGAATATGGAATTTGGAATATGAATATTCAAACAACTTTACTTTAAAATAACCATTATGAAGATTTCTATTTTAAAAAAACAAGAAGGATTTATGAGTAAAAATAATTCCAAAAGGTTTAAAATATGAAAAGGTGAATTTACGGATTGAGGAATGAATCCAAGTAATGAGACATTTGGTTTTATTAAGATTTAAAATAATTTAGTTTAATTAATAATTAATGTTATCCATGTGTTTACAAGTTGTTTAGTGGGAGTGAGTTCTTTATCCTAGTAGTATATGTCAATGAAATATTACTTATTTTAAATGATATACCAGTCATAAAGTCAGTTATGGACTAGTTAATTAAGTTCTTCTCTATGAAGGACTTAAGAGAATCAACCTATATTCTAAGGATCAAGATCATTCATAATAGATCCAAGTGTCTACATGTACTAATTCAAGGTACATTCATTATCTATATACTAATTTTATTTACTATGGAAGAATTCAAGAGATGATTTATTCAAGTTCAACATGGTATACATAATTCCCATAAAATGTGTACTCACACATAATATGAGTAAGAGATAATGAGTAGGAAGCAATATTATTTTGAAATATGATCAATCATTAATTCCATGTTATGTACTAGGCTTGAGGTTCCATACACCTAGACCATGGTATAAAGATATCAAGTTGATCTAGGTGAATAAAAATGGTCAATTTTTTTAGGTTATCCTTATGTATTAGAGAAAAACTAAGGAAATGATCCTGGTGTATGGAAGAGATGAGGAACTGGACATCCAATGTTATACAGATGATAGTTTTCAAATAGATTAAAATGATCTGAAGTCATAGTTTGTATATGTATTTAGTCACAACAAAGGATCTATAAAATTTAATATTTAAAAGATGATAGAAATTGATTGTTCAATATTTGATTTTGAGTATATAATAACTTCTGATGCATCCAAATAAGTTAAATTTATATATATTTTTTCAAATAGTTTTTTGTAGTTCCTAGAAGTAATGACCCTATCACATTATATTATGATAATACTATAATGGTGGTTGTCTCACAAGATCCATGTTCAGACCGATGGAAAGATAATATACACCATAAGCATCACCTCTTGGGGGATTTTTCTCAAATGTGTTATATTGTAGTAAGTGGAGTTTCCATGGAACAAAACATAGATAACCCCTTAACTAAATCATTATCTTAGGAGAAGGACGAGTATAATGTGATACCTAGTGAACAAAAATTTCTTAGTTTTTATATCTAGTGAAAGTGGGAGTTTTTTGGTTTTGAATCCCTATGACCAACTTCTATATGCATTATGCCAGCACGTATTCATTGTTATTAATGTTAATAACCATATAATAACATCATGGTTGTTCTTATGTGAGACATAGTATGTGATAATGTCCTAAGATTAAACATTGAAGTAAATAGACATTTAATTTCCCCTCTGTGATGGGAACTTAGAATTTCTATGGTAGTATTTTTAAATACACATTATATAACTAGAAGTTATAATTTCACATGATACAAATGATATAGGCTGCTTAGGGGGGAGAGACTCATTGAACATTGACATAGTTTCCCATAGTGTGTTCCCTTGGTCATTTCTCATACAAGAGATTATGATAATTTAATATACCATTAGAAAATAAATATTTATATGCATCATTGTATGTTTCAATATGTGGATGTGTTTACTAATTGTGATACATTAAGATTATTATTAATGAATATTATTAGCCACTTACTTTAATGTATCGATGAAAACCCTGATGTCTTATGTTTGTGGTGAGGTAGGATATGTTCGGTGTGTCATGAGTAATATTTCATTAGTTAATAATGAGAGAAATGATTTTCAACCTCTATTATTTAATGGAAGATGATATCTTAGTCCCTTTAATGGGAATGAAACAACCAAAATAAATCCATGGAAATGGTGTTCTGTGGGAAGGTTTATTTACCGAAAGTAAACTAATGAGACGTAGAACACATAAGTTGATGACACTAGCCTAGAACCTACTTGATTAGTGATATTAGGATAAATGGTTTATATTACAAAGGAAGAATCCATATGGGGTTGTATGGAATAGTGACACTATCATATTTCTCTCAGGGTTATTTGGAATATCGCTAGATGATGACCTTATAATTTTTGTGATCCTACATAATGCCACTGAGAAAGATACATAGAAGGTCACACAAAAACTATATCTAGAACATCAGTTAAACAACATAATTATTTTTTAACATATTGAATAAATATTATTCTAGTATATGGTTTACTAACTTTTAATGTTTATCTAATTTAATATATTTAGTCACTAATTATGAAAGAGAATATTTTTTGAGATGAATATTTAATAAGTATCTGTTTTTTATTTAGATAATATAATATTTATTTATTTAATGTATAAAAATGTTGTTATGTTTTTATTAAATAATTATTCATTATTCTGGGTTTAATAAATACTGTTGAGGAATGATAGATTGTGATTAAAGGTTCAATGAAAAATAATATATATATATATATATATTAAATATTATTTTAATAAATTTTAAACCATTTATTCAAGAAATAATATTTAGTTAATTCTGTTTTTTTCAATATGTGAAGAAATAATAATAATATTTATAATAGTAATAATTATTATAGGCATGTGTTTCCATGGGCATTAGAAAACTAATAAGGGTGCATACACAATTTTTATTTTCTAACCCTAACACGATTTAAGAACAATTATATTATTTCTATCCATAAGGGTTTCTATTTTGTTTTTTCTAATTAAAATTACATTTGGAGAATTATCTCAACACTTATATATCCCCTCTCACAAAATTCACTTAATAATAGAGGATTATCCTCCTCCACCACTCCCCTCGATTCTAGAGAGATCAAGGAGAATACTTCTTGGATGCCACTCTCATGTTGATCAAGGATGAATGACACAAGCACTAGGGTCTTACACATTGGAATTATGATATTACAATGAAGATTATCATAGTTTAATGACACAAATGTCGATAAACACTAGAGGGAATCATGAATTTATTCTTACGGTGCGACAAAAGTATAGCGTAAAGACATTTTCAAATACATCAATGAATAATGAATTTTCTACAGGTTTATTATTGAAATGATTAAATTAATTATAAATAATTATGTGATGATCCTTCATTTAGTTCTAGAATTATCATTTCAAAAAATCTTTGATTCAATTTTATTGGTCACAAAGTTCTTCATCGATTTACATATCAAGTTAATAATAAATTATGAATGAAAGTCAAGTTGGTCAAGCCACACCATCACTTCCGTTGTGCTCAAAACATAATGTTTACCATTATACATATGTGAACTATAATGATAGATGAATTTCATATAATTTAAAATATGAAATAAATCCATTATTATATAATCAATGTGTTTATATATAAAAGTTTTTTTAAGGAAAAGTCAATAAATATATTTGCATCATTAAAATCACAAAGTGTGTCTTAGTTCATTATCCAAAAGTTTTCTTAAGATATTACATAAATCTAAAATATAAAAATTTTATTTAAAAGTGAAAGTATATATTTAAATTAAAAGTTTAAAAATCTATTTGATATAGTTTTAGAAACATATACATTGATAAATCTAGGGTAGGGATGCGAATGTTGTTTCAATATGATCAATTTCCAACAGATCTAGCTGGAATGGAATGATCTAGTGATAGATACTATATAGAAATGTATAAAACCAAGAGAAATAATATTTTTGATCTTCTAGTTAGGAGATAAATTATTCTATATGAATAAGAAATCCTTATCACAAAAAGAATAAATAAATGGAAATTATTCTAAAATTAAAATTGAGTATGAATTCTGAAAAATGTATTCCATGAACCAAAATAATGTTTTTATTTTTTTAATCTATCAAGTTGTAGTAATTCCTATTAGGATAGAATGGGTATTAAAGAAAAATTTATAAAAGGATGAAATTTATTAAATTAAAATAATTATTGGTTTTTGGATACTTAAGATTAGTAAAGAAGTTGACTATGTCAATTCCTTTTAACTAATAGGGATGTTGAATTTCAATTCAATTCATATTTCTATAAGTAGATTATAATAATTATTATATAAATTCCTCAAGGATATCTTTATGGATAATGGTATGAATTAAATCATGATGTAATTATTTTTCGATGGTCATATAATTTTAGTGGGATAAAAATAACTTTAGATGAAATTTTTTTAGATAATATATGTAATGTAGTAACTAGTGTTATAGTTAGTTAAAACTGGGATGAAAGAATATCTCCACAGATTGAATTAAAGAAGAAACCTAAATTATAGGGATTAATATTGAGTTACTTAGATGTATGGATTACTTGGACAATGTCAACGTATATATACTAACATGGTATTGAAAAATATATATTGGAACTATTTGAAAATCAATTTTTTCCAATGTTATAAATCTCTTTAAGAAGATATGTATAATACATTGTTGGAGATTACAATGTTGAGAAAAACTCCATACACCTCACTGATGGATCTAAAAAATGTTTTATACTATATAATAGACACATTATATTAGGAAAATGTTTGATAAATGTAGAAAAAATACATAGGTAATAGTTAGATTCATTAAATATGACTTGATAAAGGACAAGTAATATAAACCTAGTAGTTGAAGAGGAAAGAACTGTTATCATCAAGGGGATATTAAACTAGTATTATGATATATTAGTTTGATCTTGTATCATAGCATGCATAAGAAAATGAGAAATTGAAGTTTATTGAATTTAATGTTTTCTATATCTACAAATACAGATTAAGTTGTGGCATCTGAAGTAGCTAATAAAGTATTATAAACACACAATGACTTATTATAGATCATGGAATCGTACATGGAGAGTAAAATATTATCTTATAATAAAATATGATAATATTATGAAAATTTTACAAGCCAATATGTCATTATTATGATCAAGGGAAAAGGGATATAATTAGAATTATCATATCTTGAGAAAATTTCATATAAATAGGTGAAGTCATTGATAATAGAGTAGTTGATGTGAGCACAAATTTTGATATTTTTTGGCATGATTTTCATTGATAATAACCCCCATATTAAATTCCAAAACAAGGTAATCAATGCACTTTTAATTATTTTTGAATTCTAGAATTTATTTTAAATTGGATTTAATAATGGTTAAAATGATTTATTTAGTTTTTAATTCAATATTGATGATAATTTTTTATTTTCAAATTGAAATTTAATTGAATGATTAAATCTTGAATTATATACTTAAATATATTTCTTTTTTCTAGTTTAAATGATTTATTCATTTTAAAATATCATGAAAATCCATAAATTAAACTTTATATAAAAAATAAGAATAGAATTTTAATTATTCATAAAATGTGATTTTGAAAATAGAAAAATGTTACTCATGATTTTTCTTAAATATAATTTTAAAATAATTCACTAGACATTGAATATGGTTTTAAAATGATGAAAATAATAATTTTTTTTTCAATAAATGGTTAATTAAAAATTAATCTGAATTTATTTTTATTATTTTTTTTATTTTCTAATTTTACTTTTAATATTCAATTAGATATAATAAGAATCATTTTTATTTATTTTTATGATGTTTTTATTAAGAAAACTTGGCTACCGCCATGCTTCTTCAATTATAAAATTGTTGTAGGATGAGGAGGGTTGGATTTTTAATTTCTAGAAAAAAAATATGCTACTGTTTCTACTTCTATTGGTTAAAAGTATAATACAGTCATAGTTTGATGCTATTTTTCTACCATCATTGTCTGCTACTGATGCCCATGTTCTTCTACCACTATAAGAACAACTCTTTCTCTATCCAATTTTCTACCAATGACCCATTTTTCTACTGCCATGCCTTGATACTGATAGAAAATATGTAAGAAGAAAGGTAATATAGATTGAACATTGATGGGTGAATTGGATTCACTGTCCAAAATGGTTTGATTCACCCCACGATGATGGTATATGGTTCTTGGTGGATGTTTCCCTAGAGGATTTTTCCATGATTTGGGGGAAATATGATAACAATTTTTGATTTCCCTACTGCACTAATCTTCAGAGAAATTTATATCATATCATGGATTGAAAAAAGTATTGAAACATAAATGATCTCATCACTACTTATTTATAAATCATCCATTTGTTTAGAGAACACCTTGGTTAGATAAAAATGATACAACACTTGGTGAGGGACACAATAGTTTTAACTCACCGTTTCAGTCAAAGAACCCGTTTTTTCAACCAAAATGATACAACTCCTGGTGAGGGACACACCAGTTTGAATTTTAAAAAACACTTTATTTATATAAATAAATATTTTGAATAAAATATATAATAATTAGTTATTGGAATAAAATTATTATATATACTTTAATCACCCCATGTTTTTTCTACCAATCCTTTATTCCTTAACCATCCTAAAATCTAATTTCTACTACACTACCACCTAACTTTGTCTGAAAAAATATTCTATAGTTGGGTGTTACCATTCTACTACTATCCCCATCCCACATCCAAAAACAATAGCAGGTATCACCTAATCTCTCTACCACTCAAATAATTCCAAACCTATTAGATTATGAATGCACACAACACTGATTTGAATCTGAAGCACCAAAATTGATCATACCCAGAATGGAGAAATTGAGTCTGATAAAAGATTGTGGTAGGATTTCCGAAGCTTGTGGAAGACTTATCCAATAATTTTGACCACTAAATAAGGCCCCTAGTTATTTTAACCATTAAATTGGAACACTAAAAACCAATACCAAATCTTACCCCACTAATTGAATCCAAACCACACCTCCTGGTTTTGTGTTGGAGGTCAAAAAACTAAATGATACTGAGGTTAGATCACTATAACATCCTCCCTAAAGATATTGAGCATGGAGATGACTTGACTAGCAATCTTGGAGTAGAGATTAACCACCAATTATGATACCCTCCGATGACTATAGAACCATAAATCATATCCAAGGTGTTCCAATGTAAACTGAAGCTCAAAGATCCCAAAATTTTCAAAATCAAAGCAATATGAGCTGGCCAGGGTGAGGCTCACCAAATCCATTGAAGATTGAATCTTTAGTGTCCACTAGTGGATCTCAAAACAAGGAAAATAAATTAAATCTAAGCTGATAAATATCATTGATTTTTACAAGATTAAAAATTAATTATTGAGGCTGATGATGAATTATTTCCTACAAACCTTCGTTGTTCTGTATTTTATGTTCAATAAGGACACATGACTATCCCCACACACTTATTGTAGGCCTGCAAGAGAGTGATAAATTGGTGATTTTTAAAATTACCTAATGAATTTTATACTTATTAGCACTATTCTTCACTAAAATCAACCACACTTAGTATCACTTGACAAGAAAAGTGCACAACATGCAATAATTCATGAAACCATGGTAGCCCCTCCTTGAATTTTTCAAGGGGAATAAAGACTCCTAAAATCATTCCATGTTTCAAGAAATATAGACATCCAGAGTCCACAGACATACCATATCAAGGAAACACACCAAATGATGAGGTATATTGATAAGGAAAATTTTAATTTTTGACCGATGCTTGAGAACCAAAGGAGTATGAGAAAGTGATAGGAAGAGACCATAATAGATGCCCGAATATAGTGTTGAATCCAATTAAATAAGTACCATAGCTGAGTATATCTTTGAAAAATTATGAAAAATCCAAGATTTATGGCTCAATTTATAGAATTGACATCTCCTTTTGGGAGAACCAAAAATATAATTCCTTCCATTGTACTTGTATAGTAGAGAAACACATCACTAATAAAACTCAAGAAGGCATTTAGATCATGTTCATGGGATATGAAAATTTAAGTTAATAGATTTTAGTGATCCCAAACATGAACCTCATACCTTCACATATGGAAACCATCCAGGGAATGTAGAAATCACTACTTAGCACATAAGGAAAGATGAATGAAGAGGATACCTGATATCTAAAAAATATATCACATCTCCTGAGTAAAAAATATTATTCATTTTCTGATTATTGTAGAGATATTTTATAATTATGTTTTTCATTTCTAAATTTGTGAATTTTAATACATTTTCATTCTATTAAACTTTGTTATTCATTTGTCACCTTTTTCTTCATGTTTCCCACCTAATGTGAAGTCCTTTTATCTCTCAAACTCTCTTCATTAATAAGATGTTAAAATGAGGATCACCCATCAGATTAATACATATAAGGACCCAACCTTAAAAATTACATAATATGATGAATTTGAACTAGAATTCAATTTATTATATTAATAATTATATTGGAGATTTATATTTATTGAGATCTAGGTCATAACTATTACATAGAAGACTCATATATATAAAAAGTAGATACATCTAATCAACATTCATTTTTCCAAAATATAAAATATTTAAAATATTTTTTTTTTCATTTCATGGAAAATTTTCATGACTTTTAATTTTAATTATTACTTTCACTTACCCATCCTTAAACCCTTTGAGAAACATTTTAGAATGTGAGATGATGACAAAAAGCTCATAAAGGGAGAGAAATATAAATAAAAACCATTAGTCCGATGAAAAACATGAAAAACCATGAAATGTTTTACCTTTATCTCAAAGTTCATTGAGGAAAAAAATAAATTATTTTCCTTTGAAAAACACACACACTTTTTCTCAAAGAAAAACATTAAAACACATTACTATAAACTAAAATCCTTTTTTGAAACATAGACATCACATTCATAACCTAGTTCAAGACCATTCCATAAATAACTGGAGACCTGTTAAATCCATAGGAGAAACCGTTTGGTAACCCATTTCTTCTTTACTATTAAGACAAGTAACATTACCCAATGTATTGGTGTTCTATCTAGGTATACCCTTTGTATAATCTATATCAGGCTCGACCGATGCTATCTAAGCACACCCATCCTATAAGCTGTATCGAGCTCACCTGGATCTATCTGGACATAACAATCGTATAAGATATTTTTGAATCACCCGTTTCTCATATAATATTCAAGAATCATTTTAATAATAAAACATTTTATTCTTTATTTTTTCATCACATAACATTTTTAAGACTCTTTAAAACCTCTATGTAATTATCTATCAGATATTGAAATCAACTTTTCATTTAAAAACCCATTATCAATATCAAAATACCTATAAAATATACCTTTTTAATAAAACATGAAACATTTTAAAGTAATCATGACATAAGAAAATATTTATGGCTTTGGGAAAAGTATTTTTTCACTCTATATGTTAAAATAGAACATTCCTTTTATTGTTTGTTAAGAAGGTCAAACATTTCTTACAATATTCTAATTTTGGAAAAAATCCAAAAGAAATAAAAAAATACTTTATAAAACTTTCACAACAGTATAATTATATTCATAATTTTTTTTTTCAAATCATGGACATGGAATACAAATATATTTTGAAAGAAAACTCTAAAATAATTTTTTTTAATGAAAAACCCTTTACCAGTTTGGAAATATTTGAATTGTAAGACCAATGAATGAATAAAATTAAAGAAAATATCAAAAATATAATAATAGATAAAATGATGACATAAAATTTTAAAGGGTTGGTATATACACATCATAAATGAACATAGGTGCATATCATCAAAATATGCCTCAATAAAAGGAAATTGAGATGAAGTCCCTTACCTTGATTCCAACTTATCACATATGTTCTTTATCTTCCTAAATATTAATCTTATGTTAATTATTTAATTTCTTAATATTTTTTTATGTTTTATTATTCCTTTTATTTCACTTATCACCATGTTAAATAAAATTACTTAATCAGTTATTTGTATGTCATATGTTTTGATGATATTTGGATTAAATGTCAAAAAAGACTTTGGTGGGTTGACAATGGTCAAAGTGTTCACTACATAAACATAAAAAAATAATTATAAAGAAATATTTATCATATTTATATATAAATTATTAGTTAAAAACAATCATGAAATATGGTTATAAAAATTGAACTATGTTACAATCATGGAGAGGATATGCCGTACGTACACATTAATAACATTTTGATTTTCAATAATCAATATAGAGATAAGGTATGTAATATTTTATCATTAAATAAAGATAATTATATAATAAATAAAATATTAATTCATTAAATATAATTATATATATATATATATATCATATATGTGATTCAGTAATTAGAAAATAATCACATCACATCGTGGAGATGGTAGTCCACATGTACGCATAAACGACATTATTATTTCTTAGTAAGAAGAAATGTAAAAGTATGTGGTATATATTAAATATATCATTAATATCATAATTATGTTAATAAAATCACTTATATTCATTATATTTATCCTAATTACTTTCTATGTAAAGCATTAGTGAAAAAAATCACATTGCTTCGCGAGGCGGTTGTCTGTTGTACACACGAGTAACATTATCGTATCCCACCACGTAATGGAAATTAAGAAGGTATATAAAATATCATAACTCAATAAGTATAAATATAATAAAAATATCAAATATATACTTTAAATATATCATTGTAATAGTCTTTAAAGGTGATCATGGAAAATGAATGACATCAATTTGTGAGGTGGTGGTTCTTAGTACTCAGGAATAATGATTTCGTATCCCATTTGATGAAAGAGGAAATGTATTTAGATTATTATATTAACATAATAATATAATAATATATTTTATTTAATTATTTTATTATATAATTATAATTAAAGAATATTTTATGGATTTTATTGATTAAATAAAAAAATCATCGGTAAAGCATGATACCTATTCTTCAGACAAGCTCCTAAGGTTATCATAGAAATCCTTCATAAGATGAATTTATGATTAATAAATGTTTTCAAGAATATGGGTAGGGAATTAATGAAGATATTTGGATTGGTAATTTCTGAGTAAAAGGGGCTTGAATGTGGGGAATAGAGAGGATATGGCGTATCCTTTTATAAGTAAGGTGAGTGACACAATTGTATTTTTTGAAAAAAAGGTTTACCGATGTATTTTAAAATTAAAAAGGATTAAAACTGTAAATTTACATATAATAAGAAAATATAATGTCTAAATATGTGTATAAAATTGATTTTTGATGAATATTTATTTCATTTTTACACTTATCATTTTTCTTTAACCGCCAATAAATTCATTTTTACCTTAACCACATCAATTAATTTTCACTATTTTAACTATTTATCAAAGTCAAAAATTTAGTTGAGGTTATTAAATAATATAAATTATTATTATAAAAAATATGGAATCTGGTTTATGAAATTCAATTCATATTATATTTAAAATATAATTTAATATTAAACCCATAGGCAAAAAGAAAAGTGAGTTTTCAATAAGTATATTTTTAAAGAAAAAATGATTTTATATTAACTATATGTCATGTAATAATAATTATATAAATATAAATTAATATTTATTTATATATAATCTATGTATTTCATTTAAATAATTCATTATTAGGATGTTTTTAATTAATTATAAAGGAAAAACATTATGCACATTAAAACAGTTTTCAGAATAACCCCATTTTTAAACATAATAATTTTCTTATAATAAAATCCAATATTAAAGTGATTAATATTAAAAAGTGGATTTCAGATAAAAAATAATATCATTTTAATTCTGAATCATATTAAAAATAAAGGTACTTTTAAATTTACTTAATATATTGAAAAGAAATTAAATTTTTACAAAAAATACGTGTTTTCACTATTCACTCCAAAATCAATATTTTTTGTAAAAACCCCAAATTCCACGCTGATTTATTTTTTAATATTATTATTCAAAATATTATATTCATATTTTAATATTACAATTCTTTATTTTATAAATGAAACATAAAAAACTACCTAATATAATAGTTTAATTAAATCTATTTTTTTTATTTTTAATTACGTAATATTTTTATAATGAATATAACTATCTAATTTATATTAATAGTCCAAAAAATGATTTATTATATCATTACACGACCTTGTAAATTATTTCCCACTTTTTCAAAATAAATATGTTTAATTTTATTCTTTATTAAAGAGGTGATGAAATCTTTTACTCATAAAATTTTTAAATTGGCACGTTGCTTCATAAAACATATTGTTTTTCAATATAATAATAACTTGATAAATTACCATATTTTGGGACACTTTTTTCACTATGATAAAAAATATGCAAAGTATATTCCTTATAATGTTTATTCTTTTCCAACTGATCTACTCCAGGGCTCAAAACATGAGATGAATCTGACACTTATTTCCTTCAAATTAAAACAAGAAAAATGTTGGGTACTTGATATAAAATCAATGGCTAGGCCAAATGGTAGGAAACTGATGAATCATTATTTAGTATTTCACACTTCTCAATGAACCAAAGAATTTACTTCTAATTTATTCCAAAATTCATAACAACATTCCACAGAGATACTTTGAGAAAGACTAGATCAAATATCTAGAAAGTAATATCTTTACTCTAGTTATCTATTAAACTTTTCTACCTGCATTGAGAAATACACATATATTTTTGAATCAAATTAATATTATCAGATATTTAATCTAAAAAATATAAATCCATCAAATTATTTCTCAAATTTCAACCCAAAAATCGGGCATCCGACACCTATTTCAATATAATGCCTCAAAAGGTTCCATCTGTATATTGGAATGAAAACTTTTATTATAAGAAAACTTAATCAAAAAATTTTATTGATCCTAAATTACGCTGTAATTAATTTAACAAGAATGAATCATATATTCTAATGTATAAATTATTTTCTCTGACTATCCATCAGATTGAGGATGGAAATATGTACAGAAATTTAATTCCATTCCCAAATATTACTGAACTCCTTTCCAAAAATTATATATGAACCTAGGATTATGGTATGATATAATATAGAGAGGAACTCAATATAACCTAACTATTTTATTTATATACAACTGAGAAAGATAATATATGGACATAATATCTCTAAAAGGGAAGTAAATCTATAGATTTAGTTAATCAATCACTAATAACACAAATCAAATTATTACCTCGAGATGTATTTGTAAATCTCACCTTAAAATCCATTAACATATTTTACCATTTCCATTACAGCCCTGGAAAAGGTTAAAGCTTTCCCTTCTATAAATTTCATTCTATTTTATCCTACTAAAATGTCAGAAATTTCACTATAAAGTCAAAAATATCTCTTTTTATTCTATCCCACAAGAAATACTCATGATGGTAAATATACATATTAGTTCTTCCCAGATGAATGGAATGTGAAGAACTATAATTTTAATATAACAAATTTATATTCAAAAGGGATTCGTAGGGTAAAAGTTTTCTTTAAAAAAACATCTCAACACCTTCTTTATCAACATTAAAATCAAGAAAATCACCCTTCTTAATGGATTCTACAATATCTTATAGAACACGATCCTCATCCTAATCATGCTGAATTATTTATAATAAATAAAATTTAATGAAACCTGAAACAAAATAGAGAATTCCCCTACATCCAAAACATCTTGGAGAGAATTCATAAAATCATTAACCAAAGGGTCATGTTCCCAATGTAACATGGTTAATGTAGCATTATTTTACTAATCCAATGCATCAACCACTTTGTTTTATTTTCATAGATGATAAATAATCATGAAATTCAAATCATTGATTAGTTACATCCATATTCTCTATGTCTTGTTCAATTATTTTTGAGTGAATATATACTTAAAATTTTTGTTATTAGTATATATTTGACAAATTAGTGTATATAATTGGTACCTCAAAAATTATAATGAAAAAACCAAAATATTTAAATCCATATCATGTGTAGGGTTATTTTACTCATGATGTTTCAACTAAAGTGATGCCTTAGAAATTAACTGATCAATTAGCATCAGGACCCAACTACGTCCATTCAATGAAGAATCCTTATAGATGAAATTTTTAAATTTTATTGAAGTCAATAAAAAAACTATAGCATTCAATAATCTTCTTTCTATTCCTTGAAAAAAATAATCACATTATTACTTCTAGTTCAATTTTACTCATTTTTGAATTAATTTAGTCCATGGGATAGACAATTGAGTGATGTTTTCAACAAACCTCTAGTATTAACCTGAAAAACTATGAAAACTAGGAATCCATATTTCATTTTTTGGACATAGAAAAACCTCAAAAACTTTTACTTTTGTAGGTTAAATAGTTATTCCATATTTAGAAACAATATAACAATGGAAATAAATTTGTTTCAACCTAAATTAATAGTTTTTTAATTTTCCATATAGTTTCTTTTATTTTAAGGTTAAAAAAAATCCTTAAGTCTCATTTATGTTCAACCAAAATTTTAGAATATACCAAAATATCATCTATAAAAATAACTAAAAAATTATCCAAGAACTCATGGAATTTTTTTTGTAAGGATGAAAAATATATTAGGTTCATTTGAAAATCCAATAGACATAATTAAAAACTCATAATACCAATATCTAGTTTCAAATTCTATCTTCATAATGTCATCCTTTTTAGCTACATATGATGGTACTTGGAACATAGGTTAACCTTAAAAAAATGTTGATCTCCCTTGAGGTAATGAATAAAATAATTGATATTATAAAGACTCATATTTTCATGATTTTATTTTAATTTTTTTTGGGAAAATTCCGAGACCAGAAGCTAAGACAACATGTGATTCTGAGGTCCAGTGTGCCTGAAAAAATTCATTAAAAAATGGTACGTTTTAATGAATAGTGCGAGAAGTTTTCTGGAAAAATTGGAATAACTCTTAAAAAACTACCCAAATTCAAAATATGAGGGAGCTTTTGTGTTCAGAGTAGGGGATTTACCTCAGGCGAGGCCTAACATTGGCTGACATGGTTTGGTTTTGAAAGATAGTTTTTAGATGTAACTGTAAATAAAATAATAAATAAAAACCATTTTATTTAAAACCCTAATAAATCATGAATTGGGACTTGGATTGAAAATACGAGACCACTATTTAGTTTGTAATGTGGTGTTTTCTCTATGCGCATCACAACTTTATTCATTGAGGTTCGTCTGTGGAAAAACATGAAAAGGATGTTATTGTCATTAAATAATTTATAGATAAATTTTTTTGTTGACATGGTGATGATTTCCTTTAAAATAATCATTATGAGGAAATACAATAGTTATTCGCATAAATTTAAGAACATCAGAGAATTTCTAGGGAGAGTTGGGAGGATTTTCCCTTGGTGAACAATGACATGATCACTGATCGACAATCAGTGCATGACGAAATCCAAGATTATCTCCAACGTTCACGACACAACTTCATTATTCATCAGAATTAGAACCCAATGAGGTTGGTAATGTTTTTTTTATTATTCTTTTTCTCATTCTTAGATTCAATTACAAACGTGGACCAACCTATAAACAGGTTGATCTGTGGTTCGCTCATTCTTGCGGGATAGGATTTTATTGCAGGTTTTTATTGGGGGAAGATTATAATTATATTACTATTTTTTATCTTGACCATTCTTAGGGAATGAATCAAGACCATAATGAATAAAATATGATGTTACTTAATTAGGTAGTTCAGTTGTGCTTTTCTACCCCTATGTTCTTTTCATTCTTCATATTCCTTACGGGATATGGATGGATGATCATTATTCTACTAATTCTTGTTGTGATGATAAAAAATCATAGATCGAACCACATGATAATGTTTACAAGGTGAAAAGATGATGGTGACGAATGGATGAAATTATTTTTTTAGATATTGTTCTTCAAATGTATTTAATGCGGATGATCTCAATTGGTTTTCAAAGCCAATAGATGGCCCGAAACCCACCAATTCTGTGTTTCAATGGTGAGAAGACTAGGGATATTCAGTTTTAAGAAGAATGGATCATCAGATTGAAAACCATAGGATCAATCGAGGAAATCATAGAAAAAACAAGCGTTCTGAAAAATCCTAATGAAGACAATGTGTATTTTGGAATACATGGCCTGTGGGCCCTGTTCAGTGGTGAATAGGGTTTTGGGAGGTAGTCAAGTTTCACACAGAATGTGACCCCTATGACACGACATGTGGGACCTCCCTTGAGACTCTATGTGTACTCTAGGAGTACACAGACATGGGGTGGAGTACAAGGCTTGCCTACATAACATGTACCCCACCACACAGCTTGGCTGGAAATTGTCAAACAGATAATTGAAGTATTTTTACCCAGACATATATACACGGGTTGAAGCCATTTACTGTCACCTAGACATCATACATGGAGTTGACACTAAATAGTAGGACATGGTGTGTGAACCCTTCTTCAAATCATGTATACCTATTCTACATGAATTTTTTTGATGACACATGCCATTGCACATGGGCAGTACCTGTGGTTAAAGGAAATATTGTGCGGCCCTACTACACACCCTGTAGACCTTTCTACTTGGATTCAGATCCTTTTACACCATATTTTTGACATGTTTCGTTAGGTTTGTTTCCCTTGATCTGTCTCCTTATGGTTAGTATAATTTCATATGCACAAAAGTATTATCCCTTCGGCAGGACTTTCTGGATAGAGTAGTTAGAATCTCCTTCAAAAGGTCTGGAGAAGGATCCTCTATCCATTCATGTTCCCTAAGTAGAGTCTTGTCATCAGAGTGACCAATCCTACCTGATATCGATCCTATAATTAGTAGGTGAACCTGGATGAGTCATGGTATAACCCCATGTACCTAGTAGTGATCCTCATATATGTATTGTGATCTTTCAAAATCATGAAGGGAGTTCTACCATAATGAGTGTATCATCTATCTCTCATATTTTTCAGTTTATATCTGTCATGATGGTTTCCATTAAGAATAACCACTCGGGTGGATTCCATCAGTGCAATCAGACTCAGGATTATGTGCTCCCAGATGAGTGCTTTATGGAATCTTTGGACTGAATTCTTAGTTTTGGTAAATGGTAGTAGCAAATTACCTCTAGACTATTGGTTTGGGTTTGAGTATATTTGGATATCTTTTTTATATTTGTTGTAGACACATACTTTTTTAGAAATGCATGTATCTTTACTTTGTTTATTTCTTTGTGGTTTCAGGGTTTTTAATTGAGTATTGTTATAATCACCCTTTCACGGAATTTTACTGCACAAGTTGTGTCTTGTATAGACATGAAAACTTTTTAATATAATCCTAGGTGGACCAAGACTAGGACCAGGTCCATGTTGTTCTTTGTGAGTTGAAATAGGCTGAGGTATTCCTACGGCTATAGACAATAGTCATAGTAACTTTGTTTTACATATTGTACTTTGTTGTTTATATACTCTTTTTTTGTGGGCTTGTATTCTGGCCTAGTTTACTGCACTTTACATTCCTTGTTGTACTCTGTTGTTTGGGATTAGTGGTATTCATGCATTTTATTCCTTAGTGGTTTTTACTTTTTAGCATTTGTGGCTTGGAGATGTGTGTGTGTGTGTGTGTGTATTTAGGAATTGACTCCCAAGTTATTGATATGCCTTCTCAGTTCTAGTCACCAGCTTCTGGAATACTCGATAAGGGCTTGGGGAGTGAAAACATGGGCCCAACTGAGAAGAGTCATGACTGAGTGGTATTAGCTGTGGTTGGTTCTTCCATAGAACCAAGAGTCTATGAGATTAGTTTGGGGAAACAGTGTTAAGTGATTCCAGTTTGGCATTTAGGCCAGGGAATCCAGTGTTGGTGCAATGTCTAATGTACCCATACACCAAGACTCTAATAAACTACATTCCAACTCAGTACATGAGAAAACCAGTTGACGAGAATAATAATGGAAGATGCATTATACAATAATGGGTTGTGAATTCGAAGTACTTCTTGACTCATCTCTACAAATATTCTCATTAAACAAGGTATATATTGTTTTTAAAAGATGAATTTTTAACGTATACCAGCTAGGATTCAGCAACATGATCAAGAGGATGACCCCTTGATGATAGGGCTTCGATAAAGGGAGAATTTCCCTAGATGTTACCTCTAGGTGCTGCACCAACAATACATCCACCTATAGAGAATCACATGGTACTCATAGTAACAGCAGATGGAGAGTGTAGGATGATCACACCTCTTGAGTTTCAGTAAAAGATACCCCTTAGGTTTCATGGTGGGCCTGACACACAGGTGACTAAGAACTAGATTGAGGTGTGGAACAAAGTTTTTCATTTATTCAGGACACCAGCAGATCAGATGGCGTTTATGGTGGCAAACCTACCCTTTGTTTCAGTACGACAATTGTGGGGTTTATTTACCCGATCTTACGACAACGTAAACCTTCAGTGGGTAGTGTTTGAGAACTATTTCATTGTGTATTTCTCACCTTATAAGTTGAGGGGTATGTGTATTTTATTGATTAAAAACTTTTGGAAGGATGCCATGTTAGTTTATGAGTATTCATCGAGGCATACGTACCTCTCAAGGTACTCAAGGAATATGAAAAATGATAAGAACTATAGGGATCAGACCATCGAGTGAGGTATGCTTAGAGACATTTGATCCATTGTATCCCCTTTGTAAATTCCTACCTATGATGGGGTGCTAAAGAAGGATTTTTTAGTTGATATTTCCTTATCTGGATAGATACAACCGGTCGTATTCAGCAGTGATCAAGCATAAGTAGAGACCTCGACAATGGAAAGTCGACGTC
Source organism: Viscum album (assembly GCA_963277665.1). NCBI lineage: Eukaryota > Viridiplantae > Streptophyta > Magnoliopsida > Santalales > Viscaceae > Viscum > Viscum album. Next base: position 50,814,610 of record OY728161.1, on the reverse strand, counting down.
AGCCACACGAACATAGATTTGGGAGACATCATAAGAGGAAGACCTTGAATAGAGATTATACCACTTAGGACTCATGGGGTGGCTCCATTAATCATATATCATGAAAAATATATTCTTGTTTAAGTATGGGACATCTCAGTAGATATTGTCCCAACCGTCGAGCTCCAGATAGGGAGACAATGGACGGGCCTCTATGGAAGAGGCATAAATTGGACCAGGTAGATTTTCAGGTTAGCATATGTTGTAGAGGAGCTGGGAGAGCACCAAGATATGGCATAAATTTCAACATGTTACCACCACCACCCCCACGTAGTCCGCTCTAGGCTCATGGAGCTGGATGATAAGGGAAGGGACCACTATGTGCGGTCGAGGCATATGACCTAGAGGCTGCGATTAGGATTCAAGGTATGATATGTGTCTTTTATACTTTAGATGGCATATTTATAGACATAAATACTAGTCATTATTATGTTGTCACAAATCCAGTATGAGATCTTGAGATTCCGATAAGACCATTGACTTGACCCTTACACATGGAGACACCTACTTGAGGAGACTCGATGATCGCACTTATACTGACAGTGTGACCTGAAACTTGGTGGTGACAGTTTTGGTAGGAACCTCTTGGTTTTAGAATCGAGGCCTAATGATTTAAGTCTTGGTATGGATTTGTTATATTCGATCAATTCCAAGATTTATTGTTTTAGGTGAAGGGGGCAGTATGTCTGTAATGATGGAATGGGGTTTTCCTTTGTCATATAAATTTAAACCCATGAAGTACATGATGGAATCATGAATAAGAGGGTATAGCAGATTACTCTTGAGTTGGAGAGCCTAACCCTCAGAGTAGTAGATGTTATGAGTTTTTAGTTCCCATTAGAAGTAGTTGAATACTAGGATGTCTTTCCTAAAGTGCTCCTGAATATCTTTGAAATATGGGGGTGCAGTTGGAGGACTTTCAGAGGAAGGGATTAGTATGACCCAATGTTTCACACTGGGTTTCCCCAGTTTTTTTTACAATAAAAGGAATACAAGAGTATAAGGTTGTGTGTGTATTTCTGAAACATAATCCATGTGACCATGGAGAATGAATATCCACCACCAAGGATCAATGTACCCCTAGAGTATTTGAGAGGTCACGATGGTTCTCAAAGGTTTACCCTAGTTCAATGATTTCAGATGTTGATCCAGAGTTTGATGAGTGCCCCAATATTTAGATTTTCAGAGAAAGGTATCGAGTATGTAGTGTTCTGTGATGCATCAGGGACCAAACATGGTGGAGTACTAATGTAGAGGAATGTGGTTATTTCCTATGGTTTACATATGTTGAGGCCACATTATAGAACTATGCAACCCACGATCTTGAGTTGACAGTGGTAGTCTTCTCATTGAATATTTAGAGACACTACCTGCTTGGAGAGAAGTTTATCATCTACTCCAATCCAAAGAGTTTCATGTATATCTTCCATCATAAGGGCTAGAACATGAGGCATAGGCAATGGATAGAGTTCCTCTAGGACTATAACATTTATATTGTCTATACTACTAGGAAGGAGAATGTGGGGGCATATTGTTTCAGTAAGAGATCTAGTTCGTAGTTTCTGAATAAGGGGATGAGAAATTGTCCTCGTTATTGTTATCTTTCACGGATGGAGATGTAGAAGCCTACCTACAATCGATGGTTGTCATCCCATCACTATTTTAGTAAGTTAGGGAGGCATAACTTTGTAATACCAACTATGAGACCCTACAGGCTTAGATGTCCATAGGGTCTGCGCCTAATGGATATTCAAAAGGTGGGGATCTCATAATTCTTTCAAAAGGACACACGGTAGTACTAAAGAAGTTTTAGGAGGAGGTTATGTGGGAGTTTTAAACATCCGGTTGTGCAGTACACCCTAGTGTGGTAAAGATGTACCAGGACATGTAACGTCAGTTTTTTTGGACACGGATGAAGAAGGTAGTGGAAGAGTTAGTCTCTTGATTCCTTACGTGCCAACATGTGAAAGTTGAGCATCAGGTTCCTACAGGTTTAGATCAACCCCTTGAGGTAACATAATGGAAGTGTAATGGGATATTGAGGACCCTGTGACAAGTGTAAAATGTAATTCCAGGTTACACGATTTCATATAGGTTAACATTGACCAACTCACCATGTTGTCACAATTCTTATCTATCCAAAATAAGATTTTAATAGAGAGCTTGGGATGCCTCTAAATACAAGAAATAGTTTGACTCCATGGAGTCCCATCAATGATAGTTTCACATTGTTATGATCGTTTCACATCGTGCTTATGGAAGGGATTACTGGAGGCGTTTGGGACTTAGTTGTGCTTGAACACAACGTTTCACCCATAAATAGAAATACAAAAACATTAGACCTTTCACAAACTATTGTAAATGATGTGGGACTGCATCCTAGACTTTGTCTATAGTTGAAAGGATCACCTAGCTCTACTGAAGTTCACATACAACAATATCTATCCTTCCACCATTGGTATGTGAATATTCGAGGCTTTGTACAAGAGACACTGTAGGTCACCACTTTGCGGGATAAACCTTGGAGAGTGAACACTCATAGCCTAGAGTTGGTGAGAGGTACTATCGAGATGGTACTTATCATCTAGGACTAGATGAAGAATTCACAGAGTCATCATAAATATGATGTTGATAAGTGGAAGAGGACTTTAGAGTTTGAGGAAGGAGACCATGTGTTCGTTCTAGTTTCACCATGATGTGGGATATAGATATTGGGTCGGGGAAGCATGTTATATAAAGTTCATCATCAATTTTTAGATACTACGTAGAGTTGGTGAGGTGGAATACCACTTCGCTCTACCCCAACAATTGGACTAGGTACATGATGTCTTCCACGTGTTTCAGTTGAGGAGGTACGTTCATGACCTATCTCATGTCATCGAATGGGGTGAACAGGACATCGAGGATGGAGAAACATTTACTGAGTACCCAGTGAAGATTGGGGATCGGTAGGAGAGGATCCTTTATGGGTGGTCGATTCTATTGGTTCATGTTCGATGGCAGTATGGGAGTCTCCAAGAGAGCACATAGGACTGGGAGGCTCAAATTTGTGCACAGTACCCACATAATTTTGAGAAGTATTTTTTTTGGATTTTTGGGGATGTAAATCCCTAAGGTGAGGAGAATGTAATAACACATATTTTACCAATTTTATTCTCATTGTTTTGGTGAAAATTCATAGACCATGAATTGATACAACATGCGATTCCGAGGCCTGGTGTACCTGAAACAATTCATTGAAAAATTAGTTTTTAGTAAAGTGCACAAATAGTTTTTTAGAAAAAGTGGAATAACTGTAAAAAAGATGACCAGATCATAAATCTAAAGGCATCATTGTGTTTAGAGTAGCAAATTTACCTTAATCAAGGCCTAACATCAACCATTGTGGGTTGTCTATAAAAGATAGTTTTTGGACATAATTGTAAATAAAATAATAAAATAATTTTTTTTATTTTCAAATCCTAATAACTCATGAACATAGACACAAATTGAAAATCAAGACAACTGTTGAGTTTTTAATGTGTTGTTTTCCTTAGGTGCGACTTAACTTTAGTCTGTGTGGGTCTTCTATAGAAAAACATGAAAATGACGTAATCATAATTAAATAATTTAAGGAAAAATTATTTTGTTGACTCATCAATAATTTCCTTTAAAATAATCATTATTAAAAATTCCCATGGTTAGATGCATAACCTTGGGGTCATAGAAACACTTGGGAGAGCTTGGAGGATTTTCCCTTGGTGAATGATGACCAAATCGTGGATCGACAATCGGTGCATGGCAAAATCAAGGGATCTTGCCAATGATCATGACACAACTTCGTTCATCATCTTCATTTGAACCCAATGATATAGGGAATGTTTTTTTTGATTATTTTCCCTATTCTTAGATTCAATGATGAACATGGACCAACATACGAATAGTTTGATCCGTAGTTCCCTCATTCTTGCAGGATGAGATTTTCTTGTGGGTTTTTATTGGGGGATGATTAATATTATATTATTGTTTTTAATATTGATCATTCTTAAGGAATGGATCATGGACAGAACAAACAATGGATGAGGTTCATTCTTTGGGTTGTTCAATTTTGTTTTTCGTCCCTAAGTTCATCATGTTCTTCATGGGATATGAACTGATGATCATTGTCCCCCCGATTCTTGGTGCAGCGATCCAACATTAGAGATCCAACCTCATCATGACCTAGGGGAGGTGAAAAGATGATGGATACAGATGAATTGTAGTATTTTAGGAGATATTATTCTTTGATAGACTTTTTTTTGGATGATTGGAATTAGTTTTCAGAGCGGATCGAAGCCCTAAAACCCACCGATTCCATGTTGAAATAGTAAGATGACCCGAGATATTCAATTTAAAGGTGAATGAATCATTGGATTGAGCACCATATGATCAAAAAAGTCATGGAGAGGAAGAACCAATGTTCTAGAAAATCCCAATGAATATGACATTTATTTCAAAACACACGACCTGTGGACTCAGTTGGGTGGGTACTAGGGTTTTAGGAGGCATTCAAGTGTCCCAGGGCATGTGACCCCTATCACACAATATGTGGGACCTTCTCCAAGACTCTGTGTACTCCATGAGTACAAAAACATAGGGTGGAGTACCCGCCTTTCCTACACAATGTGTACCCCACCCCATGACTTTTCCAGAATTGGTTAGATGAAATACTCTGTCTATTGGTATGTGGACTGGTGTACATGGGTTGAAGCTGTGTACTGGAACACGGCTAGTGTACATGGAGAAAACCCTAGATAGTGGCACACAACATGTGAAACCTTCTAAAAAACTTGAATACCTCTTCTAGATGACATTTATTGATGACACGAGTCATTGAACACAGGTGGTACTTGTGGTCAAGGGACATAGTGTGTGACCCTACTACATGCCATGCACCCCTTCTTACATTCCTTGATATCCTTATCCACCTTTTCAAGGAAATGTTTCATTATGGTTGGTTCCCTTGATGCATCCCCTGAAGGTTAATTGGTATAATTTCCAACTCACAGGTGTATGACCCCTTCATCCAGACTTTCTGGGTAGATTTGTTGGAATCCCCTCTGAGAGGCCCAGAGCAAGATCCTCAATCCATTATTTTTCTCTAAGTAGAGTCTTGGTATCAATTAAACTAATCCAACTAGACTTCGATCCTCTACCTACCAGGTGAATCCAGATGAGTCATGGTATCACCACATGGGCTTGGCAGTGATCCAAATCTATGTATCATGATCATCCCCAATCATAGAGTGACTTATCCTAGAGAGAGTGTAACATATATCTCTTTAAATATATCAGTAAATCTCTCTCTTGATGATTTATGATGAGTATCACCTATTGTACGTATGTCATCAGCGATATTGGAAAATGGAGTATGTGCTCCCAGATGAGTGCTTCATGGAATCTTCAGACTTGAATCCATGCTTTGGAATATGGTAGTTGCTACATACCTCTAGAATACCAGTCTGGGTTCGAGTATTTCTCAACATCATTGTTGTATATTCTATAAACACATACATGTGTAGAGATTAATATACATTTACATTTTTTGATTGCTTGGTGGTTTTATGGTGTCATACTAAGTATTTTTATACTCACCCCTACACGGGCTTTCCCCACACGTGTCATGTATTATGTAGGAAGGAGACCTTTTTAATAGAGTCCTAGGTGGACCATGACCTGGTGTTGCATTGTGAGTTTAGATAGGCTATGTTTTACCTACGACTATAGAAATCAGTCCCAATACCTTTTGTTTATATTTTGGACTTTTAGTTTATATGATATTTCTTTTGTTGGGAATGTATTATGGCCTAATTTACATTATCGGGCCTTACTTTCCTATTATACTATGCTGGTTGGGTTTAGTGGTATGCATACATATTGATCCTTAGTTGTTTCTACTTTTTAGTATTTGTGGCTTGGAGACATGTGTGTGTGTGCGGGTACTTAGTCAATGACTTGCATGTTAGTGATATGCCAACTTGGTTCTCATCACCCTCCCTTGGGATGTTGGAGGTGGGTTTGGCGAGTCATGACACTAGCCCCCCCTAGGCTGGGTCATGACAGATATGATGAAAATGATACATTTTCTAAACAATGATGTTATTTAATACACATAATCAATGGAAAACCTAATTGAAGCATATTTCATTTCAACAAAAAAGGAGAACTCTATAGTGAATTACCTAGTTGAATGAAACCATTATCTAACAAATCTAGAAATTAATTTTTCAATTCTAAATGTTTCACTTGATATTTTTGATAAGGGGGTTTGAAATAGTCTTAGAATCAATCACTAAGTCAATAGTAAACTCAACCCTTTTATCAACAATAAAACTAAGAAAATTATCAAAAAACATATCTTTGTATTCATTCACTACTGTCACATCACTAATTTGAACAATTTATCACTTTTCAACAATATGAGATATGTAATGTTTAGTGACAACTCTAATCAAATTTTCTGCTTCATGTAAGGTTATCAAAGGTACAGAAGAAATGAATAAAACATTATTTTCTCTTATATATCTTGTCAAGATAAAATGAGAGGTAATTAATTCCAATAAGAACATCAAACCCTATAATGGGTAGTTCTAAAATATTTTCAAGAAAGACCATTCCAATAATAACCATATGGAGATTCCTATAAATCATGGCTACTTTAATATTTACACCAGTTGTTTTCACTAACGTTTTATATTCTTTTCTTATTTTGATATTGCAATTTCACATGAAAATTTCCGATAAATCAAATAATTTCATGAACCATAGTCGAACAGGGCATTGGAATAATTAGAATAAATATGTATCATAACTGTCACCACATCATTAGATGAACCAAAATCAACATTATTAGTAGAAAATAAATTTTATACACCATTATATTTCCAATTACAATTATTTTAATCCTAAGAAAATAACTTCAGACACATGTTTTCATAATAATTCAACTCATTGTAACAAAAACATCTCATTGCTGGATGGATATCAATTACCCCATTCGTTAGGTGCTCCATATTATTTTTTATACTCAAAAGCCTTTTTTTCCATACTTAACACAATAGAAATACCTTAATGGTTCTATCAAACATTCGTTTAAATGTAGTTTAATACACTCAGAACATTTTGGGGGCTTACCTCTAGGCATCTTTGTTAGTTTTTTCTCTGCTCAATACAACCTTGAGCTTTGATTATAGTTTTCATTTTGAGGAACAGACATCTCTACAAACTCTATCCGAAATTTCATAAAACAAAGAACCAATTTCTCATAAATTTTAAATTCTCATGTATCAGAGGATCCTTACGAACCTTGTTTCCACCTTGATTAAAATATATTAATTTTACTATCAGTTTCCCGAATAAAATCTAGAACAAACCTAGCTAATATTTTGAAGTTTACTTTATAACAAGATATATAATCTTTATATTTTCCCCTAATTCCAAGAATTATTTCTCAATATTATTTCAAGAAAAAAATAGGGAAATATTTTTCTAGAAAAAAAGTTGTAAAAAAGTACCATTCAATGGAATTAAAGTAATCATTTTCATTAGCATTCTTAACCAAAGACTACCATAGATAAGCTTGACCTTTAAAATAATAAATGGTTCGGGTTAAATTTTAATTTTCTGAACATCTCATGACATTAATTATCTTCTTTAGGAAATTAAACTATCCTTCAGCTACCATAGGGTAAGATAATCCACTGAATGATGGGGGTTATTGTCTCATTAATGTATCCACTACAGAAATATTCCTCTACAGTAGATATATATGCTCCATATAATAGATACCAAATCTATTTACATCATGTTTCTACTGATCCATTACGACAAAAAATTGTTCTATTCCAATTTTACGCATCTCGAGATATTTATTTAGAATGATATATTCCTCATATATCCTTCCCACCACATCTTCACTATTTCCTCTATGGAAAACCATTTTGAATAGACACTGTTTAGATGAAGTGGCATGAAAATTAAAATTTAATATCATTTCAACATAACCACAAAATGAAATTATTCAAGGGAATGATATTAACAATATCATAAATTCTAAAGTGATCAAAACTGCTCTATGATATGACCATAAGGACCCAAACTTAAAAAATAAATATTCTAGAGACATTAAACTATAATTAAATTTCTTGGATTAAAAAATATCTATTTTATTTAGAGTTTTAGAGAGTGAGTTCAATACAGTTACATAAAACACCCATATATATATATAAAGTGTAAATTTATAATATGTTTCAATTTTCCCTCAATATAATTTTTCTAAATAAAAAAAGTTTTTTTTCATGGAAAATATTCAAATAATTCAACATGAATTTTTTACTTTGACTTACCCATCCATATACACTATGGAACGCATTTTAAAACATGGGATGAGCTTGAAAATCCCAACAAGATACATAAAAACCGAGACAAACCTTTATTCTAGTGGGAAATAGGAAAATCCATGAAATATTTTAACTTTATCTCAATATTATTTGAGCTAATGAAATAAATAATTTTCACATGAGAAATATACACACCATTTTCATAAAAAAATTGAAACAACAGTAAGAAAATCAAAAGCATTTTAAGAAACATAGAGCATCACATTCATAACCTGTTTTAAGCTCAGGTTAGAAATAACTGTACACTAGTTAAATATAAAGGATAAACCCTATGGTAACTCCTTTCTTATTTCCTATTAATAAATATAACATTACCCAATGCATTGGAGTGCTATCTGGGCGTACCCATCATATAAGATATATTGGGCCCACCCAATGATATTTGAGAACACCCATCATATAATCTATGTCAGGATCACCCAAATATATATAGGAACAACCATAATATAATTAATATTAGGATTACCCATTTCTAATAGAATTCTCATGTACCATTTATAGAATAAAAAATTTTATTTCTTCAAATTTTTATCATATTTTTTTTAAATCTTTTTTAAACACCTATGAAAATCTCTTTAAGATATCAAAATAAACTTCTCATTTAAAACATAATTTTCAATACCAAAATAAATAATTTTTTCATTAAATAAAACATGATATATTGTAAAGTGTTACAAAATTCAAAGAACCATTATGGTTTTGCGAAATTTTGTCGTCATTATATATGTTAAATTAAAACATTCATTTTATCGTTTGTAATGAAAGGAAAAAATTACATACCAATATTAATTTTTTTTAAAAAATGAATGAAAGAAAAAAAATAACTTATAAAACTATCATTTACATAAAATAAAAATTATTAAATACTTTTAAAAAGATAAACATGGAATATAAATAGGGTTTTATGGTAAGTATTAAAAGAGGATTTTTTAAGGAAAAGTCACTTACCACTTTAGAAATATTTGAATTGTAATATCCATGAAAGAATAAAATTAAAAAATGATAGATATAATTAAAATAGATAAAATCATGATATAACATGAAAATGGGGATTCATATACACCTCATAAAGGAATATAGGTCCATAAAATCAAAATATTCCTCTATAAAAGGATATTGAGATGTAGGCGTTTACATTTAGTCTGAATAGTCTCGTACGCTCATTATCTTATTGATTAATGGACCTATGATTATTATTTAATTTATTAAGAAACTTTTTCATGTTTATCATTAAATTTATTTCACATATTATCGTGTCATGTAAAATTACTTATTCAATTATGTTTACATCAGATGTTTTGATGATATTTGTCATATATTCCAAAAAAAACATTGAAATGTTGAATATGGTCAAAGAGGTCAGTAAAAAAACATATAAAAAAATAATCATGAAATATTTATCATATTTATACATTAATTATTCTTATAAAACCAATCATTAAATATGGTTATGAAAATGAACTATATTACAATCATGGAGATTGTAGGCCGTACGTACACAAAAGTAACATTTCCATTTTTCAATGATAATTATAGAAAGAATGAAAGAAATATTTCAAAATTAATTAATTATAATAATATCATAAATACCATATTATTTCATTAAATAAACATTCATATATCATCCATTTTATGTGGTGGTGATAAATTATTCTTATCACTTCGTGGAGGTGGTAGTCCACATGTACACAAGAATGATGTTATAATTTCTCAATGAGTGGAAAGGTAAAAGTAAATTATATATATATTATATTTTCAGAATGATAAATATTTCATGAATATAATAATTTTTTTTGTATCATATTCATTAACTTTTAACTTATTACGTTTCATGTAAGGAATTAGTAAAAAATGAATCACATCGCTTCGTCTTGCTGTACTCCACTGTACACATGAGTGAAGTTATCATGTCCCCCACATAATGAAAATTAAGAAGGTATATGTGTCATAATAACTAAATAATTATATTTATTATAAACACAATATATATAATTTAAATAAATTATTTTTTTAATTCAAGAGAGGTGATGATGGAAAATGAATGACATTGGTTTGTGAGGCGATAGCCTGCTGTACACACGACTGATGATTTTGTATACCATTTGACAAAATATAGGATATATTTAGGTTATTAAATTAACATAATAACATATAGGTATGTGTGATATATTTTTTATTATATAATCACAATTTAATAATATTTTAATGATGTGTAAGAATAAATAAAATAAAAATTCTAAGTTAAGCTTGATGCGTCTTCTTCGGGAAAACTCCTAAGGATAACACCAAAAAAAATTCATAGGTTATATTAATGATAATAAATGTATTATTTTATGTGAGAAGGTAATTAAGGAAGATATTTTGGTATGTATTTGATGATAAAAAGTTATTTTAAGGTGTGAATAGTAGAGGAGATGGGTGGACATCTATAATTGAGGTGAGTTGAACAGTTGTAATTTTTGAAAAGCAAAAGGTGTACCCACATTTTTTACATTTCAAAGGGATCCCAAATGGATTATTATCAATAATTAAACATTATAACATCTAAATATGTCTATAGAAATGATTTTATACATGTTTTTAGGTTATTTTAACCCTTATCATTTAAGTTTGACCCCCGATAAATCATTTTTTTGCATAACGATGACAATTCATTTTTCCATTTTCTAATTTAATTATGGAAAAAAATTAAGCTGACCATATTAGATAATATAAAATATTATAATTTTACATAGGTACCTTATTTTATCAAATTCAATTTATAGAGGTTGGAAAAATTAATTTACAATTAAACCCACAGATGCGATGAAAAATAGAGTTATCAAGATGTGTATTGTTCAAGAAAAAGATGATATTATATTAAATATATGAAGAGTAAAAATAAAAAATATAAATTAAGGGGAACGAAAATGGTAAAAAGAAAACACATAAACCTACACATATTTAATTCAAGGGAGACTCGAACCAATGACCTCCCTAACACCCCACATGTCCCTTTTCCACTAGGCTAATCCTTATGGTAAACTCTAGGACTAGTAATAAAAAATATATCAATTTGAATTAATATTTATTTAAATATAATTTATATATTATATTCAAATCATTCCTTATTAAGGTTTTTTAATCAATTAAAATGGAGAAACATTATGTACATTATAACATTTATCATAAAAATCCTGTTTCGAAACCCAAAAATAAACATATACTAAAATACAATATAATGTTGGTTTAAAAGAAATTATGTAGATTAAATATAACTAAATAATACATTTTTTAAATCATATTAAAAAAATAATGGGTCTTTTAAATTACAGTATTTATGGAAAAATTACTTCTTTACAACATTCGGTATTTTTCCCTATTCATTGAAAAATCATTATTTTCATAATGTCCCAAATTTTCACAATATGTTAATTATGATTTGATGATTTCAAAAATTATAATATTTTTTTCAATTTAAAATTACATAATATATAAATTAAAATTTTAAATAAACCTTTTAATATAATATTTTAATTAATAATATTTCTTTTTCATTGAAAAATTATATATATATTTTTATAATGAATATAACTATCTAATTAATAATAAGAAGCCTTAAAGTGAGTTGTTATATCATTACCTTGGTTGTTTCAAAACTATTTATATAGATTCCATGCCCTAATCTTGATTCCAATTAATTTGTTTCTGAGGATATCTAGATAGTGAGAGGTCGAGGAGAAGATTGTACCACACATCCCTCAAATTATAATTTTCTTTCATATTATTGAACAATATTTACTCTCCCAATATTCATATTAGTTTTCTATGATGGGATCAATGATTTTAATAGAGGATGAGATTATGATTGTGACCCTATTGAGATATGTATGAGCTAACCACATAGGAGCTTCTCTTTCTCCTTGAGTGTGATTTCCATTCACACAATTTATGTAGTAAGGCTACATATAGCTGATTGATACACACAAAGAATTTAATTGAAGGGTCCAGGTGATGAGACATAGAAGTATTAAAAAGTTATATCTAGGCATGTCTTCTTTTATTTAATATTTTATGTCGTGAATTTCCATTTTACTTCCCTGCATGCATTCCTCAATGAATCAACCTCATTTTCACTCTTTAAAAAAATAAAAAATAAAAAAATATATATAAGTGAAAGGATAATGAAACTCCCAAAACCTAATCCTTGTGAGATAACCATGGTTATACACTAAGAAGAATTAGGATTAAAGTAATTTTTTTTGACCTCGGTAAATAAAAACTGCATGATTATCTTGTCACCATTTCTGAGGAGTTAGGTCGAGTTTTGACTATCTTAATACATCTATAATTAGTTTTTTCCTATTTATCATCATTTTTTCTTCCATTTTTGTCTTTTCTCCAAATGGTATGAGCATCGTAGAGAGATCATTAATTAATTTAAACTCACCCATATTCCCATAGGAACCCCAAGAGATGAATTCTCAATGTAAATACAATCACCAACATTTTGTACACATAAGTGAGTGGGAGGATGAAATATTCTACATGAATGAAACCAAATACCATCACTAACACATTCCCCCACACCGTAAAATTGATGATGATATTACAATAATGAAAATTCAAAGATTCTCATCTATGCTGAATGACTTACATGTGAAATAGAACCAAATATTTATGAAACATAAAGAAATGTCTTTAGGATTGAACAATATTACACTTGAAATAGTCACTTCTCTATAATAAATCATAGATCAAATTAAACAATAAGAATTTAAATAATTATATCCCTTGTTATTTTCTCAAGAATATATTCAATAGAAGGAGGGAGAGTATTTAAATCTAATATATCTTACATTATATACCATCAAAAACAAATTACTAGATATGGTTTACCTTACAAAGAAATTCAAATTTGAAATAATTATGGGAGACCCTTTTTTAGACTTTTATTTATATGATTTTATTAAAAATAAACTGTCTAATTATTTTCATTATTTTTATATTTAAAATTTGAATTATGGTTGTAGGACCTTGAGGATAAAGATTAAGTGAATTAGATAATATTTTATAACAATATGTAATACTTACTACTGCCCCATCAACACTTAAATAAATCAAGGAGGCATTATAACTAGAAAATGAACTACGTGCTAAAATGTAGGATGGGATACCAATAAATTGAACTCATTTCTTTCTAAATTTATTCCAGAATAATTATCTATTAATCTCTTGAGTTTTTATTTTACCAAAATCATTAAAACTAATTGCTATATTGGACGATGAATAAGAATAATGTGAGGAATTTTTTCTGAGGTCATAATTAAAGAACCATAATATATAGGAATTAAAAATGTCTTTCCAATTATGTTTTATGAGAAAAATGAGTTTCAACCTAGGTTATATGATGGAGTGAATCAATAATTAAGATCATTAGATTTTTAAAAACATTTTCTACAACTTTATCTCTGTAATTTTAAAATATCATAACCAACATCATTTTTTATTACACTTATAGATGAAAATAAATAAAAACCTAATGTAGCTACAATAGAAAAAAAAGAGATGAAAATAGCAGTATAGAATACACAAAATTATGAAGAATCATTGGATGAATAATATTTTTGGATAATTTTGTCAAATATTATCTAGAAGAATGCACAATAATGGTTGGAAAATATGGATCTGACTAGAAGACTAATCATGTTAATGATCAATTCATACAAATTACATTTAGAAATGAACACACTGATATAGAAATATTATAATAAAAGGTTATATATATATATCGTTCCCTATGGGAAATAAAATAATCCATGGGAATATCTATAAATATCAAATTGATGGAGATATATTGATGAATAATTCTTAGAAGCTACCCATGAATAAATAGAAGTAGAAGTTAATACCAATAAGGGGGATAATTTTGACATTAAATCAAATTATATTAATTTTATTGAATTTTAACTACTTGTTGAATCATACTTATTTGAACGTGAAAAACAAGTATTACCGGAGAGTCCAAAAGATGAAGAAGAATCCACAATAACTACGGCCTAATTTTTGGAGATCTTATCCCAAATCATTCCACCTCCATTTTTTGAAATATATCATACTACAGAGGGGTTAGGAATAAAGAACTATATTCAAGGGGATCAATAAGAATAAATTAACGTATATATGGAAGGGGATGAATACCGTGGTTTTCATTATAAAAACCCCACCAACAAAAGATTGGGGATATCCACATGATTGTCCTACTATGGTAAATCTTAATAAATCCCCTCTTAGAATGGAACAACCCAAGATTAATTACCAATTCACATTATTTTTACAATTTACATAGTTTATTATAATATTTTATAATTTTAAAATTATTTATATAGTTTTTATAAACTAAAAAACATTAGGAGGATAAATTATGCTATCCATTGAGCACCCCTAAATGAGTTAAAAAAAATGGAAAGAAAAATAATTGTAGTTCTTACCTATCATTTTACACTATTTAATTATAAAATTTTATAAATCTCTATTGGAGTATAAATACACATTTATAAAAAAGTTCGGGGGAGTGGATTCATGCCTATTTGAATATTTTAAAAAAATAAGAACGATTATATAATATGTAATTTAAAATATGTCTATATTTTTATTATTATTTAGTAAATGACTTTTTAAAAAAAAAATATTGTTTTTTTGTAAAAACTATACATATCAATTTAGTAGCTTTTTTTATTTTTCAAAAAGTCCATTTAAAGTGAATCCTTCCTTGTCTATTTTAAATAAAATAATAAATATCGAGGATTCATTTGGTAATAAAATTGATAGAGAAATATGCCAAATGAGGGAATCTTTAGACCAATTTCATTGATTTTTTTTAGAAAAAGGAATTTGAATGTTAGTGAATTGAATTTTATGGAATGAAAATTATAAAATGAGGTCACAATAAATTTTAAGCATAATACGAGTTAGGATTAACACTATGAAAAATAACACCTTAGGGATTAAAATCAAGATAATTTGATATAATTCCTTTTAACATAGAGTGAAATTGGAAATTGGGATCACACTATCTTGGTAGGAAGGAATTATGGTTACAAACTTCATGTGCTTCAAGGACAATATAGAAAACCCGCACAATAGTTTTTCTATCATAGGATCCCTCTGCTCGATGTGCGTAAATCTTATTAGATCCGACACACTTGGGATCCATTATTTTGACCCCTGTGTCTTTTTTAGGGAATTCAACTCCTTTTCTATAATAATTCCTTAGTGTTTGTTCGATGGATCCCAAAATGTGTCTGTGAAAATATAGAATTGAATGTGTGATTCAATTTTATATGTATATATTTCCACCATGTTCCTTTACATATATATTTCCACATACATGGATGATAAATTTTTTTAAAATGAAATATTTCCTAATAGTCAGAAATGAATTTAGTTTGGTGAGGGGAATATGGAATTCCGATGAAGAAGGGGGAAATTAACTTGTAAAAAATTCACTTGAGTTGTATTAATGATGTGGAATATTGATATATGGTTTATGAAACTTAGGAGAGAGGTATAAAAAGATGTTATTATTATTATGAAATTGTTTCCACATAAATATAACTTATTCCACTCTTGGACTATGAAATATTACTTGAATTGAAGTGAGGTAGTATATTGGTTCATAGATGATAAATGATAATAAAAGAAGTCGATGAATCTATGTTTATTTCATTTATAATTTGTATATTTAGTTCTAGTTATGATGAATCTTTTTGTTTTTCTTTTGAATAATGAAATTCAATGAAAAAATTTCCAGGTAGTGTGATATTTTAAGTGTGGTGGACTGATGTGAGACGAAATTTTTAGTACAATTTACTGATTTTCATCGACAATAAACCCCATTTTTTATTCATGAACCATGAAATTAATTCACTTTTTGATACTTTTTAATTGTATAATTTTATAGAAATTGGATTTAATACATGTTTTTAATGATTTATTTAATTTTTTAATAAAATTGTGATAGGAAATTTTTATTTTAAAATTGAAATTTAATTATTATATTCCATCTGTAATTTTAAGAAAAATGGATTTAGTATCAAGTTTTATTAGTTTACTTATTTTTGAATCAAATGAAAAATTATATTTCAAATTTATTTTAAAATTAATATTTGAATTAGTTTTTTTTAAAATTATATATTTATGACAGTGAAATATTACTCTAGATTTTTTTAAATATGATTCTAAAACCATTCAATAGAAATTGAATGTGTTTTCAAAATGATGAAGATATAGATTTTTTTTAAAATTCTTTTTTTGAATTGGTTTATTAAAAAATGAATGACAATTTATCTGTAGAATTTGTTTTCAATTTTTCAAATTAATTTTAATCTAGAATTAGATACACAATAGAAAAATTATTTTTAATATGAATGATGGAAGTTTATAAATATAAAAATATACTAAGTCCATGCTATAACCATTAGTAAAATTGTGCTACAATCAAGTGGGGTTGAATTTTTAAATTCCAAATTAAACAAATTTTCTACCGCTACTCCTTCTATTATGGAAAATATTATTCCTTCAATATTTTCTCCTAGTGTTCTACTATAACTGTCCACTACCAGTGAATGTTTTCTTCAACCACTAGAGAAACCCCTATACTTCAACTATACAGTTTCTCTACCGATGCCCCATTTTCTACCCCCAATAATTACTAATATTATCACCCCATAATTCCACTAATAATCCCATAATATTCCACCATCACAAAGTCCCATTATGATATCTCCACACCCTATTAGTTCCTCACCAACACATGTTACTGTTTGGTGTTCCCATGCTGCTATCATACCTATCTTGCTTCCAGAAATAGTATTAGGAACCACTTGGCCAACCCAATGCTTAGAAAATATCGAACATATTAGAAATTTAATTTTCCCAGCACTGATTCGAATATAAAGAACTAGAACTGAGATTTCCTAGATTAATGAAATCAAGGTCAGAGGAAACGAATCACCTGTGCAGCCTTCCAGCCTTAGTAAATATTGAATGTAGCATCAATTTCCAGACTCCATGCTCACACTTGATCAAGTTCACCCAACTGTGACCAAGGCCTCTTGAAAAGAAAAATTTAAACCCAATACTGACGCTTAAAGATAAAATGATTTGAAAAAACTTATGGAAGGATAACAGAATAGAGGCCCAATTTTAGTGTTGAATCCTGAATTTGGTTAGGCATAGAGTTTAGTAATATTGTTCCAAATTCCACACATGCATAGATATCTAGATAACTTTAAAGCTTTTACATATCAATATGTAAGCACTAAATAGACCATAGATTCCACTACACCCATTAGTAGAGAAATCACTTGGAAAATTCTTATTGGAATTCAATGTGCAATCATGGGAGTTTAATATTTTAGTTAGAAGATTCTAGTGATGTCGATCAAGGGTTTCATAGATTAACATGTGGAAAATATCCAAGGAAGGAACAGATCGCATCTTGTCCCTGAAATAGAGAAAAAATAAGAGGATACTCTATCACTAATAAATGTTTTTATTCTCCCCATTTGAAAATATTTGGAATTTACAAATTTTACTTGAGAACTTGTGTAATTAATTTCTACATTTCTATATTCTACATTTTAATACATATAAAATATATTAAATTATGTTGTTATTTTTATACCAATGTTATTTATGTTTCTCAATCACTTTGAGGCCCTGTGATCTCCCATGTTCTCATAGTTAATGAGAGGCTAAAATGATAATTATCCATTGGATGAAAACCATTCCACACATATATCTGTATTTTTTCTAATTGGTTTTGAGTATGTCTAGATAGTGAGAGGATAGAGAAAATACCATACCTCATGTCTATTAACATTAAATTTTCTTTTATACTAATAAACACTCTTTCATCTCCCACTATTCAGATCAATGTGGTATGATGGGATTAGTGATATAAATAGAGGATGCAATCATGATTATGAACCATCTGAGAGATTTATGAGTTGATCACATTGAATATTATGCTAATACTTGAGTGTGATTTTGATTCACAAAATTCAAGTAGTAATGCTCTGTGTATCCAATTATCACATGTAGATAATATAATTCAAGGGTCAAGGTTGTGTGATAATGAATGATAAAAAAGATGAATCTTGGGGTGTCTTTATTTCTTCCATCCACTATATCTTTCATATCCATTATACTTACCTAATTTCATTCATATAACCATAAAAATAATTTTTAATCTTCATTAAAAAATTAATAATAAAATATTACACAGAAGATAATATAGTGAAACCCCCAAATTATTCTTCTTTCTTGTTAACCCTAGTCAGCCACTAGAATGGATTTAAAGAAAATTATTTTTTTTGACTACAACCCATAAAAAATGCATGATTAATATCCATTAATAAAATGTGGAAGATGCTAAAAATATTTTGATAACTCACTAATGACCCCATATAATCATTTGAAATCTATTAGGCTAATGGTTATATATTTAGATCCAGTGGAAATGGGAGTGTTTTAAAAGTGAGTGCATTAGACGCAACATGATCATATTTTTTGATTACTATATCTTGTATACATCGGGTTATACAGGATGTTATGATACCATAATAGTGTTAATAATTTTTCATTAACTATTTATATGGCAATTTTCATATATAATTTATCTTATAAAAAGGGTAATTTTGTTCTCAAAAATAATGAAAACCTTGAGATATAATAAATGTAATATTGAACATATATTCTATGGTCATGATATATCATTCTCATGAGATGTAGATGATGGATAACTATTAGGTATCGAGATCTTATATTCATTGGGACGTCTTTTAATGAAGTTATCACTTTGTGTTATATAGTAGTGGTGATTATTAGGACTGATATTCCAAAAAACACCACTTGTTTTTAGTTTCATTATATATTATTATCCATAATATGTGTTTTTGTCTCTCAACTTGACATCACTATCGATGTGTTTAATTTGATCCCATACATTGATTGAAGAAGAAAATTAAAATATTTATATTGGTGGTAAGGTATATCTTATTTGGTATGTCATCATTGATATGATAGTTATTGAATGATCAAGACCAGATTTATCACTTCCTAGTAGAGGAAGATATATATCAGGCCCAATTGACCAAGATGTTCGTTCAATCAATAAATCCATGGTCATGGTGGAAGGTAAGTCTATCCATTATGGTTGTTAAAAGAATAAATAAATCATGCATTAAATTTGGCACAAGATATGAATATTCCATTATGAGATATCATACAACAATGAAATTATATTCCATAGTTTATGTTCAGTGGATATGTTGACATTTTTATGAATAAACCACATCATTTTAGGGACCATATTTTGTTTTTATGAGTCACTACTTGTCTATGAGTGATACTCACTACTCTCGATATATGATCCTTTGGGGTCATAAATAAATCATTTTCAAATGTTTGACTAATTCTAATGGATTGGATGTTTAGACATCTTGGGATCTATAATGCGAGTTGGGAAATGTATGAGTTTGAGTGATCACAATTAAATATTTTTTTTAATATTTTTAATTCTTATAATAACAAGGATTGAGTTTATTTAATATTTTAATTAAAAATATATTCAAATAATACAATAAAATATTATACTAAAGAATATTCATTATTCAATGGTTTTTTAAAGTTTATTAGAAGAGAAAAACGTTAAGATAATGAATTTATTTTATTATGTAATATAATTTGATGCTACAAGTATGTGGTATTATAATTATAAATACTATGAAATATTTATTAATCCATTGGTTTCAGTTAGGGATTATTTTGAAGGTTAAATATATTTATGTGATAAAGTGAAATTTTGGTAAATTTTGACGTAGCCTTTTAATCCAAATTAATTCCAAATTTGAGTGGACTATTCCTCCTCTAATTTTAAGAGCCTATATCTCCTATATTCCAATTCATATAGTGATAATGATTATTTATGAGCACCTTGACCAAATAAATCACTACCAAATTGAGTAAATGGTATTATATTGGTCATATGTTTGTCACAAGTGCCTTCTTCTCTCTTCATTATCCCCCATAGATTAGATATCATTGTATAAAAAATCTCTTGAAGTGTTTGTGTCATAATACAGAGGTTACCAAATTTGGTTACTTCAAGAACTGATCTATGGTGATGAGAAGATTACACCAACATATAAAAAATAAAATGAGGTATCATTATTATTTAATTTTATTCATATTTATTTCACATGAGATCCTTGAGTTGAAAAAACATGGGTTTCCAAGCTGAAAATGATGTTATAACATTGATATAGTGTAAAAATTTATTATTATTTGTTTTACACATCCACTACACATACTATACCAGTAATAAGTGTAAAATAATTCCAATAGAGAATTTTTCTAATTACATTTCTTCAGGAATCTAGCTGCTAATCATTTATTCATAGTAAGGTTATATATGGATAAAATATTAGTTTTCATAAGTTATGTAGTAATGAAATTAATGATTTTTTTAGTAACCAACTGAGACAAAATAAATTTTGAGAGACATTCACATCAACTTTGAAACAAAATGGGTGAAAACCTATATTTTTTCAATTCACATAACTTCTATATCAGTAATAATTTCCCAATATTTATGCTAATTTAAGGATTTTTCGTTGATTATATAGTATTTTAGTAATTAATTTAAGTGAGATTGATTTTTATAGTTCCTTGAAATTAGATAAAATAAGACTTTTTTCATGTTATTAATGACTATTTTTTAATATATGTATTCAATAGATGCATCAAATTAAAACGGGGATTGGATAACTCTACATGATAATCAAGATAAGTTTATTGTTTTGAATTGTGTTGTTTCTTTTTTAACAGTGGACTCTGGAAACTCTATATAATAGAGAACCATCATTACCTTCCATATTTATCAGGATACTAGTTTTAAACCATCCACTACAAAATAATAAAGTTATTTATATCTGTGGTAAAGTGATAGGGGACATTAGGCATGCATAACTAAAATTGATCAGCTGTGGTATCCTATCTGCTGATACCTTATATATTTTCAAGAAATTTTAATTATTATGAACCTAATATGAGGAATATGTTTTGATCCTTGATATTTTTTCATGATATTATTTGATGTGATAGGAAGGGTTTTTATATTTATCTAGGTTCATTTTGCTGATATCTAGAACTAATGTCCGATAGATGAAATTTGAATAAATGAAAAATGAATTTATCCTATATGTCATACATTTCAGAAGTACATTTTACATTTCATCTATGAAGAATATATTCTATAAAAATATATAATATTTTACACATGTATTACATTTTGGAAAATAGAAAAGGAAATTTATCTCCATAGTTGTGAATTGGACAACAATTAAGAGAATTTATCCATGTGGAAGAGACATGAGCCACATGTTAGAGATTTGGGATAATTATAATTTATTTCATATATGAAAAATATACTTGAACAATGGATTATATATTTTATATGTTTTTTAGAGTTTTGAAAAATAAAAAAAAAATCATTTTTCCTGTGCATATTTAATTTTAGGACCTCATTGGAGAATTTACATATACGTGAGAGATTTAGGTTATGGAAAAAATTTCAATGGAAAATGATATAATAAATATAAATTTTTGAGATACAACAAGACATTCCAAAAGGGGGTAATATATTTTCACAAAAAATACAACATTTATCTTCTCATTTTATATTTTCACTTTGGAAAATATTCAAGAAAACTTAAAACTAAAAACTATCAATGCTTTGATGTTCCATTATATCTAGAAAATCATGATCTAAATCCCAACCATGAATTAAGAAGAGTTTCAATGAAGTTTTAATGGCGATTAATTTAAAATTATTGTGGTATAATATCTTGGATATTTTTAATTAAAATATTCAAAATTATTCTTCATGATTATTATAGTTATTTTTAACAAGTCAGGGAACATGAGTTTTGGTACATTTGTGAATGAAGGTGTTTCCAGAAATTTGTTTCGATATTAGTGATTAGATTTATAATTCTGAAATAAGGAAATAAATTTAATAGTTAAAAGTCATTCAAGAATCTTGAAAGATACGAATACTCTACTATGTTGAAGACTCATCTTTGATAAGGAGATAATGGGAAGAAGAACATTTAAAAATTCTATATTCTTGTTTCAAAAGATATCGAGGAAAGATAATTATACTATGATCTATCTAAGAGCATTCTACAAAGAATTAACAGGGACTTGTTCATGTTTTTATGCAATCACTCATTAATAGATCTTCTGGAAGAGCATGAGAAGTGACTGTAATTAATTTTTTATTATTATTTTTTGTTTAAGAAGTCAATTCTCATTCTGAAGATGATATTGTATTTGATGAAAATTCATATTGAAGCACGCTATGATCTAATTCATCCTAGAGTGTGGAGTAAAATATTTTGGTGGTTGGGGGTACGAGGAAAAATAATAAAATTAATTTTATATTGTACCGAGACTTCAAGGATATCAGAATCAATTATTTTTTACTTGAAATTAAATAGATCATTAGGAGTCAAGGATGTCCAAATTAATAAGATTTAGGTTTCATAGTTAGATAAGGGAAATATTTTACTAATTGGAATCACGGATATTTAAATGTTTATTCATGCTTTATAAGATCAGTTAAATTATGTAGGTGTCTTAATTCTTGAAAAAACCCATGAAATATCCATCATACAAGAATCCACCCTCAATCCGGTGATATATTTCACTGATATGGACACCTACTACTTGATAAAAAATTCTAGAGTAATAGAGGTAATCACTGAAGTTACCCCATATGAGGAATCGTTTCCCCCCTCATATATCCATCATGTCTCACGTGCACATCCTAGTGATACACTAATGAAAATAATAAAGGTAGGGTGTCATGATCAACATTAGGAGGCTGTTATGATTATATATGATGTGAACATGAATGAAGAATCATTGAAAACACCCCTATGATATTGAAAGGAGTGGATGTAATTATGAACAACATGATGTGATTTAACAATGTTATATTCATCTAAGTCTTCCAAAAGCAAATCCCCTATAAACAATGCTCCGATGAAAAAGTAATCCAATTAAAAATTCAATACTATAAGTGGTATTTTTTGGACATATTTGGTTAAGGAATAACATACCCTTGAATAAATTGGGACCACTACACATTATAATAAGGATGAGGGTAAAAATGATGATGAGCTAGATGAAAATGTGACAAATGGGAATACAGAAAAATAATGAGTGGTTGAAACTCCAAAATAAAGGAATAAAAAAGAAAAATAAAGAATGAAAAAAGGATATGAGACTGTTTCATAATAAGGAGAGACCTTGATGAGGAGAAAATATCTCAAATAATGAACCTTATATACTGGAACTGCAAATAACATTGGAATTCCCTGATGACTAAATCCCTTAAACACTAAATTATGGTATAAAAAACCATGCTTATTGAAATTAGAGTTACAAAAACAATTTTTTTTGAGAATAGTAAGTCTTTGAAATGGGACTCCCTTGGGTATAGTTTTGTCTCCCAAAATATACATGAGATAAATAACAATCATCTTTGGATCCTAAACCATGAAAACATTCCCATTATCTCATAAAATAAAAAATCATAAAATGTTTCAGTTTCTTTCAATATCCATGGTTTCTATGTTTCTATATATTTTATGTATGATTTCACATCGTACACTAGGAGAATGTAATTATGGAAAGAGCATGAGGAATTATCTGAAAACATAAAAAATAAATGCATAATTATAGGTTATTTAAAATATATTTTAAATTATAAATAAAAAACTAGAAACAATTTTAGCAGGGCTACCTCCATGAAAATATCCTCATGAATTGATCAATGAAATATTATTAAGGATCCAATTTATTGAAATGAATTCACCTGGAGAAGTTACACCTTGAATGGAAGGAATGAAATTAAGCTGGATAGATGTGTTGTTCAAATTGGTGATAGGAGTTCTTCCCCTAGGATCCTTGGTTACAGCCTCCCCAATCATCAATGAGATCATAAACCCATAATTGTTTTGATCTCCACTCATGATGCAAGGTCAATCCCTCTCCCACATAGATTCAATATTGGGTGGCATGATATTCTTGGATGTTTGGAGATTATTCTAGAATACTAGAGGATGCAATCCCTTGGAAGATGACTCAAAATATTTTCTATAAAATTAAATAATGACAAAATTATATTAAGAGAATTGATTGGAATGTCCTTTTACAAGATTGATCTTGACATTAAGGCTACCTAATAACATCTTTCATGTATCCAAATTAAGAACCAATATCATAACACTTCTTCTAGAGAATAAAAGAATTCTCTTTCTAGGATCTGTGGCTTCTTAATTGTTAAGGAATATTTGGACTAGATTCAACTGAATGTAAAATTTTAGAAATATTATGATAAAAAATTAATGTTATTCCATAGTCCGCAGAAGGAAAATAGAGTAAAGGATGTGACCAATTTTATAATAATTAATAGATGTATTCACACATATGGGAATGAAATATAAAATTCAATGGTGGAATACATTGATGGGTTTTACTTTGATAATGGGTTGAGAAACACACAAAAAATGATTGAAAACAAATATCCATTCACTAAAGATCATCATAATCAATCTTTCACCATAAACCCTTCTAAATAAGAATTCAAGGATGTTTTTTCATATCTCCACATAGAGAGTTTTACTATCCCAGATATATTAACTAAAAAAGTATTCACGTTTTAATGGGATTTTTCGAAAGATGAAGTAACCAATGAAATTGAGGAGTTCTTCACTCATACATCTATCCCTTATGGGATCAACTCAATTTTTTTCCCTTGATACCCAAGAGTGAGAATTTAATTTACATTAATGACTTTAATATGATTTACCTTAGGAATATTGTTACTAAAGTCATTAGTAAAATTATTTTTACCATGAAGGGAGGAATAATTAAGGAGCATATGACCCTAAATTAGTTTAGGTTTATTCTTAGTAGAATCATTTAGTAATGCTTATTCAATGCATTGAATAGTGTAAATCTAATGAAATAGAAAATGAATCTAGGGAATTTATCTCTCTAAATTTTCATATTCAAGGCTTTTGGAAAAATAACATGGAGTGCTATTTTTTCTATCCTCAAAATTTATGGGTTATTAAATTCATTTATAAGATTAATTATCACCATCCTCTTCTCTTTATGGATATCCATCCTTAAGAAAGGATCCCCGAGAGGATTATTCTAATGCACTAGGGATGTTAAAAAAGGGGACCTTATTTTAGGACTCCTATTTTACATTTCTAAATATTACATGAGAATACTCATTAATGAAATTAATCATATTGTATTTTATAAGAAAATAAATTATAGTATACATTCATTCAAATTAAAACCCCCTTTTCATGGATACAATATTCTCCACCTTTGTAAATCTGAATGGAATATCATATATGATATTAAATTCTTTATTGCACATTATGAAGAAGTGGATGTTAAGTCCTTTAATTTTAACAAATAATTTATTTTTTTGGGTTATTTAATATCTATTTTTAAATAAATAGGATCACTAAAACCCTTGGAGTGAAGAGGGGATCTCTTCAATCCAACTACCTTGGTTTCCCCTTGTTTTGTGGTGAGGTGAAAAAAAAATGTATTGGAGGAATATTCTATGGGATAATCAACTAAAAAGATAGGTGGAAAGGTAAAGATATGTTCTAAGATCAAAGGGTTTTCAAAGTCAACTTGGTTTTAACACCTGAATTTATGCACTCATTTTATCTCTAAATATGGACATGAGGCCAAATCAGTGATATTTAATGCATGATTGAGAACTTAATTTATAGATGGTTGATGTATGAAAGTAATATGATAAATAATTCTTGGAAGGAATGTAACAAACCCAATGAAATGCGTGGGGTCTTGGAATCAAGAATCTTTTAGGATGATCTTATTAATAAATTCACATGGAACATTTTGACTTTTAATAACAGTTACATTTTTTTATCAAGATTGTTCAAAATGAAGCTACTAAATGGGTATCTACACTATCTACATCATCTTCTTGAACCTATATCAACCATTACTTCATTGATATTTATGATAAATTCAAAATGGTTGGTCAATAAATAGTCCAACCTTAACTGTTGGAGCACTATCTAGTTGGAAAGTCTACTCAACACCCTGAATTCACTTCATGCATGATCTAAATGTCTATTATTTATCTTCTAACATAGAGAAACAATATTGATAATATTTTCCTCTGTAAATATGTCCCATAAATCCAAAATTACAACATCATGGATGGTGACACCATGATTTCAATGCCCAATAGAAATGACATGTCTGATGTCAAAGAATACTAAAAAATAGAATGTGATGGATCCATATTATCACCAAAATGACTTCTAAAATTAAAGGGACCATTCACACAGACCTCAATATTTACTCTATTATGGATGTTCAGGAATCAAAAATTTCCCACACATTATCATATGTAGAGGGATTAGTAGAAACTGGTTTCAGCATGTCCCATATGCTTGAGAGATGGAGAAACAATCCACCTCTTTTCATGCGAGGTGGATCTTCATGGGATCTCTATAGGTATAATAGAATCTTATTTATCATTGATTTTGGTGCATATAAGAAGCTGAATGATTTCATGGTATTCATTTGCAAATCTAGATATAGTGAAAAGTTTAAAAATATGTTCATCATTTCCACTTCATTAATTATTTCTCTATTTGGACATCAATAAATGATATATTGCTTCAAAATTGGATAACCTCTATCCAAATAGGTATCTCTTCCATGAATAGGTAAGGACATACTGATAAAAATGTGTAAATTGGATCCAGGGATAATAGTATCATTTATCTCAACATCATAATAATTATTAGTGTTTTAATAATGACCGAGAACCCCTTAGTGTGGAGTTATATATTACGGATCCTTCCAATATCCTCATGGATGAAGGTAGATGTTGATGGTTCATCCTTTGGAATGGTAGGACCCTCGGGTTACAGAGTCTTCTTCTACACCCACTATGGGTTTATAAAAGGTTGTTTTCACCACATTATTTGATCTAGAATTTCATATTAAGATAAATTATGGGTAATGATTTATACCATAAATCGTACTATCCATCAAAACTATCATCCCATATGGATTTAATTGGATTATAAATTTTTTTCTAAAGCTCTCAAAGAAAGAGCCATAAATTTGACATGGAGAATCCTGCCTCATTGGATTGAATGTATCAACCTTTACAATAATCTCAATTTGATTTTTTCACATATATATTGATAAAAAATTCAAGTTATAGACGTATTTCTAAAGATAAAAATTAATGAAATTAGTAAGATATAGTTATTTTAGACTCTTGATTATTATACACCTATATTGGATGCTGATATGTAGAGAGTGATCCAGTCCCATATTTGTAAATCCTCTTATAATTCTTGAATTTTTTATTTATTTTTCATTTAATAAATTATAGGGACAACATTTCCCAAATACTTGATCTTATAGGTAAATGTAATTGTTAGTTATATTAGAGGATTTGGTGATATGACATAATATTCTAATGTAGTTAAAAAATAAAAAAAATTAGATAGTATTGACCAAAATATTTTATCCATTGAATCTATGGAATATCATTCAATTTATGAGTTACATAATACACTATTTAATTACAAAATTATAAAACCGTTCATCTTTATGAGGAATGCTAAATAGGATATTGATTTAATGGAGTGAAAAAATTAAAATTATGGAAAAGACAGTATACTCCTCTAGTATCTCATAAGATAATGTTTAATGCGATTAAATCCATAATATTGTTTTTGATTTTATTTCAAATAACCTTAAAATATAAAACAGTTTATGGGATATATCCCACTAAACTCCCTTAGGTGCGGTGATATATGACATTTTATGTTAGATTTTCCAAGAATAAAGAAGATATAATATTATAATGAGTAAGAATAGTATTATAGGCCTTATTGTAAATAAAAAAGGTGTATTCATTAAAGATAACTAAAAGTCAGATGAAGGTAGTAAGATAAAGGAGAGAAGAATGAAGAAATATATGATGATTAAGGATAAGGATTCTTTTTCATCAATTTTTCATTCCTAAAAAAAGTGTGTGAGATGGGATTGCATCTTAAAGGAACTTTTTGTAAAGATAATAAGTTCATATAAAGGAAGATAACTCATGTGATAATAGATAAGAAGAATGATATGTTACTTATATAGTGCACATGATGTAAACTGAACATAATGTATGACTTCAAATAAATGATCAGCTCAATAAAGAAGTTAAATCACTCAATTAGGATGTGATAAAGATGATGAAAAATTAATATGAGATTTATGTTAGAAAAAATTATATCTTGGAAGAGATTAAACTTATTAATGTGAATGTGGTCGAGGAGGAAAAAAATATGAAAGATATTTAGAAGAAGGCGATTGATCTAGATGAAGATCATAGTCTTGATAAATCATAGTGTCTTAAGTATGAAAATACCTTTTCAAAATGAATACTGATTATGAGAAGGATGTATATGGGAATTCTAAAGAATCCCCATTTAATGAGAGCTCATGTTAATATATTTAGGTAAAATATTCACCTATTGAATCTAAAATTGTGAAACTCATTTAAAAAAAGTAAAAGATCCAAATATAAATATAGGAAAAACAAGGTTTACCAAAACACTTAAAGGATGTAAATTATTGGTACGAAAATGGATAGTAATTAGAATATGTAGGTTTATTCAAAACCTATATAGAAGATAATAGATATTTCATCAAGAGAACATATAGATATTCAAAAAAAATCTCAAAAGTTCATGTGATACTACTTGTTTTGTAATGATTTTTTAACACAATTATTGTATTTTCTAATCTAACTTTTCTCTTTCATGGAACAAAATAAAACTAAAATCTAAAGGGAGATATTTTTATGATAGAGGAAAACAATCTATGATAAAAAAATGAGACCCCATATATGATTCATGTGAAAAATAAGTTTTAAGTGATTGATCTGGTTTATGGAATTTGTGATCAACATGGTTACAATGAAAGAGATTGTATGAAAATGATTCTATTTAAAAAAATATCACTATAGAAATAGAAATAAAGCAATATCTTAGGGTGAGAGGTAACTTATTATTTAGGTATCATTTTAAATAATAAAAAATATAAATATAGAGATCCATGATAGTGGATGCTTGTAAGACATGATTTGGGATAGAAGAATCTGAAAAAAATAGAAGAACATGATTTCAGTGTAGTTATTTTTTGGAAATGAGAACTCTTTAATGATAATGGTTATCGAGAAAGTTGAAATGAATGCCAAAAAATAAAATGAAAATATCTCTAATATATTGTTGGACTAAAAAATTATATACTATGTGTGATTTAGTTGTGTGATGATGAGAATGAGGTAATTTTTAGATTTTTCCATTTTTTCATCAATATAATAAATTATGGGAAGATTATCACTTTAGGAGAGAGTAAAAGTGGAAATATCTTTTAGATTCATGACTCAAAAATCTCATACTGATTGAGTATAGAAGATGAAAAAAATTGGGTCATAGAAGTTTAAGTAATATTTTTCAAAAATATTATGCATTTTATCAAATGGTTATATGGTTATGAAACCTCCTCAGCTAAAAAGAGAATTAGAAGAGGTCTATGAAATTTTTTAAAATGGGAATGTTTCACATGGGAGACATAAAATAGTTGAAATTCATATAACAAAACCTGTTGAGTCGACACACTTAGATCTGAATAGACCCATGAAAAATAATTACATGCAAGGTAATATTTAGTTACTCATATGTAATAATTATTATACAAAAAGTACCTATGTGACATTTTTAAAAATAAAGTATGAAGTAGTGGATATATTCATTTTCTTTATAAGAACAATTTAGAATTTTTTCAAAATCTTCATAAAAAAGTTCTGATCTGAAAATGGGAAAGTATTTACTGGAAGATAATTTTAATATTATCATGAAAAATATATAATTAAAAACTAGTAATTTACTCCACATACACACCAATAAAATGGAGTTTCTAATAGAAATAACCTTAGAGATTTTGAGTTGAGAAGAATAATTTTAGGAAAAAATAGTCTTATACAAGTATATTGAAGAGAATTTGTTATCATAACTATTCATATTTAGAATATATATTTATTAAGGCCATATTTGAAAATAGATTTCTATGAGATTTGGTATAGAAATAAGACCACTATAGACTAATTCTGAGTGTTTAGTAGTCACGTACTTATAAAAATCTTACAAAACATGTAGAGATAGAGAATGTCATTAGAAATCAGCAAACTCCTATAAAAACCAAATAAGACTATGATTAGATAACATAATAGATATAATCATAGATATTTATCCACATTAAGTGTTTAAATCTAATAAATATAAACAATAGATTTAGTCTATGGATGATGAGATAAATCAATTTGAAAAAAATGATATATGGGTCCTTGTTCAGAGGAAAGCATAGAAAAATAATAATGGATGAAAATGATTTTTTAGGAATAGGCTAAATGATCATTCCAAGGATGTTAGAAACAAGCATAAAATTGTATGTAAAGGTTATTATGAATTTTATGGAGTGTATTTTGATTAAAACTATGATTTAATTAGGATATTGGAGGCTATAAGAATGTTCCTTACTATGGAAGCACATGAATAATTTTTTTCAATAGGAAGTCAAAGAAACATTTTTTAGTGTAGATCTTGTAGAACTTGAAATTTACTTTCTTAAGTGTTTGATAACTGGTAACGATAGCCAAAGGTTCATTAGATTAAAGAAATAATTATAAAGCTTAAAGTAGGACCCATTGGGAAAGTACCCAATGAAAAATAACTACTTGGAAGAGTTGATATTACCCAAAGGAAAACCTTATAATAAATTTTACATAAATGAAATGGAATGATATATACATAATAATTTTTTTTATCTAGTATTCCTATTTTTTTAGGTGTCCAAGAAAATTCTCAATTACATTTTGAAAATAAAATGAAACAACCGTTGAGATTTCCATGGTTGGTGAGTTGAGATATTTCATGAGGTTACAAATCATGCAAGGAAAGAAATAATATTTTCTTAACCCAAGAGAAGTACCCTATTGAGTTTTTGAACAATTTTTTGATGGAGGAGTCGAATATAATGTTTAAACCCATTAAATTGGTACTAAATGGTCTAAAGATGATGTTTGAGATAGTTTAAATTAAATATAATTATAAATATTGATTGAGTGTTAATGTTGGATCATTGCTTTTAGACGAAATATTTTATATTTTTTGATCTTTTTTTCTCTCTATCAAAGTTAACCAAATAATTTATATCTTATGGTTACCAAAATATTTTTCAAATATATCAAAATGGGTACTAGAAATGGGATATTGAAAAATAAGGGAAATAAATTGAATCTATTCAGGTTTAAAATTATTGATTGGGTAGGTGAATGCACTAATAGAAGACCAAATTTAATAGGTTTTTTATTCTTATGAGATAACTTTATAAGTTAGAACTATAAGTAATTGAACACTTTTATACTGAATAATACGAAGAGAAAATATGTTTTTACTAATAGTTCATGCAGTAAAATGATCTGAATGATTGAAAAGATGAATTATTTAATGGATAATGTTGAAATATATGTCAAAATCTATTATGATCACAAAATTCCACTAGATATCTCAAAAAATCCTAATAAATATTCAAGGTAAAAGTATATATAAATCATATTTCATATCATTATAGAGAGAGTGTAAAATAGTGAAATAAAGTTTTAAGAGTTTCTTACTGAATACCAGTTGGCTAATATTTTAACCAGTGCTATCCAGAAGGAAATATTTGTGTTCTTAAGGAAGAACATAAATCATGATCCCTTTATACATCACTAGGAACCATTGGAAGGTCACTAACTAAGCCTTAGTTTTTTTTTATAAATGGGGAGAAGTAAGTGAACAACTATCGACTTAAAATTTAGTTGTTTTTCATTTATGTCCTTATATTTAAGTGGATGTATCTAATATTAAAAGGGGATGTTTTTTTGAAGTATTTAACTCATTGATTGAGGGAGATATCACTTTATCACTAGGAAAAAATGTTTCTTTTAACTGAGAGATGGAGTTATTTAAAAACCACAACTCTAACTTATGGAATGGTGTCAATATTTTTTTGTTTTGAAAAATTCTTCTATTTAATGTCTCTTGAATAAAATACTGAGTTTTAAGATCAATCTAATAAAGAGTTTCAGGCTTTTAAAAACATTTAAATAGGGTGATTTACTTGACCTTGGAAATATTGAAGATGTTTATTTATTATCAAACCTATATGGGGAATATGGTGTGATCCTAGAGAAGTGATATTGGTAAGGTTAAATGTGGCATGTAAGGGTTTTCATGAAGTTTGTAGGTTCATTTTTTAGTTAATTATATGTATTGTTCAGGATAAGAAATGTAGAGAAATGATAAAAAAAATACCTTATGCATATGAAATTTCATGAGAAAGTACAAAATTTTATCATTACAGAAGAGACATTATCCAATATATATGATATTTTACCTACGCAAGTCATCTTTGAAAAATAGTAAAGGCATTTAATCTACAAAAAATTTAATTGTCTATCATATAATAGAATTTATCAATATTACAACTCTGACCCTAGTAGGCTATAGCTGATAGTTAATTTATTACATTGGCACCCGATACACACGATCACATCCCATGTGATAGAATAGTTTAGTAGTCTTGGAAAACTAGATATCTAATTCAATCTCCAATTACATTTGGAAACATAAAATAGAACATATAATTTTATTTAAAAAAAAATTATTTTCCCATCTATAATATCTATTCATATTAATCATAATACACTTCTAAGAAACATAGGTAATGGAAAAAAAATGAAAAAGTGAACTTAGATGCTCAGTATGGGAACGTGTACAACCTAAAAAATCATAGAATAAATATGGTATGAATAATATTTTACGAATAAGTGATGATTAAATAATTCCAAAATATAATAGAATGAAATTTAAGATTATACAAGGATATCATAACTATTTTTTAATGACATGTAAATCAATAACTAATTTTATAATAAGGTAATTCATAATGATAGACATTTTAAACATACCATTGAGGACACATTCCAATAAATCATATATATGTAGGTAAGGCATATTTCAAATACAAAAATTGTTGTTCCTCATCAGTCCTACTAATGAATTAGGTAATTATGTAATTCTAAATTCTAACCACCACATAATAAGTCTAACTCATTGATCATATGAACAAAAAATACAAATTAATCCACATTCCTTAACAATAAATAAATATTCATATAGGATGAACTAGAATATATAATTTTAACACATTCATCAGTTAAAATTTTAATAAGCCACCCAAATATATATATTGGATGTTATCATTATAGTATATCCTCTATAATTCACAATATTCATCAAGGATTGTTAACATGATGAAAATAATTTTTAAAGATCTCTCAAAAATTTCTTGAGGAAAAATACCCTTTTCATTTTGAAATCACTTGGTGAAAATCTAAAAATTTATATATTATTTGGGAAAAAATATCATTTTTAAAGAACTATGGACAACTCTAAAGGAAGATTCAATGAAATGAGTTGTCTTGAAGGCATGAAAATAAATTATTGCTATAAGTGTTAAAACAAAGAATCCAGTCATACTTGTGGTAAAAATGAACTCTTTTGGAAACCCGAATGAATATTTATTTTAATTTTTCATGGAAATTAAAAAAATGAGTAAAAATGAGTTCAATAAATATTTGGATAATAATAAAAAAAATTTAAAACATTTTAAGGAAAATATGGATATGGAAGAAATAAATTTCTATTGAATTGAGAAAAAATATTGGTTTTCCTTAAAATCATTCTGTTGGACTTTTGAGAACATAGATAGAAGAAAATAAATTTAAATCATATAATATATATAAATAACTAGACAAGAAGAAAAAATATTGGGTTCATGATAGAAATATCATATAATTACTGTAATGTAATAATAAACATAAAAAATCTTGAATAAGGATTAGATTGTCAAATAAACCCTTATATCAGGTTTGAATTTCTCAGTAAGATCTTTTTACCAAATGTATAATGAATTTAAATTTATTACAGATATATAACATAACAATATACATACTTCTAATGTCATATATGGTCCATTTAAAACTTTTCAAAACCCTTTGTTAATAATTCATTATTAAAATCATGATTTTTGAGTTTTAACAATTTCATTTTCATTAATGTTACAGTTTAGTAGTTTTCATACTTGAATATTAATCATGGTTAAATATTATCTATAATGATAATAATTATATAAATTTAATATTTATTAATTATATAGATATTTAAAATCATTTTTATATAAAAACAGGAATAATGAATCACATTTCCTTATGGAAGTGGTAGTCCGTCCACACATATGCATGAGTGACAATATCTTTTTTAACATGTGGATAAATTAAAAGGTAAATTGTATGTTATATTTATAAAATCATAATAATTTTATAAATATCATATATAAACATTATATCCATCATAATAACCATCCATTAATGGTGGTGATTCAAAATAAAATATAGCACTTCATGAGGCTTTAGTCCATACATACACAAAAAAGATGAATTCAATTCACATTTCATGGAGAAAGAGATAGATAATGGTTGTGAAATAAAAACAATAACATCTAATTATATGGGATATTTTTATTATATTATATTATTTTTTATCAAATAATAGAATAATTTATTTGAAAAAATTAAAATGAATTCACTTTGTTAAGAGATGTACCTATTATTTGGGAAACCTCTTTTGGTTGACACATTATGACTTATAAGAATGGAATTTTGTTAAAAAAAGAACCTCTAGATCTTTTAGAGGATTTTGGTAAGGTATTTGGGTATATATTGTTTAACATATAAGGATAATTATGTATTATGATGATAAGAGAGGTAATTTCCATTTATAAGGCATAAAGAGGACAAATTAGGAATGTTTCAAAAGATTAAAATATTTTAATGTGTTACCCATTCCACGTGTCTCAAAATCATACTATTTAATAAGGTAGAATGATATAATATCTTTATATTGAGATAAAATCAGATTAATTACTATTTCTACATAATTTTAAACTGTATCATTTTAGTTTACCTCCCGATAATCCATTTTAACTTTTTCTGTTGTATTGATTTTTTACCTCGGTTACTATTCATAATGACCCAAAATGAATGTAGAAACATTGATTGTTTTTGAAATTATACTAAAAAAAATTTATTAAATTTTATCAAATTAAATATCTATAAGTTTATGATTTAACATTTTTTAACAGTCCTGCAAAATTAAATGAAAAATAGTTTTTAGAAAACTGATGTTTTAAACGAAATAATAATATTACAGTACGACTGAATATAACAAAAAATCATATGAAATAAATTATATTTTTTAAATTAAAGGATATTTATGTTACTTTGTTAACAAATTTATAATATAATTATAATTTTAAACTACTTTATTCAATTAAATAATGATATTTTTTATAATTAAATTTTATTTTTTACAATTCAATTAAAAATAATTTGTTTCAAAAAAAATGTAAAAATTCACTCTGAGATAATTTGGACATGATTATTTAAAAATTTATATTAATTTACTCAAATAAAATTTCTAAAACTATTATTAATTTGTTATATTGTTTATGAAAATTTAGCATTAAAAACCATTTTTGAGGAAAAAATATTTTTTGAAGCATATAATTACTTCACTAAAAATTGAGTACTTATTTATAATGTATTAATCAATAAATTCACATTATATAAAAACTTTAAATAGATTTATCATAATTTTTAATTCCTATTCAGACTACCAATATAACTATTATATTATAATTGTAACATTTATTGTATATAATAGTTCACCAAAAGCTTGGAGTTGGGCATTGTGAATGATATCAGGTTTATTATTATTTTAATCAAAAATTTCAGGCTGTTACATTATACCCCTTTATGTAATTTTTTTCCACTTAAAATATTTATCTAGGTAATTAGGGGTTCAATAATTGAAGATATTTTTATTGAAAAACCACATCTTACTAAGGTATAATAAAACAACCTTTCAAAATGTGTATTGTGAAATGTAAATTTTACTCGAAAAAACATAATTAGGTTCCTCAATATAGAGAAAATTAAAATAATGTAAAAATATTGATATTTAGAAGAAAAGATATTTCCTACGTAATAATATATACTAATAGATAATATAATCATGAGACTTTTAATGACCAAAAAACCATAAATTAACTAGGGATAAAGAACACAATCAATTCATTAGAAATAAAGGTAAAATGATTTCATTTTTATGTCAAGATACTTTTCCAAGATTTGATAGAATATTTTACTATGTAGATTAAGAACAAGATAAAATATACTTAATTTATTTATCATAAATTTATTATAAATATTTTATTGAATTTTTTAAAAAGTTTCCACAATTAATTTTAATGATTAATGAATACAATGAAGTTATCATAGTTAAAGGAAAGAAAATAAAACTTCAATGGGTCATAAGATTTATAAAAGAAACAAAAGTTATTTCATATATGTAAAAATTGATTATAATAGGCTAAAATAATAACAAATAAGGATACAAATTATAGTGAACAAATACTACATTTTTTTCCTAAAACCACAATAGGATCACTCATTGAAATTATACATTAAATAATTATTTAAATGCAAATAGAACATGTTAAATATTGATTATTTTTTTGTAAATATAATTATTACTAAATCCTAAAAACTATATAAAACACAAAAATTTGATTATGTCAATTTCAAAGATCTTTATAACAACCATATTTACTACCTGAGAATATATATGTATCTTATTAGAAGCCACGAGTTATATTCTCCTTACAACTTGATTCACACCATGTGTTTTTATTTAAATATAATTAAATAGAGTTTTAGGGGATGATTAAATATTTTTAGAAGATAAATAAGACTTCATTGATCCAAAATCTTGTAATAAATTAGATATATTTGATTTTATGGTCAATGTTTCTGTTATCACACTGTTAGGGATTCCAACTTCTTCTATAGTAATTTTATATGGTATTGATTTATACCATAGAAGTTTCTAAGGTAAATTCCCTTTATTCTTGGGGAATTTATTTATGTAGTTCACCATCTCCATACACTTGAAGCACTATACAATGGTATCATCTTTCTCATCATAAAACTCATGCACCTGATGTCATTTCTCTCCACACATGAAACAAACATTCATTCCCTTCAAAAAAATACAAGTATGTTTCTTTCTATAATTATTTTATGTGATAAATTACACTCGTCCCATTTTACTTTTTTCTAAACTATCCTTCACATAAAGATCTACCATTATCTATTTTTCTTAAATTCATTTTAAAATATTACACATTAGGAACTCATTATCTTCATTAAGAGAACTTTACACCATGTAATTATATATTGAAAATTATTGATAAATTAACATCCTTTAAAGGCTTGGATTTACTCTATTAGAGAAGAAATAATCTTAATCTCATTATTATATACATAGTCATCAACATGCCTTACCAATATTGTAAAGATTTATTCTAACATAGAAACACTTTCCTCTTTGATTTGATCCATGATTTATAATATCCCTTCAAAATCAACTCATTTCTCTTAAGGAATTTATTTTTAGAAGAATATATCATTAAAATTTTTCCATTACATACCTCTATATCCTTACCATTTTAGTATTTTGAATCAGGACCCCCCACTGATTAAAATATCTCTTTGAACAAATAACTTACAGAAGAAACTTTTCCCTTTCATTACATCCTAAAGAATGTCATATATTTTCAAGAGACTCAATACATTTTGTAGTTACTATCATATAATTAATTCCATTTAATGATGGATGTTTATACTCTATGAAATATTCCAACATCATTGTATCATGTGGTGAAAAAATTGGTTTCTCGATATAACCAAATTTATATGTTTTAAGTTTCACTAATGTTTTTATAATCTTCTTAGCTCCAACTCTAGTCTTATATACTACCTTAAGTGAGAAATACTTGAATAGATTAAGGTAATATGATATGTTTTTTAATCCTTCAATTAAGAATCATTTGAAAACAATTTCTAAGACTATATTATATCTTAATATTGTAGATCATTATGTATAATTCTAAATCTGGTTTAATAAATAACATATACTACAAATTTAGGAATATATAATCTCCAAATAATAATCTTAGTATCATTTAAAATATCTTTAAATGATAAAAATATTTTCAAATATTTCATAATGAATTATAAATAGAATGTGAATCAATTAAACAATAGCCCATGAGAGTGTCTATCCATGTGTGCAGTCTTTGGCCCACTCATCATTCACTAGTGATGGTTGAGTTAATATCTAATATACACCTTTCAGAGTTATTACCCCAAGGTTAATCTATTCTATAACCACATCCAATTTCTTATATACCGACATGAATGTATTTTTTGTAAACAACACCTTCTCTACCATATCCAAAAATCATGATATTATCACACATATATATATATATATATAGATATATCCCTAGAGTATATCATAGGGTTATGTTTTAAAATATATGTTTTACTAAATCCTTATTTTACTAAACCTAGTTCCCAAGGGACCTACTAATCCTTATTTGATAAAAAAATTAAATCATAATATACTCCCTCACATCTTGGGGAAAGGAATCAAATTAAAAGGTTTAATTTTGATGCTCAATAATGGAATGCGTACAATGGAAAAAATAATATAATTCCAAATGTAAATTTTTATTAAATTTTTTTTATGAAAAATAGGGAACCAATGTTCAAAAAAAGGGTACCACTATGTGCTGAAAGAGCTCACAAAATGGTTTAACACAAGACATATATTTCTTGAATCTTCTACTATATAAATTTCCCAGTGCTGCGTACTAACTTGGATATCCTGATCATCTCTGATAAGCTCTTAAAGGTGAGCAATCATCTTTTACATTGTCTAAATAAATTCCTTTGAGATGATTCTACTCTGATTAAATACTTAGGAAAACATTATATCATGTTTATTTGATCACACTTCTTTCTTATTTGTGGCATTAACATGAAAAAATTGTTCATAAATCATCTTGATCATCCCATTAGAGACATTGGTTCATACGTCTTGCTCAAGAATATATTTCTTGGAGTGCAGAATTATTTTCATGCACTCCCCATACTTTTCTTCTATGTCTCTTATATACCTATTTGATTATTCACTTTCTTCCTTTTGTAGGGCAGATATTTCCTTGTTTCGTCTCTTCTTGGATGACCTATTTTCCATATGTTTTCAGGTGAGATTAATCTTTGCGTCCCTTTGGATTTTCCCTTGAAACACAATACATTTCGATGAATCTCTAATTCCTTTTCCCAATTTCTTCCTATGAGGGATGTGAGGAACTTTTCCTTGACATTGATCCATACATCCACTGATGGGAGACTTTAACTATCATATTCTTATGAGTCGTCCTCTTTAATAAATGGAGGTTCTTGACCATCCAAGCCATAAAAGCGGTTATCCAGCTTTATCGTCATGTATTCTTTGAGAGGACTCTACTTAAATAGAGACTCCACTTTACCTTACATGTTATCCAAGCTATATTTATTCCCCCCAGTCCCAGCCATTAGATGGGCACTGGGGGTGTTCAGTTCTAATGGCCTCAAGACATTCACACAGTCAAGATTCTCATTTCCAATGTGAGATGTTGCAACTGACAATAAGGATTCACCTACACCAATTCTGATTATGTGATTTTCTCATTTCCACAGCCCATAAACTACGACAACTTATTAGTGTCCTCCTAGCCTCTACTTTGAGTTCCTCCAAGACTTTGGACCTCACTCCTTATCGATCTCACATCAACTTCCTCCGTAGAATTGGATGTAGCTAGTGGATTCACCATAGACACTGCTAAGGGGATCTCCTCTTCAACACTAATGATAACCAAATCATGCTTCAACTGGGCGAATAAGTCCACAACCTATGGTTCATCATCCTTAGGCTTTTCTTTCATTAAATTAACTATTGAAATAAATGGTGTCTTATACTTCTGACCCTCCTTGGTATTGGCGTCCACAACTGAAGGATCATGGGACCTGACTAGTTCCAACTCCATTGGAACCTCCCCACACCCATACTCATAACCATTGAATAATCAAATGGAAGTAAATAAATAATTTAAAATTATTAAATAAATAATGACAGATAAATTAAACTTATTATTGAGGCCCATTGTTATGAAATCATATATAAATGAGTAAGGAATATGAGAAATACCTGACCTATTACATCATAAAATCTAACAAACCAAATCTGATATCCACTTTATTACATTTTTATAGATACAAGAGACAAAAACCTGAAGAGATGACCAATTTATTAGTATTGAAGAACTGGATTCACAAATAATCATTATATTATATTGGAAATATAAAATACATTTCATAAAAGCATTCACTCATCCTTAATATTATTCATAATACACTTCTTTATATATTATGAAATAGAAAAAAGAAAGTGTGAGATAAGATGCTTAGTAAGAGTTATGTACATCTGAATCTATCATGAATCAATAAGGAAAAATCAAAATGGCAAGGTAAATAACTAAAAATGAATTATATTTAATCAATGACTGTAGAACAAAATTACTTCATGGATAATATCAATGCATTAGTCTTATGGATAATAATAAATAAATTCTCAATGAATTAAATTCTTAATATTGGATGTAATGATTTAAGACATCATGATATCTATACTATTAAATAATTTTTTAAGACAGTTTAATTGATGGGAAAGTAAAAACAAGAATCCTCTTTAATGATAGCTTTCTAATTTTTCCCAAGAAACTTGTCGATGCATTAAGGGGTTATCTATAACTAGTCCTCACCTGTCACTATATTTACTATTCATTCCTCATATATTTAATGATCAATTTAATTCTAAAAAATTATTCCTTATTAACAAATATCCATATTGAGTAAAGAATACATATTTATCAAGGTTTTCCTTAGGAAATAAAATAACGTTAATTATAAAACATCATATTTATAAATGATATACCGTTTATGAAATAAGAGAATACATGATAATAAATATCAATATTTTAGGAAAATATAATGTCTAATGGTCAAAATAAAGGTATTTTTTCATATAAATTTAATGTTGAAAAATTATTCAAGTGATGAGATATATTCACCAAAAAATTATATTTCGTAGTAAAATCTATTATTTTGAGGAATGATAATGAAAATTTTAAAACAAGTTTACATGAATT
Organism: Viscum album; assembly: GCA_963277665.1. Lineage (NCBI taxonomy): Eukaryota > Viridiplantae > Streptophyta > Magnoliopsida > Santalales > Viscaceae > Viscum > Viscum album. The sequence continues at coordinate 50,772,701 of OY728161.1, read as the reverse complement.
GTTTAATTCGAAAAATAATTGAAATATTATAACATATTATAAAATGTTTAAAATGGTTATGATATAGGTAATTCCTATTAACATAGCATACATTTAAAATAAAAAATTTCTTTTGGATTTTTTACGAAAAATGTTGAAAATGGAAACTTTGGGGAAAACATTGAAAATATAAATTTTAAACCATGTGAAAAATTAAATTATAGATTAAAATTTACTTATTAAATCATTTTTTAGTAAAAATTTCTTTATAAACAAAATTTTGAAATATATGGAGGTAGAAAAAATATACCCGATCAAAAATAGAAATACGATCAATATTCCTCTTAAACATTTATTTTGAAAGAGTAACATGAATTAAATGATTAATCCAAATGAATAAGAATATATTCAAGTAAAATACCAAAAATGGGATGTATATACACAATTTAAAATTTAATGGGTTTATAATAAATAAATTCCCAATGAATTGAATATTTTAGATGAAATCCCTTACCTAGGTACTACTCCACACATACTTTCTTTATCTTCCTGAATAATTAAGTTATGTGATTTTTTACTTGATTAATAATTTTTCTCTTGTTTATTAATCATGTTTATTTATTTTATTTATTAACACGTTATATTTAGTTACTTAATAAATTAATTTAACATTGTATGTTTTGATGATATTCAGTTCATATGCTGAAAATGACTTCAATAGGATAATTATGTAAAACTGGACATTATTCTATCATCTATAGAATAAAAATAATGTAATAATTATCATTTTTATTCATAAATTATAATTTTATGACCAACCATAAAATATTAATATGAATAAAACTATGTCACAATCATGTAGATGGTATGTCGTATGTACACATGAGTAACACTCCCATTTTGTAAGGATCATGATGTAAATAAGGTAAGATTTAATTTATTTTTATAGAGTTATAACTATATAATAAATTATATATTATTTAATTAAATAAACATATATATACCATCCATGAGATTTTTTGGTGAATAATTAATTATATCTCATCATGGAGGTGGTAGTCACACATATACACAAATGACATTATCTTTTTTCAGTGAATAAAAATGTAATAAAACAAACGATATATTAATTTTAATGAATTATAAAATTTTCATTATTATTACACACACACAATGATATATATGTATATATATATAGTACATAATTATAACAAACCATGGTGGTTAATTATAGAAAAACAATTACATCGGTTTGCTAGACGGTAGTACGCTGCACACACGAATAATAGTTTCATTTCCTATTTGACTGAATTGGAGAAATATATTGGCTTTTACATTAATATAATAACTTATTTTTGTTTTTAAGATAACTTTTTTTAATTAATCATGTTTTAAGAATATTATTAGGATGTATAAGATGAAATTAAATAAAACGCATGGTTAATAACTATACCTCTTCTTTAGACAACCTCTTTAACATTCCACCCACAACCTTTCTAGGATGGATTTGTGATAAATAAATGCGACTCTAGGATGTGGGAAAAGATTTATGGAAGTTATTTGGGTTTATATTATATGTTGCAAAAGGTTCTTGATGTGTGTATAAGAGGGGATATGGGGTGTCCTTTTATAACTGGGGGAGATGACGTGCTTGGAATTATGAAAAATAATAAAATAGGTTAATGTATTTCTCAAAAAAATGGATCCAAAATTAATAATTACCAAATATTAGATGATATATGATAGAATTATTTCCATAAAATAGATACCATAAATGTTTCTATGACATTTTTCCTCTTATCTCTTTAGTTTAACACCCAGTAAACACATTTTACCCAAAATCATTGTAACATAAATTCACTTTTTTTTCTATTCATTATGACCAAAAAAATAATTTAAAAATAATACATAATATTAATTAAGGATGGATAAAAATATGGAATATTTTTTGTTAAATTAAATACATATAATTGGAAAAATGTAATTTTGAAAAAAACATGAAAAATTGATGGAAAATGGTTATTTAGAAAATTGTCTTTTTAAGTATAAAAATGTTTTAATTCCATATTAAAGTATAAAATTTAGTAAGAAGATAAAAATTGGAAAAAAATAATTTAATTGAACTAATTTATCATTATAAAAACTTAAAAAAATGTAACTTTGTAAATTCTTGATGAAAAAATACATTTTTTGATTAAAATAGTATTTTACACTTCATTGAAAAATCAAACATTTCAGACAAATACCAAAATTTCACCATAAGATAATTTTTTATGAAGATTTAAAAAATGAATCTCATTTTATCACATAAATTTTCTGAAAATTTAATAAATTAATTTTATAATTTTATCGCAAAAACCAATAAAATTCATTTTTAATGAAATTGTATTTTTAAAAAATAAAATAGCTTTATTAAAATTATGTGATTATTTCATAAAAATTAGTAAATAAATTTTTATATAGTATGAAAATTATATATATTTCATAATTTGGATAATAGTATTAATAATTTCTAATTCAATAATTAGGTTATTACAGTCATATTTAAATAATAATATTTCGTGGTGTGTTTGAGCTCAATATTTCATGTTTTATATATATCGAACATGGTGTTCTTTTAAAAAAACAGTATATTACAGTATTATCTCCTACAAAAATTTATTAATTTCAATTTTCATGGAAATTAAATTATAATCAAATAAGGATAGATATTATTTATAACATCGACAGGTTCCCGTATTTACTCCTCAATTATATGATTTCAATAATGTAAATTTACCAGTCGAGTCATATAATTCTTCAAAAAATTCTCTGTAACGTCAATAATCTAAATAAAATATTCATAGTAATATATATCAGGTTCCAATTCTATTTCTCTAGAGGTGAAGACATTCGCTGGGTCTAGAATATACCTCCTTAACAAAGAGATAAGGAACACATCATGAATATTAGAGAGTCTTGGTGGAATTTCTTATTGGTAAGAAAAACATATTACTATTTATAAAATTTAAAATGTTTCTATATAACTAGTGCTCAATTTTACCTTATTATTGTACCTTATAACACCCTTCAAAGGATATATTTTCCAAAAAACATGATATCTAACATGAAACTGAAAATATTTTCCTTGGCTATTGAGATAATTTTTTTTATAATTTGATATACTATAATATGAGTTTGAACAACCTTTACATTTTCCGTTGTATCCCCAACAAGATCAGAATGAAAAAGAGTATTTCACCTACTTCTTCCCAAAAATATGGAGTATGAAATATATTTCAATATAATACATCCTATAAAACCATTTAAATACTTGAATTGGATATATTATTATACAAAAATTAAACCAGAGGTAATTAGTGATCCCAGATACCATGAAAGTCAAGTGATCATGACCTCAATCAGTTTTTAAATTCTTCAATAGTAATTTTAGGTAACCCATAAGTTTTATGATTATATATAGTACATAAATGAAGCTCACTGTCAAGATCCATCTAAATTATTTTCTAGAATTTCGAAGTAAATTGTGGATCATAATAAAAAAATTGAAAGAGGTCCAAAATGAAGAATAAAACATCAATAATATAGATCATTTCTATGAAATCAAGAGGTAAATATACTATTATTGTTTATAAATGTATATATTTTCCAATGTGATCAATAATAACCCATATTACATCATTCTTTCTAGGATTATTAGGTAATGTATTGAAAAATCCTATAGTATGGTTCTCTAATATCTATGTAAGATTAGGTATAGGTTGTAAAAATTCTCTTGGATTCTATATCCTAGATTTCACCTGTAGACAATCCAAACATCTGAACACATAATCAAGAATTTCCCACATCATATTTTCCAAAAAAAAAGGTTTCCTAAAATATATTTACATCATTGTGATACCAGGTTGTATAGAGAAATTTGAACAATAAAGATCATATTATAATTTCATTTTCTTCTTAGGTATAGAGGGACGACATAACCTCATTAAAATTTTATAATTAAATATTCATATATGATTTCTTCCCATATCCAATCATTTAACACATTATTATTTTTGAAACTATCATCACTTGGCCAAGGAATTTTTATCTTTTAAAATAAATATGATTTGATAACATTTTTTAAATGAAATGATGTTTCCACTTCCATAATAATTCTTAGATCTTGGATTACAAAATCAATGAACCTAGGATCCCTCTAAATTATCAGTTTGGTCACGACTCCATGATCATTCATGTTAAATGAATTAGTTACCTTATTTTTATTCCTTGGGTAGTAGTGTTTTGACCAATCATAAACCTTTATTAGCTTGAAGCATCATTATTTCATCATGTTGATCTATTTCGATGAAAATATGAAATTAAAAGTAGTATGATATATGTATATATCACATATTTTCCCATAGAGATAATGTATCCCTATATTAAAAGAAAATATTAGGTCTTCTAACCCAAGTTCATGAGTTGTAAAGTGCCATTCATTGGTCTTTAATTGACTAGATCCACAAATAGTTTCTTTCTCATTCATTATAAGGACACAACCAAGTACCTTCTATGATACTTCATTATATATCACAAATCCATAATTTCATAATGGTAGATTCAAAACTAGATCATTGACCATAACTTTTTAAATTATTCAAATCATTTTTCACATTTATTTTTCCATTTTAACTTAACCCAATTTCACATAATCTTGGATAACAGTTTATCAATCAGTGATTTTTTCAAACAAATATACATTAGTAACCTACCAAATTAATAAAACTAAAACCTTGGTTATTTAAGTTATTGTTTAACATTCCTTGACGAAATTTCTCTCTTTTATATCAATTTTGATTCTATCCTTAGAGACAATATGGCCCTGAAATAAAAAATTTTAGATCAAGAATTCAGACTTCCAAAATATCCCACATAACTCATTATTTATATGAGTCTCAAGAATGAATCTAAAGTAAATCTCATAGTTCCCATAGATCTTAAAATATATGAAGATATTATCAATAAATACTATAATAAAATAATCAAGATATTCCTTGAATACTCTATTCATTGTATCTATAATATCTGATGGTATATTAGTCAATAAATATGACATTACTGTAAAATCATAATGTCCATAAATCATTCCAAATATTTTCTTTGGAATATCTTCTTTATTTATTAGAAATTTATGATACCTCGAATGAAGTATAATATTTGAAAAATATTGAACTTCATGAAATTGATTGAATATGTCATATATATGTGGTATAGGATACTCATTCATTATTTTAGTAGCCTCAATTTTCCAATAATAAATAAAAAGACTCATATATTCACCTTTATTATTGAAAAAAAGAAAAAGGGATCCCAAATTTGAATAATTAGGGGATATGAGTTCTTTTTCACAATCCTCATATAATTGTTTCTTTAACTTCACAAATTCTATAGTTTCCATTCAATTTGGATTCTTCGATATATTTCTTTTTATAGGGATTATGTCAATGAAAAAAATAAAATTCTCACTATGTTTAATGTCTAGGTAATTTCTCATGAAATAAATCAATTTTCCAAACCCAATATGTATACTCTCAATTTGAAAATTACTTTTTAAATCTGTAGGATGTTTCTTCTCCTAATCCCCAATAATCTAATTCTGATGAGCTACTAGGAGTGGATCTTGACATTACCTAAGTAACGAGGTTTCAAAAAAAGATAATGAATTCTATATCCTCATCACAAATCATGATTTAATTCTATTTAAAATAAATTTGTTCATTATAATTTTAAATCAAATGAATACCAACTATTTTATCAAAATCAACCATTTGATTAAGAATAATGTCATTAAATAGAGTACGTTTATGTGTTACAGTGGGAAATTACAAAAACATCATTACTATATTGAGATTTTTTCTAGGATTTTTGAATGAAAATTCCCTTAATAAGGTATTAGGGAAATATATAATATTATTGGAAAACATGAATGATATAATTGAGTGCAAGGATAAAGAATAAAATAAAGAATTATTTAAATTTTATGATATGATTAATGGACCTATCACCACATATTTAGAAATATAAACTTCATTTGTAGTGATCATATAATTTTGGTCTCCTCTCCTTGGGAACTTTTGTGGTAGATCCCAATGGTAATTGGGACCTTGTTTTGAGTAATTCCCTATTTCTTTATAGTTAAATAACTTGATAGTAGTGTTATCCTTATTCTATTTATATTAATTATCAAGGTTGCCCTTATCTATGCACTTTCAATAAACCCTCATTAATGTTAGTCATTTTCTAGGATGTTTCTTTGCACATTTTTCACATGAGAGAAATTTCATTGTTCACTTATTATTCTTTAAATAATTCCATTTTCTCATATTTTTTAAAAAACCTCCTATTTTCTTGACTTCCCTTGATTATATAATATCTAGGAAGTTTATTATATATCATAAAATAAGTTTATAATAAATCATCAATTTTGTTTTGAGAAATTAGTGCCCTTTGGAGAATTGGAATAATCTTATCAAATAAATGGCCAATATTTCTTTTCAAATTATATATGTATTAAGAATTATTCTTAGATGATATTATAAGGATTACCTCATACTCAAACAAAATTTCCTCTTCATTATTCTTTAATGTAAGGAACTTACTCTATATTTAAACTCATAGTTCTTGATGGAAGTATTTATAAATAAAAATTTATTTAAAAGTTATCCACTGCATGATTTATATTTATTCAAAAACTTTTGTATTTTTGGATTAATGGCCCCCATTTATCCACATCTACTTTCAAAAAATCACTAATTTAATAACTTTCTCACTTTTATCACATCCCAAAGTGAATAATATCATTTCAATATACCTAATACATTGTTAAAAAAACAAATGGAATAGTAGTTTTATTAAAATATGGAGGCTTCTGTCACATGATGTGATCTGATATTAGAGAATCTTGCTGTGAAAGAACTAGTTTTTCCATTGAGGTAACATTATTCATTAAAACCTATATAATATTCCCTAATATGGTTATGATCTATATGGTTCCAATACCAGGTGTATTGTCTCACTCAATAGGGAAATATGTACATTGTCTACGGGTATTGATTCAATTTATTTTATTTATCACTATCAACGAATAATGGGAAACATTTAGTTATATCATAATCATCATGAATAATGATCTATTTAATAAAAATATTACTAATGGTAAATTTTCTTGAATATTATAAGGGATTACCAAAATTAACATGCTAGCTATGTTCATTTAAAATCTATTTCCCATGGTTTCAACTAAAATTCCTCTAATTCTAAGTGTAACTACCCCAATTGCAGAAACCTAGAGAAATTGTCTACTTTATTAAATTGTAATAGATACTAGGGATCTAATCCTGAAGGGTCGATCCGTTTAGTAGTCTTGTAGTACCAGATGCATAGAAGATTCCCATATTACATTGGAAATATAATATAAATATCATAGAAAAATTCATCCATCCTTGATATTATTATTAATATCCATCTTCATATATTGGGGAAAAGAAAACAAACAAAACATGGTACCAAATTCAAATTAAAATTTACATACATAAAAATCTTTCATGGATCAATAAGGCACGATCAATATGTCAAAAATAAATAAATGAAATCACATGACATTTAATCAATATCTTGGGAAATAAATGCATCCATGGATAATATCAATGAAGTAATCTCATGGATAATAATATCTTAATTATCAATGACAAAAATTATTAATATTTGAAGCCATGATTTCACACATCATGATATCTATACCATCAAATCCTTATGGTATAAAAGTTTAATTGACATGTGAGTATACACCATAAACCCATTTAATGTTAGCTTATTGATTTGTATCATAAGACCTAGAAATTCATTGAGGGATCTCTATAACTGTTCTTCAAACATCACTTCATGTCCAATGAATTCCTTATATATTGAATTAACTATTTAATTCAGAAAAATATTCCTTATCAAAAAATATTCATATTGGGTAAAGAAAAAAAATTAATCAATGTTTTCCTAAATCAGTCAAATAAAATTCATAGTAAAAACCACATGTATAAATGACATACAATTTAAGAAATATGTATATCCATGATACGTAATAATGATATTTATGGAATATATAATTTCCAATGATCATAATAATGTTAATGTTTCATGGGAAATTATCATCCAATAATAAATCTAGGGATGATAGATAACCATCATAAAATTAGATCTTATTGTGAAATATATTTTTTTAAAGAATGGAAATAAAATATTTAAAATTGGTTTTTAGAATTTGTTTTCTTTGAAATTAATTCAGATATTATAGAATAATATAAAGGGTTCAATGAAAATATGGTAGTGGGAAGAAATAAAGGTTGTTCGTAATAAATAATTTGAGTAATAAAATTCACATTTGAAAAATATGGGCATGGAAGAAAAATTTACCCGATCAAAAAGAGAAATAAGAGAAAATTTTATTTTAAATATTAATCTTGAAAGAGTAACTTGAGATAAATAATTAATCATCCTATATAAATATAAATTCATTTTCAATACATAAAACTGAAATTATACACACCAAGAAAATTTTAATAGGTTCATAATAGCAAATATGTCTCAATGAAGTGTAAATTGAGATGAAATCCCTGACCATAGGTCTGAGTCATCATGTACACTCATTATATTTAAAGAAAAATATGTTAGTTGTTAGATTTCATAAGAAAATATTAATTTTTTATTACTTTAGATTTTTATATCCATGTTAGAGTTATTTACAAATTACATTTATGTTCACATCAGACGTTTTGATAATATTGAGTTTATATGCCCAAATTGACATTGGAAGGTTGACTAGGTAAAAAGAGAGATTATTCCATAATATACATAATAAAAAAATGAAAAAAATATAATTTTAGTTAATAAATTATACTTTAAAACCAACCATTAAATAGAATTATGAGAAATGAACTACGTTACAATCATGGAGATGGTAGGCCGTACATACGAGTGAGTAACATTTCTATTTTTGAATAATCATGATGAATAGAAGGTAACTAATATTTATCAATAATAAAAAAAAAAATTTATCTTAAATTCCATATAATTTCTTTAAATAAACTTATATATGTATATCATCAATGTGATATAGTGGTGAAAAATGAATCACATCACTTCATCGATGTTATAGTCTTCATATACTAAAAAACGATGTTATCATTTTAAAATTAATGGAAAGGTAAGAAAATATTTGATGGTTAAATTTAAAATAATAATAAATATTTCATTAATATCATATATATATATATACAGATATATATTAATTTAATTATTATAACCACCCTTGAGATTTTGTTATGGAAAATGAATTACATCAGTTTGTGAGGCGGTTGTCTGCCATACACACGAATGCCGGTTTCATTTCTCATTTTATGGAATATGATAAGTATATAAGTTATAATATTAAAATTATAACATATAAGTGTATTCAATATATTTGAGTTACTATTTTACCATGTTTGAATAATATTTTAATGACTTAGAAGAAAAAAAATGAAAAAATGCATAATTATAAACTATACCTCTTCATTAGATAGCCACATTTGGTTTACACCCAAAGTTTTTTGACGTTTATTTTATGATAGATAAAGATATTATAGAAAAATTGTAGGGATATAAAGTGGGTATTTGGGAAATATTTTTAAAGAATAAATGGATATTGTTGTGCGAATAAGGGAGGAGAGGGGTGTCTATTTATAAGTGCGGGAGAGGACACACCTGGAATTTTTAAAAAGAATAAAATATATTAATTCCATATGAAAGTAAAATGGTAGAAAAATAGTCCATTTTAGAATATTTGATGATATATAGTTGAAATATTTATTGAAAATTAAATTAAACAATATTTTAGGTAATTTAAACCCTTATCACATTAGTTTGACCCCCCGATAATCTTGTTTTACCCTTAACCATGGTAAAATATATTTATCATTTCTACAATTAATTATGTAAAGCATTAAGTTAAATTTGTTTTCATTATATTAATATTTATTATTAAAATTATTTAGTCTATTTTATCAAATTAAACCCATAAAAGTTGGAGTATTTAATTTAAAATTAATCCCAAAAAATATGAAGAAAAAGTATTTTTGAACGAAATATATTTTAGGTATGAAAATGTATTTATAAAAAATTCACATATAGAATTAACTAAAAACACCATAATAGGATTATAAATAATAATACTGAACTAATTTTTGTTTGAAACAATTTTAAAATAAAATTTACCTTTTTAAATTTACGAAATAAAAATATAGTTTTGAAAAATAGCCTAATTTTTCATGGTTCCTTGAAAAATCCATATTTTCTAAAAAATAAAAACAATTTAACATAAGATAATTTTAATATTATTATTCAAAATTCCTATCTCATTTTCAAAAATAAATTTTCTAAATGTGGAAAAATATAATTTTATTTTCTCCCCAAAAAGTAATAAAAATCACATTTTAAGTAAATGTATTTATCAAGAATAAAATGAATTTACTAAAAATCAAGTGTTTATTTACTAGGCAATAATCAGTAAATTTTAATTGAATTGGAACATCACAAATATTTAATTATTTTAGAATTTCTATTCATACCCTACAATTCAGCAATTAGGTAATAATTATCATATTTAAATAATAATATTTTGTGGTTCATTTTGATTTGTTGTTGCGTGTTGTATATGTCATAAAAAATAATTTTTGTTTAAAATATAAGGATATTACAATACTAAATACTAAAAAAATTGCATTCTTGAAAATTTTATGGATATTACCTTCTAAAAAAATGCGGGTGATTATTCATAAAGACCATAGGTTCCCACATTGATTTATCTATTTTATGATTTATCATAAGCACTTTCACTAGTTGAGTCATTTGATTCCTCAAGAACTGTTATCTAGTGTCAATAATATTTATATGACCACCAAATTATGATATATTAGGTTTTAATCCTATTTCATCAGAGGTGAGAACAAGTTTTGGGTCCATCATATACTTCCTTAACAAAAAGATACTGAACACATCATGCACTTTAGAGAGGCTTAGTGTCATTTTTGATCTATATTCCACAACTCCAATTAATTATAGAATTTAAAACGGGTTGAAAGAACTGGGGATCAAAATTCCCATAACAAACCATATAACATCCTTTTGTTAAGTTAATTTCATGAAAACATGATTTCCCATAAGAAATTAAAAATATTTCATTCAGTTATTAATATAAATATTTTTCTGACTTGATCTTATCTAATATGAGTCAGATTTGACTTTACCTTTTCTTTTGTCTACTAAAACATATCTAAATACATTATATTTCTTTCACAAAATTCTTCCCAATATATTGTAGAAAGATACATCTTTCCTCATAATTAATATTATGATTCCATTTGAATATTTGAATGGAAGCTGTTATTGTTGGAAAATTATCCCAAAGGTAAAAAAAGATCCCACATACCTTGAAATTAAATTGAAAATGAACTCAATATGTATTAAAATGTTTGGATAGTCATTTTGTACTTCCCATTAGTTTTAATAGGAGAGTAAGTGCTTAAAAGAAGCTCAATATACAACGTGTTCTAAAGAGTTTTTGTAGAATTTTTAGGTAAATTAGGGATCATGATCAGATAAAATTGAAATTAGTTACCCATGATGTGTTATAACATCATGAATATATATCTATGAGAGGTTATCAAGAGGTAAATCTTCTCTTCAAGTGAAAAAATGTTTATATTTAGTAAGGTAATCAACAATAGCACATATTTCATCAATGTCTCTATAAGTTTTTTGTAATATAGTGAAAATGTCTATAACAATTTCATGCTATTTTTATATTGTAAAAGGTAGATGTTTCATGAATACTCTAGAATTATGTCTCTTAGCCTTCACCAATTGAAAAAAACATCTTGACACGTAATCATCAATTTTCCACTATATATTTTCCGACATTAAATTTTCTTTTAAGTATTTATACATTTTCCTACTATTAAGGTTCATATAGAAATTTGAGCTACGATCGGCATCAAATAATTCCATTTTCAGCATAGGCATATATAGAACATATATCCTATTTAAAAATTTAAAATTCCATCTTTATATACAAAATATTCCAATTTCCCATGATTCACAACTTTAATTATCTTTTGGAAATTCTTATCACAAGGCTGAGAACTTTTTATCTTTTTAAATTAATATGGGTTGATAATCATTTGAAAAAGGATTGATGTTCCCCCTTTGTTAATAATTCATAGTTTCATCTTTTCTAAATCTATGAACATAGGATCCATTTCTATCCTCATTTTTATTAGGACTCTATGATATTTCCTACTCAATGCATCTGCTCCATTATTTTCCTTTCTCGAGTGGTAGTGTATTAAGAAATCATAATCCTTGAGTATCCTGAGTCATCATATTTACCTCATGTTGAGCTCTTTCAGTTAGAAGATATATTTTATTATCCTATGATCTATGTATATCTCTAATATTTTTCCATAGTAATAATGTCTAAAAAACCACAATCTTCATACAAAGATATTATAACATAGTAGAATAATATTTAATTCATTTTATAAAAACTCAGGTGAGTATCATAATGAGTGAATTCCTTAGGAAACATGGATGCTTAAACAACTAGACCTAAGTGAAAAGCATCATCTTCCACTATGTTTTTTATAAATATAACACTTATAAAATAAATCATACATAATAACATTCTTCATAACCCGAGGAGAGGAAATATCATAATGGGTGAGATGAGATGCTCAAAAAGGGTAAAGAATGGAGATACCAATGATCACATAAGTAAAACATGGACATTAGTTTTTGAGAACTGGAACTTAACATTTCAAAACCATAACCTCCAAATCAAAGGTCATAATCTGGAGACATGTAATAATTATTTGTAGTTAATAATACATAAATTATAAAGTAATCAATGAATATGATTTGTGAGATTATAACATTGGAATAAGACATAGATTTTTGGCATAAACATAAGAATAAAAAATATTTTATCAATCCAACACACCAAGGCATTCATAACATGTTAGACATGGGATAACCACCAATGAACCTACTTTAGGCTTCGGATAACCTCTCATATTCTCACTTTTGGGATTTCGATAACCTCCCATCTATGCATCCATCAAAATTAACTTTTTAATTTTGAAACACTTTTAGGGGGAAGTGAGAACCCTAAAAAAGGAAGTCATGCATCAAAGGTTACAACAGACTTATCAAATGCAAGTCTAAGGTGATTTGAGTCTCTTTCCCTAAGAAATTTCCAGGGCAGGGAATTTACCAGGCAGTCAGGATCTTCCCTTAAGTGTTCTTCGTAGTGCCTTGCTAGATACTTCGAAGCCTGCATATATTCTACTTTACTGATCTTATCCATGTTAAAAAATCTAATTAGAATTTTGTCCTTCTTGTTAATCCAATAATCTTGCTCTTTAGAAATTTCCACTTGGATAAATCTTCCCATCATTTGATCAATATCTTCCATAGTTTCCTTAATCACTAGAACATCCTCCTTCATGTATTCTCCATAGTGCTTGAGGAGTTCCAGATGGGAATCCAACTCCACCTCCTTCAGACTATGCTGGTCATCAGACCCTGTTTCACATTGTAGACTTGATAAAAGAGTATCCTCCCTTCCATGCATCATCATCTCAGGGTTCAGTTTCCCCTGGTGTTGATCACCCGCCTTTGGGTCTCCAACCACTTGGGATTAGGTAGCTAGGACATCATCCTATCACGTCTCATCTCCTGATCCATGTTGTCTCTCATTCTCCTTGAGTTTACCATATTTTTTGGTCGACCGAGACTCCATCGGTTTAGGAAGATAAGAATAGTCTTTCCGGCCCTTAGATTTGAGCTTATTGGAAACAATACAGCTTCCCAGATCCCTATTTTCCTAATTACTTTTCTTCCTCCTTTGGTTGTGAAGACCTTTACCAGCCCTACCCAAACCGACATTGTGTAGAGGTTGTCCCTCTCCATCAATATCGGCCTTAGAGAGGCATTTGGAATTAAATTCAGGCTCTCCCTCATTGCTTAAGCTTTCAAATCTATTATTTAAGTTGAGCCCAGACAAAATCCTTCCTGGGTTGGCCCCCTAGCAAGTGGTGAGAGACTTGCCTACCTCATGTGCAGGCTCTTGCCACTCCTACCCATCCTTGTGCTTTCCCTTTCTAGAGGACCAAGCCCCCCTGTCAGAGGTGTTTCTATATCCAGATAATACCACCATGGCATAGGAACATGGTTCAATTGCAGCTACACCCTTGGAGGATGGTTTAACAGCTCCCCTATGGCCCCCAGAGTCCTGAGATTGATCCTTGGTCACTACTAAAGGCACCTTAACCACCACACTGGCTTGGGGACCCCCTGAAAACAACGTACTGACTGGGGGGATTTCCAAATCTCTACACGGTTAGTTAAAGACCTACGAAACACTGGGTTCAGGATGAGAGCTCCCAGCCGGTTTGTGTTCCATTTCTTCGGCCACACCCGCAGATGCCTCAGCCTTGCTGGGCCCCTACCCGAAGCCAACATATCCATCACCTAACCATTATCCATCCCTAACAAAAAGGTAACCAGCCTCTCTAGGAGGATCACCCTGTAACACTTCCACCTTGACATCTAGAGTGACTCCCTGTTTTCTTGCTCGTCGCTTGTAGATCACCTCACTATGCCTAAGCAGCTTGCACAGGGCACAATAATCGTACCAAGATTCAAAAATGACATATTTCTTGTAACAGAACTACTCTCCCACTACAATCTATAAGGCCTCAATAGGGGGCTTCAAAACATCCACCTCAACACACACCCGAGGAGAGATCAGATGAAAAACCACACGGGTCCTAGAATCAGTACAAAGGAATCGCGCAACCAGATTTCCGAGTAGACAAAGAATCGAGGTGTTTTGAAATGGAAGAGGAATATGAGGAAGACTTAATAAGATATCTAGCTTAAAATGGTCTCAATGAATTTGGAAATCATACTACCATTTAAATAGGAGAAAATGAGCACCGTCCAAGGATCAGGGCTTTCTCGACCAGGCAAGAATCAGGTTCTCTTCAGAACTGAACCAAATCACAATACTCTGGGCATCGAGAAGGCCGACAGTAGCATGCTATTGAAAGCCCCATTTTTCATAAATAAAAAGGTCTAATGAATCCACCGATGGCCGACGACGCTTGAAATGCGCTATCAGGGTCAGATCCATCAGGATAGAGGCCTCCGTGAATTCCAGATTAGATATCGGAAGAAGCAGAAAACACTCGAAGGTTTCATGTTCTTTCGAGCATACCTAAATCTGAGGTAAGGATGGGATACAATCTGGATTCAAGAAGGGAATGAAAGGGGGAGCTTGAGAATCAAGAAGATGCGGCAAAGAACCCTCCCCCTCAGAGGGGGGAGGGGCCGGAACAGGGTTCATCACCCCCTAGGGCACGGCCGCCCAAGGGAGATGCTCTGAGAAATCAAATTGATTCTAAATACACCTCCCATATATCAACTTTTTGGATTGGGATAATATATCAGGTACCCTCTTTTGGACATGGTATAAACACCCATGCACCCTTTGCGTTATAGAATATTAATAATTACATAGTTTATTGGAGGGCTATATAATTCTGGACCCACCCATCACATAGTGTAAGTCAAACATATATGTTATAAAAAAAATTCATCGTAACATAAACCATGAAAATAAAGTAGGTTTCATAAATATTTATTCATAATATAACCAGTGGGAAAGAAATGGGTTTCATAAATTTTTTTTCACCATATTCATAAACCATCTATATAAAGGATAAGGATATTATCATTAGATAAAATCCCTAGTAAATCATAAGCCACATAAAGTATTATTATTGTTAATAAATTATAAATACCATTGAAATAACATTATAAAATTCTTGCAAAATATATAATTTCCATTTTTAAAACAATCATTAAAATATAAAAATTTACCAAATATTATTATTATTTATTTTAAAAAACATTCATAAAAGTTTTATATTAAAAATTAAATCATTGAGCAATAATGATTGTGGTAAATACCGTTCATTACTTAAGTGTTAAAATAAAAATTCCATTCACATTTTTGTTAAAAAGTTAAAAGAAACTTATTAAAATAATGAAATGAATATTCTTTTAAAACATTTTAAAAAATGTAAAACATGGATAAAACTGACATTAAATTATCATTGGGTGATATTAAAATCATTATTTAATACATTTATATAATAATTTGACATGAAAATGAAATGATATTCGACTGAATTTTGAGATAAAGCTGATTTTCCTTAAAAACATTATTTTTTACTCTTCAGTACATAATGAGGGGAATATGAAAGTTAAAATATATAATTTATAGAAATAACTAGAGTATAATAAAATTCACTAGTTTCTAGAGAGATATATTATAATATTCTATCATTGGAAACTTAATCATAAACAATCTCTATAAACAACAATATTGTAGTGTAAAACACTTCCCTCTTTGGTAAATTTTGAATTATAAGTACAATGAAAGATAGAAAATCATATAGATATTGATATATTTTATTTCATTATATGAATAATTATAAAATACATTCCCATGTTTATACATACTATACAAAAGAAACGGGTGGTGAATATAGAATGTGTCGCATGGAAATTATAGTGAGATGAAAATATGTTACCACAAGTATCAACATTCCTCATACACATTCAAAAATCCTATATAATAAATATAATTATATTATACATATATTATAGAGCTATAATAATATATATAATACCATTTATTCATTAATTTTATCCTTTTATCATCGGTTTATTAATAATTCTTTGATAATATCACTATATCTCGTAATAACTAATTTTTTGTTTTATTTAGGTTTTGGGTTGGTAGTTTATGTCCTTGTAACTTGATCATGGTTCCATAATTTAAATATATTAAATAATGATATAAATAAAATATATATTCATTATATAATTATATTGTATCATCCATTAATGTTATAAATAGAAAACTAAATTCCACTTTTCTTGAAGATGGTATATTCAATGTACACATAAGAATTGTTTCTATTTTAAATATTGATGAAATAAAAATAAGACAAATAATAACTCACCATAAAAAATTATTTTATTAAAATATATATAATATATATACATTGAATATTTTTTTAACATCCATGTAAAAATAAAATGAAAAATAAATCACATCGCTTTTTGGTGGTGGTAAACTACATGTATACACTAAAAATGTTATCATTTTCCAACAGATTGGATGGTAATAAGGAATATGTGTTATTATTATTATATAAGTATATTTATGTAATAAACATCTTATGTAAACATTTAAACCATCATTATCTCCAGCAGTGATAGTTAGTGATGGAAAATGATGTACATTAGTTCGTGATTCGGTAGTCTGCCGTACACACGATCGAAAATTTCATTTCCCATTTGTTGGTAGAGGACATTGATATTGGTCATTACTTTAAAATAATAATGTATCATTATATGTAATATTTTTTTTATATTGTAATTATTATTTCAAAATTTAATGTGGTAAGAGAATAAGATAAATTAAAGAGCTTAGTGAAGATAATTACATTTTCTTAGAAAAACATCCTTCAGATCTCTTATTAAGGACACTTGGGAAGGTATTTTTGGAATTAAAAGAGATATATAAGGTGAATAAGTATTTTTGGGAGATATTTTTATATTTTTTTGTCCATATAAATTTCTTAAGTTGTGCGAAATGTGTGGTGAGGAGGTTCACATTTATAATTGAGGTGGAGTTTCATTTTTTGTAAATATAAAAAAATATTCAATAATGGGAAGACGCTCTCAACCAAATTTCCTAAAATATTGATAAATAAATGAGTGGAGACAATATATTTTCATTAAAAACATCCAATAAAGTAAAATTCACATTTTTAAACATGTTATTCCCTTAACCTTTAAGTTTACGTAATTTTACAATTTATGTTTCCACTATAGTAACAAGTTTTTTCATTACTTAGTTAATATAAATTTAATTATAAAAATAAAATTATACTTATTAAATATTTATCACTCAATTATTATAAATAATAAATAAAATTTATAAAATAAAAATCCAATGTGTGTGTAAAATTAATTTTAACACATGAACATGAAATGCACAAAACACTATTTTGACCTTGGTCATGGTAACAAGTTTTTACTATTTTTTCTATTCATTAAGGTAAAAAATATTTTTAACTTATATTATAATATTAATTTTTTCATTTAAAATATGTAATCCATTTTACAAAATTCAATTCATAGGAGTGAAAAAATTTAATTTTAAAAGAAACCCACAAAAGCGATGAAAACGATGTTTTCTAAAGAAAATTTATCAGAAGTCTAAAATATTTTATATAAAAATTAGAAATAAGATTGAGAAAAATGAATTAAATAGGATTAATAATAATATAATTGAACTAATTTATCTTATATATAATTTAACTTTTTAAATACATTAAATGAAAAGGTATATTTCTATAATCATCTGCAATTTTCATTATTCGTTGAAAAGTTAATCCTTTAAAAAAATTATAAAAATTAAATATAAGATAGTTTTTACATTATTATTTCAAAAATTATGTTTATTTTTTAAAATGAGTTCTATAAAATTGGAGAAAATTAATTTAAAAATTAGTGTGTAAAATGGGTTGAAACAACTTTTTAGAAAAAGATAGTTTTTTAAGAATAAGATTAATTTTATTCTTATCCCATTCCCAGTTTAAATATTATATGAATGATAATTTTTTATTAAATATATGATATATAGATATCATTAAAATCATTCACCAATGGTGATTAATTTAATTTTTTATGATCAGAAAAATTATGCATATAAAAACAGTTTTTAGAAAAATATTTCTTTACTTTCAAATAATTTTTATTTTAATTTCTAATTAATTGATAAAAAAATTAATTTATTTTATTCATATTTAAACCATATAATTTAACAATTTATTTATTCATATTTATACCATCCAATTTAATGGCTTGGTAATGATGATATACTATATTATGGTTTGTTAAAACTTTGTGTTGCGTGTAACATAAGATATCAATGAAAAACAATTTATCTAAAAAAATATTTCTTAAAATATTTAGTTTTAATATAATGTCTCAATATATTAAAATATACATTTTCCAACTCAAGATCATGATTTAGATAAATTTATTCATGAGTATTTAACTACCTTGATGAATACATAATAACTTTATCATTTTCCATATAAAAAACTATGTTCCTTATTCGATGCATAATTATATATGAAAAATCCAAAATTTCTTGATGGAAGAGTAAAAATTAGATCATTTTCCACAATCCTCTTCAATTCTTCAAAACATTTTTACATTTCTTTTTTCATATTAACTTAACTCATTTACAATTAATATTGATTAATTGGTTATCCAATTTGATTTTTTTTGAAATAATCATTGATAATAAAAATCCAATCCAATGAAAATATATTCCTAAATTATGTTCATTGATGTATGGAATTATTGAATTACCCCTATCATTGATGGATCAATTGAGATTATATCCTTACAGAAAATTTGTTAAAAGAATAATTTTTTGAAACGAGAATTCACACTTACAAAAGTTCTCACAGAAGAATTTTCTTCTAAGAGTCTTCGGAATGATCCTAAAGTGATTATCAAAGTCATTAAATCATTTATAATATATCTAGATACAACCAATAATCACCATAACAAAAATATCAATATATTCCTTGAATACTATATTTATTTGATGGATAGTAATAGAGGTTTTATTATTCAATATAAATGGAATTAAGTTAAACTCATAATGTCCATACAATGTTTCAAATGTAGTATTCAAAATATATTATATCCTTAATCATAATTGATTATAACCTAAACAAAGGAAAATATTTGAAAAATATTGATCTCTCTGAAGTTGATCAAATAATTCAACAATATAAGTCATATGATGCTTTTCTTTATCATAGTAGTATTTATTTTCTTATATTCATTGAAAAACCTCATAGATCCATATTTTTTCTTAAAAGAACGAATAGAGGCACTCGAAGGTGAAACACTAGGGCATATAAATCCAATTTTACACAACTCTTTTATTTGTTTCTTTAACTCCTCTAATTCCAAAATGGACACTCTCTATGTAGTATTTGATATAAGTGTTGCGGGAGGGATTAAATCAATGGTAAACTCAACTTATCATTATGGTGGATGTCTAGGTAATTCCACTAAAAATACATCAATGTATTTTTATTCAATATTTACACTATTAATTTAAATATCACCTTTTCTATACCTAGATTTTGTATACTCGTATTCCCCAAAAAGCTTATTCAAAATTCATACTCGTGGTGGATCTAGACATCAATCAGGTGATGAAGTCCCACCTCCAAATATAAGTAATTATACATCCTCATCATCAATCACAATTTTCTTCTCTTTTCAATAATTATTTTACATTATACATTGAAATCAAATACATATGAAGTATTGTATCAAAATAAACTATAGGTATAATAATAATGCCATCAAATTGGGAATGACTATATGTTATAATGGTACTAATTCATACATATTATAGTGATATTTCCACAGGCAGTTTTGATTGAAAAACCCCTTCTTAAGTTTTTAGTAAAATAACTAATTTTCATGAACTACATGGAAGATATAAAAGAGTGTAAAAATATAGAATCAAATAAATAATTATCTAAATTTGAGTCTATAATTAAACTAACTACCACCACATATTTAGGAATATAAAACTTAGTTGTAGTGATCACATAATCTTATCATTCTTCCTATTGGACTCTTCTCTGGTATATTTCCATGATACTTGGGAGATTGTTTTAAATAAATCTCTATTTAGTTATAACTGAATAATATTATTGTAGTTGTCTCTTTTTTCCCTTACACTCATTATCCAGATGAACTTTATCTTCTCACTTATAACAAACTCTCATACCCATCCGATATTTTCTTTGATTTTCCATTCAATAATTTTCACATGATTTAAATTGATTCATTCTCTTTTTCTTTTCTGAACTATTCCATTTTTATTAGTGTTTATCTGACATATTATTTTTTTATTTCCATTTAATATATAGGATCTAAAAAATTTATTCTCTATCATGTTAAAACATGATATGATATCATCATTTGATGAAAATGATTAAGAAACTTGTTTCATTTAGAGACTCCACTCAACTCCATCAATGAAATGGTTAATCATTCTTTCTATATTATATATATATTCCAAATAATTACTAGATAATATTGTAATGTTAGACTCATAATTTGTTACACTTCCTTATTCTATCTTCTTTAAAGAAAGTAAATTTCTATCCATTTCATATAATATTTTTTATTGGTATTATTTCTTTAAGGAAATCACATTAAAGGTTATCAATTCCACAGTTTCAATTTCTTCAGCCTCTTTGTGGTTTTATATGAATAACCAACATTAATACAAAAATCAATTAAAAAAATTCACTTTATGAATAATATTTTTGATTTAATCACTTCTCAATTTGTAGAATATATATCGAACCAGCCCGTGTCGACCTGACACATCACTCGAGATTTCCCACTACACTGCTCGAAGCATGTTTTTGATTTCCATGGTCTGACAATAACCACAATGAATAACCAACTAAATGTTGAGAAAGATTTTTCTACTCGTAAACCAACATGATTAATCCATAAGAAGGATTAACACACCACAAACATTATAAACATCAATAGAAGATAAAAATATTCCATTAAAAATTACATAAATCTTATGTAAAACATTTCATAGCTAAAAATATAGATTATATCACAAAATAAACAACCCAAAAAAAAGGAAAGGGTCAAAATGCCAATCAACGAGAAAGTAAAACCCAAAGTATATAAAATACCAAAATTGAATCTCTATGATACAATCCCTATGAGACCAGGTCCCCCCCATAAAACAATAGTGGATAGTAATAAAAAAGAGCCACCCTAAAACATGTAGACATTTCCTTTACATATGTATTATAAAGTGAAATATTAAAATCCCAAAATAGACCAAATAGAGTGTAAGTCATGAATCCCAATAAGATACCACTGTGAATATTTTTAATTATTTTACCCATGAAAACCAATAAACTAGTTTCTTTTTTTTCAAAACTAAACCACTTTGAAAACATACCATTTTCAAACACACCCTTTAAAACTGATTTAGTTTTCTTTTTCAAAACAATTTGTGGGTATCCAAACAATTTATAAACATGGATCAAATATATAAAAAAATCCATAAGGAATATCAATATCAATATAACTAAAAAGTAAAAATAAATATGATAATAAAAATGAATATCATAAAACCATATAAATTGAAAATGAAAAATTGGGAATAATACATATAGTCACATAAAAATGCCACTAGAGAATGCATAAATCATATATACAAATTCAAAATAAGTACTATGCACCTAGGTATCTAACCATCAGGATTAATGTGACTGAGTAAATATTTATGCTATAAAACTAGTTAATGTAGAAGCATTCACCGTCTTCCATGGGCCCAACTCCTAAATCTCACACGGTCTCTTTGTTTTCAACATGAAAGATCACAAGGTCTTCTTTTACAATGGATCTATCAATCCCTTGGAAATTGAAATGTAAGATATCATGGTCTCCCTCCGCAAAGTCTCTCACGACCCCTTATATAATCCCTTGATCTCACCCCATTTAACACATGTCATACTATATGAGAACATAACCACTAACAAGTTCCAATCAATCAAAATCCATATCACATGCCAATTCCACATCCAACTAAGACTATTTAAAAAAATAACATTTTACATGATAAAATTTTATCTAAAACCAATTTAAAAATCCTTTGAAACCTATTAAAACATGTTGATACATATTAACAAACAACCAATGTTCTAAAAAGACACACTAATTTGGAATACCACTGTTAAGCTTCCATGTTTCCAAATCAATTCATGAAACACATTGAACATGGAATTCAAACCAATAATAAATCATTTAAATGGAAATTTAAACTAATTAAATCAAAGGTGATTATACATTTAATTTTATTCCATGGAAAATTACCTTAAATAGAGACACCTACCTAAAATATAGTCCAATGATCATCTCTCTCTCCAAAGACCACTTGAAGGGGTCAGATAAAGAGTCACACACCTATGAATATATATAACAAACCGAAACCCCCATTAACCACCCAAGAATCATCCAAAACCACCACTGGGGTTCCACACTTCTATATAAATGGAATAACAAGGATTTAGGAAGGAAAATGAAGAATAAATCATGATGAAATCATCTTATATCAAGACAACACACCATGAATAAATTATAAATACACCAAGGAACATGGTGTATATCACCACCAAAAGGGGAGGAGGGTTGTGAATTACGGGGGATGAGAAATATCCCCAAAATATAAAAACCTAATAGTTATAGTTTGGAAAATTCATACTTTTTAAGTGAGATGGACATGGTCCCACTATTTGTCTGTATGGTTAGGAAAACATTAATCCCCCAATGGAGGTGACCCTATCCACTAAAAAATAGCAATAAGGTTTCTTCTTTAGTTTCAAGAAGTTTTGAATATTTTTCCCAAACCATGTGAAACTACACTATCAAAACTACAACACCCCTCACATGATTATTATACAGTTTAGAAGAATCTTGTGCAAACTGTGTGCCCATGTAATTCTACCCCAAAACGTCTAGTTTCGACCCTCAGAATCCAATAACTCCAAAAATTCACTCAAAGATAAATAAAAACAAAAAATATGTAACACTTAAATTCGGGGCATCAGAAACTCCAAACAATGCGACTTTCTGCCTCCATAAATTCCTTAGGCATCACTAGAATTGAATAACTGAGGCCACTACTCCCTTACCCAACCTTGAAACTCATATATATCATGATATTTACAACAAAATAATAGATAAAAATGATCAACTAATCTCATTAACATGGGGAACCCTATTGTAAACATCCATAATACGAATAGACTACTCCACAAAAGTGGCATCCGACTCTAACTACAAATATTACCACTCTAACACATGATATGGGTCTGAGGGGTGTATGTTTTGCTGGGAAACATGAATGAATTCATAGATCTTGGTTATACATAGTTGTATCTCTAATAGATATGAAACATTACTTAGATAATCCACAATATAAAATTTCCTAACATATATTGGCACCTAGTTCCCCAAATTTTCAAATCTACTACAACCCAACTGAATTGATACCCTTAAAAATACCTAATCACCAAAGTGAAAATCAAATGGAAAATGTTGAAAATATTCATACGACTTATGGATAATTTTAGTTGTTTCTATGAATTTATGAATCAGCTACACTATCTTATTATTCTCATAGACAAGTCTAAGTTAAACTGAAGAACACTCATAAACCTCACACCTACACAATTAGGGTTTTCATGACCTCCTATACAATGACTCAAAAGGGGACATCCTAATCAAGGTCTGACAACTATTTTATAATAAAATTCATCAAAAATGATATATCTCTAACAACCTAATATTTTATAATATTTATATATATTTTAAAATAATTTGATATCTTTGATAGCATAAATTGCACAGAACACCGAGCATAAATGAACACAAATAAAATATTTTTATTTTAACAAAAAATTTATAACATAGCTATTAAATTGGTGGGAAGAAGTTTTATTAACAAAAATATGAAATATATAATTATTCATGTAATTTTTAATATATAAATTTATTATTACTAATTAACAACATAATTTTTATAAAAGTTATTTTGTTCTTCAAATATAGGTTTTGTTTAAAAAGATATTTTAATTTATATCTATATGAAAATAAGGATAATTTATTTTGAAACTTTTATAAAACTTATTTGAAAAAATAAACCTAATTTTTGGATTCATGAACTCAAAATTATCTTAGGATTATTTTTTCAGAAGTTTGTAAGAAGATTAATTTTTGAGAAAATTTTGAAAAATTATGTTTTTTTTAAATATTATTTACTTTCAAAAAAATAATCAACTTAAAAGTGAAATTACGTTTTGAAAATGGTTTAAAGAAACATAATTATTATTTAGTTATATTATATTCACTTAAAATTTTTTTGAATCAACTTTTTATTTTATTTTTAAATAAGTTTATTTTTTTGGTTTAAAAATGATATTTTTCTAAAAACTATTTTAAAGTTGAAAAACTTTCTGCATTTTAATTAATTAAAAATACTACATAATAATTAATGTTTAAAATTAAATATATAGATTAAATATCATTAAATATTAAATATTATTCATATAGTAAATTTAAAATTATCTTTTCTCTGGAAAAGAAGACTTCTCCAAAACCTGTATTTTCATCGCATCTATGGGATTTATTTTATATCTAGATTTAAAAATTATTTTAATTAAAATTTGTAAAATGGATTTAATATTTTGAATTAGAATTTATATAATAAGTAATATAGTAATTTTAATTTTTATTCATAAAGAAGTAACTGTGGTAAAAAAATATGTACCACAATATAGGTAAAATAGTGGAGCATGTACAAGTTAAAGGGTAAAAGCATAAAATACATTAAACTTATAAATTTAAATGGGTGTATGATTTTTTTATCAACCATAAAAATTAATTAAAATTTTAATTATCACATTAAATGGTCATAATTAATGGCACTCAAATATGGTAAAATTTAAAAATAAAATAATCATAATTTAATCACTCCAAACCACCCCCTGGAGTATAAATACCACTCCTCCTCACCCATTTCTCCCCATAATCCCTGAATATAATGAAATCTCTTCCAAAAACTATCATCCACTATCTACCCATGTCCAAGTTCTGTTGGTCTCACTAAAGGTCCAAGTCAAAAGTCTTTAAGGGGTCCTTTAGGGATTTGATATTTAAGATGAGATTGAGGTTCAAAAAAATAAAGGTAACCATTAGGTAAGGGTTTCTCATCTCACTTTTAAATCTCTATGATACATAAATTTTTCACTATTTATTTCTTATGTGTTTTGTATATACATCCCTTTGATATATCATATCATGAATCTCACTATCTTAATGTTTTTCCATGTTTCAAATCATAATTATTAATTTTATGGGGAATAAAATTCGACTAATTACAATGTGGTAAGAGAATTATTAACCCTATTTCAAATAATTTGGTTAAACTTATTATTTATTGATTATTTTATATTATGATTATGTTTGGAAATATGTTTTATTTTCTTAAGATTTTACTTCCTCTAGTTTTATGTAGATTTACAGTGAATACACATAATTTAATAATTTTATTGATGCTAACTTCAATGATAGGATATTTATAATGGAATTTCATTTGAAAACTATCTTTTTAATGTTTCCATTAAAAAATTATTTTTTT
This sequence comes from Viscum album, assembly GCA_963277665.1. Taxonomy (NCBI): domain Eukaryota; kingdom Viridiplantae; phylum Streptophyta; class Magnoliopsida; order Santalales; family Viscaceae; genus Viscum; species Viscum album. The sequence continues at coordinate 50,746,228 of OY728161.1, read as the reverse complement.
CCAAGCTCATGTTTTGTAAAATTATTTCCAAAAAATTTAGTACTAATCCCTTATGAAAATTTAACGTCATTTTTACTCATATTTTAATTCTTAAAAAAGGGTTTGAAAGGATTATTTTTGTCATTTTATAAACATGGTTATTTATGAATTTTTATATGAAAATACAAAAGGAATGTTTTTTTAATTATATTTCATGAGATAATTTTTCCATCATTATGAAGATTTGTTTCATGGAAGATTCATTTATATACATATAAGGTTATTTTCAAAGAAAATATATTATTTAATAATTACATGGAATTTTAAAAAAAATGTTTTAAAAATAGAAAGGATATTATCCTAAAGTAATATTTCAACTGATACATAAAAAATCAATTTTCCTTCTTAGATAACCTTATTTGTCTTAATTATTCTTTACTGGGGTGATTATTCAAGGATAATATATGTATTATTTTTTGGGTTGGTTATGTTTATGATGGAATGATTTTTTGAAACCCATTTTTTCCATGGGTTACACTATGATGTAATTTTTATAAAACCCATTTATTTTCTTGATTTCTGATATGATGATTATTTTTTGTTCTTATGGAAAACATATATATTGAATTCATTATGTGATATATGGGACTAATATATACCTCGAATTAATTGGGTGAGTATGGATAAATCATAAGGTATATATGTTATGCATGAACATGATATCATGTTCAAAATTCTATGAGTGGATATAGATTTCTTATCTAAATGATTAAGCATGGGCTTGGTATCATGTCCAAAAGTTTTGATGGTTCAAGATTCATGTCTTTAACATATTTAGTGAACTTATTTATATTTATAAATGTTAAAACTATTATAATTTTATGATTATACCACTATTCCATGTTTCATTTAAATGTTATACTCTTATAGAATATGTTCTAAGATGATTTTATGATTCAAGTATTATGAAATTATATGATTTATTCCATGACCCAGAATTATGATCTTTGATAGGAAAGGTATAATTTTCAAATTTCTTTTTCATTTTATTATGCCCTTATGATTATGTTATGATTTCTATCTTTCTTGTTTAACCTTACTGATCATACGATCTCACACTTTTCTTATGTCTATTTCCCCTAGGATATAATGGAAGGTATTATGTATGACATTCAAAAAAAGGGTTCTAGTTATGAATGGATAAGTGGGAGATGATGTAAATGTTTTATGAACTAGTGTTTTGGTTTCTAATTTTCCAAATACACCAAATCCATATAATTCGAGAGTGGGTTTCTAATGTTATGTATTGAATTTTCATCTATCTAGATATAATATCTATGTATGAAAATAATGGTTCATTAATCCTGGTATCAGATAAATGTTTATTTAACCTTTACAAACTAAGATAAGAAAACCCTAGTAAGAAACTGAAGGGTATGCATAGATTGCAATACTAGATTTTTTGGTAATGATAATGAATACACAAATATAAAACAAATGTGTCATAGATTGAAATTTTATAAGTCATTTCCCTTGATTATGAGGTTTTCACATTGTGATTACTGATGCTCAAGATAAGTTTTTTTTTGTTTTATTGAATGGATGGAACTTGAAGGAACAATATTAATGCTGATTGATATCTGAAATGCAATAATATTCCTCCTGATCAACCAAATTTTATGGGAGATGGAATGAAAAATAATATTTCTATGGTCACACATGCTATGAACCATGATGAACTTTGAAATGAGAAAAGGAAGGAAAAAATTACATTAATTCATTCATGAGGAAATATCCACCTTCTTTCAGTGGGTCTTTTGATCCACTAGTGTCTAAGAAATGGATCCATACCATAAAAAATATATTTTTGTTCTCTAATGTATAGAAATGAGATATTCATTTTGGCTATTTATTGTCTTGAAGGTGCATATGATCAATTGTGGAATGTTATCATGAATATAAGGAACGAGTAAAAATTGACTCCATAGACTAGGAAAAGATCATAAACATATTTTTTAATAAGTTATTTCCTCACATTATTCTTTAAAAAATGGAAAAGAAATTAGTTGAGTTAAAATAAAATAATGATGAATCTACTGGAACCAATGAAGATAATTTTACATGACTTATGAGGTATGATTCTTGAAATATCATCTAAGATGAAATTATGTATGATCAATTAATTAGTGGCTTTAAACAAAATATTCTAAAGGCATTATCTAGAAGAGATGTTGAAATATATGAATTAATTGATCAATGTACTCCGAAAGTGGATTTAAATCAATTTTTATCTTAGGATGGATGGATATTTTTTATTTTTTGACATATTTCTCATGATTATCTAATATAATCACAAAGTTAAGTTCATATGGGAAAAGGAATGTGAAGAAAACTTCAATGAGATGATAAGAAGGTTGGTCAGTGTGCCTATTCTCGCACTACCTTGTAATGGGGAAAGGTTGGTGATCTATATTGATGCATCAAAAAAGGGTTTGTTATGTGTTATCATGAAAAATGATGTGGTGATATCCTATGCCTCCCACCAATTTGAGGTCCATGAGAAGGATTATACCACTCATTATTTGGAGTTATAAATAATAATTTTTATATTAAAGATATAGATGAATTATGTCTACAGGAAAAGGTGGAAAATATATAATGATCTCAAAAGTTTAAAGTAAATTTTCACTAAAATGAGAAATGAACATTCTTCAAATAATGTGGTTGGATATGATTAACTATAATGACTACTCTATACATTACCAACATCTGAATGAGAACAAGGTTGACGATACTTTGAGAGAAAAGGATAATACTAGATTATCTATGATGAGGATAAAAAAAGATCTAATATTTATGTATTTATAAATGATGGACTAAGAAATATAAATGTAGGGGAGAAATATTATATAGATCAAAATAATTTTCAACCATATGTCCATATAAATATTAAAGAGTCGTAGAAGGATAATGTTGATCTAAAACAGAATGTGTAAAATGTTTTTGAGATTAACCTTGACTATGATAGAGTAATATGGTTTGGGAACCATGATGTGTTCCTCCCATACCAGATTTGAAGAAGTGGAAATTGGATGAGGTTAATAGTTCATCATTATATATTTATCTTGGAAGTAAAAGATGTATATAGAACTGAAATGTTATTTATGGTTGGAAGGGATGAAGAGATATTTTGAAGAGTATTTTTCATGGTGCATGGTTTTTCCGAAAGTTTATGCTGATAGATTGAAATCTATGGGGACGTTACCACCATTAAATATATCTAAATAGAAATGGGAAAACCTCATCATGAATATTTTCACTGGACTCCCAAAAACAAATAATGTCCATAATTCCATAGGGGTTATAATCAATTACCTTGTGAAAGTTGGAACCCTTAATTATTCACAAAGAATATTTATATCCTAATTAGTTTCTAGAATATATATTAAGGTTGTGGTAATTTAACTCAGAGTAGGACTTTACATTTTATCTAATCCAGATATAAGGTTTACCTCAAAGTCATGGTGATGTATTCCACATTCTTTGGATACATAGTTATGTTCTAGTAATGCTTATTATCCTCAGTTAGATGGTTTGTCTAAGAGTACCATTAAAACAATAAAATACATGTTTAGTTATTTCTCAGTGTATTTCAATGGTGGGAGGGGTTAAAAAATACATTACTAGAATTTTATTACAACAATATCTTTCATTCTTACATTTAAAATGGATCCTTATGAATCTATATATGTTTTAATGTAAAAACAATAACATACTAGATTGAAGTTGTGGAAACAAAGATATTAGGACATAATATAGTCGATGAGAAGATATAGAAGGTCAGATCTATTAAAAAACACATAACATAAGATCATAGTCAAAAAATAGCTTATGTTAAAAATCATTAGAGGGATCTCAAGTTTGAAGTTTGTTACAAGGTATTTCTATGAATATCTCCCTCGAAGAGGTTGATGAGATTTAAAAATAAGGGAAAGATAATCCTTATTTATATCTATTATAAAAAAATTACTAATTTTATTGAGATAATAACTTATCGTTTTTCTCTTCCACCTAATTTCTCTCAAGTTCAGGATGTGTTTCATATATCTCTCCAAAAGGAAGTAAATACATGACCCTTGACATGTACTAAACTCAGTGGTCATACTGACATAGAAAGATATTTCTTATGAAGAATTTTTTTTTGAGATTCTAGATCATAGAGATAAATTTATATAAAATAAGGCCACCCACCTAGTTAATGTTTTTTGAAAAAACCACCAATATAAAGAAGCTATGTGGTAACCTAAGGATGTGATGAGGCAGAAATATCCTCATCTATTTATATTCATGTCAAGAATTTCAAGAGAAAAACTCATTTTATGGGTTTTATAATGTAACACCCAAATTTTTTATGCTATGCTATTTTTTAAAATAATTTTAATCTATTTGATAGTATACATTGCAAAGAACACCAAGCATAAACAAACTCCAAAAAAATATTGTTATTTTAATATGACGATTATAAAATTTGCTTTTAAATTAGAAGGAATAAATAATATTAACCACATTATGAAATAATTTTTTTTTAACTAATCATAATTATAATTATTTATGATTATGAAATAAACACATAATTTTTATTAAAGTCATTTTTTTATTTGAATATATTTTTTTTATTTCTAAGAGAAAATAAATATAATGTTTCTGAAAAATTTTGAAATTTTATTTTATAAAATGAAAATAATTTAATGATTCATCACATCATCATTATCAATGGACGAATTTTCGATAATATTATGAAAATAATAATTTTCCAGTGAATAGTGAAAAATACGAATTTTCTAAAAATGTCATTTATTTTCAATAAATTAAGAATTTTAAATATCCCATTATGTTATGAATATGTTTTCAAGAAACATGAGTATTATATAGTAATATTTTGGGTGCCTAAATTATTTTCAATCAATTATATATTGTATTTAAGAAGGATTTTTTTTAGGTTTAAAAACATGATTTTTTGGAAAACTATTTTAATGTGTATAATGTGTATCATTTTTAATTAATTAAAATTAATCTCTAATGAAAATTTTAAATTAAATTTATATGTTTTATATCATTGATTATTAATTTATTTTTATAAGATGAAAACTATTATTCATATATTTAATATAAAATCATATTTTTCTGGAAATAAAATAATCTTATAGACCTACATTTTCATTATATATACAGGTTTTTTCTAAATATAATTTTACAAATTTTATGAATTGAATTTGGTAAAATAGAATACATATTTGGAATAAAAAGGCCAAAATTCAATAATATAGTCTTTTTTTATTATAAAAATGTTACCCTTATAAAATATTATTTACCGCATTATAAGAAAAATAATGAAACAGGTTAAAGTTAAAAGGAAAAATCCTAAAATAGCTAAAAAATATAACTTTAAATGGATGGATAATGTGTTTCTCAATAATAAACAGACATTAAAACATTAATTATCAATCTAATTCTATAAATTAATTCCATCCCAATTTGGATGGCTTTAAATATAAAATAATAAAAATTTAATCACTTAAAACCGACCCTACTCAAGTATAGATACAACTCCCCACCACCACCTTTATCCTCGCATGAATTTGAGCATTTCAATTACCTAGAAAACCCTCTAATACCCTCTATACCCATGTCTATGTGCTGATGGTCTCACCAAAAGACAAATTACATTCTATTTAATGGATTCTTTAGGGAGGTGATATTCAATAGGAGGTTAAAGTATGCAAAACTAAGGAGAAATATAAGGTAAGTGTTTCACATCTCACTTTTACTTCTGTGAGATAAATTCCTTATTCCCCAATCATTTATTTTATATGTTATATAATAATAACAATGATATATCATATATATAATCTCATTATTATAATGTTATTCAATGTTTCATTTGTTAAATATTAATTTTATAGCACATATTATTCGACTGATTACAAAATGATAGGAGAAGTTTTGACACAATTTCCATTCATTGGGTTAAAATTTTACATAAGTGATTATATATTGCTATGATTATGTGTAGAAATACTTTTTATTATGTTATGGATGTCTATTCACATGTATTATGTGGACATAAAGTGAATACAAAAAATCAATTAAATTTATTAATGATCAATTCAATGATATGGTATTTATATGAGAATTTATTTTCAAATTATCTTTGTAATGTTTCTCTCAAAACTCACCTTTTCTTCCGTGACCACATTTTTTAATTTATTTTAAAAATTTTATATTATTATCTTATTATTTTTTATATTCATTTTTACTCATGTTTTAATTTTTGAAAAATGGTTTGAAAGGATTTTTTTTCTAGTTATCTAATAAAGGTTCTTTAGGACTTATTTTTGGAAAAAATACAAGCGGAATGATTTTTAATCTTATAAAACATGAGGGGATTTTCGAACCATCATGACGCCTTGATTCCTCAAAGATTCATTTATAATAAAAATAGGTTATTTTAAAAGAAATTTTTTTATTTTATAATACACTACAATTAAAAAAAATTCAAAACAAAAGTATATTTTCCTTAAGAATAATTTCAAGTGATCCTTAAAAAAAATTATTGTTTTCCATCTATGATAACATTATTTGATGTTAATTATGATTTAATGTGAATAATAATCTCGGATACTATCATTATTATTTTTATGGTTTGTTATGTTTATCATGTCATGATATGTATGAACCCATTTATTTTCCATGGTTTATCCTATGATGAAATGTTTTTAAAAACTATTTATTTTCACCAGTTTTGATATGATGAATAATTTATCTTCATGTGGAACAAATATGTATATTTTTCATTATGTGATGGGTGGGAAATATATCTCCCTACAATTTATTAGGTAAATATGGAAAAATTATGTGGTAAGTATGTTATGCATGAACCCGATTTCATGTTCAAAATTATATGTTTGGACATAGCTTTTAAGTCCATAAGATCATGCATGGACTTGGATTCATGTCTATATGTTCATGAAAGACCTTTGTTTCATTCCCTTAATATTATTAGTATTCAAAAATTTCATGTTTCATGTAAATGTTAAGTTTGTATAGATTAATTTCATTAAGGTTATAATGATTCACACCTTATGAACTTATTTTATTTATTCCTTGACTCAAGATTATTATCTATGATATGAAAGATATAATGTTAAAATGCAATGTTCATGTTATTTTGGATGTATGATTATGTTATGATTGATATCTTCCTTGTTTATTCATATCGAGAATATGAGGTCACAGTTTTCTTATGTTCATTTCCCAATGATATGATGGAAGGTAATAAGTATTACCTCAAAAAGGTTTATAATTATGAAGGGATAAGAGGGAGATGATGTAGATATTTAATGAACCATTTTTTGTTTCCATGTTTCTAAATATTATAAACCCATATGATTTTGGTGTAGTTATATAATGAATATTCATTTATCTATATTTAATACATGTGTATGAAATGTATGGGTCGTTATAGTTCATTTCCCATGAATCATTATTATCAAGTACACATACCTGAAACATGTCCTCGAGAATTTGGACGATCCTCTCAGAAGGACATCCAATTGTGAGTTATATGTGGGACAAAACCTGAATAGGGTTCCCAAATAAACCCATAGTTCCTTCCAAATGGTAAATATAAAACAATAAAAATCTTCTAACAATACCACCAAGGGAAATCCTTGAATCCAATAAACATCTCAATCATATAGGCAACCATGTTCATATACCTTCATGGACTCATTGATGGGTATAAAATCATTGGATTTTAAAAAAAATTTAACAATAACCGTTATAGAATATTTCCCACTCAATGTATGAGGTAACTTTATTATGAAATCCATAGAGATATCATCCCAATTATACACTAGCTTGGGAAATGGCTATAATAACCAGACTGGTCATTGATGCTTAGCTTTGATCTTTTGGTAGGTCAGGCTTCTAGAAACAAAATCTTCCATAGATCGTCTCATCCCAAGACACCAATACCATCATATGAAGGTATATAAAATTTTTTTCATCATAGAGAGAATGTGACAACTATAATTATGTGACACCTATATCACCTCCCACCTTATAGTCAAAGGAATAACTTGCTGCTTATGGATGAAAAGAGAACCATCGAGGGACTAAGACTAATTTCTTAAGGTATCCCCCATTAAAATCACTTATAATATAATTGAAGTTGGTGTAAATTTCTCTCTCAATCCTTACTGAATAGATTATAGAGGGATGAATCTACACACATTCAAAAATATCTTCCCTCTACCATCCTACTCATAGAAGCTCAGACCAAGAAACAAACTCATCATACCCCACCCATCTACCAATTACCAAATAGTCTGTATAGTAAGTTTAATTATCAACACATCAGTGACTAAATTTCCTTTTACAAGCATATACACAATCCCAAAATAAAATTTCTGAAGGTGCACCACCCCGTTCTTCTATTTTATGTTTATTTCCCTCAGAGTGAAAATTTACAAAAGAATTTTATGAATCGAATAAACCATAAAATGATCATTTAAGGTGTAGTGTATCCACATATTTATAACATGAATAAAAAAATTCCAAATGAAACTAGTGGGTGGGATAATTATATTGATGTGGGAATAGATGCCTCAAGACATATGCCACCACATAGTCATAAAACATCTTCACACATCACACACCGAAACAATATCATCACAATATTCTATATAATATCTCTTAGGTTCATGATGAATCAAAACAATAGTGGAATTTGGGAAGGTATATGTAACTACTCAAAAGAACTCTAGAAATTATGATCCCCATAAAACATAACCCCTTTCCTTGTCAAATACATCAAGGGATCATCAATCCAGGATTAGTCTTGGAAATAAAGGCTATAATACCTATTCCAGACCATAAAACTATATTCCTCATACACTTTCTTGGGATGATCCCAAGAAATAACTTATTGATCTTTACATAAAACCACTAAATCTTCTACCTCAGAAATCTCATAACCCAGAAACATCTCTTCCTAAATCGAAAATGAGAACATTGGAAACATGTAATATATATGATGCTCTATCAATACACCAAAAAAAAATCCAAATGTTATTAATGATCCTTCCATGTCTTTAAAAATCTCAAGATTTTATCCAATAAAAAACCTATGAATGAATCCATGAAGCTATCAAAGATCCTATTCATTAGTTCCACAAATATTACATGATAATTGGTATGCCCAAATAGAATAGAAAATTACTAAAAGTGTATATAAAAGAATTAAAATGAAGTATTTGGAATATATTTTCCTTATAACCTCAACTTGTGGTACCCCAATATGAGGTTGATCTTCAAAAACTAATGGGTCCCTATGAGTTGGTAAAATACACCATCAATTGTGGGAAACAATTTTTTATTCTTTTCTATCACCTATATAAGCTAATGATAATATAAGAAATATTGAAGGATAAAATATTCATTTTTTATGAAAATAAAACTTTTGAATCCCATAAAGACACACTAGAATAGATAAAATCCTTTCCATCAATATCCTAGAGAAGAAATTTTATCTCGTTCTTCTCGAATAATGCCATATAATAAGATGGAAAGGAATCTAGGCTCATCCTAATAGGAATATCAATGGTAAAATAGACTTCTCATTAGGCTAACAATATGGATAAATCCTATAAGAACACATCTGGTTATCTATCCATGACCACTATAAGTTCACCCACTAATCCCTGGTCAACTACCCTAAGGAACAACCTAAAAAAATGACACAAGATCCATCCCAAACCAGAATCCACTGGTCCTTCACTACCTAAAATTTGATCCCATTCACCCTAAAAGACATGAGTTCTTCATTCAAGATCATGGAACATGACGCTGTGATGATAATAGTCAACCAATGCCTTAAATCTGATCAAACAATCCATGTTAATAATATTGTTGAAAACATACATTTTCAAAATGAGGGGGTCCCTACCACCAATTAAAATTATAACATTGGAGTCATAGTATCTGGAGGATGAGATTCATTTTATAGACAACTAGGATGAGATCCTAGGGTGTGAAATTCATGTCAATCCTTGAATTTTATTTCAAGTTCCTTATTTACTTGTATTATGTACTTGATGTTTTTTATGCACAAGACATTATTTATTATTTCTTCAGTTGCGGCTAGAGTAAGGGTAGATTTACCTTTGGGTGTCAGGATAGAACCTGATGTTTTTTATTTTGCATTTATTTCACTTTTTTTCTATAATTTTCATATATATATGTGGGTAGTTTTGTTCAACTTGTAATGACAAGATGTGTGTTTCGTGTACATGTTACAATCTCAAATGTTAGAACCACCGTTGGGGGTGGGATACTTATATTTTGTTTTTTGACTACAAGAACATACACCTTAGTGTATGTGTAGAACTTATGTATTATTACATGTTGAGAATAGAATATTTTGGATCAGGAAGTGACCTTGTATTTCATGATCATTCAAGATAGATCATGTGGAGTTTTATGTTCATGATAGAGCTATTAAATATTCATTTAGATCAATTAAGTGGTTCAAATTGGTGTGGTCATAGGGACTTGTGTATTTATTTTCATTATTTTTAATTTTTCGGTGGTCAGACAAGTGGGGGACCAATGTTTGTATGCTTTTCCTTGGGTTTGTATTTTGAATTCCATTATTTATAGTTTTTTAAATTATTTATTTTATGTATATTATGATGTTCATGGATGTGTAAATGTTTAGTTTATTCCAACTATTATTACTCCCATATATGAGGGTATAATCACCTCACTATATCCCTTTAGACCTTCAAATAATGTTTACAACCTCTAGCATGCTGGGAGGAACACTTGAGACGTTGTTGCTGGTTGGATCAACTGATATGTTGGGTTGACCCATATAGGTTTGTGACACATCCTATTGATTAATGTTGTATAGTGGGTGGGTGAACATAATAATAGGTATTACTTGTATATTTAAAATGAGATCGATATACCATTTTATAAATTAATGTACCATATGTGGAACTCTAGAGATCCTAAGTGTAATTTCTTTTTTTTCTTGATGAACTACTCATACTTAAGATTGATGATAAAATAATGGTCATATTTGTATCATTGGTGGAAAATTTATTATCAATATAGCTACCTATAATAAATCATTTTTCAACTTCATAGTCTCATAAAAGTGATAACTACATAAGAAAATAAATACTCACAGTGGTGACCAATGGGGTCATCGTAAAATATATAATGTACTTCTTGTTTACATTTAATGTTTATTTTTTTGAATTCAATATACTCATACATAGTAAAATGAAAATTGAAATAGTAATTTGAGACAATTAAAAAATATAAAAATATTCAATAAATTGACCAGTTAACATATAAGACACATGAAAAGTTTTAAAATTATTTAATCAAAAGGATTGATCAATGTTTTATAATCTACATCTATCCCTTTTTTTTGAAAATTTTATTGTTATTAAAATTTTAGATTATCTATACTTAAAAATTTAATGAATAAATTGATTTTTAGTGGACTAGAACATCATCTGGGATGAAAAAACATGTCTATATGATGCATGTTTTTAAAGGATTTAATTTCATTAAAAATTTCTAATTTTGTTATTTTATGAAAACCATAAGATATATTGATGCATTGTATGTACAAAAATATCAAAAATAAATTAGAATAACAAATTCCTATGCTTTCAATTCATTTTGAGGTATTTCTCTAGGTTTAAATTCTATACACATAATTTAAAGTTTAATAACACTAAAATGAATTATTGGACTTCTCAGGGAGACCACAACTAATATTTATATAACATCAGTTTTGATATATCACAAATTAATCTATGGTTTTTTATTAATGATTTCAAATGGAATCATATTCTTCATTCATTAAATAACTAGTTTAAAATAATAATTTTCATGGTGAATCACTGATCTAAATATCCACTAACATGGAATTATAATACACACAACCTAAAATTTCAAAATATATAAACATTATTTTAAATCAAGGAACTCTTATTTCCCTTTACCACACATGCATAGGATACCCAAAATAATTTGATATAAAAAAACTATATTATAATAAATAGACAACAGCCTTTTAATCACATGACCCCTTACATCATTGTAAATTATTCCATAAATCAGAAAATAATTGAAAACATTTAATTTTAGGACCACTCCAAATTATATTTCAAAACCAGGTAACAAGTAATTTATTTATAAAATTTTATAAAAATATTTGAAATAAATGTTTTGGTTTCAAACATAAAGGCCTAAATAAAAAAATTTCATTCCAATTAAACACTACTAATACAAACACTTTTATTAAATTTAAAATCCAATAAAAAATAACCCAATCAATAAAAAATACATCTCATACTTTAAAAAATTACATTACTCAATAAAAAATTTACATTACTCAATAAAAAAATTTACATAAATATTAGAACATTATTAATAAAACCCAAAAAACAGTTTTACAAAATCATTCACGTATTAATTAAAAAAATAAATCTCACTCGTTAAACCATAATATTGATATAATGAATCTAATCGTAAATATTTTGAAAAATAATCAAAATCAAAATTACTTTAACAATTTGATTGTAGTAGGTTCATGAAACCATAATGGAATTATTTTAGTGTAATTATATATTTTAAAAATTCAGCATTTAAAAGGTAATTCATATATATATGGAATATTTAAAATAAACCCCTATTAAATACAACCCTATAATAAACTATATTCAAATATAAACCACATGAAAACAATATTTTCTTGAAAACATTTATTATAAAAATAATTAACCAATTATTCAAATTAAAACATTCATCATTAAAATAAAAGTAAATTATTATTTTTTGTTTTCATTACAACTCCCATAATTTTATAAATAAAATAATTATTCATATGAATAAATCCAATTAACTAATTTCCAAAAATAAAATAACATCTTTTCAAATAAACCCTAATCAAGGTAGATGAAATAAATTACATTCAATCCCAGTAATCATTTCTAAGATAAATAAAATTATCTATCTAGTTAAAGAGGCTTTGAAAAATGGTAAAAATTATAATAGGAAATCTCTTCTAACAACGTATAAAAAACATATTTAAACAAATTAATTTAATTTTTTTATAAAAAACACTTTAATAATAAATTGATTGAAAAAATATCCCAAGTTAGCTTAACAATATAGCGAACTATTTAACAAAAACTATGTGGTTGTTGAATAAAATTAACATCGAATTAGGTTTCATTGGATTTTATAACAATATAATAACCAAAAAAAATAACACTAAAAAATTAACACAATAAATATTATATAATTTCCTTTAAAAAAATATTATTTATTTTATTTTTTAGAAATAGTTGCAATGAAAATTTATAAGGAAACCTCTTTAATAAGTGGTAAGAAAACCCATTTTTAATAAGCAATGTAGAACCCCTCAAAAACAAAAAACTATTCTAAATGATAAGTGGTATATTATTTATTTAGAAATCTTTATATATTTGAATAGTACTTATCATAAGAAAATAAACTAAATAAGTGGGAACAAATCCTTTTAATTTATAATATTAAAACAGTCAAGACAAATCACTTCTTATAAATGATGATAACTTTTTTTTGAATAAGTGCTTTCAATGGGAAAATTAATTATATGAAAAAAATACTATTATAATTAGGAAAAATATTTTTTAAAAAAAGATTTGGGAAATACCCCCTTTTAAAACACTTGTTGAAAATTACAGTTAGCACTTATCACTTTTGAAAAAGGGGCATAGAATCCATATTACATTAGAGGGGGGGAAATTTGAGGGGATCCGATGAAACACTTATATAAGTGAATCATTATATATATTACAAGTTAAATGAAATAAAAAATTTGAGTTAAAATACAAGGTTTAGACTATATACCATTACTTGTATATATTATCCACCATTATTTTAGGTTTTTAGTCAACTATAAAAATAGATTCATTTGAGTCATCATATACCGGAATCACTTTATTATAAACATATAATTCTGGTTTTAGAGGATCTTTCATGTAAAAAAATTGTTTTTCTATTGATGTTAAGATATATGGCTCATTAGTAGCTAATAAGTGAATCATGAAAATACCTATAAATCCACTTCCATCAATAAATGTTCTCTATTGAATGCTAGAATCAAACCACTTTTATTTCATTGTAGTGACTCGAACATGAGAGTAATAATAGAATATATGTATTCTCCAAATAATTCTATAATAAGAATAAAAATTAAATTATGTTTGGTTATTCAATGAACATGAATAGTAATTTGTCATTTTTTTTTCATAAGAACATCATGTTGGTTTTTCATGTGCACTACTCATCTAGTTATAAAAAATTTGAATACATTGATCAAAATTTATTTTCATTCACGAACCAAATTATCTAGATGAAAAGAAAAAAACATTTCTTGAGAGACACGTTAATCAATAAAAAAATGAGAAATATATATGAATATTTAAATTATTTAATTATTTATCATTTACTTTATAAAATAAATTCTCATTCCTTTGATTTCAACCAAGAAGGATACTTGTTTCTGTGAAAAGCCTCTATCATTCTCAATGCCAATGATTGTTTAATTATACTTATAATTTATTTATGTTCCCTATATAAAATTATTATAAAAGGATAATTTATATATGTATAATCATATAATATGGGATAACACATACATGTTTATATTAAATACTTTATGTAGTCATTAAACAAATAACAATTAAATAATAATGTGTAATGAGACATCTCTTTCTCTTCAATGCTCTACATATCCATGGTATGTAATCTAAGAATTCCTTATGTTTGGGTAAGCGATAGAAAAGTGGGGTAAATTTTTTCAAAATTTTAATACTCATTTCTCATTGGCTGGTCAAATATTTTACTTGCATTATACAAATACATTGATAATAAATCTATATATTCTTTAACCAACAAACTATTAAAAAAAGAAATTTTGGAATGTTTCTTATTATAGAAATTAGAAATAACTATGTATATATTTATTTTATTTGGATAAATCTAAAAAAATAAAAATCCCCAAATGAAGTATTTCATTTTTATGATGGATAATTAGATATAACATGCCAGAGAAAACAGAGAGAAGAATTTTTTATTACTCAAAGCTAAGAAAATTTTCATATTCTTGCATTTTTTTCAAGAAAATCATGAAAATACCTTTTGAACATAGAAATATATAAAAATTACACAATTGAAGTACAATCAAACTTATATTATTATTTAGTAAAAGATACATTACTATTATAATTAATTCATTATGAAGGAGGTTATTTTCATGAGTTATTAGTTATATTAGGTTTAATTACTCCATGTCAACCAATTTTGATATATGTATTGAATAACCATTAATAACATTGATTGTCTCTAGTACTTATAGAAATTGGGTTTTACTATAATTTATCATCACATAATAAACACATAGAAATTTATTATTATTTTGATCGATATAATAAGGATGTATCTATGGTCTTATTTCCTAATAAAAAAAGTAACACCAAGATTATAAATCATCCATGTTATTACAAATGACATTTAGAAGGATGAAATGGAATATTTATGATATATTTTTCTCAAATATACATTATTTATAAACAATAACATAATAAATTGGTTTACCAATATTGGTTGTCAATGTGGAATCTTTTATTTCATCAATTATAATTGGATTCAGTGGAAATATTATCCCACTTAATATATTTCATATGAACTGTCAAGAATGAAAAAATGACATCTTGTAATCCATTAAACACAATAGTTCCAAAAATTCACTATAGTGGATTCTTGATCTCAGTGGTATTGTAAAACATTGGATTATTATTCATGAATATATAATCTACATATAATAATCATCTATGACTTATGAAAAAAAACAAAGATATTTCATCCCTCTAAATGAGGTATTCTTCATAAAAATAGGATATGATAGATTACCCTTATGCTCCAATCAAATATCATTCCTTAAGAATGATATTATATTATCATCCAAATAATAACAAAACATATCTAGAATATTTCATTCAAATAAGAATCATATGTGTACATACCCATATTCAAAATCTATATTAACTCTTTTATTAAATGTGTCAATTAAAAATCTATATCACTTCCATGATCCTATGGAAAATATATGAATATACACATTAATGAATTTTTTTTCTTATTGATCCATGGAGGTAGGTTATAAAGGTGGATAAGAACTAGCCACATGTTTTGTGAGGCAATCATCCAACAAAAATGGTTTAAAAAAAACCCATGAAATACCCAAATTATCATTACACACCTCAACTGAATAATAAAAATATTATCCATCTGTTTTCTACAATGCTAATCTATTTTCAGGATAGACCAACTAATCACTATCCTTAATTTCCCCTGTATCATACTGTAAATTTTTTTAGAGATTTCATTAGACATGAGAACATTTTGGTGTGTAGGAATAATGGAATGTAACACATTAAATTCTATGGAACATGATATGGTCTTCCATTTGTGTTTGGATTCCTTGAAGATGTACCACATTTTTTATAATCATTTAGGACTGTGGTATCCCATTAAATAAGTATCAATATTTCGGGTGAGAATTAATTTTATTAGTTAAAAATCCATGATGATCAATTAACATCCATTCCATAAAATATTTCTAGGGAATACCTAAAACATCAAGAAAAAATTCGTTAAAAATGTTAATAAGATACTAAATTCCAGCTTTATAAATTCATAACATGGTTTTCCTAAGATATAATCACATTAAAAATTCTATCTTTTTCATTTTACCATTTTTCCAATATTTAGGAGTCCTCATATCATAAATTAATTTTATCTCTCCCTAAGAATCATTATTCAGATTAGTTTTGTTATGTGCATTCATACCATTTTCTTCTTTTAAGGTCACACTTTCCTTCTCATGGTGATGAATGAACTGAAATTAATCAAATAAAAAAATCTCAGTTCCAATCTTTTCATTTAGATCATAAACATATTGAGATTTAATTTTTTCTATATTGTGATACCATACATAATATTATGTTTGAAAATAAACATTTTTATTTTATATCTAACTTATTATTGAAATATATACAGGGTTTGAGAACATGTACTATAACAACCATGGCATTAGTATCCCATAGCTAGATTACATTGGCACAAGATTTATGAAATTTAATCCCACATAGTAAAATAATTTAATAGTATTAAGAGACTAGATACATACAAAAATATCATATTATAAAACACTCCCTGAAGAGGTAATGTCACCATATTTTCAGTACATGCATAAATGATGTTAATAATATCTCATGGGTGGGGTACTTCTACTGAGGTGGGCATAACTACCTCAATATGTAGGCCACTTAATGGTCATATTTCATTAGCACAAATAAAAAAACCACACTAGAAGAATCACAACACACAAAATACGCTCTCCCAAGCTCACAATGAATTAAAATTGGCATGCATGTGTGAAAATCCAACAACTGTTTAAAAGTGAACTAACATTTCTCATCTCACTCAAACTTCACATATTTCACTGGTACAGATCCTAAAGGAGAAGCTAACCTAGTGAAGTCATTAATGAAATATCAATAATACCCAACCAGTCTAAGAAAACTATATATCTCGAACACATTCTTGGACTTATCCCAAGAGATGAATAATAATGCGTTTTGGGATCTATTGAAACTCTTACCTCATAAATCACATGGAACAAACTACTTATTTCAATGAATCGAGAAATTGGACATGAAAAAATTGTAATATAGATGGTTGTCCCTCAAAACACATAAAACCTCCCATATATAGTCATAACGGTCTTATAATATCTTGAAATACACCACAGTTTCATCCCTAAACATGACCATGAATGAGTTAAGAAAATAATGGATGATCCATTTAATCACTTCTATAAAGGCTATAAGAACATTAGTGAGGCCAAATGGAATAACCAAATCCTAAAAATTTTAATAAATAAATCAAAAAGTGAAATTTGGGCCATATTATTCTAGGAAAATCAAGTAGTGGAACATAGAACTCATTCCAATATTTAAAAAAAAACATTTTCTTATGAGCTGATAAAAAAGATTATAAATTATTGACAACTGGTATTTATTCATTATGGTCACCTAGTAAAGACTATGATAATAACTAAAATGTTAGAGTCTTATATCACCCTTATTTTCAAATAGTATTAGAGATACCCATGGTGACATCATGGAATTGAAAAATACCTTTCCCTCAAGGTCATCCATATAACGACCCATACTTCACATACATTGTTAATACTTCAAAATTGAAGCACACTTATTACAACATATGACAAAACCACAAAGGACCGTATAGGTATAGTGTCTTTAGAAACTGGGAAACATAAACAACTGGTTCATAAATCTTCTACAATGTCTCCCATTTATTTCATCATATCTAGGGTCCCTTTTAGCATATTCTACTTAATATCCATCTTCCTGACCTGGGGAAAACAAAACATAAAAGGGTGAGCTCAAATTCTCAGCAAGGGCCAAAAAAAGGAAATAAAAATCATATCATATCTTTTTGAAAATCATATCCTGAAAAAAGAGATCATAATATCTTAACATGGAATAAATCATAGAAGTGAAAATGAGATCCCCATAATCATAACATAAAACTTGAAAATTTGTGGCATGCACACATAATCATGGAAAATCATTTCCTGTTAGTCATGATTCATTTCCAAGACTGTCTTAGTGGACAAAGTCCCTTTCTGAACTGAGTCACCCTCATTCCAGTCCTGTTTCACTGAACCGGTATAACCTACCGTTCCATCCATGTCTATCTCATGAGATATAAAATCTTTACCCAATGCATTGGAGGGAGATATAGGTCCCACCCATCTTATAATGAATCCTTTCTTATGTGTGCCACATAATCATAAACCATACATCATAGCGTAACCCATGTAATAAAAATGGGATTCTGAAACAACATGACATCATAAAACAATTCATATAAGATAAAGAAAAAAAATATTTCCATCACAACATAATCAAATCCATGTAATAATAGGGATAAAAAAAGAACCCTTTTATTATCTTAGATGGAAAATAATTTTGATAAAATACTTGAACTCCATTCTTGAGGAAAATAACATTTCTACTTCAAAAAAACATTTCCTTTCTTAACATGTCATACAATTTTAAACTAAAAGAAGTTGATTAAAAATAAACTTGAATACTTGTAAAGGAAACTTCTTGGAAATAATGTTTTAGAAATCCATTCATGCTGTATAAGTTAAAAAAAACATTCTTCGTACTTTTGTCGGAAAAGTCAAAAAGTACCTCGTACAAAAAACGACAAAAGATTCCTTTCATTTCTTTTACTAAAAACTCACCAAAGGGTAAAAATGGATTTAAAAAATTGTAGGTGGATGTAAATAATATTACATATTTATGAAACATGGATGTGGATGATAAAATACACCGCAGTAAATACTTACAAATAAACAATCTCGGATAAAAATGAGATTGTGATATTTCCCTTACCTTAGGTATGATTTGATTTGTACGTGTCCGAAGCTCCTGTATAATGGTTTAAATAATGTTATTGACTTATTCCAGAATCATACATATTGATATGATATCATATATGGTCATATTCTTAGCTTCTTGTTAGTAATATTTCATTGTTACTTGTTACTCGGGTCTTTATTGCCTTTTGTTCTTATGCGTGTTTTACCGAATAAATTATTATTCTTCTTTTAAGGATATAGATACCTTATATCCGGAATGGTATTAGTGTAACACATATCATATTTATTCATTCAATTCATTTATATAATTACTATGTAATTATGATCATGTAGAACGATTCGCATTACATCGTGGAGACGGTATTCCGTACGTACGCACGACTGATGATATCGTTCCTATGATCGTGGAATTGTATTGGAGTATATATATATTATTTCAGTATAAATATTACTTTATAATAATCATAAATATTTACTCATTACACCATTATACCCATCCTTGTAAGGTGATGGTGGAAAATAGATTACACCACGGCGTGGAGACGGTATTCCGTACGTACGCACGCGCGGTGATTTCATTTTTCCGTAGGATGTATAGAAGGTGAATTAGGGTTGTTTCATATTTATAATAACATATCAGTATGTAAGTAATACTGATGTTATTACTTTATCATGAAACAACTAAATAAGAAGAAGTTGAAGAAGAAAGAAATTGAAAAGATCGGTAATGGATATTACCTCTTCTTTGGAATGCTTCTTTGAATCCTCCACTTAGAGAACTAAGATTGGTCTTTGAAGAAGACCAGGACCTCTAGGATTATTCCATGGAAGTGGAGAGGAGAAAATTGCAGGGTTTGGCCGAGCTTGAGTGCTCAAATTGGTGTGAGGAGGAGGGGGAGGAGGTGCCCTTTTATAAGGGAGGAGTGGGGCACCTTAGGAATATCTCAAAATATTATTTTATATTAAAGTCAAAATCGGTATATAATGGTTCCAAAGGGTCTTATTTCGAAGCTAAAGTGGGGATGGGTCTAAATCCTATAAACCAATAGGATTTAGACAATTTTAGGGTATTATTTTAACCTTATCAATAAGATTTAACTCTAAGTTAAATAATTTAACTTTTACCTTGTCTTTTTGTTTTCTTTCACTATATGGTTAATAAACTTACTATAATATGCGAAACGAACCCAAAATTATTTATTATTAATATATATATCCTTATCTAAGTCATTTGGACTAACCTTAGATTTTTAGGAATAAAATAACAATTAATAATATAATATTTTATTTAAAAACTATTTTGTGTCAATTTTGACACTATTTGATATATGATTTTTGTGAAAGTCATAAAAGAATTATATGTTCAAACCAAGTTGATTAAATCAACACTAATATATCATAGTAACCTATAAAATTAGTGGAATTCATAAAAAGTCTCAAATTACATTTATTTTGGTGTTTATAACATCAATTATGTCAATAATTCATAAATAAGATAATTACTGCATCATCATTGTGTCATAAATAAATTAAATTATTTAATGTTTAAAAATTATAAATAAAGTACCATTATGTAGGGAATCTTTTTATATTTCTAATAAATATTTATAGTCGAATTTATAATATGTATAACCCCATATTAAAAATGATATACTTATTAAACATTGATTTTAACTATTTTAACCCTTCTTTAAATAAATTAATAATAAATGTCCTAATCTAACCCAAGTGGGCCTAAATGGTCATATTTTATTCCTAAGTTTGTTTTTGGTCGAATTAAACTTATCAAATAGAATTAGGACATGTGTTAGGGTAATAGTAATATCATATTTACCCCTATTTACTATTAACCGCGGTAAAAAAAGTAAAAAGTTACTATTCACCAAAAAAATTATTTTTATCTCATTGAACCACATTTTACTTACTGATATCAACTGTGTCTGTCGGATTTTCGAAATTCCATTCACAGAAGCGGTAAAATTAAGTTTTATGCAAAATTCAGTTTTTAACCTACCACTTAGTGGTTTCACTATTCATAAAAAATTGAAAGTTTTCAGAAAAATACCAAAATTTCACCCTAGGCTAATTTCGGTATTCCAAATCCAAAAATGAAGTCCATTTTGAAAAATAAAATTTATAAAATTTCAAAAAGTGGTTATTACTATTCATAACGGCTAGTTTTAATAATATTTTAATAGCATAACGTTGTTTAGTGAAACTCGGTATTGCGTACGACGCAAGCTATCGAGGAAGGTCGCGATTGCGTGTAAAGTAAGCCAAGCTAGTATGTAGTGAAAGATTCCTTTGATGATATATAAAAACAAAATATTACGCATAAAAATCTCGGGTGTTACAATCCACCTAAACATCCATCACTTCCAACTAGACCAAATCAATTTGATACGATAAGTAAATCAGACTCATCAATGAGAGATAATTGATAGTAAACCTAACCTATTTATGGGGAGATTATAAAAAAAAATCATTTAGAAACACATATGTGTCCCTCTTTTTGACCACTGGATGTTCAAACCACTAAACTATACTTAATAGTATTGAGAAAGAATTTGGATAGATAGCACGAGCTCAACACCAAATCTAAAGCAACTGGTGCCTCCCTCCTTGATTGTAGATCCCAATCACCCTAAAAATTGATAGTGCTCATGTCAGAAGTATTTAATTATCCCATTTGGTGATAAAATGTGAATAATTACTTGGATATGATAAACCGTTCTATACTTATTATAAGCTATCAAGCATTCACATCCAAAACATGGATATACCAGATGATTTCCATGATATCTATCAGAACATGAACACTCCGGGACCTTGTTTCCTGACTCATTCTTCCCACCCAATGGGGTAGAAAATATGTAAAATATGGAAAAGATCATCTCACATATCCAATATATCAACCATTTTAAAAAGATGAATAATTTCAGTTCACTAGTTTCAAAATAAAAATATTCTATAGAAAATGAAATAAAAAATATAAATCTCATGATGGAAAGCCCAAAATATGAGTCCTCTGAAATAACATTTTCTATATGGAAATTACCTAGATCAGACATACCTTGAACCTTTTTCCCATTTTGATAATCTTCCTTACTGTGAAGTAGGTATCGTCTATAAAATTAATAATCTGAATGCAATTGGGATCGCCTAAAAAAAATAGTGCCTACCCTTGTCCAACATGAAGCTAATAGAATGAAGAGTTGGAGATGAACCAGATCAAAAGACTAGTGTAATTTCATTAGATACTTTTGGAAAATATATTGGGTGTGTCCATTATCCCCACAATGTTAACTTATGACTATCTTATAGCTCAAAATATTAACTAGATCTAAACATGATGGATACTACACACTCAGTCCACTACCCCGATGAGGATTATAGTACTTTTGATTATTCCGTAATGAATAACATTTAATTATAACCACTAAAAGGAAAATATTGAGGACTATATTTCCTTCCAAACCTATCTCTACCTTGGATACCTTATCATCCACCTCATAATTATTCAACATAATGTTAAGAATAAGAATAAACCTGATCTCTAGCCTCATGTCCATCTCAAAACACCATGCCTTGAGGTAATTATTCCTGATGAGATCCAGAGAGGCATATAAAAAAAATGATAAATCAGGAAGCATACTCCATTGAATGATATCCTTACTCCAAAATCAATAACTCACAGGCCTTTGTCACCCATGAATTATTTTTGTATAATGGTTGATTGAAATCCACCTAGAAAGTGGTCTATCTAAAATCCTCTTGCTTTATAGATAGCACAATTGCCTCCCACCACTTTCTATCAGACCCATCCAACATATATGTGGTGAATTCCATATTAGAGGTATCTTGGTCCTTTAAGAACCCAAATGGCCACTCAATATGATATACCACTCTTCAGGTTCATTGGATCCCTTGTCACATTGGAACATCATAGGATTTTTCTTTGAATACTCACGAGTATGGTCCACCGTTCAGGAAATCTCTCTACCAACCACCTGAACTAAGGACTGGATTGTAAAAAATCACAAACTCCACTAAATCCAGATTAAGAGGGAGGGTACACCTACATAATTTTCTCTAAAAAAACCTCTTAATTCCCAAATAAGGTTATTTGACGATGCATTTCCTATAATTCACAACACAAAATCTCCATCAAGAATAATGTAATATAAAACCACATTAAAAGAACTGATAAAAAACACTAGCATGGACCATAAAAAGTTAAAAAATAATCCAAAGAAACCCCATACGAAAAGGAGTAATGAAATAAAAAATTTCAAGTATTTATCATTATGTATAGTTCGTCCACATAGTTATAATAACTATACCCCAACCATGTAATATTCATTAGAGTTGGAAGAAAAGGATGCACAGGCTGAACATGATTACTACTAACCATGTTCCTTAACTATGTGCCTCTTCTAGACCACCTTATTTCACCCCCAAAATAGAAAACCACTATTGGGATCTCCCCGAGATAAAAATGGTAAATACCTATAAATATTCTTAAATATGCCAAAAATTGGGCCCAAAAAATAACTATAATCCCAGACATCCCATGGAGACTCATGGTTCAACATAAAAAATAGTTGGAAAGGAAATCCCCCATTCATATCTCTCAATTCCCAATAGTCCTAAGTGTAGTCTACCACTCACTCCCAAGTAAATACCCACTCTGATTCCATTTTTCAATGAGCAGACTTGGGTCGACCCATACTGTCACCCAAGATAGCTTGTCACATGGCCCAAAGCACATTCATTATTTCCACGATTTAGTGATAAGTACTAGGAATAATATATAATCTTTTGGGAATGATTTCACCCACGGTAAACCAACATCACCCATCCATGAACTTAAATATCCCCATTAATATCATCAAAGAAAAATGTAAAAAATAAAACATCTTGGTAAAATCAACAATGAGTAACTAAACATCACAATCCACATAATATAAAAAACATTCAATAATCGGTCATATACAAAGAGTATCTCAAGTCAACACTGAAAACTCATAATAATAGGGCCAAATAAAAAACAATCCCCATAAAACATCCAATAAGATATAAAATCCTAAAATGACTCCACATGTTACATATCCATGAGACCACATATCCAAAACAAAATATTGAATAATGTTAATTAAGAAGATCCACAAAGGTACATGGTGCCCTTTCCTTTACACATTTCCTAAAAAATTAAATCTATGTATTCCCAACAGTATATCTAGGGTATAAGGAAAAGAACTAGTAGGATACAACCATGAATATATTTAAGTATTTTACCAATGAAAACGAATAAACCATATTGAAATCACTTTTTGAAACTAAGCCAATTTGATATAATTTCAAAACAAAATAAGCCATTTGAAACCCCTTTGGTTTTCAATTTCTAATAATTTTTTTAAAAAAATAATTTCCAATGTGGATAAAATGCAGAATAAAGGTTGAAAGGAAGAATATTCTCAACACATCCAACAATAGATAATAAAAGTGTCCATGAACATCATAATTTAATCATATAAATGTAAATAAAAATAAAAATATCATCATATAAAACATGGAACTAATAAAATAAATAATTCATATAAGAAACCCAACATGAGAATGTGGATTTAGGTATCTAACTAGAACAATCTAATATTAGTGATTCTAAAAGAAGTATACTAGATGACAAAAAAATTGGAAGCTCTAATAGGCTTCCCTAGGCCCAACTCCAAGAGATCTCTGGTCTATCAATATCCAAATTGAAACTATCATTACTATTTATGAAAAATATATCATGATTCCCTAAACACAGATAAGTATTTTCTCATAGACTTTCTCCAAAAAGGATCTCATGGTCCCCCAGACAACCCCTCACTCACAACCTAGTTGACTCTGTACTACTCTATGACAACATAATAAAAAAAATGTTACATATAAGAAAAATCATTTCACAATTCAATTTCAAAAAACAACAATCCATTTTATTATTCACCTTCCGATAAGGTAAAACAATTTTTAAAACCTTCTTATAAATCAAAAAATTATATTTAAACCATTTAAACAAATACTTAGAGTGTGTACAAGCTACTCCCATTTTGGAAAACCCTATTTTTCCAAAACATTCTTAACCAATCCATTAATAATTCAAATAATTGGATAAAAATAAATAAAAAATCAATAAATGGGAATTTATTAACCAAAAACCAAACGAAATTATGAATTTAAAGGAAATCCATCGAAAAACCATTAAATAGAGACACTTAGGTTCGAATAGGGTCCAACGTCATCGTATCAAATGATGACCTCCATGAATAAGAAAGATAATACCTCACACACCTAATACACATGAAATAAAACAAAATACCTCATTAAAACCCATGGTTTGGCCAGTCCCACCATCAAGGGATCAAAATAAACATGAAAATATGTGAAAAATAATAATAAAGGGGGAAGGAAGAAGAAACCAAGAATATTTGGACTTTAACCAATCCAAATAACCATGAATAAAAAAGAAAACAACCACTAATGGATAGGGGAAGCTCCCACACCCTAGAAGAGGGGATTCACCTAATTTGGAATGAAAATGAAGACTAAAGGCTTTAAAAAATAATAAGAAAAAATGGTAAAAAAATAAAACCTAATGTGAGGTTGAGAACATGCATAGTTTTTCCACATAGTTAGGAATACCATGATCCAAATGTCTTGGAGCTACCATCTCCATAAAACCAAATCCGCATGATTACTCATGGGTGTTCTATGGCTTAAAAAACCTTGATTAAACCATGAAAACACCACTTTCACCTTCTATAACACCCTAAAATAATTAGATGCATGGTTAAACAAACCATTTTATAACCATGTTCCTAGTTGTTTTCTCCCAAAATCATTCATTTCTATCCCCCAGTGCCTAGAAACTCTATGTCCAAGCCCAAAAAAAAATAAAAAGAAAAATTTGACGTAATAGTTACTTGATGAGTTTCATATATCTCATTATATAAAAACATTACCCAATTCATTTTGAAGAAAATAATTATACAAAAATCAATAGAAGAATAATATTTACATGAATATGTTTCCCAAAAAATAAAATCATACACAAAGTATAATAATATGAAAAATAAATGAGTTGAAAATGGGTAACATAATCATTTCTTAATGTATAAATAAATAAAGTATCATAATGTTTCACAATAAAACAAGATATTAAATTCATTTATACATTCATATTTGAAGAAACTATGATGATTCATAAATATATATTTCATTTGAATAAAAGTTATAAGAAAATATTGGATAATCTTGAAAAAAAATCAACCACATAAACATTATTTTTAAGAAATGAATACTGATCCTTTATAAGAATTTAGTTTTATGGGATTTCCCATAAAACTAAAATTGTAATTGAATATATTTCCTTAAAATAATGTGATTTTTTATAAATAATATACGGTTAAATAATCTAAAATTATGGAATATGAAAATTGATAGTAAATTGAAAAGTTCCCTCTAATTAGGTTATCTTTATAGAATAGATTGAGATGGGAAATTGAAAATCATACATAACCATGTAACTAAAAGGTAAAATAAACAATATATATATATATATTAGCCACATATATAAAATATATATAATATATACATGTGAAAAATAGTGATATGAACTGAGGTAGTGAGATAAAGAAAAACTGAAAGGAAATTTGGGTGGTTCAGAAGTTCCCTTACATCAGGTCCATATTTATTAGTGAGTACATATCTCCCTGTAAATAATCAAATTAAATTTATTAAATACATTATTAAGAACCTTTTTCATTTATATTTTATTTTTAACATAAATTATTTTTATATTTCATTCATTTAATTTATTTTTTCTCATATTGACAAAATTGGTTGTTTGGTTAATTTCATAAAAACTAAATAGGTATACTTGTCAGGGTCATAGTTATTGAAAAATAGTTTTATAATCTCAAAAAATTTATCATTATTAAGTCTATATCATTCTAGTACCAAATAATATATATAATTTAATAAATTTTTTATAGATATAGATTATGAAGTTGGTATCTGTATGGGTTTTTTTTGTGGTTAGTATTACTATGATAAATTTTAATTAATATAATTATTTTAATGGGAATATTATATTTCTCAAATATTAAAAATTTCATGGATATATTATTTATTCATTAAATAATTTTATAAAACCATTCAAGTAAGGAGGTGAAAAAAAATTAAATTTATCGACCATAGAGGCATTAAAATGGTCATAGTATGGGTGTAGTTTTCATTTTAGAATAAATGAGAAGAAGGTAAATAATGGATATTCCATTAATATAATAAAATTTTAGAAAATTTATCATACTTATGTCATTAATATATATTGAATGGAATATATTTTTTGAATTTATAAGAATATGATTTAAATGAAATGTTATAAAGAAGAGAGAATAAGAGTTATTATATTACTCTTTGGGATAACTCTCTTGATAATTGGATTATTCCTTTTAAGGATGGTTTTTGGATGAGACTGAAACATATATAATTCTGATATTAATTCTGAATATATATTTGGGATGATTTTGGATCATCTATGAATCATTGAGTGTGTGGAATTGTGGGGCGGTAAGGGATGGTATTTATAAGGGGATGAGATGTGTGTTTTTGAATAAAACATTCACTACTTTTTTTCCTCAAAACTATCCATAGTGATGATTCTTGGGAAATTATATAGTAATTGGTGTATGTGAGGTTGATCTAGTGGTTGTTCACACTATCCCATAATTAATTAATCTTGTGTATAACTTATTATATAAAATAAGGTTTTTTGGGGTTCCACTATTCACAAATAAATTCTATTTTTCAAAAAACACTATTAAATCACCCTATGATAATTTAAATATATAAATTACCAAAAATATATTTCATTTTTTTATAAATAAATTTATAAATTTGAAAAATTAATTGATGAAATAAATCCTTATTTAGTAAGAAACATCATTTTTCAGAAGACCAAATTATAGAAACTTAGAAAAATTGCATATGACTGCACAATTTTTTTACTTATATAAAAGTATATTTTCTAGGACCATTTTATAAATATAAACTTGTATTAAAAATAATTCAATATTTTAATTTTTTTTAAAAATAAAACATATATAATTGTTTAAAAATATAATTATTCTATCTTGGTGTAAAATATTTATTTAATGATATTTAACACTTATATTTTAATTTAATTATAATATTAATTCCTTATATATTTATTCCATAAAATACAGAAATTTTATTTTACTATTCTAGTGGTCAGGTCACTATTCGTAATGGCCATGTTTATATTCCTCATTTTTATATTTACAATAGTGATATAGGTTTATAAACTAATATAAATACTTATAAATTAATTAATTCACCATTAAATTCAGTCCATATTAAATTTATATATCATTCATTTTAAAAATTATGATTACTTTACTTATTTTTGGTTTCATTTTTACAATATTTTCCATGAGTGTGATTTTTATAGGGTACCATAGTGATCCAAATTTTTATATTCTATTTTTCATGTATTTATTATCCCAATATATTATTGGATATTTTATTTTGTATATATATCCTCTAAATAAAATGTTTTGAATTAATATAATATATTCTAGTTGGGTTATCATAGTTGTTTCTTGAGTTTTATACTACACTTCATTTCTAAATATGATATTTTCTAATTTAGATGAAAAAATACCTTTATAATATTCTAGGTCCTTGTATGTTGTGATATAAGTGATAGTTGGTTCATTTATTACCTCTCTTATATTAGTTTCATGAGTATTTTATTTTATTTAAAGTGTACTTATTTATTGTTTTTAACCTTTTTTTGTAACTCATTATAATTTTCTTTTAACTAGATCCTTATTTTCTTGTTCTTAATGCAATCTATTGGATATAATCTAGAACCCACCCCTATAACTAGTAACTTCTTCTCCCAGGGATGAAAATCCTCTCAAATTAATTATTTTTCATTTTGGAGTTATTTCCCTTTTTATGACTTAGAAATATGATTAAAAATGAAATATTTGATATTATACATTACAATATGAGGTAACAACTGGTTTCAATTCTTTCCTAATTACAATGTTATCTCATTATTTTTGAATTTTTTTCATCTATTAATTTCCCCTTCTTATTAATATAAGTCCTCATCAACACCATATGATGTGTAATTGATATAATAGGGAGATTTGGCTTATCCTTCTGCATATGAGAACAAATCTGAAAATAAATTTTCATACTAACAATTTTAGTTTAATTTCTATGAATATAAAATTTAAATAAAGGGAAACCTACCCAATCATTGATTTATAATATAGGTATTACAACATTTTTTTCAGGGTTCTTTATTATTTTCACCATTATTTGTTTTTCATAAAGAAACATGTACAAAAATTCCATTATTATAAATGTTAAAAAATAAAAAATTAAAATAACTTATAATGTACCTTAAAATTCTCATCCCCATATTTGGAAATGAAGTAATTAAATATTAACAAACATATTTAGATGGTAAATAATTTTGGTGTGTTGGGATTGACATTACTATTAAAATCTATCATGTTCTCAGTAGTTAGTACTATTCAGAAACCAATAGGGTCATTTCTCGAAATATTAAAAAAAACTGCATTAAAAAAAATTCTAGAATAAATTCGATCTAAAAAATAAAATACCAAAAAGAATTTCACGATTTAATTTTTGCGAAATATAATGGGAAATTTAATAGTATGTTTCTCAAATGTTCTATAAAATATTAGACTTTAGTATAGAAATGAAACGATTCTAAATTTCTATGTAAATTTCAATATTCATTATAATACTAACACCAATATAACTAATTAATGTTGATCTTTTATTGTTTTTAGATTAACCAATTTCATTATATCTAACCATGACTTCTTAAACATTTTTTTATTTGACTAATTTTTTAAAGCATAATATGATGTTACTACAATTTTACATTTTATTCTTAGGCATGATTTCATCACTACCCTTGGGATCACTAAGATTTCCCCCTTTAGAGTATGGATAGTCATGAGGTTGAGAAGAAATTGACTACATCAAATGAGAAAAAAATAAAGTAGAATACATAAGTTTCATATTGAATATTAAAATTCCTTATCTTTGGAAACATGAAACACACAAGACAACATATCCATTATATTCAACACAAAATTATGTGGCATCCGAAGGATCTTACTCAAACTAATTGATACATGATTTATTATTTGATTCTCTTTGTCATAATATTTATCATCGATGAAATATATGAAAGGTATATAAGTATTAACCGTATAGAAATAATATATAAATATTATATAGACATTAGAATTGTGAACATATATATTCACATAAATATAAAAACATGTAAAAAAATTAATAAATAATTTTTTATTTTACAAAAATATATATGATAAAAACAATGAAAAATTATAAATTGCATAAATAAAAATTAAATATATAAAATATCACACACAACATTATTAATATATATATATATATATGAGAACATTTATATATAAAAATTCCATAAAACATATACATATATATATTATAAAATATATATTAGATATAAATATAGTAAATATAAAAAATATATAAACATATATATAAATCGATATATATATATACATCATATTGATATATATATATATGAATACATATATATATATATCCAAATATATATAACATATGAGAGTGTGTGTGTATGTCTATATATATATATATTCATATAAATTTTAATATATATTCAATACATATATATATATATATATATCTATATATGTGAAAACACCCATATATATTACACACACACACACACAGATATATATATTTATATATGTATGTATATGTATACATGAATGCATATTTTTATACATGAATTCAAGTATGTATTCATGAATCCAAATATATATAAAACCTAAAAAAAAGAATATATGTGTTTCTGTACATGTATGCATGTATATACTAACATTATATGCATATAATTGTGGTGGATGAATATTAATGATTAAATTTATAGAATAATGATGAAAACTAGAAAAAATGTTGATTTTCATTAAAAAATAGTAAATATTATTTAAGAATAAAAATATAATAATTTACAATAACTATTTTGTATATTTTTGGAAAAAAATGTGGAAGATTAGAGAGGATCTTATGTTCAATGCACCATGTAGTGGAGAATAATATTATGTAATGGAAGAAGTATTGTTCATTGTTATATTATTGGATTGATTCTTATCATTCTGAGAAACATAGTATTTTTTGGTGTCTATCTAGCACTTATAATGACTGAGGTTTCTCCATTCTAAATAAGTAATGAGGAAAAATATGATTTCTCAATGTTTTCAGAGGAACTTAGAAAAACAACTAGTAATGATAAATTTATCTTATTGTATAGTGATTCATAATTTTCATACATAAATATTATATATTAATCGATAAATACTCAATACATAATATTACGATCTATGCTAGTACTATAATGGTTCATTCTCTTTGGAGAATAAATGCATAATCTTCTTATTTCATAATTGATCTTCATCATCTCCCATAATGATCTTCCCATATTGTAATTTTCTAAGAAATACCCTATATAAAAACTTATTTCATAACATAGGGAATGCAAAAATAATAAATGGTGAGATAAGATTCTTAGCAAGGGTAAACAATAGAGATATTAATCAATGGTCATACGAAAGGAAAAGATAAACATAAGGGTTTGAGATCAAGATCATATCTACCATATTTTATACCCAATTTATCATGGATCATAATCATGAAACATGAAAAAAAACATTTTCATTATAAATACTTGAATCATAAGAGTGGAAAATCATCATTAAAAAAATCAAGAACCTTATGTTCAAATCCTTTGAATAAAAATGTATCATAAAAGTGTCTAACATTAATAAAAAAAGAAACTATATCATATGTTAAGGTTAACTAGTGATAAAATAATATCATAGTAAATCATCAAACATGACATATTTCATATATCATAACAGATCAAGAATCACCACATTCTTCCCAAATCATATCAAATTAGGAATCACCACACATTTTTAAAGTGTATCAGGTATCCCAACCTATTTCCCATAGTGGATCCATCATATCAAATCAATTCCCATAATAATCTCATGAGATATAATCATATTCACAATTCATTTGAGGGAAATATAATTCCAATATATCCCATCAAATAATGAAAACAATACATATGTGTGACACAATATCATAAAAAATTCATCATATAACAATAACACAACCCCTGGAATGAAAAATGGTGTCATAAACATTCCACCATTTCATTATATCAAAACCCAGGGAAAATATAAGGTTTTTATAAATAAAAATCCAATTATAATAATCATAAACCATATATAGAAGGAAGAACGATGTTATAATTAGATCATATCCACAATAAATCCTAATGAACATCAAATGATTTTATTATAAATGGGATTTTATTTTATATACTAGTGAACAATTTCTTAAAGAAAATATCCTTTACATTTTGAAATAACAAATTTAAAATTAAAATATTTGTAAAATATTATGGAAATTTTTTTATTTCAATTTAATATTGCAAGTATTTAAATAAATATTAAAATCGTTGAGCGTTTAGGATGATTTTAAATTCTATTCAGGTCATGTAAGTTAAAACAAATATTTATTTCACTTTTTTGGTTAAAATTATCTCATACCTTATTTAAAAAAAGAGATGAAGATTCCATTGGAATTTTGTTTTTTAAAAATAAAAATTGTTAAAAATGAGTTGAAACATTCATTTGATAATAGTAATAAAGTATGAAAACATTTTAAATAAAACATGAACATGGAAGAAAATATTTCCCAATAAAAGAGTAAATGCTATTAGTTTTTATTAAGAATATTTACTCACCCATTTATAGTAAAATTGAGATGAAAATTTTAATATCAAATTAAAAATATCAGAATTTATGGTGGATAATAAAATAAAAAGAATTTATAAGTTAAGGATCATACAATTTCCTCAATGAAAATTAAATCTTAAACAATTTTGATCAAAATGGGAATGAATCATAAATCCCTTACTAATTTGGAATCTTTTAAATCAGAAGCCCTATAAAATATTATATTAAATAACATCAATATAAGGATATTTATGATATGAAATATAAAAGTGGAAATATATACATCTCCAAATTATAAATTGGGGAATAAGATCAATTAGATCTCAACAAAGAAAATATTTTGATGAAGAACCTCTATCGCTTTGATAATTTATGAATAAAAAATTTTAAAAAGGGAGAAAAATATATGGAGTTGTAAATACACTTAATTTTTTTAATTAATCATAAAATATATTCATGGGTAGTATATAAATCAAACAATGTAAATAAGTGGTGAATATGGAATATGTCTTAAAAAATAAAAGTGAGATGAGAAATCCCCTTACTTAAAGATTAAATTTTTTCAAAAACACTCTAAAATACTATATAATAAATTTATATTTATAAAAAATTTATAATAAAATCATGTAGAAATTTTTAATATCACAAATTATCCACTTATTGTATTTATATACCCATTTATTAATAATTCAATATTGAAAGCATCATTTATGGGTGTTAACTATTTCATTTTTAATATAAGCATCAGTTTGATAGATTCAGTACATGAGATTTCATCTGAGTTACATAATATAAAAAATTTTAATCATGATATAAATATAATATATAATTATTATAAACACATGTTCAAATATCCAAAAACTCAATATCTAGAAAAATGATTTACACCGTTCATGGAGATGGTAGGACATACACAGTCATGAGAGTTGTTTTCATTTTCCATCTAAAATAAATAAAAGAATATTAAAAATATTTTATCATTTAAGAAACATAATAATATCATAAATATTATTTATACACATTATTTCTATCTTTACAACCATTCAATTATAAGGGTTATAAAAAAAAATTACACAACTATGTAGAGACGATAAGCCTTACATACACACGAGTGATTGTTTTATTTTCCATAGAATTGAAAGGAGGTGGATAATGGTTGTTCCATAATCATAATTAAAATTAATTATATGTAAAATACTTAATTAATTATGTTATAATGTATAACATATATTTATAGTAGGTAAAAAAAGAAATAAAATTGAATATACCCAGTTATGTGTTAGTCTTTTGGTAGTTGAGAAACCTCTTTTAGATTATACATTAAGCCTTAAAAGGATAGTCTTTTGGAAATGAAATATTCTCTAATATGTTAGTATGAAATATATGAAGTTATTATATAATTTATTTTCTGATATAATGTCTCATGATTTGTTTAGGAGAAAGGATATGTGGACTCATTTTATTAGGGAGAGTAATGACGCACATGGAATTACTTAAAACATTAAATAATATATTTATTAGAATCATATATGGTGGAACCAAGGACCAAAAAATTCATATATAAGAAGTGATCAAGTAATAATAAACTCAACCAATACATTTTGGACAATTTTTAAATAAATTTACTTCATTATCTTATAGTAAATAACATTAGACTTATTTTAACTATAACAATTATAATTGAAATTTTACTACGATAAAATAATAATATGAATAAAAA
The DNA here is from genome assembly GCA_963277665.1 of Viscum album. Taxonomy (NCBI): domain Eukaryota; kingdom Viridiplantae; phylum Streptophyta; class Magnoliopsida; order Santalales; family Viscaceae; genus Viscum; species Viscum album. Next base: position 50,710,983 of record OY728161.1, on the reverse strand, counting down.
TAAAGGTATAATTATTAAATAAAAATTCAATGTGATTATTAATTTTTTTAAAACCATTAAATAATATTTAATTTCTATGGGTGGTAGATATTAATTTTAATATAATAAAAAAATGTAAGAAACATTATTTTTATGAAGAAAATTGTTTCAAGATTAAATATATTTTTTCTTAAAAAATAATTTATAAATTGTTTTGAATTATTATTTTTGGTTAAATAACAAACTAATAATGGGTTTTAATCTTTTTTGGAAGGAAAAATGTAATTTAATATTCGAACTATTTCATTAAATTCAATGACCCAAAATTAGTTTTGGATTCTATTAAAATCTATTTTATATTCACAAAATTCATGAGTGGGTTTCCAAATTCAAAATAATGTTTTAAAAAACATTATTTAACTCCTAAATAACAAATTTAATTTAATATCACTTAAAAACAGTATAAATGCACATGTTATGTTAATTTTAAAATCTTATCCCATAGTTTTAACCTTAGTTTACCCCATTTTACCCTTTATCAAGATAATAAATTTTACATTTAGTACAATTCATATTGCCAAAAAATAAAAAAAAACTATTAGAAAAATTTGAAACTACCAATTCCAAATATGGAACATATTTTATCAATTTTATTTTCTTTAGGTGGATGAAATTAATTCAAAAATAAACCAAGAAAATAGGATATAAAACAATTTTCTTCATAAAAATAATATTTTTATGTGTTAGATGGTCTTACAATACACTATGAATAATAATAATCATTATATGAATTTAAATTAATATATATTGATATATAATCTATAAATTTTATCTAATTAAACCTTTATTAGGGATTGTTTTAATTAATTAATATGGAAAAACTTTATGCACTTAAAAATCGTTTTCTGAATAATTTGTTTTTATGAATAAAACTAAACATAAGGAAAAATAAAATATAATGTTTATTACATTTCCATTATTTATATCATTACTATTAAAATATATATTATGTTAAAATAATACCAATCTAAAATACATTTTGAATTTTAAATTACGTTATTTCAAGAAAACTTTGGATTGAATAAAAAAATAGTATTTTCACTATCCAGTGGAAAATAAATCATTTAATAAAGATCCAAAAGTTTATTCCTAATGTAATTTGGGAAAAATGAATCCCAAAATGATATAATTTTTTTCATTTAATTTTTTATAAAATTTAGAAATTAATTATAATAATCCAGTAGAAAATTTGAAAAACCATTTTTGAATAAAACATATTTTTGAAATGTTAAATTGATTTACTAAAAAAATTGATTACATATTTATTTTTCATTAATAGATTTATTTTCATTATATAAAACCTTTAATCAAATTTTTCATAATGTATTTATTCATATTAAAACAATCAATTTTTATTTCTAGGTTATAACAATCATGTTTATGTAATAATATTTTAATTATATATCACAGTCCTTTTAAACTTGGAGTTGAATATAATGAATGATTTAAAAGAAATAAAATTTATTTAAAGTGAAATATATTATAAAATCTCATGGTGTAACATTCTACTCCATCAAAATAGTTGAGCCCGACAATTTTCTCTTGGTCATCAAAATTTCAGTAGTATAATTTTTTTTTAAAACCAACATTGTATAGTGGGGTAATAAAACATCAATTAAAAATTGGAAGTAAAAAATATAAAGGCTATATGGAATATCAAATAATTATGTTTATGTATAATGATAAAATTGTTGGGAAGTTAAAATATGTACATGGAGGAGAAAACTAATGTCCAATAACTAATATATAGTGATAAAAAATATTGACAAGTGAAAATTAATGGCCACAATACAAAAAATTAGTGAGGGGTGATGATAAGAAGTATTTATAAAAATTTATTAGATATATTTCTTTAAGGATTAATCATGATTTATTTGATAGTACACTTATTTTTATATATTTTTATAGGGAATTGGTACTCAAGACTGAAAGTAGGAGATTTTAAAAAATATCAAATTTAGACCTTACACATTGTGAATTTGAAGTACATGATGTGTATTACTCAAGTAAAGAACATGTGAGATGAAGGCCAGCCTGTGAGTCCCATTTATAATACATGAACGATGTACATGATATGAATAATATTTAAATATCATTCCAGACTTGAATTTTGAAATCGACGAAGATAAATGATGTGACCTCTTTGCATGACATGAAAAGTTCAAAACCTTAATCATACTAAAGATACAAGTTATGAAATACCTGAGATCCAAGATCATCGAAGAATTATTAAGATATTATATACACAATTTGACTTCCAGTTACATTTCATGAATTTATCTATGTATAATTCACTTAAATAAGTTACATGATGTGAATAATTTTTATGTTTTGATAATATTGGCTCTGTAAATATTCAAACGACCCCTCACTTGCATAGATTTGGACACCACCAAAACCTTTTATTTTTTATTCCATTTCTCTCAAAATTTAATTAATAATTATTTATTTTTATTTATTTTACCTTTTTAATAATTCCATTGCATTTTATTTTTGTTCCTATACTTTGGATTTCCCATTTTCTACGCTAAAAAACATGTTTCAATCCCAATTATCATTCAACTTCATTCATTTTTGTGTTATCCATTGTTTCTTTATTCAAGTTAGTATTTGTTTTCCTTTATATGGTTCCAATAATGGATTGAAATTATTTGAGTTGTTGAATTATTACATTAAACATGCTTTCTATTTCCATGATTTTATTTAATACCATCATGTCTAGCTATCCCTTGTAGGGTTAGAGGTTGAGAGTAATGGTGGAATTAAATATACCGAATCTCTGAATTGAAACATGGTAACCATATAGCAAGTAATTAAGTTAAAAATATGTTAATACCATTATTTTACACTACCCTAACTAGGAGAAATGTAATTGAAGGACCCTAACATATTTGGACTTCAGAAAGCTAGGACTAATAGCTTGTGATACTTTATACTTTGAAGACAAGCTTACAATACATAGGTTTTTGTGTATATCTTGAACGAATAATAGTTATATATTAAGTAGATCTAATTGATTGGACCATAAACAATTGGTGAAATTTATACCACTTCCCCTCACAATCCATAGATCTATCCCAATATAGATTTAGGATTAATTTTCTATATAAACCCTAAAATTAACCCTGATCACCTCCATTAATCTGAATTAAAACCCATGATAAATTTTTTTTAGTAAAACCAAAACCAAAGAATGATCATGAGTAATTTTAACATGTTGTTTTTACGTGTTGGTTTCATACCTACCACTTGAAATCATGGGGTCCACCCCATAATTCCACTATGATATACCTTTGTAGGTGACTTTTGATGGGAAATATAAATTTGAATATGACTTATGAACATGAATAATCAATTAAGTTGTACAGTTTGGTCAATTTTTGGCACCATTTATAGGGATTGTAGTTCTTAGGAACAATTAAAGTCAGTATGAACCAAGGATTTCCTCACCCACACTCCTTACCCGCTTTTCGTTTCACAATTTTTTTTCAAACAGACTAGATTCAACATCTGATCTTCTTCAGCCTAGTGTATGAATCATGACCCTTTTAATCATTCAAGGAGTATTGATAGTGAATAATTAATCGATTTCACTCTAGAAATCAAAAGATACATATCTTCATGAAAACACTTATACATGGTTTAACGAAGAATCCTTGTTCTTTCACACCCCCATAACCTCCAATATGAACCACTTGAACACCAGGGAGAGAGTCCTACGATACAAGAGCTCACCATCATGGACTACGTATTTCCAATTATTAGTGAAGTTTTAGCTAGTAATATGTTCCATATCATTTAGGGGAATTCATTCGAAATCAAACCCAAACTCATCCACATGATCAAGAACATGGAATCATTTAGTGGAATTCAAAGCTAAGTACCCCATAAACAAACATAAAATTTCTTATATATATTTTATGCCTTTCTTAATCAATAAATATCATATAACACTATCAGAAATCACATATTATCCTTCTCATTTGATGATAGAACCAAGGATATGATTGAAATACAAGCACCCGAGTCCATCATGACTTGGGATGATTTTGAATAGTTGTTCCTAGGAAAACAATTCCTACTAATATGAACCTTGAATCTAATTAATGAAACTTGTAACTTCAAACATACCAATGAAGAATTGTCCTGGGAATCATGGGATTGTTTTAATGAGATCAACAGTAAATTCCATCATCATTTACATGGTTCATGGCTATAATTATAAATGCTGTACCACAAAATACATCCTTCTACATTCACGCTTATGGAATCCACCACTGATGTAAGGATTATTCTCAAGAAGCTCTATGTTGACCAAAAACTATAAGATGAAATATCTCACAATTCAAGTCTATGGAAGATTTATAAAAGACCACAGTAGTGTCAAATCCATCATGTAAAAGATAATATCTTTTTGGCAGCCCTTGTTAAAGCATTAATAAAATCAATTGAGTCTTATCAGCCACCAACTACACCACCACCTCGTACTCCTATAATGGAGATACAAGAATGGAAATGTGAAGAGTCCTACAACCATAACAGGACAACATGGAAGTTATAGAAGATTCATAATTCCAATATTGTAATTAAAAAATTATAATCAACAAAATTAGTAGTGTAAAAACAATAAATAATTATATAAGTAATATTATCTACAGAGACTATAATAGGTGTTGAAACATCCAAATAAATGTTATTATCAATAGAGTAGTGGTCAATAACCACCACATAATTTAGGATCACTAGGAAACCAACAAAAAAATATCACTCCTCGAATACAATAACTATTTTAACAATATCATTTTCCTCCATGATCTCAATAATTTCCACCATCTCGATGACTATAGTTTTAATAATCTTCGCCATAAAAGTGTAAACAATCCCAAACTCAACAATACAATCTTGAAAACGTGAGAAATTTATTTAGGAAGAAATATTATTAGAGGATTACTAGCCAAGAAACATAAATGAAAAACAAAATGTCTTTCCTATTCATCCTTCATCATAACGTGTGGAAAATCACTTGTACTATATCATATTGATTTCCAAATATTGTTCCCAGTAATAGTACGACCAATCTGTGATATGTGTCTAAAGAGATAGTACTTACAAGTTTAATAATGCTATACATTTAGTATCCATGCATAAGTGATCAAAAGAATCATGAAGAACCTAAAAAACCTATTATTATTATCACTAAGGATAAGGATGATGTAAAAAATAAAGACTGATAGGAGAGAAAAATAGAATCTGAACACCTTGAAAAATCTCCAATTTTAGAGCCTCTTTAATAGAATATGTATATGTGGCACTAACACCATAAAATACCAATATCCTCCTTCCATAGAGGATTAGGAAATCAAAAAAGTGGGAAAATATAACATTTATCAAGAGATATTGATGAAATTACACATCAATAATAAATTTTATGAAGAAATTGATCAAATAAATTCTTATGAAATATTCATTGAAGTAAATCTTTCTAGTAAATGTAAAATAGAAGATCAAAGAGTTATCTATTTAAAGGAAGAATTCTCAACAGTTTCTCAATAGAAGCATCCACCAAAGATTTGAGGCTCCAATTGTTTTTCAATTATCTTTAATACAGTGAAATGGAATTTTGAAATAGACATGTGAAATCATAGAACAAGAATAAATTTCATTTCTATGAGTGTATTTAGGTAGTTGTGGATTCAATAAATGAATCCAAAAAGAGTTACACTTCAACTGGATGAATGATCACTCTAATAACATCAAGGAATTGTCAATAATATCTTAGTCTAAAATGGCATGTTTATCTTCCATACTAATTTTCTTATCCTGGAAATGGAGGAAGAAAGAGATGTCACCATCATTCTAGGATAACCATTTCTCACCATTGGGAAGAAATAGATTGATGTAAATAATGGATGGTTTATATTTAGAGTTTGTAAAGAACATGTTATATCCAACATAGTAGAATCCACAATGGAAATCATCCATTAATTTGATTATCAGGAAATCTTTATTAATGATGAGAAAGATGGTTATATGACTAATAAGGACAATATAGGGACCATGTATCATAATGTAGATGAATATAATGACAATCAAGATGAGAATTACACTAAACCTTTAATGAGGGATATTCCATCCAAATTAGAGCACTTATAGATGTGGGTAATAAACAAAGAGTGAACTGGGAGGAAACCTAGTATATGTTTTCTAGGATAGATTATAGTTTTGTAATGTTTAATTTCCCTTGATGAATATTTTTTGTGTACTTCAAAAAAATTTAAAATTTAAAATTTAAAAGTTTAAATTTCCTAAAAAAATCTATTTCTTGACATTGAAAAAAATACATGACATGAAAATTTGAGGATAAAAAAATAAAAAACCTATCAATTACATGTTTTATATTAAAAAAAAAGAAATAAAATCATCGGGATGGATTTAAAATCCTTGAAAATTATGTTCATGGTATAACCCCCTCTCCTCCTCTCTCGTGAGCTTCACTTCCTCTACCAACCGACGAGTATCCCCCATTTTCACACTCCATCCCTCATCCCTTCCTTTTACTTTTCTCCTACCACTTTATTGTCCATAACCCTCCTCTACGTCCCTTTCTCATTCCTCCACTCCAATATAGAATATGCCAAAACCATTAAATGGGTAGACTGAGGCAATGATCCTCCACCAACTAAGCAATAGACCCTTGCACTACTGTCACCACCCATGGATCCCACACCCTCACCATCCTCATCAGGTTTAGACTCTCCATCAACCTATGATTATTCATAGTTCTCATCTAGACCGTCCTAGGGTGATATATCATTCCCACAACTACACCCTACCCTTAATTTTTTCTAAAATTGAGAATCATATATTCTTGGTCTATATACTTTCCAAGCTGATGTGGTATAAGAAAAATATAAAACCTTATGTTCTTGAGAATATCCACATGAATAAGGAGGTCCTCAATCTTATTGGATTTATATACCTCTCTAGAATCACTGAGGTATATTGTTTTACATAACCAGAGTTGTTTAAGGAGTTCTTGGCTATGTTAGAGATCGAATTGTGCATGCCACCTTCCACCATGGTGGTAATCCTTTGGAGATCACTTTAGGATACTTCGAGTTCATAATTAGTATCTATAGAAATTATTTTTTTATTTCTTCTGCCTATGCTACTATGCGGCTAGACCCATCCAATACGAATATAGCGGTAATTATGAAATTGATCTATAGGGACCTATAAAACATCCAAAATCTACATAAGGTGAAGAGATTATAGCATATTGCTACCAAAATAAGGATTATTTCTAATTCTTTGTCTCATGTCTGGTTTTCCTGAGGATATTCTCATAAAAGAATTATCCAGATTGAGGTGCTCATCATAGATTAGTCCTTGGGTGGCCCAACCATCAACATGGCGTAGTAGTTCGAACTTTACTATGAGTCATAGGTGTGGAGGTTTCATGTTACCTTGATGGGATGTATCTTCATTACAAACATTTACTTACATATTAAATTATTTTATGCCATTAAACCTATTTCCTATATTGGTAATATTGATTTTATAGACCTACTCAAACCCTAGAATATGTGGATCTTGAGGAAGATTGAGGGGATCTACCAGTGTACCCTTGAGTACTTGGAGGATCCTTCATAGGATTCATCTCTGCATGCCCCAGTCCCTACCCCCTATCAGGATCCCTCTGACTTTTCGGACCCAACCTCAGTCCCAACTTTAACCTCTACCCTACCTTCATCCATTTCTCCTATTTAATGACCAACTCCAACTCCATCTTCACATACCTCACCATTCCCATATTCTATCTAGCATATCCATTGCTCCTACTGCATGACCAACTCCTGCTCCATCTTCTCCTAGATCACCATTCCCGTATGCTATATGGCCTTTTATCCAATGTATTTTTGAGAAACAATGATAGTTTATCTACCAATTCAGTATCCCATTAACTGATCCATCTCAGTTCTCCACCCCTCCCCATCACCTGTCCTTACATCTACTCACTGAAAACTCTTTAAATACGTTGAAAATATGTCCAAATCCACCCCACCTCTCACCCTGGTCGGACTAACCCCAAATCTTTTGAAAACTACAATCCAACATGAGTTCATAGTAGAGAAGTAATAATGAGGCTAGGTCCCCACCATTCCTTCTGCCTCAAAGGTTCCATTCATTGATAAAACTACTAGATGTACTGATGTAGTTTTGATTAGCACCTCACCACCACCAATCATGGCCAAGCATGCTAACAACACCATATAACATCCTATAGTGGTCAATTACCCAATCTTTTCCATAATTGCTACCATATATTTGGAATTTGTAATCAATACCCCCAATATTTGGGAGGGTACTACAAATGTGGATAGGGACAACATGTCCTACACTATTTATTTTTTCCTCATTCACCCCTCACCTATTTTATTGTATTTTATGTGTCTATTTTTTTTTACTATATTGATATTTAATGTTCTCTAATGTGTAATTTAACATATCTATGGATGGGGCACATTTTTTTACATGGATGTATTCTTTTCAGTTTTTACATAATCATTTATTTAGCCATTTCTAGATCTACTTCTTCATCTATCATTATTGATGAGACTATCATGCCACTATTTGTTATCCCACATGAAATATATTAGTGTTTCCTTAACATAAAATGAAATCTTGAGCATTGTCTAAGATACCCCACCATGACTTGAGAAAAAATTACTAATCCCACATGTGTATTTTGGTTGACCCATTCTTAAGGTGGTTAACCCCACCAAGAACCCCCTGAAAGCTCAGAGACACCACCATAAGTTTTTGTAGGAGTGATAGGAAATCAAAGCTGATGGGAGGAACCAAATGATTGTTTCTTACATCTTCCAGGACGATGATGTCATATTCAGTTCTTTAATGTAGGAAACCCACAATTTTTGTTTTCTATGTGTTTAGTTAGGTGCTTGAGATTGTTTTTTTAGTTTTATAGTGATTTCTATTCTTTGATTGTCTGAAACATCATTTTAGCCAATTATTACATATATCTAAGATTGTTTCTCATACTTTTGACTATGTGAACCTACCCATTATTCCTCATCCATATTGATTAACCCCTTTGTACTAATGGTTTATTTAGTGTACAGTATTATGTTGATAACAATGTTTTAGGTAAAAAAATTTCCCATCACCATCCACTAATTTCCCCCATGAAATGCCTTTCACAACAATGTTATCTTGATTCACTCTTTTCAACTAAAAAATTCACATTTAATTTCATTATATGCTTTGATTGAAATATCTCCCATGCTACATTCTAGAAAAGTGTGGAAACTATTTTATTTTAAGTGTAGAGGAGTGATTATTGGGCTTCATTATTAATACACTTGATTTTTTTGATTATTTTCATTAGTATAGGAGTTATGATTCATTAAATGTATTGTTTAACCTAAAATATCATTTTACCCATTTAAATAAAATAAAATGTTTGGTTAGAGATTTAGGAAATCTAATTTTATTCTGGTTTATATTTTTAACATAATTGATTAGTTGATTAATTTAATTTTAATTCCAGATTCTTAATATTTATTTTGATATAATTATTACTAGATACTCAGAACTAAGTTATTGATAGGTATTTTATATTACCATTCTCAAGAGGATTCTTGAACTACATTTTTCATATTTTTTTCTGAGATTATTTCAGGAGAGATTCTTATGGAATGTAAACCTATCAGAACATGCATTGAGATCATTTTGAGACTATGATTGAATAAACACACTATAAAACTAATTAAGGGAATAATTATTCATCCATTTATCTTGAAAACCATCTATAAATGTTTTTCTACTTATGACTATAGAATCCAGGAATTACCTTATTATATTGATCCATGTTAGAAGCGTATTTTATTCCATCAAACCATACTATTATCATAAGTTCATGATTATAATTTGAATATGTGTGGGGAATTAAATCACTACTAATTGATGTGGGATGTTTTATACTAAGCATATGTAAAATTATTATTTCAAATGATTTTTGGGATGTGGACCATGGTTCTTTTAATGAAAAAATCATGATTATCCTATAAAAATTATTTTTATATAAATATATATATATATATATATATTTTTGTATTAGGAAGGTAAAAAATGACCATTTACTAGACCTGTGAATCTTATGATGGTTCATATGTAGTCAGGTGATGCATGTGAGATATAAAATAGACACAAATTTAAAAAAAGAAAAAAGAAGAAAAGAATACAAATACTTTCATTGATTTTATGACGCATCCATGGTACTGCACTGAGATTTTTGTAGTATGGAGATGCTTCTTTCTAGAATAGATTTTTCATCATATTATTCTTACTGACCATGTATTATATTTGAGAGTTTACAGTCCTTTTGAATATTTACTATCACATTCATCCCATATACCCTCATCTACATAATAATTTGTACAATAATTTCGAATCCCCCCATGATTAATTTTTTGTAAAGACCCAAATTTTTTCATGTAATTTTTTTAATTAATTAGGATTTTTTTTGAGTCTGCAAAAATTGAAGGCTTGTGATTCGAAGGCCCATTGTTCCCGAAATGAATTTATGAAATTTTTATAAGGTACATTCAGTAGAAACATGGGTGGTGTTTTCCATATTTTTAACTGGTACATAGATTAAAAATCTGAGAGAACTATTGAATCCGTAGTGCAGGGACTTTCTTAAGGGAGGCTTCACTTCGACCGTAGTAGGTCAAGTGAAAAAGTAAGTTTTGTACACTTTAGAAATATTAATAAAATAGAACGTCATGTTATTTTATTTCTTTTCTTTTTTCTCTAGTAGATAAACACCAGTGGTGGGACCGACGACATGTCAAGCCATTAATTGGATTGAATCATCATTTCTTGTAACCGGACTGTTGGAATTTGGGAGGTTTATTAATTAAATAATCCTCATAAATTCCTCAAAACGTTGTCCCCCACTTCCCCATTTTATTTATATAGTGCTCGGGGAGGGTTGTTGGAACGACTTAACCAAATGAAGAAGCTCTTGCAAAGTACCACAATGCCAACCAACTGGAGGATGAGATCAGTTTTAGCAAGTGGTGATGAGCGCCATAGAATCACGAGCTAATGAAAATGATGAAGAAAGTTATGTCGATCATCATTAACAGACATCTTATACAGGTAGGGGGGATTTTTGTAAGGTTTATCTTTATGAGATCACTTGTTGAATTCCCAAAACGATGCTAATGTAGAGGGTTCATGCCAAATGAACAAGGCTCTAACCCTCCACCTCTTATTTCTTTGTCTCATTTTTCTGGAATGGTTTTCTAAATGGAGCGGCATGATGAAACCAGAGGACACATAACAACAACGGTGACCTGAGAGCCTTGTGGGCATGGAAAGCACAAAAAACGGACCACCAGAGTGCATTCAGTGGCCCACGGAAGAAACCACCAGCGCGCCTTCTCAGCGGTGGCTGGCGGGGGCTGGAGGAGACCCATGGTGAACGAACATCGGTGGTGGGAAGCGGCACGTCGTCACACACCGCAGCGGCAGGTCCAAGCCAACCGCATGGGAGAAGGGCGGCTCCTACAATTCTAGACTGCTATAGCAGCCTCATCCAGAAGGCCGTGGTAGGAGGGTGCGGTGCGGCCCCACTCCGTGCCGTGTTGGTAGAATCTAGTCGACCAAACAACCAACCCTTTCAGGTGGTGGGGCAGTGCCCCACTAGCTGGGTAAAACGGCCCCTCAACCATGGGGCCAGAGGAGTGGGAAGTCTACCTTCTAGTGGACTGGGTCAGACGCGGGCCGACCGAGCAAGCCAGGCCCGCCTAGCAGATCGGGCCAGACCCATGGCCCAGCGGGTTGGATCTTCCTAGTGGGCCAGACCCACCAGCGTGCCTGGATGAACTCGCGGCCCAGCGGGCTACCACGAGTGGGCCGAGCCCCACCCGACGGGCCAATCCAACTGCGGCCCGGGCCCGCAAACCAATCGGCCGACCCCGATAGGCTGGGCCTAGTGAATCCGGCCAACCCTTAAAGGTCCGGACCTAGCTGAGGTTGGGTAGACCTCAAAAACAGTTGGGTCAGGTCGGTCAGATCGAATCGGAAAGGGCCTATACCCAACCGGCCCCCGGATAAATAAACACCCAAAACAAAGGATACATGTGTCTGTTTCACACACCAACAGTGGAGTTGGGACCTCTTTTGGGAAGTGGTCCATTTTTCATATTCCAGCGTGCCTGACCGAGCCAGGCTGGACTGAGGGGTGATCACCCCAGTTTCACGGAAATTGGTGCACCTAACAGACCATGAATCTGATTGTTAAAACATCAATGGAATAAAGACCATTGTGATAAGGAGGTACTTTAAAGATACTCTATGTGAGTTTTTATAGAGTTTTACGTGCAACCTAAGGTAGGATAAGACTTAAATCCAACCAGGACCTTTTTACAAATGTGACCATATCTCACAAACCAGACATATCATCGACGATTCATCTGTCACATTGGGACCCCTATGATGAGGAAAACCCTTGAGTATGCTTTTTTGCAGGACATAGTACTTTTTCTAATACAAAAAATGGCTTGAGGAGCAGTTCTAGCGGAATCAAGTGTGCTATGAGAAGAATCCTTATGACTGGTTGGATTTGAATAAGTTACCCTGTGTGGATCAGCATCATAAAAACCCTCTGAGGATAAACATAGTAGCTACCAGAAGAGGACCAGTTGTATAGGGGCCCATCTAGGAGCATCACCTAGAGACCCTGAGTGGATCATCATCGAGCGACCCTGTGTGGATCAGCATCCACTGACCTTATGTGGATCAACATTCCAACAACCCTATGTGATCAGCATTCCAGTGACCCTATGTGGAACAAAATTTTAGAGACCCAGTGTGGATCAGTAGTAGTGTGACCCCACAAGGACCAAAATTACAGTGGCTCATCGTGGAACAACGACTTACTTCCATGAGTTGATCGATAATTGAACAACTTTTTGTGGATCAGTTGTGGACCATCTCAATGGAATTAGATGATATATCTTAAGACTAATCATCTATATTCCTGATCTCGATCTCTAAGTTGTATACCTATTGTGAGCTATGTATTTTTCTTTGTGCTTCATTATTTAGATCATGCTTGTGATATTACCTTTGTGGTATATCTTGTGATGTTTTCTTTTGTGGATAACTGAGAGAACTTCATGGGTCTCGAGGTACCCTATTTAGTATTGTTATAATCACCCCTGCACGGGCTTCTCCCGCACCTTGGTGTGTCTTGTGTAGACGACAAGAAACTAGGATGAGAGTTGAGGGAGCAAGGACTAGACGGTACATGGAGGAGACGGGCTGACGTGGAGTGATGTGGAGATGATCTGTACCTACCCTTCTCGTAGGATCTTTAGTGGATGTTCCTGGAGCTATATTCTCTTTTCAATTGTACTTTTATTTTTCAGTTGGGCTTTTATTCTGGACCGTTTACTTCCATTACAAATTTTACTACAAAAGTTTAAATTGTGGTTGTTTCTTGTTTTTTTCTTCGATTGTGTGTTTGTACATGTTTAAAGGAAATTCCTTTCCATTATAGGGATACACATTTTTATTGATAGTCACCAAACCCTGGCCTATGGAAGGCGGGCTTGAGGTTGTCACGACATGGGCCCTGGGGGATGGGTCATGAAAAAAGGGTATCAGAGGAGTCGATTCGACCGAAAACTAGGACTGTGATCTTTCTAATGGAGAAATAGTGTTATGTGTTTTGGTGTGGTTTTTAGTTCATGGAGTCTAGTGTTGGTGCGGTGAATGAAATATCCATACACTATGACCCTGAATTCCAATTTCTAACTCAGTGCACGAAAACAGTGATTTCATGTGTTTTGGAAATGTTTTATTTTTGATCACTTTGATTCAGCTCACTAGGTATAACTAATTTACTGTGGAGCACCTATTACCTTTCTAGATGATTCCACATAGATAGAAAGCCATGATTCGAGTGAGATTTTGTGGTGACGGCCTACCGAGGGATGATTCTTTGTTGTAGGGACCTCTTATGGTGATAGCACCATCGGGTGGTGTACCAGTAGCACCACTACCTATTGGGAAGCCATTGACCCCATCCCCACATGCAGATTTGTCACGCCGACTGAGCGTTTTTCATGAGTTTCATCAGCAGAGGCCTCTGAGGTTCTCAGGTGAGATGGATCCGCAGGTAGCTAAGGACTGGCTAGAGGCTATGGCCAGAATGTTTCGCCTGGTTTTGACACCAACTAACCAGATGGTTATCATAGTTTGTAGTCTATTATAGTGTACAATAGGGATATGGTGAATCCTGACACTTTAGGTACATGATGAGGCGAACCTCACCTGGGAAAATTTTGAGGGACTGCTAAGCCAGAGTCAGAGGTTCGAGAAGGGAGGTCCTCATGCCACATGTAGACATGGTATAAGAGGAGGCTGTGTAGCAGGTGGTGGGTGGCGATTTGTGTTTCTACCACCACCACCTCTAGGTGGTCCACCCCGACCATAGGGAGCTAGTGGAATGGGACGAGCATACCTCCAGGTATTTGGGGCCTATGACAACAGTGATCTAGAGATGATTTAAGGTACGATATTTATCTAATCCACCTTAGTTGTAGTACTTATATACATAGGTGACAGCCACTCTTTCATTTCCATGGCCCACGTTCAAATCTCAGATATTCTGGTGGAGCCGTTGGCATGAACCTTGCAATTGGAGATTCCTACGGGAAGAAGATTCGACGATTACACATTGGTGCTGGTAGTGTGAGATTACTATGGAAGAAAAGGGCTTCTTATGGGATATTATAATAGAGATGTCAAGTCCTTAGAACATCATCATCGGTATGTACTGGTTATCTACAGTCCATTTTCAGATTGAATACATTATGCACAAAGTGAAATGTGTCCACAAGGATGGGACCATGTTTTCTTACACAAGTGAGATGGGACCCTTTGCAGCACAAGGTGGAATTTCCCGAAGGAGGGTGTTGCTGATTGGACATCTATTGGCTAGAATAACCCTCAGAGTAGTTGATGTTGAGAGTCCAAGCTATCCTGTAGTGGTGGACCAATATACTAATGTATTCCCTGATGATGTTCCAGGACTAACTCCTCATAGAGAGGTGGAATTTTACATTGACCTGTAACCCTGGACGACACCTATTTCTACACCAGCATATCAGATGGATCCACAGAGCTTTGTGAGTTACGGGTATAGTTGGAGGACTTGTAGAGGAAGGGGTTCATAAGGCACGGTGTTTTTCCAGGGGCAACCCCAATTTTTTTCCCCAAGAAGGCAGATGGGAGTTTGAGGTTCTGTGTAGATTATCGGTGCCAGATCAAGGTGACCATGAAGAAAAAGTATCCACTTATGAGGATTGATGATCTGTTCGATCAGCAGAAGGGAGTTCATTGGTTTTCAAAGATAGACCTCAGATCAGGCTATCATCAGCTCATGGTACGAGATGAGGATGTGCAGAAGATGGCCTTCAGATGTTGGTATAGCCACTAGGAGTTCTTGATTATTCCATTAGGAATGACCAATGCCCCTATAGTGTTCATGGGACTCATGAACAAGATCTTCCAGAAATACCTCAATCGCTTCATAATGTTATTCATTGACAACATCTTGGTGTACTCAGCGACGGAGGAGGAGCACGCCTATCATCTACAGATAGTTCTGGATACACTTCAATAGCCCCATATCTACCGTAAGTTCTCTATGTTCTGGTTCTGGATAAGAGAGGTCCACTTTCTAGAACACATTATCTCATAGGCTAGATTTATAGTGGATCTGGTGAAGATAGATGGTGTGATTTCTTGAGAGCCACCCATGAGTGTGACCGTGGTGCGGAGTTTCCTAAGGTTGGATGGGTACTACCATAGATTCTTAGATTACATTTCTAGAGTTGAGACACCCTTGTGAGAATTAATGAAGAAGGGAAAACCCTTCGTGTGGATAGAGAGATTCCAAAAGAGTTTTCAGGAGATTATTAAGAGACTGACGAGTGCCACCATCTTGAGGCTACCAGTAGAGGGTGTTGGGTATATAGTCTAGAACGTCGCATCAAGGACCTGTCATGGATGTGTCCTGATGAAGGAGCGAGCAGTGATCACTTATGGTTCACGACATCTAAGACAACATGAGTATAACTATTCTACCCATGACTTGGAGTTAGCAGCAATGGTCTTCGCCTTGAAGATGTGGCGACACCACTTGTCGGGAGAACATTTTATAGTATACTATGATCAAAAGATTCTCAGGTATATCTTCTCAAAAATGGACTTAAACTTGAGACAATGATGTTGTCTATAGTTCCTCCAGGACAATGACTTTCAGAAAGTCTACACTTAGGGGAAGTGGAATGTAGTAGCAGGTGCACTCAGTAGGAGGTCTGGTATATAGTTGATGAGAGAGGCAATAGAGTAGCTAGCCATGTTGCAGATATCCTTCGTTGATAGATATGGAGTATTTTACCTCCAGTCTATGAATATCTCTCCCCTACTTCTTTAGCGAGTTCGGGAGGAAAAACTTGGGAACATTGACTACGAGGCTCGATGTTCTTAGATATTCTCAGGACAAGCACTTGATGTATTTTTTAAAGGTGGGGAGAATGTCATCCTCTTTAGAGGATGCACCGTGGTACCAGTGGTGCTATGAGAGGAGGTGTTGAGGGATTTCCATACGTCCCCTCTAGCAATACATCCTGGTTTGGGAAAGATGTACCAAAAAATCTGGCACCAGCACTGGTGGCTAGGGATGATGAAAGTAGTGGCAGAGTTTGTTTCACGATGACTCACTTTTCAGTAAGTGAATACAGAGAATCAAGTTCCAACTGTCTTAGCTCAGCCATTAGAAGTACCGTAGTGGAAGTGGGATAGAATTTCCATTGACGTAGTGACAGGGCTACCATGTACATCTAGTGGCAATGATTCCATTTGGGTGATTGTTGACCGACTCACCATGTCGGCTAACTTCATACCCATCCGAGAGTAGGGATCAGTATAGGGCTTGGGATGCCTCTACGTAAATGAGATTGTATGGATCCATGGGGTACCATCGATGATCGCCTCTGACCATGACTCAAGTGTTACATCCTAATTATGGAAGGGATTAGAGGAGGTGTTTGGGACTCATCTACATTTGATAACCACCTTTCATCCTCAAATGGATGGTCAGATGGAGCATACCATACAAATAGTCGAGTACATGCTTTGTTCTTGGGTCCTAGATTTTGGCTCCTACTGGGAGGACCACTCGCCCTGGTGGAGTTCACATACAACAATATCTATCACTCCACCATCAGTATGGCACCGTTTGGGGCCTTGTATGGTCGACCATGAATATAACCTCTATGCTGAAAAAACCAAGGGGAGTCAGCACTTATGGGTCTAGAGTTGGTATGGGCTACCACTAAGAAGGTGCAGAACATCAATGAGTGGTTGTAGACTGCAAAAAGTAGGAATAATTCTTATACTGAAAAAAGATATATAGATTTGGTGTTCAAGGAGGGAGACTTTTTCTTCCAATGGAACTCACCTTGATTTGGTTTTTGGAGATTTGGTGGGGGCGACAAGCTATATCTGAGGTTCATCGAACCCTTTCCAATTCCCAGCAGAGTTGGTGAGGTGGCGTATTGCTGAGATCTTCCACCATAGATGGATTGGGTTTATGATGTTTTCCACATGTCACAGCTAATAAAGTACATGCATGATCTATCAAACATTATAAACTGGGGAGATATGGACATTGATGATGGGGCTATGTTTATAGAGGTTCTAGTGGATACTGAGGATCGATAGGAGCAGGTCCTTCGTGGATGATCGATACCTCTGGTGTGCATTCATTGGCAACATGGAGACCTTCAAGAGAGAACATGGGAGTGGGTGGATGAGATTCCTGCACAGTATCCCCACTTTTTTCTTTGTCTATGTTGTGGATTTTTGGGAAAAAATCCCTATGTTGGGGAGAATGTAAAATCCCGTATTTTTTTCATGTAATTTTTTAATTAATTACGATTATTACTAGTATGTGAAAATTGACAGCATGTGATTCTGAGGCCTAGTGTTCCCAAAATTAATATCTGTACTTATTTTAAGGTACATTTAGAAAAAAAGTTTGTACCATTTTCCATCTTTTGAACCGGTGCTCAGATTAAAAATTTGAGGTGACCATTTAATCTGTAGTGCTGGGATTCGCAAAAGGGAGGCTTCACTTTAACCATTGTAGGTTGGGTGAAAGAGTTAAATTTTAGGACTTATGAAAGATTAATAAAATAACATGTTATGTTATTTTATTTATATTCTTTTTTATTAGGTGGATAAGTATCGGAGGTGGGACTGGAAACTTGTGAAGCCCTTAATTGGCTTGAATCCTTCTTGCTTGTAACCATACTATGGGAATTTGGGAGGTTCATTAATTAAATAATCCCCATAAATTCTTCAGAACATTAACCACCCCTTCCCCCTATTATTTATATAGAGCATTGAGAGGGGTGTTGGCAGGGATTCACCAAGAGATAAAGCTATAGAAAAGTACCATGATGCCAACCACTTGGAGTACGAGACCAGTTTTAGTGAGCGGTGACAAGCACCACCAAATCACGAACTGACGACAAAAATAAAGGAAGTTTTGTTGATCCTCATCAGTAGGAATATGATTTAGGTAGGGTGATTGTTGTAATGTTCATCCTTTTGAGTTAACTTGTTGACCACCTGATACGGTGCAAATGTAGAGGGCATGGGCCAAACAAACAAGACCCGGGCCCTCTGCCTCTTTGGTATTGGTCTTATTTTTTTGGAACAGTTTTCTATACGAAGCAGCAGGATGAAACTGGAGGACACGCAGTAAAGACAGTGACCCGAGAGCCTCATGGGTGCTGAAGAAACAAAAAATAAACCAATATAGTGAATTTTGTGGCCCACAAAAGAAACTACCAGTGCACCATGTAAGCGGTAGTCAGCGGTGGCCAGAGAAGATCCGTGTCGACCAGTCGCAGGTGGTGGGAAGGGGTGCGCCGTGACGGCTGACTTGAGCCGGCCGTGTAGGACAATGGTGCTAACCGTAGGCACCACCAGTGGTAGAAACTGCCAATAGTAGGTTGTTGAAGGAGGGTGCGGTGTTTCCCAACATCGTACCACATTGGCCAAAGTTGGTGGGCCAAACGGTTGACCATTTCATGCGATGGGGCATCGTCCCACTTGCTGGGTGAAACGACCCCACAACTGTGGGGACAACATAGAGGGTGGACGAACTTCTGGATGACTAGGTTAGAGGCGGGCTTGCCGAGCGGGCCAAACCTACCAGTGGGCCAGGTCGGACCTACACCCTAGCAGGCTAGCGCGGGTGGGTTGAGACCAAACCAGTGGGCCAGGCCAACCGTGACCCAAGCCCGCGAACCAATGGTCCGACCCCGACATGCCAGACATAGGGAAATGGGCTGGCCCTTAATGTGTCAGACCTAGGTAGGATCTGGTAGACCCCAGGAACCATTGTGTCAGGTCGGTCAGACCAAGTCAGACTAGGCCTAGACCTAACTGGCCCCCGAATAAACAAATTCTCATAACTGACGAACTAGGAGTCTGTTTGAAATGCCTTTAGTGGCGTTGGGACCTGTTTTGGGAAGACTTCCCTTTGGTATATTCTAGAGGGCCTTACTGATCCGGGACAGACTGAGGTGCCATCACCCCCGTTTCATGAAAAGTGGTGTAACTAATAGATCGAGCATCTGATCGATGCGCCGTCTATGGTATAAGGACAATTGTAATAAGGAAGTCCTTTGGAGACACTCTAAGTGAGTTTTGATGGAGTTTGTTGTGTGACCTAGGGTTGGATCGAACTTGAATCCAACTAGGTCCTTTTTACAAAAGTGCATGTGTCTCATAGACCGAGTATCCAATAAATGCGTCGTATGTCACATTGGGACCCCTATGATGGGGTGGAACCTTGGGTATTGTTTTTGTTGGACCTCATACCAGTTGAAATACGACTGCTGGATTGAGGAGTGGTTTTCCTATAATCAAGGGTGCTATGAGCATAAACCCTCTGGATGGCTATCTTTGAAGAAGATACACTATGTGGATCAACATCATAGAGACCCTCTATGGATCATCATATTAGCTACCTGATGATGACCAATTTTAGAGAGGCCCATCAAGGAGAAGCACCTAGTGATCCTGAGTGGATCAATATCTAGGGACCCTGGGTGGCTCAGAATAGAGCATCCCTGTGTGGATCACCATTCCAACGACCCTGTGTGAATCAGCATTTCAGCGACCCTATGTGGATCAACATTTTAGCAACCCTGTGTGGATTAATAGTAGTGTGACCCGATGAGGACCATCTTTACAGTGAACCTTCATGGAATAGAAACTTACGCCCAAGAGTGGAAAAAAATAGAAGAAGTTTCGTATGGATTAGTTGTGGAACTTCTATATGGAATAAGATGATATAGCTTAATAAAAATCACCAATATTCATGATCTCTGAGTTGTATACTTGGTGTGATCTGTCTATTTTGCTTTGTGATTCATGATTTAGATCATTCTTGTGATATTAAATTTGAGGTATATCATGTTATGTTTTCCTTTGGGGATCACTGAGAGACCTTCAGGGGTCTTGGAGTTCCCAACTAGGTATTGTTATACTCAGTCCAGCATGGGCTTTGCCCGAAAAATGTTGATTTTTGTGTAGACAATAAGCTGCTGGGAAATGACTTATGGGAGCCAGGACCAGGTGGTTCACGGAAGTGACGGGATGATGTGGAGTGCTGTGAAGAAAATATGTAACCATATTTCAGGTATGATCCTTGGATGAAAATCCAGGAGCTGTTTTCTCTTTTTAGTTGAACTTGTACTTTTTAGTTGGGCTTATATTCTGAAACCTTTACATTCAGTACACTTTCTACTATAGCAGTTTACTTTGTTGCTGTTTCAGGTTGTGTTCTTGAATTTTATGTTTGAATAGGTTTAAAGGAAATGCATTCCCATTATAGGGATACACCTTTTTAGTGATAGTCTTCACCCCTGGCCTATAGGAGACGATATTGGGGTAGTCATGGAACGAGCCCTAGGGGACGGTTCATTACATTTTTATTTATCCTTATAGAGTTGATAAGTTATAAATAATTAAATTCTATTGTTAGGAACTTGTATTTAGGGTATGATCATGAATACAATTACTTTTTACCACTATTGATGAGAGAAAACTCATTGTGGGGGTAAATTTCAACTTTCATATAGATTCTGAGGAATAACTATTAAATTATAATTAAAGAAAGAAAGAATATGAAAAAAGAACATGACTAAGAAAAATGTTTTATTTTCTCTACATGAGTGATTCCAGAGGAATTTCTTTTTTAGATAAGAATTAGTTTTATTTTCTTGGTTGTAAATAAAGTTTATTATTTAAAAAAAATATTTTAAATCCATATTGAGATGATTTTCTTTGTTTGAGGACAAGAAATTGTTCATGTGTTAGGAAATTTGAAAATCTGAATTCACATACATATTTTGGATACATTTATTTAATGTTTAGTCATTCATTATTCGATAATAAACTGGGTTTTGATTTGTTTTTATAGGGAATAGGTACTCAATATTCAATGAAGGAGATACTATAATAACTAAATATTTGGACATTAAACATCATGAATCTGATGTACACAACATGTATCACTCGAGCAAAGAAGCTAAAAGTTGAAGGATATCTTGTGAATCCCATGTACCAGACATGGACCATGAATATGATGTGATTCTCATTTACACACCATTCAAGACTAAAATATGGAACCTGATGAAGATACATGATGTGAACTCACTGAATGATATGCAAAGTGTTAGTTTTGAATGTAGAAAAAGAGTGATTAACTGGGTGATATATTAAAATTTATTTTAATAATTGTTTTCCAAAACCAAAAGTGAGGATCTTACATGCCAAATTTATAATTAATTTATTTAATATCTGATGAAATAAATACCTCATCTTAGGAACTGTCTCCATTGGTGAATGTTTATCTTCTTAAAAGACCCTTTCAGGTTACCATTTTTCACTATGAGGATCCAAGGGTGAAATCATTATATAGGTGATCCACATGTGCTCTTATGATCTATGAGAAACACCACTCGATATCTGGGTTCTAGTGTGTGGAGTCAAATGTCTCGCATTGTTCATTCTTGATCACTCATTCATTGTCCTTGAAGAAATCTCTCTTGCACTCATTTTTCATGAATGTGAGATAAAAGGAAGAGTAGAGAGAGAATATGTTGTGCTCAATAATTCTCTATTATCAATTTGGTATACCCTACAAAATTTATTTAAAATCTATTTATAAATTTAGGATTTAAGATAAAATATTATTTAATTGCATACTATCCATTAAATATCATTTATAACCTTTAATAAACCATATTCCACATATTAGCAATTATTATTATTGTAATTTTTTGGCATCCACCAACTTTCTCAACAACAAACATTATGTAAAATTGTTTTTAGTTAATATTTATCACCAAACTCAGTCATGGTCTATTCGAACTTTGCATGCATTTATTAAATAATTGAATTAATATTTTATTCATAAATAAATTCATTATTTAAAATCTAGAGAATAAATATTTATTAAAATATTCAATAAATAAAATAAATATTTTATTCACAATCCAACCAAAATATATAAATTTAATTTATGGGATAAATATAATGTGAATAAAATTATTCCTAGAACATGAGAATAATATTTATTGAATTAATTATACTCAACTAGAATTTAATTGACATGAATGGAAAAACTTAGTGTGTGACTTTCTAGGATTAATATTCATTAGCATTAGCTGGTATATCCTAATGTCCAACACTACTTTATAACATAGGTTCAAGGAACCCAAGAGAAAGAACTTAATGTCACAACATTGACAACCACATACAAACGATCACTATGCAATATAATCAATTTTTCACAAATATCTCATCAAGAAGGTTTCACATCCATGTCACCAAACTTTATGATTAATTTGTATTTATTTGACTATTTAAATTAACATGTCATTACACCATGGAAATGTAATTTAATTCGACATATCGACTCCAATCAAAGGTAAAAGAAATCAGCTTCTATAAAAATGGAAGGGATAAATCCTTCCTAGACATATTTATTAATGAAATTTAACTCTTTAAACACTAATGTACCTAACTAAAACATGAACTATTATGATAATAGTTAATCAAATACATATATGTATGTGAGCTGTAACATGTATTAATAATAGTCATACAGTTTGTGGACCATCACACACTCCAAAAGATAAGAATATACGATGACACAAAAAAATGAATAATTCCTATTGGTGTGTATGTTCTCATAACCTCGTGTCTTGGAGATTACCGAGTGCGAACTTATTTAGAACAAGCCTCAACTTCCTATGAGTACTTTCACCAGACAGTCTATGTACTATATGTCCCATCATAGTACGTTGTCAAACCGAAGAACATTATTTGAGAATAATGTCATAAAACATAAAGGTTCTCAACATAGTGGAGAACATATATAACCTTATTAGTGAAACATCTACTCTACTACAATATTACTTTAGAGTCAATAAGAACAAAAAACAACATTTAATATGGTGTTTTTTTAAAATTCATTAAATCGAATATTTCTGTAATCAATATACAAATAGTTGGACCTAGGAGAAAAACACAAATAACTCCCAATTGGACTTGGGCTAACTACCTACAACCTTTATTTTACTATAACTCACATTATAGTCAAGTTTCTTCTAAGGCAAAGCTTTAGTAAAGGGGTTGACCGTGTTTTCTTCCATAGAAATACTCCTTAATAAAACTTCACCTCTCAAAGAAAATCTCCCAAGAGATAATATTTCTTGAGCATGTGCTTCATCTATTGACGTGACCTTATCTCTTTTGCAAGATCCACCACTATAGTATTCACACAATAGAGTGTGATATTATCATTTCTATGAAAAATGACATCAAGATCTTGGCTGATTTTTTGCATCCATACCACTTCATTATCTACCTCATTAGCCACAATATACATAGATGCCACTGTAGAATCTACAACCATAACCTTATTTGAGATCTTATAGCTCACAACACCTCCACTAAAAGTAAGGATGTATCCCATTTGTGTCTTCATGTCATCTTTTTCAGTTTGGAAATAAGAATCAATATATCCTCGGATTACTAGTTTCCTATCTCCTCCATAAACATGGAACATATCCTTTGTATAACTTGGATACTTAAGTATAGTCTTGACTATCTTCCAATATCAGGGACCAGGATCATCTTGATATCTTCCTAACTCACATAATGTGTGTGTGAAATCTATCCTACCTAAAGAGGCCTTAACAAATTATTTGTAACCACACACATGTACATAAGACATCACATGTTTCTTTCAATTCCATAATTGGTATGGTATACCATCTTTTTCTTTAGTTGTCACTCTGTGTAGTATGTATGTTGCTGTTTATACTGCGTATCACCAGAAGGATAACAGATGACTCATATGACTCATCATTGATCTCACCATGTTCAACAAGGTGTTGTTACTCCGTTCACTTATAAACTTCCACTAAGGTGTATAAGGAAAAGTGAGTTGAGATAAAATAGTTAAATCCTATAGATAATCAATGATGTTTAGATTAGTATATTCACCACCATGGTCTAAGCGATGTTTCTTAATCATCATACTAAGATGGTTCTCAACATAATTCATGTATTCACCGATTTTTTCAAAAGAATATGACGTAAACCTCATTAAATAGACATATCCATATCTACTAAAATAATCAGTAAAATTTAAGAAGTTTTATTACAAACCACTTAATTTAATAAAAAATGGTCTACAGACATCTATATAAACTAATTCAAGAATATATTTATCCCTTTAACCTTTCACAGTAAGTGAGGATTTGGTCATTTTTTTGGGTAAACATGTGTGACATAAAAAAGTGGTTTTAGTTCCAAAGAATCTAAATTTCCATCTGGATATAATTTAGTCAATCACTTTTCATTTACATGACCCAACTGGTGATGCCAATGTTGGTTTTGGTATGAGTCTTGGGAAGTAACTTTGTTATCAATTTCCATTATATAGTTCCTATAATCAAACCCATAATGAACATTATTTAAACATTCCTTACCATAAAAAACTATTTTTATAAGAGGAGAAGAATTTATACAAAAATTTGAAAATAAATCCATCCATATCAAATCTAGATACGGAAATAATGTTTTTAGTAACTAAAGGAATATAATTACAAAACATTACAATGAAGTTCATTTCTATTGGTAATGTGGTGAAGTTGTCCCCAATATCTACAATAACAAGTTTATCTCTATGAGATGATCGAAGATATACCTATTATCATTAAATATTTGTAAATCTACATGGTTCCTATATTTAAATATATTTTTTATCACCATTAGATGTACCTAATACCCAATTTTATCAGATAAATTGTAATAGATAAGAAATGAACTCAAATCATCCTACAACTTCGTTGGCTGGGTTCCATTTTTTCTAGTGGAACTTCTTTATATTTGTAAAACAGAAATAATATTATTCATTTGTGTTCCACTTGATATTCATATTCTTGGAAGGGAATGAATAATATTTGGGACAAAATCTCTTCACTATCCCTTTATGTTTGTTCACCAAAAGGATGGATTATTATTTACAGATTTTATCCTTGTCTACTTGGTGAAGGAGAGTAAGAATATCTGGACAAGACTTCTCAATGATGTTCATATTTAAATTCTCAACAAAACTATAGAATATCCGAGGGAATTAATCTAGAAATAAGTTAATGCCCAGTTAATAAGGGAGTTTAAATCCTAGATCCTCTAAGAGATCAATGTAGACAATGATATTGACTATGTGATCCTAGCAGGGGAACCTTGTACAATCTTTCTCTGATAGAGCACCTTGGAAATATCAAATTGTGTTTATCTATCTCTCTCAGATTGAAGACCCCAAAGGATCTCATTCATTCTATACATTTCCATGTTTTCATGAAACTTCTTTAGTTCACTAGACATCGATGAAAGCATTAAACATTGAACACTAACCACGCCGCTAAATTGTTTTCATAAACAATGGAATCTTCATAACTTTCATCTTTGGAAGGAGGATTAGGCCTTGATAATTCTAGAACGTAACATTTCTATTCAGGGTGTAGCACAACCAAAAGGCATCTAAACCACTCCTAAAAGTTACTACCTATTAGGAGAGTATCTTTCACCAATATTAATCGTATGGATAACATGGATGATGAAAATGTAATTTTATCCTACACATAAAAAGAGTATATTATTAATATATTTCATGATTAAAAAATAAGTGAGATATAATAAATTAAAATATTTTTCTTTATTTTTTTATTAATTCTTCCACTATATTATAAACACTCAGTATTGCTCACCCTTGAAATATTATTGTCTTTTTTCTTGAACATTCAAGTAGAAATGATCCCCATTTCATTTCTTAATGATTCAGACTTTGTATATGAAAACCATAACAATTTAATTAGGTATTCTATATTTCATATTGCAGAATTGCATCTACATGATTTGTTGAGTATATTCCTCTATCCTGAAATCTGGAAATGAATTTCCTCAACAATTTCCTTAAATTTTTATTGAACGTAATTTATTCATTAAACTCAATAAAAGATCAATTTGCTCAGCCCAAGTCTCTTATAAGTAATTCTTGATAAAAGTAAGTGTCTAGAATTTGGCCATGTACTACACTTAGTTCTATGGTTTCATTCCGAATCAATTAATGGAAGGATAAGTCTATCATAATATTTAATTGGTGAATTTTAATTTATTATGAATAAATTTTATCTTGTATTATATGTTTCACATGTTGTTAATATTAATTGGATATTAATTAACTAATTGACCATATTAGATAAAAATTTCTATATTATTCATTTATTTAATTTCATTATTTTTCACATTAATTCATTTATTCATGTGATCATGAACCTGCATCAAAAAAGTAACAAATTTCATAGAAAAAAATAAATTATTAATTAAATGACATGTTAATGAGGTTTATCTATCTATTTATTTAATCAGCAAACACTAAATCAAACTTTGACCAATGGGAAATGAATCCTATATCCTGTCTTGGAAGGACTTACAACATTCATCCAGTCTACCTATGTATCACCTGGGTTGGCATCATTATGGTTAAATATTTAACTTCCCCCACATGACTTGTGATTATACATTAATTAAAAATATTCATTACTCATAGTAAGGTTATGGGAAACAAAGGATTGGTTATAGGGGATTATATAAATATCCTTGAACATGTAGGTCTAACATAATAATTTAGGGAGGGATTACTCACATGAATCATTTAATTTAATATTAAATAATTTCAAACTAATGAAATTTATTAAATTAAAACATCCAACACATGCACATGTTTTGGTCAAGCTCATGGATGATCATACATGAAATGAATACAAAAAATTAAACAACTAACATTAATTTCTTTACTCGTTCTTTTATTATTTATGATCGACATGATTATATTAATTAAATAATTAATATATAATAAATAAATTAAATTTCATCTAATGATCATATGATCTTATTTAAAGATACCCATCTTTAATATAATTCATGGAAAATAAACAGTTAAACCAATACTGACATATTAATTAAAATAAATTAATTTAGAGTTTAAAATTCATTAAACCCATTATTAAATTCTCAAACACACAATAGTGTGCCAGTCAATAAAATAATTTTTTAATGGTGAATTGTTAAATTTAATGTAATTTTAATTTTGTCCATTAATGGTAGACTACATCGTGTGTACATGAAACTACATGCCATGTACCGCATTTTCTATATAACCAAGACACACACTTAAGGATTTACGGTGTTAACTTGGTCGAACAACATTGTGTGTACATTCTAGATACACGCCATGTATACCATTGTTGTGTTTTAGGTTAGCCCGGTAAACATTTGATGTGTAGTAAAAGCATCGCATGTAATTAATTTCATAGAGAATCGACATACAATGCCCATGCGTAAATGAAATCTGCTCTATCCACACACCACATAACCTAATTTTATTAGAAAATTATTTGTAACTTCCGAATGGAATATTAAGTAATTATTCATTTTTTCTTGAACCTCTAAGAAAACGAAAAACTGAATGAACATGATTAATATGTCGATGACATGTTAATTCAAATTAGATTTATGATTGAATAACATGAAATGAAAATCCGACCACAATTTTTCATATATCAACATTAAAATAAATAATTATAAAGTTAACCATTATTTCTATGATATCATTTTTTGGTTCCGGGAAAAGAAGAAGCATGGAGAGGTGAATGGTATATTAAAATTTATTTTAATAATCATTTCCAAAAACCAAGATCTAGGATCATGAATGTCAAATTGATAATTAATTTATTTAATATCTGAAGAAATAAATACATGTGATTAGGAATATTCTTCGTTGGTGAATATTTATCATCTGAAAAGACCCATTCGAATTACCATCGTTGAACTCTTAGGAACCAAGGATAGAATCCATCTAGAGACGATCCAAATATTCTCATATGAAATTTGAGTAACACCATTCTATCTCTATGTGCTAGTATGGCGAGTCGAATTTCTTATGTTGTTAATTATTTATCTCTCATTCTTTGGTCTTGATGAAATATCTCTTCCACTTCTTATTCTTGAGAGTGAGAGAGAAGGGGGAGTTTATAGAGAATTTTGTGTGTGTAAAAATTCTCTATTCAAAATTTTATATATTTTACACAATAGAAATAACTGTCTATTTATAGAGTTACGGTTTAAGTTAAAATATTATTTAATTTCATATAGAACATTAAATAAAATTTATAAACTTTAGTAAACCTCATTCCACATAATAACAATTATTATTATTTTATTAATCACACCAATATTCATAATAAAAAATATTATGTAATAGTATTGTTAATTAACAAATTCCACCAGACTTGATCTTGGTATATTCGAACCCCTATAGAATTTATTGAATAACCATATAAATATTTTATTCCTAAATAAATATTTTATTCAAAATCTAGAAATTGTTTTTTTAAAATATTTAATAAATAAAATAAATATTTTATTTACAAGCGAGAGAAGATATATTTATTCTCTTTTTGCAATCAATATATCTAGAAAAAAATATTCCCCAAACATCATAATAACATTTACTCCCTCAATTTAACTCAAATAGAATTTAATCAAGATCAACAGAAACACGTAGTGTGTAATCCTTTAGAATTAGTTTTTATGGAATTATGTGGGCTATCATAAAGTCCAATATTACTATTTAGAAACTAGTCATAGAACCCAAGAGAAATTACTTAATGTTACAATGTCAACAACCACATATAAATGCTCACTGTGTAATATAATTCCTTTGGTAAAATATCTCGTCAAGTAGGTTTCACATCTAATTAATCAACCTATATGCATGATATGTCTTTCAATGAATGTCTAAAATAAACACATCATTACATCATGGCCATGTATTTTAATGTGGTAGTTCTATTCGAATCAAATAGCTGAGATATCTTCTTTCACAAATATGGAAGAGATTAATCCTTCCTTGACTTATTTATTAATGAAATGTCAGTCATGGCATACCAAACATATCCAAATTCAAAATATACTATTATCATCATGTTTTACAAAATACCTCTAAGTATGCGAGTTATAATATGCATCACTAATAATAGAAAATTCTAAGGTGCATCACACATGCTCTTATATAGGAATATATGATGACACCAAAACATTATGAATTTCTACTGGTGGGTTTGTTCTCATAATCTCTCATATTAGAGATTACCAAGAGAGAAGATAATGAGAAAAATCCTAATCAACTTATGGTCACTAACACATAAAATTCTATGAACTATTTTTCCCATAAGAGTATGTTATGTGACTATAAAACATTATTTGAGAATATCATCAAAGAACATCAAGGTTATCATCATAGCAGGGAACTAATATGACCTTATGAATGAAACATATACTCTAGGATATTATTAATTTAGAGTTATGTAAAAATAATGTAAAAAAATGTTTTATTAACATTAAATACATAAAATAATCATGTAGTCGAAGTAAAAATAGTTGGTACTAGGACACCATCTCCAACCCAAAGTTCAAATTCTAAATCATGTCTAAGATAAAAGTCCAAAAATCCTCAAGATCCAATATTTTGAAAGAATTTTTTGGATATAAAGTACATTATGTGAATGCAAGTTAACCATCATGAATGTATCAATGTATATGTTACTTAAATAAGTTACATGATGTGAATAATCTACATGTCATAAAACACTCAAATCTATAAATATTCTAGTGACCCAAACACATTTAGATTTGGATTTCACAAAAACCTTTTTTGTCATCTATGTTTTTATTACCTTTTCATTAAAACATAATTTATTTTCTTTATTTTTCCAATTTAACCATTATTTTTCTACTTCTTTACATTATCATACATTCAATTTCACATTTTATACTCCCAAAATCAAGTTTAAATTATTTTTTTTTACAACTTCATACATTGTTTTTTCTTCATTGTTTCTTCATTAATGTTAGAATTTTATGGGTTTTATAAGGTTTAAATCATGGATTTAATTGACTTTAGTAATTTAATTATTATATAAATCATGTTTCAGGTTTCTCTATTTTTGTTTAATATAATCATGTAAATATATTCAGATATGGTTTAGGGTTTAATAGTTTGGTTGGATTTAAATATATTGATTCTCTAAATCTAATATAGGTAACCATATACCTTGTAATTGGGTTAAAAAAATTGATAATTCCATTCATTTTCATGACCAGCAGAATTGTTTATCTAATTGGTTAGAACAAAACCAATTGGTGACCTTTTCACCACATTGAACCCTATTCCATGTATATTTTCCAAGCTAGATTTAGTATTACTCTTTTGTAAAACCATGATTTTGAAAATGACCCTACATTTTAATATGAATTAAAACCAAATAAAAGTAGTTTTAGTAAAACCAAAAACAAATAGTGATCATGTAATGTTTTCCCAAAAGCTTCTTACCTCTAGGTTTATGACCTACCAGCTGTCTCTATAGGTTTGACCCTACGTTGTCACTATGCTACACCTTTGCAGCAAATTGTTGTTTATAAAATATAAATATTTTTTTATTAATTCCCATGTATAATTAATGACACAGTGTAAGTTTTCCTGGTGTAAATACCATTAATTAATTATAAATAAAATTAAAAGGATGAAATTTTTATTTCAATACCGCTTTCCTAAATTTATTGAATTACATTAATGTTAAGATAGAGAATAATATATAGAATACATGATTTATTACATTCTATTTCATAATCATAATTTCATCCTTTGGTTGTGCTAATATCTATATTCACATCATCTCTTACTCCATGAAATGAATAGTCATGATTAAGTTTTCATGTTTAAAGTTCTAAAATGATGTTTTGACAGATCATAAGAACTATAAATGAATTACTAGTCATTAAAAATAACTCTATATATTTAGCAAAATGAAAAAATTTAGAAAAATTTATCAAATATGGATAAATATTCATATGATGAAATAATAAATTAATCTCGAAAAAATTCAAAATAACACACAATATTCTTATTAATCCAATCAATAAGTAGTTAACCAAAAGGATAAACAAAATATGTTTTACTATGATTGAGACCCAAATATTATAATTATTTCATCTCATATCTTTTGATGATCAATATTTAAATTACATTGAAATAATTTTAATCGTTTATAATTTATCGTACAAAAAATGCATATTCCTTGATCGAATATTCTCCATAAAATTATAATCATTTACCAAAATAAAGTAACAATAAAAAAATTATACTTCAAGAATACTATTCAACCATTCTTCCTTATATATTCTCCAATATTATCCAAAAATATTTCTTTTAGAAGTTCAGTTCATCCTTTTACTAATAGATGATCATAGGTTGGTTCAAAATGTAAAATGTGATGTGTTTATTCCATAAATTTATATAGAATCTAAGTATAGAGAGTTCATTAATGACCAGAACTACATGAAATTTCAGTAAAAGACAAAATAACATTTTTATGGGGCACATTCATAATGAAATTAACATGTAATCCTTAATTTCCATTTTTACCAAGAGTTCACATAGAAAAATATTTTTATTGTAACTAAGGTCTCTTATATCTTGCACCATTGAAAAACAATGTTTTAAGTCACCAATGAATCAAAAAAAATTATTTTAGGGTTGATGATTAAACTCTAAGCATACCATTAATGCCTTTTAAAATCTTCCTCAAAATTAGAAATGGAATATTAATCCTTATACTCGAACTCAAGGAATTTATTCCACATTTTTTCCATTCAAAACAAGGGAAGTAATTACTATAAAATAACATCTTAAACAAATCTCATTCTAATGAGTTAGTTCATTCCACTTTAATCACATTCTTAATAATACAATATCATTTATCAACTTCACATTCCAAGTGATAAATTACTTGGATAAATTTCTTATGTTCCAAGCACTAAATAATGGAAAATATATTCTACTTCATATTATCCTTTACTCAACAATCAATCAATTAGAATAACCAAATAAGGAGGGTGGACATTGTCACATAAAAGATTCAGTGTCATGTTTTTCCATCAATGGTTTGTTCAAAAGATGAATATGATTTTAATTATTTATCACAACATGAGAGAGTTGAGTGAGTATAGTCATATGACATTGCATCCCAACTCCAAAACCAATAGGTATATCATGATGATTGGTATTATATTGTTAATGAAATTCGTTGTTCATATTATTTATTCATGTCAGAACTATTGACAAAAGTAAATAACATAGTATAAGAATCAAGATATAAAAATATTATTAAAAAAATAATATATACATGAAATCAATTCTAAATATTCCTTAACTTTTGACATCTTATTATCAATATATGAACACTTATGTATACTCTAGTTAATTATGGGCCATCCTCTATAGAAATACTTCATAATAGTTCATAAATAAAATATAAATTATCCCAATAATATCCATTATGAGTGTAAATCCATATGTGTAGTATTAATCCCCACTCACCATGTGATGATGATGATTTAGTTAAAAACTAGTCCACTGCTTTTGAATTTATTACAACTAGGTGAATATATTCCATAACCAACTCCAATTTCTTTTACAAATACCTGGATGTATTTTATAGGTAAACCCATAATGTTTAATTTACTGCAACATTATGATATTATCAATTACTTATACTTATCCTTAGGGTTATCACTAATGTTTTCTAAACCGAATATAAAACTATTAACTACACCTTTATATAATAACATCTATAGAAAAATATAATTTTCTTACAAAAATATTAAATCCTATTAGATGAATACGCAATATGTGACATTTGGATCCACATAAGAACCATTACGGTTTAATTTCATTAGATATTAGATAAAAAATATTCTTATTCTATGAATGATATTCAAAATATCCCAAAATGATCTTATAAAATAATACTCTTCTTACACATACCATACTAATTTTTTGTCAAGACCCGAGGAAAGAAAATATTAGAAAGGATGACCTCAGATTCCCAATAGGGGAAAATATAGAAGATATCAATCGATGATCATATGGAATCATAAAATAATAAATATAGTGTGAGATTATGATCATAACTTATAGTTTCCATACCCAATTTTCCATTGACCATAATCTTAAAAAATGTTAAAAAATATGAGCATTTGAAAGGCATGATTCATAATATTGATAAATCGTCATTAAACAATCATGGGGCATGAGTTCAAATTATAATTATAAAAACCATATCATAAACTTTTGTCATGGTCATTGGTATAAAAACCATATCATATGTCAATGTTAAATATTGAGACCATAATACCATAGTGGATTAATCATTAATATATGTTTCCCAAATCATAATGGATTAGAAATAACCTATTTTTTCTTGATATCATATTTGATCTTGAATCACCACTTAATTTCCATAGTAGAAAAGGAATCCTTAATTATTTCCCATAATTGATCAAACAAATTAACCCATTTCCCATAATTATACATTGTGATATAAAAATTTGTCCAATTAATTAGAGATCTATATAATTTGTGTCCCAACCACTACATAATTAAAACCATACATAAATGTTCCCTGAGATCATAGAAAATACATCATATCATCTTAACATAACCTGTGGAAAGGAAAGAGGTTGCAAAAACATTTCATCATTTCATAATATCATATCCCATGGATAGAGAATATGTTTCATAGAAATATAATAATCATAAACATAAACCATATGGAGATTTAATATGTAATATATCATTGGAATATATTCCTTTTAAATCACTATTAACATCAAAGGATGTTATAATAGATAAAACTTCTAATAAAATAACACTAGAATATTTTTTAAGGAAAATACCCTTTTTATATTGTAACAACTGATTAAAAATGTAAATATTTATAAAATATTATAGAAAAAAATTATTTGAAAATAACCTCAGAAAATTTTAATGTATTCTTAAAATATATGAGTATTCATGATGGAATGAAATTCAATTCATTCCATGTTTGTTAAATCAAATATCCATTTCACGTTTTTGATCAAAATTTAAAATTACCTCATTCAAAAATTTAAGATAATATTACATTGAATTAAATTTATAAAACTTCAATAATGTTTAATAATATATTGAAATATACATAAGATAATATTAAAACATTATTGAAATCATGGACGTGGAAGAATGTATTTACCGACTAAAGAGGAAATAATGAATATTTTTCTTAAAAAAATATCTCAAACAATATAAGTACCAAAGAGTCAGAAATGTTACTATTACATGAAAGTTCAATGAATTACCTAATGAGAATAAAATTAAGTGGATTTACTAGATAATGATCATAAAATTATATCATTAAAAACTCAAGCTTTAATTATTTTTATTAAAATTGGATTGAAGCATAAGTCCATAACTGCTTCTGGAAACTTTGAAATCATAATCCTCCAGAATGAATAACTTCAAATGAAACATTATATTTCATGTAAATTTTGATATTCATTATATAATATTTACAATAATAATTATATAAACCTCATATACATAAATATGTGTATAACATCAAGCATGTATGAACAAATCATTATTGAGATGAAGAACCCTTACCGATTTGATAATATCTGAATAAAAACCTCACGAATCATAGAAGATTATATGAATTTTTAATTCACCATAATTAAAAGGAAAATAATAATAAAATAAATTATTGTCTATTATATATATAACTCATTGGATACATGTGGTGAATATTGAATATGTCTCACAAAAATTGAAGTGAAATGAGAAATCCCCTTATCTCATGTTCAACTTTCATCAAAAGAGCTCCAACCACCTGTATACAAATTTAAATTTATTATTATTTCTTACCAAAATAATAAAAATTATTAAAATATAATATATTATCTACTAATGTAATATCAGCGCCCATTTACTAAAAACTCATTATTAAAATCATTGTTATAGGGGGTTAATTGTTTGATTTTCCATGAATGTCATGGTTCTATAGTTTTGATTTTTGAAATTTGATCATTATACCATAATATAAATAATTTTAATAAATATATAATTAAAATAAATATTCAGTATATATATATTTATAATTATCCATAAAATTTAGAGATAGAAAAATGATTTACACTTTTCATGGAGACGGTAGGTCGTACATAGGAATGAACGTTGTTTACAATTTCTAATGAGAAAATAAATAATGATTAATATTATTTTATCATTATAGAATCATAATAATATTATAAACCTACAATCTAAATAATATATTTTTTTTCTAAACATACCATTATAATTTTTATGAAAAACAAATTATACAACTCTGTGTAGACGGTAAGATGAACTTACACAATAGAGATATTTTTAGTTTTTTTAGGATGGAATGGAGGTAGATAATTATTATTCAGTAATCATAATAATAATATAAATATTTAATATACAAAGTTAATTATTTTATAATGTAAACCACATATTTATAATATATAGATGATGAAATAAAATTTATAGTTCTCGATTAAGAGTTATACCTCTATTGATAAACCTCTTTTGGCTACACCATAATCCATTAATGGATAGTATTTTGGAAATACCAGAAGTTATAAAACTAGGGTAATCAATCTGAAAAGGTATTATGGTGGTTCATGGATGATATATATGTATAATAAAATTTAGAGAATATTGAAGAGGTTGTATCATTTTTTAAGGCGGAGGACACACTTAGAATTATATGTATTATTAAATAATATATATATATATATATATCATATACATATAAATTGGTAACAATGAAAGAAAAATAAAAATATAACAAGTGATATACTAAAAAT
Organism: Viscum album; assembly: GCA_963277665.1. Lineage (NCBI taxonomy): Eukaryota > Viridiplantae > Streptophyta > Magnoliopsida > Santalales > Viscaceae > Viscum > Viscum album. The sequence continues at coordinate 50,674,413 of OY728161.1, read as the reverse complement.
AAACCTTGAAATTACATTTAGAAATGATTTTGAAACATTTAAATCTTAAAATTAAAGTTAAACCACATTAAAATTATTTTTACCTTAACACCGATAACTCAAATGTTTTACCATGATAAAAAAATTATATGAAAAAAATAAAATGGGTTTAATATTTTTATTTAATATTATTATTAAATATATAGAAACTATTTCATTGTATTGAATTTGAATAAGTTTTAGAAATTACATTTAACTTATGAATTCAAAACACAAGAAAAAGGGTTTTTAGGAAAATAATTGTTTTAAGATTAAATATCAATTTTCCATATAATGAATTAATTAATAGATTTTAATGAATATTTTTTGTTAAATAATAAAATAAAGATTTATTTTCTTTAGTTTGAAGAAAAAAACGAAATATAATATTTGAACCTTAAAATTAATATAATTTACCCAAAACTAGTTTTGAATTTGAAAAAAATATAAATTATTTTCAGAAAAGTCATTCTTGGGTTCTCAATTTCAAAATAATATATTAAAATAAATTATTTGACTCCTTAATGACAAAAGTGGTAAAACATACTCTTAAAATAGGATAAATTAAAATTTTGGGGTTGTTTTAATGTTTTCCCTATAGTTTAAACCTTGTTTTAACCTATTTTATCTGTTACAAATGTGATAAATTTTTCTAATGTTATTTTTAATAGTTATTAAAAATAAAAGGGTGATATTTATAAACATTTGACCTCCCAATTCCATATATATAATCCATTTTATCAAATTCAATTTCAATAGTTGGAATAAATTAATTTAAAAATAATCCCATAAAATGTGATAAAAACATGTTTGTAGAAAAATGCATTTTGAAGAAAAATATGGTCAAACAATAACTCTATGAATTCTAATAATTTTTATTAGAATATTTGTTAATATATAAAGATATATAATATATTAATTTCATATAATTTATACTTCATTAAGTATTATATTAATTTATTAAAATGGAAAAACATTATGCACTTAAAAACAGTTAATGAGGAATATGTTTCTAAGCATAAAATTTAACTTTTTCTAAAATAAAAAATATTTTTAACTCTTATAGATTTATTTAAAATATTTTTTTTTAAAAAAATTTATAATATATTAATGTAAAACCAAATCAAAAATAGACTATTAAAATCCAATTAATAGATATTATGAAAAGAAATGACAGTTTTACAGAAAATGATATTTTTCACAATTCAATAAAAATTATATATTTTCAAAAAAAAATACCTTGAGTTCATCCTAAATTAATTTTGATACTATTAAATAAAAATTTCATCATTTTTTCAATTTTTCATAATTTTTTTGAAATTAATTATAATATTCACACACAAAACTCCATAAAAATCATTTCTCATTTAAATATATTTGAATTATAATATATATATATATATATATCATTATGTGGTCATTTATATTCATACCACTTATTTAAATGGCTAGGTTATGAAAGTCACCTTTAAATAAAAATATTTTAACAGTATATAAGGGTATGCTTGAAGTTAGTGATTTGTGTAACATAAGATAATAATGATATTAAATTTATTTAAAGAGTAATATAATCATGTGGTGTTATATAGCGATTTTATCATTTTAACAATATAATATTCATGTTATACAATCTTACATAATTTTCTTCAGATTTTTATGACACATGGTATGTGTAGTAGAAAACATAAAAAACTATTCACTACATGTAGTTAAGATTCAAATATTTTTAATCACATAGTTTTATATAACACTCGTGAATATGATGTTAATTAATTTTATAAACCCCATTGTATGAAAATATATCATAAACTAGTGTCTTTTTACTCCAATACATGTGGTTCGAAAATGGGTTTCAATGGAAATATCCAAGAAGAACACATATCGTCAAAATACATAAGAAAAAACTTTACAATAATAATCACTCATGTTACATAAATTCCTAGAAGATATATTTTTCACAAATGTTATTGTTTCGACCATATATAAAGAAAAAAATCCAACAATTAAGTTTATATTAAAAATAAAATGTGTTAAAATGGCATGGATTTTCAGTATTACATAAAACAAATATGAAATAGTTTAAAATCAAATCTAATTTCCAAAATGAATAATAATAGTATTAATACAAAATGATATTATTTAAAAAGAAATAAAATGGTACAAAGGAGGGAGGAACAAAGGATAAAGTATTAATAAGTTATTTTTTTAAAAATATTTATACTTGATAAGATTACCTTCAAATATAATTACAAATACATATATTCTGGTTGGGTATGATTTCTTGAAAATAGTAACCCACAAATTATATTTTAGTGTTAAGAACAATAGATCAATTTTATAATGTATTTCAATTTTCAATCGGCAAAATATATAATGTATTTTCAATGGATTTTGATATGGATTTCAATGCAATTCATTAATATGAAATCCGTCATTTTGTTATAGTGTGAAACACAATTTCACCTTTGTTAGTTTTTTAAAATATTTTCTTTTCAAACTAATTTTTTAGATAAAATTATAAAATATTTATTAATGTAATATTTAATATAAGATTATTATGTTTCACAGATATATATATATATATATATATATAAAATTATTTCTCCTCTCTAATAAAAACAATTTTATTTAAAATTATTAAAAATTAAAATACATTTATAGTCAATAAATAATTTCATTTTTAACATGTAGAATCAATATTATTTTTTGCGTAATAATAAATATTTATTATACTAAAAATATTAAATTTGTTTTTATTTTATATATATTATTATATTTATTAGTATATAAATATATTTAAATTTTTAGGGACATAATTATAAATATAATTTAATTTATAAGTTAGAAAATTAAAAAAAATAAAAAATGTAATTATATTTATATTAAATAAAATTAAAAAATTTGTAGTTGTCAGTTATATTATCGATTGACTTGTAATTTTGTTTACATGATAAATATAACTATAATTATAATTGAAGGTGTGGGATTGTGTAACTGGTAATATCAACCTAGAACTGCATATGAAACATGGGGGAAATCTTGGTGGCGGTTGATTACCATGGTATCAAGCAGTATTATATCCTTGGAGCAATGCAACTATTGTATTGGGATACATCAGAAGTGGTACTATTCATATGAAATGGGATCTCAAGCTACATATTTGGGGATTTGGGCCACATTGTCTTCGGGGAATCAAAGGATAGAGGGATAGAGGTTAGCTTGGCTATCATAGTGTCACACACCTATATGCAGTTAGGTGGTACAATCAGACTAGGAAAATGGTGTAACGTGACCTGGCAAGAAATGTTGTCTATCAAAACACAAGTGTCACTGGAACAATGGCCTGAATGAGTGATGACTATGTTAGATCCTACTATCCGAACCTCTACTCTCTCAGAAATCCAATGTGGGGTGGTCGGGTGACCTGTATTTACACATCAAAGGTAAGAACAAGATGAAAAATATAGACAAGGGAGGGGGGATGATGTGCTGAATAGAGACACCAATTCTCATCTTACAAGGAGGAAGACACAATAATACTAGCTAGCAGGAGAATATGAATATATGAATCTGTTACTCAGTTGGTGGCTAAAAAGAGAGGTGAGTTAGTTGAATCCCATCATCTAGCACTATACCATATATATTGCTGAATTATGATGTGGTGTGACCTAACACGGAGCATCATAAAAACACGATAAGATGGTGCTGTCAGGGTAATGAATGATGTAAAGACTAGTGACTCTGTAATATTCATAACCCCTTATACTGGAATTAGGGTAACTGCCTTTATGGGTATTTTGGAACCATTCAATTGGTCCTTTAGATAATAAAGAAAATGGGACTTAGTGATATTTTTTAATAAAATAGGTCCTACCAGTGGCTATAATTCATTGCAAGGTGGGATTAAGCTTAACCCACAAGGGTGCCTAGGTTTTTGTGTTGTTTTTGTATTGTAATAACCATTACCTGAAGTAGATATAATTATATTTTCAATGTAAGTATATGATCGATATAATAAATACAGTAATATTTATAATATTTTTATATATTTATATTTATTATCTATGTAAATTTATTTATTGTAAATGTAATATATATAATTATATTTATAATATTAAAAATACCCACAAATCCAAAAAAATTAATAATATTATAAATACCTATATAATAAATTCAATTATACATGTAATATTTTTGATAAAAAAATTTATTTCAATGTAAATATAGTTATATTTATTACATATATATAATTAAAAATATATACATTATATATAACACACATACAAATATAAATATATATAAATAAAAACAAACACACACAAAATAATAATTATTATAATAAATATAATTGTAATAAATATTATTATATAAATTTAAATATAAGGAATATGAATAAATTTAAATATAAAAAATAATATTATATATATATATATATTTCAAAAGAATTTATATAGATTTATTCCTAATAGATGACTATCTGATGAAGGTATTCCAGACTATCAATGAAGGTATCCTAAAAGGAAGTAAAAATACTCACGTGAAAGGAAATGAAAATCCAATAAGAGATAAAGGGATATATTTATTCAAGGATTACACCTCTTTCCACTATGAATACTATTAATCATGTCATTTTTCTTTCAAAAAATCTATTGAATTTATTGCAAATATCTCATTACCTCTTAAAATGTAAAACCATGATATTTTAAATAATAAATTACTATAAAACATAATATGTTCAATGACATCTGATATATTCAACACTAAATTTAAAATAATTATGATATAAAATTCCAAGTGTGATCATTATAACAAATTCATAATGTATGATGGTATAAATAGTAGTAACTATGTAAAAAATCAATAAAATATACTGATGAAATTACATTGGGTTTTACGAGCCATCCTTGTGAAGTTCATTTTCCCAATATTGGAATGTAAGTTCCAAAAAAGGGGTTTCCCTATATAAGGCCCAATATAAACTTCAGTAGTTATGGTATGAGCAAATTTAAGTTTGGGAAAAGTTTAAGCTAGTAGAAAATTCCAAGAGATCCATGCAAGAGGAATAACACCTTGCTACCACCACCAGAGCTTATCTTATTTATAGTTATTACATGGAGATCTTGATAGGTGACGTAAGTATAAATTAAATGAAATAAAATTAAATTATATGAAACATTATATTTTAAATTTATATTTTATATAAGGTAAAAGAAATGATATATGTTATTATAAGAATAATTTTATTTAAAAATGTATTTTATCTAAAAATGGTTTTTTATATTCATTTTTAAGAACAAAATTATATCGTAGATAAAATATATTCTTTACATGAATAATATAAGTAAACCACTATAATTAGTAATTGATAAAAAATTAGAATAAGGACACTTTTAAAGTTATTTTCTTATGAAACATATTTTTATTATATTTTTATGTTTTTTTAAAAGTTAAATTATGAAATTTTTGAAATGGAATTTTAATAAATTAAGTTATTTTTTTACTTTTAATAACAATATTATCTTCGTAATGTTTTTTTGTAATTTTTAGGAATTAGAGTATTTTTAGCTATAGAGTGAAAAATATATTTTATAACTATACCATATATTTTATGAGATTTTCATTAAATAGGTATAATTTAAAACATATAAAACATTTAATTAACAAAATAATATTTATCTATTAAAATGAATCATTTAAAAAATTGTAGTCTTAATTTTGAAAATGCATGTTTAATATTATGAATGTTATACAACTATCACTTTAATAAAACTATTTTTGGAATGTTTCACTTATCTAGGTATAAAAAAGGTGAAATTCATTTTTAGATTGTTTTTAAAGACACATAACGCTTATTTAGTTAATTATAAACAAATTAATTTCACAAAAATCAACAAACATTGATAATTTTTATCTTAATCAAAATTTTAAGCCTAAAGAAACACTTATTTTAAATTGGGTTTCATATGTTTTGTGAACTAATATTAAAATTAATTTTCCACACCAATAGAAATTATATTTTAAAAAAATGATTTCATTTTTAATATTCTTAGTTACCACTTATATAATAAAATTAATATTATTTTTAATCATTAAAATTAAATTACATAGGTAAAAAATAATTACCACAATAAAATATGTGAAAATGAATGGTTGTGGGATTATATACATTTCTAACACAAAACTCCATTATTGTCTAATTTGGATCCATATTAAATGTAAAACATGTTATCTATTTTATGATATTTTATTTAAAAAAATTTCAGTACCTTCACCTAAAAAAGGAGATCACCTACACACCTTTTCTACACTCATTATAAAGGATTAAACCCCAAATTCTCTAACCTAGTCTCTTCTAAACACTATCCCCAGGTCTTACAAACCATGTACTTTACAAAAGACTAATATAAGGAGCCTTAAGGTTTTATCGATGGGAGAACATCCAAATGGAGTGGTAATTTTTTCAACAGAGCACTTTTAATTATATTTTTCATCCACCCATTCGATAATAATCTATACATGAATGTTTGAGAAAATTAGTATTAGTAATATCATTAAATGTTATTATACTAATTTAATATAAATGTTCTACCTTTCTATAAGACCATTTGAAAAATTAATATGCCAACATGTGTACATGAAAAATATTTCCTCAATGAGTAGTGTGCCATATTTTTAATTACAAACATACATGGATGGTTATAAAGGTTAATTTAAAGGATTAATATGATATTTTTAATTTTATTTTATTTCTAAAATTATAAATAATTCATTATCTTCCTCTATATATATTTAGAATGAATGTGTCACTTAGTTGTACATGTAGACTACCGCTTCAATAGAAGTGTTGTAACTCATTTTTCACTCTACACTTTTCTTATGTATCCAATTCTTATGAAATATTTTTCACCACATTAAGAAAATAAAAATAATATGATTTTCCATCTATGATAAGGATATTATTCCAAAATAATTCACTTTCTTAACCATAGTCACCCATATATTATATATTGTTCTTATTTTTGTTAATTTATCCAGCTACATGAACATTGCTATACATTTTCACCATGGGGAACTGAGGAAACAAAATTACTGGTGATATTGAACAATAATAAGTATATGATTGTATTTTTTGTTTTGGAATCGTAATGGTAATATCTCTCAATTTATTAGGATACAATGACCCATTCATAATAATTACCAAAATAATCTCTTCACTAACATCATCATAACGAATCCTAAAAAAATACATAAAAAATGAAACTAGAACATTATAAATAGTTATAAAACAAATATTAAATAAAATTTAATGATCTTATAATGATAATGATTGAATTTTTAAATATGAATTGATGTCATAATTATAAAACTATTACATAAAAAATCGTTTTCAATGACATCTGGTCATGGAAATAAAATAACACTATTAAATTTATTAGTTTTAAATGATTATAAATTAATTTTATAATTTTTTTAAACCTAATAATGTTTATAAAATGGTGATCAAGATATTCATTTTTCTTATATGTGGGGTTAGATAATTTTTGGCTAATAGGTAAAAAAGTTATGTGTTTGTTAGTATCAATTATCACTCTATGACATATCAAATATTTTATAGAACATGTTTCCTTTTATAAGGAATTAATTTCATTTATTTCACATGAATTTATTTTACTTTATTTCTCATTTAATTAAGGAGTTATAAAAAAATTATCAATATTTTTTCACAAATCATATTTCAATAGAAGTGTTACCAGTTCTTTAAGGGCATTAGTGAACTAAATTTTCATTCAATGAGTTGTGATTTATCATACTAAGAATTATTATTATAAGTTTGATATGTTATAAACAATAATTTTAATATGTTAAACTTCCATGTGATTTTTTATAGATTTAAATATTATCACATGCACCCCTTTTCAAATATTTCCCATTTAGGAATTATGATGTTCGTAAGCTTGCTTCATCTCAGTTTAATTTATTCAAGAAATGTGTTGTTTACAAATAAAATCTTATATAAAATTTATGTATAGTACTTATATAATATATAGTGGCATGAATTAAATTTTATTCGTGATGTTTTATGTTCATCTTCAAAACATCCCTTTCAAGAATTGTTTATTAAAATATCTCTTAAGTCGTAAATGTTATTGATAATTAAAAACCTATTTCATTAATTAATTATATTTATTCTTAAAACACATTCTTCCATGATTGAGATATTCAACCATAAAATTTTATTACATTTTTCACGACCCGCCCTCGAGGCCCATGCCATCACTACCCCATGCCTGCCTTCCATAGGCTAGGGGCTGGCGACTAGCACCAAAGGCGAATCCCTGATAAAAAGGGAAGGAATTTCCTTTAAACCTGTAACACACAAAGTCTAAACACAAGTAGTATAGGAAAAAAGTACTAAAATAGAAAAGTAAGTTGTGCTGAATGTAAGTGGGCCAATATACAAACCCAACTGAACAACAAGTACAAGTAAAAAGGGAAAACAACTCCTGGATCATCCACCGGGGAATCCTACCTGAAGGGTAGGTACAAAACTCGAACAACTTGTCCCTGCGGTATATATCATCTAGTCTAACTCCGATCAGCCTCTCGTCCGTCACCCTCAGCCTCGATCACTACTGTTCGTCGTCTGCATAGAACACAATAAGGTGTGGGCGAATCCCATGCAGGGGTGAGTATAACAATACTCAGTAGGGGACCCTGAGACCCACGATGGTCTCCTAGAATCCACAAAGGATAAACCATAGTAGAAATATACAATAACGAAGTATCAAAAAACGCTACTTAGGAATATGACCATACATATACCTATGTTACCAGTCACAAAACAGATCCAACTCTCGAGCCCAAACACAACCCAGTACACCAAGGAAGTAAAGTCAACCACATTAATGATAATGATTGAAAAACAAGACCCAGATAACACAGGTATACAAATTTTGTAGAGTGATAGAGATGATCAGATGTATTCACTAATCCGTCTAAGTTGTCGAACCCACAGAGGATACAGTACTAGGTAAGCTATCCGACCCATATATGATACAAGACTAGATATTCTGTCGGACCCACACAAGATACTGGAACAGAAGTCATAACTATCGGACCCAAAGAGTATCCCAGTACAATATTCATCATTGTCGAACCCACTGAGGATTCCAGTTCAGTAGTCATCGCTGTCAAACCCACGAAGGATTTCGATACAGTAGTCATCGTAGTCGAAGACATCCTTAGGGTTCTCGCACAGAACACGCTCGATTCCAAGAGGGTCCGCTCCTCGAGCCAAGTGTCGATACATCAATTATCACGAAGTTCTGAGTTGATGTATCTCGTAGTTCCATATAATCATAAGGAACTCAACGTGATAGATGGCGCATGAATCAGACGCCCAATTTGAGAGTTATTGGCATTTCTGTTCCAGGGGCCCGGTTGGATTTACGCTCGATCCAAACCTGGCCGTTTTTCAAATTTGTTCGAAACTCACTTAGAGTATACCAAAAGGACCACCTAGTCGTGAGGGTCCTATTACCACAGTCGGCACGTCAATCAGACGTGTGGTCTAGGTGTTATTCATATTTAAGTGAAGACGGGCCCAACCCGCGCTGGGGGCCGGTCCGATTCATCCGGTGGCGCCAAGAGGCGCTACCTCCTCCTCTGTCCGGCCGGCCGGTTCGGCCCGGCGCATGGGGCATGCGCTGTGGGCCGCGGTTCTTCCCACGTAACGCTTGCGGGTGCCACGGTTCTCCCGCCCGGCCGGCACGCGGGTGGCCTGTTCGTCCAGCTGAGCGGCCCACAGACGTGGGCTGTATCCTCCTCCACGCGGCGCTCTTGGGAACTGTGGTCCTCCAACGGGCCTGCCAGTCGTCCCGTGGTCCGGCTCCACGACAGCCAGCTCGGACGACTACCTCTAAACCTCCACCGAGGCGCGACGGTGCCACGATCCTACTTCCCTCCACACGGCGTGACGGTGCCACACCACCACCGCCGCAAACTGACCTAGCCACGAATTTTGGCTCCACCGCGCGACGCGTCGGCACCGCGCATCTTCATCTGCCACGGACCTCCTGACCATGGTTCCTCTTTCTTTTGACTCGGTTCTTCTCCTGTGTAGTGCGACAGCACCACACCACTTTTTACTTTTCCTTCAACCACAACCAAACAAGATTCAACGGAGGAACATCCAGCCGTGTTTGTTTGGCCCGCGCCCTTTGCCTTAGGTGATAACAATTTTCCACCATCAATCAAAAAATAAACGTCGAAGTACATGGAAATATTTCATACGTAAATATAATCCAATTCCCCCTATCTTGATTCGAAGCATGTTGTCAAAGTCGCAGAAAGAGGATGGATGTCGATTTTTTGATGTTGGGAAACGTCTGAGTATGAAGCGTCGTCGACGTTCCTCCCAGGTGGCTCCTTCTCTGGAGACTTGGTTGAAGATCGTAGACGGTATATTTTTTTCTTTGAAGATATGGAGCGTTCTTTTTCGAGATGATGATGTTCTTCCAACCCAAACTCTCCAATGATTATTCCAACACAAAATAAAATAAGCTTATCCCTTATTTTAATGGTTGGAATGAGTTCAAAATAATTCAAATTAATTAAGTTGGTTCACTTAATTAAATTTATGGAGTTGGCACGAATTTCAAGGGACTCAATTAATTAATTACAAGGGAGTGTTGGCACATTAATGGGATGTCCAAGAGTTTTCCCTATTAATGGGGAGCCCAAGGGTTTAAAGGGGGGTTTAGAGGAGTTAAGGGTTCAGGTGGGCCCCACCCTAAAACATCCTTCCAAGGGTGATTAGGGTTTTAAGGGTCCCACCTCCAACCTCCCTTTTGAGGTTTTAACTACCTTTCAAATAAAAAATATGTCACACAAATGTTTATCTAATTTATTTAGGAATCCCAATTAATAACTTCCATTCATGTTGAAAAGCAACTGCGTTAAAGGTCTCCTTAAGGGAATACAGACGTTGCGAGTTCAACGGTGCCCTCAGATTTCAGTTCCAAGCACCGGTTAAAAATATATAAAATCCCGCAAGTATGATTACTGAATATACCCGAAAAAATATCAAAATTTGATTCCAGGGACACCAGGCCTCGGAATCAAGCGCCGTCAGAAAATGAGTACTCATAAAATTCCTGTGTTAAAAAAAAACTTTCCACAGATTTTCAGGGTCTCTAAATTCTCCCCACCTCAGGGATTTACATCCTCGTATGCTACAACACACACTAAGGGAACAAATTGGGGTACTGAGCATGCATCTGAGCCTCCCGATCCAATGTGTTCTCCTAGGGGTTCCCATGTTGCCAGCAAATGTGCACCAGAGGAATCGACCGTCCATATAGGACCCGCTCCTGTCGATCCTCAATCTCCAATAGAACATCTGTGAATGTTGCCCTATCATCGATGTCCAGATCCCCTTGGTCAATGATGTGGGATGGGTCGTGCACATATCTCCTCAACTGAGATACGTGGAAGACGTCATGCACCCAGTGCAACTGAGGTGGAAAGTCTAGGCGGTAAGCCACCTCGCCTACTCTGCTGAGGAACTGGAATGGTCCAATGAATCATAGAGACAACTTAAAGCCATGACCAAATCATTTCATACCTCATCTAGGTGAGACCCATAGGAAGATGTGATCTCTATCCTCTAACTCTAGTGGTCTCCGTCTTCGATCAGCATAGGACTTCTGTCTGTTATGTGCAGTCTTCTTCTGTTCCTAGATGATCTACACCTTCTCCATCGTAGATTACCCCATCTCTGGTTCTACAAGTGTAGACTCCCTTTGGTCAGTCCAGCCCAGAGGCGATCTGCAAGGTCGGCCGTAAAGTGCCTCTTAAGGTTCCATCCCGATGGTAGAGTGGTAGCTGTTGTTATACACAAACTCTACCAAGGGAAAGTGATCCTCCTAGCTATGACCAAAGTCGAGGATGCATGCATGCGACATGTACTCGAGATTCTGAATGGTCCTCTCAGTCTGGCCATCCTTCTAAGGATGGAAGGCGGTGCTCAAGTGAAGATGCGTCCCAAAAGTTTCTTGCAACCCCTTCCATAGTCGGGAAGTGAAATGATCATCTCAATCGGAGACGATCCTTGATGGAACACCATGAAGCCGTATGATCTCATGTACCTAGAGGTTTCCCAAGATCTCTACCGAACCATGCTCTCTGATCGGTAGGAAGTGGGTTGACTTGGTGAGTCGGTCGACAATCACCCAGATAGTGTCGTGTCCTCTAGATGTACATGGAAGTCCCGACACGAAATCCATGGATATCCTGTCCCACATATACTATGGGTTTTTCATAAAAAATCAGGTTATCATTATCTTTATTAATTATATTTATAGAAAATATAAATTAAAAACTCATGTTAAATCATATATTTATTAATGCGTATTGTTATTTTCAAAACAAATAATGAAGTGAGTCATTGAATCAATAATATCCCTATTGTGAAAAAGAAAAAAAATTAAGACTTATGAATATTAAATGAAGTTCAATAATGAATTCCTAATATTTCGATAATGAAAGGATAAAACAAATTTGCATCCCCATAAGGACTTATTTTGTTTTGTAAAAAATATTTATCAAGTTAGTAATTAAGTATTTTTGAAGATATTAAATTTTTTCCATAAACCTATTCTACATTTATATTTATAAATAGATAAAAAAGAAAGGTTAAATAAGAAATAAATAGCTACAGAAATGTTTTTTAAAAAAAATATCATTATAAAACATTCAAGTGAAAAAATTGACCACAAATATTTTTTATGATACAAATGTACTAGAAAACCTAAATTTTAGAATCAATGATTAAAAATTGATTTGTTGAACTTGTGATTTATTATTATTTTTATTTACTTTCATTTCTCAAGTAACATAAAAAATAGAATTTAAACATCCAATCTAAATCAATTGTCATATCAGAAATCATAACTTCTTGAGAAATAAAAAAATAATCATTCTTAACAATTTTGTCATTCTGAAAATTAAATTTCCCATTTTTCTCATTAAATGTATATTTATTATCAATAATCATTGAATTTTTGTCAAATATATACTACTCCAAAACAATATCAAAATTTTTAAATTATTAATAGAGGAATAAATTTCATCGAACATATTTTCATGATTCATAAAATCATATTCATGAATAAATGATTTTCCATAGAGATTGTCCTAATTTTTTTTCAAGGAAATAATATAATCGACAATAGATTTTGAATCATTATCATATGATTTTATGTACTTTTTTTTATTTCTCATCTTTTAGACATGAAAATAAATATATTCTTTAACTATATTAATATTCCATTTTTACTTTTTCTGCAAATTCTATCAAATAATTTTCCTTATTTTATTTTTGAGTGTGGGTCATCTAATTTGGAATCATTCAAAAAATTTCAATATTTTCTATAAATTATCAATTATATTATTGAATTTGTTTTTTATTAATAGAACCAATTCAAAACTTTAACTAAAATGTTGATCTATAATATAATTTGGTGATTCAGATGAACTATATGATACCTTATTATTTTTACCATTTTCTCTAAAAATGATTAGTTGAACTACTAGTAAAATAAAAACTTCATGAGAATAATCATTAATATAAATAGGGTCTTCAATAACTATTTTGTGATCATATATAATATTATCAAATGAATATGAATAAGTTCTTGAACATGATTTTTTTTCAAAGAATTGGATTTTTATGAATATTTTTAAGATTGAGATGAGGTCACAACAGTAGAAGTTTGAATTGAATATTCTAAGGGAGGGTGATATTAAACTGTATATTTTCATACTAGATCATCATAAATCTCTTCAAATTGTTTTTCAACAAAAGTTTATTTATAAATAACTTCTATACTAAAAATTTCATTAATAATAACTTATATAGAATCAAATTATACTATTATAGTTGAAACATCAATAGGATAAAGAGGAGAAACATACAATGGATTTTCATTATATACTTATAAAGGATGAATGTTATAAGAAATGAATGTATTAGTTTTTCAGTTTTACTAGTGATAATATCTATATTACTTTATCTAACAAGTCAATCAGGTGGGGAAGGGAAAGAATATTTCCCAAAAAAATTCACTACCACTTTTTTTTCGTTGATGTCCAACTTCCCATTTGTTGATTAATTTTCAATAACGTATTCTATTATTGCAACTTCAACTAGGATGGATTTGATAATATGAAATTGCATCTTATTTTAGAAAATATAACATTTTGTTTCTTTATTCAAAAATACTCCAATCAACTTATTCTGTTAAGGGCTTAGCCTCAACCTTATGTAGCCCAAAATACGATTATCCACCAGCTTATTATTCTTTCTTATAATTTATTTCATTATCGTTTTCATTCAAAAATATTATATGAAAATAAATTCATTTTATAAATTGTTTATTTGTTTTAATTATCCAATTTTTTAAATAATTCATCATTGGTTTAACCATTGGCTCAGTAGATATTAATTTTTGTACATTAAATGTTTCTGTTTTTAAATCTGCTCCAAAATTATAAACTAATTTTAGCTTCTTTTCATAGGGGGTATAATTGGTGATGGAGATCAGATTATTTTTTCTTCCCTAAATATTTTATTTATTTTCTAATTTTTTCTCTTTAAACTAATTTTCATTTTTTAGTAGATGAAAATAAATAAGGATTTTCCACAAATATTTGCTATTTAAAACATATTTCAATATCATACTTGAGGTTTTTTCATGGTTTAGAGGGACTTAATACTAATTATAATTATTGTAGTGATTTTCAATATTATATCCTTTCATCAACATGAATTTTTTTTTAAAAAAAATTAAATAAAATAATTTTCAACTTTATAAGTCCATTTGGAATTTATTCCATATAAGGCTAAATAAATATTGAAATGTTGAACTTCGAAAAGTTCACCAAGAAGTCCAATATATTAATTTCTTGAATTATAATGGTATCATTATCACTTATTATTGATAATGGAAAGGAAAAATCCATTGAGATATTTTTAACCTTTAGTGATAAATAGAATGTTGTATGAATGATTTCATATACCAAAAAAATCTTTTTACATTCAAATTTAATTAATCTCTATGAACATCGAATGGTTAGTGTAAAACAAAAAACAATTCACCCCAAAAAATTACTTCTAGAAATTTATTACACTATTCTAAGGTTAAGGAAAACCTATGATATAAAATAATAAAATTCACCTTCTACGATACTATTTATTCAAAAAAGATGGTTGATCCATAAAATTTTATAATTAATAATGGAGAGTATATCCCATGTTTGGTTTTGAAAATAACATTATATTTAATTTAAATTAAATATTTTCCATCAATATAAAATCTTAATTGTCAAACAAATATGAATATAAATTAATTTCTCTAATAATTTATCTTATAGATTGTTAGATGATGAGAATAACGACTTACATAATCACAATAGTTTACATATTGTTTGTAAGGAATTCATCTATCAAACTTCAGGTCCACATCTTTATAAATTCATAATGGAATGAAAAATATCTATGAAAATTTATTGATCTATGTATTTAGATTAAATCCCAAAATATCACATTATTTCAAAATTAATTTGAAAAGAATAATTAAATGTAAAACTTCCATTTATATGTATTATTGAAAAAAACATTGAAATTTTAACATCAATGACTTCTAATAAACCAATTAAATGAAAAAATGTCAATAATTTGGAAGTTATCTTTCATTTATGAAGGGATTGATATTCTTCATTCAAATACGGTTCTAAAAATATTTTCACCAAGAATTTAGGTTCTTCAGTGAATTAAAAGATTTATATTAAGGACTTAAAAAAATATAAAAAAACCCTGATTAAAAGGAATAAAGGAAATATATATTGAAGTTCAAAAAAGTTCATAATTAGTTAAATAAATAAAAAATTAGAAATACGAGAGACACTAGTGATAAGTATTCAAATAACTATATGTTGTGATGATTTATCTTTAGAATTACTTATTTATAAAATACACTTATTTTTGCCTAGATTTATATGGAAACAAATTTTTTGGAACCAAATTTTAGGTATTTTGTAATGATAATAGTCAAAGGGTTATGATGATTTAAAATTTATATGTTGTAAAAAATATTGAACATTGTTGAGTGAACAATTTTTCCCCAATTTCACCCACTTTTAAAACCAGTAAATATATATGTTTTACTTGGTAAAAAATAAATTCATTGGTAGGATAATCTTCAAGTGAATTTTCAACCCAAACAAGATGTGTTTTTACCTGTTCTGGTATAAATATAAATTTTATCCAACTATTCCCTTTTAATAGTAATCACAATTAAAATCTTTTCTAAAATTTTAATTTCTGATATTAATTTCAAAATTTCATTTATATGATTATAAAAATAACCATATCCCTTTTTTAATTTCCTTTTATAATTTTTTTCCTTTATCATAAGATGCATTTTTTGTATTTTAGCTCTATATTTCATATCATTGCTATATTTTTCTACCTCTTATTTTCACATATCTAATTAATATATAAGATTTATATTATCCAATCTTATTTTTGTAATATTATCTTAAACCTTAAAAAATTTTCTTTAATTTTAGAAAATTCATCATTAAGATAATTATATCAACTAATTTTAAAAATTTTGATAAATACCTTCGCATTCAGTAATATACAATCTCATTTTTTCAAGAGATTTTGGTTCCCTTTCACTATATTCTAAACTTAATAAATTATATTTATAAGAAAATACTTTATAGCCATTAAACCATAATATATCTAGAGATATATTCATATTAGATTTAGTAGTTTATTTATACCTGTAATAACATTATAAATTTTAAAAGAATCGAGTTATTTTTTTAATGTTATAAATTTCCTCTAATGAAGTAAATAAATTACTATCACCTTCTCAAACAAACCATGTGACTTTGGTTATAAAAATTTTATTTCCAAATTTAATAAAATATTTTCAGGGTGTTATTATAAATTTAATCTTTAAATTAGGGTTTTCAAGTCATATATGATCTGGTTTTCTATATTCTTGGAAATTGGGTTCAATGTAATCTTTCTTTTCAAACATATCCTTTTTTGATCTCCTATTCATATAAAACTTGTAACCTATTTTTTTGATAATTATTTTTTACTATGATATTTAATATTGTTCACTATGTTTATCAATCTTTGATGCACAGATGAAATTGATTCACCATGATGAAAATAAAATCCTGATAATCTTCTCTTTGAATAGATATTTTAGTTTCATGAACCATTGAATTTATGAAATTAGTAACATCAATGTTTTTCTAGATTCCACATACTGTTCTACATAATGAAACATTAATATGTATATTTATGAGAATATAATATAATAACATTTTAAGAACTCTTATGTTTAGTAGTAATTCATTCTTTTCAGATATTAAAAAGTAAAAACTTATTTCTCTAGTGCATTGTAGTCACTAGTAAGCCTAAGATAGTTGTTAACACTAGTGTTAATAAATAACTTTTCCAACCAATATCTAGAATATTCATAATCATTACCATCTATAATAGGCTCCCTATTTGGTATCATATTTTCAATGGTAAAAATATTTATTCAAATGATAATAAAAACATTTCTAGATGTTATATAATGGATAGAAATTGATAATAAAAAAGTGATAAATAAATGAAAAATAAAAAAGTATCATGTTCATTCTTTAATGTAGAGACCTTTATGCGATATCAAATGTCGGATCATAATGTATGTATGGAAAGAAATAAATTATGGGAGTAAAATTTTGTTTGTAAATGAACTATAAATATTTATCCACCTTAATTATTTGATGAATCATACATAAAAATTTCAATTATCCAACACAAAATTTCAGTTAATATCAATGTAATGAGTGATAAAAAACATTAATATTTCAATTACAACCAAATGTAATAATAGGGGGAAAAATAAACTAGTAATATGTTATTAAAATCCATTAAAATAAATAGATAAGTGGAAAATATTAAAACATGGAATTTGATTTTCAAATCATATCCTAAATGTTATTATTAAAATATCCACTTTTTACCTAAAGTGAAATGGGAAACAAATGACAGCTTTGTGGAATCATATACTATAGAACTGTCAAAAGGTATGTGATTCTTAAAGCATAAATATCATCTATATCTTCCTCACTAAGGATTTCATCAATCATATATATCAGTAAATCCTTCCTACTACAACTAGTTTCTCAGAAAACCCACTATAATGTCCAGTATCTTGGTAAATTCACTACAAAAAATAGAATCCCAAAAAACCTAGTTCAAAGGTATAAATTTGATACAAAATACAATAACATATGATATTTTCTATTATAATGAATACTCCCAACCATAATATCACTAAAAATACTAAAAATTAAAAATTATCAATATTATATTAATCAATAATAAATAAATAAAAATACAATATATTACAGCTCTTAGAGTATTGTTTTTCTATTTCATATTTTTTAAATGATGATTTACATCCCTATTTATAGATTACCCTAAAACCAACAAGATTTTTCACATCTCATATTTATTTAAAACAACATTGGATAAACATAATGTTAATATTCTAATGGTCTTCACATATACAGATAAGGTTGGTCACCACATTCACAATGATATTTTGATTAAATTTAAACATTTTACTTACACATATTGTTTATAATAAAATAGTCCAACTATATTTTTAAATTCACAAGACCATCATAATTTTACAAATCCTCAATCTATTTTTTTTCATAAAATCATAGGTTATTAGTATTTCTATTAAATGGTTTTGTGGAAAAAAATCAAGTTAAATAATATACTTATTAATTAGTTTTTTTATTTAAATGAAATAGAAAAGAGGCTATTTGAATCAACATTAACTATATTACTACCATATGTTTTCATTTTATGAACCTCAATAATGAAATTTTGATGAGAGTTTAAAAGAATTGTGAAGTGCCAAATAAGAAGTGAATTATTTTAAGATTTGTAATTCGAAAGAGAAATGGTAATTTGTATATGATGGTGGTAAGTGATATAAAGATATTAAAACTAGGATTTTGGATTGTTTTAAAGTGGTATTTAAGAGTGTATATAAAATATTGATCACATGTATGGTGTATTACATATTTTATTAATGTGTAAAGAAATTTTCAACATCTCTCCATAGGAAGATCATTTGATACAATAGGGGATACACTTGGTTCAAAAATTATAAATATACATTGATGAAATTTTACAACTTAATAATAATATCGTTATTGAAACATCTACTAGGAAGGTAGCCACTTTGAGGGGTATATAGAGTCAAGTGCAACTCCATGGAAAAAGTGATCAAGTGCTAGGGGACATACTAAAACAAAAGTACCTAGATTACATTTATTTTTTGGTAATGAGGTATCACTGTTCACATTTTATTATAGATTATTCATAAAATATAAAATCCTTAGAGCCTTACATCAATATATTATATTGATTTATCACTCTAGTTGACTATTATGGTCTGATTTAGATTATTATTGGAATTTTTTATCTAGTTACCTTACATGCTAACACTCGACTATGGTCTCTAATATGCCCGTCTTTTTTCCATGGTGAAGGTCAGAGAAAAATTTATTATAAATGATATAGTCTAACCTCAATAATAGAGGACATGTCTACGTTTCTCCATATATCACGTGGATAGTCAAAATCATTATAAAATTCCATATGTGGCCAAAAATATATTAAAATATCATAAGTTTTCATACTTTATTACGCAATTTCTCAATTTTATGTAATAATTTTTCTATATTAATGATTCATTATAATTCAAAAATATTTTGTAGTTAAATTATTTTAGTAGTTATCAAAAATCCTAGGCTACCTTGGATATTGGTGGATAAAATAATAATAATAAATGGTTGAAAACCCATATTAATGAAATAATACACTTACATGATTATTTCATAAATAATAATAATGAAAATAAACATGAAATTGAGTTGATGTGATGAATAAAAGTGATAAATGATATCCTTGAACTAGGTGGATTTAATTAAGAGAGTAGTGACACGTGTATGTTTTAATTTGAGTGGGTAAAGAAGGGAATTTAGTATTTTAAATGAAACATGGTTTGATAAATATTTTGGAAGTATATTTTTGTAAATATTTCCCCAAACATGTAAATGAAATTGAATATACCTGTAGGTGGTTAATGGTGTGGTAAATCACAGGAATTTAACTTGTGATAACAACCACCCATAACTGTAACACACATGTTTTAGTTACATGGTTTGGGAAATTAATTTCTTACCAACACACCTCACTGGAGATATCAAACCCTCACATGAATAGGGTACATTGTTATCACATACCATGTGTTAACTGTGCACCCTGCTGAGATTTCACATGTTTCGTATTCAAAGGAAAAGTACCAAAAAAGATGAATAATGATAAAATTAAATAAATAATAAATTTCATAGTAGGAAATGAAATTATGGGTTTGAAAATTATACCCATCATATCAGTTTATTTCCATAAAAATTTATCTCGAATATGGATGATCAGTAAAGAGAAAATCCATTACTCCCTCATGAAATATTCCGGATCCCATGTAACAGAAGATTGGATATTGTGCTTCAATAATACAAAGACCAATATAATAGATTTACCTTATTATACGTTATCATATGTGTCAAGAATCTAGATAGATTTCTTTTTTCACTATGTTATCTATATTTATAACTATCTCTTCACAAATATATAGTGGAAGATATCTGATATATTTTTCATTAACTAATACATAGGGAAGATTTTATGAATCTATGTAAACTTATGGCTAAAACCCAAATTATATGAATCCCCATATTTATTTTAGTGATCTCAAAGGGTTCCATGTATCTCAGTATGATATTCCCTTTACTATTATTCCTCTAGTGACCCAAACAAGTTGGTAACCTTAAAAACAGCAAATCACTAAATAAAAATACTAAAGTATGGAGGTTATGAATAAAAAAAATATTTACAATGACCATGATCTATAAACCTTTACTACCAGATAATAGGAACTTTCTCTTTAGTCTCTTGTATAATTCTCAATACAACTAGAGATGTTTCTCCCTCCTCTGTCCGACAAAGTGGATGCTGTCATGGTCCACTATATAAACACTGAAAAGGATTTTTTTTAATGATTAATAAAATATATTATTATAATTTAACTCAAATAATTCTAAATGTTTATACCATTATCATCAAAAATAAAATATTCAAGCACGAAGAAAATCCTCCAAATATCAGGTCGACACACTCCATTTTTTGATGATTAGTTGTTCTAACAATTACTAGTGATATTGTCAATTGATGATGTAATTTATATAATGGAGAACTGAAATGATTACCTTTATTATAAATAATAACATAATAATGTCTATGAAATCTCATTGTTCCGTATACACACATCATTTTATAATCATCCACCTTAGTACTATCATTGACCTAGAGAAATTGAGTTTATTTCATAAATATATCAATCATGTCCTAGATAAAATAATTTCTCAAATGGGTAAAATTCATATTGATGTCAAATCCAATAGATATATCGTCTTATTTATTGGTAAGGAAAAAATATGATAATGTAAATTAGATATCTTCGGATGCTCTAATTTTACTTGTTAAAAATTATTTCACCGTCACAAAAAATACTAAATAAAACTTCAATCGATGACCCAAATAAAAATATTTCATGTCATACTACATCATAGTATCTCTAAATAGATTAAAAACATAGTGTGGCTTAAATCCACCACCACTTCATTCTTCATTGATTTAGGAACCACATAGTATCCCCAAAAATTGACAATGCCATCAAAATATAGGGAACACAAATTAGTGGACTTCTAAAAATTTATAATTCTCAAAATACACCCTCACACATCATCCATTTGTTATTGTTATAGAATAATATCAATAAGAGAAGTATTTAACAAGATTATATCATGAAATATATTTTCATTCTCCTCTTTCTAATATATGTAAATTTTTTAAAGAGGCTCATCAGATTCGATTCATCACTATATTCTTTCAAGGCCTGTAAAATAAACATCTTAATATGTGAATATTTGGTCAAATTCTCATTTATAATTTTTAATGGGAGGTCAAAATCATGTTTTTAAGGTATTTCACCAATCTCCATTATCATAGGTTCAATTCCTTTTGAGAGAAAATATTACATAGACATTTATGGTGGGTACGCAGAGTGAATTCCTCACTGAAGAGGTAGTTCCTATATATTTTGTGTGAATTAATAACCACTATATATTAAAGGTATTGTGTTAATTAATTCCTTTTATATAGATATAGTTAACGAGAACTATACACCACCATTTGATATCCTTTAATAAGCACACAACACAAAACAATACCTGATTCATTATAAAAAATAAAAGATCCATGTCCTACAAAAGTGAAAATTAGTATTGTAGATATGATCAACCCATGATATAATTAATAAAATCATTCATGGAACTCATGGATCGAGAATAAAAAATCACCCCTTTATTAGCATGATTAGTCAATGGAGATGGGATATTAGATATGTTTTTAAAAAATAAATGGTAGTATCCTTTTAGACCCAAGATGTTTTATATATCAAAGATTTTGTTAGTTCTTCTCAATACATAAAGACTCCCATCTTTAAGGTTAAATTTAAATGCATGGTTTTGACACTATCTATCCAAAAAAATACTTCATAGATATAGATACTATATTTTTACAACTTTTTATACTGTAGATGATCCCATGTAGTTTCCAAAATTTTCTTCATGTGATGATCATGATCCTATTTAGTTTTGGAACAAACTAAGATGTCATCTAGGTGTACCACAATAAAGAGGTGAAAGGGTGAATGAATAATCTTCTTCATAATTGAAATGAATAATATAGTATCATTAGTTAAACTAAAATTTATATGTATGTAGTTATAAGTTTTATATATACTTCTAAAATTAGATTTGGGAATATCTTACTCCTTCAGTCTAATCTTGTGATACCCAAAATAATATATATTTTTCAGGAACAACCCTTACCATTTCAATTTGTCAATGAGTTTATCAATGTAAGGAATAGTTTATTTAATATTATTGGGAATATTATTTATAGTTTATATAAAATTCATAAGAAAAGAGTTCCATCTAATTTCTTATAAAAGAGAACATGCATAAGATACGGTGATAAACTATGGTGGATAAATCCTTGAACATACAATTTATTTAGTTGAATTTAAATTCCAATAGGTTGGTTCTATCAAATATGAAACAAGTTAAATAAGTGGTGTCTTAGGCACTAAATAAGTAAAAAGTTTGACTTCCCACTCAAGAGGAACTCCTAAGAAGCCATCCATGAACACAATCATGAACTACCTAACCATAAAATTAAGTTCACAAAAAATATCTCATTCTGTTTCCCCGACAAAAATATATTAAATCTGAAAAAAACAGTATAATAACATCCAGAAAAGGGTTCCCATAGGACAATACCATGAGTCCCACTATCCTTGAATAAATGGGAGCTATAATCGGGTGTAGTTAAGATCACACTTTGAAGATAAAAATTAGTATGGAATGAAAAATTGGTAAATAAGTTGACCATTATAATAATATCAAGGAAGTATAACTTATGAAAAAGTAATACTTCTGATTAATCCATCTCAGATATGAATACCACATAGAAAATACATTGAAAACCATTCTCCTACTTTTTCCATGTGGTGTAATTTTTTCATACTATAAAAAATAATCTCGGATAGATGATTTAATAGAACCACAATATGGAATGATATAAATTAGTATGTGATGGTTGTATCAAATAAATAAGTTACTAATGATGAGGAAACAATAATGGTACATTTCATAGTCACCAATCCAGTTTCTAATTCCATAAGTACTTTATCAACTATATATATCTAGATGGCATCAGGATGGGATTGGGGGATAAAATTTTCATGAGGCTCATCCCTAATATAAATCTACCTAAATGATGATCCAATTATACCTCCATACCTACAATTTTAGGTTCATTCCACCGTAGATGAATTAGAATGAAATGTGTAACCACTTATATCCAATGACCACACACCAATTTGAGAAGAGGCATTTACTCTACTAATCTTATGAAGATTCAAAAAAGTACCATAAGAGTGAAATGATTTTTTGACTAATTAACAAAAATGTATCACATCTAAATCCTTTGTAAATTTATAGAAGAAGAGTGGTCAAATTCCAATTTCTACGAAGGATAACAATTAGGTTGGATTCATACGTTTACCACCACAACCCCTTATTTATTCATCATGGTTATTCATTTTTGAGAATCCACCCTAAATCCTACATGGAATGGAAGGAGATTCAACCAACCTTGATAAAACCATGTGATATATCCCCACTATTTATCCACATTCCTCTTCCTCCTCGTTGATGTAAAGATTTAATAAAATATAATGGGATAAATTGTTAGGTTGAATGCCAATTTTAAATTGATAAGCCTATAACATATCATTTTAAACCATCCAACGAGTGGAATAAATAAGATAAATGAACAATTTTTCATATTCCACAACTGTCTTGTTATGATAAAGGAGAAACACAAAATATTTAGATATTTATAAATACATTTTATATAGATATAGTTGTTGTGTAAAAATAATCATGAATACTTTCCACTATATGTTATAAATTATCTAGGATAACCAACTCCCAAATGTTTTATCTTGGTCCTCTATGAATGAATTATACACACATTACCTTATTTATTTTTGAGGCTCATGAAATTTGGAATTATTTCAATATTATCAATATAATCATCTTCCTTCTCCAGGTCATGTCATTAACAAAGTGATTGTATCTTATAATGAAGAAACCCTTGATCACAGTCCTTATCTTTTCATGAATATAAATATATATCCATTGATTTATCTTGGATAAATACCACACTTTTTTTTCTTATCTCAAATATTTTTCACCTACATATGAATCAAATTATTATCTATAGACTGATTCACCCCTGGTAAAATATACATAGAAAACACTAGATAATTCATAGGGGGTATTAGATGAGGAATGACACTTTATGAAATCAAATAAAAAATAATATAAATAAAACATGTTAATAAAACCAATTACAAACATATAAATGAAACTAAAACACATAAAAATACTGATAAATCCTTCCAAATATGTAAATAAAATAAATTCTTAAAAAAACCATTGTGTAAAGTTTAGAAACATGATTTATTCATATGTATTGGAGTTTATTCAAATTAGTTGTGAACCTCTGAAAGTCCTCCAACGCTTCACTTTTCAACCCAAAATTCATCACAATAAAAAATAAATTAATTTTTTAAATAATAATTTACTTTCATCATATAGTCAGTCAAGTATCATTTGGATGAGTGTTGCAAATATAGTTTTCCAAAAATTACCCTTGAATTACAAAATCACCAATCTTTTTTCTACCATGACTATACAAAACATCAGAAACCAAAATTGGGATTTGATACCATTTTTTAATGAACCATCTAGGCTACCATGATTTGGTACACAATTTGGTCTTCAACATGCCCTGCACAACATTCAAGGTCTCTATGAGCTAGACACTATGGCTTGTGAGCCTAAGAATCATTTAAGGGAATGGGTTTTCTTAGGAAAAAATAACAATAAAGAGGGTCCTAAATAACACCATGAATTTAACTATACATATACTAGATATTCTTGAAATGAATAAAAGGATATAATAAAAATAAAGTAAACCAAATGGGTCATAACATATCCTGCAAAATAAAATGAACCAAATAATTAAATATTATAAGAATTCAAAAATATTTGGCTGAAGTATACTAATGATACAATAATAAGAAATATTAGAATTAGAGATATAAAGTAAATGAGAAAATATAAGGGTATAACACACCATAAAATGAAAAAATAAGGCTACATATCTTTGTGTTCCATAAGAGAACACTCTCACTATGTCACCACACTAAACAAAATATCATATAATAGGAATATTCATTACATCTATGTGATGCCTTCACTTTACCAATGTTAGAAAATTCCATGGAAACACCAAATTAGTGTATCATGTGTGTGAGCATTACACCTAGTAGGACCTAAAAAAGGGTTCCTTGAGAAATCTTTGTTAGAAAAAAGAATATTTTGCAGTTGAAAATAAACTTTTGAAAAATACATTAGGCTTTTAAATTACTATCAACAAGTAACTATATTTGTAATAATTTTATCCAAATATGTACAAGACACTAGAGAGATATACTTCAATTCTTTGTGATACATTTACCTGTAAGCCTCTATATAGAGTGGATTTTATGACCAGTAGTGCCATCCAAGGATATGGGTAGAATCATAAATACCTTGATGGTATTTTTTACCACTACTTGAAATACAGTCTTTCCTAATGGTTCAGAACCATTGGGAAAGGTTGTAGAACCGTTGGTATAGGTTATACCAACAGTTTTGCAAACCGTAGGGAAGTAAGCCATTGGGAACGGTTTTCCCAACGGTTTACTGTGAACCGTTGGGATAGGGTGGGGAAAGCCTAACCTATCCCAACTGTTGTGACAAACTGTTGAGATAGTTTTTCCCAACAATTCGGCCTGAAACTTTGGGAAATCCCAAGGATTATCTTCTTTCCCAACGGTTTCTGAACCATTGGGAAAGGTTTTTTTACCAACGTTTCAGTGAACCGTTGGAAGAAAAGAAATAGAGATGCTATGACAATGGTTTGAAACGGTTGGCAGAGCCTATGTTGTGCAAATTGCATAGCAGCCTGCAATCTACATAGTAGGTCTTCAATTTGCACAGCAGGCCTCATTTTGTGTATTCCCTCCCATTTTTAATCCAATTATTATACCTACAAAAAATTAACACATACCTATACAATTTTTGTAAATCCAATAACCAACTAACACATACATATAGAGAACAAATTCATACACATTTAACATATAATGAATCATGGAACTATACACATCCATAATTAAATTAGAATTCATAACATAATTATAAACATACATAATTCATTTAGAATTAAATTTAAAATTTAGATGGAAATTATATGTAGAATCTGGAATTCAATTCATAATTTGATCAGTTTTTTTGTATAACATATATTTTTTCCAAAAATGATGTCCATTTTAAACAAAATACAAACACCTGGAGTGATACCGGCCACACCATGCCTCAGATTTAGGTGAGGGTAACTTGTACACATCAAAAATGACCCATCAATCATTTTCCTAAGGTATCAACATATTCTAAAAGCGTTTTATCAGTTTTCCATATGCCAGTTTATGTTTTTCACTTAAAATGATGTCCTTTTGAAACAAAAGACAGTCACTTTGAGTGGTTTTGGCCACACCGCATCTCAGATTGAGGTGGGTTTGATTCGTACATGTTACATATGACCAATGGATCGTTCTCCTAATGTTTCAATGGAAACCGAATGATTTTGGTCGGTTTTCCATATGTACCTAAAATGTTGTCCATTTTAAACAAAAGAGAGACACTTAGACTGATCCTGACCACACCGCGACTCAGATTGAGCCCGAGTTGGCTTATACAAGTCACATATGACCCATGGCTCATTATGATAAATTATCAACAGATTTGGAATGCGTTTGGTCGGTTTTCCATATGCCAGTTGTTCTCTTCACTTATAATCCTGTCTATTTTAAACAAAAGAGAAACAGTTACAGTGGTGTCATCCACACCACACCTTGGATTGAGGCTGGTTTGACTCATACACATCACATATGACCCACAGATTGTTTTTCTAAAGTATCAATACAATTAGAATGCGTTTGGTCGGTTTTCCATATGCCAGTTGATGTTTTTCACTTAAAATGACATCCTTTTGAAACAATAGACAGAAAAGTTTAGTGGTGCTGGCCACACCGCATCTTAGATTGAGGAAGGGCTGATTCTTACACATCAAATATGACCCATGGACGGTTCTCCTAAAGTTTCAATGGAAACCGAATCCGTTTGGTCAGTTTTCTATATATACTTAAAATCTTTTCCATTTTAAACAAAAGGGAGCCACTTAGAGTGATCCCAGCCACACCGTGCCTCGAATTGAGCCCGAGTGGACTTTTACACATCACATATGACCCATATATCATTGAACTAAAGCATCAACCCATTTTGAATGCGTTTGGTCGGTTTTTCGTATGTCAGTTGTTCTTTTCACTTATAATCCTATCCATTTTAAACAAAAGAGAGACACTGTGAGTGGTGTCAGCCACACCGCACTTTATATTGAGGCAGGGTTGACTCGTACACGTCACATATGACCCAGGTATCTTTTTCCTAAAACATCAACACATTTCGAATGCATTTTGTTGGTTTTTCTTATGCCAGCTGATCTCTTCACTTATAATCCTGTCCATTTTAAACAAAAGAGAGACACTATGAATGATTTCGGCCACACCATGCCTCAGATTGATGCGGCATTGAATCTTACACGTCACATATGACCCATGGATCATTTTTCTAAAGTATCAACACAATCATAATCCATTTGGTCGGTTTCCCATATGTATTTAAAATGTTGTCCATTTTAAACAAAATATATCCACATAGAGTGATTCCAGCCACACCGTGCCTCAGATTGAGGCAGGGTTGACTTTTACACATCACATATGACCCATGAATCATTTTCCTAAAGAATCAACAAATTTAGAATGCATTTGGTCGGTTTTCCATATGTCAGTTGTTCTTTTCACTTATAATCCTGTCCATTTTAAACACAATACATACACAAGGAGTGATCCCGCCACACCGCACCTCGAATTGAGGAGGGGTTGACTCATACACATCATATATGACCCATGGATCGTTGTGCTAAAGTATACACATATTCCGAAAGCATTTGATCGGTTTTCCCCATGCCAGTTGATGTTTTTCACTTAAAATGATGTCCTTTTGAAATAAAAGATAGACACTTTGAGTGGTGCCGACCACACTGCATCTCATATTGAGGCGTGGTTGATTCATACACGTCAAATATGACCCATGGATCGTTCTCCTAATGTTTCAATTGAATCCAAATGCGTTTGGTTGGTTTTCCGTATATACTTAAAATGTTGTCCATTTTAAACAAAAGAGAGCCTCTTAGAGTGATCCCGGCCACACCGTGACTCGGATTGAGCTCGGGTTGGCTCGTACAGGTCACATATGACCCATGGATCATTTTCCTAAAGCATCAATACATTTCAAATTCGTTTGGTCAGTTTTTTGTATGTCAGTTGTTCTTTTCACTTATAATCTTGTCCATTTTAAACAAAAGAGAGACACTATGAATGGTTTCGGCCACACCGCACCTAGGATTGAGGCGGGGTTGACTCGTACACATCACATATGACCCATAGATCATTTTTCTAAAGTATCAACACAATACAAATGCGTTTGGTTAGTTTTCCATATGCCAGTTGATGTTTTTCACTTAAAAAGACGTCCTTTTGAAACAACACACAGACACTTTGAGTGGTTCTGGCCACACCGCGTCTCAGATTGATGCGGGGTTGATTCATACACGTCACATATGACCCATGTATCATTCTCCTAAAGTTTAAATAGAATCTGAATGCGTTTGGTCGGTTTTCCATATGTACATAAAATGTTGTCCATTTTGAACAAAAGAGAGACACTTAGAGTGATCTCGGCCACACCACAACTCGGATTGAGCCCGGGTTGGATCGTACAGGTCACATATGACCCATGGATCATTTTCCTGAAGCATCAACACATTTCGAATGCGTTTGGTCAGTTTATCGAATGTCAGTTGTTCTTTTCACTTAAATCATGTCCATTTTAAACAAAAGAGAGACACTATAAATGTTGTCGGCCACACCGCACCTAGGATTGAGGTGACGTTGACTCGAACACGTCACATATGACCCATGGATCATTGTGATAAAGTATCGACACAATCTGAATGCGTTTGTTCGGTATTCCGCATGCCAGTTGATGTTTTCACTTAAAATGACATCCTTTTGAAACAAAAGACAGAAACTTTGAGTGGTGTCGGCCACACCGTGTCTCAGATTGAAATGGGGTTGATTCATACACGTCACATATGACCCATGGATAATTCTCCTAATGTTTAAACGAAAACCGAATGTGTTTGGTTATTTTTTCATATGTACTTAAAATGTTGTCCATTTTAAACAAAAGGGAGCCACCTAGAGTGATCCCGGCCACACCATGCCTCAGATTAAAGCGGCGTTGACTCATACACGTCACATATAACCCATAGATCGTTTTCCTAATTCATAAATACTTTTTGAATGTGTTTGGTCGGTTTTCCTTATTCCAGTTGTTCTTTTCACTTATAATCCTGTCCATTTTAAACAAAAGAGACACAATTAGAGTGGTGTCGGCCCCACCGTGTCTCTTATTGAGGCAGGGTTGAATCTTACACGTCACATATGACCCATGGATCATTGAGAAAATGTATCGACACAATCCGAATGCGTTTGTTCGGTTTTCCATATGTACTTAAAATGTTTTCCATTTTAGACAAAAGATAGACACTAAGAGTGATCCCAGCCACACTGTGCCTCAGATTAAGGCAGGATTGACTCGTAGACATCACATATAACCCATGGATCATTGTGATAATGCATCAACAGAATCCGAATGTGTTTGGTCAGTTTTCCGTATGTCAGTTGTTCTTTTCACTTATAATCATGTCCATTTAAAACAAAAGAGAGATACTGTGAATGGTGTCGGCAACACCGCTCCTAGGATTGAGGCGGGTTTGACTCGTACATGTCACATATGACCCATGGATCGTTGTGATAGAGTATCAACACAATATGAATGAATTTGGTTGGTTTTCCGTATGCCGGTTGATGTTTTTTACTTAAAATGACTTCCTTTTGAAACAAAAGACATACACTTTGAGTAGTTCCGGTCACTCTGCATCACAGATTGTGGCGGGGTTGATTTGTACATGTCACATATGACCCATGGATCATTCTCCTATAGTTTCAACGGAAAATGAATGCGTTTGGTCGGTTTTCCATATGTACTCAAAATGTTGTCAATTTTAAACAAAAGAGAGACACTTAGAGTGATCCCGACCACACTATGACTCAGATTGAGCCCAGGTTGGCTCGTACAGGTCACATATGACCCATGGATCATTTTCCTAAAGAATCAACACATTTCTAATGCGTTTGGTCGGCTTTCCGTATGTCAGTTGTTCTTTTCACTTATAATCTTGTCCATTTTAAAAAAAAGAGAGACACTATGAATGGTGTCGAACACACCGTGCCTCGGATTGAGGAGAGGTTGACTCATAAACATCACATATGACCCATGGATCATTGTTCTAAAGTATTGACACAATCCGAATGCCTTTGGTCAGTTTTCTGTATGCCAGTTGATGTTTTTTACTTAAAATGACGTCCTTTTGAAACAAAAGATATATGCTTTGAGTGGTGCCAGCCACACCATGTCTCAGATTGAGGCGGGGTTGATTCTTACACGTCACATATGACCCATGGATTGTTCTCCTAATGTTTCAGTGGAAACTGAATGCGTTTGGTTGGTTTTTTGTATGTACTTAAAATGTTGTCTGTTTTAAACAAAAGGGAGCCACTTAGAGTGATCTTGGCCACACCGTACCTCAGATTAAGGCATGGTTGACTCGTACACATCACATATGACCCATGTATCGTTTTCCTAAAGCATCAACACATTTCGAATGCGTTTGGTTGGTTTTCCGTATGCCAGTTGTTCTTTTCACATATAATCATGTTCATTTTAAACAAAAGAGACTCAATTAGAGTGGTTTCAGCCACACCGCGTCTCATATTGAGGTGGGGTTGAATCATAAATGTCACATATGACCCATGGATCTTTTGGATAAAGTATCGACACAATCCAAATGTGTTTGGTTGGTTTTATGTATATACTTAAAATTTTGTCCATTTTAAAGAAAAGATAGCCACTAAGAGTGATCCTGGCCACACTGTGGTGCGGATTAAGTCGGGGTTGACTCGTACATGTCACATATGACCCATGGATTATTTTGATAAAGCCTTAATAGAATCCAAATGTGTTTGGTCGGTTTTTGGTATGTCAGTTGTTCTTTTCACTTATAATCCGGTCCATTTTAAACAAAAGAGAGACACTGTGAATGGTGTTGGACACACCACGCCTCAAATTGAGGCAAGGTTGACTCGTACACATCACATATGACCCATGGATCGTTATGCTAAAGGATCAACACAATACAAATGCGTTTGGACGGTTTTTCATATGCTAGTTGATGTTTTTCATTTAAAATGATGTCCTTCTGAAACAAAAGACAGACACTTTGAGTGGTGTCATCCACACCGCATCTCTGATTGAGGCGGGGTTGATTCATACACGTCACATATGACCCATGGATCATTGTGCTATTGTATCAACACAATCAAAATCTGTTTGGTAAGTTTTCTATATGTACATAAAATGTTGTCCATTTAAAAAAAAGAGCCCCTTAGAGTGATCCCGGCCACACCATGCCTCGTATTAAGGCGGGTTTGACTCGTACACATCACATATGACCCATGGATCATTTTGATAAATTATCAATAGAATCCGAATGTGTTTTGTCGGTTTTTCGTATGTCAGTTGTTCTTCTCACTTATAATCTGGTCCATTTTAAATAAAAGAGAGACAATGTGAATGGTGTCGACCACACTTTGCCTCGGATTGAGCCGGGGTTGACTCGTACATGTCATATATGACCCATGGATCGTTGTGCTAAAGTATCGACACAATACAAATGCGTTTGGTCGGTTTTCCGTATGCCAGTTGATGTTTTTCACTTAAAATGATGTCCTCTTGAAATAAAAGACAAACACTTTGAGTGGTGCCGGCCACACCGCGTCTCCAAATGAGGAGGGGTTGATTCATACATGTCACATATGACCCATGGATCGTTCTCCTAATGATTAAACGGTAACCTAATCCATTTGGTCAGTTTTCCGTATGTACTTAAAATGTTTTCCATTTTAAACGAAGGGGAGCCACTTAGACTAATCCCGATGACAACATGCCTCAGATTGAGCCCAGGTTGGCTCTTACACGTCACATATAACCAATGGATCATTGTGATAAATTATCAACAAAATCTGAATGCGTTTGGTCGGTTTTCCGTATGCCAGTTTTTCTTTTCACTTATAATCTTGTCCATTTTAAACAAAAGAGACATAGTTAGAGTGGTATGTTAGTTGTTTTTCACATTATTCAAATACACTAATGACATTGTGTATTCTTTAAATGTTTACAGAAAAATTAATCACATGACATTATATATTCATTAAATATATAAATTTGAAATAATGTACTCACTACAGGCACTAATGATGGAATTCCCAACTCCGTCATTCGACGATTGTTCTCCATCATTTTTTTCCTTCGTCTCACTTCAATTAGATTCATTTCCTACTTTTGAAAACAAATATGTAATTAATTAGAAAAAGGAAACTAATGTGTAACCCAAAAAACTAAATATATGAGTGAATAGGGGGATTCATTGGTAATTTAGCTATCAATTGTTTTAGAAGATCTCAAATAGATTTAATAAATCACACAAGTTGTAATGTTCACCAAGTTAGAAATATTGTTTTCCTAGGTTTGAATACAGTTCAATTCCAAATTAGAAAATGTAATTAAAATAAAACTACAACCAATAAACTTTGAAAATTCACATAACAGTCAAGTCAGCTAAAACATATTTGTGATCAATACTAAATCCATTTGAATATTACCAACCTTAACAACCCAACTCGAGGTAAACCAAAATAATTGAGAACATGGATGGATGATTATATATATTTTCAACAACAACATCATCTTCACAATCAACTCTGACAATTGAGATATTGGAGTCATCAAAAGAAATAAATGGATTGTTTCCAATGGAACTAGGGACAGTGTCAATTCCATCATCACCATCATCAAAAATATGTCTTGGAATTTCTTCAAATATGACACCAAATTCAGGTCGAAGTTGTTTTTTGACATAAAAAACTTATTTAGTCATTGATGACAACACATATGGTTCTTTGGTAGCAAGAGTGCAAGTCATATTAATTACTTGAAATCCACAATCACCAATAAATGTGCCATGTCTCTTCATCGAATCAAACCAATGTCATTTCATCATTGTGACTCGTCCATGAGAGTAATAATCCAATATTATTATTTTCTCAACAACTCCATAATAACCCACATTTTCAAATCGCGGTCTACTATCTAATGAACTAGCATAAAAATCTATTGTGGCAGTAACCATAACACCATCATGCTGTGTTTTCATGTTCTTTGCTCGTTCAGTGACAATAAATTTGTACCCATTGATAATAATTGATTTACAGTCATGAACCATGGTATTAGGACCAAAATCCAAAGCTTTTATTTCCTCAGAGACAGAGTCAGCAGGCAAACTCAATACCTTCAATATAAATGACTATTAAACTTAATTAAACATTAATATAGTTATTTTAATCTTTAATATTTTTTCCTTCAATTTTAACCAAGCAGAAATCTCTTTGCTATGCAAAGTATCTCTCCTTCTCAAAGAGAAAGAACGATACTTCCTATTTATCATTGTTTTATGTTCCCTGTAGATAAAAAATATGAATATTTTAACAGATATATATGTAAGATATACATAATAAATTTAGTTACCTGATATAGTCATCGAACAAATCATAGTTGAACAAAGCTGTGCGATGTTCCATCTCCTTCTCTTCATGGCTTAATGTCTTAAATATATATGATCCAGAAATTCCTCCTATTTGAGGAAGTGATGGAAAACTAGGTTCAATTTTCTCAAACTATTCTTATTCATTTTTCATTGGTCTGTTTAATCTTGTAGTAAGATCAGACAAATACATCGATCAGAAATCTATACATTCTTGATCCAGGTAATCGTTCATAATAGAACCTTCGGGATGATTTCTGTTTCGGAAATAAGACTTTAATGTGAACATATTTCATTCAGTTGGATACATCCAACGAAAAGAAATATGTCCTCTGAGAAGTATTTCAGTGGGAATATGGAAAGTCAGATGAAACATTGTAGAGACCCAATGCTTGACGTACATGGAAATTACATTACTTTTGCAGAATACTTAATACATAACAAAAAAAGACACACAAGGACCGTAATAGTTTAGTGTCTTTGGAAACTTAGAATATAAACAACTAGTCATGTTGAAAGATCTTCAACATCTCCCATAACGATCTTCCCCTTTTTGTTTCCTTAACTAAAACCTTTCTTTATTTCCTGGGGAAAATAAAACATTAAAAGGGTGAGCTCAAATGCTCAGTAATGGCAAACATAGAGAACATAAAACAATCCATAAATATCTGAAAGCAAAAACTTGAACATGAAATCTGAACATTTAAACCTTGAGAAAAGATATAAATCTTGGAAGTACGTAAGGCATATAACATAAAGGAACATCAATCACAATAAAATAGAATGGGAATAAAACATGTAATTGTGGAAACCATTAAACACTTGTTATGATTCCCATTGTAGCCAAGGCATTGCTGCCAAGTCCATCTTAGTGGACAAAGTCCCTTTCTGAATCGAGTTCACTCCCCGTTTCAGTCCTGTAACACTGAACCGGATTAACTTACCGTTCTATCCATGTCTATCTCAGGGGATATAAATCTTTACCCAATGCATTGGAGGGAGATATAGGTCCCACCCATCTCACAGTTAAATCATTCTTACTTGTGCCACAAAATAAACTTAAAACATTCATCATAACCCAAAGAATAAAATGGGTTTCATAAAAATCATATCATCATAAAATAATCCATATAAAACAAATGGATATTTCATCATAATAAAAGTGAAAGCATGTAAATCCTAGAGACATTATACATGAAACATACAAATATAAAATAATTTCATCTTAGATGGAAAATGGTTTTGTTAAAGCACTTGAAATGAATTCTTGAGGAAAATATCCTTTCTTCTTCAAAATCAATTTCTTTTCACAAAAAATCATGCAATTTTAAAAGAAAAGGATTTTTTTGAAAATAGTCATGAAATCTTTTGGAGTAAGCTTCATGAAAATAAGCCTTTATAAAACTGTAAAAATCCGTTCGTGCCGTATAAGTTAAAAAAAACATTCTTCTCATAATTTTGCTGGAAAAGTCAAAAAGTACCTCGTAACATAAACAAAAGAAAGATTCCTTACATACCATGTTGTAAAAGTCAAAAATGGGTAAAAAGGATTTTAAACATACATGAAAACACTTTTATAAAACATGGACATGGATGATAGAAATAACCCCCAGTAAATACCTACGAATAAGCAATCTCAGAAAAAAATGAGATTTGAAAAATTATACCTTACCTTATGTCTGATATGCTTCGTATGTATCCGAACCTATTGTATAATGATTTAAATAATGTCATTGACTTATTACAGAATCATATTCATTGTTATGATATTATATATGGTTCACTTATAACTTTATATTACCCATTCTTTTGTAAATTCCATGTTATTGAGTTTTTTTGGGTAAAATCGTTTCATTTGTCGTCCGTGTTTTGACTTGTAATTATTCATATGATTACTTAGATCATGATTACTTTATTCCAGAATATATAACATGATTTATATATAATATATATTCAGAATATACATATATATAATAGATAGATAAATGGAAATAAATACACCGTTCATGGAGACGGTAGGTCGTACGTACGCATGAACGCTGTTTTTGTTTCCTTATTGAGTTGAATAGAATTAAGTAGATGAAATACATATATATATATATATACATAAATACAGTAGCTTTATAATATCATATATTTCATTATTATTTCTTATATATACTTTATAATCATTCTTAAATGGTTAACATGGAGAATGAATCTCATCGCGTCGTGGAGACGGTAGTCCTTACGTACGCACGAGCGATGATATCATTTCCATAATTATTGAATTGAATTGGAGTGGATTATACAATATATAATAATCAGTATGATGTTATAATAAATATGTATAGTTATTCTTTACACCATTATACCCATCCATGTAAGGTGTTGGTGGAAAAACAGATTACACCCCGGCGTGGAGACGGTATTCTGTGCGTACGCATGCGCGGTGATTTTGTTTTCCGTAGGATGGATGAGGTTGTTTCATATTTATAATAACATATCAGTATATTAGTTATACTGATGTTATTACTTTATAATTAAACAACTAAATAATAAGAAGTTGAAGAAGAAATAATCTTGAAGGAATCGGTAGAAGAAATTACCTGTTATTCGATACGCCTCTTTGAAACCTCCTCTTAGGGCACTAAGATTGGTCTTTGAAGTATTGAAGGACCTGTAGGATGTTTCTAGGGAAGTGGAGAAGAGATTTTGGAAGCGGTTGTCTGAGATTGAAGGCTCAAAGTGGTGTGAGTAAGAGAGGGAGGAGGTTCCCTTTTATAAGGGAGGAGAGGGGCACCTTTGGAAATCATAAAAATATTAATTTATAATAAATCTAAACCCACTTAAAAACTTCCAAAAATGCCAAAAATTCCTCATATTCGAATATTATATAATATAGGGTTGTAATATCATCAACCAATATAATTTAGACATGATAGAAATTTATGTTAAACATTATCAACTTGATTTATCCTTATTTAACTAATTTAATTTTATTTGTGGTAATAACATTCTAAATTTTAAATTTTAACAAATAATTACTTATTTGTTGTTAATTGTCCATAATTGGATACTTCATAATCTTTTAGTCCATATAAATTTAAATTTGTAATTTTTAAATATTTTTGTGATTTTTAAACAATTTTATAATATGTTATTTTTATAAAATAACAATAGTGTAAATTTTGACACTATTAATTTATTTGAATTTAAATAAAATAAATACAGAAGGTATGTTCGAACTAAAAGCTTTAATAGATTCATAAAATGTCATATGTATCTATAAAATTAGTTTAGCACATTAAATAGTTCATATAATATTTATTTGAATATTTTTAAAACCATTTATTTGGTTTATCTCTTAAAAAATAATTACTACAACATTTTTGTATAATTATTTAATATAATTATTTTTTGCATAAAAATTAAAAATAAAATCCTATGATGAAGATAAATTTATTACCTTACACAAAAAGAAATTAACTCGAATTTATCATCTTAAAATAACAATATTTATATTGTTATTTTTATTAAATTATGAATGTGAAAACATTGGCATCATTTAAAATAAAATAATATAAGTGTAATAATCGCTTTTATAAGGCTCCGAATGGTCAAATATTCAACTATTGGATGATTATGGTTTACAATTACATTAAAAATAAGTTTTGGTCAGGGTTTTGGGCCTTTTATGGTTACTATTAGTTTAATGAAAACTATATTCTTGATTTTTCACTAGATAAACAATTTCTGCATCACTATTATGTCACAATTAATGATAATTATTTAATCCCTAAAAATTATAAATAAATTCATATGATGTATATAATTTCATTATCTTTCTTCAGAGAATTCATGTTCGATGTTTCATGAAGTTTATTACTAAATTAAAATTAATATACTTATAAGATTTAAGAGAGTGACATGTTGTCACTTTCTTTGGTGTTAATAATAATTAAATTATTTTCATGGTCAAAAGTCCATAAAATTTATCTAATACAACCCTTAGGTGATATGGGTCTACTTTTAGACATCAAATATAATTTTTTCATGTGTTAGGGTAATTTTATAATATTTTATTTACCCTTAATTATCCGATTTATCTTTAACTGTGGTAAATAAAATTTACCGTAGTTACTATTCATAATTTCCAAAAATAAAAAGTAGCTTATTAACATAATTTGGACCCAATGATTCCAAATATGGAATCCATTTTTTCAAATTCAATACAAAAAAGTTGCAGAAATTAAATTAAAATTAATCACATTGTCAAAAGAAAACGGGTTTTTCTTTAAAACATTGTAAAAGATTGAATTGATTTAACCTAGGAATTCAAGGTAAAATAAATGATAATGACATACATTATATTAAATGGTAAAAATATATTCTATTTACATTTTAAAACCATTCAATATTATAATTTAACCACATAAGTTATTACGATGAAAACAATTGTTTTTAATTAAAATATAGCGTGTTTTTACTGTTCATTAAAATATGAAAGTCATCAGAATAATATGAAAAATTTATCCAAGGTAAAATTTTATAACCTGATTACAAATAATAATTTTATTTTGTAAAATTTAACTTATAAATATGTCAAAAACTAGATTTAAAGTGGGTGCGCCATCAAAAGGTGGCAAAACTACATTTTTGAAAAATACTTATGTTACCCAGAAAAATTATTTTCATCACATAAAATGTTTTAAATAATTTATAAGATGAATAATAATTTTATAAAATAAAAAATGTGGTTAATTATATTCATAACATCTAGTTCGTGATAATATTATAACCATATATCTTTGTTTAGTGAAACCCGATATTGCGTACAACACACGCTATCGGGGAAGGTCGCGATTGCGTGTAATGAAAGCCAAGTCAGGGTTGCGTGTAGTGAAAGACTCCTTTGTTGTTGCGTATAAAAAAATCCAACCATATTTTATTTATACATTGAATATATATATATATACACTCAATGTTGCATAGAATAACTTCTATCAAATGAACTTGAAATTGTGTGTAACACGATCCAAGAATTGTGTTGCATATACTGAAAGCTAATACGGTGTTGCGTATAGAACAAGATAATCTTGGTGTAGCATAAAACACATGACATCAAATAAATTAAAAAGAATACTTACCAAAAAATCTCGGGGTGTTACATTCTACCCCCTTAAAATGAATTTTTCCCTCGAAATTCGTCAGGGTTATAAATGGTTTTTTACTTGAGAATTTCATTTATAGAAACCCAAATCGTAAAAAAAAGGAATGCTAAAACTTAATTTTAAAAAGTGAAGTATGAAACATAATAGTTACCCAAATTAACTCATCACCAGTTTTCCACATAGGAGATCATAGGTGAAAATATGAATATGGAGGAGAAATCTAACCATCAAGTTCTGATGGAGAGTGGTAGAGAAGATGGTTATGAAAAAGCCAACAATCACAGAGCCATAGATTTGAGATGATCTAAGGTACCTTCTGATTCATCGGATATAAGATCACTAGGACAACATTTTTTTTTCAATATCATTTCCCTAAAGTTGAAAATTTTGAATTAGAAGAAATACTTTCTTGATTTTGGTACAATCTCACTATTGTTCGTGCTTTGAACAATTTCCACTTCATCTCTTAAATAAATGAAGTTGAATTTGTTATTCGTGAAGTGTTAACAGATCATGTGATAGAATGATGAGTCATTCCATCTGTTTCAAACAAAAGGATAAAAAAATTATCAAATATACATAAGTCCATCTATGGTGAGGTTAATCGTATATGATTCCAAAAATGAACTTATACTTCATATATTATACCTTTTAATACAATAGAACTAGTTTCAACTAACCAGGGAATTCCTGTAGGCCATTTGTATGCGATAAAGTCCAGTCGCACTTCGGTTGTGGGTTCGATTCCCACAGCCTTGTCCGACGCGATGGGTTGTCGCTCATCCTGCTGGTTGTCCTTTTTCTAAAATTACATTACTATAACATCCCATCAATAATATCGAAAAAAGTTCTATCCTTAAACAATACTAACTTATGTCCAAAATAATCCATTCCAATCTTTAGGCTTATCTAAAATACTTCAGTCCAAGCTCATAGTATAAAGAAAATTATTACATCAAATGTCACATAACAATCATGTGAATGCCATCATTTATCCCCAATATATCATAAGATATATCTTGTTGGTCAAATTACAAACATATGAATACCTTAATCATGTATTCTCTTGAAGAATGAATACCCATTGAACCTTAGTGAAAACATGAATGCATTTAAAAGTTAACACTTTCCACATACCAAAATCCTCAAAATTCTATATACTCAAACCATGATATCACTTAGTCCTTATATCAATCATGAGCTCATGAATACAATCAATCATCTCATTATCTTCTTATCCCTTCATTGTGTGCATATCATCTGCTTTCCAAAATATTTGAATCACTTTTCATGGTTACCGGTACCATAAAATTATTGAAAAACACAATAGACTAATACAAAAATATTCTAATACACCATAAAAGTACCTCAACAACATTATTCTTGAATACCAATACATAAACACTTCAATCCATCCTCTTCAATGATTATCCTGGAATAATTCCTTCCTTGATTTAAAAGTAACTTTTAGGTCAGGGCATTGAGTTGGGTAATGCCCATGTTCTCCACAAATAATACATTGAACTCCATTATAGTCTGTCACTCTATGACCCTTTTCCCCACACAGATAACATCTATCCATCCATTTGAGGTATTCCTCAATGTTCTTCTTCCCTTCTTTAGAAATCTCAATCTTCCTTTCTTTATGATCCTCAACAAGCGGACATGCATAAAAGTCTATCTTCCTCTTATTTGATTAATTTGGCATACCACTAAATGTCACCTTGTTAATCATGTATCGCAATGAATTATTCCGCATAATCACAATATATTTCTCTCTAGGAATTACACAATTTTGTTGCTCATAGTCACCAATTTGTCCATTGGATTCAATGTTAACCTAATTCCTTCTAGTTCCCTCCATTGACTAAAACACAAAAAGAATTATGTGAGAGGAAAAAATCATTCTAGGGAAAACAACATAGTAAATGGGGAGTACCCTAAATATCTAACATCTAAGGTTAAACAATAAGATTGGTACCTTAGTTCTAGGACTATATCCTATATGTATACTTATCCTTAGGGACATCCCTAAAAATACCTTAGAAATATCTCTAGGGATCTCACTAACGTTTTTTCATCCTAGTTTCCAAAGGTTGACTAAATATTTCCTCTGATACCAACTGTAGAGACCCAAAGCTTCACGTACATGGAAATTACATTACTTTTGCGGAATACTTAATACATAACAAAAAAAGACACACAAGGACCGTACTAGTTTAGTGTCTTTAGAAACTCGGAATATAAACAACTAGTCATGTTGAAAGATCTTCAACATCTCCCATAATGATCTTCCCCTTTTTGTTTCCTTATCTAAAGCCTTTATTTATTTCCTGGGGAAAATAAAACATAAAAAGGGTGATCTCAAATGCTCAGTAAGGGTAAACATTGAGAACATAAAACAATCCATAAATATTTGAAAGCAAAAACTTGAACATGAAATCTAAACATTAAAACCATGAGCAAAGACATAAATATTGGAAGTACATAAGGCATATAACATAAATGAACTTCAATCACGATAAAATAGCATGGGAATAAAACATGTAATTGTGGAAACAATTCAACACTTGTTATGATTTCCATAGTATCCAAGACATTGCTTCCAAGACCATCTTAGTGGAAAAGTCCATTTTTTAATCGATTTCACTCCTCGTTTCAGTCCTGTAACACTAAACTGGATTAACTTACCATTCCAACCATGTCTATCTCATGAGATATAAATCTTTACCCAATGCATTGGAGGGAGACATAGGTCCCACCCATCTCATAGTGAAATCATTCTTACTTGTGCCACAAAATAAACTTAAAACATTTATCATAACCCAAAGAATAAAATGGGTTTCATAAACATCATGACATCATCACATAATCCATATAAAACAAATGGATATTTCATAATAAGAAAAGTGAAATCATGTAAATCATAGAGACATTATACT
Organism: Viscum album; assembly: GCA_963277665.1. NCBI lineage: Eukaryota > Viridiplantae > Streptophyta > Magnoliopsida > Santalales > Viscaceae > Viscum > Viscum album. Next base: position 50,631,499 of record OY728161.1, on the reverse strand, counting down.
TGAAACATACACTTATGAAATAATTTCATCTTAGATGAAAAATGGTTTTGATAAAATACTTGAAATGAATTCATGGGGAAAATATCCTTTCTTATTAAAAATCAATTTATTTTCAAAAAACATCATACAATTTTAAAAGAAATGAATTTTGTTGAAAATAGTCATGAAATATTTTGGAAGAAGATTCATGAAAACAAGGCTTTATAAAACCGTGAAAATCTGTTCGTGCCGTATAAGTTAAAAAAACATTCTTCTCGTACTTTTGTTGGAAAAGTCAAAAAGTACCTCATAACGTAAAAAAAGAAATATTCCTTACATACCATGTAGTAAAAGACAAAAATGGGTAAAAAGGACTTTAAACATACATGAAAACACTTTTATAAAACATGGACATGGATGATAGAAATAACCCCCAGTAAATACTTACGAATAAGCAATCTCAGATAAAAATGAGATTTTCAAAATTATCCCTTAGCTTATGTCCGATATGATTCGTATATATCTGAAACTACTGTATAATGATTTAAATAATGTCATTGACTTATTAAAAAATTATATTCATTTTTATGATATCATATATGGTTCAATTATGACTTTATATTACACGTTCTTTTGTAAATTCCATGTTAAAAAGTGTTTTGGGTAAAATCGTTTCATTTATCGTCCGTGTTTTGACTTGTAATTATTCATATGATTACTTAGATCATGATTAATTAATTACAGAATATAAAACATGATTTATATATAATATATATTCAGAATATACATATATATAATAGATTGATAAATGGAAATAAATACACTGTTCATGGAGATGGTAGGTCGTACGTACGCATGAACACTGTTTTCGTTTCCTTATTGAGTTGAATGGAATTAAGTATATGACATAAATATATATATACAAATAAATACAGTAGCTTTATAATGTCGTATATTTCATTATTATTTCTTATATATAATTTATAATCATTCTTAAATGGTTAACATTGAGAACGAATCTCATCGCGTCATGGAGACGATAGTCCGTACGTACGCACGGGAGATGATATTGTTTCAATAATTATTGAATTGAATTATAGTGGATGATACAATATATCAGAATTAGTATGATGTTATTATAACTATGTATAGTTATTCTTTACACCATTATACCCATCCATGTAAGGTGTTGGTGGAAAAACAGATTACACCCCGACGTGGAGACGGTATACTGTACGTACGCACACCCGGTGATTTTGTTTTCCATAGGATGGATGGGGTTGTTTCATATTTATAATAATATATCAGTATATTAGTGATACTGATGTTATTACTTTATAATTAAACAACTAAATAATAATAAGATGAAGAAGAAAGAAGCTTGAAAGAATCGGTATAAGAAATTACCTCTTCGATACACCTCTTTGAAACCTCCTCTTAGGGCACTAAGATTGGTCTTTGAAGTAGGCCAGGACCTCTATAATGTTTCTAGGTAAGTGGAGAAGAGAATTTGGAAGGGGTTGGCCATTCTTTAAGGCTCAATGTGGTGTGAGGAAGAGAGGGAGGAGGTGCCCTTTTATAAGGGAGGAGAGGGGCACCTTTGTAAATCTTACAAATATTAATTTATAATAAATATAAACCCAATTAAAAACCTTCAAAAATGACTCATATTAGAATATTAGATAGGATAGGGTTTTAATCTCATCAAAAAACAAAATTTAGACATGTTAGGAATTTATTTTAAACATTTTCAACTTGATTTATCCTTATTTAATCAATTTAATTTTATTTAGGGTAATAACATTCTAAATTTTAAATTATAACAAATAATTACGTATTTGTTGTGAATTGTCCAAAATTGGATACCTAATAACATTTTAGACCATATAAATTTAAATTTATAATTTTTAAATATTTTTGTTATTTTTAAACAATTTTATAATATGTTATTTTTATAAAATAACAATAGTGTCAATTTCGACACTATTCATTTATTTGAATGTAATTAAAATAAATACAGAAGATATATTCGAAATAAAAGCTTTAATAGATTCATAAAATGTCATATGTATCTTTAAAATTAGTGGAGAACATTAAATAGTTCATATAATATTTATTTGATTATTTTTAAAACCATTTTTTTTATCACTTAATAAAATAATTACTACAACATTTTTGTATAATTATTTAATATACTAGTTTTTTTCATAAAAATTAAAAATAAAATCCTATGATGAAGATAAATCTATTAAATTTCACAATAATATTTTTACTAGAATTTATCATCTTAAAATCACAATATTTAAATTGTTATATTTATTAAATTATGAATGTGACAACTTTGGCATCATTTAAAATAAAATAATATAAGTGTCATAATCGCTTTTATAAGACTCCAAATGGTCAAATATTCGACCATTGGATGATTATGGTTTAAATTTACATGACCAATAAGTTTTGGTAAGGGTTTTGGGCCTTTTATTGTTACTATTAGTTTAATGAATACTATATTCTTTCTTTTTCACTAGATAAACAATTTCTGCATCACTATTCTGTCACAATTAATGATACTTATTTAATCCCTAAAAATTATAAATAAATTCATATGATGTATATAATTTCATTATCTTTATTTAGACTATTCATGTTAGAATTTTCATGAAGTTTATCACTAAATTAAAATTAATATACTTATAAGATTTAAGATTGTGACATGTTGTCACTTTCTTTGGTTTTAATAATAATTAAATTATTTTCATGGTCAAAAGTCCTTAAAATGAATCTAATCCGACCCTTAGGTGATATGGGTCTACTTTTAGCCATCCAATAGTATTTTTTCATGTGTTAGGGTAATTTTATAATATTATATTTACCCTTAATTACCCAATTTACCTTTGATTATTGTAAATAAAATTTACCGTAGTTACTATTCATAATTGCCAAAAATAAAAAGTAGCTTATTAACATAATTTGGACCCACTGATTCCAAATATGGAATCCATTTCTCCAAATTCAATACAAAAAAGTTACAGAAATTAAATTAAAATAAATCATGTTGTTGAAAGAAAACAGGGTTTTCTTTAAAACATTGCAAAAGATTGAATTGATTTAACCTACGAATTCAAGGTAAAATCAATGCTAATGAAATAAATTATATTAAATGGTAAAAATATATTCTATTTATACTTTAAAACCATTAAATATTATAATTTAACCACATAAGTTATTACGATGAAAAAATATGTTTTTAATTAAAATATAGCGTGTTTTTACTATTCATTAAAATACGAATGTTATCAGAATAATATGAAAAATTTATCCAAGGTAAAATTTTATATCCTGATTCCAAAGTATAATTTTATTTTGAAAAATTGAACTTATAAACATGTCAAAAACTAGATTTAAAGTGGGTGCTCCATCAAAAGGGGGAAAAACCGCATTTTTGAAAAATTATTATTTTACCCGAAAAATTTATTTTCTTCACATAAAATGTTTTAGAAAATTTATAAGATGAATAATAATGTTATAAAATTCAAAATGTGGTTAATTATATTCATAATGGCTAGTTCATGATAATATTATAACCATATATCTTTGTTTAGTGAAACCCGATATTGCGTACAACACACGCTATCGAGGAAGGTCTCGATTGCGTGTAATGGAAGCCAAGTCAGGGTTGCGTGTAGTGAAAGACTCCTTTGTTGTTGCGTATAACAAAATCCTACCATATTTCATTTATAAATTGAATATATATATATATATATATACACACTCAATGTTGCGTAGAATAACTTCTATCAAATGAACTTGAAATTGTGTGTAACACGATCCAAGAATTGTGTTGCGTATACTGCAAGCTAATACGGTGTTGCGTATAGAACAAGATAATTTTGGTGTAGCATAAAACACATGACATCAAATAAATTAAAAATAATACTTACTATAAAATCTCAGGGTGTTACAAACATGCATGTGAAAAATGATGGAGGAAATATTTTCTCCAAATCACACAAAATTAATGGGGAATCTGTCAACATTTTTTGTAAGAAAGACTTGGACAACTTCTTAGCACAAAGATCACTAAACAAATGGCACAACCGAATAACAGGAACCCTTATATTATTGGAAAAAAGATGACGGATTGATATTGGAAGCAACTCATGCAGTAGAACGTGATAATCATGAGTCTTCAAAGATTTTAGCTTCAGCTCTCTTCTGTTGACCCGTTTAGATATGTTTCTTGAATAGCCATCAGGAACTCTAATAGTATCTAATACATCCAGAAATTTTTTTTCCATAGGTGTCATCAGATAAGAAGCACATGGAAGTTTCCATTTATTTTCACTGATACGCACAGGATGCAATTCTGGTCTGATGCCCCAATCCACCAAGTCACACCGAGATCGTAAATCATATTTTGTCTTCCCCTTGACATTTAGAAGAACCGAAAGCAACATTTCACAAATATTCTATTCAATATTAATTACGTCTAGGAAATGATGTAACAAATTGGTTGACCAATAAGGAAAATCAAAAAAGATACTCCTCTTCCTCCAATTGTAACAGGTTTTAGTGAAAACATTCTTTCTCCTTCCAGATTTCATTTGACCCTTCCCAAAAAAAAAACTGAAATCTTTCAATTCATTAAGCACATAAGTTCCAGACATACACTGAGGTGGATCATCAGTCTCTATGGTATTATCAAATCTTCGACGATTCATTCTATATGGATGATCCTTTGGTAAGAATCGTTGATGTCCCATAAAACTAAAACTACAGTGATGTTTCAGTCTTCTGGATCGTGTATTCTTCATAAAAACTGGACATGATAGTTATCCCTTCGTGCTCCATCCAGACATCATTGCATAAGCCATAAAATCATTGACCGTCCACATAAGCACATCACGCATCTGAAATATGTCTTTTGAACATGCATTGTGTGTGCGCACACCCACATCCCAAAGAAGTTTCAACAATTTTATTAAAGGTTGCATGTATACATCAATACCAATGCCTGGATCAGAAGGACCAGATATGAGTATACTCATGAAAGTGAATTCTTTTTTCATACACAACCATGGGGGATGATTATAAATGTGTATAAAAACTGGCCATGTGCTGTGCGATGTAAGGATCTGCCCAAACAGATTAAAACCATTGCATTAAAGACCCAGCCTCACATTATGCACGTCAGCTGAAAAATCCGGATGTCGAGCATCAAATCTCTGCCATGAAAATGCATCTGTAGGATGAACCAATTCATCATTAGTCTTCCTTCTCTCAGTATCATTCCATCTCATTTTTATTGATATGTCATCAGACATAAAAATATTTTGGAGTCTGGGGATCAATGGAAAGTGCCACATTACTTTCTATGGAATGCAGGATGGTGTTCCATCAGATTTTGACTTACAGAGGGATGTGCCGCATTTTATAAAATCAGTTCGTTCAACATTTTCCTCACTAAATAAACTGAAATCTTTTGGACAAGCATGAATTTTGTTTCTTGAAAATCCATGTTCCTCAACTAACTTCCATGCCATATAGTGGTTTGACAGAATATCTGCATCAACTGAAGTAAATCATTCAAGAGGTTATGAATGTAATTTATTGCTATATTATAATTCCCATACATAGTTTTCCCATGAATCAATCGGATTAAAAATTCCAGCTTTTTCATTTTATCGCATTGTCGATATAATAGAGTCGTGGAAGCATCATTCAATTTTTTCACCCTATAAATATCATCATTTTCAATAGATGCATTAGATGTGCTCATATCAAAGTCTTCTAGAGTCGAAATCCTTTCTTTTTCATGATGACGAATAAACGGAAACCAGTCATCTAACAAATTCTCCATTCCAGTCCTTTCATTTCGATCATCACCAATTTTAGATTTCATTTTCTCCCCATTATAAAACCACAAAAAGTAGTTTGCTTGGAAACTATTTTTGGTTATGTGTTAGATGACTTTTTCACAGCTCAACCAAGGTCTACTAACACCATTGGAACATGGGCAGTGTATGCGACCACTATCTGAAGAATTGTGAAATGAAAAATCTATAAATCTCTCCAAATTGTTTTGAAAATTGCTTGAGACCCGATCAGTTTCATACATCCAACTTCTGTCCATTCTATAAAAATAATTTATATAAGTCATTTTGTCATAAACAATTCAATAGGATTTAACTTTAATAGAAAATACATTTATGTAAACGATAAAGGAAGAAATTTCTATTCGATGTAGTGAACTATTAAAATATTTTAAAGAATAAGTACTCATAAATTAAATTAAAATTTATTTATATTCATTTTAATTAGGTCTATAATAGGCACATGCCTTTGGTCCCATCATGTGTTATATGCATCCCAAATCATTCACTCATGTTCAATAACTCATTATTGACACCTCTATGGCCATACCTTTCATTACCCAATTACTTCCCTAAGTCAGGCGCAGCCCATGGGTGAATAAATTTTAGGCTTCTACACTGATAGGTTGTTCATGGCTTGAGAAAAGATTTAATTTCATTAAGTATAGAGAAAAAAATTTATTTTTAAATTTGAAATTATTAATAAAGTATGTCAATGATAAAAATATTACTGAATTAAACTTGTGACTTATCTAAAATTTTTATGGCTATCTACACATGCCAGAATGGGTAGTGAAAAGCACCCCACCCTCATAAAAGTGAGTATTGGCCAATAATGACACATAATATACAACTTACAATGAGAACCATATTTAGTTGACTGTAAGGTTATATTAGTATATTCATCTTGGGGGAAATCAAATATATGATCCTGGTTAACTGATGAATTCAAAAGCTCGTATTCCATATGTTGGACACTATCTAAGGTAAGAGATCATGTGAGGATGAGTTTACATCATTAAATTTCTTACATTCTAGTGAGAATGAAGGATTAAATTAATGACTGGAGTTCACTAATACCATGTCAACCGTTATACACACCATGTGAACCCTTATACACACCATATGAACCCTTATACCATATCGTCATTATTACAACCATTAATAACAACTTATTAAATAAAATCACTTGTTAAAGATAATAAAATTGAACATAAATAAATATTAATATTGGATATATCAAGTAAAATGAAGTTATACTATCTTACATCCTAAATGACCACCCACAACCATGATTAATGACCACAAATCTCCCCTTTCGACTAAATCAAAAGTGAAAACAAAAACACATAGTTGTAGAAAACAAATTCATTTGTGTGAATAATAATAATATCATGGTCCTCATGATATTTGAACCACGCAGTCATGATTTTTGAGATGAACTTGTATCCATGAAACCATATGAGAAACACGATTCAATGCATGCATTTTCATGATTTTCCAAAGCATTTTGAGGAACGCCAAATCAGTGAAAATAGTCATTGTGTTTTAAAAATGGGATTGAATAACACATGTATGATGTCGAAGGAAGAATGATTAATGGTTATATTATAAAAACTAATATTAACTAATATTACAAATTTGACATTCATTGAATTAGTTTCATGAAGAAGGAAGAAGTACTAATTAGGGACCACATACTATTCAGAAAAGTTCAAGAAGATACTCCATATGTTCTATTGTGCAAAGGATAAGTGAATAGTTTTTCATTTTATATATATATATATAGATTTTGATAGAAACATGATACATACTTGTTATGTAATACACATAGTGTACAAAAATTAAGATGAACAAGATCTTCATGTTTGGCACGATCTTAATGAAAGGAGTGATTTTCATGAAATAATATCAATAAATATTACAAAAAATTTCTTATTAGTTCATATACATGAAGCTATAATATTTGAAGCATTGAGATTAAATAAACTATGAATCATAAAAATTATAACACAATAAAGAGACATCATTCCCTTATAAATGAAAATGTGTAATGAAAACATTAATTGGATATACACCAATATAGGGATTTGAAAACACAATTCGTGGAACAATCATAAAATTTTACAAAAACCCTAACAATTGGGAATAAAGAAATCATTGAGAATAGAAGGATAGGCTTGATAAGAGGTGAAACTATATCCTTGATAAAATATGGAAGGATTCTAACCTGGTAGCTACTGATCCGATGGAAGAGGTGGGGATTCTAAAGTGCATCTGCCAAGGAATCGCTTTTGGAGACCAGCAAAAGGGTTCTAGAATCATGGGGAGGCCGGTGCCTGCATTTGAGGAATTTGGGGATTTTCGTTCCCAACGGTTTTTAAAAACCATTGGGAAAACTCAATCATTCCCAACGGTTTTATGAAACTGTTGGGAAAACTAAAATTTCCCCATCTATCCCAACGGTTTCATCAAACCATTGGGAAAAGTGATTTTTCCCCACTTTTCCCAAAGGTTTAATAAAACGATTGGGAAAAGTCACTTGTTTAAGATCGTTACCAATGGTTTATGAAAACCATTGGTAAAGATAAAATATACCAACGGTTCGTTGAACTGTTGGTATACAAGTTTTGGGAAAAGTCCGCTTTCCAGTAGTGTACATGGTTACCTACCCATGAACATTGTTTTCCATATAGAATAATTATTTTAAATCATTTCATTTTTCATCAAAACCATTTTCATTGAATATAGTAATTTTATCAAACACATGGTCAGAAACTCTATTTTGCATAATTAAAATAATGTATTGAAGTTATTTTTCATACCTGTAAAATAGGAGAATTTTTAATCAATATCACTTATATAATGACCTCAAAGATGACATAAAATTATTCAAAACACATTTAATTAACAATTTATAAAATTCAGGAAACCATGGTTTTTAATCATTGATAAATACTAGAACCACCACCCTTGAACTAATGATACCTTTACCCAATGATATAATTCAAAAAAGTGTGTGAAAAAAATCCTTTGGATGTGAGATAAATATAAAATATCTTAAACACTTCACATGTACTTTAGGAATCAAAAATACCTGGGGAACAATTGCCTAAGGGGAAGAATAAAAACATGAGAATAATGGGGAAAACTAGCGAGAAAATATAATCCAAAAACTTATTGATTTAATGATGAATATTTATGAAATTAAACTTGATATAAAGTGGATTCAGAGAATAAATCATTGAGAAAAGATCCATTATCTATGAGGTTTGAATAGGGATATTGGAATATTAGGGGGTTTAATTGAAGTGGAACTGAAGTTAATTTCACATTTTTAGTGTAAATGGAAAGGAAACATAATTATCCCATAAGGGAATCTCTATATCAATCAAGAACATTGGCTGATCCTATTAGTGGTATCTCACATGGAGATCGAGTAAATGAACCAGTTAGGGTCCATGTTTCCTTCCTAGGTCTTCCTAAATGGGAATCTCTGTATCAGTCAGGACAACCATTCCTCTCAAATTAAACATTATCATAGAGTGAAATTATGAAAGAGTGAAATTACCAATCCATGAAGGGGCATAACTTCTTTATCTAGCCCAGTATATGAAAATTAAACTCACGGTGTTCCTTGGAAAATTTCACGATAAGGTGAATGGTCATCACTAGGATATGAGAAAACTATGTTGATATAAGGATTGAAAATAAGACCCGAAAAACTCAATTCATATCCAAGATGATGTTTCCGATATGGTTTCCAAAAAACTAAATCCAATTATTGACAATAAGAAATGTTGAACATTCCATGGTTGACTTCCATGAAAATCATGAATGAACCTGCTGATGCTTTTTCATTAACCGACCATGATTCCCTATGTACTAAGCCATTACATTATTATTCAAGGACAAATAGTGGAGTCTGACCTTATTAAAAGAGACATTTAATTATGAATACACAACCAAATAATTGGTAATCATGATACCATTAAATAACTAAAATGATTCATAATAATTACATTTCTAGTTCACACATGCACTCTCAGTCTAAATCTAACCTCCAGACTTGATTCAAACCCATAACATGTTTTTATCTTGAGCATCATCTCATGGACTAGATAACTCAACTTCTAGCCTCACTGAATTTAAGAAACAATTTTGACCATATACAGATATCCATTTTTAGTTTATCTCCCTCTACTTGTATGGACACACTAAAACTAAATCATTGTGATGGTCCCCACATATGGAGTGTCATAGTCTTAATTTATAGAGAATGGAAAATAATCTGATGACACACACTACATTCACTACCAAACATGGTTTACAGAATTTGAAGACATTATTTTTCCAAGATCCAAACCAAAAGTGAGTAAACTAATACTCTTAAAATCTTGATAGATTAGTTTTACTCTAGATATACACATGAAAAATTTCCAATCCAGAGTCCCACATGTCATTAATATCAGGATAATAAGTAAAAACTAAACCTATCAGTACTGTTAAAAACCCCAATCCATTTTAAACATCATCCCTTAGTGGTGGGATAACTCAAAATTCCCTATAAGTCCATGTCATTCTACTTTGAAGATAACCTATGAACATGACATAAAAACTCAAGGAATAATAATTACCGCCAAAAAAATATGATTCAAAATACTATTTTTTCAACAAAAATTTTACCGTGTGAATGGATGCATACTATTCATAGATTTCATCGACACATCATCATGTCATTTGATACCATCTAAAATCCCATTTATCCAATATATACCATAATATGATGGACCATACAAACTATTTCACCCAAAGTCATATTCTCCTATAAAACTGTAATTCTGACTAATGAACTCATGAGTAATCCATCATTAGAAAAGAAAAAATTTCATACAACATACTAAGATACCAATCATGCCCAAGGCATTTCTAACGCACTAAACTAGAAAATTACATGATTATCACATTCTTCAAAAAGAATCACCTTACAAATTGGCCTCTCATCTATCTAAGGGTGTTGTTTCAATAGTAAGAGTCCTACATAGTAAAAATGAAAGGTAAATACAAACTCTCATATCGTAATTAAAAGAGTTATTTACTAGTGTTAATTTTCCTCTTAAAGAACTACCTTAATCTGTATAGCCCCTTAATTAAATATTAAGACTTCATCCTATAACATGGACATTTTAGAAATTTATCTTTGATCTATCTCCTATCATTAATGTTCAAGAAACAAAAATATAAGGCCTATGGGTAACGTTCACATTCCTGCTCTAAGGAAACTATCTTGGAAACATTTAAACTACCATTACCCAAGGGACAAAACTAAAAACACCACATAAGGTTTAATTTATGAATTTTAGTAATTTAAATTTTATTTTTGAACATTTAAAAGAATAGTTTTTGAGAAAAACAAGCACTAGTTATCAGGGAAAAGTGATTGGTATTTTATTTAGTAAACAATACATGGAAACATTGGATTATTATATTAGACATCCTTTAAATTATATATTATTTATTTTAAATCCAATCGTAATTTTGTTAAATTATCATATTAATTTCATTTTATCAACTGTATTTAACCATAAAGGTTCTCATATATTCCTTAGTTTTATAAAATGAAAATTCCACACTATTCGGTAAACCACCCATTATGATGTAATTAGAATTTTTATTTACAAACATCATAATAATAAATCAAAAAAGTAGATAAAATATACTTATCTCTTAAAGGGTAATTGCTTATTAATATTCGGCCATACATTTATATATAACACTATATAAGTGGATGTCATCACGTTAAATTTTCATCTCTATATAGCATGAGTATACCCCCATGGGGTTATGTAGTAAATAATAACGAAAGATAAAGGTGATCTATGGTGGTCAATAATTCCAAATTGGATACATCTAAATGGAACCCAATAAGAGGTGGTTGATTAAATATTAATTTCACCTTTAATGGGTCTATCTCATAAACAACATTACCTAACTAAAATAATTTGGTCTAGTTTTGCATTTAGTAATTTAATCATATGAATATCTATTCCAAAATTATATAGGTACAAGACTTTATGAAAGAAACCATTTTATATAAAGATTTTAATTTAGCACATTTCATGGTTCAATTAGATTCATCACCATTACCAAATTTTAATTGCACTTGTCTTTATAAGTTAAAATTGGAATGAATATATCAATAACTAGGTTATTACCATTGATTTTAGAATATAAAATCTTATTAAATGATTGTTTTATTATATAGGTCACCTTTATCTATTTATGAAGGCATATACTCATTATAAATTGTATTGGCTCACATTTAATCACTACTATTAATATTTCAACCCATGCAACCAATGGTCCATAGATTAAACATTTATTGATTGGTTAATTATGGTTCCACAATCAAGATATATGAGAATATACCATTTCTATTTTTTCATACACTTTAATAAAAAAAATATATCCTAATTATAACAAATCATTCTCTCAAATAATAGTAATGAATGTAATTTTACTAGGAAATATATCACTCAAGCATGGAATAACAATAAGTATCTCATATAATCACCAAATAACATTATACAGACATTCACTATAATAAATCTCCCATAAATGTAATATTATCAGGTATGCTAAATAATAATGTTGCATGGAATATAATCATACAGTGCACATCCAACATGAATGAGGTATTCCTAAAATGAAACCTACATGGAATGGAAAATGCATGGAATATAGATCTATTTGTATCTATCATGATTCACATAAAAATAACTCTTTTATATACTAGTCCAAATGTCATGTTAACAGAAATATCATCAATCTGTATGAAGGGAACAATATATCAATCACTTGATGAGAAATATTTGTCAACTGAAAAAATGAACAAATCAAAAAATAGTCCCATCCCAACAACATCCTATTTTTCCCATATGTGGGGTGATCACTCCTAAATAAAACTATTTAAAAAGTGTGGACACATTCAAAGTCTCCAATCTACTAGACCAAAATATCATGACAAATGAAAAGTAATCTAAAATAGTTACTAGTAACATCCTCCCCCATCTCACTCTAGAACCAAAAGCCAGATCAATCGACACATGGTCTCAATTTCCCATCCCCATATAATAAAGGATTCTAACTGGAAGGAATGGTACAATTATAATATGGTGGGGATACTATACCCTCATGATAATAATAGCACTATGGTACATAATAAAAAGATCAATAGCAGAATAAGTCTGGTATAAAGCAAGATGAAATAAATCAGACAAACCAGATATTCCAAATATAATATAGTTATGCATATCTATGTGAAGGTAAAATATGAAAGGCAAAAAATACCAAAATAATATCTCTATGATAATACTAGTCTTTGGAACATTCTTGTTCTCTTAATATCCCATGTGCACAAGTAACAACAAAAAAATCATCCACAATCCCGAACCGATGATAATGAGATATGTTAGGGCACCTAATCATCCACCCAAATAAGGTGTGATATAAACTAAGTTAGACATTAACAAATATGTCTAATGAAACCTAGTATACGTGAATAAAATATATTTCTATTAATTTAAATCAATAAGTTAGTAAAAAAATAAATGTAACCAAGTTAGGTACTGGATCCTTAAGGATATCTAGAAGACCATTCTAGCTTTGACCTAGGCTGGTATATATATGAACATGTCAACTGTATATATAATAATATTTATAAATTTATATATTTTGAGATATACATTCACTAGTGAGGATCCAAGGTATATTAAAAATTTATCAAAATAATTATAAGGGTTATGGTAATAACATAGTCCTAGGACCCATGGTTATAATCCCACGAATCCAAGAATAAGTGTATCTAAAACTATGTGGAAATTGTAAGTATTCACTCACATTCATTTAAACATAATATAATTAATTGGTCGAGAACCAAAATTATACATCCATGGAGTCCTAGTAAACCAATCATCATAAAGAGATACTACAAGTCATATGTAATCATAAAAAATCATGATATAATTCATTTTTCCTATGAGCCCATCCATAAAATTCTATAAAGAGATACCCAGATATCTCATAATGGGTAACATAATTTTATTTATTGTGTAAGGAAGAACAGGGAGTTATATAAAGAGGAAACCCAATTATCTCTCATAAAATTGAGTTTCCCTATGAAACCATCTATGGTGTTGCATAAAAGGAAACCCATATATCACTCTGTGTATGAGGAAAATCATCTATCCAATGATCTTGTCCAAGGAATTATATAAAAAAACTAAATATCACTCAATACGTAATACAATCGAATTTACCTATTATCCCCTCCATGATATTTTTAAATGAGGAAACCATTATTTATCACGTTATATATAATCTGAAACCACTTTTAAACATACACTAGGAATTTCGTAATAAGGAGCCAGAGTATATCTCAAGGGTGGCCAAAATTAATTTAACGTATAGGGCCATCCATGTTATTCTATATAAAGAACCCATGTATCGATCAATGAATAAGACAATTAAATTGACCATTTAAAAATTTAGTGAAAATAATCCCATGTTAGTAAGTATTCCATTTCATAATTAATGTTTTCTTAATAGAGATTCCTTGTCCATAAACAAAACATTTATTGATTAAATATATATATATACTAATCTTATGTATTCTCCACTGCCACATGTCCATCTACCGTGCCTCCACATCATACTTTCTCTACATGTCCTCTCTCCAGTTAACCACGTCGCCCCATCGCGCGCTACCTCATATTCTATGTGCCTCCCAATCCTGCTCCCACAAACATTTTCCGGGGTCATGACCAAGATTTCCCATGACCCACACCGCTATCATACTCCCTATCCCGATCAACCCGAAGTCCGCAGTACTCCTTCTACCACCTGTGACGTTCCATCTAGGGTTCTCGCCTCATATCTCTCCACCTATACACTCCATTCTCCACTGTCGACAGCATCCCAGACTCCCTCCTCGACAACCCTCCCTTGCTACCCTCTCTTACTTTGCTATACTTCTCCACTCCAAGATTTTTATTTCTAGATGTGCCTCCACCTCTACCTATTTCGCCGCATATGCCCCCCCAGAACTGTTCCATCCCCCCCCCCCCCACGTTTGATCTTCCCCTCCGCGACTCTGCTCCCCATCTCCGCCTCCCTCGCTGGCTTCCTCTGTTCCTGAGTCCCTCCCGGACTTCCTTTGATGATGGAGGCAGACGCTCATCCAAACCACTCTCCCCTGTTTCTCATCAGGTTTCATCACACCTCAAACCCCTATTCTTATTCATGAAATTATCAACAACTTTCAACTGTTCAACAGGTATCTCACTGATTGAACATTATCCAAAACTATTGATTATAATTATTTTGTATGTATAATCTTGATGTTGTTTCAGTAGATTTTTTTTGTAAATGACCCTTCTGATCTAACATCGTCAATTGAATCATGTTTGCAATGATTCATGGGTTCTGCTTGAACAATCCTTCATTATTTTTGGTTTATTTTTTAACCATATTTTTGTCACTTTCAACTGGTATTTTCTAATGTTTTATGTGTACATTTTTTCCTTTTGAATCTCTATCATGGATATACTTCATGCTTTCCACATTAATAATTTTATGAAAATTGATATATCTATTACTAAATAACATTGTTGTGAAATAACATGAAGTTCAAGGGATGACAATTCAATTTATATTCAGCTTACCTGGAATAAAACATTACACATGGAATATTTATATCTTCTATAAAAAATTTCACATTTTCACTCTATACTTTAAATCATTCATATTATATATTTATCATTTCTCTGAATTTTTATTTTCAATTTTGATTTTACTCTAGAATTATATAATGAAATTTATACTTTATTGGTTACACTAAGTTCGTTCCAACATTAAATATTATAATGATGAGAATATGAACCATCCATTTGAATCATATTTTAATTCATGTAATTGAATTATCCATCATGAATTTCCATTATAAATTTTTATTCCTTAATAATTATACTAGATTTTTTGTACTATATTTATGATGTCCCAACAATTTCTCAAATTTTATTCCATTATTATATAAAAATTATTTGTGATTTAAATATGTTCAATGTTAATGTGAATTATTTGGAGGCCAAATGTAAGTTAATCTATTACCTCATTGTCTCTGTCAATATTTCATTTACTTATTCATTTTTTTCAGTTCGATTATTCATTGTTCCAGTATATCGTATGAAATTTCAGTACATGTAACTGTAGTTGAAATTATCGAGTACTTCCTACATGAAAACTTTTTTGTTACTTCGTTGTTCCATAAAACCATATCATCTTTCATTATAGGTAACCCTTGCTGAATTTATCGACTACTTCCTATATAAAACCATAACCTTGTGATTTTTTACTTTTGTATATCACTGGGGTTCTCTTTGGTTCAGCTCCCACAATCTCTTTCGTAACAAGTATGTTATCCAACTATCCTTAAATACCAATCCCTTCAGTGCATCTTCTGTTTATATTGTTTTCATATTGGACCATCTATGTTTGGATCAAATTACAAGTTCAATCATCCCCTCCAAAGGAAAAGCCTACTACATGCCTCTATTGTACTTCGTATTTCTAGATTATAATGAACATTGATTTAAACAATTTAAGAGTAGAAGTTAGTGAGGATATTAAGAACCTTGAGATCATGGGAGTTATTAGATTATCCAATGTATCATATTGGTGTCAAGATTCATTTATTAATGAACTGTAATCGATCAACTAATAGTCTTCATTTTTTACATTGATTTGTGATAATATCTAACTTTGATATTTGTTCAACTGTTATGTGAAGATGTTAGTGATTTTGGAAACCATTCTATGTTGAAGAACTTATCTTATTTCATCTTTCATGTACAAGAATTATTCAACTTTATAACAATCAGATTTTTTAGTTAACTTGTAAATTATGGAAATATACTAACTGTGATGGTAACATTTATCTTCTAGACAACACGAAATAATATAAACTGCTACAATGTAGTATTTATTTTGTTCTTATAATGTTATAATAATTTTTAAAACATGTCATATGAATCGCTACTATAAATATATAACCTGTTATGATTATTTTACCTCCATCTTAGAACTATGGCATGCATGCATGGAACCTACAACAAATACATGGATGAAGGGGGCCTTTGCATACATTGTGACAGGGTGACTGGCACTTGATTGAAGAGAATAAACAATCATGGAAGACTGCAGCGCAGGTATATTTTCAAGAATTGGGTCATTTTTTTAAATTAATAATTTATTTTACTTATATTAAATAGGAGTTGTCATTCATTTTTTACACTACATATACTCTCATTCAAGCAATGAATATTGTGTTCCTTAGACATAGGGATGAACCTGCTATCTTATCCACTGAGGTGTGTCATTTTTATCATTTGAATTTATTTCCTCAACTCTTATAAATTCACACCCCCTAGACTTTAATCTTTCTCCGTATTTTCTTATAAAAACCCAAAAATTCATGCTTAAGAAAATAGTTTGTCTTGTAGTTGTGTTGTTTTTTTTGTGATAGAACATCAACATCAGGTATTTTTGTCTTTTAAGTAACGTGTTTATGTGATGATAAAATCATGCACACATTTTCTGAATGTTCATCCACTTTGGAGTGCCTATTTCATATTCTTATCAATGATTTATCCTTAAAATGGTTTTCTTTCAAATTTATGGAATTGTTTTCAATGATTTTTACTCACACTTATTTTCATCGTGGTATATATCATAGTTTGAAATCTAATATAAATAATATCTCTTGAAAAATTAAATCATGCATCATTCAGATAGACAACCATAACAGTGACTACATAAACATTCTAAGGATTATTTTTCTTTAGAATATACATTGTTTATACTATGATCATAGTTCTATAGTCCATGTTTTTATTCAATTACATTACAATCAAATAAAAACAATCACAATACATGCAGTCCCCTTAGAGATATATATTTGCAAGTTTTAAAAGATTATGAAAATGGAAACAATGACAATTAGGTTGTGTTTTTTTATTCTACACTCCTGATATTGTTCCATTATTTATCAATCAGATTATTAAATATTTACTATAATGTCAATTCTACATGGGTTTCTGGTGGTAGGGGGAGAATTGGTGGTGGCAATAAAAATGTTGTCGCAAAGATCATTCTTCAAGATATCAGTCAGGTATGAAAATAGAGGATATTTCTTAGATTTAATGCACCCATTTCAGTGTTAAAGTTAAACATGGACTATTGTTTCTTAGCTGGGTAGATGCGTGGTGGTAGATTATTGAGGGAAAGCTACAGTTTGGTTATGATGGGGTTCAATGTGTCTTTAGTGATGGGTCTTCTATTGAATAAAAGAAGAGTTATCTCCTGCTGGGATTGATGATATGATGGTAGCACAAAAATTTTATTTCTATAGTTGAATCTAATTTGTCCCTACAGGTGATTTTTCAACACGGTAAAAAAATATCCTTATAGGGAAACATAAACTGTTAGAATGTGCTGATGATTGATCAATCATGATGTCCTCTTCAAACACACCTTGGGGGAAGGTAACTTCATTGTGGATGCATTAACTTCTCAAGGTACTCTCTCCAATAATTATATCATTTATGATGAAGTATGGACCTTGCAAGGGTTTGGGTTAAGGGAGAAGCCTTGGAGCTCCACAATTTTTAGACTCCTTGGTTTTTGGTCATGTACGGTTCAATTTTAATAAAAAGGGAATGTTCATGTGTTCAAGTGTCACCTATACATTTTTTCCTTTCATTACTAAGAGTTTTATATGAGACTGTGTTTTTTAATTGTTCTCTCCTCATTTAAATGTGGATTTAGTTTATGAATAACTCCACCATATTTTTAGATATAATTCCATATCTATACACAATTTTTTATGTTACCTTTCTTCTAAACAATCTGTTTTCAAGATTTGTTATACAACTTTTTCCCAATTTCTCATACAAAGTGTTTTAATGTTTTCTTGTGGATAACTATTTTAATATTGTTTATGAAAAACTTTTTCCATATTGATTATGGTCACAATTGTAGGTTAATATAAATAGACTCATATATCAAAATATAATGTACTAAATGATTCCATATACGATATCTGGTTTGATTAGTTAATATGGTATACCAAATCATTAAAAACCTTCACTCACAATATGTTTAGAAAATATGTTTTATTATGTTATGATTTCTATGTTTTTGTAGTGAATCATGTCTTTAGCTGTTTCTGTGTTGTCATTCTGTTCTGGGGATAATTTCTATTTTAGAGATGTGGATCATTTTTTACAGTAGTGGATTTTGTATATTCACTTAGTACTAGATCATTTATTTTATTTCAGTATTGGATCATTTTTTAGAGTAGGGGAACATGTTTCATCTTTGAGCAGTGGCCCAAGAATTTTGTTTGGGTATTGGAACATGTATTTTGTTTGAGCTGTGGATATTGAGTTTTATTAGATCATTGAATCATTTTTAAGAGTATATTATCATGTATTTTAAAGCAATGTATCATGTGTTTTAGATAAACAAATCATGTATTAGACTTGGGGACACATATATTAGTTGAATGAAATATGACTTGACATTTTTGTTTTAGTGGATCGTTTTATTATATTTTATTTTAGTTATCGAATTCTTTTTGAGAAGTGGATCATTCATTATTATATTTTTTTACTTATACCATTAAGATTTCACACGTCTTTATACTAACTATTTTATACTTTATTCATGATTTATCTTTATTTTATTGGAGTGGATCATATTTTCCTTGATAGATTTTTGTTATGTGGCTTGATTTAGTGACTTAATTCTACCACAATGGTCATGAAGAATGACTTTCTTTATACTGCAGTACGATATGACATTCAAATCACTGCAAAAGTTTCTACTACAAACAATATTACAAGCATTAGAACATAAGATATTTTATTGTATAATGGAATGATTAAAAATGATTCATATTAAATTGGAATATTCATGTAATTAATATATATAGAACATATGGTCACTAAAATAAGTTTTCTTTTCTCTTTAAGCTTTAACATGCATTAGGCAGGGGATCAAATGGTTTTTTCTAAAAGCGTTGGATAATCAGTTTTCATTTAATGAATTGTTTCTAATTTTTTGTCCTCACCACTAATATCATTGCACTTATTTCTTCACCCCCAACTTATTTCTTAGGTTCATTACTTTTTTTGAAAATAATTGAGGTATCTTTAGGGGGACTGACAATGTTTTATCATGACTATGGTTTGATAAACAACATCCACCATGATATTGGAAATCATGTAATTCTAAAGTAGTTTCTTCAAATTCCCCACTACCATCTCATGAAAATAGTGAGTATGTAGATATTTTGTAACCTTCTAATGTAATTAGGCTCAGTTATTGAAAATTTCTTATAAAACTCAACACTTACAATAAGAAGAGACAAAAAATAATGGTTTTAATATTTCGATGCATATCATGCAGACATAGTTCTCAAAGCCAGTTCTTAGGAAATACTACTAAGAATGAAGGAAATCATGTCCACTTCATGGTACCTACTTAGATCTTTGATCAGAAGATTTTACCATGATCACTATGTCAGTGATGGAGGAGATGGGTTGTACTCTGAAAGTGATCCTAAACTACATAAATTAATTTTGATTAATTTAATTTTGATTTGATGTAGAAATTGATGGCTCTGGTGGAGTAAGAGAAGGCTAAAAATGTTCCTAGGTCATTTGGATTTTTTCAAACTTAATAAAAAATCCAGTTTTGGGTTCTAGAACATCTTATTACAGTTGATACAACACATTATGTAACTTTTATTCCTCAAATTCATAACTTTAATTCCCGTTCATTTAGTCTTTCTATAAATTTTATTCCTTATAGAAGACTGGTCATTATGTAACTTTTGTTCTTCAATATCTATAACTTTTAATTCTCTATTTTTTATTTTTCATTTGCTTCAAATGTTTTCAATATTAATATGAATTAGTATGTTTGATAAATGGTATTCTATTAT
The DNA here is from genome assembly GCA_963277665.1 of Viscum album. Taxonomy (NCBI): domain Eukaryota; kingdom Viridiplantae; phylum Streptophyta; class Magnoliopsida; order Santalales; family Viscaceae; genus Viscum; species Viscum album. The sequence continues at coordinate 50,610,583 of OY728161.1, read as the reverse complement.
TAATAACAAGAATTAACATATAGTGTCATGTGGATTCATGAGTGGAGTACTAGTTAGAACTATTAATGGGAGTCCATGAAAAAGTGAATTCCATCATTATTTTATAGAGTGGGATGAGAGAAGAGTTGCATTGAAAAAATTACTTTATTTCTGCTGAGGAATAAATCTAGCATTTAATAGTTAATTATGAAAATCTAAGTGGGTCATCCAAACCACTCTTTGTTCATTTAATTCCATTTATCTATTTCATTTGAAGAAAGTAATTTTAACATACATTAAAGATGGATTTAATTCCGAGCATATAAATAATGGTAGAGGAATATGGAGAAAACACATAAGGGGGTCGTTCTAGTTAAGATATACATCCTATAATAGTTAAAATGAAAAGAAAAATAGAAATACACATTTAGGAATATTCATTTACATGTTATAATTAACATTTATGGGATGAGACATGGAAAATACAATGAATAAAACAATGACATAATTTTTAACTTGCTATAATTTAATGAAAAATACATAGACCAACCACCTAATTCATAGGAAACATCACTCAACCATTATCTATGTTTTATTTGTTTTGAAATGAAAGAAATCAGCACAATAGAAAAATTACTTGAAAATAGGGTAACTGAGCTCACATTGATTATTTATTCAATTTTCCTAAAGAAATTGATAAAGGATCTTAGAAGTGTTATATACTCATTTAGAGGATTACAATTTAACAAATCAAGAGTGATTTTGAGCTCAATTGGAGGATATCTCTCCATGCATAAGAGTAGTGGAATAGGAGCTCCACACGTGGGATATTATGTGGGAATAAGGAGAAGAAAACAGGGGTGTAAAATAAATAATGTCATATGGTAAAAATCATAACTTCACCCATTTAATGATGCATGGGGTTTGGAACCATGGTTTAGCAAAACCATACACCAACCCCGCACACACACTACCTAAGTGACACTAAATACACGGGATAAGAACACTCTTTGTCTAACAGTACACAACCTTAATGGCTAGATTGGAAATTTTCTACAAATTTCATACATGGTCATACTAATTTGGGTGAATTGTATAATAAACAATGTTACACCCTCCTTGAACAATCCATGTCTAACACCCCAGGTAAATAAATAGTATGAAAATTTCATATTTATCCATATTTGTGAATTAAATGTTAATATTAATTTAAAGGGAACGCTATGCTCGATGGCGTACCCAATATGCAACAACGAGTTTCTTGGAAATATTACGTTGCACTCTAATAATAAAATAATATTATTTTAAATAATAGTTAACGCCCAGCTGTTGTGTAACGCCCCGACCCCAGCTACCCAGAGTCGGTGCATTACTTTGTAACATTGGCATGATCACAAAAGATCAAGTCTCGAAAGACTAATTAGTTTAGTAGCCTTGGAAACACTAGATACATTCATAAATGTTACATTACATCATAAAGTGAAAAACTGATAACAAAGTCTTCATAGTCCACACTCATATCCTCTTCTGACTATCCCTGCAGGTCATTCATAAAATACTTATGGACATCCTGGAAAATATTAAAACATTGAAAGGGGTGAGCTCAGATGCTCAGTAAGGATAACAATATTGCGGAAGCTTTCATAAATAAACATTAACATTTAAGGCAATTTATAACAAAAACAAAATCCTTTTTAAACTTGAACTTCAGCATAATATGGCAAAAGTAAAATGAGATAATGCCATTTACTTATTCACATGGATATTCTACTGGTCGAATAATCACATGCAATATAAATAACCACTTTCATAATGATGGAATGCATAATTCCAGACTATCATAACCACATAGCCAAGGCCTCGTGCCAAGACCACAAATAAGATTTTGTCAAGGCCTCATGCCAAGACACTAGTTTGTCTCATGAGGCCTGCAGATGCAATTTTTTTAGAAGATACTTACGTTTAAAATTTCTTAAATATACTCCAGTGTTTTTCTGAAAACATTATGCAAGATTTTGAAAACAAAATAACTAATTCTGAGACTTCTCAACTAATTACATGCCATGATGGGTCCACGCCCAATCCCTTCCTATCTACCACACTCGAGAGTCAGGTTTTCTGAAAACATTTTTAAGCTTGCATTAAATACGTATACATTTTCACTGGATTTTCATATATTTGAGAGAAATATCTATTTTTTGAAATAATTTATAAATCACATAATCATAAAATAAAACCTTTTGAATAAATGTAAAAGTCAAAGGGGCTTATACACCGTATAAAAGAAATTTGTGTATAAAACCAAATATGCCTCAATGAACGGGGATTGAGATGAAGTCCTTACAAATATCATTTTTAAAATAAAATAGATATATTATGTGTATTCACTATAGGTACACATAAAGAAAGTAAAAATACAAAATAAGACATAATAATATCATTACATAATTTGAAAGTAGAAGATTAACCCAAAGAATGGAAGTTAGGTTAAGAAGTTCCCTTACCTTGTGTCCGACTTGATTCGACCGTTCTTTATCCTCATGAATAATAAACTAGAGTTAATATCTACCATTTTTAATTGCATTATCCTTTTTATATCACTTATTACAATGTTATGAACATTATGTAATTATTTAAGTTAATAACGGTCGTTTTGTCGATTTTTGGTACTTGAGTCAACAATAAACTTCTTATAATTAGAAGTTTTTTATGTGGTAGAATATCCATTATCTCCAGAATTATATTCAGGATTTAGATGTCATATATATCATATATAACCAGTATATACATTCATTCATAATATTACGTAACATTTAGAGGTAAGAAATGAAATTCACCATTCATGGAGACGGTAAGCCGTACGTACGCATGAACACTAATTTCATTTCTATTTCATATTTAATGGAATGAAATCATAATTATATAAAGGTATAATATAGTTCCAGTATAATATCATATATAATATCATTTACTCCATCCTTTATACATCCCACATAGGGCATTAACGATTCACATCACTTTGAGGGGGCGGTAGTCCGCACTTCCTAAAATGAAATTGTCGCGTTTACCCATAATGGAAATCATTAAGTATGCCATAAATGAGAAATACAGAAGCATAAGGAAAACATAAAAATATTATATATCATATATAAATATAGTGACATCTTAATGTCCACCTTTGAAGGTGTTATATGAGTGTTGAACAATCATCGTTTCGTGAGGCAGAAATTCGCCATCCACAGAAACCATATGTTCTATAACCATTAGATGTAGGTGTGTTTAAGTGTAGCTCGAATACTTCATATAAAAACATCCTAATATATTTCGGATACTGGTGTTGTTACAAAAGAAATTAATAAAAATTGTTTAGGGGGGTGGAGAAGAAAAATAAAACAAAATAACATTAGAGAAGACATTACCTTAATATCGGGTAACTCTTTTTGATTTGAGCCAAAGGCTTCCTTGGGAAGGGTTCTGCCCAAAGTGAGGCTTTTAGGAGTAAGAGGGGGATTTTGGGAGAGTATTTGGGCAGAGGTTGGCCGATCCAAATGGCTTGAAAGTTTGAATGAGGTGGTAGAGGTGGTGGCCTTTTATAAGTGGAGTGGAGGGGCACTCTTGGAAAGTAAGGAAATTTTACATTATTATACAATGATTTTCGGATTTTAAAGGTCCCACACTTATATAATTAGTGGATAAGGTGATAAGGGTTTTAAATATACCCATCCAATAGTCTTTGGACAAGTGTATGCCTTGGATTGTACATTATCTTTTCATTTTATTAAAATCGTTAAATAATGAGGTCATCGCTGCATCATAATGATGTCATAAATAATTTAATTTATTTAATGTCTAAAAATTATAAAAAAAATACTATGATGTAGGAAATCTTTTTATCTTTAAAATTAATATTTATAGTAAAAAATATGACTTGTATAACCCCATGTAAATTTTTTTTAGTAAAACATTTCATGTTTGTGTCATTTTTTACTTTAACATTAAATAAAAGGTATTTATGTCATTTTCCAACTAAAGTGGCTCCATGGGGTCCCCAAGTTGACCCATGGATTTTATTGGTCGGCAATGGCACATCCAATGAGAGTAGGATATGTGTCAAGCTCATCTCATATTATTAAAACATTATTTTTACCTTAAACTACACTAATTACCTCTAATCGCGATAAAGAACTTAAAAGTTACTATTCACCAAAAATTATTATAATCTCATTGAACCACATTTTAATTCTTAATGACAACCATGTATGTCGGATTTTTGAAAATCAAATCACAGAAGTGGTAATATTTCATTTAAACGAAAAATCAGTTATTTAACTACCACTTAGTGGGTTCACTATTCATCAAAAATTGATGTTTTTCAGAACAATTCCAAAATTTCACCCTAAGCTATAATTGATATTCTGAATTCAAAAATGATGTCTATTTTAAAAAACTACAAACATATATGTTGCATTAATTAATTTAATAATTAATTCCTGTTGTCACAGCAAACAACGTGTTTTTAGGAAACAATTTATATCAAAATATTGGCTATTGTTTATGTCCAATTTCAATGTTAAATTAATTCTAATGACCACCATTGGATAAAATGGTAAAAATATACTCTAATTATACTTTAAAACCACTAAATAGTATAATTTATCACTATATATTATTTTTATTAAAAAAGTTTTTTTTAGGTATTTTTCACTATTCATAAAAAATTAGAAGTTCTCAAAAAAATACCAAAAATTCAACATAGGCTAATTATGATATTCCGAATCCAGAAATAATGTCCATTTTGAAATATAAAATTTCTATAATTTTAAAAAGTGGTTATTACTATTCATAACGGCTACTTTGATTAGTCACAGTGTTTTAGAACTCGAAGTTGCGTACAATGCAAGCTATTGCATTATTGAATGAGAAGCGTATTGTGGAAACTCGGGGTGTTACATTCTCCCCTCCTTCAATAAATTGTGTCCTCGCAATTTGAATTTTTTTTAAAAAAAAAATAAAAGGTTGAAAAGAGAAAATACCTTTGTGGAAAACCCACATCGGAAATAAGATTAATAAAATTTAGCCTTAATAAGAGGGAAAGGGAAATGAAAATGTCACCACCCAATTATGATCTCGATTAGGAGAACATTGGTGGCAATTAGAGACATATAATTACAGGAGAAACATAAATATTTGTAGGGAGTGATTGAGGTCATCAATCATAATCAACTGTCAAATTGAGGGCCTCAAACCCTTCAATCTATGTTGATTTAAAATATCATCAGTTCAACAAGACATAACGTATTAGGATAACACATTTTTTGTTTTAATATCCCTTTACTAAAGTTTAAGAATTAATTTATTCATTGAATAAGAGGTAGGTATATATATATTTATGCTTGAAAATTAGAGTTTCAACCTTCAACTCATCTTTCACTCAAAAATATAATATAACTCAAAAATATTATACTTATCCTAATTGTATAAGGTTCCAAATGTTAACACATACCATTTAGATTAGTAAAATTATTTTTTAACAACCAGGGACTTCCTGTAGGCTAGTGGTAGGAAATAAAGGCCTGTCAAACTATGGTTGTGGGTTCGATTCCTGTAGCTTTTTCTGACGCGACGGGTTATGCCCCACCCTGTAGGTTGTCCTTTTCCTAAAACTATAGTATTATAATATTCCAAAAATAATCTTCATAAATTTTTTAACCTTAAACAATACTATCCAAAGATCAACTTAATCCACTCCAACCTTTATAGTTATCCAAAATACCTCTTTTCAGACTTTCTCTAAAAAGTCTCTTAATTCCAAAATCAATTTATCAGATTCCCCAAACAAAGTAAAGTTTCTCTTATTGTCACATACTAAAAATATAATTACCTTAATCATATTAAAACCTTACTGAAATCAACAAGTACTGCAGTACAATCCTTATATATATATCACATTATTCTAATAACCAGAATATAATCCATGAGTCCAAAAGCATCAATACATTAGTTATTCTGCTTCAACTGTAGTAACAGCATAAGATTGTCCTCGATCCCTTGGCCTTTTCTGAGGTAAGTTTCCCTGACTCTCAGGACATTCATTTGCATAATTCCCCATTTCCCTAAAATTGTAGCATTCAACATTGATAGCCTCTTTCTTTCCCTTGCAATCACGCGCCTGGTGACCTTTTTCTCCAAATTTATAACAAACTCCCATTACTTTTAGGCAAGTACCAGGGTGATTCTCCCCACAATTAACACATAATGGAAAATCCTTCTTTCCATTTTTCCCTTTATCTGTCTCTTGTTCCACCATTCTCTTATTCTCTTTCTTTACTTTGTCGTCATAAGACTTAGAGAATTCCTTTTCTGTCTTGATAGCACATGATACTATAGCTTCGTATGTTGAGAAATATTGTGATACTAGAGCTTGAAGGAGAAATGGTTTTAACCCATAAAAGAAACGATAAATCTTACTTCTCGAGTTACGTATATAATCTGCAGCATGCCTCGCTAAACTTGTAAAGTTAGCCTCATACTTTGCGACATTATCATCCTCCTTCTGCCTCAGAATCAGAAATTTCCATTCCATATCTGCTCGATGGTCATGTGGAAAGTATTTTTCTAAGAAAATCTCTTTGAACTCTCTCCATTCCATACTTGATACTTCTTCATCTTCCTTTGTATTTTGAAAAAATGACCACCATTGACCAGCATCTCCAGTGAGGCGGTAAACTGCCATGATAACCTTATCCATTTCGCTACTCCCCAAAGTGTGGAATATTTTCTCTAAGGTGTTTATCGATTGCTCAGCTACTAATGGATTTGTACCCCCATTAAATGTTAGTGGTTGTTGCCTCATGAAGTGGTCTAACATTGATCCTCCACATTGCGGATCAGGGTGCTCCATACGAGTAAGGTTATTACCCATAACCTGAGTGAGTTGTCCCAGTATGGTAGTAAGTTGATCAGCACCAGTTGTATCTCCAACTCCACAATAATTATCTTGAGCAGTAGGGCAATCCCTACACGGAGTGCGTGCATTGATACGGTTTCCATTCCTTCCACTAGGCTCCATTTCTAAACAATGGCGTAAATTATATTAGTTTATGAATCAAAATACATAATTCCATACTTGTAAGATACATAACATAAATTGAACTATTTATGGATATAATCCATAATAAGGTTTTCTTTGAGGAAGTATATACTCATAACCCTTCATAGTGGTTTATAAAGAAAATGAGAATTATCCAAAGAATATCCCCCGAGAGTGTCGTAACCAAGAGTGCAGCAAGGCCTGTTGTCGTGCACCAGTTCCCGTTCGAGTCTAGCTCAATGCGGTGTTTTCGGGTTTTACCCCTAGGTACATCTGTGCCAGAGCCGCCTCTACCTGCTCGTATCCAGACATGGGTGTATTTCTCGGAAAACTCACAACATCTCTACAATACCAAAATTCTAGGAAGTTATTCTATACTAATCCTCAAAGTCTATCTTCGGGCTATGTGCTCTAATCAGAGTTTATCTAAATCTAGCTTCCAAGGTTAGTACTAAACTGCCTCTGATACCAACTGTAACGCCTCGACCCCAGCTACCCAGAGTCAGTGCATTACTTTGTAACATTGGCATGATCACAAAAGATAAATTCTCGAAAGACCGATTAGTTTAGTAGCCTTGGAAGCACTAGATACATTCATTAATGTTACGTTACATCATAAAGTTAAAAACTAATAACAAAGTCTTCATAGTCCACACTCATATCCTATTCTGACTATCCCTGCAGGTCATTCATAAAATACTTCTTCACATCCTGGAAAATATTAAAACATTGAAAGGGGTGAGCTCAGATGCTCAGTAAGGATAACAATATTGAGGAAGCTTTCATAAATAAACATTAACATTTAAGGCAATGTATAACTAAAACAAAAGCCTTTTTAAACTTAAACTTCAGCATAATATGGAAAAAGTAAAATGAGATAATGCCATTTACTTATTCACATGGATATTCTACTGGTCGAATAATCACATGCAATATCAATAACCACTTTCATAAGGATGGAATGCATAATGCTAGACTATCATAACCACGTAGCCAAGGCCTCTTGCCAAGACCACAAATAAGATTTTGTCAAGGCCTCGTGCCAAGACACTAGTTTGTCTCATGAGACCTGTCGATGCAATTTTTTTAGAAGATACTTACGTTTAAAATTTCATAAATATACTCCAGTTTTTTTCTGAAAACATTATTCAAGATTTTGAAAACAAAATAACTAATTCTGAGACTGCTCGGCTAATTACATTCCATGATGGGTCCACGCCCAATCCCTTCCTGTCTACCACACTCGAGAGTCAGGTTTTTTGAAAACATTTTTAAGCTTGCGTTAAATACGTATACATTTGAACTAGATTTTCATATATTTGAGATAAATATCTATTTTTTGAAATAATTTATAAATCACATAATCATAAAATAAAACATTTTGAATAAATGTAAAATTCAAAGGGGTTTATACACCGTATAAAAGAAATTTGTGTATAAAACCAAATATGCCTCAATGAAAGGAGATTGAGAAGAAGTCCTTACAAAGATCATTTTTAAAATAAAATAGATATATTATGTGTATTCACTATAGGTACACATAAAGAAAGTAAAAATACAAAATAAGGCATAAGAATATCATGACATAATTTGAAAGTAGGAGATTAACCCAAAGAATGGAAGTTGGGTTAAGAAGTTCCCTTACCTTGTGTCCGACTTGATTTGACCATTCTTTAACCTCCTGAATAATAAACTAGAGTTAATATCTAGCATTTTCAATTTCATTATCCTTTTTATATCACTTATTACAATTTTATGAACATTATGTAATTATTTATGTTAATAACGGTCGTTTTGTCGATTTTTGGTACTTGAGTCAACAATAAACTTCTTATAATTACAAGTTGTTTATGTGGTAGAATATCCATTATCTCCAGAATTATATTCATGATTTATATTTCATATATATCATATATATCCAGTATATACATTCATTCATAATATTACGTAACATTTAGAGGTAAGAAATGAAATGCACCATTCATGGAGATGGTAAGCCGTACGTACGCATGAACGCTAATTTCATTTCTATTTCATATTTAATGGAATGAAATCATAATTATATAAAGGTATAATATATTTCCAGTATAATATAATATATAATATCATTTACTCCATCCTTTATACATCCCACTTAGGGCATTAACGATTCACATCACTTTGAGGGGGTGGTAGTCCGCACTTCCTAAAATGAAATTATCGCGTTTACCCATAATGGAAATCATAAAGTATGCCATAAATGAGAAATACAGAATCGTAAGGAAAACATAAAAATATTATATATAGTATATAAATATAGTGACATCTTAATGTCCACCTTTGAAGGTGGTATATGACTGTTGAACAATCATCGTTTCGTGAGGCAGAAATTCGCCATCCACAGAAACCGTATGTTCTTTAACCATTAGATGTAGGTGTGTTTAAGTGTAGCTCGAATCCTTCTTATAACAACATACTAGTATATTGAGGATACTGGTTTTGTTACAAAAGAAATTAATAAAAAGTGTTTAGGGGGTTGGAGAAGAAAAATAAAACAAAACAACATTAGAGAAGACATTACCTTAAAATCGGGTAACTCTTTTTGATTTGAGTGAAAGGCTTCCTTGGGAAGTGTTCTGCCCAAAGTGAGGATTTTAGGAGTAAAAGGGGGATGTTGGGAGAGTATTTTGGTAGAGGTTGGCCGAGCCAAATGGCTTGAAAGTGTGAATGAGGTGGTAGAGGTGGGGGCCTTTTATAAGTGGAGAGGAGGGGCACTCTTGGAAAGTAAGGAAATTTTACATTATTATACAATTCTTTTCGGATTATAAAGGTCTGACACATATATAATTCGTGGATAAGGTGATAAGGGTTCGAAATCTACCGATAAAATAGTATTTGGACAAGTGTAAGCCTTGGATTGTACATTATCTTTTCATTTTATTAAAATCGTTAAATAACGAGGTCATCACTCCATCATAATGATGTCATAAATAATTTAATTTATTTAATGTCTAAAAATTATAAAAAAAATACTAGGTTGTAGGAAATATTTTTATATTTCCAATTACTATTTATAGTAAAAAATATGACTTGTATAACCCCATGTAAAAATTGTTTTAGTAAAACATTTCATGTTTGTGTCATTTTTTACTTTAACATTAAATAAAAGGTATTTATGTCATTTTCCAACTAAAGTGGCTCCATGGGTTCCCCAAGTTGACCCATGAATTGTATTTGTCGGCCATGGCACATCCAATGAGGGTAGGACATGTGTCAATCTCATCTCATATTATTAAAACATTATTTTTACCTTAAACTAAACTAATTACCTCTAATCGCGATTAAGAACGTAAAAGTTACTATTCACCAAAAATTATTTTAATCTCATTGAACCAAATTTTACTTCCTAATGACAACCATGTATGTCAGATTTTTGAAAATAAAATCACAGAAGTGGTAATATTTCATTTAAATGAAAAATCAGTTATTTAACTACCACTTAGTGGTTTCACTATTCATCAAAAATTGAAGTTTTTCAGAACAATGCCAAAATTTCACCCTAAGCTATAATTGATATTCCAAATTCAAAAATGTTTTCTATTTTACAAAATTACAAACATATAAGTTGCATTAATTAATTTTATAATTAATTCTCGTTGTCACAACAAATAGCGTGTTTTTAAGAAACAATTTATATCAAAAGATTGGCAATTGTTTATGTCCAATTTCAATGTTAAATTAATTCTAATGACCACCATTGGATAAAATGGTAAAAATATATTCTAATTATACTTTAAAACCACTAAATAGTATAATTTATCACTATAAATTATTTTTATTAAAAAAGTTGTTTTTAAGTATTTTTCACTATTCATAAAAAATTAGAAGTTCTAAAAAAAATACCAAAAATTAAACATAGGCTAATTTTGATATTCTGAATCCAGAAATGAAGTCCATTTTGAAATATAAAATTTCTATAATTTTAAAAATTGGTTATTACTATTCATAATGGCTACTTTGATTAGTCGTAGTGTTTTAGAACTCAAAGTTGCGTACAATGCAAGCTATTGCATTATTGAATGAGAAGCGTATCGTGAAAGCTCGGGGTGTTACATGCTGTAATGGAAAAAATTAAAAGAACTAACTACAAAATGATTATCAAATATTTTTACTTTTATCCAATAAATGTTAGAGGCTTAAAATGCGAATGAATCCAATTTTAAGCGTAAATATTCTAATATTCTTTAAAAGGTTGATTAACCACTTTTTGATGGAGAAACCTTTTTAAATACACTTTTTGAAAATTTTATATTTTATTTTGGACCAAATAAAATCCTTCTTTAGAATCGGGACATCAAAATTTACTTTGTGTAAATTTTTGTTATTTTTACGATAAATATCATTTTTAGTGAAAATGATGTATTTTAATCCAAAACCTCATTTTAATCTGATTTATTTATATGGATAGATTATATTTTTAAATGGTATTAAAGTGTATTTAGAATAAATTTTAAACATTTAATCCAATTGTGGTCATTGTAATTAATTTCACTTTGAAATTGGACTTAAAATACTTTCAATCTTTTAATAGATATTGTTTCTTAAAAACACGCTATTTGTTTTAACAGTGGAAATTAATAATTAAATTAATTAATTCAACTTATATGTTTTGAATTTTTTAAAATAGACATCATGTTGGAATTCAGAATATTAAATATAGCTTTGGCTAAATATTTGGTATTTTCCAGAAAAACATCAATTTTTGATGAATAGTGAAACCAGTAAGTGGTAGTTAAAAAACTGATTTTTCATTTAAATGAAACTTTACCACTTCTCTGATTTGATTTTCAAAAATCCTACATACATTGTTGTCATTAAGATATAAAATGGGGTTCAATGGGATTAAAATAATTTTTTGGTGAATAGTAACTTTTATGTTTTATTAATCGCGATTAATGGTAATTACAGTAATTTAAGGTAAAGATAATGTTATAATAATATGAAATGACCTTGACACACGGCCTACCCTTATTTTATGAGTCTTGGACGACAATGAAAATACATGGGTCAACTTGGGGACCCCATGGAGCTACTTCGGTAAGAAAATGACATTATTAACTATTTATCTAAAGTTAAAATAAAAATGTCACAAACATGTATTGTTTTATTAAAAAAATGTTTACATGGGGTTATTCAAGTCATATTTTTGACTATAAATATTAATTGGAAAGATAAAAATATTTTCTAAATCATAGTATTTTTTTAGACATTAAAAAAATTAATTTATTTATGACACCATGATGATACAACGATTACCTCATTAAAGAACGATTTAAATAAAATGAGAAGATAAGGTAAAATCTAAGCCTTAAACTTGTCAAAAACCTATTGTATGGGTGTATTTCTAACCCTTATCACCTTATCCTCGAAATATATAATTTTGGGACCATTAATATCCGAAAATAATTTTATAATAAAGTAACTTTTCAAGACTTTTCAAGAGTGCCCCTCCTCCCTCTTATAAAAGGCCCCCACCTCTACCCCCTTACCCACACCTCTCAAGCCTTTGGCTCGACCAAAATCTGCTCATTGTATCTCTACACATCTCTCTCTTCAACCTAGAAGCCTTACCTTAGGCGGGAAGCTCTTCAAGAAACCCTTTTGGTTCAAACCAAGAGGAGTTACCTGATTTAAAGGTAATGTTCTCTCTTATGTTCTATTGTTTTATTTTTCTTCTCTAGCCCACTAAACTCTTTTAATTCCTTTCGTTTTTAACTAAACCAATATCTTCAATATACTAGGATGTTTTTATGATATTTATTCGAGCTACCCTTACACACACCCCCTTCTAATGGTTAAAGAACATACTATTTCGGTGGAAGGTGAATTAATGCCTCATGAAACGATGATTGTTCTATCTTCACCTACCACCTCTCATGGTGGCCATTATGATGGAACTATATTTATTTATGATATATATTTTATTTATTTCTTCTCTATACTTCTGTATTTTACATTTAAAACACACCTTTATGCTTTGCATGTTGTGTAAATGCGATAATTTCATTTGAGGAAGTGTGGACTACAGCCCCCTCAAGTGATGTGACTCGTTCATGCAATACATGGAATGTATAAAGAATGAAATTAATGAACTTATGTGACCTATATAACATATATATTATTATTGTATTATAATATATATATATCTCATTTATTTTTAATTCCATTAATATGACAAAGAAATGAAAGTAGTGTTCATGCGTACGTACAACCTACCGTCTCCATGAACGGTGCATTTCATTTTTTATCTCCAAATGTTATGGAATAGTATAAAATGAATATATACTAGATATATTTGATATTTAAAACATTAATACTATTCTGGATATGATGTTCCTATAACTACATGGAAAATTCTTTTCCAACAAGATCAATTTTGACTCTTGTACCGAACATCGAAAAAAACTTCTGATGTGAACTCACATTATTAACCAATTATTATAACATTATAATATGTGATATGAACTGAATAGTAATCTTTAAAGGATATTCTTAGGAAATTTAAAATTGACCAAAGTTTATTATTCAGGAATATAAAGAATGGAACAAGACAAGTCGGACATGAGGTATGGGATCCTACCTCTCTCTTTCTTTTTAAGTACTCTCTTTTATGTGATTTCTTTTAAGCTAATATTTATTATGTTTGGGGATGTTCTTTTATATTACTCATTCTGTAAATTTTATTTCCATATTATGAGATACCCAATTTGATCTCATAAATCCATTTTTGGAAGCTTTAAGTGGTGCTGATAGGCTGTCAATTTTTCGTAAGGTATTTTTCATCTCACTTTTATTCCCGCGAGATTTATGATACATTTGCCACCATTTCCTTTGAGTGGTGTATTTACTTCCCATTATTCTACTATTTGTGTAATATACATTCATTTATGGGTATTTTCAACTTCATTGTAGGACCCTTATTTCATGGGGTGTACGATTCAAAAGTTACCCAAATCAGTATGGGGACCTTTCATTATCCTCTTTTTAAAAGACTTCTTTTTGTTAGGTCTTTTAATTTACATATTATTATGTTGGGATATGTTATTATATATCCTTATTTCTGTAAATGATATGCACAAGTGATGATATACCCTTTTTATCTCTCATCGACTAATTTTATGAATTTTAATGTGATGCCACTAGGATGTCGAATTTCTGTAAGGGAACTTCTTAACCCAATTTCAATTCTTTGAGTTAAACCTGTACATCTTGATTATGTCATACTATGAATATGTGTGGATGACCTCTAACTGTTTTACACTTAATATCCTCTTATATTGGGTGTATTTGTATTTGTCACACATAATTATGTAATTTATTTATCTAAGGATAACGACTTTGTAAGGGACGTCGTCTCAATCTCCTTTCATTGTGGGATATTTTGTTTTATACACAACTTTCTTTTATACGGTGTATAAACCCCGTTGACTTTTACTTTTATTCAAAAGTAATCTTTTTCTACGAATCATTTTACTAAACAACAAAAAGGAATGTTTCTTTTAATGTACGCGGTGACAATGACCTTTTCCACCGCCGAGAGTATTATTTGGTCTTTGGCTTCCTCAAAAAGCCGTAATGTTTTTAAAATGAAATAAATACCATATTCTCTTTTATGTATTTTTATATTGAAAATGGTTTTTTATAAAGGATTTGTTATGTCAATATATTAAAGTGATATATTGTGATCGAAATGTGGAAATGTTTTCTTTCCATTATATTTGATTTATAATGGTACATGGACATTTGACGGGTGGTTACATGATAAACCATATGATGTGTGGTGTCGTGTATACCAGGACGGGTGGTTACATTATAACCTCCAATTCATTGGGTATGGAAGTCGTCTGTATGGCTATTCCATTTAGTGATATGTGTGGAAGTCGACCGTATGGTTATTTCATTTAAGTATGTTTATGTCCCAAGTTACCTTTATATGTTTTGTGTTCGTTATATGGGTTTTATGGTAATAATTTGGTTAAAAAATGGTAAGTAATTATCTTTTATTTAGTGAAGAGTTTTTACTACTTCATATAGGTAAAAATTATTACGTTGATAAAGTATTCATGGTTTACTTGTTGTTTTGAAAAACTAACAGTTTTCCTTCTTTGTGTATCCTTTACTGTGATTTTTATGCTCATCCCATGATATTGAAATGTTTTACAAAGGAATTAAAGATGAATAGGTCCAAGGAAGGGATCAAGGTAAGACATTCTATCTAAAACATGGAACTAGACATGTTTCTTTTTAAGAGTTTTTATTTTATGGAAACTTAGTAGAAATGTCTACTTTGTAATCTTTTGAGATGTAATAGTTATGTTATAGTTCTCTAAAACTCTAAACCTGAAAATATCCACTATGTGAATTATTCATTTAATTCATGATTATGTAATGTTTTAAGGCCGGGTCCTTAGAGTTGGTATCAGAGGTCGGTTTAGATAACTTTAGAGTTTAGAGTGTTGTTTAAGCATAAGTGACAAGTTTTGTATAACCACAATGGTTAGTATATTAGATGGAGTCATTATTTTTTCTTTTTGAATGTTAGAATGAGTTTGAGATAACTTGGATAACTATATCTTATTGTTTATCTTCCTCATTATTATATGATGATTTTACTGATATGCTCACACTGACCTTTTTTGTTTTAGTAAATGGATGGTACTAGCAGGAACCAAAGAAACAGTGGATGTGAAGGAAACTGTGACAATTTTCTGAGCGAGCAATTGAATGATATAGGAGATGCAATGAGAACTCTTGTGTTTATCCTCAACTAACTATCTGGAGTCATGATTGACCACCTAAACCTTGGTGATTTTTATAAGTCATCCTATATGCGAGAAACAAATCCCTACGGATGTTTAGGTAATAATCATAAAGTTAAGTGTGTTCAAAAACCTATGTGTCAAAGATTTGGAAAGAAACACCTAAGAATATGTTTCAAAGGGACCGAAAGATGCTATAGATGTGGAAATGAAGGTCATAAAGCAAGAACCTACCATGGAAAAAGGAAGCATCCAGTTGACTCATGGAAAGGGAAAGAAGTTCTTTCTTGAAGGATAAATTGAATGTTTTAAATGTGGTTTGCATGTTCATTATGAAAACACATGTCCTACAAAGAGGTTTTGGGAATGGGATCACCAAGATCGTACAAATATTTCTTTACCAATACCTAATGCCATTCCGATTGAGGATGAATAAACTGACAATGACCAATCAAAGGTATGGATTATTTGTTAACATATTTTTTCCTATTTTGGAATCTTAGGATATGATTCATGATTTTGTTTGTAAGAAATAAGGATTTCAGAATAAGAAGGAAAGAAAAGGTTAATGGATCATGTAGAATGTTGAATGAGCAAGAAGTCAACATACAAGGGACTCAAGAGTCATGGTAGATTTTAGGATGCTGAAATTCTTAAACGTATTAAGTCTCTTTTGATGATGGGGTTACATTAGAAGACTTTTTATAGTATGTGTAACCCTGATGTTTGATATATGAAAATTTTATTCACGGAATAGTTATCTGTTATTTTGTGGACATAGCTATATAGAACCATTTAGGTTTATACGATCCTTAATTTTGAGGTAATTAAGGGTTACTATATGTTATGATGGAAAATGGAAGGCATGAGATAAACGTGAGGTTAAATTTTGTTGTGGTTATTTTTGATGATTTTAACTCTTTTTGGGGAATGTTTTGAGAATTATATAGTTTTGAAAAAAGGACAACATGCAGACTGTGTGACAACCCATCACGTCAGACAAAGCTGTGGGAATCGAACCCACAACCAAAGTGCGACTGGTATTTATCGCCTACCACTGTACTACTTGAAGTCCCTGGTTAGTTTGACTAATTATTTTTTGTTAGACAATATTATTAATTAGGATTAAGTTGATTTTGGGTTATCTATGGAAATTATTTGCCTATCATGGAGGATATGTGATTAAATTAGTTACTTTTTAGTATGAGACTTTAAGAGTAACTAATGTTATTTGGAGATAAATGTTAATTTGTACCTTGGAAGACTATGTGATTAAATCCTTCAAATATTTGGGTTTCCATATTAGTTTGGTTTAGTTTGAATAATTTTATGGACAAGTTGTTTATCGAATGGTCTTTGTTGAACTTTGGGTTTTGTTGGACAAATTTTGGAGATTAAGAATAGATTTTCTTTTTATAAAGAATTATCCTTTTGAGGATTATCTAATCTTGTTCAAACAATTTTGGTTTTGGTTAAGGTTTAAAGACATGGGAAATATATAGTTCTCTTTTGTGGATTAGATGATTCTTTAGATGATGATTATAGCGCTCTTAATGTTAACAAGTCATCCTAAATACTCTTCTTTTGGAGGAAAAAGGAGTTTGTGTAAGAAATATAGTAAGAGATGAAAGTCTAAACAACAAGAAAGTATGTTTCCTTGTGATTTTGTTAAGCTCATAAATAAATTCCTCAATAAAAAGTAACTTAAAAAAATGTTGTCTGTTAATTTTTCCTATTGGGGAATCAAATACCGTTTAACACATTACAAGTTTGTGATTTTATGGTGGTTAAATTTCTCCTAAAAATGTTTTCTGTCACTCTCCATCAGAACCTGACCCATTGTTTTTTCTTCCATATCCATGTTTTCATACATGGAATCCTGGTACCTTTTCCTCGGGTGACCATGGTACTTTTCTTTCATTCTTTTAAAGTGATAGTTTAAATTACTCCTTTTCCGATGTGGGGATTTCAATTAAGTTTCCAAGCCCAATTCTAAAATTTCAAGGATGAAATTCCCAAAAGGGGGAAGGATTTAACACCCTAGGTAAATAAATGGTACTCTATTTTCATATTTATCCATATTTTTTAATAAAATGTTAATATTAATTTAAAGGGAACGCTATGCTTGATGACGTACCCAATACGCAACAACGAATTTATTGGAAACCTTATGTTGCACTGTAATAATAAAATAATATTATTTTAAATGGTAGTTAACACTTAGCCGTTGTAATGGCAGGAATGAATAGAACTAACTATAAAATGATTATCAAATATTTTAACTTTTATCCAACAAATGTTGGAGGCTTAAAATGCGAATGAATCCAATTTTAAGCATAAGTATTCTAATATTCTTTAAAAGTTCGATTAAACTCATTTTGATGGAGAACCCTTTTTAAATCCACTTTTTGACAATTAAATATGTTATTTTGGACCAAATAAAATCCTTATTTAGAATTGAGACATCAAAATTTACTTTGTGTAAATTTTTGTTATTTTTCTGATAAAGATCATTTTTAGAGAAAATGTTGTATTTCAATTCAAAACCTCATTTTAATCTGATTTATTTATATGGATAAATTATATTTTTAATTGTGATTAAATTATATTTAGAATATATTTTTAACATTTAATCCAATGGTGGTCATTGGAATTAATTTCAAATTGAATTTGGACTTAAAGTAGTGTCAATTTTTTAATAGATATTGTTTCTTAAAAACACGCTATTTGTTTTGACAGCGGGAATTAATTATTAAATTAATTAATGAAACTTATGTTTTTTGAAATTTTTAAAATAGTCATCATTTTTGAATTCAGAATATCAAATATATCTTAGGGTGAATTTTTGGTATTTTTCTGAAAAACATCAATTTTTGATGAGTAGTGAAACCACCAAGTGGTAGTTAAAAAACTGCTTTTTTAATAAAATGAAACTTTACCACTTCTATGATTTGATTTTCAAAAATCCCACATACATGTTGGTCATTAGGATGTAAAATTTAGTTCAATGAGATTAAAATAATTTTTTTTTGTGAATAGTAACTATTAAGTTTTATTAATCACGATTAAAGGTAATTAATGTAATTCAAGGTAAAGATAATGTTATAATAATATGAAATGACCATTAAACAAGTCCTACCCTTATTGGATGAGTCATGGAAGACCAATAAAATCCATGGGTCAACTTGGGGACCCCATGAAGACACATGGGTAAGAAAATGACATTAATAACTTTTTATTTAAAGTTAAAATAAAAATGTCACAAACAAGTATTATTTTAATAAAACAATTTTTACACGGAGTTATACAAGTCATATTTTTGACTATAAATATTAATTGGAAATATAAAAAAATTTCTGACATCATATAATTTTTTTATAATTTTTAGATATTAAATAAATTAATTTATTTATGACACCATGATGATACAATGATTACCTCATTAATGAATGATTTAAATAAAATGAGATAATAAGGTAAAATCTAAGACATAAATTTGTCAAAAACCTATTTTATGGGTGGATTTAGAACCCTTATCACCTTATCCTAGAAATATACAATGGTGGGACGTTTAAGATCTGAAAATCATTTTATAATAAAGTAACATTTCAAGACTTTCCAAGAGTGCCCCTCCTCCCTCTTAAAAAAGGCCCCCTCCTCTACCAACTTACCCACACCTCTCAAGCCTTTGGCTCGACCAAACTCTGATCATTTTATCTCTCAACATCCCTCTCTTCATCCTAGAAGCATTACCTTAGGCATTAATCTCTTCAATAAACCCTTTTGGTTCAAACCAAGAGGAGTTACCCGATTTAAAGGTAATGTTCTCTCTTATGTTCTTTTGTTTTATTTTTCTTTTCCAATCCCCTAAACTCTTTTTATTCTTTTATTCTGTGACTAAAACAGTATATTAAATATACTATGATTTTTTATGAGAATTATTCTAGGTACACTTACACACAGCTTCGTCTAATGGTTAAAGAACATACTGTTTCTGTGGATGGCGAATTACTGCCTCACGAAACAATGATTTTTCTATCTTCTCCTACCACCTCTCATGGTGGCCATTATGATGGAACTATATTTATTTATGATATATATTTTATTTATTTCCTCTCTATTCTTCAATATTTTACATTTAAAACACACTTTTATGCTTTTTATGTTGTGCAAATGCGATAATTTCTTTTGAGGAAGTGTGGACTACCGCCCCCTCAAGTGATGTGACTCATTTATGCAATCTATGGAATGTATAAATAATGAAATTAATGAACTTATGTGACATATATAACCGATATATTATTGTGGAATTATAATATATATATATCTCATTTTTTTTAATTCCATTAATATGACAATGAAATGAAAGTAGCGTTCATGCGTACGTACGACCTACCGTCTCCATGAACTGTGTATTTAATTTTTTATCTCTAAATGTTATGGAATAGTATAAAATGAATATATACGAGATATTTATGATATTTAAATAATTAATATCATTCTGGAGATGATGTACCTATAACTACCTGGAAAATTATTTTCCAACAAGTTCAATTTTGACTCATGTACCGAGCATCGACCAAACCATCTGATATGAACTCACATTATTAACCAATTATTATAACATTATAATATGTGATATAAACTGAATAATAATATTTAAAGGTGGTCCTTAGGAAATTATAAATTGACCAATGTTTATTATTCAGGAATATAAAGAAAGGATCAAGACATGTCGGACTTGAGGTAAGGGATCCTACCTCTCTCTTTCTTTTTAAGTACTCTCTTTTATGTCATTTCTTTTATGCTCGTCTTTATTATGTTTGGGGATGTTATTTTATGTTCCCCATTCTGTAATTTTTATGTCCATATTATTAGAGACCCTATTTGATATCATAAATCCATTTTTGGAAGCTTTAAGTGGTGTCGTTAGGCTGCCGTGTTTTCGTAAGGGATTCTTCATCTCACATTTATTCCCGTGAGATTTATGCTACATTTTCCACCATTTACTTTTAGTGGTGTATGTACTTTCCATTATTCTAATATTTTTGTAATATACATTCATTTATGGGTATTTAAAACTTCATTGTATGACCTTTATTTCATGGGGTGTACGTTTCAAAAGTTACCATAATCGGTAAGGGGACCTTTTACCCTCCTCTTTTTAAGACTTATTTTTTTTAGGTATTTTAATTTACATATTATTATGTTGGGATATGTTCTTATGTATCCTTATTGCTATAAATGATATGTCCAAGTGATGAGATACCATTTTTATCTCTCATCAACTCATTTTCTGATTTTTAAAGTGACGTCATTAGGATGTTGAATTTCTGTAAGGGAACTTCTTAACCCAATTTAAATTCTTTGGGTTAAACCTATAATTCTTGATTATGTCATACTATTAATATGTGTGGATGACCTTTTATTGTTTTAAACTTAATATCCTCTTATATTGGGTGTATTTATATTTTTCACACATAATTATGTAATTGATTTATCCTTAATCTAAGGATAACAAATTTGTAAGGGACTTCGTCACAATCTCATTTCATTGAGGTATATTTTGTTTTATAAAAAACATTCTTTTATACGGTGTATAAAACCCTTTTAATTTTACTTTTATTCAAAAGGAATCTTTTTCTATGAAGAGTTTTACTAAATGAAAAAAATAAATGTTTCTTTTAACGTACGCGGTGACAATGACCTTTTCCGCCAGTGAGAGTAATATTTGGTCTTTGGCTTCCTCAACAAGTCCTAATGTTTTTAAAATGAAATAAATACCATATACGCTTTTATGTATTTTTGTATTGAAAATGGTTTTTATAATGGATTTTTAAGTCAATATATTTAAGTGATATTTTGTGATCGAAATGTGGAAATGTTTTATTTCCATTATATTTGTTTTATAATGGTACTTGGACATTTGACAGGTGGTTACGTGATAATACATATGATGGGTGGTTCCATGAATACTAGGATGGGTGGTTACGTTATAACCTCCAATTCATTGGGTATGGAAGTCAGCCGTATGGCTATTCCATTTAGTGATATGTGTGGAAGTCAACCGTATGGTTATTTCATTTAGGTATGTTTATGTCTAAGGTTACCTTTATATGTTATGTGTTCTTTATATGGGTTTTATGGTAATATTTTGGTTACAAAAGGGTAAGTAATGATATTTTATTTAGTGAAGAGTTTTTACAACTTCATAAAGGTGAAAATTATTACTTTGATATAGTATTCATGGTTTACTTGTTGTTTTGAAAAACTAATAGTTTTCCTTCTTTGTGTATCCTTTACTGGGCTTTTTATGCTAATCCCATGTTTTTGAAATGTTCTCCACAGGACTTAATGATGAATAGGGTTAGGGATGGTATTAATGGATGACATGCTATCTAAAACATGGAACCAGACATGTTTCTTTTTAATAGTTTTTATTTTATGGAAACTTAGTAGAAGTGTCTACTTTGTAATCTTTTGATATGTAATAGTTATGTTCTAATTCTCTAAAACTCTAAACCTGAAAATTTCCTCTATGTGAATTATTCATTTAATTCATGATTATGTAATTTTTTAACGCTAGGTCCTTACACCATGCCCCACATAGTCAAGGTAAATGGTTTTCACTAAATGTACACTAATCGTACACCTCCCTATATCTTTAAAAAAATCATTCGTTGGAATACTGATGCTCCCAAAACTCATCAGAACACTCATTTAACCTATCAATCCTTAAACTACATCTAAAACCAATAATTTTAAGAATTATAATGCTCAAATTAACATTTTTATTCATATATTTATAATTATATTACTCCCAAATTAAGAGTTTAAATTATATTATAAATTCCATCAAGGTCAAACCATGGGATATTGCAATAAATTCGTAATGGACATCATATTTGATCACTTTTTTTCAAATCCATTCATTGGATCCAAAAACATTAACATTTTTAGTATCCAAATTGAATTTTATGTGCATCCATTTATTAAAAAAAATAAGTTTTGTAAAAAAATGTTATTTAAATAATTAAATTTTATATTTATAAACCTTCATTGTATGGATCAAGATTATTCCACAGTTCATAATTTAATCTTATAAAGATAGTCTTAGTTTAATTTTTTCTTTAAATTTATATCACATGTAAAAAAAATTTTATCACATAAATGATGGAATTATTGATATGTCCAAAAAAAAATTAGCTTTAGCCTATTATATAGTATTAAAGTATTCTCCTATAAAAAGTATGAGTATTTATTAACTTTAACAAACATATGAGATATTTTTTTTGGTAAAAAAGTGGGATTAAGATGTACATTATGTATGTCTTCACAACAAAAACTCCCATCCATAAAATATATATAATTTCATTTATACTCTCAAGGCCAATCACTAATTTAATGTCTTCTATGAATATTTATTCTTCATTTTAAATGTATGTCCCATTTCCATCATTGAATATTATATCTGAGTGAAATTATTATGGTGAAACATGGGGTAGTGGAATTTGTGGGGTGAAGGTCCTCTTAGAGGTTTATTTTGATTTCTTGGTTGATCCATTGGATTATATTGATCCATCATTTTTTCTATCCATCATTGTTTATATTTATTATACCATAACAGATTTTAGACATTTTTTCATTATCTTTTAAAGGTTATAATTATGAAAAAAATATAATGGATATACCTCATGTATATTTTAGTGTTAAAAAAACTATGATATAAAATATCCAATATCTTTATTGACTATGTTGACATTCACCAAGAGGAAATCACAACTCATAGATATGCTCATGAGATACTTCAATCCCCATTTTCACATGACAATTTAATGGTTTTTTATTATGTAGAATTTATCCATAGATATTTTACACCACACCGATTATAATAAGATGATGAGTGGTTGCTGATTTATATAAATCACAAGCAGTTCAATTGTAATTTTTTTAATAAGATAATAATTTTTATGGTTATTTGATTGAAAAAAAGTATAAATAGTTATGAGAAAAATTATTACCAATGGTAACATAGGTAGTTTATAGAAATGGCTATCATCAATGCTAGTTGGGTTATGTGGATATTCTCGTACTCATCATTATTTTACTATTGGTTCATATTGTAACTATCTTATAGACTGATATGTCAAACCATACCATTAAATTTATATCCTTTAAAAATATATATGTTCCTACATTACTTTTATCAAATCATATATATCTCATTGTGACTTTTCCTTTTCGCAATATACTCGAGCTGACACCCCAAAATCAGCACCCTTAATGCGTCTATATTATTATTCCTACTTCATAAATACTAAATGTTTTTTATATTTTGGTATAGTAAATGATGATTATTGTTTCTAAACTTTGTAAAAACATATGAACAAAAATTATTATTTTTATGTAATATAGTTATAAATAAAAAATAATATTATATATTACTTATACATAATTATAATACTTTTTTTGGTTTTTATCTAGTAGTTTTTTACGTTATTTACATGAGAATCCTTCTATAGTGAATGACATCGGATAAAAGTGGATTTGACTTCTGATTCATCAATATGCATATAAACTAATAAAAATATGTTGTTTCACATTTCTCAAAAATTTTACTATTGATTTAAAATATATTCTATTTTTATTTCAAGTGATGTGTACACCATCATTACATTGCGGTAGGGGTATATTGGTTTTGAATCACACTACTAACATTTATCACTCCATCACAATTTCATAAATCAATATTTTTGAATAAAATTGGATAAAATAAAACACAAAAGATAAAATATTCTCATTTATAATTCTCCTGAAATGATTTCTCATCATTGTTACTAATGATATATTACCAATTTTCTTGGTTTATGATGTGTGTATACATAGTTAGTGGCTGGCAGATTCATTTCCTTTAATTTCCCAAATACGCGGCTTTGTCAAAGGTGTCTATAAGTCACTAGGAGATATTCTAGTTACCATTAATATAAATTTTTAGGTCAATAATTTAAAATAAATGAATAGTATAAGTAATAATGAATATTAAATCCATATTTCATTATATAATTTTTTAGTAAAATGAGGAAATCATATCATAAAATTACCTTATTATCATTCAAAATGATATTACTCATGGTGGGTAGGGATTGTCTCAGGATTTTCTTCCCCTTCACCCTCCGGCCGGGCTTAGTTCACATCAGCTTCTTTTCGAGGTCTCAGTGTAGGCGCGGCTTGGCGACGTCACACCTCGGTGGAGTTATAAAGTTGTTTGGGTGGTGTGGTCCGGGTGTTGTGAAACACTCTTAGACTGTTTTCGGTGATCTGCGACTTGGAGGAACAGTTTCTCGGACATTTCGACGCGGTTCGTTCACCACGGTGACGTCGTCTCACGATTGCTTGGATCAGCATGGCTTGGAATTTGTGACGACGATGTGGAGTAGTGATCTGGATCCTCATCTTGGTCCGGCATGGTCAAGCGGCGTTTTCAGTGTTTGTCCTGTGTGGGTTGGCATCAGATCCGGTGATTGGAGGAGGGGGGATCCTTTTTTCATTTTTTTTGCAAGGTTTAAGGTGTTTCTTGCGGTGTCTGCATCGCTAAGGTCCCCTGCTCCTCCTCATTGCTCTGACTTACCTTGCACGGCTTAGATCTAAAATTTGGTTCGGCTTCGAGTTGCATATGCGGTTGGTGGGAGTTTCTCGCAGATGGTGGCAGGGGGTTTTCCAGTGGTGATTATAGCGTCTGGTGCAGGTCTGTTGATGTTGTGACTGTTTTCTTGACGATCTTGGTTTCTTTTGGTTGGTTTATTGAAGTTGGAATTGATTATTTATGGAATCTATGCCTCTAAATTTTTTTGATGCTGATGAAGTGAATATGGTGTTGTTAAGTCCATATGAGTTTGGTGGATGTTTTGTTTTTATGTGTCTGGTTTGATCTCGAAGGCGGGTAGTGCAACTGGATGTGTTCAGTTGGGTGTTTTTCGATAGCGACAATGGTTCTTTTATGAATATGGTATTTGACTCTAGTGTTCTACCTTGCCGGCGATCTGGTGAGACGAAGGGTCATTTTGTGTCAGAGTACGCGTCACGAGGTGGGTGGTGGCCCGAGGCGATGATGTCTGTTGCAGTTTGAAATTTGAAATTTGAAATTTGAAATTTGAAAATGATATTACTCGATATAGACATGAAATTGTTCCGTGTATTTATATCAATCACAATATCTATTAGAGTTTTGAACTCAATTTTACTAGTGAACATTTCCTTTTTATTGTGAACAAGTTGCCCACATAGGTCATATACAACATCAATTTTTCTAAATTTTATTCTTTTGAAAATAAAATTATTTAACATGATGATTATATTCCACTCTTTTTTCATTTTCATGATGTTTATCCCTTTAAAATTCCTATTTTTTAGCATCAATAGTGTGTTCCCCCTGTATTGGTTATATCAACATGCATAAAAGTCATTATATACATGATTAGTTCAAAATTTATTTTTGATTTCATAAATAAAGTAGATAACACATTAAATTATCATGACAATCACAATATATAAAATAAAAAGTTGATCATATTTGGTGATGTCTCTTTTTTTATTTAAAATATGAATGGATTTGGATCTATTTTTTGGTATCCAAATACCATCCATTTGGTACACACTATGGTTTATGATACTACAAAAATTGGGATATACCTGAAATGATTGTGATCCCCCAATGAAAGGGTCATACTCTATTGAATTTTCATCTGACCATCCGGTCATTTTAGTCCCCCATAGAATAATTTATAAATTTATATTTATATCATTTTGGAGATAAAATTTATACATTAAATGTGATTTTGTTTTTACTGGTTCATCCTCATAACCTTACACACTAAAATTCACTTTCATGAGGCTTAATTCCTTAACTTTAACTACACTCATGTTGTTAACCCATTTTCAATAGAGAATCAATAGTTGTAATGTTGTATAATCAAACATCAATATATTTTTTGATTATGTGTATGTATGATATATTCACATAAATAGTGTTGTATCTTTGAACCAGATATATGAATTTATTCCTCCACAAGCATTACAACACTATTTGGCATTAGACAATGATTATCTTTCTAATTTGAATAGAAAATATAACAATTAATTACATAACTATTTTAACTCAAAACATTTACACATGGTCCTATGGAAATACATCGATGTAGTTTGAAAATTAAATATAGATTTTAAAATATGTGTATAAAAATACTTTTTTTAAATGTTGGGAAAAAATCAGTAGATAATTCATTGAAGAATTTTTGAGGTGACTGTATTAGTGGATAAAGCAGGCCTCCATGATACAGTTGTTGACAAATCATACCACAATGATTAATTTTTTGTCCAAAGGAGGGTTTAAATGGTGAGTTTTTGAGTTTAGGAGATGCTTTTTACAATCCATTATTGATATATGAACCTTAAAAAAGGAATGGACGATATAGAGGTGGTGAAAAAAGAGCAGATACAAATAGAGAATTTTTTTTGGAGAAGGGAATTATGATATAGTGTCTTGGAGGCTTGGAAAGTTTCACACTATATTATTTTCAAGAACAAAACATCAAAATAAGGCAATGGAAAGAGGGCGCCCAAGTTTTTGTTTGGGCGTGCAAGGTGACTAGCGCGACAGAGGCTAAGGAAACTAGAATTGCTCACCAGGAGGAGACTTTTTCACGGTGCTCAGGGTCACCAAAATGACTATAAATATAGGCCAACCCATCATTATATAGAGTCTCAACAGTTAGATAGAATTCAATATCAATTTTCACAAGTAGGTTTGGGCACACAAGAGGTTTTTTGCTCGTGCAAGTAAAAATATTTTCAGAAGTTGCGCGCCAATATTGATTTGGGAGTAAAAGTGTGTGAGTCACCCAAGTTATAAGTTGGAGAAGGGAGTGTCACACACGTTTTTTGGTGAAACATTCATTCTATGCTTTGGGAAGTTAACCAATAATTGAAAAGTATTCCATTCATTCTAGGGCTACATGAAAGTTAGAAAATATCATGGTAGATCTGGTGCAATGTGAGATTCATCTGCGGGTGAAAGTTGGACTTCAACAAAGCATATATATATATAGATAAATATGAATTAATTTTTGATAATGAAGGAAAATAAATGGCTTTAATCTATGAGTGGATGTTATAAAGAAGCATTGATCACAATTCAGTTGATAGAGCAGTGATCTTTCTTATTGTGAATGGTTTTAAGTGAGGAGGGATTTTGATTCAACTTCAAACATTGTAAATAGCAGTGGGCTTTTTGGGTATTTGGTGCATCGTCACATCACCAGTGTATGATCCTCAGACATATCCCAGTGAGGGTGAACGAGTTAAAATTGATATGTCATATGATTTCCTTATGATTTGTTCATATACTACAATGCGGAGGAGAGAGAAGATAGTTTTTTCTTACAATGAAACAAGATCATCAGGGGTAGTTTTCTTAATCTGTCATACCTTGATTCACCCCCACTCTCATGGTATCTAACCTTAGGGACCTAAAAATTGGTATCAAACAGAGGTTGATATCAGTGTTTCTCTCTCAAATCGAGGTCCCCTATCATAACGTAATTCTGATCTTCGACAGGATCAATTTTTATCTATGGAATAATTAGATGCAACACTAGTTCTAGTCTTTGGGAATGGATGTGTTTACATATGAAATGGATGGTATAATAGCTAATATTAATAGTGGTGATTTATGAGATGCTGGGAAAATAGAATTAGATACTGACACCAAGGGAATCAAAGCATTAGGGTGAGCTATATCCAATACTATCTATACGATGGTGATGTCATGAAAAACATCACAGGCCACGTGGGAATAACTTTTGATCATACATGAAGGAGATTAAAAGGTCAGAGAAGTGGAGATTCAAGTGTTCAGGAACAAGAAAGAAGATCTTAGAATGTTCCGGAATGAGTCTGTTGGTCCATTGTTCGATAGGGTAAATGTTGTAGTAGAGGAAATGTGTGGTCTTGGTGAAGTCATTGAAGACATAAATATTGTGAAGCTCATATTGAGTAAACATCCACCACTATTCAATCCAAAGAGTTAAGTATTATAATACAAGAATATAAAAGTGCTGACATTGGATAACTTTCACAGTACCCTTCAGAAATATGTAATGAGAAATGATGATAATGATGCTATGGAAAAGGGGAAATCCAAAGAGGTGGATTCAAAGCCCTGTAGAATCTCAATATTGAAGACATTCTGGAAGAAGAAGAGATAGATTTGGTGATGTCATTCCTTTTTATCAAACCATAATTGAAGAAAATAAATGTTTAATGGGAATCCTCCACTTTCTTGTTTTCGATGTATAAATCTTGGACATCTTGCGTTGAGGTGCCCTAAAAAGCTTCATGAATATGACGATGTTGATGAAGCCAAAATTACCAAGAAGAAGACTTCAGCCTATGTGAATGGAAAGAAATAGTTCAGTAGAAACTTATTTATTAAAAAGAACCTTCTTTCCCCAAAATGTGAAATTTCATTTGAGTCAGGGGTAGATAAGGTTGATGAGATAGAGAACTGAAAAGATCATGGAGAGAACATTATATTGAAATTTTTCAGTAGATCTCAAAAAAAAATATGAAACTGAAGATGAAGAAGTAGATGATGATGATGATGAAGGGATACTGGACATGGAAGCTTAATTAGAAGTTGATTTTGAAGAGATTGATGGTTGGAGAGAAAAAACAACAAAAACCAACAAGGTGGTACATGATTCCAAACTCTATATGCAACATTGGTAAGAAGTGAAATTTGAGCAGATAAAAGAAACAAAAATCCTTAAGTCTTCTAGAAAAGAGATCATAGAAAAGTTTTATGGACATAAGATCAATATTGAAGAACAGAAAAGGGAGATCTACGGCTTGAATAGAAAAGTTAAAGATCAAGTCAAGCATATCAAATGACTTGAAGAAGAAGTTGTTAGTATGTTAATAAAAGTGAGGAATCAAGAAAAAATCGGGACCCCCAATATGACATCGAGAAAGAAGATCATTCAGAAGACTGAAAAGATGAAAGAGGATCCTAGTAGTTAAGTAGGAATGAAGTAGCAATCGATCTTAGATGTTAAGAGTGATTTAGGGCTCGATTAGAAATAGAAAAAAGTAAGGGTTGAAGTCAGACCGCAAACACCCATTTTGAGAATGAAAATTGATATGGGTAAAAAGTATATTCAATAAAATTAAAAGAACCCAAGGATCAATTGTCACATAAATGAAATATTTTAAAGGTATTTTTCATTTAATTTACATCCTTGCTTTGTTTTGGGGGTTTCCTTAGGTTTTATGGAGGAATAGATTAGTTTTCATGAATTGGACAAAACCGTGAGCCCAATTCCAAATTGAAAAATAAATTTTGTTTCTTTTATAAATTTTTCATTCTTCAACATTTTTCATCCATTCAAATTCTTACTTGGCCTCCCCTAACCTATTAACACCACCAAGTCAATTTTGAGCCTCTATAGATCCATAAACAATGTTTATTTGGGTTTTTATCTAAGGGGGTGGGCCTGCCTGAAATCCCAATTCTTTTTTTAAAAATGAATTTGTTTATGTTATAACTTATTCAATTATTGGAATTATTCAGTGATTCCAAGTCTAAACCAAGACCATTGAACCCAGACGCGCGTCTAAACTCTCTCTCCCTTCTTTTAAGATCTGGTTAATCAATATTTGGTTCCTAACTTCATAAGATTCATCAAATCATCCTGATTTGAAGAGGTAACATATTTCTTCCATAACTCTCGCAATTCTCAATATTTTTCCTCCATTTCAGTTCCTAAATGACCTAATATATCTTCTTCGAACGGAACCTGAATTTAGGCTGTATTAAATTTCAGCAACTAGTGTTTTGGATTGATTACTTCAAGATACATCAAGTAAATGAGTCATTTTCTTTCCTCTTCCAAATTACTTACAGTTTAATTAATTATTCTTAGGGTTTATTCACTTATCATTGAGTTTATGAATGTAAAAAAACTAGGTTTTCGAACCTAGGGTTTAACTTTGGGATTTCATGGCCTATTCTTGTGGTTTTAGGTTTGATCTAGGTCTCTCTTAGTGCGGCGGGGTGGTGCGATTTGATTTTCGCACCGAGATTCAAGGGTTTTTGTTACATTGGTAGGTGATTCCATTGTGCGTGAAATTTTTGTGAATTAGATTTCTATTTTCTTGGTATTTTAATGATTATTTCATTTTAATGTTTCTGTAAAAATTGGATTTAGTTTCATTTATAATGAAAATTAATTATAAGTTCCAATTTTTGGTGGGATTGGGGGGTTTTCATACAAATCTTTTAGTGGTTCATTTTGGGATGACCTATAATTACATAGTTGATTTTATTGAACTTTATTAGGACTTAAAATCATGTTTTTAATGTTTATTCTTTTTTTTTGTTGCTGCGAATGTTTGTTTAAATGGTGTTTGGGAACCAAATGGGCTTTTAGTGTCATGTTTGTGTGAAAATGGTGGTTTTTAAAATATATAACTTTATGGTTCTAATTGGGCTGCCCCATAACTGAATTGTTGGTTTCCTTAAATGGTATTAAACTAAAATTTTGTTTTTATGACTTACAAGTTTTCACATAGTGTGAAAAGTGGATATTTTAAATATCATTGGGTGCAAAACAATGTGATATTTAGAGAGGTTTTTTTTATTGAAAATCAAAATATTTTATTGTCTATTTTAAATGGTATAAAATTTGTGTATCTACTGTACTATTTGTTTGTGACCAGTATTGATATTTTAAATGAAAATGATGTGTGTTTTTTTCTGAAATTGTTTGATCAAAAAAGGGGAATCCTGGGTACTTAGGTGGGCGGTTATGTACTAGTATGGCTAGTGGTCCGGATGGCTTGTGTCCCTATTTCACTGAGAAAATGGATAACAAAAACTCTAACTAAACTATGTGGATGATATTTGGGGACCAGTTGGTTATGTGTATGTTCCCTACTAGTGGATCATGCATGTTAAAGGATTGTGACTTTGATACTTTACATCGAGCTACGAGGTATATAGGGCCCGAGACTATCTAGTTGCCCAGGGGTGTTCTCGGTTTTGGTGATCATTGTATTTGTGGCATTTACAATTGTTTTGGGGTTTTTTTGGAAGTACATTACAGTATCTCACATGTCCATTTAAATGTGTGAACATTCTGAAAATTTTATCTTGAAAACAGTTATCAATTGAAAGTTTCATTTCATAGATTTTATCACTGCTTTTCTTTGCGTATTAAAACTGATTACTTTTTCACATTGTATTAAATTATATTTGGAATAATTGGGTGGTATCCTATTGGGATTAGGTTCACACCCTACATACACCCCTTGGGTGTATGTAGACTTGGTTATATTTGACTCAGGTAAAAGGAAACGCTAAGGGTGATGGCAGTTCAGGGTGTTAGTCCCCATCATTGGGACTGAGTTATGGAGATAGCTTGGGGGTGATGACCCCTTGTCACGTGGTGTCCATGGGGATTTTTTTTCTGTTTTATTAGGTCATTGGTCCTTTTGTACTTCATTTGAACTTATTAATTCAGTTATGGTTTTTTGTGTAAACCATGCAGGTATGAATTTTTCTGATTTATTTTATCAAATTGTTTTGATGTTTTATTTATACATGTTCTGGTAAATCATTCCCAAACCAAGATAAATGATACCCAGGCACTATTTACAGCCCATGGGGATAGGAAACACCCTTCGGGCCTTGCCATGGGCTCGGTTTGGTGCTGTTAATAGTTGCGACCAGATTCGGTTCGTGACAGAATGGTATCATAGGAGGTTAATGTTTTTGGGTTATATTGTTATTTAGGGATGAGTCAGGATAGACTGAAGCTAAGACTGTTAGGGATCGGGGTTTTGGTAGTGAGTAGGGTTCCTGGCCCGCACCTCTCATGGGAGACCTTGAGACACCTAGGGATGTTAGAATTTATGGATTGGATTAACTTTCAGGTGAGATGTGTGGGCTGCAGACCACATGTGGACATCAGGAGGATGTGGATTAGTTGTTTCTTTTATTACTGGAATGTGTTGAGATTATTTATATCTTATGAATTTGATTAAAATATTCAGAATTGTGGTATTGAATATTGTTTTGTGACTATTTCATTTTGTAGAAACAAGCCTCCCCGGAAAGATCCCACGCGCCAAAGGGAGGAAGCCGGAGAGAGTTCTCCCACACCAATTGATCAGAGGCTAGTCGAGGTCGTGGTCAAGGCTGTCCAGGCTCTAGGATATGGAACAACTTTTGTTCCTACTCCTGTTATATAGGATGAGACAGGTCCTAGAAATGACAAGGCCTAGAAGTTCATGAAAAATAAGCCTCCAACCTTCCAAGGCAGTTGAGAACCCCAAGAAGCAGAGGAATGGCTCGAGAAGATCAAGCGTATGTTTGAGTTCCTAGAAACAGATGAGGAGCTCAGGGTGATGTGTGCCTCCTTTCTATTGGAGGTCTCTAGCCGCAAGTGGTGGGAGTCAGTGCTTCATACTAGGAAGAATGAGAACATGCGCTGTGGAGATTTCAAGGTTGTCTTCAATGAACAGTACTTCCCCGAGGTCCTGTATTATACTAGGTCCAGAGAGTTCATGGACCTTGTTTAGGGGAATCTATCGGTGATAAAGTACACCAACCATTTTTCTGAGTTGTTTTGGTATGCTCCAGACATTTTCTCCAATGATCAGGTGAAGGCCCAGAGGTTTGATAAAGGCTTGAGAACAGAGATATAATCCTATGTGTTCTTATTTAAGGTGAGGACCTATACTGAGGTCATTGATCAGGCATGCATGGGGGAGATTGATAGGAAAGGCAGGGCTGGTTTCTCTGGTTCAGTATCAGTAGTGGGTAGTGGAAGCTCCTCATAGAAGAAAAGGAAGTTGGAGGATCATGTAAAGAATGGAGGGAGATGTTCTGGCCACACTTCGAGGCATTTTTCTTCTGCAGCTTCTGATGCGAGATCGGTCATGTGCAACCAATGTGGGAAGCCCGGGCATATCTGACCAGCTTGTCCACTTCTTCCGAATCTTTGTTACCAGTGTTGAGGTATGGGGCATTTTCAGTGCTTCTGCGGTGTGGCACGTCCACTCCCAAGTGGGGAAGGGTTAGTGGCTTCAAGAAGAGTGCCAGCACAGTCTGAGCCATTGAGGACTGGGGGATCTCTATTTGGCAGTTGTGGTGGTAGGGATGGATCATCTTCATGGGCAGAGCCAATTCAAGGAATAGCCATAGAATAGCGGTCATCCTCAGGAAGATACTAGACATCTCCATGTAGTGGATCAGGCACCAGTAGGATCAGAGGCGGGACAATCGATAGTTCAAGGTACCGTTCTGATCGCATCTTCTATATCTACTACACCTTTTGATACTAGCACCTCTGTTTCGTTTATTTCATCCCATTTTTTGGACATTCTGAATTTTCCAACTGAGTTTTCTTCTTTCACGATGGAGTTGGTGACACCACTGGGAAAGAAGAAGGAGCAGGGCCTCAGGTGCCCCTCATGTGCACTTTCCATGTCAGGG
Organism: Viscum album; assembly: GCA_963277665.1. NCBI lineage: Eukaryota > Viridiplantae > Streptophyta > Magnoliopsida > Santalales > Viscaceae > Viscum > Viscum album. Next base: position 50,576,163 of record OY728161.1, on the reverse strand, counting down.
GTTGAGATAGAGTGGGACCTCCTGGTTATAGATACGGAATTATTTGACATAATACTTGGTAGGTATTGTCTAGTACACTTCCTGGAACACATTGATTGCTACATACGGTGTGTGAGTTTCATGGAACCTGATGGGAGTCGTTTGGTTTTTCGTGGAGAATGGGATCCTCGGTCAGGTCGCATAGGGCCTCCACTCCCAGAGATGGGAAGTGTTATATTCCATTTATCTTCACTCGTTCTAGAGGATGGTATTTCCCCTTAAGGTGCACTACCTAATGTAGTGAATGATTTTTCCGAGGTATTCCCTGATGATTTTTCAGGTTTTCCCCCAGAGCGGGATGTGGAGTTTTCGATTGATCTGGCGCCAGGAACACAACCAATATATCTTCCCTCTTATCGCATGGCCCCCACTGAGCAGAGGGAATTAATGATACAACAGGAAGACTTATAGTCCAAAGGATTCATTCGCACGAGTGTCTCTCCTTGGGCCGCTCCGGTGTTGTTCATGAAAATGGCTATTGGATCCATCCGGTTGTGCATTGACTACCGAAAACTGAATAAGGTAACAATAAAGAAAATACCCTTTGCTGAGAATAGATGATTTGTTTGATCAGTCGAAGGGGGAAAAATGGTTCTCAAAGATAGACCTCCATTCAGGGTATCATCAACTCAGGGTGAAGGAGTCAGATATCCCAAAGACAACCTTCCGAAGAAGGTATGGCCACTTTGAGTATTTGGTCATGCCCTTTGGATTGACCAATTCTCCAGCGGTCTTTATGGAACTTATGAATATGGTGGTCCATCAGTACCTCGATTCCTTTGTTGTGGTGTTCGTGGATGACATTCTGGTATACTCTGGCTCTAAGGAAGAACATGAACATCACTTGAGGATCGTTTTGGGCACTTTACGAGATCACTACCTCTATGCAAAGTTGTCAAAGTGCACATTCTGGATCCAGGAGGTGAAATTTCATGGGCATCTGATCTCTGAGTAGGGGGTTTCAGTGGACCCGGAGAAGACTAGTGCGGTTATGTCATGGGAGTAGCCAAACAATGTGTTCGAGATCAGGAGTTTCCTTGGCCTGGCTGGTTATTACCGGCAATTCGTTCAGGATTTCTCTCATCTTGCTTCACCTATGACAGCGCTCACCCATAAAGGGGTGATGTTTTTATGGGTTCTATAATTTCAGGCATCATTCTATGAGATTAAGAGGTTGGAAAGGGATATGTGGTTTATTGTGATGCATCAGGTATGAGTCTTGGGTGCGTGCTTATGCAGGTTGATCACGTGGTGGCATATGGCTCTCGACAACTCTGACCACATGACAAGAACTACCCAACCCATGACTTGGTGTTGGCAGTGGTGATGCATGCTTTGAATACATGGTGTCACTATCTCTTTTTGTAGAAGTTTGTGGTCTAATCTGATCACAGAAGCTTAACCTATATCTTCTCATAGAAGGACATCAACTTGGGGTAGCGTCGCTGGATTGAGTACTTGAAGGGGTTTGACTTTGACATTGTCTATACCCCAGAAAAGGGTAATGTGGTGGCCGATGCTTTGAGCAGAAGAGTTCTAGAGCATGCATTGAGGAAGTCTAGTGATGAGTGGACATTGATGGGGCTCTTTTCTCAGATGCATGTGGAGACCAGGGAACACTGTGGAGGGGCATTCTTGGCGAGCGTCCAGTTGACTCCTTCTCTGTTAGAGTTGATTTAGTGGGAATAGCCTAGTGATGATCTCTTTCAGCAGTCAAAGTAGTTTCTTCATGGTGGGGAGACATCCTCTGATTGGTCATCATCTCCCAAGGGAATCTTGTGCTTCTTAGGCCATTCAGTAGTGTCGTTATCTCCACGAAAGGTGGTGATGTAGGATAGCCACCAGTCTCAGTCAGCTATCCATCCGAGTTCCACTAAGATGTATTATGATGTCCATCGGTAGTTTTGGTGGCCTGGTATGAGACGGGACATAGCAGACTTTGTTCTGAGATGCTACACATGCCAGCAGGTGAAAGCAGAGCACCAAAGGACTTCCGGTGTTCTCCAAACACTACCCATTCCTACTTGGAAGTGGGAAGAGGTCACCATAGACTTCATTGTGGGATTACCTTGTACACCTCAGGGTAAGAATTCCATTTCGGTGGTGATTGATCTTTTTACCAAATCATCCCACTTCATTCTGATAAAATATACAACTAAAGTGGATGCATTGGGCCATTTGTATCTTTAGGAAGTGGTGAGACTCCATGGTGTACCATCAGCTGTTGTCTCAAATAGAGACCCCTGATTCACTTCTTGATTTTGGGAAGGTCTTCAGAAGGCCATGGGGTCTCAGATTAAGATGATCATGGCATACCACCCTTAGACGGATGGTCAGACAGAGCATGCGAATTAGATTTTAGAGGACATGCTTCGTGCATGTGTCCTAGACATTGGAGGTTCTTGGGATAGCCATTTGGGATTGGTTGAGTTTTCTTATAAAAATATTTACCAATCCTTAATTTTAATGGCCCCTTTTGAGGCGCTCTATGGTCGGCCATGTTGGTTCCCCCTATGTTTAGCTGAGGTAGGAGAGACTTCACTGTTGGGGTCGAGCCTTGTGTAGGAGACTTCTGAGATGGTCAAATTGATCAGACAAAGCTTATTAACAGATTAGAGTCTTCATAAATATTATGCTGACCGGAGGCATTGAGACCTAGAGTTTTCTATTGGTGACAGGGTATTCTTAAAAGTGGCCCCTCGTCTTGGCCATTGTTGATTGGGGAAGCAAGGTAAGCTGATGCCACGGTATGTCGGGCCCTTTGAGATCACCAAGTGTATTGGCATGGTGGCATATAGGTTGTACTTACCTTGTTAGTTGACATCCATACATGATGTCTTCCACATCTCTCAGTTGAAGAAATACAACCTGGATCCATCCCCATGTGTTGAGTTGGGAAGAACTGGAGATAGAGCCTGACTTGTCTGTTGTTGAGAGGCTGGTGAAAATAGTGGACTCCCAAGAGAAGATACTTCGAGGGAAGTCTATTCCATTAGTCTGGGTTCTATGGAAACATGAGAATGATACACATGAGACATGGGAGCTAAAGCCATTGGTTGAGGAAGAGTACCCATTCTTGTTTTCTAACCAAGCTTCATGTTGACTTTCTAAGGAGGAAAGTCTTTCTGGGTGGGAGGGATTGTAACATATATGAAATATTTTAAAGTTATTTTTCATTTAATTTACATCCTTGATTTTTTGGGGGTTTCTCTAGGTTTTATGGTGGAATAGATGAGTTTTCATGAATTGGGCCAAACCGTGAGTCTAATTCCAGATTGAAAAATAAATATTGTTTCTTTTATTAATTTTTCATTTTTCAACATTTTTCATCCATTCAAATTCATACTTTTCCTCCCCTAACCTATTAACACCACCAAGTCAATTTGGAACCTTTATAAATCCATAACCAAGGTTTATATGGGTTTTTATGGAAGGGGTTGGGCCTGCCCGAAAGCCCAATTCCAGTTTTAAAAATGTTTTTTTTATGTTATAAATTATTCAATTTTTGGGATTTCTCAGTGATTCTAAGTCTAACCCAAGACCATTGAACCCAGAAACGCGTCTGAACTCTATCCCCCCTCTTTGGAGCTCTGGTTAATCATGATTTGGTGCCGAACATCATAGGCTTCCACAAATCGTCCAGATTTGAAGAGTTAATATCTTTCTTTCATAACTCTCACAATTCTCAATATTTTTCCACCATTATAGTTCATAAATGACCTAATAAATATTTTTTCAAACGAACCATGAATTTTGGTAGTTTTGAATTTCATCTACTGGTGTTTTGGAGTGATTACTTCAAGATACTTCAAGTAAATTAGTCCTTTTCATTCCTCTTTCAAATTACCTAGGGTTTCGTTCATTGTTCTTAGGGTTTCTTCACTTATCATTGAGTTTACTAATGCCCAAAAACTAGGTTTTCAATCCTAGGGTTTAAATTATGGATTTATTGGCCAATTATTGTGGTTTTAGGTTTGAAGTAGGTCTCTCTTGGTGCGGTGGGGGTGCGATTTGATTTTCGCACAGAGATTCAAGGGTTTTTGTAACATTGGTAGGTGATTTCATTGTGTGTAAAATTTTTGTGAATTATATTTCTATGTTCATGGTATTTTAATGTTTATTTCATTTTAATGTTTCTGTAAAAATTGGTTTTAGTTTCATTTATAATGCAAATGAATTTTATGTTCAACTTTTTGGTGAAATTGGGGGTTTTTTATAGAAATCATTTATTGGTTCATTTTGGGGTGACCTATAATTACATAGTTGATTTTATTGAACTGTATTAGGACTCAAAATAATGTTTTGAATGTTTATTATTTTTGGTTTTTGCTGCGAATGTTTGTTTAAATGGTGTTTGGGAAGCAAATGGGCTTTAAGTGTCATGTTTGTGTGAAAATGGTGGTTTTTAAAAGATATAACTTCTTGGTTCACATTGGGCTGCCCAATAACTGAATTAATGGTTTCATTAAAGGTTATTGAACTGAAATTTTGTTTTTATTACTTACAATTTTTCACATAGGGTGTAAATTGGATATTTTAAAGATCTTTGGGTGCAAAACAATGTGATATTTTGAGAGGTTGTTTTATTGAAATTCAAAATATTTTATTGTGTGTTTTAAATCGTATAAAATGTGTGTAGCTACTGTACAATTTTTTTGTTACCATTAGTGATATTTTATATTCAAAAGGATGTGTGTTGTTTTCAGAATTTTTTTGAGCACAAAAGGGGAATCCCGGGTACTTAGGTGGGCGGATATGTACTAGTACGACTAGGGGACCGTATGGGTTGTGTCCCTGTTTCACTGAAAAATGGATAACAAAAACTCTAATTAAACTACTTTAAATTTTAAATCATAAAATTAAACATCACGAATATAAATCCATTGTACCCACCAATATAAAAAAACTTTCATAGACTTCATCTAATATAATCTTGTACTATCTAATTTATATCATAACATTATGTTTACTTTCATGCAAAAAGAATATAATTATTTTGAAAAAACAAATGTTTCAATAATAATAAGAATCCAAAAACAACCTACATCATACAATGTATTTTGTAAAATACATTGAACAAAGACTTGAAATAATTATTTTAGTGATATAATTCCTATATCCTAATTTTTTTATTCATTTCACAGAAACTCATTCCTGAACATTGTAAATGTGGGAGTGTTTTCAAAAACTTTATTAAAAATGAAAATTTATCTTGATGGTTTTTTAAAAAATATCGAAACCAAGTAATTTTTCCTTGATTTTCCCATTACATTAAATCTTCAAAAATTGTAGTAATAGTTTGGAAGGATATAATACTTATTTGAAAATATTATTCTTATCTTATTTTAAATTATCATTCATATATACCTTATATATTTTTCTTTTTCATTACATATCTAATATATTTCACTTTTTTTCAACCCTTTCATCGATGATTTTACACCTTATATGGTGATATCCTTCAATTATTTATAGGGGTTAACATTTTTTCTACTGAAAAATCTCCTCTCAGCTTCTCCATGAGACAAATTATAATATTTGAAACTAGAATATTATGATTCATCATGATAGTCCAATAGTACTTAAAATATGTCATTAAATCATCTACTTTTATACTGGTGGTTATCCTGAATGTTGAAAAATATCCCCAAATTAATAAATTTTAATTTGAAGATATTTTCATTCACATTGATCAAAAAAATGGTTATTTTTTAAAATCCATGATTTCTGTGGAGATTAATTCCCTAAAAATAAAATAGACATCTAAAAAATATAATTTAAATCTTCAGTATAGGTTCCTTTCCATTATTTAATGACAAAGATATTTGTAGTAATTAACATTGATATATAATTTCATCAACAATAGTATTCACTATATAATATCTTTTTCATTTCCATGCATCCATTTTTCATTGAAAACAATTACATGAGATATCCTTCAACTAATAAAAAATCTATTCAATATGAATATGTAAAAATCATATACCTATGGAAGAATGTATCATTGATATATCACCTTGAGATAAACAATTATCAAATGTTCACATGATTTACCATGTTTCTGGTCCATGGTGGGGATAGTTTTCCATGAACTCTTAGAATTTACCGAACAAAAAATAAATTGGCTCTGATTTTTGTTTTTGAAATTTAGAATTATTAATAACAGATTTATGGTTTTTTTGTATTAAATAATCATATAAATAAGGCAAAGATCATATCATCCCATGTAGTGATTTAACGTGTTTCCAATTATTGGATCCATTCTTTGGAATTATATTTTGGTCAACAATTAAGTAATCTAATCTTTAGTTTATCACTGAAACAAATTTATTTTTAAAAATATAAAAGAGTTCAGGGATGTATCCTATGTTTTTATTTTGATATTTATGTGCTACGGTAATTATTCAAAGCGGATTAATGAAAATTTTTATAATCAACAACTATATCTCAAGTTGGTTCAAAATAAATAGAGGCACTAGGATTCGAATATTACGACAACTCATAATTTAAGAACATGATCTATTTACATTTTCCCTTAACTATTCTCATTGAATAACATTACCCTTCTCTTGTTCTCAATTTAATACTTCTGTATGTTCCTACATATTGTGTTTTTTCATGGTCCTATATAAAATATTATCATATTAAAATTACTATATTTCTTTTCCTTGAGTTGAGTACTCAGGCATCCAAATACTTAACCTAAAAATCATAATGTTACCACGCTATGTGTAACAAATGATTAAAGTTGTAATAAAATGGGGGAAAGTATATAATAATCATGATCTATTGAAAATATATATATACTATTGTAAAAATCCAAAGAAATGATACCCAAAGAATTAAATATCTAATGGTAATAACTAATTATAATGGGTTATCAAATTAATAATTTATAATTACACGAAATTAAAACTAACATTATTATATGGTGATAAGGATCAATTTTAAGGTCAATCCAATTTGAAAATGTTCTTATCCTTGAAAACCATTGTTCAAAAATTGAGATAAATAATTTAAAAAATTGATTTAAAGATATTAAATATAATCATAAGAGACATTAATAGATATAGGTATACTAATAATAGTAAATATAGGATCATTAAATAGTGTTGTGAAAAAATAATAAGTTAATATTAATGTTGTTGTTTGAATTTGGTCTATGTAAAGCCTTATTCATCAAATTGACCCTAAAACAAATGAAAAAATCCTTTTAATATCATAAAATTTGATTTATTTAAAAAATATATGATTGAAAACTTAATTTAAACATAATCACTCTAACTAAAAATGGATATTCCAAAATAAAGATAGTATGTAAATTTATTAATTAAATAATTCTTCAATAACATGTAATGATTACGCATGGATAATGAATATAAGATTTAGAAAAAATAATATCACTGAATTAACCCAATATAGATAATTATTGAAAAAAGAGTAATTATATCCATTTCCCTTCAATACATAGCTATATGTGAATAAAAAAACTTTTTCACTAACTAAAAACCCTAAAAACAACACTCCAAAAAATTTGAACATAACAAGAGTGAATTAATAATCATCTAAGGAATCAATGAGGCAGATGTGACCACTATTTATTAGTGAAAACATCATGTTTATTATAATCTCATCATATTGTTACTTCCATATTCAAAACAAATATTACCTAAAATCATCATTAAAATTTTATAGTGGTAGCTTATATATGTCCCTACAAATATATCACAATTGTATCAACAAAATGGAAGAGTAGTGTGTTTTACATCAACTAAATATATATTTATCATGATGCAACCGAATATTTAATTCAAAATCAACATATATGTCAAATTTATTACTCAATTATTATCATATACTCATGGTACCATGATATAAACCAAAACAAAACCATCTTCCATCGTAGCTCATATGTTATGTTCTCAAACATCCAAATGTGATTCAAGAGTTGTTCCATTACATATATATAAAGCATTATCATGTTGTATGAAAATACATATGATTTCGAATAATTATAATTTTTAAAATCTTAAATATATATTTTGGTTAATATTTTATGTATCTTGATCTTACATCCCATGAAAAATCAATATCTACCCCTTCTCATAAGGTTTTCAAAAACATAAGGACACATGTCATAGTGCGTCAAGTTCATGTTCTCCATCAACATTTAGATTGAACAATTATAATTCAATCTCACAAAAAAAAGATTTATTTCAGTAATAATGTTATCATGGAACCCCATAAAACATATATAGAAGATAATGGTTCAAACATAGTCCTTTCTTAAAATTGATTACTCATACCCAACATTACACAAGTTCGGTTACTCATACATAACCCCCTTTTATCCTTACATGTAAAAACACAAGTATTTTTAATATTAAATCCATTTCATCCTTATTTAAAATTCATGAAAAATATTTTATATTTTATATTTATTATAATAATTTTACGTAATTTCTCAGTCAAGAGGAAAGACATAATTTATTTAAATTTTGGTTTTTCATGCATTATTTTGTTTTGTTTAAAAATATAATTGATAAATTTTTGTAACACCCTGAGATTTTATGAGATATATTAGTTTTAATTTCATTGATTTCTTCTATTACACACTACACCAAGATTAGTTTGTACTATACGCAACACCATATTGGCTTGCAGTATACGCAACACTATTCTTGGCTCATGTTACACATAATTTCAAGTTCGTTTTGTTGAAATTATTCTATGCAACATTAAGTATAGATTTTGTTTAATGTATAAATGAAATAAGTATTGATTATGTTATACACAACGCCAAATGGAGCTTTCACTACACGCAGCCCTGACATGGCTTTCATTACACACAATCAAGACCTTCCTTGATAGCATGTGTAGTACATAATACCATGTTTCACTAAAGGAGATATTAATATAATATTATTATGAACTTTCCTTTATGAATATTAATACCCACTTTTTGAAATTTTATAAATTTTAACATTCAAAATGGACTTCATTTTTGGATTCGGAATATCGAAATTATCTTAGGTGAATTTTTGGTATTTTTCTGAAAACATTCAATTTATGATGAATAGTGAAAACTCTGGGTTACTATTTAAAAACTGAATTTTAATTTAAATAATTTTTTATTTTATTTAACTTTATTTTAGGTAAAAATTGATACATAATACCTATATAAGTTCAATTTAATTCATTTGAGTCATTTTATAATAATTTTAGATATATAAAAACTTTATTGAACTTTTCACCGTCTTTTACCCACCTCCTAGGAGACTTTGAAAATTTACACAAAACATAATTTTACCACATCTGTGAGTAGAATTTCTAAAATCTGAGAGACACAGTTAATATCAATAAGTATAATTAGGTTCAATAAGATAACAATATTTTTTGTTGAATAGTAACTTTTTACTTTTATTTACCACCGTTAAAAGTAAATAGGGTAATTAAGGGTAAAAATGATATTATTATTACCCTAAAAAATGTCATAATTCTATTGGAAAAGTTTAATTAGACAAAAAAAACCTTAGGAATAAAAAATTACTCTTTAGGTCTAGTTGGATTAGATTAGGACACTTATTATTAATTTTTTTAAAGAAGAGTTTAAATTGTCAAAATCAATGTTTAATAACTATTTTTTTTAATATATTGTTATACATAAGATAAATTAGACTATAAATATTCATTATAACAAAAAAAGATTTCTTACATAATGGTATTTTATCTATAATTTTTCTACATTAAATAATTTAATTTACTTTTGACACAATGATGATGCAGTAATTACCGTATTAATGATATATTAATATAATTGATGTTATAAATAAACAAATAATAGTAATTTGAGATTTTTTATGAATTCCACTAATTTTCTAGGTTAATATTACATGTTATTAGTATTTTAATTATCTTTTTTCGAACTAATCACGTTTTTATTATTTTCAAAAAAATCAATTACCAAATAGTGTCCAAATTGACATAAAATAGTTTTTAAAACAAATATTATATTATTAATTGTTATTATATTCAAAAATATATAAGGTTTTGTAAAATGACATAGAAAAGGTTATATATAATAATAAATATCCACTTGGTGTTCGTTTGGCTTGTTATAGTATGTTTATTAACCATATAATGTAAGAAAAAAAAGGAAGACACAGTAAAAGTTAAATTATTTCACTTATAGTTAAATTTAATTATAAGGATAAAATAGTAACCTGAACTTGTCTAAAACAAATTTTTTAGAGTATTTCAACCCATAACCACATTAGAATCTAAATAAATTAATTTGGAGCTATTATAATCCAAATATTACTTTATTATAAAATAATATTTTAAGTTTTTCCAAAGGTGCCCCTCTCCTCCCTTATAAAATGGGCACCCCTTCACTCTTCTCTTCACACCCTTTTGAGACTTGATTCTTGGCCAAACCCTGAAAATTCCTCTTCTAAACCTCTATAGTTATATCATAGACGTTCTGGTCTTCTCAAAACACCAACTCTAGTGCCCTAAGAATAATTTTAAAGGAGGAGCGTCGAGGAAGAGGTAATCTCTTATACCGACACTTTCAAGTTTCTTTCTTCTTCTAATTCCTCTTTTTTAGCTGTTTCATTATAAAGTAATAACATTAGTATTACTTATATACTGATATGTTTTTATAAATATTAAACAACCCTATTTTACCTTCTATCCATCCTACATAAAACGAAATCACCGCGCGTGCGTACGTACAGAATGTCGTCTCCATGTCGTGGTGTAATTAGTTTTTCCACAACCACCTTACATGGATAGGTATAATGGTGTAAAGATTAATATATATGATTATTATGAAATCATACTGATTCTAAGATATTATATCATCCACTCCAATTCCATTCAATAAATATGGTAACGATATCATCGATCGTCCGTACGTACGGATTACCGTCTACACGATGCGATGAGATTCATTTTCCATGTTAAGAATTCAAGAATGATTATAAAGTATATATAATAAAAAATCATGAAATATATGACATAATAATTCTATTGGATTTATGTATATATATAATTATGTCATCTACTTAATTCTATTCATTTCAATAACGAAACGAAAAACTGTTTTAATGCCTTCGTACGACCTACCATCTCCATGTACGGTGTATTTCGTTCCATTTATCGATCTGTTATATATATGTATATTATGAATATATATTAAATTTAAATCATGTTTTATATTCTAAAATTATGTAATAATGATCTAAGTAATCATATTAATAATTAAAAATCAAAACAAAGAAGATAAATGAAACAATTTTATCCAAAACGCTGCTTTAACAGTGAATTGACAAATGAACGGATAATATAAAGTCGTAAGTGAATCATATATGATACCATATATATTATTATGGTTTTTTTAAAAGTTAATAATATGTTTAAACCCACTATACAGGAGTGTCAGACACATATGGATGAAATTGTACATAAGGTAATGGATAATTATTCCAATCTCATTCTTATCTGAGATTTTTTATTCGTAAGTATTTACTGGGGTTATGTTTATTATCCATGTCCATATGTTCTAAAAATGTTTTCATAAAATGTTTACTTTTCTTCCATGTATGTTTAACGTCATGTTTACCCTTTTTTACTTTTACCACATCGTATGGAATGAAACGTTCTTTTGTTTACCATACGAGGTACTTTTTGACTTTTCTGGAAAAAGTATGAGAAGAATGTTTTTTTTAACTTATAAGGAATGAACAGATTTTTACGGTTTCATAATGCCTTATTTTCAAGAAGCATACTCAACAAGATTTAATTACTATTTTGAACAAAATACTTTTCTTTTAAAATTTAACGGAATTTTTTGAAATGAAAATGATTTTGAAGAAGAAAGGATATTTTCCTCAAGAATTCATTTCAAGTGTTTTATCAAAACCATTTTCCATATAAGACGACATTATTTCATATGTGTATGTTTCAAGTATAATTTCACTATGATTTACATGGTTTCACTTTTCTTATGATGAAATGATATCCATTTTTTTGTATGGATTATGTTATGATGGGATGATGTTTATGAAACCCATTTTATACTTTGGGTAATGATGAATGATTTATGTTCATGTTGTGGCACAAGTCAGAATGATTTTATAATGAGATGGGTGGGACCTATATCTCTGTCCAATGCATTGGTTAGAGATTTATATCTCATGATATAGACATGGCTGGAATGGAAAGTTAATCCGGTTCAATGTTACAGGACTGAAATGAGGAGTGAACTCGATTTAAAAAGGGACTTTGTCCACTAAGATGGTCTTGGTAGTAATGCCTTGGATACTATGGAAATAATATCATGTGATTAATGTTTTTCCACAATTACATGTTTTATTCCCATGCTATTTTATTATGATTAATGTTCCTTTATGACCTATGCCTTACGTACTGCCAAGATTTATTTCACAACTAATGATTTTGATGTTTAAACATTATGTTCATGTTTTGAAGTTCAAATGTATAAGGTTTGTTTTATTTTCTCCATGCTTACCCTTACTGAGCATTTGAGCTCACCCTTTAGATGTTTTCTTTTCCCCAGGATAAAATGAAATGTTTTAGGTAAAAAAACAGAAGGGGAATATATTTATGGAAGATGTTGAAGATCTTTCACCATGATTAGAATATTATGTTCCGAGTTTCCAAAGAAACTAAACTATTACGGTCCTTATGTGTTTGTTTTGGTTATGTATTAAGTATTCTGAAAAAGTGATGTAATGTCTATGTATGTCATTTTTGAGGACTCTACCATTTGTATCAGAGGAAAGGCTTAGTTAACCTTTGGAAACTAGGATGAAAAACATTAGTGAGATCCCTAGAAATACATCTAAGGTATGTCTAGGGATGTCCCTAAGGTTAAGTATAAGTATATGTTATAGTCCTAGAATTATGATAAAAATCATAGAATTATCCCTAAGATGTTATATATTGATGGTACTCCCCCATTATTCTGTTGTCTTTCCTAAGTTGATTTTTTCCTCTCACACTATTCTTTTTGGGTTTTAGACGATGGCTGGAACCCAAAGGAACAGTGTTGATCATTATAATGGACAATGAAATGATTTTCCACCTAAACAAACCAATGTTATGGGATATGGAGTGCAGAATCTTATTGATATACTTACACAAGACATGAATCATTCTGGACTTCCAAATGAGTAGAGAAGGGAACAATATTCTATAAAGTTCTTCATGAGGTAACACCCACCTTCTTTCAGTGGGTCTTCTGATCCACTTGTTGCTGAAAAATGGATCAGTACAATTGAAAATATATTTTCCATACTTCACTGTTCAGAACCTGACAAATTTATTCTTGATATTTACTGTTTATAAGGTGAATAAGATCAATGGTGGACTCTAATTAATAATATTAGGCCCCTGGAAAAAATTGAATCTATGTAATGAGATGAGTTCAAGAACTTATTTTTCAATAAGTAATTCCCTCATATTCTCCAAACAAAGATTGAAAAGTATTTCCTTGAGCTTAATAAAAAGGATGATGAATTTTTTGGTATATACGAAGATAATTTTACAAGGCTTTAAAGGTTTGAATTCGGATTTATCATAAAACCTTAAAGTAAAGTAGATCGATTCTTCAGTGGTTTAGAACCAAGTCATCAAAGGGCATTAGCTATAACAAACTTCAGTAGATATGAAGAAATTGTGCGTTGTGCTCTCAAGGTAGAAATAAAAGTCGGTGTTACATATCCAACTCATGGTTTTGACTAGAAACGAAAGATGGATTTCCAGGAGAAATCTCAGAATAATGGTGAAAAGAAGATGAATGTTTCTTTATGCTCAAAGTGTGGAAAGAAGCATGGTGGAGATTTTCTTAAAGGGACTAGAAAATGTTTTAAGTGTGGAAAATAAGGTCATCAAAAAGATGAGTGTGAAAGTAATGGAAAATGGGTATCTAATGATGTGAATAATGAAAAGGCTGCAGAGAACGCACCCCCAACACTTCAATGCTTCATGTGTAAGGAAATGGGTCATTATGCTAATCAACGCTCTAATCCAAGGGTTAATGATGATCAATGTGAGCAACCACATAAGGAAACATATATAGGTAAGTCACATGTGATCACTATTTGTGATGTTGAGTATGACAATGATGTTTTGTAATGATTAAGTGTTTATGTAATGGGATTTCAAAATAGAATCATGGAACCTCATTTATGGCATCGTGGAATTTTGGAATATCTATGTATTGGTTTTCAATAATTATATGGTTCTGGTAACCATGAAAAGTGATTAAAATATTTTTAGAAATAAGATGATATGCGCATAATGAAGTGATAAAGAAAAAGTGAAATTAGCTCATGACTGATATAAGGAAAAAGTTATATCATGGTTTGAGTATATAGAAATTTTGGGATTTTGGTATGTGGAAAGTGTTAAATTTTAACAGCATTCATGTTTTCACTAAGGGTCAGTGGGTATTCATTTTTCAAGAGAATACATGATTAAGGTATTCAATGTTTGTAATTTGACTAATAAGATATATCGTATGATATATGGGGGATAAATGATGGTATTCACATGCCCGACAGATGAAATTTCTTGTAATTGTTTTCATTATACTATGAGGTTGGAAAAAAGTATTTTGGATAACCCTAAATATTGGAATGGATTATGTTGGACATAAGTCAGTATTGTTTAAGGCTAGAAACTTTTTTCGATATTATTTATGCAATGTTATAATAATGTAGTTCTAGAAAAATGACAACCTACAGGATGGGCAACAACCTGTCGCGTCGGACTAGGCTGTGGGAATCAAACCTACAACCGAAGTACGACAAGCCTTTAGCCCCTACCACTAGCCTACAGTAGGTCCCTAGTTAGAAGAAACTTGGTTTATTATATTAAGAGGTATGATATATGAATTATAAGTCCATTTTAGGAAACTTATATGATTAATCACACTATATATGGACTTATGTATATTTAATAACTTTTTCTATCCTTTTGTTTGATATAGATGGAATGACCTATCATTATATCGCATGATCTATTAACACTTCACGGAAGAAAAATTCCACTTCATTTCATTAAGAGAAGAAGTGGAAATTGTTCAAGGCACAAACAATAGTAATATTTTACCAAAATCAATTAAGTATTTCTTTTAAATGAACCATTCTTCAAATTTAGGGAAATGATCTTGAAAACAAAAAAATGTTGTACTGGTGTCCTTATATCCGATGAATCTGATGGTACCTTAAATATTGAAAAATTTATGGCTTTGTGATTGTTGGATTTTTCATAGCCATGTCCTCTACCACTCTCTATCAGAACTTGATGGTTAGATTTGTCTTCCATATCCATATTTCCACCTATGTTCTCCTATGTGGAAACCCAGTGATGAGTTAATCTGGGTAACCGTTAAATTTATTACATTAATTTTTAAAATTAAGTTTTAGTATTCCTTTTACGATGTGGGTTTTTACGAACGAAACTTTCAAGTACTAAACGATTTATAACCCCGATGAATTTCGAGGGTGAAATTCATTTTAAGGAGGGTAGAATGTAACACCTCGAGATTTTATGTGATATATTATTCTTAATTTTATTGATGTCTTCTAATATACACTACACCATTATTAGCTTGTACTATAAGTAGCACAATATTTTCTTGCAGTATACGCAAGAATATTCTTGGCTTGTGTTACACACAATTTAAAGTTGGTTTTATAGAAATTATTCTACGCAACATTAAGTATAGATTTTGTTTAATGTATAAATGAAATAAGTTTTGATTATGTTATATGCAACACCGAACAGAGCTTTTAATACACGCATCCCAAACTTGGCTTTCATTACACGCAATCAAGACCTTCCTCTATAGGGTGTGTAGTACGCAATACCAAGTTTCACTAAACGAGTTATTATTATAATATTATTATGAACTAGCCGCTATGAATAGTAATACCCAGTTTTTGAAATATTATAAATTTTATCTTTCAAAATGGACTTCATTTTTTAATTTGGAATATCTAAATTAGCCTAGGTGAATTTTTGGTATTTTTTGAAAACATTCAATTTTTGATGAACAGTGATAACTCTTGGGTACTATTTAAAAACCGACTTTTTATTTAAATATTTATTTATTTTATTTAAATTTATTTTAGGTCAAAATAGATACATAATACCTATATAAGTTCAATTTAATTCATTTGAGTCATTTTATAATAATTTTAGATATATAAAAATTTTATTGAACTTTTCACCGTCTTTTACCCACCTCCTAGGAGAATTTGAAAATTTACATAAAATATAATTTTACCACATCTGTGAGTGGAATTTCAAAAATCCAAGAGACACAGTTAATATCAAGGAGTAAAATTTGGTTCAACAAGATAAAAATAATTTTTGTTGAATATTAACTTTTTTCTTTTATTTACCACGGTTAAAACTAAATAGGGTAATTAAGTGTAAAAATGATATTATTATTACCCTAACACATGTCCTAATTCTATTGGATAAGTTTAATTCGACCAAAAAAACCTTAGGAATAAAATATTACCTTTTAGGTCCACTTGGATTATAATAGGACACTTATTATTATTTTATTTAAAGAAGAGTTAAAATAGTTAAAATAAAAGTTTAATAACTAAAACAGTTTTAATATAGGGATATGTATAAGATAAATTAGAGTATAAATATTCATTATAAAGAGAAAAATATTTCTTACTTAATGTAATTTTATTTATAATTTTTAGGTATTAAATAAGTTAATTTATTTATGACACAATGATGATGTGGTAATAACCTTATTAATGAAATATTAACATAATTGATGTTATAAATACCCAAATAATTGTAATTTGAGACATTTTATGAATTAAACTAATTTTATAAGTTAATATGACATGTTATTCTTGATTTAATTAACTTTTTTAGAACTAATAATGTTGTTATGATTTTTGAAAAAATCAATTACCAAATAGTGTCAAAATTGAAATAAAATTGTTTTTAAAAACATATTATATAATTAATTGTTATTATATTAATAAAAATATAAGGTTATTCCAAATGACTTAGATAACGTTATATATAATAATATTTAACCACTTGGGGTTATTTTAGCTTGTCATAGTAAGTTTATTAACCAAATAGTGTAAGAAAACCAGAAAACACAGTAAAAGATAAATTATTTAATATAGAGTTAAATCTAATTGATAAGGGTAAAGTAGTAACCTAAACATGTCTAAAACCTATTTTTCAAGAGGATTTTGAACCATAACCACTTAATCCTATAAATAAATTAATTTGGAGCTATTATAAACAAAATATGAATTTATTATAAAATAATATTTTACGTTTTTCTAAAGGTCCCCTCTCCTCCCTTATAAAAAAGGCACCCCTTCCCTCTTCTTTTCACACCCTTTTCAGCCTTGAAGATCGGCCAACCCCTAAACCTTACTCTTCTAAACCTCTATAGTTATATCATAGAGGTTCTGGTCTTCTCAAAAGACCAACTCTAGTGCCCTAAGAAGAAGTTTAAAGGAGGTGCGTTGAGGAAGAGGTAATCTCTTTTACCGACTCTTTCAAGTTTCTTTCTTCTTCTACTTCATCTTATTTAGTTGTTTAATTATAAATTAATAACATCAGTATTAATCATATACTGATATGTTATTATAAATATTAAACAACCCTATTTAACCTTCTATCAATCCTATGGAAAATGAAATAACTGCACGTGCGTACGTAGGTAATACCGTCTCTACGCCGTGGTGTAATCAGTTTTTCCACCACCACATTACTTGGATGGGTATAATGGTGTAAAGAATAAAAATATATGATTATTATAAAAACATAATGATTCTAAGATATTATATCATCCAATACAATTCTATTCCATAAAAATGGGAATGATATCATCGCTCGTGCGTACGTACAGATTACCGTCTCCACGACGCGATGAGATTCATTTTCCATGTTAACAATTCAAGAATGATTATAAAGTATATATAATAAGTAATCATGAAATATATGACATAATAATTCTACAGTATTTATGTATATATATATTTATATCATCTACTAAATTCCATTCAATTCAATAAGGAAATGAAAAACATCGTTCATGCGTACGTACGACCTACTGTCTCCATGAACTGTGTATTTCATTCCTTTAATCGATCTATTAAATATTTGTATATCTTGAATATATATTATATTAAATAATGTTTTATATTCTGTAATTAATTAATCAGGATCTATGTAATCATATTAACAATTACAAGTCAAAACACGGACGATAAATGAAACGATTTTATCCAAAAGGCTGCGTTAACATGGAATTGACAAATGAAAAGATAATATAAAGTCATAAGTGAATCATATGTGATATCATAAATATTATTATGGTTCTGTTACATGTTAATAATATTTTTAAACCCACTATAAAAAAGTCGTGGATGCATACGGAATAAAATGGACATAAGGTAAGGGATAATTATTCCAATCTCATTCTTATCCGAGATTGTTTATTCATAAGTATTTAATAGGGTTATGTTTATTATCCATGTCCATATGTTCTCAAAATGTTTTCATAAAATGTTTAATTTTCTTCCATGTATGTTTAAAGTCATTTTTACCCTTTTTTACTTTTACCACATCGTATGGAAGGAATCATTTTTTTCTATACGAGGAACTTTTTGACTTTTATGGAAAAAGTACAAGACGAATGTTTTTTCTAACTTATAAGGAATGAACATATTTTTATGGTTTCATAATTCCTTTTTTTCATGAAGCATAATATTCAAGATTTAATGATTACTTTCAACAAAATCTGTCTCTTTTGAAATTTCATGGCATTTTTTTAAAAGAAAATCATTTTGAAGAAGAAAGGATATTTTCCTCAAGAATTCATTTAAAGTGTTTTATCAAAACTATTTTCCATATAAGATAGAATTATTTCATATGTGTATTTTTCGAGTATAATTTCTATATGATTTACATGGTTTCAATTTTCTCATTATGAAATGATATCCATTTTTTATTGATTATGTTATGATGGGATGATGTTT
The DNA here is from genome assembly GCA_963277665.1 of Viscum album. NCBI lineage: Eukaryota > Viridiplantae > Streptophyta > Magnoliopsida > Santalales > Viscaceae > Viscum > Viscum album. The sequence continues at coordinate 50,557,054 of OY728161.1, read as the reverse complement.
ATGAAACCCATTTTATACTTTGGGTAATGATGAATGATTTATGTTCATGTTGTAGCATAAGTAAGAATGATTTCATTATGAGATGGGTGGGACCTATATCTCCATCAAATGAATTGGGTAAAGATTTATATCTAATGAGATAGACATGGCTGTAATGGTAAGTTTATTCGGTTTAGTGTTACAGGACTGAAATGAGGAGTGAACTCAATTCAGAAAGGGACTTTTTCCACTAAGATGGTCTTGGTAGCAATGCCCTGGCTACTATGAAAATCATATCATGTTCTTAATGGTTTTACACAATTAAATGTTTTATTCCCAATCTATTTTATCATGATTAATGTTCCTTTATGACTTATGCCTTACTTATTGCCATGATTTATTTCATAACTCATGATTTTGATGTGTAAACATTATGTTCATGTTTTGAAGTTCAAAACTATATGGTTTGTTTTATTTTCTCCATGCTTACCCTTACTGAGCATTTGAGGACACCCTTTATATGTTTTCCTTTCCCCATGATATAAATAAAGGTTTTAGGTAATAAAATAAAAGGGGATGATCTTTATGGGAGATTTTGAAGATCTTTCACCACGATTAGAAGATTATGTTCCGAGTTTCCAAAGACACTAAACTATTACGGTCCTTGTGTGTTTGTTTTTGTTATGTATTAAGTATTCTGCAAAAGTAATGTACTGTCCATGTGTGTAAATTTTGGGGTCTATACAATTTTATAATTTTTACCTAATTAAATTGTTATAATTTTTTAATTTGTAATATAAAAATTAACCTACAGTGAAATTTTGGTATTTCTCTTAATTTTTTTTAAAGTAAATAATGAAAAATATCATCTTTTATAAAAAAATAATTTATTTTCCATAAATAATGTAATTCTAAAGTCCCAATTTATATTAAAGTAACATATTAACACATTTATTATAAATAATATAATTAACTACAAAGGGATCATCATTATATGATATTTTTTAGGTTCATTGTTTTTCTTAAAAACATTTTTTTCTGAAAAACAATTTTTCAATGCATTTTTCATTTTTTTCAAAAATTATTTACACCCTTATATAGATATTGAATAATTATATATAAGGACCCATACTTATTCATTACAAATCATTGATTAAGATAATAATTAAAATTAAGGATCTTTTCAGGTTTACATTTTTAGTAAATTAGTCTATAACTATTGCATTACATCTCAAATATTACAAAGTAGACACTTTTACACAGTATCCATTTTTTCATAAAATATTAATTCTTAAAACAAAAAATTAATTATTTTGTTTATATAAATATTCCTAAATTCTTAATTTCTTATACCCTGCCTTATACCATGTGAAAACATTTAAAAAACATGTGATGAGAATAAAAAGCTGTGTATGGGTTATAGAATAAAGAAAGAAATCATCAGTACAGAAATACATACACAACATATGATCTTTTACAAACCTCATGAAATTATAAGATTTATGAATAACACCTAGTAATAAAAAATCATAAAGGTAACTTGTGGCATCCAAAACATACTTATATTGTTGGTTTCAAAACTACATGTGGAGTTATGTTTGGAATATCCATCATGGTATATTCCCTAAATCACTTAGGAGAAACATTAACGTATACCTATATCATGTTACCCAATGCATTAGAGAGCTATGTCAGGCTCACCCGCCCTATGTTTATCATAGAACCACCCTTATACGTAAACAATGTACAAGAATAATAACATATTCACAACACATAAAACAAACATAATTGAAAGATAAAATTTCCACATTAAAATCACTATATAACATTTAAATTTATTAACATAATAAATCCATTAAAAAATAATTTTTTATACCAATATATGAAAAGTGTATATGGTATTTATTATCCTTTTAAAACAATTATGGAATGTTAAGGAAGCCAAACAACGGAATGGTCATTGTCACCATGTACGTTAAAAAGAAACATTCTCTTTGTTGTTTAGAAAAATGCTACGTAGAAAAATATTCCTACTCAATGTAATGAAAAGTAATATTGGTTTATACACCTTATAAAATAATGTTGTGTATAAATCAAAATATGACTGAATGAATGGAGATTGAGATGAAGTCCCTTATCATGTGTCGGACATGACTCGTTCATTCTTTAATCTCCTGAATAAAAAACTGAAGTTAATCTATACCTTCTTCAGAACCATTTTTCATGTTTATTATTCTATTTATATAAATTATTACAACATTATAAACAATATATAATCATTTAAGTTAATAATGATTGTTTTGTCGATATTTGGTACTTGACTCCAAAATGAACTTCTTATAATTACAAATTTTCCGTGTGGTAAAAATTAAATTATCTCAAGAATTATATTCATGATTTATATATCATATATATCATAAATATCTGGTATATTTATATATTTATAATAGTACATAACATTTGGAGATAAGAAATGAAATGCACCCTTCCTGGAGATGGTAAGTCGTACGTACGCATGAATGCTACTTTCATTTGAATTTCATATTTAATGGAATGAAAACATAATGATACATAGGTATATTATAAATAAAGTATAATATCAAATATAATTTCATTAATATCATCTTTTATACATTCCACGTATGGCATGAATGAGTCATATCACATTGAGGGGGCGGTAGTCTGCACTTCCTCAAATTAAATTATCGCCTTTACCCATTATAGAAACTATAATGGTAAAATCTAAATGAAAATTACAGAACTATAGAAATAATAAAATTATAATATAGATCACATATAAATAAATTTTAATATTAATCTCCACCATAAGTGGTGGTTGGAGAAGATATAACAATTATAATTTCGTGAGGCAGTCATTCGCCATATACAAAAACAATATGATCATAACCATTAGATGGAGGTGTGTGGAAGTGTAGTTAGAATCATTATCAAAACAAAAAACCAAGTATATATATGATACTGGTGTTTTTATGTAAAAACATAATTAGTAGAGAATAGGGAGTGAAGATGTAAAATAAAATAAGAGAACATAGGGGAAGACGTTACCTTTAAATCTGGTAACATCATTTTATTTAAGCCAATATTATTTCTTGCACTGCCTTCTACCTAAGGTAAGGTTTCTAGGAGGAATAGAGGGATATTTTTAGCTTATTAGAGAATATTTTGGTTTATCAAAGGGGATTTAGACATGTGAGTAATGGGTTAAAGGTGATGGCCTTTTATAAGAGATAGGAGGGGCTCTTTAGAAATTTCTGAAAGTATTATTTAATTATAAAATTATTTTCGATTTAGAAATTTCAAAAACACATTAAATTCGAAAATATAATTAATATAAGTATAAATAAAATAATACAATAAGAATTGGAGAGGTTTTCGATATCTTTTATTCCTTATCATTTTTATTTAACCCTTTCTTAACTTGTTTATCTTCTACCATGTCTTCTTGTATATTCATACAATATGGTAAATATATTTTCAATAAAATTCCAAAAGACCCAAATGTATTATTAATGAATATTTTAACATCATATATTTTATTTCACTGAATATTATATTTTTACGACTATATAATCATTTAATAAAATATTAATTGATTTAAAAACTCAGTTTTGTCAATATTTATACTATTCACCTAATTATATTTTAAAAAGTATAAAAAGGCATGATTCATAAGAAAAAGCATCATTAATTAAAATATAACAAGTGATTATCATCTCCAAAATTCGTGTATGGCATAAAAAATTTCCAAATAAATTTATTTTAACAACTATAATCTCATTTATTGAAATGTTTTGTTAATGAGGTAACCATTACATCATCATTCTGTCATAAATAAATTTATTTATTTGATGTCAAAAAATAATAAATAAAATACCATGATGTAGGAAATATTTTAATATTTCTAATGATTATTTATATTTGAAAGTATCACTTATAAAACCCATTATTAAAATTTGTTTACTAAGAGATATATTTATATGTTATATTTTCCTTTACATTAAATTAATTTTTATAAAGTGTAATTTTCACTTACAAAAGGATCAATGGGTTCCCAAAATAAACCCAACGATTTACATGGTTATAGATATATCAACCAATAGGATTAGGACATCTTTCAGGGTAATTTAATATTATTATAATATATTTTTTTATCATTATCTACAATATTTTCATTTTAACCATAGAAAATAAAATATTTACTGAAGATACCATTCATAATTTATAAAAATAAAAGTTACCTATTTACAAAATTTGGACCCCATTATTCCAAATATGGAATAATTTTTTCAAAATTCAAAACAAAAAATTTGAAGTAATTAATTTAAAATTAATTACCGTTGTCAAAACAAAAAACGTATTTTTAAGAAATAATAACTATAAAAAGATTGACACTTATTTTTGTCCAATTTCTAAGTGAATTTACTTCCAATGACCAAAATTTCATAAAATGGTAAAAATATAATATAATACCACTTTAAAACCAATTTAAATGTTAATGTATCCATATAAATAAATTATATTAAAAGGTAGTTTCGAATTTTAATACAGCATTTTTCACTAATTTTTAAAAACTAAACATTATCAAGAAAAAATCCAAAATTTCATTCAATGAAAATATTGATGTCCTAAATCTAGAAAAGAATATTATTTTGTCAAATAGAACATTAAAAGGTGAAAAAATTGATATAAAAAGGGTTATCAATAAAAATGTGGTCAAACAACCTTTTAAAGATTATTATAGTATTTCATACTTAAAATTGCATCCATTCAAATTTTATGCCTAAAAAATTTATTGGATAAATGTAAAGGCATTTAAAAAACATGTATAATCATATTTTAGTTAGTTCTGTTCGTTCTTGCAAATAAAATGGATAGAAATTAACTATAATTTATTATAATTATATTATATTATTATTCTTTTCAGTATGACTCGGCATTTCTTGCAATAAGGGATTTTGGAGAAACGCATTATTGCATGTCATGTTTTCCATCGAACAAAGAATCCCCTATAAAGTAAAATTAATATTTAATTCAAAAATATTAATAACTATAAAAATGTATTCTTCTTTATTTACATATAATGTAACATCCTTCCCCCCTTTTGGAACTTGCATCCTCATAATTTTATTCACTTATCAAATAATTGGGGGTATTTATCTCTCCTAGAATTTTAAGATTCCCATGTTGCCTCTTAATCCATATTGTATTTCCAAAAAACCCTTACCTATTGAATTGCCATATTCCACAACACATTCTCTCTTCAGTCAAGAATCTGGGGTGGTTGAAACTTATAAGAAAGATTCTATTCCCACTGAACTACCTCCGGACTCAAAACATGATATGGATCCAAAAAATACATTCGCTATATTAAAACAAGAAAATAATTCTATTCCTAGGATAAATGTGGAGGTAAAGAAACACTTTAGGAAACTATTACAATATTCTCTAGGATTTCATAGGGTCCAATTAACCTCGGACTCAGCTTTCCCTTCTTACTAAAACGGACCATACTTTTCTATGTAGAAACTTTGAGAAAGACATGATCACATACCTAAAAATAAACATCCTTCCACCAGTTATCAATATCACATTTCCACCTACTCTGACATGTTCTAATGTGCGTCTAAATAAACTGAACTTTTTCTTCCATCTCATCTAATAATTCTGGTCCTATCAACTTCCTTTCATATACTGTATCCCAAAAAACTAGAGTTCAACACTACTTTCTATATAATGCCTCAAATGGTTCCATTTATATACTCGAATAAAAACTATTATTATAAGAAAATTCAACCAAAAAAAGATTATGGTCCCAAAATCTTTGGTAATCCATTGAGAAATCATGTAACGTATCATCCTCTATCTGAACTGTTTGTTTTAACTACCCATTTGATTGTGGATGAAAAGCTGTACTAAAATTTAATTAAGTACCCAATGATGTCTGATGGACTTTCTAAAAGTTGGAAGTAATCTTGGGATCACGATCAGTTACAATAGAGGGGACAACTCCATATAACCTAGAAATCTCTTTATCATACAACTGAGAAAGTTAATCTAGAGATAATGTATCTTGACTAAGAATGAAATGATAAAATTTACTCAATTGATCAACGATAACCCATATTTCATTATTACCTAGAGAAGTATTTGGTAATCCCACAATAAAATCCATGGACACATTTTCCCATTTCCACCCTGGCACTGGTAAAGGCTAGAGCATCCCTTTTAGTAACTTTCACTCTACATTAACCTATTTACCAATCAAACACTTCATAGTAAAGTCAACATTATCTCTTTTCATTACATCCCTCATGTAATACTCTTGAATATCTCTATACATCTTATTGCTTCCTGGATGAACTGAAAACTGAGAACTATGAGCTTCACATAATAAATCATTCCGCAAGATGGAATCAAAAGGCACATATAATCTCCTTCCAAACCTCAAAACACAATAATTATCAATATTAAAATCAAGTAACATAACCTTCTAAACCAATTCTCCCCTTTTCTGTAACTCACTGTCTTCCGTCTGTGCTTCATGAATTCTATCTTATAGTGATTATTTCACTGGAACCTGAAACAAAATAGTAGAATTTATTCTACCAACATCTTCTATTCCAATGTTAATAAAGTCTTTAATCAAGGGATCTTCTTCCAAATGTAACATGGTTAATGTAGAAATAATTTTTTGACTCAAAGCATCCACCAATTTATTTTCTTTTTATTAATGTTAATGAATTGTGAAATCATAATCCTTGATTAATTCAAACTGTCACCTCTATCTCATGTTAAATTATTTCTGAGTGAATATATACTTCAAAAAATTTTGTTCAGTATATATTTCACAATTTACTCCATACAGATGATGCCTCCAAAATTTCAAAAAAACAATAGTAATTAATTATAACTCATGTATAAGGTAATTTAACTCATGAGGTTTCAACTAACGTCAAAGCATAACCAATTTCCTAATCATTCTTCATTAGGAAACAACCATGTCCTTTCAACAAACCATCACTGTAGATAACAAATTCACCATATCTGGAAGGAAGTTCCTTAGCTAGTGCATTCACCAATCTTTTTTTTCAATTCCAGAAAACAATCATCACATTCTTTATTCCAAATGAACATAACACCATTTTTGAGTTAGCATGGTCTTTGGTATAAATAACCATGAAAATTTCGCAAAAAACATTCTATAATAGCCTGCCAAACCAAAAAACAACAAATCTCTATTATATTTGTACGTATGGGCCATTATTCAAAAACTTTTGAGTTTGAAATATCAATACTTATGCCGTTTTTTGAAACAATGTGACCAATGAATGAATTTTTTATAACCCAGACACACAGCTGATGAATTTCCCATTAAATATATTTTCTTTTATGGTTTGTTAGAAATCCATTAAATGAATTTCATGTTCTTCATTACATTTGGAAAAAAACAATATACCATCAATAAACAAAAGAAAAACATATCCAAGAACTCCTGGAAATTTCTATTCATAGGATCCATGAATACAATAGGTTAGCCCAAAAGGCATAACTGCAAATTTATAATGTCCATATCAAGTACGAAACATAGACATCGGAATTTTGGAATCCTTTAAATTCAACAGATGATACCCCGACCTCAAGTGAATCTTCAAAAAATACTCAGATCTATGGATCTAATCAAACAAATCGTCGATATGAGGAAAAAGATACTTGTTCTTAACAGTGATGTAATTAAATTCTCTATAATCAATGAAAAGTCTCATTGAACAATCTTTCTTATTAACAAACCAGACCAGATCACCACACAGTGATGTGCTAGGTTGAGTCAAACTTTTATATGACAACTCCTGGAATTGTTTCTTTAACACTAAAAGATCAATTTGATCCATTTTATAAGGGGTTTTTGAAATTGGATTTTCATCAGGAACTAAGTCAATAGTGAATTCAACATCCTGATCAGGTATTATACTTGGACAATCATTATAAAATACACGAAAATACTCATTTACCACTATAAAATAATTAATCTAAATAGTTCCTCTGTTTTTAACAATATGGGTAAGATAACATTAATTTCCATAATTTACTAGTTTCTCATCTTTCAGATATGTTGTCAAACGTAAGGGTTCATTCTTGTAAACAAACTGAAATTCAATCTGAAAATAAACCACTTTATCTCTATCTTCAATCTTAGCATGATAAATGGAAAGCCATTATATACCCAAAATAACGTCAAACTAAACTAGAGGAAAAACATGAAGGTTCGCAGGCAGATTCTTTCATCACACATGTACTTCAAGGTTCGTATTGTTTCTTTTTTTTTATATTATCATTTTATCCTAGTTTTTTTCCATATGTTATGGATTCATATTTTGAGATAAAATTCCCAATTTAATAGAATATTTCTCGGAGATGAAAGAATGTGTAGACCCTAAATCAAACAACATATTTGAAAAATATGAATAATAAAATAGTGTACCTAAAAATAATTCATTTGATGGCCCAATGTCTGATGAAGTAGTTGAAAATGATTTCACCACCCCTTTATTCTTGTAGCCAGACTACTTCCCCTCATTTTTGTTATTCTTTGGACACTCATTTTCATAATTACAAATTACATTTCACTTAAAACATTTTACTGACTATAAATCTGATTTTTCCTTACGATTACCCTAATATTTTTCAGTGTAATTACGAGCATTGTGCCCAATTATACCACATTAGTTTCAAATAAAAAAAATTCAAAATACATTCTCAATCATGATTTTTACCACAATTTCATAAAACTCTAAACTTATGTTTCTTACCATCATACTTTTTTTAAGAGTTCATACCTTTCATATTCCACCATGTCCACTAATTATGTTGTCTGTCAAAGAACCCTTAATCATCGGATAACTCCATTTCCACCTTCACCACACATCAAACAAAATTTTCATAAGTTTTTAACTCATGAGAAACTAAATCCATTTGATAATTCGACTTCAATATTGATAGAAACGTCTGATTTTTATATCAAGATCTTGAATGAAATTTTGATCATACCATTCCAGTCGAGTGATTTTTTCTTCATTAGTAGCCACTGAGTCATCCACATGCCTCTATTCTAGGAATTTGTTTCCATACTATGATAAACAACCTTAGGACAATATTTCTCAAGAAGCATACATTTGAATTCATCCAAATCAGGAGAATCTTTCTCCTCACTATCCTTGATATTTTTCACCATCGACCACCACTGATCGGCTTCAGATTCAAAACATTAAACAAAAAATCTATCCTTTTGTTGTTATGAACACCCCATGACATATAAAATCTTTTTAAATTACTTAATCCACTATTCAACTAGATCATGGATGGATGATCCTCTAAATCATGGGGGATACTGCCTCAGGAAATGCTCCACTACTGACATGTATCTTTGTGGTTGATCTAGCTGATCCTGTGCATGGATAACACAACCATTTATGGTCTGAGTCAAATGTCCCATAATTACAACAAATAGTTGAGTTCCAATTATGACTATCTTAGGTGTCTGATTTTGGAGGTTTTCTTCCTCATGATTTCATCCCATCAAATCTGCCATGTTACCTCTGTGGAAAAACATTTTTAACACAGAAATTTCTTAGGTGAATCAAAATGGTAATATGTAAATGCTATATCATTTCAATCTTAACATAAATTAATTTATGGATATTAATTTAACAAAATACTTACTCCTAATGTTATCTAAACCACCTTTGATACCAACTAAAAGGCCCTATCCTTAAACATTACATAATCTTGAATAAAGTTAATAGTGCACATTGAGGATCATTTTACAGTTATATTTTTAGAGAATTTGTCCATAACTATTAAATTACATATCAAATATTAGAATGTAGACACTTCTTCTCAGTATAAATTTTTTTCATTAAATAAAAATTTTTAAAAGAAAACCGCAGTTCTTTTCTTGTTGTAAAACATCTTCAATTCTTCCTTTCTCTTACCCTGCCTTATAATATGTGAAAAACATTTCCAAAAAATGGGATTTTCATAAAAAGGTCAGTAAGGGTTATAAAATAATGAAAGAAATAATTTTTCCATCAATACATTCAAAACATAATCTCTTTAACATACCTCATGAAATCATAATATTTATGAACAACACATAGTAATCAAAAATCATAAAGGTAACTTGTGGCATCCATAACATACATACATTGTAGCTTTCATATCTACATAAGGAGTTGCGTTTAGAATACCCATCATCGAATATTGGCTAATTCTCTTAGGAAAAATATTAACATTTACCTATGCCTCATTAACCAATGAATTAGAGATTTATCTTGGTCTCGTCAGCCCTAGGTTTATCATTGAACCACTGATATACATAAATAATTCCCAAAAACTTTGACATATTCATAAAAAGAAAAAAACATAAATGAAGGATAACATTTCAACATTGAAATCACAATATATCATTTAAATATATTGAAATAGTCAACCCATTATGATTAAAATCTTCAATACAAAAATAATTAAAATAGTATATGGTATTTATTTTTCTTCTAACGACATTACGACTTGTTATGGAGATCAAATATCAAATAACACTCGCAGCAACGGAAAGGTCATTGTCACCGTGTAAGATAAAAAGAAAAATTCCACTTTCCATTTAGTAAAACGCAACATTTTAAAAGATTTTTGTTGAATGAAATAAAAAGTAAAATGTGTTTACACAACGTATAAAATAAATTCATGTATAAATAAAAATATTTCTCAATGAAAGGTGTTTGAGATGATGTCCAATACCTCGTATCCGAATTGACTCGTTAGTTATTTAATATCATGAATAATAAAATAAAGTTAATTTATACTTACATTAGAACCTTTTTCAATTTTATTATTCATTTTATATCACTTATAACCATGTTATAAACATTATATAATCACTAATGTTAATAATGATCATTTTGCCTATATTTTGTAGTTGGGTCAAAAATGATCTTTTTGGGATTACAAATTGTCCATGGGGTCAAAAGACCATTATCTACATATTGATATTAATGATTTAGATTTATAATATATCATATATAACCTGTATATATATGTATTTATAATAGTACATAACATTTGGAGATATGAAATGAAATTCATCGTTCATGAAGATGGTAAGATGTACGTACGCATAAACACTACATTCATTTCTATATCATATTTAATGAAATGAAAAAATAATGACACACAAGTATGTTATAAATCATGTATAAAATCATTTATAATTTTACCAACTCTATCCTTTATATGTTCCATGTATGTCATGAATGATTCAGATAACTTTGAGGGGTGGTAGTCTTCACTTCATCAAATGAAATTATAACATTTACCCATGATGGAAACCATAAAGGTATGCTATAAATAAAAATTCTAAAAGAATAGAAATGATATAAATATAATATATATCATATATATATATATATACATACATTTCTATATTAATGGCCACTATAAGAGGAGGTAATAGAATATTGAACAATCATTGTTTTGTGAGTTAGTAGTTTTCCATCCATAGAAACAGTATGATCGTATCCATAGATGGAGGTTTGTAAACGTGTAGTTCGAATCCTTATCATAACAAAAACATAGTATATTGAGGATTATGGTGTTATTATGTAATTAAATTATAATAAGGTCATTGGGAGTGAAGAAATAAAATAAAAGAAGATAACATGAGGTAGGATCTTACCTTCAAATAGGGCAACTTCCTTTAGTTTGAACCAAATGGATTTCTTGACGTGTATTCTACCTAAGGTAAGGCTTCTATAAGGAAGAGAGAAATTTTGGGCGCTTATTTTTTCAGAGGATATATGAGAAAATGGGCTTGATATGTGTGAGTAATGGGTTAGAGGTGATGACCTTTTATAAGAGGGAGGAAGGTCTCTTTAGGAAATTTTTAATGTTTTTTATTATAAAATGTTTTTTGGTTTCAAAAAGCTCAAAAACACATTAAATTGGAGGAAAATATGAATATAAGTCGAAATAAAATATTCATATTATAATTGGATATGTTTTGGAATTTTTTTATCAATATATTGTTTATTTAACACTTTGTAAACTTATTTAACTTTGACCATTTCTTCTTGTATACTCATACTATATAGTTAATATATTTACAATAAAATTCCATGCTACACAAAATGTATCATTAATGAAATTTTTGACTTCATATATGACATTTGGACGAATATTATAATTTAAGGACAATTTTCTCATTTAATAAAATATTAATTGATTTAAAAACTCATTTATGTCAATTTTTGTACTATTCAAATCTCGACTTTTTAAAAAATCTAAAAAATCACAATTCATTCAAAAAACCATCATTAGTTCAAATATAAAAAGTCATCGTCATCGCCAAATTCGTGGATTCCATAAAAAGTTTCAAAATATATTTATTTTTATAATTATAACCTCATTTATTGAAATCCATCATTAATGAGATAACCATTACATCATCATTGTGTCGTAAATAAATTTATTTATTTGATGTATAAAAATTTCAAATAAAATACCTATATATAAGAAATATTTTTATCATTATAATTAATATTTATAGGCCAAAATTTCACTTATTTAAAAAATTATAAAAAATATTTTACTAAGAGATATATATTTATACTACATTTTCCGTAACATTAAATTAATTTTTATAAAGTGTCATTCTCACTTACAAGTGGCTCCATGGGGTCCCAAAATCGACCCAATTTTGTCCATGGTTGAAAATGTGTCATCCAATAGGATTAGGAAATGTGTTAGAGTAGTTTAATATTATTATAATATTATTTTTTACCCTTATTTACCATATTTAATTTTTAACCATGGTAAATAAAATATTTACTTATGTTACTATTCATAATGTCTAAAAATAAATGTTAACTATTTAAAATATTTAAAACACCTGATTCAAAATATGGAATCCATTTTTTCAAATTAAAAACACAAAATATTTAGAAATTAATTTAAAATTAATTCGCGTTGTCAGAAGAAAAAACGTGTTTTTTTAAATAATAACAACAAATGATAACCACTTATTTATTTTCAATTTGAAAGTGAAATTGATTCCAATGACTAAAATTGGATTAAATGGTAAAAAAAATTATCTATTTACACTTTAAAAGAAAGTAAAAGGTTAATGTAACAATATATATAAATTAAATTAAAAATCTATTTTAAATTAAAAAACAGTATTGTTCACTATTTTATTAAAAAATTAACCTTATCCCAAAAATACCAAAATTTCATCCAAAGTAAATTTTGGTGACCTAATTCCAAATAAGAATATATTTTAGTCTCATATAATATTTAAAAAGGAAAAAAATAGATTTAAAATTGTTTCCCCTTCAAATGGTGTTAAAACTTCCTTTTATTGATTATTAGAGTATTTCATGCTTAAAATTGGTTCCATTCTTATTTTAAGCCTCTAAAATTTATTTGATAAATGTAAAGTCATTTAACAAACATGTATAATCATATTTTAGTTAGTTATTATCATTCCCTCCAATACAATGGCTATTTAATAACAACTATTTAAAATAAAAATATAATATTACTATTATTATTATCAGATTGACTCAAAATTGTGCGCAACAAGAGATTTTAGAGAAACCCATTATTCTGTGATAGGTACGCCATAGAACATAGCATCACCTTTATATTAAAATTAATATTTAATTCAAAAATATTAATTAATATGAAAATTTATTATTTTTATTTACCAGGGATGTTGCATTAGATGTGGATTAAATATTATTAATAATGAGGTGTAAATTTTAAAAAAATTCACATTTTATTTTTTTTCAATATGAATATTAATCACTATGAATATTTTTCACTGTGGTAACGGTAGATCAGGAAATTAAGGATACAAACAATATGATAAAGACTTTAAATACCACTAAAAATATTATTAGTCTATTGGATGATTTTGGTTTCAGCCATTATCATGAAATATTTTAATTTATGTAAATTTTTTCTATTTCTATTAATAAATGGAATATATTTTTTTATGTAAAGAAATATACAAAATGCAACTCTTAAGCTTTTAAAATTATATTATATGTTGACATAGAGAAAAGATGTTCTTAAATATTATTAATGTTTATTTTGATAATAATGAAATTATTCTATAATGGTATTTTTTTATTTATTTTTCGATGAAATAATAAATTTAAAATCTCACCCAATGTCGAAAAAATGATTTTTCATTTAGTGGAAAAATAAAATAAATGTTTTTAAAATTTCTAAAGGTAATTTTTTTGAGATTTATATTTTTAAATTAATGATATATATATATATACCAATTTTGTATTTTTTAGAAGTATATATAATAATTAATTTTCAATCTTGATGATGTTCCAATCTTTGTAAATTGTTAGTTCCTAAAATTCCATTAATGATAATTTATAGTAAGAAAGATTTTATTAAAAGAGTTAAATTTAATAAAAATATTATATTTAAAAAAAATATGATATGGTTTTAATTCCAAAATTGGTCCATTTTGGGTTATTTGTTCTTTTAATATATCATTATTGGTCGCTAAAGAGTGAAAAACATTGATATCATAGTAATCATCACAAGGAATATTGAGTGTTAATACAAGGATATAAAGGAGAAAACAAAACCAAAACATGTCAAAATATTATTATAATAAATGATTTATAATTTTAACCATCATATATTTTAAATATATCAAATTTGATTCACTTTTATTATAATATTAACATATATTAATTTAGTAAAAGTAATTTCAAGAGTTCCATCCACTCATATATATATAGAATGGTGGATCCTCTCATCACTTAATTACTCAATTTGAGAACTATATTTTAGAAAAAACCTTCCCACATATCTCCCCAACATACATTACCTCCTATTAGAAATATTATAGTTATCATTATACCAACCGTTGAGGGTTTAATTTATAATGAAATGGTGATTTTCTAAACAAGAGATACAGTTTTCAAAATAATGTTTTTTTATTTATTCTTATAACTCATTTAAAAAACATATAAGCATTGTAATATAAAAAATCAAAATATAAAAAATAAATAACTGTTATTATTTTAATTATGTAAACATATTCCATATTATTCTTCCATTAAATGCTATTTGAAATGATTATTTATGTGAATGGTAGACTGCCACATCATGAACTAATGTACTTCGTTTTTTGTCACCACCACTAATTGTTCTTAATAATGATTGATTTCAAGTATATATATGATAATACTTGTGGAGTTATAATTCAATTAAGATATTATATATCACTAATTTTCTCATAATTCGATTCACTAAAAAATGATAACATCGATCATGCGTATGTATAGATTACCACCACCACGATGCAATGTGAATGGTTTTTCAACCACACCACATGAGGATTATATATGTATGTTTATTTAATTATTTAATATCAAATTTTTGATATAATAATCATTATTTAAATATAAAATTAGACTTACCATCTTTCCATTGTGTTCTTTAAAAAATGAAACTTTTACTCTTGCTCACATAAGAACTACCACCTCCAAAATTACAACCTAATTCATTTTTACAAACCAAAATTCATGGATGTTTTTAAAAGTAAAAGTAATTTATAAAAATTATAATCATTTAATTATTTTGACTATAGATATGATGTAAAATTTACATTTCTTACCACAATCAATATTCCAAAATTGGTTTGGAATGATGAACAGTACTTTCTCAAAACACCTAACATGGACCAAACAATTTATGAAATTAATGTGTAAATGAAATAAATGAATAAATGGTTTAATGATAAAGAAATAAAACAATTAAAATTTATTAATAAGTAATTTTTTATATATATATATTATATATTATTTAATAGAGATACATGGAATGTATTGACATGAGGTTAAAGATTTCATCTCGTTTTCCACTCATTTCGCCATATTTAAATGTTACACACATAATTTCTTTTATGTATTTTATATAATTAAAATGATACATTTTATATAATTAATCAATCATAATACATGGTATCTTAGTTTTTAATTCAAATCAGTTCATATAATATTGTTTTAATTGAATGTTATTATGTGGTAAGAAGTTTCTTTAAAAAATTTATTTTCATTAGGTTATTACACTTCTTAATGGGAATTTTTATTCCATGATTATATTTTTTTTAACTATAAAATGTATTTTTATATATTTAATGTTTCTTTTATTTTTATTTTTATGTGGTAATATAATCACTTCATTAATTAATTACAACATCAAATTTTATGATCCTTTATGGATTTTCTTTGTCTCAATCCCATTCTCTTAAGATGCGTTTCATATCATTCCCTATGATTTCCTTGTTTGGTGTAAATAATTCAACATGAATGGGTTTTTCAATAATAAATCATCAAATTAATGATATTTACAGTGCTATATCATAATATAATTTTCTATGACTTTAGATTAAAAAATAAAAAATTCGTTATGTGTTTAGGTTACAATATTCATTCTTTTGGAGATTATTTTTATTCAATGTTCGTTGGAGAAATTTTATGATATTAATTTGTTAAGACACATATATTTTCAAAGAAACTAGTTATTATTATATATAAAATTTCTATTTCCTTTTACTCTATTATTTTTTAATGAAATGTTAAGAAATATGTTTGTAAGTTATATCAATCGGTACCTTATTTACACCAAGTGTTTTTTCTATTATATATCCATGTATTCGAAAAATAATTCATAAATTTTTATATTCACTCATAAATTATTTAATATGGTAATTTTTTTGTATCATTGACCTTTTTAAAAATCTTTTATAATGAAATTTCTTAACATATTCACATGGGTTACTTTTGACTCTCTTTACCAAAGATTAAGAAGAATTTTTATCATTAATGTTTATGAAATGGAAGGATTTTACCACCACCATGACTATTATTTATTTTAAATATTACTTTATAAATTTTTATTATTATTTTAAAGAACATTTTTTCATAATATTTGGTGATTTTTTAGTTTTTATAAGTGATTTTTAATGTGGGAATGGAATTTTATTCAATTGTTTTTAATGATATTTTAATGGTATTTATATTCATATATAATAAGAACAATGATTTTGCTTCTGATTTCAAGAAAATATTGTAATGATACCATTCTTATTACAAACACACACAGATATATATATATATATATATATATATATTATAATATTTTTAAAAGCTATTTTATGTAATTTATTTCTTTTCAACTGGTAAATCATTCCAAAAAAAATAACAACGGTTATTTTTATGTAAAAAATGAAATATTTCATGTTTTAAAATTATTTTATGTTTTTGGATATTTTTTCTGGTGATGTGTGAGCTCAATATATCTCCACATGATGGGTAAGGTCGATATATCTCTCAAATGTATTGGGTATGGTGACATGTTTAACTTCTTATAGGTTTCTCCAAATAGATTTGTAGGATTTAACAAGAATGTTATTCTATTTCTATGAGTTATATTAAAAATATGTTTTAATATACTGACATGTTTTACTTATCATTTTATAAATTCTTAATTTATCATTTCATCAAGTATTTTTTTACATGTATCATTATTATTTAGTTTTAGGACATATCTCTTACATTATAGTTTTATTCCATGAATTATAATTTATGTTCTATGTTTTTATGGATATAAATTTATTTATTTATGATAATGTACACTAATTGTGAAATTATGCTGCTATATTATAAACACTCCTGATATGAAATTTTTATTACTTATTTTTACCCTTAAAGAGTGTTATATCTCATCCTTTTTTATTTTTCCCATTCCAAAATGTTACAAAGAATGATGTTAAATGAAGGATTTATATAATGGTTTTACGTTTGAAGAATTATATTGGAGATGTTTAAGATGTGATGTTAAATAAGAAAATATGGGTATATAAGAAAAAAAATACTCTATTAAGGACAAGATTATTGTTATGTAAGAGTTTTACATAATACTTAAGAAATCTAAACCTAATGATCATTGGGTATCTAAGTGATAAAATATTTCAATTTGATGTTGTAATTTTATAATTCTAAATGTAAGAACCCGGTTCTTGTTTTAGAGGTATGGGCTTCTTCTTTTCCTTTCCTTAAGTGATTTTGAGAAAATATGGAAATTTGGGGAAAATCCTAAATATTGAAACTACACGCCGTGTACTTTTGGACGTGTAGGGATAAGTACACAGGGCATGAAGAATCGCCGGTGAAAAAAGGTATAGGAACCGACTACACGCCATGTAGTGGTCCTTTACACGCCGTGTAGTCAGTCGGCAGGTTAAAAAGTAAGGCGGTGGAGTCGCTGCCAACTGGGCGGCAGTACACGCCGTGTACTTGGGAGTACATGCCGTGTACTCTTGTTGGCAGATGAACAGTGTGGCGGTGCCGCCAAATGAAAAGTTAAATGAAAGGAGTACACACCATGTACTTTTTTTTCGGCTTAAAACATGCAGTATCCTCCTCATTTAGTAGAGGAGGCACTTGAGCCGTTTTGGAGCCAATGGAGGAGGACAGATATTTGAAGATCCACCGAGCATTCGTCTGGAATCCGATTCGGCTTCAGACGATCTCGTTGGAACCGCACGGGTAAGCCCTCTCCTCTCCTGGTACCGTTCTTACCAATTCTTCTCCTAACGTAAGTTATTTACGTTTGAATGGGTTTTGTTCTTTTTCAGATCTACGTTGTTCTTGGGCGTTTCTGGAGTCGACATTTGGGTATAACGTTCAATGGCGTATAAGGTAGGTGGCTTTGTGATCATTTTCCAACTATCGTGCGTTTTTGTGCGTTTTCGTGCCACGAACCCATGTTGGGGTGTCGTGTGGCTGAGGTCGTTGCTATATTTAATGCCTAGAACTGCATAGGTGATTAAATTGTGATAATAAAATGCTGTTTGGGATCATTGCTTGTATCCAGGACCATCCCGAGGGGTGTGTTCCTCTGTTTAGCCGTTTGGCTAGGATACCCGAGGGTATGCCTTGAATGTAGTAACTGTAGAATTTCCTTGAGAGAAATTTCTTGTTTACTACATTTTGATATGTTGGGCATTTCCTAGTTACCTATTTATCCTGAGGGCGTGATTGAATTATCCTGAGGGCGTTGTTGTGATTAGCCTGAGGGAATGACTGTATTAGCCTGAGGGCGACATTCTACATCACCTAAGGGCAACCTTTCGTGCCTGAGGGATTGAATTCTGTGCCTGAGGGAGACACTTCGTATGCCTGAGGGCCAGAATTCTGTTACAATTCTTGAGGGAGAGATTCTGTATAGCCTGAGGGCGTGGTTCACTATATTAGCCTGAGGGCGAGATAATGGTTGGCCAGAGGGCGTGGTGTTGTTGAGCACAGAACGATACTAAATTTAACGAATGAAATTAATAATAAAATGTCAATTTAATTGTTAATTTAGTTATTGTTTAGTACTGATTACATTATTGAATTTTACTATTGCACACTGTTGTTGCACGCTTACACGCAGTTGGGCACGAGCCTTTGGTGGGTGCCTACTAAAATATATTTCTCACACCATGTTTGGGTCACGCTTTTTGGCCCAAACAGATTACGTTGCTACAGATGTAGATAGGGGCAAGAGTCCCTATACAAGTACTTGACTATTGGTGAGGAGTAGGAGGGCATGGGACCAAGCCCAGGCTCACGATGCCGCTGCTAGCTGTTTTTCTTGCTTTGATGTACTCTGTTTTCCGTTGTACTGTATTGATGTATAGCATGTTCTGGCTGTTTTCCTAGAACATGAAACATGTAGCATCATCACTTATATACTGTTGGTTATATCCACTGCTGTAGTTATTTCAGTTGTGTATGTTTACTACTTCCGCTGTTGTTGAATGTTTATTTTGGTATTCCGCTGCGCTACACTTTGACAAATGAGGGCATAGTTTCCCCACTATCATACCTGGACCCTCGCTGCTAGTCGGAAACCTTTGGCATTTGGGGAAATGCTCTTGAGGTCACGTGGAGAACCGGGCTCGGGGCACCCGTTGCATGGCACCCGGGTCCGGGATGTAACAAAGTGGTATCATAGGATGTTTCTTTTCTTTGACTTACTATTTGGAGTCGTAGTCAGGGATAGGACAGAACGGTATTTGGTAATAAGTTTTGCCCAGGCGTATCTAACCCGTGTACAGGGAAAAGCCAGTCTACCTCGTATTTTTGCATTCTTTTGATGTTGAAAATTTTACTGTTGATATTTTTTCACCATTAGGTGACGCACTTGGATTGTGATGTTTATATTTTATCGGTGGGTTCTATTTCGTTGCAACCCGATGAGATAAGGGTATGTCGTCTCATTCATCCTACATGAACATGCTAGATATCACATGCCATGCATAGTTTCCATGCCATATAGGTGCATTAGAAATTCGCATGTTGTTGTGATACTTGTTGTGCTAGAAAAGCATGATGTTGTGATAGCTGCTTGATAAATACCTACCTTGTGTTATGGTGTTTTTGTTTTGAGATTGTTTAGAGGATGGATGCCAAACTTTGGTTTTTGGGGAGTATGGGCCCCCATTGACCGTAATTTGGTGGATCATTGACTGGTTATTGGTAATAACACAAATAAGATGTCAAACATTGATTCGTGGGGCGTATTGGCCCCCACGGGTCGGAATTTGACACTTAGGTATTTTTTCAGTAATTTCTGGGTTTCAGAGAAGTTTCTGAGGCATACTGTCCGGAAAACCCATGATACACGCCGTGTAGGACCTCATACACACCGTGTGTGTTCTTGTGTTTGGGAAGAAAAATGAACTTTTTGAGTACACGTCGTGTACCCTGAGTACACGCCATGTAGTCTCTTTCCGTGTCACAAACCTTGTGGGTGGCGACACGGGGTAAGGAAGGGCTTGGGTAAAACACGCCGCGTAGTTTTGTGCACGCCATGTAGTGTGACCCAGAGTCTGGTTGTGTAACTAACAACAGGGATCGATGAACTCCTGTAGAGAACGATGTGTCAATGATGAACACGCCGTGTAGTGTGACCAGGTGACTCGGCCGTGTGACTAACAACACGAGCCGGTGTCACCTCTCCCTTAACACGTCGTGTACCTTTGGGACATGCCGTGTAGTCTTGTCTGAGGACAGATCGTTTGGAGTGAGCCGTGTGGCTGGGAAACCGGATTGTGTACACGCCGTTTTCGGGTGTAACATGCCATGTGGAGTAAATCCGAGTAGTCATCCGTGTCACAGACGACACAGGCAGTTGGAAAATAACACCGTCCACGCCGTGTGGATATTATACACGCTGTGTAGTTTTGTTGAACGAAAGTCGTGTGGCTTAGCCGTGTAGAAGGAGCCGGGCAGGGGAAAGGAAGTCAAGTACATGCCATGTAGTCAGTGTACACGCCGTTTAGTCTCGTTTCTCAAATATTGAAACGCCTTCTTTCTCTTGTTCCTTTGTGGTTCCGTTGTTTCAGTCTTAATAATCTTGAATCTGAGGCATGCTGTTGACCTTGTAGTTTCATGCCGCCTAGACGACCGCGAGTTGTTCACCAAGAGAGAAGTGACGATTATACTCCGGAGATGGTGGGCCATGGGCTACCAGTTGATCCACCAGCAGAGTCAGATGCGAAACCAGCTGTTATACCGGACATGGGTGCGAAGACGTAGTTCCGTGAAGGCTTATTGCTGTTTATGTAGACCTTTCAGGGAGCACCGCAGGCTGCCACATTTATGGCCATGCTGACGCGTATCTTTCAGAAGCAGCATCCGCCTACTTTTTCAGGGGATGGCGGACTACAGGATACAAAGTATTGGATAGGATCGATGCAGACTATTTTCGAGAATCTTGAGACACCTCCAGGGCGGAGGGTCAAGCTCGCGACTTACATGCTGCGTGATTCCGCCAAGAGGTGGTGGGATGTTACCACCCAGTCAGAGTATCACAGGGACATGGCGTGGGAGGATTTTTAGACATTCTTCTATGACTTCTTATTTCTCGAGACGCTGAGGGCGGATAGAGCTCTAGAGTTCATGAATCTGCAGTAGGGCACTATGTCGGTGATGGACTACTCTGCTCGTTTTACAGAGCTTTAGCGTTTTGCACCAGTGCTGGTGGGTGATGAGACACTGAGAGCCAGACGTTTTGAGGATGGTCTTCGGTATGACATCCGAGTGCTGGTGAATGTTTTCAGGTTAACTACTGTACACACGATTGTGAACCAGGCGTTGATTAAAGGGAGGAACCTGCGAGAATCTAGTGGTATGGGCCAGGGCGGTTCGACACCAGGTACTGGTACTATTTCTAATGGAAAGTGGAAGAGACAGATGGACTTCTCTCAGGGTGGTAGTACCATCCAGGAAGTCTCTTCAGGTGGCCCGATTAGGTGCTACCAGTGTGGCAGAGAGGGGCACAAGAGGCCGTAGTGTCCACGAGACCCAGTGGAGTGCCAATCTTGCGGCAAGATGGGTCACCTACAACGCTTTTGTAGGGAGTATCCACTGATGGCTAGTGAGAGGGGTTCTGTACAGACTCCACGTGTTGGAGCAGGACCAGTGGATTCTTACCATTCAGGGAACTGGAATACGTCATGGCGTGCAGGCAGAGATGGTCGTTGTGGCCATGGTAGCCAGACACCAGGATCGCAGAGGCAGCAGGGCAGGATAGCTCAGGGTAGCCAGGCTGTGTCGCAGGGCCGCGACACTGGACATGCATATGTAGTGCAACATACCCATCAAGAGGAGGATCCTGGACCTTCGACAGTCAGAGGTACTATTCTAGTAGCTTCTGTCTTGTCTTCGGTACTTTTTGATATGGGTGCTACACATAGTTTTCTATCTGTACCCACTGTGGAGAGCCTTGGTCTCGGTGATTCTACTTCTTCTGAATCTTGATGCTAGAGACTCCGTTGGGGACTAGGACGGTAGGTGTGCGCCAGTGCAAGGAGTGCCCTCTTGAGGTTAGTGGGTGTCACTTCCTTTGGGACCTCTATGTCCTGGAGATGACGAGCTATGACGTCATTCTAGGGATGGACTGGTTGGTTCCCTTTCAAGCCTTTGTAGACTGCTATCGTCTCCGGGTGCGTTTCATGTCACCAGAGGGCATGGAGTTTCTATACAAGGGAGAATGGTATGTTCAGGCGAGTCGAGCTGGGCCAGAGCAGCATGGGAGAGGTGGAGTCACAGCCCAGATTGCGAGCTTATATCTGGATGATCGGGGGACTTGTCAGACGGATTTCCATCCAGTTGTCGATCATTTTAGGTATTTCTTCCTTGATGACTTTTCAAGCCGACCTCCGGTGCGTGATGTGGATTTCACTACTAAGCTAGTGCCAGGAGTAGCACTGGTGTCCATTCCTCCTTATAGGATGGCCACAACTGAGTTGCAGGAGCTCAAGAGGCAGTTAGATGAGCTACATGCGAAGGTTTTTATCCGACCCAGTACTTCTACTTGGGGTTCTCCGGTCCTTTTTGCGAAGAAGGCAGATTGTACCCTTAGGCTTTGTGTGGATTATCGGAAGCTGAACCAGTTGACGGTTAAGAACTGATATCCCTTGCCGAGGATTGATGATCTGTTTGATCAGCTTCGGGGAGCACGAGTGTTCTCGAAGATTGACTTGAGATCCAGATATCATCAACTGCGCGTTAGACCATCTGATATACCTCTCACAGCTTTCAGGAGTAGGTATGGTCTATATGAGTATACGGTTATGCCATTTGGACTCACGAACGCACTATCAGTTTTCATGGATCTGATGAATCGTGTGTTCCATCCGTATCTTGATTCATTTGTGGTAGTATTCGTGGATGACATCTTGGTGTACTCTCACACTCTACATGACCATGCCACCCATCTTGAGATCGTATTGAGTACACTGATAGAGCATCACCTATATGCTAAGCTCTCGAAGTGCCACTTTTGGATGGACTAGATTCACTTCCTGGGTCATATCATCTCAAAGGCAGGAGTTGCAGTAGACCCAAAGAAGGTGAGAGCAGTAGTTTCCTGGGAGCAGCCTAAGAACGTGTTTGAGATACTGAGTTTCTTAGGGCTGGCTGGTTACTACAGGCTCTTCATAGAGGACTTCTCCCGCTTAGCAGCACTGTTGACAGGTATGACTAAGAAGGGTGTGATGTTCGTTTGGTCAGAAGCTTGCAAGACAGCTTTTCAGGACCTGAAGGGAAGGTTGACATCAGGACCGATCCTGATACTCCCAAAGCATGGGAAGATCTATACAGTTTACTGTGATGCGTCATGGATTGGGCTGGGAGCTGTTTTCATGCAGGGAGACTGAGTTGTGGCGTATGGGTCTCGACAATTGAGGCCACATGAGAGGAATTACCCGACGCATGATCTCAAGTTGGCTGCAGTTGTGCATGCGTTGCGCTGTTGGAAACATTATCTGTTGGGAGAGCATTTTGTGGTTTTCACCGACCACAAAAGCCTCGAGTATATATTTACTCAGTGTGACCTGAATCTTAGGCAGATAAGGTGGGTCGAGTACCTACAGTCCTTCGATTTCGAGCTTGTCTATACACCTGGTAAAGGCAATGCAGTAGGTGATGCACTGAGCAGAAAAAATCCGATACAGGCAGTGCAGGAAGCCAGTAGTGAGAGGCAGTTTATGGCTTTGTTCTCTGAGATGAATCTGGAGGTGCATGACAGTCAGGGGTAGACTTATCTTTCCTCATTAGCTGTGACTTCTACCCTCCTGGACGATGTGAGGATGAGGAAACTATCAACTTCAGAAGGCCTAGTTTTACGGGAGTCGATGGCAAGTGAGGACCCTCCTCCTGGTTAGACGGTAGGCGATGATGAGATTTTGCGTTTCCATGGACGTGTATGGGATCTAGGGGATATACGCGAGGAGTTGATGCGGGTGTTTCATGCTTCAGCTTGGGTAGTTCAACCCGGGGTTACCAAGACGTACCAAGACTTGAGACATCAGTACTGGTGGTCGGGTATAAAGAGAGAGATAGATGGTTTTATTACGAGGTGTTCCACCTGTCAGTAGGTGAAGGTAGAGCATCAGAGACCAGCTGGGATGTTACAACAGTTGCGCATTCCATAGTGGAAATGGGATGATGTCGCGATGGATTTCGTGATGTGCTTGCTAAGGTCTCCTCGAGGCAATGATGATGTCTGGGGTTTTGTGGACAGACTTACGAAGCTAGCTAACTTCTTGCCGATCAAGGAAACCATTGGTGTGAACAAGCTCAGAAGGTAGTATATCCGAGAGATCATACGTCTTCATGGGGTGCCTCGTTCTATAATTTCAGATAGGGATGCCCGCTTCAAGTCTCATTTCTGGCAGAGTTTTTAGCGGGAGCTGGGTACACAGGTGCTTCTGAGCACAGCATACCACCCTCAGATAGATGGCCAGTCAGAGAGGACGATACAGGTGCTAGAGGACATGTTGTGCGCATGCGTCCTAGACTTTGGGGGATCTTGGGAGAAGCATATACCCTTATTCGATGTTTCCTATAACAATAGTTTTCAGGAAACTATTGAGATGACACCATATGAGGCTTTATATGGTAGGCCATGCCGATCACCTTTGTGCTGGTTAGAGGAAAGTGAGCCAGCTTTACTGGGACCACAGCTCGTGGAGGAGACATATGAGCGGGTCCAGTTAATTCAAAAGCGGATGTCTACCACACAGTCTCGTCAGAAGTCTTATGCTGATTGCCGTAGAGGACTTTTGGAGTTTGTGGTCGGGGATCAGGTTTTCTTGCATGTTTTGTCATGGCTGGGACATAAACAGATCAGGAGACATGGTAAGCTTTCACCGCGGTATGTGGGACCATTTGAGATTCTAGAGAGATTTGGGATGGTTGCCTATTGGTTACAGTTACCATAGTGGTACCAAGCCATGCATGTCGTCTTCCACGTGTCTCAGTTGCGTCGCTATCATTCAGACCCGTCTCACACCTTTCAGCCAGAGGAGGTTGAGCTTCATCATGATGCGTCCTTTGAGGAGCATCTGATCCATATCATTGACAGGAGCACGAAGGTTCTCCGAGGCTGGTCAGTTCCTCTCGTACGGGTGTTATGGCAGCATGGCCGAGTGCAGGACGAGACCTGGGAGAGGGAGGCTGACGTACATGCTCTGTAGCCTGAGCTGCTCTGAGCATTCTCTTTTCCACCCTTGAAATGGAAATTCAGGGACGAATTGCTATAAGGGGGGGAAGTTTGTAAGAACCGAGTTCTTTTTTTAGAGGTACGGGCTTCTTCTTTTCCTTTCCTTAAGTGATTTTGGGAAAATATGGAAATTTGGGAAAAATCCTAAATTTTGAAACTACACGCTGTGTATTTTTCCACACGTCGTGTGATTTTGGCCATGTAGAGATAAGTACACAGGGCATGTAGCCTCGTCGGCGACAAAGGGTGTAGGAACCGACTACACACCATGTATTCGTCCTTTACATGCTGTGTAGTCAGTCGGCAGGTTAAAAATTAAGGAGGTGGAGTCGCCGCCAGCTGGGCGGCAGTACACGCCGTGTACTTGGGAGTACATGCCATGTACTCTAGTCGGCAGATGAACAGTGTGGTGGTGCCGCCAAATGAACAGTTAAATGAAAGGAGTACACACCATGTACTTTGAAGTACATGCCGTGTACTTTGTTTTTTAGCCTTAAAACAGGAAGTAGCCTCCTCATTTGGAATAAGAGGAACTTGAGCCATTTTGGAGACAAAGGAGGAGGCCGGATCTTTGAAGATCCACCGGGCGTTCGTCTGGAATCCGATTCGGCTTCGGACGATCTCGTTGGAACCGCATGGGTAATCCCTCTCCTCTCCTGGTATCGTTCTTACCAATTCTTCACCTAACATAAGTTATTTACGTTTGAATGGGTTTTGTTCATCGTCAGATCTATGCCGTTCATGGGCGTTTCTGGAGTTGGCGTTCGGGTATAGCGTTCGTTGGTGTATAAGGTAGTTGGATTTGTGATCATTTTCCACCTGTCGTGCGTTTTTGTGCGTTTATGTGCCATGAACCCATGTTAAGGTGTCGTGTGGCTGAGTCCATTGCTATATTTAATTCCTATAATTGCATAGGTGATAAAATTGTGATAATAAAATGCGGTTTGGGATCATTGATTGGATCCAGGGCCATCCCGAGGGGTGTGTTCCTCTTTTTAGCCGTTTTGTCAGGATACCCGAGGGTATGCCTTGAATGTAGTAACTATAGAATTGCCTTGAGAGGAATTTCTTGTTTACTACATTTTGAAATGTTGGGCATTGCCCGGTTACCTCTTTAGCCTGAGGGCATGATTGTATTAGCCTGTGGGTGTTGTTGTGATTAGCCTGAGGGCGTGATTGAATTACCCTGAGGGAGACATTATACTTCGCCTGAGGGAAACCTTTCGTGCCTGAGGGATTGAATTCTATGCCTGAGGGTGACACTTCATATGCCTGAGGGCGAGAATTATGTTACAAAGCCTGAGGGCGAGATTCTGTATAGCCTGAGGGCGTGGTTCACTATATTAGCCTGAGGGTGAGATAATGGTTGGCCTGAGGGCGTGGTGCTGTTGAACACATAACGATACTAAATTTAATGAATGAAATGAATAATAAAATGTCAATTTAATTGATAAGTTAGTTACTATTTAGTACTGCTTACTTTATTGCATTTTACTATTGCACACTGTTGTTTCACGGTTACACGCAGTTGGGCACGGGCCTTTGGTGGGTGCCTACTGAGATATATTTCTCACACCCTGTTTGGGTCACGCTTTTTGGCCCAAACAGATTACATTGCTGCAGGTGTAGATAGGGGCAAGAGTCCCTATACAGGTACTTGACTTTTGCTGAGGAGTTGGAGAGCATGGGACCGAGCCTAGGCTCGCGATGCCGCTGCTAGCTGTTTTTCTTGCTTTTCTGTACTCTGTTTTCTGCTCTACTGTATTGATGTATAACATGTTCTGGCTATTTTCCTAGAACTAGAAACATGTAGCATCATCACTTATATACTATTGGTTATATCCACTGCTGTAGTTATTTCAGTTGTGAATGTTTACTGCTTCCACTGTTGTTGATTGTTTATTTTGGTATTCTGCAGTGCTACACTTTGACAAATGAGGGTATAGTTTCCCCACTATCATACCTGGGCCCTTGTTGCTAGTCGGCATCCTCTGGCATTTGGGGAAATGCGCTTGAGGTCACGTGGAGAACCGGGCTCGGGGCGGCCGTTGTGTGGCACCCAGGTCCGGGATGTTACAAAGTGGTATCAGAGGATGTTTCTTTTCTTTGACTTACTATTTGGAGCCTTAGTCAGGGAGAGGATAGAAAGGTAGTTGTTTATAAGTTGTGTCCGGGCGTAGCTAACCCGTGTACAGGGAAAAGCCAGTCTACCTCGTATTTTTGCATTCTTTTGATTTTGAAAATTTTACAGTTGATATGTTTTCACCGTTGGGTGACGCACATGGATTGTGCTGTTTATATTTTATCTGTGGGTTCTATTTAGTTGCATCCTGATGAGATGAGGGTATGTCGTCTCATGCATCCTACATTCACATTCTAGATATCACATTCCATGCATAGTTTCCATGCCATATAGGTGCCTTAGAAATTCGCATGTTGTTGTGATAGTTGTTGTGCTAGAAAAGCATGCTGTTGTGATAGCTTCTTGATAAATACCTGCCTTGTGGTATGGTGTTTTTTGATTGAGATTTTTTAGAGGATGGACGCCAAACATTGGTTTTTTAGGAGTATGGGCCCCCATTGACTGTAATTTGGTGGATCATTGACTGGTTATTGGTTATAACACAAATAAGATGTCAAACTTTGATTCGTGGGGTGTATGGGCCCCCACAGGTCGGAATTTGAGACTTAGGTGTTGTTTTCAGTAATTTCTGGGTTTCAGAGAAGTTTTTGAGGCATAATGTCCAGAAAACCCAGGATACATTCCGTGTAGGACCTCATACACGCAGTTTGTGTTCTTCTGTTCGGGAAGAAAAATGAACTTTTTGAGTACACATCGTGTACCCTGAGTACACGCCGTGTAGTCTCTTCCCGTGTCACAAACCGTGTGGGCGGCGACACGGGGTAGGGAAGGGCTTGGGTAAAACATTCCGCGTAGTTTTGTGCACACTGTGTAGTGTGACCCAGAGTCCGGCCGTGTAACTAACAACACGGATCGGTGAACTCCTGTACAACACGTCATGTCAATGATGAACACGCCGTGTAGTGTGACCTGGGGACTCGGCTGTGTGACTAACAACACGGGCCGATGTCACCACTACCTTAACATGTCGTGTACCTTTGGGACATGCCATGTAGTCTTGTCTGAGGACAGACCGTGTGGAGTTAGCCATGTGGCTGGGAAACGGGATAGTGTACATGCCGTGTTCGGGTGTAACACACCGTATAGAGTAAAGCTGAGTAGAAGGCCATGTCATAGACGACACGGGCAGTTGGATAATAACACCGTACACTCCGTGTAGATATTATACGCGCCGTGTAGTTTTGTTGAACAGAAGCCGTGGGGCTCAGCCGTGTAGAAGGACCCGAGCAGGGTAAAGGAAGTCAAGTACACGCGGTGTAGTCAGTGTACACGCCGTGTAGTCTTGTTTTGAAAATTTTGAAATGCCTTCTTTCTGTTGTTCCTTTGTGGTTCCTTCATTTCAGTCTTAATAATCTTGAATCTGAGGCATGATTTTGACCTTGTAGTGTCATGCCGCCTAGACGACCACAAGTTGTTCTCCAAGAGAGCGGCGACGATTATACTCCGGAGATGGTGGCCCATAGGCTACCAGTTGATCCACCAGCAGAGCCAGATGCGACACCATCTGTTATACCGGACATGGGCTTGGAGGTGCAGTTCCGTGAAGGCTTATTGAGGTTCATGCAGACCTTTCAGGGAGCACCGCAGGCTGCCACATCTAAGGCCGAGCTAACGCGTATCTTTCAGCAGCAGCATCCGCCTACATTTTCATGGGATGGCGGACCAAAGGATACAGAGTCTTGGATAGGATCGATACAGACTATTTTCGATCATCTTGAGACGCCT
Source organism: Viscum album (assembly GCA_963277665.1). Taxonomy (NCBI): domain Eukaryota; kingdom Viridiplantae; phylum Streptophyta; class Magnoliopsida; order Santalales; family Viscaceae; genus Viscum; species Viscum album. The sequence goes on along the minus strand of OY728161.1, from coordinate 50,527,041 downwards.
CCAGGGCGGAGGGTCAAGATCGCGACTTACACGATGCGTGATTCCTCCAAGAGGTGGTGGGATGTTACCACCCAGTCAGAGCATCACAGGGACATGGAGTGGGAGGATTTTCAGACAGTGTTCTATGAATTCTTATTTCCCGAGACACTGAGGGCAGATAGAGCTCGAGATTTCATGAATCTGCAGTAGGGCGCTGTGTCGGTGATGGACTACTCTGCTCATTTTACAGAGCTTCAGCGTTTTGCACCCATGCTGGTGGGTGATGAGATACTGCGAGCCAGACGTATTGAGGATGGTCTTCGGTATGACATCTGAGTGCTGGAGAATTTTTTCAGGTTACTTACTGTACACGCAATTTTGAACCAGGCATTGATTATAGAGAGGAACCTACGAGAATCTAGTGGTGTGGGCCATGGAGGTTCGACATTAGTTACTGGTACTATTTCTACTAGTAAGAAGAAGAGACAGATGGACTTCTCTCAGGGTGGCAGTATTAGCCAGGCAGTCTCTTTAGATAGCCTGATCAGGTGCTACCAGTGTGGAAGAGAGGGGCACAAGAGGCCGCAGTGTCCACGAGACCTAGTGGAGTGCCGAGCTTGCAGCAAAATGGGTCAGCTGCAGCGCTTTTGTAGGGCGTATCCACCGATGGCTAGCAAGAAGGGTTCTTTACAGACTCCTCTTGCGGGAGTAGGACCAGTGGCTTCTTACCAGTCAGGGAACTGGAATACGTTAGGGCGTTCAGGTAGAGATGGTGGTCATGGTCGTGGTACCATGACACTAGGATCGCAGAGGCAGCAGGGCGGGACAACTCAGGGTATCCAGGCTGTGTCGTAGGGCCGCGGCACTGGACAGGAATATGCAGTGCAACAGACCCAGCAGGAGCAGGATCCCGGACCTTCGACAGTGAGAGGTACTATTCTAGTAGCTTCTGTCTTGTCTTCGGTACTTTTTGATACGGGTTCTACACATAGTTTTATATCTGTACCCTCTATGGAGAGCCTTGGGCTCTGTGTTTCTACTTATTCTGATATCTTGACTCTAGACACTCTGTTGTGGACTAGGACGGTTGGTGTGCATCAGTCCAAGGAGTTCCCCCTTGAGGTTGGTGGGTGTCACTTCCTTTGGGACCACTATGTCCTGGAGATGAATAGCTATGAAGTCATTCTCGGGATGGATTGGTTTGTTCCCTTTCGAGCCTTTGTATACTGATATCGTCACTGGGTGTGTTTCATGTCACCAGAGGGCAGGAAGTTTCTATTCAAGGGCGAATGGGATGTTTAGGCTAGTCGAGATGGGCCAGAGTAGCATGGGCGAGGTGGAGTCACATCCCAGATTGCGAGCTTATATCTGGATGTATGGGGGACTTGTCAGACGGTTTTCCCTTCAGTTGTCGATCGTTTCAGGGATGTCTTCCCGGACGACTCTTCAGGCCTACCTCCGATGCGTGAGGTGGATTTCACTATTGAGCTAGTTCAAGGAGCAACACCGGTGTCCATTCCTCCTTATAGGATGGCCACGCCTGAGTTTCAGGAGCTCAAGAGGCAGTTAGAGGAGCTACAGGTGAAGGGTTTTATCCGACCCAATACTTTGCCTTGGGGTTCTATGGTCCTTTTTGAAAAGAAGGCGAATGGTACCCTTAGGCTTTGTGTGGATTATCGGAAGCTGAACCAGTTGATGGTTAAGAACCGATTTCCCTTGCCGAGGATTGATGATCTGTTTGATCAGCTTCAGGGATCACGAGTGTTCTCGAAGAGTGACTTGAGATCTGGATATCATCAGTTGTGTGTTAGACCATTTGATATACCTCTTAAAGCTTTCAGGAGAAGGAATGGTCTTTATGAGTATACGGTTATGCCATTCGGACTCACGAACGCGCCATCAGTTTTCATGGCTCTAATGAATTGTGTGTTACATCCGTATCTTGATTCATTTGTGGTAGTATTCATGGAAGACATCTTGGTGTACTCTCACACTCGACACGACCATGTCACCCATCTTGAGATCGTATAGAGTACACTGAGAGAGCATCGCCTATATACTAAGATCTTGAAGTGCCACTTTTTGATGGACCGGATTCACTTCCTGGGTCATATCATCTCAGAGGTAGGAGTTGCAGTAGACCCAGAGAAGTTGAGAGCAGTAGTTTCCTGGGAGCATCCTATGAGCGTGTTTGAGATACGGAGTTTCTTAGGGCTGGCTGGTTACTACAGGCGCTTCATACAGGACATCTCTTGCTTAGAAGTACCGTTGACAGGTTTGACTAAGAAGGTTGTGAAGTTCATTTGGTCAGAAACTTGTGAGACAAATTTTTAGGACCTGAAGGGAAGGTTGACATCAGAACTGATCCTGATACTCCCAGAGCAGGGGAAGAGCTATACAGTTTACTGTGATGCGTCAGGGATTGGTCTGGGAGCCGTTTTGATGCAGGGTGACCGAGTTGTGGCATACGGGTCTTGGAAGTTGAGGCCACATGAGAAAATTTACCTGACACATGATCTCGAGTTGGCTGCATTTGTGCATGTGTTGCGCTGTTGGAGACATTATCTATTGGGAGAGCAGTTTGTGGTTTTCACCGACCACAAAAGCCTCATGTATATCTTTACTCAGCATGACCTAAATCTGAGGTAGAGAAGGTGGGTCGAGTACCTAAAGTCCTTCGATTCCGAGCTTGCCTATACACCTAGTAAAGGTAATGTAGTAGCTGATGCACTGAGCAGGAAGAATCAGATACAAGAAGTGTAGGAAGCCAGTGGTGAGTGGTAGCTTATGGCTTTGTTCTCTGATATGCATCTGGAGGTGCATGATAGTCATGGGCAGACTTATCTTTCCTCATTAGCTGTGACTTATACCCTCCTGGACGGAGTGAGGATGAGGCAGCTATCAAATTCATAAGGCCTTGTTCTATGGGAGTCGGTGGCAAGTGAGGACCCTCCTCCTGGTTAGACGGTAGGTGATTATGAGGTTTTGCATTTTCATGGACATCTATGGGTTCCATGGGATATACGCGAGGAGCTGATGCAGGAGTTTCATGCTTCATCTTGGGAAGTTCATCCCAGGGTTACCAAGATGTACCGAGACTTGAGACGTCAGTACTGGTGTCTGGGTATGAAGAGAGAGATAGCTGGTTTTGTTACGAGGTGTTTCACCTGTCAGCAGGTGAAGGCAGAGCATCAGAGACCAGCTGGGCTGTTACAGCAGTTTCCCATTCCAGAGTGGAAATGGAATGATGTCGCGATGGATTTCGTGACAGGATTTCCAAGGTCACCTCGAGGCAATGACGCCATATGGTTTGTTGTGGACAGACTTATGAAGGTAGCTCACTTCTTGCCGATCAAGGAGACCTTTGGTTTGAACGGGCTCGGAAGCCAGTATATCCGAGAGATCATACATCTTCATGGGGTCCCTCGTTCTATCATTTCCGATAGGGACGCCCACTTCACATCTCGTTTTTGGCAGAGTTTTCAGAGGGAGCTGGGTACACAGGTGCTTCTAAGCACAACATACCACCCTCAAACAGATGGCCAGTCAGAGCGGACAATACAGGTGCTAGAGGACATGTTGCGCGCATGCGTCCTAGACTTTGGGGGCTCTTGGGAGAAGCATATACCATTTTTCTAGATTGCCTATAACAATAGTTTTCAGGCAACTATTGAGATGGCACCATACGAGGCTTTATATGGTAGGCCATGCCGATCACCTTTGTGCTGGTTAGAGGCAGGTGAGGTAGCTTTACTGGGACCACAGCTCGTGCAGGAGACATCTGAGTAGGTCCAGTTAATTCGAATGAGGATGTCTACCGCACAGTCTCGTCAGAAGTCTTATGCTGATCGCCACAGAGGACCATTGGAGTTCTTGGTCGGGGATCAGGTTTTCTTGCGTGCTTCGCTGAGGCTGGGACACAAACAGATCAGGAGATAGGGTAAGATTTCACCGAGGAATGAGGGACCATTTGAGATTCTGGAGAGAGTCGGGCTGGTTTCCTATCGGTTACAGTTACCGCAGTAGTACCGAGCCATGCACGACGTCTTCCACGTGTCTCAGTTGCGTCGCTACCATTCAGACCCGTCTCACACATTTCTGCTAGAGGAGGTTGAGCTTCAGCATGATGCGTCCTTTGAGGAGCATCTGATCCGTATCGTTGACAGGAGCATGAAAGTTCTCCGAGGCTAGTCAGTTCCTCTCGTACGGGTGCTATGGCAGCATGGCCGAGTACAGGACGTGACCTGGGAGAGGGCGGCCAACATACGTGCTCAGTGGCCAGAGCTGTTCTGAGCTTTCTCTTCACCACCCTTGAATGGTCAATTCGGGGATGAATTTCTATAAGGGGGGAAGTTTGTAAGAACTCGGTTCTTGTTTTAGAGGTATGGGCTTCTTCTTTTCCTTTCCTTAAGTGATTTTGAGAAAATATGGAAATTTGGGGAAAATCCTAAATTTTGAAAATACACGCCGTGTATTTTTCCACACGCCGTATACTTTTGGCCATGTACGGATAAGTACATAGGGCGTGTAGCCTCGCCGGAGAAAAAGGGTGTAGGAACTGACTACACGCCGTGTAGTGGTCCTTTACACGCCATGTAGTCAGTCGGCAAGTTAAAAAGTAAGGTGGTGGAGTCGCCGCCAGCTGGGCGGTAGTACACGCCATGTACTTGGGAGTACATGTTGTGTACTCTTGTCGGCAGATGAACAGTGTGGTGGTTCTGCCAAATGAATAGTTAAATGAAAGGAGTACATGTTGTGTACTTTGATGTACACACTGTGTACTTTGTTTTTTCAGCTTAAAATAGGTAGTATCCTCCTCAATTGGTAGAGGAGGCACTTGAGCCATTTTGGAGCCAAAGGAGGAGGCTGGATATTTGAAGATCCACAGGGTGTTCGTCTGGAATACGATTCAGCTTCAGATGATCTCGTTGGAACCACATGGGTAAGCCCTCTCCTCTCTTGGTACCGTTCTTACGAATTCTTCTCCTAACGTAAGTTATTTACATTTGAATGGGTTTTTTCCTTCGTTAGATCGACGCTGTTCTTGGGCGTTTCGGGAGTCAGTGTTCGGGTATAGAGTTCGTTGGCGTATAAGGTAGGTGGCTTTGTGATCATTTTCCAACTGTCGTCCATTTTTGTGCGTTTTCGTGCCACGAACCAATGTTGAGGTGTCGTGTGGCTGAGGCCGTTGCTATATTTAATGCCTGGAATTGCATAGGTGATTAAATTTTGATAATAAAATGTTGTTTCAGATCGTTTCTTGGATCCAGGACCATCCAGAGGGGTGTGTTCCTCTATTTAGCCATTTGGCTATGATACCTGAGGGTATTCCTTGAATGTAGTAACTGTAGAATTTCCTTGAGGGGAATTCCATGTTTACTGCATTTTGATATGTTGGGAATTTCCCGGTTAACTGTTTAGGCTGAGGGCGTGATTGTATTAGCCTGAGGGAATTGTTGTGATTAGCCTTAGGGCGTGACTGTATTAGCCTGAGGGCGACATTCTACTTCGCCTGAGGGGAACCTTTCATACCTAAGGGCTTGAATTCTGTTCCTGAGGGCAACACTTCGTATGCCTGAGGGCGAGAATTCTGTTACAATGTCTGAGGACAAGATTTTGTATATCTTTAGGGCGTGGTTCACTATATTAGCCTGAGGGCGAGATAATGGTTGGCCTGAGGGCGTGGTTCTGTTGAGCACAGAACGATACTAAATTTAACGACTGAAATAAATAATAAAATAGAAATTTAATTGTTAAGTTAGTTAATTTTTAGTTCTTCTTACTTTACTGCATTTTACTATTGCACACTATTGTTGCATCCTTACACGCAGTTGGGAACAAGCCTTTGGTGGGTTCCTACTGAGATATATTTCTCACACCCTGTTTGGGTCACGCTTTTCGGCCCAAACAGATTACGTTGCTGTAGGTTTAGATAGGGGAAAGAGTCCCTATACAGGTACATGACTGTTGCTGATGAGTAGGAGGGCATGGGACCAAGCCTAGGCTCGCGATGCCCCTGCTAGCTATTTTTCTTTCTTTTCTATACTCTATTTTCTGCTGTACTATATTGATGTATATCATGTTCTTGTTGTTTTCCTAGAACTTGAAACATGTAGCATTATCACATATATACTGTTGGTTATATCCACTGCTGTAGTTATTTCAGTTGTGTATGTTTACTGCTTCTGTGGTTCTTGAATGTTTATTTTGGTATTCTATTGCGCTACAATTTTTCAAATGAGGGAATAGTTTCCCCACTATCAGACCTGGGCCTTCGCTGCTAGTCGGCAGCCTCTGGCGTTTGGGGAAATACGCTTGAGGTCACATGGGGAACCGGGCTCGGGGTACCCGTTGTGTGGCACCCGGGTCCTGGACGTTACACTAAAATTGGGTAACATTTATTATAATCTATGGTAGAAATTTGAAGATTATTTTTTAATAATTGTGTCTAGTATTGTGGGTTCATGGTTATTATAGTTGGTATTATAGGAATGATTTAGGTAAATTTAGAGACTATGTTGTTTTCATTGTGTTTAAATTTATAATACAATCATGGGTTCATATTTTTATGTTTGATAGTATGTTTAGTGATTATACACACATTTTTAAGGTTTAAAGTGAATATATGTTTAAGTGATCATGGATATTTTTGGAGTTGTTTAATTGGGATAAATTATATATACCCCTTAAGTTTGATATGAAAGATTATTTCAGAAAAATATTATTACTTTTTTTGGGATGTATTATTAATGGTATTAGATGAACTTTTATGATAATATTATATTTAATATTTAGGTTATTAAGGATATTTAAGATATATAGTTATTTATTTATGCAATGATCTAAGATTAAACTATAGTGTTATTATATAAATTTTGAAGTTAAATGTATTATTTCATCATATAATGATTTACATATTTTGGATATTTTCTTAGAATGTGATAAAAATTTTAGTTTTGGTTAATATATAAGGAATGTAGGAATTTTAAGTTATCCTTTTCTGGAATATATGATCTGGTATAAGTTTATTTTAGTGCTGTAGGTATGAAAACATCATGTTGACAACTAATCATTTGTTTTAAAATTTTTTATTATAGTGTGAATTGATTATTGAATGGAATTATAATTTTAAATTAAGTATATGTTCTTATGTTCTTAGTATAGGTTCTAAAACAATTCTTCTACTATATGAAAATGATTATGAAATAAAAAATTGTATCGAACTACAATGATTTATAGTAAATTGATGGCCTTTTTCAAATGAAATTAATGAATAGTTTATAGTCATTACATTTATCTGGATCATCCAATTTATTTTAATCAATTTTATCTATCAACCTCCATTATTATTAGGACATTACATTTTTTCAACCCTGTACATTTTCACTTCCCACCAATATTATACTATTTAGATACCTAGTTATGTGTTCTTCCAAATAACCTTCACATTTCCATTAACCTAATTTCAAAATAATGTTTTCTTATAAATTTTTCTAATTTTGGATTCTAATCAATGTACTTTTAATTATTAAAAAGGGTTTCTATTCATTACAGTATGTTTAATCATCAACTCATTCTAATTTATTTTGAATGTTTTTAAACCCTTTTTTGAATGAGATAAAATGGTTAAGTCACAATTTATAAAAAGGGTGGAGAATTTTAAAAACCTTGTTATTTTTATTATTAAATATATTTCATGATTTATTTATATTCAGGAAATATATTTTATATAGTTAAATTTAATATAATAATATTTGTTAATTCTTTTAGTCAAAAGGAAAAAATGATTTATCTCAAACATATTTGGATTTCTGGAATGATATAGTTTTATATAAAAATGAAATTTTTTAATTTTAGAATATTAACATGAAAAAAATTATATCATTCATGAATTTATAATATAAAATTAAATTATGTTTATATTTTGGGATTTTTCAGAAACTTTTTATTTTCCAGTGATTATTGAAAATACATATTTTGGGTAAATGCATCAAAACCTTACATTAAATAATGGAATAATAACTTATTACCTTATATTAATGTTAATTAATTATCATTTAATTATAAGTATTATAATTTATTTTATATTATTAATCATTAATCTTGATTTTGATAAAAGTTCATTCTTAGTCTTAAAAACACATTTCTCAAAACAAACGTTTTACCTTTTGTTTTTCTTATTCATATAAAATTAATTTATTGTAAATATAAAAATATTGTCATAAGAAATTTATTCTTTTTTTTATCTTGACTTCAAAATTTGATGAAAAATCCAATTTTATTTTTAGTTATTAAAAATACTAATCATTGTTAATATTTTAACCTCCAAAAGGGTAAATTAGGTAATTAATGATAACAGTAATATGATAAAGAATAAGAAATGATAAAATGTGAAATTAATATATATATATATATATATATATAATGTGTTGGTTTTTACCATAATCATCGATGATTCAAATTTCTGGACATTTTGATCTATTTTTCATTAAAAATGACATATATTATTTTAATTAAACAAAAACACAGAATTTCACTTTGTTTCTTTTATATTTATCTTCTATTTTCACAATGGGATAAAAATAAGTTCTGTATTTATATTAAATATTATTTCTATTGTAATTAAATTAATATATTCATGGACCATTATTTTATTTTTTAGTGATCAAATAATTAAATGAAATACTTACACAATAGTGATAAACTTTTCATGAAAACAATATAAAAACTGAGGGGGTAAATTTAAAAATAGTAAAATTATATTTTTTATGATTTGTTTTAGTATCACATAAATAATAGAGATATATAATGATGAGGTTTTTAAAAAAATATATGTTATAAATTAATTTTAATTTTGATAACATAAAGGGAATATTAATGAAGAGTTACAAATGTGACACTATTGATATTTTATATTCAGTAAAATTTTATTAATTATTTTAAACCTTCCAAAAAATCATATATTAAAAAAATTTAGGGATATTTTTCTATTGTATCATCAATGGTACATTTTTGATACACTTTTCCTTTCATATAATCATTTTTCCCTAAAAATTAAAAAAAATTGATAACATGGTAATCATCAAAATGGATAACGTGGACTAAAATAATGAGATAATGGTGATACATCACCTAATTTTCTTGAAATGTTATCTAGTGATATTATTTTTAATAATAATGATCTGTTATTTTAAATATAATAATTTTCCATTCTTTTTTATAAAAATTAATTTATATTCTTTTAATACTTTATGTAATTCGAAGAGTGACCCTCCCCACATAATAGAAAAGGTCTCCTCCCCTATTACATTTATCACAACACTATAGAACTAAATATTCTATAAAGAATACACTAGTATCTCTCCAAAATCACTCCCTATTTTCTAGAGTTTATATATTGGAAATAATACCATCCTTATTGGCCTTTAGGTATAAATAAAATGAGGTTTTCTAAAGAATATTCCATTATTTTAACTGAATGATTTACTTTTATATCTTCTTATACATACTTCATAACTCTAATAAGCATTTTAATTTTATAAAATAACTATATACCATAAAATTATACTTTATTATAATAATTTAGTAAACGTAATACATCCATTTATTGCATCATATTAGAAATGAATCCATTATTCATGTGTATGAAGAACTATCGCCTTGCAAAATGATGTACATCGGTTTCCGTTGTTAACTAAAATGGATGTTTAAAATGATGGATCCTAAATATATATATGATATTAATTATATAATAATAAAATTTTAATTATATTATATCATTTATTTTCTTATAATTTCATACATTAAAAAATATTAACTTTATTCGTTCTTATGTGGGGATTACCACATCCACAAGATGAACCAATTTGGTTTCATAAAAAAACATATAGGACTTATATAAGTGTATTTAAAGAGGTAATATGATATTATAATATAATAATAATTATTAAATTATTAAATTATACTTCCTTTATTTCCCTCTTTTTCATTGAAAATTGTAAACATTGCACATGCATACATGTAGCCTACCATCTTCATGATTGTAAGCTAATTCATTTTTTGTAAAAATATTTCATAGTTTGTTTTAAAAATATAATTAATATTTTTTAATTATAATTCGCTTATATTTATTATTTTTTATATGTTGGAATAATTATATTTTTTATGAATGTGGACATACCAAATTCATGTTACAGCTATTAATCAAACATTCTCAAACCAGGTGATGTGGAATAAAATGATTATGTAATTAGTGATATAATTATAAAAATGAAAAAAATATTTCATTGGAATAATAATAACCTATAAAGTTTTCTTAATAAATTAAGTATTTAATATAATTTTATCATATATTAGAAAAATGACCTATGTGAGAAGTCTATACTTTAGAAAAGATATTCCATCTCAATTTCCTTTCATTGAGAAAATTTTAATAATATGAACCTAATTAATTTTATATGGGTTATATACTGAAAATTTTACCTATTAAATCATGAATAAACAATAATTAAATTTTTATGTTAAAATTCAAATTATTTCATCGAATGGGGTTTGACATGAATGTTACCCGGAGGTATAAGGTTTCATGACATAATTTTTTTCATTTGATTATAACTCCTCTTCAATGAATTTATTATTCTATGAATAAATGTTATTTTATTTATATAATGTTTTATGTTTTATTTAATATTTTTATAGGGATTTAAATATGTGAACATAATAGTATCATTAATTAGTAATGATATCATAAGTGATGATCATTGATAGAGTTTTCATTGTTTCTGTCTCGTTTTCTAGAGATAATATTCATGACATGGACCATGATTTGCTTATATTGTGCACATAATGCCTCATGAATTGTGTTTTAAATATTACCTTAGGAAATTAATCATATTTAATGATACATAACTTACTAATCATTTAAATGAATTTTTATTATAATACTTTCACAGAGGTAGTGGATATATGTTACAATATCCTTTCTTTTGGATATTATGTTAATTGTTACATTGGATAAATTATATTGTTTTCATTTCCAAAAATAAAACACTTTTACTACACTTTGGTTATGGAGTGATTTACTTGTATAATTTCCATTTCCACTCATATTTATTAAAAAACGTTACGAATGTTTTTTTATTTGATACTAATCATATATCTTCATTTAAACGATGAATATTTCTCTTCTATATCCATGTTTAATAGAACACTTTTTGGTATGTTATTCATTAAAAATGATTTATTAAGGTCATTTTTATTTATCATGTACATTATATTACTAGGTTATAAAATGAAATTTCTAAAAAAATTATCATGGGACACTTTTAACTCTCTTTACCAAAGATTAAAATGATAGTTTCTTTTAATTGTTTAGGACATGGATGGATTTTACCACAATTCCAAAAATTACATTATTTTAATAAATATATCTAATATTTCATGATTATTTTCAAAAAAAGGACTTTTAAAATATTTTATGAATTTATATATGTTTGAAATTATTTTCAATGTAAAAAGGATATTTTCCTCAATAATTTTTTTAATGTCCATTTTATGGTATTTCTATCCATCATTGAAAAAAAATATACTTATGATACTCGATATATATTTGGTAATGTTACCGTCAATAATATTTCATTGAATGGATTATTATTGTTTTGAGGATTTTTTTAGGGAACTCTTTTGTTTCCAATGCGTTAACCATGATATGAACATACAATAGAGATTGTTATATTGAAAAATATTATTTTTCAAGAGTACTTTTACATGGAAAATGATTATGATAAATGGTTAAATTCGTATTTCATATTATTATCAAAAAGACTAATATAGATATCCAACTCATTGAGTAAGTTGATGGAGTTAACTGGTTATAGTATTCTCTTAAGAAATTATTGAAATGTAGTATCTAAGTTATATTATTTGTAAGAGTGATTGAAACAGTGATTTGAAAATGTTGAATTATTTTACTAAAAAATCATTATTTTAACATTAATATCTAATGTATCCTTTTCTCATGTATTATTTTTACATGGATTAGGAGTTTTTACTTACATAAATATTATCTTATGTTTAATATTGAGTCCATGTTTCATGATTTGTGATTGATGTTTTTTAGGATATGAATTATGTTATATGTAATGGCACGAGAAATTACTCATTAAGGAGTTTTCCAAAAACGTGGTTCTATCAAATAGTTCTACCAAAATGGTGGCCCAGGTCATGGCGTCACCATGATGGTGGCACCGATCATAGTCTCACACTGAAACAGTGACACCGTGATGGTGGCACTGTAAAGGTGGCACCTGGATGGTGGTACCGTGAGTGTGGCACCGCACACAGTGTTCCACCGAACCGTTGGCACTGTGATAGTCACACCGTTATGGTGGCACCACTTACGGTGTTCCACCGAATCTGTGTCACTTTGATGGTGGCACTGTGATGGTCACACTATCATGGCACCCACCATAATGGTGGAACTATGATCCTAGCACCATTACATGTCTCACTAAACCGTGTCCCTCCCTACATTCGTTTTCCAGTTTTCGACATTTTTAACTCACACAATTTATCTATTGACGTAAAAATGTTTTTACACCCCATTCTAGTCCATTTAAAATCCCATATATGATATGTAAAATCCCCCAAGATAAAGGAATCCCTTGACATACCAAAACGTGTGGACTTTTTTTTCGGTGTCACAACTTGTTCCCGTAATTTCTAGTTCTGCCCATATTACCCATGTTTTCCATCGATTAAAGGAAATCCATTATCTCACAGTTGTTATGGCGACCTCTCTTATTGGAATTATTAAATAAAAATTATATTCCATCGTGTGTAACCACCCAACCACATGGTGAAACCATGATAAACCTTTAACGACGTTCAGGATTTTCATATACCGTAACTCCTAGATCTCACCTTTTTATCGCACTCAAATTCTTTCATTTTTCTTCATTGTTGGTTCCTTATTTCTCCTTGTGGAGTTTTGATTCGTCCATCCCAAGTCATGTGGTGCGCCTGTGCTGGAGATTTTCTAGTCACTCTTGGAGTCCTCAGAGTTCATCCTGTGAATGTTTCACATCCAGAGTTCTTTCTATGTGGAGAGAGACATTGATAGTTGATCATACAAGTAGGGTATTTTATTCATCTCTTTTTACTGTGTATCATGCAGGGTGGGTATGATAATGATTCCTTCAGGGATGGATGAAACCAATCCATAATGAAGAACATAAATGGACTTTTAAGGAATAAAGGGACGAGTTTGACAATGTAGTTTTACACTTTTACCCTTTCTTATATGTTGTGAATTATATGGGATTATATACACTAAAAATCTTGGATGTTTTTGGTCCATCCTTGTACACTAATAAACCACGGTCTTATATGTTGATTGAGTGACTGTAATGTAGAAATTGGTAAATAATTTAAAATTGGTTTATTAAATTGACGTATAGTGAAAAGGAATCATTGTGGAATCACCCTGGTTAACCAAATGAAAATGAGGAACTTAATGAATGGTGTGATAGAATGAGGAACTTAATGAATGGTGTGATAGAATCCGGAAACACCCTTCCTCTATCTTAATAATATGTTTCATTTTTCTACTTGAATCTTTTGGGGTGATGTGAATGGGGATGGGATCCCTTGATTTTGTGCAGTCATTGTTATGTGGATCTGAGGCCATGTGGGGCCTTATCTTAGGGCTTGGTTTGGTTCTAGTACTATGAGTGATCTCACAAATCCCTTTTCTAGTTGTGTACTATAAGAGAATTGGGAGTGAATTCTTAAATTATTGCTTGATTTTTTTCCTTACAAGGCTTGTGGCTGTGCTTGTTCATTACCCGACAGTGAATAATAATTTAAATGGAATCAATTGAATATGAAAAGAAGAATGGGGTTAATGGGGAATTGTTTTACGGGAATGAGTTGTGACTTTCTGGTGAATATTGTAATTCTATGAGTGAATAGTAATGAGGGTGTTTGTGTATGAGATGGTTTAGAGAACCCTAGGATGGGATGAGTTCTTGTTTACATTTATATATAATTTAGTTCATACGATTCTTATTCTCACCCCCATCAAGTTTATCACTTCGTGTCGAACACCCCCATTTCATGGGGGAGGGTGTTTTTTTCCAACACTCCTATGAGTGTATGGTTATTAGATTATTTTCTACTCCCATTATCAAGTATCCCAGGACTTTTCGGGTAGGCTGTGAGGGCCTGAGGTCCATTATAGAGCATGATTCATTGGGAAGGGAACGTTTTGGTAGTTGGCCCAGGTGTGTGTGGGCAGGTTGTTTCACAAGTCTCTTATGGATGAGGCCCATGTGTCTTCTTCATTGGATGTAGTTGATTATGCCCAGGTGTCTTCAGGCATGGCGGTTGTCATTGTGGCCTAGGTATGTGCATCCAAGGTTACTGTGGTTATGGGCTAAGTGTTTGCAGGAGGGATGTGTTGTTGTGGTAGCCCAGGTGAGTTCGGGAATGGTATGATAGTGGGATTGCAGTGAGAATGACAAGGAGGTCTGACACATAGGATGTGTTCAATAACAAGTGGGAATGTAGCATAGGGTACCCAAACATTGATGTGTTATTACTATTACCTTACAAGAATTGTGTTATTTGGGGAGTGTTCCTTGGTGATGTTTGGGTGGATAATACCCTTACTAGGTTATTTGGTTATATCATTTTCTCATGGAGAATTAGAATTCCTCTCCCACTTGTGCATGAGAGATTTTGGTTTTCCCTACTGAGAATACCTGAACACTCACCCTATGTATATAAAACTACTTTCAGTTTTCTAGGAGGACTACGAGGAATATGTCAGACCCTATTAGATTGGACGACGGGACCATCGACGTTGCTACGTTTTCTTTTCTTTTTGGTACTTCCCATTGGAGTTTTCTTGTACTTTGTAGCACTTTATTGGAACATTCATATAGGAATGGACTATTTTGGATTTACTTTTACATCAAATTTTGGTGTTTTTGGGAATTACAATGTTATCTCCCAATCCAGCTAAATAAAAAGGGAAATTCCTTCCATATTACGTGTGATAATATTCCCCTGGTGCTAGTCACCAACCTAGGGCCTATTAAAGGCAGGTATCGAGGTTCATTATCTCTCCTTCAACTTGAGGAAGGAAGGGTCTGGTAGTTTTTGTCCCTCCCCTCAACATGGTAAAGGCAGGTTAAGACAAAATGGTATTAGTGGCAAGGATGAATGATATGATGGAGTTCATTATTATGCATTGTGATGATTTCATGGGATGGTAGGGAAACAATGTCAGGAAATCTTGATGACTGAAATAGGCCAAGGAAGATAGGATAGGACACGTTATTATAGGGCCCCACCGAATCTAAAGAATGGACTCGGGGCCAATGGAATGAAAAAGTGAGGCTATGCTGATTGTAGGTTATAGACCCTAGGAAAGGTACATGCATCAATATGACTTGTGTTCTGTGTGTCTTTGGTATTTTGGGGATTTTAAAAAAAGTCTAATAAATTTTTTTAAAATCAATCTTCTACACTACTCGAGCATAGGGATTTTTTGTTTACCTTGTAGTTATGGAACCCTGACGACGACCATGAGTAGTGTGAGTGGTCGAGGACCAGAAGGATGATTTAGCTTATCAGTAGAGGGATAATGGACAACAGTAGGATGACCAGTGGCAGAGGACGCTTCATGCCATTCAGCGGAAGACCCTCTCGATGTATGACGGCAGCGTCTCAGACATGAAAATAAAGAGCTAAATCATGGATATCGTGATAGCTTTCAGCTTGATTTGGGATTCGACCGATTACTAGGATCCTCTAGCTGTAATCCAGATGCAAGGACCAGTTCTTTAGTGGTGGGTGCTCTATCTTGGGGATAATATGGAGGCTGAGGTTTTGTGGACTGACATCAATAGAGAGTTCCGGGCGAAATTCTTCTCTTCGATGAAGAAGTATGAGAAGTGGAAGAAGAAACCCTCCCTACAGTGTGATAGTATGTCAGTGGTATAGTTGTGGATCAAGTTCAAGAATCTCCTTTAATTTTCTCCAGACCTCTTTCTGGATGACAAGACTCATGCGAGACAATTATAGGAGGCACTATGACCTTCTCTTCATTATTTTGTTACACCCTTCACTCTACCGACATTCGTGGAGTTATAGAAGAAGTTTGAAGTTGTAGAGAAGATAAACATGCTATGAGGTGTGCCCCTATAATGGATCCAGATGGGCTCGTCAATGGGAATGGCCATTAGCAGCATGCCTCTTGCTTTAGGGTTATCTAGGATTCACCAAGTGGGGAGTAGACCCCAATAGTTCCAGTTTCGATATCCTGGTCCTCGACCCTTACTTGCAGGTCCAGGACTAAGATGATTCATCTGTGGAAGTCCTGGACACATCTTGAATCAGTTTCAGGACCGAGTACAATATAATGTGCGTGGGGAAGTTTAGAACCCACCTTACCAGCATTAGTTTCATGTCAGGACCTTTCAGTAGTAGAAACATGGACAGCGAGCTCCCAATCCTTCGAGA
Organism: Viscum album; assembly: GCA_963277665.1. Taxonomy (NCBI): domain Eukaryota; kingdom Viridiplantae; phylum Streptophyta; class Magnoliopsida; order Santalales; family Viscaceae; genus Viscum; species Viscum album. Next base: position 50,510,535 of record OY728161.1, on the reverse strand, counting down.
GTATACATTTTAAGAGGAGGATAACCTCAGGGCGATTCTTAGGTACCTCAATCTGGGCATGGTCAGGGAGGCAGCCAACAGCCGAGGGGTAGAGCAAATGGACGTGGGAAGTTGCATGTCGGAGAGGTAGTAGTTCCACTAGGACTAGATGTCATTTGAGGTATGATCATCTTGTTTAGTAATCTTTCATTCAACTTGTTTGATTTAGGAGCTTCAAAATATTTCGTTGCACCCAGTCTAGCCCGGGAATTGGGTAGAGAAATAGGGAGACTTTTCGTACCCCTGGTTTTGAGTAATCCAATAAGAGGTCAGAACAGCTCATCTCATGCTTTCCACGAATGTAGACTGATGTTGGGACCACATAAGTCTAGTGGGGACCTTATTTTGTAGTATATTTTGCCATATGATTTCATTTTAGTTATTGAATGGTTTTTCTCTATGTATGGAATTGTCAACTACATCTAGAGAAGGGTTGTGATTTCAGATATGATCGGTTGACGTGTGACTTTCGTCGGTGAGAGAGGTTTCCATGATGGTAGTCGGTGAGTGGATCCATTTCATTCCTTCATGGATGAGCCATTAGGGGACCCTGAAATGGTTGATGCTTTAGAAATTGTTGGTCTATTCATGGATGTATTCCCTAAAGAAGTGGCGACTCCACCCCTTCGACATGGTGTTTAGTTCGGGGTAGACTTGCAACCCAGTGCCTATCCAATTTTGATGGCTCCCTATCAGGTGAAACATTCTAAGTTGTGGGAGTTGCGGGTTCATATTGACGATCTGATTAAGAATGGGTTTTCCAACCAATCACGTCACGATGGGGTTCTATGCTCTTTTCCTCAAAGAAGGATGATTCTGGCCTCATGATATGCATAGAATACTCGAGACTGAATCAAGTAACAATCAAGATCCGTTACCCTCTCCTGAGGATATAAGTCCTTCTTGATCATTTAAATAGGGCAAGATGGTTCCCCAAGATTGACCTGTTGTTAGGATATCACTAGTTGAGTGTGAAGGAGGGTGGAATATCGAAGATGGCCTTCTGAAGCAGGTATGGGCACTTTGAGTTCGTACTCATGTTGTTCGGTGTTACAAATGTGACATCCATGTTCATGGGGCTCATGAACACCATATTCTGAGAATATGTAGACATGTTCACATTCATGTTTATTGAAGACATCCTGATCTATACAATATCAAAAGAGGACCACGCTGAGCATTTGAGGACGGTTCTGGGGGTCCTCTGACATCACCAACTCTACAAGATGTTGTCCAAGTGTAGGTTCTAGACATGAGAGGTACACTCCCTTTGACATGGGATGTCTGGATAGGGGATATCAGTTGTCCCATCAATGTTCATGGAGGTTATTTCTTGGGCAGTACCCAAGAACGTGGAATAGGTTCATAGTTTCCTGGGTTTAGTGGGTTAGTAACAGAGATTTGTGCCAAACATTTCTCAAGTAGTAGTGTCCTTGATTTCCTTAACCAAGAAAGACAAGGATTTTATATTGAGTGAGCAGTTCTAGTCAGCATTTAGTTATCTAATGGGGAAGCTGGTTAGTGGCCCAGTACTGAGGTTTCCAGAAGAAAGAGTGACGTTTGAGGTGTTCTGTGATGCTTCAAGCCAAGTCTTGGGGTGTGTGCTGATGCAACAGTAGGGGTGATCTCCTATTAGTCTAGGCAATTACATTTCCATGAGCGTACCTATTCCACCCACATCTTCATGCTCATATCAGTTGTGTTCGTACTACAGTTTTGGTGGCACTAACTCCTCCGGGAGCACTTTTAAGTCTTTAGGGATCACAAGAGAATGAGGAATATATTCTCCTAGTGTGACCTACACTTTTAGTAGTGGAGGGGGATGAGGTTTATTCAAGGCTACGACATTGAAATCTCTTACACTGAAGGTAATGGGAATTTGGTGGCTGATGCCTGGAGCAAGAATTATCTGAAGGATCTAGTTTGAGAGTCGGGGAGATTCTTGGAAGGAGATGGAGGAGTCGGCTACCTTACACCTAGGTGCAAGGGTGGAGGATGGAAGTGGTTTTTTGTTACAGATGATAGTGCATTCCTCTCTGTAGTGGTTGGTGGAGGAGTCTCTATGGGGGGACGTAGAGGCTATTGTGATGTGTGATCGTGTTAGCCAGGGAAATGCTTCGGAAGGATGGTCAGAAGATATCTAGAATCGAATGTTGTTTTATGAAATGTTTTTTTCCCCTGTGGGAATGTGTGAGAGAGTTCATGTTGAGTTCTAAAACTCACCCTTGATGGTACACCTAGGAGTTTCTGAGATGTAACAAGGATTGTGGGGTTAGTTTTGGCGGCTCGGGGTGAAACGGGCAGTAGGAGAGTTTGTACGAATGTTCCATGTGTTTTAGCAGGTGAAATCTGAACATGAAAACCTAGGAGGACTGTTATAACCTTTATATGTCCCCGAGTTGAAGTGGTATGAAATATCGATGGATTTCATCATGTGACTACCCAGGGTTCAATGAGGTTGTGATTCTATCTAGGTAGTGGTAGATTTCCTGATGAAATCAGCTCACTTTATGGAAATCAAGGAGTCATGTGTGGTTAATGCTTTATAATAGAGGTACGTGGATGAGGTGGTGCAGTTTTATGGGGTTTCGTGGTCCAATGTCTTTGATCGGAATACCGGTATACCTCAAGGGTTTGGAAAGGATTGCAACGTGCTTTTGGCACCTAGCTATGCCTCATCAATGTTTTTCATCCCCAAACAGATGGAAACACAGAGCGGACCATCCAGACATTGGAGGATATTGTACAAGCATGTGTTTGGTACTTCAGGGGATCGTGGGTGTGACACTTTCCTTTGTTATATTTTAACTACAAAAAAAACATATCACTCAACTAATGGGATGGCTCCATTTGAAGCTTTTTACGGGAGGCCGTGTCGCTCACATATGTGCTAGGCAGTGGTCGGGGAAGCAGATGTTCTTGGATCTGAGGTAGTGCAGTGCAGATCCGAGAAGGTTCAATTAATACTAGAAAGGATTAATGTGGCTCAGGTCTGACAGAAATCATATGTTGGTCATATGAGAAGACCATTGGAGTTCGAGGTCGGGGGCCATGTGTTTTTCAAGGTCTCCCCTCGTCGTGGGAAATTAAGTTTTGGCAGGGGGAGTATGAATTCTCCCAGGTTTTTCGGACCCTTCAAGGTGTTGCAGTGGGTCCGCAAAGTAGCTTATCAACATCTGCTACCACCTCCACTACAAAGGGTGCATGACTTCATCAATGTGTCCCACCTTTGTCAGTATCTACATGATGATCCACACATCCTTGACTAGGGTAAGCAAGATATCATGGAAGATGCGATGTTTTTAGAGTGATCGATGATGATTGAATTTCGTGAGGAGAAAGTTCTTTGTGCACATACCATTCCCTTGGTTCATGTGTTATGGAGGCATGGTGGCCTAAGGGAGTGTACCAGGGAAAAATAGGCACAGATGCAGACCCATTACCTAGTTCTATTTTGTGCTTTGTTATATTTTTCATTTTACATGTTTTTAATGAAGTTCTTGACCTTGTTAACCATGAGATGGGTTGTTTTCCTTATTATTTGAAGTTTTTTTAAGAGTCCTTATTATATGGAAGGGAGGAATTGATCCCTAATGAAGTTTCTTTAATGTTGATGTTGTTAAGACCATTCTATAATTTTAGTGCCATCCAAAGTAGGTAGAATCATGATATGGAATAAGGAACACCCTAATACATATGTCTAGATGATATGACCTTTACATGTAGTGTGGTTACTTGAGGGAGAGGTGTTCCGAGATGTGGAAGTGGTTTTACCTTGATAGGTATCCTTCGAGGGGGTTATATGGACCCCTCTATTTTCTTTGGTTCTAGTTTTGATTCTCGAGGGAAAGAATAGTTTGAAAGGTATCTGATGTAGTGGCCCGGGAAATGACTCATTAATGAGTTTTCCAAAAACTCAAATCTATCAAACAGTTCCACCAAAACGGTGGCACTGTGATGGTGGAACCACTTATGGTGTTCCACTGAACTACTGGATCCATGATGGTGGCACTACGATGGTTACACCATCACTGTCCCACACTGAAAGGGTGGTACTACTGACGGTGGCATCGTTACAATGGCAATATTATGATGTCTCACCAAACGGTGTCCCACCATTCATTATTTTTCCAGTTTTGACCTTTTCCACTCCTGCAATGTATATTTTGAGGTAAAAATGTTTTAATACCCCTTAAAATTAAATATAAATGCCCATAAATTATATATGAAATCCCCTAAGATCTGGGTGGCACTAGACTGATCAAAACATGTGGCCTTTTTCCTCAGGGTAACATCTTTTTCAAGTACTTTCTAGTTCCACCCCTGTTATGGATGTTTTCCTTTGTTTAAAAGAAATCCTTTAACTCACACCCATTATAGCCACCTCTCCAATGAGATTTATTAAAGGAAAATTAGTTCCATCATGTGTATCCACCCAACCGCTGGGTGAAGCCATGATCCACCTATAAAGACGTTCATGATTTTCCAATCCCATAACTCCAAGATCTCAACTATTTATCACACTATAATTATTTCCTCCTTCTTCGTGACTGGTTTATTCATTCTCATTTGTGAATTTGGAGTCCCTCTTCATGAGGCAAGTGGTGCGCCTGTGCTAGATCTTTTCTTCTCACTCATTTAGTCCTCGGAGTTCCTCCCCTACAAGTCGTGCACCCCTAGTTCATGGCGTGTAGAGAAAAACTTCGATACTTGATCATCCATGTAGGTTTTTTCCTTTTTCTATCATTACTGTGTATCATGTATGGTGGGTATGATAATTATTCCTTCTATTATGGATGAAAACAAACCATTACAAAGATAATAAACATAATTTTAATGAATAAAGGGGTGACTTTGATGATGATTTTGTAAACTTGCTTATATGTTGTGAATTGTATGGGATTATGTCTACTGAAAATCATGGTCGTTGGTGGTCCTTCCTTGTGCACTAATGAACCCCAGTCTTCTGTAATGATGGAATGACTGTAACGTGGAAATTGGTTAATCACGTAAACTCGGTTGATTAAATGGATGTCCAGTGAAAAAGAATCCTTGTGTGATCACCCCGATTAAACAATCTATAAGGAAGAACTCAATGAATGGTTTGATAGAATATGGAATCTCCCTTCCTCTATCTTGGTAATATGTGAAATAATTCTACTTGATTCTTGTGGAGTGGCATGGATGGGGATAGGATCCCCTACTATTGTGCATTCATTGGTTTGTGGATCTAAAGTCATCTGGGGTCGTATCATGGGGCTTGGATTGGTTCAATTACTTTTAGGGATATCACAGATCCTATTGGTTATTATTATATACAAGATAACCATGTGTGAATGCTTAAATTGATGCATGATTGTTTTTCCTTCCTTGGCTTGTGGTTATGCTTGTTCGTTTCCTGGTAGTGACAAATTATTTAAATAGAGTCACATGAATATGAAAACAAGAATGGGTTTAATGGGGAACTGTTTTCCGGGAATTCGTTGTGACTGGGTAGTGGCTGTTGTAATTCTATGAATGAATAACAATTAGTGTGTTTGTGTATAAGCTGGTTTGGAACACCTATGTGGGGATGAGTTCTTGTTTACCTATATGTATACTTTAGTTCTTATGTTTCGTATTATAAACCCACCCAATTTTAGCACTTCATTATGAACAACCCCATTTTGTGGGGGAGGGTGTTTTTCCCTACACTCCTTTGAGTGGCCGGTTATTAGCTCCTTTCCTTATCCCTTTCCTAAATATCCCAAGACTATTCAGGCCGACAGTGATGGCCTGAGGTCCATTATAGCCCAAGATTGTTAGGGTAGGGAACTTCGTGGTGGTTGGCCCAGGTATGTATAGGAAGGTTGTTTCCGAAGTGTCTTTGGGATGAGGGCTAGGTGTCTTCGGGCATGGTAGCAGTTGTTGGGGCCCAGGTGTCATCAGGTGTGGCGATAGTCATTCTAGCCTAGTTGTCTATGAGTGTGGTTATGTGTGGTAGTGTCCTAGGTGATTGTGGGAGGGATGTGTGGTTGGGGTAGCCAAGGTTTCTGTGATCGGGGTATGGCAGTGGGACTGTGGTGAGAATGGTATGGGAGGTCTGACACGTAGGATGTATTCAATAACTAGTGGGTAAGTAGCACGAGGTACCCAAACATCGATGTGTTATTAATATTACCTAACTTGACTTGCATTATTTTGGGAGTGTTCCTTAGTGAGGTTTGGGTGACTAGTTCCCTTAATAAGTTCTTTGGTTATCTCCTTTTATCATGGGGAATTAGAATGCCTCCACCACTTGTGCATGAGAGAATTTGGTATTCCCTAATAAGTATACATTTATAATCTCCCTACGTATATAAAACCACTTTCAGCTTTCCAGGAGGACTATGAGGACCATGCCGAAACCTATTATATCAGATGATGGGAACATTAAAATTGCTGCATTTTCAATTTATTTTGGTACTACCCTTTGGAGTTTTCTTGTTCTTTTTAGCACATTATTGGAACATTCATATGGGAATGGATTGTTTTGGCATTACTTTTACATCTATTTTTTGTGTTTTTTTATTTACTGTCTTATCTCCAGATCCTACAAAATAAAAAGGGTAATGCCTTCTATATTACATGTGATTAAATACCCTTGGTTCTAGTTGCCACTCCGGGGATATTGAATGCAGGTCTCAGAGCTTATTAACTCTCCTTCATCTTGAGGAAGGAAGGGTATGGCAATCTATTGTCCCTACCCTCATCTTGGTGAAGGTTGTTCATGACATTATATGTGATCATGTAAATCTATTATGTCATCATACCATTATCATATGATCAATTATGATATTAAAAGTATATTGGTTATGTTGACAATTAATAAATGTTTGACCACACACTTCATATGTTTTCCATTTTCCTAGTTTATGAAAAATTACGTGATTCTAATTTTGTGTAGAAATGTTTCATGTGGGGTGAATTTTTTTGGGAGATATTGATAACATAATTTGGATTAAGAACAATTGAATATTTTAGAAAAAATGGCCATTTAATGGATTGGTATTGTTGTGTATGAATTTTACAAAATTCGACAAAACAATAAACCTAAATGTTCATTGTGTGTGTATGTGAACATTTATACAATTTTGATATCCATAAAAAACTATAAACAAGTTCTTGAAAATATGGAGAAATTGTGAATATTAAATTTTATAGATGAATGTAGACTAATATAACTAACTCAATATACTGGGAGGATCCATAAAAGAGTGTACCTACATCAAGTATCAGCTTTGGATCTAAGCTGTGTAGGGTAAGGAAATTTTACAATCCATCTATATAATGTTTCACAATGATTGAGGGTATAATACACATCTAGGAGAATGGTAATAGTGCATACTGTTGTCATAATACCATGAAAAAAGGTATGATGTTCATTGTTTACTAGAAATGCATGAGTGATAATAACCAGGAGAATAATTGGTTTATGATCCAAAATGATTTTAGATTTGCAATCTTGAACGCTAAAACATCTGCCCAATTTTATGTTGATGTGATATCAGTAAAGGATAACCTAGGGGGTCATAAAGGAAATTAGTTGAAATGTGATGTTTGGGATTGTTGTGCAGAATTGTTGCAATGACGAGGGAGGGTTTTAGTGGGTCCATGAATAGGGTCAATATAAATAATTTTTCATCTTACATGATTCATATTAAAGGATGAAAATAAATATCAATAGCTCACATTGCCATACTAGGGGGTATAATAGACTAGGATTGATAGATAGTCTTTATTGTAGTGTAGTATATGTGTTTGGTTTTGTAAATTTTCTTATCATGTGGTAGATAGTTGGGTGGATTTTTTTATACTCTATTGGTTTTATTTGGAACACATTAAAATAGTAACTTTTTATTATAGAATAATATTTAATTCAATAATAGAATACTAGAGTGAAGAGAGTATTGGGTTTTGGTAGGATCATTTTTTTGGTTAGGTGTTGTAAACTCAATATATTATGTCTATAGATGTTAAAATTAGGAAGATGAATAGAGAAGGAAAAAATTCACTAGATTCTGATGGTCAAAATTAGGCACAACAGACACTATTAAGTGGATGATGTTTAGAAAAAATGGTTGATCAATGGAAACATAGTGAATATAATATAACATTAGAATATACGTGTGAAAATATAGACAGTTTATCATCCAATCCCAAGAACTTAGTGTTCAGTCATGCTCTAGTGAAAGATGTGATGTAGATGGAAGGGGAAGCTTTGAGCTATATCATGGAGTTTCATAGGGGTTAATGGAATGTGTGGAAGTTATGTGTCATGTGAAGACAATAGTAATGATATTTATAATACTTTTCCTTATGGTTTAGTAAAAATGGAAATGTACCATTGACAAAATATGTGGATTGAAAATGGAGATGTTATTAATTAATTATGTGTTTGCTAACAATAGAGAATATTCTATAGGGAAAATTATGGGTCAATTTACAAATTTGTGTCCATCATGAATGTTATTTGTAAATTGAACCAAATTAATTAATGTGATCCTCTATATGAATTGGTGTTTGAACATGTTTGAAAGAAGACTAACAAAGAAATTGTAACAAAAAAAGTATTATCGATCCAACACCCATGTGTAATAGGGGTTAGTTCTAAAGTTAATTATCTTTTTCTTAACATTTGATTGTATTCTTGAATAAACCACAATATAAAATAGTTCAATCATTGGGTTCACATCCCCTCACACTATAATATTCATGTTGAGAATACTAGTTGTATGTTTTTTAGGATAATGGACGTGTTGTTATCATCCCTGGATCTAGGTAGGATATGGGTTTATCAATGTAAATTGAATGAGTTTATGTTCTATGTAATTAAATATGAAAATTATTCATATGGATGTAGGACTCATTATATGAACCCTGAAATCCACTATCTCCATTAATTTGTATACAATTTTCATTGCATGTTATTTTTTTTAGTAGTAACCTAGATATAAGTTGTTGAATAATGACCAGGTGAGATAGGTGGAACTAGAGGGGATGTGAATCAATGTGGTGGTTGAGGTGTATTCTCTTGTTGAAATTGATACCATGGCCTTAGGGGTTTGTTTGATCATTAAATTCTATATGGATATATTCTTCACATTTTATAATCTAATAATAATATTTTGTGAAAAAAATTAGTGATATGAAATTGGTTGACTACCAATAAGTTGTATCAGAGCTTGGTTTTAAGGAATATGGTGAGTATTCTATAAAGGACATAGAGGGATGTCACAATTAAGATAACAGTGGTATCATCCATTTCATGAAATGTAAAAAATACCCTAGAGAAGTGTGTGTCCTGAGGCATGTTCAATTAATGAAAATGGATTGGAGGGTTTTTAATTAGAAGACTGGGTTCCCCCAAGTGAAGTTGTGATATATGTTTCCATAAGTATGTTTCTAGTTGTTATGGGGATGGTACATGTGGTGTTGTTGTGATATCAAAATTTCCCAATAATAGTTTTTTTCTAGCATCATGTTTCATTTTTAAATGTGTAATTAAAAACATAGTGGAAGAATACTATGTAATTACTTGAATAATATAGTTTCTAATGTTCTCTATAATCAATGGAAGTAAAATATACTTTCAAATAAAACATTTCACTGCTATGGTCTGGTTTTTTTATTCAGTGGTGTAAGCTACAGATATTAGTGGATATCTCTGCTTTTACTACTTGTGAATTTTTAGGTTCTATGTGATAGTGAGTCATCTAGAACTTAGTTTTTAATAATGTAGGGGAAAAAATAAAAAACACAGTGAAAAGTCAAATATTTATATATTTATTTGAAATGAAACATTTTCATTAATGGTGGTTTCAGTAGTGAAGTAAAATTCATGTTCAAGTTAACAATAATCATATATTGCTACTATTTTTCATGTAAAATTGTGGAATGAAAGGTGACATTGAAATTGGAGTAATAGAGACCATATTGACTATTCCTATATGTTGTTATTTTCTAATGTTCCAAAAATATTTTTATCTATGGTTGGTGGTTATCTCAGATACATAGGGTATTCCAGTCCACATGAATTAGTCCTATTAACTGTAGGTTTTAAGAAACCAATATCAATGAGGGGAAATTACTATATTTCAAGATAATAATGGATGTGAGGATTAAATCCATTATAAGAAGGATTTAGTTTGTTTTAGTCCGGTTATATTTAAATATAACTTAGATAATCAACCAGAGAAAAAATATAAGGTTCATTGGATATATTGATATTTTCTTGCTGGGGTATTAACGATGATAGAAGTGTGTGGAAATATTTTCTATCTCCAAAAAAAGATATTTTGATGGATACTAACAAGTTTGGGAATTACTATTATGGATAATGATAAATACATCATGGTTTTTTGGAAAACAGGTAAATGATAATGGAATATGAAATCCATGTTATCTAGAAGGAACATGAATTGGAGTTTTCAAAAGTGGTGATGGGTTGTAACAATCTATAATTTGATTAACTTAATAGATTCATTGTACTTAAATGAACATTTTTTTGAGATGTTCCAAGATGGAGTGTAGTGAAAAACATTATAGTTAAATAGATGATTGTTTATAGATGACTACAGGGTTCTGGAAAATATACTAATATTTAGTAACTATAGTTTTAAGAAGATGAACCAAGAACACAAATAGGAGTTCATAACAATTTGAGAAGGATAAAAATCATGTAGTGGATATATAAAGAATTTATTCTATCTAATGTATGTTTAATGATACTATCTGGTAGTGGGATCTAAAAATATATGAAGGATTCTTGAATTTGGTATATGTATGTGGTTTATCTTGAGTATGAGGGATATTTCAATTATGTTTGGTGTCAAAACATCTATAGATACACTAATTTCTAGTGATATGATGTATGATAATCTCTTCTATGGAGATTCATTAGTGATATTTACCACATCCCTTCCAAATCCAGAAGTATGATAAACGAATAATTTGGTGTATTTTATCATGAAAAGGGAGGAAATGAATCGTTTGGTGGATTCCACCAATCAAAAATGATTATTAGAAGACATTTACATCAATTGGAGATCCTATGCAATTGATAGGGGATAATAAAAGGATCATAATCCATTCTATAATATAGTGGGAGAAAATAACTATTCATGTATTGGTTACATTGATGGATATTTTTATGTGAATTCATCATTTGATGATATCTTACATTTCGTAAGAATAATGGTTTTACTTTGATATTTGTTCTAGTTTTACTGGAGCTTGATGTAACATGAACATATCATATATTAAAAATAATAGTTCAAGAGTGTTTAGAAATTTAGGACTGTAAAAGGAGTGGATAATTTGACATGTTACATGAAAAAATTAGTTTATGGTACTTAAATTTGATTAAAACAAATTACAGTTCTATTTTCTAGGAGGGATTCAATGAAGGCACTCATAGTTTGTTTAATTTTATGAAAATTATATAAATTATTGTTTGTATGTTTCGGGTGGTATTTCATTTGAGGAACATTGAATATTAGAAGATGATGGAGGATACGTATTGAATATTATGATATATTATCGAAATATAAAAAGGGGAACATTTTGTGAACCAACGAAAATAAACTTTTATTGGGATATTTTTGGGAACCATCTATGATAAATTTTCTCAATTGATATATTATTTCGTTTTTGTGATAAAAGTTTTCTCCAAATTTATTTTATATATTCAATAATATGTATTTAGTTATTAGACATATAAATATAGATAAATATATAAACTCTTCAATAGGAATAGTCCATGAAAAAGTTTGTGGAGGACGTAGTTGAGAGAAAAATATTCAACGGATGTGGATGGGTGGTGGAAACATAGTTGACATAGAATCATAGTGGAGTCTTAGTGTGGGAATGAATGTTTGTGTCATTTGAATGAATGAAATTTGTTTTGAGTAATTTTTCAATATAATATGATATTTTGATATATGTAGGAGGTTCCTGATATTATAACGAGTTGCTAAGGTGGTTATATAATGTTCATAAATATGGGATTCTTTGAACTCATTATTGATTGTATATAGACTACATTACCTATCTATCAATGAAAAAGGAAATGTTTCATTGATTCCCTCTTTTAGATCATAATTTGTTTAGTTCATTATTTACAAGGAGTGAATAGTCGAAATAGTTCATGGTGAAGGGAAATATATATTTCATTCTTCAACAGTGGGTATACAATTCAAGTTGGATAGTAATGGTACCTAATGATAGACTAGGAACCTGCAAATCATGTGGGGTTTGACCCCATTTTAAGTAATACTACTATAAATAATATAAGAAATCTTTGATTATTGATTCATCAACCATGTGTTAGAGGAATGAATAATGATGTTCAATGGTTTGGGTCCATACAATAGAACAAAAAACATGATGGAGAAACAATAGATGATGGATTTGCTAGAGGGACCATATCCCGTCACTTGTGGGTCTTTATGGGGAGAGAAGTATCATTGGGTATTTTTAATAATAATGAATTGGTATATCTTATTAGATAATCTAGGAGGATATGGTTTTATCCTTGAAACTTATATGATTTTCTGAACTAATGAAAGAATGATTTGTAATTATTCTATGGATATATGGAAATTTTTAAATACCATATAATTCATTGTTTCCTTGTGGTTTCATGTCATTATCATGTCACTTTAATATTTTATTTTCATTATTCATAAATGAAGGTCTTAAATTCAAAACCTACAATGGATCTTGAACATTATGTAGAGAGGGTCATGTGGATACTAGGAAGGATAACCTTCCTAGTTCTGGATATTGAGGCCATAGGGGATCATCCCATCATTAATTTCATTAGAGCTTTTTTCTTCCCAATATACCACATGATTGTAATTTTTTTATTGAGTATTAATATATTCCAGGCAAATACACTAATTTCCTATAACTGCCTATGATTTTAGTAACAAATTTTCCTTTACTGAATACTGTTTGAGTAACTTGTCCTATATTAAGAATTGAATTAATATTGAAAAAAGACATTACATTAATAAAATAATAAAATATGACTGCTATATATCCATGTAAATTTCTGATATAACTAGAAGAAACCACTTTATAAAAACTATGTAAAAACAATATATAAATTTATAATAAATTTTTTTATTTTTTTATACAATATACATATTTCCTAAAAAAATTATATGTTTTCCAAACAAATATTAAAATTGTTTTCTTTTTCAATTTTAAAAAATGAATTAAAAAAATGTTTCACATTTTTTTATCATATGTATAAATGTAAGAAATGGGATTAATTTCATGTATAGTTATAAAATTATGTTACCATGGTAAATATTAGTTACTCTGGTAAATTTTTAGGTTTTAAAGAATAATCCATTTATGTATATTATATACTTTAAAAATTATATTGTTTTTTAAATTATGACACTAATATTATTTTTAAATATATATAAATATAAACTGATACTCATTTAATTGGTAAAAATGTAAAATATTTCTTATAAAACCTAATGGTTAAAATGATACTTTTTCTACAAAATCATTTGATAAATAATTATATTTTTGTTATTTAAATAGAATTATATCCTTAAATTTGATTAAATAGTGATAAATTTTATATTCATCAAGTGTAATTTTTTTACCGATGGATATATTATAATTTTATTCATAATATAATAACAATGATAAATATTTTATCTAGATTAATTACTTTTAAAATGGGTCATCTAATGTTGCAAAATTTTTACTAAATCCATTTGACGCTTTGGCCTTACATAGTACCATTTTTATGTGTTACAGATAAAACTACCTGTGTTGCCAATATTTACCTTCTGAAATCACCTAAATATAGAGTAATTTCTTTCATACCACATACCTAATATTCTTTTCCATATATTTGTCCCCATGTTTCACCTATAAAAGGTGTTAACTTCCACCATTCTTGTGACCTTCCCCTAGTTAAAAATTCTGATTAAAATATACACAATTTATTATTTCACATTCCCTATACATGTTTCGTATCCAATATTTCCATGAATTGTTTCCAAGGCATTCATTAATAAAAGATACTTCTAGATAAGTATTGAATTCTATATATAAGTGTTACATACCCTTTAACTCCATTTATTTATACTTCCCATCCACCCACATCCAAAAAAAATCTAACCATATTTATATAATGAAATCAATAAAAATATTTCACTAAAAATATATTATATTGATTTTATAACCATTTTCTAATCCTTTATCATTCAATAAAAAATGAAAATGTTTCCCATGTGTTTGTGCGGACTACCACCACCGTTAATGACACATTTATTTTTTCATTACCAATATTCAAGGGTGGTTATTGAAATGGGTTTAGGGATTAAATTTTTTTATTTCAGGATATATATTTTTATATATAAATTATATATTCAATAATTAATATTCGTAATAAACTTTTATTGTAAAATTAACTCCTAAATGATATAACTAGATAAATATCAGTTTATTAGTAAGTGAATACATTATTTCATTACACTTATTCTTATAAATCATCATTATATAGATTCATATCCTTTATAAATTTTAAATAATTTGATTATAATTTTTTTGATAGTGATGTTATAATGAAATATTCACTCCCATATCCATACTCAATCAAAGAATATTTCATATTCTTGTGGGGTCGATTTAACAAAGAACGTTAAAATTGATATAAATTTTTATCATGTATGGAATTGGAATCATAATATTGGATTTTAATAAAATAAATAATGACTTTTATATTTAAATTTTAATATAATTAAATAATTAATTAGTTATGATACCACTTCATATTTGATAAAACCCATCAAAATATACTCTTATAATAATTTTTTCTATAAAAAATATTACTAAATATGTCATTGGATGAAACTATATCGTTATAAAATATTGAAAAAAATAAATTTATGTACATTGTATTATCCATTAATGACTAAATATGGGTGAATAATTAATAACAACAAATCTAATTGTAAAAATAATCCAAAATGATCATGATTACTCACACTCGATATTGAAAATTTATAATAAATAACTTATATATATTCCACAAATTATTATAAATGTTGTTTATAAAAATCTATGTCTTTTAAAATGGCTGTGAAATAGTGAAATATGATAGAAATGTTTTTTATTCAATATTTTATTGTGAAATAAACTGAGCATGAATTCAAGGTATGGGGTTCATCAACTCAATATTTTATTCATTAGGTTATTCCATTTCATACATTAATTAAATACTCATGTTTTAATTCATACTACAATTCAACAGTTTTTTTATTTCATTTTTTTATGCATCGAAGTTACTTCCCATAATCAATAAAAACTTCATCAATAAATTTTTTTGAATTAAAATTATAGCATTGATATAATTAAAACTCATTCTTACCGTATAATATTTTCATTCAAGACCATGTTTCTCCTGTCAAAATAGTTTTCTTCAATGGATTCTAAATATTTTTTTCATTTATATTCCTCATAAATTAATTGATATTTTTTATGAAATTAATAAGTTTCAACATTTATTTGATGTATTAATTTAATTAAAATGTCCAAAAAATCCTAACAAAATAAGTTCTATTCATTATTTTCAAAAATTGAATTTATTAGATTTAATTTTTTAATTCATGGATTATTTATTTGGAAATATTTTTCAGGAATATTTATAAGTCTTATTGTTCCCCCACCGAATTCTTTTGAAAGTAATTTTAACAACATTTTTACTTAACAATGATTAAATAGATTTTTGAAAATATTTTTATTTTCAAATATATTTTTCCTTCAATGTATACATCTCTTGAATTGATGTTTTTATAATCCAGTTTATTTTTTTATGATATAAATATTTCATGAAAATAAAATTTTTTATACCTTATGATATATTAATCTCATGATACGTGGTTTTTATGAAATGTTTATGAAACTCCTTATATTGTAATGGTTATTTAGGATATGATTATTTTTTATTTTAAGTAGAACATAAATATATGTATAAGTATAGGTCAAGTCATATAATTCCATCCAATTCATTGGTTAATGTTTATATATAATTAGACAGTTATACATAGACCTGATGATTTTCATCACATAGTGTTGTATATAATGGGTTTGAAAAAACAATTTTGTGGATAATATGAGTTTTCTTACATAGTCATTGGAATAATGGGTTTTCATACAAATGATTTACTATTCTAATGGTTGGTTTACATTCACAATTTTTTATCAAGTTGTGTTATATTTTCAAGATGCATTTAATTTACATGAAAAGAAAATTTTTGATAATTACTAAATGGTTTTGTATTTTTACTGAATATTAATTCATTATCACATGTTTTTATGATTATTGAGAGGTATTTTGAGATATTTCATAAAACTCATAATTCCATAATGATCAATTTATTATATTTTTTTTGTGATAAAAGTTTTTATTATTATCATATCTGATATAATTATATTTTAATAAGATAATTATCCACAACCTCATGTTCTCCTTCATGGGACTAATTTGGGAAAGCCCATATGTGTGATTCTTATTCCCATGTTATGTTGATGATTATTTCATGTTATATATATAGGTAAGGTCCTAATGGATTGTGATTGGGGACAAAAGTTTACAAGTTATATGATATTAGATGTTTATATATCTAATCTCCAAGATAGCAGGTAATTCATTACAGGGGGTTTTAAGTGTATTTGTGAGATATATTTTTTAAATCAAGATATTAATATACTAGTTAACATATTTTTAGTTTTGTCACTTTATTTCTAATCCGAAGTAATATGGTGTTGGGTATACCATGTTTGGGAATTGAAGTGCAATAAAATATCATTATAGACAAACATATCTACTCAATTTTCCTATATAAATAATATAAATCACATTCCACTTTGTTAATATAAAAAATATAATGAATTTTTCATATATAAGACATCAAAATACAATATCTCCATATTCAAATACATCCAAATATTTACATGATTTCATAATAGGAAATATTAATATGTATGACATATTTAATGAAATGATAACAAGACATAACTCATGTTTTTTGATTATCTTCAATCTATATATTCTCTTCAGTGGATAAAAAACAACATAGTTTATAGTCAAGCATAATAAACTCAATCAAAAAAAGAAGTTAGATAAAAAATTCCTCTATCGATAATATAAAAATATAAATGCTTTTAAATAATAGGAAACATATGGGAACAACCTAAGGAGTAAGTACCTATCATAAATAATTAACATAAATAAATATTTAGTTCATGATCCTATTACCTTTAATTTTCTATTGATTTACAAACACTATTATTATTGATTTTAATACAATAATATAAGTAATTAAATTAGTAGGAAAGTAATGGGTAAAAAAATTACATTATAGGTGAATATACCAAATAAGGTATAAGAATTTATTTTTCACTTAATAATATATATATAAATGAATAAAGATATGACTTTTTGTAGTGGGTAAAAAACAAAAATGAATTTTGAAAACCCATTTAAAAGTTGGAAAAAGTTAACAAAAAGAAATTTGTAGAATGGAATTTTTTTAAAAAATAAATTTTATGGATTAAAATCATATCCATACCCAAAAAATTATTAAATAAATACATGTTATTATATAAATATTGGTAGATTATAGATATATTGGAAAAGAATAGTTTTACAGTCCAAAACATCCCCCCCCCACTTCTCTTACCCAATTAATACCTCACCACCAAGGAAATATATTCATCAAAGTATATGAATACATAATTGACTTATAAATCATCTAAGTTATAAGTGAATGTGATGGTCTTAATTTTTAAAATATTAAAAATTCATAATAAATTCTGTTTAATTCAATTTACTATGACCTTATAATATAAGTTCATAAAAACATTCAAATTAAAATAGTGTTTCAAATACATTTTCACCCGTGGAAAAAGATAGATACCAAAATATAAATTAACCAACTACAATTTCTATATAACTAATAAAAAATAACATTTAAAAACTCTTATATGAGGGATATATTTTATGGGACAGAATTAACACCCAAGAAAAGATGATTGTGCTTCACATTTATTAAAAACAATGAGTGAAAATGTACATGAAAAATAAAAAACCGTACATGAATCATATATCTCAGTTTAACCAATTGAAATGATAATATTAAGGATAAAACATAGTTCTTTAAAAACCCATTGAAAAAGGATAAATTTTAATAACCATTCTTATTTATTCTTATAAAGCTTATATTTTATTATTTGTTTGGGAAAAATGTGTCATTCATATTTTACGAATAGTCTAAAGACCAAATATATGGTTGATATAATCTAATATAAATAGCCCTAATATATATCCATTACAATGATCAAAACAGTGTAACCCATTGAAAATTATAAGGAACATATCTACCATTAAAAAATATTCCTTAAATTAAGAATCCCACTTACAAACTAACCATAATCAATGAATTGATAACCCTATAGAATGACCTAGTATGAATAATCTAAAAAATAATCTGATATAATCCTCTTAAAAATCCATAATTATTTATAATATTTTCATCATGTAATTTTTCAAGAAAAACATTGAATCTATAGAAAATTCCATAACTCAATCAATTCAAAAAAACACAATGATAAACAAATTGATATAAAACAACAATATACTTACTTAACAGGAATAATATATTCCATAAATTCAACATGCATGTGATACCTCTCTGATATTTTATATGAATAGATATGGATATGGAATTATATATGGTAACTATCTCCTTCCATAAACAAATCCTAGAGTATGGATGATCCAAAAAATATATATGATATATTACTACCACATGATTTTCATTGTAAGAAATTCAATGAAAATAATATGATATAAATGGTCATTGTTTTTTATCTGATTACATTTAGATAACTATTACTGGAAATATATTATTATTAAATTTTTTCTTTAAATAAAATGCATGAGTGATTAATAATAGTTGAGGGTTGTAAATGGGTTGTAATACTACCTACATAAATCATATGTCTCACAACATTTGAGTTATTTAATGAATAACGTGGGAGTGTAACAAGAGACTATAGAAGGAGGAAAAAACCATCATGATGATGGTGGTTGAGCCCCTTAAATCATCCAATAATTTCAAAGGTCTCTTATTTTTCCCCTTTGTTTCATGAGGCAATATAATATCTAAGGTTCTCGAACAACCTCACCTAAGAATTGATCAATTAATCATCGACCAATAGATAAATAATAGAGAGGAATTTTCATTTAGCAGAGTCTTTTCTATATTTATAAAGTGCATTTTACCTATGGAGGGAAACAACATTAGTTTATTGTAAACATCACTAATAATGTTCCACATTTACAATAGTGTGGTTTTTTTCTTACGTCATAATCCTTGTAACATGTTTTTTAATTATTTATTGGTGTTCAGAATGTGTTGTTTCAACCTTTGAAATCCAAAATTTGTTCAAAAAAATTTGTTTTTAAAATATACAAATCATGTAATAAAATTAAGAGTTCATGTTATTGTAAAAACATGACATTGCGGAATATTTACAGATAATTTTGTATCATAAAGGTCATTGGATTTAATGTTACATTGTCCAAGTTATAAGAATGAATGGATTAATTCTATATATATGTCATCTATTAATGTTTAAAATGGTATAAGTTATATATTAATATTATATGTGTCATTAATTGTTTCATTTAATCATTTTCATATTGATACAAATTTAATCCATTATAATTTTTATTCACCCACTCACCATAGGTTCGTCACTACACCACAATTTAATTTACTGTGTGACAATAAAATATTAATCCTATGTAGGAACATTTATTAGCAGTTTTAAAATATTTTATTCATTAAATTACTTGTTTAATCCCACATATACCATTATCATAAGCTCTAATTACTTGTATCATGTGATATTAGAGGGATTTATTCTTAATTAAGCCACAATTTACATTTTTGTAACATTATCCAATTCTATTTTTAATATTATGTAAACTATATTCATTGATCTAATCATAGGAAAATATTGTTTTAATTATACATGGGCCATATCATATGACAACTATATGATATTAATATTCCATATTTCTATGCAAGGCCTTATATCATAAATAACACACCAACGCCTCAATATTTAATCCTAAACAAGCACCTTCAAATATATATTCCTTATGATATCCATTTTATGAATTGGTTTTTGTGATTTATATTACTAAATAAAGTTATTAAATACATTATAGATGCAACTTTTTTTATAAAAATGAACATTTAATTGAATTGTATAAATTAAAACATTTAATAAATTATATGAAAAGGTATTTTTATATTCATATTACTTTATAAAAGTGTCTAAAAATTTATTACTTATAATTTTTTAACAATTAAATAACTAAATTTTTATTTAATATTTAATAAATAAATATAGAAAAATATTGAGTTTTATTATTGAAATACATATTCTAATTATATTGAAAGACTTATAAATTTGATATAAATTGATTATGAGTAAATTATAGTAGTAACATATAAATGATTTATATATTATAAAATGTTTAAATTTTATAATATATTATCATTAATATTTTTAATAGTTAATAATTTGATAATTTGTAATTATTAAATTAGCGGCCTTATATGGGAAATTTTTTATAGCGCATTAAAATGAGTATTAATTGTTTATTTTACAAATTTATAAATAATTAAAAATATGCGATATTTTAATTTTGTATATTTTTATAGAATAATATTGAAAATATAAAAAAAAATTAATGACATTTCATATATTTAATGTAAATTGTATATAATGATTAATACAAAGGAGTTCTTATTTACAATAAGTATAAAGTGTTTATATTTATTAATTTTGAAATGACATAAATTTTAGCTAAATTATTAAGTGTTTATTTTTAACAAAAATTATGAACTATTCACAAATAGATTATCTCATGTTTTCATACCTTAAGTGTCCATTTATTTAATATTATTGATTATGTATAGATAATTTTGTAACATAAAAATATAGATATTTCCATTTTTTAAAATTGATAAACTTTTTACAATTATTCATACATGCATTTATAGAGTTATGCAAGGTTTGAGTAATTATTTAGTTTTCTAACACCATGAATTTGGATTGAAATCAATCATGAAAAATAATTTTTATGTTAATTTTGATTCATAAAAAAAAGGAAATAGTTCCATACACCTTATTCTTGTGAGGCATAAAATTATACATCTGATTAATTTTGACATGTATAAATATAATTGGTTATTAATTTGGGATAATAATAGAAGATATGTGTTTTTTACAGAGTTACAGATCAATATGATTTGAACATTTTGGTTCATTTTAGGGAATTTTATTCTAATATAAATTATTATATCAATAATTAAATGTAATGGGAATACCCAAGATAGTACAATGATATTAAAACCATATAAATAATACTTCGTGTAAGATTACTTGTGAGGAAGGAACATGTCATGTCCACGATCAATGAATAGTGTAGGTTTTTGCAAATACGGTGTATATGGATTATCATGTGTAAGGAATTATAGAAATTTATTAAACTTATATTTAGAAAATAAAATCACAATATGATATTAATGTCACAGATAATATTAAAACCCAAATAGTTAGGATACTAGATGAATGATGTATAGTTTTCCCATATAATGGATTAGACAAAAAGTTTTTCACTCATCTATCCAATAGTAAAACATTATATGATTGGGAATATTCCCTACATGTATAAATAATAATTTTGTTAATTCCAAAGATGGATCATTTATATGTGATATATAGATATTTATCTATTAGTGGATATGATGTTTTTAAAATAGCACACCATTTTATTGTATGTTTGTTTAGAAAAAGAAATATCAAATTTATATATATAATGATACTTATATATTACTAAAATCAATTTTAGATAAATATCATCATCATAATCCATCTTAACTTTGAGATTAATAATTAAAAATGAAATACATAATTTAAGAAAATATTTATTTTGATAACATAAGAACTGTTTTCACACACACTATATTTATTATATTAATGAAAAAACCACCCTAAATAAATAAAATTTTCAAGTTCCTTAATAGGTGAATCTAGATACATATGAGATTCATAGAAAACAAAAAAGGTTAACTTAATACATAATTTGCTATAAAATTCATTATATTATCATTGGTGGAAACATTTTAACAATCAGAATGAGTTTAAAAAATGATTACACAATTTTACCAATCTTATGAGGAAGTATGAAAAAGGAAATGAAATGTACAAGGGTCATGTTATTTCATGGGGGAATGAGATGTCCTTGATTTAGTTTGGAATCGATAGTAAAATTTGGCGAAAGATAATACTATAAAAAGATGATTAATGAATAGAATGTCCAATAATGTTTTTTTATTATCCAATCCAGGCTATAAAAACATAAATTTATTATGAAGTTAAAATAATGATTTAAAATGTTATAATTATCTATAATACCACTAAGGGTTTAAAAACATCATGTATTTTCCATGATATTTATTTATGTTTTATTAATTTATTCTTCGGTATTAATGAGTATTTAATACCAAATATATATGATAAAATTTTGTTTGGTCTACAAGAGTTGAAAATCAATGAAAAAAATTAATATAGATTTTATTATATGTTCAATTGATTATTTAAAGGGATTCTAAATCATAGTATTAATGTAATAGAATATATCATGTTTATAATGATCTAATCAAAGGACGTTTATATTAATCTATATTGCATATTTGATAAGGGGAGTTTTTTTGTTACAATGATGTTATTATAAAAAATACTAGAGTATGGAATTAATAAACATGGTTTATGATTCCTAAAATTATATAGCGTGTTTTTACAATTTTTTATGCTAAAAATATTTATCCATGATAAAATTTATTATCCAGTATGAAGAATCTAGATTCCACCACCCAGTTGTGATTTTTTTGAATAATAATATAATTTTAATGAAATTTCCCAAAAAAATATAATACCACATATTATACGGATAAAATAGTTTATTTTTAATGTATTTATACTAAATGGATATATTATTTAGTTCGGAGACATGAATAATTTCGTGTATCTTATAAAAATATTTTGAAGAGAATATAGTCTATGAAGCTATTAGTAGAATGTATAGACATAGTGTAGATAAAATTTTAAAAATAATAGATTATAAAAATCAAAATATAAAATAATATATTAAAATAATTGAATTTTTTTTAAAATGGTTATAAGAATTATAATGGAGTTATTTGAAATATCTCTATATAGAAAAACTGATTATTGACATTATAAAGATTATTATTGTGCGGTCAAAGAGATTGAATATATTTATTTTGTTAAATATTTGTAATTTGATCTTAATTCTATCCATTTTTAAACCATATTATCTCATATATATTATTTACTTAGGAGTTTAGTGGGATGATTTAATCAGATAATCAGATAGGTATATTGACAGAATTACATAGATATATAAGGATTTTAACAAAACCATTGAAAGTAAAAAAAACATAAGGTTGATCACATAGTCAATAATATTAGATATATAAGAAAGGAACGATTTCATGGTTTTTATAATTTATTTGAATGAGTTTATGTAAAAAATATTATGTTATACAAAATGAAATATTCAGTTTAAAATTATTTTGTGTTAGATAGAAATGTTTTTGTATATATATATCCGGAAATGAAATTTATGTTTAAAACTAAAATATAATTATGATTATTCAACAAATGGTGATTGTAAAGGGGAATTATTGGATATGAATAATGATTTTGGTTGTTGTGATTAGAATTTATTTATCAATATAATATATACTATTATGAGGAAGAAAACTATATTGCGGATTGGGGTTTATTAAAATTCCCACATAGATGATTTTTATTTTTAGAAAAAATAAATATTGAATGTTCAGTGACTTTATAACTAGATGACCCACTAAGTATACCTCATGGGAGATCATACATATTTTGTGTATACTAGAGGCCCATAGTTTATAATTTCATTGTCCATAACCAATGGTTGGAATGATACCTAGTTTGAGAAGCATTATACATTTATTCCTTTCTTATGTAAGACTTAAGGATTGCATAATCATGGGTGTATGGGTATATTGTTGATCATTTCATCTATTTTAAAATATCCAAGATTGTATCTATCCTCTAATATTATGAGAATAACATTTACACTCTAGATTAACAAAGACAAAGCATGTGTACAGACATTCCTCAATAATATATATCATGTGATTATCTATTCGAGTGATATGAAGAGAAAATCCATGTAGTGAATGAAATATAATTTATTCATAAAACTAATAAATCTATATTTTAGGAATCATAAATATATATGTGGGATTTTTTAGATTAACACACACCCATTCCAATATCTACTAGGATTAATAGAAAAAGTTATCAAATGAGAATTTATGTTTGTATATGATGTAGTTGGAAAACATAAGTATAATGATATATGTTGTTGACAGTGATAACACCAGTTCTATTTGAAGCTTTCGTATCACTGATTGATATTTATATTCCTCTCTTTTTTTAGTTTATGTATTTAGGAATCCCTATTTATTATCATATCTATATTGGTTTTTGGGGTCACACATTTAGGTTGGATAGACAGGGATTGAGTTTTATATTGATATATTATATAAAAACAATTTAGAGTTAATAGAAAAGGTGATATGTACGGTTCATCAAAATTTATTTCATAATATCTTGTACATGATGATGTTATTGATAACATTCCAAAATTGTTTTGGACGATATAGAAAAGGTTATTTTGATATGGGTTCACAAATTATTTTATATAGTACAATACAATGTGAATTGAAACTATATCAACAAGTATTTTGTTTAATTGAGATATTAAAGGATATATTCTAATAATTGTACATGAATATTATACTTATATAATATTTCATATAAAATTATATGGGTGAAGCATGTTATAATATAAATTTTCCCTACCAAGAGTAAATCATAGAGTATAACTGAGGAATGTCATTTTCTATTATATATCTGAATCATGAACATTGGGTGGATTTCCTTTTAATGGGATTGATATACCAATAAAAAAATTCTAACCATTTTATGATGTCATTTTGATCTATACCACTAATAATATACTATTATTAATTTTTTTATAAAATGAAACAAATGGGTCATTCATAACCACTAATAGTTACCAATAGTTTGGAAACCCCATGTGTAAAATATATGATTCATAACATATGTGTCATTTCTTGGATAACCCATGAGTTTCCCAATAGTCTATTAAAGGAGGTAAACACCCTAGAGATAATGTGGTTTAATAACATAAAAATAATCTTAAATTCTTAAATCTACTTTATTTTATACCAAATTCTATAAATGTCTCTAGCATGATATGGGTAGTCATATAGATTCACCTATGTGTTGGGACATATAGTATAAAAAAAATAATACACCACGGAGGAGGGATTTAATTTTTATTTATATTTTATTATCTTATTAATTAAATTTCTAACTATGGAGTATTGGTAGAAATGGTTTAATATATAAATCATGAACCATTTTTTTATTTACAATAGTGTAGCTTAGAGATTTCATGGAGTGTAGTCTTGGGAATGGGTTTACCATAACTAATATTGAATTTAATAAGTGTCTTTTAAACCATTGAGGGACCAACATAAATAGTAGAGGAGGAAACACTAGATTTATACCGGATTTAATTAATCCATAGGAATATAAAAGCCCAAAATACATGAATAATATTGAGAAAACATAGAATATGGATGGAATGTGATTACCAAAACTTATAAAATATAATTATTAAATATTTTTTAATGAATATTCAAAATAATTTACAATAACACATTCCTGAGGAATATAGCGGTTTATTATATAGGGAAACAAGGATACATAAAAAATGATACATAAAAGATCTATATCATTTCAGGTTCTGTTCATCATATCCAGAACCATTATTTTTTATATCAAAATTAAATCTTTTTTTTTGCAACCAGTGGGAGGGAAACCTAATGAAGGGTGAACATAGATTCCTATTAAATAAAAAATTTATTGATATAATTCAATGACCATTAGTGAGATTTGAATAATTATATGTGTATGATAACATGATTAATACATAAAATAATCATACCAAATTAGTTAAACATTATTAATCATGAGTCATGGAGTATGTTTTTTTCAAAAATATTAAATAATACATAAGGGTTTGAAATAAAAAATAATCAATAATGACATAGGAAAACATATCATAAGAATAAGAAATAAGTTTGTGTCATACACATATCCATAGAGAATCATCTCCACATCATAGAGACCTCAATTCCAGTAGCCTATAGATAGTGTTTTATTTATTACATTATCCAAATATATAAATAATCACATCCCTATGGAAATAATAGTTTAATATTCTTAGTAAACTAGATACAATCATGAGACATTAATTTCATTTTAAAATAAAATTTATAATTTTATTGATAATTACATTATTCCTTCTAGAATATACATTCATATAAATCCTACAAAACATCATGTGTTATTGCGAAATGAAAAAAATAATGGTGAGCACAAATTCTTAGAAAGGGTTTTTTATAACAGAATCTATCATGAATAAATAATAATAGTAAAAATGGAAATGTAAATAATTGATCCAAAATTCAATTTAAATGAATAGACAATGAATAGTCAGAATGTAATGTTAATTAACTAAACACACAATCCCTTGAAATAACAGGTTAAGAATGATCTACATAGAAAGGTAAATAACTGAAAACACGTTCTATTTAATTAATGAACTAAGAATTAAATTCATCCCGATATAATATCACAGTGAGAATCACATGGATATTAATAACGTAATTATTAATTAAGGAAATGCATAATTATGGGGTGTCATTATCTCATGCATCAAGATTACTATCACATTAAAACAATTCTCAATATATTTTAAAATATCGCTAAAAACTATTTAATTTTAGCTTAGTTATTCCCCTCATGATATGAAAAATTAGTCAATGGCTAATAATTTATAATTTCCCCTCATGTATTTCATTTCTAATCCATTCCTCAGATATCGATTGATCAATTTAATTCATAAAAAAAGGTGTCTTATCATCAAATGTCTTTATTGAGTAAAAAATAAATATGAACAAATATTTCCCAAGATAAAAAATGAATTTCCATATTGAATAATGAAAAGAGAAATTATGATCAATTTAAACAATAAACACATCTATGATATATAATGTGGATGTTTGGGAAAAATTTAATCTCTATTGATTATAGGAAAGTGAATAATTTAAAGGGATGTTAATGAATATACAAATGATAAAAGGAAGTTAATGTTAATATTATAATTGGTAAAATTTAATTATAATCCATCCATAGGAATAATTTCAATGGAATCAATGTGACATATACCCATTAAATTAAAAAAATGGTTTTTTATGATCACAAATACCATAAATTTAATATTAAAAATATTCTTGAGGAAAATATAATTTTTTTTGGATAATCACTTCTAAATCATAAATTATTTTGAAATTAATTTTTGAATGAAATCACAATAAAAAAGTCCAAAATATTAAGAAAAAATATTTTATTTAAAAATGTACCATTTAAAATTGAAAAGGATGTTTCAAATAAATTAACTTCATGTTGGTGGGAAATTTTATACTTGTCAAAACAATTAAAATGAATTTTCCTCCTTCATTATAGAAGGTAAGAAAAGTTCATTGTGCAGAATCTAAAAATAATATCCCTTTAAAAGAAATTATTAAACATAAGAAACATGTAAAATATTCTTAATTAAATAATTTTAAAATAGTTAATAACAATTTATTTATTTTTAATAAATCATGGATTTTGAATAAAATATAATTCTGACCAATGACAGAAATGATCTTATATTTTTTGAAGAAAATTATATACCAAAGAGTTGAAAAATGATACTATGAAATTATACTTCCCAGAATAAAAATTTAAAAATAAAAATAAAATATTTTATTTGTAAATGGTAAAATTAAATCCTTCAACTGAAATTCTGTAACAAACAATCTATATTAAAATAATAATATGAGATAAACCCTTATAATGTGTCACGACCTGTCCCTCAGGGCCCTTTCCGTGACTAAACCCATGCCCTCCTTCCATAGGCTACGGGATGGCCACTAGCACTGAAGGGATATTCCCAAAAACTGGGAAGGAATTTCCTTTATAATCTAAAACCACATGTAACCAAGCACACAACAAGATAGGAACACAAGTAAACTGAACTATAAACAGAGTGAGTGTAGTAAGTAAAATGGGCCAAAATAAAAGCCCAATTGGAAAGTACAAGTAAAAATGTGATACAATTTAATTGAAAAAAAGATAAATATACCTACTGGATCATCCTCCAAGGTTTTTACCTAAAGGGTGGGTACAGATCGCCTACTCAGCACTCCTCGTTCGTCCGTCTCCCCCATATACTGACTCATCGTAAGGTACACCTCTAGGTACTGTTCAGTCCTGGTACTCTCGGCCTTAGTCAGCGCTGTCCGTCATCTGCATCCAACACAACAAGGTGTAGGTGTAGCCCATGTAGGGGTGAGTATAACGATACTCAGTAGGGACCCCGAGACCCTCTAGGTCTCACAAAATCCATCAAGGACAAAAAAAAGTATGAAAACAAAAGATAACCTTACTTAGGTATATTCCCAAACCTATACCTAAATTTTCAAGTAATCCATCAAAATCATGAGGAAAAACACAGAGGTATTGACTTAGCTCATAATAGGATTTATTCTAGCGGTAGTATCAAGTAACATCCCCAATCACATCATCGAACACCTCGCCTGCTGAAACGAAATCCTCCTCTATCGAGTACAATGGGCATGCCGCACCACACAGGGGTGCTTCCAACTATCCTTGGATTATTGAGGTCCTCCTTATGTCAAGTATCGTGGGTCTGATACATCACAAAAAGGTGCTCACAACCTTGGGTCTTCCGCGTCACACAGAGGCGCTCCCCTTCAAAGCCTACTGAGGTACTATTCATGTCGAGTACCGAGGGTTTGTCGCGTCACCAATGTGCTCCCTGCCATAGGTCTACTGTGTCACTAAGGTGCTCCCCACTGGGCCTGTCGAGTCACTTTGAGTCGAAACGATCAGAATTCTTCAAGTCTCAGCCAGCCACTAGGTCTCCGCACTATGCTCACTCGTCTACAAGAGGATCTTATCCACAGGCTACTGGTCGATACTCCAACTACCACTATGTCACACGAAGAAGTATCTCAAATTTACTCTACGTCATAGGGCACTCAACGTAACAGACATAGCATTAATTGGATCCCCGGTCTTTGAGTTATTAGCTTTTTAGTCCCGGGGGATCAGTTGGATTCGTGCTCGATCCAACCTGACCATTCCCAATCTCAAACCAAACTCATTGGGGAATAATAAAAGGGACCGACTCTCTCCATGGTTCCCAACACCACTTACGGATCGTCAAACAGATCTCTAGTGCCAACATTATGACCAAAATAAGTAAAAGGGTTTTAGTTGGCCTGGGTCCTGTCTGACAGGGTTAGACAAACCTAGTCTGACCTGACATGGGCCGACCTAGTTCATGTGCCTGCCCCATAGTGCGGCTCAGCCCGACATGCCACGAGGGGCTAAGGAGGGCCGTGGATGGCCGCCAGGGCACAAGGCATGGAGCGGCTCACCTGAAAGTTGTCATGAGGGCACAAGGCTAAGGGCTAGCTCGGAGTTCCGACGGGAAGCATGGTTGGGGTGGCTTAGAGGTCTGGCAGGTGGCACCAGCCGAGGTGTCTCGGAGGGCCGCGTCAAGGGAGGTTCGGCCTGGGCGCGGGGCCAGTTCGGCTGGGATGCCGGAGCACCATGGGGGCCCGAGGTCGGTTTGTCCAGGAGGACAGAGAACCGTGGCGGCATGGGGCTGGTTCGACAGGGAGGTTAGTGAGCCGCGAGGTAGCTTGGCCATGGCGCAGAGACGGGGTGTGTGGTAGGTTCGGCTGGGAGGACAATGCGCCGCTGGGTGGCTCGGCTGGGGCACAGATCCATGGGGTGCGACCGGTTCGCCCGAGAGGGTAGGGCATTGTTGGGGGCTATGCCGGGGTACAGAGTCGGGGGGTGCGGCCAGTTCTGTCGGGAGACTGGAATGTCACTGGGGAAGTGCGGGTGGCAGTGTCGTTGCCTTTGTCACCTTTTTCACCTTCGTTACCTTCAGCAATTTTGAATATTACACCATATAAAAATGATTGAGGGGTCTATCCAAGTTTTTTGGCCCACATCCTCTACTTTTAGAGTGATAGCAAGCAGTTCACAAATAACGAAGCATGAACATGTGTGGAAGATATTCTAAAACATAATTTCCCACATCCCTCGTCAATCTCTATTTCAAAAACCAATAAAATAATTATAAGGGGAGACCATGGGAAGTGATGAACAATAATACCCTACCTCATTTGCTTGATGACGTTGGATCGAGGAAGAAGGTGAAGTCATTGACGTTCATCTCATCTACCACACACCTCCAATCATGGTCTCATGCATCGGTTCGTCGTATTCAAAGATGTTCCTTGTCGATGTTCTTCATGGAGGAAGCGTGATTCATTTGAGAAGCTTTCTCCCAATACCACCCAAATCTAAAGTGGTACCAAAATAATAGATTATCCCGTCTATTATGTTTATTGGGAAAAATTAAAAAAGATTCATTCATTAATTGATGTGTTGGACCAATTTAATGTGGTGTGTTGGCATAATTTAATGTGGAGGAAGATGAAGAGGCTCCTCCTCATTAATGATGAAGTTGAGAAGTTTCTTTTTCATTAAGTTTTCGGGTGGTCCCCGACACTTAAATAAAACTTTGAAGGTTTTGGGCTTAGGGGGTTCCCACCCCATAACCTCTCATAGGAGGTTATGGTTTGGTGGTCCCCAATACCAAATTCCACATGGAGTGGTTACAAAAAATAAAATTAATGTTGTGATTTATTTTATTATATTATTTCCACAAAAAAACCCAAAAATATCTTTCACCCTCAACCAACTATTGTCGAGGTGATTTTTTCTTTAAGAGAATACTGGCGCTGCGAGTTCAACGGTGCCCTCAGATTTCAAATTCGGGAACTGATTCAAATGATATAAAAACTCGCTCGCGTGTTTAATGAACGTACCTGAAAAAATTTCATAAATTCATTCTGGGCACTCCGGGCCTCGAAATCATGCACGGTCAATTCTTGCAAACTCAAATAATTCCCATTTATTTATAAAAAAATTACATGGAAATTCTGGGTCTTTACATTCTCCCTACCTTAGGATTTACCTACCCGTAATCCACAACTAAAACTAAGGGAACAAATGGGGGTACTGAGTATGCATATGAGCCTCCCACTCCCATGTTTTCTCCTTGAGGGTCCCGTACTGCCAGCGATCGTGCACCAGATGTATCCACTGTCCACTAAGGACCCGCTCTTGTCGATCCTCTATAAAAGTCGCCACATCGTCAACATCGAGCTCACCATAGTCGATGATGTGAGAAGGTTCCTGCACATATATCTTCAACTAGGACATGTTGAATATTTCATGCACCCTTTTCAACCGAGGTGGAAGAGCTAAGCGGTATGCCACCTCGCCAACTCTACTAAGGACCTGAAAAGTTCCAATGAATCTCTGAGATAACATGCCACCTCAGCCAAATCACTGTAGAACTCGTCAGGGTGAGACCCGTGGGAAGACGTGGTCTCCATACTCAAAATCCAGAGGTCTCTGTCTTCTGTAGGAATAAGACTTCTACCTACTCTGTGCAGTCTTCATTCACTCTGGGATGATCTACACCTTCTCTGTGGTAGCCCGTACAATCTCATGTACCACGAGTGCGGACTTCCATAGGTCAGTTCAGCACATAGGTGATCTACAGGGTCACCCATACAACACATCAAAAGGTGTCATCCTAATGGTGGATTGATTGCTGTTATTGTATGAAAACTCCACCAAAGTTAAGTGATCCTCCCAGATACAACTAAAGTCGAGGACACAATCTCGCAACATGTCCTCGAGGGTCTAAATTGTCTGTTCTGTCTGGCTATCTGTCTGATGATGGAAGGTGGTGCTCAAACGAATCATCATCCTGAAATCCTCCTACAACCCCTTACATAGATGAGAAATAAAACGTGAATCATGATTGGAGACAATTTTCAAGGTTACTCCATTTAATCACATAATCTCCGGCAAATAGAGGCATCTCAAGTACTCTACAGAACCCTTCTCTTTGATTGGTAGAAAGTGGGCCGACATGGTGAGTCGGTCGATGATCATGCATATAGAGTCATGTCCCTTGGATGTACATGGAAGTCCTATCACAAAGTCCATTGATATCCCATCCAACATCCACTATGGGACCTCTAAAGGATGATCTAAGCCTTCTGGTACCTGATGCTCCACCTTCACCTGCTGACAAGTGAGGCACCGAGAAACAAACTCTGGTACCGCTTTCTTCATTCTCAGCCACCCGTGTTGTCATCGGAGAAGACGGTATATCTTCACCACTACTGTATGTACCACTAGAGGGGATTTGTAGAAATCCCCCAATGCTTCCTCCTAAAGTGAAACTTGTACCATGTAACGTCCTCTGAAAAGGATGACTTGCACCCCACAATCATGAAATAAATCAGGTGCATGTCCTGTAGATATCTGAGCACATCGTGTCTCACAATCAATTTCCCCATGATATGCCTTCTTGACTCGCTAAATAAGTGTGGGAGTGATTGTAAGAGACTGTAGAAAATTTTCCCTATCTCTATTGATAAAGGATATCGATAATGCAGCCAACTGCTCCGTCAGCTCACCTAGAAGATGTATACCAGACCTCCAGCTGAGTGCATCTGCAACAACATTCCCCTTCAAATGAGTATAGACTATCTCAAATTCATATTCCCAGAAGAACTCAAGCTAACGTCTTTGTCTTAGGTTCATGACCTTCTAGGAGAAGATATATATGAGACTCTTGTGATCAGATTACACGGTAAAACACTCTCCCATTAGATAGTGTCTCCACATATTCAAGACGAAGACCACTACTGCTAACTCTTTCTCATTGGTAGTGTAGTTCTTCTCATGTTGTTTTAGTTGTCGAGAGCCATATGTGATCACTGATCTCAATTACATTAGGACACATCCATGTCTGGTCCTTGATTAGTAATAGTAAACTATGTACCCTATTCCCTCCTCTAGAAGCCACAAGATGGGGGCACTAGTCAGCCTCTGTCTTAGCTCTTGAAAACTCTAATGGCATCTCTCTGACCACATGATGGGTTTCCCCTTCCTTGTCAAGGATGATAGTGGTGCTAAAACTCGGGATAAATCTGGCACAAACCTCCGGAAAATATCTACCGAAACCCAAGAAACTCTATACCTCCGCCACATTCCTGGGTGGCTCCCAAGAAAGATCCACCTCAATCTTCACTGGATCTACGACAACTCCAGGTTCAGATATGACATGCCCCAGAAAATGAACCTCTCAGATCTAGAACTAGATCTTTGAGAGCATACCATAAATGTGGTGCTCTCAGAGTGTGTCTAGAACTACCTGCAAATGATAGGCATGCTCCTCTTCAATAGTGTAGTAGATCAGAAGGTCGTCGATGAAGACCACTACAGAGAGATAAATGTATGGATGAAAGATATTGTTCATGAGTCCCATGAACACTGCTAGAGCATTGGTTACACGGAATAGCATAACCCAGAACTCATAATGGCAATACTAACACTTGAAGGTCGTCTTCTACACATACTCGTCTCATACTCTGAGATAATGATAGCCTGATCTGAGGTATATCTTTGAGTACCATCATGCTATCCTTAAATGAGCGAAGAGGTCTTCAATCCTTGGTAGTGGGTACTTATTCTTCACGGTCACCTATTTCATGCATTTATAGTCAACACAAAGCATCATGCTCCTATTCGCCTTCATGGAAAACAAAATCAAGGTTTCCCTAGGAGAAATACTGGGTCAAATGAGTCCCTTCCCCTGCAAGTCCTCTAACTGTACCCACAACTCACAAAGCTCCACGAGAGCCATCCTATTTACATGTGTAGATATCAGTTCCATCCCAGGGTACAAGTTAATGAAAATGTCCACCTCTTTGTGAGGAGGTAGACCAGAGACATCATCAAGGAAAACATCTGTGTACTGGTCCACCACTATAGGATAGCTCGCAATCTCCACTTCAACCTCTCTGAGGGTATGGATATCCAACTGATGGGTAATCAGATGCACCCTCCTCTAGGTAAGTCCATATGCTGCAAAGGCTCCTTTCTCATATTTGAAGGTAAACCTAGTCTCATCCGTGCGAACACACTCCACTTTGGTCCTAATATAGTCAATCTGAGTATGGAATATAGATAACTACTCCATACCCAAGATGATGTCGAAAGGCCTCGACGCCACTACTAGGAGATCCCAGCCGAAGCTCCCACCGCCTAGAGTAAGCTGCCACTGCCAGCACCAGTTCCTAATCATCGAATTTTCTCCCATAGGACTCTCTAGCAATATGTATTGAGCCAACATCTTCATCAGAATCTCCGAGCTATGAACGAGGTCAATGGAAATAAAATAATGACTGGAACCTATGTCTATAAGTACTGTAGCTAAGGTGGAGTAGACACAAATCATACCTCATATCATCTATGGAGCACCGTGATCATCGAGATTAGCTTCCTGGAGCTGATATCTCCCCTACCACCTACTCCCTATGGTTAGGGTGGACCTCTTGGGGGTGTTGGCTGTAAAACCTCGAATCATTTCCCACCACCAGCTACACGGCCAGCACCTCTACCATGTCTTCCTGCTCCCTATGGACCTCCTCGGTCGAATCTCTGTCTCTTCCTGGGTGGTCCATCTACCTTCTACTGATCATCCAAATGATAGGTCGGAAAATCACGATCCATGTGACCCATACTCGTTTCTTGAGTAACACTTCGTGCTCTTGGCATGAATTTATCCTCTTCAGGTGCCCCACACAACCGATCCTGACTCATGCGGTAGTCCACCAGTAGGTCTGGTCCTCCTGCTCCTCTGTGATCTTGGTCTGCTTCCAGCTATATAAGACTCCTCTACATGAAGAATAGTAGTGGGTCTCACCACTGTTGAATACACCATAAGGAAACTCTTCCCCAAGAGGGATCTCTCTAACACCCATGGATTCTTTGGGATGCTTAGTGTGACAATTGAAGCCCTGATCTCCCGCTTGAGTCCCTGCTCGAAGGTATGGGCCCTAAAAAATGGTCCCCACACCATATCTATATAGTAACGTGAGAGGTTAGTGAACCTAACTAAGTACTGATCCATAGTCATGCTACCCTGTGGCCAATGAAGTAGCTCCTATATGAGCACTGCGCGAAGAGTCATTGGGACAAACTCTGCCCAAAATAGGCTCTCGAAGTCTACCTAGAGAAGAATCACCTCATCATGAATAGGGAGAATCAATCTCCACCATATACCTACTATTTCATAGAGAAGGCCGGTGGCATGTATCACAATGATATTAGCTGGTGTCCCTACTAATCAGAAAACTCTCACCACAACTTCATGCCAACCCTTAGCTGCCTGTGGGTCCATCTCTTCTCTGAACCTGGGTGGCCTCTGGCATTGGAACTTGTGCAATGTGCTCAAGCGGCGTGCACTGTCCACTACTAGGTCTGGTGGCATTGGTGGCCCAATGGTGAATAGTACCATTGGTGCCTCCACTGGTTCCTCTACTAGAAGAGGGCCTTGTACCGCGACCTCGTCGCATAGTGGGAAATCTATTCATACAACCCTCTAAACTCTAACTGGATATTTTTGATGAGGAATCCTCAAAAGAAACATGTGTGGTATGGTCAAAAATATATACATGGTGATCTGAATGTTATAACTTGTGAGACGACTCAAAAGATCACAAGGAAAACTTTTGAAAACACAAACGGAATCCATGTTTTCTTGTGCTGAGTTGGAAATCAGAAGTCAGGGTCATGGTGTATGGATACGTCAGTTGCTGCACCAACACTGGATTTCGTAAACTGATAACCACAGTCACTAAAATTAAAACTATTGCCATTAAAAAGAAATATCAGAGTCCTAGATCATTTGTAGAACCGACTCCTATTATACCAATTTGTCACGACCCATCCGCGG
The DNA here is from genome assembly GCA_963277665.1 of Viscum album. Taxonomy (NCBI): domain Eukaryota; kingdom Viridiplantae; phylum Streptophyta; class Magnoliopsida; order Santalales; family Viscaceae; genus Viscum; species Viscum album. Next base: position 50,474,225 of record OY728161.1, on the reverse strand, counting down.
GGCCCATGTTGTGACTGACCCCAAGCCTTCCTTCCATAGGCCAGGGGCTGGTGACTATCAACAAAGGCATATTCCCAAAAACTATGAATTCATTGGCTTTATAATCTTAAAGAACACGTAACCAAGAACACCGCAAGATAGGAACACAAGTATACTGAACTGTTAATAGAGTGAGTGAGGTAAGTAAAAGGGGTCAGAATACAAGCCCAACTGGAATGTACGAGTAAAACTGTGATACAATACAACTGAAGAAAGAGAGAAGAAAGCTACAGGATCATCCTCTGAGGTTTCTACCAAAAGGGTAGGTACAGATCACCTCCTCACCATTCCTCATCAGTCCACCTCCTCCAGGTACCGACTCTTCATAAGGTCCACCTATGGGTATTGTATAGTCCTGGTACACTCTTCCTCAGTCAACGCTATTCTTTGTGTACATCCAACACAACATGGTGTGGGTATAGCCCGTGTAGGGGTTAGTATAACGATACTTAGTAGGGACCCTGAGACCCTCTTGGCCTCACAAAATCCCACAAGGATAAAACAAAAAATATAAAAACATCATATAACCTTACTTATCTATATTCCCATACATATACCTAATTTATCATGTAATACATCTCAATCATGAGGAAAAACACAGAGGTACTGACTCATCTCACACCATGATTTATTCTAGGGGCAGTATCAAGTGACATCCCCAATCACATCGTCGAACACCTCGGTTGTTGGAGAACTCCTCCACCATCGAGTACAGTTGGCCTTCCGCTTCACATAGAGGCACTTACCATTATCCTTGGACTGCTGAGGTACTCCTCCAATTGAGTACCTTGGGTCTACTGCATCACACATAGGTGATCCTCACCATGGGTCTGCCGCATCACATAGAGGCTCTCCCCCTCAAGGCCTATTAAGGTACTCCTCCTATCGAGTACAGTGGGTCTTCCATGTCACCAAGGCACTCCCCATCGTGGGTCTTCTAGGTCACCAAGGTTCTCTCCATAGGGCCTATCGAATCACTCCGAGTCAAAACGGTCAGTAGTCTTCAAGTCTCATCCAGCCACTTGGTCTCTGAACTATACTCACTCATCTCCGAGAGGATATTCTCCACAAGTTACTATTCGATACTCCAACTTCCCTTAAGTTTGTTGAAGAAGTATCTCAAAGGTCCTCCATGTCATAGGGGTCTCAACGTAATAGACGACGCGTCAGTCAGACACCCGGTCTGTGAGTTATTAGCTTTTTACTCCCAGGAGCCCAGTTGGATTCATTCTCGATCCAACTTGATTGTTCCCCATCTCAAACCAAAACTCGGTGGGGTATACTCAAAGGAACTAAACCGATACAAGGTTCTCAATTCCATTGATGGTTCATCCAAAAGACATTCAGTGCCAATGTTATGGCCAAAAGAAGTAAAATGGTCATAGTGAGCCCGGGTCCGGTCTGAACCGGTTGGACCGACCTAGCCCAACCCGACCTGTTGGTTCGGTCCGGCCCACTAGGCCAGGCCTGATAGGCCGCGAGGGGCCGTGGAGAGACGTGGATGGCCTCGAGGGTGCGAGAGGCTAATCGGGTCAATCGGAATTTGCCACGAGGGCATGAGGTTGCGGCGTGTCTCGGAGGGCCGGTAGGTAGCACGGTCAGGGCAGCTCGGAGGGCTGGCGGGTGGCGCGAGCCGGGGAAACTCGGAGGGCTACGGTGAGGGTGATTCGGTTGGGGAATGTGGCCTGTTCAGCTGAGAGGCCAGAGTGCCGTGGGGGCGCGGGGCCAGTTCATCCAGGAGGTCAGTGCCCCACGGGGCGGCTCGGCTAGGGCGTGCGGCCCGTACGACCGAGAGGACAGAGCGCCGCAGGTTTCTCTGCCAGGACAGGGAGCTGGGGCGCGCGTCCGGTTCGAATGGGATAATGGAATTCCATAGGGGAGGCACGGGTCACAGAGGACATGGGTGGCGGCATCTTTTCTGTCGTCACCTTCATCACATTCGTCACCTTCTTCCATTTCGAAGAGTATACCAAAGAAGAACGATGGAGGGGTTAGGCCATGTTTTTTTGGCCTGCACCCTCTTCCTTTAGAGTGATATCAAGAGTTTCACTAAGAAAAAAACATGAATGTGTTTGGAAGATACTTTAAAACATCATTTCCTATAATCCTCATCATCTCTATTCCAAAAAACCACAAAAAAATAGAAGGGGAGAACATGGGATGTGATAAACAATAAACCCCTACTTTGTTCACTTGATGACATTGGCATGAGGAAGAAGGTGAAGTCGTTGACATTAATCTTGTCCGCCACACAACTCAAATCTCAGGCTCATGCATTGGTTCATTATAGTCAAAGATATTCCATGTCGGTGTTCTTCATGGATGAAGTGTTATTGGTTGAGGAAGCATTCTTCGTTGGAGAGGCTTTCTCCCAATTCCACCCAAATATAAAGTGGTGCCAAAATAATATATTATCCCCTCTTTTATGTTTGTTTGAAAAAATTAAAAAATATTATTTAACTAATTGATGTGTTGTCCCAATTTAATGTGGTGCATTGGTATAATTTAATGTGGAGGAAGATCAAGAGGCTCATCCACATTAATGAGGGATTTGTGCAGTTTCTCCCTCATTAATAGGTTCTCGTGGTCCCCACAACATAAATCAATCCTGGGAGGTTTTGGGATCAGGAGGTCCCCACCCCATAACCTCTCATGGGAGGTTAAGGTTTGGTTCTCCCCACTACCAACTTCCACGTAGAGAGGTTACAACAAATAAAATAAATGATGTCCTTTATTTTATTTTATTATTTCCATAATACACCCAAATATTATCTTTCACCCTTGACCAACTCCCATCGAGGTGAAAGTATCCTTAAGCAAATACTGATGTTGTGAGTTCAACTGTTCCCTTATAATTCAATTGCGAGAACCAGTTCAAAAGTTAGAAAAAACCCGCTCGAACGTTTATGGAACGTACCTGAAAAAAGTTCAAAAATTCATTTCTGGCACTTTGGGCCTCCAAATCTTGCACCGTCAATTTTTGCAGACTCGAATAATTCCAATTTATTTTACAAAAAATTACATCGAAATTTTGTGTATTTACACAATGATCATAATGTTAATGTGATATTCAATCTATTTATAAATTATATGTATAAACTTTAAATATCAATAAATAAAGTAGAAATCCATTAGAATATAATAAATTTTCAATAATATCCAAATCATATCAATAATAAAATTAATGGATTTTATGTTTAACCCATGAAATGTAAATTGAGTTATGAAATCCCTTACCACTTGGTAAATATTATGTAAAATACACTAGGATAAAATAATTCAAGATGAAATGTTTAATACTATACATTATTAATGAATCATGATATTATATTTCACATGTTAATTATACAAACCATATAAAATAAATTAGGTTCATAACATTACAATATGACTCATCAAAGTGAAATTGAGATGATTTCCCTTACCTCACACAAAATTTTGGTTGAACATTCTTTAATATAATGTATATTAGTATTAAAATTGTTTTCAAAATATTAAATAGTAATATTAATATTTTTATAACTTCATATCTCCTGTTTTTTAATAAACATTCATTACTTTCATTACTTTATGTTCTAATTACCCAATTTTCACATGCATGTTTTGTAATGAGGGAATTGATTCATTCAAAAGTTATATAGTTGTATCATCTGAAGACTGAAAATCATGAATTTATTATTATAATTATATATATATATTATAATACTAATTTTAATAATTTAATATGGTTTTGAGAAAATAATTATATTATGATAATGGTGATGTTTAGCAATACATATGCATGAATTACATATTCACATTTCAATAATAATTATAGAAAGGAGGAATATAATATTATATCATTAAAAATCATAATATTAACAAAAATAACATATTATGTCATTAAATTTACTTACCAATATCATCCACATGGTCTGCTGAAGAAAATAGAGTCACATAGTTGGTGAATGAAGTAACCCATACGTACATGAATGACATTGTCATGTTTCATTGAATGACAATGTATGATGGAAAATTATACATATAATTATAATTTGAAATGATAAATATGTCATTAATATCCCAATTATTTCATTTTATAAAATATAATCATTAACATTATATATATTACATTCCATGTAAATCATTAGGGAAAAACAAAGCACAAGGTTTCATGAGCCGTTGGTCCGTCATACACATAAGAGACATTATTGTATCCCATTCAAATGGAAATTAAATAAATAAACATATATATATATTTATATGATATAATGACTCCATAGGTTTAATTATATTCAAACCATAATATATTTAATTAATATACATCATAAACCCAGTCGTGAAAGATAGTAACTGAAATATGAATGTCATCGATTTGGAAGTGGTTGTTCTCGATACACACAATTGATAATTTCATAACCCAATTGATGTAATTTTACATCGATGAAGGTTATAAAAATTATAATAAAAACAACCTAGTATATTCAATATACAAATTTTATTATATAATGAAGGTTTAATTATAATTTAAGGAGAGGGTGGAAGATATAAATTAAAAATTCTTGTTCATGAACATTACCTATTCTCTGGGTATCCTCAATAAACATGAACAAAATGTTCTTCCTTGGATGGATTTATGCCAAAAAATAAGGCTTCTAGGATAAGTTAAAAGAAGTATATGATGTTATTTGGGTAGTTTTTGGATGAAACATACAATTTTTATGTTTTGAATAATATATATGATGGTTGGCCTTTTATATGTGAGTTCAGCTATAGATTTTTCATAGTTTGTGAATATTCAATAATATCTATGTTTTTTTCAATAAAAAAGTATAAGATCTCCAATTTTCCTAGGGTATTTATTGATTATGTATTGATTTATGTCTCTTATCATTATCAAAATAAATTTTTCCCATGTTCATGGGGATACTCGGGGGGGGGGAGGTTTTAGGGGGTTGGGAAATAAAAAAGAAGGAAGAATGATCTTTTTGGGCATGTCACATGATTTGTTCACGGTTAGTGGAAACTGTGTAAGGGGGACCATACGCCTTGAGATAGTGTAATATCACATGTTTGGAAAACTTTTTTTAAGCAATTCATGGCTCCTAAGGTAACCGTGAAACCCAACACCCCTTAGAAAGTGCCTTGTGTACAGTTTGTGCATGGTTTTCAAAATTATGTAGTTAAATAGTGAGGACCATTAAAGATGGAAAATTTACAAAATTTAAACTTTTTGGTTTTTAATACGTAGTATTTTTCATCCCCTTCCTCCTCAATATAACCCTAGTGATGAAATTAATTCCCAAAACATTCCTGAGAGTAGTTCTCTATCAATTTTAGGCCATTTTGAGTTCTATAGGTTGCGAATTGAATATCTTGGTAGGTATAATCCTCTCATTTTATTCCCTTTTCTAGATTATAGTTTGATTCATATTAAATGTTCTTAAAAATCCTTAAAACCCATTTTTCTAAAGGAATCTACGTTGATACATCAATGGGAATTTGGATACTGATTTAAGTCTTTTATTAAGATTGTGTCAATAAATAGATTAAAGGTATGTGGTATACAAGTTATATCCCGTTGTTTTTATCTGGATATGTTCAAATGAGGTTGTTTTATAGTTTTTTCCTTATTGTGTTCTAGGTTTAATCAATGATATTTGGTGAAAGTGTGTCTAAATGACAATTGTAAGCCCTCATGATCCCCGTGGGATGCATGGATGCTGAATTGACAAATTTAGGGCCACCAATATCATGCGCCAACCTTTATGAACATGGAAATAGTAATTTTATGTACGAAATTGACTCAAGTTTTGGTAGATCTCATGATGAATATGTTGATTGATTAATTTTATGGTTAATTAAGGGATTTTGCTAGTTGGTTCTTGATAATAATATTTCTATGGAATTGATTGGTTTTTCATGAAAATGGGTTAAATGGTATTAATGTGATTGTTCCAAATGAATTGTGTTTTTACTTGAAATTCTGAAGTAGAATAATATAGGGAAATAATGAATGTCTTATGCTAATTAAAATATTACAATGTTCGTACATGTCAGATGGGTTAATGTGCTGGACTAGTGAATATTCATAGGGAGATAACCATAGGATAATTGAATCGGGATAATGGTATAAATGATATAAATGGTAAATGTGTTAATGGGTTATGGTATGATATTGACTCCTATGTTGTTTTTTTGGTTTCTAATATATATTGGAATTGGTTGTGTTGGATGTGATATGTAATGCGTGTGTATTATGGATAAATAATAATGTTCACACAGATTGGTAGAGTGGGGTTTTGACATGAGGTTCTACACCAATGGGTCATGTTTGATTATGACTCTAAACTACACCAAAAAATGAAATGATTAGGGAAGGGGGCAACATGATATTACCCTAATAGTTATATTTAATGAGACCACCAAGATCAAGGATTCAAGGTGAGTGTGTTGAATATGTGATGAGGTGTTTTTCCATAGTTATATATCAAAATTAATTTACTCCCATTATGCATTTGAAATTTATAAGTACGTCTTACATATAGAAATCATGGTGGAAATTAATTCTAAAATGGTGATGGTATATGTAAGGAAATTGAGAATAATTATAGAACTGGACAAAGTGAGAATTTTTAACTAATGAAACCCAAAATGTATTTTATTTACAAGTAATTTATTTATTACCTTCAACAAATATCTATTTAGTTTTTATATTTTTTAAACACCATTGGTGGTGGCCTACTGATTTGAACTCACACAATGCTTAGGGTGACATTGGGAACTGGATAAGGCTATATTATTATAGAGTAGGGAAGGGGGAAAGACCCTATTATTGGGAGTTGATTTGGGCTTGAGATGTTCATAGAAGTGGTTTTGGATTGGGTCTGGACCGTTTGGGGAATTATTCTATTTTCTTTATGTTCAGTTTTGTTTACTAGGAACTTCTTAGAATGATAATACATCTATATCATTTTCTATAACTTTTACCTAGTCTTGGGAGTTGTTTCTTGTGCGTGTTCATTGCTTATTTCCATTTAATTCCATAATTTATATTTTTTATCATGTGTATTACTCCGAAAATGAGGGTAGCCTTTCCACATGACATATTTAGACCCTCTCTACTTGTCGGAAACCTCTGGGGTATGCGTAAGTATGATTGAGGTAATGTGGTGACTCAGACCAGGCAACCATTTAGTGAGTTATAGGATTGGGTTGATAAAATGTGGTATCATAGTTATTATTTTCTATAGACACACTATTTGGTATGGTAGATGATATATTAGGATGTGTGTGTCCATTGAAATGATCTCATTCTTGGGAGTAGCTGACCCATCTAAGAGGGAAAACTCATGTTCTTCATGTGGGAATTTTTCTTCTTATTGCACATTTTTACATGTGATGACATTTCACTATTGGGTGATTCCCATATTTTATGACATTAATGTTTAATGATATTTTTAATGTGACCTCAAAGCCATGATATTTCACATTCATGAATCATTTTAGGAACCTAGTTACGTAAGTGGCATGAATCATGATAGTCATAGATGAGATGTTTCTATGGGGTATGAAATATTGGATGAATTTTACATCCATTGAAATTTGATGAGAATAGTGTCTAATAAAATGATGAAAATGAAAAATAGTTAAAAATAGTTAAAGTATTATGTTGAATCATGGTTTAATGTGAGTTAAAAATGCAGGAAATTGAAAGTTATGAGATTGAAAATGTTCCTCAGATGATATGTTTATGATGTAAGTGTAGAAATAATTTTTAAATAGTTTCTACTGTAATGTTTTCACTATGTATGTTGTTCTACCCCATGTTAGTATTGACCCATGGTAGGTATAGTGGAGGGTATTTTTTTTAATGTGTTTAATGACATCTGCGATAGTGTAATTGAATGAGTTGTTTATTGATATAAGAGAGCCTTATTTTATAGGATTTGTAAATTCTTTATGTTATGTGATTTAAATATCATGTTCGGTGTTGTACATAAATGTTTCCATGAAGATGGGTGTTGGTTGGGAGATAAAAGGATGCTACTAAAAATGATACTCCATTAGTGGAATAAGAAAAGATGGAGACCCATGATAATAGAGAAGAATATTTCTGTGAGAACCTTACACACATCATGGTAATGACTGTATGTGGTACATGGTGGGTTGTACCAAATATGTTTGAGTTGTACAGGGTGTTTTAGATGCATCAGCATCTATCCTTTACTAGATAGGGTGGTCCAAAGGTTGCTTTTTTATGGATAAAGTTCATGTATATTATTCTAGACCATTTGTAGAATCCTTATGAGAAGAATGTCAAGTTGGTTGCCCGTATGATGGGAGAATAGGAAAATAATTAGATGGATATCATAGTGTAGACCAAATAAGATGAAGGAAATATATTTATTGATTAAAAGGAAATGTATTTGGGAAATTTTGATCCATAACCCTTGAGTTTTTAAAATGATAAATGTTTTTTTATCTTGACCCAATATGAAATGTCAGTGATGAATTATGTTATTCATTTCACCGATTTGCGATTATTTGTCCCATAGATGACAAGAGACCATGGAGAAGAGGTTAAACATTACCTAAACGTGATGAGGCTTGAGATTATGCCTCATCTGAGCATCAGAAATTTGAAAAGTATTTGAGAGGGAGTCGATCAAGCTCTTATCTCTGAATGGAACTAGAAGAGGGATTTAAGTGTTGGACTGATGGTACTAGTTTGATAGGTTGGTGGCATGGCTTATGAGGGAAAAAATAACTGCATTAGGAGTTTCTATAAGGGTGTAAGTGTGTATATAGGTTAGAATAGGTGGTCAAACACTCATTTTTTAGATCAGGTGATCTCTTACTAGTGTGGTAGGTCAGTTTGCATGAATTGTCAATGTCCACATCCACCAGTTCACTAACGATAATGTTATGGATTGGGGAATGTATAGAGCTTATGAAGAAACCATCAACACATGTTCATGGATGAAGGTTGGAGGAAGGATCCATGTGTGTGAAAGGGGTTAGTGAACTCATATCAGTGAGGATTTTGGAGCATGACATGTTGTACTGGTCTAGGAGGTGGATGTTGTACTCAAGGGTGAGACTGTCTATATCATCAGTGTAGTGTAGTGCCAGGAATTCAAGATGGATCCTAGGGTAGAGGGTTATGGAATCTCTTGATGTTTAGTCTAAAACTAGAGGTGGAGAGGCTGGAACTTCTATAATTCTAGGGATTGTTTTTATAGATTCAACACTATCTTGTTCTTTTTTTGACATAGGTTCCACCCATTCTTTTATATCTTCGTAGTTTTTAGTTGTTTTGAACCGATAAGTGGGACTTGTTTGTGGTTTTATGTTGATTGAAACTCTTCTGGGGTTGTGATATGAGGATATCAAAAAATGTAATGTTTTTTCAGAAAATGTGGGTGGGAACCATTTTTTCTGGTATTTTTTCATTCTCCAGATGTTGGGTTTTGACCAGACATTGGTCATGGATTGGATTGTGTTGTACCATGACCATAGTTACTACTATTTTCATTAGGTAACATTCACTTTTATTGAGGGAGACTCGTCTGTCCATCATGATGAGTGGGATGTTTGAGGGACCAATGCGGATCCAGTTTCCCAATAGTTAAGATAACTCATGAACAAAGTGGCTTGTCATGTGAAGAACGACGGAGGAGTTCATAAGAATTTATTCCCTCCTTTGGTGGATCTGTTTCATGATGTGTTTCTTGATGATTTATAATGGATTCCACCCAATAAGAACATTGAATTTTTAATAGAGTCTCTTCCTTGAGTAGGGCCAATTTCTATTCCACTGTAGAGAATATAACTAGTACAACTGCTTGAACAAAAATCTCAATAAGAAAAATTGTAAAACAAATGGTTTATTCATCCCAATTTTTCAACATAGGGGTATCTTATGCTATTTAATATGTATGGTTGGTCATTAAGGCTATGTTTCGATTTAAAGTAGTTGAATCATATAAAAATTATGAATTGATACCCTCTCCCTAGAATAGATGTTCTGTTGGACTAGTTATGATGTCCTTAAATGTTTTATAATATTTTGTTGAGATCAGGGTATCACCAGTTTAGGGTGAGACCTTCTAATATACTACAGACTGCCTTCATGATTAAGTACATACTGTATGAGTTTGTGGTGAATATTTTTGGGTTAATAAATGTATGAATATGTTTATGGATTTAACAAAATGAATATTTCATCCTTATCTAGATTATTTCATTGTTTTCATTGTTGATGACATCTTATTTTACTCTAATACTCCTGAAGATCATGGAAAACAACTGGGCATCATCTTATGTACAATGAAATACCACATGACTTACACCAAGTTATCAGAATTGTCATCTCTATATTGATCATGTGCATTTGAAGGGGTTGCATAATCCTTGAGGCATGTTTGTTAGTGTATCTGGAGAAAGGGAAAGTTGGGGTGTAATTGGATCTTACCATTACTATTTTGAATGTTTTTAGTTTCTGAGGATTGGATGGTTATTAATGAAGATTCATTACATATTTCTCCCATATGGAAATACCTCTTTTTGAATCAAGTATAATGGAGTTATGGTTCGACTGTCCATGTCATGTGACAATTCATTTCAAGAGTTTATGAAGCGGTTGAAAACTATACCAATATTGATTTTTCCTTAGTCATGAAAGAGGTATACTACATTATGTGATATTTTTGGTGTTGGAAATGGGGTATTGTTGATATAGGAAAATCATTTTTTAGCTTATGGGTCATGAAATTTGAGGACTCATGATTTAAATTACCCTATTAATGATTTTGAGATGGTCATTTTGTTATATACATTAATGTGAGGGAGGAACTACTTTTCGAGAGAATGATTCACGGTGTTTACTAATCATAAAATTCTTCTGTAAATCATTTCATATATTTATTTGAATCATCAACAAGGAAGATGTGTTGAATACATGTAGTCTATTGTCTTCAAATTGGTTTGTTCACCAAGAAAGAAGTATAATGTTGTGGATTCATTAAATCATAATACTAAAACCTAGGTGGTTCAAAATCCATATCATAGTGGAGAATGATTTCCTTGTTTAATGTGATGCGACTGGAGGTATAGGGTGAGAATGGGCTGATGAACCTTGCATCCGTAGCATTTGAGTCAATAATTTTGAGCACAATCAAGGAGTTTTAGCTTGTAGACTCTGAGTAGTTTTCTAGGAAGGAATGAAATAATGGTGTGGGTTACCTTCAGGTTGGGACATTGGTGCGGATGTGACAATTTGTGTTATTGACTGTATCATGGTTCCATTGGGTGTGTGGGAAATTCTGATATGTGATTTCTATGCATCGAGGTGGGTTTAACATCCAAGTATGGCTAAAATGTATCATGATATTTGTAAGTAGTATTGGTGTCATGGAATGAAACCATAGGTTTTGGGTTTTGTGGTGAAATTCCTTACAAGTTAGAAGGTTTAGGATGAGAATTAGTTCCCATGTGGTTTGTTATAGCCATTTCCCTTTCTGTATTATAAGATGGATAATGTAATAATGGATTTTTAGTGAGACTTCTGAGGATTCATTGGAAGAATGTTGTAATATAAGTGGTTATAGATCTAATTACAAAGGCATCTTATTTATTTATAATCCAAAGATACATCCACTATTTGTTAGTTGAGTGAGCATAATGTTTGGGAAATATGATAGATTCCTAGAGAATTGATGACCATAGTTTTGGATCCTGATCCATGTTTCACCTCTTGTTTATGGTAGGTATTTTAGATGGAGCATGGTATACTAGTGTTATTTGATAATGGATTTTCACCCAAAAATGGATGGGCATTCGAAAAATATAATAAATTTTCTAGATTATATGATGAGGGCTTGTGTTTTTGACTTCGGTTGTTTTTAGGAAAGACACATGCCTGTTTTTTATTTTTCCCACAAAAATAGTTTCCATGCTATAATTCAAATGGATCCATTTGAGGCACTCAATGGGAGGTCTTTTATGGGATGTGTTGGTTTGATGGTGGATAATCAATGTTTTGGGGCCGAATCTCATATAGGAGATGTCAAAAAGGGTTCAATTAAATCAGAAATTTATGGCAATGACTTAGAGTAGGAAAATGTCATATATAGATCAGAGACATAGACCCCTTCAGTTTTTGGGGGTTGACAGGTTGTTTCTTTGTTTTTTCACCATGGTAATGTCACCATTGAATTCAAAAACATTTCATGTTGGTGCCTAGGTATTTCTGTCCATTTGAGATTTTTGAAATGATCAGACCCATGTCATACTAATTTTCACTTCTATAGTGGTGTAGTGGCATGCAAGATGTTTTTCATGTTTCACAACATCAATAGATTCACTATGATCCATATCATGAGGTTAACATTACTGTAATAGAGCATGAGTTTGATCTTTCCATTTAGAAACATCCAGTTCTTGTCATGGATCGAAGTGATAATGTTTATCTGGGAAAGAATACGACATTGGTTAGAGTTTTGTGGAAACAGGGAATGTCTAGAAATAATCTTGGAATTAGGAATCAAATAAGTGGGCCCTATGTCACAACCTATATTTTTTGAATCATAGAAATGCATGCTTGGATGTATTGCTTCAGGACAATCCCTTAAAAGGTGGGGTGGTTGTAAGATCCCATAATTTCTTAAAGATCAATTTTTTATGTTTGGATTTATTTCTTTTCAAGTGGGATATATAATTGATTCCCAAGTTCTTGGGGAGGCTCAAGGGTGTTTCGGGGGTTGGGTACATTAACGTGAAGGAAAACATGATCTTTATGGGCATGTTTCATGGTTTTTGCATGGTTAGTGCAAACCGTGGGAGGGGAGGGCCAATCCACTGAAGGACCCTAGACCACCCTAATAGGGGGATGAATCAGGATGTCAAATTTTTCTCTTCATTACTGGATCATGTTCCCATATTGGTAGGAAGAATTTTTGAAATCATTATGATGGATACATGTAGAAATTAAAAACATCACATGCAGAAGGATATCACAACATTTTTTACTTGGATCACCACTAAGGGATACGTCCATGGAGCATGCGCTGTTGGAATTCCAGTTGTACCAAATTCCACTAATCTTCACTGGTTGTAGATTACAAAGTTTTATGCATATTCACTTTGTCCTAGGAACTTTCCCTTGATTCGGTTTCAGGGATATCCCAATACTTTCCTCAGAACACTTCCATTGAATCCCCATGGATCACTTCCTTGGGAGAGCTCACCCATAGTTTATCAACATGAATGTCGCTTCAATAGATTGGAATGAAAAGTCATTATCTCTATTCAGAATGATACACTACTTGCATCGAAGTCCCGAATTGATGATATTTTATCTTAATTTTTCACCTTTAGTTTAATTATGGACTAAATATTATATTTTTTATTACCAAACACTTTAAAGAAAAGTGAGAAACCACACAACCCTTACGGCATACCGATTTAAGACTTGAAACTCTCAAAAAATAAGAAAAATTAGTACAACCACCAACCAAACAGACCATCACGGGATTACATATCATAATATCCATAATATTCTATACATCCCACACAAGAGTCCCCTTCTACCGTAGAATAATCCAATTTAGAAGCCGATTAGTTTCACCTAAAAAATCACTTTTCTCCCAGCTCCTCATCGGGTATAGGGAATGATGCACATGGCAAGGTCTGTTGATCAAGATGTCTTTTTTGAATTCAAGAATCCCCCCCCCACAATAATTCTTAAAGGATGATCTGGTACTCACCAGCCACTATAGGTAAGAGTAATCCTTCCTTGTTATTCTTCATGGACTAATAGACAAGGATCCTTCACACTCAGTCATCCTTTCGTTCCCATTCTGCACAATGTTACTATAGGAAAGATAGGTAGGCCCCCTCAATTTTTATTCATCACCCCTAGATAGGTATCTACCTTTATTCTTCGTGAAATTATCCTTACACCCATTAGCATACCCCCTTCATTGATTCGGTGTGTTACTATCAATCAAGGAATGACACCCAACCACATTAGCATACTCTTCCATGTCCATAAGAGATTCATCATGACCAAACCTTCCATATTTGTACCCTTCCACTATGGACTCATAATCGTCACCTCCTACCACAACATCCGCATCCAAAACCTCTTCAACGATGCCATACTAAATTCCTTCAAATTGTTTGCTCAACTCTTAAAAGGATCTGGCTGATGGGACTAAGCCCCTAGTTCCCCCAACTCTATTTCGGTTGGGCATGTCTAAATTGGGTCTGTTTCCCCCACCCTTTGTTCCTTAACTGTTTTCTCCTCATCCATGCATTGCTCAAAATAGTCCACCATATAATCCAATATAGTATCTTCTCGTGAATTGGGATTAGAGGAGCCCTCCAAATTCAACTGCAACTAGCTAAACACTTTAGTTTCCTTCAGATTAACCTGAGTCCTCATAGCACTTGGCGGTTCAGAACCACGAACTTATTTTATCATCACCTTATGGACATCATCTGAAATTTCCTTCACCACTAGACTCAATGGACAAGGACCCCCATATTTGTTCCCTGAAACCTTCTGAACCAGACCCTCCACCACACCAACCTCTGTATCCTTACCCTTTGAGGCATCCCCTCTTCATGCAGAAACAGGTGTCCCTTGACGACGTACATCCATTGCCTGAGTAGATATTTCCCTTCGACAAACCTCCAAAGGGTGACATAGAAACTTGAAAGACAAACATAAATCTGTCCAATTTTCATAAATCACCTTTTTCTTGCACCTATATTCCTCACCAATAGTAATCCACACATAATCGAAGGGGAACGAGAAGCATCCATTTAAACACAAACCCAAGTGTTAACTGAGTGGAACACAAGCTTAGTGCTGCTATTAGAGAAAAGATATATTCCAATGAGATTTACTAACATTAAAATAACATAAGGGTTCATGAAATGGTAAAGGGAGACTGGGAAAGCATACCCCAACTACCATAGAGGGAGCATCTCGGAACATGATTGCTCCACGCAACGCACCTTCTCTGCGCACCACGCCTACATCGCATACGTCGTCTACAATTGCCTCGATATACAACTTATTTTTACTACCGTCGCGTACCGACATCATGTACTACTTTCACGTACCAAATCTACATACTGCATTGGAATACCGTTTCTTCCTTCTGCGAACTTATTCTCCATATTCTAATAATTATTTCTTCTCCTGCATACAACATTATAATATGAAAAATCTATTCAGAAAACTACTCCCTCAAATTTTGCGAACAATTTTGTGTTTCTCATACCACTTCGTCCTACATAGAATCTCTCAGGCATACCACTTTCAGGCTTAGATGATTTCTTCCATAGAGATGATATTTTCTTATCGAATTCTCTCTCCCTTAATGATGGGATTAACATATTTTATATAGGTAAATAACTCTGCAACTTTCGCTAATATTTTTTAACCAAACTTTAAATATGGGACAATGTTCACACCATAAAGAACTCAATCTGCATTTGGTAAGCCTCCACCACGTAATACAGAACTACTACAAACTGTGAACCTTTACCATGTACCATGTATTCCAGTCCATGTACTACATATTTTCCACCGATGACAAGCCATTCCGCATAACACAACTCCTCCCATGGAGAACCATTTTTGGTACCGCAACCCATTCCAAAAACCATTCCACATACCATTCCCACAACATGGTATGTGGTCTCAAACTTTTCTCAGACATGGTATGCAGACCATGTTCTGAGGTACGAGGTTCCCTTCCTCTGATGATTTCCTGCACCATTATGCTTCTCATTCACTCTTATACAGAAACCCTTCTATTTCCAAAAATCAAAATCCCAATTTGTAGGCACAAAAATTTGGAAAACACTTGGATGAGACACCACTAAAAATATCTTTCTCATCAAGAACACCCATGATTCATCACTATCATATGTCTTCTTCAACAGTTAGTGGAATTCATCACGAACTCCATCCTCCATGATATATAGTCTTTGAACGTTCTGTTTCATAATTATCTGATTCTCTAGGGAATGTACAAAAAACACCCCCCCTTCCCTGTCTTCTAGAAACATCAGTTTTTCGGGTCAACATTGAATATGACTGGCATAATCTTCTCATATTATTCTAATCATGATTAAATCTTCATATCTCTAAAATACCCCTCTTGTAATAATTCATATCTCTTTATGTAGGGGTTTTCATGGTCTCTTTGAACAGTGAGTCATTCCATGATCCAGTTATAACATCAATCTGTTCAAATCTCTCTAAGTTGGTTTCATTGTTGTATAGAATGTATCACTTTGGATATATGTACTTTGATCATAAGATCTATTCATCAATCGTCTGAATTTATCACTCTCAATAACATGGTATTTCATCTTCTTCTCCTTCTTCATTTAAATATTTATTGACAATTGTTGACATGAAATACAACCTTATACCCATTGTGCTCCCAACAATCTACCCTTTTTATTTTATTGTCAATACCTTAATTTTCTCCATAATTAATGAGTCAACATATATATGACAATCTTAGCTATCCCCTTTCTTATTTCTCCCCCCCAACCATTCATTTCACTTATCTCCCCCTTATTAACCTGAAATAAAATGTTCATGGGAAAATGTTATCAATCCCTAATTGATAAATGTGCCATAAATTATTTCACTCTTAGTCTACTTGAGAAATAGTCAATGTAGAAAACAATAGTATTTAAATTAGATGATGAAGATATCAATTATCCACTTGTCATGATACCTTATGAGATGAGAAATAATGTATATTTTCTTCACCAATTTTCCACATTCATTCCTTGATTAAGAAATTGAATGTCATAGGGAATAACCAACATGAAATCTCCTACACTCACATCAATGAATATATAAAAAACATTCATCTACATATATAGGATAAGTATCCTCAGGGAATATCAATTATTCTTATGTAACTAAATAATTAATTTAATCCCCCTTTGTTAAAATATCATCATTATGAGTAACCAAGGACTAGTGAATGAGTAATGAAATATCTTTTCCAATGAAATGTTCATTAATCAATTTCCAGAGTAATTGAAATTAATACCATCTATAGTTGATAATGATTGAAATAATAATTTTGGAAGCTTCTTCATTTGTCTCCCCCGTAAAAGAAACACTCCTCATAATCACCATTAAGGGTGATCCTTCAACATTTTAATATTTTAATATCATTTTATGAATCTTCCATGGATGGAAACTTCTTTATCATATATATCAAGAGTTTATAGCATGCACTACTTCTTAGGTTCTCCCCCTGAGAGCATGCGTCACATTCAATTCTGTACACTATCAACAAAAATAAAATAAATAAATGATTAAAGGGAATAAGGTGTTTACTCATTGATTATTCATTGGGGGATGAAAGGATGGGGTTTTTACCCCCACAATGATTCCATATTTGCTCCATTATTCATGCTTGTACATCTGAACATAGGTTTTCATCTAGGTTGATGTGGAATGAGTCTATTCAAATTATCTTATTCTTTGAGTGGATAATTTTTCTACATAACATCCATAGTTAATGATATATTATTACTCCTATTAAGGATTTATTCTTTCTCTAGTATTATGGATTGACAACCTTTGTCAATGTGAACATATTTCATACATATCTCAGACAAAACTTCTTCAAAAAGTTTTTTTCCATTGGTTTACAGTTACTCATGCACTTTATATTCATCCCATGAAGGTCTTACTTTTTCTATAGCACCAGTCGTGGCCTTTTCGTCTTTGTGTTTCCACATTCTTTCCAAATATTTTGGCTAGATGACCAATATCTCATTTAAATATGTTTCAGCTGGAATGGATCTTCCATGTTTGTTCATTTTAGTTTCATCCATATTATATACCATTTTGGGTTAATTTCCCTTTAGTTATGTGGATAAAAAAAGGGTCTTCTTAGCTACTGTAATTGAGATATTCTTAGGGAAATTTTTATTCAAAATATTATTCTTTCTTTTTTCCAAGAAAGGTGCTTCCTACTTAGCCAGCGTCAGAGGTTTTATTTTAATATCAACAATGAATGCATGTTGTCATGTACATGTACCTACCATGTGACCACTACATTACATACACCACAGATGTTTTCATGATTTCTAAATCTATTTTTATTGAACAAATGCATTTGGACTTGCATATGTTGCTTCTTCTTCTCTAGATTTCATCCCCATGAGGTAGGATTCCTTTGTGATTTTACATTTACAGATTTTACCAATAGTTTATTTCATAATTCCCAAATTTGATGCATCACCAACATTGACCCAAAAATATTGATTTATTTTTATTATTTTGTTGGGACCTCTTTTTGACTTACTGTTCTCTTTGTGGAGAACCAACTTTAAAATTATTATTCCAATTCACTCTAGAAATTGTGATAGGTAACTCTTGACCATTCCACATCCATACATTTTTTGAAATTCACTTCCATTCATCAATCCTTGTAGAAAAAATATTTATAAACACAAATACAAGATAATTTGGATGATACATTATTCTTCACAACTACATGTGATAGATCAATGAGTGAATCCTTGATATTTTTATCACATGTTCGAGGATTTTTATAGTAGTATACACCAGTGTGCATTTAGTAGTGTTTCCGATGCTTTCACCGGGGTGCGCGCATCTGTCCGTCCGTGGAGGAGGACGTGCTGCACTATAGCCACGCATTCCCGCTTTCCAATGGTGGGCGACATTCGTTCCTTATTCAGGGACGTCTGCTCCTTGATCGAAATAGGATGACGGGATGTTGGTTCTTCCTTCCGTGGATTCCCCCTCAGAAATCATCACCTAGTCCGGGACTCCCTCATAGATTTAATACGTTGTTCGTGAAACTCTTCCCAGTGACATGTTTCCATGGACTCCAGTTAATTACACTGCTTCTATCGAGATATTCCAAAGGGTCCAGTCAGGGCAGAAACCTTCAGTCGGGGAGTAGTCACATTGAGGCATCAGTAGCGTGTCTGGATGCTGGGGATCTGGCATGTCTGTCTATTATCCCTGGTCACAGGGCTTCTCGAGGGCGTGGAAGCCCAAGGCATCCCACATCGAGCGCGGGGACTTATATTCCATAGACATATGTCTGAGTTTTTCCTTAGCTTCCTGTGTTTAACACAGGGTATGCCACGAGTTTAACGTCCAGTGGAGACGGATCAGCCCAATCAGAGCCTTAACTAGAATGGATCGGATTGATGGATTCCCCTTGAAGCGGGGCCGATACCGGGACCAGCCCATGGGCGGCTGTGAAGAGGGGCAGACCGACATGGTCTCACTGGGATATGACGGTCCGGGCGAGAATCAGGGTGGATGATGGATGGATGAATGAAGTGGAGGGTGAAATGTAAAGGGACAATCGCAAGGGCGATGGTGAAGTTGGGCTTGAGCCTCGAAGAGACCTCCTATGTATCCCCGTGGTAGGGAATCAAAGTCCACGTAGTTTGGGATGGTCATCGGAAAGCCGACATGAATGAGGTGGACTAGGAGGCTCCTAGTGGTGGTGGGATTGGACCTCGTGGAGGCTTCCAACGTACCATGCTGTGACATGGATCAAAGACCACATAGTTCAGAGTGGCTTCGTCAGTGAACCAACGTGAAGGTGGACCTTGGTCTGATGGGTGGTGGGCTTGAAACTCTGGAAGGCCTCCTACGTACCATGCCTTGACATGGATCAAAGTCCTCGTAGTTCAAATGATGGAATTCATCAGCGAACCGACGTAAAAGTGGACCTTGGTCCAATGAGAGATGGGCTTGAACCTCAGGGAGGCTTCCTACGTACCATGCCTTGACATGGATCAAATACCTCTTAGTTCAAAGGGTTTCATTGGTGAACTGATGTGAAAGTAGACCCAGGGGTCCACTAGTGGTGGGCTTGAACCTCGTGAAGGCTTCCTACGTACCATGCCTTGACATGGATCAAAGTCCTCATAGGTCGGATTGGTCACAACGGCTTGCCATCAGACTGGAATAAAGTTTAATGTCATGCTGGATGAGAGTGAAACCTGACATGAATAAAATACGGGCGATGGGATTGAACCTCGTGGAGGATTCCTACGTACCATGCCTTGTCATGGATCAAAGTCCCTGTAGTTTGGGATGGTTACAACGGCTTGCCGTCGGACTGGAATACAGTTTAACGTCATGCTGGACGAGAGTGAAACTTGATGTGAGTAAAAGACGGGAGGTGGGTTTGAACCTCATGGAGGCTTCCTACGTACCATGCCTTGGCATGGATCAAAGTCTCCATAGTTCGGGATGGCGGTGGATGTCGGCGAACCGACGTAATTGAGGGACCTTGGTCCGATGGGAGATGGGATTGAACCCTTGGAAGGCTTCCTACATACCATGACTTGACATGGATCAAAGTCCTTGTAGTTCAAAGGGTGTTCACAACGGCTTGCCGTCGGGCTAGAATGCAGTTTAACATCATGCTGGACGAAGGTAGAACTCGACATGAATTGGATGACGGGTGGTGGGCTTGAACCTTGCGGAGGCTTCCTACGTACCATGCCTTGACATGGATCAATGTCCCCGTAGTTCGGGATGGTTTGCAGTTTAATGTCATGCGGTACAAGGGCATACAGTTTAATGTCATGTTGGACGATGGAATGCAGTTTAACGTCATGATGGATGAGGGCATGTAGTTTAACGTCATGCTGGACAAGGTATTGTCATGCCCAATGTCAACTCTAAGCCCACGTGAGTCATGCCCGGTGTGAGAAATAAGAGACAGCAAGGACCTGACGATCACGCCGCGAAGGGTGCGTCCATTTGAAGCAAAGAGGGGCTTACGCGTTAAGCGGCCCATGGTGTTAGGACTTACTCCAGGATAGAGGCCCGATGTGCGACAAAGCGCAGCGAAAGAGGGATTTGGGACCAATGATGGGAGGTGCCTCATTCCCTATCACGCCCTCCACTGACCTTGGTAGTGGGCAAGTTTGGAGATGCAGGGGTGCAGCCATCCGTTGGGGAACTAGGGTCATCCTTCTCCTGAGAACATACACCACTCCAATAAGGAGGATATCATCCCTTGTGGATGGGTGATTCCACTCCTCTGGAGACGAGTGGTGTAAAAAATGTTTGAGCTGGGGGGACCCTTCGTGAGAGTCACGAGGTTGGGTCACAGTTTAACGTCATGTGTTGAGGACGTGGTGCTTGGCAGTTTAACGTCCTGCAGCTCGGATGAGGTGGGTTCACCCCACACCACTAGGACTTACATAACTGGTACCCTTTGTTCCTTGGGGGAGGGAAGGTACTAGTAAGGTCGTGGTCAAGGGGGGTTGTAGAGTGAACCATCGAGGGGTCCACGTTAGCGTGGCTATGCGAAGAAGCAATAGTCGTTAGCGTGCCTATGCGTAGAAGCATTAGGCGAAGCAATGCTACGAGTAGTATTGTCCGTGGGACTTTGAAATCACATCGTCCATACCTGGAGGGTCGCACGGGAAGCAGAATTTCCAAGAAAAGGAGTGTGGTTCACGAAGCGGAGTGCATTGTCCTTAGAAAGGGGCATAGGTGTGAGTGGAGGGTGCTTCACGAAGTAGAATAGTATTCGCGGAGCACCGCCTCGCGAAGAAGAGGTGCCTCACAAAGCAGAGGGCTGCGAAGCAGTGTGCTTCGTGATGTGTAGCGATCCTGCCTTAGCATTGGGATCACTAGTACAAGTTGGGTGTTTCGAGAAGCATAAACGCTCTACGGCTGCCTGGGTTCCCTTGGGAATCCCCCTCCTTCGCGAATGCCGTTGAGCTTCGTGATGGGCATCCCTCTCGGAAGAGGGGCTCAAAACCAGACAAAGCGAAGGCGTCATGCGAAATAGAAGTACCTCGCGGAGCTCATGATTCCCTGTGGCAAAGGGTGCTTCGCGATTCGAGAGAGGAGAAGCCAAAAGGTCGGATTTTCCATCCCCGTGACTCAGAGGGAGCCCACTATTTATAGACGAGGGGAGCCGCGAAGCGGAACTCCCGCACCACCTCCGGTGCTTCGCGGTGCACTTGCGAATGTCAAATTCGTTCGCGGATAGGTACCACCTCTAGAGCTTCACGGTGGGCTCGCGAACGTCAAATTCGTTCGCGGAGAGGTACCGCCTCCGGAGATTCGTGGTGGGCTCATGAACATCAAATTCGTTCGTGGAGAGGTACCCCTCCGGAGCTTCGCGGTGGGCTCGCGAATGTCAAATTCGTTCGTGGAGAGGTATCGCCTCTGGAGCTTCGCGAGACCGCGATGCTCAGGTGCTTCGTGTTGGTGCTTTGCGAGTCAGGGTGCCGGCCTTCTTTTCTGTCCCTTCCTTTCGTGCAATATATTTGCGCCAACAAATTCCCCCCCTCATACTTGGTGCCGCGGAAGGCTGAAGGGTCGAAGTATGAGAGAAAATCTCCAAAATTGTTGGTGGTTTGCGATGCGACATCGCAAAGAGGGCCCGCGGTGATGAACGTGGCCACGGGTCCGGATGCGCCGCGATGCTCCGTGCGGGCGGGGTGCGCTGCGATGCTCTGGGGTCGCCACCTATAAATAATGGGGTCGACCTCTTTTGTCTTCATGCGATTTCCTTTTCTTTTTGTGCTCCAAATTTCACGAAGCTCCGCGTACTCCGTGCCTGCTCTCCGCAAATCTAGCTTCGCGGCGAACCGCGGGTCTCTGACTCCGCGATAGCTCCAAGCGAACTCCTGTTTACCAGCCTAGGCCAGAATCCGTGGCTTGGTCTCATGACCAACCTTCGCGATCCGTCGTTGCGATACAGCTTCGCGATCCATTCTGAAAAAAATATTTTTGCCAGAACTGAAATGGCACATAGAGAAGCTATATTGGGGGTGCTTGCAGATGCCGCCCATCGGGATGAGATGGCCAACTGTCCAGGCCTTGGGGAGATGGTCTGAAGCCACTCGGACCACGCTTCTTTGACAGATCTGCTATCAGATGGTCAGAAGAATTATCCGTAGTGTAAGAAGCTTCCATTGTATGGATTCAGGTTGAGGGATGACGGCTTCATCCCTGAGGCGAGTAGGGACGAACCAGTTTGTGGTTCAAGAGCACACCATGTCAGCACCAATGGTTCAGAGCAGCCGATGGTCATGCGTAGGAGGACTTCACAACCGTCACCTCTGACTGTCTCTACAACCATGTGAACGATATTGACGGGAAGCCACTGTAACCGGAGATGTCCCCTCCTCTCAACCGTACCATACTGAAGGCGGCTTTGCAGGATTCGAATAAGGGATGGTCCGATGAGTGGGACCTATGCCAGGGCGGAAAATTTACTGATGACTAGGCCTGGTCCTACTGGGTGGGTGCCTCATGCGAGGAGTTTGGGGCTGAGCTGAGAAGAGTGGGGTTATATGAGGCGGCGTGGGCCTCCCAATTCCACATTTACCAACCGAAACAACTGATGCCAGAATTGCTGAGCAGATGGTATTCTAGGACCAATACCTTTCACCTGCATCACGGGGAGGTGGGCATCAGCCTGTGGGATGTCCACCAGATTTCTGGGGTTCCGATCTTGGGGGCCATGTATGATGAGTTCCTCCCTATCATGAGCGCGTGGGAGGATACAGAGAAAATGTTGCGACTGGCGTCAGTGCTGATGGCACTCATCCCTGGAGAGTACAAGTAGGAAGTGAGGTATTTCCACTTTAAGAGATTGTTAATGTGCTTCCTAAATTTCCCAGATAACCAATCGTTCCCTCTGAGGCCTCGAACTTGTCCGAGGGTGGCCCAACGGGGTAAGGGGAACATGTATTGGCGGGTCTTGGAGGAAAGCCAATGGAAGACTTGGGGTTTTAGTGTCAGCACTGAACAAAAGCCCATAGTCAGGCTGGAGGCATTCATCGTGTCTCTCATCTGTGGTTGGATCCTACCGGTGATGGATACAAGCATGGGGGTGCGGCCCAGCTTGTTTATTATGGTTTCCATGTTGGCCAAGGGGCAGTGGGTCAATCTGGGGATTCCAATGCTCTCCAAACTGTACAGAATGTTGCGGCACATTAGCGAGGGCAAGAAGCTACCAAGGATATGAGGGCCCTTCCACCTCCTGTATTGGTGGATCACAGTGCACATCAGGGGTATCTATGAG
Source organism: Viscum album (assembly GCA_963277665.1). NCBI lineage: Eukaryota > Viridiplantae > Streptophyta > Magnoliopsida > Santalales > Viscaceae > Viscum > Viscum album. Next base: position 50,450,097 of record OY728161.1, on the reverse strand, counting down.
TATCCAAACCCTATTTCGCTGCTAGGATCAAATTTCCACCCCTCCATCCTGAATTCGGTCGGGAGCTTCTCGTTCAAACTAGCCAGGCCGATGGTGCTGAATCAGGTGTGGAGGGTGGATGAGTTTAATTTCCACCCCTTCCCATTGCCGACGTGGATACTTACTGATGATAGGTGTGGAACAGAAGAACATCGGGCTTACCTTCTGGCCTTCCGAGGTGGAGTTTTGGAGGCACGAGTAGATCGTGAGCCACTCTGCGAACCATACACCCCGCCTCGGTTTGCAAGGTAGTCCCGATGCCTCCAACAGCTGACCCCGCAGGTCTACTGGGAGGTGTGTCACAAGGATCACCCATGTTTGATGAGGCAGTTGTGGCTCATGTTCACACGGGAAGATGGGAAGATGCGAATTGAATTACCTCCATCCACCGCCACTTTCGGATTGGTGAGGGAGTATGCCATTAGTTGGGAAGCTGCTTACCCAGGGGATATGCTGAAGCAGCCAACTATTCGGGTCGGTGACAGTGGGCCTCCTATATCTCGAGGTTGGGGTCGGAGGGCAGCTAGGGCCTCTCGCGGCGGCGGGGCTGCCATGGCGGCGAGACCCGCATCGGCCGAGGGTGTGGCAGCAACAACGGATCCGGTGATTCCAGAAGAGAAGGTCCATCCGGAGGGGCATCCACTGAGGGGATTTCGTAGGATATCCACTCAGGCCCCGGGGAAGCGGCTGCATCATATCTACATGGCAGAGGATGTCACCATCCCAGAATCCTAGGACATTTGGGATGTCAACCGGCAATTCCTCATCCCACCTGAGATATGGGCCCATCTTAATCGCCTCAGGATGGAATTACCTGGAATAGGCCCAGTTCGAGCTAGTTTCATGGCATCTCTGGTGGAGGCAGAGCAATACCTGGATGAGCTAGAGGATTACGTTCACTCCAGTGGTGTCCCTCGCCCAATGACAGACCGGGTGAGGGTACTGCTGAATCGAACGGTCCCCCCATAGTTATCAGCCGCCGATCTGAGGGAGCACTTCCCCCTGCTGGAAGAGTTATAGGACTCCTCTTGGGAGGATGAGGCTGGAGGAGGGAGCCCGTTGGATGAGGGAGAGGTCGGAGATCAAGGCTCAAATTCCGACGATTTCGCAGAGGCTCTCAAGGTAGCGTTCTGAAATTCTTTCCTTACGGTCTGTTCTTGGGACACTATGTACTTCTCACCGATGTTTGATCCATGATGGAGTAACTTGTTCGCAGGCCTTGTTCTCTCCCCTCGGCGGATGATGATGCGGGACCTTCAGAACCCGCGCCTATGGCTGCGTCCAATTCTATGTCTGGTGGGACCAAAGCACCTGAGGTGGCTCCTCCGGAATCTCCAGAGGTTCCAACAGTATATTGAGGGCCTCGCCTCGGGGTCCTGTCATTACCGGCTCGAGAGAAGCACTAGGAGGTTGATCTCCGTAAGTTTCCTCTACCGGTTTCCTTGTCGTCATATGTAGACTATGCCAACTAACATTTATGTCCCTCTCTGTCCTACAGTTCTTCGACTGGCGTGGGCTGCTGTGGCAAGACTAGTCGGGATGTCTAGTGGCGTCCCCCCTAGGGGCATGCCGGTGATGGTGGAGATAGTCCCCCCATCTCCCCAAGCTGCAACACACATCATCACTGGCGGGACCACCAGCAGGGTCATGCCTGAGGTCATCGAGGTGGACTCCGATGAAGAGGATCAGTTGGCTGGTCCTACTCCTGTCATGCCTGCTTTGGAGCCAGATGTCGCACCAGATTCAACGCCAGATGCAGATCCTGCCGAGGACTTCCTGCAGGCGTATCCTGCGTACGAGCCTTACAATCGTGCAGACTGGGATGAAACGGCCTCTGACGAGGAAGACAACAGTATAGTCCACCGCTGGTCGTGGAAGCTAATCATGTGCTTCATCAAGGACACCCCCAAGCTCTATGGATGGCCGAAATGGACATAATCCTCTTGCGGTTGCATGAACTGTGCACTGGGGGAGTGGATTCCCAACGTCCTCATGCGCTCATCAGAAATCTTATGGCTGAGAAGATCCAAGAGCATGATCATCGGCTCAGCGTGGGATGGCAGCAGAGGAAGGCAACAAACATCAAGAAGCTCCAGGAGGCTGAAAGTGAGGTCCAACAGCTGCAGACCTAGGCGGATGAGCACTTAGCCTCTCTTAATGCACAATCTGAGCTGATCTCCCAGTTGAAGGCCCAGCTGGCAGAGGCAGAGGAGCTTATGAGAAAGGCTTCTGAAAGGATGGTTGTCATTTAGGCTGAGGTAGAGAGGGCCAGAGCCAAGGCTGATGATCTGCGCCCCGCCACTGTTGAGGAGGAGCGGGAGCTGAGTCAGTGGGAGCAAGCCTTGGATACCACAAGCCAACGGGTGGCAGAGCTGCAACGCTCTTTTGACGGGGTCAACCCGTCCATGGGGGAAGTCTACCCCTAGTTATTGTAACAAACCAAAAACCTTTTATTGGTACTTTCATGCTTCAATTTCTTCTTTCTTTATCTTGAATGCCGTAGCGCGCACGATTTCCACTGTTTGAATCGCTTCGTTACATCCCTACAATGATTGCGGGACATTCGGAGATAATTCCCCACGCCCACGTGGGTCTAGCCCGATGTGAGAAACAGGAGATAGTTGCCTTCTCGTCCCACCTAACATAGGAGTGGAGACCATGCTCTGGGCATCCGGGATTTGGATCACCGGTCCGGATTTCCGAAAGATGGGAGAGGCTTGATCGGAGAAGGAACTTTTCAGAACAGCTGAATTACTGTTTCATCAGCATGTCCTCATGTACGAATGGTGCAACACCAGGGGCACTAGAATCAGTCTGAACAGACAGAAACGGGAAGTGTGAATTGTGATGCCCAAGATTTAGAGTGTTGTGGGGATGGCGTGACAATAAGGGAAAACCGTTAACCATGGAGGAGAAGTGGTATCCTTACCGCGTTATCCTGTAATGGGGAAAAAATGAGGGTTAACCGTTGACCATGTTCTAAACACGGGACCATGTCACAAATATTATCGGTCAATCTTTTGGGACGTTGACCCAGGACAGTTGGCAGACCATAGGTCGAACATCCATATTGTTAGGGGGTCCTTCCAAACATGACCAGCCTTCCGGAACGTTGGCCCAGGATGGTAGGTGAGCCGATGCGGCATGAGACCAGGCTGTTAGGGGGTACCTTTAGACATGAAAGGGGATGAGGGTCCGAATAAGGGGCACGCAAAGCGTGGAATATAGAGTGATGGTTTGTCCGAATAGAATCCAACACTTAGGTAGTCACACCACCGTGGTGGGAATATGACAGATGGGCACATTGGTCTGATCATGGATCATTCCTTCTTTAAGACAGGGCCTCTCTAGCGAGGGGGTCTGTTGCTTCCCAATGAGATATTGGGGCATCCTGAACTTGTTCAGGGTAAAACTGCAGTTTAGTGTCATGCGTTGAGGACATATGGACTCCTGTAGTTTAACGTCATATGATAGGACGTGGAATAAAAGGGAAGATCCCAGGGTGCGTGTGGTGCGGTCGATATGAAACCGACGTCAATGAGGACTTGGAGTCCAAATCACACCACGTACCCCCGGAGGAAACTCTTCAGGTCTAGAGAACAAGAGTGAGGATTAGGCTGGGCCCGAAGTAGAGTGTTCGGGCATTCCTACGTACCCCATGAGGATGGGAATCAAGCCATACGTAGTTCTGGAAGTGCAGTTTAACATCAAGTGGGATGATGAGAGGCCTGGCCGGGTTGGCACACATCCAGCCAAAACTACTAAGCCCACGTGAGTCGTGCACAGTGTGGGAAACAAGAAGTAGTGGTGGGAATTTCCCGACATAGAAAGGGGTAGGTTAGGGAAAAGGGACTCTTGGTGAATACCAACCCAATGACACTAACACGATCATTTAGTGCACCTATATGTGCGAAGAGAAAGAGCCGAGTATGATGGAATTCCACTTGAACATGAGGAAGTGGAAATGTGTGAATCTTGGAGCTTGAGATTCATATCACGAAGATGGCGGTGTGACGATGGAGGATAAATGTGGACCGTGGCGGAAACCAAGAATCCATATCGCATTATCCTAGAATGGGGACATACAAATGTGGGTCGACCGTTGACCATGTTCGAAACACGGGACCATGTCACAAATGTTTTCAGATATCCGTAGGGATGTTGGCCCGAAATTATTGGAGGGCCCTTAGGTCCATCATTCATGGAGATCCCTTAAGCCTAGTATCCATGTCGTCTGAGGGTCCTTTTGGATGTGGAAGAGGATGAGGATCCAAATAGCGAGCTCACAAAGCTTGGTCATGGGACGAGGGGAATGTCTGTATGAAAATCCCACACTTCGGGATCCTTGTCGAAACACATCTGAATACGACAACGAGACGTACTAGATTGGGGGAGAAGAGTCCATTATTATTGGGAGATCTTAGTTTAGTGTCTTAGAATTCGGACCATGGATGGGAGGAAACATAAGAGGCACGTGGTGGAGTAACTCAAACACCTGGCGTGAATGGGGATAGGGGGTGTGTATGGTGTGGTGAACAACCCGATGTGAATGAGGACATAATCCCATATCACACCGTACGACCCCCTTAGCAGAGGTTTTGGGTCAAGGGACTAAAAGTAAAAGTTAGTATGGGCCCGCGGGGAAGTGCCCGGGCGCTCCTACGTATCTCATGAGGATGAGAATCAAGCCGTACGTAGTTCTTGAAAACGTCTTAGTTTAAGGTCTTAGAGCTTGGACCATGAGTGGGTAATGAGAGAAAGGGACACATGGAAAGGTGGTTACAAAACAAGACGTGAATGAGGACCTAAGCCATACGTACCATGTGTTCTCTGGGGAAATGCTTGAGTCGAGGGACCGAACACAAAGGTTAGGCTGGGCCCATGGGTATGTGCCCGGGAACTCCTATGTATCTCATGAGGATGAGAATCAAGCCATACGTAGTTCTGAAGGGAAATGCTCGAGTCGAGGGACCGAACACAAAGGTTATGCTCGGCCCGTGGGGAAGAGCCTGGGCGCTCCAACGTATCTCACGAGGATGAGAATCAAGCTGTACGTAGTTCTGAAATGTGACATGGTAAGATACCAGTGCCAGGGGAAAAGGGGAGTGCAGGCATGGACCTTGCACTAAAAGAAGCGGAATTTGATAAATCTTGTTTGTCCTTTAAGGTGAGTGGTTTTTTTTGTGAAGTGATAGGCCTAAAGTAGTAGGCCATGGTGACGCCACAAGGATCAAGCCGTGATAGGCATTGACAAATGGCATGGCACATGACCAATACCCAATGTGATGTCCTCTATAACGAGGTCATCACAACGTAGTGCCATTTTTTGTCGTGCGGCCAGGACGATAATTTCACAGTTTAGGGTCGTGTGATAGGACCAAGCGTGCATTTTATTGTCATGCGGTGCAGACGTAACAGAGACGATGCTAGGCGGGGAATGTGTATGGTGTCGTGTGACATAAATGGAGTGGATGGGGAGAAGATCACTCGTCACACCGTACACAGTCCCAAGGGAGGAACCTCAGGCCAAGGGGCCCACATAGAGGTGAGAGGTGAAGGGGGAGAGATTAGCTCCCAAATGAGCTTGACCCGAAAAAGAGATGTTTGGGTGTTCCTACGTATCCCAGGAGGATGGGAATCAAGCTGAACGTAGTTTTAGATAGATCTTAGTTTATGGTCTTAGAGCTCGGACCTTGAATAGTAACAACTTCCCAAGTTAGCGCAGACGTCAACCCGATCCTTAAGCCCGCGTGAGTTAAACTCGGTGTGGGAAACAAGGGGGGGCATCCTTATCGCAATACTTGGGGCGCCCATCAGAGGGGAGTTGGTAGAGATCCCCGAAGGACACTTTTAACGCGGCATGTTTCCCCAACATGCAGACGTGCACGGAGGAAAAGTACCAAGAGTTCCGAGACTCTACTTGGACACGATGAAGTGATGAAGAGTGTGAATCGTGTACCCGACATTTTGGGATTAATGGTTGGCATGGCGATAGAGGAAAACTGTTAACCATTGTGGAAACACAGCGTCCATATCGTGTCAGCCTGATGTGGGAACAATAAACGAGCATCGACCACTGACCATATTCGCAACGCGGGATTTTATTGATTTTTTGTCCGAAACCCTTAGGGGAGTTGGCTCGTAATGGTAGGAGAGCCCTTGGGCGTAGTATCCAGGATATTCTTGGGGGTCCCTCTGAGTGTGAAAGATGATGGAAACCCTGATGCAGGGATACACAAAGCCTGGAAAGTGGGTGCAGACATGTATGAGTAAAGTTTGGCATTCCAGGTAATAGACTAGAGTCCCCTTTGGCACATTGGTGAACAGCTGAAAAGGGGTCGACGAAACAACTCAGGAGGGAGAGGTACATGGCGTGGTCATTACGAGACCGACGTGAATGAGTACATAATCCCACACCACACCATATAATCCTCTCATGGAGGAAGGGTAGACCAAGGGGCCAAGGTGGGACGAAGATTCCCGAGAGATGGGGCTGGACCCGAATCCTAGACATTCAGGTGGTCCTACGTATCCCATGAGGATGGGAATCAAGCCACACGTAGTTCTCTAGATGCAGTTTAACGCCATACGGGACGAGGGGGGGGGAGTAATATATCCCCAAACAAGGGAGGTCTACGGTATGGAGAAGAAACCAACATGAATAGGGAAATAATCTCAGACCACACCATACACTCTTATAAGAGACGACCTGGGCCGGGGCCCGAAAAGGCCAAGGGGACTGATGGTTAGGCATTGGTCAGGAAGGACTGACCTGCTTGCAGTTTAACGTCTTGCAGTGAGGACAAGGGCCAGGGGCCCAAGGAGGCCAAGGAGCCTGAGGCTGGGCCTCGTAAGAGAAGGCGTATGACATGGTACATGATCCCGACGTGAATGAGGACATAGTCCCACACCACACCGTACACCCTAGGTAAGAGGTTGGGCGGAGGGGCCTGAGAAGGTCAAGGGGCCTAAGGTCAGGCATCAGTCAGGAAGGCCTGACTGGTTTGCAGTTTAACATCTTACATGAGGACGGGGAAAGAGATAATTGTATCTAATCAGGGGGTGTGTACGGAATGGCAATTAACCTAACGTGAATGAGGACGTAATCCTACACCACGCCGTACATTCCATATATGGGAATCAGGGCTGTGGGCCCGGCCGTTAGCACCACCCGGAGGGAAGTTTGTCACTTCGGGATGGTGTAGAATGAATCACTGCACTCAATGTTTGGGAAATCTCGGGGTGGACCCGAAGATCCAGGACACTGTTGACCATGTTCGAAACACAATGTTCCTATGGTGACCTGATATGGGAGCAACAAATGAGCATCAACCGTTGACCAAATTCACAATGAGGGACTTGTATCGGATTATTGCTCAGAAACCCTCAGGGGCGTTGGCCCGTATCGGTAGGTGAGCCCTTGGGCGTAATATCCAGGCCGTTCTTGGGGGTCCCTCCAGGTGTGAAAAAAATGATAGAATCCCAGTAAAGGAGTGGGTGAAGCATAGATGTATCCATCCACGAAAGAGGCAAACATATCCAGGGGGATGTGCAGCCGGGTCGAGTCTTTCTCGACATGATTTGGGGAATAGTGTGCACCCTCCCATATGTCTTGACCCGAGGGGAAGATTTTGGATTTTGGGCTGGGCCAATGGAAGAAATGCCCGGGCGTTCCTATGTATCCCATTTGGATGGGAATCAAGACATACGTAGTTCTTTAAGGCCATGCAGTTTAGCATCATGCGGTGAGGATGTGGGAGGATAGAAGAACGGGAGTGGGAACATGGGGCAACCCTTACAATCCTTATATGAGCGGGGTTGTATGAGTGGGGCTATGAAATCCTACTCCTCACTACACGAGGATCCTCCAAGGAAACTATTCCCAGGGGGGTAGTGGAAGAGAAAATATTGGGGTTGGGCTCAAGACGAGTCGTCCGACCATTCCTACATATCTCATTACGATGGGAATCAAGTCACACATAGTTCTTGAGGCACGGTTTAGCGTTGTTCTGAATGAGAAATGTGTCTCAACTGGGTATATGTACGGTACGGCGGGTAACCCGATGTGGATGAGGATGAAATCTTACACCACAGCATACAATCCCATTGGAGAGCTAGAGTCGACGCAGGCCAAGGGGACAGAGGATGAGCCTCAATCAGGAAGGCCTGAATGGCTTGCAGTTTAACGTCTTACAGTAAGGATGGGGGCCGGGGGCCCGAGGAGGCCAAGGGGCCTAAGGCTGAGCCTCAGTTAGGAAGGCCTGACTGGCTTGCAGTTTAACGTCTTATATTATGGACGGTGAGAGATCTTAGTTTAAGGTCATAGAGCTCGGACCATTTTGCAGTTTATCGTCTTGCAGTACGAAGATGAAGTTTAAGGTCATGCAAGACCCTTTTCCCTAGGAAATGTATCGCTTGAGGAACTTGATGTTGGTTGGAGCGGTTATGTGCTCTCCATCCGTGGTCACCAAGGAGTATGCTCCATTGGGGTAAACCTTATGGATGATATAAGGCCCTACCCATTTGGGTTCTAACTTGGGCGGTTTCCTACCGGGGATCATTGGTGCTCGAAGGGCCAGTACTAGGTCACCCTATAGAAAATAACGGAGACGAAGCTTCTTGTTGAAGGCCCTCTCTATCTTATCCTGATGCCTTTCCAGATTGTGCAGGGCACGAAGCCGGTTCTCGTCCAGTGCTTCTAATTCAGCTAGACAGATTTTGGCTACCTCATCTGATGTCTGGTGATCATAGACTGTAGTGCGTAACGATGGCATCTGGATCTCAATGGGTAGGACGGCCTCAGCTCTATACACCAGGGAATATGGGGTCACTAGGGTAGAGTTGCGAGTCGTCGTCCGATAATCCCAGAGGGCGTTGGGGAGCTTGTCCGGACAACTTTTCTTGTTCTGACCAACCGTCCTCTGCAGACTGTTAGAGAGTGTTTTGTTGAATGCCTAGATCTGTCTGTTTGCTTGCCCGTGGTAGCGGGAGGTATGGTTCAAACAAATGTCGTACTTGGCGTACAATTTCTTCAGTTCACCCGCTAAGAAGTTGGTGCCGTTATCGATGAGGACGGCATGAGGGACCCCAAACCGGTGGATAATATTAGAGATCAAAAAGTCGACGATGGAACGAGTCTTGACCTCTTTGAGTGGAACTGACTCTTCCCACTTGGAGAAAAAATCTGCAGCAGTTAGGATGAACCTACACTGGCGAGCTGTTTCCAGTGGATATGGTCCCACTACATAAAGTCCCCATACCGCAAATGGCCAAGAGTACTTGGTGGGGTGGAGGGGATCCGGTGGCCGATGCAGGAAGTTGGTGTGAACTTGGAATGAATGGAATCTCTTGGCATACCCAATACAATCGTGGATCATAGAGGGACAGAAGTACCCCAACCTCCGGATTTGATGGGACAGCTTCGTCCCAGCTTGATGGGCACCACAGGAACAGGCGTGAACCTCTTGCATAACTTGAGGAATATCTAATCCTTGAATGAAACGGAGGAGGACGCCATCGAAGCTCTGCTTATAAAGGATCTGTTCAAGACTAGGGATTCTCTAGAGGGTAAATTGCAGCACGCGGCGTCGGAGTCGCTCGCGCTCGGCCCGGTCATCCGGGAGGCGACCATTTTGGAGATACTCAACAAAAGGTGCCCTCCAGTCAGGAGTGGATTCAACCCCTATGTCTGACAAACCTGGGACCCCTGACGTAGAGGGTCCGGCGGTGAGATGACTTACTCGCAGGCCATCATTGTCCTCTTGGGTGACGGGGGAAATGACTCTCTGGTGTGCCACATGTAAGATCAAATCATCTTGATCGGGTTCTGCGAGCGACGCGGCTAAGCCAGCCAAGGCATCTGCTTGACCGTTCTGTGACCGTGGGACATGGGCAATCTCTGGTCGAGAAGAGAACTGGGCCATTAGGCGGAGGGTGTACTCCAACAACGGTACACGATCTGGCTTCCTGACGACATAGTCTCTATTAACCTGTTTGATTACCACCTCGAAATCTCCTTTCACATGTAGAAGGGGAACATTGATCTCAATGGCCAACTCGAGACTAGTGATGAGAGCCTGGTACTCTACCTCGTTTGTCGTACAACCTTATGACAATAAGAACAAGTATGGAAAGACGTGTTGCACTGGGGTAATGGAGAGAATACCCAGGACCACTCTGTTGAGCTTAGGATCATTGAGACTCCTACCGGTGGGGCTCCGGGAATCACCGTAGAAATGAATTTGCCAACACAGGACGACATGATCGACTAAGAGGATCGTCTCATCGGGAAAATCCAGGTACAGGGATTGATCTGTGGAGGTTGGACGGGCAGCTAAAAAGTCTTCCAACGCTTGTCCCTTAATGGCCTTCTGAGGTACGAGCCTGATATCAAACTACTGGAGAATCACCACCCACTGTGCTAGTCAGCCAGTCGGCATGGGGCGGTTTAGGATGTACTTCAGTGGGTCTACCTGGGAGACTAATTGTACCTCATGGTTCTACAGGTAATGTCGCAACTTCTGTATGACGAAGACGAGCGCATGGCATCTCTTTTCGATAGGGGAGTATCTGACCTCAGTATCGAGAAGCATGCGACTGAGATAGTTGAGATTGTTCTTGGTACCCTCGTTATTCTTCTAGGCGAGTAGTGCACCGAGGGATCTTCCCAGGGCTGTCACGTAAAGGACCAAGGGCTTTCTGGAGATGGGTGGCATCCAAACCGGAGGTTGGAGCAGATACTTCTTGATTTCCTCGAAGGCGGTCCGACACTCCTCATCCCATTTTTAGGCGGCACCCTTCTTCATGAGCCGGGAAAAGGGCTTACACTTGCCGGACAGATTTGCGATGAATCGGAGTATATAGGCTAAGTGGCCTTAGAGGCCTTGAAGTTCCCGAATGTTTCTCGGGAGAGGCATTTGGCTGATGGCCTTGATCTTCTATGGGTCAATCTCAATACCTCGGTATCTAACAACAAAGACCAGAAACTTCCCAGAGGTGACCCCGAAGGCACACTTCAACGGGTTCATCTTCAGGTGACGGGAACAAAGGAAACCGAACACCTTCTCAAGGTCTTTGAGATGGTCCTGGCGCTGACATGATTTTAACACTAGGTCATCTACGTAGCATTCCACCGGTGTCCTGAGAATCAGCTTGAATATGTGATGCATGGCCCTCTGATAAGTGGCACCTGCATTTTTCAAGCCGAAGGGCATAACCTGGTAGCAAAAGGTACCTTGGGGAGACCTGAAGGCAGTGGACTCCTTGTCCTCGGGGGCCATCCCGATCTTGTTTTACCCAGAATACCCATCCATGAAAGAGAGAGCTTGGAACCCGGCCGTGGAATCAATCAATAACTCTATCACCGGGAGTGGGAATTCGTCCTTTGGGAAGTGGCGATTAAGGTCGCAGAAGTCGATGCAGACTCTGATCTTCCCATTCTTCTTCCTGACTAGCACAGTGTTGGAAAGCCACTTGGGGCACTGGACTTCCTTAACGAAGTTGGCTTTGATAAGATTATCATCTTTGGCCTCAACCATAGCACCATGAGAAGGGTGCATCTTCCTAGGAGGCTGCTTAAACCCATGATGGGTTTCTGGGAGGCCCAGACGGTGAATGACAACCTTGGGATCTAGTCCTGGAATCTCGTTGTAACTCCAGGAAGACACGTCACAATGTTGTTTGAGGAAGTATACGTACTGATGCCGCTCCTCGGGGGACATGGCTACACTGATCAATGTGGGTTTTGGATCAGCCTCACTACCGAGGTTCACTTGTACTAGTTCATTAACCGTGGTAGAGATGCCTTTCTCAAAGGAGGGGGGAGAATCCTCCAGGTCTTCCTCTCCACCCGTGGGGTGATTCCCCGCGACGGGAGATACTCCTGGGCTATCAAATCCTGAGGGGCAGCTGGTACTGGCTTGGGCAGCAGTGGTCATCATATCAGGAGACTCACTCGCCATTGAGACCATAGTAATGAAGGCAGTCGACCCTATCCCATCTGGCCATTGGCCTAAGGTGCCACGTTTGATTATATCAAAGTAGTGGGGATGTGTCATCCTGAGTCGGTGGATTCCATCCCGGTGGAAGAGACACGTATGGCGTACCTCCGTTGTCATAAGCTTGACATTCTGGTACAGTATAGGGGTAGGAGGTTCTGGGATCACCTGAGCCTGGTTGATGTAGGAGTACAAGGTGATTTTCCACCGTCTCTTGGATGTGGGAATATGCCTCCCTTGTGTACCTGAAACAACAAAACATTGCCCCATGTCAGGGGTCGTGGCCTCCAATCGGTGGATCAGGAGGATGTAGGTGTCATCCATGCTTTCCCAGGGATCACTTGTGACCAGGGCGGGTTCATCCTCACATACTAGGATTTGCTTATCCTTACTCTTGTAATAATCACCATCCAGATAGCAGGCCTCACAAGAGGCGAAAGGAGATGAATCACCTTGGAGCATGCCTACTCGACTGTTGAGTGAGTATTTGGGGAACTGGTGATATGACGAAGGGACCACTGCATGCAGATGGAGGCATGGCCTACCCATCAACGCGTTGTAGGCGGTGTCCTGAGAGACGACCATGAACTTGGTGTTGGAAATTAAGCCACCGAACTAATTCTTCAGGAGGATCTTTCCGACTGGGGTTTTATTGGTCCTGTCATTCCCCTAGATTCTGAGGTCAGATGGAGTTAAATCACCTTCAGGCATACCCTGCTTTCGCAATGTCCGAGTCAGAATTAGGTTGATTCCAGAGCCCGTGTCAACGAGGCAGTGGCAGACTTCCACACCATTGAAGTGGGCAGTGATGTACAGTGGGTGAATGTGCCCCTGTATAGGAGGGTCCTCATCTTCACCAGAGAACAAGATAACCGCCTGGAATTCAGTGTTCTCAATTTTCTCGACCTGGAAGGCTTCTGCGGCTTCTACCTCCGTCTCAAACTGAAGGGGGCTCTTTAGGGCCTCGTCAAGTGCCTCACGCATTTCAGATGACAGGAGAAGGGCCTCATGGATAGAAAGCCTATCCGGAATGCCAGCCAGGTGCTTCCGGACATCATACTTTCTTTCCAAATGTGAACGTCTGCCTACAAGAGGTCATTTGGCAGTTGGAGGCATAGCGGGTCCTGCCGGTTGAACCGGTGGTCGGGTAGTACTAGGTACATCCTACTTCCTACTAGTTGAATCCTGGAGAGCAGTCTCCGGACTAGGATCGGACAACGGAGGCTGGCCTGTAGCCGGGAAAGACTGACTGTGATACGAATGAGGCAGCGCTCCCTGATCTAGTAGCACAAACGGCGGTGGAGGTAGAGATGATGGTGTTAGATGGGGTTGCACGTGATGAGCTCTGTGCTGAGCCTGCTGTCTGGTCTAAGTAGCATGCACGGCTTGGATGAAAGTTCTTGTTGACATACCTCTATGACCGGTGTGGTTGCGGTTCCACTGACGTTGACGTCAACTGGAAATGTTGGGGAGGTTCTCCTCGCGTTCCCCCTCATCGGGAGTCATATAGGGCTTTACCAGCTCCACGGTGTTAACCGAAGCGTACCCCTGGCTGTCGCTCGATGAGTCAGCCACCACCGGGTGGATTCTGGGAGGAATCCCCATTTTAGGGGGCATAAAGTCGTTGCATGTGCGGGATGACGACGGTACGAGCGGAGCGCGTTTCTTCTTCTTACGTGGTCATTGCTTGCTCTTTTGGGAAGAGGTCGGCTTTGAAGACGATGAAGAGGTACCAGATACTTCTTCTGAAGGTTCCGGCTGCTTCAGGTGTGCCCAAATGATAACATGGGCACAGATGACTGTTTTTAGAGTCATCCAGTCGTCGTATTTCCGGGATCCGCGGCTGGGAACCTGCTACCACTCGCCTTCGCTAGCGCTACCAATCTCTGACCCTGCAAAGACACCCGTCACTTGTGTTGGTACTGAGTCCAACCTGACTATGTTTTTGTTGACCTGGTCTTTAAGCCGGTATTTAAACACATATCATTTCTTGAGGGTGTGACCCATAATCCGATGATAAGGACATTAGTTGGGGTGATCGGTGAGATTCGCCTCTGCCGGCCTTCTGCACTCAGGCAGGCGCACAATACCTTGCTCTAGAGAACTTCGAAAGTTGCCAGGGACCTTATTTTCGTTGAACGAATAAGTCTAGTGCCTTCTTTATGAATTGGGGGCCCAGGGGGCTGGCCCTAATGTGGGGTCGGAGGGGCCTGCTGAGGAGGCATCGCCTGATTGTCTCGCCTAGGTGGAGGTGGTGCAATGCGTGGGGGAACCTGTCGATTCTGAAGCGGTCGCTGCTGGGCACGAGCCTGTGCTTGAGGTGGAGGACCTCTGCGGGGTTGCAGGGTGGTGCTGCTAGAAGTAATTCCAACTGCCTAGGGGCTTCTATTTGGGCCACCGTGGCGGGTTTGGCTCTGGAGGTCCTCTTGCATGGGATCATAGGGGCAACGAACGTGCCTGACTAGCCTGTTGCAGAGCCTACTCAAGGTGCTGAGCCTTATCTGAGAAATCTCTGAACCCTCCAGGGTAGTTCTGGGTAATCCGGGAGGGTACTAGCTCCATTTTGACGTTCCCCACACACATCGTCAGTAATTTCTCCTGAGTCAGTGACATATTGAGGAAATACGTATGTCCCTTCCACCGGGAGATGAAATCTGCGGCTCGCTCATCAGGCCTTTGCTTGCACTTGAAGAGGTCTGCAATGATGGTCCTCCGCGTGGTGGAGCTAAACTAGTATAGGAACTGCCGGCGGAGATCCTCCCAACCGGTCACCGATCCGATAGGGAGCTGGCTGTACCAGACGAATGCGAGACCTTCCAATGTCTGTACGAAACATCGGAGCTTGGCAGCTTCTTGCTGGGCCGAGGTCCCCAACATGGGGCCACACCTGGAAGAAAAATGAGCCAAGTGCTGCGGCGGGTCCCCTGTCCCGTTTAAGGGTGAGAAAGTGGGGTTCCCAAAACCCGGGGGTGCGGGAATATCATCCACCCACGCGGGATACAGCTTGCCATCCGATGGGACCGCCAACTGCCGTGTTTCCAACGCTTCGAGGTGGGCTGTGAGTGCCGCTATAATATTATCCAGGTGGGGTCCCTGTCTTGACGGGGATCCCGAATCACAAGTGCGTTTCCAAGTTCCTCAACATGGTCAATGGCTTCGGTAGCTCATGGATCGACTGGAGGAATGACCTGTGGGGCGACTGGGGGAACCCGGACTGGATTCTTCAGATTGCACCGTCGTTCGGGGGGGGGGGGGGGGGTTGGTGAGACGTATCGAACCCTCTTTCTGTAAGTTCCGACTTCTGCCCTGTCTGTAGAAGTAGCATGATCAGGGTTGCCCAGAGGAATCTCACTGGGGGGAAATTGTTCCTGCCCCTGCTTCCCCAGCCTGGGATTACCATAGTCGGGTCGCCGCTCTGCAGCGCGCTCAGCCAAGAGTTCATCAACTAGCCTCTTCTTCTCAGCAAGCTGCTGGCGTAACATGGCCTTCTCAGGATCTTCGTCCGTTTTCTACACAGAGGCAGACGGGTCGGAGTGCTTGACAGTTCCGACGTGCTCCTTACCCTTGCCGGTATTTCGACCGAGTACCAGCGACTCAGTGGGTACAGGGAGGCCTAGCAGGTTCCTCTGATGACGGGTAACCCTCCATGATGGGTCCAGCAGTGGCGGTACGCCCTCGGGGGGGGGGGGGGGGAGTTTCCATCATGAAATTCAATCTCATCTTCCTTTTCCACTACGTCAGCCATGTGGACCGCGACCCCTCTCGAGGGAATGTCCTCAATGTCGCATAATGAATCGGGCTGCCGTCGGATAGGGTCGAAGAGGAGAGTGGCATAGTGTCCCCAACCATGGACTTGCACATGGGGGGTATCCTCCCTGATGACTCTGCGGAGTACTTTGAAACTCTGAACACATTTCCGTTGAAGGGAGCTCTAACGGCCTAGCGACTCAGGGTGCTGGGACACAAGGAGTGCGGCCAAATCGATCAGGCGGCATTGCTAACCGATTTGTTCAAAGTGCTCTCGACTTCTGGGGTACACCACCCGCTCGTAAAGAAGGTGGAAGTGTGTCGCCGAATAGGGTTCGACAAAATCACCCCACTTCTTCAGGGGTAAGGGACTCTGGTGCACGAAAGTTCAGCGCCGCCATCGGCCAAAACTTCTCCGGGAAGTAATCCACTACGAGAATCCTCAAGATGCTCCTGGGTTCGGACTCGGGGTCTGGCACTATATTTCCCCACTCGTCAATCGGGGGCGGCTGGGGGACTGGTAGAGGTACCGAGGTGGAACTATGGGATAATAAACTCGGTGGCGGAGAATACGACAAACGAGCTGACTGGCCGCCGAATTCCGGGCCATCCTCTGAAGAGTGAGGTGACCTGGCCACGATGTCACGATATGATGGGATGATAGACACAGCTTCCGATATAGGCGCCGCGGCTGCCGGCGATAGGTCACGTCGTTGCTCTACCGCCGTTGGCCCCCAAAATAGCTCCCTGTGATCTCTGGTAGAGGTAGAGGGCACTTCTGGTGACAATGGTGGTGATTGCATGGTCGAGACCTGCGGAATTTCCACAATTTCTTCCTCCTAGATGTACCTGTAAAGAGAGATGGGAATCTAGTGGAACTTACATTCCTGGAGAATGAGGCTAACGTGCCGGGTTCCTACCCAAGTACTTGATATAGAGGAGCGGGGAGAAGGTTCCATCGCTGAGTCTCATTCCGCTTCAGAATCTGAGAAGCGGGCCGGTTTGATCTCCACCCGGGCCTTCCCAGGACTCTTCTTGTGGTGGCGAAGACCCTCTCTTCTACCCCGGAGTGGCTCTTAGGGACAGGGTTGATCCTTAATAGGTATCCTTGGGGCGGCAATGGCGTCGTGGTGGAGAGGGCCGCCACTCGAGATAGCCGAGGTGCGAGGGGAACTAAGGAAAATGTCGAAGGGTACATGGGGAGGACCTCCATGGACAACACCCATGTGGGCGGAGCCTCTGTTGGAATCGGCAGGAGCATGGGGAGGACCTCCATGGTCGATGCGGGAGGAGTGAGGCTGACCTTCACTCCCTAAGTTGTCAGGGCGAGGACCTTCGCCGGTTTCATAGATGACGTAGAGAGGGCCCCTAAGTTGGAGAAGGACAGGATGGACAGTACATTTAGATCGGCGGTCGGGGGCAGGAGGATGGACTCCATACCCTGTATAGTGGGCGCGGGAAAGGTTTCAGCGCCGAGCGTCACTGCCGCGGGGCAGGTATTCCTTTGGGATGGGGGTAGCACGAGGAATACCTGCATGACGAGCTTTAGAGCGGGGAAGTCCCACGCTCTGTGGAGTAGTGGTACGGGGAGGGCCTCCGTACGGGGTGACATAACCGCGGGTTAGTTCGCAGCGATCACCACTCAGGCCTCAACCCGGAGAGTCAACCCAGCCTGCCTGTGGGGCGGTTGGGGTCTCGATCCTGGTTGGGTGAAGGAATTACCCTGCTCAGTGTATGCAGGGACTCCATGATGCACGTCGGCGGTGGCTCGGGCCATTGTAGCTGTTGACGTCGACGCATCTGGGCGAGCGTCCTCAGCCCAGGCCCGACTCTGACGTCGGGTCAGACGAGCTGGCGCAGGTGGTGCAGCGGCATGGCCTGCCTGCTCTTCCTGCGGAGTCGGACGACGGTGATGATGCAGCCGGATGGGAGTCCTTGCCTGGAGCCCTTGGGTCAGGACCCTAAGCGGTCCGAGACGGACGTCGCCTGCCTCATCAGTGTAAGGTGAGGAGTCATCGAGGTGTTCCGGGGATAGGCTCCCAAAACAATTGAACATTGGGGTGGGGAGTAGGGGCTCCCTGCACGGCCTATTAGGGCGGCATTGGCGATGGGGCCTCGATGCCTCCAGGTCCAGGCGGGCCATATGCCGAGTTTGGATGACCCCTTACTCCTCGTACCTGCTTACAAGGTTGTTGATCACCCTTCGTTGGATGATCTCTGATGGGGAGAGGGGATGTGGGTGCCCCGTTTTCCGTGATGTAGTGGCTGTCGTGGCGGTAGCGGAGCCAGGCGGGGTTTTTATACCGATGTTTTCCCTGCCACTGTATAGGCGAGCGGGCGGTGATCGTGTCTCCGCAACAACAACCTGGTTCATGGAAAACAAAGGGATCAACTCATCAGCACTACGAGGAAAAGGATTGACAACCAGTGCCCCAACGTCCTTCCATTATCCACATCTGTAAGAAGGATCCAAGAAAACATGTTGTAGAACGAAGTTCCCCACGTTCTACTGCCCCGACTTCCAGTGAGTTTCACGACAGGACCACTATTTGCTTGGCGGGACCATGTGCCGGATATCTAGATCTGGTGACACGTCAATCTACTAGTGTCTCGAACGTTACTAATATCCACATTGAGGAGAAGAATTTCACATTGGGTTCACCATTTATGTTTCCGACCCTTTAGCCGGGGCGCGCACATCCATCCGTCCGCGGAGGAGGACGCGCTGCATTGTAGCCCTGCATTCCCGCTTTCCAAAGGCGGGTAGCATTTTCTCCTTATTCAGGGATGTCTGCTCCTTGATCGAAACGGGATTATGGGATGTCGGTTCTTCCTTCCGTGGATTCCTCCTCAGAACTCATCACCTAGTTCGGTTCTCCCTCATTGATTTAAAACATTGTTCGTGAAATTCTTCACAGTTCCATGTTTCCATGGACCCTGGTTAATTACACTACTTCTGTCGGGACATTCCAAAGGGTTCGGTCAGGGCAGCAACCTTCAGTCGGGGAGTTGTCACGTTGAGGCATCAGTAGCGTGCCTGGATGCTGGGGACCTGACATGTCTGTCTATTATCCCTGGTTATAGGGATTCTCGAGGGCGTGGAAGCCCAAGGCATCCCACATCGAGCACGGGGAATTATATGCCATATACATATGTCTGAGGTTTTCCTCAGCTATCTGTGTTTAACACAGGGTATGTCGCGAGTTTAACGTCCAGTGGAGACGGATCAGCCCGATCAGAGCATTAGCTAGAATGGATCAGATTGAGGGATTTCCCTTGAAGGGGTTCCGATACTGGGACCAGCCCAAGGGCGGCTGTGAAGAGGAGCAGACCGACATGGTTTCACCGGGATATGACGGTCTGGGCAAGAATCAGGGTGGATGAAGGATGGACCAATGAAGTAGAGGGTGACATGGAAAGGGACCATCACAAGGGCGATGGTGAAGTTGGGCTTGAGCCTCGAAGAGACCTCCTACATATCCCCATGGTAGGGAATCAATGTCCACGTATTTCGGGATGGTCATCGGAAAGTCAACATGAATGAGGAGGACTAGGAGGGTCTTATTGGTGGTGGGCTTGGACCTCGTGGAGGCTTCCTACATACCATGCAGTGAAATGGATCAAAGACCACGCAGTTCAGAGGGGCTTCATCGGCGAACTGACATGAAGGTGGACCTTGGTCTGATGGGTGGTGGTCTTGAACCTCTGGAAGGCTTCCTACGTACCATTCCTTGACATGGATCAAAGAACTCGTAGTTCAAATGATGGAATTCATCAGCGAACCGGCGTGAAGGTGGATCTTGGTCCAATGAGAGATGGGCTTGAACCTCGGGGAGGCTTCCTATGTACCATGCATTGAAATGGATCAAAGACCTCATAGTTCAAAGGGTTTCATCAGTGAACTGATGTAAAAGTAGACCCAGGGGTCCACTAGTGGTGGGCTTGAACCTCTTGAAGGCTTCTTATGTACCATTCCTTGACATGGATCAAAGTTCTCCTAGGTCGGATTAGTCACAACGTCTTGCCATCGGACTGGAATACAGTTTAACGTCATGCTGGGCGAGAGTGAAACCTGACATGAATAAAGGAAGGGTGGTGGTCTTGAACCTCGTGGAGGCTTCCTACGTACCATGCCTTGGCATGGATCAAAGTCCCCGTAGTTTGGGATGGTCACAACGGCTTGTCGTCAGACTGGAATATAGTTTAACGTCATGCTGGATGATATTGAAACCTGACATGAATAAATGATGGGCGGTGGGCTTAAACCTTGTGGAGGCTTCCTAAGTACCATTCCTTGGCATGGATCAAAGTCCCCGTAGTTCGGGATGGTGGTGGGTGTTGGCGAACCGACGTAAATGAGGGACCTTGGTCCGATGGAAGATGGGCTTGAACCTATGGGAGGCTTCCTACGTACCATTCCTTGACATAGATCAAAGTCCTCGTAGTTCAAAGGGTGGTCACAACGGCTTGCCGTCGGACTGGAATGCAGTTTAACATCATTCTAGATAAAGGTAGAACTCTACGTGAATTGGATGACGGGTGGTGGGCTTGAACCTCACGGAGGATTCCTACGTACCTTGTCTTGACATGGATCAAAGTCCCCGTAGTTCAGGATGGTGTGCAGTTTAATGTCATGCGGGACAAGTGCATATAGTTTAACGTCATGCTAGACGATGGAATGCAGTTTAACGTCATGTTAGACGAGGGCATGCAGTTTAATGTCATTATGGATGAGGTATTGTCATGGACAATGCCATCTCTAATCCCACGTGAGTCATGCTCGGTGTGAAAAACAAGAGACAGCAAGGACCTGATGATCACACCGCGAAGGGTGCGTCCGTGTGATGCGAAGAGGGGCTTACGCGTTAGGCGGCCCATGGTGCTGGGACTTACTCAAGGATGGAGGCCCGAAGTGTGAAAAAGCGTTGTGAAAGAGGGATTTGGGACCAATTATGGGAGGTTCCTCATTCCCTATCACGCCCTCCACTGACCTTGGTAGTGGGGAAGTACAGAGATGCAGGGGTGCAGCAATCCGTTGGGGAACTTGGGTCACCCTTCTCCTGAGAACATATGCCGCTCCAATAAAAAGGATATCATCCCTTGTGGATGTGTGATTCCTCTCCCGTGGAGACGAGTGGCGTAAAAAATGTTCGAGCTGGGGGGACCCTTCATGAGAGGCACGAGGTCGGGTCACAGTTTAACGTCATGTGTTGAGGAAGTGGTTCTTGGCAGTTTAACATCCTACAGCTCGGACAAGGTGGGTTCACTCCACACCCGTATGACTTAAATAACTGGTACCCTTTGCTCCTTGGGGGAGGGAAGGTACCAGTAAGGTCGTGGTAAATGGGGTTTTTAGAGTGAACCATCGAGGGGTCCACGTTAGCGTAGCTATGTGAAGAAGAAATAGCCATTAGCGTGCCTATGCGGAGAAGCATTAGGAGAAGCAATGCTACGAGTAGTATTGTCCATGGGACTTTGAAATCACATCGTGCATACATGGAGGGTCACACAAGAAGCAGAATTAGAAAGCAAAGGAGTGTGCTTCGCGAAGTGGAATGCCTTGGATTTAGCATGGGTCATATGTGTGAGTGGAGGGTGCTTTGCGAAGTTGAACAGTATTCACGGAGCACCGCCTCGTGAAGAAGAGGTGCCTCGCGAAGCAGGGTGCTACGAAGCAGTGTGCTTCGCGATGTGTAGCGATCCTGCCTTAGCATAGGGATCACTAGTACAAGTTGGGTGTTTCATGAAGCATAAATTCTCCGCTGCTGCCTGGGTTCCCTTGGGAATTCCCCTCCTTCACGAATTCCCTTGAGCTTCGCGAAGGGCATTCCTCTCGGAAGATGGACTCAAAACGAGACAAAGCGAAGGCATCAAGCGAACTAGAAGTACCTCGCGGAGCTCCTGATTCCCGGGGGCAAAGGGTGCTTCACGATTCGGTAGAGAAGAAGCCGAAAGGTCCGATTGTCCATCCCCAGGACTCAGGGGGAGCCCAGTATATATATGTGAGGGGTGTCGTGAAGCGGAACTCCCGTGCCACCTCCAGTGCTTCACGGCGTGCTCGCGAACGTCAAATTCATTCATAGAGAGGTACCGCCTCCAGAACTTCGCAGCGCGCTCGCGAACATCAAATTTTTTCGCGGAGAGGTACCGCCTCCAGATCTTCGCGGCTGGCTCGTGAACGTCAAATTTGTTCACGGAGAGGTACCACCTCCGGAGCTTCGCGGCGGGCCTGCGAACGTCAAATTCATTCGCAGAGAGGTACCGCCTTCGGAGATTCGCGGTGGGCTCGCGAACATCAAATTCGTTTGCAGAGAGGTACCACCTCTGGAGCATCGTGAGACCGCGATGCTCGGGTGATTCGTGTCGGTGCTTCGCGAGGCAGCGTGCCGACCTTCTTTTCTGTCCCTTCCTTTCATGAAATATTTTGGTGCCAACAAGTAGCAAAAGACACTATTTCATGAAAGAGATAATCAAATGTTGTCATAATCTTCAAGACACATGTTGGAGGTATTTCAGCTTTAGAATCCTCTTGTGTGAATTTTCTACCTTCAGAAAGTATTTCATTCTTTTTTGATGTCTCAATATGTTTCTTCCCATGATTGGTAAATAAAGCATCCATTTCTAGAAATTATCTATTAAGAATGACCTTATGATATACAATAACAATAATCTTCTCTTCAGAAGCATTCTTCATTATTTGAACTTCTGCCTCATGCAACATCATTTTATTCTAAATCAAAGAGTCATATTCCTTGACCTTCTAGGATGTTTCTTCCAAATATAAACACTTGACTTCAGTTTTCTACCTCATCATAGAAACGAGTGCATGGATATTTACTTATTGGGTCTTATTAACTCATTTTTCATCAAATTATTTAATATGTTTGGTGATATTTAAACAATCAAGAATTTTTTCCCAAGAACTTTTCCACATTATCGAATTATCATTAACATCGGGTGATCTAAATTTGCATATGTTGAAATATTATATAAATATCTGAAAATATTATTTCTGGAATATCATGCATATAGGTTCTTAATTTCCCCTGATAACAAGAGATATAAGTGTCTTCCTTTCCCATGGTAGAAACTAGACCCACCATATCATTATATTCCATGACTGATATTTATTTATTATTTTAAGGGAATTTAGAACTAGACATTGTATTTTCGTTGTACAAGAGGGACTTCTTCAACTTCTTATTCTCTTTCTTATTCATGTTTGTCATGGTCCTACTGGATGTAGAGTTCTACTCAAAATGACTAAAACATCACAAGGAATGCACTTCATTGTTGAAATTAATAATGAAACTCAAATCCTCATCCGAATAGAATTATTGTATAGTATCCAACATATGTAAACCTTTTACCTCGGATACCAACAGAAGAACCCTTGACCACCCTGAGAGGGGGTGAATCTGGGTTTGAACTTTTTCTCGTCATTACTTGATCATATTACCATGTTGGTTGGTACCCATTATAAAACCTATGTGATGTATATGTGTAGTAATTTAGAAATTCACATGCATAGTGAAATCAAAACATGTTTTACATGGTTCACCACAAAGTGATACATCCAAGGAGAATATGCAGATAGGTTTCCTGTCAAAAAAAATTACACTAATATTCACTAGTTTTTTATTACAATGGTTCAGGCACAGTCACTCTGTCCCAGGAACACAGTCATTACAAAGGATTAGGGATATCCTACTGCTTTCTGTGGATCACTTCTATTGAATCCCTTTAGCTCACTGCCTTGGTAGAGGTCATACTCAGTTTATCGACTTAAAGGTGTCTTCAACAGATGTGAATTAAATGTATTTGTTTCTATTAAGCAATATACATTACTTGAATAGAATTTACAAATTGATACTATTTTATACTCATTTTTCCACATTAGTTCAATTAATTAAAACACTATATCTTCTACCTTTTTTAACTAGATTCAAAAAAAAAATACTTTTACAATGTTTTTCATTTCTGTGAATTTTCCATAATTATGCCGACTGTTTCTGATCATCATATCATGCCTGCTCTGTGTACTATGCCTGGTCCACGTACCATGCCATCTCCACTTACCATACCTACTTCATGTAACATGCATGTTCTGCATACCGTATCTGCTCTGCGTACAACCTATGCTCCGCATATCGTGCCCACTCGGCACACCACACCTTCTCGTCGCACAGTGTATCCTCCGTATACAGCTTCTGAAAACTACCTTCATATACTACCTACGCATACTAACTTCACATACTGATTTTAGGTACCACCTCTATGTACTAACATTACATTCCCTTTCTTCATTCCATTGAATTTTTCTTGAAATTATATGAATTATTTCATCTCCCACATACCACACTTCTTTTGAAAAATCTCTTATGTGGACTACTCTATCCAATTCCGCAAATTTTTTAGTGTTTCTATTTCCACATCGTTATACACATAATCTCTCATGTGTACCAATTTTGTTCTTAGCCGATTTCTTCCATACTGATGAAATTTTCTTATCAAATTTGCTCTCACTTAATGATGGGATTAACACACGTTATACAGGCAAATAAATCCTAAAATTTTTCTAATAAATTTTACACAAACATTAAATGTGGTAAAATATTCACTACATACTAAACTACATCCACATACAGCATGCCTCCACTACGTACAACAGCCTTGATACAAACTACAAAAATTCAGCACGTATCATGTCTTCCGATCTATGTACTGCATATTTTATGCCAAAGATGATCCATTCCTCATACAACAACTCCTACCATGGAAAACCTTTTTTAGTACCACAATTCATTCTATGAACCATTCAGCGTACCATTCATGCTACATGGTATGCAGCCGTGAACCCTTCCCATACAAGGTACACGGTGCATGTTCTAAGGTATGTAGTTCCCTTGATTTTCCGATTTCCTTTCCCATTATGCATCTCATTCACTCCTATGGAAAAATACTTCCAATTTCAGAAACAAAATCCCAATTTTGAGGTCCAAAGATTTGGAAAATGTTGGGATGAACCACCACAAGAAATATCTTCTTCAAAAGGAACACCCATGCTTCTTCACTATCATATAGCTTCTCCAACAGATAGCAGATTTAATCATGATCTCTTTCAACCATGATTTATATTCTTTGATAGATTAGTTTCAGAATCATCATATTCTGAACGGAATGTATTGAAACTTACAAACTTTCATGTCTTCTAGAAACAACATTCTTTCTAGAAAACACTAAATATGATTGGCATCATCTTCTCAGCTTTGTATGATCATTATTAAAACATCAAATCTCCACATGACCTCTCATGAAATAATTCATGTCTCTTCTGGTAAGCATTTTCATGGTCTCCTTTAACATTGAGATGTCGCATGATCACTTTATAACAACATTCCCTTCAACACTCTATGATATGTTATCATTTTTGTAGAAACTTTCTCACATTTGGTATATGTATTTGACATTAATATCATTCCACCAATAATTTGAATTTATCACTCTCAATAACTTGGGTGTTCTTCTCTATCCTGTTCTTCATTTTTATCTTTATTGAAAACTGTTGACAATAAATACAAACTTATGCGCAACGTGGTCCCAACATCCTTGTGCCTTGATAGAGTGGAATATCAAATTATTGGGGCACGGTGATAAACCATGTGTGACTCCCAATGTAACTGTGTGACCTAAATCCCCTTGGATAATGGCTTGCTCAAATTTTTCTCATGTTTTGGAAAACATTGTGGGTAAACCATTCTCCCCAATGAAGATGGATGATTTTAAAATTTTCACTTCGGAATTTTTATATCTCACTAAATTTTCCTCACCATCAACCTCCATCCAAACCAAGTAAAAAAATAAATACACCAAACCTTCTAAAGGTTGGTTCCCTCTCGTTTATTGTTTTTTTGGAGGACTGTTGGTTGGGAATAAATAATCTTGGTATGTCGAATCTTATACATTTTTCTCTTTTCTAGATTTGGGTGTGTATTTTGGGAAATATTTTTCTGAGGCCTTGAAAGCATCTTTTTGACGTATAATCTAGGTTGAGACTTCAATGGGGGTTTGGATCAGGATTTAAAGATTTGAATAACTATGAATTCATCAGTGAATTTGAGGTAGGTTGTATACAGGTAATATCCCATGGATTTTATTTAAATATGAAAATGTTATGTTTTGTTCTTGTTTAATCCTTTATAGATATTTGTTCTGGTAAAAAGGGTATATAAATGAAAAATTAAAACCCTCATGATCACTATGGTATGCATGAAGGATGACTTGACTGATTTAGGGCCACCAATGGGGTGTGCCGACCTTCCCAAAAATGGAAACGAAAATGTTATGTATAAAAATGAATCATGTATGAGTACATACCAAATCAACATGTTGACTCGTTAATTTTATGGTTAAGTAGGGGGTTTTTGTATATGTGTCTAGATTGGAATAATGGCTATGGGATTGTTTGGAATACCATGAAAATGGGTTAAATGGGATCAATTTCAATATTCCAAATGAATTGTGTTTTTTAATTGAAATGTGGAATTTGACTAATACATGGAAATGATGAATGTGTTAAGTGAACTAAAACATGATAATGGTTGGATATGAAAAATGGGTCAATATAGAGGACTTGTTAATATTCATAGTGAGTTAGGCATAGGAAATGGGAATCAGACTAAATGGTTAAATGGAAAAAATTGTAAATGTGTTAATGGGTTATGGAAATTTATTCATTCCCATGTTTTTTTATTGTTTAGTATTTCTATTGGTGTTGGTTATCCTAGATTTTATATTGTATGTGTATGGTGAATGGATAAAAAATAATATACAGAAGGCTTAATAGAGTGGTGTAATGATATGTGGTTCTACAACCACGGGTCGAGTTTGATTGAGGCTCTACAATCCACCCAAAAACTCATTGATTGGGGAATGAGAATTATTTCTATTTCCAAAATGGATTAATTAAATGAGACCACCCGGAATGATGATTTAATGTGAGTGTGTTGTAAATATGATGAAGTGTTTATCCTTATTGAGATAGGGAAATAGACTTACTACCCTTATGCATTGAGAGAAATGAGTATGCATAACTTATTGAACCCAATGTTGAATTGAATATATAAAAAATGATAGTATAAGAAAAGAAACTTGGAATAATTTTAGAAATGAATTAATTGAACCTTGTAAAATAATGGCACCAAAATCATATTATATTTACTTGTTTTTATTTATTACACACATGGAATATCTATTTAGAGTAGATATTTTTTAGACACTGTTGGTGGAGGGCTGTTGAGTTTTTCTCACAACCTCCTCATGTCTCCATTGGGTACTCGACCAGAAATTATTCATGTAGGTTAGAAAAGGGGAAAATGATTAATTCATGGGAGTTGATTAAATACTGGGATGTGCATGAAAGAGAATCTTGTCTTAGTACAAAACCAATTTGGCAATTATTCTGTTTATCATTATTTTTTTTCACATGGTACAACTCAATGTGGAATTTCATCTTTATTATTTGATTTTGTTTGTACCCATTTTTGTGAGTTTTCATTTATTCATGTTCATTGGTTATTTATATTTTATTTGAAATATTTATAATGTTTTATATTAGGGATTACTATTGAAATGAGGGTATAGTCCCTCAACAAAACTTTTTGAGACCCTCAATGCTAGTTAGAAACCTCTTTTTTAGAGAGAGGCATGCCTAAGGCCATGCGGCGAATCGACCATGGGAACTGTTTTGTGGTTCTCGGGATGAAGACACTATAAAAAGCCAAACAAATAAATTCTATTATAGAAAATTAAAAATATAGGGTCTAACTATGTCCGATAATTTTTTTTGGAAATGTTGGAAGGCCATTTTTAATCCTTATATTCTTAGTTTAACCTGCCAGTAAATAAGTTTATACCATAACCATGGTAATTAATCTCTATTGTTTTCACTATTCATTTTGGTAAAAAATTCATTTGAACTTATTAGACATTATATATTTTTCTATCTTGAATAAAGATATACATATTTCAAATTTAAATTCATAGAAATGGTAAATTATAATTTAATATTAATACTACATATGCAACAAAAAAGTACATTTTTAAAGATAAAATTTTTAGATGTTAACTAAGTTTTCATATAAAAATTATAGATTAAAATTATTCAAATAAAATAAGTTGGATTAATTTATATATAATATTACTTATATTACATTGAATGAAAAAATCATAGATTGATTCACATTATAAATATTAAAATGAAAAATATTTTTTCAATTATGATTCAAATTTTTTTCAATATTAATCATAATATGAAAAAATAAAATTAATCCCAAAAATACACAATAGGAAATTCTCGGTTTCAAGACTTCCACAATGAATTTTATTTTTCCAAATAAATTTTCTAAAAGTATAAAATATTAATTTTAAATTATGTATATGAGGTACGAAGAAGACATTTTTTATAAAAACATAATTTTTATAGAAAACAATTATTTTTATTTTAAATATTTTTTATTTTATTTATAATCAAATGATATATAATCAAAATCTGTAAACTATATATTTTCATAATTTATATAATCCTATTCTTAATTTCCATTAGAATTTCATGCCGATAAATGTTATATTAAATGAAAATATTAATAGTATATTTTTGGTAAGTAAATCTCATGCTTGGGAGTAATAAAATATATCAATGAAACTTAACATGGTGTGTAACAGAAGTAAAGATCAGTTTTGTGTGTGTTGAAAACTTTTGATGTGAGTTAATTTATTTATAAATAAATATATCAAATTTTATCAGGGTATTATAGTTTATTCTAATATTAGTGTTACATGTGATATATGATATCAAATATGATGTTCCTATTTTAGAATTTAGAGTGTTATATTCTGCACACATTATATAAAATTTGTCATAGTAATTCTTACATGATCATAGTAATCAAGGGTTTTACATTTTGGAATAGCATTTTGAAAAAAATGAAATCATAAAATTATTAATAAAATTTATGCTTATTTATAGATAAGGGGAGGAACAAGTTTCATATGGAATGATATATGACAAGGATTCTAATTAAGAGAGTAGTAGTGGAAAGTGAGAAAATGATAAAGAAGAAAAAGTGTAAATAATTATTAGGAGTGATTGAGGACATTGATCACAACCTAGTGAATTATAAAAACAATAAAGGGTCTCAAAATAATAAATATACGATTATTAAATGAAAAATTAGATTCATCATGTAGGAAATGGTTAGTTTATCAGTTAGTTTTAGTGCTCCTTTACAAAAGATAAGGGGTTATTTTACTCTCTTCAAATATAAATAAATATTCTTACATGATATGATTTTATTTTATAAGTACATTTTAATTATTTGGTTGTACATCAACCAATTTACAATTCTTCAATTACCTTAATAAATCAATATTCAGAATTGATTTTTTTCATGAACAATATTCACTTTTAAAAAATCATAATATTCTTTTATGTGTGAGAAGACTTGTTTTTCTGTAACTATTTTCAAAATCCTATATGTTTAGAATAAGATATCCAATACCATAAATAAATCTATAAATATTAAAATTAAAATAATTGGTTCATCATTAATCATCTTTTAATACATTAAACAATAAATATTGAAATATTTACAAATAAATTGTGTAAGCCAATGGGAGCTCTTAAAACCTGATCATCATTCAGCTGTGGATCTATTCCACATAGCATTTCTGGATGTGATGGGTTCTCTCCCAAAATTTAGGTTATCCTTATTTTTATAAATCATATAATATTTCCAAAAAACCTGATGGAAATCATTGAAATAAAATTAATCACTAAATATTAGATTTAATAAGGATTTCAGTACATTTGTTTAGTTCTTCCAAATAAATTCTAACATTCATATTTGGATATTATTACAAAAAAATGTTCATATTAACCCTAAAGGATATAAATACCTTTAATCTTATGAAAAGTCATTATTCCTAATATAAATTGTCCCCTAAAACATATACTTGTTATATGTTTTCCCAAAAACATTCTTAATCATGTTATATTCCTACCACACAATTTTAAAAAGGTGTAGATTAAGAATTTAACATATGATCAATCGTAAAGTCATTATATTGTGATGTTATTCCTAACTATTATGTTAATCAGAAAATATATTCTTCTAAAATTTAACAGATTCTTTAGATGTTTCATAATACTTATATCAAAATACAATAAGGAAAAAATAATTCAACCACAATGGTTATTATATTTTTATTTCATTATAGGATCTTATTTAGCCTATGTATTAACCATTAAAATAGGGACTTTATTTATGTAATACCCTAGTTCCCCACATTTATAACAATTGAAAATAAATATATCACTAGGATGGTATTTATTTCCTTCCAAAATACTCTTTATTTTTTCACATAAATTATTTTCTTTATACCCTTAGTTTCCACACAGAAGAATTTTTTCAATTCCATTGATAAAATTTCATAGGTGTATCATTCCACATTTATTACATGATGGAAATCAATCCATATTTTTTCAATTTTATTCACCACATGAGCTCTTATATCACTTCATCATTATCCTCTTTGGGGTATCTAGAAGTTTGTTAATGTAGATTATGTTAATTATATTTCATGAAAACTTATTAAACATAATCAAAATACCATTAAAATTAGCCTTCATACCATTTAGTTGATCATATTCACCACATTAATCTTAATATTCAATGTTATCATGATTCCTTTGGGTTCCATGCATCAAATTATACAAAAAAGAGTGGTTTGAGAAACAATAATCATACTGGGAAACCCATAAAATCATTTATAGGGTGTCCAAATTATTACACATTATTTATAATCTAATAGACCTTAGATTTAACCTAGGTCCTTCATTTTGTATCTATTAAAATTATTTATAATGAGTTGTAATGTGAATGTGAATTATTATAATCATAAATCAATGGAGATTAAAACTCCCTGTATAGTAAGGCATGTTGGTGTGAACTAGGTGATGATATTATCTATCAAATTGTTCCATATTTAGAGAAGTTACCCCTAAGTACATCTATTACAAAACCACATTCAATTGTAGTATCAATACATGGATGTATTTACATTAAAGACCACATAATTTATACCTTAACAAAACATTAGTATGTAATTTTATACTTATAATTATGTATATAATTGGGTTAAGTTTCATAATCTATGTTTTTGTAAATATACCTCCCATGTTATATAATAAACTTTGTCTAATACCAACTGTGGAGACTTTAATCCTAGTATCATGGATATGGTTTCTAAATAATTAAATTGTAATTTGTAATAAAAAATCAAAAAAAGAAAATTTAAACAATTTAGTATTATTATTAAATTAGATACATACATTAGACTATAATTATGTTTTAAAGATCAAATTATATCAATTTTTTTTACAAGAATTACTTTATTCCATCTCAAGTGTCCTTACATATCAATCATACATAACATCATGGTTTCCTATGAATGAAAAAAAGAAATGCGAGCTCGAATTCTTTGTAAGGGTGATGTATAATGGAACATATTTTGAATCAATATGCATAATCAATATGTAAAGATAAATAAATAAACACACATTACATTTTTATAAAATGATAAGGAATAATCCTTATATAATGGTAAATAACAATGTATACATTAAATTTTAATAAATAGATGTGTCGTTATAAATATATAAAAGTTAAAAAAATAATGACACCTTATATTTAATCAATAAAATGATAGTGAAATTCATCCAAAGATAATATCACTGGGAAAATAGCATGGATATTAATAACCGAATTTTAAATGAATGAAATACCAAATTATTGGATTCTATCATTCCAAGAATCATGACACCTCTACCATAAATTAATTTCACATGATCGGTAAAACTATAAGTAAAAACCCAATTAATGATAGATTACTTAGTCACCTCATGAGATTTTCTTTACATCAATTGGTTATCATTAACCATGAACCACTAATGTTTCGCATAAAAAAATGATTCCTCACATATATAATAATATATTTAATTCATAAACAATATTCATTATCATTAAATATTCGTATTTAGAATGGAATACATATTTGTCAGTAAATTTCAAGACAAAAAATAACTTCCAATGTAGAGCACCATATGTATAAATGACATATAGTTTAATAAATAAACATATCCTTGATATATAATATTGATATTTGATGGAAATTTAATTTCTTATGTCATTATAATGTGAATAATTCAAGGGTAATTTAAGGAATAAAAAAATAACGTGGATGTGAATCTCATGAATATCCTTGGTCAAAATAATAATAAAAAATCGAGAGAAAGAATAAGTGTTTCCTAAGTTGAGTATATTTTTATTAGAGTGATAATAACGGTTTTTTATTTCTAATGAATATAAATATAATAAAAATAAATTTGAAAATATTTTGAGGAAAATATTATTTTCATTTTGCAAATAACATTTGAAACATAAATAATTCTGATTTTTTTAAAAAATAATATTTATAAAATAATAATTTATGGAATAATTGGGAAAAAAATTCCATTAAAATTAGGATTATTTTTTGGAGGGTAATTTCATACATTACTTAAAATATAAAAATAATTTTGTTTTCACTGTAAATGTTCTAGAAATCTATTTATATGAAAAATCAAGAATATACCTTTAAATTTTTTTTAAAAAGATAAATGTGTAAATAATTATTTAATAAAAAAATTTCAAAAGGTAAAAAATATTTTTTTAAATATTTTTAGAAAACAATTTTTTTGAAGTAAATTGGTTTCATAGTGAAAAGAAAAATGTTGTTTTATTTTTATAAAAAAACATTTTCTATAACGTTTTATGTAAAAAATTGTGAAAAAGGAACTGTAACATTAAAATATCATGAATAAACAAGGTATAATTAAATTATATTTTTTATCGTGAAATGGTAAAATTATTTCATTCAACTGAAATTCATGAATAAGAAATCTTAATTAGAATGAGATTATCAAATAAAATATTATAATTGTCATAATGTTGATGTGAATGTAAATTAATGAGTAGATTTTGTGTATCAACTATAAAAAACATAAAAAAGTGAAAGTAAATCATTTCATAATAAAATATCATTAGACATGTAATATTATCATGACATAATCAATGATGTAGAAGTTTAACATAATGAATGAATATTATGTTAAGAAATCCATCACAACTTAGTAAATCTTAAATCAAATCACCATGGATGAAATAATTAAAATTTAAAATTATTATAAAATGATTCAATAAATAATCATTATAATATATGTCAATGTTTTTTTATACACATCATATAAAATAAATTAGTTTCACAAAATTACAATATTCCTTAATTAAGACAAAATGTGATGATGTTTAATACTATTTGCCTCCTTTTGGATGAATGGTTTTCAATCTCATGTATGTGGGTTTTGATCATGTCATGAACTTGTTAAATTGCATTTTAATTATTAACAATATCATATATGATACTTTTAAAACATCTTATCACCCTTTCATTAATAATCATTCATTTTTTCCTTATTTTGGGTGTTAATTTCCATGCTTTCTAGTGTGTGTTTTGTTATGAACGGTCTATATCATGAACATATTACATTGTTATATCATCTATATAAAAATTATCATGAAATAGTTATCATATATATATATAAATTGATTTAAATTTTTTGACCAACCATAAATAATTTGTTAATGAAGATAAGTATGTGTGGATCAAAGAGACGGTAGGTCCTTCATATACATGTGAAATGTGGTCATTTTTCAATTACCATTTTGGAAGAGTTATGTAAAAAATTTATAATATATTTGGATAATAATATCATAAATAACATATTATATCTTTTAATATAATTATATATATCATCCATGTGGTGTGGTGATGAAAAGAGAGTCACGTCATTTTATGAAGGTAGTAGTTAACAAATACACGAATGACTTTATGATCCCTCATTTAGTGAAATTTTATGAAAGAAAATGATATGTATATATATATATATATATTAAAATTTTAGAATAATAAATTTTTCATTAATTTCATAATTATTTAATTATATCAAATATAGTCATAAAATTTTTATTTATTACATTCCATGCATTATGTTAGAGGCAAATGAATCTCATTGTTTTGTGAGACAGTCGTCCACCATACAAAAAAGAAACATTATCATGTCCCATTTGAATTAAAAGTAAAATTATATATATGATATAATTACTATATAGGAATAATTATGATACAAATATCATAGATTTAATTTATATTCATAAACATACAAAACAATGAAGGGTGTTAATGAAAAAATGAATGACATCAGTTCATGCTGCAGTAGTATGAGAAACACACAGATGACGATTTTATAACACATTTCCTGGGAGTGGTGGTGGTTTTACTTTAGCAAATTATTAAAAAATCATTCAGTATTTTGAATATACTTATTCTATTATACTAATATGGTTTAGTAGGAATTTAATGTATCGGGGAAAAGAAATAAAATAATAACTCCCATTGAATAATGTTACCTACTCATTGGGTGTCATCCATAGGATTGCACTAAAGTCTTTACAAGGATGTAGTTAGGCCCAAAATAAGGCCTCTACGATGAGGTAATGGAATTGATTTGGGTATTTATTAGTCATGGAAGAGAAATTAGTTTCAGAAACATCCTTTCATGATAAACCATTTAGAGATATACCAATAGTGGTATCCATGGCTCATATCATTGGAAAATAATATGTAACGTCAATAGATGTCCACTTAGATGAAAAATAATATTGAAAAATAATTTAAAATATATCTTGAAGAAAATATCCTTTCATCTTTGAAAAAAATCACCATTTAATTAATTTATTTAAATCATTTATTTTAATCTCACCCAGAAAACATATAAATGAATATTAAAATAAAATAAAGTTTATTATGAAGGGAAGATAAGTTCATTTCATACATGTTAGAATAATTATTATATTCATATTAATGGTAAAAACAAACAAAAATTGTTTGTAAAATATATTAATATTCCATATATTTTTTCCAAAAAAGTCAACCAGGGATAAAATGTATTTTTAAATTTCCTAGGATATTAGTAAGAAAATTTAAAAAAAATTTAGAAGACGTGTTTTTAGATGGAAATATATATCTGACCGAAGAGGTAAATATTGCAATTTTTTCTTACAAACATTTTCACAATTATTTTATGTTCTCAAGAGCAGATAATATATTAATATAATTTTTTTTAATTAATATAGGTGGAGAAAAATTATGAGTTTTTTTGGGAAACATATCATAATAGTTTATGATCGGAATAATAATCATAAAGAATCCTGATTAAAAATTCAATTGGAAGATGTAATATTTACCATTTTTAAAACATTATAACGAATGCCCCTTGATATAAAATAATTAAATGAAACATAAAATATAATGAGGATAAATAAATTTACGATTTTAAACTTCAAAGTTGGTATATATACATCACATAAAGGATGTTAAGTGTATAAGATAACATATATCACCTAGAAGAAAAATTGAGAAAAATTCACCTAAAATTTAGTAATATTTGGAATCATAAGGCCCAATAATGAATAACATCATATAAAAAATTAAATATAATTAATAGAATGATAATAATGAAATTAAATTTTGAATATGTAATATATACACCACAAACAAAAAATGAGTGATAAATTTTCATGTATCTTTAAAAAAGAGACTAGAAATAAATTTCATTAATTCTCGTCTTCCTTCGTATACATTTGAACATCCTGTATATAAAAAATAATTCTGTAATAAATATTTTATATAACCAAACATACATATATATATATATGACTATATATTATTTAATAATAAAATTTTATTATTTTTTATTAACAATTCAATGTCCATATCAAATTTCGAGTAATAGCTACTTGGTTTTTCGTATTTTATTTTATTCTATTTCTGATCCTATTAATTTTATGATGGTTTAATCATATCTAGAATTTCAACGATGATATATATATCACACACATATATATAAATTATATATGAATTTATATTTATCTATAAATATGTAGGTATGGAAAATGAAATGCATCGTTTATGGAGACGGTAGAGCATAGGTACGCATAAATAATGCCACCATATTTGTAGCAGAATGAGTGAAAGAAGATAAATTGTATATTCAATGTTAAAGAATTAATTTTATTAATATATATAATATTGTTTCCTTAAAACATATTTTGAATTTATTTTCTCAATAATACTCTATAAATCTTACTAATTTTGATGCTCATAAGCACCCTTGTCTGTTTTAATGATGAAATTAAATTAAGTGAATTACTATAAATTAATATGAGTAAAAATATTTATTCTACTATCACATCCTAGTATTTAATCTAGGAGGATTATTTTTTACTATTTTTCGAACAAGTTTTAAAATAATCTGGAAATGTAAATCAAACCATATAGGTGCATGCCTAATATAAGGATAGAACCCTATATTTGAAATATCATGTATGGATCAACAACCCTACACTATCAAAAAGTATGGTCCATTAACCATAAATCAGTATGGAACCTGATGTTTGAGAAATCAGAAATTATGTTTAATCAATCCTATTTTATGAAGCAACCCTACATTTGAGAAAACAAATAAATGGTTTATCAACCCTACTTTTTTATTCAACCCTACATTTCCAACCCTATGACTGATGTTTTTTCATTACATGTAATTACCGTAGATTTGACTATTTAATAACAACGATTTAAATCTTCATTTTTATCTGTGATTTATGAAATGGTCATTATGGTAACAATGATTTGTTTAGAGCTATTTACGATGAATTAAAAGGCTCATTATTCTTGTTTTAAAGACTCATATTCAACAGATTAAATCATTCCCCATTCAATGAAATGTTCTTAATCAATTTAATTATTTATATTATAATGATTTCAATCTATCATGTGATATTTGTGGATCAAATAAATTGAAATAAATCTACATATTCTATATATATTTTACTAGAGTATTTTATATACTAATATAGTATACAACTACATACTTGAGAATATAATTTGAATACTATGTTTATACAAATTTCATAAAACTATTAGTTTTTGAAGACTGTATTGTTTGAAGATATACATATTTCAACATTGTACTTTTCTGTAACTACACAGTTTTTTATTTTTATTTTTATTGTTGATCATTGTAAACCAGTATTTCTTTAAAGATAAAATTACATAAATAAATTCATCTTTGAATAATAATATCCATATTCTATCATTTGTTGTCGCATTTATGATCAAGAAACTATAAATTGAATCTAATAAAACTCATTCGATTTATTGAAATTTTTTGTGCCTGTACTCAGGTGTGTTAAAGTGTTATCTTCTTATACAATGATGTGGATATTCAATTTCTTGAAAAATAACCAGAAGGGTTTGTAATGTCTTTTTGGGTGTCATTTTCTTGCACATAGTTGTTTTTTAATGGTCTTGTGCTAAGTTTTGCTTTCAAGTTAAAATCACCAAGCTAGAAGAGGAAGCATTAGTGGAGTGGACTAGGGGATCTTTGTTCCCATTCCTAATATAAAAATTGAGGTTCACTTCTACACTATTTATCCATATCCCAAATTACATACCAAATAAAACCCTTCATATATTTATAAACCATGAAGATATTAAATAGTGACAATAATTTAAGATTATCAAAAAACAGAACAATTCACCCATGTGTTGTGTATGTTTCCATTATTCTGACCAACAAATTGTTATAAAAGAAGATATTTTTCAATAATCATGATAAATATATGATAAAAATAAAATTATAATGTATGTGTAATGATATATGTCAATGGATGATCCTAGAGAAGGTATGTCTTTGATTCATGGTTTGTATTTCTATAGTAGTAACTATGGATGCTAGAAATCTTCTATGAACATCTATTTGATGAATAATGGATTCAAAGTTTATATGAAGGTCATCACTCCTTATGTAATTACTGATAAATTAGAAACATTGGATGCTAGAAAAGTATATGAGTATGAAATAATTCCAATAGTAATGAATGATTTAATTAATGTTCTTCATCCTGATGAATTTTGATGAGTATTACAATTCCATACTAGTTATGAATAGTGAAACACAATCACTATTGCATATGAAGGAACTGATAATTTCATATAGTTAAGGTATTTTACCTCTAAAATAACATTTTAAAACTTTAGAATGTATGATGGTGAAATATTTTCACAAATTAATGAAATATTTTCTTGAATTTAATATGATGTTTCTTTTTTGGGACATCCAATTACACAAACTGATAAAATACTAAAGGTACATTGTGTACTTCATTCAAAATGGAATGGAATACCTACATCTATTCGACATTCATCCTTATTGAAAAAATGAATATTAATGAGTTATTAGAACATTGATGATGTACAAAGAAGATATTAAAGATTATTTTGAATATAATATGATAAATAAAAGTTAAAATACTTCCCTTGATTATATATTTCAGAAATATGATAAGAAATTGAAAGAATATTTCAAAATATAAAAATAATCAAACTCATTAAATTTAAAAACTGATTTTCTTAGATAGCTAGTAAATTTAGTAAATTCCACAATAAGAAAAGGAACATAAATAAATCCTTCACGAAAGATAAGAAGTGATCCACTGAAATAATATTTTATAAATGAAGATATATGGGGCATATTAGACCCGAAATCCCCTACAAAAATTTAGATAAATGAATGATGGAAAAGAAAAATTGGGAGAAAACTGACAATGATCAAAAAGGGGAAAGAGTTATGAATTTTATATGGAGTGTGTATGAAGTCTCAAATATATAATCCGAATAATATTCCTTAAAATAACCACAATATCTGTAAGTGAAAATAATGTTTATGGTTAAAGAAGATGATGAGGTATAATGTTATTACACATCTGTCTGGAACTATGATAGTTTCTTAAATAGAAACGTTTATCTTACTTCTCAATGCGATAAAAAATATTATTCTATAATAAAGAAGCACATGTCACTTAAAAATAATTAAAATGTTGTTTAAAATGAAAAATATGAGATGTTATAACAACATGAAGAATTAAAAGAAAAATTCAATATAACAACATCAAAATGTATTGTACATGAAAATAAAATAAAAGTAATACATGATGAGGAAGAATATTTTGAAAGTGATTCAAGTATTTAAGGAAAATTAACAAAATATATAAGTGATAATCATTGTAAAAATTCTATTAAAAGTTAAAAATATTGAATAGAGAGGAATGGAGAAAATTAAAAAAAAAATTTCTTCCCATCTTGAGAAATATTACCTGCTCTTACTATGGATTAAATGGATATTATTATAATAACTATTATATAAAAAATTATAATATAGGTGGAATAAAATATTATTTCATTTATAAAAATATCTATGAAGTTACATATATTTATTTGAGTAAAATAATGAAAATCGGGATTCCTAGATCTTTTCTTAATGACACATCTGGACCCACAAAAATATGGGTACCAAAACAAACTAGTATTTAAATAGTGTTGAAGGTAAAATAATAGATGAATAAAAACCCTATGTGGTA
Source organism: Viscum album (assembly GCA_963277665.1). Lineage (NCBI taxonomy): Eukaryota > Viridiplantae > Streptophyta > Magnoliopsida > Santalales > Viscaceae > Viscum > Viscum album. The sequence goes on along the minus strand of OY728161.1, from coordinate 50,410,679 downwards.
TAATAATAGTGGATGCTAGGGGAATGTGAGTAGAGACTATTCCAACATCCATACACTAGATAAAATTTATGAAGGTCTACTCATAATTAGGGACAATGAAAAAGGAATGATATTTGGAGTTGTTTCATTTGGAGAGCACAATACAATCTCAATAAAAAAATTATTTTATATACTAGGGTTGATGAAAAACCTGATAATTATTTCTCCACTTTTTGATGATGGATTTTATGTTTATTTATTTATCAATTCTTATACAGTTTTCAATGATAAGATGTTAATTTAGAGGGCCTAGAATCAGAAATGATTAAACATTGGATCTCAATTCCCAATGTTAAAGCAAAGTAAATTGTTTAAAAACTATGAAAAATGAGTCATGGATCTGTCATAGGATTCGTAGAATCTATAATATATGTTCATTATAGAAATTATTTATGAAACACCATTTTTCTGATATTCCTAGTCTTAAATATGACAATGATTGATTTTTTGATACCTGTAATATCTGAAGACAACACAAATCATCATTCAAAAAAATTAACAAATTTTATATTTCTAAACCACTAGAATATATCCATATGTATTTATTTGGATCATCAAGGGTAGAATACTTGGATTTATAATTATATTTTTTATGTTCTAAATGATTCTTTTTCAATATTTACATGGGACTATTATTTAAAACTCAAATGTGAAGTATTCACTATTTCTTATGTTTTATATAAACCTATTCAAAATAAAAAAGGCAATACAAAAATTTCATTAACACTTGAACATAGTGGTGAATTAAATAAAAATGAATTTAATTTATTATTATAAAATTTATATATTAAATTCACATTTTTTTAACCCAAAACACATCAACATAATTGGATTATAGAAATAAGAAACTTAACTACTCATGAAATAAAATATACTATACGAAATTAATATAACCATTATACCAATTTTTGAGTAGATGATGTAAGAACATATTACTTTATCATGAAAATGTTACAAATAAGAACAATTATTAAAAATACACCATGTATAATTTGGAAGAACAGAAAACCTAATATAATTTTCTTTAATGTATTAAGTATCAAGGTGTATATCTTAAAGACTATGGAAAACCATGGTAAATTCGAAAAAAAAATTTGATGAAGGAATATTTCAATGTTATTAAACTATTTATAAAGCCCATAGAGTGTATTATAAAATTTCATAGACTGTTAGGGAATCAGTTCATATGATGTTGGATGAATGTGACCCTTTTGAAAAAAGGAAAAATCAAACATATAAAATTGTTGACTTTTTCAACAACACCAAGCCTGAAACTATTATGGCCATTTTCAAAATATATAAGATGAAATAGATTCTATTTCAGAATAAAATTAACTATATGAACATGAATGTGTCTTACATAGACAAGATATAATTTTAAAATATATTCCTTTAGAAACTTTTGTTTAAAATATAGATATTGGAGTTAGAGTTAGAAAGAATACTAGAAACTCTGTAGAGTGTATTTCCTTATGGTCTCAATTATAACCCATGTATGTTGGAAAAGAATTAAGTGATGAAAATTGGTTTTTAGCTACGATAGAAGAGATTAATCAATAAATTACATATAATTTTTGGTAATTAGTAAATAAACCAATCAATTTTTCAGTGATAGGATCCCAATCGGTTTTTCAAAACAAAATAGATGATCAAGGGAACATTACTAGAAACAAATCTATATTTGTAAAAAAGGATATAATCTTGAATAAAGGATTGATTATAATGAGACCTTTGAACATGTTTAATGTTTATATGCAATAAGTATCATCTAATCTTTTGAATCTCATATGAATTTTAAATTATAAAATATGTATGTAAAATATTCTTTTTTAAATTTATATTTAGTAGAGGGATTTTATATTGAACAAAAAAAAGGTTTTCAAACCCCTCATTTACTAAATTATATTTTTAATCATACTGAATCATATTATGGATTTATACAAGAACATAGTTCTTAGTATGAAATATTATACACTTTTTTATTGGAAAATGGATTTTTTGTGGGAATTTAAGATACTACACTTTTTGAGAAAACGGTTTTATCAAATATATTATTAGTAAAACTTTATGTTGATAATGTTATTTTAGATCAACAAATAAAAATATTTTAAGGATTTTTCAAATCATAAGAAAAAATAATTATAAATGAGTATGAGGGGAGAATTAATTTCCATTTTAGGATTTAAAGCTATAAAAAAGAATCTTGGGATGTTTTAAATCAATGTAAATATATTAATTATTTTTAAAAAAAGTTATGAGTATAAAATAGCATGACTTACATAACTCCAATGTGTAATAACGTAAAACATGACATTGATAATGCAGGAAAACCTGTAAAAACCATGTTACATAAAGGTATGAATGGTGATTTACTATATATTACTACTAAAAGGCCATACATATTCTTTTATGTATGTATATGTTTTATATTTTTGTCCAATTCAAAATAATCACATTTTACTACTAGTTAAAAAATTTAGATATTGAAAATGTACTATTTTTCTATATATACATTATCAAAAAACATATGATTTTAATTTAATTTCATATTCAGATGATGATTCTAGATGATGTTGATTAGATAGAAAAATAACATCAGGAATGTTCCACTTTTTAGGTAAATTGTTAGATTCATCGTCAAGTAAGAAACATTATTCATTTTCCCTATCAATAGATGAGGGAGAATATATATATATATATATATATATATATACTGGGAGTTATTATGCACCGATAATTTCTATTAGACACACCTAACTGGATTTTAGATTTAATTCTAATAATATACCTATTTTATGTGATTACACCAATGCAATTAATATTTTGGAAATTCTATTATGTCATTATAGATCCAAGATTATTGATATAAGATATCATTTTATAAGGGATAATGTTCTTAAAAAGTATATATCATTAGAATTATATATAATTAATATCAACATTATGATATTTTTATTGAACCAATTCCCACTATGTGTTTGTATTTTATTATGTTGGAATTAGTAATATTTAATATTAAGTAAATGTTTGTAAATTTATATCATTAATTTCATTTGTAATTATTTTATTCATTTTTTATTCATTTACTTATTAAAAAAATTTACATTTTATTTTTATTTTTGAAAAACCTCATCTTTTCAAAATAATGATTTAATTATTACGCTATGTAATTGGCATGAGAAACCTGGACACATCACTCAAACCATCCAAAAACCACCTCCACTCTTGGTTCACCTGCATACAATAAGATTTATATCCCTTTCACCTTTCTCAACTCTATTCTTCCTTTTATTCCGTAGAATCTATAACCTGAATCTTATATTTATCCATCGGCTTCCCAATCAACAATTCATCTGTTTTAAAATTTCTCATTGAAAGTCACATTTTTATTCTTAATAATATTTTATCTAAAATTAATATTTATTATTATACATGTTTATTATTATTGTGGTTCAGTTATACTACATGAATTAATGTATATTTTTTCTATAATATTGAATAGATTAATCAAGTATAGTTATGTCCAAAAATGAATGTGTTTTAATCCATTTTAAAAAATGTTGTTTTTGATAAAATAATAAAGGGCAAATTACGTAAACACAACATTTCAGAAAATCTATTATTTATTCATCGAAATAATACATTGAAATAATAATTGTATAATAGCACATATATTCACTGAAATATAATTTCATTGTTTAAAAATAATATATTTTATATAAATTTAGTAATGGGTAATTTATCATAAAAAAGGATAGGATTATTGGGTATGTATTATCTTTACAATACTCTATAAATTTTAATTATTTTAATGCTAAAAAATTCCATTTTTTCTTTTATTGATAAATCTATACTAAGTAAATTTTAGGAAATTATTATCAATGGAAATATTTATTCTAGCATAATTTTAGTGTATTTAATCTATAAAGAAAACATATAAAAGTGTTCAAAATAAGTTTTAATCTATTCTAGAAACACATTTCTAACCCCACATGTGAAACCGTAATGTACGGATGGAACCCTATGTTTGAAACATCATATATGGATCATCAATACTATAATATTGAACAGTATAGTTTCTCAACACTAAATTAGTATGGAACTCATCATTTTAGATGGGGGAATGTATGGTTAATCAACACTACATTTTGAAGTACCCTATGTTTGAGGAAAAATGTAATGTACATAAACCCTACATATTTATTCAACATTATATTGTCCACCCTTTACTATCAACCCTACGTTTGGTGTTTTGTCGTTACGGGGAGGAACCATGTGTTTGACTGCTCAATATTGGTGTTTTAAAACTTTGATTTTCTCTGATATTTATTCTATAATCATGGAGTAAGTAAATATTTATTCAAAGATATTTGTAACCAATTCAAAGGCTCATTATGATCATTTTAAAGACTTGTATTCAATAGAGTAAATAATTCCTATTTCTATCTCATGAATGATATATATTTGATTGATTTATATCTATCTGGAAATATTCATGGATATTCTCAACCGAATGAATTTTTCATATTCTATATATATGGTTAGACTATTTTTGATAATAACATTACATAATAATACATACATGGGAATATATTTTGAATAAAGAACTACTAAAAAGATAAAGAGAATTCCATTTTCTGGATAGGCTATACTTTTATGATATACATATTTCGCCATCGTACTGATGTGTAACTACTACTAATTTTTTCTATTCATATTGAATATCTTCTAAAACAATGATATCAACAATGTTATCCTTAAATGGATACATTCATCTATGAAGAAGAAGGAGATCTGTATTCCATTACTTTCTTATAACAATTGTGACAATGAACCTGTCAGTTCAATTAATTCAAACTCTTCTGATTTATTGGATTTTCAGATACACGTACTCAATCATGGTTTAGTGTCATATTCATTTACTAATATATGGATATTCAGTTACATTTAAAAGAACCAGAATGTTTTTTATTTCCTTGTGAGTTCTGAACTTCCTAGGCTAATTAGCTGTTCATTTTTATTTTTATTATGTGTAAATTTCATAGAAAAAACAACAAAATCATAGAGAGAGATTTTTTTGGATGGGAAGAGGGATCATTGTTCCCCAAACAACTATAAAAATTACTCACAATGAGAGCTATGTTGGAGTGGAGTACTAGATATTTGTTCCCCAAAACAATTTTTTTTGAGTTCTTATATACTTTTTATTCATTTCCCAAGTTATTTATAGAAGAGAATACTACATATCTCTATAAATTTAAATAAAATTCAAAACACAGGATCTTTAATAATTATCCAAAAGAAAAAAAATTTCCCCCTCTTTTGAATAAATTCATTATTCCAACCAAACAAACAATCCTTATTAACTTCTATGTAATGATGGAAGGAATCACATCGATATACGAGGCGGTATTCCTCCGTACACACGAACGACCTTATTTTACCCCAAGGAATAAGAATTAAAAAAAATATAATATAGTATATTATGATTAAAATGGAATAATAATATCATAAAAATCATATATACACATTTAATCAATTATTATATCAAGTCTGGTGTGGTTGTATTGGAAAAATGTATGACATAGGTTCCCATGGTTCTAGTCCTCCGTGCTCATTAAAAACAATTTCATATCCCATTTTATTGAAGAGGAGATAGTGGTAGGTTAATAACATACAAACAATTAATTATATATAAGAAATTTTGGTTATTATATTAGTATGGTTGAATAATAATTTAAGGAATTTCAGGGAGAACAGAAATAAATTTTTTAGAAATATAATGTTATTGCATCCCTGAGTAACATTCTTAGGGCTGCAATGAAATCATTCCTAGTATAGATTTATTCAAAAAACCAATGATTTTAAGAATATATAATGGAATTTTGGATGTGATATTATATGTTATTGGCTGAACCATATGGAATTTATGGTGCTAATTAGAGGGAGTGTGTGTGGCCTTTTTTATATGTTATGAGTGGAACAAAATTAATTTTTTAAAAGAAAAACATGTACCCTTTGTTTTATAATTATATCCAAAATATATTATTATTGATAATGATATATTATTAGGTTTCTATGTTGTAAGAAAATATATTTTGGATAAGTTTTAGGCCATTTTATCCCTTATTTTTTTAGTTTAACCCCTTGATAATCAAATTTTATCATTAACCAGTATAAATAATTTTAAATTTTTATACTATTAATTATTCTAAAAAATAAATTTGGGCTTATTATATAGTAAACCATATTTTGATTCCAAATATGGAATCCAGGTTTTCAAATTCCATTCAAAAAAGTGAAAAATATGAAATATATATTCCCTTATACTCGATGAGAAAGTGGGTTTTCAAGGTGAAAAAACATCCAATGTAGAAAATGTTTTTATATAAACATTTAATTGATAGATAATTAATTTGATTTAAATTATATTAATAAGTATATAATTGAACTAATTTTACATTAAAACTATTAAAAAATAATATAACATTATAAATAATTTTATAAAAAGTATATTATTCAATTTAAATTAAGTGTTTTTGCAATTGAAAAAAACTAAACATTTAAAAAAATCACATAAATTTAGCATAAGATAATTTTGATATGATGATTTGTAAATTTTTTTTTATAAATTTTATTATCTAAAATTCCCAAATATTTATTTTATTTTTTATCCAAAAAGACAATACAATCATTTTTTTTGAGAAATTCCTTTTTCTGAAACATATATAGGGTTTACCAAAAATAATATATACATTGTATCAATATGTATTATTTATATAAATAAAATTTACTAAATACTGAAAACATATTTATTACTATTTATATCTCTATGGTCAATGGCTAGGTATTAATATTCTCATTTAATTATTAAATTGAAAATAGAACAAAATCTTGTTAAAAATTAATGTGGCATCTAACACAAGATAAAATCTATGTTGTGTATAATGAACACTACAAAATAAATTTAATTTTTAAAAAAATAATTATTAAATCATCAATATGTAACATAAGAGATAACTATCATATTAAATAATAATGATTTAATATCCATTAATGTTCATTTAGACCTAGTATATCATGTAACATAAGATATAATTTGGGTTATGTGTAACGCAATATGTACATGATGATGAATGTAAAAAAAATATCTATGATATTAAATTCATTTTAAAAAAAATATTTCACCAAATATTAGGGTCATACAGTGAGGATTGAAATTTCCATATATTTTTCTCATGAACCTTAGAAGATTTTTGTTTAGAAAGCATTATGGTCCAATCCTGAAAAATTAATATCCATTATTAAATCATTTAAAATAATTATACTCTTAAAAAATAATTATTTCAATAGTTGATCTAACAGAAAAAAATTAAAATGTGTAATTTATTGTATATAATACATTATCCCAAACAAATTCCATTATTGAAAGAATGAAACTATAGAGTTTTTCAATCTCAATTGGAACATTAAATCTGGTAATGAAACAAATATAACTAAGGAATATTTTAATTTTGGGGTTAATGGGTTGATTTCGGTCAATCTATCTAAAATATATTTTATGACCATTTTTTCATTCTTTGAAAATGTATGTTAAAAAAATTTCTTAATGGTACACTTATTTTTAGGTCAATCAAAAGTTGTTCTATTCACTCAAGGACATGACATGAGTCGTCACGGGTTGTAAAAATAATGAGAAATTTGTGCCTTTTTCTCATCACAGTTCATTTGAATATGTTAATTGTCATTTTAATGTGATCATGAATATTTTTGGAAACCAGTGTTCATCCCAAAATGGGGTGTTTACCCAATGATATAAGTTTGGGCAAAATCTAAGTTGTTCAAATTTTCATCTAATATTTAAAATGTAATTAAATAAATGTTAACAAATTTTTATTTATTTATATTGTGATATCTATTAATTAGAACACTAAATTGAGATTAATTATCCTCGGTTGAGTTTGGACTGGGGATGTGGGTTTCGAGGAGAGGCATAACCTTGTGACGGGTGTTGGGATTGGGCCAAGACAACTTTTTATTATTATTATTTTATCCCTTTTCTTTTTTTTGATAAATTGATTCTCAATTATTCCCCCATGGATACACTTTTGTTTTCAATTTTTATGATAGGGAGACGGAGAGGGAGTGAAGGACGTTCTACTACAGAGTTTGGGTCATTCCAGATCATCTTGTGGATACTACAGATCATCAAATACTTGCAATGTTTTTCTGGTTTCCCGACGAAGGTATGCTAGTTTAAATATTTATGATATAACTGTACTTTTAAAAAATATTTTTATGTATTGAATCCTTTTATCGGTATTTTGATACTCCTTGGGGTAATGATGTGTATTTTTCAGAGAACTCATAGATTTCAGTGTAGTTTAGGGGTTTTCCATTTTGGAAAAGCCATGTATGTGTCATTTAGTTCAGAGAACACTTGATGTGTTTGAATCCACTCTTGGGAGATTGGATTTTTTAGGCTACAAAACAATTACTAGTGGTATAAAAAATGTAGTGGATACTCAAGGTGTGTTGGTAGAACATTTAATCCAAGAGTAAATGATTAGGACCCATGTAGAGTAAACAATTAGAGGTCATTTAATGTGATTTTCTTGAACCCATGAGGTGGTACACAACCAGGTAAATGGACAGGGAACCCATGTGGGGTATAAACCATGTATGGGGTAGTACACATTATGTAGTCCATTGTGTAAACATTTAGTGGGCTTGTGGTACATAGGAGGGTACCCATGGGATGTATATTCCATGTATTGATAGGCACACATAATGTAAATGGGTTACTACAAGAAAAATGCCCTGAGGTTCATGGATAGGGAAGATATTTTGGAAAACAAAACATGTACCCCTAAATACACACTGTTTACATCTAATACAATGTGATCATTTTCTATAGTTTTCTTACTTATTTCATAATTAGACAAATTAGTATTATATTCTATGAATTTATCCATGTAGATCTTGATTTTAGAATCCTTTATGATTTTAGAGGCCTTCTAGATGTTTTTTTAGACTGAGAGTGTTAAGTATAAAGAATTTTTTAGGGTTTTTTTTATTCATCCAGTGGGTTGGGTTTATGATATGTGAGGTTCGTGTGAGCATTGTGAGATTATTTATTAGCTTGTCATGAGTGTTTCATGATGATCTATTTATGGTTTTCTTCAAAATTATAATAAATCTATATCATGTAGTCTCTATGAGGATATTTTCAGGCATCCCTACATAATGGCACAAGTTTCTAGTGGTTAAAGATGTTGAATATAAGCTTCCAAGATTGAGGATTAGATCTTTTGGATCCTTTACGAGGGGTTTACACAATTTATCCATAGTTATGGCTTGGTTTCATTGAGTTTTTTAGATTAAAATATTGTATAATGGATGATTCCAAAGTGGAGAAGTTACTGATCATGTAATTTGTGGTTTCCATAGATGATGTGTAGGAATTCGCATGTGGCATGGAGTTATTTGGATGCCCCTGTGGGAATGTTGGTACTTATGGATGCGTTTTTTATTGGGAACGATTACAATGTTCTTATTGTATGGGAGTTTCTAAATGATTTTTCTTATATTGAGAATCCATCGAATGTTTCTTCTTTTGAGGATGTCACACAAATCATTTTAAATTGCGTTATAGTACTACTTTCCTTTTATCTAATATTTTGGATGTGTTTCTTATTGAGGAATATTTAGAGACCGTAGTAGTCCATTTGAAATATTTTGAAATTGGGAATGTCTCGTGATTTTTAATGATATATAGATTCCCCACATAGGGTTTCCTTCTATTATTATGTCTTTAAAGAAGTTGAGCATGTTTGTATGGGTGATGACTAAGAGATTGGGTGGACTAGTATAATAGCTAGTTGGAAATTGCTTTATAATATGACCCTATGGATTATGGGACTCCCATGATTTATATTGGACCTAAGGTGGGTTATTGAGATACCTTGGTGGATACTGATTGGATGTTGAGATCTAGGGTTCCAAGAGAGGCACTCTACCCTGTCTGACAAGTTTAATCTATTCTAATAGTTTGGTTTTTTAGATGTTGGGATTGAGGTTGGATCATCCAACGTTTAGTTTGCCATTGGTCTTGTATTTTGAGGTATTTTATGCTTACTTATTTTTTTTGGGGAGGAGAAAAATGGAATTTTATAGACTAGGGGTTGGCCCGGTGTTTCCATTTGGTTCTCTCTTACATTGGTTAGATATATTTAGAAAGTCTTTGGGAGATAATGGGATTCATAGATGAATGAAACCCCTACGTAGTTTACTGTGAAACACAATATGGAGTGGAAATAGGATCATGATGTGTTGAGGAACACAATGAGTGGGTGGTGCATAACAATAGATTTCTGTGATCCAATATCCATCGATACTGGTACATCCTAGTTTTATATATGGATACCACCTTTTTTGGGTTCATGGATGGTTCTTTATTCATTATGAAGCTCCTTTGAGACTGATTTGTTTACTAGTTGTGTCAAACTATATGTACCTATCACCATTTTAGATTATTCCATTTGATCACTGGATCCCATAATATTCAATGTATCATGTGTAGACCTGTGGTTATTCCTTGGGGTTTGATTTTCATTTACGTAGAATGTATATTTTATAGAGATCTTATGTACATCTAGTGGTAGTGACATTTTTTGTTAGTATTAGTGTGCCAAATATTATAAATTCATTATAGGGGAGAGAGTGGGGGTAGATTGACCATTAATGATAAACTATTACCTATGGTTGGATAAATTCCATTTTTAGCCCCATTGTTTTATATGCATTTATTTTCAGCTATTTGTTATTATTCATAATCTAGGACGAAAAAAAAATTTACAAGTACTTATTATTATAGTATATTATAGGTCCTCCATTATCCATGGATTAATACGAATAATTTATATTACCTTGTAGTTGAACCATAGTATTCTTGTAGACTTGATGTCTTCTTTCAGGTTATAGTATAGGTTGTGCAATAGATGGGGAAAAGGCCCAGTGTTTCTTGTTTGAGTGTAGTCTCACATGTGGAGTCTCAGGATCGAGCTTATACATCTTGAGCATTGTGGAGACTAGGTATGTGGTTTGGACCAATATTGTAAGTATAGCCGATGTATTTTATTTTTAATATTTAAATATTTTATATGTGGTTGGATGAGTGGGTGAATTTCTATAATATGATCTACATGTTGGATTTCATATAACAATTTGCTATATTGGATTTATTATATAATCTCATTTCTTCATTTTTTTTCTATGAGTACCCTGATATTTATCATTGTAAATAGGTTTTCATTATTTCCACTATTATTTCACTTTGACTAGAGGTTTTAGTATCCCCATTACAAAATTTTGACCCCCTCCACTAGACACAAACATATAATATTCGATGAACCATTCTTTAGGACTTCCAGAAATCCAAATTGGGTGATATTTCAATCCAACCTCAGATGGTTCCTTATCACTTGTATATAGATATCTAATATTATGATTTGGGTTTTTGGTAGAAATGTAGACAAGGAATGTGGAAGAAATTATGAGAGATATTATACTAGGGTGTATGAAACACCCTTATTGATAGTAATTCCAAGTTTCCATGGAATGGTATTGCTATATTTGGATTGTGTTTTAATGGTTTTATGACTTCATCTAGTGTGATTAGCATGTTTTTTTGTTTTTCTATTATATTATAAATTTTATCACTTCAGAAGATATAAATGGGAAAATGTTCATGCACCATTTTATGAATATTGGATTCATATGATATATGACTATCTGTAGAGTTTAATGAAAATAGATTTTGAATTGTTTAATGTTTCAACAACCTCTCATATAGTGTTTTCTCATATATTTACATAGTGGAAGTATATTCAACTGAATCATGTTAGTTTTTTTTCTTCTAATTAAATTCCATGTTTATTTTTTGGAGAGAGTTTACCTAGTGTTGTTGTTGCAGTTCTTTCATCGAGGGATGCATGGAAACACAAGTTTTCTAGCAGTGGGATATGTGTTCCGTGATTTTGTCTTGATGTGGGAAATAATTATTATGGGATCATGGAATTTGACATGAGTAACCATGAGGTTGGGTTTCCCCTATATTGCCTATTTCTTTTTGACATTGGAGAGAGCTATTTTTTGGTGTGTATTCTATGAGGTTGTGCAGTGGTTCCCATTTTCCTGTTATCATTTATTTCTTGGGTGGGAATGGATTTTCATTAATGGGAGGTCTGATATCACTGATATATTTTTATACATGAGTATTCATGGTGTTTTAGAAGTGGACCACTGAGAGTGATCACTATATTTTGGATATCATGAGGCAACATGTTTGTTGGATTCATGGACCTACTCATTTTTTCACCTTGGGTAGTGCAGCGACATCATGGATGGATGCTTGTGAAATTGGAGAGTCACCTGAGTGGAGGGTATCCATGTGGTTGAATATAGAATGATGGATATGACTGATTTTTTAATCAGAGTTTTGAGGGTTCTATTTTTTATGGAAATTTACCTTTATGAGGATAATGGTCAATGTTTTTAAACATGCAAGAAATTTTGTTCTGGGACATGGCCCTTATTAGTGTGAATCCTATTTCACTTTTTAGATAGGTTTAAAGAGATATTTTTCATTGGGAGTGAACGATCGAAAATTAAAATATGAAATCATTATTATAAATTTTTAGTTGAAAAAAAAGTTTTCTATTTTGGGTGGTCTAGGATTAATGAATTTTTTCTTCATGTCAGAGCTCATGTGTGAGTGGTTTATCTACATATATCCATTTCATTCATTGGTGAAAGTAGTGTGGGAAATGTGGATGGTATTTGGGAATTGATTTGATGATAAGGATACTTCTACTATGAGGATAACTATGTTAGTCATGGTTTGACCACTCTCTTGATGGGAGAGTATTGGGGATGATGTAAGATTGGTCATTGTCTGGTTGATATAGCGGTGGGTGTGCTAGTGTTTAGTATATATCATGGATATAGGTTTTCCAATTAGGATTCTCAAGGGAGGGAATCATTTTTGGAGGGGATTTTTGGATTAATCATATTTTCAAGAGTTTTGAGAGTGGGGGAAGTTTAAACTTATTTCCCTATAATTTTTTTAGATAAATGTGATAATTAATCTTATAATGTGGTCCAATATATTTTTTTTGAACACTATATTTGTCCCAAAATAGGTTTTTCACTATAATACATGTGTTTAGTGAAAACCCATCCCTTTCTAATTTTCATGGAATAATATTTATTTCATTTTTTAAATGTTAATATATTTTTATGTGTTTTTCAAGGATATGATTCTAAAATAAAATAAAATTGATATTAGGTCTTTGTGGTTGAATCTATAATGATTGTTTCATATGAGAATAATACTGTTGTGTGAGGCACAGAGGCTGGGCTCACACCCCTCTTCATTTTATTTTCTCTTATTCATTTTTCTTTTACTTTTTTCGTTTTCTCCCTCTCTGTGTAATTTATCAACCACGGGCTCTCCCATTGTGGAGTCTTTTGAAAAGAGAGAGAGAGAGGGAGTAAAAATATGTAGATGAAGAGGGGTTCACAATTCCATACAGATTCGTTCAGGTAGGATCATCATGTAGTATCTTTAGAACATTGATATATTTTAAGACGTGAGGGTTTCCACCATGTGATTTGTTAATTTTTATGTTTTCTCAATAAATCTCGATTGTAATTTTTTTTACTTTATAACCCTTGTATGGGTTTTTGGGGACCCCTTTGGGGTAAATACATGTATTTTAAATAGATAACTGTGATTTTAGGGTGATTCAGAGGTTTTCTACCTGGGAAAACCCATGTTCATGGGTTCTTATTCAAGGAAGTGAATTTTTTTAAACTGCAATTCACATATCAAGGATACACATTTTGTAGTCTCCACATAGAGTATCCTAAGGGAACATGAGGATGTAGAGTACAAAACCAGGACCAATGAGGAATACACATCCAGTGGCTACATACTCTACTTATTTGGACCCCATGTGTAGGTACATGGTTAGGTACATTGGAGGAGACCCCATGTGGGGTAAAAATAGTGTAGGAGGTAGTTCAATTCATGTAGTCAGCCTTGTACACACATTGGGGATGATATACTTGGGCTAGTACACATATGAGGTATAGGCCATGTACCTAGAGGAACATGCTAGTTTGTTTGGGTAATTACAACATGAGTAGAAAAAGGCACATTTCTAGTGAGTATCATTGGGGTTACACATCATGTACTATAATGTAAGAACCACATACTTTTATATCAATGTGATTGTTTGTTTTTATTTTCACCAAGGTATCAGAACTGGACATATGAGTTTTACATTATGAGGGTTTTATTCAAAGAGATTTGCACTGTGGAATCCTTTTAGAGATTAATGTCCACCTTGATTTTATTTGAGAATATGTTATTTCATATTTATTATTTCCTTAAGGGGTGGTTTTGGAATCCAAAGGTTGGTTGGTGATGTCATTCTTGAGTATTGGGAGAGAACTATAAGCTCGTTGATTATTTAGGATGTAGTGTGAAAAGATGATCAGTTTGTTATAACATGGATATAATCTAGATGGAAGGACCATGTAATATCTTGGAGGAGATATTTATTTGTTCCTAATTGATAGTAATAACTTATTAAGGGTAGAGTAGTTGAGGTTAAACTTACATTTTTAATAATTTTAGATATTAGAGACTTTAGACTAGGTTAATGCCATGGATAGTGGTTACAGATTAGTATCATTGAGTTTTTGATATAAGTATGAGGGAATCTAGAGGATTACCTGGTGGGATGGTTACTTATCATTTGACTAGTGGTTTTCATAATCAGATTTTTTTAATTCCCTTGTGAAATAGTGTTGTTTGGATGGAATTGTGGTTGAGTTTTTACCCATGGAAGGGTCTCATTTATTAGAAGTCCAAATGAGGTTCTCATTTTGTTATTTTACTTTACATTTTTATTATACTAAGGATCCATTGAAGGATCTTCGTATTGAGGTGGTCATGAGGACCATTATGAATTCCCTTATAGGTGTTCCTTTCTTCATGATTCTCTTTTGGTTGCGTTTTCGATTGAGGATTAGTTAGAGGAAATTAAGTCCCATTTCTGATGTTTCCACACTTGGTTAGTCTCTCAAATTTGAATGAGATATAAGAACCACATAATGGGATTCTAGAACATGTTGTGTCCTTTGGGCCATTTGAGGATGTTAATGTGGGTAAGTCCATGGATCTTGGGTGTAGCATGGGAGTCCTTAGATGGATTTCATATTTTGATTTGACCCCATGAATCATAGGAGCAAAAAGTTTTGGTTTGGAATTGAAGTTGGTCACTGAGTGCACATAGGGAATTTTTGATGGATATTGAGATATAGGGTGATGATAGAGTTTCCATGCCTTTTTAGTAATATGTTGATCAGTGATGCTAAATCAACTGTTTGGATGATTGGTAGGAGGCTGGATAATCCAAAATTTGGTTTGTTGTTTTCATTTTCATTATAGGTAGGTTCTATTTAGGAAATCATCATAACAAGTAAACCCTCAAGATTTCATGTTTTGGGTGTTGATTTAGAGTTGTTATATGGTTCCCTCCTTCATTGGATAACTATAGATAGATGGTTTTAGGGATCGAATAGAAGATCTATATGAGGTAACACCAAATTTAGTTTAGTTTGACACCTTTTCTAGAGTGAAATAAGTCTCTTAAGGTGATGAGGAACTCATGGAGTTATTTTTGGATTCCATTTATGTTTCTGTGCCCCGTGGACTTTGGATGGTGGAATATCTTAGTTATATATATGTTTCCCATATTTTTTGGGTCCATACTTGGTGACGAATAAATTTTGGGGGACCATCAAGGCTGAAGGGTTCACTAGTTGTGTCAACCTAAATCTCCATGTAGACAGGACATATCTTTCTATTAGTGTCTTATATCATATTGATTTTATTTATCATGTGGAAACATATATTTACGACTCGGAATATGACATACATTCATGTTGTGTTCAGACATATTGGAGCTCCTATGTAATTCTTTCAGATCCCCTAGTTATCATGTATCTAGATGAGACACATTTTTTAAATTGTATAGTTGGTGATGGAGTGGGGTTATATTTATCATGAGTGTTTGACTAGAAATCATGGTTGGATACTTTCGTTTTTTATTATCAATATTTTTATTATTATGTATTTAATTTATACCATATTTTATATGTCTTTAGGTAGGCTTGGCATACTATTAGGGCATGTACTTTTATAAAAAATTCTTATTGGTCCACTATTCGGGTTAGCCTACTGATATTTTTTTCCTCACCCCATATATTTGAACCTCAATGTAGGTATAGACCTACCATCTTCATTGTGGTTGGGAAACATTTTTTCGAATAGATAGAATCAATGAAATGTATTATTTGGTCAATTGGAGTGGCACTTTTGGATTATATGGACTAGGGTGGTGCATATCAAGAATCATGGATAAAAGGTATGTAGTTTATCTTAGTATTATCATTAGAGATAATGTACATTATTTTTAGTCTAATTATTTTCTATATGTGGTCGACCTAGTTGGAGACCATCTGTTCTATGTTCTACATACAAGAGTTTTTATGACTGTATGTCGAATTCCATTTATTATATCCTATTCTTTCTCTAGATTATTAACCAAGTGTTATCTTATTTTTATCCTTTTGTGTGTTATGTCTTATTTTTTATGTTATTTGAATATAGTTATAGCATCTAGTCTCCCCACTGAATTTTCTAGACCCTAGATTATAGTCTATAACATTTGAAATTTTGGGAGGCATCGTTGAGGCATTATGGTGAGCCATATCTTGTGAGGTGTTAGTTTGACCCAAGATGGATTGTCATGTTATAGTATTTTTTTAAGATAGGTATAAATGTATATTGGAACAAATTCTAATTATCTCACCAACCATAGGTAATGGATATTCATAGTATATATCCATTTCTTAAGTATATCAATTAATGTTTGATATTCCATGTGATATAGTTCAGAATCTTAGTCTAGATAATCTATCTCTACTTATTACCTCTTTAGTCGATTATTTTATATCATATACAACTATTTTTATTAATTATTATATTCTAAAAAATCTAATCTTTAAATTTAATTTATTCCAAAAATATTCAATGATGACCATGTATTATGGATAACTCAATGTTCTACATGAAACGAAATTATCATTCCACTGTTCATGTAATATAAATTTTAGCCAACATGAAGATGTGATAAATATGATATTAATTTATTATAAACCATAAAATAATTTACAACACTTATATTCAATAGTATATATATATATATCTTATAATAAGAGATCCAACATGACCCTTCTTTTATGGGTAAAGGTTTCCTTATTGGATCCACTACCTTATTATCCATATCAACCCACTAAATATTTACATAATCCCTATAAAAAATATCATGAATGAGCTGGTAATTTAAATTATGTTTTAGTTATTTCGTTAGACCATGGTTCCTTAACTAGAGATATAGATACATTATTTTAATATTAATGATTTATTTCTTCCTCAATTCAATGAACCACCCCATGTTTAGTGATGAACTTCATAATCTAAAAGACATCCAATATAACATCTAATATAGTGATTACTCTGGCCGTATTATAAAGTCTACTATAGAAGGATGTTTTAAAACATACAACTCATAGATCCACCGTTTAGGAGAAACATGAAACCACATTGATATCTAAAATAATCTTTTCAACTAAAAATATCCCTTAGTGTAACCAATTACAATGAGATATTCATCTCCTACGAAGAATAATATAATATCATAAAATTAATTTAAGTACTTAATGTTACTTTGAATAGTTATTAAGTAATTCTTATAATGATTATATTATAATTAATGTTTAAATATCATTTATTATGTGACATTATGTAGAGTTCAGAACATGGAATACCTTATAGATCATATAAAGACACCTAAATAATTATCTTGTCCCTTTTAAAATTTTATATGGATAAAGAATCTTCTTAAATTTCATAACATGTAACACTGGTAAATACCCCATATTGGTTCTCTACATGATAAACCACATTTAAAATTTTCCTATATCTGTGTTATGACTAATTTTTGGAATCCTATTAGATAAATATATGTAGCTCTTCATACCCAGGTTGTAGGCTATTTCATCCTTTTCAGTCATTGAGAATCATTTTTAAAACCACATCATTATAAAGCGTGGATTATAGACAAATATTATGAAAACTATTATATAATTCACATAAAATATTAGAAATACCACCACCATAGAATTAATAAAATTTTAATCACACTAATTATCTACATTTCTTAAAAGAACAAATAGTTTTATAGAACTAAAAAAAATTATATTAAAAATATGAGAACCATTCCTGGATTTATAAATGATCTTTTGTAACTTCATAACATTAATAGACTCGTATTGAACAACAAAACCTTATATTTTTATAGTAGAGATATTATAAACTAAATTAATGTTATTGAAAATGGATTATATATCCTTTTAATAAACCTCTTAATAATAATGTGTTTTTATGGAAAGTAATATAAGAATCATAGATATCATCACAACTGGTGAATATATTTCTAAAAAATTAATACAATGTTTTTTTGTAAATATTTTCCACCAGGTATACATTATATGATAAAATCTACCATACAAATTAGTTTTATTATAGAAAAATGCTTACACCCTATGGGCCTCACCCCTCCAATAGTATATACCATGTTTCAAACCTGGTTTGTCAACAACGATTCCACTTCATATTCCATGTATATTAACCAATACATAGATTTGGAACTCTCAATATTATCATGGTAGTTAGTTAGGTTGTCACTTTTTAATATAAATTTATCATAATTATCCATAGGAAGTATAACTCTTAGGATTTTGATGAATTTAACTTGAATTTTTAGGTTCTTAAGAAAAATGATTTGGTTCTTCCACAACACTTGGTGTAACTCAATCTACATTCTTCTTCTATACACTTATTGATGGTTTTGAAATTATATAACTTCAAATATCTTCCCATTTACTACATGAACAATGTGTTACTTCTAATGCATGAAAACATGTAAATTTTTAAATACATTATGTTCTAATAGATTATAAAGGTAATATCTTTATGTTTATTTGGGATAATAAAAAAATATGAATTTCTCTTTTTTGTGGATGATTTTATTAGAAACAAAAATTCATAAAATTTATTCACCACCCTAAACCCTCATAAAAGGAATACTGGTTGTATCCCATGATATATACAATATGAGGTATTATGATTACTATATATGGAAAGTGATTTAGTAAGAAAGTATTGATTTTAGTAGAATATCTATGATAAGAAAGAGATCAGTTACTCTAAATCATCATCAACAAAACCGGGTCCAATAGTGAATAATTACTCCCCTAAAATACACCATTATACAATTTTAATCTAAGAGTAGCAAGTTATGGAAAAATTTCAAAATATTTTATATTATAAATATATTCCAAGATCATGTTTTTACAAGATCTTTTTACTCATGTAATTTTAATAATATTTCCCAATTTATCCAATAATTCATTATATTTATCATTGATCATTTTATTGGTTCCAGAAAACATTAAAATATATATATACATTACAATAATAAATAAACTCATCAGTTTAAGTCATGAAATACCTCAATATATTACTTTATGGAATAATCATCAGTGTAAATGTTTCACTATGTATAAGATCTAACATTTCCCAATCCCTTTTACATTTTTCTCTAAAATATTATTTATTCATTTTCCAAAATAAACTCGATTCATAGTAAACTAATGATTCATAATTTAATTAATCCAATAATCTACAACTAGGGATACATTTAATGTACATTCAATTTATATCTTTTATGTGATAATACTAATTGTTTGTGTGATTAGAATCAAACTTGATATTCTTATTCTGAACATTATAGAAGTAATTTTTCATATCTAGAATGTATAAACTATTTTACATAATGATTATTCCATAAAAAATTTAGGTAATATATATATAAATATTTTTTATAAATAATGAATGAAAATATCATCTTTTCCAATCAATATATTACAAAATATAGGTTTTTTAAAGAAACATAATAACAGTTTTTAAATTCAAAAACTAATCCAAAAGATGTATAGATCATAAATTTTGATTTCCAATGAAGAAAATCCTTCTCCATTATTAACTCATAAATAAAATTCATAATTTTTAAAGTCCAAAAATTTTATGATTGTATGTTTGTTAGTTAAATTCTTTATACAAACCCTGTATAGATTTCCTATGAGTTAGAGTAAGGGAAATTGAACTCTAGAGTATTCACTTTGAAATAATTATAATTTTTCTATTTGAAAATTATTCATGTAAATAGATTCCTATTAAGAATGATTTCATTTTCTATAAATATATGATATAACAAAATGATAAAAATAATTAATCATGTAATATAAAAAGAAGAACTATTTAAGGGTGAGTATTATGTTATATATCCTTTCAGAAAATAGTTTCTGTGAATATTATCCCACTAAAATGATAACCACTTGAATAAATTTCCAACATTTATCCAAGACCGATACTTTATCAGGATTTACATCAGGTATCATATAAATAATACTATCTATATTGGGATGAAAACTATTGTTAATCATAACATATATGACTCTTGGACTAGTGAGTGGACAACTCATTTCCTAAATCCATCATTTGCATTCAATAAAATCTATTTCCGCAGTTCCTTAATGGTTAGATTATCATTGTTATGTTTAACCTAAATAATTTATATTACAATGAACCTATTTAGTAGGTTCACTTTTTTGATATATTTCATTGCAAAAGACAACAAATGGGATCCTAACTATTAGGGTCATTCATACAAAATACCAAAGGTATCACCAAGTGCCACTATGAAAGTAATATCACACTGAGTATTTATGGAGATTTCATTCAATGTATCACCAATTCAACACACATCATATACATATTAAGATCATAAATAATTCATCACATGAAATATTTATTATCTTAGGTTTTATTCATTTATGGATTATTTATTCTAAACTTTTATATTTGGAATATGTATTATGGAAACAAAATCATTATTTTGAAAACATATTAATGTTTAAATCATTATAAAACCACCAATTTGTGTTAATTTTACTGAAATAATAAATATTATATTATTAAAATGGGATAAGAGAACAGATGGGGAGGAAAAGAAGAACAAAAATTAAAAATAAGGAACAACGCTAAGGATTCATGTTGCTCTCATATAGTGGACACCATGAGTTTCTTCTTTGATGAGATAAAAAACCTCAAAAGGAAATGATTTGCGTAGTGAAAAACAATTGATCCATTCATAATGGGACACTATGGAGGCAAGAAAATCCAAAATCATATTTTCTTCAAAACATAGATTAAAGACCTCATTATAGTTGATAATGAATCCCTTGCAATAGAAGACAATGTACGTAGTATAAAAGGGTTTATGTACAATCCCACGAGTTTCATTAATAATAGTGAAAAGTCTATTTCAATAACACTAGGATGTATATTATTATACAAATATAATAAGAAGATAGTGAGCATTGCTTGAGAATCTACTTGAAGGGAGTAACCTTCCCAAAATATTCCACGATGCCTAGAATCATAGATCCCCTAGTATCTCAGAGAACTCTTGAACCCCATATGATACCCATATTATAGGAACCATCAATGTTCATCATTGGTTATGATTGATAAGGGAACAAATAGAACCATTCCCCTTTCAATGAAATGGTGTAAGGATAGGGTACTGAATTTATCGACATAAACGATCTCAAAGAGGGTTCGTCATTATAATACTTACCAAGGCTTAATAGTTTGAACACAGTCTTCCATATCATGAAAATTTGATCAGTCCTTGTTCGTCAGGGACCCTTGTGAGTAGAATAGTCCCGTGTTTTCCAAACACTTCATCAACCATCTAAGAGAATGAGAACATATTATTTCACCTCTATTATCAAAAAATATCCCATAAATATGTTATATGAACATTTTATGTAATGGGATGGGATTATTTGATATTTATGATTTTAACATGTGTAATTCTAGATCTATATATTTCCAAACCATAATTTTTTAGAACAAGGAATAATCCTCCATTCCCTTGGTATTAAGGTATTTGAGATTCATTATTCATTGTAGGAAACTAATACAATTAGACGGAGAAAAAATATGTAATTATTAATAGTAATGACTTGGTGGGGGGGGGGGGTAAATGGAGTTATTATGGGTTCTATTAGATCACCAAATTTTAATTATCAATGATGGATGGATTGGTGCATTAAGAAAGAAAACTAGAATCCTAATTAGTAGATGATACATTTTTATTTATATATGGAAAAATATTATAAAGGGGAACAATCCCTCATAAGATCAAATTCATGTAGCGAGAATATTTTATTACATAATGGTCAATTTATCCGGGTACAATGAGGAGGATGGTGATCAAGGAAGATTATATAGTGGTGTTTCATAGTGTAACTACTTGGTAAATCATATATATTTTATAGTGTGATCAATTTACTTGTCTTTTTTATTAGATCACTTTGAGACCATGATATTTTGATAATATTTTTATCACATGAGTAATAGTAAAGTAACATTCCCCCATGGATTTGATTGAATGTCTTAACAATATAATACTTCTTATTCATGTTATCTATTTTATTTTGATATTTTAAAATTTTACTTCTCAAATATATCACCTATATGTTTTATGTTTTAATGTGATTTCTTTCCTGTGGATGAATTCTAAGATTAAGATATCTTATAATGGGGTTAATTTTTATTTTTTTGACTTACAAAAATGTTTTTATAAATAAATAAACTCTAATGGTTTTATCAAAATGCTAAAGTGGAACTGACATGTGAAATCAGTGATACCTTTTGGGGTATGTCTATTGGGTCAATCAATATTGGTGTTAATGTACATCATTCAGTATCATCATTACAGTAATTTCCCTAAAAGGGAATATTAGTTTTCAATTCCTAATCTCACATATTATATTTTTTTAATTTAGTAGGAGTTTACATGTTCTATAGTGATGACATCTAATGAGATTAATTTTATGGTTGATATATTATAGGTAATGGATTTCCAGTTCTAGAAATTGAAAATGATGAATTTCCTTCAATTGAAGGAAATTTCCCTTCTCTGAAATAATCCAATATGGAAGTGATAGTAGTGGAAGAATTGACAAGGATAAAAATAATGAACATGGGTTAATGTGGATGATAATTTCTCAAAAGGTTTTATATAATATCAATTATCTGTATATTCCAAAAAAAATGAATAACATAGATGATATTTTTGAAAATTTGATGATAATAAACAAAGTGTTCCTACTTCATAGACTATTCAATAAATGAATTTAAGATATATGATATTATTATAATCAAATTTATAGCTTCAATTTCATTTGCAGTTAGTTATACTTTATAATGGTTGGGTATGAATTAATGGTTTTTGTTTTTTTAGTTTATAACTCTTAAAATATTTGGTTGCGATGGTGACCATTGTGAGTAATTCTAGTGGAAAGGTAGACATAATGTTTAGGAACATTTATTACCAGATCATTGACATAAAAATTTATTGTAAGGGTAATAAATAATATTTTTTATTCCTATAATGTTTCAAATAGAGAATGTACCACTGGATGGAAAAATCATTGGAATAGTAAGGGAAGTATAAACTAGAGTCGAAGTAGCTTATCTAATTGTGGTCGCTTGTGCTAGAATTTGGATTGAAAATTAAACCTCAAGAATGATTAAAATGTTCAAATAGAAAAAAATAAAAGGTATTATTATGAAATTAGAACTACAAAATATTTTTTTGAAGATAGGAGTGGCTTGATAGTATATTCTTATAGTTAATTGTTTTCTTGTGTGATAGACTATCCAACATCATTATATATTATGCCCATGATAGTAAGTATAGCACATTATAATTCATTAAGGTTTGAAAAAGTATATAATTTAGACAAAAATACCCTCTAGATATTGGAGAAGGGAAATGTCTTGGTCCAGAAAATTAATGAATAAATAACAGGCTTCTAATACATGTAGTATATTCATAGAATATGGAATAACATTCTTTATGTTTGGATACAATATGCCAAATTCTTCTGTAAAACATTTACAGATAGTTCAAATATTTTTCATGTGGAAACATGATCTTTGGAGGAGGATTAACGGATGGTATTTTATATATTATGGGTTTAATAGAATAAGATATGAATGATATAGAGTAAAAATATATTATTTTATTGTGTAAATGTGTTGATAAAATTAATGATAAGGAGACAAAAAATGTTACTTCCAAATGTTTTTGGAATTATATAAGTGAAAAGTGCAGAACATTTAAGGATGAGGTCTACCTTAATAAGTGGAATGAATCCTTTTAGATGGATGAGAAAATAAAAATGCAACGGATGTTGGATCTATCTCAAATAGTTGAATGTGGACTAACATTAGTATTTTCACACATTTATTCACTCTTGTATGTGACAATCATTGAAACTTATACACTATGTGTCTGTTTAATTTTTAATTCAAAATTTTTAGTAGTTAATGACTTTCATCATATAGAGTGATATGGTGAAGAATGAGAGAATTTTTAATTTTTTGTTTTTATGGTTGGAAAATTGTATATATTACATATTTAAGGAGTTTTAGTTCCATTACTATAGTTTTTTTCAATTTGAGAAGACTTTTTCATCAACCACAAAAAATAACAGTGTTATGATGTAGTTAAATCAGATGATGGTGAAGAAGTAATGAATAATGTGAATTCATGTAGGGTTCTCTTATAAAATTTGGTAATAGATAGAGAGTTATAATGCATACATGATCAACTAGGGAATGTTATATCTTGTTTGAAAAAAACATCCATAGGTCTATTAGAATAGAATAAGTGTCTATTTTAACCACCTAAATGTTTTTAGAGTTCTCACACATTCTTTTCAGTTTTTAAGGAATGATAAAAACATGTGGTGAAATATCGAGAATATTACTTTATTGACTATATTGATAAGTTATTTGGTTTTTGATTATGGTACATTGAATCTCATAAAATAATCAAAAGTAAATATGTGATCATTAGTTAATAGATAACATGGACGTATTGGAGCTACGATGTGATGTACCCACCCTATTTTTGATTTATATTTGTAAATAAAATGGACACATTAATTATGTGAATATGAGATGAGGTACAACATATTTTAATGAATGTATAATACCCATTCATGTTAATATAGTTCATGAATGTCCCTTGAAAGGTGTCAATTTGTGTGTATTTAAAGATTATTTTAATTAAGCGTTTTATATATTATTTGATATAGGATTCCACCTCTAATTATGTCTTAATTAACTAATGTTTAATGAAGTGACTCTATGAATCATATGGAAAAAGAAAAAGTTCTCAGGTCAATATTCTTCCATAGGATTAACTGAGAGCAATTTATATGTATTATAGATATTTTTCATAGAGGGATTATGAGTTGTTAACATATTAATATGATATTTTAGTACCTTCCATATTGAAAATAATAAGTAGAGGAAGTTTTGACATTATTAATATTGAAAATATAAAAAATATTTATTGAAGTTTATATGTTGAGTATTCTAAAGTATCTATGATAATAATATGACTTAGAATCATCCACTATCAGTTTCATGAATAACAAATCCATTAGAAAATATAATTTTGGAAATGAATGTAATATTTCATGGTGTATCAAAACTAGAATAACTTCATGATTAAATAATGAAGGTTATGATACATACATTATGCTACCAGGGCCCCAATCACTAGATAGAAAACGAGAGAGACACTATTATCATTATATATATCGTTAGATGTCTTTGAGGAAAAACATTATAGTATGTACTTTCGTGAACTGTTATTCTTGTTAATGAAAAGTATTATTTAAGTAGAGTTCATCTATATAATATATTATTTAAGTTAGATATTTTTAACAATGTTATGTGATTGAGAAGTCAAAAAATTGATTTTATGATAGGAAGACTATATTTAAATTTGGTCTGCATGTGTTGTGATGGGTTAGAAAATTGGCTAGGAAAATATCATATTTTCATGTTTTCATAAGAAATACGAAAAATGGTTATTTGAATAAATGAAAATGAAAAATATCATATAAATTCCACCCCTTGTATAATTTTTTGGTGACACATATTAAATTTGATAATTCTATATATGGATTTTTATCCGTGTATGATAATTCATCTATATTTCCAAATATTGAATGAAAAATGATAAATGGGTATATCTTATGTGTTATAGGTTTAATTATACAATAATATGTTTTATCATACAAATGTAATTTACTTTAAGGGAAACTAAGATAATTTCATTATGTGAAAATGTTTTCTGAAAATCAAACAATGTGAAGTGTTTATGGTTTTTTAATTTGGGACATTTTGAGGAACAAAAATCAGAACATCCATACAATATAATGAAATGAGATATATTCATACAAGTGCGGTTAGATAAATGAATAATTTAATCTAATGAATCATGTTTTACGATCAATCAAATTTATCAAATACATGATCATAATTATTGACTAAATTGGAGAAAATTAATTTGGATGAGTATGTTGGAATGATGAGATGAGTTCAAACTGTAAAATCAGAAACCACATAGCAATGTATATGTGTAAATTTCAAGTGAAATAAAGGTGTTATTTTTTAGATAATTTGATTTTAGAGAAAGGCTGTAACAATTAATATATCATTCATAAGACACTATTGTGTCTTTATCTATAATTACAAGGATATTTTTTATGAAAAATTTACTCAACGACTCTATTAAATAAAGGATTACATTTTAGGGTGTTTGAATGTATCTTATGATGCATGTGCGATGTAATTCATGGATAAAAAATCATGGACAAACAAAAAATCTTGATTCTTCTTCAAATAAATGGAATTGAAGCTGGGGGATAATACTATGGTGTTTATTTGAGTTCCTTGCAATTGAATAGATCCACATGACCAAAAATATATGGAAAAAAAATTAAATTAAACATGTGGGTTTTTATATAATTTAAATTTATGTAAAGACCATGAACATTAATGTATCGAATACAAGAATGGACCAAAAATTTAACATGATTTATAAAAATATATTGAAATCCACAGTTATGGGTATAAACCACTAATTAATAGATGATATAAAAGGTTGTTCGAATATGAAGAAGATGTGATGCTGATATAACTATTCACTATATGTATAAATAAATGTGATGATTGAATATTTTTAGGTCATTCTTAACTAGGTGAACATGAATGATATAATGAAATTAAAAAGAAAGTCAAAATTAGATGACTTTTATGAAAAAGAAGTCAAATCTATAATTGTGTTATTTTGAATCGCTGAAAAAGAAGTTTGCGTAAGAAAAGAGGATAAAGGAGAAAGAAGAATAGAGAATCTGACTAAAAAAACTACTGGTCACATCAAGAACAAGGTATTTGATAATTTTAGATTAAATAATTCTATTATAGTTGTATAAATAATTCTTTGGATGAAATATGAATTCTATGAGTGTGGGAAAAATATCATCCAAATTGTAAATGGGGGACTGGATCCAATACTGTTTCTTTTTCATCATGGATGTCAGGTTTATTCTCTAGAAAAAAGGGACAGTAATCCCTCCCTTGCATTTTACCTGGATGGTTCCTAGATAACAGATTCATGGTCATACCATTTCATGGGTTTTTATTGATAATAATTATGAATTCATGCATGTGATATAGTAACCAAGTGTCTCTTGGGATGTAACCACCATTAAGGAGGTAATCCTCATTAATAAACTATTCTAATTCTATATCTGTATACAAACCACAGGAGAGAAAAAAACATATATATATATATATATATATATTATGATAGAATAAATTAAATGGTAATTAAATTATATATGAAAAATTGGATTACAATTCACTCAAAACTAATTCACCCCATATTAGTGTAGAAATAACCCAACGTAATCTTAACAAGTGTGTTATTCTAATGGGAGAAAATTATTAAAAAAATATAGGGTTCAATAAAATGGACATGATTCTGAGAATCTAGTTAGTACAATGGTATTCAAAAAAATTAGACCATGTAAATGAATTACCACAACAATGAGATAATTTTTCGGTGGTGTTTCCAAAGCCATATGTTCTAGAGAGTTTAGTGATTGTAGAAACTCATGAATTAGATGTTCGTACTCTGGAAGATGCAATATAGACTATATCTCAGCCACATTGAAAATTATAGATATTTTATAGGGAGAGCCAACTACTGAAAATGTTTGGTGATACTTTGGACTACAATCCGCTAATAGATTATGGAGATCCAAATATCATATATTGGGTTGGGATTTTAAAATATTAATAATGGTGGAAGTTATCTTTGAGGGATGAAAATGGCTTCCACTATGTGTATAAAACAAGCCAGCTGATGGAGAATCCCTATAGAAAAAATATTCTACCAAATAAATGGTTTTATTGACTAACGAATGATGAACTTTATTGAAGTAGGTATAATTATATGTTAGTTGTGAAACACATTAAACAAATTGAAGGTATATATTTCTATAAAAATGATTCATCGTTAATTAATCACATTACTATCAAAATGATTGTGAGTATGTTTTTATCCAAATAACTACATCTGAATTATTCAAACCTAAACAATGTTTTTATTCATGGAGACATAGATTATGAAATTTAAAATGAGTAATAAGCTGTTCTCAAAGATGAATGAATCCAAAGTCTAGGATATATATTCCAATGAATCCATTATGTATTGAATCATGAAAAAATTTATTGAAATAGGATGTCCAAAAATATAAGGACTCGGCCTTAAAACATTACATAATCTTGAATTAAAAGAATAATTCACATTGAGGATATTTTCAGGATTATATTTTTTTAGAATTAGTCCATAACTATTACATATCAACTTTAAAAATACATGCAGGGACAACTACTAATTATCCATTTTTTCATAAAATAAAAACTCTTCAAAAGAAACATGTCTAGTTCTATGTTTTTGACATCAACACTTTTTCTTGATCCCAACCTTGACCCTATCCATCTTTAAGTCTCCTGGAAAAAATTTAAAAAACATGGGATGAGTATAAAAAGTACAGTAAGGGTTATAAAATAAGGAATGAAAACATTATCTCATAAATAAATAAAAATCAATGAAACCATTCTTTTCAATCATAACATACATCATGAAATCATTATATTTATGAATAACACACACAATTCATAAATCATAAAGGTAACTTGTGGAATACATAACACACTTACATTGTATCTATTATAGCTACACAGGGAGTAATATTGGAATACCCATCACAGTATATTCCCTAAACCACTTGGGATAAACATTCACATTTACCTCTGCCACGTTACCCAATGCATTAGAGAGTGATCTCCAGCTCACCCACCCTAGGTTTATCACAGTACCACCTGTATATGTAAATAATGCCCAATAACCATAACATAATCATAAAACATAACACAAGAATAAAGGACAGAAAATAGTTCCACATTCTAATAAAAATATATCAAATCATGATATTGAAATAAACAGTTCTGTATCCATGAATTTTCAAAACCATTTTAAAAATTTAATACAGATTTTTTTGTATCAAAGTGTCCCATACCACTCTGAATCTGTTAGATCGGGATGTACCAAATATACACAAGAGTGGGGTGAATTGTGTCTTTCACAAATTATTTTTGAAATCATGTTCTTTCCATTTACTTTAATCAGATGGATTAATGAAGTGGAAATTTAAATAGCAGAGACACATGATGTATAGTGGTTCGGGGAACAAAAGGCCCCCAGTGTACTACACCAACACTTTACTCCATGAATATGATGACTTTAACTATCTGGTCATCTTGTCAATAGATCGTTCCACAACTGAGTACATTCAATTAACACATTTAAAATCATAAGTAAAATAGAGCCTTCTGGTTTACTTACAGAACCTACACAGCCTAGTACGAGAAGATGGTCACTCAAAAAAAGTATATTTATTATTTGAAAATACATTCCTATTGTACTTCACAATTGCAACAGAATCAAATTGACAATAGATGGATCGACGTCTTTAGAAATAGTGATCTTCAAATAAAAGTCATTCTGAGTCGATCCAACTGTAGTAGATATAAAAATATAATTTACAACTTCCGCAGTAGTAGACTCACAATATATCTTCGATGATGATAGAGTGAATCATCTATCAAGATTCTTCTTCTTTAATAAGTAGATCTTTTTTGATCTTCGAAATCATCTGATCTGTGTATATTGATAGTCTCTATATATATATCACATCTATATAATATCGATGTGCAGTTCACCTAAAAATTTAGATCCACAAAACCTACCTTCTGACTAGCGATATTCAATCATTTAAATTAACAAAGAAGTCATAACTCCCCTTGAAATTCAGCATGAAAAGATCCTTCTAAATTGATCATTTGAATTGCAAATAAAACGTCCTTAAATCCATCAATGACATGTATTAAAAACATCTTTTTATCTCGCTTAAAATCCGCCTAATAAACTGCTTGTAGGCCATTGCATAATAATATCATCATTAATTCTTTGACGCCAAACATAAGGTTTAACTATATTGCATACGTAAGATAGATTGAAAACGTATGGTTGATGATATAGGGTTGACCAAAAAAGTAGGGTTGATTGTCTATAATTTTATTTTCAACATTCAAATGTATGATAAATGATCCATACATCTATAAGCTTCCAAATGTAAGGATCATGATCCATACATTTGATGAAACTTAAGGTTGTTCACAAAAGTAAAGTTGATGAACCATACTTTTGAGAGAGAAACATAACGTTAAAAACTTATGTACGGTTCTTTTCCCATACTTTTTAATATCCCAAACACAGGGTTCCTTCCTCACATAGGGTTCCTCTTCCATACATTTTCGAAAACGTATGGTTTATTAACCATACTTTTCTGTTACTCCTAATGTATACACCACATTCCATCCTTACGCGACATTTCTCCACGTAGGGTATGAATAGTGATTCCATAACATGCTTAAACAATTTCTGAATATGTAAAGCATGAACAGTGTTTCCAAAACAATCTAATGTGAATACATGAGAAATTAAATCTTATAGTTCATGACCTTAAATATTTCCTCCAGAAAGAAAAATATAATGAATAATAAATTCCTGAAATATAATTAAAAATAAAATAATTAGAAAACAATTAAGGTTATTTGTGAGCATCAAAATCATCATAGAGATAGAGTATTGTTCTCAAGAATCTCTCCATTTTAAATAAAAATATTATGTATTGTTTAAAAAAACACTTTCTCAACAATCCCCCCCTTTTTGATGATAAAAAAACCCATAAAATAATAAATGAAAGTATCTTCCAAAATTATTACATATAGTTTTGAATTTCCCAAAGATATATACACTATTATATTTAAAATAATTTCTCCCCCTTAAAAGATTTATGAGAAAACATAATATTTTAAAGTACAATGCGAAATAGTTAAAATAAAATGTAGTGTTTATCCAAATTTCTCCCCCTTTTGTGATATCAAAAAGAATGATAGAATATGAAATAGAACACATTTTAATCTACCGGTGAACTAAAGTAAATGGTATTATTAACCGTTTATCAAT
The DNA here is from genome assembly GCA_963277665.1 of Viscum album. Taxonomy (NCBI): domain Eukaryota; kingdom Viridiplantae; phylum Streptophyta; class Magnoliopsida; order Santalales; family Viscaceae; genus Viscum; species Viscum album. Next base: position 50,378,844 of record OY728161.1, on the reverse strand, counting down.
AATCTGACGTGGATTACAGTCATATTTGAACAAAGAAAGAAAAAAAAACAAACAAATATAGAATGAAATAACATTTCATAAAAATAAAATTTAACAAGTACAATTATGATGAACTCAAGAATCAAGGGGTGGTAAGGGTTTGATATAGTGTCTATCTCCTCTGAACAAAGGCCTTGATTTATATAAACTTCTCCCTTAGCCTTATCATTATTCAATATCCTTGATTGATAATAAGATCTCTATTATCCTAAGTCATATGAATATATTATATCATATTTACTCTTAAAAACTCATGAAGTCTTTCTTCCTTCTCCATAAACATAGTTAATGTTTCTGTGAACTGAGTAAGTACTGTTCTAATACATGGTTCACTAGAGGTCAACTGGTCAACCAAAAATCCTTGATTATCTATTAATACTGATAGTTGTGCACTATTGAATAGAAAATTAGGAAATCTGTCATTCATATTGCTCATTACTATTGTGATAGACTGAAATATTTTGATTAAATCAGGTGAAGTACCTGATCCACTAGCTTCACCAGTCCTGACAGATGAAAATTGTGTCTCTATATAGTCTTTAAAATCTAATAGATCTAACTTCATCACCATTTCTGATTTCATCTTGGATAATTCTGTCAACATTGTTTTCTAAAAAGTATCAACTTCCTGCCATGAAACTGTACTTCCTTTAAGTCTCTAAAATTTCAACTGTTCTTTCTCCAAGACTCCCTTCAGAGTAGCATTTTAAGATTCCAAACTTATCACCTTCTTATGCATCTTGTCTAGTTCCTTAGTCCCTGAATCAGATACACCCTATGCTTGATTCTCATTCTCAGCTTGAATGTGATGAAGCATTACTAATGGAAATGAGTCTGCATCATATTTTTCTTTTACTTCCTCCTGAGCTGGCTGGTTCACAGACCTTTCCTCAGAGTCTTTTACAGATTCTTCTCTTAAACAATCCTCATTAATTGCCTCTGTATGAACATCAGAAAAATTCTCATTGTGAATATCATTAATAATTTCCTCCACTGGATTTTCTAAAATGATAACTTTGAGATTTTTCTGGGGAATAGCCACATCATCACCAGGCTCTGCCTCCTATTCTTTTTCAATTTTAACTTCAGTTTTAGCGAAAATTTGAGATTTAATTTCAGTTACAACCATAGCATGTTCCTAAGTCTTAGTGTCAAGTTCTTCTGGAAATTAAGATTGTATATGAAGATTCAGTTTAATTTGAGCAGTATCATTTTCTTGTGGCTTCTCAGCTGTTTCTTCCCTTACAAAACTCTAAGTGAGCAAATCTCTTGATGTTAAAATAGGTGAACCATGTTACACAAGATCATTAGAATTTCTTTTACATTTAATCTAAAGTCTCTCATGACTACTTTATTATTGAGCTTCTTTAGTTTCAAACCTTATTCTTCTTACAGCAGTGCTCACTCTTGATTCATCCTGTCCCTCCTTGAACATAACATATTGAGCCTGAACACTTTCTTAATCTTCTTCAGCTCCTACTGGAAAAAGTTTTCCTTTAAATGTGGTCCAGAAGTAACCGATATTTCTCAAGGTCCTAGAAACAAATGTGTTACTATGATGGCATCTAACTCTGGCATCCACCAGCCTTACCATATCCTTTTTGAACAAAATTTTTGATATAAATCTACCAAACAAATAAAAATTCTTGTGATCTTGTATTTGACAACAATAATGAAGGCACCTTACCGTATACCTAGGAAAATTAAGTCTTATATCACTCATAAACAGATACATTATATACATGCCTGAATACATGACTTTCTCCATCTCATACATCCTTGGTGGAATCCCCATTTGCACGAACTTCACTAGGATTTTAGGATCAGGCTCCAAGTCCTTTACTATCATCTTCCTTATATATGTAGAAAAAAAAGGAAAATACATAATATTTTCAGATATATGTAACAAATCTCCTATATTATTTAAATAAAAATTAAAGACTCCCTCGTGAGTGTAGTTCAGTATCTGACCAATCTCCATAGAGGATATCGAAACATCTCTATCTGCAATCTTAGCTACCATAGTATCCTCATCTTCCCCCAAACTAAATTGAACATATTTAAAAAAATAAATAATTTCTACCTCATATAGAAACTCTGAAAAATCATCATTAAACATATATTCAAGGTTTTGAAATTCAAGAGCTTTCTTCAGCAATAGGTTCTTCTGATATAACAATTTCATATCTATGACCTTTCCATGCAAACTTTTTCTTCCTTCGGAGTGCTGTCTCTTGGAAGTGTTGGTCTCAGCCTCATCTGTTCTCTAGGTCATGGCCATTTCTTTAGAAAAATATCTGAAGGATCGAAAGAAGATTAGGGTTTCTATGTTTCAGGTTCGTACAAACAAATAGCGGTAAAGCATTGCAGGTTCAAAAGTGTTTTCGGTAGAAATGAAATGATTTAGAATTTGAATGGTTTCTGATAGCCTTGATTCTCGTGTCATCAATAATTCTTACATAGATTTTAAAAACAAATAAAATTTATCATGTGAAGAAAAAAACTTATTCTTTTGAAAAACAAATGTCTAATTTATTTTAAACAGTATTAAAATAGAGAAATAACATAATAAAATAAAACATTATTTAAAATTAAATAATCCTAGCTCCCCCATAATAATATCAAAACATGCAGTGGGAAGTGGTTTGGTAAAAATATTGGCTAATTGAATTTTAGTACTTACAAATTCTAAGAATATATCATTTTTAAGAACTTGGTCTCTTAAAAAATGATGTCTGATTTTAATATACATGGTACTAGAATGATTAATAGGATTTTTTGAAATATTTATAGCACTTGTATTTTCTCATAAAATAAGAGTACTATTAAAACATAGTCCAAAATACATAAGAGTGTTTTTTGTCCACAATAACTGTGCACATCAACTTCCAATAGATACATATTCTGCCTTGAATGTTGACAGGGAAACTGAGTGTTGTTTCTTACATGACCATGACACTAAGGATTTTCCTAAGAAGTAAAAATTACTCAAAGTGATTTTCCTATCTAATCTAAAAATACCAATGTCTGTAATTGAATATGAAATTAAATTAAAATTATATGTTTTGGGATAAAAAAGATATCAAAAAACAGTTCCTTTTAAATATCTAGAAATTATTTTGACAGCAGTTAAATGGGATTCTTTAGGATTTGATTGAAATCTTGCACAAAGACATACTGAATACATTATATCTGGCCTAGTATAAGTATGATATAAAAAAATACCAATCATACCTACATATAACTTGTTGTCGACTAATTTTCTAGTTTCATCCAAATCATGTTATAAATTATTATACATAGGAGTTGAATATGTCTTGTTGTTTTCAACTCCAATTTTATTTAGAAAATAAGTAATGTATTTTCTATGATTTAAACAATTTCCAAAATCATTTTGATAAATTTGAAGTCCTGAAAATAAATTTAATTCTCCCATCATACTCATTTCAAATTCGTTTTCCATTAGATTTGAAAACTTGTGACAAATACATTTATTAGTTGATCCAAAAATTACATCATCAACATATATTTGAACCAATAAAAAGTCAGGATTTACCATTTTCTTAAATAGTATTGGATCTTCCATTCCAACAATAAAATAATTTTTCAAAAGAAAAAAACTTAGTCTTTCATACCGTGCATTAGGTGCTTGTCTGAGACAATAAAGAGATTTAATAAGTTTTTAAATAGAATCTTGTTTTTGTGAATTTTCAAACTAGGTGGTTGCTCAACATAAACTTCCTCCATTAAATAACCATTTAAAAAGGAAGACTTAACATCCATATAAAATTATTTAAAATTCATTTGAGATGTATATGCTAAGAGGATTATAATGGCTTCTAATCTAGTTACAGGTGAAAATGTCTCATTATAATCTATACCTTCTTCTCGATTATATCCTTTAGATACTATTCTCTCTTTATTTCTAGTTATTATTCCTTGATCATCATTTTTATTTCTAAAGACCCATTTGGTTCCAATCACTGGATAATTCGGTGGTCTTTGAACTAATTTCCATACATCATTTCATTTGAACTTGTTTAGTTATTCATCAATTGATATCAACCAACATTCATCATATAAAGATTATTCTATAGAATTTCATTCTAATTGAGAGAGAAAGGCATAAAATTCATTAAGACTTCCTCTATTCCTTATTGTTTCTATTCCTATTTTTAAGTCTCCTATTACAATATAGAATGGGTGATTCTTTAGGGTCCATGACTGCCTGGGTAGTAGAATTATAGGTTCTTCAGTTTCATGTTCTTATGGATTGAATTGAATATCATTTATATCTTTTTCAAAATCATCTTTAAGGTTCTCAAGTCTCATGTTATCCTTTAAATCTGGCTCATCTATTTGATATGTCCTTTTCTCAATGGGATCAGTTTCATCAAATTTCACATGAACTGATTCATCATCAATCCTTGACTTTTTATCAAAAACTCTATAAGTATTGGAAGTAGCTGAATATCCTTAAAAAATGCCTTCATCAGATTTTGGATCAAACTTACCAAGATTGTCTTTGGTGATTAAGGTATAAACCACACATCCGAAAACATTAATGTAATTTACTTTAGGTTTTCTGTTATTCCAGATTTCATAGGGTGCCTTTTTCAAAATTGGTCTAATTAAAAATATATTATTTATATAGAAGGATGTATTTACAAATTCTTCCAAAAAATAATTAGGAAGATTGTATTCATTTAGCATAGTCCTAGCCATTTCCTGAATAGTCCTATTTCTTATTTCAAAATTTTCATTTCATTGAGTTGTTCTAGGTGTAGAGAATCTGTGTTTAATACACATATTTGAGCAAAAGGAATTGAATTCTAGATTCTAAAATTCTCCACCATGATCACTTCTTAATGAAATTATTTAAAATATTTTTCATTTTGAACAGCTTTGCAAAAACATTCAAATAATGTAAAAGCTTCATTTTTAAATTTTAAAAATAAAATACATGTAAATATCGAAAAGTCATCAACTAAATCATATACATATAGTTTACCAGTTATGATTTCTACTCTTGAAGGTTAAAACAAATCCATATGGATATGCTCTAGAGGTTAAGATGTTGCAATTTTGTTAACTGATTTGATAGATGATTTGTGATGTTTTCCAAGTTAACATGCATCACAAAATCAATCACATTCAAACATGATACTAGGTAAATTAGAAACTACTTGTTTTTTAGATAATTTATGCAAACAATATTTATTGAAATGTCCAAGTCTTCTATTCCATATCCATGATTCATTTATCTTATCAGTTATGCATTTTACTTGTTGTTTACACAAGAAATTTAAATCCATGGTATACACATTGTCAGTTATAGCTGCTCTAAATTTAAGTAGTTTATTTTTTAAAACAAGAACAACAATCATTATAAAAATCAAAGCATAACTATCATCACAAATTTGAGAGATACTTATTAGATTGTGTTTCAATTCTTGTACATAAAGTACTTTGTTTAATGAGAATACTTATGGATCTTTAACTGTTTTAATTCCAATGACTTTCCCTTTGGAATTGTCACCAAAAGTGATAATTCCACCATATTTTTGAGTGAGTGGAGAGAAATTCGATGAGCTTCCACTCATATTCCTTAAGAATCCACTGTCCATATACCATATGGTTTTTTTTATTCTATGACAAAAATCCTTCAAAGGCATTTAAATAGATGTTTTTGGTACCCATATTCTATTGGGTCCAGTTGTGTTAGCCAGCAAAGATTTGTGAATCCAAAATTGATTTGTTTTTCTAAATTTAGCAGAATCAAATAAATTATTTGAAATAAAACAATTCTTAATACCACTTATTTGACATTGTCTTAATATTTTTTTTATTAATATGTCCCCTTGTTCCACAGTAACTACAATTTAATCATTTTTTTCTTGGAAAAAAATAATTCCTGTACAGCTTAGGGTTTTCACCATTACTACCAATTCCAAATATTTCTTTCTTAATGACAGTTTTCCCAATATTTTCATTCAAGGAGTTTTCTAATTTTGTAAAAATTAGGGCTTCACATTTATATGTTTCTACTTCATTTTGCAGTGTTTTTATTTTAGCTTCATGATCTGTATAGTCAATGTTAATTTAATTATAATTATCAGCCAACTCCTTAAATTTCTTTAGTATTGTGTCTATTTCATCTAAAACAGCCTTGGGAATGTTCTACAGTGATTTATGCTTCTTAAAAAAAGAGTCATATTTTTCTTCCAGCATGTTACAGTAGGCTGCAAGTTTTCAATTAGATTATCTTGTTTCAGAACTAGGTTTAGAGTTAGAAGATTAGTATGTTTTTACCTCATCTATTTCTTCCAAAAATCACATTTTGGCCTTCAAATTTACTTCTTCCTTCTCTGAGTTTGATTCTAAAGAGATTTTGGAGTCTTCCGACACACTCTATCTAGCTTTCATTACTTTCTTGTCTTTTTTTTCATAATCATTCCTTTTGAAGAACTTATTCTTCTTGCCTTCGTTAAACTGTGGATAGTCAAGTCTGATATTACCCATCTTATTGTACTCATAACATATGACTTCCTTTTCATACTTTTTGAAATTTTTTCTGAAACCTTTCTTCTTTCTCTAGAATTTACAAAACATTCTCACTAGCTGAGCCATTTCTATATCAGAATATGATGAATCTGAACATTCTGATTTCACCTTTACTTATTTTTTCATTAGATTTTTTTCATTTCCTTTGAGATTACACTTTTAAGGAAGTGTCTTCTCTCATGATGAGAACCTTATGCTCATTTTCTTCATCTTTAATCTCAGCTACATAAATCACAAGTCTTCCAATCAACTCTATCATTATTATGTCTTTGATAGGTGTTGACTGTCTGATTACAGCAAATATTACATTCTATTTATTAAGCAGTACTCTCGGCACTTTTAAATATTCATCATCTTGTTTGGTTTGTTCTCCCAAGGAAGCTATATTGTTGACAATTTCTATCAATATTCCATTCATTTGAGTAATTCATTCACCTTAAAACATTCCAAATGTTTTATATTTAAGAATATCACAAGAATTTCTTAATTTCCTGACATTTTCAATTCTATCATAAGCAACAAAAACTGTTTTACACAACTAATATATTGTCAGTCATTGAGATAATCTGTTAAATTCATAAGGTCAATTACCACATATAATGGAATTCATTTCCTTTGAGTTCATATCATATTCTACTTCGATGGCTACACTCCATGTTGTAGGTTTCTCTTGTATTTCATATAGAGTCATGATCATAGAATATACCCTGTATCCATGGTTTTTTAGATATATTATCATTCATGATTTTCAGTATCCATAATTTTCTCCATTTAGGTATGGTTCTCTAACCATAGACATTCCTTCTCTTATATCAGTCATCTTGCTCTGTGTATAATCCTTAATCACTTTAATCTTGTTAAGGCTTTATCGGAAAGATCCAAATTTGATACCAATTATTCGATCATGATATACCAAATATACACAAGAAGGGGTGAATTGTGTCTTTTAAAAATTCTTAGAAAAATCTTGTTCTGTCGTTTTCCATTAATCAGATGAATTAATGTAGCAGAAATTTAAATAGTAGAGACACACGATGTATAGTGGTTCGGGGAATAGAAGGCCCCTAGTCTACTCCACCAACACTCTTCTCCCTGAGCATGGTGATTTTCACTATCTGGTCCTATTGTCAACAGACCATTCCACAACTAAGTACAGGTAGTTGACACCTTTATAATATAAGAAAAAAAGATCCTTCCGGTTTACTTATAGAACCTATATAGCTTAGTAAGAGAAGCCGATCACTAAAAAAATATATTTTTTCTTTGAAAAGTCTTTCCCATTGTTCATCACAATTGAAACAGAATGCAATTCCCAGTATACGGATCATCGTCTTCAGAAATAGTGATATTCAAGTAAGATTCATTCTGAGTCCATCCTCTTGCAGTAGATATAAAAATATAATTCACAACTTCAGCAGTAGTAGACTCACAATAGTTCTTCGATGATGAAAGAGTGAATCTTCTATCGAGATTTTTTTCTTCAACAAAGAGAGATTTTTTTCTCTTCGAAATCAGCAGATCTGTGTGTATTGATAGTATCTGTGTATATATCACATCTATATAATAACAACGAGCACTTATCCAGCAAATTTAGATCCACAAAAGTCGCCTTTTGACTCATTATAATCAAACATTTGAATTAACAGAGCAGTTTCAACTCCCCTAGAAATTCGGAATGAAAATATCCTTTTAAATTGATCCTTTGAATCCTAGATAAATTGAATTTGAACCAGTCAAAGACATTTATTAAAAATTGTTTCTGATCCGGCTTAAAATCAGCCTAATAAACTGCTTGTAGACCATTTCATAATAATATCATCTTTAATTCATTCATGCAAAATGTAAGGTTGAACTGTATAGCATGTGTAAGATAGATCGAAAATGTTGGGTTGATGACGTATGGTTGATAAAAAATGTAGGGTTTATCATCTATACATTTCTTTTCAATATTCAAACATTTGATAAATGATCTATACATTTATAAGAATCCAAAAATATGTGACATGATCCATAATTTTGAGGAAATGTAATGTCGTTCACAAAAGAAGGTTGATGAACCATACTATTCAGATAAAAAGGTAATGTTTAAAACATACATATAGTTCTTCTCCCATGTTTTTTAATATCCCAAACGTAGGGTTCCTTCCTAACGTAGGGTTCCCCTTCCATACTTTTCCAATATTGTATGGTCGATTAACCATAATTTTCTAATAACTCATAATGTATACAATGCATTCCATCCTTACGCTATGTTTCTCCACGTAGGGAATGAACAGGTATTCCAGAACCTTCTTAAACAATTCTGGAATATGTAAAGCATGAACAGTGTTTCCAGAACACGCTAATGTGAATACTTTTTCAATTAATTCTCATTGTTCATGAATTTAAATATTTATTCCACAAATAAAAATATAATGAATTATAAATTCTAGAAAAATACTTAAAAATAAAATCATTAGAAAACAATTAAGGGTATTTGTGAGCAACAAAATCATCATAGAGATAGATTATTGTTCTTAATAATCTCCCCCTTTTAAAAAAATATTATGTATTGTTGAAAACCACACTTCCTCAATAGAATCATTTGAATGTAATTTACACATTAAACCGATCATGTCTATAAAAATAAATCATTAAAACAATTTTTAAAACATGTACATTAATGTGAATAATTTTTAAGAATAAATCTTTAAAACCTTTAAAATTATATTTTAGTTAATGAAGTTTTAACATGATGTGAGAGGATTGAATAAAAATAATTGAGGTATAACATCAATCAAATATTATGACATCATGATAATAAGGATATTCTTGATATATTAAGTCAAAGGGTAGTATACACACCATATAAAAGTAAATTGGTATATAAAAATATATAAGTTTCAATGGAATGTAAATTGAGATAAAGTCCATTGCAAATATCATATCCTTAGATTAAGGACAAATCAATGACCTAATTATGTGTGAAAGATAATATTACACCTATTATAAGTGGTTATTATGTGTAAAACAATCAGAGGACATTTGCACATACCTATTGCACGACATAATCAATAATTGTAAATTTAAACCAATGAATTGAAATTGGATTAAGAAGTTCCCGTAGAGAAATTAGACAGCCTAAAAACATAATATTAAAATTAGAAAAATGATTTCATGAGAGAGAAAAGGATATCTCATCACTTAAACAGTAAATTTAAAGAAATATTTATATATAATAACATATACCAACATAAGAAGATATAAATTTAAATACGTAACAAAAAGAGGTCTTTTAAAAAGCAAAGGGTGAAAGGTTCCCTTACCAATTTGGTAACTTACAAAACATACACCCCATGATTGAAGAATAGTTAAATGATGATGTAAATACCCATAAATTAATGTATATTATACAAATAATAAAATCTTGGGTATTATATAAACCACACAAAATTAAATAGATGAATAAATTGCATGAATCTCATGGGAATAAAAAAATGAGATGAAAAGCCCTTGCCTCGTTGTAATCAATCGAGTCGTATGAAAAAAAGTTAATAACCAAAAATTAACCAAAAGAATACAATGAATATAAAAAAAATCATGATAATAAATATCAAATTCAAGTACAGAATAGTCACATGAAAGAAATATGTGGTGAACAATAGAAATATCATAGAATTAAAAGTGAGATATGAAACCTCTTACCTCATTTCCGACTTGACTCGATCGTTCTTTAATCTCATTAATAATAAGATAAAGATAATTTCTACTTGATTGAGAACATTTTTCAAGATTATTATTCCTTTAATATCAATTATTACCTTTCTATAATGATTAGTTAATTATTTTATTTCATATCAGACATTTTTTCGATGTTCGAAACTTGAGTTAAAAATGAACTTGTTATAATTATAAATTTTCCATGAGGTCAAAATTTCATTTTCTCCAGAATTATATTCAGGATTTATATATCATATATATCATATATATCCGGCATATATATATATATATATTTATTAATAATAATACATTATATTTGGAGATAAGAAATGAAATGCACCGTTCATGGAGATGGTAAGTCGTACGTACGCATGAACACTACTTTAATTTATATTTCATATTTAATGGAATGAAAATGTAATGATAAATAGTTATATTATAATTATAATATAATATAATATATAATATAATTATTTATATTCTTTATACGTTCAACATATGGCATGAACGGGTCCTATAACTTTGTGAGGGCGGTAGTCCACACTTCCTCAAATTATATTATCGTATTTACCCACTATGGAAAACATAAAGGAATTCTATAAATGAAAAATTTAGAAGAAAAGAAAACAATATAAATATAAAATATATCATATATAAATATAGTTACATATTAATGGACACCATAAGATTTGGTGGGAGAAGTTTGAACAATCATCATTTCCTGAGGTAGTAGTTAACCGTCCACAGAAACAATATGCTCCTTACTCATTAGAAAGAGGTGTGTGTAAGTGTCATTTGAATCCTTCTTATAAAAACAACCTGGTATATTTATTATATTGTTGTCATTATAAAATAAATAATAAAAAGTTTATAGGGTGTTAGATACGTAAAGTAAAACACAAGAACTTAAGAGAAGATGTTACCTTTAAATCGGGTATCTCCATTCGGTTTGAACCAAAATGTTTAATCTAATTGCCTTATTCCTAGGGGAAGGATTATATGAGGAGTATAGGTATGTAGGGAGATTAATTGGGAATATTTCTGATGATCCATGTGGTTTGAGAATGTGAGGAATGCGTTAGATGTTAGGGATTTTTATAAGGGGGAGGAGGGGCTCTTTAGGAATGTTTAAAATTATTATTTTATTATGTAATGATTTTCGGTTTCTAAAGGTCCAAATCTTATTTAAGTTAATGATAATATGTCTCATGTTCTACATAAAATCATCCAATAATAATAGCACTGATTTTTTATATTTGTTTAATCTTTATAAACTCATTTATTTAAATCATTCATTAATGAGGTAAACACTACATCATTATTGTCTCATAAATATTTTTATTTATTTTATGTCTAATTTTTTTAAAAAAATGATGTAGGAAATAGTTTTACCTTTAAAATGAATATTTATAGTATAATAGACAACTTATATAACCCCATGTAATAATTTATTTAATAAAAGATATATTTTTGTGTCATTTTTTTCGTTACGTTAAATTAATTAATATAACATGTCATTATCACATCCATGTGGCTCCATGGCGTCCCACAATCAACCCAGGAAAGCCCATGTTCATAAATGAATCAACAAATTGGACTATGAAACATGTTAGTGTAATTAAATATTATTATTATAATAATTGGTTACCCTTATTAACCAGATTTACCCTTTAACCACGGTAAATAAAATATTTACTGAAGTAAATATTCATAATGTATAAAAATAAATGTTTCTAATTTACACAATTTGGACCTATTGATTCAAAATATGGAATCATTTTTTTAAAATTAAAAACATAAAAGGGGTATAAATTATTTTAAAATAAATCCCCACTGTAAAAAAAGCATTTAAAAAAAATAATAACTATCAAAATATTGACACTAGCTTATGTCCAATTTCAATGTGAAATTACTTCAAATGACCAACATTTGATTAAATGGTAAAAACAAAATATAATTAAAAATTAAAACCAATAATAAAGAAAATATATCCTTATAAATAAATTTGATTAAAATGAAATTTTGATTTAAAATATAGTATTTTTCAATATTCATTAAAAATGAATTTTCTCAGAAAAATACCAAAAATTTACCCATTGGAATTTTTGATATCCTGATTCTATAGAAGAATTTAATTTTGCAAAATAGAACATATAAAATTGACCAAAACTATATTTAACGAGGTTTCACCATCCAAAGGCTATAAATTTACCAATTAATGAATATTGGATTATTTATGCTTAAAATAGATTTTTTTTTCTAATTTTGAGTCTCAAAATTTTATTGGGTGAATGTAAAAATATTTAAAAAACATTTTTATTCATATTTTAGTTAGTTCTATCTATTATTGAAAATACAATGGATATAAGTTAACTACCATTTAAAATAATACTATGTTATTATTTTTCAGAATGACTCAGCATTGTCTGCAAAATAAGATTTCAAAGAAACATTTTGTTGCATATCGGGCATGCCATCGAACATATCACCCCATTTATTTTAAAATTAATATTTAATTCAAAAAATATAGTAAAAATGAAAATGTTATATTATTTATTTACATGGGATGTTTCATCCTTCCCTCATTTTGTTAATTACTTCCCCACAATTTTAAAATTGGGCTCGAAAACTTCATTGAATGTCCCACATCAGAAAAAGAGTAACTAAATGTATCACATTAAATGAAATAAAGAGAAATACATAGGTAACCATAGATAGACCATACAAGGATTAAATTTAGGAAAACATGGATATAGAAGAGAAACAAAACCTCAAGGTTTGATGAAGAATGGTAGAAAACATGATTAGGAGAAAGTTAACCACCAAAAAATCCCAAACAAGAGATGGGTTAAACAGTCTTTGATTCCCCTGTAGGGAAATCAACATACAAAGTTATTGTTTTAAGTTTCTTTTCCTAATATTGAGTAATTAATTTAATAGAATGAATAAGAACATAAGGAAACAAACTTAATTTTCTTGTAAACATTTATCCTTTACTAAATTTCTACCACAAACTCATTTTTTCTCCAAAGGATGTGCATTCAAGATGACTTGTTCACATTGAAAGAACTATAATCAACTTATATATAATCACATAATCCACAAAAGATGAAATATATTTTTCCCACATCTTTAGACATTAACCAAAACCAAAATGGTTAGTAAAATATCCGATAATCCCCAAGAAAAGTTTTCTTTTACAAAAAGAAAAACTACTCTTAATTTCAAAAAAATTTCTAATAATACCCAAAGTTGAACAAATACCATTCAATAAAAAACTGTCCATAATTTTATACAATGTAATCCAATCTATGATTGGAACCCAAATCACAGAAGGATTTAATAACAAGGTATTCCAAGATAAATCTTAACATTTAACTCCAAATAACATCAGTTACTCTTGATGTCTCATACTGAAAAGTAATTAACATTATCACATGTTTTCCAGGATAGGTTAGTCATTTCCATTAATAAACCAACTCATGATATATATATACAATAAAAACAGATATTCTTCCAAAATAGAATTCCAACCATTACCCCACAAAAGATATCCCATAGTATTCTATTTCCCCTATGAATATAAAGTTTCCAAAAGATAAAAGACATTCTAAAATATCCTATATCACATAATCACCAAATCATTTTCCTATATTAAGGATATATATTTGATAAAACATAAGTTCCCAAAATCAACTTATTCTTCATCCATAAAATCATTTAACATAAAATTAATAGTCATACAAACCAGGGACTTCACGTATGGTAGTGGTAGGCGATGTACCCTTGTCTCCCTTCTATTTTGGGATTGATTCATGCGGCCTTTACAGACACGACGGGTTGTCCTCGATCTTACGGTTTGTCCTTTTTATACAACTCAAAAATATCCCAAAGATGTTTTAACCTCAAAGTTATTCTTATACCATTAATTTTCATCCAAATACATTAAAAAATCAATATCTTATATATTTTAATTTTTTCACATCCATATGATAATTTAAAAATTTCCCAATAAAAAGATCATCATACCTTGTTCATGGTGTCCATATGGTTTCAACATCATCTTGTTCATGTAGTTAGAAGGTCCATGCATTGAAAAAATGATTTAGAGATATGTGAAAATCATTTTCTTCCTTAATCCAAATACACCTTGTACAACTAGTGTCATATGGGTGTTCTCAGAAAAATAGTTTCATAAAATAATCAAGTATAACATATAATTTCAAAACATCTGATAAAACATTATTTTTATAAAATGGTCGGACACAATTTGAGTTTAAAAATTCAATCAATGGTCCTTCTAAAAAACCATAATTATGTGCCGAGATACTATATTATAAAATCATATATTAATAGGTTTCACAAGGGTCTCCTTATTCTGCAGGTTTTTTAAAATCATAATATGCATCAAAATATTATAATAAGGTAAAAGATTTTTAAATTCCTTGATAATATTTACCATTATAGAAATTATGGGAATATTGAGAATATAGGATTTCATTAAATACAACCCATTATCCATGATTATATCAAGGTATAGTAGAGGTTCATTATATCTTAAACAACTATATGCAAGTGAGTTATATGATCGAAAATGTTTCACCATCATTTGAACATGACTTTTCAATAATTATTGCAAGCATGTAATTATGAAGACATAGGAATTTCCTTTGAGATCCTCTTCCTTCCATTTGTAACAGAATTTCCTTTATTGTAGAATTTATAAAACAAGGATTTAATTTAAATAATAGTTATATGGAGTAACCATGTGTTTAATGAAAACTCTTAATCCCAAAAGTTGTCTAAACTGAACTTTGATTCCAACTATAATGACCTGGCCTTAAAAAATTACATAATATTGAATTAAATTAATTATTCAAATTGAGAATATTTATAGGTTTAGAGTTTTAGAGAATTATTACACAACTATTACCTATCAACTTGAAAATTACATGTAGACACTACTTCTCAGTATCAATTTTTTTCATAAAATAAAAACTCTTAAAAAGAAACATTTCTAGTTCCTTGTATTAGACATCATGCCTTTTCCATGATCCCATCCATTACCCTATCCATATATAAGTCATGTGGAAGACATTTCCAAAACATGGTATGAGCATAAAAATATTAGTAAGGGTTATGAAATAAGGAAATAAAACATTATCCCATCAATAAATACAAATCAATGAAACCATACTTTTCAGTCACAACCTACCTCATGAAATAATATGATTTATGAATAACACATATAATTCATAAATAATAAAGATAACATGTGGAATATATAAAATTCTTACATTGTAGCTATCATAGCTACAAAGGTAGTTATTTCAGAATACCCATCACATTATATTCTCTAAATCTCTTAAGAGAAACTTTCACATTTACCTCTGTCACATTACCCAATGCATTGGAGAGATATCTGAGGCTCATCCACCCTAGGTTTATAACCGAACCACCCATATACGTAAATAATTCCTAATATTCATAAAATAATCATAACAAATAACACCAACATGAAAAATATAACATTTCCACATTCCAATCACAATATATCAAATAATGATATTGAGATAAACAATGCTTTATCAAACCATTTTCAAAAACATTTAAAACATTTAATAAAGATATTTTTTAATCAAAGTGTCCCATTCCACATTGAAACATTGGAAATTAATTTACACTTTAAAACAATCATTTCCATATAAATAAATCCTTAAAACCATTTTTAAAGCATGGACAAAAATGTGAATGATTTAAAAGAATAAATCATTAAAACATTTAAAATGATATTTTAGTTAAGGAATTTTTAACAAGATGAGAGACTTTTGAATAAAAATAATTGAGGAATAATATTAATCAAAGAATATAATATCAAGACAATAAAGATATTCATTATATAATATGTCAAAGGGCTGTATATACACTATATAAAAGTGAATTAGTGTATAACAATAAATAAGTTTCAATGTAATGTAAATTCAAACAAAGTCCATTGCAAAGATCATATCCTTAGATTAAGGACCAATAAATGACATAACTATGTGTGAAAAATAATAATACACCCAATATAAGTGGATATTAAGTGTAATAAAATCAGAGTAAATTCACACATACTTAGAGCATGACATAATCAAGAAGGATAAACTTAACCCAATGAATTAAAATTGGGTTAAGATACAGAAATTCGGCATCCCAACGACATCATATTAAAATTCAGAAATGAGTTGATGAGAGATAAATGGTTATATCATCACATAAACATAAAATTTACAACAATGAGGTTATATATGAACATTTCCCAATATAATAAGATATAAATTAAAAGACATATCAAAAATAATTCATTCAAAAATAGGAGGGTGAAGGGTTCCCTTGTCGATTTGGTAAATACAAAACACACACCCCATGAAATAAGGATAATTAAATGAAGATATAAATACCAATATATTAACGTATATTATAAAAAAATACAATCATTTTCAGTAAATACATCATAGAAAAGGAAATAGTGGCAAACCTAGCATGAATCTCGTAGGAATAAAAAAATGAGATGAAAACCATTTACCACCTTGTAATCGATCGAGTCAAATGACCAAAAGTTAATCACCACCAAATGAAGCACATAATACTATTAATATAAATAAAATCCTGATGATATATATTAAATTTCAGTACACAATACACCACATGAATGAAATTAGTGGCGAACAATGGAAATCTCACAGAATTAAAAGTGAGACAAGAAACCCCTTACCTCATGTCCGACATGACTCGGTCGTTCATTAATCTATGGAATAAAAAACTAAAGTTAATTTATAAATTCGTACGAACCTTTTACAAGTTTATTATTCAGTTTATATCAATTATTACCTTAATGTAACAATTATTTAAGTATTTCAGTTCATATATGACATTTTATTGATGTTCAGAACATGAGTTAAAAATGAACTCGTTATAATTATAAATTGTCCATGTGATCGAAATTACATTATCTCTAGAATTATATTAATTATTTAGATATCATATATATCATATATATTTATAATATATATATATATATATATATATTTATAATAGTACATAACATTTGGATATAAGAAATGAAATGCACTGTTCATGGAGACGGTTAACCGTAAGTACGCATGAACTCTACTTTCAATTTTATTTCAAATTTAATGTAATGATAATATAATGATAAATAGTTATAGTATAATTCCATTATAATATAATATATAATTTAATTATCTACATCCTTTTTACATTACATGTATGGCATGAATGAGTCATATCACTTTGAGGGGGCGGTAGTGTAAAGACCCAAGCTTGACATAAATTGACATTACATTAATTTTTTGGAATACTTAATACATAATTAGAACCAACACTCAAGGACCGTAATAGTTTAGTGTCTTTGGAAACTCGAAACATAATCTTCTAATCATGGTGAAAGATCTTCAATATCTCCCATAAAGATCTTCCCCTTTTGATTTCTTACCTAATACCTTTCTTTAAATCCTGGGGAAATTAAAACATATAAAGGGTGGGATCAAATGCTTAGTAAGGTTAAGAATAGGGAAAATAAAACAAATAATATAAATTTTAACTTAAAAAAAATTAACATAAAGTTTGAACATCATAATCCTGAGCAATGACATAAAACATGGAAATATGTAAGTAATAGATCATAATGAAACCTTAATCATGATAAAATATCACTGGAGTAAAACATGTGATTTTGGAAACCATTAAGAACATGTTATGATTTCCATATTATCCAAGGAATTTCTGCAAAGACTATCTTAGTGGAAAAAGTCCTTTTCTGAATCGAGTTCACTCCTTGTTCCAGTCCTGTATCACTGAACCAGATTAACTTACCATTCCAGCCATGTCTATCTCATGAAATATAAATCTTTTCCCAATTCATTGGAGTGAGATATAGGTCCCAACCATCTCACAATAAAATAATTTTTACTTGTTCCACAACATAAACATAAATCATTCATCATAACCCAAAGAATAAAAATGGGTTTCATAAACATCATCCCATCATAACATAATCCATATAAAAAATGGATATCATTTTATCATAAGAAAAGTGAAACCATGTAAATAATTGAGATATTATACTTGAAACCTACACATATAAAATAATTTCATCTTAGATGGAAAATGGTTTTTGATAAAACACTTGGAATGAATTCTTGAGGGAAATATCCTTTCTTATTCAAAATAATTTTATTTTCACAGAATTCCATGAAATTTCAAAATAAAAGGATTTTGTTGAAAATATTCATGAAATCTTATAGAGTAAGATTCTTGAAAATAATGAATTATGAAAACTATAAAAATCTGTTCATGCCGTATAAGTTAAAAAACATTATTCTCATACTTTTTCCAGAAAAGTCAAACATTACCCTATATGGTGAAAAAAGAAAGATTCCTTACATACCATGTAGTAAAATTAAAAAATGGATTAAAAAAACTTTAAACACACATGAAACAATATTTATAAAATAGGGACATGGATGATAAATATAACCCCTGAAAATACTTATGAATAAACAATCTCAGATAAAAACGAAATTGGAAAAGTTATCCCATACCTTAAGTTTGATATGCTTCATTCGAGTCTGAACCTCCTGTATAATGATTTAAATAATGTCATGTACTTATTACAGAATCATAATAATTTTTATGATATCATATATTATTAGCTTATGACTTTATATTACCCGTTGTTTTGTAAATTCCATGTTAAAGCATCGTTTTGGGTAAAATCGTTTTATTTATCGTACGTGTTTGGACTTATTGTTATTGATATTATTATTACTTATATTATTATATAATTACTTCCAGAATGTAAATCATTATTTATATATCATATATATTGAGTATATATATATAATAGATAGATGAATTAAATGAAAAAGATCGTTCATGGAGACGGTAGGGAGTACGTACTCACGAACGCTATTTTCCTTTCCTTATTGACTTGAATGGAAGTAATTAGATGACATATATATATATATACATAAATCCAATATCTTTATTATTTCATATATTTCATTATTATTCATTATATATACTTTATAATAATTCATGAATGGTTAACATGGAGAATGAATCTCATCGCATCGTGGAGACTGTAATCTATACGTACGCATGAGCGATGACATCATTCCCATAATTATTGAATTGAATTGAAGTGGATGATATAATATCTCAGAATCAGTATGATGTTATTATAACTATATATAGTTATTCTTTCCACAATTATACCCATCCAAGTAAGGTGGTGGTGGAAAAACATATTACACCACGGCATGGAGACAGTATTCTGTACGTATGCATGCGCGGTGATTTCATTTTTCATAGGATGGATTGAAGGTGAAATAGGGTTGTTTAATATTTACAATAAAATATCAGTATATTAGTGATACTTATGTAATTAATTTTGGATGAAAAAAATAAAGAAGAATAAATTGAAGAAGAATGAAACTTGAATGAATCCGTAGAACAGATTACCTCTTCTTTGACGCACATCTTTTAAGAATCCTTTTATGGAACTAGATTTGGTCTTTTGAGGAGTCAAAAACCACTATAATGTATATATGGATGTTGAGAAGGTAAATGGTCAGGGTTTTTCCAAGCATGAAGGCTCAAAATTGTGTAAAGAGAAAAGGGAGGAGGTGCCTTTTTATAAGGGAGGAGAGGGGCACCATAGGAAAAACACAAAATATTATTTTATAATAAAGTCATATTCGGTTTATAATTGCTCAAAATTGATTTATTTCGAAGCTAAAGTGGTGATAGGTAGATATTATCTCAACCTATTGGTGTTAGACATGTTTAGGTTACTATTTTAACAATATCATTTATATTTAACTCTATGTTAACTAATTTTAACTTTTACTGTGTCTTCTTGTTTTCTTACACTATATGGTTAATAAACATACTATAACAAGACTAAAGAACCCCTAGTGGTTCATTTTTAATATATATAGAATTATCTGCGTCATTTGGCCAAACCTTATATTTTTTTAATAGAATAAAAATTAATAATATAGTATTTGTTTCAATAACTATTTTATGTCAATTTTGACACTATTTGGTAATTAATTTTTGTAAAAATAATAACAACATTATTAGTTCAAAAAACGTTAATTAAATCGACACTAACATTTCATATTAGCCTAGAAAATTAGTTTAATTTATAAAAAGTCTCAAATTACATTTATTTGGGTATTTATAACAACAATTATGATAATATATCATTAATAAGGTAATTACTGCATCATCATTGTGTCATAAATAAATTAAATTATTTATTGTTTAAAAATACTAAATAAAATATAATTATGTAGGAAATATTTTTATCTTTCTAATGAATATTTTTTTTCGAATTTATCTTATATATAACCCTATTGTAAAATCTTTTTACTTATTAAACTTTGATTTTAACTCTTTTAACTCTTTTTTAAATAAAATAATAATAAATGTCTGAATCTAATCCAAGTGGACTTAATGATAATATTTTATTTTTAAGGTTGTTTTTGGTCGAATTACACTTATCCAATAGAATTAGGACATGTGTTAGGGTAACAATAATATCATTTTAATCCTTAATTACCACATTTATTTTTAACTGTGGTAAATAAAAGAAAAAAGTTAATATTCACCAAAAATTATTTTTATCTTATTGAACCACATTTTACTCCATGATATTGACCGTGTCTCTCGGGGTTTCAAATTCCACTCACAGAAGCGGAAAAATTATGTTTTATGTAAAATTTCAAATTCTCTTGGGAGTTGGATAAAGACGGTGAAAAGTTCAATATAATATTTATATATCTAAAATTATTATAAAATGACTCCAATTAATTACATTGGACTTATATAGGTATTATTTATCAACTTTGAACTAAAATAAATTTAAATAGAATAAATAATTATTTAAATAAAAAGTCGGTTTTTAAATAGTAACCCAATATTTTCACTATTCATAAAAAAATTGAATGTTTTCAAAAAAATAACAAAAATTCACCCTATGATAATTTCGATATTCCAAATCCAAAAATGAAGTCCATTTTAAATGATAAAATTTATAAAATTTTAAAAAGTGGGTATTACTATTCATAACGGCTAGTTCATAATAATGTTATAATAATATCTCGTTTAGTGAAACTCAGTATTGCTTACTACACACGCTATCGAGGAAGGTCGTGATTTTGTGTAATGCAAGCCAAGTCAGGGTTTCGTGTAGTGAAAGATCCGTTTGGTGTTTCCTATAAAATAATCAAAACTTATTATATTTATACATTAATCAAAATCTATACTTAATGTTACATAGAATAATTTCCACAAAACGAACATGAAATTGTGCGTAACATGAGCCAATAATTGTGTTGTGTATATTGCAAGCTAATACAATTTTGCGTATATTACAAGATAATCTTGGTGTATTGTATAATAAAATACATCAATGAAATTAAAAATAATATATCTTATAAAATCTCAGGGTGTTACGTTGTACCCCCCTTAAAATTAATTTCGCCCTCGAAATTCATTGGGGTTATAAATCGTTCACTACTTGGTAGCTTCATTAATAAAAACCAACATCTTAAAAGGAATAATAAAACATAATTTTAAAATGTAATGTAAGAAATGTAACGGTTACCCAGATTAACTCATCATTGGGTTTCCACATAGGAGAACATAGGTGGAAATATTGACATAGAAGAAAAATCTAACCATCAAGTTATGATGGAGGGTGGTAGAAGACATGGGTATGAAAAAGCCAACAATCACAAAGCCATAAATTTGTGATGATTTAAGGTAACATCTGATTCATTGGATATATGGACACTAGGATAACATTTTTTGTTTTCAATATCATTTCCCTAAAGTTGAATAATTATTTAATTAAAAGAAATAATTACACAATTTTGGTACAATCTTACTGTTGTTTGTGCCTTGTACAATTTCCCCTTCATCTATTAAAGAAATGAAGTTGAATTTGTCTTCCATGAAGTGTTAGCAGATCATGCAATAGAATGAGAGTTCATTCCATCTATCTCAAACAAAAGGATATAAGAAATTATTTAATATACATAAGTCCATATATTGTGAGATTAATCGTATACGGTTCTTAAAATGGACTTATACTTCATATTTCATACCAATTAATATAATAAAAATAGTTTCTACTAACCAGGGACTTCATGTAGGCTAGTGGTAGGCGATAAAGGCTTGTCGCACTTTGGTTGTGGGTTCGATTCCCACATCCTTGTCCAACGCGACAGGTTGCCGCCCCTCCTGTAGGTTGAACTTTTTCTAAAACTTCATTATTATAATATTCTATCAATAATATCCAAAAAGTTATATCTTTAAACAATACTAACTTATGTAAAACATAATCCATTAAAATATTTAGGCTTATCCAAAATACTTCTGTCCAAGCTTATAGTATAAATAAAACAATTACTAGAAATTTCATTTGTCGAGCATGTTAATACAATCATTTATCCCCCATATATCATAAGATATATCTTGTTGGTCAAATTACATGCATGTGAATTCCATAATCATATATTCTCTTGAAAAAAATATCCATTGAACCTTAGTGAAAACATGAATGTTGTCAAAAGTTAACTCTTTCCACATACCAAAATCATAGAGTTTCTCTATACTCAAACCATAATATAACTTTGTCCATATATCAGTCATGAGCTCATGTCATTTTCTCTTTATCCCTTCATTATGCGCATATCAACTTATTTCCAAAAATATTTCAATCCCTTTTCATGGTTATTGGTACCATTCAACATATAGTTTCAAATACTCAAAGTAAAACAATAGTATAACAATCCTTAGATGTTTCTTTATTCCATAGTACCATTCAATTACCAATACAATATAACTCTTTATAAACATACAATCATTCCACTACCTTCTTAAACCACTGACCGAGTGTCATCATTTTATTCCTCAACACTTATTTCATCTTATATATCATTTGTAGTCTCTTCATCATCATCAATATAAATATTACCCATACAACCATGCTGATTCTCTTCATGAAATTTTCCCTTAGAGCCTTGGTTTTCATAATGCCCATACATTCCACATTTAAAACATTTAACCATTGTTGATGTCTTAGAAATACCATTATCTTTGTCCATGGTATTAACTGAACCTTTTCCATTGCAATTACTAGCTTTGTGTCCTTCTTTTCCATACCCAAAGCATCTTCCAGTTCCTTTGAAACATTCTCCCTGATTCCTATTCCCACATGATTTACATGATGGAAATTTAACTTTCTTTCCTATATGATCATCATGAAACTCCATCTTTCTCTTATTATCTGAGTCAGGAAACGTACCAAATATGATATAATTGATCATATTATGGTATTTCTAATTAGGAATAATAACGATATATGCCCCTCCAGATCCAATTTCAGTTGGTTGGTCATGAAGAATATCATTTAATTGTCCATCATATCCTCCATTATCGTGAATCTTCTTGTTTCCAGCCATTTTCTGAAACCCAAAAAGAATAGCGTGAGAGGAGAAATCACAATCAAAGGAGAGTACCTTCAATATCTAACATCTTATGTTAAATTCTAAGATCATTAACGTAGTTATATGATTATAACCTATATGTATATTTAACCATTGAGACATCCCTAGACATACCTTAGAAATATCTCTACGGATTTCAGTAAAGTTTTTGCATCCTAGTTTCCAAAGGTTAACTAAACCATTCCTCTGATACCAACTGTAAAGACCCAAATCTTGACATAAATAGAAATTAAATTACTTTTGTGGAATACTTAATACATTACAAGAACCAACACTCAAGTACCATAATAGTTTTGTGTCTTTGGAAACTCGGAACATAATCTTCTAATCGTGGTGAAATATCTTCAAAATCTCCCATAAAGATCTTACCCTTTTCTTTTCGTACCTAAAACGTTTCTTTAAATCATGGGGAAATGAAAACGTATAAAGGGTGAGATCAAATTCCAAGTTAGGGTAATCATATGTAAAATAAAACAAATCATAGAAAGGGTGAGATCAAATTCTCGGGTGTGTGTCGAGGTGGACGTTTTGAAGTGCCCTATTGAGGCCCTCTAGATTGAAGTGGGAGAGGAGTTCCGTTACAAGAAAAATGTTTATTTTGAATATTGGTGTGATTACTGTTCCCTGTTCAAGCTGATTGGGCACAGTGAGGTGATCTGTAAGCGATGGGTGAGACAACAAGGAGTCACTCTGGATGTCAAGGTGGAAGGGTTCTATGGTGGTCCTCCAGGAAAGGCTGGTTCTCTTTGTGTTTGGGAAGGAGAGTGGTCAGGCGATGGATGTGTTTGCATCAGAAAGTGGCCCAGCAAGGTTGAGGCATCTGCGAGTGTGGCTGAAGCAACAAGCCCACCGGGCAGTACGTTGTTAGCAGGGGGTCCACAATCCAGTGTCTCTTAGGACTTGGGGGGCCCATAGGGGAGCTGTTGAACCATCCTCCAAGGGTGTAGCAATAATTAAACCATGTACCTATGCCATGGTGGTATGATTTGGAGATAGAAACACCTCTGACAGGGGGGCTCGGTCCTCTGGAAAGGGAAAGAATAAGGATGGACAGTAGTGGCAAGAGCCTGCACATGAGGCAGGCAGGTCTCTGACAACTAGCCAGGGGGCCAACCCCAGAAGGATTCTATCTGGGATCAACTTAAATAATATATTCAAAAGTTTAAGCAATGAGGGAGAGCCCGAAGGCAATTCCAACTGCCTCTATGAGGCTGATGAAGATGGAGAGGGACAACCTGCAGACAATATTAGTTTGGGAAGGGCTGGTAAAGGCATGCACAACCAAAGAATGAAGAAATGTAATAAGGAAAATTGGGATCCGGGATGTTGAATTCTTTTCAAGAAGCTAAAATCTAACAGCCGGAAAGACTATTCTTATCTTCCTAAACCGACGGAGACTCGGTTGGCCAAAAAAGATGGTAAACTCAAGGAACATGAGAACCATCAAGGATCATGAGAGGAGACTCGACAGGATGATGTCCTAGCTACCCTAGCCCAAGAGGATAGAGACCCCAATGCCGGTGATCAACTCTAGGGGAAACTGAACCCTTAGATAAGGATGCTTGGAAGGGAGGATACTATTTTATTGGGTTAGCAGTGTGAAACGGGGTCTGATGACCAGCTTAGTCTGAAGGAGGTGGAGTTGGATTCCCATATGGAACTCCTCATGCACTATGGAGAAGACATGAAGGAGGATTTTCTAGTGATTAATGCAGAAATGGAAGATATTGATCATATGATGGGAATATTTATCCAAGTGGTAGTTTCTAATGAGAAAGCTGATTGGATTGAAAAGCAAGACTGAATTCTCATCATAGGTTTCAACATGGAGAAGATCAGCAAAGAAGAATATATGCAGGCTTTGGAGTATCTAGGAAAGCACTATGAAGAACACTTAGGGGAAGATCCTGACTACCAGGTAAATTCCCTGCCTTGGAAATTACTTAGGGAAAGAGACTCAAATCTCCTTAGACTTGTGTTTGATATGTCCTTTGTAACCTTTGATTCATGACTTTCCATTTTTGTAGGGTTCTCACTTCCCCCTAAAAGTGTTTGAAAATTTAAAAAGTTAATTTGTATGGATGTAAACCATTAAGAACGTGTTATTATTTCCATAGTAGCCAAGGCATTACTTCCAAGACCATCTTAGTGGACCAAGTCCCTTTTTGAATCGAGTTCACTTCTCGTTCTAGTCCTATATCACTAAATCGGATTAACTTATTGTTCTATCCATGTCTATCTAAAGAGATATAAATATTTACCCAATGCATTGGAGGAGATATTGGTCCCACCCATCTCATAATGAAATCATTCATACTTGTTCCACAACATAAATATAAATGATTCATCATAACCCAACTAATAAAATTGGGTTTCATAAACATCATCCCATCATAACATAATCCATATAAAACAAATGGATATCGTTTCATCATGAGAAAAGTGAAACCATGTGAATCATAGATAAATTATACTTGAAAAATACACATATGGAATAATGTCATCTTAGATGGAAAATGGTTTCGATAAAACACTTGAAATGATTTCTTGAGGAAAATATCTTTTCTTATTCAAAATAATATTCTTTTCACAGAATTTCATGAAATTTTAAAAGAAAAATATTATGTTGAAAATATTTATGAAATATTGTAGAGTAATATTCCTGAAAATAAGGCATTATGAAAACTTTAAAAACCCGTTCCTTTCGTATAAGTTAAATAAAATTCTTCTCGTACATTTGCTAGAAAAGTAAAAAATTACCTCATATGGTGAAAAAAAATAAATATTCATTACATAACATGAAGTAAAAGTAAAAAATGGGTAAAAAGGAATTTAAACATACATGAAAACTGTAACACCCCAAGCTTCCACGATACGCTTATCTTTGAATAATACAGTAGCGTGTGTTGTACGCAACTTCGAGTTCTAACACACACCACAACCAATCAAACTAGCCATTATGAATAGTAATACCACTTTTTGAAATTTTATACATTTTATATTTCAAAATGGACTTCATTTATGGATTCAGAATATCAAAATTATCTTAAGGTGAATTTTTGGTACTTTTCTGATAACTTTTATATTTTGATGAATAGTAAAAATTACTAAATTTTAATTATAAAGAACTTTCTTAATCGAAATAATTAATAGTGATAAATTATGAATTTGAGTGGTTTTAAATTATATTTAGAATATATTTTTACAATTTAATCCAATTTTGGTCATTGGATATAATTTCACATTTAAACCAGACATAAACATGTTTCAATATTTTGATAGTTATGGTTTCTTAAAAACACGTTTTTTGTTTTGACAGCGGGAATTAATTCTAAATTAATAAATGCAACTTATATGTTTTGAATTTTGTAAAATAAACATCATTATTGAATTTGGAATATCAAAAATATCTTAGGGTAATTTTTTGGTATTTTTCGGAAAACTTTTAATTTTCGACGAATAGTGAAAAACACTGAGTTATAGTTTAAAACCGAATTTTTATTTAAATAATTATTTATTTTATTTAAATTATTTAATGTAAAAATAGATACATAATATATATATAAGTTCAATTTAATTATTTGGAATTGTTTTATAATAATTTGAGATATATAAAAATTTTATTGAACTTTTCACCGTCTTTTACCCACCTCCTAGGAGCTTTTGCAAATTCACATAAAACATAATTATACCGCTTTTGTGAGATGAATTTCAAAAATACAAGAGACTCAGTTAATATCAAGGAGTACAATGTGGTTCAATGAGATGAAAATAATTTTTTTTGAATAGTAACTTTTCACTTTTATTTACCACGGTTAAAAGTAAATAAGGTAATTAAGGGTAAAAATGATATTAATATTACCCTCACACATGTTCTAATTCTATTGGACAAGTTTATCTCAAGAAAAAACAACCTTAGGAAAAAAAATATTATCATTTAGGTCCACTTGGATTAGATTAGTAAATTTATTATTATTTAATTCAAAGAAGAGTTAAAAGAGTTAAAATCAATGTTTAATAACTAAAACTTTTTTAATATAGGGTTTTTCATAAGATAAATTCGATTATATTTTTTCATTAGAAATATAAAAATATTTCCTACATCATGGTATTTTATTTATAATTTTTAGACATTATATAAATAAATTTATTTAAGACACAATGATGATGCAGTAATTACCTTATTCATTGAAGAATCAAATAAATGGTATTGTAAATATTAAAATAAATATAATAATATATATGACATTAATGAACCAATTGGGGTTCTATTGGAAGTATATATTATGTTTGTTAATCATATAGTGTACGAATACAAGAAGACACGGTAAAAGTTAAATTATTTAACACAGAGTTAAATCAAAATGATAAGGTTAAAATGGTAATCTAAACATGTCTAAAACCTATTGGTTGAGTTTTTTTCGATGTATCCCCACCTTAGACTTTAAATAATCAACTTTGGAGACATTATAAACTGAATATGAATTTATTATAAAATAATATTTTATGTTTTGCCTAAGGTTCCCCTCACCCCTCTAATAAAAGGGCACTCCCCTTCTCTCTAATTCACACCATATAAGCCATTTGGCTCAGCCAAACCCTGCCCAAATACCCTCTAAAATATCCACCCTTCATCCTAGATGCCTTAGTTTTATCATAAAGCAAACCTAAGGAGCCCTTTTGATCAAATCAAAAGGAAGAACCTGAAGAAGAGGTAATGATTTCACCACTCTCTTTCAAGTCCCTTTCTTCTTCCACTTCCTTCTTATTTGTTGTTTCCATTCTAAAATAATATCTCCAGTATATTCTATATACTGTGATGATATTATAATTATGGTACAACCAAATTAATTATTCTATCCACCCTTTGAATGACATGTCACCATATATGTGTACATACGTCTTACCGTCTCCACGTCGTGCTGTAATTGTTATTCAATACATTATTATTTAGATGGGTATATTAATGATGGGTATATGATGTAAATAATAAATATAACATGATAAGGATTATGTATATATTATATAAAATCAAATTATATAATATATTAATTTCAAAAGAATGATATTTTCGATCGTGCGTACGTACAGATTACCATCTACATGACGCGATGAGATTCATTTCAAAGTTAATCATTCATCGATGATTATAAAAATATATATTACTAATAAGTATGTAATATATGACATAATAATTCTACTGGATATATATATATATATTTATATATATATAAGTATTTATGTACTTACATATATCTTATTCACTTACTTCCGTTCAATACTATGTGATAACGGAAACAATGTTTATGCGTACGTACGGACTACCATCTCCATAAACGGTGTTTTCGATTTCATATATACGTCTATTATAAATTTTTATATTCTAAATATATAGGATAATTAAATAATGTTTTATATTCGGGAACTATTTAAATAATGATCTAGGTGATACAATCAAGTGTAACAAGTTAAAACACGTACGATAAAGAAAGCGATTTTACCTAAAATATTAATATAACTTGTAAATAATTATTAAATGGATAGTATAAAGTCATAAATGAATAATGTATGATATCATAAATATTAATATGGTTCTGGTATAATTTAATAACATAATATTGTCTTCATACAGTAGGCTAAACGAACCATCGGCTAAAGGAAAGTGCAAGGTAAGGGGTTTTTATCTCACTCCTTATTCCTGTGAGATTCATGCCATATTGCCACTATTACCTTTTGTGTGGTGTATGTACTGCCCATAATTGTATTATTTGAGTAATACAGTTTAATTTATGTGTATTTACATATTCATTGTATGATACCTCTTACATGGGGTGTATGTTTCGTAAGTTACCAAATTAGTATGGGTTTATTTCACAATCTCTTCATTATCTGAGGTTGTTTATACGCAATTTTCTACTGGGACATCTTTATCATCCACATCCATGTTTCTTAAAAATGTGTTTCAACTCATTATTACTATTTTACAGACTATGTGTTAAATTAATTTATACCCTTTTTGACTTTTTATAAAAAGTTTATAAAGGAATGTTTCTGTTGTTTTCCAAACAAGGTTATTTTAACCTTTTCAACATAATTAAGGTAAGAATGTCTTTTTTAATTTATACGGCGGGTGTGGCTATTTTAAAATGTTATAAAATCGTCTAAGCTTCCCTTATAAGCTTATAAGAATATTTTGAATGTTAATGTTTTATTATATAATAATGTAACTTTTAAATGATTTCAAAATGAATATTTTCTGAATTTGTGAAAGGTAAACTTTATCAATATCAGAAATTTAAATGTTTTAAAGATTTATCTTTCTAAATATTATTAATTAATGTCCATGTTTTCAAAATGATTTTAAGGATTTATTTATATGGAAATGAATGTTTTTAAATGATATTTCTTTTTAAAAGTTTCAAAGTGGTAAGGGACACTTCGATTCAAAAATATCTTTTAAATTACTTCCTTAATAAATGTGTGACTTTGTAATGATTTAAAAAAAGATATATTTCACTCAAATAGTTTTGATTTCATCTATGTCAACATCCTTTCATATATTTTAAGCTTATTTAATGTTAATTTATTATGATACAAAACTTCCATATTGTATTGAAGGTTTTGTGATATGTTTGACTGTGGATGTGTTATTTTTATACCATTCATGGTTTATGGAGAAATTATTGACATTTAGTATGATAGTTTTAATACAAATGTCTATGTTATGTTTAAACCTGTTCATATGAAGAATGAATTGGACTTAGTAAGTGATGGGTGGATCCTGCTATAGCTCCTCGATGCATCAGTAGGTCTCATTAGACAAACTAGTGTCTTGGCACGAGGACTTGACAAAATATTATTTTTAGTCTTGGCACGAGGCCTTGGCTACGTCATTATGATAGTATGGAATTATGCATTCCATCATTCTGAAAGTGGTTATTGATATTGTATGTGATTATTCGACTAGTAGAATATCCATGTGAATAAATAAATGGCATTATTTCATTTTATTTTTTCCATATTATGCTGATGTTCAAGTTTAAAAGGCTTTTGTTTTAGTTATGCATTGCCGTAAATGTTTACGCTTATTTATGAATGTTTCTGCTATATTGTTATTCTTACTGAGCATCTGAGATTACCCCTTTCTATGTTTTATTTTTCCTAGGATTCCAAGATGTTTATTGTGATTTATAAATAGGGTTAAGCCAAGGGAATAATGGCATTCATAAAGGATTATTTATGTTGTTTTGTATGTTATAAAGTGTAATGTAACATTCATGTATGTAATTTATTTTCTAAGACTGCTAAATCGATCGGTCTTTTGGGACTTGATTCCTTGTAATTTTTCCGATGTATTAAAATAATGAACTGACTCTGGGTAACTAGGGTCGGGGCGTTATAGTTGATATTAGAGGAAGTATAGTAATAACCTTCGAAACTAGATTTAGATAAAATATGATTAGAGAACATCACCCTAAGATAGACTTTGAGGATTAGTATAGAAGAACTTCCTATAATTTTGGTATTGTAGAGATTTTGTGAGTTTTCCAAGAAATACATCTCTGTCTAGATATGAGCAGGTAAAGGAAGCTCTGGCACAGATGTACCAAGGGGTAATACCCGAAAACACCGCTTTGAGCTAGACTCGAAAGGGAACTGGTGCACGACAATGGGACTCGCTGCACTCTTGGTTATGACACTCCCAGGGGATACGCTTTGGATAATTATCATTTTCATTAAAAATCATTATGAAGGGATTATGAGTATATACATACTCAAAGAAAAATTTTTTATGATTATGGATTATATCCATAAACTGTTTAATTTATGTTAAGTGTTTTACAAGTTCAGGATTTGGTATTGCTATTCAAAAACTAATCTAGTGTATGATATTGTTTAGAAATGGCGCCTAGTAGAAGGAATGAGAACTCCAGCAATACACATGATCCATTGAGTAAGTAGGATCATATCTTTCATGGTCCTAAGCAAGAATTTAGAAGGGAAATATTCTCCCATGTATTATCATCATCTGAAGAAATAGTATCATGTGTTGATAAGATAAGTAAAGAATTCTCAGAGTCCTATGGATTTGAAGGGAAGCCAACGAAGAAAAGTATGGTAGAGAGAAGGACATATAAAGGGAAGAAGGTAAAGAAGGATTTTCCCATATGTGGTAACTGTGGAAAGAATCACCATGGAAAATTCTAGAAAGGAATGGGAGTATGTTACAAGTGGGGAGAAAAAGGACACCAAGTACATGATTGCATGTGTAAGAAAAAGGTTTCAAATGTACAATACTTCATCTTCAAGGAGTCTGGACACTATGAGAACCAATGTCCTAGTCATTAGACTATGCCGCAAATGATGTTATTGGGTAATAATCTAGTTATGATACTACCACAAATGAAGAGGAATGACTAGTGTTCTTATGTTGTTATTTTGGAATTATTTCATTTAAGTGTTGTATCAATGATGTTCTAGAAATAAATAAGGATTGTACTGCAGTACTATTTCATTGAGGATTTGAGATTTTATGGTACTAAGAAAAGTGACTCTACAACAAGTTAATATTTATGGAAATTACATGGTTGAAGGAATGATAAACTTTAATATGGTCTTAGTATTGAGGTATGTATTTTGGAATAAGATATGGTTGATTTGGGTAAATTATATTGGATATTCTATAAATCCTTGAAACTGATTAATGATTTTTCATTTTTGGAGTTTACAATATTTTTGATAAAAGGAGTATATCCAGTATTCTATAAATAATAAAAGAGCATGAATGTAATCAATAAGGTTTTATGCTAATTTAGGATGTTACCATGTTTTAAAATAATACATGGTGAAGGTGTTCTCATGTTATTACCTGAAAAAATGGATCTTTATTGTGTTTAACTTTTTTATAAATTTTGGACTGTGGGTTTGGATAGTAGTATTTTGGATAAGTCTTAAAGTTGTAATGGATTAAGTTTGAATGCTTATTTTTGGATTTTTATAGAAGGAAAACATGCAGACCGTGTGACAACCCGTCGCGTCATACAAATCTGCGGGAATCGAACCCACAACCATAGTGCGATTGGGATTTATCGCCTACCACTGGACTATGTGAAGTACCTGGATTTTATAATTTAGATTCCCTTTTTAATGGGTCCGATTTTTGAATTATACAGTCATTATATTTGGAACCCTATACGATTAGGATAAATAAAGTATTTTTGAGTTGTATTATGTTTTGTAGTGAAATATGAGATTGTGGTAGAAATTTATTAATGGATAAAACTATAATTATAAAGTAAGTATATCTCCTTATGATCTTAGCCAATCTCATTAATAAATTCCTCAACATTAAGAAAAGGAACTTAGATCAAAAATGTTATCCTAGATGGTACCTTAGATCATCACAAATTTATGGCTTTGGGATTATTGGCCTTTTCATAGCCATGTTCTCTACCACTCTCCATCAGATATTAATGGTTAGATTTCTCTTTCATATAAATATTTTCCTACATGGAACCCTAGTATGTTTTATTTTCAGTAACCTTCATACTTACCACTCTTTATTTTAAATAGAGGCCCCATTAATCCATTTTTCGATGAGGTATTTCAACTAAGATATTTTGAAATTCCAATCCAAGATTCCAATACCAATCATAAATTGAGACAATGCAATTTATTGAAGAAGGGGATAATGTAACACCAAAAGCTTCCATGATACGCTTCTCGTTGAATAATACAGTAGTGTGTGTTGTACGCAACATTGAGATCTAACCCACACCACAACCAATGAAACTAGCCATTGTGAATAGTAATACCCACTTTTTGAAATTTCACACAATTTATCATTAAAAATGGACTTCATTTTTGGATTCATAATATCGAAATTATCTTAGGGTGAATTTTTGGTACTTTTCTTATAACTTCCATATTTTGATAAATAATGAAAATTACTAAATTTTATTTCAAAAAAACTTCCTTAATCAAAATAATTAATAGTGATAAATTATGAATTTGAGTGGTTTTAATTTATATTTAGAATATATTTTTACAATTTAATCCAATGTTGGTCATTGGACATAATTTCACATTTAAACCGGACATAAAAAAGTGTCAATCTTTTAATAGTTAATTTTTCTTAAAAACACGCTTTTTGTTTTGACAACGTGAATTAATTTTAAATTAATAAATGAAAATTATATTTTTTTAATTTGGTAAAATAAAATTCATTATTGAATTCGGAATATCAAAATTAGCTTAGGGTAAATTTTTTGTATTTTTTTGAAAACATTTAATTTTTGTTGAATAGTGAAAAACACTCAGTTATAGTTTAAAACCGAATTTTTATTTAAATACATAATTATTTTATTTAAATTATTTAATGTCAAAATAGATACATAATAACTATATAAGTTCAATTTAATTCATTGGAGTCGGTTTATAAAAATTTTAGATATATAAAAATTTATTGAACTTTTCACCTTCTTTTACCCACCTACTATGAGCTTTTGCAATTTCAAATAAAACATAATTTTACCACTTTTGTGAGCTGAATTTCAAAAATCCAAGAGACACAATTAATATCAAGGAGTAAAATTTGGTTCAATGAGATGAAAATAATTTTTGGTGAATAGTAACTGTTTACTTTTATTTACCACGGTTAAAAATAAATAGGGTAATTAAGGGTAAAAATGATATTAATATTACCCTAAAAAATGTCCTAATTCTGTTGGAAAAGTTTATGTCGACCATAATCTACCTTAGGAATAAAATATTATCATTTATTTCCACTTGGATTTGATTAGGACATTTATTATTATTTAATTCAAAGAAGAGTTAAAAGAGTTAAAATAAAATATTAATAACTAAAACATTTTTAATATAGGGTTTTCATAAGATAAATTCGATTATAATTATTCATTAGAAAGATAAAAAGATTTCATACATCATTGTATTTTATTTATAATTTTTAGAAATTATATAAATAAATTTATTTATGATACAATGATGATGTAGTAATTACCTTATTCATGAAATAATCAAATAAA
The DNA here is from genome assembly GCA_963277665.1 of Viscum album. Lineage (NCBI taxonomy): Eukaryota > Viridiplantae > Streptophyta > Magnoliopsida > Santalales > Viscaceae > Viscum > Viscum album. The sequence continues at coordinate 50,343,911 of OY728161.1, read as the reverse complement.
TGATATTATAAATATTAAAATAAATATAAATGCAAATTTTTTATGACATACACGAATTTTTTAGGTGAATTTGACATGTCAGTATTGATTCAATGTATTTATTTTGAAGTAATAATGTTTTCATTATTTAAAAAAATACCAAATAGTGTAAAAATTGACATAAAATCGTTTTTAAAACAAATATTATATTATTAATTGATATAATGGTCCGAAAAATCTAAGGTTCGTAAAAAAGACTTATATAATAATATATATGACATTAAAGAACCAATTGGGGTTCTATTGGCAGTATATAGTAGGTTTAGTAACCATATAGTGTAAGAATACAAGAAGACACGTTAAAAGTTAAAATATTTAACTTAGAGTTAAATCAAAATGACAAGGTTAAAATGGTAACCTAAACTTGTCTAAAACCTTTTGGTTGATTTGTTTTCAACCTATACCCACCTTAGAATTTATATAATAAACTTTGGAGCCATTAGAAATTGAATATGAATTTATTATAAAATAATATTTTCTGTTTTTCCTATGGTTTCCCTCACTCCTCTTATAAAAGGGCATCCCCTTATCTCAAATTCACAACTTATAAGCCATTTGGCTTGGCCAACCCCTGCCAAAATACCCTCTCAAATATCCTCCCTTCATCCTAGAGGAGTTAGTTTGATTATAAAGCCAACCTTAGGAGCCCTTTTGATCAAATCAAATGGAAGAACCCGAAGAAGAGGTAATGATTTCACCACCCTCTTTCAAGTTCCTTTCTTCTTACACATCCTTTTTCTTTGTTGTTTCCATTATAAAATAATAAATAAAGTATATTATATATTCTGTGATGTTATTATAATTATGGTACATCCAAATTAATTATTCTATCCTCCATTTTAATGACATGTCACCATACGCGCGTACGTACGGCTTACCGTCTCCACGTCGTGGTGTAATTGTTATTCAATACATTATTATTTGGATGGGTATAATAATGATGTGTAATTGATGTAAAAAATAAATATAACATGATAAGTATTCTGTATATATTATATACCATCCAATTATATAGTATATTAATATCAAAATAATGATATTTTGGCTCGTGCGTACGTACGGATTACCGTCTCCACGACGCGACGAGATTCATTTCCAAGTTCACCATTCATCGACGATTATAAAAATATATATAACTAATAAGTACATAATATATGACATACTAATGCTACTATATATATATATATATTTATAAGTATTTATGTACTTAAATAAATCTTATTCACTTACTTCCGTTCAATACTATATGAAAATGGAAACATCGTTTATGCGTACGTACGGTCTGCTGTCTCCATAAACGATGTTTTCAATTTCATATAAACATTTATTATAAATTTTTATATTATAAATATATATGATAAATAAATAATGTTTTATATTCTGGAAGTATTTAAATCATGATCTAGGTGATAAAATCAAGAGTAACAAGTTAAAACACGTATGATAAAGAAAGCGATTATTACCCGAAATATTAACATAACATGGAAATAATTATTAAATGGATAGTATAAAGTCAGAAATGAATAATGTATGATATCATAAATATTAATATGGTTATATTATAATTTAATAACAAACAATAGTCTTCATAAAGGAGGCTAAATGTACCCTCGGCTGAGGGAAAGTGCAAGGTAAGGGGTTTTCATCTCACTCCTTATTCCCGTGAGATTCAGGCCATATTGCCACTATTACCATTTATGTGGTGTATGTACTGCCCATAATTTTATTCTTTTAGTAATAAACTTTAATTTATGTTTATTTACATATTCATTGTATGATTCCTCTTACATGGGGTGTATGATTCGTAAGTTACCAGATCGGTAAGTGTTACTTCACAATCTCTTCATTATTCGAGGTCGTTTATTCGTAATTATCTATTGGGACCTCTTTATCATCCAAATCCATGTTTCTTAAAAATGTATTTCAAATCATTATTAATATTTTATAGACTATTGGTTAAAGTAATTTATAACCTTTTTGACTATTTATAAAAATTTTATAAATGAATCATTCTGTCGTTTTCTGAATAAGGTCCTTTTTAATATTTTTGACTGAATTAAGGTAAGAATGTATTTTTTAACTTATAAAGTAGGTGTGTCTATTTTATAAAGTTATAAACTCATCTAAGATTCCCTTATAATATTATAACAATATTTTGAATGTAAATGTTTTATTTTATAATTATGTGACTTTTAAATGATTTCAAAATGAATATTTTAAGAATTTGTGAAAGGTACTCTTTATCAAGATCATGATTTTAAATGTTTTAATGATTTATCTTTCTAAATCTTTTTAATTAATTTCCATGTTTTCAAAATGTTTTTACGGATTTATTTATATGGACATGAATGTTTTGAAATGATATTTCTTTTCAAAAGTTTCAAAGTGGTATGGGACACTTTGATTTAAAAATCTCTTTTATATTACTTCCTTAATAATTGTGTGAATTTTAAATGATTTTAAAAAAGAGGTATTTCTCTCAAATAGTTTTGATTTCATCTATGTCAACATCCTTTGATTGATTTTAAGAATATTAGAAGTTGATTTATTATGATACAAAACATCCATATTGTATTGAAGGTTTTGTGATATGTTTGACTGTGGATGTGTTATTTTTATACCATTCATGGTTTATGGAGAAATTATTGACATATCGTATGCTAGTTTTAATACAAATGTTTATGTTATGTTTAAACCTGATCATATGGGGAATGAATTAGACTTAGTAAGTTATGGGTGGAGCCTGCTATAGCTCTTCGATGCATCGGTAGGTTTCATGAGACAAACTAGTGTCTTGGCACGAGGCCTTGACAAAATCTTATTTGTAGTCTTGGAACGAGGCCTTGGCTACATGGTTATGATAGTCTGGCATTATGCATTCCATCATTATGAAAATTCATATTGATATTGAATGTGATTATTTTACTAGTATAATTTCCATGTGATTAAGTAAATGTAATTATTTCATTTTATTTTTTCCATATTATTCTAATGTTCAAGTTTAATAGGCTTTTGTTTTAGTTACACATTGCCTTAAATTTTTACGCTTATTTATGAATGTTTCCTCTATATTGTTATCCTTACTGAGCATCTAAGCTCACCCCTTTCTATGTTTTTTCCCCATGATTCTAATATGTTTATTTTGATTGATATAAAGGGTTAATCCAAGGGAATAATGGAATTCATAAAGTATTATTTATGTTGTTTTGTATGTTATAAAGTGTAATGTAACATTCATGTATGTAATTTATTTTCCAAGACTGTTAAATCAATCGATCTTTCGGGACATTATTCCTTGTAATCATGAAAATATATTAAAATAATGCACCGACTCTGGGTAACTGGGGTCGAGGCGTTACAAAACCATTTTTATAAAACATGGACATGGATGATAAATATAACCCCTGTAAATACTTACGAATAAACAATCTCGGATAAAAACGAGATTGGAAAAGTTATCCCTTACCTTAGGTCTGATATGCTTCGTACGTATCCAAAACTCTTGTATAATGATTTAAGTAATTTAATTTACTTATTAAAGAATAATATTAATTCTTATGATATTATATATGATTCACTTATGAATTTATATTACCCGTTCTTTTTTAAATTCCATGTTAAAGTAGCGTTTTGGGTAAAATCATTTTATTTATCGTACGTGTTTGTACTTGTTGTTCTTGATATTATTATTACTTATATCATGATTTAATTAATTCTAGAATGTAAAAAATGATTTATATATCATATATATTCAGTATATATATATAATATATATAGGAATAAAATGAAATACACCGTTCATGGATAAGGTAGGCCGTACGTACACATAAACACTGTTTTACTTTCCTTATTGACTTGAATGAAAGTAAGTATTTGAAATATATAAATATATACAAATAAATCCAGTAGATTAATTATTTCATATATTTCATTATTATTCATTATATATACTTTATAATCATCCTTGAATGGTTAACATGGAGATTGAATCGAATCGCGTTGTGGAGACGGTAATCCGTACGTACGCACGAGCAATGATATCATTCCCATAATAATTGAATTTAATTGGAGTGGATGATATAATATATCAGAATCAGTATGATGTTATAATAACTATATATAATTATTCTTTACACCATTATACCCATCCAAGTAAGGTGGTGGTGGAAAAATATATTACACCATGACGTGGAGATGATATTCCGTACGTACACACACGCGGTGATTTCGTTTTTCCTAGGATGGATAGAAGGTGAAATTGGGTTGTTTCATATTAATAAAAACATATAGGTATATTAGTGATACTGATGTTATTAATTTGTGATGAAACATATAAATAATAAAAAGTTGAAGAAGAAAGAAACTTGAAAGAATCAGTAGAAGAGATTACCTCTTCTTCGACACGCCTCTTTTAAGCTTCCTCTTATGGCAATAGAGTTTGTATTTTGAGGAGACCAGAACCACTATAATGTTTATAGTGAAGTTGAGAAGGTAAATGGTCCGGGATCGGCAAAGCATTACGGCTCATTATTATGTAAAGAGAAGAGGGAGTAGGTTCCCTTTTATAAGGGATGATAGGGGCACCTTAGGAAAAACTTTTAATATTATTTTATTATAAAGTAACATTCGGGTTATAATAGCTCTATATTGCTTTATTTAGAATCTAAAGTGGATATCAGTCGAAATCCTCTATACAAATAGGTTTTAGACATGTTTAGGTTACTATTTTAACCTTATCATTCAGATTTAACTCTAAGATAAATAATTTTAACTTTTACCGTGTCTTCTTGTTTTCATACACTATATGGTTCATAATCTTACTATAACAAGACAAAATAACCCCAAGTGGTTTATTATTAATATATATAACCTTATTTATGTAATTTGGCCGAACATAGGATTTTTAAGAATATAATAACAATTAATAATATAATATTTGTTTTAAAAACTATTTTATGTCAATTTTGTCACTATTTGGTAATTGTTTATTGTGAAAATCATAACTGCATGATTAGTTCAAAAAAAGTTAATTAAATCAACACTAACATGTAATATTAATCTATAAAATTATTGTAATTCCTAAAAGTCTCAAATTACATTTATTTGGTATTTATAACATAAATTTTGTTAATATTTCATTAAAAAGGTAATTACTACATCATCATTGTGTCATATATAAATTAAATTATTTAATGTTTAAAAATTATAAATAAAATATCATTATTTAGGAAATCATTTTAGGTTTATAATGAATCTTTATAGACAAATTTATCTATTGTATATCCCTATATTAAAAAGATTTTAGTTATTAAACTTTGATTTTAAGTCTTTTAACTCTTCTTTAAATAAAATAATAATAAATGTCCTAATCTAATCCAAGTTGACCTAAATGATAATATTTTATTACTAATCTTGTTTTCGGACGAATTACACTTATACAATAGAATTAGTACATGTGTTAGGGTAATAATAATATCATTTTTACCCTTAATTACCCAACTTACTTTTAACCGTGGTAAATAAAAGTAAAAAGTTACTATTCACCAAAAAAAATTATCTTATTGAACCAAATTTTACTCCTTAATATTGACTGTGTCTCTCAGATTTTAGAAATTCCACTCAAATAAGCGGTAAAATTAAGTTTTATGTAAATTTTCAAAATCTCCTAGGAGTTGGGTAAAAGACGGTGAAAAGTTCAATAAAATTTTTATATATCTATAATTATTATAAAATAACTCCAATGAATTACATTGATCTTATATAGGTATTATGTATCAATTTTGACCTAAAATAAATTTAAATAAAATAAATAATTATTTAAATAAAAATCAGTTTTTAAATAGTAACCCAATGTTTTCACTATTCATCAAAAATTGAAAGTTTTCAGAAAAATACCAAAATTTCACCCTAGGCTAATTACGATATTCTGAATCCAAAAATGAAATCCATTTTGAAATATAAAACTAATAAAATTTTGAAAGGTGGGTATTACTATTCATAATGGAAACTTCATAATAATATTATAATAATATCTTGTTTAGTGAAACACGGTATTGCGTACTACACACACTATCGAGGAAGGTCTTGATTGCGTGTAATTCAAGCCAAGTCAGGGTTGTTTATAGTGAATGCTCTGTTTGGTTTTGCCTATAAAATAATAAAAACTTATTTCATTTACACATTAATCAAAATCTATACTAAATGTTGCATAGAATAATTTTCACAAAACGAACTTGAAATTATGTTTAACACGAGACACGAATAGTTTTGAGTATACTACAAGCTAATACAGTGTTGCGTATAGTACAAGCTAATATTGGTTTGGGGTATAATAGAAGACATCCAAGAAATTAAAAATAATATATCTCAAAAAATCTCAGGGTGTTACAGGTAGTCCGCATTTCTTCAAAAGAAATTATCGTTTTTACCCACTATGGAATCCCTAAAGGTATTATATAAATGAAAAATATAGAAGCATAGAAAAAATATAAATATAAAATATATCACATATAAATATTTTTTCATCTTAATGGACACCATATGAGGTGGTAAGAGAATATTGAACACTCATCATTTCGTGAGGCAGTAGTTCGCCTTCCACAGAAAAATTATGTTCCTTACACATTAGATGGAATTTTGTGTAAGTGAAGTTTTAGTAAATTTAAAAAAAACAACCAAGTATATTTAGGATAATTTTTTTGTAAAATAATGTAATAAAAAGAGTTTATGTTGTTGGATAAGTAAAATAAAACAAAAGAACTTAAGGGATGACATTACATTTAAATCGGGTATCTCCCTTTGGATTGAACAAAAAGGTTAAATTTATTTGCCTTCTACCTAGGATATGGCTTATAAGAGAAGGATAGGTATGTAGGGAGATTAAGTTTTCTAAGGATGGACATGCAACAGTTCTTGATAAGTGTGTGGAATGGGTTAGATGTGGGGGATTTTTATAAGGGGAGGAGGGCCTCTTTAAGAATGTTTAAAAATATTATTTTATTATATAATTATTTTCCATTTATAAAGGTAAAAAACTTGTTAATGTCTAAGATAAGATGAATAATATTCTAAAAAACTTACTCTAATAAGAATTGGATAGGTTTTGGATATTTTTTTAATCTTAATAATCTTATTTATTTATGTCATTCATTAATGTGGTAAACACTACATCCTTACTCTGTTATAAATATTTTTATTTATTTGATGACTAAATATTATAAAAAATTTCATGAAAAAAGAAATCATGTTAGATTTAAAATGAATATTACAGTATAATAGATAACTTAAATAACCCCATGTAAAAAATGATTTACTAAAAGATATATGTTTGTGTAATTTTTTTCTTTACTTTAAATTAACTAATATAAAGTGTCATTATCACTCCCAAGTGGCTCCATGTAGTCCCGAAATTGACACAAGGATGACCATGGTCAAAAATTTGTTAATCAATAGGATTAAGACACATGTTAGGGTAATTTTATATTATTATAACAATATTTGTTTACACTTATTTACCATATTTACCTTTTAACCATGGTAAATAAAATATTTACAGAAGAAAATATTCATAATGACCAAAAATAAAAATTACCTATTTACACAATTTGGACCTATTGATTCTAAGTATGGATACCATTTTTCCAAATTCATAACAAATAAGTATATGAAATTAATTTAAAATTAATTCCAGTTGTCTATAAAAAATGCGTTTTTTAAGAAATAATAATTATCACAAGATTGACACCTATTTTTGTACGGATTCAAAATGAAATTACATGAAATGAAAAAAATTGGATTAAATGGTAAAAACATAAAATAATTAAAATTTAAAACCAATTAGAAATATAATATATTCTTATAAATAAATTAGATTAAAAGGTAGTTTTGAATTAAAATACAATATTTTTCACTATTCAATAAAATTGAATTTTATCAGAAAAATACAAAAAATTTAACCAAAGTAAATTATAATTTCCCGATTCTAAATAAGAATTTTATTTTTTCATATATATCATATAAAAGTGTCTAAATATATATTTAAACAGGGTTCTCCATTAAAAGGTGGTAAATCGACATTTTAATGAATATTAGAGTATTTATGCCTAAAATTGTATCCTATATTATTTTTACCAGCTAAAATTAATTAGTTAAATGTAAAAAAATTATCAAACATATATATTCATATTGTAGTTAGTTATGTCAATTCTCTCCAATAAAATGGTTAGGCGTTAACTACCATTTAAAATAATATTATATTTTTATTTTTCTGTATGACTCAGCATTTTGTGCAAAATAAGATTTCAAAGAAACCCATTATTTCATATTGGGTACTCCATCGAACCATGCATCTACTTTAAAGAAAAATTAAAATTTAATTCGCAAAATTTAATAAATATGAAAATTTTATATTCTTTGTTTACCTAGGATGTTACAAACAACCGTTTTGAGTGGTGAGACATTAAATAGAAAAATGGTTACCATTTTTTTACATGAAGGAGTTTTTTGATGGGAGAGGTGTTATCCTACATATCTATATCAATGATATACTGATTATATGAATAGTGATTGAAATGATAAATGCGTTAATGGATGAGTTGTCCATTATTATTGAAATGAAGGACCAAGGTATTGTAATGAATATTTTGGGGGTGATGATTTTTAGAGATCAATATTCTAGAACCTTATACCCAACACAGTTAGACTATATATAATTGTTATTATAATCCTTTAGAATTTTGGAGTAAAATATTGTTTCCACACCCTTGATTAACACTTCAATCATATTATGGAGAATTTCCCTTGAATTTATGTTACTGTAAACACATGTTAAATGTTTCATATTTATTATTTTTCAGATGTTTATTGTACATCATGGTTTTTATTGTCTAGAAATTATAGAAGGATATGGAGTTATCATTAGGTTTTGGTTGAACCCAAAATAGTTATAATTGAGAAGATATTAAATTTATTAATTGTCACCTGATTGGTTTCTATAGAATGATATTTTTTTCCAGAATGGATGAGCCTTTATAGGGTATTACATACTAGTATTTTAGTGGAGATTCCCAATCATGAATGAGAATAATCAATTATTATTTTTAAATATGGTAAAATAGTCATGTGTTTCATGTAAATTAATCAATAAGGGGCCACACAACTAAAAAAGAAATATAATAATATAAAATTTATGAATGTGTGTTAAGAGTTGGTTTAGTTTAAGTGTTTTTTGAGAATCATATAGGAATACTAAGAGTTTTGGATTATGTTTTAGGACTCACAAAATAATCATTTACTTGGACAATTAATATGATTTTTCATTATTGCATGATGAAAATTTAATTGATGTTCCACTTTCTATAGAAATTATTAGAGAATGATTTGTTATACAACTAGACGATTAAAGATATTATAAATCTAGTGGCTATATTGTTGAAGGTGTAAATAAAGGAAATACTGATGATGTGTGGTAAATCAATTAGAATTGAATTACTGTAGAATATTTTCATAGAAACATGTTTCTTCTAAAATGATGTTCCAATAAGGAAAGATGTTTGGAAAGGATTGTGTGGGAATTATTGACAATGAATCCATTAAATGATTATCATGTCGAAGATTTATGGGATGTGTCATATTTATTTTCCATTATATGAGATAAAGATCATAAAAAGAGTGACGATCTTGTGGAATTTCTTATGACGAATGGATGATGAATTAAATCAGCAGAACGTAGGTTTAATTCACTAAATATTTAAGGAAGATTATTGTCAGAATCATAAGCTATAAATGATAATTTGAAGATTGATCACTAGTTGACAAGTTTGACTTCATGTATGGTGAGATATTTAGAAGGAGAATAGTACACTGGGAGAGCTTGTTGAGGTGGTAACAATCCTTGAAAACATAGAAAATAATAAGTTATTTTATGTTTGGGTGTATGGTGGCCTGGTAATGTTTAATGGAGATGAAGACTGGGGGAACTACATGGAAAATCAGATATATTATAGGGTATTATCACGTTTTTGGACTATTGAGTGGAAAATTGAGATAACTCAGCATTATTATCTTTTTTTTCTTTCGTTTTTATTAGTAATTCATTATTCTCTTATGGATTATAATGATAGTCCAAATAGTGTAATCCTTTTAATTTTTGTGATCTTAATTCTTTTTATCCTTACATCCATTAGTTATTGTATGTATCATCAATAGGTTTTATATTTTTTTGTTTTTATTAGTTTTAGTTAATATAAAATATTTAAATGGCATAGCATGCGTAATATTTCAAATATATTTTCATTCATGCAAAATGTTCTAGAGATATAACTTCTTATAATGTTTTCAAAAGGTGCCAGTGGACCACAATAGTTGGAATTCCAACCCGAATTAATTATACCTAGGGATACATTATTCATTATATAATAAAATTCATCATAACACTAAAAAATTATTTATAAACTACATTCATCAAAAAAATTAAATATAAAAACCTTAATAAGAAAATGAGTTTAATGTAATTAGATGATAAATCTTATATTTTCATATGTATCTTATAATACATATAAGGGTGAGTGAAATAACTCCCATTATGTATTTGGATAGTTTTAATACTTTATTTAAGTATTATATAATATATTGAAAGAATAAGGTGACTTCTAGTGAGGGTATCACTTTTGTTCCTACTATGAGAAGGTTGCAGAAGGACTACTCTAACATGCCAAGGACCTGGACCACCAGATTGTTCTCATGGTTTCAATAAGTAATAAAGAGATCCTTAATATCATTAATCAAGGTATATACCAATAATAGTGGTAAACTATTGAAACATATTATAGAGAATTTGATATTTCTTTCTATGATATGTAATTATGTTGTTTCCCAGATGAGGGAAACTCCCTTTGTTTGAACCACTCTCTATCATATTATATATTTTTATTTATTATTATTAAATAGTCAGAATCACTGCTTCTGGATGGAATTTTTGAGTATAAATATAATCCCACAAAATATTAACATTTTATAAAAAATTTATAAACAGGAATATTAAATGGAATAAAAAAATAAAAATAAATATTAATATTTTTCAAAATATAATATATAAATATGAAAATATATTATTTTATTTAAGCATGGAAATCTCATATTTAAAATTCCCAACAATTAGATTAAATTAATAATTTATAAACTATAATTAATTATATAATAATGAAAAAAATAGTTCCCTATTTTAAATTTTATGGCATATCAGATATTTATCTATCTTAATCTACTATAAGAATCATGGGGACACATATTCCAATATTCTACAATAAATGGGATGTACATTAAAGTATGGATTATCCTCTATGTAAGGTTAAATTAGAAAAATTTAGACCCATACATAACAGGTAACCCATATATAGAATATCCCATGCTAAGGAAGACACTTATGTATAGACCATTCACTACCTATTATATATACTATGTTATTGTTATGTCTTGATGATCAATTTTAATAAAATAATATGTTTTATCATAACATTGAATATTATATGTTATAATATATTGAATATAACAAAACAATGGGTTCTATATGAATCATATGTTATGATATATACCATTCATTCCCAATGACTTAAAAAATTAAATTATGATATCTTATATCATAAAGTTAATTGATCAAGAACCTGATAATAAGTCATGAAAAAATATATACTATGATTTGGATCCATGTAGTATATGATACACATGTTCTCGATAATGATAATAATAGAAGATATTGATTCATTTTTTATTTTTTTAATAATACTAATTGATTTTACTGAATCATCATATGATGATGGCAGTGGATGAAACCCTTAATAATGCCCAAAATATCATTTAAACTCCAAAATGTAATATAAATAACATTTTTACCAGAAATTCACCAAGCACCATGCCCGATGAAAATGAAATTTTTTTCTTGATCATATTCACGTAGTGATAAAATACTATTTCATCTATTGGAAAACCATCAGACACTGAAATAATTATTTTTAATGAGAGGACGATGTGATCTATTGTATTATTCCAATACCATCTATGTTAATATAATGGGAGAACAAGGAAAAGAAGACAATTTTAATTATAGATTATGATTCTCCAAAACCTCAAATAGAGGGATAAAATCCATTTTTATAGGATCCCTTCATTTAATGAAGGGATTCATGCAATGAATTCCATCAGATGGAAGCCAATATACATTGTGATAAGGCATGGCTCATTGATTCTTTATAATCATTTTAACTGTTAAAATGATTATTCCAGATATTTTTAGACATAAATTAATGGACCCGTTAATTTATAACGTAACATAAATTGTGTTGAAGATGTGGATGTGCCTAAATTCTCACATAACATGTTATTATACCATCATACACTATAATAGTTTATTAAAATTCAGTGAAAATACTTCTTAGCATATGGATATACTATAATATTTGTTATGGATCATAAGGACATCACATGTTCTGAGTGAATGGATATCATACAATATTATGTGTTTATTTTATTGCATTACCTATAATAGATATGTTTTTGTTTTCATGTGTTTTATATGTATTTATGTATATTAATACACACACATATATATAATAAAAATATATTACAAATGAAAAAAGTAAATAAAAATATATATACATATATAAAAATATGTGTAAATCCAAATATTCCTCTACCTATTTGAGTGTGTGTCTGTATATTTGTGTATATATATATATGAAATATATATCCATCTATATTATTTTATATATTTATAAATATTAATTTATATATACATACATCAATATATATATAACATATATATATATATTCATATTTATATGCACACACATGGGTATTAGTATGTAAATTTCAATATATATGTACATATTTATTCATCTATGTTTATATAAAACCATACACCCACACACATTTCCACTCCCAAAAAACACAAAAACATATATATGAATATATATCCAATGAATAATTGTAATCCCAGGAATGGTGAATTTTTTGTGTGTACAATATGTCACTGGATTCGATAAATAAATTTGAATCACATACATGGTCTATTATAGTGATTTGATGATGAAAATAATGAATGGAGAAAGTATAATAGTTGTTCAGTCACCTCTAGAGAAATTAGTTTTAGTGGATAAGAAAACAATATGACATCATATATCCACCACGAAAAGTAAGTGTTTGTAACTTAAAATAGTAACCACTATATAATATATATATATATATTGGTAGGTGGGGTATTTTTAAACCATGAATTGAATAATACAAATGTAAATGAAAATTTATGGATGTTTTTTCACACCTCTTGTCCTCGTCTACCTCCCTAATTATTCCCACCCTACCTTCCATCACATGCACCAATCCTATCGCCTACCTTCATCTCCTGTCACTTTCTCTCACTCACCATGTTACTATCCTATATAAACCGCCTACTATCCTCCTTAAAAACCCATATTTTCCTTCATGTTGTGTCGATTTCTTCAACTACACACATTTACATTATCAACCAACCACCCTAACTAATCTTTTCACTCTCAACTTTTGAGATCCTACCCTCTGTATCATTCACTGACAATTATATCATTGGTCATTGTGACAATACCATTGACTTCCTTCCCCCACTCCCAGTATCTGTCATCCGAATACCCATGTCATTTTCCATTTCCCCCAACCATTATTGACATCATTATTGAACATAACCATGATCTTCAACCGTATCAATGTCACCGATTCACTAATGCCTATATCATCATCACTTAATTATAATTTCTTATTCTCTCTCCCCACTATCTATTTATCTTTGTAAGTCCCTACCTCCTCTCCTACATGTCATTATCACAACCTTGACATCTAGATCACTTTACCATTACATATTATTCATTCCTTAAACATCCTCACCTATAATTTCTCACAAAAATCATGAGAACATACTTCCCTAAGGTATATTAATAAAATTGGGAATTTAAGTGGAAGAGGTATTTGTGTCCTCATATATGTTTAATAGAAAAAATATTCATTCATGAAATGATTATCCATTTTTAAAATCTCCAACTCTAACAGTGGATGATTATTTTTCTACTTGTTTGTGATGAATATTTTCCAACGATTGGCTACAAAGAGACTAAGGGGACATATTAGGTTAAACTGGGTGAAACATTAGTTGTTTTATATGAAAAATAATTGAGAAAGGATTATTTCATTTATAGAAACATTGAAATGGATGTCCTATTAAACCATCCAAGATCCACTAATTCATTTTAATGGCTTATGAAACTATTTAATAAAATTTATCATGAATAAAAATTTATGAGAATTCTTTAAAAAATGATAATGAATGTAAAGAACATTAAGATGTATTGTGATTCATGTAATATTAATCAAATGTTCACTATGATAGAACCACCTTGGGGAAATGTTTGTTACTAATTAAGTGATATTAGGTAATACATACTTGAAATGAAGAAGGAAAATCAAAAAAACTATCTTCGGAGGATGACCAAGATGAATCTTTTAGAGGTGACCAACTCTTTCAAGATGAGGTAATAAGATCCACTAAGAGATGTAATCACACAAAAAAACATAATATAAATGATATGGAATTAGACATAAAGGGAATATATGACATCTAATACAGGTCATAGTTTCTACAAAAAAACACAGTTATGATTGGAAATGATTAGTGGATATTATCCATGATTCATGTGATGATATTTTGAATCCAATATCACGATTTAAAATACACCAAATATCTACTATAATAGATATATATATACATGTATTATCACAGTAGAAATCGTGGTGAAATTAGCAGTCTATGAACCCATGTTCGTCTCATATCTCTAAGAATCTCTAGAAAACTCAAGGGTGTTCCCTTCTCTTCTCCCATGATCAAATAATCCAAACCAAATTGAATTATTATTTTCCAATGAATTTTCCAAACTATGCATTGGGGGGAAATCATGAATAAAATGTGAACTGGTATGAATGGTGGGTGAATTTTTAGGATTAATTATATGTGGATAGCCTATATTAAATTAGAAAAATGAAATTACAAACACAACATAAATAGAGAAAACATATGGAATATCTTGATAGGATATATAGGTGAGTCGTACAAAAACACTATTCTATAAGAAAAAATATATAGTGAAATAAGTAGAATAGATCCATACATAAGTTTTTGGATCAATGTTGATCAATTGTACCTATTCAATTTTCTAAATCACAATATAAAAATTCTAGGAAAACTAAAAATTATAGGGAGACAATAATTTTTGGAAATGACACCACTATACTACTTGTGAACATATCCATGAATAATACATGATCTTGAATGAGGAGGTATTATAATAATTTAAATTAGACTATACAAATGTTGCACCAAATATAATAATTATACACCTTTCAATGAATATGAATCAACTAATGATGATGTTTTCACAACCTATAATATTGAAATTGGTTAGCATTAATAAAATCCAATTAATGGTTATACTTGGATTAGGGTATAATGTTTCCTAAACTTTTAGAAAAATTATTCCAGTGTGTATCTTACTACACACACCATCCTAGATCTAATAAAATCCCAAAAATTTCATGCCTAATGTTCATATTCTTTGATCTACCATGGAAAAAATATTATGTAGAAAAATATAAGACCTAATGACTGTCAATAGGTACAAAAAAATTGGTATTAGATAAGGTCATCACATTAATTAAAATATTTAACTAAATTTATTATTTAATATATTTAGTTAACGTAATGTATTTAGACTTAGTTGAGGATAGTGAAATTACTAACATCATATTACATTTCCATGAAACAGTCTCACTAAAAGTGAGATAAAAAAATATGATTTATGAGTTTTTTTTGAGACATAATCAGAATCATCAAATAAAATCATATTATCATTATATCTATCATTTTTATTGTTTAATCTTAAATTCGATGAAATTGAATATTACCTAAAGATCAACTTCAGCAAATTCAACTGTGGTTTTTCATGTTTATCCCATATACATTATCATGTTAAATTTATCAACATATTTATTTGGCCTAGAATAGTCTATTTCATACATAAGACTCCCTATGATCCTAGTATAAATAATCTTATTCATTAAATATACCTTAAATTCACTAATAATTAATTGAATATTGGTATTCTTAATGTGGTGTTTGAAAATATACTAACTGGATTAATTTTCATAAATTGATACCATTTTAAAACATTCATAATATAATCATGATGTAATATATTCATGTTTTTACCCTATCTATTCTTAATGAATTTCTTTCATAGTTTTTATTGTTTACTAACAATATTTTTCGTTTGGGAAATATAACTTATCTAGTGATTTATATGAATAATAGGCCTTGGGTTTTTATATATTAATAGCATATCATTAGGATATTAAATATTGTAAATCATTTCTTTATTAACATATTTTAAATAAACACGTGAACAAAATATACATATCGTAAAAATATTTTCATCCATTAAGGAATCTAAACATATGTAGAATTTTCTTAAATATTATTTTTTACCATAAAATGAATTTTATAAGATAATAATTTAATTGGTTCATTAAATATTTTTGAATGTAACCTAGGAGGATTCATATTAACGATATAATTTAATTCAATGTGAAAAAATGCATATTTAACATCTAACTATTCACTAGAGAAATCTAAATTACCATCAATTGACATTAGAATTTGTATAGATGAGTAAATAAAAATATAGAGAAAATGTAACCATAATATACCCCATCATTATAAATGAATTTCTAGTTAAACATCCTAGATTTATATTTTATTTTAACACACAGTGTTTTCCTATATTCATTTAATGATCTATTAGTAACCTATTATTGTTTATGAAGTTCCAAGGATTGAATAACAACTGTGAAGGGGGATTTAATCCATTGTTCACTTTTTATAAGTATTGAAACATTTAGAAACATAACCCCTATAACATGTTAATATTTATATTCATGTCAACCATTATTAAATACTCATGGATGAAATGGTATGAAAAAAAAGAAAAGAACACAATATTTACAAGGTTTGTCTGTAGTGTGAGAGACTATATCCTTTCCACATCCACTCCCATGGGTCTATGGAAATCCACTATTGTGAAGAAGTGAATACAACTTGTCCCAACTCCCATTAGACACCTTCTATCTCCTGATAGAAAATATTTTACTGACTTCATTCAGTTTAAAATGATTTCTTATAAAACAATTGAGGAAAAAATAATAAAGACTTCGTGGATTTTTTTCCACACATTGAATTCTAGATCATATTTTTTTAGAATTCAAGATTCAAATTTTTTTAAAACACAAGATTCTATTTTCTAAGAATACTAGATCTAATTTCCCCATAAAATTTGTTCTAATTTTCATAGAATAGTTGTTCTTATTTTCTTTGTAACATTATTTTGATTTTCTTTGAATTCTTTTCGGATTTTTCATAGCTTCTGGGTTCCATTTTTCTCATAATCTTGTTTCAAACTTTCTCATAATCATGGTTCTGATATTCCTTGAATATTGGATTTTATTTTCTCAGAAAAATGGTTCTGATTTTCATAGAATCTTTGTTCCAATTTGATAAAAATCACGGTTTATATATTCTCAGAATCTTGGTGTTGATTAGTTTAGAATCTTGGTTACAATTTTTTTCGACTCATAGTTGCAATTTTCTCAAGATTTTGGTTCTGATTTGCTCAAAATATTTGTTCTGGTTTGATCAGAATCATAGTTCTGATTTTCTCAAAATCTTTGTTATGATTTTCTCAAAATCCAATCATTGATTTTCTCTAAATATTGGTTCTGATTTTCTCATAATATGGGTTCCAATTATCTCATAATCCTAGTTATGATTTACTTATATTCTTGGTTCTGAATTACTAAGAATCATGATTATGATTTTTTTAGAATCTTGGTTTCAATTTGTTTAAAATCTTGGTTCAGATTGTTTTCAGATCTATCTACAAAACTCAAACTCTAATTTAATTATATATATAGTTCTTCTACAATCATATAGGATAATTAAATTTTATATCACCATCACTCCACCTTTCACACATATGTGAATAGTTGAAAATTAATGAATTATCTGAGATAATATTTATATGAAACTCCAAATCAAATGGTGGGAATATTTTAAAATATTACCTCATTATTAAATATTAAAACTAGACAAATATCTACCAATTTAAACATGAAATACTAATTTTAAAACCTCCATATATTTCACCATGATTTATGCATAACTGAATTTCATGTTTAACCTCCCCGACTTCTAGAATTTTCATTTTGAGTGAATCTGATTTTTGTATATGTTGGATCCTATTTTATGAAGATGAATGATCAAATTTTTGGTAGATGTTAGATCCAATTTTATCAAGATTTGGGGTTTTATTTTTGGAAAAATAATAATAGATCATATTTTGTGAATTTGTTGAATATAATTTTATAATGATGAAGGATCTGATTTTCATAACAATAATGCTAGATATGATATTCATATTATATTGGATCCTATTTTTAGAAAAATTATGTGGATCATATTTTCTAAATATGTTGGATCTGATTTTCAAATAAATAATGCTCAATCCAATTATCTAATGATGTTGGATCTGAGTTTATGTACAATAAGTTGGATCTAATTTTCTGAATTTTTTTAGTGATTTTTATTTCTTCAAACGATTCCAAATTTTCTTCAAATGCTTTTATCATAAAAATTTTAATGATTTTTGGGGACTTATTAATTAGAAAAGCATCATTTTATTTAGTTGAGAAAGTATATCAATGTTCAAACTCCTAAATTAGCTTTCTTAAGCAAATATCCTTAGTAAAGAAATTAATTATTCAACCTACAACTGCTATCTCAACTATATTATTTCTTCTTAACTCATCAAATTCATTCGTCCTGGATAAAAATAATATTCTTAAAAAAAAAATTTGTCAAAAAATTAAAAAAATGATAAAACAATTTATCATTATGAGACTTAAATCTCCCCCTTTAGATTTGTTGACAACCATAATTAAGAAGTTTTAAAACAGTCATAATTTCTCAAAACACATATTTTGTTAACAACTCATGTTTTTCAGTTTTATCAAATCATATCATTTCTTGAAATAGTTTTTCCTAAGACCACTCTACTAGATAAGTAATGTTTTTTAAAGGAATTTGATCCATCAGTGGAAAGAAACTTTTACAGCTATGTAAAGATAACCCCTTAAATTTTCTCTCTCAATAATATCTTTACATTTATCACTTTTTTTTATCTTCCCCATTATAAGATAACAACATCTTCAGATTAATAAATGATAGCTAAGTAAAAAAACATATTACAATGTACAAAGTTGTTACTTACTCTCCCCCATTTTCAACATAATCCAAAGCATAGTTGGCGTTCTTCCGTAAGAGTTTTTGGAAGTCATTGGGGGAGGCTAACCATAAATTTTCACCCAAAATTACACAGTCCTTTAATTCATCGTTTATTTTGTAACAATATCAGAAATCTAATATATTGTTGAAATGTAATCTATAAAAACATCTATAGAAGAAACATTCATTTTGAAAAAGTGAAACTTTATAACAATATTTTTTTATCTTTACAGTTTGACAAAATTCTTAGAAATATCTAATGAACTTCTATTATCACAATGTATCTTCAATGCATTAGAAACTATTACTCTCAAATCATCAAGTAGATCATCCATCCACAACATTAGATTACAATCACAAGTAGTTATAATATATTTTGATTTAACTATTATTAATGTTACAGAACTTTTTATCTTACTATGAATAATCAAACAATATTCACCAAAAAATAATGTTCTTCCAGAGGCTAACTTTTTTTCATTATAATATCTATCCTAATCACAATAATATAACCAAGAAACATCATCTAATAATTTTTTTATATGAAAACCATGTGATGTTGTTCCATTAATATATCTCAAAATTATTTTTTCTTCCAATATATGTTGTTTATTTGGATTACTATTATACATTTAAAAAAATCATAGTATAGACAATAAGAGGCCTTGAAGTTTTAATGTAAATAATACATCCCAAAAGCTTCTAAAAGACATTCATAATCACACATAATCAAGATTCATCTTTTCTTAATTTTGTTTTCACTGAAATAGGAGCTGAAAATTCTTTGGATTTTTTCATTCTGATCTTCCTTAACAATTTCGTGGAAAAATTTTATTGAGATAAGAAAATGTATTTTTCCTTATTTTAACACGTAAGACAAAGAAGAATTTTAATTCTACAAATATTGAAAATTCAAAATTCTTCTTCATTTCTTCAGCAAACTCTTAACAAACCATTTCTTCTTCCCTAATTAAAATTATATCGACCACATAAATAATTACAATTATAGTTCCAAAATCAATATCATTCACATAAAAGTTTCTATAAACTTTTCCTTTATAAAATTTCATCGTTATCAAAAAAAATTCATGATTAAAATACCTATAATGTGGAACTTATTTTAACCTTTTTAAAGAATGGTTAAATTTGAAAACATTATTTTCATCCTAGTCATGTATAAACCTAAATGGTTTCTCAATGTAAACTTCTTCTTCTATAAGGATCTATCCTTAAACATTACATGTTCTAGAGTTTTAGTGATGAACATACATTCACATAAATTGAGAATCATTATAGGTCTAGAGTTTTAGAGAATTAGGACATAATATATACACAAAATCCTATAATCATAAAATAAAATACATCTAAAATTGTATCCATATTTTCCAAAATATAATACTTGTAAAATAAAACATGGTTTCTTTTTTAATTTAAATATTCATAAAAATCATCTTATCTTCATCCATTATCCTAACCATCCTTATAAACTATGAAAAAAAATTGAAACATGGGATGAGAATACAAATCACAGTAAGTTATATAAAAATAAGGAGAGATACCATTAGTCCATGAATAATTGAAAACATATGAAATAATTTTTCCAAAAACATAATTCTCACACATAATGTATCATATACCTACTTTTTGAAACATTGTATTTCTATAAAAAATAGATAATATAAATAAATCAGGAAGGAATCTTAGAGCATTAAATACTTGAAATTTTAACCCTCGTTAATACCATATGAATTTTAACCATCGTGGATACAATACAATGTTACCCTCATGGCTAAATTATGGTGTAACCATCGTAGTTACACATGGAGTAACCATATGCCCAAACTCAAAGTTAAACATACCCAATGCATTTGAGGGATATACAGGTCCCATCCTTCATCAAAAAAATTCCCAAGAACTAACATGAATACTTTCATAAAAAAATTTCTTTTGAATTTGGAAAAAATAGAAATTTAATAGATGATTTTTAATGAAAAGTCTCGTACATATAAAATATCTCTAAATTGAGAATTAGTAAAATGAAATGAATATGTATACTCAATATAAAACCTGATAATGAATAATTATATAATATAAATTTATTTCACAAATAATTTTAGCATGACAGAATCAATGATGTGGATGGATAACCCAAAGAATGGAAATTGGTTTAAGAATTACCTTATATATAATTTTTCTTACTTCAAACATGTTTAAACCTCCTTTATATTGGTTAAAAGGGTGATATTAATATTTTATATAAGAATAATAATGTTTTTGACAATTTATATGAAAATTTTATAACATAATTGTAACCATTAATTTATAATATTTTGTTCCTTCCATTGTTTTGGGTGCGTTCTTTACATGATTCCAACAGTCGGTTCATAAAGGATTTCTTTGTTGATTGGAAGAGAAACTATTAAAGTGTATGAAAATGGTATTAATATGTTTACTGAATAGAAAATGATACCCTAAATCATTTTGGATATATGTAATTTGGATTAATCACTAGATAAATCGTTAGTGATATTTGTTTAGATCAATTTGGTGGTTCTTTTATAATCCTAAAATTATTTCCTCATAAATCATTAATATTATGCATATAAGTTAACTAAAAAACATGAGTGAAGTCATATAATAGAATTTATAATTGGTTTCAGCATTGAAAATGCTTTTACAACCATATTTGAAGGAATTAATGTAAAATGAAGACTCATCGTCCATGATGTCGGTAAATTGACACATCTGGGATGATGTGTTTATATTTTGAATATGATTTAGATGAGTGGAAGTGTTATGATGATTTTTTACATAAAAAAGATAAAAATACATAATATATATAATACTAGAGCTTTAGTTCCTCTTAGATAATGGGGGTTAAGATTGTATAGAAAAGAAGGGAATTCAAAAGAATACACAATAAATGAAATAGGATTTGTACCTCTTGATATCTTCCCCATGAGATCCCAATTAAGACATTTTCTTTTAGACTTTTCTTGATACCTAAAAGTATTAGATTTTTGAAAGAGTCTTGGGAAGAGTCTTGGGTAGAATTTAGAAACTTATCAATGATTGAGAGATGTGATTGGAAGAGGGGGTTGAGGGTGGTATTTATAGTGGAGGAGAGGAGGGGTTTTCCCTTATTTTAATCATTAGTTTAATATTTTTGCTTATGACTATGAATTTTATTGATTATTGTGACCCAAAATTGTAAATATTGAATGTGAGTTCATGAATGTGTATCTTAAATAATCCATGATGCTAGGTATAATGTATTTAACATATAATTAATATATATTGTAAATTTACATATTTCACTATTCATAAAAAATTTGATTATTTTAGAAAAAACACAATGATGTCTTTAATAATATTTGGATGTGTAGTATTAAAAAATGAAAACCTTTTTATGAAAATAATTTTTTCAATATTAGATAATTACTTTCTATATAAAATATAAATTTATTCCAAAAATAAAAAATTTAAAACTATAACTGATTTTATAATACCCTACAAAATTAATCAACCACTCATAAATTATTAGAAATACATTTAGTTGTCATGTTACTATTCATTTGGTCAATTCACTATTAATAAGAGTAATAATAATATTAAAATGTGTAGTTTACTATTCCCAAAAAAACCTCTTAGATATAAAAAATGTGTTGATTGAAACCATGTATATTCGTTTTTCAAAATTAAAATCATAGAAGTAGTAAAATTTTATTTAATAGATAAATTTTAAATATCTCCTAAAAAAGATTTATTTGGTAGTAAAACAATGAAATCCATCTATATATTTATCATTTCTACTACGACACTCATAATGGATAATTAATCCCCTTCGGAAATCGCCACTCTACTTTAACCTATTGATATGTCAAATATTTCAGGGTAAAATTAGAAATATCTCTTTTCTTGCCATCCCTACATTAATACTTATGAAGGTATCTGTACATATTTTTTCTACCTGAATGAACTGAAAAATGAGAACTTTGATCCTCTCATAATAATTCCATCTTTAGCTAAGAATCACAAGGCACACATAATCTCTTTCCAGATCATAGGAAACAATCCTTATCAATGTTAAATTTGAGAAAATTTCCCATTTTATCCAATATCACTTTTTCTATAACTCTAAGTCTTCCTTCTAAGTTTTCGTAATTTTTTCTGGAAAATATTACTTCCCTAAAGCATGGAACAAAACATATGACTTTCTACACCAAAATCATCCAAGAAAAAATTCATTAAATCATTAATTAACGAGTATTATTCTGGCTATAACATATTAAATGATGCATGATGTTTTCGACTAAAGGAATCTACCATAATGTTTTCATTTCAATGATGGTAATTGATCATGAAATCATAATCTTTTATCAATCCAATCCATCTTCTCATCCACATTTTTAATTCTATATGAGTTAATATATACTTTAGTCTATTTTTGTGAGTATATATTGTATATTTAGCACCATATAAAGGATAACTCCATATTTCTAAATTGATAAACATAGATACTAATTCAAAATCATGTGTAGGATAATTTAACTCACGATGTATTAGTTTTCATTAATAATAAGTAATTAACTATTCATTCGGCATCAAAGCACAACCATGTCTCATTAATAAAGCAACACAATAGATGAAAAATGTTCCCTATATTGAAGATAAAGTTAAAACTATAGAATTATCCAATATTATTGTCAATTTATGAAAATAATCATCATATTATTTTGTCCAAATGTATTAAACTCCTTTTTGATTTAATATAGTAAATGGACTAGATAACCATGAAACAATTTCAACCAACCTCTGGAAATATCCTACCAACCAAGAAAACTAAAAATCTCAGTAGTATTTGTGGGTCTTGGACATTCTTCAAATACTTTTGTTTTAGAAAGATCAAAATTTATTCCATCTTAAAAAACAATTTTACCAAGGAAAGATTTTTTCCCACCAAAATTCACAATTTCTATATTTTTCATACAATTTATTTTCATTTACGGGTTTTTAAAAGTCTCTTATATGTTTTCCATACTGGTATTCATTGATACAATATACCTGAATGTCTTCAATACAGACAACCACAATATTATCCATGAACTCAGGAAATATTATATTTATAAGATACTAGAATATATAAAGTGTATTATTTAAACCTAATGTAATAACAACAATTCATATAGATCGTATCTAGTACATAAAACTATTTTTGGTATGTCATCCTCTTTCACTTTTAGGTGACAGTACTCAAATCGCATGTCAATCTTAGAAAAATACTATTATCCCTAGAACAAATCAAATAATTCATTTATGTAAGTAAAATGATACTTATCATAAACTATAATGTCATTCATGGTTCTATAATAACTGGAAACATTGATGGAACCATCTTTCATTTTAACAAACAAAATAGTACCTCTCTTGGGAGAAGTACTATGAAAAATGAATCCTTTATCATGAAAATAATACAACTGATTTTTCAATTAAAGATGTTTCATTTGATCCATTTGATAAGGAGTCTTTAAAATTGGATTAAAATTAGGAAACATGTCAATTATGAATTAAGCTTCCAGGTTAGTTATAACACCAATAAATAACTATAAAACACATCAAGGTAATAATTTACCACTAAAAATCATTAATATGAATAGTTCTATTCATTTAAAAAATATTAGCAAGATAACCATCATTTCCATCTATTAACTATTTCTCTACTCCATAATATGTTATTAATTTTTTGGGTTCATTATTGTATAAAATAAGAAACTATTTATAAAAAATATCTTCTTTAGCTCTATAAATAATATTATCATGAAAAACAGAAATTCAATCCTTTCCTAGAATGACATTAAACATTGATAAGGGGAACACAATATGGTCTATAGGTAATTTCATTAAATATATAAAAAAAATTCTTATAAATCCTTTTTTCTATAATATTTCCCCTTGGTGTTTTAATCGTAAGTTCTGGTTTCATTTCTTGGATGAAATTTCTAATTTACTAGAATATTTTTCTAGATCAATGTAATGTCTAGAACATATATCATACATGAATTTAGAAAATTCAGTTTAAATAAAAACATGTTTTTAATAACAATTCATTGGATGGACCAGAATCTACTTTTGTAGTAAAAAAGGATCTCACTACACCCTTCAACATATATTTTCGCTACATTTCATCACTCAGATCATTCATAGGGAAAGCATTTTCTTAATGATCCATCTTAGCACATTTTAAATAGTTTACAATTTTCTTATCATAATTGAAGTTAAGATCATTTTCATTATAATCTCATGTCATATGTCCAAATGTACCACATATAAAACACATTCTTGGTTTTGTAAAGTCATTCTCTAGGGTTTTTTTACAAAATTCTTCAGAGATTAGAAAATGGAAATTCATAACAGATTATTTCTTTGATTGATTCTTACCCATTGCTTTCCATTTGGATGTCTTCATCTTATGGTTTTCAAGGTAAAAGTAATCCTAAAAAACTCCATTTCTACCCTATCATCACATTGGACACGTTTTATATAATATTTTAATTTTCAAGAGGCCAATTACCCTTAGTATCATGGATTCAATCCTTAGTAAAAGTGATTTATTTTTCTATTAAGATCCCAAAAATGATTTGGAGATTACCTTGCCATCATGGTATGTTTCCATTATACACAACCACTGAATCATCCTTTGTTTTCCTCAATTCATGGAATTTATTCTCCATACTAATTCATAGAACTTTAGAAAAATTAATTTCTAGTAAAATACTATAAAATTCATCCCACTATAAGTCTTAAATATCTTATATATTCTTGATATTCATTACCACTTTCCACCACTGATCAACTTAACTATAAAAATGATTAATGGAATGTGTAAAATTTTGATTATCTTAAAATATCATAACATCATATATCATTTCATGGGTTTTAAACCATCCTTCACCCACTACTGGGTTATAAGATCCACTACAAATTAGGGGGTGATGCTTCATAAATTGTTCTAATATCATCATGTTCCTTTGTGGTAGCTTTGGATTTCTTCTTTCATGGATGCCACCACCATTTATTTCTTACACTATATGATCCATTACTTAAAAAAATTCTTGGTTCAAATTTCCACCATTTCGAGTTGTGGATTCGAAAAGATATCAGCCTATCAGTTCCTTATAACTTGGGCTTCCCTATATCTTCTAAAGAAAATCATTCAGAACTAAAATATCATAGAAAATTAAATATTGTAAGCTTTAAATGATATATCATTTAAAAATAAACATAAGGTAGAAATAATTTATAGTACTCTATTAATTTCATCCAAACCCCTACTATTATCTAATATGTCTCTCTAATACATACTATAAGAAATCCACCTTAAAATGACATATAATTGAATTTTTGTCAAAACCTAAATTATCACACATTGAGAATATTTTCATGTATATATTTTTAGAGAATTATGACACAATAAATACACAAAATCCCATAATCATAATATAGAATAATACTAAAATAGAATCCAAAATTTCCAAAAAATAAAAAATTTGATATAAAACATGATTTCGTTTTCCTGATTAAAATCTTCTCAACGTTCATCTTGTCTTCATTCTTACTCCTACGCATCCTTATACCCTATGAAAAAAATTTAAAAACCTGGTATGACCATAAAAATATCTGTAATGGATATAAAAATAATTAATGAAACCATTAGTCTATGAATACTTATAATCATATGAAATAATTTTCACAAACACATAATTCACTCCCAAAAAGTATAATATACATACATTGTGAAACACGAGATTTATATTAAACATAGAAAAACATAAATAAAAAATAAATTTATCTTGTATCATTAAATGCTTCCAATTGTAACCCTCATGGATACCATATGATTTTTAACCGTAACGACTAACTTATAATGTATCCCTCATGGAAACATGATGGTGTAACCATCGCAGTTACACATAGAGTATCCATATGAACGACAACCAAAATTATCATAAATAAAAAATTGGAGAGATATATAGGTCCCAACATTAATAATAAACAATTTCAAAGAAACATAACATAATCACAAAACATTAATAATTTCATAAAAACATTCATTTTGAATATGGTAAAAATAAAAAAATAAGAGATGATGTTTAAAGAAGTGTCCCTTACATATACCATATCAATGAATCATGAATTAATAAAATGAAACAAATATATATACTAACTATAAATCCAAATTATAAAATATAATATAATATAAATTTAGTTAACAAATAATCTGAGTGTGATAAAATAAACAAAGTCGAAGGATAAACCAAAGATTAAAATTTATCTAAGAATTCCCTTACCTCGGGTTTGTCTTTGTTCAAAGTTGTCTAAACCTCACGTATAATGGTTAAAAAAGTTTTATTAATATTTTTTCGAAGAGTAATCAAGTATATAAAACCTTATATTTACATTTTATAACATTATTAAATCCATTAATTTATAATATTTCGTTCATTCAATTATTTCATGGTCATTATTTAAATGATTTCATTGGTCGGTTTGTAAAGGATTTCCTAGTAAAACAGAAGTGAATATATAAATGTGCAATGAAATGTTATTAATATGTTTCTATAATTTAAAATGATAAAACAAATAATTTTGGTTATATTGTATAACAATAAACCATTAGATAAATCATTAGTGATATTTGATTAGATCATTTGGGTGGTTCCCTGATAATCACAAACTTATATAATCATAAGTCCTTATTATTATGAAAATAAGTTATTTTAAAAATATAAGAGAAGAAATATAATAATATTTAAAATCTTGTTCAACCACTAAAATGTTTTTACAACCAGATTTGAAGGAATTAAAGGAAATTAAAGACAAGCCGTACACAATTTCGGTAAATCGACAGATCACAGATGTTGTTTTTATTTCTAGAATAAGAATAATATGAGGAAGAATTATGAGGAAATTTTATAAATTTTTTTATTGAAATAGGAACCTTATATAATAATAGAACATTCATGCCTCTTGGATTATGGGTGGTGAAGATTGTATTAGAAAAGAAAATACTTTTAAAGAATACACAAGAAAGTAAAAGATGATTTTTACCTCTTGATCTTTTATCCTTGAGATCCTCATTAATGAATTGGGTTCTGGCCTTTTGGTGAGACCAATAGGTCATAGACATAGGGAAGTTCCTTGGGAAGGGGATTGAGAGTAATTTAGGAAATTCTAAAAGTGTGAAAGGTGTGATGGGAAGATGGCGGTGAATGTGGAATTTATAGTGGAGGAGATGAGGGGTTTTCCATTATTTTAATCATTAGTTTAATATTTTTGCTCAAGACTATGACTAGTCTTGATTCCTATGACCAAAAATAGAAAATTGATTATGTGAGTTCAAAACAATGGAGATTAAATCATCGATGATGGTTGGAAAAGTGTAGTTAACATATAATTATATATATATATATTAAATTACCATATTTCAGTATTCATAAAAAATTAGAGTATTTTAGAAGAATCCTCAAAATACACCTAATCTAGTTTTCTACATGTATAATTCAAAAATTAACTCAATTTCATCAAAATAGATTTATAAATATGAGAAAACGAATTTATAAATGAAACCATGATTTCTTCAAAAAATAATAATTTAATAACTATAATAAATTTTTATAATACACTGAAATTTTAATCAGGGTCTCATAAATTATTATAAATAAATTCATTGGTGAGGTTACTATTAATTTGGTAATATTACTATTCATAAGGCTAAAATTACCATTCATAATGGTAGGCTAGTATTAACAAAAAAATATGTTTTTCACTATAAGTATCTAATAAACATATTGATCACCACCATGTATGTCTATTTTTTGAAATTCAAATCATAGAAGTTATAAAAATATATTTAATGCCTATTTTATAATGGTCTCCTTAAAAAATTGTCATTATGTATAGTCTCAGGTTTTCATGAATTTCAATATTTTTTAAACCCATTGGGTTTTACATGCTCAACCTTTCTATTTCTGAAAGATGGCATTACATACATCTAATAAATTTTTTAATTTCGATGAGGATCCACTACTAGAAACATTGGAATTATTTAAAGACATACATTGAGGAAAAGGTTTCATCAAAATCCACACATTCCACCTATGACCATCCTTTAGAAAAATTTCATTCATTGTTTTTTTAACATCTATATGATCGTTAAATTTGTTTCTATAAGACAACTTGGTTCTGATAAAAATTTTATTTTCCATCCTTATATCAAGTTCCCTTGTATCAATATTCTCAATCTTATCCAACTCATAATTCAAGGAATCCACCCATTATTTATTTTGAATTTCCTCTAAAATAGATATTGTTTCAACTTTTGAGATAAGTGAATTATTATTTTCTAAACTCAACTTCCTTTTTGTCTGAACTAGTGCCTTCTAATACCCAATAGTGTTTTTAGATTCGACATGTTTTTGTAATGTTGTAAATTTTAATGTTTATTTCCCAGCATTAATTTCCTCATCTCATGATTCTTATGAATCTTGATGAGAATTTTTTGAATTACTTTCTCAATTTTTGTAATTTTCTAATTTATCCTCCTCAACATTCCACACAATCATATATCTATAAAATTGATATTGATTAACTTCACAACATATAATTCCACCAACTCATTTAAACTTTTTTCCCAATATTTGTAACTTATCCCATTTTGTGAATAACCCCTGAAAGTTATATCCTCAGAATTCTCATTAGTATTTCCCAAATCTATAAAAAAAATTAGAAAACATGTACATCTAATTACATTAAACTATTCCAATTAATATTTTTTGTGATATAATATTTCATAAAGAGTCATGTTGGTTTCTTATCTCAAAACACCTCTATTTTGGACAAGTATAATAGTAATAATAGTCTATCTCCAACAGAACAATGAATTTTTGTATTCTTCTAGTATACTTCTTCCCATTTAAACCAAGATTCTATTATTTATTTTTAATACACCATATTTTTAGGATTATTGGGAGCACAATAATGATTCTTGATACATTTCTTTCATATATATATGTTTCAATATAATTGTTTTTGAATTTGGTACCATTATTTATTCTCAGATTCTTGATGGAAACTCCAAATTCTTTCTCAATATCTTTCTTGAAGAATATGAACATTTCAATAGTCTCTGACATATACTTCATGAACATGATGTTTTCCATCGGATTGAAATCATCAATAAAAGTGATAAAGTATAAATCCCATTTTTATTGATGTCTCATCGGCCAATAGAGATTATAATGAATAAGCTCTAGATGTATTATACATTGTATTTGAATTATCTTTTGACCTTTTTAGTCATATTTTCTCTTTAAAAAGTAATAAAAACATATTCATCTATTCTTTTAAATTTTGGAAAATTCTGGATAGCATCATCATTAGAAATTTTTGACATTTTTTTCTTCCCAAGGTTCCCAAGTCTTTGGTGCCACACTTTTTTTCATCTTAAGCACTCAAGTAACATGATTGGTTGAATTCAACTTTTTGGAAGTGATTCCCATAATTTTTTTCTCCTTTTGTAATAACTTTTCCATATTTCACTCTTTTGATGATACAATAATCCTTTCTGATGATTAATTTTTTCCATAATCACATATTTGACATACATAAGAATGTTATGTTTTAGATAATCAATAAGTAAAACTTCCTTAAACTTTAATTTCTATTATTCAATATCTAATGTTTTAATTACTATGATTCTTATGAAACTATCATTGCTAAAAGTTACTACTCCTCCATCATGACTTTCAACATGTTTCATGTTTTTATATCATCTATCATATATGTAGACGAACTATAATCAAGTATCCATAGTTTGTTCCTCTTACTTGTTTTCAATGTTGTCTCAACAACAAATGATCATTCTCCAAACTTCTTCTTTCCATACTTCATTTAAATTCTATCATAAGAATCTTGTTCTATATGTACTTCCATACATATTTCTCCCTGATGACTAAACTGATCACATCTTCCACATACTTCTTGTAGAAATTAAAATTGATTCTTTTGGAAAGCTTCTAGAATCTTGAGAATATAACTTTGCTACTTTATGTAACATAATAATGTTTCTCATTATTCATTAAATATTTATTCCATTCTTCTCAAAAAAAAATTTTGGGTAATGATATATTGTGCCAACAATTATAATCTCTATGAGAATAGATTCTACAGCACTAGAAAATAGCCATGTAATCAAAATTTTTATTCAAAAAATATCATAGAAACAGTTTTGAGGTTGTTAAAATCTTTTATCTATAACATGATTAAGATATATACCATCGTTTATTTTGATTTAGAATTTTAATTTTGCTAGAATTGATAAGAATCACACTTCAATTCTCCACCCAAGATTACCCAATAATTTTTCGGAGACTTGAAATATTAAAAGAATCAGATAAAACATAATTTTTTATATAATATTTCACCTAATTCTCATATTGTTCCTTCTTAGAAACTTTATAAGTCTATGCATTTACTTATGAAGCTTCAATAATGTTTCCATTCATCTTATTCAAGGTAATTTCATAATCAAGAGGTTTTTTTACAATATATTATCCTTTTCTTCTGAATTTTTGAGATATATCATGTGATCTTTAATCATCTTTATCAATTTATAAATTAAATGTTTGTAACTTAAAATCTCTTGAAAGTATTCATCCTCCACCTTAATGACATATTTTCATCCATCAGCAATGTCATCCTGATCATTATTCATTACAATAATTTATTTACTTAGAGTTTTGTTTTATAAATGGTATGAAAAATGTTTGGTTCTAATATAAAACTCTCTATAGTATTCTTGACCACCTTTTTCATTGTCTGAGTAATCTTTATTTCTCAAAACATTTCAATGAAGGTTATGAATTTTTATGATATTGTATCTATAGATGATTTTTTTTTCAATTGAGTTTCATTGAACATTCTTAATGAACATATTTTTTTCCCTAGTAATATTCTTCTTGTATATATTGGAAGGGTTTTCTTATTTATCATTTTTTTCCACTTCTTCCATCGAGGTTTTTCATCAGAATCATCTCGATATTCTCTAACTTTCTTATTTTGGAAATTCATAGAAATGTTTCTAATTACCCCACTCTCAAAAAATTTGAGAGGAAGTGTACCTTAATACCATCATCATCCTATTAGTTAGTTATTAGATATAATAGAGATGATTTTTTCAATCATCCATTCATCCTCTTTATCTTTGGACTAAAAAGGATATACATCTACAACATATAGGATTTTCATCATTCTCATTACTTTGAAATCCATTTCGTCATTCATATTTTTTGCTTCAATGTTAGAGATTTTATAATTTCATAAGATATAAAAATGATATGAAATTCATCAAGAGATAAATAATCTATATATTTTGTTAAATAAACATTAGAATAAAAAATATTTTGAATGTTTCTCATATGTTTAATCACAATTCTAGAATCTTACAAGACATATTCGAATCCATTGATTTTCAAGAAGGTTCATTTACTATGGTAAAGTATTCACCAATTGTTCCTTCATCTTTCATTTTTATGTCTACATACTTACTATGCCATATTTTAACATTCTATTCCTTAACTTTTATATTTTTCTTCAAAAAAACATTCCAACTTGTCCCACATACATTTTGAAATTTTGAGATCCATTACCTTCGAAAAGAAATTTCTATAAAGAATATGACAATATCATTTCTAGTCTCTCTATAAACTTCTATAGTTATCTTATCTGAAAATTTCATAGGAAAATATTTGTTAATAGGTGGGAAACTTATAGAAGCAGCATCAACAACTTCAAATTCAATATATAAGAGATATGGAATCATGCTATTTTTCCATCCACAAATGTTTTTTCTATAAAATGTTGGAATTCGTCTACAATTGATAGAATTGATGATATCTATGATAAGGATTCAACAAGGGAACCTTAAATTATAATACTAATTAAAGTTCCCAAGACCGAGTAACAACTGAGAAGTGGGGTTGAATCAGTACTTCACTTTTTATAAGTATCAAAAAATTTATAAACATAACCAATGATACAAGTTAAGATTTATATCCTTATAAAACATTAGTAAATCCTCATGCATGAAAATTTTGGAAATAATGAAAAGAGAAAAAGATTTATAAGGTTCAACATCAGAGTGAGAACATATTCCCTTGCCACAGCCACACTCATGGGTCTACATAATTACACTATTTTAAAGAAGTGAACAAAACATTTTCCTAATTTCTTAATAAAGCATATATCTCCCTATAGGAATGATTATATTAACTCTTATCAGTTTATAATTTTTTCTTATAAAACAATTTAGATAATCAAAAGAATACATACATATTTGAATTTTCTCTATACTTAGAAATATAGATCTGATTTTTTTAGAATTGTAGGTAAATTGTTTATAAAATGATAGATCTGATGTTCTCAAAATAATGGATCAATTTTTCATAGAAAACTGCATTGGTTTTCACAGAATAGTTTTTATAATTTTCTGAGAAATATGATTTTGATTTTCATAAAATCCTATTTCCTATTTCATTAGAATCATGGTTCTGATTTTCTGACAATCCTAGTTTCAATTTTCTCAGATTCTTGGTTAAAATTACAATATTATCATAATTATGCTTCTGATTTTCTTAGAATCATGATTCCATTTTTCTTTGAATCTTGGTTCCAATTTTGTCTAAATATTTTTTTGGATTTCGTCATAATAATTATTCTGATTTAATCAGAATTTCGGTTCTGATTTACTCTGAATCATGGTTCCAAATTTCATAGAATCTTGGTTCTGATTTTATCATAATCATGGTTCCAATTTTCTCGAAATCTGTGTTATGATTTCCATAGAATCTAGGATCTGATTTTCTCATTACCTTAGTAATGATTTTCTCATAATCTTAGTTTTTATTTGGTCAAAATCATGGTTTTGTATTTGGATAGAACTATTTTCATAACTACAACTCTGATAGAATTATGTATACGGTTCTTCTTAAATTATATATGATATTTCACATTTATTTCTCCATTAATTTAGTTTCACTCTTATGAAAAATATTTTTATTGATTGAATGATTTGAGCATGTATTTATAAGAAACTCAAAAACCAAAAGAGGTAAACTTTGAAAACATTCCCACATTCTAAAATCTCAAACTCCACAAATCTCTCTCATTTAAAACATCAACGTTGAATTCATCAAGACTCAATAGATTTAACTGAGATTAATGAAAAATAAAATTTCATTCTTTACCACCTCAATCTCTAGAATATTCCTATGAGTGAATCTATTTTCTGTATATTCTAGAGCATATTTTTTTATGATGTTTGATATAATTTTCAAAATATGTTGGATCTAATTTTCGGAAGTTGTTGGATATGATTTTTAGAAAACTAATAATGGATGTGATTTTTCGAATATGTTGATCCAATTTGTATAACAATAAGGTGGATAATATTTTACAAATATATTGGATCTTATTTTTGGAACAAAAATGTTGGATATGGTATTTCAATGATTTTGGAATGGATTTTACAAACAATAAGAAAGATATAATTTTTTGAATCTTTTCAGTGATTATGATTTCCACAAACCTCTCCACCATTTCTTCAAAATATTTTATCAATAAATCAATCATGATTTGTTATATCTACTTGATTATAACATCAAACTCTATTTTAGTTTAGAATTATGTGAGCTGTCTAACTATTAACTTCACATTTATTAACAAACCTCTTCATTAAAAATTTACCTTTTCAACCCACAACTACTATCTCATCAATAGTTTTCCTTCTGAAGTCAGTAACTTCATTCTTCTAGATAACAAAATAATTTTTCTGAAAATGTTTGGTTGTTAAAAAATACAAATATTTTTGTTAAAACAATTTATCACAAAGTTGCATTGGATTAATTTTCTAGTTTGGGAAACACATCTAGGGTCATGTTCATAAGAGGGAAATTCATTTCATGTTTTAATGAATCTTGATTTTATTTTCATTCATTACATTTAATAACATTATTAACTTTTTAATCATTTTTAATGTCCTAAGAAACATTAAATGGCCATGTAAGCACATCAACATTGCTAAATCGGGTAGGAGTTTATATAGTTCTCCATTCTCTATCTCATGTTAACTGATAATATCTTATATTATCATATATTTATTCCTCTAAATCAAAACTATGGAAAAATATATAGGGGTATGTGGAAGAGGGTAGGTTAATACATTCATAATGTTTGGAGTGATTATTAATCATCAAAAAATCATTAGAAACTAATGATTGTGGTGTAATGGGATCATTATTTTTTGATAGTATTACATTTATGTTGACCAGACTAATGGAATAAAACATCATGGATGATGATGAATTTATAATATATTAATTTTTCGATCACCAACATCAATCCCTAAACACCCTTAGATTAACCAATAATGATATATTTTATGGTCATAAGATATATCTTCTCATTCCAAGTGTTTGTAAAAGTTGAGGATCAAAATACTATACGGTGTGCGGGACTAAGAATGTTTTATATATGGACTTCATTATTTGATTTAGAAGAATTAAATGAAGATGGAATATAGTTTCTCAATTAATCTTTCATGGAAACAGTCTCAACCAAGAAAAACATTTGTAAAATTTAATAATACACCATGAATATTACCCTCTCTAGTATGGTCCATGTCAAATTTCAGCTTATCCTCTCAATTATGTAGTTTCCACAAAAGTCTAGTACCTATGGATACCATCATAGCTAAAAATATCTAAAAATTAATTAGAAATATATTCCAAATCATTACATGCTCATGGATACATTATCCTCATCCTAGATGCATTCTATACACTATATTTTCAATTTGTAATCATCTAGAAGGTATTAGACATGTGTTTCAAATTCGAAATGTATCCCTTTTAAGAGTATTCATCAATAAGATGTATAAAGTAGAAGACTATTCTTTGTTATTTAGTCCCCATATATGAGAGTAGATGTACTAAAGAGGGTTTCCAGCCTTATAGGGCCCCTATTTAATCTCACCCTTATAGACTAATTGTACATATAATCATTATAAAATGAAATATTATTTGGGGTTACATCAGTCAACAATCATTGCCTCATTGGTTCATCAAGACATTTAACACTCATGTTCCCATGTGTTATATAATATTGGGTAGTATAATCTAATGATAGGAAATGATAATCATTGAGTTTCTTCAGGTTGATCATTATAATATAACATAGATTATCCATTCAAGAGAGATTCATTAATCATAGTGAAGGATCCATAATAAATTCTGAGACTAAAAAATATATATATGAATGTATACCCCTTATATTCTAGAATTCCTATGGAAATTAAATTTCTATATTGTTTGGGAATCTAAAAAACCTCTTCCAATATCTTCTACATCCCATCATAAAGTTATAGAGACATAGAACTTGATTCTATTATGTGAATATTCTTATTTTTATCTAAGTATATATAAATTGATTTACTCTCTCATAAATAAGTAAATTTCTCTCTATTAGGAATTTCTTGAAAGTATATTCATATGACTAGGATCCAAACTTAGTTTGGGAATGATCACAATTATTCAACATATTGGAAATTTTCATATCCCATTCAAATAAAAAATAATGTTCACTATTTCATTTTAATAATATTTTTTCTTATTAGGACAATTTCATTTCATATTCAACAGTTTTAACATTATAAGTATTTAGACACCCTATTATAGGATTAATATATTTTATTCCTAGAATAACCCCACTCCCACATCCTATCCTTATTTTTACTCTATATTCTAATATTTATTACCTTGAAATCACTCTTAATACTGCCATTGGATTGAACTTAATATAGTAAAAAATAACAAATGACCTTCTCTTATTTAGAGTATCACTATCATGTGACACCCCAAACATTTATTTCCATGATATTTTTTTTCAAATAATATATTTTAACATTATGTTTTTTACTGTTTTTTAATTGAGTTTTTGATGTTTTAGAATAGGACACAAGATGGGGAGCTTGATTAGTACAAAACATCTGGGGACCATGTAGGTGATCCTTAAATAGGTTTCTTATGCTTCAGGGTTTCATGATAGTGGATTTCATTAAACTATATGGGTACCCTCAAATAGAATAATTTTGAATTCATTTCGTACATACATGGTTAGTTTTCATGTACAATTCCCAAACTGGGCCAAGCCATGTTGTTTTTATTGAAACCATGTGAATGAACATGACATGAGGATATTTTGTAGAAACATTTCTATATAGTTATAATAAATATTTTGGAAACTATGTCTGAGCTTGATGTTCTTATTAGAGGTGATTTTCATGGTTAGCGCCAAATTTCTCATATAATGTATCTAAACAGTGCGACTTTTCCATTTTTCATGAGACATAAATTTCTTATTCAGACATCTAGTGTTAACACTCCAAATGAATCAACCATCTTTTTACTCAATAGAAGAACACAAAGGTGGATCTTATAAACATCCCACCATATTCCACCAGATTTATGAGGCCTATAAACTTTTATCTATTGGTTTTATTCTTGAGTTATGGTATTTCCATTTACTTATATTCCTTTACCTATTGTTTTCTCATTCCTTAATTTTTTTGTGTTCTTGTCAAATCACAAGGGAGAGTAATTGATGATATTCATTATGGGTTGTCATGTGTGGGATTGTGGATTGTGTATTCTGTCCGCGTATTCCTATATTCAATGTTTTCTAATTACATGCACTCCATATTCAGTACATTGTTTTGTCTATTGTGATTTTGATGACATATCATTCATTAATGGGTCATTGAAGTCTGTTATCATTAAAATATGAAATTTTTTAAATGTATTATTGTGTTTTTATGAATTTTGATAATGTATACATACCCACGAAATATTTTTTGAGAACATATGTGTATGTATGGTTTTTGATGAAATATTAAAATCAATTTCATGTTGATTTTAGAGTGTTAATGGATGTTTGGGACATTTTATATTTCCATATTATTTGAATTAGGGATGTGGGATATTTTTTGACTAGTATTCATGCATCCTATATATATAGATTTAATTTTGTGTGTTTTTTTTATTCATGTGGGAATTAGTTTTAACCCATTTTTAAATTTCATAATTCTTAGTTGACACATATTCTACATGGGTCATCGTTAATTTAATTTCTTTTTTCGTTTTATAAAATAATGTGCGGTTTTGAACAAATCTTTTGTTTTAAAAATTGGATTTAAAAATTTACTTTCCCCAAATAAAATTTTATGACTTGGATTTCACATTAAATACATTATTTTAAAGTGAAATTAATATTGGGAAATTTAATTTCAAACCAATTTATAAATGCATAACATGTTTTCGATGAAAAGGCATGGTTAAAATATTTTATTGTTTTCTAAAATGATCTACCCCCCCCCCATGGAATCTATACCATCCTATTTGATTTTTACATTACTACCATACTAGAGGGGATTCACATTGGGGTGTAAAGAAGTTGGATGGGGAGTCAGTACATTATTTTTTGTTTAAATATGATTTATTCATAATTATGTTTTCCCACCTATAATCATTAATATTCATTAGTATACTATGAATATTTTTGGGGGATTGTGATATGG
Organism: Viscum album; assembly: GCA_963277665.1. Lineage (NCBI taxonomy): Eukaryota > Viridiplantae > Streptophyta > Magnoliopsida > Santalales > Viscaceae > Viscum > Viscum album. Next base: position 50,304,777 of record OY728161.1, on the reverse strand, counting down.
TATTCACTAATCCCGTTGACACAAACTATTACTATAAGGCCCCATCCTTAAACATTACTTAATATTGAATTAAATGAGTAATTCACATTGAGGATCTTTTTAGGTTTAGAGTTTTAGAGAATTTGGACATAACTATTACATCTCAAAAGATTACAAAGTAGTCGCTTCTACTAAATTTCCATAAAATAAAAACACTTTAAAAGAAACATGTATAGTTCCATGTTTTAGGTAGCATGACTTTCCCTTGATCCCATCTTTGACCCTATTCTACGCTAAGTCCTGTGAAAAACATTTCAAAAACTTGGGATGAGCATAAGAAGCTTAGTAAGGGATACACAAAGAATGAAAACTGTTAGTTTTTCAAAACAACAAGTAAACCATGAATACTTTATCAATGTAACACTTTTCACCTTCATGAAGTAGTAAACACTCTTCACTGAATAAAGTATCATTACTTACCTTTTTGTAACCAAAGGATTACCATAAAATCCATAAAAGATCACATAACATATATAAAGGTAACTAGGGACATAAACATACTTAAGTGGAATAACCATACGGTCGACTCCCACACATATCACTTAATGGAATAGCCATACCGCCAATTTCCATACATACTTAATGGAATAGCCATACGGCCGACTTCCATACCCAATGCATTGGAGGTTATAACGTAACCACCCGTCCTGGCATTCACGGCACCACCCGTCATATGGTTTATAACGTAACCACCCGTTAAAATGTCCAAGTACCAATATAAAATCATAAAACATAAAACCAATATATAAGGAATGATAATATTTCCACATTTCAATCACAATATATCATAATAGAATCCTTTATGAAAACCATTTTCAATACCAAAATACATAAAAGAGTATATGGTATTTATTTCATTTTAAAAACATAACGGCTTGTTGAGGAAGCCAAAGACCAAATAATACTCGTGGTGGCGAAAAAGGTTTTTGTCACCACGTACGTTAAAAGAAACATTCTTTTTTGTCATTTTGTAAAATTCTTCTTATAAAAAGATTTGTTTTGTATAAAAGTAAAAGTCAAAGGGGGTTTATACACCGTATAAAATAATGTTGTGTATAAAACAAAATATGCCTCAATGAAAGGAGATTGAGACGAAGTCCCTTACCTCGGGTCCGACTTGACTCGATCGTTCTTTATCGTCCTGAATAATAAACTTGAGTTAATTTCTACTTGATTAAGAACCTTTTTAGAGTTAATTATTCCTTTTATATCACTTATTTCCATGTTATAAACATTATGTAACCATTTAAGTTAATAATGCTTGTTTTGTCGATATTTGGTTCTTAAGTCGAAAGTGGACTTGTTACAATTACATGTTGTTCGTGTGGTCAAAGGTTATTTATATCTAGAATGACATTCCTGATTTGGATATCATATATATCATATATATCCATCATATACATGTATTTATAATATTACATAATCATTTAGAGGTAAGAAATGAAATGCACCGTTCATGGAGACGATAAGCTGTACGTACGCATGAACACTACTTTCATTTCTTTGTCATATTAATGGAATTAAAACTAAATGAGAGGTATGTATATTTTAATTCCAGAATTATATTCATCATTTAGATATATCATTAATTATATATATCCATTATATACATGTACTTTTAATAGTACATTACATTTGGGGATAAGAAATGAAATGCACCGTTCATGGAGACGGTAAGCCGTACGTACGCATGAACGCTACTTTCATTTCTATCTCATACTTTAATGGAAAGAAATAATAATGATATATAGGTATATTATAATTATAGTATAATATCATATATCATATTTCCATCCTTTATACGTCCCACATATGGTATTTAACGAATCAAATCACTTTGAGGGGGCGGTAGTCCGCACTTCCTAAAATGAAGATATCGTGTATACCCATAATGGAAGCCATAAAGGTAAGACACAAATGAAAAATACAGAATCATAAGTAAAACATAAACATATTATATATCATATATAAAAATAGTGACATCATAATGGCCACTTTTGAAGGTGTTAAATGAGTATTGAACAATCATCGTTTCGGGAGGCACAATTTCGACATCCACGAAAATCGTATGTTATTTAACCATTTGATGTAGTTGTGTGAGAGTGTAGCTCGAATAAATATTATAAAAACATCCTAGTATATTGAATATACTGGTTTTGTTACAAAAGAAATAAATAAAAAGAGTTTAGGGGGTTGGAGAAGATAAATAAAACAAATGAACATGAGAGAATGAATTACTTTTAAAAGTGTAACTCCTTTTGATTTGAGCCTAAAGGCTTCATTTGAAAGGATTATTCCCAAAGGGAATCCTCTAGGATGAGTAGAGGGATGTGGAGAGAGTAAATGGGTAGGGTTTGGCCGATCCAAAGGCTTGAGGAGTGTGTGAAATGAGGTAGAGGTGGGGGCCTTTTATAAGAGGAGAGGAGGGGCACTTTTGGAAAGTAAGAAATTTTACTTTATTTGAAAATGTGTTTCAGTTTTAAAAGGTCCCACATTTATATAATTCGTGGATAAGGTGATAAGGGTTCGAAATCCACCCATCCAATAAGTTTTGGACATGTGTAGGTCATAGAGTTTACATTATCTTCTCATTTTATTTAAATCGTCAGATAATGATGTCATCGCTGCATCATTATGATGTCATGAATAATTTACATTATATAATGTATAAAAATTATAAAAAAATTACTATGATGTAAGAATTTTTTTTTAATTTCCAATGACTATTTATAATCAAAATTTGGACTTGTGTAACCCCACTTAAAAACTATTTTAGTAAAACAACTCATGTTTGTGTCAATTTAATTTTAACATTAAATAAAAATATATTATTGTCATTTTCCAACTAAAGTGGCTCCATGGGGTCCCCAAGTTGACCCATGGCTTGTCTTGGTCGTCCATGACACAACCAATAAGGTTGGGACATGTGTCTAGGTCATTTCATATTATTAAAGCATTATTTTTACCTTAAACTACACTAATTACCACTAATCGCGATTAAGAACTTAATAAGTTACTATTCTCCAAAAAATTATTATAATATCATTGAACCACATTTTACTTCTTAATGACAACCATGTATGTCGGATTTTTGAAATTAGAAACACAATGATGGCAAAATTTCATTTAAACGGAAAATCAGTCTTTATAAGTACCACTTAGTGGTTTCACTATTCATCAAAAATTGAAGTTTTTCAGAAAATTACCAAAAATTCACCCTAAGCTATATTTGATATTAAGAATTCAAAAATGAAGTCCTTTTTACAAAATGCAAAACATATTAGTCACATTAATTAATTTAATAATTAATTCTCGCTGTCAGAGCAAATAGCGTGTTTTGATAAAACAATAAGTATCAAAAGATTGACACTAGTTTAAGTCTGATTTCAAAGTGAAATTAATTCCAACGACCACTATTGGATTTAATGGTAAAAATATATTCTAATTTCACTTTAAAACCAATTCAAAAGATAATCTAATCATATAAATAAATTATATTAAAAAGGGGTTTTGAATTAAAATACAACATTTTACACTATTCATTAAAAAAAATGAACTTTATCGGAAAGATACCAAAAATTTACACAAAGTAAATTTTGATGTCCCGATTCTTAATAAGAGTTTTATTTGGTCTAAAAGAATGTTTAAGAGTGAACAAAACTATATTTAATGATGGTTCAACATCAAAAGGTGATAAGTGAACCTTTAGTGAAAACTAGGGCATATACGCCTAAAATTGAATTCTTTCCGTATTTTAAGCCATTATCTTTTATTGAATAAATGTAAAAACATTTAAAAACATATGTAATCATATTTTATTTATTTTTATCCATTCCCGCCAATACAATGGCTACATGTTGACTACCATTTAAAATAATATTATTTTATTATTAGAGTGCAACGTAAGATCCCCAAGAAACTCGTTGTTGCGTGTTGGGTACGCCATCGAGCATAGCGTCCCGTTTAAATTCATTTAAATATTTTATTCACAAATATGGATAAATATGAAATGTCATATTCTTTATTTACCTGGGGTGTTACATCTTTCCCCCCTTTTGGGAATTACGTCCTCACAATTTTTAAAATTGAGCTTGGAAACATCCTTGAACGTCCCACATCAGAACAAGAGTCGGTAAAACAATCACTTTAAAATAAAAGAAGATAAGTACAGAGGTCACCCGAGTTAACCCATACTAGGATTCCATGTAGGAAAACATGCACATGGAGGAGAAAACATAGGGTCATGTTCTGATGGAGAGTGATAGAAAACATGTTTAGGAGAAAGTTAACAATAAGAAAATCACAAACTTGTGATGGGTTAAACGGTATTCGATTCCCCAGTAGGAAAAGTTAATAGACAACATTTTTGTTTTAAGTTACTTTTTATTTGAGTAATTTATTCATAAGGAAACATAATTACTTATCATTTTGACTTTCAAATTTTATTATATTCCTTACACAAACTCATATTTCCTCTAAAAGGCGAGTATTTAGGAAGACTTGTTCACATTAAGAGTACTATAATCAACTTTTAGAGAATCACCTAATCCACAAAAGAGAACTATATACTTCCCATGTCTTTAGACTTTAACCAAAACCAAAACCAAAAAGGCTAGTACAAGATCAGATAATCCAGAAAAGGATAACCCCTTATAAAAAGAAAATCTATTCTTAATCTCCAAAATTTGTCCAACAAAACCCAAAGTTCAACGAGGACCATCCGATAAACAATTTGTCCATAAAATTCTTCAAAGTAAACCAATATAAGATTAAAACCCAAATATTTGAAGGATTTATTCACATAGTCTTGCAAGTTAAATCGTAACATTTATCTCCAAACAACATTAGTCACTCCTAAAGTCTCGCATTGAAAAGTAATTATCCTAATCACATATCCTCCATGATAGGTTAATCATTTTAATAAATAACCCAAAATCAACTTACTCTTAGTTAATAAAATCATATAACTAAAAAGAATCATTCAAACTAACCAGGGACTTCTCGTAGTCCAATGGTAGACGATAAATACCAGTCGCACTTTGGTTGTGGGTTCAATTCCCGCAGCTTTGTCCGACGCGACGGGTAGTCACACGGTCTACGTGTTGTCTTTTTCCAAAACTATATAATTCTCAAATCATTCCCCAAAAATAGATAAAATCATCAAAAATAACCATAACATAATTTAACCTCAATTTTATCTCATGCCTTTAATTTTCCAGCATATCATATAATAACCCATAATTACCTCAAAAGTAAAGATCATATAAACCCAAATAGTTCTTTATAACTATGTCCATAAAAGAAAAGATATCTATTACATGAATAAAATTTGACTATATTAAACATCAGGGTTACACATAATATAAAAAGTCTTCTAATGTAACCCCATCATCAAAAGAGACTTAATACTCTTAAGAATTTCACCATAACTCTTAAAGCCCTTATATGTTGACATCTTACTCATTCAACATTTTTCATGATCCATAAACCATTCCTTTCCAACTTATTCCTAAATAACTCTTTCCTAAAAACAAAATCATGAATCATATCCTAAGATTCCAAAATAGGAAAACAATAGTCATGAAATAATGCATACCTTTGATTGGTCATTGTCAGTTTCTTCATCCTCAATCGGAATGGAATTAGGTATTGGTAAACGAGTATTTGTATGATCTTGGTGATCCCATTCACGAAACTTCTTAATGGGACATGTGTTTGCATAATGACCATGCACACCACATTTAAAACATTCAATTGATCCCTCATAAAGAACTTCTTTCCCTTTCCTCGAGTCAACTGGATGCTTCCTTTTTCCATGGCAGGTTCTTGCTTTATGACCTTCATTTCCACATCTATAGCATATTTCTGTCCCTTTGAAACATTTTCCTAGGTGTTTCTTTCCACATCTTTGACACATAGGTTTTTGAACACACATACCTTTATGATTATTACTTGTACTTCCATAGGGATTTTTTTCTTGAAAATATGATTCCTTAGAGAAATCTCCAAGGTTTAGGTGGTCAATCATGACTCCAGATAGTTGGTTGAGGATAAACACAAGAGTTCTCATTACAACCCCCATATCATTCAGTTGCTCGCTTAGAAAACTGTCATAGTTTCCTTCACATCCACCGTTACCTTGGTGCCTGCTAGATCCAGCCATTTACTAAAACCAAAAAGGGTCAGTGTGAGTATAACAACAAAACCATCACGTACTAATGAGGAATATAAACACTAAGATATTCTTACTCATTCACTTTATCTAAAACTAGGACTCTGTCTGAAATCCTAACCATTATGGTAATGTCACTTATGCTTAAAGAATACCCTAACCTCTAAAGTTATCTAAACCTCCCTCTAACACCAACTATAAGGCCATAGCCTTAAACCTTACTTAATATTTAATTAAATGAGTAATTCACATTGAGGATATTTTTAGGTTTAGAGTTTTAGAGAATTAGGACATAACTATTACATCTCAAAAGATTACAAAGTAGTCACTTCTACTAAATTTCCATAAAATAAAAACTCTTTAAAAGAAACATGTATAGTTCCATGTTTTAGGTAGCATGACTTTCCCTTGATCCCATCCTTGACCCTATTCCACGCTAAGTCCTGTGAAAAACATTTCAAAAACTCGGGATGAGCATAAGAAGCTCAGTAAGGGATACACAAAGAATGAAAACTGTTAGTTTTTCAAAACAACAAGTAAACCATGAATACTTTATCAATGTAATACTTTTCACCTTCATGAAGTATTAAAAACTCTTCACTGAATAAAGTATCATTACTTACCTTTTTGTAACCAAAGGATTACCATAAAATCCATAAAAAGAACACATAACATATATAAAGGTAACTTGGGACATAAACATACTTAAGTGGAATAACCATACGGTCGACTCCCACACATATCACTTAGTGGAATAGCCATACGGCCAATTTCCATACATACATAATGGAATATCCATACGGCCGACTTCCATACCCAATGAATTGGAGGTTATAACATTACCACCTGTCCTGGTATTCACGGCACCACCCATCATATGGTTTATAACGTAACCACCCGTTAAAATGTCCAAGTACCAATATAAAATCATAAAACATAAAACCAATATAAAGGAATGATACCATTTCCACATTTCAATCACAATATATCATAATAGAATCCTTTATGAAAACCATTTTCAATACCAAAATACATAAAAGAGTATATGGTATTTATTTCATTTTAAAAACATAACGGCTTGTTGAGGAAGCCAAAGACCAAATAATACTCGTGGTGGCGAAAAAGGTTTTTGTCGCCGCGTACGTTAAAAGAAACATTCCTTTTTTTCGTTTTGTAAAATTCTTCGTATAAAAAGATTTGTTTTGTATAAAAGTAAAAGTAAAAGGGGTTTATACACCGTATAAAAGAAAGTTGTGTATAAAACGAAATATGCCTCAATGAAAGGAGATTGAGACGAAGTCCCTTACCTCGGGTCCGACTTGACTCGATCGTTCTTTATCGTTCTGAATAATAAACTTGAGTTAATTTCTACTTGATTAAGAACCTTTTTAGAGTTAATTATTCCTTTTATATCACTTATTTCCAGGTTATAAACATTATGTAACCATTTAAGTTAATAATGCTTGTTTTGTCGATATTTGGTTCTTAAGTCAAAAGTGGACTTGTTACAATTACATGTTGTTCGTGGGGTCAACGGTTCATTATATCTAGAATGAAATTCCTGATTTGGATATCATATATATCATATATATCCATCATATACATGTATTTATAATATTACATAATCATTTAGAGGTAAGAAATGAAATGCACTGTTCATGGAGACGGTAAGTCGTACGTACGCATGAACGCTACTTTCATTTCTTTGTCATATGAATGGAATTAAAACTAAATGAGAGGTATGTATATTTTAATTCCATAATTATATTCATCATTTAGATATATCATTAATTATATATATCCATTATAAGCATGTACTTTTAATAGTACATTACATTTGGGGATAAGAAATGAAATGCACCGTTCATGGAGACGGTAAGCCGTACGTACGCATGAACGCTACTTTCATTTCTATCTCATACTTTAATGGAAAGAAATAATAATGATATAGAGGTATATTATAATTCCAGTATAATATCATATATCATAGTTCCATCCTTTATACGTCCCACATATGGTATTTAACGAATCAAATCACTTAGAGGGGGCGGTAGTCCGCACTTCCTAAAATGAAGATATCGCGTATACCCATAATGGAAGCCATAAAGGTAAGACACAAATGAAAAATACAGAAGCATAAGTAAAACATAAACATATTATATATCATATATAGAAATAGTGACATCATAATGGCCACCTTTGAAGGTGTTAAATGAGTATTGAACAATCATTGTTTCGGGAGGCATAATTTCGCCATCCACGGAAACCGTATGTTCTTTAACCATTTGATGTAGTTGTGTGAGAGTTTAGCTCGAATAAATATTATAACAACATCCTAGTATATTTAAGATACTGGTGTTGTTACAAAATAAATAAATAAAAAGAGTTTAGGGGGTTGGAGATGCAAAATAAAACAAATGAACATGAGAGAATGAATTTCCTTTAAAAGTGTAACTCCTTTTGATTTGAGCCTAAAGGATTCCTTTGAAAGTATTATGCCCAAAGTGAATCCTATAGGATTAGAAGAGGGATGTGGAGAGAGTAAATGGGCAGGGGTTGGCCGAGCCAAAGGCTTGAGGGGTGGGGGCCTTTTATAAGAGGAGAGGAGGGGCACTTTTGGAATGTAAGAAATATTAATTTATTTGAAAATGTGTTTCGGTTTTAAAAGGTCCCACATTGATATAATTCGTGGATAAGGTGATAAGGGTTCTAAATCCACCCATCCAATAAGTTTTGGACATGTGTAGGTCATAGAGTTTACATTATCTTCTCATTTTATTTAAATCGTCAGATAATGATGTCATCACTACATCATTATGATGTCATAAATAATTTACATTATTTAATGTCTAAAAATTATAAAAAAATTAATATGATTTAATAAATCTTTTTAGATTTCCAATGACTATTTATAATCAAAATTTGGACTTGTGTAACCCCACCTAAAACTGTTTTAGTAAAACAACTCATGTTTGTGTCAATTTAATTTTAACATTAAATAAAAATATATTATTGTCATTTTCCAACTAAAGTGGCTCCATGTGGTCCCCAAGTTGACCCATGGCTTGTCTTGGTCGTCCATGACACAACCAATAAGGTTGGGACATGTGTCTAGGTCATTTCATATTATTAAAGCATTATTTTTACCTTAAACTACACTAATTACCACTAATCGCGATTAAGAACTAAATAAGTTACTATTCTCCAAAAAATTATTATAATCTCATTGAACCACATTTTACTTCTTAATGACAACCATGTATGTCGGATTTTTGAAATTCGAAACACAATGATGGCAAAATTTCATTTAAACGGAAAATCAGTCTTTATAAGTACCACTTAGTGGTTTCACTATTCATCAAAAATTGAAGTTTTTCAGAAAATTACCAAAAATTCACCCTATGCTATATTTGATATTACGAATTCAAAAATGAAGTCCGTTTTACAAAATGCAAAACATATTAGTCACATTAATTAATTTAATAATTAATTCCCGCTGTCAGAGCAAAAAGCGTGTTTTTATAAAACAATAAGTATCAAAAGATTGATACTAGTTTAAGTCTGATTTCAAAGTGAAATTAATTCCAATGACCACTAATGTATTTAATGGTAAAAATATATTCTAATTTCTCTTTAAAACCAATTCAAAAGATAAATTAATCATATAAATAAATTAGAATAAAAAAAGGTTTTGAATTAAAATACAACATTTTACACTATTCATTAAAAAAATGAACTTTATCGGAAAGATACCAAAAATTTAGACAAAGTAAATTTTGATGTCCCGATTCTTAATAAGAGTTTTATTTGGTCCAAATAATTGTTTAAGAGTGAACAAAACTATATTTAATGATGGTTCAACATCAAAAGGTGATAAGTGAACCTTTAGTGAAAACTAGGGCATATACGCCTAAAATTGAATTATTTCCGTATTTTAAGCCACTATATTTTATTGGATAAATGTAAAAACATTTAAAAACATATATAATCATATTTTAGTTATTTCTATCCATTCCCGCCAATACAACGGCTACATGTTGACTACCATTTAAAATAATATTATTTTATTATTAGAGTGCAACGCAAGATCCCCAAGAAACTCGTTGTTGCGTGTTGGGTACGCCATCGAGCATAACGTCCCCTTTAAAGTCATTTCAATATTTTATTCACAAATATGGATAAATATGAAATGTCATATTCTTTATTTACCTGGGGTGTTACAATTACCTCATTGGTATTGATGTACATAGAGTATTTCACTAGTGGGGTTTGGTTAGAGAAATTAGATGGTTATAAACTAGGAAGAAAGTGATGGGAGTATTGATGAATCCACATGAATAGATCTATGATCAACCCATGAGATGTTTAGAAATTTTCCATTTTTATTTATTCCTTATTGTTCCTTGGTTATTATACATTGTTCAATTCCAGTGCTTCCTTATTGTTACTATTTATTTTCATGTGACTTATTTCACATTTGTTCTATTATGTAGATTCCTTTTGTTTTCTTACTACCCCATCACCAATATTATGTTTTTCCTTAATTATTTTATCATAAATAATCAATTAATTAACTTTTTTATTATACTCCAGGGAGTTTGTATGCAATGCGATCCAAAAATATTGTAGAAACTCCATTAATCCATCTCCTGGGTTTGAAAAAGAATATGATAAAATCATTTGATTCGATATTACATAAAATTTTGTAGTCTACATTTTAAAATGTTATATTTAAAACACGTATTGATGGTATGTTTCTTCAAAAAAATATAATCTCTTGTTATTTCCTTCTGAAATGTCTTATGACCACACCCAATTCCATCAACCTGGAATCAGAAGACCTGAACTTGTCTTATAGGTCTTGGTTTATCTCATTGGATCACTCATGGAGGAAGCTGGTTGGGTAGATAGAGGGTGAACATATATATCATATTGAGATTACATAATCTATCATGGGATTTTTATTTTATTATGTAGATTTATTAACTATGTTTGGATTCTATATTTTGGATATTTTCCCATTTCCACTGTAATTTTTTATTTACCATGAGATTTCTATGATGTGTATTTTGGTTTATTCATGGGTTGGTCAGTAGTTATTTTAATGTGTACCATTTTATCTATTTTTGGAACTATGATATATATAATGGAAATGTTTTAATTAACAGTGGAAGGACACTTTCCCTTTATTTTTATTTTTTGAAATTCATCAAAAATCATGTTTATTAGATTTCTTTGAATATGTTTCCATCTAAATGAAATAAAAAAACACCTTAGATATGTAACAGGTGGGTATGGGTTCCCCGATCATGGGCGACCCAATGATATCTCAAGATAAAATGGTTTTTAGAAACTGGTTTATTCATGGACCATGATTCTTCAAGTCCTCTGCCATATTTGGGGGGGTTTGGTGGATTGTATTTAACTCCAACGAAACAAGAGTGGTGGTTATAGGGAGGTAATCGTAAGATAGTGACATGAATTTAGAGTTATATTTATATATGTTTAGTTTATTTTGATTTTGGATGAAGGTATTTGGAATTCAATCATGTATTTTATGTTTTGTTTTATGATTTTATATTCTTTGTGGGTGAAAAAGGAAATAATAACTGTAGAATCATGGTTATCAATCATATTTTAGAAAATTTTGAGGATCCCACTAGTTCTAGTTTTATTTGATTAAAACATTCATGGGTGGAACATATTTAATAAACCATGATCCTAAACCATGAATAATTACTAGCCTCCCAAGATTATTTTTTTCTAAATCTTTTAGTCCAAGAAGTTCTCAGTGTTTTGTATATAATATTAAAAATGATTAAAAATGTATTTTTATTGTAAATTTGGTTTATTTATGGTTATAAAGATGAAATTCGGTAAATGACTACTAGTTTCAAATGAAAAAAATATTTGTCTGGGAAATTTGAGAAAGTCAATTCATTTAAAATGTTATAGAATTAATTTAGTGTCAATAACTTATGCAAATGTTAATAAAATGAGTTTATTGTTATAAAATTATTTTTATTGGGCATACTAGACAATAATAAAATAGAGATTTATTTTTAAATGATTTTAAAGGAAAAATATTGTTTTTTATTGAGACATGTATGGTTATCATTATGATTTGCTTGTTTTATGGAAAATTTTGCAGGTTTATGTTTTCTTCTAACTGGGAATGTATTTTTTTTATTTTTCAATATTTGAGTTTTCTAATTTTCTTTCAATTTATAGTGTACCATTTATAAATTTTAAGAAAGGTCAAAAGATAATTTTATCTCTATGATTCAAGGTTGTTATTTCATTTGGTGACCCTACCCAGACTCATAATAGAGTAGTACAACTTGATTCCTATGATGTTTTCTTGTATTTCAATGATATCAAGGTCAATTAGAGGTTGTGATCTGTTACTAAATGTTAGAAGAAGTATTTATGTTATTGGTAACCCTAGATACTATAAGGTTGGCAGTCATCTTGGGATTGTTTTAGTGATTGTGTTTGGATTTGTGGAATTAGATAATCATTTCACAATTGTTATATGGTATGTGGGATAATTCTTTAAGGCCATGTATCTTTAGTAGATTCTTTATAAGGTGGTCATGTTGTGGAATGTGTAGGATCTAATGAATCCCCATTAACATAATTTATTTTTGGATTACATTAATTATTTTGACGAGATTATCCTCTATTATTCTAATATCACTTTGAGAAACTCAAACATGGTTAACCTTCTAATAATGTTTTTTTGTTTGGATCACAGTTTTAGAGTGATTTCATTTGTGATGAACTCGTTCAAATTCATTAAGGATGACACATATCTTGTGGAGTTATTTTATAGAGAGAGACCCATAATGGGTAGAAACCAAGGATTTGTAGTGTAGTTAAAGGTTTCCCATCTAATGAGGACTGAAATATAGAAGAAATTATTTTGGGAGAGTGTCTTTATTTTGTTTTTTTTCTTAAAACATGAAGGGAAACCTCATGTTATTTCAATTCAGTATGTTTGAGAATTTCAAGGCCTCCAACTCGAGTGTTTTAATGACCTGTATTTTCTATTGTTTTTTGGGAAAACTCTATAAATTCAATATGGTGAAGCATTATGGGGGAGTCCCACTAGTGATGATAGGTAAGAGAATCATGTTTTTTATATACTGTGAATTCATCAATATGAAGGAAAAATATTCGATGAAAGTACATATAGGATCACATCACTAGATGATTATAAATTTTCCATGCTTATTTATTACATATTAATAATTAGTTAGTATACATTGTTTTACCTGACTATTATATTTTTTTGTTTATTCTCATATGCCTTACTTTATTGGTTTCACATATGAACTATGATGAAGTTTATACTCTTTTCATAAAGACCATGAATCATTTATATAGTGTTTATTGAATGTAATGTTATATAGATGAGGTTTATATACATTATTAATTTTATTTCTAGTGAGGTTTTGAAATATTACCCAGAGAGAGTTTTTAAACTTCTTAAATACTTCTCTAGTATTTGGAAATGAAATTTATATAATTTTATGCGTTATTTAACAAAAAAATTATTAGAACAATGTCTTCAAATAGTGTATATAAAACTAGTATTTTGGTATGTTCTGGAAAATGAAAAGGATGGACTATTTGGTGATAAACTACTGAGATATTTATTAATTACATGTTATTTGTGTCTCATAGTTCTGGTAGTCCCATGATTATTTTTCTAGTCCAATTTAATCATCTTCAATCAATTATAGAGAGAGATTTATTGGTTTATGGGGTCTTACATTTGTCTTCACCAAGATATTACATGTAGTATCCCGAGTTTTCATTTATTATTATAGATCTATTATCAATGTTATTATTTTATATTTTAGATTTTCTCTCCTTTATTTTGGCGTAGTTTATCTTCCATCCATTTTATTGGATGTGTATTATGGTTTATTCTTCAATTGTTTTTTTAAATTTTCTATTTTCTTTTTATTTGCACCTTGATCTATGATACATGTAATGGTGATGTATTTATTCTTGGTATAGGAACCATTTATTTTCATATTTATTAAGAAAAATAATTACCATTTTATTATTAATTGATTACTTGAAACTATTATGTAAAACTGGTGTTATTAAAAACATTCCTCAGGTATTTCATGGACTGTATTATGTGCCCCAAGTCGGGGCGGCCTAGAGATCATTCATAACATAGAATATACCAACATGTTCTTATCGGATGTTAAATATAAATAAAATGATGTTGATGATATTACATATTGTTCCCAATTTCATATTCTAAACCATATTATTAATGTTTCCAATATGATTTTGTTGAAATCATCTTGATGGGTCATGTCTATAGTTTTAGGATTTATTTGGAAGGTATAATGTCTTGTTTTGTTGTATAATATTCCCAAAAAAAATATGGTATATAGATTTTCATTTAGAGAAGATACCAATAGAGGAAGAATAAAAAAAATCTTCCTGAATAATTTTATTGACTATAGAATACAAAATATGACAATGAGATTTCCAAACATCATCATTATTGACCTCAACCTATTTAAAAATGAGGTTTCCATTTTAGAGCAATTTGGTAACCATATTTTTTGGACCCCTGAGAGGATCAAAAAATTCATTATGGACTAATAAAGATTTTAATTTAATACTTCAAATATTAAAATAACCTTTTCTAAAAATTTATACATCATTAGATTTTTGTATCCCATCCAAAATAGATCAGTTAGATTAGATACCAGTTGTTATAGGTATATTTGATGTTGTTATCTGTAAGAAACAGACAATATACCGAAATGTATTTTTTGTCTTATGAAGCGTTCTAAAAGTTGTTTTATTGATTTTGAAAATAATAAATTGTGAGTTCAATTGAAATAAATGAATTTTATCCAGAAACAGAAAAGGAAACCAACAATAAAACCAAGAAGTAATTTTCCTCATGTTGAGTTAATCCTATGTTCATTAATATAACACTTACCCCAAGAGTCAATTTATTTGTAATTTAATAAAAGGAAGAAAAAAATCTAAGAAACAAGAATTAAAAGCCGATAAATATTAGGTTCTTGTTGTAGTGGAAGTATGTGATGGGTCATTCCAAATATTTATTTTTTTCATGATCGAAAATCAATCTGAAAATTAAATAATGATAATCACCATTATCAATCTAATTTAATCAATGAGAATATATAATGGATAATATAGAAGAAAACAAACATTATAGTAACACATTCTTTATAAATAATTTATGTTTTTAAGGAATTAACATGGGAGAAATTAATTATTCATTTATGGATCTAACAATGGATCTACAACATATAATCATTGTGTCATTATAATAATGAATATATTCTCTCTAGTGGTGATATACACATTTTCCAAAACTATTTAAATTTTTTCGTAGGAATCCATGAGTGCTAGGAGGATAGATCATTTTGCATCCGTGGTTCACCTTTGTTATCCCCAAGAATGGATTTCTGAGGATTCTAAATTTATATATCATGACACAAGAGTAAAATTTGTAGGATCTTCTCACTCTGTTCCTAGGAGCGTTCATGGAAAATACATCTCTCTATGTAATTTATAGGATTCTCTAGATTTCATTATTCACAACAAAAGATATTAAAGGGATATTCCTAAAAAATAATATAATTGGGTTTATAAACCACTAGGGTTTGAAGTAAAATTTTTTACCATTCCCTTTAATATTTATATATTTTCTATAGAACATATTATATAAACTAATAATAATATGATTTTTTGATGACATTCTCTAGACTCACATATTAAATTAATTATTTTTTAATCAAATAATAATTAATATAAAATATTTCTCACCAAACCATAAATCAAATTCCAAAATTCGCAAAAAATATTTAACGGGCCTTGAATAATGACTCTTCATTTAAAAAATAATTATAAATACATCATTCTATAGTAAGTAAATTAATATTATATTTTCTAAATATAAAATGAATATTTTTCAAATAATTTTCTCACATTATGTTCTATCATATAACTAATGATAGCATATATGTGATCATGAAAATGGGAATAATTGTCCAACCATTTTTCTATATAATATTTATTAAAAATGTTCAATAATAAATAATAATATAATATTTAACCATGATTATGGATTCACATAGTGTGTGACCCTATGGGACTCTTTCTATGTGGAAATAGGGGATATAGCCAAATGTCTACATTTATCATCTAGAAACACATAATGGAAAACATAAATAACTTATTTAATACCATAAGGACATAATACCTCATACTCAAGCTTAATGTATAATATAATCCATTTATTATGATATCTCTAATCAAGCGGGTTGCATGATGGTGCCATCAATATATGATCATGATGTATCTTTCTTTAACATTCTGAAAATCAAACATTCATATATAACACCAATGAAATTGATTTATCAAGGAAATATCATTTCCATCAAATGCCTGGATATATCAACATATATTAAAAATATAAGGGGAAATTCCTTTCTCACATTCTTCATTAATTAAATACTATTCAAGATGCACCCAACATATCCAGGATCAACACAAACATATGTTAATATAGATTTCATTAATACATCAATCAACATGAGTTATAATACTCATTAAAATGATACTAAATTCTCTGGATAAATTCACATGTCTACATAAAGAAACATCAAATGACAAAAATAAATGTAAATTTTCTACATGTGGGTCTCATTCTTTGGATATCCTATATTTTTTATTACTAAGGTAATACACCATGAAAAGGTTCCTCAATGTCCTATGAGTCTCCACCACTGATATCCTATATCATTTTTGTTCCTTAATGATTTCATCAATCCAGAAAACATGAATTTAAGAATATTATCATGGTACTTCTTGGTTCTCATCATAGTTGGGAACTACTATGGACTTTCAATGGAAGATATATTATTATAACATTATAATATACTATATTACCAAGAATAAGATTCATGATGTGATAAATAGTTTATGAATTTTCAAAAAAGGAATACTTATTTTCATAATGTACATAGAAATTGGTTCTAAGGAACCAATAAGAATATACTCCCATTTATACTAAAGGAAACTACTTACAACCTTCTATATCAATGCTCTCAAATGGTACTAATGGTTCTATTATTATAGGACCATTTTCAAGGGGTCCACCATGTTTTATTTTTTTTGGAAATTCATCATACTAAAACATCAACCATTTTCTAAAAATTTTCCTAGAGGTGATACTTGAGTAGTATATGATTTATCCAGTAGTGTGTCCCAAGATCTTTTATAACATCCTCCTCTATCGTATTATCACAATACAATGTTATAGGGTCTCTAATATCCGGTACCTTATAAAGATCCTTGGGAAAATTTCATATCCAAATGGATTACTTGGATACATCATTAGCTGTTACATACTCAAACACCAATTTAAAATCATAAAAATGGCTACATTGAACACTTCTATCTCATGACTCCTATTTTGAGATATAAAACATAGGCTGACATTAACTTATGATCATTATATTCTCTTTGAAATTTGTCAACACTATAACCATTGTTTGATATATCATCATATCCTCCAATCACCATGAATATTTTCATAGTTATTCATAGAAACATGGGGATTTCTTTAAAAGTATACCAATAATGTTGTCTTGGATTTTCATGATATCTGCCTATCATGGCCACTGAATGGGTAACATCAAGTCAAGTACATTACATGGTATACATGATTGATCCTTTAAATTAATATTAGTGGATATTTTTCATTCTCTATTTCTCCTATTGTGTATGAGGATACATTTTCATTGAAATTTGTAAACCATTTTACATTGGATCAAATACCAACATAGATTGTTCTATAAGAAATCTATTTTGTATTTGGTCATTTTATGTAATGTTACATAGTCTAGGTTGCCTCTTGGATGTATCAAAAATTATCTTTATCCCAATAACATAGTCCATTTCACCTATGTCCTTCAAGGAGAAACAATTGTATAATAAAAATTTAATATAACTTCAATATTTGTTGTTCATTTCTAATTAGTATTTTTTCAAAATATAATAGATGGATAATGATCACATTTCCACTAATCCTCTTATAAAAACATGTAACAAATTCATTCATAATGAAACCAAATTATTTTATACCATCATAAAATGAAATGATACTTTACCTGGATACAATATTCAATCATCAAATGGATCTCTATAACTTTAAAATCATTTTGGAATAACATTGAGTCCCATACCATTCAAGTTATGTCATGTAGACATATTCCTAGAGGTTCCCATTATGTAAGGTTGTTTTAACGTCCATCATCCATATTTAATAGTCATAAAATGTTTCTAGATTATGTATAATTACAATTTATCTAAACATAGAAACCGATGAAAAGGATTCATTATAGAAAATTTGTTGATTCAATTTTAACCCTTTATACACTAGCCATTTATTATAGGTATTTAATATACCTTTAAAGTCTATTTTTATATTTAATAACCATTTTCACCCTACATGTTTACATTAACTTATGTGTTTTCCATAAACAAAACTTGGTTCTAATACATGGAATTTATTTTAGAAATCATGGATTCTTTCTCTGACGTACTTTATTATCTCTCTACTACCTCATTATGGGAGATATGTTCATCATTTTCAACTAAAAAGTAGTGACTATCTTCAGGGACTAGGAAGACATATCTCTCCGGTTATCTTACCTCTTTAGATCGCCTATGAATTACTTGGGTTTTAGAACAAACTTCTACCATAAGGACATATGGAATATAGTATTATAATATATTTTTTATATCTTGATCATTTTAATTCATCGATGAAAATATTACTCCCATTATTCTTTTGAGTATGTTCTCCCATTTAATAAATAATCCTTTTTAGGAGACAAAAAAATAATTGTCTGTGGTCTTTTATAGGTAGGATCCCATTATTTCCATAGAATACCCTATAAAGAGACATGTATTTCCCTAGGTTTCTATATTATTTCCATAAAATACATTAACAAACACCTTCCAACCTGAATACATGTGTACGTGACAAATCACGTTTATTTACAATCTATTACTTAAAGGTAATTCCATTTTATTCTTTACGTTTTACTTATTTTAATGTGTATTTCATTTTTAGTAATGAATATCCACAAAAGGATATTGGATTATGTTGATGAATAATTATCGACCATACCATGTCTAACTACATATGGTTCCTCCTATCTCTAACACCATTCCACTTTGGTGAATAAGGTGGGGTGAGTTGAGTTAGAATCACAGACACCTATACAAAGATGAAATACTCTTAGTTTTGATATTCACCACCTTCATGTAATTGAATATTCTTTTCCTTTTTTTCGAGATGATTTTTTACATAATTCTTGAATTATATGAGTTTTTAAAAGGACTCGGACTTATACCTAATCAATTAGATGTGTAAATATCTACTCATATAATTAGTAAAATTTTGGAATTAAGACTATCCATCTATATATTTTACTGTGAATTGTCCACACTAATCAATATGTAATAATCCTAAAAGCTTTGTAGCCCTTTTACCATGACCACTAAATGGTGGTTTGGTAAATAATTCTATCTAAACAAGCATGACATATTTAAAGTGGTTTTAGATTAGAAGTTTCTAAACAAAAATCTTGATAGAGCTTTTTCAATACTTCTCATTTACATGACCAAAATGGCGATTCAATGGCTGGGTAATGAATGATTCATGTGAACATAATTCATTATATATTTTCAAAATTTGGTTTTCATAATTTAAAAAATAAATATATTTATATAAAATATACATACAATAATATATTTTTTATATATAAAATAAAAATATTCTATTTCTAAACATGAAAATAAAAAAATATTCATTAAGAATTGATACATGAATTATATTCTTTGTAAAAAAATTGGAACATACTAACAATACCTTAAAACCAATATCAATTATGTTGGTAGTGAAATTTGGTAGTCCCCAATGGAAAGAGTAGCTAGCCTCACACTATTAGAAGCTCATTAATATACCTCTCCTCTAGAAATATTTCCATAGCTTCTTATTTCCTATATTTTGATACCTATGTGATCACCAAAAGCACTATGTAATACCAAATGTGTTGATATTGAAATATTATAGTCTATAACAAACACAATGTTATCTTTATATTTCATCAAGGTTTATTTAACCATGTTCCATTTATTTACACATGAAAAACTTACTTCCTCCTTGCCTAGGCCCTGAATCAATAAATTCAACTTCCAGAAAGGATGGTTACATAGTGATTTAGACTTGTTATGAGTGTTGGGACCCTTCACATTTTTATTCTTTTTCTTATTACACATAATAACTCTGAGTTTGTCACAACACATGTCCTAATAAACTTGGAGTTTTAAAGTTTAAGTTCCTAAATAATATTCTCTTTTTTTTTGCATTCTATAATTTATAATAAAACTGGAGAAGGTATTATGTAGTTATGAAAGTATGATATCTATGGACAAATCATCTGGCAATTTAATCCCAAATATTTCTAAATGTTCACTCTTGATAATAATCGTGACTAAATGAGGCCGAGATGGGGTATCCTTTCTATTCATGGATGTAAAGAAGAATTAGAGACAGTATATCACACTTGTTTTTTCTTCTCTCTATTGAGATCGCAATGTTGAGTCATCAATACATAAGCATCCATGACCTCATGATGCTTCGAAATCACATTGTTCGTGGATTATAACATGAAAAAATTAACATATGTAGCATCATTCAAATATTTCTCATATAAGGACTACAGTTCCTTACTAATATCATTACAATGTTCCTTAGGAATAGATTCTCCAAACACATACAATTTCATTTGATGGATTAGGATAACTTTTAACCAAATATTACAATCATGGAATTTTATTATCATTATAAGGTTTTATATATCATGTTCAGATTACAATTATATTTTAATAGTCATTTTTAACAGTTTCTGTATATAATATTATCATAGTTTTGTTTCATTATCTAACAAAATTTAGATTGGTAAACAAATATTATATTGGTTAATCTCCCACTAATTTATCAAAAACCAATATCCCTCACCATTGGATTTTGAATATCCTATTTATTTTACATTCTAGTTGAAATTATGCATATTACCCCTCTAATAACCCCAACCTTTGTTGGTCAATTAATATGAAGGTTTTTAGGTATGTATTCCAAATTCCATTTACATGAACTCGTAGTTCCTTGATATATTGGGTGAAATCTACAATCCTTAAATCAATAAATTTTTTACCCTCATCACTTAACTTTTTGTAACACCAATTCCTTTATTGGAAGTAAATAGTTTTTGTAACAATGTTAGGTCTACACAAAACATCATTTTACAATTGTGTGACAATTTAAAGCACCCTAACTCTGGCTAATCGGGATCATTGATATAGGTTTTGATTTTATCATAAGTATCATAAGGCTATACCGACTAAATATATATAGTTTATGAATTTTATATTTATTCATAGATATTTGATTATTATATTTATTATATTATTTTTAATATAGTGTTTCTTTACATAAGTGAATAACCATGTCTTAGATAATATTTACGCATCAACTAATTAATTTTACTTCAATATTTAATGATTTCAAACTCATTAATTTATGTGATCGTGACAGAACATCCATAATAAAATAACCATGAAACTTGAGAGACAAATAACAATTAAGTGACATGATCCGGATATTTTACTCATGGTTTTTTATTATTAAGGTGATAGACAACATTTTGACCTTGAGGGAAAACACCTTAAACTAGTTATGTTTCCTGTTAAATCTTTCTAAATGTCGACTGATATATTTGTCTTGGATTTTTTTTTCCTAAGATCCAAAAAGGAACATCCTCCACTATCAAGTAACCTCCAAACATTATATATTCTTTTACTCACATGCATGTGATGGAAAGTGGTTCACATAAAAGAAACCATGAGAGCACAAGAACATACATAATAACATGATTGAAGGGACACGAGATAACAACTAAATATAATAATAAATTAAAATGAAACAAATCTCATAAGAAGTTCTTTTATAATCTCATGATAATCCTTTTTGATGAAAAAAACAATAAAATTAATAAAATTAATATTCAGTTTACATTGGTTCTTATTTATGATAAATTGCACTTGAATCAATAATTTATTTTCATTTTTAATCAATTTTTTAAATTAATTATCATCAAAATTTCATTGATATTATCATCCTTAAAAATTTTAAACTAATTAAATAAATTTATATAGAAGTAATTACGTACAATAAAATGTTCCTCGGGGGAAACACGGAGAGTACCGATTTGACCTACCCAATTTGTGTTATACTCATATACTGTTTACTCATATGAAATGTTGAATACATGATCTATCACATAATTTAGCGGTGTATACCATAAAATTAATGATTTCATGGATTACATGATTTATTCTATCACATGTTATGCTTCAATGAACATATAATATTAACCCAAATATGTCCCATACATCATATAAAGATCTAAAATTTCTAGATAAAATAGTTAAAAATTTATATACATTAAAACTCATAAAATAGGGTGTATAATAAACTTAATGTAAAAAACAATTACATGATGATAATTTCCACATAGTATAATAAAAAAAATATTTTTGTAATTTCGGTAAATGTACACGTCATGAACATTTGAGTTATATAGTGTTTCTTGTTTTTCACTACCTATGTCTGGAACATTCATAGGGACTTAGCTTACAACTGTGTCATGTAAAAATATGTAGAATAGAGTGTGTACATGGGAAACACATTATGTGGTCTCCACCTTACAAGTTCACCATTCAGGTATTATATGTAAGAAGATACATGGCCCATATGAGTGTATAGGACTACAAGCATTGTATAGTAGATACACATTGTGTACATTGACTGAAGGTGTTCTAGGATAGACCGGTCAACATGTTATGTAAAATTTAATTCACCATATTTAATGCATACAAATTCCTTTAATTAATTACAAAGTTAATATTGGTTTATTAAAAACTAATTCACGCTGCAAATCCTTGGGTTACACAGAATGTAATACTGTGTTATCCAACCATATTCGTCAGGGAATGTGGGTGTGTTATTCAAATTTATATAGTTTCTAAAATTATTTGATTGGACTATATTTTTGAGAAATGTAGAGGAAGAGGAATAACTTGCAATTCAAATTAATTTTTGATTAAATAGAAATGGAAAACCAATTACTTATGTGTAAATACATAAATATATCATTAAATATATATAAATAATTATGTGACCCATATGATAACACATGTACGTTTTTTGCACAATTGAAGCATGTGATGGGACTTTGCAAATAATTCTGTTTGACATGATCGATTATAAATCCATTATTTACATGAGGTCAAACATATTTACCAATGACATTCAATCAAATAATAATTAAACTATATTAAATTCGAAAACCAAATTTTATGATATTTATATATTATTTTAAATTAATAAAGATATTAAACCATTACAATGTGATATATTATTTCATCATTGATGGATCTAACAATGGATCCACATTGTATCAATGTTTCATTGTATGAATCAAGAATGTATTTCCTCTAGAGATGAACTACAAATGCTCCATAAATTTCTAAATGTCCTTGTATTAGTCATTGAATTCTACCATGGAAGATCCTATTTATTTTCATTGTTCACCTTTTATATCCCTGAGAATCACTTTTAAAGTATACTCCATGATTTATCTTAAGTCAATAGTGGAAGGTGAAGGATGATCTTCATCCAATCTTGGGATCAATCATGGAGAATGGGGATCTCTTGGGATTGGATAAGATTATCCAGATTTATTTGTTCATGAAAAAATAAATAAATTTCCTCTTATTGAATAATAATATAATTAGGTTTATATATATCTTGGGTTAGAAGAAAATAATTTCACATGTTCACTTTAATAGTTATTTAATCCCAATGAAACAACATATCTAATATTATTATTTAATGACATGCACTGAAATCACAAATTGAATTAAATATTATATAATAAAACATTTCTTTAATATATATTATTTCTCACTGGACCATTTAACTTTTTCTTCCATTCCCCCACAATATTTATTATACCTTGAATAATGAATCTTTATTTATTAAAAAATTATCATTTCATTATACCCTAAAAAATAGATAAATATTATATTCACTAAATAGAAAATATATTTTTTTAAACATTCCACACATATAATATTCCATAAAATATCTTTTAGTGGAATGCATGGAATAAATAAAATATGAATAGTTATTAAACCACATGTTAGAATAATATTCATTGAACATGTTAAATAAAAAATAATAATATAAAATTTTATTGATATTTTGGATAAACATTGTGTGTTGCTATCTAGGAATCATCCCCAATGGCATTATGAATAGAATAATAATGTTCTAGGTCAGTGTTTGAAAACATTCCACGGAACCCATTGATAATGATGTTAATGCTAAAATGACATTATACCTCATACAGACACTTATTGGGTAATATAATCCCTTCATCATCATATCAGTAATCAAGCAAATTACATGCTAATTCCATCAATCTGGGTGCTTGATGACTCTTTCTTTTACATTCCATAAATCGAACATCCATATATAATACAATGGAGATAGATATATTTAGGCAATATCATTTTCATCAAAGGGAATGAGATATAATTTTTTTAATGAAAAGTAGGTATAAATAATTTCATACATGATTCCTTAATTGAATATTACTTGGGACACACCCAACATATCATTCCTCATCGTGAACATATCTCTTCATGGTTCTATAAATAAATAAAAGAACGCTTAAAAATGGAATAATAATAATATTAAATTTTAATGATAAAAACAAATGTATGTTGATAGAAACATCCAATGAGATATATAAATGCATATTTCCTACTGGTGGTTCGTGATCTAATAATGTAATACACTAGATATTTCTAAAGGAGTACACTGTAATAAGGTCCTCAAAGGCAGATGAGTCTCCACCCCTAATATCTTGTATCATTTTTATCCCATAAAGGATTTCATCTAGCCGTATAACATATATTTAAGAATACTATCATGGAAATTATAGGTTGTCATCATAACAAGTAACTTCTATAACTTTTTTGTGTACTTTCTTCTCATATTACAATATCACATACTATGTTACACATAATAATAGTCATGATGTGAAATGGAATTTATTTATATTCAAATCAATGAATAAAGGTCAACATAATGTACATATTAGTTGGTTCTAAGGCATTTAATCCAACATAAACTACACTAGATTGTTGTACATGTTAAACCTGGGGGTCTTGATCAAATCCATAGAAAAGAATTAGCATTTCCCACACCAGGATTGACTAATGAAATCACATAATAAAATGTATAAAATATTATACATATAGAACATAAATGAATTTTATTACAGAGTTATTTTATTATACTGAATACCAATTATGTTAGTAAATGATAAGTCTGAAGCCTCCATGCTTTTTGTGATGACCGTCATGATCCTATAAGACCTTATTTCTAGCCAAAAAAAATATCAGCCATAACAAATATAATGGTACAGGGATATGAACACTGTATGTGAGGGAGAAATAAACATATTGAGGAGCATAGTTCACCCTCCTACTCGAATCCTCAATTGAAAAGATGAGGGTTTTCCCTTTTCTTCCCTCATGCATGGGGAATCAAAATTAGGTTGAATATGGGATTTTACATTGAAACACTAAAATAAATCAACCTTTAGATGTCAAGAAGTGGGACAAGAAATATAGAAGAATTCATGGGATGGAAGCCATGTGGGTGGACCAAATTAATCAGTTCATTTTAACAATAATTGTGGCCTGAATGGAAAGGATAGGTAATACACTCAGATAAACTATGAGAGTGAGATAATGATCTCCTAAATTATGTTTTTAAAATATACAGCCCAAATAAAATCACAATAGATCCATATGTGGGGATGTTGGATCAAATATTATTAACAACCCCAATCACGCTCCTAATATAAAGAAACCAAGATTTTAGGAAAACTAATAATTAAAGATTTATAATAATATAAATATATTTATAAATATATTACATGTAAAAAATAATACACAAGGAAATGTTAATAGTGTAAGAATATAAAAAATATTATAATCAATTACACAACAAATATCAAAAAATTTAGAAAATATCATATTCATGTATCATTATGAAATGTTGGAAGAATATATAACCCACTATAATATATTTTTAATTTAATTTTAACACTTGTTCCGTGTTTTGGATTTCTTTTACGAAGCAATTCCAATTCTGTTTCCTAGATTCCATAGGCCCTAATCATCGATCATAAAACATGAAATCAATAAAATATATATAAAATTGAATTCAATTCAAATATTTATTCATGTTTATATTGAAATTCCAAACAAAAACTATATTATTTTACTATAAAGAAGTGATAAATGTCACGTGATAACATATTTGATAAAAACGAAGGATATAAAACTATAAGAAACAAGAGATAATGATTGGAAAATCATATTCAAATTAAATAAAGAATAAAGAACCAAAAAAATTTTCATCATATAAATATCTAATTCCAAGGTTGAATCATGGAAGCATATATTTATCTAATTCAAGGTTATAGGAATGAAGTCATAAATTAGTATATGACACATAGAAAATGTGTTTCCTCCCAATGACCTATGTGAAAAGGTAATGATCATAACCATATTCCACTATGGGAGTGAAAAGAGAATATATGAAGTTATATACATGGAGAAAACAAGATGATTGATGAAATATATTATACACATAGTTAAAAAAGTTTCATAGAGAATGAGACCCTTAAAATCAGAAAATTTATAGAAGCCTAACCTTGGTACCAAGTATTGATCAACCCTTCATCTAAGAAGAAGGTGGAATAAGAGGATTAAGTCATCTTCAGTGGGTACATGAAGGTCGATGTCCCTAATATCATTATTGTACTTATTTTTCATTATCAATGATCACACACCATTAGTCACTGCAAGGAGACATAGAAACTCTGCGGTCAATCAAAGATCCCCATGAACCATGTCATTACTTGTCTCCTCCTTTAGTGGACCAAAAGACTATGTTACCGAAGCTCTTTCTTCTCTCAACTCCCCCTCTCATCTAAGCAATGGTTTGGGGATTATATTGAGCCTCCACAATTTGATCAATAAACATATCAATCAGTTTGAGAGGGATATGGTAGATATTCCCATAGGAGTCAAAGGATTGTTGCAATGTCTTGATGGAATCAAGGGAAATTAGGAGATACAAAATATGATACCTAACACCAAAGAATCAATATAAAAATACAAACCCATATGAATATAAATTAAGAAATTTGTGAGGGATATGAATCCTATTGTGGGTGGGTACATGGGACCTCCACATCTAGGGTAACATGGAAGAACCCATAAATAGTAAGGGTATACTAGCCAAAGTAGTTAAACACTAAATATTACTGAAAAATCTATATAATGGTACTAATTTTAAGACATAATGGTGTTTCACATACCACATAAGGGTCGAAAAACATTAATAAGAAATGTCAATATGAATATATGATGGATATATATTTTTATACCAAATGGAAAAAATAAAACATGAAATTTAAATACAACATTAATCATTGAAAATATATCATTTGATTAAATAAAAAATAATGGGGAGATAAATAGATATTCTCCTTTGAGTAATATTATTTTATTACCAGAAGATAATATCCATGAATTTATTTATGGGTTTTTTATTATTAACACATGAACATGTGCAGTGGAAGGAAACCAAAAAACAGGAAGACCTATCATTGAGAATGAACATGAAAATAAACTTTATAAACATTATAACTATAATTTCCCAATGTATTCCATGTTCATATTATTTCTAGATTTTTATAATGCTTGACTAATATCAGTAAGAATTGGAAAAAATAAATCATCCTCCAAGGGGGTACACCGAAAAATGGATCCATAATCAAATTTAAAGGATACCAAAATATTTAATGGGTAATAGAGCCTTCATCGTTGATCATGAAAACATTTTGGGATGAAGAGAGTGATGAGAGGCTTCCTCACAATTTATTTATTTTAAAATGATTGATCAAATACTTTTATATATACATCCACGATGTGATTTCATTTAATGAAATAAATAATATATTAAATGAATCAATATAAAATTATACCCATAATTCAATAAATCATATTCAACGAGCTTTTGAGCTAATTAATCTTTTCATAATGTATTTTAAATGATAATAAAATTGTTTATGTTAAAAGAATATATATAAAGTATATATATTAATTATAAAAAGAATTTATTACATGGATTATAATACACACAAATAATGCATGTAATTATGTATAAACTATAAATATATATTATATTTTATTATATATATGTATATATATATATATATTAGTTCATATTTAACAACCTACCACTTACACTAAAATCTAATAAGGACTTTATGAATAATATCAAAACTATTTTTTAATCTATCCAAACTCTTATGGATAATGTTTTTATCAAAATCTTTTCATTTTGTCCAAGTAGTTTTTCCACAATTTTTTCCGTGTCTAAGGGCCTAATTTTGGGACCCTGAGGGCATATAGAAGAATTGGAAACATCTATAAAATATCTATTTAATGTATTTTTGTAATGATTGGCCACTATAAAAGCATCAGTGCTACTCATGCTATTATAGGGTATGGTGGGATCTATATCAGGAATACTCATTTCTCTATATGAAAATGTCCACCATTTGATTTATCATATAAAATATATATATATATATATCTTATATGATACATTTTATCCATGATGTTTAGAAACCACTAGACATGGATCATGTCAATCTAGTATAGGCCTCTAATAATTTTCGTGATTCTTTGAAAATAATGAACTAATTGATGAATACATCACTTTTTATTCATTTATCTGATAATAACATTACATTTCAATTATCTAAGTAGATGAATACATTGTATATGAAACAAATAATAATGGTCATTAATTTCCAAAGTCTATTTAAATCATGGCCTAAATGACATTCATTGTCATACATGTGGATAAATCTCTTCTTTGTTTCAATAAATTCCATGACTGGATCATCAAAATACCCAAAATACCCTTATTGAATATTTCATATGGTGAAATTTATTAGTTTTATATCAATTTGTGATGGTTCTCATATTAGATATCTCTCCAACCTTAGGTAAGAATTATTTATAATAATCATAAATACCAAAGTATGTATATGACTGTATGACATTCAATGATATATATTTTAGCAAATCAATCCCTGTAATAAGTCACTACTTATTAGCTTAAGAATCTTTTCCTCAATATCACATATAAAACCCTTGGTAATAGATGTTAGAATATATTCAAGATAACCTTTACATATCATAACAACCAATTAAATTCCATGATGATTTTCAATTAGGGATATCTCAATGTTTAAATTTTTATGGGATATTTATCATCAGTTTATTTAGGTAAAATTAATTTAAGAACAAATTAATGAATTTCAAATCGATATTTCCTTTAAAATAAAAACATTATATGTTTACAACCGTTACAAGGAATCTCTTAAGAAACTCTACATGACACATAATTGATTACAGCATCAATTAATTTTCAATATTATATCTTAATGTAATTCTGGTGATCTAATTATGTAAACATGTGATAAAATAATCCCACTAACTTCTTATTTAGTATCATTAACAAGGTAGTCTAGTTTGATTAATTGTTTTATTAGGAATCATATTCCCTATGTTCAACTCTTTCAACTTATATTTAGACTTCATAAAAACATAACATAAAATGTTATAATGTTATTTTTTCAATATATAATTATTTCTAATAACATCATCCTTGTCCTAGGAACCCCTTCATTAAACCTTTTTTGAAATCATTTAGAAATAATGTAGCTTCATAAATTATCACTTTGCATTCACATACTAAACACTTTTAGGATAATGTGATTTCAAAATTGTTATTGTATCCAGTATAACTATTTATATTTATCTTTATAATCATTCCCTATTGTAATGCCCCAACCCCAGTTACCCAGATCAGGTGAATTATTACATAACGTTGAAATTGTTACAAGGGATAAACTCCATGAAAGAGTTATTAGTTTAGTATCCTTGGAAGTTCCTGATACATTCATAAGTTTTACATTACATTATAAAATGAGAAGCAACCAGAACATTGTTTCCATTGACTGCATTCATATCCCTTATACTATCCCTTCAAGTCAGTCATAATATTCTTCTTCTAATCTTGGGAAAAATAAATAATAGAAATGGGTGAGCTAAGATTCTCAGTAAGGATAACAATATAGTGGAAAATTTCATAAATAGGCATAAACATTTAAGGTAATGCATAAGAATAAAACATAAGACTTTTAAACATAAAGTTCTGCATAATTTGTCTACTATAAATAAAAAAATTCCATTGACTTATTCACATGGATATTATGCTAGTCAAATAATAACATGAAATATCAATAGCCAATTTCATAATGATGTAATGCATAATACTAGACATCATAACCACCTAGTCAACGGCTCGTGCCAAGACTACAAGTAAGATTTTGTCATGGCCGTGTTCCAAGACCCTATTTGGTCTCATGATATCTACTGATGCACCGAGGAGGTATAGATGGCTCCACCCATCACTTACTATGTCCAATGCATTCCTCATATGAAAAGGATGAAACATGACATAAACATTAGTATTAAAACCCACATAAGAAATGTCAATTCATTATCCATAAACCATTAATGGTATAAAAATAACACATCCACAATAAAACATATCGCAAAACATTCTATAAAATTTATAATATTTCTATAATAAATCAACCTTGATCAAAAATAATATCTCATAATGGATGTTGATGTAGTTGAAAATGAAGAGTAAAAATCTTTGAGGGAAATGACCTTTTTTCATGTAATATTTTAAAAGTCACATAATTTATAAAGGAAGTCATTTAAAAGATAGTTTTGAATCAAAATTTCCCATACGAATTAGAAAATTTGTAATTAAATTATCATTTTAAAACATTCATTTCCATATAAATAAATTCTTAATTTTTTTTTTAAAACATGGAAATTAATGAGGAAGGTTTAGAAGAATAAATCATTAACAAATTTAAAATGATGTTTTATTAAAAGACTCTCTTAAAAATAATCCCTTTGAAATGTCTTTTATGAAACATGGAAATGTATAATAAATATGTCCCATTAGATACCTACGTAAAAATAACTCGGATAATAATGAGATTGTGAAATTAACGCTTACCTTGTAATTTTCCTTAGTATAGTGTAGGTTATCCTTTTGTATAATTGAGAACTAATTGTTATTAAATTATACTAGATCCATATACATTAATATTATATCATATATTATCTTCTAAAATTTCTTTGTTAATAATATTTTAATAGTATCATCGTTTCAGGTGTCAACTGATCAGTTATCCTTTATATGATTAGTTACGTCTTCCATGTTTTTTATCGATATGAAGTATTTGATTCATATCCAGAATGATATTAAGCTCATAACAATTATTTTTAATCATACAATTAAAATTATTCTTGGACGATTACGATGGGGAATGAATCTCATCGCGTTTGTGGAGACGGTAATCTGTACGATCGATAATATAATTATATTGATGGTGAAATAGTTTGTAATTGGATTATATATAATATATAAAGAATCATTAACATTTTATTTTTATTATTTAGATTAGTTATACTCATTATTATACATATCCAAATAATAATGTTTTTGAATAACAAACTATACCCTAATGTGGATACGGTAAGCCGTACAAACACACGTGTGGTGACTTTATCATTTATTAGATGGATAGAATAAATAATATGGTTGTACCATATTTATAATAAAAACAAATTATATAAGTGGTACTGGAGTTATTTTCTGGTATGGAAACAACAATTAAAGAGGAAGTGGAAGAAGAAAAGAACGTGAAAGAGGGTGGTGAAATTATTACATCTTCTTCGGGTGTTTCTTTTTTAGATGATCAAAAGAGATCCATAGGCTGGATTTCTGGTCAAAGTATGGACTCTAGTTTGATGTGAGGGACATTGGTATGATCTTTGGGAATTTGATGGCGAATCCAAATGGCTTTGGAGGTGTAATATTGAGAGAAGCTGAAGTGACCTTTTATAAGAGGGGAGAGGGTCGCTTGAGAAAAAGATTAAAATATTAATTTATAATACAATAATATTAGATTTATAATGGATAAAAATAAATTCATTTCTATACTTGGGTGGTTATTGGTTGAAATCCTCTCAACCAACAGGTTTTAGACAATTTTAGGTTACCATTTTATCCTTATCTCTTATATTTAACTCTTAGTTAAATAGTTTAACTTTTACCATGTGTTCTTGTATTCTTACACAATATAGTTAATAAACATACTATAAATATCAAAGAGAACCTAAAAGGGTTTATTAATGACATATATAATATTATTTAATCAATTTATCTGAACCATAGATTTTGAGGAATATTATATCAACCAATAACATACTATTTGTTTTAAAAATTAATTTATCTCAATTTTGACACTATATGGTATTCAGTTTTCATAAAACTCATAACAACCTTATCACTACAAAAAAAATATCTAATCAACCCTAAAATGTCATTTCAACCTATAAAATTAGTGTAATTCATCAGAAGTCTCAATTTCCATTTATTTTGATATTTATAATATAAGTTATTTTAATATTTCATTAATAAGGTAATTATTACATCATCATTGTGTCTTAAATAAATTAATGTATTTAATGTATAAAAAATATAAATAAAACACCATTATGTATTAAATATTTTTATATTTCTAATGAATATTTATAGTCTAATTTATATTTCATGTAACCCTATATTAAAAATGGTTTAGTTATTAGACTTTGAATTTAACACTTTTAACTCTTATTTAAATAAAATAATAATAAATGTCCTAATCTAATCCATGTGGACAAAAGATGGACATGTTTAATTTCTAAGGTTGTTTTTGGTTTAATTACACTTATCTGGTAATATACGGACATGTTTTAGGTTAATTATAATATCATTTTTACCCTTAATTACCCTATTTACTTTTAACCATGGTAAATAAAAGTCAAATGCTACTATTAATCAAAAATTATTTTCATCGTATTGAAACAAATTTTACTTAAGGATGTCAAATATGTCTCTTGGACTTTCGAAATTCAAATAATTGAAGTGGTAAAATTACATTTTATGCAAATTTTCAAATGCTCCAAGAAGGTGGGTAAAACGTTAAAAATTTCAATAAAATTTTATACATATAATATTATAATAAAATGACTCCAATGAATTAAATTGAACTTATAAATGTAGTAAATATCTATTTTGACTTAAAAAAATTAAATAACATAAATAATTATTTAAATAAAAGTTGGTTTTAAATAATAATGTAGTTTTTTTAATATTCATCAAAATTTTGAAGTTTTCAGAAAAATACCAATAATTCATCGAAACTAAATTTTTATGTCCCAATTCTAATGAAAAAGTTTCTTTTTTCAAATTGAATATATATAAAAGAGTCAAATATTCGATTTAAAAAGGTTTCTCAATTAAGAGGTAGTAAAATAGCATTTTCTGAAAAATACTTCCTTTATCGGAAAAAAATGAATTTGTTCTTAATATATGTTTAAGAAACCCATAAAATGAATTTTAAAATTATATATAGTATATAAGATTCAAAATTCAGTTAATACTATTCATAATATCTTTTTGAATAGCTAGTTTGGTAATATGTGATGCACTTAAACTCGATGTTGCATGTAACACAAGCTATTGAATTACTTAACTGAGACAACGTACTATGAAATCTTGGGGTGTTACATTCTCCCATACTTCAATAAATTTCTTAATCGCAATTTGAAATTTTTTTTTTTGAAAATCAAAGGTTAAATATAGAAAAATACCTTTGTGGAAATCCCACATCAAAAATTGGGTTAATAAAATTTAGTCTTAATAAGAATGATAAGGAAATGAAAAAGTCACCACTAAAATATGTTCATTATTAGAAGAACATTGGTTTAAATTAGAGACACAAAATTCGAGGTAAAACATAAATATTTATACAGAGTGATTGAGGTCATCAAACACAAACAAGTGTTCAATCGAGGGCCTCAAAGCCATCGATCTATGATAATTTAAAATATCATCAGTTCAGCCAAATATTAGGCATTAGGAAACACATTTTTGATTTTAAGATCTCTTCCCTATATTTCAAAAAATAATTTCATTTTTCAATAAGAGAAAAAAATATATACTTGACATGTAGAGGTTTATCCTTCAACTAATTCCTACAACAAATTCATCTTTCATAACAAAATATAATATAATTTAAAAATATTCTATTTTTTCTAATCATATGGTGTTCAATAAATAAGTAATTTATAAGTAATTTAGCATAATAATAAACTACATTATAGAGACCCATACGTCATGTAGGCTAGTGGTAGGTGATGCACCCTTATCACCATTCGGTTTCGGGTTCAAGTCTCGCGGCCCTGCCGGATGCAACGGGTTGTCACCCGACCTCAGGGTTGTCCTTTTTATAACAATCCTAAAATAATATTATTAAATTCTCTAACCATAATAATATTATCCACTGTCCACATAATCCATTCTAACCCTTAGACTTATCCATAGTACATCTATCCAAATTCAGAGTCCAAAATTTATATGGAAGGTAAACACAATGAAGATTACTTTAGCCATGTAATAACAAGATAATACCTTCATCATGTATTCTTTTAAAACACAGTAACACCATGAATATCCATAAAACCTTATTGATTATAGTCGTGATCCCGTATTATTTATAGAATAATATATATACTTCTTATATCGAAAAATGTTGTATACTCCAACAAAAAAAGGAATAAACATGAAATTAATTAGTTTCAAAGTAGTCAAGATTATCAAATATAATTTATTCAAATCAATCATATCTTATTCCAAAGTCACTACATGGGTATCAGATCCATATTAACATTTATCAATCCTTTAACCATTTATTTTCCAAAAAAGTTTAACTTGCTACTGATTAAATGTTTTTAGAATAATATAATCTCAATTCCTCAATGAAATAGTAATACAAAACAAACCATATTTCTGTCCATAATTCATAAAACTAGTACATTGTTGATACAACAATCAAATGAAATAATTCTTTAATAATAACATAAGAACACTAGTCATTCATCTTTGTATGTGGTAGTATCATAACTTTATTATTATCTAATATAATCATTTGTGGCATACAATGATGATTTGGAAATTTATTTCAGTAGTCTTTCAACTTCATACCGATGATGCATTGTACTTTTGACAAATTTTTTTTAAACTTGCAATCATGTACTTGGTGTCCTTTTTATCTACACTTATACCAAACTCTCATTCCCTTCTATCATTTACCAAGGATAATTTTTCCACAATTATCACATATGGGAAAATCCATCTTTCCCCTCTTCCCTTTATCCATCATTCTCCATACCATCCTTTTTTCTCTAGCATCCCTTCAAAGACATATGACTCAAATAATTATTTACTTATTTTATTAACAAATGATACTATTTCTTCATAAGATGAGAATACTTGCGAGAATATTTTCCCCCTAAATGTTGGATTAAAACCATGAAAGATGTGATTCTTATTACACTTTGGATCATGTGTATTGCTGGAGTTCTCATTCCATCTAATGGGTTCAATTTCAAAACAATGGCATACACAAGGTTATTATTATGAATCGCAATGCATAACTTCAAATTTCTAAAATAACTAATTTAAATTTAAAATATTATACATATAATCTATATTCATAAAAAAATTATTTCTTTGAGGAAGTATTTACTCCTAAATCCTTCATAATGTCTTGTAATGAAAATATAAATTATCCTAATCATATCCCCCAGGAGTGTCGTAACCAAAAGTGCAGCAAGGCATGTTGTCATGTACTAGGATACCCTAGGTCAAGCCCAAAACTTCTTTTTAGATTTTTCAATCCTAGGTACATCTGTACCAGAGCCTCTTCTACATGCTCGTATCCATATAGGGATGTATTTCTTGGAAAATACACAAAATCTCTACTTTACCAAAATTATAAGAAGTTATTCTATACTAATCCACAAAGTCTATCTTAGGGTAATGTTATCTACTCAGAAATTATCTAAATCTAGTTTCCAAAGTTGGTACTAAACAACCTCGATACCAAATGTGATGCTCTGACCATAGTTACCCAGAGTCGGTGCGTTATTACATAACACTTGCATGATCACAATGGATCAAATCCTGAAATTCCAATAAGGTTCGTAGACTTAGAAGTACTAAACACATTCATAATTTTTAAATTACATTATAAAATGAATGAAAACAAAAACATTTCCTCCATTGACAACATTCATGTCCCTTAGACTATCCCTGCATGTCAGTCATAATATACTTCTTCACATCCTATAAAAAAAATCATAGAAAGTGGTGAGCTCAGATGCTCAGTAAGGGTAACAATATAGACGAAACATTCATTAATAATAAAAAAAATTATGAAAATTTATAAGACTAAAACAAAATCCTTTTAAACGTTAAATTCAGAATAATATTGCCAATATAAATAAAATAATACCATTTACTTATTTACTTGGATATTATATTATTCTCATAATCACATGCAATATCAACAGCCAATTTCATAATGATAGAATGCATAATTTCGGACATCATAGCCACATAGTCAAGGCCTTGTGCCAAGAATACAAATAAGATTTTGTCAAGTCCTTGTGCCAAGACACCAATTTGTCTCATTAGAATTAATGATGCATCGAGAAGCTATAGCAGGCTCCACCCATCATATTCTAAGTCCAATGCATTACTCATATGAAATGTTTGAAACATAACATAAAAATTAGTATTAAAAATAGAATACGAAATTTCATTACTTTATCCATAAACCATGAATGCTATAAAAATAACACATCAATAGTCAATCATCTCACAAAACCTTCAATACAATTTGTATGATTTACATAATTAATCAACCTTGATCAAGAATAATATCCTATAAAGGATGTTGACATAGTTGATAATGATCAGTAAAATGTTTTGAGATAAATATCCATTTTCCATGATTCCTTTTAAATGTCACATAATTTATAAAGAAAGTCATTTAAAATATAGTTTTTAATCAAATTGTCCCATACCATATTGAAGTTTTTATCTTATTTATCATTTTCAAACAATCATGTCTATATAAATAACTCCCTAAAACTATTTAAAAAAATGGATATTATAAGAAAGGATTAGCAGGATAAATCTTTAAAACATTTAAAATTATTTTTTATTAAAAGAGTACCTTAAAATTCATCCCTTTGAAAAATCTTTTATGATACATTTACATGGATAATAAATATGTCCCTGTAGATACTTATGTAAAAACAACATCAGATAATAATGAGATTGTGAAATTAACCCTTACATTGTAGTTTTCCTTGGTCGAGGGTAGGTTAACCTCTTATATAATGGTGACATAATTGTTATAAAATTATAAAAGAACCATATATATAAATATTATATCATATAAGATCTTCTAATATTTCTTGGTTAAAAATATTTTAGTTGTATCATTGTTTTGGGTGTTAACTGATTCCTTTTCATTAATATGCTTAGTTACATAAGAAATGTTTGTTATGGAATGGATGTATTGGATTCATATACCAAATGATATTATGTTTTAAGCATTATTTTTTATCATAAAATTAAAATTATTATTGAACTATAACGTTGGGGAATGAATGTCATAGCATTTGTGGAGATGGTAATCCGTACATACGCACGAGTGACAATATCATTATATTTATGGTGAAGTTGTATGTAATTGGATGGGGTATCAGATATATAGAATAATTAACATGTTATATTTATTATTTACATCAGTTATACTCATTATTATACCCTTCCAAACAATGATGTGTTTGAATAACAAACTACACCCTGATGTGGGGACGGTAAGCCGTACTTACGAATGTATAGTGACTTTTTCATTTTTAGGATGGATAGAATTACAAATATGGTTATAAAATATTTATAATAACATCACAGTATATAGAAGCTACTGGGGTTATTATTTTTGTATGGAAACAACCATGAAATAGAATGTGAAAGATGAAAAAAACTTGAAAGAGGGAGGTGAAATTATTACATCTTCTTCAGGTGTTTCCTTTTGAGTTGGTCAAAAGGGATCCATTGGCTGGCTTTATGATGAATTTAATTACTCTAGGCTGATGTGAGGAAAGTTATGAGGATATTTCTTCAGGTTTTTGCCAAAACAAATGGCCTTGGAGATGTGATTTTGAGATTAGGGGAAGTGCCATTTTATCAGAGCGGTGAGGGTCACTTTAGGAAAAGATTAAAATATTATTTTATTATACAATCATATTCTATTTATAATGGCTCCAAATGAATTAATTTCAATAAATATGTGGTTTTAAATATAAATACTATCATCCTATAGTGTTTATACAAGTTTAGGATACAATTGTAACCTTATCTCTTAGATTTAACTCTTAGTTAAATATTTTATCTTATATTGTGTTTTATTGTATTATTACAGTATATAGTAAATAAACAAACTCTGAACATCCAAGAGAGACTCAAATGGTTCATTAATTAGTTTTATAGTATTATTTAATCCCTTTTTCCTAACCATATATTTTTATGAATATTATATCAACCAATAATATAGTATTTGTTTTAAAAATTAATTTATGTTAATTTTCACTCTATTTGGTATTTGGTTTTCGTAAAAGTCATAAAAACCTTATCACTTTGAAATAAATTTATCTAATCAACCCATACACGTAATATTAACCTAAAAAATAGTGGAATTCATCATAAGTCTTAATTTACATTTATTTGGATATTTATAATATCAATTATTTTAATATTTCATTAATAAGTTAATTACTGCATCATCATTGTGTCATAAATAGATTAAATTATTTAATGTCTAAAAATTATAAATGAAATACCATTGTGTAGGAAATAATTTCTTATTTATAATGAATTATTACAGTAGAATTTATATTGTGTGTAACCTTATATTAAAAATGGTTTAGTTATTAAACATTGAATTTAACACATTTAACTCTTCTTTAAAAAAATTAACAATAAATGTCCTAATCTAATCCAAGTGGACCAAAGAGGATCATATTTTATTCATAAAGATGTTTTTGGTCAAATTAAAATTATCTAACATAATTAGGACATGCGTTAGGTAAGTATAATATTATTTATATCCTTAATTACCCTATTTACTTTTAACCGTGGTAAATAAAAGTCAAAAGTTACTATTCCCCAAAAATTATTTTCATCTTATTGAACAACATTTGACTTACTAATTTCAACCATGTCTCCAGAATTTTTGAAATTTAATTCATATAAGTGGTAAAATTAATACTTAATCAAATTAGCAATTGCTCCTAGAAGGTGGGTAAAAAAACATTAAAAAGGGCATTAAAATTGTATACATCTTATTTTATTATTAAATGACTCCAATGAATAAAATTGAACTTATATACGTATTATATATCTATTTTGACTTAAAATAATTTTATTAAAATAAATAATTATTTAAATAAAAATCCTGTTTTAAAAAATAACACAGTGTTTTCCACTACTCATCAAAAATTGAATGTTTTCAGAAAAATACCCAAAAATCAACGAAACTAAATTTTTATGTCTCGATTTTAAAGAAGAAGTTTATTTGGACAATTTGAATATATAAAAGTGTCAAATATTAGGTCTTAAAGGGGTTCTCCATTAAATGGGAGTAAAATTACATTTTTTTAAAAATACTTCCTTTATCTGAAAATTTGAATTTGTTATTTTATTATACCTAAGAAACCCATGATATGGATATCAAAATTATATAGAGTATATAAGATTCAAAATGCAGTTAATAATATTCATAACCGCTTTTTGAATGGCACGTTTGGTAAATTCTGGTGCACTCAAACGTGGTGTTGTGTGTTGCTCAAGCTATTGAATTGCTTAAATTTGATAACATACTATGAAATCTTGGGGAATTAGACCTAAACACTTTTAGGATAAATTGATAAAACTTTTATATGGTTACTAATATAACAATAAAAAATATCTTAACCATTATACCCATAACTAGTTTTGGATATAATGTGCAATACATTGAGTATAAAAAGGTATAATAATTTATAGAATAGTAATTTTTAATTTTTATAGTAACCAAAACATCCTATATACATTTTAAATATCATTATATCCCAATAAATAATAGGATATTAACTAAATATTTCCATATCACCATAATTAATCCAACTATTTACATTTTCATTACGATAATATCATAAAACATATTTTAGGATATGAAGTGAAATTCACTTTCTTTGTATAACTATACATAGCTCTTTATATTTATTCATCATTGTATATCCAATCAATTTTATGACATTCATTTAAAAAAATGGAATTGTATATTAATATATATTCCTTTAGATAATAGAAATATTCACTTATTTAGACTACTAAATTTCAAAATTTACATTTTCCTTTACTATCACATATCATATCTATTTAGGATATAATGTAAATATTTACTTAAACTAAACATGGTATAATATTTTATTTAATTAATCTTAAACATCTCAAGGTTTTAAAAAACACTCACATTACTATTACAAACTATTTTTCATAATATCATTCTAGGACAACACATAATGCATTTTGTTTTAGGAAATAAAAATTATTTCATTTTTTTGGTAATTTTAAAATGATAAATTACTAATTTCATGTCATATATATATATATGGTATTATAGGTGATTTTATGCTTTCTTTTTCAAAATAATATTTAATAAAATATATCACTAATGGATGGGGTGAACACATTCCCACATATTTTAAAAATATAAGGATAAACACATTTATCCTCAATAAACATATTTTTTCCAACATTCTCCTAAAAATATTTTATACAAACTGATGACTCATAAACCATGTTTATTCAATTAATCATCTCAAAATTTTTCATAATTATAATTTTTTATATAATATTTCTCTTATAACATGAGTGAAAAGATATGAAGAAAAAATATCGTTCAAATATATGTATTTTATCTTGAAAAAATCCTTTACATTCCAATCCTTTATGTAGTAACTATTTATTTCATATATTGACTTGAAATAAAAATTAATTCAATTAATATGTTGCATTTTGAACTTTTATATCATTAAAACACATTTTAAAATATAAATTTAATATCACATAGAATAAAAAATGGAATAATATGTTTTTATAACCCTTATACCTGACTTGGTGATTCCATGGAGTCCCCAAATCCCCGTCAATTATTCTAGATAATACCAACTTATGGAATAATTACTAATTCCTAACAGTATAATGGGTTTCAACTAACCATAGTAGGATTATTGAATAAATATTATTGGACTTAACAACATAATTTCTTCTTATAATTTTAACTTTTTTGAATTTGAATTCTCAAAAATAATCATGAATCTAAAAATCATATGAATATTTCATTTATACTCTATGCTTTGTTAATATTGAGTAAATATTTCATGAATTCATTAAATTTATATAAACATTTCCTCAATGAGAATAGTATTAACACCCTAAATCTAACAATATATTTTAACCCCCATAAATAATGTTATATAATTAAAATAATCATAAACCACATGTGAAAACATACATATCCTTTCATTTAATGATCCATTATTTACAAGATATTTTGAAGAGTTAAATGTTATATTGTACACATCATATGATGAGTTTATCCAAGCTTGAGGAATCCATTTTACTAATGCATAAATTCCATTTCTCAATTACTTTAAAAAATCATGTTTCTATTCATTGAATCATTTAGACCATGTCTATTTTTACCACACCTTTTAAAAAATACATTTGATAAAATCGATCAATCCAAATATTTTAATTTATTTCTATAACTAAAAATTCATTAAGTAAAATTTTAGTCCAAACATTTCATTAATATATAAAATCACATTGAGTGTCATTTGACATATTCATTGATATTATATATAGTATAATAAAATCATTGATGTAACCAATAATATTGAGTATCTGATGGAGGATAAAAATCCATTAGTCATTTGGAATATTATTATGTTCAAACACAACATTTCATTATTCCATAATCATCTTGATTTTATTGTTGAAAAAATGAACACCTGGTTACTCAAGATGGAAATGTTATAACACATAGAATATCTCTCATGCTCAAGAACATTTCTTAAGATACCATTTTTTGGAGTTATTTAATTTATTTTTCTTACTTAAATGAATAATATAACATTTAATTTTGAGGATTATGATGTATTTATCAAAATAATAACATATAATAATATATATATTTATATAATGTTATATATATTTGTATTAAATATTTTTAATGTTGGTTATATAATTAAAATGGTGACCTCATACATTAAATCTATTTTGGGAACCATGATCCATATTTCACACAACATACACCAGTTGTAATCTATGAAATTAATGATTTTAAGGAAGGGAATTATCTAAATCATAATATTTATGGTTAATGGTTAGTTGAGACAACAAATCATTATCCAAATCCATCATATGAATTCACTCAAATATATTTCAATGGTATCCTTATTTTTAGGGCTTCAATACGTATGTAACACAATCTAAACTCCATGAGAGATCCAACAAATGAAAATAAAGGGATACTCGTACTAAGCTAGATAATATAAATCATAAAAATATTGAGTTACTACTAGTATGAATTCCTTACACAAGATAATATAGGGGTACTGCTGTGGAGCTTGACAATACATGATTAAATAATTGAGGTCTTGGAAAGTAACTCTTTAGATGGAATCATGCAGATAGTATTATTTGGGTTTTCTTTTTTATGTCCTGAAAAATTTATTATGAATCATATAGATATTAAATTCCTAACTACTATATCCTATGTAATACTTATCTTCTCATTTCTTATTCCCCATTTTTATATGCATGATTATAATGATTTGTTTTTGGAATCCCTATTCCAATTTCTAAATTAATGTGTGTACAAAACATTAATGTGTAACTCTTTTCACAACCCATGAGTATGTGTTAAAAAACCAAAAATAGAAGTCATGTATATTAATACATATAAAAATTATTTATATTCATATTGTAAATGAACACTTCCTATAAAAGGTTATAAATATATGATATTTATAAACTCAACCTGAGTACTCCCAAATTATTAGATAGCCAACACAATTCATATTTCT
This sequence comes from Viscum album, assembly GCA_963277665.1. Taxonomy (NCBI): domain Eukaryota; kingdom Viridiplantae; phylum Streptophyta; class Magnoliopsida; order Santalales; family Viscaceae; genus Viscum; species Viscum album. The sequence goes on along the minus strand of OY728161.1, from coordinate 50,261,072 downwards.
ATCCATGGGAAGCCTCCAAGAAAGTAGGTGTTCACTCCCAAAGTCCTTCTACCAAGGATGATACAACCAATAGATTATTGGATTAAGGAAAACTCTAACACCTAAAATGAAAAAAATTCAAAAAAAATATTGTCAAAATCATAACATAAAATTAAAAATCGAGTTCATGGTAGATAGAAACTAAATATTATGAAATCAATGCTACCAAGAAATGAATCGCTCTATCCTATAAAAAATTCATTATAAGAATTTTGGAATATAATTATTCATAGTATAAACAAATTATAATTATGAATAAATCTTGGAATACCCTTTAAATAAATGAACAATTGAAATATTTCAACATGAGATATATTTTTTGAATTATTTTTTAATAAATGTGATCTATAAACCTTTATTAAATTAGATTGAATAAAAAAATTTATATTCTTTTCAATTTGAACCATTTAACATTTTATATTAAATTAAATTTATATGATATTTCATGATTTAGAAATATTATATAATTCAATATATATTAGATAAAAATTTTATATGATCAAAATATAAGATATCCTGGAATTTTGAATCATTTTATATATAGTTTTTTCTGATTTATAAATAAAAATTTATTTCTATATCTTAAAAAAGACATTTAATTGGTCAAAAGATATTTAATTAAAAATATATTTATCATGTAACCATATACATTTTATAGTTAATAAATTTATAAATCAGTTTTATAATTTTGTATATATATTTCCAAATACTTTAATATAATTATTTTTGAAAGATTTATAAATAACTTAATTTAATTCTCTCGATTAAGATAAACTATTTATTTATTTTAATAAATTTAATTACTATATACTAACATTTCATATTTCATTTCTAGGATTGAAAAATCATAGTTTAATATTAAAATGTATTTTTCAAAAATTAATAAATGTATTGAATCATCAAAGAAACCCTGATCCATTGATAGCACTGATGAGTTTTTAATGATAACCACATGGACATGTGCAATAGAATACATCCCAAACAATGGAATATATATCTTTGAGAATAAACACATAAATAAACAGTATAAATAGTTTCCCTAGAAACCTCCAATGGTAGAAGTATTCTTCTTCATTCTCAATGAAGTAGAATGGTATATGAAAATCATGATGATGTAAAAAATACCTCTACAATCAAGGGGGTATACCAAATAATGAATCCACGGTCGTATCTCAAGGACACTTGAAAGCTAAAGGGGTGTAAATGCCTTTGATTCAAATGATGAAAAATAGTGTGGGAGGAATATATAAGTGAGTGGATTTCTCAAAATTGACTGCTTTCAACATGATGGATCAATTTCATTTATATTTCCATCCATGATGTGTTTTCAGTTAATGAAATTGTTTTAGCCTTATTAAATTAATCCATATAAATTTATTCCTATAATACATTGAATCCTATTCAATGTAGAATTGGGTTAAATAATCAATTCATAACACATTGTAACTAATAATAAAACCATTAAATTTGAATTAATATATATCAAATATATCTATTTATTATCACATGATATTAATAAATTCATTATTATACAGAAATTAAAATTATATAAAAAAAATAAAAAAAAATATATAATATTGTTATATATATATATGGTCACATTTAACATATATGTGATCACATGTTGGATGTGGTTTCATCGATGCACATTAAATGAAATCACTAACCACCCGCTACCCACACTCCACACCCATAGATCAATGTCAAATTCTTAATAGACAAAAGCCTTAACCACATAGAGAATGGTACTTGACATCTGTTCAATGTCACTACAAAAAGGTTTCATGCCTCCATATATCTATAAGTTAGCCTCATACATTTATCAAGTCATTAGTTTCCCAACAACTACCATTAATGAAAATAATAAATCACCACATGTGGAATGGATCAAGAAAATTGATTGTAACTTAGGATTTATTAGAATTTAATCCCCCAAACCTATTGGATTGAGACTATACCCATACCTCTAGAATGTAATTTACATCAAAAAAATATATTATTTATATTTTAAAATTTTCCTTTTCCACTCAAAATTCTGTTTTCTATGCCTTTTTTATTATCCTACATAAATTTAAAATAAAACAAAATAATGACATTTTAAATAAAAAATTTACATATAAAATAAGTGAAATTAACAAAATTTTAGAAGAATTAAGAATAACATTTTATTATTTAAAAATAATAAAATATATATATAAATTAATAAAATATTATGTCTAATATAAAATTGTTTTTTAGACCTCAAACAAAAAATATCAAGTTTGATAAAATATAAATTTTACATAATAGTTGTTTGAATAATATATTAGAAAATTTAAAATTCTTAATATTTACATTGTATGGAGGTTAAGAATGAATCTATAAAAAACATTTTTAAATGAAAAAAACATAAATTTCAATAATAATAATAATAATAATAATAATATTAATATAATAAATACATTTTTCAGAGTAATTATGAGAGATAACTAAATAAAACAACATCAAATAAAAAATTATAAACACTATTGTAATAGACCATAACATGTACTCCTCGATATGTTGTTAAAAACATAATCGTTACATTTTCAGCTTGATACTGATAAACATGACCCAATTTTTGAATCTAGATCATATAACATAAAAATGAAATATTGAATCACTTATACTCAATTGCCATTTTTTTATAGTTTTAGAGGATTATCGAGTCATTATACATATTACTATTTATAAAAATAATATGAATATTCATATAGATTACCTTGAGAAAGACTCCAAATCGAGACCATTCAAAATAGATCATAAACAAATCACTAAAACCAAGAAAATAATTTTCAAACATAGGATAAAAAAATAGTCAAGTATGGTGTTTCAAACCAAGAGGGGAAATCATATATATTTTAATGTTCATATTTATATTTTTTATCAAAAGAAAACATTTTATAAAATTTGAAATTTCCCTTAAATAACGATTTTGGGTTTTTTTAATCCATAGTAAGATATTAATATTAAAAATATGGTTAAAAATATTATATTTTGAAAAAAAAAATTACTTCTAAAAATTATATCCATCGAAATAAATTTAGATTTCTCATTTGAAAACATCAAAGAATTAATTTTAAAAATACCATCTCATAACATAATTTAATGATACCTGATAGACAATATGGAAACCCTATCGAGAAAAAGAATATTTTAGGTCCAAACATCACTTTGATGATAAACACTCCTTGATATTATGAGTTCACTCCTCATACATCATCACTATAACAAATATTTATGGGATAAAGTTTTAAATAATTTTTTTAAATATTAAATTTTTAATTATAAATCACTTAAAATACTTAATAGATAAATAATTTATTTTAAATTAAATAATTAATATATTTAATATAAAACAGTGTTCTTTAATGTTAAATTTTTACATTTATTAGTATTAGATGTAATTTAAAATTCATTGGAAACACTTATAAAAAATTCATTTAAATAAAATATATGAAAATTATTTAAATAAAATATATGTAATGTGATCAAGTATTACTGATAATTTTCATACCATTCATGCAATCATGATTAAAATTCATTAAATTAATAGATAATTTCATATATAAAATACTATTTTTAACACTTGAAATACGTCCATGAAATTTGAGAAAATAATTCCCATATAAATATTTGAAAATTGAAACATGTGAAATTTTTGAAGTAAATATCTTAAAAAATAATAATTTAGAAGAAATAATTATAATAAAATAATACAAATAAAAATATTATTTTAAGACTATTTTGAAAAAATATAAATTTAAGAAAAAAATTCCTTTGAAATAGCTTTTTTGTTATGAAATATTGAAATATAAGTGTAAAATCATGCACACTTACCAAAATCCTTGAAACAAATTTACACATGCTATATATAACTTATTTTCTCAAATGTAGACTCTGAATAGCTGGAACATTTCCTTTCTTACTTTTTATATCATACTTGAAATTGTGAGGATATAACTTGTGATCTACGAGAAACATAGAGGGTATGTAGCTCGAATAAAATTTTGCATTTAAATTACTGGACATAGTTGCATATTGACATTTAAATATTAGTATAGGAAAAAATATTTCATCATCAGCACAATTCTTTATATTTTAAAAAATCTACTTTGTGGTGATGTTTACTGAAAATATAAATCCCAATATTAAGATATGATTTCGATCATCTTTTTTTCTAAAATATTCTATAAACTCAAAACATGAATACTATATGGTGGTCGGATAAAATAGCATGTCATAAACAATTACCAAGTCATTCATAGAGATAATTTATTATAAATGATGTTGTTCACATTCTTATCACATTCAACTAATCATGATATTCTATGTTAATAAAAAATTTCATATTAACCGATACGATATAGAAGTATTAAGTATATATTTTTCGATTTTATATAATGGTTTCACATGAGAAAAAGTAACATTTTGCAACATGATTAAATCTGAGAGCATGTTTTTACCATTAAATGTGAGGGAATTTTCCTTTATATGATATTTTGAACTCATCGGTTACCCGTATAGAGGTATTGAAAAACCCAAGCTACCATTACATGAGTTGGGTTATGCAACCCATTAAAAACCCATTTTTAAGAACATGGGTTTTGAGCATGTAAGACTTTGAAATTTTTCTTGATATTGTTCCAGAGCATGGCGTTTAGACATCATGTGATTTCGAGCCCCAGTGTGGATGGAATTGACTTTTATGTTCATTCACACTAGACCCACCAAATAAACAGAATAACTCCTAAATGTTCACTCGGATGGGAAAACTGAGGGCCCTGTTGAGTCTGGAGCATGTCGTTTACCCTAGGAGGGGTGTAACTTTCACGGGCACGACCCTTCTGTGGAAAACACCACCAGGGGTGTTTTCTTAATTTAGAGACCTCATACGTTAACATTATAACATATAAGAAGAGGTTCAGATTAAAATTTTGAGACTGCAGTTACGCTCAGAATGTGGATCTTACCTTAGGGGTGGCTTAACCCCTACCCCACTAAAAGTTCGAGTACGGGCCTACTGGTGGGTGTTTAAGTGTATTTCCCTACTTAAAACACATCCACCACCTCTCCCTTCTCCCCCTTGGAATTATCTAGTGAAATATCTCCCATAAAAGGAGAAGCCTTCTTCATGTTCCTCCCTGGAAAGGTGGTGGCAGCTCCAGTGGGTCGTTCGTGATGTGATGGGATACGCCCTGCGAGGTAGGTTCGTGTGTTTTGTTTTTAAATTCCACATCTACTTTGAACTCAAATAATACCGTCCATATGAAGCTTAATTTTTGAGCGATGGCCATATTTGAGTAGTGCTCGATACTAGATTTCCAATGAGTCTTTCAGATTGAATTTTGGAGTCACGGGTTGTCTGGGGTGACCTCGGGATGTTTTCCAGCCAAAACCCCCATTTTGGGAAGTTCAAGGCCGGTCTGGCAGCTCCGCGTGGCAGTCTGGAGAGGGACCGCAGCGGTGCGACTCTCCAGTAGTGGCGCAAGCATTAACATGCAGAAGTGCAGGCTTCATCGGGTGGCGGCGTGGCCCTTTAGTGGTTGGCGCAGGCGAGAGGGATGGCGACCTGGCGGTCCGGGCCGTAGGAGCGCACGCTGCCCGGCTTCTCCGATCAGCAGGTGACACTGTGGACGTCGCAACCCTGGGAGCCAACCGAGACCTGCAATGTGCGGGTCCTGGGGAAAAAGAGCTGAAATGGCTCATGCCAGTCTGGGTAAAGCCACACGGCACTCACGGTGAACCGCGGGTCGCGGTGGACCAGGCGGTCGAGCCACGGACCTCTGGTCTGAAGGGGGTGGACCCACTGAACAGGTCCGGCCCACCCCGTCTCCATCCATTTGCATTAAAACACCGCTAAATTGAAAACCGGGTGTCGGTTTTGCGCGCCATCTATGGCGACGTGATGCTCGTCTCGGGACATAGATTTTGAGATGGTCTCAGGGATTTTTAATTCTCGAGATGGGGGGGGGGGTAGTGGCGTGACACACCCATTAAGTATTTTTTATTGCCACGCCAATATTCTTCGTTCAAATGGCTCTAGCACATCCGGTGTCCTCTATAGGCGTTGTTAGTGGTGTTGTGACCCTGGCATCGAGACAAAGTAGTCAGGGGTGGTTTCAGGCTATGAAGTTGGAGTTGAGGCGTGGGCTCTGTGGGCTGTCTTTTAAGTTGTGTGTAGTGTTTTGTGACTTTTTTATCAGACGTCCATTCGAGGCGAATGAATAATTAATTTGGCATGTTTTTCCAAGATCATCGTGATGACGGAGTTCTCCAACCATTTTTGAGACCGAGGTGTGGGCCCTACGAGATTTCATCTGGGAACAAAGCGGGGTTGAATAACGTTTTCATCGGGAGTCCGTTTCAAGTGAGTTAATAGTCTACCTTGGGTGTTTTTCCACGAGGATTGCAATGGTGTAATATGATTAGGCATGCGGAGCCCCTTTTGAGATATCATTAAATGTGGAAACATGAAAGAGTTGTAGTCATAGGTTCCTTTGATGGCCTCCAAACTAATGCACATTAGCGATGTTAGTGACACCTAGAGATGGTATGGGTAGTGCGGAGTTATCAGTCCAGTTCCAGGTTTACCCTCCAGTGGGGCTGGGTAGTGGGTTACCCATCGGTAAATTAGGGTTTACCCTCTAGTGAGGCTGGACAGTGGGTTACCCATTGACCATAGGGTTTACCCTCCAGCGGGGCAGGGCAGTGGGTTTCCCATTGACTTTAGGGTTTACCCTCCGGCGGGTCCGGGCAATGGGTTACTCGATGACCTCTTAGGGTTTACCCTTCAGCTGTGCTGGGCAGTGGGTTACCCAATGATTTCTTTCAGACTCATCCTTTTCTTTGAGGCTAGTCAGTGACTTTCTTCGTGATTACCAGAGCAGGACTCTTGGTTGTACGGTTTAGCGATGGGACAGCTTTGATGTGTGGGACTGTTGGGGCATTAGTGATGGATATACTTAGAACTATTGGCGACTTCTCCTGGCCTGACCATGGAGATGGAGATCCTCTTACACACTCGTTTGGGTTTCTTGTTGATCACATATATATATATACCCTACTTTTTTTCCACTCCATGGGTTCAATTACTCTCTTTATAGGAGGGGTGAAGACATGCGGGGTATGCCATGTGCTTTTTGGGTCTATCTCCTATTGGTTGGAAGACTCTACATTCTTTATTTTGTTGGGTTGAGCTGCACTCTATTTGTTGTACACTTTCACTATTCTTTATTCTATCTACTGCTCATCGTTTTAGTACCTCTTTTGTTTCTCCCTCGAGGTTTCGAGGCATCCTACTGATTATATTTATACTCACCCCTATTTGGGCTTTTATCACACTTGTTGTGCCCTTGTATAAGACTGACAGGTTGATCAAGACAATGGAAGAGCATAGAGGACACAGGAGCTTGGGCTGCGTTCAGTGGTCATACTTGGACTTTCAGGTGGGAGACTCACCAGTTGTTTAATTTTGTTTACCTATTGCCAGGATGTGGCACCTTTCGAGTTGGGCATGTGTTTTTTCCTTTTTCTGTTCAGTTATCATGTGATAACTTTTCATCACTTTACTTGTTTTATTTATAAGTTGATGCATCACTGTGGTTGGGTTATAGTTCATCATACTTTGGTTTCCTTGTTACTATGCACTTCTTCATTGAGTGGGCCATGTGTGTGTGTGTACATGTAATTAGGCAATAGCCTCCCTGATATTGTTACGCCTTCGACGGTTGTCGCAAGCCCCTGGCCTATGGAGGCAGGCTTGGGGTAGTTGAGGCTTTAGACCAGTTGGGTCAGGTCATGGCAAAGTGGTATCAGAGCTGGTTCATACTTTGGGGTGTTGTTCGCACGTCCCTAAAAAATAATTGGATGGGATTTAGGGAAATAGTATCAATTTCTCTCATGAGAGGCTCTCAGTCTAGGGAGTTCAGTGATGGTACGGGCGGCTGACGCATTAACCCGGACCCTGATAACCTGCTTGTTGACTCGGCACACTGAGACACTTGTTGCAGAGAATTTGGAACATGCATCCGGTAGGATTGAGTCTTTGACTGTCATTTTTTAGTCATCTCCCCTTTGTTATTACTGATATATATATATATATATATTCTAATCGGATCGCGGTAATCCTGGATAATTTTCAGGATTCCCCCACGACAGCAGCCATCCCGGTTACCCAATCCATTTCGGGACGATGACCTAGTGAGCAACGAGGCGTCAATTCAGGGACCCTCACGCGATCCCCTCCCACCCATTGGTTTAGCTGTATCCCCTAAATATGAAGAGTGGCAGTTAGTTCTGGCAGAACATGCCGAGGTTGAGTGCAGGCAGAGTGCGCTCGAAGACTTCCAGCGTCTGCGGCCGCAGAAGTTCCATAGGGACCTAGATCCCCAAGCATCGAAATACTGGCTAGAGTTTGTGTACCATCTTTTTAGGTAGTTATGGACACCAACAGACTATATGGTATCCCTAGATGCTAGGCTTTTCCTCGGGATGGCCGGGCGTTTGTGGGGGTTGGTTACGCAGACCCACGACGAGTTGTCTCTCAAATGAGATAGCTTCCAGCAGCTCTTCCGAGAGAAGTAATAACCCTATTTTTTATTCTCTTTTCGGATTCATGATCTTCTGGAGCTGAAGTAGGGGGGATGATCATGGCATAGTAATAGGCCCGATTTACCGATCTGACAATCTAGATGCAGGAAATGGTCCCCGATTGTTACTTTCGTGCGAGGAAGTTTGAGCAGGGTCTTCATAGGGAGATATGTGCTACTGTATTTCCCATATGCATCCCAAAATGTGTTGGGGTGCTAGATCTGGAACTCGTGATAGAGAGATTCTTGGCCGAGGGACGCCAGTTGACAGGGCCTAGTAGTGGCTGCTTCAGAGCAGAGTCTTCCATAGCAGGCATGCGACAGATAGTTGAGCCTCAGTTGAGGACACCCTTCTGTGAGCAGACTCAGGGGAAGGGTCATACACCACAATGGTTCCATAGAGGACCAAGGTAGTCATGAGAGATCTGGTGATATTCTTATGACATACTGGGTCACCTAGCATAAGACTGCCTGACCAGGCGTACCGAGCACCCGTGGTAGGCAGTGGGCGCACTGTAGTGGAAGAGTTAGCACCATGACCCGGGATCTCCCAGATGAGGATAGGGTGGTCCTCAAGGAGGTGGGGCAGGTAGAGAGGTAGTACTTTGAGGTGGGGGTGGTGTTTTGAGGTCCTTCCAATTCCACCACCGTGTGGCCCACGCCAGGCTCAAGGAGCTGGCGGTAGGGGTCAGGGACAACTTCAGGCTATGGGTGTTCGTGACCGCCCATCACATGAGATGGTATGAGGTATGCTTTGTAATTTCTATAACATTTCTTTGGTACTAGTATACACAGGTTCCAGCCACTCTTTTATATCACTTCATTTGGTACGAGAGTTGGAGCTCCCAGTAGAGGCGCTGACACCCGTGCATAGCCTCGAGGTTCTAACGGGATGTGCATCGTTAGTGACCTTTGTCTACAGACAGTGTGAACTATCGTTTGGAGGAGAGAGTTTCACGTGGGACCTTAATTTCATCGTGATGGAACCTTATGAAGTCATCTTGGGCATGGATTGGCTTTCCATGGTCTACGCCCATATTGACTGATGGCGTAGACTAGTCAGATGCGTCCATTCTGATGGGACAAGGTTCACCATCCTTGGTGAATAAGTCCTCGTGGCAGAGTATACTTGTACTATGAGCAGGAGACCATGACATTTTTCTCACCAGCTTGCTAGCAAGGCTCTCGGAGTAGCAGACACTACAGGCACTTGGATCCCTACCGCAGTAGAGGACTACATGGACGTCTTTCCCAAGGATGTCCCGACACTACCTCTGAGGCAAGAGATAGAGTTTTTCGTCGAATTGCAACTGGGGACTACCTTGAAATAATGTGAAGCATATCGAATGGCACCCGCAGAGCATAGGGAGCTACAACTTCAGTTGGAAGACCTTCCTGAGAATGGATTTATTAGGCCCAGTGTGTCCCCCAAGGCAGCTCCGGTTTTGTTTGTGAAAAAGGCATATGGGAGTCTGCGACTTTGTGAGGATTATCTTCACCTAAATTTGCCGCGATAAATAACAAGTACCCTTTGTCTAGGATTGATGACCTCTTCAGCCAGTTGAGAGGTGCTAAGTGGTTCTCCAAGATTTATCTTCGATCCGGCTAGCACAAGTTGCGGGTTTGTGAGGCTGACATCCATAATTTGGATTTCCATTGTCATTATGGGAATTACGAGTTTCCATTGATTCCATTTGGTGTGATGAATAACCCCACTGTATAGGAATTTCTCAATTTGTCAGCTCTGGATTCATGAGGTTCACTTTTTGGGGCATGTCATTTTGGAACATGGTTTGGCTGTAGATCCCGCAATGATAGAGGCGATGCTTTCTTGGAAACCACCTAAGAATTCGTCAGAGGTGCGGAGCTTACTTGGTTTGGAAGGGTACTATAAGAGGTTCATGGAGGTTTTCTATAGGATTGTTGCCCCATTGACCGTATTGAAGCGGAAGGTACATCCGTTCACCTAGACTAATCAGTGTCAGAAGGCGTTCGAGGTGTTGAGGCAAAGGCTGACTAGTCCTCTAGCGTTGAGGCTGCCATATGAGGGCGTTGAGTTCGTGGCGTACTTCAAAGCTTCCGGAGCTGGGATCCAGTGAGTGATGATGCAGCATCAGGCAGTGATCGCATATGGGTCGAGGAAATTGAGGACCCATGAGAAAAATTATAGGACTCGTGATTTGGATTTGGTAGTAGTGGTCTTCACCTTGAGGTTATGCAGACACTACCGTCAGGGTGAGCAATTTGTGGTCTACTCAGACCAACAGAGCCTCCAATACGTCTTCAATGAGAGGGATCTAAATTTGAGGTAGAGGCGCTTGCTGGAGTTTCTGTTGGACTATGATTTCGAGATACTCTAGACTCCAGGGAAGAGAAACTTAGTAGCAGATTCCCTTAGCAGGAAGTCACAGGCTTGACTAGTGTGGGAAGATTCAAAGTAGTTGTCTCCCCTACAGATGAACTTGGTGGAGCAGGAGGGTACAGTTTGTCTGTATTAAATGGTGTTGAATCCTTTTCTCCTTGATCATGTGAGAGAGTCGCAGCTGGGGGATGTCGACAGCGAGGTAATGAATGATTAGATATCCATGTGTGATGCACCTGATGGGTATTCTAAAGGAGGGAATCATGAGATCATGTTCCATGGGCGAGATGTAGTACCAGTAGAGATGTGGGAGGAGGTGATGATGGAATTCCACACTTCTCTCTTGGTCGTACATCCTTGTGTGGGGGAGATGTACAGAGACCTTCAGCGGAAGTTCTGGTTGTCAGGCATGAAGTGGAGCATAGATGAGTTTGTTTCTCGGTGTCATACATGTCAGCAGGTGAAGTCTTAACATTAGGTTTTGGTAGGGTTGTTGCAGCCCCTTGATATCCTGAAGTGAAAGTGGGATGGTATATCTATGGACTTCACCACAGGGCTTCCACACACAGCGAAGGTCCATGATTCCATTTGGGTGATAGTAGACCAACTCACGAAGTCGGCGCACTTCCTTTCCATTAGGGATCAGAGTTCGGTGGAGAGTCTAGGGAAGATGTATGTTCAGGAGATTGTCTGCCTTCATAAATTACCCTCAACGATCATATCTGAAAATGATGTGCAATTTATTTCGCAATTGTGGCGAGGCCTGCTGGAGGCAATCAGGACTTAATTGTAGATGAGTACATCATTTCACCCCCATACGGATGGGCAGACCAAGCACACTATCCAGATGTTGGAGGATATGCTCAGGGCATGTGTGTTGGACTTTGGCCTAATATGTGAGGATCAACTACCATTGGTGGAGTTTCCATACAACAATAGTTACCACTCTAATATGGGAATGAAACCTTTTGAGGCCCTCTATCAAAGACTGTCTAGGTCACCGTTGTGATGGATAGAGGATGGGGAGACCACTCTCGTGGGCCTAGAGTAGGTGCGGGCCACAACGGAGAAGGTGATTGTCATTCGTGAGAAGATGAGGACGGCTCAGAGCAGAAAAAGTCCTATGTAGACCGTTTTCACACACCATTGGAGTTCGAGTAGGGTGACCATGTCTTTTTTAGAGTCTTCCTGCTGTATGAAACACGATGTTTAGTCCAGGGAGGAAAGCTATCTCGGAGGTTCATTAGCCCCTTTGAGATCATGCGCAGGGTTGGTGAGGTTGCCTATCGTATTGATCTACCAACACAGCTGGAGAGGGTGCACGACGTCTTCCACATGTCGTAGCTAAGGAAATAGGTGCACGACCCCACACATGTCATTGACTGGGGAGAGATAGAAATTGATGATGGAGCCACCTTTATGGAGCACCCAGTGGAGATTGAGGACTAGTAGGAGCGGACCATGCGTGGATGGACCATTCCTTTGGTTTGAGTGTTGTGGCAGCACAGGAGGGTATAGGAGAAAACCCTGGAACGGGAGAGCCAGATTCGGGCTCAGTATCCCGAGTTGTTTTTGTATCTTTTTTAGGGAAGAAATACGTAAAGTAGGGAATGATGTATGAACCCTGGTTTTGAGCATTTTAAGGATTTGAAATTTTTCTTGATTTCATTCTAGAGCAGGGAGTTCAGATGATGTGTGATTCCGAGCTTCGGGGTGGCCGAAATTATATTTTAAGTGTGTGCACACTAGACCCACCAAATAAACATAATAAATCCTAAACGGCCACTCGTATAGGAAAACTGAGTGCACCGTTTAGTCCAGAGCATTCTCTTTACCATAGAAGGGTTGTAACTTTCGCAGGCGCGACCCTTCTGTGGAAAACGCCAGCACTGGCATTTTTGTAATTTAGGGGCCTTGGGCATGAATTTTATAACTTATAAACGGAGGCTTAGATGAAAATTCTAATACTTCCATTGCGCTTAGAACATGGATTTTACCCTACGGGAGGCTTAACCCCGACCCCGCCAAAAGTTCAGGTACGAGCCAACTTGTGGGAGTTTTAAGTGTGTTTACCTACTTAAACACATCCACCCCTGTCCCTTCTTCCCCATGGAAATATCTAGAAAAATCACTCACAACAAGGGAGAAACCTTCTTCATGTTCTTCCCCCGAAAGGCAGTGGTGGCTCCAGCAGGTTGTTCGTCAAGCGACGGGCAAATCCCTACGTGGTAGGTTTGTGTGTTTCATTTTTAAATTCAGCATCTACTTTGAACTCATATTACAATGTTGATATGATATTTAATTTTAAATCGAAGGCCATATTTGATTAGGGGTTGATCTAATATTTCCAAGGAGTCTTTAGGATTGAATTTTCGAGTCCCTGGGTGTTTGGGTTTACCCCAGGAATTTTTTCGGCCAAAACCCCCATTTCTGGCGGTTCCAGGCCGGTCTTGTGGCTCAATGCGGCAGTCCGGCGGGCGTCAATGGCGGCGCGGCTCCCCGGTGGCGGCTCGGGCTTCACCTGATGGCGACACAGGCTTCCCCGGGTGGAATTGTGGCCCTTCAGTGGTCAGCATGGGTGAGAGGGATGGATGCCCAATGGCCTGGGTCACGGGAGCGCGCGCCAGCAGGTATCGCCGGTCAGCCTGTGGCGCGCAAGACTGAGGGCGTCACGACCTTGGGAGCCGGCTGAGACCCGCAAAGTCTGACTCTCGTGGAAAAGGTGTCGGAACAGCTCATTCCGTTCTGGGTAATGTCGTGAGGCCCACATGGTTATCCGTAGGCTGCGGTGGACCAGGCGGTCTGAGCGGCCGAGCCACGGACCGCTGGTCTGAAGGGGGTGGACCGGCCAAACCGGTTGGCCCACCCGTCTCCATCGGTTGGTGTTAAAACGCCTCTAAATTGCAAACCAAGTTTCAGATTCATGCGCCATCTATTCCGACGCAATCCTCGGCTCAATACCAAGATTTTTTGATGGTCTTAGTGATTTTTATTTCCTGATATGGGGGGGGGGCTCGGTGGCACGACACACCCATTAAGTATTGTTTAGCGCCTCGCCGGGATTCTTCTTTTGTATGGAGTGAGCACATCCAGAGTCCGTTTTAGGCACCGTCAGTGATGTTTTTCCCCTGGCATCGATACGAAGTAGTCCAGGGTGGTTTCATACACTAAAGCATGAGTTGAGGCATGGGCCCCATGGGCCGTCTTTTAAGATGTGTGTAGCGTTTTGCGACTTTTTCATCAGACGTCCGTTCGGGGTGAATGAATAGTCGATTTGCCTTGTTTTTTCGAGAGAATCATGATGGTGTAGTTCACCCGACCTTTTTTGGGACCGAGGTGTGGGCCCAACGAGACGTCGTATGGGGAAAAAGCGGGGGTGAATAACTTTTTCTTTGGGAGTCCGTTTCAAGCATGTAAATAGTCTACCTCGTGAGTTTTTCCGTGGGGATTGCAATGGTGTAATCTATTTTGGCATGTGGAGAAACGTTTGAGATCTCATTAAATGTGGAAACATGAAATGGCGTTGGTTAGAGGTTCCTTTTATGAACTCCGAAACAATGCACGATAGCAATGTTAGTGACAATCATAGATGGTACGGGTAGTGAAGAGTTATCAGACGAGTTTTGGGTTTACCTTACAGCTGGGCTGGGAAGTGGGTTACCCACTGGCGTATTAGGGTTTACCCTCCAACGAGGCTGGGCGGTGGGTTACCCGTTGACCTTAGGGTTTACCCTCCAGTGGGGCTGGGATGTGGGCTTCCTGTTGACTTTAGGGTTTACCCTCTAGTGGGGCTGGGCAGTGGGTTACCAGACGACCTCTTAGGGTTTACCCTCCAGCTGGGTTCTGCAGTGGGTTACCCTGCGACTTCTTTCAAACTTATCCCTTTTTATGACACTAGTCATTGACTATAATCTATGATTACCAGAGCGAGACTCTTTGTTGTAAGGTTTAGCGATGAGACAACTTTGAAGTGTGGGACTGTTGGGTCATCAATGATGGATATCCTTAGAACTGTTGGTGACTTTTCATAGGCTGAGCATGAAGATGGAGATCACCTTACACACTCATTCAGGTTTTTTGTTGAGCATATATATATACACCCTAATTTTTTTCCCACTCCTTGGGTTCAGTTACTCTCCTTCTAGGAAGGTCGAAGACACGCAGGGTATACCACATGCCTTCTATGTCTATCTCCCCTTGGTTGGATGAGTCTACTTCCTTTATTTTATTGGGTGGAGCTGCACACTATTTACTATACTCTTTCACTGTTCTTTGTTCTGTCTACTTCTTACCATTTTAGTACCTCCATTGTTGCTCCCTCAAGCTTTTGGGGAATCCTACTGAGTATATTTATACTCACCCCTGCTTGGGATTTTCCCGCACTTGGTGTGCCCTTGCAGACGAAGGGCAAGTCGATCGAGACAACATAAGAGCATTGAGGACATAAGATCTTGGGATGAGTTCAGTGGTTGTAGTAAGACTTTCAGGTGGGTGGCTCACCAGGTGTTTAATGTGTTTTACGCGTTGTCAGGATGTGGCACCTTTTGGGTTGGGCACATGTTTTTCCCTTTTTATGTTCAGTTATCTTGTCTGTACTTTTCTGCACTTTACTTGTTCTATTTAGAATTTGATGCATGACTGTGGTTGAGGTATAGTTGTTTTTCATTTGGATTCCTTGTTACTCAACACTTCTACATTGAGTGGGTTGTGTGTGTGTGGGTACACATTCTTAGGTAAAGGCCTCCCCAAGATTTTTATGCCTTTTGTGCATATCACCATCCCCTAGAATATAGAGGTGGGCTTGGGGTAGTTGCGGCTCAAGACCAGTAGGTTTGGGTCATGACACCTTTAAACTAAAAAATATAAGAAATTAGTTGTAGATTTTTACTATTGGAGGTTGTTTAATCTTTAGCTAATAATAATGGTATTTTTCACTTAAACAATATTGTATTTCACGGTCGATAGTCATTTATCCGCAGTTTTTCTATGCCAGTATCTATATGTGTTTATTTATTTTGTGAATTTATAAAAGGTTTTACATTCATTTAGTGGAATAATTATTAAAAAAAATAACCCAAAAATAATAAAATAATGCTAACCATGAGTAGTTTATATATTATCAGTTAATTTTAGTGGTGATTAAAATACACCACTACTAAAATATGTTTTAGTTATTCCTTTATCATCCATTTAGACGTACCACCTTGAAAATTTTCATTTAAATGTAAATGTTTTATAAAATAATTATTAAAAATATACATATAAAATATATAATCATTAATAAAATAAAACATAAATGCATAATAAAAAATATTGTATATTTATTGATAAAATTTAAACATACCATGGAAAATATGGCCATCACAACATAAACTCAGTAAATAGATTTACTCGGTCAACCCATACCTCATTCAATAACATATACCTAAAAAATATGTTAAAAAATCTCATGCCCAGTATACAACCACCCCATTAACTCCACTACACACATCTGCCTCCACATCATCTCGTCCACCAGAATAGAAATGAAGTCTAAATTAAAACTAAACATAATAAATCAGGATTATTGTATATTTATTGATAAAATTTAAACATACCATGGAAAATATGGCCATCACAACATCCTTTTGATGAGTGAAATTGATGAGAATAGTCAACCATATTTTTACTTCTGGCATCTATCGCCTCCAATAAAAATCAGAATATTTAAAAAAAATGTGAAATTGAAAAGACACAGATTATATTTATAATTTGGAAAATAATTAATTTTATTAATAAAATATAATTAAATTTAACATGAAACAAACAGTATATCATGAAAAATACTTTGAAAATATATAATTACTTAATTAACACATAATTCAACACTTTAAACATAAAAGTTAAATGTTTATAACATTCTAATTAATTTTTAAATCGATGTGTGGTGTCTCAAAAATTTAATTAATTAAAAAATTCAAAATAATTTGATATGAAAATGGGTAATATATTTCAAAAATAGCCAAATTTTTGTTTTCCCAGGTTTTCACATCAACCTGAGGTCATTTTCGTTGGTTTATAATGTTACATTCACATTTTAGTGTTTTAAAACACTAAAAAATGTTTATGGGAATCCTAACGAAATCATAAATCCGAATGACATTCCATCACTTAATAAATTTCAAAATTAAATATATGTTCTTGATCCTGTGGTTTCATTTAAATTTGAGGTTTTTTTCTTTGTTTTGACCACCAACACACATTTTTAAGGTTTTCATTCCCTTACAAAAAATGTTCATATAGTCATTTCATCTACACCACACATTATATTGATATGCTTTTTCAATTAAATTTAACTAAATAACTCAACTATGGTTTTACCATGTTTTCATATCCATATGTGGTCATTCTCTAGTAGGTTTATTGTTATATCCATGTTTTACTCTTCAAAAACACTTTAATCACCTTTATAGAATTCCCAAGAAACTCTTAAGTTTGAATGATGTTCCACTAGTTGTTACATTTAAAAAATATTTATTTGGTTATTTTGTACTAATTTTAATTCAATGTGAAAACATATATTTGGGTTTTACCCCACTGGGGAAAAAAATTAAAGGCATTGGTACCCTTAAAAATATTTATCGATCCAGTGTGACAACACCACATGTCAAATTCACATCATACCTACATGTTTTCATTGAAAATAATTAAATGGTGGTTTTCCCATGATTTCACACCAATATGTGTTTTTTCTATGTTTTCTATCGATATATGAACATTTTATAGTTTTAAAACACTAAGGATGCATTTATTGTCATATTGGGAGAACTCTAACTCAGAATGACATGACATAAATTATCACATTTTAAAAATCAATCTATAGTAATTTTCCCAAAATTTTATGGAAATCTGACAATATTTCCCTTATTTTGACACCCGAACCCTCATTTTTAAATGCATCATTTCCTTTAAAAACTATTTTCCATGTCATCTGTGAAAAGATGAAGGGTATATTGATTTGTTTTCTATATTTATAATTAAAACACTATCCAATTTTGTTTTACCATGATTTCACATTAATTTGTGGTAAATTTCTACTCTTTTTTCCTTTACACACACATTTTAGTGTTATAAGACACTAAATTTACATTTATGGTCATCCAAGGTAAATAATAACTCATTATAATGTGTTATTGGTTCCTATTTTTAAAAAATAAATCTAGAATCATTTTCTTCTAATTTTATATAAATATGAAATCATTTTATTGGGTTTTACCCCATAAACACATTTCTAAAGGATATTTCCATTAAAAATGTACTGAGTCATTCCAAAAACACCAATCACAATATTGATGTTTTTTCTATGCATACACATCAAAAATAACCAAAAATTGGGGTTTCAAATTATTTCACATCATCTTGAGGCCATTTTTTTATTTTTATCATTACACGCATGTTTTAGTGTTTTAAAAAACTAAAAAACTATTTTTTTGAATGTTAGAAAAACCATCAATCTAAATGATGAAATTTTAATACCTATATTTCAAAAATAAATTTATGTTTTTTTTCTAATAATTATATTTTAATAAGACAACGTTTTCTAGGTTTAAACCCCCCCTAAAAATGCTTTTAAATGTTTTAGTACCTTTAAAAACTATTTACCATTATATTCTTGTGAAATTTCATGTTAGAATCACCTTTTATCATTGTGTACATACAAAAAAACATAATAGTGGTTGTACCATGATTTCACATTAATATATGGTCATTTTATTTATTTCTGGTTATTACATGCATGATTTAGTGTTATAAAAAACCGAAATATAATTTTGGAGAATCCTAGAAAAATAATTAATTTTAAAGATGTGTCGTTAATTACACCATTTTAAAAATTCACTTATGGCCATTTTACTATGATTACATGAAAATATGACGTTTTCCCTAATTTTTTATCATAGACACTTGTTTCTAAGGTTTTTGATAACTAGAATGACTATTAACTTAGTCATTCTAACAAAAAATGCATGTCATATTGACTTGTTATCTATGATTACATTTAAAAAATAACTCAATTATTGTTTTTCAATTATTTCACGTCAATATAAGTTCATTTTATGTGGTGTTTCCCATTATATACATATTTTAATGTTTTAAAAAAGGAAAAAATGTTTACTGGAATATCTGAAAACCATAACCTGGATTGAAATTTCGTCGATTCTTACATTTGAAAAATAAACCTATAGTCATTTTTCTCTAATTTCATGGAAATAATACATCATTTTCAATGTTTTTACCCACAAACATGTGTTATAATGGCTTATTTCCTTTTATAAATTCATATCGTGTCTTTTCAACCACACTAGACATCTATATAATTAGTTATATGAACATACTTTTCCCAAGTACCATTAATGGGTATATTCGATTTTTTCACATAAATATGATTTTTTTTGTTTTTTACTATTACAATAATGTTTTAGTATTTTAAACACAAAAAACTCTCTACAAAATCCATGGAAAGGCATATCCTTTAATGATGTTTCCATGGGCTCCTAACTTTCAAAAATCAAAAAATGGTCAGTTCCACAAATTTCATGAATATGTGTCATCTTTTTTACAATTTTTACCACGTGGAAAATGTTTTTAAAAGAATTTGTTCTATTGAAAATTGTTTACTGAATCAAAATTGATGAAATAGGCTTGTATTGTTTTCAATATTAAGGATATCTGTCTATAATTCATTT
The DNA here is from genome assembly GCA_963277665.1 of Viscum album. NCBI lineage: Eukaryota > Viridiplantae > Streptophyta > Magnoliopsida > Santalales > Viscaceae > Viscum > Viscum album. The sequence continues at coordinate 50,241,339 of OY728161.1, read as the reverse complement.
TTTACATGTAGAAATGAACGACACATAAATATTATAAAATATTTGGTTGATATGACTTGAATTTTAAGAATTAAATATATATTTTTAATTTTAGTTTTATTTATAAAAGATGTATTATTTTCTAAAATGTGTGAATGATATATGGAATTTTGAATTTAACATAGTAGGATGAGTTATAAGGCTTGAAATTTCCTTAGTTATTATTATAGTCATCTACTAAAATATCAAAACAAATGCATTTTCATTTGTGGACTACCACTAATCTTAGGTTTCCCCATAAGTTTATTATTCTCTCACTTTTTCTTTTAGAATTTAAATTTATCTTTTTGATTCCTTACAAATGAACTAGTCGAAGCTGCACTTGGTCTATTAGTAATAGATAATGATTCCCTTCCAAATACAGGCAATGGAGTAGGAATATAACCCTTCCCTTATACACATATGAATGCCCCTTACCTAAAATGATGAAAACTACATCAATTTGGGAAACTGATGATGTTTGTGAAGGGTTCACATCCCAGGCATCGTGACATCTAACATATAATGCAATAATATTAACAATTATTTTTTAAAAATATCTAAATTTCAAAATATTATCAAATTAATAAATATATCATTACTATTTATTTTTATTTCATTACTATAAAACATTAATTTTATTAAAATAATTTATAATAATAAATATCCTTAATACAAATTACTCAGGGATGACTAGATGTATCCATAGATTCCAAATTAGCAACATTTTATCTAGGTATACAACCCACTTAATTTTGTCTAAGGTTATTTTTTTATAATTTAATTTTTAATATTATGTTTTTATAGAAATGTAATAACATGAAATAGTAATTAAATGTACTCACTCCATGGTTTTTTTGTGTCATTGAAAAAAAAATCCCCATTGTTTCCTATGACATTATATTAAATAACTATTTATCATAAAGAGTGACATAATTCATTATCATTTATTAATAAAAAACATTTTTAGGGAAATCATTGAATCCTAACTAAATGATATAAATAATAATGGATAAAATACAAGCCAAAATTTATTTAAATCTTGAAAAACTCTGAGTCCCATCAATTTCAGGAAGGAATTATTTTTCATTATTTATAGTATTTTTTAGATAATTCATAAAAAAAATTGAAAGACTAATAAAAAATATAATTTTTGTTTATTCTATTACTATACTACAAAATATGAAATTTCCACATGATAAGAATACCTATTATTATTGGAAAAGAGGTTCCATTACTAATGGGAAATTACTTCAGGTAATTTCTCATACATATATCATTAGCTCATATATGTTTCATTTATATAATTCCCTAATATCAATTTCAAATCTCTCTATTTCTTACACTAATTTGTGAATGTATGTGGGTGTGAAATAGTTTCAAATGCATCAAAATAAATAAAATATAGAAATTGAAAATATAACACTTTATAATTCTATTAAGAAATTTACACATGTCTTTTAAATTTATTACCAATGAATATTTAATTAATACTTATTTTTCTTGATTATAAAAGGCTAAATTATTTCCATGATGTGGAAATATTCCTCCAATATATTTAATTATTGGGAAAGCTCATAGTCTCACATGAAAACTACCTATGAATATTCCCTAAGATTCTATTGGCATCAACGGTAGGCCTCCCAAACTCATAATGTGGAATGATAGCCATGAACTACATAAGGACCCATACGTCTACCATGTTCATATTGATATATATATATATATATTGTTGTATTTTACTATTTGATATATTCATTCATCAGTTAAGAAAATATTTATATTTTTTACAATAACATATAATCCAATAATGGTAACTCCCCAATATCCCCTAGATAGATGGGTGACCACCTACACAATTTTTCAGGGTGAATCAGATTGTGGGATACAGATAAAATATGGGGAAATATATTACTTTCTAGTAATCTCATGTATAATTAAAGCAATCTGATCAACTTATTTTGACAGTATTGTGGTGTGCTCTGTGATATTGATCATCTTGGATATTTAACTTTTATGTTCTTGGAGTTCTTATAATTCAGATGGACTTGATATATTAAATGTATAAAAAACAAATATATAGGGAAATATATATATGTATGAAACACTTATCAATGAGAAATATTAGAAATTTTTTAATTACCAATTTATAGATTCAATTATCTTTATCTTTATTGTATTAATTATTTTCAACCTCTGTTTTGGAAAGTTATTCATTTTCACCATCGATTGCAAGTTCTACTATTTTGATATTGTCAAGAAAAAATTGTTCAATGTTTTTGAGAATGATGAGGTTCATTTCCAAAAAGTACAAACTGGTCTTCATCACCTATATCATATAATTCTCTCTACATTATGTGTATAAAATCTATCCAAACTTCACATATTTCATCATCCACAAAAAACTGTATTTTCATTTGAATACAAGATTAATGGAGCATGTTCTACATGATCACCAGTATAAATAAAGATATTTAAGTTTAGATAGGTAAAATGTAATAAATATTTCATTATATCCCCATGAATGTTGACCCACATTCATTTGAATATGATAATTAAACATTTCCATGATTGTTTAATTTAATAATATCATTAATATTTCCATTGTAAAACAACAATGAAAGTGTAAATACACCACTATTTTGAGTTTTCTATTCTAATTGATGATAAAATGTACAAAACCTAAATCCATGAATATTTTAGGCATCAAATATCTCAGCCAAACTCAATGGACCTCGAGGAAAAAACATCGAATAATTTGATATTTCATCTTGAATATCAATATTCATTATCATGAAAATAATATGTAATGTGTTACATTTAAAATATAAATAATAATTAAATTTCAATAATATTAATATGATTGTTTACTTACATAATAGGAAAAACATTTTACAATCATCTTATTAATAGAATTTTTTTAATTACGGCTAATTTTGATCTCAACATCTTAGGTTCCACTTTTTTTGCATTGTAAATTGACAATAATTTGATCCTAGAAAAGAAAATTGAGTATAACACTTCATTTTTCATGTATAAACCTCAATTTAGTTAGTGTGTAATTTGAACCCCTTCTAATGGGGCATCTAATTGTTAGAAATACCAATTACCTATTTTCAGAATGATAATTTGGGGAGTTGTCCCAAACACGTCAAACATGATTTAATTTAGTCTCAATCCCATCCAAATACCTGTATAAAATGTTCATACACTCTATGTATATGTATATTTGAACAATAGAGCCATCTTATTGAGATTTTTTCCTCACACATTATTTCAAATATCCAAATCACCATATCGAAAAAAGAAACATATTTAAAAAACTAAAAAATAATTTTATAAAATTGAAATCACCATTGAAATTGAAAATAATATTATCCTACCTCTCAAATTTCATACATGCATAGATAGTTAACTGGTCTACAATTTTATCATCTAAAAAAATTAATAATCAAATAAATCATCAGGGTAAATAATGAAAGAGGAAATAACATCTCCTAAATGAAAAAGTATCAAAACAATTCTTTCATGAGGTTTATCAAGAACAGATCTATTTTGAGTTACCAAAAAACTCTCTGAAAAGGACAAAAAACTCTACTTGAACAACTATTAATTTATAGGTAATTTATTAGTAAATGATAATAGAATAACTAATCCATTATAATGTGTGAGTAATTACTTTTCAAACCATTTATATTTTGATGTTTTATGTCAACACATGATTATATGTTACATGAATATCCATATGGATCTTTTACATTCATTAATGTTTATAAATCTCTTTTTTTGGCCATTGAACTTTTGAGTAATATTAACCTTCCCCATATCAACAAAATTTAACATTGATCAATTAAAATCAGGTAAATTTTATACTAAAAAATAAATGTGTCATCCATTAAATTTCCTACAGAATTATTTTCTGGTGGGTCACATTGTATTTTTTATATTATTTTCATTCTTTTGAATTTATATAACATTCTATTTACCATGTCTAATCAAACATACATAACAACCTGGAAACAGTTTTAATATCAAATGATAATATATTTCATTTATATTCAACCATCTCTTGAGATTTCAATCTGGACATGGAATCTTTATTCTACCATCCATTGAGAAGGTTTCAATTTAATTGTTATAAAATTATGCAACCCCCATTACATACTATGGTATGTTTTTTTCAAAATTAATCAAATAATTATTTATAGGTATTATATTTTCAGTCTTCACCACATAAGTTCAGATATAAATATATATATTGTTAATTAAAAAAGTAAAATGATAATTAAACATCACCCCACTTCGCCTATCTTGATCACAAAGTCTATAAAATAATTCAATAAGTATAGTATATAATAACAAGGTGACCAAATAGGCACACTCAATATGATCTTACTTGGAAACTATCATTCTAGTGTGGAATAATTATACAAAAAATTGGCGAATAATTAATACCACTAATTGGTTTCTAAACCATACATCATCCATTCATCCAAAATCACCATGGCTTACTCACCATGTACTCATAAGTTATAAATCAATCCTGTGGTTTAAAAAATATTTATAAACCCATGGATGATTATGAATTTATCATTTTAAGGAATCATGATCCTCATTTGTAACAACTATTAAGGATAGTTATGCATATATGATTCTTGAGTGATAATATTTTTCAATTTATTATGAAATATGATATACTACATAATGATATAGCCAAAATAATCATAAAACATTAAAAAATTATACCTTATGATTAGGGATAGAACTCTATATGAAAATGGGATGACGTTCCACCATTGAGGATCGATGTCAATGTGAAAGGGGTCATTATGGGGTTGTGGTCAAGTAGTAGGAGGGGTTTGGATCATGGGGATCATAGATGAGGCTGGTTTCAATGGAGGTTGTTGTTAGGGACAAGGGTGATAAATTAGGGATAAGGGGTTGGGGGTATGAGGGTAGATATATGAGGGATCATCATTTGGGAGAGGTGGTCCAAGGGGGAGGGGAGATCAACGTCATTGGGAAGAGCTGTGATCGAGGTCGAGGGGCGGTCATCAACATCATTGAGAGGTTTGGTCAAAGGGTGGTTATCATCAGGGCTAATGTATTGGGGGTTATGGATTTAGTTTTGTGGACGGGGAAGGATATTGGTGATTTTTTAAGGTGAATTATCGTCTTAAAAAAACCACCTATAAATATAAAAAATAGTTGTGGTTTTGTTGAAACTGGTACTATATTTTAAATAAAATTCAATAATATTAATTCTTTAGAAATTTTCATTATAACTAAAATTAAAATACCACCACAAAGAACAATTTTTATAGTGTTGAAATTATATGTAGTGAGGACTACCCTTATACAATAAAAATGATCCTTGGGGATCACATTCACAACTATCCTATTTCCCTCAAGATGGTATAAGAAATATTGGATTTAAATTACATATAAAGAGATGATCCTTACAGGTAATTAATGATAAGTGGATTTATCATATGAAAGTTTGGATAATCTTGGACTAACCATACAAAATAATGGAAAACTTGATCTTACAGTTACACAACTCAAAGGATGGTAGTGTTACCTTTATGAATCACATATTTTCATAGATTACCTTTAATAAGGGTTATAAAACCACAACTTATTGTAAAAAAACACAATGAATTTACCACATACCCACATGAATCCTTCAAAACATCAATCTTACTCATTTTTATATTGAATGTTTATGCAGAATAATGTTTTTGGCATAACATTATCAAATTTAAATTCTAATAAAACTATAATAATCAATTTCTTTTTATATTTTCCGTATACTTATTCTTAATAAATTTCCTATATATATTACACATAATAATAATATATAAACATCAATATTTTCATATAACATATTATTTGATTATTTTTATTTAATACTAAAATCCACTTTTAACATAGAGAGTATAATAATTGAAAATATTTTATAATTAATATAGTACAAATTAATTTTTATAAATTAATTTTAAATATTATTAAGTAAAATATTTCAAATTAAATTATATTAAATGAAAAATTATGATTAATAATAATCTAACCATATTATTTCACGGAATATAATAAATAAATAGTTAAATATTTTTTTTAAACATGAATATTTTAATTTAACTATTTCCAAAAAAAATTACGGAAAATCATTTAAATTTTTGATTAATATTTATGTTAAAACATATATTAGTGTTTTTAAATGTGAAATAAAATATTTAATATTATTTTATTAAAAATAAATTTATTATTGAATACTCATGATGTAACATCTTCTAAAGATTTCCCTTTTATGAGTGCTACAAATTTCATTAACAATATTTAAAGAACAATAATATTTTAAGTTATTTTGAAATATATTATTTTTTATCAGTGCTAAAAATATTTCATAGTGGGGATATTTATCAAATTTTATTATAAAAATGTATGAAGTTAATTTTATTATCTCTAACTCCATCACATAGAATTACTATTAGTTGTAGTTGATTTTTAATACAATTAATGTGCACTACAATAATGTAATAAATAAATTAAAACACATATTCAAATATTTATACATTACAATGGATTAAATTTACAAAAATATCTACAATACAAACATTTCAACACTGTACAATTACATTGATATGTACAACTTATTAAAAAATTGTATTGTTTGCTAAATTTAAAAATAATCGAACATTTTTTAAACTAGGTGGCCCCGTATTTCATTATATTAGGGTCCCCTCCCCCTTCAAATAGAACTTTGTATTAAAACTATAATCCAAAGGCATTAAACTTTCTCAAACAAAATAATTGTTTACTTTTAATAAAAATATTCTTATTCTAGTAATACGATAAATAAAAAAATGAAACATAAAATATAATATAATAATAAATTTATAAAAATGGAAACAATATTGTTAAATGATAATACTTAAATAAAAAAATGATAAAAATTCCTAAATAAAACATATTTCAAAACAATACGACACTCATTTTGTGTATGTTGTTGTCTAAGTATGTGAAACACAGTCGATCATACTAGCAACACCATGGAATGAATTTATGTTCAATTTATTCTTATACATCATATATGAACTGTAAACTATTATTATATTTCATACATCTAATATATAAGTAATCATCCTTATGAATTTCGTTTATATATTCTCATGTAATAATTTAGGATTTGGTGTATTCTTTTAATATAAAATACGTAAAGGTCCTTTTTTATGGAAAATAAATTCATAGATAGATAGTGATTAATTGGAAGATTCTTTATGACTAAAGAATTATAAGTTTTCCAACATTGAAAAAATCTCCTTGAACTATTTCTAAATACTTTATACCAAATATAAATTTTTATTCTCCCTTGTATTTCATAGTAGAACATTTTACCAATCAATAATTTAAAGACATAAAATTTTTTATTTCATTTATCATGAGAAAATAATCATATAAATATAAATGTAAAATATAATAGATATCTATAAATTTTAAAAATGTACCAAAATTGAATCTCTAGGGAGTGTTCCTCTTTCTTTTTTAATACTATGTAACAACCCTCATTATTATGGGTTATAAAATTATTAGGGGAAATTTAATTTTTTATTTGGTTGAGGGTTATTTTTTATAAAAAGGGACTATGATGGGTTTATGATCATTTGTGTGTGCATAAAATATGTTTTTAGACCTGTTTTGTTATTTATGTAATGTCTCATGTGTTAAATGGATTCTAGGATGGGTTCATAGTTTTCGGGCTACTGAAACCGGTAATTTTTGTCCATTAAAATATTAAATGGTCCTTTCTATCATGAATTTCATTCTTTGGATGAATTTAGGACCTAAAAGGGGTGGCTGAGTGAAAGGGGACACTTCCATGAAAATTAATGCATGAAACATTAGATAACACAACAACCAATGATGAAATATTTTTTTTAAAACTCAATGTATTTTAAAAAGAGATTCCCCATATATGTTAATTATGTAGATGATTTCATGGTGGAGGGGTCGTTGAACACCACTCATCTCCTTCTTTCCCCTTCGATCTGTATGGGTTCTTGGAAGATTCTCATGATGAATCAAGGTAGGATATCCTCCTTCCTTCATGTGTCTTCTCTCCATTCATCATGGATTTTTTTAAAAATGTTATGTATTTCAGATGAATGAATTAATATTATCATGGAGAAATCTGCAATCATTATGAGCATTTCATATGCTTCTCATTGTGGAAATCCTGAGACACCATTAAGAAATTTTCCTTCTTTATTTCCCATTAAGTGTTTTAACTAGTATATTTCTTGGGGGGTTTGGTAATTCATGGGAGAAAGGGTTTTTTTTCAGCATTACAATTCATGACTATTGTGTATTCATGTTTTGGTGGTATATCTAGAATGGATCAAACACCATCAATCACAGTTTCATAACCATTGGACTATTTATTTAGTTTGGAATCCATTATAATGTGTTGGGTTTTTTATTTTGACTAATTAATTACTTAAGTAATTAATATAGTGGTGTTTCTGGATGAGAGAGGTTCTAGAGGACATGGTAGAGGTCATCACATTCCCTGAATAACCAATTATACGGTTGGTTAAGATATCTCATTTTAACATTATTTGATTCTCATGGTTGGATAATGAATTTAAGTTTATGTACCTAATATATTCTTTTACATTGCATGTATTTTGTGAAATTCTATATTATTGGGATGTGTTTACATCATTCTAATACTCAACATATACCATATATCATTCTAAATGTTCTGATAGTAGCAGATTTTTTGAATGACTTTTAGTGGACCGTATTATGGGTATTATATATGGAATGTGTTTGTTATAAAATTAAAAATATATTATTTTTAATATTTCATATTAAAAAAAGAATTTTATTATGATGAAAATTTTAAATAAATTACTGAATTTTGAATGGGATTTGAAATGTTTTTTTAAAATAGATGGGGGATTGATGAAAATATTTTTGAAAGGATTTGGGACAAGGTCTTGGTTTAAGTATAGAATCTTGTGATGGATTGTAATATTTTTCTAAATTGTGGATTTTGAATTTGGATTTTAATGAAGGTATGAGATCTTGGTTGAATTCATTTTTGTTAATTTTACTAGGTGTGGGTGATTCCATGATTTTGAAAACAACATACCCTTTTTAAAGGCCCCTTGATTTGATTTTATTATATGGTATATATATCATGATGTTATAAATGTTGTGGGTATCCCTATCTAAACCTATTTGTGAATGATGATGTGTGTTGTCTTTGTATCCATCTGGGAATACAGTTTTGGTATCAAAGTTGTGGGTTGGTTAAAATGGATGTAGTGGACCCATTAGGGGGAGGGGAAAATTAAGAAGGGTCCTCGTAGTTCATTAAGTGTAATATGAGGTCCCAAGGGACATGTTCCATGTTGATTAGTTGGCGAGCTATGATATGGGATATTTTCCCTATATGTTTTCTCATACATGAGATGAAATTATATATAATGTGACCTCCCTGAGTGTGAATGGATGTGTGGGTGTTCCTGATGTGACCTCCTTGAATTCATTAGGGATAGGTCTATGTGATAAATGTTCCATATCTTTTGGTGTTTAGTATTGGGGATCATTAAATTAGTGGATTTGGTCAGTGAGGACATTGTTGGGACCTACATTGAGTTATTGTTTTGTTGTTTCCAAAGAGGACATATCCATCAGTGAGAAGGGCTAGATGAACACATATTGGGTGGGAGGGAATTGGTTGAGGGATATAAGATTACCATTCCTTAAGATTGTTTGGTCAAAGATCATATTTTCTATGGATCATCGTACAATGTGACACAATAATTATTGAAATCCCTTTGGTGATAAGGGTTGGGTTGAGGCTTACCTAGTACCCTCGGGTAGTGGGTGAGGTTTGGATGAAGCCCCACCCAATTTGTTTGGGTATGGGTGGGGAATCATCCCAATTATAACCCTTCCCTATTTGGAGGGTATGGGTTGGGCTATGGTAATAGGGTTTCATCTTCCTCATTGTATTATATAAAATTTTGTATTGTATCAGTTATGGTATTACATAGATTTCAGAATTACACTAAACAAGGTATTGTATGGGTTGTGTGAGGTGGATCCCATTATGGAGTCATGTAATGTATGTTTAGAAGTTCATATTTGTTATAATTTAAGTTGGTTATATTAAATTAAAATAGTTGAACATATTATAGGTATTTTAATAATGCCTTCATGATCCTAATAACACACATTATTTTTGAGTCATTGGGGATATATACTCGGTCATTGGACTTAACCCAACCCACCTACATGGATTGTGTTTTGATGTTTATGGATATACCTTCCTTTTCACCCATAGGGAAAATGTATTTTAAAGAGATAGTTGTCTAGTACATATCTAGTATATCTTGGAGGAGCATCACTCAATAAGATGGTGTGTCAAACGTTTTGGGAAACAAGTATTTCATTTATATTTGATGCATGTATTATTTATTTTTTTGGTTGTTTCTTTTTCATGGTTGATGCATCTGGAAGAGTATTTTTTTTATTGAACATCATATTCTATAAATAAAAATGCATGGACCTCACTGCTAGACGGAACCCTTTGGAATATGGGGAGGTGTGTCCTAGGTCATGTAGTGATCACAACATGGAACCATTCAGGAACACCAGGCATGGTGTAAAAAATGATATCATAGTTCATTTAGGATGTGTAGTGTTGGTTAGTGATGAATATATGCAGTTGGGAATTAGTATGTAGATGGATCAAATTCCAATATTGGATGGAACCAGTTAAAACAAGAGATTACAAGGGTTGTTTAGTATTGGAAAATTCACAATAGGATGAGTGAGGTGTTAATTCAAACCAATAATCCCAATGTGGGATGTATGTGACATATGTTTATTCCTATAGATCATTTCAGAGAAAGTGGTTTACCCATAAAGCTTTTTAGTGGCATGGCAGGGACATAACACACATGCATATGGGATATGTTGTTTGATGTAACACCTCATCAAATTAGATTATTAATTGAGGAGTATTATAACATAAATGATGTTTTGTCACATATATTATAATGATTTATTATATTAACATGGAGTCAAATAGATTGTTTTTATAATTGTGATTTTTAAATGTTTTCCTAACCTTCACAAGGAAGTGGTTTTTTCAGTGGTTAATTTTATGGGAAAAATAATATTTAAAGGGAAAATTCATGACATAAAATGAGGAATGTTTAAAATGGGATTTTAGGTTGTTTAATATTAAATGTCTCATAGATATGGTTATTCTGAAATTGATAGGTTATTATGTTTTTTGAAAATATAATGAAAATGGTTTCTAAAAACGGATTCTAAATATCTTTTTGAATTTTAATTTAAAATGGGATTTTGCAAAAGATGATTATTCTTTGGAGAAGGATTGACTATGTTAGGTATTTTTACATAATGGTTTTTGGTAATAAAATATTTCATTCAAGGAGGTTTATTTTCAAAACTCATGTATGTTTGGTTGATAAAATATTTTGGAAACGAGTTATCAAAATTATCAACTAGTGCTTATTGAAACTAGTTTTTTTGAATTTTGGTTATTTGGAATGGCTGACATAGATCTTGAATTTTTATTCCTAGATTGAAATTTTTATTTTTTTTAAAACCACCAAATCTGGTTTGTAGTTGTTTACCGATTTTTTAGTGTGATGTGTTGAGAGAAACTAGATCTAGTTTAAAACATTTTGTCATATTTTTTAAGGATTACATAGAGATACCTTGTTGTTGGCTGGTACATTTGGTTGGTGTATTGTAGTAGTTTTTGGTGACCCCCTTGTGGAGAGCTCATGAAATGGATTCTTTATAGTAGGAACATGTTGTGGGATCATGTATTTTCTCATGTTTTTTTCAAGTATCCATTTTTATTTTTTGAAGGTTTTTTGATGAATTGGTGGGTTGTAATGTATTTTTTTGTTTCAATGGAAGATTAATATTGTTTTATAACTTCTTTTTGGAAAATTACTTAAATAGTATAGTATTATATGGAGGATCACTATAGGTTCATGATAAAATTAATATTGTTGTTTTGTAACTTAAAAATTAAGGACTGTTGTTAGGAACCATCTCAGTGTTTGATAAATGGTGATAATTGGGATGTTTGAGAATTTTTTGTTTGAATGGTGAGTGATTACAGCTGGAGAATATATGGTAAAGACACCCTTATGGTGAGGATAATATTATCCGACATTGGATAATTTCTTTTATTTTTGAGTGGTCTTGGTGAATTTAAACTGATCAATATAATATTGAATTTGTATTAGGATTCTTCTGAGATTATAGTCCCAATTCATGGACTCAAGTTTGGTGTTTGATGAAGTCTTATTAGGGAAATAGAATTTATGTTAGTGGTAGAAATTAAAAATTAATACTTGATCGCATGGTTATTTTGGAATTATTTGAGTTTGACTTGTATTCATAGCCCATTCTCTCTTGAGACGACCAGTAATTTGTGGGACTAGTCATGGGGTAAACATGTTTCACAGTGTGATTCGGGGTTTGAACCTATTATGTTATGTGACTCATAGTGAATCCAATTTTTTATATGATTACATATGTGAACCCATTTCATTACTTGATATATGGGTGAATCATGTGGTGAATTATAATATTAGAGTATGGTGAGTAAAATATAAATTAAATATAATGGGATGATAGTTACCTGAATTGGGGTATTAGTGGGACTTCAGAGTGGGTGTAAAATTTTGAATGAGTTATGAAATGATATTATAAAAAGGGAATGTTGATTACTAAATGATTTATGATACGATTTATCCTAGGGTCCTAGTGTGAGTAATATAGATTGTAATGGATTTTAAAATTATTCTAAAAGGGGGATTTTGGCTAGGGTTTATATGTAATCTATAAGGTCATGGTTGAACTAGTTATGGTACATTTTACTGTTTTGGGTGATGGATGTTTTAAAAAATAATCATTTGATTTTTATATGTCACTTTTTTTGATTTACATGTATTATACATAGTTCAGGATGATGTGGATATCCCTATGAGAATCTATTTGTAGATTATGTTCTATGTTTTATGTGTTTCCTTGTGAAAAAATTTTGTAGTATCGAAGTTGTGGTTTTGATTATATTTTTGTAGTCGAACCCTTAAAGGGTGATAAGTCTGAAGTACCCTCATAGTTTTTTGTGGAAAATATGAGGTGATGAAGTACTAGTCCATTTTTTATGAGTTGGTAATATATGATATGGGATACGTTTAGTATTTTTTTCTACATGTGATGAATAAAAAAACAAATGACCTCCCTGAGTGCATAATGATGGGTCAGTGTTCCCGATGAGACCTCCTTTGAGTCTCCAAGGATAAGCTAGTATGATAAATATGTCTGGTATCATCTAGTATAGTGTTGAGGAACTATACCTGACTGGGTTGGTATAGTATTGATAATGTAGGGCCATACCTTGAGTAATAGGGTAGTGGTTGGGAAATGGGACATGTTATAATGTGAGAAGGCCTAGATGACCACATTTTTAGTGAGAAAATGTTAGTTAACAAATAATAGATGGAATTTGAATAAGAAAACGTGGCAAAGGAACCACCATAGGGGGTAAAATCATAGTAAAAATTTAATGAATTTAAGATGGAAATACATTGGAAGATAAGGGATGGTTTGAGGATTATATGTTTATGAAACTACATTGTTCCCTCAAGTACTATGACAAGGTTTGGATGAAGCCCCACACTAAGTCTTATGTTGTTGGTTGGGAATCATCTTTAGTGGATCCCTACCCTATGTTGGTAGGTATGGGTCAGGATATGGTACATGTGATCTATATTTATACCTTAATATTTTCAAAGGATTTATATTATAGGTTATGATAAAACATATATTATAGTGTTGCAAAAAATTAGGTATCCTATGTTTTGTAGTATGAGGTGGATGTTGGAATTGTACCAAAGAAGGCATTATTGTATGTTTATATCAATTTTATATTCTCTTGGGTGTGTTAAATGAACATGAAAACACATTTTATATATATTTTATTCACACCATATATTTCATAGTAGTAATCATTATTATTGAGTAATTTAGGATACATATCAATTCCATGGAATCACCCCTATCTATGTTGATGGCATGGGTTTCGTTGTATTTGGGTAGAAATTCCTCCTCACACTCAGGGAAAATGTAATTATTGGAGCCTGCCATGCAGTTATAGTCTAGTATATTATAGAGGTTTAGGACATGATAGGATGGTATGTAAGTAGTACGACCAATGTTTCATTAATTTATATTTGATTAATGTTTTATTTTAATCTATTAGTGTTTCTATGTTTTGGTTGATGCATCATATAGACTATTTTTTATTTGTACTGGAGGTCATAGACTCCCCACTACTATGTTAGTCTTACTTGACTAGTCAGAATCTTCTAGTGTTTGTGGAGGCGTTTATGATGTCACTTTGTACCCCGTACATGGGGTTTTTTATGGAATCCTAGTATATTTGAATGGTAATTATTGATAGTGATAAAGAATGGAAATTTATACTTGAGAGGTATATCAATTACATTTTGGGAAAAAACTTCATCAGCTAGTACTCAAGATTCCAAGGGATGACCAGTTTTTTGGCTGGGCACTCTAGAATGAGTAAGGTGTTGAGTCAGGCTGAGAATCCCAATGTGGTATTAATGAGATTTGGGATAATTCATAATTCTCACATGATACCTAGTGGTTTATTAATGAAACATGATAGTGGAATGGTAGTGAAGTGATATATATTCCTATGTGATATTTGTTACATGAAAACTCATCAAGATCATTTATTAACTAAAGAAACATATAATATAAATGATGTTTTATAAAACATATTATCACGTTTGATTAGATTAATATCGATTCTAGTGGAATGGTTGTTTGACGGTTACTATGATATATTTTCTTATGAACCAAGAGTAAATATTTTTTAAGATATCCTATTTCTTTAAGAAAAAGTCCATTTTTATCATATAATTCATGTGATGAAATGCGTTGCGTTTAAAATGGCTATATATGGTGATTTTCATTAAAATTTTTCTCATAATAGGTGATTCTAAAAGTGGTGATAGTTTTTCTTTGAAAATATTTATGGATAATGGTTTTTAAAAATGGATTCAAAATGGTTTTTTAAATTTGTATTCAAATTGTATTTTTTAAATGAATATAGTTTTTTGGGGAAAGTACTTACTAGTTTAAGGATTTAATGTTTTTGGTATTTGGTTAAAAAACTATTAGATTCCATGTTTTTTTGAAACATAATATGATCATTCTTGCAGAAAATGTTTTGAAAATACATTTTAGAAATAATCATCTTGTGTCTATATAATTAGGTTTTCATGGATTTGAGGTGTTTTTTCTAGGTGACCTGGATGTTAGATTTTTTATGACTATATGAAATGTTGGTTTTGTTATTAATCTTCCACATATTGAATGAGGTAGTGTGTTTCTTTATTAGTGTGGTGTGTGGATATGAAATGGTTCTACTGTAATCCAGATTGATATATTTAGTGGTTAACTGATAGAGACATAGGTGTTGGATTTTGCGTTCAATGACTCTATTTATTTTTGTTTTAGGAGATCCCCTTGTGGAGATATAATGGGATTGATTCATTATGTGATCCAATTATATTGCTCTCATTGATTTTTTATTTTTCAAGTGGCCAAATCTTTGTTTTGATGTTTTCATTATTGAATTCAAGGTCTGGACCTCTCGATTTATGTTTTTCAGTGAATTATTCATATAGTGTGATAAACCATTAGTTGAAATGGGACATCAGTAGTGGAATGTTATAATGAAGAGAACTATAGGCTCAAGATAAAACAATTTTTTTCAATTTCAGAATTTATGAGTGCTGTTAGGAAGTGTCTATGTGTTTGGGAAATATTTTTTATAATGATTTTGGGTAAGTTGGGGTCATAACTAAGGGGGATTGTGACCAGAGATGTGATGATAAAAAAAATCCTATTGCGGGTAGAATCTTATCTGTCATAGGTGAATGGAAATTATATCATAAGGGTAATGGGTTAGTGAAATATATCAATAGAATATTTAAATTGTTGCTGGATTCTGGCGGCAAGATATACCTATTTTGGGTACTCATGTCTGGTGTTAGATGGGAATGTGTGTAAATATAGACTTATAGTTTGTGGTAATATTTTTTCTCTCAGCAACAATCTTGTGATGGTTTTGACATGATGCAGTAAAAAGTAATATTGATTAAACATATTTCTTTTAGATGAATTATAATTTATGGGCTGATTTATAGGGTAATCATTTTCATCTGATTATTCATCTAGTAGTCCTATTTTTTATAGTGATTCAATGGAAAAATTTGTTCCTTCAAATGATTTCAAGGGTAAACCCATTTCATCTCAAAATCAATGGGTGAATCATGTGGTGAGTTCTAGTGATGGTGTATGGTGAGAACAAGATATATGAAAAAGATTTACGATATAGCATTGGTTGTGGTAAGAGAAGGAATTCAGTGATTGTTTTTTATGTAGTGATGCCTCTATGAATAAGAAGTCATATTGGAATGAGGTGGTTCTATATTTATTTTTTAGGGAAACTAGTTTAGGTATTGTTTATATATAAAGTAAAAAACTAATTATGTTTTGTGAAATTAGATATAGTGACATAAAAAAAACTATATAAGAATCATTCATCATACATTTGAAGAGGTTTGAGGATTGAAGATGGTGTTTTAAAGGTATCTAATGTAGTAGGTCTTGGTGTTTGAGTTTCGAATCAATATCATGTTTGGTGTCTTGAGATGAAATTTCATGATTTCATAGTGATTTGACAGTCATGATAGGTTAGGATTCATGGTTAGATATCTTTTATTAATTCTCAAGGATAAAAATAATTATGGGTGTATTTTGTAATGACCTACTTCATAATAGGTCTGAAAATTCATGAGGGAATTGGAAAGTTTCAATTGTATTAGAGTTTAATTTTAGAACTGGGGATTATGATCATTTTCTATGTAGTTTGTTACCCATATCATTGATTTGGGTATTTTATGAAGTTCAAAAAATGGCCTTGGTGTTCAGAGGGTTGTCAGGATGAGTTTGGAGCATCAAAAAATTTTAATGTAGTCGATGTGGTCCATTCACAATGTGATCGGTCATTCATTCCATGAATATTTTTCATAGGGAGTGTTAAGGATTTAAAAGGGGTGGTTAGGTTAAAGGGTCCTCTACCCTAAAATTCACAACATGAATCCATATTTCACATCATGAACCATGCTAATAATCATTTTTTTGAATTACCCAAAAGTTATTTGAAACACCGTTGGGGTTTTCCCTTCAGACAGGTAGGAGATTAAGATGATGTCAAAACACATTGTCTCCTCCCACTTGATATGTGTGGGTTTTCGGCTGTTTTTATGAAAAATTAAGGTAAGATCTCCTTAATCCCCTTTATTATTCACAAATTGATTCTTTGATTTCATTATGAATTCGAAGGGTTTGAGATGAATGATTTCACCATGTCATGGAGAAATCATCATGCTTCATGGGAATTTCATGGGTATCTCATAGAGGAATCCTTTATCCTGAATGGCAGAAATTCCTTCATTTTTTATTTTATTATGGATAATCCCTCTTTTAATGGTTGAAGGGGAACCCGTGCGTGACACATAGGCCCAAGGCACAAGGCACGACATGACCTAAAATAGATGACCCGAAGGTCAAGAGGCATACCATGCCCAATACATGACCTGTAGTCCCAACACACTAGAACATCCCCTCCATAGCTTTTTCATCATTAATCGCCTAGCTCCCCACCTTGCATTGCTGATCGGCTACATTTCCCCATATAAAGATGCATGGTTCCTCTTCCCGATAGTGGTTTTCATACCCTCTCATTCTTCCAATATAGTTATCTATGCTTCTGGTGATTGATACTCTTGTTGCTCTGATCCACTTCTAGGGACTTCTCTGTGTGAACTAGGCTACTCCATGGTCTTTTTGGCCTGATGTCCCTAAGGCCCGAAGGCCTTTGATTTCTCGATGGCCCTTGAGACCCGTAGGCCCAAACCGGTGGCCCGAAGGCCCAAATCAGGTAAATATTTCTGGCTTCCAAAATACCAAATATTACCTTCTAGAGTACCTAGAAATTTTTTTCCTGCCCAGTTTTGAACCTGGGTCACTTGGATGACAAGAAGGATCCCTAACCACATGGGTATATGCTCGTTGGCCATAGGGGATGCCTTGAAATTCCATAATCCAAAAATTATTCATCGCTTTTTTAGATATCTAGTCTGGTGATATTATATAGTGTTTGGTAATTTTTTTGAACAAATTAGTCTATAGGATGACATTCTAATTTGAGATTTTTGGTTTCTTATGTTTAGGGGTGCATCAAGATTGGATCACAACACATCGCTCATAGTTTTAGCAACATGGGGCTACCCAATGAATTTGGATCCTATTATGTCATCATTAGTTATTAGATTATCTTAATAAATTAATTAATTTAATTATGTTTCTGGAAAATCATTTTTCTATGGACATGGTTCACATTAGAGAATGCCTCAGATATATTATTAGAATGTTGGTTGAGGTAGTGGTCCTTAACCTTATTTTATTCTCTCGGTTTTTTGGTGATCAAATTTTTTTATGCATTCATTTTTTCTATTTATCTACATGATTCATGGTTTGTGTGAGTTTATATAAGTTCTTAATGGGATCAGATTTTATAAATAGTAAACACGAACTTTATAACATGATAAATGGGTTAATGGTGAAACCCTCATCACATGAGTGCCAATTTCCCTCTGTGTAGTTCCTATAAGTTACGTGATCTTGTTTTAAATTGGAAGAAGAATAATTTTTTAAATTTAATTTTAAATTTATGTTTTTATTGGGATAAAAATATAGAATAATTATTTTTGAAATAGTATTACAAAATAGTAAGGGTGTTTACTAAATGATGTTTGATGAAATTTAGTCAAAGGGACAAGTGTGATAAATGTGTTGTAAAATATGATTTTAAATAGTATTAAAGGGAAAATTTAATACATAGATTTCTAAAGTAATCTATAAGGGATTAGTTTATCTATTTTTTGGAATATTTGATCATGTGTGATTAATGATCAGGTTTTAAAATCATTTTGTGCTTTATATGATCCCTCCACTGTGATTTCTTTATTTGGTGCTTGATGCAAGATGTTGTGTGTGGTTTGAGAAGCCCCATGAGAACTAGGTTGTGTGTAATGATGTGTGTTGAGTGTGTATAACTATTAGAACATAAATTTCAGTCTATATGGAGTAATATTTAAGATAGACATAGTTTACACATTAAGTGGAGGTTATGGGTATACAGGAATCTCACAGTTTTTTGTGTGTGGGATGAGGTCCTAAGAGACTAGTTCACTATGGATGAGGAAGTTAAATTTATGATATGATGTGTTCCATATTTACATATTCTTTTGTTTGAATACATTATTCATGATGTGAACTCCTCAAGAGTGTAGGTATGGGTTGCTGTACTAGATATAACCTCCCTACAGTCTATAGGGATGGGACAATGTCATTTCAATGAACTTTTTCTTCATGTATTCGGTTTGTGAACTATCTATGACTTTTTTAGTAGGTGTTCATGTAGTCCATCCATACCATTAGTGATAAGGTAATGTTTCTATAAGAGTAATTTTCTTTTAGTCGGAAGGCATGGTTGGCCACATCTTGAGTGAGAAGGAACGGGTTGATTGATGATAGAGGACCTTTCCCTAATTTGTTTTCAGTTGAGGACCACCTTAGGGGCTGGGTCATGGTATTATTTAACACATATATAATTAAACTCTATTGGGTGATAATTAATTTTTTATCGCTTGTGAATATATGATCATTACTTTGATGTGTTGGGTAATGGTTCGACATTTGGATGATGCACTACCTTAAGTATTTAGGTGTGGGTTGCACATCACCTCATTTTTCTCCCTTTCATACATCTTCATATATCGGTTAGGCTTTGGTACATGGGTTCTATGTTCATCCAATCCAATTTAGGGATATTTATTATATGGTTTATGTCATGAAATGGATTTTGACATGTCACCCAAGCTATTATTATAGGTGTTTTATTAAGAAGTGGATCTTAGAATAGTACTAAAGTAGGTATACCTTTGTTTTCATGTTTTTTATATATCTAGGTTAGTGTTTTGTATAATCTTGACTACACATATAATATGTATTTCATGCACATCCACATGATCAAAGTTGGAATACTTATTTTTTAGGAATTGAGGATACCTACTGTGTTGTTGGACTCACCCATATCCATTTATTTTGGAATGGACTTGTAATTATATGGGTATACATTCCTATTTTCACCCAAGATATACGTATTTATTGGAGATGGGCATTTTTTAATAGTCTAACTGATTGGAGAGGTTGAGGAATTAGCATGAATGTATGTGAGTAGTGCTGGCCAGTGTGTTTTTCCTTTATATTTGATTCATGATTTCTTCTTATATGATGATGCTAATCTATTCGGTTCATGCATCATATATATCGTCTTGTACCTTTTCATTATAGGTAATAGTGTCCTCTTGAATGTGTTCGAACCTCATCAATATGCATAAACCTATTATTTATGGTCTGGATTTCCTGAGGTCACATTGCACCATCTACATGGGTGTCGATAGGGTGGTCTATGATGGGGAATTACTCACTTCTAGTCATCCATTGAAATAAATAATTCAATTCACTCTCCAAATATAAGAAGTAGTTATTATATGTATTATTTAGTGTTTCTTAATAGATAATAATATTTTTATGTTTATGAATTTACATTCTCACTTCAATATCCCTAAAAGATGTACACCCAACTAATGGTGACATCATCTATGTAGATGTTTGTGACATGTTGAAGATACACGATGGTGATATTCTACAAGACATCATTATCACATAATCATAGTTCTGTTTTACTAAATCTCAACCCATAGAATACTTTGATGATGGTGAAGCTAATATCGAAGAGTAAGTATCCCACAATTCCTTGATTTTGTTCTTTTACTGAATAAAAATAATTTACACAGTAACTTATAAATAGTAATTTATAAATAAAATTATTTATCCCATTACTTTCCCTATTTTCATTGACTTAACTACCGTATTGTTTCTTATAGATATTGAACCACAACTCCAACCACCCAAAAGACTTATGTACCTCATTCAAATGTATAGAAAAACTTCCTAAATATAATTTTTTTGAAATTATATTGATTTAAATATTATAGATATATATTTTAATTAATTAAAGGGTACTTTTGTACATATCATCCAATAAAAACTCATAGACCATGATGTCTGTGGAATTACATTCATCTACCAGCTAGTGCAATTTCTCAAAGAACATATCTACTGAGTTTATATATCATGAAAATTAGGACATTTTTTATGAAACAACTATAAGTCAATTTATATATATTACAATACATGTCATGATTTCATATGAAAATTGGTTTCAAAATTATGTAGACGTTATTTTTAGAGGTGCTATAGTGGTGTGGGTACAATATAAGGTCATTTTAATTGTGTTATTATTTTCTAGAATAAGGATTTTAGGATATGTATTGCACTTGTAGTGCTGTAGGACATCAATATATAGATGTTTTAAATTATGAGAGGGTCATCAAAATGATAGAGTGGAGTGGTAGTAGTTACTAGTTTAAGAAAATTGGTCACAATATAGTGGAGGAAAATGTCATAAATAGAGCACTATGTTTTGTCCTTCTACAACAACATTTCGGGAAAGGAAAATATGAAAACATAATTAGAATACGAGTTAGGAATGTACATCAATTAATAATATAGGTATGGGTTCTTTCTATGAATTACGTTCACATATGTAAAACTATTTGTGCTTATAGGTCATCAGGTCGTGTATTATAGTCCTTGGGTCATATAAGTGATCCATTTGGATTGATTTAAGAATTATGATAATATAAAAACAAAACTACTAATAAAATAGTAATTAATGTCTTTCATTTGTCTCTATGAACACCCTTCAAGTACCTTATTATATATATTTGATAATAAGTAAAATGTTTCTTTGAATTCATTCCATAATATCAAGTTGAATTCATTTAATCTCTTACATTAGATTTTTAATGTCCATGGATGTGAAACTACATCAAGAGAATAAAAATGAAACAATATATATAAATAAAATACATACTATATTATAAATTATTTATATATTAATTAATATTGTTCAATTTAATAATATTTGAATATTTAGTTAGGATAAAACATTTAACAATGTATAAAAAACTCATTCATCCTTGTAATGAATTTCCCCTCCAATTAAAATAATGATTAAGAAGGGATACATTATCTCAAATAAAATGTAGAAGGATATTCGCATAAATTACTCTTTCATTATAAATTGGTACCCCCAAAGTTTTTTATTGTATCAAATTTCATTAATTATGGATGTTAGAAAAATTGTGACTATTGATTCCGTTATCCATTTTATTATTATTAATATCTATTTAACATATGAATTTAGAAATTAATATCAATATTTATGAAATTTATTTTATAGCATGAATATATATACTAGTGAATTATACTTACAAATAAACACATTAGGGTTACTAGGTGGCATATTGACTACTAGAAAAATGAAATGTTTGTGATATCCATGATTCTATTTTATCATATATAGATGGAATATATGAAAATTACTATGTAATAAGATATGATAAAATGTTACCCTAATAATAATGAATGGTATGTGATGATTTCAATCACAGGTTGCATGAGAATAATTAGAATCAACTAACGCAGAACATGTGATGTTTTTAAACCTCTCTATGGATGGATTACATATAAGAAATATCAAAAATCATTTAAATCAATTATATCATCAATTTCATTAAAATATTCTATTTATAAATTATGTGTTTATGTTCCCAAAAACATGTATATTTGGTATGTAATAAAGTGTACAATGTGTCATACTGGTAGAACATGAATAACGTGAGGAAGAAAAGGACATGTTCGTAAACATCAATTATCATGAAATACCTCTAAAAAATATCAAATAAAAATAAATCAATTAACTGTAATATTTAATTAAAAATAATTACATATACATTTATTCAATTAAATAATAAATAAAAAAGAAAGTTCAAATATACAAATAATAAAGATTAAACAACAAAATATTATTCATGGTTATTCATATTATTAACAACTTTGGATGTTTGGATTACTTTTTCACCTTATCCTCCTCCTTCCTCACCATTCTTTGAAAGATTTATATTACAACACAGTTAGTGAATAACAATTAAATATGTTGTTATGTGGTTTACATTCACAAATTTCTTCCCCTGCATCACCCATATTATAAATGTATGTCAATTTCATGTGGAAAATAAACATACACCCTTCATCTATTATACCATAGATATAATATATCATTTCTTTCATGGAAATATAAATTAGAAATATTATATTCATCATGCTCCATGATATCGATAAACCAATAAAAATTGATAGAATAATATTTTACATAATCT
Source organism: Viscum album (assembly GCA_963277665.1). Lineage (NCBI taxonomy): Eukaryota > Viridiplantae > Streptophyta > Magnoliopsida > Santalales > Viscaceae > Viscum > Viscum album. The sequence goes on along the minus strand of OY728161.1, from coordinate 50,217,739 downwards.
CTCCATATAACCGACATTAATATTAAATAGATAAAATATAAATAACACAACCCTAAATTTCATATGATACTTTTTCATAATAAAATTATGAGGGTCATGAAGCTTTTTCATGGTTACCAGATTTTACTCACTAGAAGATCCATCATTGGTAGTTCATTACTGCAATGTTGAAAAAATAGGTTGTGGACTCTTTATTATCTGATTATTCTATTTATAAGTTGGATGATAATATATTCTCTTTTGAAGGTTGGTCAGTTAAACAAAATATTATGATTAATAGTTTTCCAAATAGTATGTTTGAGTCCAAGGGAGCCTCATTTGAATAGTGATTCCAATTTATTTATTATAAAAAATATTGGATGGTAGTGAAACCTATATCACTAGTAATGTACCTCTATAATAGGGATGTTGGAAAAACTACTGATGTGTACTATACTGAACTATGAAATGTATAATTCTATATATTTGGATTAAATTTTATTAATTAATGTAAATATAGTTATAATATGATTATCTAGTTCACTCCTGTGAAAATATAATGATACTTCGAACAACCTATATCTTGTGTTTCTATTTTAATTTTCCTATTGTTAGTTCTTTAAATTGAAATCGTTTGTTTTTGTGTGTGTGTGTTCAATTCATCCATAAATTGGTGATAATATTCTTGCATGATGTCTTAATTTTTTTTATTTCTGATAGAATGGAATAATAAGTAATTAGTTTCATGTTTCACTAAACTACTGATGGAAAAAAAACATGTTGAACTCAATGTTTAGCCATATGATGTTTGTATCATTTTTCTAGCTCAGATTCTTAAAATGTGATATTAAATACTTTTTGTGGGAAATGTATGAAAATATTTCATCTTTTACATTTTCCATAATATTCATACAGATTTAAGTTGAGTATTAATTCATTGGTAGATATGATAGGGATGATGGTTTGGCTCAGATAGTTAGTTCAACATACTTGACAATGGTTTTTGGAAAATGAAGATAGAGTACTATATCTCCTTGAATGATTGAAAAATAATATTTGGTACAAAATCCAGCAATATGAGTAATGAATAATTTAAAAATATGGAAAAGAAATAATTATTCATGGTTAGGATGGTGTTTTCACAAAACATGCACTTCAACACCCTGGATAAAAAGGGATAAACATCCCATGTAGAAAACATTTAACTCATGTGTGAGAAAATAATAAAATAATGAATTCATGGTGTGGGTTTTCTTTAAATTGATGAAATAATAATGGTGGTTAGTATAACCTCATGATAATAACATCAAAATGGTTAGAAGATATCTTGAATAATTAAAAGTGACATTCAAAGATTATAGTTGGGAAATATTACTTCATTCATCATTACATGAATCATATGATGGAATGGTTAAATAGATCTGTAATTCCTATGGAAAGAATAATTTGGTATTAATAGATGCTTGAAAATTTATCCACAATGAGGATCTCTATAGAATATAAGTACATGTGTGTTCTATTAGTGTATTGAATACTAAAAAAATCATACAATCACTCATTTAGAAGAATCATTAAAATTAAGAAAAAAAATATTGGTAATGGATTCATGGAATGTTGTTTGGTCTATGTATTACCTATTTGAGTTATGGTTAGTAATGAAATATTAATAAAAATTATAGGAATCGTAGGGAATGAACAAGAATAACAAAATCTAACTCAAATTCTATTCGTACAATATATTAAAGAAAAACTATTCTTTTCACTATTCATAATCTGGTAGATTTGCTGGTGGATTAATTTGTATCATCCTTCCAATGAAAAAATGATCATAGATGTACGAAAAGATGTTTTTCATAACACTTTGGGAATGTTCATATTGAAGATGATGAATCTTTGGAAGTGAACAATGTAAGAGATGAAAATCAATATAAACCAAAAGGTATTATTCTTCGACTGAATGGAGTGGGGAAAATACATTGTCTCTAGAAGAATTTCAATTAATTGGAATAGATAAAATATGAAGGATTCATTAATAAATTGAACAATGAAACGTAAAAATTATCTCAAGTGTAAAGACCTAAGATTGACATAAATGTAAATTACATTAATTTTGCGGAATACGTAATACAGGACACAAACAAAGACCTAAATACTATATTAGTTTAGTGTCTTTAGAATATAGAAACATAATATTATAATATGACGAATTATCTTCAATATATTATATAAATATCTTCCCCTTTTTTCCTACCTAAAACAATTCTTTATATCCTAGGGAAAAGAAAACAAAAGATGGTGTGCTCAAATTTTCAGTAAGGGTAAACATGTAGAATTTAAAATAATCATTAAATAAAATTAAAAGGACGAAATAATGATTAAATATCATAATCACGAGTAATGAAATAAATCACGAAACTAAAAAAGGAATATATTATAAAATAACATTAACCAATATAAAATAGCATTGGCATAAAACAAGGAAATGTGGAAAAAAATTAGAAAATAGTATGATTTCCCGAGTATCCAAGTCAGTTCTACGAAGACCATCATAGTGGAAAAATTACATTACTGAACCGATTTTACATGGCATTCCATCCATGTATTACTAAACCAGATTTACATATCGTTCCAGCCCTGTATTTCTAAACCATATTTACTTATTATTCTAGTCACTTCTATATCATGAGATATAAATCATTATCCAAGGAATTTGAGGGAGGTATTGGAACCACAAATATCATAATGAAATCATTCTTACATGAGCCAAAAATACAAATCAATCATCATAGAATTACCCATGAAATTAAATGGGATTCTAAAACATTATTCCATTATAAAATAATAAATATTTGATAAATGGAATTAATAAAAATAATTTCATCCTAAAAAAATCATATAAAATAAATAATAGGGATAGAAACATAAATATTTGTCATATTATATGGAAAATAATTTTGATAAAACAGTTGAACTTAACTGTTGAGGAAAATGTCCTCTATTCTTTAAAAATATTTTTTTTCTCAAAATGTAGTTAAATTTTAAAAGAAATAAATTTAATTTAAAAAAAAAATTAAATATTTTAATGTTATATTAATGGAAATAAGGAATTATGAAATTTTCAAAATCTTTTCATACGGTATACGTTAAAAAACATTATCCTCGTTCATCTGTTAGAATATTAAAAAATTAACTCGTATGGAAAATGAAAGAAAGATTCCTTTCAAACGATGTAGTAATAGTCAAAAATGGTTTAAATTAATTTTAAACATACCATGAATAATAGTTGAAAATTTATTAATTTTTTTTAGAAAACATGTACATTGATGAACGTATGCTCATGTAAATACTTACATACAAATAATCTAGGATAAAAATGAGATTACACAATTATCCCTTACCTTATGTCCGGGTTTCTTCCATATGTGTCTGAAACTCTTGTATGGTGGGTTAAAACGTATTATTGTCATGTAAAATAACCACAATAATATTTATTATATCATCTGTGATTCACTTATGATTTATATTTCTCGTTTATTTATCAATTCCATGTCAATGAAATGTTTTGGGTAATAATCATTGTATTTATCGTACATGTTTTGACTTGTTATTCTTGATCATATTACATAGACCATGATTTATGTACATCAATAATTTAATAAAAGATTTACATATAAAATAAATTTATTATATAAATATATATAATATATAGATGAATGAAATGTAACACACCGTTTATAGAGACAATAGGATGTACATACACATGAACGTTTTTTCAATTTCGTCATTGAATTGAATGGAAGCATGTAAATGACCCACACATATATATAGAGTGCCATTATTTTTTCATATATTTCATGATTATTTATTATATATAACTTATAATAATTCTTGAATGGTTAATGTGGACAATGAATCTCATTGCGTTTGGGAGACGGTAAGTCATACGTACGTACAAGCAACAGTATCATTCACTTGATGGTTAAATATTATGAAATTGGATGGTATATGAATTTCAATGAAATAATATCATGTTATACTCATTATTTACATCCATTTACTCATCAATACAACCATCCAAATTATGTATTGTTGAATAACAAATTACAACATGGCATGGAGATGGTAATCCCTACCTACACACAAAAGCTGATATTGTATTTCATAAGATGGATATAAAGAAGTATAAGATTATCCCATAATTATAATAACATCTCCTCATGTAAGAGATTTGGGATTTATTAATTTAGTATGGAATCAACATAATTATGGGATGTGTACAAAGAAAAGAATGTGGAAATATGTGATAATACAATTACCTCTTTTTAGGGTATCTCTTTTTTGTATGCACAAAACGACCCCCTGAGATGGATTTCTGCCAAATTTTGGCCTCTATTGTGAATTGGGGGAATTTCGAATTCAATTTAAGTAGGGTTTGGATGAACCTAATTTCATTGGAGGTGTGATTATTTGAGAAGGAGAGGTGCCCTTTTATAAGAGAGGGGATGGTCACCTTTAGAATGTTTGGACATAATTATTTATTATATATTCATTTTCTGTTTATAATGCCTCCAAACTCACATATTTCTAAGATAAGGTGATATTGGTTCGAAATCCTCTCAACCCATAAAATTTGGATATGTTTTTATTTTATTTTAAATCTTATTATTTTGATTTTTCCTTATTTAATCTATTCAATTTTAATTTTGTAAAAAATATTCTAAATAATAAATGGTTATAAATATTTACTTATGTGTTGAAAATTTTCCATAATTGGATATTTTAGGAAATTTTAGAAAATATAATTTTCAAATTTTTTTGGATTTTTAAATAATTTAATAATATGTTATTTTTGTAAAATATTCATAGTGTCAATTTTGACACTATTAATTTATTTAATATTATATTAAATCTACTTAGAAGATAAATTCAAAAAATATTAATACAATCCTAAAATGTCATATCCACCTGGAAAATTCATGGATAACGTTAATTATTTCATATGGTATTTATATTAATATTATTAAAACCAATTATTTTATATTTCTATCAATAAAATAATTTCAACATCAGTATTGTGTCATTATTAATGGTAATTATTTATTCTTTAAAAAATATAAATAAATTAACATGAAGTAGATAATTTTATTATATTTATAGAGAATTTTTATTTGTGATGTTTTATCCAGCTTATCAATATATTAAATTTATAATACTTATAATATACATGAGAGTGACATATTGTCACCTTCTTTTGTTATAATTATAATTACACCACTTTACTGGGAAAAAAGTCAATTAAATGAATCAGTTCAAACCCATAAATGATATTGGTCTAATTTAAATCATCCAATAGTGTTTTTCAGTTGTTATGGTAATTTAATTATCTCTATAATATTGTTAGTTACCCTAATTTACCTGATTTACCATTAATTTTGGTAAATAAAAATTATCATATTTACTATTCATAATATCGAAAAAGTAACCCATTAAAATAATTTGAACCCACTGATTCGAAATGTTGATTCTATTTTTCATAATTCAAAACCCATAATTGGCATAAATTAATTTTATATTAATTCTTGTTGTCAAAACTAAAAAGTGGGTTTTTTAGAAATAAAAACATATCAAAAGATTATCATGTGTTTATGTCCAACTTAAATGTGAAATTACTTCTTATGACAATAATTTGATTAAATGATCAAAAAATAATCCAATTACACTTTAAATATAATTAAAAATATAATCTAACTATATAAATATATTAGATGAAATGGATGTTTGGAATTAAAAAGATTCATTTTCACTATTCATTAATATACGAATTTAATCAGAAAAATGCCAAAAAATCAAAACAAGTAAATTTTCATGTTTAGAATCCAAATAAGACGTTTATTTTTTCAAATAAATTATATTAAAGTGTTAAAAATTCGATTTAACATTGGTGAGACATCCAAAGGAGCCAAATCTGCATTTTTTTGGAAAATACTTCTTTTATCAGAAAAATTGTTTTTGATCTCAAATCAGGATTGAGAAAATAAATAAGATGATTTTTCATGTTATATAAAATTCAAAATGTTTTTAATATTATTCATATATGATGGGTTATATACTATTTTAACAATATATCATTTTTAGTGAATCTCAGTATTACGTACAATGCAAGCTATCAGAGAAGGTCTCTCTTGCATGTAATACAAGCCAAGTCAAGGTTATATTTAGTGAATGATTCATTTGGTTTTTCTTATAACATAATCCCAAGTTATTTATTTTATAAATTTAGAAAAATATATACTCAGTGTTTCATGAAATTAATTCTATAAATAGAACTTGAAATTGTGGGTAACACAAGCTAGGAATAGTGTTGTGTATACTACAAGATAATACAGTGTTGCGTATAGTGCATGATAACCATGGTGTGGTTTACAACACAATAAATCAAGAAAAAAATATTATATCTCATAAAATCTTAGGTTGTTACATTCTACCCCCTTAAAATGGATTTCAACCACAAAATTTATCAAAGTTATAACTGGTTTACTAACAGAAGGTTTCATTAATAGAAACCCACATCATAAATTCAAAATACTAAAACTTAATATTAAAAAAGGAAAGTTATAACCATAGTATTTATCCAATGTAACTCATCCCTGGGATTCCACATAATATAAAATAGGTGGGATATGAAAACATGGATATGGAAGAGCAATATAACGAAAAATTTCTAATCGATATTAATAGAGAATACGGTTTGGAGAAATTCAACTACCAGAAAGCCATAAATATGAGATGATTTAAGGGACCATATGATTCATCAGATATGAAGGTACTAGGATAATAACTTTTTTTTAATATACTTTTTGTAATATAGATGAGTTTTTTCATTAGTAGAAATACTTACTTGATTTCAGTACAATCTCATTGCTGGTCGTTCCGTGAACAATTTTCACCTCATATCTTTTTTTAAAGAAATTAAGTTGAATTTATCATTCATTAATTGATATAAGATCATTCAATATAATTATAATTCTTTCCTTATGTCCCAACTAAAATTTTGGAAAAAAATTTCAAATATTTATAAGTCCACATGTAGTGAGATATTACCTTAATCTAACAAACCTCATCCAAAATATAATTTATACTGTCCATAAATGGAAAATATTAAAAAAAATTCAAAAATTGAGAATATAAAACATTATAAATTGTTGAACTAAATAGACTTTATATTTTTCTACCATATCTCATTTGGTAGTTTTTGGTTATCTCATTCCAAACATGTGAATACCTTAATCATTTATTCTCTTGAAGTATGGTAATCACATGAATTACTATATAATCTTAGTGAAAACATGAATTCTATCAAAATAAACTCTTTTAAAACACCAAAAAAACAAAAACTTCTATATACATAAACCACGATAACACTTTATCCTTATATCAATCCTCAGATCATCAATACAAGAAAAAATATCTTTATCTCTTTATCCCTTCATTATGGGCATATCATGTGCTTTTAAAAAATATTTCAATCACTTTTCATGGTTTCTGGTACAATATACTCATGAAAAACCTCAATGGACACTACATAGATATTTTAATATTCCATAATACCATAAAAAATATTCTACTGCACTATTTTGGAATCCCAATACATAACCAGTCCATCACTTCATTGTCATACTCAACATCATCAATAGTGATTTTAGGTGATTTTTCACTCCATTGGTCCTTAAGAGGTTGTTTATGTCGAAAATCATTAATAAACATCGTATTTGGGAATGGGCTATTATAATTAATTATTTACATGAACTTGTAACCCTAATTTATTGGAGGTTCAATACTTATAGATTTCTATTTATTCTTGTGACATCAGCAATAAAGTTGATGATGACCATCATTCACACACATAAATCATTTATCAGTACCCATAAGTCAATTCCATCCATGTGTCATTCCACACATTTAGCATAATTAAAATCTAAACATCGTTTCTCTGTAATTTTTTTAAATTTCCTTGAATTCTATCCTTTTATTCATATCATAACCATGAGATAGATGAAAAATTGTAATATCCCTTTTTTTATTAAGAATACATGTATGGAACGTTCTAGAAAAAATTTTCTTGCACTCATCCCAATTCATGGAGTCAATTTTATCTTGTTTCCTCGTATTCTTGATAATGTTCCCCAAAATATCCTAATTACCTTCCTTGAAATAATCTCCAAACATAACCTTTTTATGTTTCTAATAACAGAGATGGAAAAATATCTTTTCAATAAAACAAATTCAATTCTCTACAGCTAGTGGATCATTTGATCCACTAAAATGAGGTGGATGTTTCCTTAAGAAAGATTTAAGAGAACATTGTGCCCACCTTTCGTCATTTATAAGTACATAAGTATTTTTTGTCACAGAAAAAAATTTCATCATTCGAGCTACCATAACATTTGGTTTTTTAGGAGGACAATCATTACATTTTCCATCTCATCCATCATTAATGTGGTTCCTTTGGGTTCTATCCATGTCTAAAACCCTAAAAAAAGTGTGAGAATAAAAAATAATACTAGGAAAACAACATAATAAAGGGGGATTACATTCAATTTCTAACACCTTACATCTAATCCTAGGTTATTCATGATAGTTACCATAATTCTAGGACTATAAAATATATTTGGACTTACCCTTTGGGACATCCCTTAACATACCTTGTAAATATATATACATATCATACTAATGTTTTCGCATAATATATTCCAAAGTTTAACTAAAACTTTTCTCTGATACCATCTATAAGGACCAAAGCTTTACATACATGGAAATTACATTACTATTGTGGAATTATTAATACATGATAAAAATAGATACACAATGACATTATTAGTTTAGTTTCATTGGAAATATTAAACAAAACATTCTAAGTGGGTAAAAGATCTCTAACGTCTCCCATAAAGATATTCCCCTTTTGTTTTCGTACCTAAAACATCTCTTTATATCCTAGGGAAAAGAAAACTGAAAAGGGGTGATCTAAAATTCTCATTAAGGGTTAACATGGCAATTATTAAACAATATATAATCATAATAATGTAAAATCAGGAACATAAATTCTAAATATCAATATCTTGAGTCATGAAATAAATCTTGGCAATAATTAAGGCATTGACCATAAAGGGACATTAACCATGATAAAATAGAATTATCATATAACGTGGAATTGTGTCAAAAAAATAATCACATAATATGATTTCTATAGTATCCAATGCATTGTTTCATAAACCATCATTGTGGACAAAGTCTTTTACTAAACATGTTTTACTTGTCATTCCAACTACTTATCACTGAACCAGAATTACTGGATGTTCAAGCCCTGTGTTACTGAACTAGATTTACCTGTAATTCATTTCAGGTCAATATAATGAGATATAAATCTTTAACTAATGAATTGGAGGAATATATAGGTCCCACCAATCTTATAATGAAATCATTCTTAAATATTCCATAAAATCATAAATCATTCAACATAGCATAACTAATGAAATTAAATGGGATTCTTAAACATCTTTCCATCATAATGTAATCTGTAAAAGATCAATTTACTTTATAAAAATAATTCCATCCTAAACACAATCAAATAAAAATAATAAAAGGGATACAAACATAACCCTATGTTTCCTAATATGGAAAATAATTTTGATAAAACACTTGAACGTAATTCTAGAGGAAAATATCCATTCTTATTAAAAAAAGTTTACTTTTCTCTAAATGTCATGCGGTTATAAAAGAAAATAATTTAATTGAAAGTAAAAATTATGTCATGTAATGTGAGATTTATGGAAATAATGCGTTATAGAAGGGTAAAAATCCGTTCATTTAGTATAATTTAAAAAAATAGTATCCTCAAACTTTTGTCGGAGAAGTCAAAATGTAACTCATATGGAAAACAAAATAAATATTCCTTCTAAACCATGTAGTAAAAGTAAAAAATACGTAAACATTTATTCAAACATACATAAAAGAATAGTAAAAATTTTATGAAAATATTTTTATGAATCATGGACAAGGATGATAAATGCACCCCTAATAAATACTTAATATAAACAACCTTTGATAAAAAGTTGATCGCACAATTATCACATAACATAGGTCTGATTTTCATCTATATGTGTCTGAAACACATGTATGGTGGTTTTAAACATATTAATGACTTATAATAGAACCATAATAAAATTTAAGATATTATATTTTATTCACTTAAGAATTAATATTACATGTTTATTTATCATTTGCATTTTAAAGAATCATTTGGGGTAATATTAGTTTTATTTATCTTACATGTTTTGACTTTTTTTCTTGGTATTATTACTTAGATCATGATTTAAATACTTCCAGAATTTATAACATGACTTATATATCATATAAATTAAGTATATATATATATATAATAGATTGATAAATGAAATGAAATACACCTTTCCTAGAGAAAATAGGTCGTATGTACGTGGGAAAGTTTTTTCTGTTTCCTTAATGAATTTATTGAAATAAATTAAATGACAGATATATATATATATATATATATATATAAAGTAGCTTTATTATGTCATATATTTCATTAATATTTATTAAATACACCTTATAATCATTATTAAATGGTTAACGTGGAGAATGAATCTCATTGCGACGTAGAGACGGTAAGTCGTACATTCACAGGAGTGAGAATATCATTCCCTTGATAGAAAAATAGTATGTAATTAGATGTTATATGAATTATAAAGAAACAATTCATTTTATATTCATTATTTAGCTCCATTATACTCATAAATATACACATCCAATTAAAGTATTGTTGAATAAAAAATTACACCACGGTGTGGAGATGGTAAGTCGTACGTACGCATGAATGGTAATATTATAATTTGTATGATGTATATAAGGAGTTATAAGTTTTTCCCATATTATAATCACATATCATCATGTAGATGATATTGTATTTATTACTTTATTAGGTAAACGACATAAGAAGTTGACGTACAAAAATAAAATAATTTTGAAAGATGTCAAATAAAATTACCTCTTATTTGGGTATCTCCTTTTGGAATGAAAATACGGACTCCCTAAGATGTATTTCTATCCAAACTGTGGACTATTGGATGGAGTGAGGGAATTTGGCTAGTTTCTGGCCAAAAAATGGCTTTGGAGGTGTTATTAATAGAGATGGAGATGTTCCCTTTTATAAGAGAGTAGATGGGCACCTTTGGAATGTCTCCAAATATTAATTTATTATGAATTTATTTTTGGTTTATAATGATCCCAGAATAAAATCTTTAAAAGATCATATGACTTTGGGTCGAAATCCTCTAAACTAATACAATTTTTACATGTTTTAACTTTTATAAAAACCTTATCATTTTGATTTATCCTTATCTAATCTATTTAATTTTAATTGTGGTAGTAATATTTTAAATAATAAGTGGTTATAAATATTTACATATGTGTTGTAAATTGTCTATAATTTTATGATTTAGGAAATTTTATAACATAAAATTATCACTTTGTATTTTTAAATTTTTTTTATTTATTTTAAAATAATTTAATAATATGTTATTTTTATAAAACAGCAATAGTGTCAATTTTTACACTATTCAATTATTTAATATTAAATAAAATCCCCACATAAGATAAATTTTAAACAAAATATTTAATACACTCCAAAAATGACATAGTCACATATAAAATTTTTGGAGAACATTAGTTAGTTCATATTATACTTAATTTAATATTTCTAAAACCATTTATTTGATATTTCAATCGATAAAATTATTTCTACATCACTATTGATTCATCATTAATGGTAATTATTTAATCAATAAAATTTTTATATAAATTCACATGATGTAGATAATTTAATTATATTTCTGGAGACTATTTATGTTTGATGTTTTTTCATTTTTATCCATATATTAAATATATTATACTAATATGATATATGAGAGTGACATGTTGTCACCTTATTTGGTTTTAATTATAATTACATCACATTCATGGAAACAAAATCCATTAAATGAATCCATTCCTACCCATAGGTGATATTCATCAACTTTAATTCATAAAATATGAGTTTTTCCGTTGTTATGGTAATTTTATTATCTTTAACTTGTTTTTAGTTACCTTAATTTACCTGATTTACTATTAACTACGGTAAATAAAAATTACAATAGTTAATATTCATAATATCCAAAAAATTAAATTGACATATTAAGATAATTTTGACCTACAAATTCCAAATATGGAATCCATTTATCATAATTTAAAACATATATTTTGAAAAAATTTATTTATAATTACTTCCCATTTTCAGAACCAAAAAGCAGGTTTTTAAGTAGCAAAAACATATCAAAATATTGTCATGTGTTTATGTTCAATTAAAATGTAAAATTACTTCCAATGACCAAAATTGGATTATATGATGAAAATATATTCCAATTACACTTTAAAACAAATTAGAAAGATAATATATCTATTTATATAAATTAGACAAAAAGTTTGTTGTGTATTAAAATGCAGTATTTTCACTATTCATTAAAATATTAATTTTATCAGCAAAATGAAAAAACTCAAAAAAAGTTAGTATTTATGTCTCTATTCAAAATAAGAAATTTATTTTTTAAAATATAATACATAATAGTGTTAAAAACATATTTAAAATTGATGTTCCATGAAAAGGTGGGAAAACTCAATTTTTTTTAAAACATAGTTTATCCAAAAAAATGAATTTGTTCTTATATCATGCTCTTGAAGCAACATAATATCAGTGAAAATGTCATATAAAATTATAAATATGTTTAATACTATTAATATTGGTTAGTTTATATAATTGTTTAATAATATATCATTGTTTAGTGAAACTCAGTATTGAATACGACGCAAGCTATTGAGGATGCTCTCCCTTCCATGTAATGAAAACCAAGTCAATGTTATGTTTAGTGAAATATAAATTAGGAGTGGAATATAACATAATCCAAACATAGTTCTGTTATAAATTTAAAAATTTGTAATGTGAAATGAATTATATCAAAAGAATGCAAAATTATTTGTAATATAAGTAAAATAATAATGTTGCATATAATGAAATCTAAAACGGTGTTGCGTATAGCACAAACTAACCATATTGTAGAAGAAAAAAAACAAGACATAAAATAAATTAAAAATAATATATCTCATAAAATATTAGGGTGTTTCATCAAGGATACATGGTTGTAGCATGGGGGGTGAACAAAAATACCATTAATCTTATAGGATGTTTAGATGTGATATAAATGGATGAAATTTAAACCTTTAAAAATCTAGATGTTTGGAATTACATATTTGTATATATTAGTGTGAAGAATATTAATTTTATTGTTTGAATGGGAATTATGTTTCTTGATCACATGACTGTCAGAAGTTATGACAACTTTGTGCTGGGAAAGAAAAGGTGCATTTCATTCACTAGAATTAACTAAATCCCAAATCCTATAAGATGGATCTTGGTCACATGGATGTATGCGTAACTTCCACAATTTAATCTCATGGAGGATACAGTTACATTATCACATTCATCAATGATTCTAAAAGTATGTAATGGGTATATTTTCATAAATTCAAATTAGATTAGTTTCATTCCTTTATACAATGAAAATCCATGGCGGAGTTGGAATGTTGTTAAAAGTTGAGGTTTCTCATATCTAATAATGGTGGAGAATATAATAGTATAAATATATGGAACTAATATCAGAAGAAGGGTATTTTTCTGAGATAAAAATACACAAAGCTCCACAATATAATGTTTTTACATGTATGATAAACCAGACAATGATATAAATAGAAAGATGCATGTGTGTATATCATGGTAAACAGAAGACCGTCTATGATGAAGTAATTAACATGGAAACATACATGGGAAATAGATGTATAGTTTAAATCATGTAAAAATATATACTAAGAGAGTAATGGAGAAATTAAATACCATTATTATCGCATCCCTAAATCATTAGTTTAATTAAATATGCTATTTTTAATTAAAAGGGGTATAAATAGGCTCGAGGAAATTCCCAGAGCCTATTTTCATATAATGTAGGTAAATGAAGATATTTTATACTAACATTGAGTATTTTTATAATAGTTATCATCATAATTATATATATAATCATTAATTAATATATTTTATAGAAGGAGTGAAACTTGACTGGAATAATAGTAGAGGGAAATAGATCAACTACTCATGTATATGTAAATAAAAATAAAGTTACTATAATTTGTAAAATTTTTGTAGTCCATGATACCTTTAAAAAATAACCAATAAATTTATCAAAATAAAAAAAAATTGGATTATTAATAGTGGGAAATTTCTTAGGGAATAATTTAGTAGAACATAAATCAACATTAGGAGCACTATAAGTTTTAGCACTAGAAATTGAAGTTCTGAGGATTGAAAAACCTCTCTAATAATTTATTTTAGACTCAAAACCTATGTCAAATGGCATACGATTTAAAAAAGACTATATATATTAAATAATAGAGAACCCAAATTTCTCAATGGGGCTATAATTTTGAGTGATTTTTAGTATAAAGACTCGATCATTAATCGATGCATGATATCATTTTTTGGAAAAGAATTTACTTTCTTGAATATAAAAATGTCCTTTAGGATTATAGGTTTAGATAATTACAAAATATACTTTACCTAGGTAACACATATAATAAACATCATTCAATTCCTATTAGTATCCATTTTATTGATAAAATAGTACTTTTAAAAAGAAACATGTTTTCTTTTAAGGAAAATCCATAGGATTTTCAACATCAAATATTCTATATTTCTAAAAATCATTAAAAGTATGGAAATATATCAAAAATCATGAGAGGGAAATATTTCAGTAATTTAAATAAAAAATATAACCCATTATTCCATTTTAATATCATGAAATCATAAAAAAGAGGATTTCTTTATAATAAATTAACAATGAGCTCAAACAATCAATTAATTTAACATTATCTCATCATTAATCACTAATGTTTTCCATAAAAAACATTACAAGAAAGAATAATCGTGATGTTTTCATCACGAACATGATAACCGATGAAAACCAATTTCATAAAAACATACCTTTTTACCCTAAAAAGGAAAATTCCTTAAAAATATTACCATTTATACATTTTAATTTAAAAAATGAAAAAACATCAACAAGAATATAAAATTCATGGATATTTCTTGATAATAAATATTTATAGAACCCTTACAAGAAACCTCATAATAATAATAACCATTATAGTTATCTTCTTCATTATTATCCAGAAAGAAAAATCATTGCCTAATACATTGGAGAGCTATATCAGGATCACCCATTGTTTTGAGATATATAGAGTTCATCGATAATAATAATAAAATATAAAAGGTCCATATCATGCATTAATCACATAAAATAATTCATTTTAATCATAAATCCCACAATATATCCTTTTAACACCATATGTAAATCATTTTTAGATATTGATAGATCCCTTTCCATTAAAACCCACTTTTCAAAACTAACATTCCTAGAAAAAAATGATGGATGGTTCTTCTTGAAGATAAAATTAAAATTTTAATATTATAGAAAACATAAAATAAAAATTTTAATGGGTGGTGTATTTTTATGCCTTCTATGTTAGAAAATAATATTTCTTTTTGAGTTTTTATTGAAATTCAAATAAATCAGTTAAAATTAAATAAAAAGATAATTTTTGGAAAAAAATAAATTCATTACATAAAGGAAAATATTTTTTATAATTATTTTTTCTCCATATAAATACATATCAAATATAATTTAAATAATATGGATGTAGAAGAAAAATATTGAGAAAATAAATCATTAAAAAAATTAAAATTAGGTTTTTAAAGTAAACCATCCCATACCTAGAGTATAACTCATCACATAAATTATTTATCTTCCAAAATAATATACTTATGATAATTATTTACATTATTTAAAATATTTTTCAAATTTATTATCATTTTTATTTTTTTATTACCTTTTCATATTCAATCAATTAATTTTTTGTCCATCATTTTGAAGATTTTCAACTCTTATGTCCAAAATAACCTCAATATGTTGATTGTGGTCAAAATGTAGTTATATTAAAAAACCACCGTAAAAATAATAAGGAAATAATTATCATTCTAATAAATAAATTTAAAATTTAAAATTACCCATGATAGATGGTCTTGAAAAATTAATTATGTAACGGTCATATAGATAGTGGGTCATATGTACATATCTCTAACATTTCAGTTTTTCAACAATCATTATGTAAAGAATGTATGGATTATTTTATATTTAGAAAATGATAATTTTATAATAAATATTATATTATTAATATAAATACACTTATATTTAGTATCCATATGATGTGGTCATGAAAATTTGGGCAAATCACTTCACAGAGGTTATAATCCAAACATACAAATGGATGAAATTATCATTCTTCAACAGATTGCGTGGAATGAAGGTTTGTGATATATTATATTTTAATAATGATAAAATATTCAAATAAAATTATATAAATGCATTAAATTCTTTACTATAAATAGCTATGAGAAGATGTAACATAAAATAAATCACATCATTTTATGAGTTGTAGTCCACCATACACAAAAAAACAAAAGTTTAATTTAACATTAGATATAAGTGGATATGGATACAAATTTTACAATTAACATAATAATATCTATATCAGTGTATGGTAGTGTTGTTATTTTTTCTTTATTGTTAACTAATATTCGAATATGGTGGAAGAAGAAATAAAATGATAACACACGCTTATAAATTGCACATCTTCATCGAAAAACAACATTAGGTTTGTACCTAAATCCTATTAGGAATGTATTGTCTCAAAAATATTGTATCATATATTATGATTTGATGGTCAAAAATATCCTTTTTTTCTAAATTTATTTTCTTTGGTGATTTTCCCAGAATTTATATCCCGGTTAAAGGAATTTTTTGTTTCGGGAATTTATCTGGATACACTATTTCAATCCCTACGTTCTGTGAATGATCATATGGTTCATTATCTCTACGTTATGATGGAATGTTAACGATTTCATATGGTTTCATCCCTATGTTATGTTATGTAGTTTTATTTTGGATCGGCATCCTTATGTTCAGAGAATCATCAAGCGTATTGATCTGTAATCATATGTTGTAGTCTGGAAATATTTTTCATACATTATATTTGGGATTTTATGTTTAAAAAGATGAGTTTATATATTATCACCATACACAAATTTTTTCCCTTTACGGGAAGAATAATGTATGTTTAAGGAACCATATGTTGTAAAGAACCCTAAGAAATGTGAAGGAACCCTAAGATGTGTGATGGAATCCTATTCTATGTGGCTCAACCCTACACTGTATTTTCCATGAAGATGTTTTTAGGTCACATTTTAAAACTAGTATTTCTATAGAGATCCCATATAGATTAATTTCTGATCTATGGATCATTATAGTAACTTCAAAGAACCATATTAATTAGATAAATTCTCTCTTGTTCTTAGTGGATGTTTCAAATCCCCTGGTCAATTGAAATTTTATTTTCTTTGATCATTCAGGCTTTATTCCTGGATCTATAATATCAAATATGACCTTCTTCTCTATATATTATACATGTGTATTGATTAAAAATATGGGATACTCATGTTTTATATTTTTAATTGATTAATTTAAAGTGAATATCATCTCATTAGTGTTGTTTTGAGGAATGATCAACATTGTAGAACAGACTACACTTTTGATACATACATGTTATACCTCATACTTTTGTATGATTTTTATTGCTATTAGTTGTCGTTATTATTGTTTCAACTAGAAATTATTCATAACTATACCTTTGTAAAGTCTTTTATTTTCGAATAAGAATATTCATCTACTATAACTTTTTTACTTTTGAGACAATGAATAACAACCCTGAATCATCAAATCAAATTATTTTAATTTATTAGAGATTCAACTACTCTTATTTTTTTGTGGTGGAATATAATATTCTTGATCTACAATGTGGATATTTGGTTCCCTATTAAAGTACCAAAAGGCTTTATTTTTATTATTATTATAAATTTTTCGACTGCCTACACTGATTTGAGGATTTATAGTCTTATGATAAGAGGAAAATTATAGTGAATTTCACTATTCTCATAGAGAGAGTGACTGGTGATGTGAACTAGGGGATCGTTTCTTCCTGGAACCACTATAAAAAGTTGTGTTCTTTATTTATGTACATATCTTTAATATAATCTTTGTACAATTAAACATCTATTATCCGCATAAATAACATGGTTGTCAAAATCCGGAATTATAGAATATTTTTTAAAATAATCAATCCACCAACTCTTTTGTTACTTCATATTATTATGATTATTCAATTGGTATCAGAGGTGACATTTTTTGATAATTCAATAAAAAACTAAATGTATATGGTCTATAAAATTATGGAAATGTATAATCCTAGATAAAAACATTCTATGGCACATATTAAATACATTAATGGTGAAAATAATGGATGTTTTAATTCTAAAATGATCATATATCAGTAAAATAATGGATTCAAAGTCTACTAAAAAATTAGTACTCCTTATATGATTCATGTGTTATGAGTAACATGGACTGTTGAAAAATAATGAAAGTATGATATCAATTCTAAAGATATGGATGTTATTATTTTTATTATTGGACTAGAGGAAATTAATTATGTCTCAAAATTTCCAACATCCTTTGAAAATGTGGAAAACTGTTATTGTTTCTTAGGAAGGAACATTCAATATTAGATTGATGAGTTATGACACATAAAATATAATTTTTTCACCTTTAGAATATTTGATGGTGAAATAATCTTATAGATGATTGGAAGGATTGCAAAAATTGTCAAAAATATTACAGCCTAAGGATAACCCATCAAACAATCTAATCAAGCATTTAATATGAAAATAGTACTATACTTTAAATGGAATGACATATCTACTGATGTTCACCAATCATCACCTGCCAAGGATCTGACAATGAACGAATAAATTGGGACATTGATGATGT
This sequence comes from Viscum album, assembly GCA_963277665.1. NCBI lineage: Eukaryota > Viridiplantae > Streptophyta > Magnoliopsida > Santalales > Viscaceae > Viscum > Viscum album. The sequence goes on along the minus strand of OY728161.1, from coordinate 50,198,666 downwards.
ATGAAAGAGATATTCAATTTAAAGATAAATATCATAAAATTTTTTGTAAATAAGGAAAATGGTGATCTAAAAGTAACTTCTAAGAATCATTTTATAAGATCGGAGAAAGAAGTTTAAAAAGAGAGAAAATATAATTCCTCAAACTCAAAAAAATAACTTACATAGTATGTTGGGTGATTGAGTATATTCTATAAGAATAAAAGGGGTTTTATAAAATTAATCATGGTAGATGAAAAATAACCGAGAGAAGTTAGATGTTATAATTGCATGAAATTGGGTCATATTATACCAAATTTCCTTCAATTAAAAGATGAAAATAAAATACTAGAAAAATATAGTAAAAAAATGTTGATTATGAGAACAAAGGAAAAAAGGAAATAAAAGATACATGGAGTGTATCAACGACTCCATTAGCTTTTAAAAATCTGATTCAAAAAAGGAGAAAACAAATCTCAATGCCAGTATGTGCTTTATGGCTAAATATGAAAAGGTACAATCTTTTTAAAATTACAATTCGGATACCATTAGTTTCTCAAATGAAAAATTAGATGCTTATTGTTCTGTGTAATAATAAAAAAATGATTCTACACTAAAGAAGAAAATGTTATCCAAAAATATTTATAGTATTGTTTTAGATAAAAGAGATATCATAATAAAAAACATTATATTTTATTTAAAAATTAAACTCAACTACATAAAATAGTATTGATCCTAAAAAATTAATATGGAACTATAGAAAAAAGTATAGACTTATAAAATTGCTTCTCAGGTTTTCACTGAAGTAGAAAATTTTTTAAATTATATTCTTGGAAAGAATGTCATTAAAAGATATTTATTTGAAATAGGAAATATAGGTGAGAAATCAAAATTCTACCACTATTAATTTATTCCTAACTCAAAAAATGAAACCTATTATTATTGTGGAAGAAAAGGAAATTTCACAAATAAAAGTAATTTTAAGAATACTCCAATTAGTGTTATTAAAAATCCATTATTTATAAAATTTTATCTAAATCAAGTTATATGAATTATGTCGAAATAAAGTAGATATGATTTCCCAAATCATTTATCAATAACAATGCATGAACCAAAATGAACTGGGTACCAAAAATTATTATTTAAATGCTTTTTCCGAAAATGGGTCATAAAAATAGAAAGGAAATATGGTAAATAGAGTGTGGTTTTTTGAGGAATTTCAGTGGAGACTCAACAAGAATCTATACACTGAATCAAATGAATGTATGAGTAGTCACTTTTGGTGACAATTCTAAAAGGAAAAATTGTGGGGGTCAGAACTATTGGATATCAAATGATTATCTCAACCAATAGAGTACTGTATGTGCAAGGGATAAATCAAAATCTGATTAGTATCTCTCAACTCTGTGGTGATGGATTTTATGTTTATTTTTCTTAGAATTCATGCTCTTTGTTTAAAGATAAGTTACATATAATTAAATCACCTATAACTAGTAATATCTATAAATTGGATTTAGATTTCTTGTGTAGAAAAAAAGTGAACTGATAAACTACAAATAAAAATGAGTAATTTATTTTTCAGAGAAGTCTCTGTCAATGTAATATACATTCTTTAGATAAATTCTCTATAAAATAGTTAGTTTCTAGATTTCCAAGTCTTATGTTTGATAAGGATAGATTAATTGATGCATGCCAAATAGAAAAATAGCGCCAATATTATTTCAAATAAAATTAGTATAATTACTAAATCTAACGCATTAGAACATATCTATATAGATTGGTCTGGACTATCAGGAGTATCCTGTTTGGATAGTAAATTATATATCTATGATTTAGTTGATTACTATTCTAGATTTACTTTTTATCATTTTCTAAAACTCAAATGTGAATTATTCACTATTTTTTAATTTTTATGAAAATATTTTCAAAATGTAAAATATATTAAAATAAATTTATAAAGAAATCATCATGGTGGAGAATTTTAGAATGAATAATTTAATTCTTTTTGCTCAAATTTTTGTTTTATACAAACCTTTTATCACCAAGAACACCACAAAAAATGGAATCGATAAACGAATAGATAGAAGTATTCAAGAAATGGAAAGGATTGTTGTTAATGAATATAGTCTTCACACCTATTTTTGGTAGAAGATGTAAGAACAACCTTCTATATCATTTATAGAGTTTTTATAAAGACTATCTTCAAATAGACACCCTATAAACACTGGAATGATAAAAAAACTAAAGTAAAGTACTTTATTGTTTTTGGATTAAATGTGTATATCTTGATGACTAAGGATTATTTTGGAACATTTGATCCAAAGGCTAATTATGGAATATTTTTGGAATATTATGTTACCTATAATTCATATAATGTGTTTCATAAAAATACAATACTTTTTTAAAAATTAGTTTGTTTGATTTTTAATTAAAATGACACTTTTATTTATGGGAAAGATCAAATTGATGAAGTTACAGACTCATTTGCTAACATGAGACTTGAAACCCCTAGAAATGATTTTGAGAATCATTTTATTAAAATTCAGTCAAGTTCATAAGTACATGAAACTAAATAATTTGATAGTGTCTTCCAAAGATAGTCTAGAACATTAAAGAACAATCCTTTAGAAAATATAATAGTATACATAGACATAAGAATTATAACTAGATAAAATTTATGAAAACAGACATACTTCTCTAACTTTTTATCTCAATTAGATCTTAATACTATTGAAGAATCCTTATAAGATGAGTGTTGGATAGTTTTATTATATGAAGTGTTAAACCAACTTAAATGAAATGAAGTTTGGAATATAGTGGAAATACTAACCAATTACCCAGTAATTGGAACTAAGTGGGAATTTTGAAATAATTTGGTTGATCAAGGGATCATAACATGAAAGAAATCTACATTTTTAGCTAAAGGATATTATTTGGAAGAAGGTATAGAGTATGAAAAATCCTTTTCACATGTATCACAATTATAATACATTATAATACATTTATCTCACACATATCATATGAATTTTAAACTATATCTAATGGATGTTAAATATATATTTTTAAATGGATATTTTATGTAGTATGTTTATGTTGAACATCCATTAGGTTTTGAAAATCCGAAAATAAGAAAATCTCTTTTTAAATTTAGTAAACCTCTATGTGGCTAAAAATAAGAACCTTGAGCTTTTTATAAACGATTAAGATAATATATTTTGAAAAATGGATTTACTATTGTATTTGAATATCCAACACTTTTTAAGAAAACTATTGGTTCTATTATTTTGTATGTTCAAATATATATTTATGATTTTATTTTTTGATTCTACTTATAAAAGTTTTTGTAATGATTTTTAAAAATTAATGAAAAAATAATTTTAAATGTTTATGATGGGAGAAAATATTTTATTTTTAGGATTTAAGATTAATAAAAAAAATTATGGAATTATTTTAAATCAATGTAAATATATTACTGATTTATTGAAAATATTTTGGCTTGAAAATGGTAAGATAAATTCAAATCCTATGTTTACTAATATAAAACATGATTTTGATGAAGCTAGAAAACTAGTGGAAAAAGATTTATATAGATGTATGATTGGTAGTTTACTATATATTACTACTATCAGACTAGATAATATGTTTTATTTTTTTATGTTATAGACATCAATGAAATCCAAACAAGTCACATCTTACTGATATTAATGGATTTTTTTGGTAATTAAAAAAGAACTATTTTTCAATCTCTTCTTTACCAAAATCCTTCATATTTTAATGTAATTTCTTATTAAGATGTTGAATTTAGAGTACGTATATTTTCTAGAAAAATTACCTCAAGAACCTATCACATTTAAAAAAAATATTCATTATCATTGTCTAGTAAGAAACAACAATCAGTTTCTCTGTCTACTACTGGGGCATAATATGTGTCTCCTGTTAGGTGATGCGAACAGGTATTGTGGATTGACAAAACTCTATTGGACTGTGACTAAATTTTAATAGTATTCCAATTTTATGTGATAATAATTGTACTATAAATATTTCAAAAAATCATATAAGTCATTCTAAGACAAAGCACATTGATATAAGGAATGATGTTCTAAGAGATCATGTCCATAAATAAGATATATCTTTAGATGTTATTAATACTGAATATCAATTAGCTAATATTTTTACAAAACCACTTCTAGGTGGGAGTTTTGATTTTATTAAGGGTTAGTTAAGAATATTGAATTTTAAATAAAAAATATTTTATTTTATTTTCAATATTTGAGTTTTTATTTCAATATAAGTTATTTAGTATGTTTAATTATTTTTTTAGTTATTTTTAAATTTTTTAAAAATAATTTCATTTTAATTTATTTTTATTACTCTTTTCAAAATTGAAAAATAATGAGCACATTCTCAATTGGTATGAGTAAATCATTTCCCTTTTCTCATTATTTTTTTCCTTTACTTCATGTCCTTTCTGTTTACTATGCTTCTCCCCATTTACATTTTATAAAACTCTAAACCTTCAATTCCATCTAACTCATAACCTTTAAGGATGGAAACCTCAAGAAGATATGATTATGCAGAGTTGGACACCCCTTCATACCTGCTAGGGTTTCATCATAGAGTGCTCTAATGAATGGTAACAAATATCATTTATTTAGTTTCAAAAAACATTTATCTCAAGGAATCGATAATATTTCAAGGTCAATGTTATTATTTTGGATATGGAAACACACCACTGTTATATTAAATTAATGTAAAGGAATTATATAGAAATTAAATGTCTAGTCTTGTATTCGATAATGTCATTGTTATCTCTAAGATTAATGATACTGAATTTTCTATTTCCTTTATCGAAATGAATAAATGGTTCCATTGTCCCCATGAGGGGGAGTTTCATTTTAATTTGAAAAATATAAGTAATGGGGGATATTTTGTAGAGGTAAATATGTTTTCATTGTTTGAAATGAGGAATATCAAGAATGTATTGATGAATGATCTTACACCTGATCATCAAGTTTTGATGAAATTCATTCAATCTGGATTTTTTTGGAAAATATGAGCTTGATAAAGTTCCTTATCCAGAAATGTATATCATATATTTGTTTTTAACCACAATAAGTTCAATTTATATAGATTTCTGATAATGTATTTAAACTATTTCTTCCCTAAGTATGCTAAAGATGTGATTTTATTCATATTGAAGGATAATTAATCTTTTTTGTTGATAAGAACAAGAAAAACTATTTTTTTTGTAATACATGTCATCACAACAACATATTAAACACTAGGACTGTAAATACTTAATCCTTATTATAGAATCTCATGAAACAGTCTTCTACTAGGGGATGTTAAACAACAACAGATGTTGTGGATAGCTTCATAGGGGGAGAAAATAGTTATTCATTCAATTGGCTCTGTTAGATAGAGGCTTGATTCTGAATGTGAATCATGGTTGGAGGAAATTATTTCCCAAGAAGAATTATTTCAGTAGATATTCTATAAATAGTGGATGATGCTATTTTTGGAGCTGAAAAGGAGACTCCAGTGGATGAGCATGATAATCAAGAGGCACACAATCAAATATATCATAGGGGAGATGTCCCTGACCGTAAAACTCAATCTCTCATTGTTCTTGATTTTGATTCTATAATTATATATGACTTAAGAGAAAAATTAGAAATAAATGGTGAGATATGTTTTGTTTTAGTTGAAATTGGTCAAGAATGGGATCAATATATAGAATCTTATGACTCTTATACTGAAGCTTTGGTATGAATTCTGAATATGTTGGAAGCTCAGAACATTTCTTTACAAAAATAATTCGAAGCTGAGATAAATATGTTTGAATATCGTTAATGTTCATCAGTTCCCAGATCATAGTTTTATAGTTTATAATATATATATATGGTAAATCAATGAAAATATTATTTCTGTTGGAGGCCTTCAATATTTTATTCGCAAAATGACAATAGGGCTATCTTTTTTGGAAAGATGAATATGTAAATAAGTCAGGTTTGGATGAGTTAATTCGGTGATAGAGAGAGAATTTCAATATATCTAGGAAGCAAATCAAGCATGAACCTCATCTCAATAGACACCCCAAGATCTAAGAAAATGGGTTGAAACAATAACCTTAGTTTTGGATGATTTCAATGACAGTCTACACACTCTTCAATGTGATACTATTCGTTTAAGTGTTCTATTAGAAAATGAATGGAATAGGGTTGGTCAAATTACTTCTAATGAATCATGGTTGGGATTAGTACTTAATCGAGTTAACGATATTTTGACTTGGTAAATTCAGTCATAGAAATCTTTGAATGAGTTTATGAAGGTTTTTTTGTTGAGAACATGATGATTTCTTGTGATTCAAAGAAGATACTTCAATAGTTGAAAGATGTCTTAAACAACCATTTTCATATCTTGTTACTAAATCTCATTTTTATTAATGAGGTCGTTCAAGCCATTCCTCGTCCTGATATACCCCTTGACTCTAGTGATTTTGATCATATCCCCTCATTTTGATGAAACTATTCATTGTATGTGGATTTTACTCTATGTTCAAAACAATTGAATTCATTATATATTCAATATTGTTTATTCTCATTGAGATTTATTTTCTTTTAGTTAGGTACAAAATTTCACATCCATTCTTAAATTTATTTCTCTTATTCCAGTTTCTATAACTATTCATTTATTGTTCAGTGCAACATTAATTGTGGTTTATATAATGTATTCTTTCAAAACAACTTTTTGAAATAACAAAAAGAATGAGAATATTTTTAAATAAAAAGAGATGAATATATGTGGGGGAGAACATTGGCAGTCCACAACATTTCATTTCAAATATATATATCTTCATTTCTAAATAATACTCTGAAATCAATGTATTTTCTAAATCTATATTTCTGTTTCAAAATCCAATATTATCTTTATGTTTTTTATTAATTATTTTATTGTTTTTGTGATCATCAAAAAGGTGGAGATTATTGGTCATTAATTATCTAGAAAATACTCTATAATATATACTGATTTTGATGATCACAAATACCATTTAGTGAATTTTTATATAGTTTTATTACATGAGTTATAGGAATTTATGTCATGGTTAAACAAATATAATATTATATAGGTTGATCATGATAATAATTTTCATAGCCTACGTTCCGTGAATGATCGTATTGTTCGTTATCCTTACATTACAATATGAAGTTAACTCTTATATATGGTATCAACCCTACACTATGCTAAGGAGATTTCAATTGGATTGGAATATTTACATTCATAGAATAGTCAAGTGTATATATCAGTAACACTATGTTGGAGTCTAGAAATATTGTTCATACCCTACAATTAGGAAGGTGAGAATATTGTTAATCAATGCTACATTCAAGATTTGGTGTTAAAAAGAGTTCAGTGTGCATATTATAATCCCTATGCTATTTTTTCCATAAATTACATAAAGATGGAAGTATGGTTAATGAATCATATAAAGGAAGGAACCCTATGATACATGAAAGAACCCTACACTACATGAAGGAATCTGACGCTATGTGGCTCAACCAGATGTTGTCTTTTCTTTGGAAAAGTTTTTATGTCACATTTTAAAACTGTTCTTCCTCCAATGGTCAAGTGAGAATTAATGATCGATTTGAAGATTGTTATAATCAATAGAAATAACTGTATTAAATAGAGAAAATATCTATTTTTCTTAATGGATGTTTCGACTCCCTTGGACAAATAGAATAGGAATTTCTATGTTATTTAAGGACTTTTTTTAGGTCTACAATATCAATGAAAATCTTATTCACTGTATATTTTCCCCATGTGTCATTAAAAAATTTGGGATATTCATGTTTCGTATTTTTTTCAATTAAATAATGGTGAAATTCTTCATCATAAGTGTTTTATATGAGGAACATTCAAATTTTCATAAGAGAGTAATCTTTGAAGATGTACATCTTATACCTCTTACTATTGTAAGTTTAATACTATTATTATTGAAGATCATTTGAAATAGGAAATGATTATGAACTATAACTTTATAAATACATTCATTTATGAAGAAGAAGATAAATTTAGTGTATTTCATCTTTTGTAACTATGAATAATAGACAAGAGTCATCAAATCAATCTATATTGATTTATTGGATATTCATCTTCTCAGACTCTGTTGTGGTGGAGTATCAGTTTCGTTATCTGAGCTATGGGTATTTGGTTCACTATTAATAAACCAGAATGCTTTGTTTTTAGTCTTATTGTGATGTTTTCAACTTCATTCACTCAATTTTAGATTTATGATCTTGTGATAATAGTACCATTCAAATGAAATTCACTATGATCATATAGAGTGATTGGTAGAGTGGATTAGGGGATCTTTTGTTCCTCAATCCACTATAAAAGCTATTTTTTCTATTTCTGTTCATTCTCTGCATATAATCATTGAAAAAGTAAACAACCATTATCTATATAAATCACAGAGTGTAAAATTCCAAAATTGTGGAAGATTTTTTAAAATGACAAATTCACCCCCCCACTTTCGTTACATTCTATTATTCTGACCAAATAAATCCTTCATATGATTGAAAAATAAATTTTTTTATTATCAAAAAAAATTTATAGAAAAATTGAGAAACCCCAAGTTCACCCAGGACATGCATAAAAAGAGAAAACATAGCTATCGAAATGGAATTGGGGCCTATCAGCATTCTTATCCCTAAAAAATTTCTAGGAAAGGGGAGTTACCGATGATTCTGGAGCCGCATTAAGAAGGTCTTCGAAGTGAGATGCCATCTGGTCCTACACATTCATGTACTCCTCATAAGTGATCTTCTTATCATTGAAGCCACTTTTTAAAATAAGATTTTATTTTTCTATCCTCTCACCCTATTCATTCTTAGTGTCCACCAGAATAGGCCTTCCCATCATCTTCTCATCATCCTCTGGCTAGGCATTTATCACAAAAGAGTCTTCAAACATATCCTCTGTAGAAAGCAATAGAATCTCGAAAGGACACACCATCTGGTCTCCCCTATGAAGGCCTGCCCCACAATCCCCCTCCTCTACACTAGTTGAAATTCCAGTAGAAATGGAAACATTTTCTTTCTCCTTTTCTTTCACTTTTTTTAGAAGATTGAGTCAACATAGGTAAAGGTAGATGGGAGTAAACCTTCCATCCTTTATTACTACCTTGCCACCCCTTCCTCATCCACTGGTTACAGATATCATGAACATTATATTGTGAATCATTGTCTTCAGCAAATTGATTTGATGACCCATCATCAAAACCTTCCCTGGGAAAACCAACATCCTTATCAGATCCTTCGACCTCTAACCCTGCAAAATGGTTACCCAGATTAATGGCTAGAGACCTTCTCCTCGGGCATGATCTATTCATATCCTCAGTCCCATAAGGATTCTCCTTTCCAGAAGAACCATGCCTAGTAATCATAGCTTCGATATATGAATCTGACATAGAGGGTTTAGTATCTCCAGCCTTCCCAATTCATGCACCCACTATAGGCCTAAGACCACTATCATTCTCCTTATTTGAAGACTAAAATAGTAAAGGATCCACAACAAAAACACTAGCCATCCACTCTGCCATGCTAGCCTGAGGCTCCTCTAGATCATTCCTTAGAAGACTGAAAATACCACTAACCAAAGGATTTCCATATAGTTGAGCCTTTTGAAGGACCCCTACCACCTTCTCCGCTTCCACAGGGGCCTGACCAGTGATGCCTCCTTTAATCTCAGGATCCCCACCTGAAACATCTGGAGCACCCAGCATCTCTGACATTCGAGAACCGTGCTTACAAAACTCTGGTGAATGACCCATTCTCATAAAAACTGAGAAGAAATCCACCCTAGATTCATAGACTACCAGTTTCTTATACCAGAGTTCTTCTCCTACTGTTTTCCATACAAAATCGGGAGGGATTCTTGAAGCATTAGTCTCCACGCAAGCAAGAGGATTAATAGGGTGACACAACACATTAGTTCGACTGTCCGCACACAAAAACCTACAAACTAGGTTCACAAACATCTGAAATATAGAAGGAATCTGAAATTGAAGAGGAAGGTTAGGAAAGATCACCCAAATCGGCACCGAGGGGGAATCATGCTTCATGTGGAACTCATAAGTCCATCTTAAAATGATAAAGCGGGACCAATTGGAATTGTGAGGAGCGAAGGTCCATGCTTTTATCAGATCCTCTTCCAATGAAAAATGAATTATAATAATCTTCCTATCAAGTAACCCCATGGTATCTCATTCCTGAAAATCCCATGATGAAAACATGAATTGATCGACCGAATCCACTAAAGGATTTAACTTAGAAGAAGGAGCTATCAGAGTCCAATTGAAGACCATTGAATCATCATTGAACTCCATGATTGAAAACAGTAAGTTAGGGAACCTGATGAACAAATCCAGAACCATAGGGAAAAGAGAAGATGGGGAAAAATGAGGTAGGAATTCAGGATTATTGAATGGGGAGAAATAGCGATCTGCAACCTAGAAGGACAACAAAGGCCCCTCCCCCGCCTGGGGAGGAGGGGTCGGCGCGATGGTCGTCGCCACCACAAAGCCAGAGCGAAACCCCGAGCGGATTCATATGATTATTTTCTAATATGTACAAGGATTATAGGATATGGGGAGGGATGTGTGTATGGTATTTTTGTGGGTAATGTCTGATATAGATTCCCCATAATGTTTAGAAATATTAAAGGGGAGGTTCCCTTTTTAAGTGAGGGGATGGACACTCTTGGAATTACTTAACGTATTAAATTTATATAAATTAATTTTCATTGAGAAATTGATTCAAATTGATATATATTGAATAAATATTGATTATGGGTAAAGATACCCTCATCCTAAAATATATGTTCTTGTTTAGATAATATATTCTCCCTTATATCATTATTCAAAACCCCCTCAACCCTTTTGACACTTACCATAGTATCACGGTTATTGACATTAAAGTATTCGAGAATGATATGGTAGAAGGAAAAGTGACCCCTATATAGAACATGTATGATCTATTATTCCATATCCCAACCCCATTTTTTATGATAATAATTTCATGAAATTTGAATGAATTACATCATCATTATTGACTAAAAAATATTTTTAATTTCATATTTTTAAATTTTAATTTAAATTGACTCAAATGACATCAAGATTGAAAATATAAATGAATATAACCCATTAAAAATTCCAAATATGATAAATTTATAAAAATAATCAAGGAATTCAATAATTAAATATAATTATATTTATTTTATATTTTTAAATTTAATTATTTTATTTTTCTATTAATTGAATAAATATTGTGTTATTGTTCAATAAGAATATAAGGTAATTATTTCATCACTAAAAATTTGAAATAAATAATCATGATAAAATATAAGTTATATTTAAAATAAAAATTTGTAGCTGAATATATGTTTTTTATTCGAGTCACAAAAATATAATAGATATTTAAAACTAGAGAGTTAGATTTTAATCATAAGATTTACATTAAAAAATATAAATGTCATAATTAAGAGAAAATTGAAATAAATATACAAATTTTTATATATTAAATAGTAATGGTAGAAAATAAATATCAAATAAAATAAATAAATGTTTTATGTCGAGTTTTAGAGCTTATAAAATTTATTTTAACCATAATTCACCAAAATAGCCTTATTGGGGTGAAAAAATATTTACTAAAATGACTATTTATATTGAGAAAAAAAGTGCATATTTATAAATTATGGAATTACTAATTCAAAATACAGAATCTAGTTTTTAATATTAATTATCTAGAAGTGGGAAAAATTAATTTCAATTTAAAAATGAAAACTAATGAAAAACTTTTTTTATAAAAGTGGGGATTTAATCCAAAAAATGAAGTTATATAAAAAACTTCTAATAACAATTCTAATTTTAAAAAATATTTTTTTATCATAAAATGTTACATATGTTACCTTTTAATAAAATTGTAATTATGTGTTAATTAATGTTAATAAATGAAAATATTATAAAAATTTGTATTTCCCATTTTGCACCAAAAAATAAATATTTTCATAAGATGCCAAAATTTAAGCAAAATTTAATTTTTATATTATGGATTCAAACATAAATTATAGTTCATCATGTTAAAATTATAAAATTTAGTAATTATTTTTCTAAATAAAACATTATAATATAATAAAATAGGATTAATAGGAACAAAACCAACATTTTTTTCATTCATAAAATACATAATATGTATAGGACTAATAATAAGTAATTAAATTGATTATTAACATTACCTGGGTTATTACATGAAGAATATATAGTTACCCATGTTTGATGGGATTTTTTTAATTTAGGTTCAACAAATCTTTGGGGATGATTAATCTTCCGAAAGGGAATCACGAAGCTGAGAACAAATCAGTCTAAAAGTTAAAAGAAGAATGTGGTAGAATAATAAGATAAAAGATATAATTTGTGGTGAAAGGATTACAACATAAGGAAGCAATAAATTTCATATAATTTATTACTTACTATGCAATATACTACCATACAATCAATTATAAAAATTTGATCATCAGATTGTTTTTAATTAAAATTATTTGATATGGATAATGCATTTATTCAAGGATCATTGGAGGTGGAGATCTACATGATGAAACCCAAGGGTTTGGAATATCATTTGAAATATTTATTTAGTTTTAATTGAATAATAGTCATTATGGTTTGAAAATTCAAACACAAAATTAGAACTATAAGATCAATTCATTCATGGATAAGGATGTTTTCATGAACCATAAATATTGTCATTACTATAATCATAAGATATAAAATGATGTAAATTTCCTTTAACTTTTACTCTATTTGGATAAAATATTACAGTAGGTTTATAAGATTCATTAGATTTAGGAGCTAAATTGTATGTTTTCTTGAAAATTTTAAGTTAAATATTATGGATAATCTAAGAAAATATTTGGGATATGTAAAAGAGGGATAACAAATATGGTACGCTTGTACTATCCTTGAATTAATGATGTTAGAATATCATCAGAAAATTTGGGTTGATCATATTGAAATATAAAAACACCTTGTTAGACACATCAAGTTAAATAAAGAGTTGGTTCAATAAATGTAATATGTGTTATGTTCCATGGAAATGGTTTTTTATGTTTGATCTTTAAAAAGAATGATTTATATGATGACATGTATGTTTCCTAAAGTTTACTTTTTTGTGGTAATTATAAGTGGGTTTATTTATAAACCTTGGAAAGATAATTGAAAAAATTTGAATATGATCTTTAGATACTTGAAGTGATTAGTTGATAAAATATTTTCCTTCAGGGAAGACGATCCTCTATAAGGTTTTGTTGATGTGTATTTTACTCTTAATTTCGAAACATAGAAAATTACAATGGGTTGGGGTTTCTTTGGGAAGAATGAAATTCAACTATATGTCACAACTATAACCAATGGTGACATTTTCAATGACAGAAGCACCATATGTAGTATTTATAGAGGACATAATGTTACACCCCGAGATTTTATGAAAAATATTCTTTTTAATTACATTAATGTCTTCAGTTGTACACTAAACCAAAAGGAGCTTGCACAACATGCATCCTTGACTTGCCTTGCATTACACGCAATCGCGACCTTCCTTGATAGCGTGTGTAGTACGCAATAACAAGTTTCACTAAACAACAATATGCTATTCAAATATTATTAAAACAAGCCGTTATGAATAGTAATAACCACTTTTTAAAATTTTGTAAATCAAAATGGACATCATTTTTGGATTCAGAATATCGAAATTATCATAGGGTGAAATTTGGGTACATTTCGGATAACTTTCATTTTCTGTTGAAGAGTGAAAATTACTAAATTTTAATTAAAAACAACCTTTTTAATCAAAATAAATAATAGTGATAAATTATTAATTTTAGTGGTTTTAAAGTATATTTAGAATATATTTTTACCATTTAATACAATTTTGGTCATTGGATGTAATTTCACATTTAAACCAGACATAAACAAGTGTCAATCTTTTTATAGTTATTATCTCTTAAGAACACACTATTTTTTTTGATGACTGGAATTAATTTTTAAAATAATTAATTCAAATAATATGTTTTGAATTTGGTAAAATAGACATCATTTTTCAGTTCATAATATCAAATATAGCTTAGGCATAATTTTTGGTATTTTTCTGGAAACTTTCATTTTTTTATGAATAGTGAAACCACTAAGTGGAAGTTAAAAAAAATGAATTTTTATAAAACTAAATTTTACAGCTTCTGTGAGTGGAATTTCAAAAATCTGAGGGATATGGTTGATGTCAGTAAGTAAGATGTGGTTCAATGAGATGAAAATATATTTTGGTGAATAATAACTTTTTACATTTTTTTACCACGGTTAAAAGTAAATAGAGTAATTAAGGGTAAAAATGATATTATTATTACCCTAAAACATGTCATAATTCTATTGGATAAGTTTAATTCGACCAAAAACAACCTTAGGAATAAAATATGACCATTTATGCCCACTTGGATTAGATTAGGACATTTATTATTAATTTATTTAAAGAAGGGTTAAAATAGTTAAAATCAAGGTTTAATAAGTATATCATTTTTAATATAGGGTTATACATAATATAAATTCGATTATCAATATTAATTAGAAATCTAAAAATATTTCCCACATAATGGTATTTTATTTTTAATTTTTAGACATTAAATAATTTAATTTATTTATGACACAAGGATGATGCAATCATTCTCTTATTAATGAAATATTGACAAAATTGATGTCATAAATTCCAAAATAAATTTAATTTGAGACTTTTTATGAATTACACTAATTTTTTATCTTACTATGACATGTTATTATGGATTTAATTAACTCGTTCGAACTAATAATTGTGTTATGATTTTCACAAAAATCAATTACTAAATATTGTCAAAATGGACATAAAATAGTTTTTAAAACTAATATTATATTATTAATTGTTATTTTATTCTTAAATATCTATGGTTCTGCCAAATGACTTATATAGGGTTATATATATTAATAATAAACAACTTGGGGTTCTTTTGTCTTCTTATAGTAAGTTTATTAACCTTATAGTATAAGAACACAAGAAGACACGGTAAAAGTAAATCTATTTAACTTAATGTTAAATCTAAATGATAAGGTTAAAATAGGAACCTAACCTTGACTAAATTCTATTTTATGAGATGATTTAGACCCATCCCCACCTTCAATTCGAAATAAATCAATTCGGAGCTATTTAAAACCGAATTTGGCTTTATAATAAAATAATATGTTTAGTTATTCCAATGGTGCCCCTCTCCTCCCTTATAAAGGGGAACCTCCTCCCTCTCTTCCTCACACCACATTGAGCCTTCAAGCTAGGAAAACCCCAGAAATATTCTCTTCTCCACTTCCCTAGAAACATCCTAGAGGTCCTGGTCTTCTTTAAAGATCAATTTTAGTTCCCTAAGAGGAGGTCTCAAAGAGGCGCTTCAAAGAAGAGGTAATGTCCGTTACAGATTCATTCAACATTATTTCTTCTTCCACTTCTTCTTCTTAGGTTGTTTAATTATGAATTAATAAAATCAGTATCACTCATATTCTGATATGTTATTATAAGTATGAAACAACCCTATTTCACCATCTATCCATCCTACGGAAAATGAAATCACCGCACGTGCGTACGTACGGAATACCGTCTCCACACCGTGGTGTAATCTATTTTCCACCACCACCTTACTTGGATGGGTATAATGGTGTACATAATAACTATATATAATTATTGTAAATTGATATTGATTCTGAAATAGTATACATACACTCCAATAAAATTCCACAATCATGAGAACAATATCATCGCTCGTGCGTACATACGGACTACAGTATCCACGACGCGATGAGATTCATTCTCCAAGTTAACCATTCATGAATGATTATAAAGTATATATAATAAGTAATCATGAAATATATGACATAATAATGATACTGTATTTATGTATATATATATGTATGTCATCTACTTAATTCCATTCAACTCAATATGGAAACGAAAACAACATTCATGCGTACGTACGTCCTACCGTATCCATGAACGGTGTATTTCTTTCCATTTACTGATATATTATATATATGTATATTCTGAATATATATTATATATAAATCATTTTTTATATTCTGGAATTAAGTAATCATGATCTATGTAATCAAATGAATAATTACAAGTCAAAACATGGACAACAAATGAAATGATTTTACCCAAAAACGCTCTTTAACATGGAATTTACAAAATAACGGGTAAAATAAAGTCATTAGTGAACCTTATATGATATCATAAAAATAATTATGATTCTGGAATAAGTCAATAACATTATTTAAATAATTATACAGGAGTTTCGGACACTTACGAAGCAAATCAGTCCTAAGGTAAGGGATAATTTTGCAAATCTCATTTTTATCCATGATTGCTTATTTGTAAGTATTTATTGGGGCTATTTCTATCATTTCCATGTTTTATAAAAGTGTTTTCATGTACGTTTAAAGTCCTTTTTACCCATTTTTTACTTTTACTACATGGTATGTAAGGAATATTTCTTTTATTTACATTATGAGGTACTTTTTTGACTTTTCCGACAAAAGTACGAGGAGAATGTTATTTTTAACTTATACGGCATGAATAGATTTTTACGGTTTTATAAAGCCTTATTTTCATGAAGATTCCTCCAAAATATTTCATGAATATTTTCAAAAAAATCCTATTCTTTTAAAATTTCATGAAATTTTGTGAAAATAAAATAATTTTGAATAAGAAATGATATTTTCCTCAATAATTCATTTCAAGTGTTTTATCAAAACCATTTTCCATCTAAGATGACATTATTTCATATGTGTATGTTTCATGTATAATGTATCTATTATTTACATGGTTTCACTTTTCTGATTATGAAATGATATCCATTTTTTATATGGATTATTTGATAATGGGATGATGTTTATGAAACCCATTTTATTTGTTGGGTTATTATGAATGATGTATGTTTATTTTGTGGCACAAGTAAGAATGATTTCATTATGAGATGGGTGAGACATATATCTCCCTCCAATGAATTGGGTAAAGATTTATATCTCATGCGATAGACATGGCTGGAATGGTAATTTATTCCGGTTTAGTGTTATAGGACTGAAACGAGGAGTGAAATCGATTCAGAAAGGGACTTTGTCCACTAAGATGGTCTTGGCAGCAATGCCTTGGATACTATGGAAATCATAACAAGTCTTGAATGGTTGGAAAAATTACATGTTTTATTCCCATTATACTTTATCATGTTTGATGTTCCCTTATGATATATGCCTTAAGTACTTCCATGTTTCATGTCTTTGCTCAAGATTTTGGTGTTTAGGTTTTATGTTCATGTTTTTGCATTCAAATGTTTATGGATTGTTTTATGTTCTATATGTTTACCATTACTGGGCATTTGAGCTCACCCCTTTTATGTTTTCTTTTCCCCAGGATTTAAAGAAAGGTTTTGGGAAAAAAAGAGGGAAGTTCTTAATGGGAGATGTTGAAGATCTTTCACCACGATTAGATGATTATATTCGGAGATTCCAAAGACACTAAACTATTACGGTCCTTGTGTGTGTGTTTTTGTTATGTACTAAGTAATCCGCAAAAGTATTGTAATGTTCATGTACGTCAAGATTTGGGTCTCTTCATTTGGTATCAGAGGGAAGGTTTAGTCAACCTTTGGAAACTACTATGCGAAAACGTTAGTGAGATCCCTAGAGATATTTCTAAGGTATGTCTAGGGATGTCCCTAAGGATAAGTATACGTATAGGATATAGTCCTAGAACTATGGTAATGATATTATAATTTAACCTAAGATGTTAGATATTGAGGGTGCTCCCCCTTTACTATGTTGTTTTCCCTATCATGATTTTTTCCTCTCACACTATTCTTTTTGGGATTTAGAATATGGATTGAAACAGGAAGATTCATGATAATGGGGGATATGACGGACAATGGAATGATATTCTTCATGAGAAACCAAATGAAACGGGATTTGGAAGTCCAAACATAATTATTATGCCTAATCCGCAATCTCATTATATGATCAATAATCTCAACATTGGTAAGATTCCCGACTCAGATAATATGAGAAAGATGGAGTTTTAATGATGATCATAGAGGAAAGAACGTTCAATTTCCCTCATGTAAATCATGTGGGAAGAGGCATCGAGGAAATTTTTTCATGGGAAATAGAAGATTCTTTGGGTGTGGAAAAGAAGGACACAAATCCAATAAGTGCAAAGGAAAAGGTTCAGTTAACACCCTGGATGAGGATAATGGTATTGCTACGACATCATCAATGGTTAAATGTTTTAAATGTGGAATGTACGGGAATTATGCAAACCAATTCCCTAAGGGAAAGTCTCATGAAGAGAATCAGTACGGCCATATGGGTAGTATTTATGTTGATGATGATGAAGAGACTACAAATAATATGTGAGATGAAAGAATTTTTAAAGCTCAGTCAATGGTTTAAGAAGGAAGCGGAATGATTAGATGTTTATCATGTGTAATGTTGAATAAATAATATCATGGTACAATAGAATAAAGAGACATATAAGGATTGTTATACTGTTGTATTTCCTTGAGTATTGAAAGTGTATGATTAATGGTACCAGTATCCATTAAAGGTCATTCATATATTTTTGGAATATAGATGATATGCGCATAATGAAGGGATAAAGAGAAAATTAAATGTTTGATAGTATTCATGAGCTCATGACTGATATAAGGAGAAGGTTATATCATGGTTTGAGTATATAGAATTTTTGGATTTTGGTATGTGGAAAGAGTTAACTTTTGACAGCATTCATGTTTTCACTAAGGTTTAATGGGTATTCATTTTTCAAGTGAATACATGATTAAGGTATTCACATGACTGGAATGTGACCAACAAGATATATGGGGGATAAATGATGGTATTCACATGCTTGGTTGATGACATTTCAAGTAATCATTTTCTTTATACTATGAGCTTGGACTGAAGTATTTTAGATAAGCCTAAAGATTGGAATGGATTATGTTGGACATAATTTAGTATTTTTTAAGGATAGAACTTTTTTTTGATATTATTTATGTGATGTTATAGTAATGTAGTTTTAGAAAAAGGACAACCTGCAGGACTGGCGACAACCCATCGCATTGGACAAGGCTGTGGGAATCGAACCCACAACCGAAGTGCGACTGGCCTTTATCTCCTACCACTGGCCGAAAAGAAGTCCCTGGTTAGTAGAAACTAGTTTTATCTTATTACGCAGTATGATATATGAAGTATAAGTTCATTTTTGGAATCGTATATGATTAACCTCAACATATATGGACTTATGTATATTTGATAACTTTTGCTAACCTTTTGTTTGAAACAGATGGAATGACCCATAATTCTATCACATGATCTGTTAACACTTAATGAATAACAAATTCAACATTATTTCTTTAAGATATGAATTGGAAATTGTGCAAAGAACGACCAACAGTGAGACCATAACAAAATCACGAAAGTATTTCTTCGAATTCCAATTTCATCAACTTTAGGGAAATGATCTTGAAAACCAAAAATGATGTCCTAGTGCTCTTATATCTGATGAATCAGATGGTACCTTAGATCGTCACAAATTTATGGCTTTGTGATTGCTGGATTTTCCATAGCCATGTTCTCAACCACTCTCCATCAGAACATGATGGTTAGATTTCTCTTCCATATCCATATTTTCACCTATGTGGAAACCCAGTGATTAGTTTATTGGGGTAACCGTTACGTTTCATACTTTTTTTTTTAAGATTGGTTTTGGTATTCCTTTTTACGATGTTGTTTTCTATTAAAGAAACTTTCCAGCAGTAAACCATTTATAACCCCGACGAATTTCGATGGAAAAATTCATTTTAAGGGGGGTTGAATGTAACACCCCGAGATTTTATGAAAAATATTCTTTTTAATTTCATTAATTTCTTGTGTTGTACACTACACCAAAAGGAGCTTGCACAATATTCATCCTTGACTTGCCTTTCATTACACGCAATCGCGACCTTCCTCGATAGCGTGTGTAGTACGCAATAACGAGTTTCAGTAAACAACAATATGCTATTAAAATATTATTAAAACTAGCCGTTATGAACAGTAATAACCACTTTTTGAAATTTTTTAAATTTTATTTTTCAAAATGGACTTCACTTTTAGATTTGGAATATCGAAATTAGCTTAGGGTGAAATTTTGGTACTTTTCGGATAACTTTCATTTTCTGATGAATAGTGAAAATTACTAAATTTTAACTAAAAACAACCTTTTTAATCGAAATAATTAATAGTGATAAATTATTAATTTTAGTGGTTTTAAAGTATATTTAGAATATATTTTTACAATTGAATAAAATTTTGGTCATTGGATGTAATTTCACATTTATACCATACATAAACAAGTGTCAATCTTTTTATAGTTATTATCTCTTAAGAACACGCTATTTGTTTTGATGACAAGAATTAATTTTTAAATTAGGTAATGAAAATGATATGTTTTGAATTTGGTAAAATAGACATAATTTTTCAGTTCATAATATCAAATATAGCTTAGGCCTAATTTTTGGTATTTTTCTTGAAACTTTCATTTTTTTATGAATAGTGAAACCACTAAATGGTAGTTAAAAAAATAAATTATTCATAAAACTTAATTTTACCGCTTCTGTGAGTGGAATTTCAAAAATTCGAGAGACACAGTTGATGTTAGTATGTAAAATGTGGTTCAATGAGATGAAAATAATTTTTAGTGAATAGTAACTTTTTAATTTTTTTTACCACAATTAAAAGTAAATAGGGTAATTAAGGGTACAAATGATATTATTATTACCCTAACACATGTCCTAATTATATTGGATAAGTTTAATTCGACCATAAACAACCTTAGGAATAAAATATGACCATTTAGGCCCACTTGGATTAGATTAGGACATTATTATTAATTTATTTAAAGAAGGGTTAAAATAGTTAAAATCAAAGGTTAATAAGTATATCAATTTTAATATAGGGTTATACATATGATAAATTCTACTATAAATATTAATTAGAGAGATAAATAAATTTTCTACATAATGGTATTTTATTTGTAATTTTTAGACATTAAATAATATAATTTATTTATGACACAAAGATGATGGAATAATTAGCTTATTAATGAACTATTGACATAATTGATGTTATAAATACCAAAATAAATTTAATTTGAGACTTTTTATGAATTCCATTAATTTTCTAGGTTAATATGACATGTTATTATTGATTAAATTAGATTTTTTTGAACTAATAATTCTGTTATGATTTTCACAAAAATCAATTACTAAATAGTGTCAAAATTGACAAAAAAATAGTTTTTAAAACAAATATTATATTATTAATTGTTATTTTATTCCTAAAAATCTAATGGTCGAAAAAATGACATAGATAAGGTTATATATATTAATAATAAACAACTAGGGGTTCTTTTGTCTTCTTATAGTATGTTTATTAACCTTATAGTATAAAAACACAAGAAGACACGGTAAAAGTAAAATTATTTATCTTAATGTTAAATCTAAATGATAAGGTTAAAATAGGAACCTAAACTTGTCTAAATTCTATTTTATGAGATTATTTCGACCCATCCCCACCTTAGCTTCTAAATAAATCAATTTGGAGCTATTTAAAACTGAATCTATCTTTATAATAAAATAATATTTTTAGTTATTCCAAAGGTGCCCCTCTCCTCCCTTATAAAAGGGAACCTCCTCCCTCTCTTCCTCACACTACATTGAGCCTTCAAGCTCGGCCAAAACCTGCCAAATTCTCTTATCCACTTCCCTAGAAACATCCTAGAGGTCCTGGTATTCTTCAAAGATCAATTTTAGTTCCCTAAGAGGAGGTCTCAAAGAGGCGCTTTAAAGAAGAGGTAATGTCCGTTACCGATTCTTTCAACTTTATTTCTTCTTCCACTTATTCTTCTTAGGTTGTTTCATTATGAAGTAATAACATCAGTATCAATCATATACGGATATGTTATTAAAAGTATGAAACAACCCTATTTCACCATCTATCCATCCTACAGAAAACGAAATCACCGCGCGTGCGTACGTACGGAATACCGTCTCCACACCGTGGTGTAATCTATTTTCCACCACCACCTTACTTGGATGGGTATAATGGTGTACATAATAACTATATATGATTATTGTAAAGTGATATTGATACTGAAATAGTATATATACACTCCAATACAATTCAATGATCATGAGAATGATATCATCGCTCGTGCGTACGTACGGACTACCGTCTCCACGACGCGATGAGATTCATTCTCCACGTTAACCATTCATGAATGATTATAAAGTATATATAATAAGTAATCATGAAATATAGGAAATAATAATGATACTAGATTTATGTGTATATATATGTATGTCATCTACTTAATTCCATTCAACTCAATAAGGAAACGAAAATAGCATTAATGCGTACGTACGACCTACCGTCTCCATGAATGGTGTATTTCGTTCCATTTACTGGTCTATTATATATTTGTATATTCTGAATAAATATTATATATAAATCGTGTTTTATATTCTGTAATTAAGTAATCATGATCTACGTAATCATATGAATAATTACAAGTCAAAACACGGACGACAAATGAAATGATTTTACCCAAAACGCTCTTTAACATGGAATTTACAAAAGAACGGGAAAAATAATTTCATAATTGAACCATATATGATATCATAAAAATAAGTATGATTCTGGAATAAGTCAATAACATTATTTAAATCATTATACAGTAGTTTCGGACACTTACGAAGAAAATCGGACCTAAGGTAAGGGATAATTTGCAAATCTCATTTTTATCTATGATTGCTTATTTGTAAGTATTTACTGGGGCTATTTCTATCATGTCCATGTTTTATAAAAGTGTTTTCATGTATGTTTAAAGTCATTTTTACCCATTTTTGACTTTCACTACATGGTATGTAAGGAATATTTCTTTTATTTACGTTACGAGGTACTTTTTTGACTTTTTCGACAAAAGTACGAAGAGAATGTTATTTTTAACTTATACGGCATGAACAGATTTTTACGGTTTCATAAAGCCTTATTTTCAGGAAGCTTCTTCCAAAATATTTCATGAATATTTTCAAAAAAATCCAATTCTTTTAAAATTTCATGAAATTTTGTGAAAATAAAATGATTTTGAATAAGAAATGATATTTTCCTCAATAATTCATTTCAAGTGTTTTATCAAAACCATTTTCCATCTAAGATGACATTATTTCATATGTGTATGTTTCATGTATAATGTCTCTATGATTTACGTGGTTTCACTTTTCTGATTATGAAATGATATCCATTTATTTTATATGGATTATGTGATAATGGGATGATGTTTATGAAACCCATTTTATTTGTTGGGTTATTATGAATGATGTATGTTTATTTTGTGGCACAAGTAAGAATGATTTTATTATGAGATGGGTGGGACTTAAATCTCCCTACAATTAATTGGGTAAAGATGTATATATCATTATATAGACATGGATGGAATGGTAATTTAATCCAGTTCATTGTTACCGGACTGAATCGAAGAGTGAACTCGTTTCAGAAAGGGACTTTGTCCACTAAGATGGTCTTGGCAGCAATGCCTTGGCTACTATGGAAATCATAACAACTGCTGAATGGTTGCCACAATTACATGTTTTATTCCCATTATACTTTATCATGTATGATGTCCCCTTATGATATATGCCTTAATTACTTCTAAGTTTCATGTCTTTGCTCAAGATTTTGATGTTTAGTTTTTATGTTCAAGTTTTTGCATTCAAATGTTTATGGATTCTTTTATGTTCTCTATGTTTACCCTTACTGGGAATTTGAGCTCACCCCTTTTATGTTTTCTTTTCCCCGGGATATAAAGAAAGGTTTTAGGTAAAAAAAGAGGGAAGATATTTATGGGAGATGTTGAAGATCATTCACCACGATTAGAATATTATATTCTGAGTTTCCAAAGACACTAAACTATTACGGTCCTTGTGTGTGTGTTTTTGTTATGTACTAATTATTCCACAAATGTAATGTAATGTTCATGTACGTCAATCTTCGGGTCTCTACACATAATGTATTTTTTCTAGGTAATATATTTTTTGAAGGATTTTGGTAATGCAATAAAATTAAGATCATTGTTATGTGGTAGCTACAGTTATATCTACCATGGTCTAAATTTTTTATTTAATTAATGTATTTAAAAAATTTAAATGAAATTCCCTTTCATTTGGAATAGACTAGAATAAAATGTTTTCGAGCTATGGGTGATTGCAAATAAAATGTTTCTAAATGAAATTTTGAAAGATGTTTTAGTCCAAAATTTCTTGATGAACAACTAATGAAATTTGTGACTAATTTGAATGATAGAAAGTTGGATAAAATTAAGTGAATATTGAATATTGGTATAATTTTTTCAAAGTATTTATAGGATAATGAATATGATCCCATGAAAAAATATTCTTGTGGGGTACTCTTGGGAATGTGATTCATCTTCAATGTCACTTGATGTTAAAAAAATTATTATGGTATTTGGAATGTTTTTTATTTAATGAATTTTTGGTGACTAATATTGTACTACTTGGAATGGTAGAGTCGGTGGAATCCGTGGTTGAATGGTGAATTCAATTAATGGAAAACCAAAAATATTGGATGCCACTGTAACTGGTTTGATCTAAAATGTACATATATAAAATGAGATGGAACACCATCTAATTTGTACTATAATGAACTAAAAAAAATTTAAAAAAAAGTTTATTAACATCAGTTTTTTTAATTAATATAATTCTGGTTAAAAAATGTGTTTTACATGTTCATCCATATATGTAGAATGAAATTTAGAACCATCTAAAATTTGTGTGTCTAGTTCAGTTTTTTTATAGTTCATTACCTTGAGTTCTGTTTTTTATCATTGATTAGTATTTAAATAAGTTATGATGGTGAAAAGTGAATTTATAATTTCATTTCTTTTTGATATAATTTAATAACCAATATTTGGTGTTATATACCAATATTTTTTAAGGAATAATATGTTTTGTATCATTAAAAACATGCTACACTTGGAATATATGGGCCATGGTCTATTAATATTTAAATTCTGTAATTATAAACTAGCCATTAAATTTGAGGTTATGATTCGAATTAACTGAATTATTAAATATATATATAATTTTCATAATCAATAAAAATTTACTTTTAAATTCTTAGGAAATAATTACTCACTTTTTTTTAGTAAAGTCATTTAATTCTACAAAAGATGTTATCTTCAAAAATGTTTTTTATATACTTTTTATAGATAATATTATAATTAATTTCTACCAAATTCATAAATTTAATTTGATAAATGAATATATCATTATTTAAATAAAATAATAATAATTATAATGTCATTTGTGTGTATGTGTAGATTACCACCTCTACAATGCAGTGAAACTCTTTATTAATCACCAAATAACATGGATATTTTATATAAATTGATATAATGATAAAATATTACATTTATTATATAATAATCATATCTTAATGATAAAATAATTCTTACCACATTTCTCTCAGGATCATTGAAAAATTGAAATGGTACTCACGCATATGTGCGTCTTACCGTCTCTATGATTGTTATGTGGTTAATTTACCTTAACTATATTTCATAATTCGGAATAAATTGACAATTGATTGGTAAAAATGATAATTTTTAAAATACTATTACTTTTGATATGTTGGAATAATGAACCCTTTGACTAGGAACAACACACCAAATATATTTTGAAATTATGAACCGAATGTCCTCAAAACACCCAATGTTGAAATAATAGAACATGTAATTAAATATATAATTCAAATAAGTAAAATAAATGGTTTATTGATATGGGATAAATCATCATAAATGATCTTAATAAATTAAATACTTCAAATAAGTTTTTATATAGCTGTTAAATGACATACACAGAAAGTCTGGACTCTAAATAAGTGAATTTGTCTCTATTTACTTTCATTAAAGCTTATTTTAAAATTATAAACCTGATTTCCTTAATATTATGTATATTTTACCATTTTAATTTTTTTATTAAGAATAATTCTAAATTAATGATATTCTATTTTTCAATTCAAATTATTTTCTAAAAAGGGATATGGCAAGAAATTTTACAATTGGTTACTTAACTAATTTTCCTTTCACTAGATTATATAACATTGTATTTGATTATATAATTCAATTATTATTTTGGAATAAACAATTTCGTAATTTATCTTGTATTTACAATTATTTTTTGTTGATTAAAATTGGTTATTAATAGTATCTTAATTGATTAATCATTAACTCATTGATAAATCATTATAATGGTTATTCGTTGCAAATTCAATTTTTTTATAAATATTTTAATTTCATGCAACTATCATCTATTATGAGTGTTATATACTACCCCATTGACATGTTTAATCATTAATTACCATATATTAATGATGTGTGATTTTTTATTTGATAGTATTCTTTCATGTGGATTGTGATTAAAATGTTACCAAATTGGAAAAGGATTTCTGTTCTAATACCGTTTTAATCGTGGTTAATTATACTTGAATTTCAGTATAGAAATTATATATAAATTATATTATAAACACAATTAATTTCCATTCTCCTCCAGTTATTTATCAATTTTTTTGTTTTAGTATAATTTTACTCTATTTTTTAGTCTAATGTTTTTATGAAAAATAGATATTATTAATCCTATTTCAGTCAAAAAACCATTTTCTTCTAAATCCATGTTTTAAAGAATATTTTTTAAAATTTATTCATATTATTCAATAATTATTTGATGTAATTTTTTGAAATGTTTTACATTTTAGAAGATATCTAATAATATTCTTCTTATCATTTTATAAACAAGATTCTTTCTACCAATGTTCTAAACCACATTTTATTTTTAATGATTATGGAAAAAAATAAATTCCATCCATCATGATCAATCAATTAGTTTAACCTTTATTTAGAAGTCTCCATGAATTATTACAGTGAATTTTTTTCATAATATTATAGAAGTTTTTTATTTTTACAATTATTTTCCAAGTGGAATGTTTGTTTTAGTCAATATTACAATATAGATCTATTTTTATTGAATTAATATTATTTAATTACAACAACCCTTTTTTACATATTCCCCACTAGGGGAATGATTTAATGAAACTGTCCTTATTATTTATCTAGATGGATTCTGATTTATTCAATTTTATTATATAGAAATTCATTTTCTTTTATGCGCAAATCACATAAAATGTATTAAAATAAATTTTTAAAAGATTGAAGATGAAAATTAAATCTTACATGTGTTATATTCATGTACAAGACATGTTAATTATTTATGTTGATGGGTGATCCCGATAAAACTTATATGATAGGTGTGTCCAATATAGTTTATTTGATGGGAGATCTCATAAAACTTTATACAATGGGTTAAAAAATTATAGTTGTCAAATTAATTCATAAATTTTCATTGTCTTTAAAAGAAAGAACAAGGGAGCTAACAAGAGATATCTTTATTATGGATTTAACTAGACTTCATCTATTTCTAACATGAGTTATGAAAGTAATTTTCTAAGACAACAACTTTTTTTATATATAATTTCAATGAGTTTCAGATGTTTTATTTGATCAATATTGACGTCACATGGCTAATGACTTTTGATTTGTATGATTATTGACATTGATAAGTTCTTATTCTGTGTAACATGTATAATGATTCTAGTTTTTTTGGGTATGTGTTATTTTATGAAATTCTAATTCACTTTTATTATTCAATAATACCATTATTATCACATTTGTACACATATGATATACAGTATGTTAATTCTTATGTTTTCCCATACTATGAATTTGAGCACTCCCTTATTATGATTCTTTTTCCCAAATTTGTGAATAAATGTGTCTAGTATGATATTCATGATAAATTTATTATATGTCATTGAAAAAATGGAAAATGATAAAGATCATCTAGAATATTTTCACTATATATCTAGTTTTTTATATAAGAGTTTGTCCAAATTATCTAAAAACCAAAACATTAATGGTATTGGGTATATAATTGATATAATATATTTCTTATGTTTTATTTTTTCATGGGTTAAAATTGGATCACCATTATTATTATCAAATATAGAAATGTAATTATTATGTTTTTAACAATTAATCCAATACTACAGGTTTGAGGTTGTTATAGTTGGTTATCCAAAGTACTGAAATTTGTGTGGATAAGAATTTTTCATCAGCTTTTGATTCAACCATCTGATGTTTATATCATTTTAATAACCCATTTTCCCAAAAATTATCAACTAACATTATATAGTGACCCTAATATCTATCTACAAATAAATTGATGTTATTGTTTTCAATCCATCATCAAAGTCAATAGTATGAAACTTTTATCCACCAATATTGTATGCACTGAATCACCTTGTATGCATGAATGGTCATTGTACTAAATATTTCTAATATTTGGATAGAAAATCTTGATTATAATTATCTATTAAGAATAAATTTTTATATCAATATTTTTACCTATATTACATAATTATAAACATATTAAAACAAAATATTTGATTTCGAACTTTCATGACATGAAAACCAGTAAAAAATCCATTTTGAATTTCATTTTTATATATTCAAAAAATTATTTTTGATGAATATTATATAATTTCAATATTATAATTAGTTATTAAATATATGGATCAAAAATATTATTATATAGTATCATATAATTATGTTCTTATCATAAAAATAATTCTACCAATGAAAGTGCAGAGATTTTTCCAAATTCTCAACCAAATGTTGGAAAAAATAGTGTTTCATTAATTTAATAATAATGAATTGTAATTAAATAAACCTATTCCAAATGATTAAATATTGTTTTCATTAAATCCAAATATATTCAAAATAAGGTCTAGAATTAATCTTTAATGTAACCATCAATAAGAGAATAATTTTTTTTGGGATTTATTTTTAATATCTAACATAAAATTTCCAATATACTTTATGAAAAAAAGATATTAATTAATAAATAAATTGTGTGAATACTATATAAGAAAATTATATTTATTAAACAAGAATAAAATTAAAATTAAATACCTATAAATGGGATAAATCCATCAATAATATATGGGACCTCTAACATTACCTTCTTGAAAAAAATGCATTCAGATAAATCATCATAATAAAACATGATGGATGTAAGATAATATCCAAATGACATATCGTCTCCAAAATCATTTCATTGGGTTTATACAGTTCAATCATGATTAAATTAATCTCATAAATCTACATAAAGAATTTGAAAACATCAAATATAACTGAAGTTATTTTTTCCAGTAACAAAATATAAATTGATAAAGGTAGAAACCGATCCATCAATATATTTGAGTCATTAATTCTCAATCCATGTATTTTATGATTATTGAAAAAACCCTATCTTGAGATGTTTCTTAAATATTTATAATCCACATTTAAATTGTTATTCTTTGAAGGAATCCTTTTTTATTTTTCATTAAAAAATCATCTAGACACTAAAAATTTTCATTTTCATATTCACTACATTTTATATTTACTACTTATAAGTTCTTACATGCATTTAGATTATCATTTTTATTTCCAATATTCAATTAGAATGTAAAAAAACATTATCACGCTCAATTATTTGAATATAAAGAATTTCATGATTATGATAGAGAAATAAATTTCTCATTTTGGAATCTTAAAAATATATTTTATTATTCTTTAATTGTTGTGTGGTTGTGTTGCTGTCATTTGTGATGTTTTTCTAACACTTTACTCAATTTATTGAGTTGAAACTCATTTCCAAACATTATTTTGAAATTTGAATATTATGTTAGGATCTATGATGCAGACAAAATTTTTTATGGAATTATCATGTTTGTTTTTCCATTTTATCATTCTTTAACTAAAATATATATGATATATCAATGAATCTATGATAAAAAATAAAAAACCATTTTCTACAATTTGAAAGTCATTGAGGCTCATAATAAATGTTATAAATTGGTAATATCAAACCTCGTTTAGTGTAAAATTTAAATAAATTTCATAATATAATATTGTAACTAATGGCCCACATTAGGGAATTATGCATTTTTATCATTTATTGGGTTTAGAATTATATGTTTCAAAAAAAACCATTCAAATTAATTATATAATCATCTACTAAAATTGTAAAGATATACATCAATTTCAATTCAAGTATTTCTGGAGAAATAATCATAAATATGTTGAATGATTTTTTCTAAATGCACATCCATAGAGTTATATTATGAATGATTTGAAAATGATTTTTATGATATAATTTCAACTCAAAATACCAAAAAGGGTGAACGCCATCAACTTCCAATCACAAGAACATATTTCAATGATCATGAAAATATTATTTATGTATTGAATTAAAGGTCGTATATGCATTTTAATGTATTATATGTCTCATGAACTCATAATGTTTATTATACAAATGCATGATAATTTATAAGTTTAGTGATTTTTTAATATCTGTTGTATTCTCAATCAAAATTTTAAAGGCATGTAATGTAAAATGTTTCCAACAATTTAATTTTCCTATTTTATTACAATAGTACATTGATTTAGGGTATAACCATTATTTTTTATGTTCCACCATGTAATAAAACATATTTCTAGTATTTTGTATATTAATATTCCCTCTAATAAAGAATCAGATCATTAGAATGTGAATTCCTCTTTATAAAACATTTTTTATAATTATTAATAAATTTTTTCATCTCAAAAAATATAAAAAGGATATTAGCTTCAAAAAATTCATAATGAAACAATTCCAATTTCATGGAATTTTCATTATCTGTAACTCCGCATAGGAACATGATATAGTATAGGTCATGACCTGTCCCATGGAGCCTATGTTGTGACTACCCCAAGCTCACCTCCCATTGTCGAGGGGTCGACGACTAGTGTTGAGTGGGCATATCACACAAGTGGGAGGAATTTTCCCAAGTACCTGTACACATGCATCTGTCTCCCTGAAATAGTTCTAAACTAAAAACACTAAGAAGACATGCATGTATACTACATATAAAAACCCATATATAGTAAAGAGTAAAAATATAAAGAAATGGGGGCCAGTATAGAAGACCAACCAAAGAAAAAATTTCTAAATTGTATTATCAAATACCGGAAATCATCCGTAGAATTCCCTACTCAAAAGGGTTGGTGTAGGTTAGTTTCCTGAATCTGTAGAAGTGCACCTTGTCCACCAGATCACTCTAAGAACCACCGGGTTCTCGTCCACCTAGGCCTCCTTCAATGTTTTTTTTGTATGCACAAGACACCACACGTGTAGGAAATGCCCATGTAGGGGTGAGTAAAGAAATACTCAATAGGTGCCCCAAACCAAAAAGGTATAAAAAAGTAATACACAAAGAAAACTACGAAATAGGTACATGATGTGAAGCCTCTAAGAAGTACAGTCAAGAGATCCACTAGATTCAACACACCTACATATGTATATTAAATAAATATATAAAGAAAGTCCAAACATATTCAAATCTAAGGAGACACACGTCAAGACTTCTTAAAAGACACATTTTTTAGGAGACACATGCTGTATAGGAACAGGAGAGACACTCCATAGGAGACACACTCCATGTAGGTGCATGAGACACAATCTATATGGGTGTAGGAGACACACTCCATATAGGTGTAGGAGACACACTCCGTATGAGACAAAATTCATGTAGGCATAAGAGACACACTCTGTAGGATACAAACATCATGTATGAGACACAATATGTGTAGGTGTAGGAGGAACACATTGTATAGGTCATGGCCAGCCACCAGATTCCTCTCTTTGAACATTGATTTTGGGATAACATACCCCTCGATCAAAAAAGTTCAAACTCCGACTTCCACAAAAACTCCAATAGAGTATCTCAAAAGGACCACCTAATAATGAGGGTCCCAACACTACAAACATATCATCAAAAATAAATATGGTTTGAATGTTATGGGCCATTTCTAAAAAAGGGCCGGTTGGATCTGGATCAGGTCCGACTTGGTAGGGCCGACCCGACCCAACCCGATTCGCCTGACCCAGCCTGACCTGGTCGATCTATTCTATTCTAAACCAGACCATTGGGCCAAACAGTTCAGCCTTCTGGGTAGCTAGAGTTGCATGGTTCCTCTGTCATGGCCTGCCGTATACGAGCCGGGCCATCTCCACCAGATACTACCTAGAAGGCCATACCCCTCCCGGGCCCATTCAATCACCAGTCTATGTTTCTCTGCCGGCCCACATGACTGGACAACGCCCATAGGTTTTATGTAGGATCTCTATATGAGGCATCTCTGACAAGACGCATCGCTCCACCATCAAATCCTCTAGTCTCAGAATTCTACCTCCTCCCATGTCCATGAGCCATGGTTCGTCCCACCGTCGTGGTCCTACATGAGCATGGGATGCCACAGTCACCAGCATCCATGCTGGAGGTCGTTCTACCGGGTCTGTCTAGCCGACCCGCACCACCAGTCTAATGTCCCCTCAACCATGTGCATCCCTAGTAGCGACTTAATCTCACCACGCTCTACCTAAAAAGGATACATCTTCCTCATCTGATCATTGCCTCACGCAGATGCAGTCTTAGATCCCACTCCTGATTTATTCTCCCAATAGAGAATGAGAAGAATATTGGGGAAAGGAGGAAATGAACATAAACGACTCTAGTGTAATGATCATGGCGTTGTTCACATCATCCTAGATCTGTCCATGTTAGATTTCATAAACAAAGGGATAAACTAAATCAATCTGAAACATGGATCAATCTCAATAATCACCTCACAATAGAAGCCTAATATTGCACTTACCAAGCCCCTTAATTAATTAATTTTCCTTTTTAATCATGTTTTTTATAGGAAAAATAAATGTAAAAAGTGGGGGGAAACCATTTAAAACCCATTCCATACGTAGTATTGTATTGATTATTGAAGAATAAATAATCTGGGTTCATCATTAGTCAATTCATAGATTCCTACTCTGATTAATGATCGTTGATCTGCCAGCATTTGTCTTCGGTAGGATTTTCTTCTATTTACATCAGAGGAATTATATGGGTTATGGAGATAATCTGGAATCCACCTAATACAGAATATTAAAAAGTGATATTGACATTGAATCTCCACTTAATGTTGATTTTAAATATTATTTTATATATTTTATTGACATTCACTTCCAAAACATAACTCTCACCCTCGACCCGTTCCAGTTGAGGTTAGGCCCCATGTAATGTAAATATTCTATTCTGGATACCATAGTTCCCTATGATTTCTGATTCAGGTACCCATTTATAAGTTATCGAAGATTAAAGTTATCCACCTGAGTGTTTTAAATTAAAAACTAAACCTTATTCAATTATTTTTTCTAGGCACACTAGGTTGTGGAATATCACTCCATCTCAGCACCTGGTTTCATAATTTTCCCAATTAATATATTAAAATAATCAAGAGAAAATAATCAATGTCATTCAATTCTCCACCTTAGGTAATTACGTCCCTAAAATCCAAAATAAGGGCTACTCAACAAAAAGATGAGGGTAGTGAGCATGAATCCGTGCCTCCTACTCCCAAGTGCTTTCTTAGTGATTTCAGGCAGCTATAGAACATAAACCAGAGGAATCAACCTCCTATGAAGGATCATCTCATGTAGGTCCTCTATCTTGATTGGTTACTCTGCAAAAGTCACCCTGTCACCATAGTCCTACACACCCCAGTCGATTATATTCAATTGGCCATGCATGTAACTCCTCATCTGTGACACATAAAATACATCATACACCTGATAAATCTATGGGGTTATATCTATGCGGTATGCCACCTCTCCACCCAAAATCTGTATCTGGAAAGGGTCAATGTATCGCGGTGACAACACGATACCCCGGCCAAACCTTCACATTCCCGGTCAACATGATACTTGAAGGAAAACACGGTCTCCCTCCTCAAACTCCAAGCGAATCTATCTCATATCTAAAAATGATTTGTTTCTACTATGTGAAATCCTCATCTCATCAGGGATGATCTAAACCATATCCAATGTAGTTTTCACCAACTCTGGGCCCATGATTGTGGACTCCCTGGGTCATTCAAGCAAAGTGGTGACTTGAATGGTCACCCTTATATGGCCCTGAATGATTCCATACCAATAGTGTAGTGGTAGCTATTGTTTTTCATAAACTCCACCAGAGGTAGGAGATCCTCCCAATGGTTACCAAAGTCCATGATACAGTCTCATAGCTTGTCCTTTAGAACCTAGATAGTCTTTTAAGTATGTCAATCCATTTGCGGATGAAATGCCACTCCAATGCGACTGGGCCCCCAAAGCCTCTGGGAATCCCCTCCACAACCAAGACCTCAAGCGAGCATCATAGTATGAAATGATCATTGAAGTTACCTCAGGAAAACGAAATATCTCCATCATGTAGAGGCGTCTCAATCTATCTACTGAACTCATCTCTTATATTAGTAGGAAGTGGACCAAACTCCTTAGTCGGTTATCGATCCCCCAAATAGTTTTTTGGCCCGTAGACGTTCATAGTAAACCCATCATGATGTCCTTCGGTTTGAAATCCCAATTCCACTCTATAACCTCAAGTGGTTTAGTCAATACTACAAGAAAATGGTGCTCTTCCTTCCGTTACTGATAAGTGGGACATTGGGAAATGAACTCTTCAATTACCTTCTTCATCCCCATCCACCAAAACTAATATTGGAGATCCTGGTACATATTTTCCACACATTGATGTACGACCAAAGGGGATGTGTGAAACATCCTCAGAACCTCCTCTAATAATACCACATGTATAACTTTGTGGACATATAAAAGTAAGATGTGCTCCCCCTATCGAATATCTTTCAAGGGATTTCCCTAGGGATAATTGAGCACGCCGAGTCTCGTAGTCGACAACACTGAGTCATGTCTCCATGAATTGCTATAGGAGTGGAGGGGTGATTACCATTTACTAAAGGTAACCTACACTATGACCATCCATGAAGGATATATTAATTGTGAATAACTACTCTTACACCATACTCAGCTAATGAAAACTGGATATCCTACTGAGTGTGTCTTCCACCATGTTCCCCTTTCCAGGAGTATAGACAATATTAAAGTCATAACTATAGGGGAACTCTAGCCACATCCAATGTCTTATGTTCAAATCCATTTGAGATAAGATATAATTTATACTTTTTAGGTCATATTAGATGGTAATCCAATCACCCATCAAGTATAATCGCCACATCTCCAATGTGAATATTACTACTTCTTGCTCAATATCATGGGTCACATAGTTCTTCTCATGATGTCTCAACTATCACGAATTGTAGGCAATAAACTCTTTCTAATACATCAGGAAGAAACCCAGTCTCATACCTGATGCTTCAAAGAACACTACATATCCAACCCCCTCTTACGGTAGTCTCATTATAGTTTCACTTTCCAACCTTTTCCACACCTCCTAAAAACACTATTTGAATTTCTCCATCCCCATTATTGGTTTTCCCTTCCATGTCAAATCCATCGAGGGTGTTTCTATGCTGGAAAATTCAATCAAAAACCACAGGTAGTACCCATCCAAATACAAGAATCTTCTCACCATTGTAACACTCTTGTGTGGAATCCAAGAATGCACCACCTCTATCTTCACCAGACCCACTACAACTCTAGCCTCTGAAATTTCATGTCCCTAAAAGTGGAACTCCCAAATCTAGATATGAAACTTACATAGATTCCCATAAATAGTGTGCTCTCGAAGTGTATCTAGGACTATCCATATGTGGTCTTTGTTCTCTCCCTTAGTAGCCGAGTACACCAGGATTTCATTATTGAGTACCATGATGAACCAGTCAAGGTAAGGATGGAGGATCCTATTCATGAGTCCAATGAACACTTCGAGGTAGTTCATAATTCCAAAAACCATCGCTATTTTCTTATAGTGTCTATAACAAAATATTAAATCCATATTATGGATGACCTCATCCCTTAAACGAAGCTGGTGATAGCTAAATCTCATCTATATCTTCAAGAACCGCCTTTCTAAAATCAGTTAATCAAAGTGGTTATCAATTCTAAGATGTGGATAATTGTACTTCATGGTCACCTGATTTTGGCAGTGGAAGTTCACACATATCATCAATCTCCTTTCTACCATCTTTCCATTCTAAACTAGGGCTTTCCAGAGTGAAATTCTTGGCCTCATGATTCCCTTCCTCTGAAAATCCTCCAATTGTACCCTCAACTCATGGATCTCAGTAAAATCCATCCAATATGTAGGAGTAGATATCAGTGAAATCTTGGGATAGAGATCGATACTAAATTCAACATATATTCTAGGAGGTAATCCTAGAACATCCTCAAGGAATATTTACTCATACTTGTCCACTATTGTAGAAATCTGGGGACTCCTCTCATACACTACACCGAGGGTAAGGCTGGCCAACTGGTAAGTAATCGGATGCACCATCGTCTGAGAAATTCCATCCTAAACTACATGAATTTCCTTTTCACTAATTAAGTAAAACATAGTCCCATATCTATATACACACTTCACTCTGCACCTAAAACAGTCAATATGAGTGTGAAATGTGGACAACTATTCCATACCCAGAATGACATCATAAGGCCTCAACGATGCTACTGGGAGATCCTAGCTAAATATCTCACCTCCATGTTTAAGATTGCACTGTTGGAACTAGTGTTCTATCATTAAATACCCTCCCGCAGGTGTCTCTAAATGTAAGGATTGATGCAATAGGTCCACCAGAATCTCCATGCTCCAAAGAAGGTTTGTGGCATGGAAGGATTGAATAACATATATTTCAATAAGATGGTAGATATGTTCGAGAAGAAGAAAATCATACCATTAATCATCTATGGAGCATCAGGGTCGTAATCCCCTATCACCTAAAGTTGGCCTTGCACTAATCCACTTGCTCACAGAGAATGTGGTGCACCACCTAGAGGTGGTTATGGTAGTAAATATAACCTCCAACCATCCCCCAGATCCTCTAACTACTACCCTACTAGGTCTGAACCATAGATGACCTACCAATTCCTGCCTCATTGGTCCCTCCATCATCTGTTGATTGGCCTTACGTTCAGTCGAACAATCTCTAGCCATATTTCCTCGATCGCCACACAGGGCAGCACAACCTCTCCTTCTGCAGTCCTGATCTACCCTAGAAGCCCAACACTAATGATCTAGAATCTTGGAGTTGTATCGTGTACTATCTAGACCTCATGTACCAATATGTCAGCTATCATCTACCTATGGTTGATGACTCAACTACCTAAAACCCAGTGGTAGCTCCCACCGCTGTTGAGTGCTCCACCATAAATCTCTCTACAAACTGATCGCATTCCTATAACAAACCTTCTTTTTATTACACACATTAAAATTTTTTATTAGATAAAATTTCACTTTAGACAACTCTGAGGATCGAGAGGTCTAGTTTCTTTTGAAATTAGTTACATTACAAGAAAACTTAATATATAAAAAATACAATGTCTTTATTGAAGAATACATTGACATGACCACAACATTCCATATTACATAGAATTTCATGGGACAACATGAGGATATACATAAGAAAAGGGTGATCTATGAAGCCCATTAAGGGAGTAAAAAAGGCATACCATGAATAATACAATACATGTTATGCATTAGGAATATCAATGGATAATAAGATAAACATGAACAGAAGGGAATGATATGGAATGATTATCTTTACATGGGAATGTGGCAACAACATTTAACATGATATTAGCATGAGACAAGGATCATTGAACATTGAACATGACTAAACCCTTGTTTCACTTGAATAATCATGAGTAAACCATCATTGAACCTGAATTTGCATGAGTAAATACAAATTTAACTTTATGTATCATGGTACTAATCTTTACCCAATGAATTGGAGCTCTATCAGGGCTCACCCTTTATAAACATATTATTTCAAGCATAAGTGTTTCACATGGATCACACAACATGGACTCATTAAAAATAATAATTAATTCAACAAATAATAGATGATAAATACATAAATTTATGTCCTAAATAAACAAGTACATGGGCATAAAATTGAATACCCATGATAGAGAAATGGGAATGGTATTCACTTACATGATGATTTTGGATTGAAAAATTCGGTGTAACATCAACAACATAACGACGTCAAATAGAAATCGTAAAATGGGTTGATGAGAGAGAAAGGGTTCTATCATCATTTATATAGTAAGGGTGTCATGGAAAATAATATCCCAACAGATCTAATGGAATTTATTTGCATAATATAAAATAATTTCTTGAATGTAAATGAGGAGATATAAACCCCTTATGGAATTTTTTCATAGTAACAGGTGTACATTGGATGAATTAATGAGAGATAAAGGGGTCTATAATCATTCAAACAAAATGAGGTAAGTAAAGGTGAGGTTCTAAATCATACCTATAACATTTTTAATGGAAATTAAAAGGGTATAAAAACATAAAGAAACATGGAAAAAGAAGATAAAGGAAGAAATCCCTTACTTGGAAGTGTGATCCCAAAGGCTTGGGAGGGGCTTGAGGGAGGATTCTCAGTAGCATGGGGTTTGATGGGAGGATTCTAAATAAAGGAGGGCCAGGTTTGGTCGAGATCCAAATTGTTTTACTAATGTGGAATGGGATATTGAGTGGGATTATATAGGAAATGAGAGGGAATACATTATTATTTTGGTTTTGGACAATACACATTAAACTAATGAAATACACAACCCATACCATGGTTTTTGCCCATGTTTTTTTACAATGGGGAGTAGAAAACATTATTTTATAAGGCCAATGGACGAAATTATTAAAATATTAAGCTTTCTAGTGTTGAGGTGAGTCACACTCTCAAGGAAATCATTTTAAAAAGTTAATATGTTTTTTAAGACATGGAGAGTCCACTAAGGCTTTGTAAAAAAATCAAAAAAATATAAAATACGATTATTTTAAAATTAAAACATATGTTGGATGAATATAAATTTTATATTATTTCACTAAATTTCTATTGGGTAATTATGATTTCATAAAACACATTATATATTTAAACAATACACAAACTTTACCCAAAATTTAAATCATCTAAAAAATTATGAAAAATTCACCATTGGATAATTTTGACATCCGAATTCAAAATATAATATTGATTTTATATAAATAATTTTATAAATATGAAAAATTTTACTTTTAAAATAAAAACATACATTTATGAAACATTTATGGGTTTTTGACAAAAATGACGTTCAAACCTTAATAAAAATTACAATTGTATTCATAAAATGTAAACGATCTGTTAAAAAGTAATATAGTAACAATATTTTATTAAAATATTATTTAATTAAAAAATACATTAATTCATTAAAATAAAATTATTAATTGAATTTTAAATAAAAATACTATTTTTTTATTTAAAACCCATTTGCAACGTGACAATAATAAAATGAATGTATATTCTTTATACAAAAATAAAGCACATAATCATAGTTCTAGGTTATTGTTACTTAACCCCTTATAACTCCTGCATATGACCTAAGGGTAAGGTGGGAAATAGCGATAGACTATTGGGGCGGATTAGATAACATTTCTCCAGTGGTAATCTCTATTAACTTCCACTTCTCCGATTGGTGATTCCATTCAAGCTTAACGTCTTGAATCTTGGATTGGGATCAGTCAAGAGTGAAGCCCAATGACGCCACCTCCTTCTTGAGCTCTGAAAAATGGGATTTTTATGGGGAAATTCTATTGATGAGGCCATCACTTCATTTGTTTGAGTAAATTGGAATTGTAAAACACCTATATTTATAATAATCATGTCATCACTATTCACTGGCTATATTATAAATTGTAACAATTATTAACGGAATTTTAAAATACAAAACCATAAAAACAAGGATGTTCATATTTTTTGTATATCTATTTCACATATTATTAAATTTATCTAGATCAAGATGAATATTCATTAAAAATAATTGGGTTGTAATAGTTCTAACAGGCTAGAATGAATCATAATTCTAATGGATATGATCGATGACATGATCTCTGGATGTAACCCCTGATTGAAAGGATTGGTCCTTGAAGAATGGGTATCACCCCATGTCTGTGGAGTTTCTAGAATTATCAATGAATATAACAATGTACGTCACTACTTTATGACTACCCAACTGTAGGTGTTAGAACTCCTATATACGCACAGATCGTAACATCATTAGAAATAATCTCTCCATGAAGAGGTTCTCAAAGTCAATCACGGAGAGGGTTGCATATTTATACCTTTGGATCATCAAGATCCACCATCTCTCCATCGAGACCTGAAGAAGGATCACTGTTAGGACCCCCATTTCATCGGGAGGCATTCTCAATAGGTGTAAAACTTGTGAAAATACCTCCATCAAATATTCAGCTACCTGAGGATCTATCTCACCTTGAATCCTTGGATTCATCCATCTCTAAAACTTGTGCAATGCACAGAGCCTGCATGAATCCTCCACCAGTAATTCCAATAGGAAATACTTCTCTCTAGGTGTTGGTATTCCTATTACACCACCAAGAGGAGAAATCACCAACAATAGTACCAATACGGATGCCTCATCACAAGACAGACCATCCTCATGGTCCTTCCTAGGAATCCTAGCTAGCTTCCTTTGTGGAAGAATACTAAAACAAGACAAGATATAACACAATCAATAGAGTATACATGGTGATATGAATCTAAGTCATGACTGGAATGGGAACACACAAAATTACTCTATGATGCATGCAACTAGTGTTTTTATGTATCTTGTCAAAAATCAAAATTCAGGGTCGTCGAGTATGGATACGTTTTTCGCTGCACCAATACATGACTCCCTTTCCTGAAATTCAAACTCGAAACACTTAACATTGTTTCACTAAAACAAATTCACATACTCTTATTATTTAATATAGAATCAACCTTCCCTCTAAACCCACTCTATCACATCCCATACCCTTGGGCTTATGTAGTGACTACCCCAACCCCACCTCCCCTAGGTCAGGGGATGGAAACTAGCACAGAGTAGGTATATCCCACAAGTGGGAGTAATTTTCCCATGTTCCTATACACACACACACACCCATCACCATGATAAAGTGATGAAATAGAAAACACTAACCAAAAATGCATGTATACTACTAAGAAAAGAAAACACATATTAAATAGTTCAAACTGAAAGTAAAGGGGGGTAGTATATAACCCTAACAAACAAAAAGCCTACAAATTTGAATGCAAAAGTTATGGAACTCATCTATAGAAAACCCTACAAGAAGGGTAGGTGTAGGTCAGCTGCCTGATGCCATAGAAGCACACCTTGTCCCCCAGATCACTCTAATGACCACCTGGTCTTGGTCCACCTTGGACTCCATCAACATTGGTCATCTTGTAACACCCGAGATTTTTATGAGTAATATTTTGTTTTTATATATCATCAAAGGAATCATTCCCTACATACTAGCTTGGCTTACTTTACACGCAATTGCGACCTTCCTCGATAGCTTGCGTCGTACGCAATACCGAGTTTCACTAAACAACGTTATGCTATTAAAATATTATTAAAACTAGCCGTTATGAATAGTAATAACCACTTTTTGAAATTTTATAAATATTATTTTTCAAAATGGACTTCATTTTTGGATTCGGAATACCAAAATTAGCCTAGGGTGAAATTTTGGTATTTTTCTGAAAACATTCAATTTTTGATGAATAGTGAAACCACTAAGTGGTAGGTTAAAAATTGAATTTTGCATAAAACTTAATTTTACCGCTTCTATGAATGGAATTTTGAAAATCCGACAGACAAGGTTGATATAAGTAAGTAAAATGTGGTTCAATGAGATAAAAATATTTTTTTTTGAATAATAACTTTTTACTTTTTTTACTGCGGTTAATAGTAAATAGGGGTAAATATGATATTACTATTACCCTAACACATGTCCTAATTCTATTGGATAATTTTAATTTGACAAAAAACAAACTTAGGAATAAAATATGACCATTTAGGCCCACTTTGGTTGGATTGGGACATTTATTATTAATTTATTTAAAGAAGGGTTAAAATAGTTAAAATCAATGTTTAATAAGTAAATAATTTTTAATATGGGGTTATACATAAGATAAATTCGACTATAAATATTCATTATAAATATAATAAGATTTACTACATAATGGTATTTTATTTATAATTTTTAAACATTAAATAATTTAATTTATTTATGACACAATGATGATGCAGTAATTATCTTATTTATGAAATATTGACATAATTGATGTTATAAACACAAAAATAAATGTAATTTGAGACTTTTTATGAATTACAGTAATTTTATAGGTTACTATGGTATATTAGTGTTTATTTAATAAACTTGGTTCGAACATATAATTCCGTTATAACTTTCACAAAAATCATATATCAAATAGTGTCAAAATTGACACAAAATAGTTTTTAAATCAAATATTATATTATTAATTGTATTTTATTCCTAAAAATCTAAGTTTCTGCAAAATGACTTAAATAAGGATATATATAATAATAATAAATAATTTGGGGTTCGTTTGGCATATTAGAGTAAGTGTATTAACCATATAGTGAAAGAAAACAAAAAGACACGGTAAAAGTTAAATTATTTAACATAGAGTTAAATCTAATTGATAAGGTTAAAATAATACCCTAAACTTGTCTAAATACAATTGGTTGATGGGATTTTGACCCATACCCACTTTAGCTTCTAAATAAGACCCTTTGGAACCATTATATACCGATTTTGACTTTAATATAAAATAATATTTTGAGATATTTCTGAGGTGCCCCTCTCCTCCCTTATAAAAGGGCACCTCCTCCCCCTCCTCCCCACACCAATTTGAGCACTCAAGCTCAGCCAACCCCTGCCATTTTCTCCTCTACACTTCCCTAGAATAATCCTAGAGGTCCTGGTCTTCTTCAAAGACCAATCTTAGTTCCCTAAGTGGAGGATTCAAAGAAGCGTTCCAAAGAAGAGGTAATATACATTACGGATCTTTTCGATTTCTTTCTTCTTCAACTTCTTCTTATTTAGTTGTTTCATGATAAAGTAATAACATCAGTATTAATTACATACTGATATGTTATTATAAATATGAAACAACCCTAATTCACATTCTATCCATCCTACGGAAAAATGAAATCACCGCGCGTGCTTACGTACGGAATACCATCTCCACGCCGTGGTGTAATCTATTTTCCACCATCACCATAAAAGGATGGGTATAATGGTGTAATGAGTAACTTTTTATGATTATTATAAAGTAATATTTATACTTAAATAATATATATATACTCCAATACAATTCCACGATCATAGGAATGATATCAGCACTCGTGCGTACGTACGGAATACCGTCTCCACGATGTGATGCGACTCGTTCTACATGATCATCATTACATAGTAATTATATAAATTAATTGAATTAATAAATATGATATATGTTACACTAATACCATTCTGGATATAAGGTATATATAACCTTAAAATAAGAATAATAATTTATTCGAAAAAACATGCATAAGAACAAAAGGCAATAAAGACCCGAGTAACAAGTAACAATGAAATATTACTAACAAGAAGCTAATAATATGACCATATATGATATCATATCAATATTTATGATTCTGGAATAAGTCAATAACATTATTTAAACCATTATAAAGGAGATTAGGACACGTACAAAGCAAATTAGACCTAAGGTAAGGGAAATATCACAATCTCATTTTTATCCGAGATTGTTTATTCGTAAGTATTTACTGGGGTGTATTTTATCATCCACATCCATGTTTCATAAATATGTAATATTATTTCCATCCACCTACAATTGTTTAAATCCATTTTTACCCTTAGGTGAGTTTTTAGTAAAAGAAATGAAAGGAATCTTTTGACGTTTTTCGTACGAGGTACTTTTTGACTTTTCCGACAAAAGTACGAAGAATGTTTTTTTAACTTATACGTCATGAATGGATTTCTGAAACATTATTTCCAAGAAGTTTCCTTTACAAGTATTCAAGTTTATTTTTAATCAACTTCTTTTAGTTTAAAATTGTATGAAATGTTATGAAAGGAAAAGTGTTTTTGAAGTAGAAAGTATATTTTCCTCAAGAATGGAGTTCAAGTATTTTATCAAAATTATTTTCCATCTAAGATAATAAAAGGGTTATGTTTTTATCCCTATTATTACATGGATTTGATTATGTTGTGATGGAAATATTTTTTTTCTTTATCTTATATGAATTGTTTTATGATGTCATGTTGTTTAAGAATCCCATTTTTATTACATGGGTTACGCTATGATGTATGGTTTATGATTATGTGGAACACATAAGAAAGGATTCATTATAAGATGGGTGGGACCTATATCTCCCTCCAATGAATTGGGTAAAGATTTTATATCTCATGAGATAGACATGGCTGGAACGGTAGGTTATACCAGTTCAGTGAAACAGGACTGGAACGAGGGTGACTCGGTTCAG
Source organism: Viscum album (assembly GCA_963277665.1). Taxonomy (NCBI): domain Eukaryota; kingdom Viridiplantae; phylum Streptophyta; class Magnoliopsida; order Santalales; family Viscaceae; genus Viscum; species Viscum album. The sequence goes on along the minus strand of OY728161.1, from coordinate 50,153,945 downwards.
AAAGGGACTTTGTACACTAAAATAGTCTTGGCAATGAGTCATGACTAACAAGAAATGATTTTCCATGATTATGTGTGCATGCCACAAAGTTTCAAGTTTTATGTTATGATTATGGGGATCTCATTTTCACTTCTATGATTTATTCAATGTTAAGATATTATGATCTCTTTTGCAGGATATGATTTTCAAAAAGATATGATATGATTTTTATTTCCTTTTTTTCCCTTGCTGTGCATTTGAGCTCACCCTTTTATGTTTTATTTTCCCCAGGTCAAGAAGATGGATATTAAGTAGAATATGCTAAAAGGGACCCTAGATATGATGAAATAAATGGGAGAAACTATAGAATATTTATGAACCAGTTGTTTATGTTTCCCAGTTTCTAAAGACACTATACCTATGGTCCTTTGTGGTTTTGTCATATGTTGTAATACGTGTGCTTCAATTTTGAAGTATTAACAATGTGTGTAAAGTATGGGTCGTTATAGTTGGTATCAGAGGAAAGTTATAGTCAACCTTTGGAAACTAGGATGTGAAAGTCTTAGTAAGAACCCTAAGGATAAGTCTAAGCATAGAACACAATCTTAGTGTTTTAGAAATGGCCATGAATACCCTAGGATAAGACCTTAATTGTGAAATTTTATCCTTTATTTTGTGGTTTTTCTATTATAATTAGTGTTTCTCACACTATTCTTCTTGGTTTTAGTCAATGGCTGGAACCCGAAGGAACCGTGTTAATGCGGAATGCGATGGGAAATGCAATGATTGTCCCCCTGAGCAACCAAACGATATGGGAGCTGGAATGAAAAATCTTGTAGCCATGCTCACACAACTTTCTCAAGCTATGAATCATGCAGGACTTCCTAACAAGAAAAGGAAGGAGAAACATTCTGTTGAATCCTTCATGAGGCAGCGTCCACCTTCTTTCAGCGGGTCTACTGATCCATTAGTTGCTGAAAAATGGATTAGTACTACTGAAAAGATATTTTTCAGTTGTTCAATGTTCTGAACATGATAAAGTCATCCTAGCAGTGTATCTTTTGGAAGGAGATGATGATCAATGGTGGAATCTTATTAAGAATATGAGGCAAAGGGATGAAATTGAGTCTATGGAATGGGATGAGTTCAAGAACTTATTCTTCAATAAGTACTTCCCTCGTATTCTCTGAACAAAGATGGAGAAAGAGTTTCTTGAACTGAAGCAAAGGGATGATGAATCTGTAGGTAGCTATGAAGAAAATTTTACAAGACTTGCAAGGTACGCTTCTGGTATTATTATCCAACCTAAGAGTAAGATCGATCGATTCTTTAGTTGCTTAAAACCAACTCTTCGAAGGGAGTTAGCCAAAAGGGACTTCAATAGCTACGAGGAAATCGTTCGATGTGCTCTCAAAGTCGAGATGGAGATTGGAGTAACCCCTCAGTCACATGGGTTTGATAAGAAGAGTAAGATGGAATTCAAAGGAAAATCTAAAGAGCACACTGAAAAGAAGATGAGCTTTCCCTTATGCTCAAAGTGTGGAAAGAAACATGGAGTGAGTTGTCTTAAAGGGACAACTAAATGTTTCAAATGTGGAAAGGAAGGTCATCGGGCATTTTAATGCCGTGATAATGGGAAGAAGATGTCTAATGATGCAAAAAAAGGAAGGGATACACAGAATGAACATACTACACTTCAATTTTTCAAGTGCAAGGAGATGGGGAATAATGCCAATCAATGCCCAAATCCAAGGGTTGATGATGATGGTCGACGTCAACAAAATATTAAGGCTAAAGACAAAGGAATGTCACATGCAATTTCTATCAGCGATGTGGAGTACGATAACGAAGTGGTGAAAGGTACACTTACCATCCACTCTAAAGTAGCAAATGTTTTATTTGATTCTGGATCCACCCACTCTTTTATTTCTAAAGAATTTTCTATGGGTATCACCGTATTACCTCAACAATTAGATGTTGAGTTAGCTGTGACAACACCTAATGGCACAACAGTCGCATCAAAAGTTTATAAATCTTCTCCGATCGAAGTTTGTGGGAAAGTGCTTCCTGTAAATCTTGTGATCCTTCCTTTAGTGGAATTTGATGTGATTCATGGCATGGATTGGCTTTCTCTACATGGAGCTCATATCAATTTCCAAAGAAGGTAAGTAACATTTCATATTCCAGATCAATCTACGATCATCTATCGATGCAAGGAGGAATATAACCTTCGAGTGGAAATTCCTTCCATCTTATGGGTCTTGATTCCACTAAATGAAGGTTATTTATCTCAAACGGTTGGTGAGAAACTTACGATTAAGAATATTCCCATTGTACGGGAGTTTGATGATGACTTTCCGGAGGAATTACCAGGTCTTCCACCAAATCGTGAAGTTGAGTTTTCAATAGAACTCGTACCGGGTGCTTTGCCTATTTCAAAGACACCTTATAGAAAGGCCCCAATTGAGTTGTAAGAATTGAAGAAGCAACTCCAAGGGAATCTTGATAAGGGATTCATACGCCCTAGTGCGTCACCTTGGGGAGAACCTGTTCTATTTTTTAAGAAGAAAGATGGATCAATGAGACTCTGCATTGATTATCAAGAACTTAACAAGATCACTATCAAGAAAAAATATCCTCTCCCACGCATTGATGACTTATTTGACCAACTACGCGGAGCTCAATACTTTTCCATGATTGATCTTCATTCAGGGTATCATCAATTATGGGTCAAAAGGGAGGATATACCAAAGACGGCTTTCCGTACAAGGTATGGACACTATGAATTTATAGTGATGCCATTTGGTCTTACTAATGCCCCTGCTATCTTCATGGATCTAATGAATAGAGTCTTTAGAGACTATCTGGATCAATTTGTGGTAGTCTTTATAGATGATATTCTTGTCTATTCAAAGATCAAGGAAGAGCATGAAGATCAGTTGAGAATTATATTGAAGACCCTGAGAAAAGAGAAGATTTATGCCAAATTTACCAAGTGTGAATTTTAGCTTCAAAAAGTTGCATTTTTGGGTCACATAATCTCAAAAGAGGGGATATCTGTGGATCCAGCAAAAACAGAGGTTATCGAAAGATGGTCAAGACCAACAACAGTAACTGAGATCCGAAGTTTTCTTGGTTTGGCTGGATATTATCGACGTTTTGTAAAAGATTTTTCATGATTATCTAATCCACTCACCAAGTTGACTCGGAAAAGAGTTATGTTTGTTTGGACAGAGGAATGTGAAGAGAATTTCAAGGAGTTGAAAAGAAGGTTATCCAGTGCACCTGTGCTCACACTGCCTTGTAGTGGAGAAAGGTTTGTGATCTACAGTGATGCATCCAAGAAGGTATTGGGGTGTGTTCTTATGAATAATGATATGGTGATAGCTTATGCCTCATGACAGTTGAAAATCCATGAGAAAAATTACCCAACACATGATTTGGAGTTGGCTACGGTAATCTTTGCATTAAAGATTTGGAGGCATTACCTTTATGGTGAAAGGTGTGATATTTATACTGATCAAAAAAGTTTAAGGTATATTTTCACACAAAAGGAGTTGAATATGTGTCAAAGAAGATGGTTGGAGCTAATTAAGGATTATGAATGCTCAATCCATTACCACCCTGGGAAAGCAAACAAGGTGGCAGATGCATTAAGTCGACAAGAACATGCTAGTTTATCCACGATGAGGATCACAAAAGATCCAATATTTATGGATTTACAAAGGATGGATCTTGGAATTATAATGGAAGGGGAAAAATCTTATCTTTCTCAAATGAATGTTCAACCATCTATAGATGTGAAGATTAAAGAGGCACAGAGAGAAGATGTCAAGTTACAAAAGGTGAGAAATGTTCCTGAATTCAACCTTGATTGTGATGGGATAATAAAGTTCAGGAATCGGGTTTGTGTTCCTCCCATCCCCGAATTAAAGAAGGAGCTGCTGGATGAGGCTCATAGTTCTTCATTCTCTATTCATCCTGGAAGCACGAAGATGTATAGGGACCTGAAAGAGTACTTCTGGTGGGATGGTATGAAAAGAGATGTTGCTGAATATGTCTCTCGATGCTTGGTTTGTCAACAAGTTAAAGATGAGAGAAAAAAGTCTAAGGGGATGTTACAGCCATTACCCATACCCGAATGGAAATGGGAAAACATCACTACGGACTTTGTCACAGGACTTCCTAAAACATCCAAAGGCAATAATGCTATTTGGGTCATAGTTGATCGTCTTACAAAGTCTGCACACCTCATTGCTATTAGAGAGGATTTCTCTCTAGATCAGCTTGCCAGGATATATGTAAAGGAAGTGGTAAGATTGCATGGAGTACCAATTTCAATTATATCAGATCGGGATCCGAGATTTACCTCGATGTTCTGGCGAAGTCTTCAGCATACTCTGGATATAGAGTTGAGTTTCAGCACTGCTTGTCATCCCCAGACAGACGGTCAGTCTGAGAGAACAATTCAAACCCTAGAAGATATGTGGAGAGCTTGCTCTATGGATTTCGACGGAGGTTGGGATCAACACCTACCTTTGGTGGAATTTTCTTATAATAATAGCTTTCACTACAGTATTCAGATGGATCCTTATGAAGCTCTCTATGGAAAGAAATGCAGGACTCCAACATGCTGGGATGAAGTTGGGGAAAGAAAGCTATTAGGACCTGATCTCGTTGATGAAATGGCAGAAAAGGTCATATCTATTCAACAACACATAAGAGCAGCTCAGAGTCGACAAAAAAGTTATTCTGACAACCGAAGAAAAGACCTAGATTTTGAAGTGGGTGATAAAGTGTTCTTACGAATATCTCCCTGGAAGAGGGTTATGAGATTTGGAAAGAAGGGGAAGTTGAGCCCCAGATATATCGGTCCTTTCGAAATACTGGATCGTGTTGGAAAGGTAGCTTACCGATTGGCGCTTCCACCGAATCTCTCTCAAGTTCACGATGTGTTCCATGTATCTCTCCTGAGAAAGTACATAGCTGATCCTTCACATGTACTCAGCTCAGAAATTGTACCGCTGGAGCAAGATCTTCCTTATGAAGAACAACCGATAGAGATTCTGGATCGTAGCGAAAAAGTCCTACGAAACAAGACCACTCGATTGGTGAAAATTTTATGGAGGAACCACCAATTAGAAGAAGCTACATGGGAGCTTGAGGATATGATGAGGGAGAAGTATCCTCATCTGTTTATTACAAAGTGACGAATTTCGAGGGAGAAATTTGTTTTAAGGGGGGTAGAATGTAACACCTGAGATTTTTATGAGTAATATTTTGTTTTTATATATCATCAAAGGAATCATTCACTATATACTAGCTTGGCTTACTTTACACGAAATCTCAACATTCCTCGATAGCTTGCATCGTACGCAATACTGAGTTTCACTAAACAACGTTATGCTATTAAAATATTATTAAAACTAGCCGTTATGAATAGTAATAACCAATTTTTGAAATTTTATAAATTTTATTTTTCAAAATGGTCTTCATTTTTAGATTCGGAATACCGAAATTAGCCTAGGGTGAAATTTTGGTATTTTTCTGAAAACATTCAATTTTTGATGAATAGTGAAACCACTAAGTGGTAGGTTAAAAACTGAATTTTTCATAAAACTTAATTTTACCGCTTCTGTGAATGTAATTTCGAAAATCCTACAGACACGGTTGATATCAGTAAGTAAAATGTGGTTCAATGAGATAAAAATAATTTTTTGGTGAATAGTCACTTTTTACTTTTTTTACCGCGGTTAATAGTAAATAGGGGTAAATATGATATTACTATTACCCTAACACATGTCCTAATCTATTGGATAAGTTTAATTCGACCAAAAGCAATCTTAGGAATAAAATATGACCATTTAGGCCCACTTGGGTTGGATTAGGACATTTATTATTAATTTATTTAAAGAAGGGTTAAAATAGTTAAAATCAAAGTTTAATAAGTAAATCATTTTTAATATGGGGTTATACATAAGATAAATTCGACTATAAATATTCATTAGAAAGCTAAAACGATTTACTACATAATGGTATTTTATTTATAATTTTTAAACATTCAATAATTTAATTTATTTATGACACAATGATGATGAAGTCATTATCTTATTTATGAAATATTGACATAATTGATGTTATAAACACCAAAATAAATGTAATTTGAGACTTTTTATTAATTCCAATAATTTATCTAGGTTACTATGGTATATTAGTGTTGATTTAATCAACTTGGTTCGAAAATATAATTCTGTTATGACTTTCACAAAAATCATATATCAAATAGTGTCAAAATTGACACAAAATAGTATTTAAATCAAATATTATATTATTAATTGTAATTTTATTCCTAAAAATGTATGGTTCGGCCAAATGACTTAGATAAGGATATATATATTAATAATAAATAATTTGGGGTTCGTTTGGCATATTATAGTATGTGTATTAACCATATATTGAAAGAAAACAAAAAGACGCGGTAAAAGTTAAATTATTTAACTTAGAGTTAAATCTAATTGATAAGGTTAATATAATACCCTAAACTTGTCTAAATCCTATTGGTTGATAGGAGTTAGACCCATACCCACTTTAGCTTCGAAATAAGACCCTTTGGAACCATTATATACCCATTTTGACTTTAATATAAAATAATATTTTGAGATATTCCTAAGGTGCCCCTCTCCTCCCTTATAAAAGGGCACCTCCTCCCCCTCCTCCTCACACCAATTTGAGCACTCAAGCTCGGCCAAACCCTGCCATTTTCTCCTCTACACTTCCCTAGATTAATACTAGAGGTCCTGGTCTTCTTCAAAGACCAATCTTAGTTCCCTAAGTGGAGGATTCAAAGAAGCGTTCCAAAGAAGAGGTAATATCCATTACCGATATTTTCAATTTCTTTCTTCTTCAACATCTTATTCTTTAGTTGTTTCATGATAAAGTAATAACATCAGTATTACTTACATACTGATATGTTATTATAAATATGAAACAACCCTAATTCACCTTCTATCCATCCTACGGAAAAATGAAATCATTGCGCGTGCGTACGTACGGAATACCGTCTCCACGCCGTGGTGTAATCTATTTTCCACCATCACCTTACAAGGATTAGTATAATTGTGTAATGAGTAACTATTTATGATTATTATAAAGTAATATTTATACTGAAATAATATATATATACTCCAATACAATTCCACGATCATAGGAACGATATCATCACTCGTGCGTACTTACAGAATACCATCCCCATGATGTGATGCGACTCGTTCTACATGATCATCATTACATAGTAATTATATAAATGAATTGAATGAATAAATATGATATATGTTACAATAATACCATTCTGTATATAAGGTATCTATAACCTTAAAAGAAGAATAATAATTTATTCGGCAAAACACGCATAAGAACAAAAGGCAATAAAGACCCGAGTAACAAGTAACAATGAAATATTACTAACAAGAAGCTAAGAATATGACCATATATGATATCATATCAATATTTATGATTCTGGAATAAGTCAATAACATTATTTAAACCATTATATAGGAGCTTCGGACACGTACAAAGCAAATCAGACCTAAGGTAAGGGAAATATCACAATCTCATTTTTATCCGAGATTGTTTATTCGTAAGTATTTACTGGGGTGTATTTTATCATCCACATCCATGTTTCATAAATATGTAATATTATTTACATCCACCTACAATTGTTAAAATCCATTTTTACCCTTCGGTGAGTTTTTAGTGAAAGAAATGAAAGGAATCTTTTGTCATTTTTCATACGAGGTACTTTTTGACTTTTCCGACAAATGTATGAAGAATGTTTTTTTAACTTATACGGCATGAATGGATTTCTAAAACATTATTTCCAAGAAGTTTCCTTTACAAGTATTAATGTTTATTTTTAATCAATTTCTTTTAGTTTAAAATTGTATGACATGTTAAGAAAGGAAAAGTGTTTTTGAAGTAGAAAGGATATTTTCCTCAAGAATGGAGTTCAAGTATTTTATCAAAATTATTTTCCATCTAAGATAATAAAAGGGTTCTGTTTTTATCCCTATTATTACATGGATTTGATTATATTGTGATGGAAATATTTTTTTTCTTTATCTTATATGAATTTTTTTATGATGTCATGTTGTTTAAGAATCCCATTTTTATTACATGGGTTACGCTATGATGTATGGTTTATGATTATGTGGAACACATAAGAAAGGATTCATTATAAGATGGGTGGGACCTATATCTCCCTCCAATGCATTGGGTAATGATTTTATATCTCATGAGATAGACATGGCTGGAATGGTAGGTTATACCGGTTCAGTGAAACAGGACTGGAACGAGGGTGACTCGGTTCAGAAAGGGACTTTGTCCACTAAGATAGTCTTGGCAATGAGTCATGACTAACAAGAAATGGTTTTCCATGATTATGTGTGCATGGAAAAAAGATTCAAGTTTTATGTTATGATTATGGGGATCTCATTTTCACTTCTACGATTTATTCCATGTTACGATATTATTATCTATTTTGCAGGATATGATTTTCAAAAATATATAATATGATTTTTATTTCCTTTTTTTGCCCTTGCTGAGCATTTGAGATCACCCTTTTATGTTTTCTTTTCCCCAGTTCAGGAAGATGGATATTAAGTAGAATATGCTAAAAGGGACCCTAGATATGATGAAATAAATGGGAGACACTGTAGAAGATTTATGAACCAGTTGTTTATGTTTCCCAGTTTCTAAAGAAAATATACCTATACGGTCCTTTATGGTTTTGTCATATGTTGTAATAAGTGTGCTTAAATTTTGAAGTATTAACAACGTATGTAAAGTATGGGTCGTTATACATCTTCTCAAGAAATGACATGTTCTAGAAATTTCTATGCATGGGTGAGTAAAATAATACATAGTAGGGACCCCAAACCCCAATGGTATACCACACATTAATAAACACAAAATACTACCAAAGAGGTACATGAAGTGTAGCCTCTACGAAGTACAGTCAAGAGAGTCAGTAGAGTTAGATCACACCAGTATAGGTATATGACATACATATAAAAAGAAGTTATGGGCATATTCAAATATAAGGAGACACACTCTGGGTCTTCATAGGAGAAAAACATTATAAGAGACACACTCTTGGATGGAGTATGAGAAAAACCACGAGGGAGATACAATTCATAGGATGCACTCTCCAAGTAGGTAGAGGAGACACACTCTATAGGATACAAACTCTATATGGGACTAGGAGACACACTTCATATGAGACACACTCCATATGACATACACTCCTTATAAGCATATGATCACCTTCTATAGGATATACACTCCATGTATGTACAAGAGACACACATCATAGGGGAAACAATCCATGTAGGATTAAGAGGAACACTCTTTATAGGTAACAACAACCATTAGATTAAACTCTTCGCGTGCCAGTACCGGGAGCACCTACTCCTCGTGCCAAAAACAACATATTCCAATTTTCTGAAAACTCTCATATAGTATCTCAAAAAAACAACCTTACTATGGTGGTCCCAATGTGGTAAATAGATCATAAAACTGAAATACTATTTGAATTTTATAGGCCTTTATGTGAAAAGGGATCGGTTGGGTCCAGATCTGATCTGGTCCAGTTTTAATGGCCTATTGGGATGCACAGTCTAGCTCACTGGGCTCCTAAAGAAGCCTGGTTCCTCTAGGCTATCCCACTGCATGTTGGACGAACCAGCTCAACTAGAAGCAGCCCAGCTGGCTGCTCCCTTCCATATCCTAGACGGTCACTTAACCAGGTTCTAGCTGGCGCCCCGTTCAATGCGGTCGGACCACATTTCACTACCGGTCCACATGACCGTCGCACACCTATGGCTCCAACGTGGGTTATCTGTCCGAAGAGCCACATCCCTCCACCACTGCAACTTCCTATGAAGACCATCTGGCATGGGATCCAACCACCGACCATCGAGCTGAAATCATCCAATGTATCCACCTGCAGCCCCCTGCTACGGGTCCTCTTGCTAGACTGTGGGATGTTGTCGTTACCAGCCGCCATCTCGGCGGCTATCCTACTAGGTCCTCCTGGATCGACCATGCCGTCAGTCCAATGTTTCCTCTAATGTTATAATCCCCATTAGTAACCTCATTTTTTCATGCTCTTCCTGAAATGGCTTGATCCTCCACATCTGGTTGCCTCCTCATGCTATTGTGGTCCCAAATCCTACTTCAGATCAATGTTCCCAACGAAGGACAAGAAAAAGTTGAAGAAAGGAGGTGAGGCATATGAACACTTATAATGGATGAATCCAGGACTTGTTTTTTATGGTCACGACATGTCCACATTAAAATTAACTAATGGATCTCAATAATAAATCTATCCTAATTATGGATTATTCCCAATAATCACCCACAATAAAATCCCAATCCCACACTATGCATGACCCATGAATCATATCTTTCGTCGATCCATTCATGTTCGTCATTGGAAAAATGAATAAATAATGGGGAGGGATAGAAAAATAAAATGAATTCTTTAACTCGGATTGGATCGATCACTAACAAAGAAGGAATCCATGTTCACTGTTCATTGATTTGTCGATGCCAGATCTGAATCATGATCATCAATTCGTTAGTGTTGGTCACCGAGAGGGTTGACTTCTCCTTACCTTGGTAGAATTCCCAGGGTTATAGTGATAAACTAGACTACCCTAACAAGGATTATTAATAAGATAAAATGATCCTATGACACCAAATAGTGTCAATTAAAATTATTTTTATTAAATATTTTAATTATGTTCACATCCAAAATTTAAATTTCTCCCTCGGCCAGCGCCCGTCTATGTTAGGCCCTGCCTAAGGTAAATTCACTATTCCTGATGCAACTGTGCTCTCTATTTTTTGATCTAAGAACATTTTTAGAAGTTTTTAATGTTCAATGTTACTTTCTTGAGTATTTTTAATGGAAAACAGAACATTATTCAATGATTTCTTCCAGCACATCGGGAATCATAATCCTATGTCATCTTAGTTCTTGGTCTTAGAATATTACTAATTAATTTATAAAATAATCTGGAGAGAAATATGATTCATTAAAATATAAAGTCAATAGAATAAAAATTCAATACAAATAAAATCCTTCATATAATTCTTGATTCACATGTTTTACTAATTTATAAAAGTAATGGGTTTACGTAGTTATGTTTTCCATTGTAATAGTCACCAAATCATCATTTGTAACATGTTATAACCATGATCAGGTTTTTTATGGTTATAAAAGAATCATTTATATTAGAAATATCATCATGTAGATAAATTAAAGTGTTATCTTGTTGAAAGAGTTTTCCTACTATGTTGAAATCATTATTTATCAAATTTCTAATTTTATTTTCCATCATCTATGAATTAAACTATTCATTATGATGTTTTACACAACATGAAGACTATATAGAATGCTTGATTCTATATTCCTAGATCAATCCACATAGTGGGGGAGAAATTGTTTCAATATTACGTGATTGTATACTTCATCACTCATTAACCATCGATCGAATTTACATTTAGGATAATGAAATTTCACTCTCATATCCACTTATCAATTTATAAATGAAAATTCTATAAAATATATAAAACCACAACATACTGAGATTTATTTTGAGGTAATTTAATCACACTTTTTTCACATGTAATCTATTTCATATACATTCAAATAAAAAAATATAAGTACATAAGTAAATGAAAAAAAATCATTTTAGTTAGAAAAATAAGAAAACGTAAATTTTATAAATTATATATTTAGAGATATTTAAACCGATTACTAAATTTAAAATATTCATTTTAATTTTTTTTATTCTTATAACTAATAATATATAATACAAGAAAAATTAAATTTTAAATAAAAAATATCCAATATTAATCTAGGTATCTATAGTATAAAAATTAAAAATTTTGAAAAAAAATATTTAAATAATAAATAATCATGTAGAATCAAAAAATAATTATATTTGGAATAAATGAAATTATATAACACCTAAAAAATCCCTAAAAGAATATTTTATCATGCATCTAACTTTAACATCATAGAATTTTTTTATTCATTTTTGTGTAAAATAATCTTTAACTCGGTACTCAATAACTAATATCATTAATTCAAAAAAATTAAATTTTAGATCATTGAACATGTTTATTTAAAAATTCATAAAACATATTCAAGTGTTTATACTATAATGATATTATCCCACATAAATAAATATATAAAAATGATACTTGATTATAAAGTAGTTTTCCTAACTAATCATTTAATTATATGCCAATATATATATTAACGATAATCTTAATCTGTAATAATAATTAAAAGTATGAAAAAATATCCTTTTGATGTTGGGTGAGAGTAAAACTACGGAATCTGAGTGGATATGATATTTAGAGGGTGAGGGAGATGGAAACGATTTGTGATCAGGATCGAAGTGGATCAATAATTAATGGGGTAAAGGATTTGGTTCAAGGGATAATGGGAATGCAGGTCTTGATGCCAGTATGGCTTGGTGGTGATGGGGATCACTTAAAATATGAATCTAATCCCTGAATTAAAATATTAAATGGATTGAGGAGTTTCATGAACCAATATGGATACCAAGGTACCCTAATACAGAAGACTTCCCTAACATATCCCTAAGGGAATTACCAATTCCCATTGTTGGAGGAATAGCACCTCAAATCATATAAGATAAATTACTGAAGGAATTATCCAGAAAAATAGAGTGAAATAAGAGATAAAAGAGTGCAATCTCAACACTCTAAAAGGAGAAGTACAAAAAATAACCATGTAAAATAGTAACCAGACAAACAAATAAACATCTCAATTGATATAAAAACATCAACTAAAAAACGTATCAAAAACTCTTGTGCAATAAGTTTAAATGAAATAAACTACTCACAATCATCACTATACATTCCCAAGGATCAGTAAAATCCAAAAAATCCTAGTGGAAAATTCCTTTTTCTCAAACAAATAATATGATAGAATATAAATACTAAAAGGAATAGGTAGTTTTTGATCTGAAAATCCATGTAAGGACTCAGAATTTATTACACAATCAATTCCATAACATTAAAAAGAATTATGAATTCATTTTAAATAAAAAAGGCATTGTATTTCCCTCACATAAATTAAATAAATACATGATTTCACCTTAAAAGGGATGTAATATTTATAAAAACTATCTCAAATAAAATTATAGAATAAAAATATTACATAAAAAATATGTAATCAATAAAAAATTCAATAATTGACTATGTTTATAATCAAGTCACAAAACATAAAAATTAACTATTCATGAATTCCCCATAATATTTCAGTATTTATTCAATAGGAACATTACAAAGATCAATAAGGATTTCAAATCTAGTACAGTGTGAACAAACAATTACATCCAAATGGAGAAACCCATCATGTTTAGTCTACACCCAAATATGGGAAGCCATCACAGGTAGTAAAGATTAAATTGTTTTTGTAATAATTGTGAATGTCAATCGATTAATTCAGAGGGAAGTACCTAGTGTGCATGTTCAACATACCACCAACTACCCAGGCCAACACCTTCCTCAATCAATCAATCATACATTGATGAAAAATTAATACATTGGAAATCAATTTATAAAATTTACAAGTTTTTATTTTTCAACGTGCCTTTCTAATTTCATATCTAGAATAGAGGTTTTCCTTATCTGAGGTCATTTCAAATTATTTTTCACATTATGAAATTTTTCTCAAGGTTTAACATTAAATTTTTTGATTAAATAATTTCTAAAATCAAGATATCATTTTTTCTAAATCCACCTACATTTCGATTCCATTAAAATTGGTGGTTTTCACTAATTCCATTCCATTTAAAATAACACATCAACTCCTATAAAATTTGTTTTTAAAATAAATTAAATACACAATTTAATTCAATTAAGAATGTTCATATTTCATTCATATGGAAAATAAACTTGGAACAACATACCTTTTATCAATGTAATTGGGTCAATTTAGATCCTCGTTATTGGCCAAAACCCCCCAAGTCTAGTAGCTCTAATTTTATTCCTTTATATATAAAATGTGCAATCACATCATGAGTGTTATGATATATCTCCCTCAGGTGAAAATATATTTACTAATACACATGGATACACCAAATAGGTGGTATGATTTTCCTTTTAATAAACTTTATAAAACCAAAGTGATATATTTTGAATATGTTTCTGATTTATTTTGATATAAGATATTCTTGTTTATAGTTGTTCTTCATTTCTAGTTTTATAAATAGTTTCATATTTTTGAAATGGGAGATTTAATGAACATTGTTTCTCATTAAATTTTTTCTCTAATCACTGTTATCATAATCATAAAAAACCTAAAAATTAATTTTTAAATTTTAATAAAATATAAAGTTATTATATTTTTTATTTTTCTTGATAGTAAGTACAACACACTGGTAAAGACCATTATGTCTAATTGAGACTATTTAGAGTTAGAACATATAAAATCATATTTTGTTTCTATAAAATTTTATATGAAACCAAAAACTATTCCTGAGTTAGAGAGCCTTTTATCTAGCGGAAAATTAATAGTAATAAGAAGATAGATTATAACATAGGTAATTGCAAGAACAATAAAAAATAAAATCATTGGCCTAAGTCGAAGGGAATACATGTTTCCCTCTAAATTTTTTGAAAACATATAAACCATTTTCTATTGTGTCAGATGCCTAAACAAAAACAAAATTTAAAACTTGATGAATCATCTTACTAATATTTCTTTGTTGATGATTTTTATGATAATGCTAAGGTTGTTATTGTATCAACACACGATATGTCTATGGAATTAGTGTCATGTTCGAGTTGTTTCTTCTTTATGTGTCATAATAGAAACTATTTTCATGAGATTATTTAGAGAGTATAAGGATAGGCTTGTTGAGATAGTATGGGAGTATGATATTCTCTATAATTCCCAATGTAGGATCGAAATAAAAGAGATATTGTATGGAGCATATAATGATGATTAATATACAGGGGGGGGGGGTGAATTCTACAATTTAAAAATTTATTTTGGAACTTTTAATGATGGATATGTTTAACAAGGTTAAACAAGGTAATTCATAAAACCTGTAGTTCTACACACTTTCTTGATTCCAGAAATATGATTCTGAGAAAGTGATTCCTGAAAATATTGTTCCAAAAATGAAACATAGTGAATGTTTACAATGTTGAAGATTCTACCTTAAAGCATATAGAATCTGACTATATTAGAGTACAAGTTTAAGGAAGTATGAGATAGTTATACTTTTTCAATAATACAAATACAGTTGAAAACATGTAAAAAAATATGTAACAATTAGTAAATATTTTAACCCAAAGATAAGGGTATCCAAAAACCTTGGATAAAGGTCCCATGATTTATACATTCAAAAATTATATCTTACCCATGCCAGGGCAAGCCCTCGATATGATGATCTGAGTCTGTCTTGCTATCCCTGCATGCCCTCATCTTCAAGGTAGTCGGAACCTCTGTCTTCCTCACCAAGGAAGCCCTAAACTTTAAGGTAGTCGACACCTCTATCTTTCTATCCTCAAAAGCCCTCGATTGTACACAACAACAGTTAGAGTCACACAAATAAAATAAGAATAATAAGTTCAGTACACACAAAGCAATGAAAGTCACTTTCTAGAAATCACTTCAACATCATGTAATCTCAAGAGTCACCAATCATTTGTTAACATCATTCAAATGAGCTCATATTTATAGGCACAACTTCAATGGTCGGCTCCCTCTTCCAATGGTCATATTTTCCCTTGAATTTCGGAGGGACCTATAGACGTGTCACTCAAACAACGGTTAGATAGTAACTGAATGCACGACATCATTTTATAACAAAAAAAATTAAGAAAAAATATGGTTACATAACTAAAATCCAATATTCGGAATGTAAGAAAATGAAAGTTTAGATTCTAACCAAAAATGAATTCAGAGTCTATAATACCAGGATATTTGGATTCTATTTTCTATGCATTCAGAACATGAACTATATAAAATTATGGACTCTGAATTTAAAGGAAATTCAGAATCTTTATTCACAAGAATTTGGAACCAGAATAGACAATGTTCAAAGTCAAAGTTCATGAGAATTCAGAGTCAAAACTCATAAGAGTTCGGAGTCTGTATTCAGAAAACACAGAGTCAGAACTCAGAAGAGTTCGTAACCAGAATAAGTATTCGGAATTCAGAGTCATAACTCAGAATATTTCGTAACCAGAATTCATATTCAGAATTCGGAGTGAGAAATCAGAAGAGTTCGTAACCAGAATTCGTATTCAGATTTTAGAGTCAGAACTTAGAAGAGTTCGTAACCAGAATTCTGATAATTCAGATCCAAAAAAAGAATGCTTCATATCTAGGTATTTATAGGATTCCTAGGTTTTGGTTACAAACCAAATTTTACACTTTGAAAAATTATGATATCAACAATAAAAACATGGTAAGGATAAATTTCCTTGGAGATGGAAATTTTTCCTTACAGAAGTAAAACATAGGGTAAAAAGAAATTTTCCTTGATATAAGGAGTTTGTGATTTTCAAATCAAGAAGGAATTGTAAAGTCATAAGAAATCCAAATTGACTGAAAAATCTCCCCCATGTATGAAGGAATAGAAAATTCATAAGGAAAACCTTATTGAATCAATAATATCCACCATTTTGGAAATCGCAAACATCTTTATGAAAAAGAATATAAAGAATTAGTAAAAAATTTCAATATTTTGAAATAAAACTTATATCCTTTTTCACATTAGAAAATATGAATATGACTAACTCCCCCTTAGTATTTGGAACACTAAAGATAATATTTATATTTCCAGAATGATATTTTTTATTATCTTGTGTACAAAAATCTCTATAATGAAAACTCCCCCTTAGATAAACTTCCCCTTACTTAGGGATATTTCTTCTTTACTTGGAATTTTTTTTTCCTTTCTCCCCATTTGTGATTTAAATAAACAATTAGAGGTAATGTGAAAGAGATTATAGTACCTAAAATATTAGTACAGAGCATGAAAATAGAAACAAGAAACCAAAATTTCATTAAGATTAGTAGAATTTTAATATGAAAAAAAACAACAAAATATCAGATTTATTTTCCTTCCATTTCCTTGGGTATGAATTTCTTCATAATTGTTTTTAGCATCTATCTATCCTTGTGATCTTCCACTGCTTGCTTCTCTAAGGCTATAATCCTACCATCCTGAGCCTTCAGAGCCTCTGCTTGAACCTTCAACAAGTCATCTTGCTTCACTAGCTTCTCTTCAATCTCGATCTGGAGATGCTTTTCACTCTTCCGGCTTTGAGCAATAGAGTACATCATCCCCTTCAGATCCTTGACCTACTAAATCCAAGTATTCTTCTCAAGAGTTATCTTTCCCTCAAAGATAATTGTGAGCTCCTTGATTTTACTATCTCTATAATCAAACTCTTCTTTAACATCATCTTGAAACTTATCAAGATCTCTCAAATCATCCACAATATTCTTTGAACAGCTGACCACTTTCTTACAAGATTTTACATTGGAATCGTAGTAGATAAGAATGTTCTTATAATCAGCCTCAATTATTATGCACCCATCCATCACCATGGATAATAAAATATGATTATTGATTCAAGATATGTTAGAGAAGCTAACATATGGAGTGAATGGTTGGAAATATCGAAATGGTGTCAAAAAGATTCTTCAGTGATTGAATGAAAAAATCATGTGTCAGAGCTGATGATTCCTAATCTTACACTATTCTTGGTGATGGTTCTTACACTAGATCGACAAGCTTACTCTTAGAAGATCCACCAGCATCCTTCTTCATGAAAGCAACATTGGTAGGTGTATCAACAACCACCTGTTTTCCCTAATTGGTTCTCAGAACAGCTTTGTCATCTGTAGACTGATGTTCACTGTCAGAAAGCTAAAAAATTCTCTTGTAATCATCCTTCTCCTACTCAGATCCAGCATCCACATCCTCTAGGTGAATAAATTGATGATTATATATTTCTTCCTCAGACAATGTATTAACTTCTACTTCACCCTTCTCATCCTCCCCTTCCTCATCCTTCCTAGGAGTTGGGAGCTTTGAAGACTCTTCTTCAGAAGTTCAGATTGATAGCTTCTCGAAAGGGGTTTCTTTTTCATGTAATATTCAACTTGATTAATAAGATCTTCAGTGCCACCACTACATTATTCATTTTCCACTTCTTTGATAGCTTCCTTTTCTTCAAAAACCTTCCCTTGGGCTTTTTCTAGAGTCATAAACTTCTTCCCCGGAGTCTTAGGTAAGGGTTATACCAATAATGATTTTGGTATAGGGATTTTCTCGGATGATATTTCATTATACCATAGAAGGGATTGAAAAATTTTAGCCTCTGATATTTTCTACATTTGATTCTATTGCTTAGCTTGCTTCTCAAGCTTGTCAGCTACCTTCTCTTTCAATGCTTTGGCCTCTGTAGGATCCAAGACAGACTGTGGATCTCCTTCCTTCAAATTTTTTTTGTATTAGCTCCACTTGGATAAAAACACAACTGGATAGGCTTTCTGATTCGTGGGATTTGGAGGCTCAGATTGAGTTTCGTTATCTTTTTCTGTTTTTCTTTCTTCTACGACTTCCTTCAACTTCCTCTTCTGTACTCATTTTTTGATGGTTCAGGAACCTCTTGTTACTTCGGAGCAACTTAATCCTCTTCCTCTGGTAAGTCATAGAATTATCCTATCTCCTTAGAGAAACCAACTTTCAACCTCTTGAGAGTATCATCACTGATTAGCATAACTTTTCAATTCCTCTACATTGAACTGCAAGGGATTTTGAAGGACTACAAGCACCAGACAATAATCTTGGAATGAATGATCGGGTACATTAGAATCTGAGCATTCAAGTTCCTATTCTTGATATTCTCTATCGTAATGAGAATATTCTTCATCATATTGATCTTCCTTAGATTTACCAAAAAATCCAATATATACATATCACCCTTCTTCAGAGTGTCTTTTTCACCCTTCCTAGGAATGATAAACCCTTGAAACCACAACTCAAGGATCTGATTTTTTGTAGAAAACTAAGCGATCTTTGTAGACTTGACATCTTAAAGTCTAAGACACTCCACATCCTTCACCTTTACAAAACATCATTGAACATCCGAAAGCTTTTGGGAATAGAACTCAGCTTCCCCTTCATATGACAGCCCCACCAAGATAGAAGCCTTGGTGTATGAAAGGGAATAAGTTTTCCATAACTCTTGAATGAACACTTATCTCTTCCATCTTCCTTAAAGAAACTGACCAACTCATAGAACTCAATAAGTTGATCTGGATACCCAATGTCTTGATCCCCTGGTATCAAAATGGAAACACTTTCCCATCCATTAATCTTGACTTTCTTGGAGATAATGGAGTCATACTTGTTGAAGAAATTAGGATTCACCAGCCTTTCTCTGTATACTTTCCACTCTGCAATCGGCTTGATAGAAGAAATCTCTTGAGAAGTAACTTCACCAGAAATTCAGATTAGAGAAAGACCTGAGAGGTTCAGAATGAGATTTTGAAAAAGGGGTAGAGCTTCGACATGTAAAGGCTTGAAAACGATGTGGTACAACCCTTCAGTGGTCCTTTATATAGGCTTTTGATGTTATGATTTGACATCCAATCTCAATCCAATGGCTGAGAATTCATCTGGTATGATCTAAAGGTTGAAATGACAGCCGCAAAGAAAAATTGGTAGGATCCAATCTTTTGAGGTTTTTAAAGGAAAACATTGGATTTAAGGAAACTGGAATCTGAGAAAATTTAAAAACAAAAAATAAAATACCAGTAATTAAAAGGTGAATATGAAAACTCAAGAAAGAATAATACTGTTCGGATTGCTAGGAAAAATATTCATAATAGGCAATATTCTTCTTGATGAAATTTAGATTAAGAAAAACTCCATTATGAAAAATAATTTGAGTACACAAATATTTATTACGAAAATTTCAAATATGAAAAACATCATTACAAAAATTTCATGTACGAAAATCTTCATTAAGATAAATTTCAAGTACAAAAATCATCATTACGAGAAATTTCAAGTATGAAAATCTTTATTACGAAAATTTAAAGTGCAAAAATCCTCATTACGAAAATTTCAAGTATGAATATCTTAATTACGAAAATTTCAAGTACAAACAACATCATTACGAAAATTTAATGTACTAAAATCTTCATTATGAAAAATTTCAAGTATGAAAATCTTCATTAAAAATAATTTCAAGTAAGAAAATCTTCATTATGAAAATTTAAAGCATGAAAATATTCATTACAAAAAATTTCAAGTATGAAAATATTCATTAAAAAAATTTCAAGTACGAAAATATTCATTACAAGAATTTCAAGTACAAAACACTTCATTACCAAAATTTCTAGTATGAAAAACTTCATTAAAAAAATTCAAGTTACTAAAATCTTCATTATGAAAAATTTCAATTAAGAAAATCATCATTACGAAAAATTTCATGTACAAAAATCTTTATTTAGAAAATTTTAATTACAAAAATCTTCAATATAAAAATTTTTAAATACTGACTACGAAAAGTTTTCAATACAATAAATTTGAAAAAATGTCCAACAAATGTACTCCCCCTATGAAAAGGATTTAATTACTGTAAGGAGATTGGTTAAACAGGATGTTAATGAGGAACATTACCTTACAGTTATCATTCATAATTTCTGTTTAATGTATTAAAATCTATCAAAGGGTAAGGATTTTGTGAAAATATCAGCAAGTTGATCTTGCATTCAGATAAATTGAAGAATGATATCCCCATTTTGTGTGTGATTCCTAAGTAAGTGATGCCTAATATCTATGTGCTTTGCATGAGAGTGATGTGTAGGGTTATTACTAAGGGAAATGGAACTTTTCTTATCACACAAATTTTTTATTTTGGTAAAACTCATACCAAAGTCTTTATGTGTGTGTTGCATCCACAACACCTGATATCAACAACTTCCAGTTGCTACATATTCAGCTTTAGCAGTGGAATGTGGTAATGAGTGTTTTTTCCTGCATGACCAAGAAACTAATGAATATCCTAAGAAATGAAATGTTCTGGATTTACTTTTTCTATCCATTCTATACCCACCAAAGTCAGCATCTGAAAAACTTTTTAAAACAAAATCATTTCCAGATGTATAAAAGAGTCCTAAATTCATGGTTCCCTTTATGTAGCAAAAAATTATTTTCACTTCCTTTAAATGAGACTCCTTAGGATTAGACTGATATCTTTCACATAATCATACTAAAAATATTTAGTTTGGATGAAAAGTTTTCAAGTAAACATCATATCATACCTCTAAAAGCTGTTTGATCTACTGGTTTCCCAACTTCATCAAGATAATGTTTGTTTGAGGTACCAATGGGTGTACATATACTCTTAGTGTGTTCATATCCATACTTTTTAAGAATATATTTAATATAATTATGTTGGGATATATAGATTCCTTCTGGTTTTTGAGATATTTGAAAACCAAGGAAAAATGTTAACTCGCCCATTGTACTCATTTCAAACTATGATTTCATTAGATCCACAAAGGAATCAGTTAAAGATTGCTAAGTTGAACCAAATATAATGTCATCAACATAAATTTGAACAGTAAAAAAATTTCTGATCTTTCTTTATAAAAAGGTTTGGATCTTCATTTCCCTTAACATAATTGTTTTGAAGAAAAAATCATGTAAGTCTATCATACCAGGCATGAGGGGTTTATTAAGTCCATACAAATCTTTGGTAATTCTATGAGCATGATCAAGATGTTTTTTATCTTCAAAACTAGGAGGTTGTTCATCAAAAACTTCTTCTTGAACTTAACCATTAAGGAAAGTACATTTCACATCCATTTGAAAAAGTATGAAATTGAAGAATGCTGTAATGGAATGTAAGATAATAATAGATTAATTTCTAGCTAATAGAGTATATGTTTCTTTACAGTATATTCATAATTGTTTATTATAGCCTTTAACAACTAATCTAGCCTTATTTTTTATAACAATTCCATTTTTATCAAACTTATTTCTGAAGACCCGTTTTACTCAGATAACAGATGTTTCCTTAGGTATATCAACCAAGGTCCAGACTTTATTCCTTTCGAATTCATTTATTTCATATTGCATGACTTTAATCCAATCATAATCATCTAAAGCTTCATCAGTGCTTTTTGGTTCTAATTGTGAATGTAATCCTAGATGTTCTATTTCATTTCTTAAAAAACATATAGTCCTTATAGGTTGATTCACATCTCCAATGATACTATCACTGGGATGATTATTTAGACACAACTAATTTGCATTTTTTTAAACTTGTTCATCAACATAGGGTAAAAAATCTCTGGGGTAAATTTTTTAGAAGTATCTTCTTGGAAATTTTCATTATCAGAAGGATATTCTATAAAAGGTCGATAATTATTTTTTAAAAACACATCTAATGATATAGGTTGGGGTTTTTTAAAAGCAAAAGGATCAGTTTCATCAAATTTCACATGAACTGTCTCTTAAATAGTGCAAGTGTTTTTATTGAAAACTCTATAAGCCTTTGATGTTCTGGATTAGCCTAAGAAAATTCCTTCATCAGATTTCAGCGCAAATTTATATAGATTAACTTTATTATTCTGAATTAATAACTTGCAACCGCAAACCTTAAAGTAGGAAAGTCTAGTTTTTCTAGCATTCTATAACTCATGATTAGTTGTATTAAGAAAAGGTCTAATAAAAAATCTATTTATAGTATAACATGAAGTACTTATAGCTTCAAGCCAAAAACATTTAGCTACAGAATATTCAATAAACATGGTTCTTGTTATTTCTTGAATAATTCTATTTCTTCTTTCAACAACACCATTTTGTTGACCTATTCTGGGTGCTGAGAAGTTATGAGTAATGACTTTTCTACTACAAAAAGATTCAAAATCAGAATTTTCAAATTCTGCACTATGATCACTTGGAATAGTTTTCAATGGAAGG
Source organism: Viscum album (assembly GCA_963277665.1). NCBI lineage: Eukaryota > Viridiplantae > Streptophyta > Magnoliopsida > Santalales > Viscaceae > Viscum > Viscum album. Next base: position 50,130,897 of record OY728161.1, on the reverse strand, counting down.
CTTTTCTCATTCATAACTTGGGCTCTAAAAATTTTTAAATAAGAAAAATCAACTGACTTTATTACTAGAAAATAGTCCTGCATAAATCTAGTGTAATAATCAACCAAGACAAATATATAATAATTACCTCCAATGCTTCCAGTTTGTGTAGGTCCAAAAAGATCCATCTGCACTAACTGTAACACATCAGTATTTGTGACTTCAACAATTGACTTAAAACATGATTTATGTTTCTTTCAATGTTTACAAAGGTAAAAAACTTTTGAAGAATCAAATCTAAGATCTGGTAGATCCTTATATAATATTTTCTTAGAAATTTTTCATAAGTTCCGAGGGATAATGTGTCCTAGCCTTCTATTCCATAACCAAAAATTATTCTCAATTGCACTAAGGCAAGGTCGATTTTGGCTCCTAAGGTCTGCTATGTTTAGTGTGTAAACATTATCTTGCCTATGGTCAGAAAGAATAAACTCTTGCTTGAAATTTTGTACTAGGCCAATTTCATTCCTAAAACTCACTAGGTTACCTTCATCACATAATTAGCATATGCTAATGAGGTTGTTCTTAAGACCCATAACAAATAAAACAATTGAAATCAATGTTTTTTCAAGAAGAATAATGTTACCTATACCAATAATTTCTCCGTGATCATTATCTCTGAAAGTTAATTTTGTACTTTCATCTAGATAATCTTTTCAAAATAGTTTTTGGTACCAGTCATATGCCGGGAAAATCCACTCTCCATGTACCATGTATTGTTGTGGGTACTTTCTCTATTTTCTTGAAAATAAGAAAAAGGTAGGTTTTTGGAATCCAAACTTGCTTGGATCCAAAAATATAAGAAAGAATAATTTAAGGTACCCACATATTTTTAGAAAAATAGGCTTTAAGAAATCTTAAAGACTGGGCTTTGTTTATGGAACAATTTCTTTCCCAGTGTCCACCACACTTACACTTAGTACAGAATGGAGCACTTTGAGGAACAAAATAAGTGTTACTAAAAATTGGTTTACAACTAGTATAACCAAAACCAGAACTATTCCTTAGAGGTCGATTTTGAGAGTACATTTTATCAAAATTTTCCTTACTTAAGGTAATGTTTGAAAAACGCTTCCTCAAGGAAAAAATTTTGGATTTCAGTTTGATAATCATGTTCATGTCTTCTAAAACATTTGATTTTGAACTTGAGTTAGGCTCAGAAACATTTTTCTTAAAAATTACGTTTTCTAGATCTTCAGAATGTTTATTCTTCTCAGAATTTACATCCTCAAGATTTTTTGAAATATTTTCATAATAAGTATTTTTCATATGAATATATTTTTATAGATCTGATATTTCCTTAGTAAGAATCGTATTCCATGATTTTTACTTATCAGGGTTTTTCTTTAGTTTTGAGTTCTAAAAATCAAGGATTTTGGCAAACCTAGAAATTTCATCATAGGTTGGTAAAATATTATCTTCATCAGAAGAATATTCTTTATCAGAAGTGTTTTAATATTTATCATTACTATAATTTTCATTTAATGAAACATTGTTCATTGATTTATCATTGTGAAACTTAGCCATTAAACAATAATTTTCAATAGGTAGTCTGGATATTAAACCATGATTCTTGTGTCTAGAAGATTCATAATTTGAAGATTCAACTGAAGAGTCACCACCACAGGCACTCCAGGTGTCATTAGCTTTCAAGAAATTCTTAGCTTTAGCCTTTTAATACTTTTGTCTATTTCTCTCAGAATTTTTTTCCTCTATTTCTTTCCTATTAAGCGTAGGACAATCCGGTCTTATGTGTCTAGCTCTCTTGCATTCATAACATGTTACTTATTAATATTTCTTGTCTTTCCTTTATTTATTAATTTATCTAGATTTAATGTTATTTTGTCCAAAAATATAGTTCATGCTTTGAGAAAGATTTTCTATTTCATTGTCTGAGGATTCACTTCCACTAGATTCGGATTGGATAACAACATTCTTAGACATAGATCTGGTAATTCTATCATTAGTCTTATCTTTCATATGATTTGAAGTTGTAGTAAAAGAAACACTACCATTCCCATTATTCTTCATTACATTATCGACATCTCTCTTCATTCGAGTATCATGTTGAAGAAGAGTTTGAAACGGCTCATCAATGGAAATATGAGTAGCCTTTCTGTTTTCATCAATAATAGTTTGTCATGGATTCCCATTCATTGGGAATGATGTCTATGATCTTATCTACAAAAATTTTATGATCTAATCCCTTCCATCCCATGGATTTTAAACTATTCACAATAATCAGGAATCTTTGTTGCACCTTACATATGGATTCTCCATAAGGAAAGAAGAAACCATGATATTCATCTCTTAGCATGGCTCTTCTTCTTCCAATAACATTGAAAGTTCCAAAGTGTGTAACTTCAATTTTCTTCCAAATACAATTTTTTGCTTCACAAGCTGAAATTTGGCTATATATATTTCTAGTCTTTGAGCAAGGAAAAGTATTGAATACTTTATAATTCAGTTGATATTCATGCATTTCTTGATTGGTTAAGGTACTAACTTCCTTATCAGCGATTTTATATCCTCTAGTAAGCATAATAAAATTATAAACACCAGTATTGATAATGAATGTCTTCATGAGATCTCTCCAATAATCATAATCATTTCCATCAAAAATAGGTGCTCTAGTTGGATTGAGATTTTATATGGAGCCAACATTGATTCATTCCATCTTATAGAAAAAAAATTTCCCACACAAACTTGTTAGTAAAAAAAGGTTGTAAATAAGGAAAATATTCCTAAGCAAGGAAAATATAGAAAAAAGAGCATCTTTAAGAAAAAAATAATATGAACTATATGAGTCTGGAAAAATGATTCTAAAAAATAATGCGATTAATTCTCTTCTAAATATAATCGTGTGATTAATTAAAATTGAACCAATTCTCTGATACCCATTTTTGAGATGGTATGTGAGTATTATATACTCTATAATACCAAATGTAGGATCGAAATAAAAGAGATACTGTATGGAGTATCTAATGATGTTCAATATTCAATAGGGGGTGAAATGTAAACATTAAAAATTTCTTTTATAACTTTTAAAGATGGTTATGTTTAACAAGGTTAAACAAGGTAATTCTCAAAACCTCTAGTTATACACACTTTCTCGATTCCGGAAATATAATTCTGAGAAAGTGATTCCGGAAAATATGGTTCCGGAAATGAAACATAATGAAAGTTTACAATGATGAATATTATACCTTAAAGCATATCAAATCTAACTAGATCAAAGTACAAGTATAAGGAAGTAAGAGACAGTTATACTTTACTCAACAATACAAATGCAGTGGAAAACTTGTAACAAAAAAAGTAAAAAGTAGTATATCTTTTAACCCAAAGAGAAGTGTATCCAACAACCTTGGATAAAGGTCCCTTGATTAATAATTTCAAAAAATTCTATCTTATCTACACCAGGGTAAGCACTCGATACGAAGATCAGAGTCTCTCTTGCTATCCCCACAAACCCTCAACTTCAATGTAGTTGGCACCTCGGTCTTCCTCAGCATGGAATCCCTCAACATTAAGGTAGTAGGAACCTCTATCTTCCTATCCCTAGAATCCATCGATAGAACACAACAACAATCGGAGTCGTACAAAGAAAATATGAACAAGAAGTTCAGTACACACAAAGCAATGAAAGTACCTCTCTAGAAATCACTTCAACTACATGTAATCTCAATAATTATCAAGTAATTGTTAAGCTCTTTCAAATCAGCTCATATTTATAGGCACATCTTCAACGGTCATCTCCCTCTTCCAACGTTCATATTTTCCCTTGATTTTTGGAGGGTCCTGTACATGTGTCACTCAAACAATGGTTAGTTAGTAACTGAATGCATGACATCCTTTTATAACAGAAACAAGTGTAAGAAAAAATATTGTTACATAACTAAAATCCAATATTCGGAATATAAGAAAATGAATGTTTGGATTCTAACCAAAAATTAATTCAAAGTCTATAATACAAGGATATTCAGATTCTTTTTTCTTGGAATTCGGAACCAGAACATTATTGAATTCTAGAGTCTGAATTTCAAGGAAATTTTGAATCTGGATTCACCAGAATTCGGAACCAGAACATAGAAAGTTCGGAGTTAGAGTTCATGAGAATTCAGAGTCAGAACTCATAAGAGATCGGAGTCTATATTCAGAGAACTCGGAGTCAGAACTCAGAGGAGTTCGTAACCAGATTTCATATTTGTAATTCAGACTCAGAACTCAGAAGTGTTCAAAACAAGAATTGGTATTCAGAAATCGAAGTCGGAACTCAGAAGAGATCGTAACCAGAATTCTTATTCATAATTCCGAGTCATAACTCAGAATATTTCTTAACCATAATTTTGAGAATTCGGATCCTAAAACAAAATGATTCAAATCTAAGTATTTATAGGATTTCTAGTTAATGGTTACAAACTAAATTTTACACTTTTAAAAATTATGATATAAACAATAATAACATGGTATGGATAAATTTTATTGGAGAATGAAATTTTTCCTTATAGAAGTAAAACATAGGGTAAAAAGATATTTTCCTAGAGATAAGGTGTTTATGATTTTCAAAACAAGAAGGAATTGTAAAGTCATAAGGAAACCATATTGACTGAACAATCTCCCCCAAGTATGAAGGAATGGAAAAGTCATAAGGAAAACTTTATTAACTCAACATGTCTACGGTAGAAAACAACAGGAGTTGTATCATTAGGCCAAGAGAAAAAGTTTAATTAGATCTCTATGAATATTTAGCTTTCATATTTATTGAGGTAAGGTTGGTCCCTAGATTATAATGAAATATATTTACCTAGGTGTATTACACTAAAAACTATTTTCTGTTACATCTAAATCTATTTGTATATGGATCTCCAAAGGGTCTTGGAGAGTCATAAAGGGGTTTCTTATAACTAGAATCTATTTCATTGATGGTAGGATTCACCATAGGTGGCTATATATTTCCTATTATAACAATAGTGATAACAATATTCTTTGGAAATGAATAGTGTGGAATGTTTGATCCCAATGTCTAAAAGAACCGAGTATACAAGGTTAATTGAGTAATTACATACCTATTAATAACACATTATTAGAGGATTGTGTTATAGGAAGGTGAGAATGAGTAATAATTAATAATTCATCTTTTGAAGCTATTAAACCTTTAGATTATGATCATTAGGATTAATTGGGACAATCTAGTACTACCCTACATGGTGGAGATTTTAATTCATGAACTGTATTGATTATTTCTATGTAAATGCGTTGATTTTCATTCAATAAAATAAATGTTATGTTTTTTAACCATTAAAATCGTAAAATAAAATATATTTAATCAATCTATACATAGAATTATTTCCTTAATAATAATGGTTTAATGTATTTTTCATCCAATTCCATTCACTTTTGTTATACTGAATGTGTTCATAGGAATCAAAATCTGATGAAAGCTCCCAAAAAAAATAACTTTGCAGATTATATGAACCACACTATATTATTTTTGGTTTAACAAAGTATTTCATAATAAATACTACCTAGATCCTTCTAAGAAGAGGCTTCAACAACTATTGTATACATTATTAATCACTATCATTTAATGAAAAAATTTTTAAGACTCTTAATGATTTATGGTGTAACCAACCCCATTACAATAATTATGTAAAAGAATTTTGTTGTACTATTTATATATATATATATATACAAATTATAAACTAGAACTACGATATCTTAAATGCGATTTCATAAGATTCAATAATGTGGATAAAGGCTATAAGATGTAGGTTGAAAACCCTAGTTACGAAGAATGTATTATGAGTTTTGATGTTGTCCCCCATGAGTCTGTTTCACTTTAAAATAATGTTATAACTAAATATATATATCCTGGGACACTATATCTGAATTCAATATCTAATATATGAACCCATTTTGAGAATTATAGTGATCCTTTCCACCACAAAATCAACAAGATGAACATCTATATCATGTCTAACATACTTGTTATGACAATGAGCCCTTCGAGGCTCACAATAATTACCAACATACTCAGGATAGATCATAAGGGGTCATTAGACATATGGCTCATTTTAACCAATATGATATAGCTTCCATGGATTTCCATGTTTCCTAGGACCCTGAGTATGATGACCCAAATACCTATTAAGAAGACATAAATGACATAAAAATCCATCATTGGTTCCCTTCCCTGGATTTCAAAATGAAAATTTTAAAAAAATATAGTAAAAATTCTATTATTAAGAAAACATTAAATTCCAACATTATTGGATGCAATTGGATCATTAAAGGAAAATAAAACAAGAAAATATAGAGTAAAATTAAATTCATTTCTAGGATCATAGCCAAAGGTTCCCTCCAATTTGTGGTAATTTATTATTATGATATAATTTCACTTAATGATAAATAATCATCTATTATTTTGTTTCTCACCAATCATGTTTGTTATAATTGGAATATTATAAAGGTTGATGTTAGAAAGACCGTTCTTCATTGTGTTATTTATGATATAATATATTGGAAACCTTTTGATGATAATTTGATAGATTTAAAATATAATTAGGTATACTTTTTGAATAATTCCTTATATGGTTAAAATTAGGTATCTAGGAAGTGGTACTTGAGGTTGGGTATATTAATGATTTTGAAGTACTATAATATATGTAAACATGATAGATGTGTGTATTATATAATATATTTAAGATATATTAATTATTTCCTATTATATAGATAAGTTATGCTTATCATTTTGAAGGATACAAAAGTCTTTACATCTATTATGTCAAAATTAATGGATGTTTTCAAATTAAATAGTGTAGTGTCCAATGACTGATTAGGTTCCAGTGGGGGTAGATGAATTTTTGGTACCCTATTTTGATGAATTTTTTTCCGATTAATATCAACCACATTAATTGTTTAAATAGCACAATCTAGTCATTTTTTTCTTCAGCCACACCTTCTTGTGAAGTAATAATGAAGAGAGATAAGAAAATAATTTTTAAAAATCTTGGATGTGTTTTCTACTCCATTAAATGTTGGTTTGACACCCCAACCTAGATTATAATCACAATTTACACATGTGAGTAAAACTGGTTAGACACAGTAGTTTACAATCTCTCCAAAATTGGAGAGACACTTCGACTACTCTTCATCTCTAATTGGATAGATTCCCTTATCACAATACTCTACTATTTGGGTTGAGACCCTAGCTATACATTTACTCTTCAATGATTATCTATTACTAAAAATAACTAATTCACAAATATTAATCCTCCCAAATAAATCTATATTCCTATTCATGTGTAACTTCTTAATAACATCACCAATGAAGGTCTGAATACTAATTCAATTTTTTTTGTAGAAACCAATACCAAATAGGTAAACTGGTCTCAAAACACGTATTATCTCTTTAATAAAATGATATATTAAGATCTAAAAATAAATATTACACATTGAATTAATGTAACCCCAAAATATTTTCCCCCAAGTATTCATCACCTTAATGCACGAATTTATCTCCCACAAATAGAAATTATGCATGTGATAATTTCTTTTCATAACAATTCAAAACATCAAATTATTTTTCTAAATTAAAATATTAATGAATAATAAATTTTTTTTCATTTAAATATAAATACCTGAATGATGTTAGTAATGTAACACCCCAAGATTTTATAGTATGTTATCTGTACGGTTTCTGGACCCACATCGGGAGCCGATGGGCCCAGGATTTTAAATTTTACGTCGATGGGAGAAGGAAACATGTCATCACTGACGATCTGAGCCCCAGAAATGTCTGAGGATCTCACATAAATCATAAGGAGAACAAACTAAAATGAAAACATACATGTTTCAGATATGATGTCGCGATCTACATAAACTAGTTGATGGCGATCATTTATAGAAATATCCAAAGCAAGATCCTTCTTGATCTTCCACACGTGCTCCAAACATCTTCTGTAACATTGATTGTCGAATTCCAGTTTCTATAGCGGCGATCCGATGATTCTTTTGACATCGTCATGATCAATATATTGAGATATCTTTGATGCTTGAGGATGAACTTGATCTGAACTCTTAGATCAATAGATTATCTCTCTAGAGTTCAGGCAGAGAGAGAGGCTCTCAACATTCATTCCATACAAATGAATGAATAGTGAAATTTCACACAATGGGATAGAGCCTCCTCTCTTATTTATAGTGGAATTCCAAAATACCTTGTTGGGTTCCACGGCCCTCGGTTATTTCAACTTCCACTAAATATATAATTTTGACAAACTAAACTACGCCAATAGTATTTATTATCTTATCAAAAAGTTGTAATATATAAAATATATTACGTGACCAAACTCCGTCCATTTAACTTTAATAGTTGTCCCACTTAATATTAAACGAACCTCGAATATTAAAATTATATTCATTCGATTCATAGTTTTTTTTATTTACTAAAAATGTAAATACATTAGAGAAATTCAATCCCAAATATTAATTACTTGAATATTAATGAGTTTATTTATTTTTTTGGTGATTGAAAACTTGGAAAACTCTCACACCACATGGCGGGGCACACTATATCCATATACCTATTCAACTGGATAGGGCAGATTCTTGAATACTATATTGTGTGTGACCCTCTAGGAACTTATCTCGATAGTAGTGAATAAAATCTACAAACCAATAAAGGAGTCTAGAAACCCATCATGGCCTCTAAATAGATAATGGTAGTCATAGAAATGACTACCATACTTCAAAAACTGACTATGTACTATAATATCTTTTCCATTAAATATCTCATAAAGTAGGACACACTCTTGTGTCATCATCCTTATCTTGCTTTATTATTTGTTGATCTATCCAGATGGATTTTCCTTTTTACTACTTTGGCCAAAGACTAATGAAGGCAGCCCCATCCTGATCAACCAGGCCTGATACATTTACCTTCCATAACTTGGAAGTGAAAAATATTTTCTTGACCATTCACCAATGTCATCCCACCAACGACACACCTAACACAAAATACCACTCCATGACTTCATTTACATGGTTTTCTTCTTGCATCATAGTACATAATCAAATAGTATGCATTAGTAGTGGTCTCATGTCAGGACACCGATACACATGTCTATAGATAAGAACAAACATCGACACCCAAAACATGTGGTGTTCTTATTGGCAGGTCTGTCCTCATGATCTCTCAACCAGAGATCACCATGTGTGAACTTCATAAGAAGATGTCTTAATGCTTATCATCCCCCAACACACGATAGTCAGACATCTATTATGTCCAATCAGTAAGATGTATCTAAACAATATAACATATATTTATGTTTTTTCCCATAGTATCTTGAGGTTATCATTATAGACTTGGATCTACTATAACCTCTCAATATGACAATTAATCTTTGAAAATTACCATTATAATAGTGGACACAAACATTCTACACTATAATGGTAAGATGACATCATTCATAACTAACTATTCACATGATATGGTAATCAAAGGTACTGCATAGTTGGGTCTAGGGCACCCAATATTTCAACATACCCACTTGCACTATATTCATCTTTATAACTAAACTTGTTATCTACTCACGTGATAAATATCATGATTATATAAAGTAATGGCTTTAACTACTAGACATGCCATGTTTTCACCGCATGGAATATCTGTTATACGCGACCTCATCAGCTTATGTTAAACTTCTCAAGATAAGGTTTTCCCAAGTATATTACTTTTTTCCATTGTCATAACATGACAATGTGGCAAGTAATAATTTCATAATTCTCATAATGATAATCATTTTCTCATTAGGTGCGATTCTACAAACCGGAACAAATCATTGTGATTGATAACTACTTCTTAGCTACCTTAGAAGCTGCAACGTTCTCTGTATTAGTAGATATAGCTACCACTAGCTTTCATGATCTTGACTCACTCATCACCTTTTATTACCTATGAAACTAGATAAAATTGATCTATGGATTACTACTTTGTGGCCTATAAAATATTATACCTTTTTCTCCATATTCCTGGAACATATAATTTTTACTTTCCAAAGTATAAGACGATAGATCTGACTTCTTCACTTGCAGTGCTCCTAGATGTAAATGATATCTACCTACAATAATTTATATTCTTGAAATATTAATTATTTTACATATTATGGAATATGCGATTGATTCATCTCTAAAGCATATGGGACTCAACTCACAACATTAATCTCTACCCATGCTCTAAATATGTTAACCCCAAGAGATTAAGCCAGGTGACATTTGAAACACTTCTAAACATGAATTGTTCCAACTTGTATTTTTCAATAAAATGTCACCATATATATGATTGAATAGGACCAAGAAACATATGGATTTACCTCAGTAGATCCTACTCCCTAGAACTCAGGTTTCTACTTTAAGTCAATCAATGGAGAATTTCTTCTAAACTAGTCTTATCTAACAGTAAGACCATGATCTGTTTTCCATATGTTTCCAAACATATTTCACATGGAAAAAATTTGATCTCCCACAAACCATTGTTAGACACAAGTCATTTATAATAAATTCTCTAAGATCTTATTGCATTATTTAATACAGAAATGGATTTCAGTATCTTGCAACCTTTATTGGAATTTGATGTTGTAATCATCCCTTTCTGGTTGCGTTGAATAGACACCTTCCATGAAAGATGATCTTGACATCCAATGACCAATAAAATGTTCTTAGAACTTTGGCTATGACAAGTAAAATTCTAATGGATATAGGTGTACTGACTTGGTATAAGCAATAGAGCCTTATTGGTACTAGGCTTGTACCATCCATGTATCATCAAATTTGAATACCCACCATAGTATTCAATTTATAATACCCTTTTCAATTTGATACATGGAATCCATTATTGAATTTTAGTTGATCTATTCAATCTTATCTCATTGCCTTATACTACTTATTTGTAGGATTTATTATTATTAATGAATAATATATCACCGGTAATGGTGAAAATAAAACCATCATCATGGTTTCATTGATCCTACATTGTATGTGTCAATGGAATATACCTTATTCCACATGTACTTTTGGAACTTGTTCCCTCTGGCAACCATTTTTTCATCTTTAGCATTGACTAAGTCCAAGTCAATTTAGCCACCACTATATCCAATAGAGTAGTACACCCTTTTATAGAAATGTATTATAATTCTTGACTATATATTTTTTATAGTGGGGATTTATGTAATATCCTAAGAAACTGTTTTGATAATTACTTAGAAGCACCATGTGTTCAGATTGATTCATGTTTGTTTTTTATCAAACTCTTTGCATCCTAACACATGATCTGTGGAATAATAGATTTTCATCATACTATGACTCATATGATTTCCACTTTTCATTTTAGTTGGCATATTGGTTATGGGTTTAGGCCATTATTTGCAAAGCACATCATGAAATATAATGAACGATTTTTCAGGTTGTAACATTGATACAACTTACATCATAACATTGATGTATAAAATATGCGTTTAGGAATTTCTCTATGCTACATTTTTTTATCAATGTCAATATGTAAGATTAGTCATTGATCCTCCTTATGAACATCAATATGGTGATGTAGATAAGGTAACATTCGTTTAGGAATTACTCCACGCCACATTATCATGATCAATGATAGTTTGGTCAAGATATTATTCGACATGCCGATCTGAAGCAACTCATATCCTCTTACCAAACATATACTTCACTATTACATTATTTAATAAAATAATTGAATCATATGATGTATCTTTCCATCTAGCTTTCCTTTTCAATAGTGCAAACTCTCTTGTTGAACTAACCTCAGAAGCTTTGTGGAAAACCATTATTTATAATTTTTTCTTTATCTTAACTAAGGATGTCAATAATACCAAAGGATTTTAGCTATGACCAGCCTAATTAACATACATGGTATAATTATGAAATACTATTTTAGTTTTAGTTGACAAAGAATCTTCTTTCCACAATTGGGTCAGTCTTACAATTTTATATTCATCATGTATTGCCTTTGATTCATATAGTGAACTATTTGATGAGTATGTAACCAGAAACAACATTCCTTTAAAAAACATAGAATAATTTCTCAATATGTCAAAATGTTCACATGAGATAGATGTTTTTCGTTATACTCAATTACATGTTTAATTTGATTCAATTACTTGGAAATATGAAGTCATGTGTTTCTCACTGCTGACTTAAGAATCACTCATTCTTAGTTGCTTGTGGAAAACACATTACTCCTAGTAATGTTTCTCTACTCACATGGATGCTGTATTTCAATACATATATGTGAAATGAATGTATTGTTTTAATACCCAAGAATTATGTCAGAAACAATACTTTATATTGATGAATACAAACTGAATAAGAAGCAGGTACTTGCTTCTTGTATTTCAGTTCATTGCATTTTTAAACATCCAAAATTTTATTTATAATATGTGATGTAAATAATATATTGTTAAGTAACCAACCATTTTTTTAAGGACACGACGAAGGAGACTTTATCATAGCATGCCATAAGCCTTTTCTCCTAGCCTATCAATATATTCTCTATAAGAAGAAAAGGTTGCGCTTCCTTTAATATTCTTATCACTTGGAGAATTTTACCTTAATGGTAATGAAGCACTTACTCTATACCGTTTGTTTGTACTCTTAAACAAAAATAGATTAAATTTGGTGTAAAAAGTATAATAATGGGATGACATGAAATATTGGGAACTGTCATTCACTTTACACAAATTGAGTGAAACAATCACATTCAAATCTTTCTTCACTTTCTGCTTGAAAGGATCTTAGAGATGATACTACATGTAACATCATCCATGTCATGATGTAGAGATCACAACTAAAATCAGACATTGATTATATCATTATGATATAACCATCATATGCTTAATTTATGAGTCTCAGATAATTATTTACACCCTTGCTTCATGAGGTGTCTTAACAGGTTAGAACACAAGCACCATGGAATTTCAATTATAGTAGTAATGTGTGCAAGCACCTGTTCAACACATGGAATTTCATGCTTGTTTGGACATTAACTTTTTCAAATATTTATCATAGTTTTATTGTGTTATTAATATACATTATATAGAAATATACTTTAGTAGATTGTTCTTTTATGTGATTACATAATGTGACATTACTGATTCATTAATCATTAAATGTCTACCTATACTTTTTCGAATTCTAGGAACCCTCTGTACTAGAATCGAATTACTCCTGAGTATTCTAGTGGAATGGATCCCTTAAGATCCGTCATAGTCTAGAAGTTATGGATATGCCACTACTCATAGGCTCTAATGTAGGCTTTTGACTGGCCAACCACATTAACTCACAGTTCTTTGATCTATTGAGTGAAGTCCCAGATTCAATAATAATTTACTGATTTACTCAATACATGCCTCTAAAATTACAACAAGATAGATATGGATATATTTTTTCTATAATTTTAGTTCTGTCAACCACCACACAAATAAGAAATCCCTATTAGTAAGAGGCACCCTAAGCTAAGGCATGACATGCACCTCTAACACTCGGTTTTGTTAAAACTTGAATGATGGAAGGCTGTTTGTGACTTAATATTTTATTTTAGGGTTTTATTGGTTCTCTATCTCGAGGAATGTAATTCATTTCTATTAAAAATATTCATATATGTTTCCATTCTCACAATATAACTTTAATAGAAAAACATACCATGCTTTTTTATGCATTTTATTATCTATTAATTTAAGTATTCTCCAGTAATTCTAAAATGCATAAAATAACAAAATAAATGCATTCAGGTAAACTTCTACCCGATTGGTATTGAGTATCTAAATGAGATAAGGGAATCATAACTGAGTTGAATCACGAATCATGATGCATCGTTACCTCAGTCTGGTATGTTCGCTTCGCATCTGGAACAACACCCTATCTTGGCAGTATCCACGTCACTTCTTGGAGTATCGCCTTGACTTAGCGGTGTCCACGTCATTCTTCATATTCTTCCAAAGTACAATAATACTTGTGAATAGGCGAGGGGGACTATTGGGATACTAATACATTGGGTAAAAATTTTCCACGTAGGCCCTTATAAATTTTAACCGAAAATTAAGATGATACGTAGACCGTCTATTTTATTAATTACAATCATCCCACGTAATTAAAATAATTAATTAAATAACTAGTGACGTACACAGGTCGATTCTCAAGACTAGCATATGGGTAAAATAAAATGCCATAAAATTAAAAAGAATTAATTAAGTATGAGTGTTATTTAATTAAATTAAATATATTAAATAATTCAATTAATTAAATTAATTAACGGTCTACTAATTAATATAATTTTAATACCAAAATTATATTAATTTAACTAAATTAAATTTAATAATAAAATTGAATTAATTATTCATCTGGGTATTGAAATAATTAACGAAAATTAATTTGAATTTATTTATTTTAAGAACTAAAATTAAATTTATTAATTCAACTAATCTTGATTAATATAAATTGGTCGGCCCTGACAGGTCACTGCAGGGACTGTGCGGGTCAGGCCAAACCTGCGCCGAGCCATAATAGGTCGGGTCATTCCTCCCAAACCCACTCTGGGAAGAGCAGGCCTGCCTTGACCGTTTCAGGGCTAAATTTTGCTCTGCCTAAAAACGTGCAGAAAAAAAACTATACCTCCCTCATGGAGACAGAGGCTAGTCCGTGGTTCGAGTGGTGGTCTTCCATGGCAGCATGATGGGGCTATGTGGGTGGCCAGCACTCGGGACCGACGATATGGAGGTGTCTTAAGGAGCTGGCACCGTTGGTTGAGGATGATTGGCTCTGATCTAGGGCGTCCGGGCTTTGAATGAGATGGTCAGGAATTGGCCCGGGTGCCTTGTGCAGAGGGGAGGAACCTGGTTGGAGTCGGGAGCAAGCCGGCGTAACAGCTCATTCGGAGGAGGATGTAGGCCAACAAGAAATATGCGAGTAGCGAGACAGATAGTGCCTACTGCAATTTGGAGGTGTCTGGGTGTGGCCAGCCACAATAGGAATGATCGCGCATGGCGAGTGCCATCGCGAGCAGAGGTCCGGGCCGCGGTAGCATCATAGGAGAAGGGTGCCTCCAAGGATGTGGGACGACGACTGGAACCTGAGGAGATGCTGTGCAGGGAGCCTAGGTGCATCTTGTCCATTCTTATTTGGAGGCGGATATGGGTCCAGTGCAAGCTAGGCAGCTGTAGAGGAAGATACAGTGGCCAGGAGGTTGGACTGCATGCAGGTCCGGTGCGGTGCGACATCTCGGTCCAGCTCGGAGGAAGGGGACGAAGAGGTGGTACGCGAGCCACTACAGGAATCCTGAGACGTCGAGGGGGGGAGGTTTGTTGTGGCATGCTGAGCACCACGCTGATAAGAATGAGGGGTCCACTCTGACCCCTGTTTTCCTTTTTTTTCTTCTTCATTACTTTTCCACTCCCCTCCCCCACATTTGTTTTAATCATTTAAGAGTTCATTGGATGTCATTCTTTTCTTTTTATTTTTTTAATGTCACCTCCAGTCTTTTTTTTATTTTAGGCTAGTTCTCCTAAAGTTTTCCACTCATCAAAAATTTATAAAATCTATTCAAAGAGCCATTAAAATTATTAATAATAAAATTATTATAATAAAATAATAATTTATTATTATTATATTATTATAATAAATAGATAAATACTTTTATATTAATAATATCGATATTCAAATTACAAAATTATAAAATTTATAATTAGCACAAAAAAATTTATTTCGGATGAACCGATTGAAAAACTAATACCTGCAATTAAACAAAAAATTGATCCAATCTGAAAATTTCAAATGACCATAACTTGGCCGTTCGAGATCAAATTGACATGCAGTTTGATCTGATGGATCCTTTTTTGAGCTCTCTAATTCATTTTAATAAAAATTTAATTTCCTAGGATCATAAAATTTATGTGATACCTCTGATAGCACTGTAAGGTTCTATGGCCTACAGCGGAAGCCGGTGGGCCGAGGATTTTAATATTTTCATCGAAGGGATGATGGAACTTGTCTGAACCAATGATCTGAGTCCCGAAACGGTTCGAGGATCATGCGTAAATAAGAAGGAGCACAAACTAAAATGAAAAAAATACACGTTTCAATTCTGAAGTCACGGTCGACTACAAATAGTCAATGGCGATCGTTGATTGAAGGATCCAATGCAGGATCAATCTAGGTCATCCACCCATGGTCCAAAAATCCACAAGAACATCGATTGTCGAATATTGGGTGCTAGCGTAGTGATCCGACGATGATTTCAACATCTCGGTGATCACCACATCGAGATCTCTTCGATACTTGAGGAAGAACATGATCTGAACTCTTACATCAACAACTTCTCTCTCTAGTGTGTAGGAGGAGAGAGAGGCTCTCAACATTCATTCCATAAAAATGAATGAATAGTGAAATTTCAAACCAAGGGAGAGAGCCACCTCTCTTATTTATAGTGGAATTCCAAAATACCGGCTTGGGTTCCCCGACCCTCATTTATTTCAATGTCCACTAAATAAATAATTTTGATGAACTAAACTGCGCCAACATTACTTATTATTTTATCACATACTGGTAATATATAAAATATATTACATGATAAAACTGGAGCCATTTAACTCAACTCACTGTTCCGGTTAATATTAAACAATCCTCGAATATTAAAATAATAGTCATTCGATTATTATTTTTTCGTATTTACAAAACATGTAAATACATTAGATAAATTCAATTCCAAATATTCATAACTTGAATATTAATTAATTAATTTAATTATTTTGGTGATCGAAAACTTGGACAACACTCAGACCCCATGGGGGGGAACACTATATCTATATACCTATTCAATTTAATAGGGCTTATTCTTGAATATTCTATTTTGTGTGACCCTCTATGCCCTTATCTCGATAGTAGTGAATAAAATCCACAGACCAATTGTAGAGTCTAGCAGCCCATCATGGCCCCTAAAGAGATAAGGAGTGTCATAGCAATGACTACCATCCTATGAACACTAACCGTGTACTATAATCTATTTTTCATTAAATATATCATAAAGAAGGACACACTCTTGTGTCATCATCCTTATCTTGCTTTTTTATTTGTTGATCTATCCGGATAGATTTACCTTTATACTGCTTTGGCCAAAGACATATGAAGACATCACCATCCTGATCAACGAGGCCTGAGATATCCATCTTGTTGAACATGGATTCAACAAATCCTTTCTTGACCATTCAGCCAATGTCATGCCCCCAACGACACACCAAACACAAACTACCTCCCCACGACTTCTTTTCCATGGTTTTAATCTTGCATAAAAGTACATAACCAAATAGTACGCTTTAGTAATGGTCTCATATCCAGATACCAATACACATGTCTTTAGTTAGGGACAACCAATGACACCCAAAACAAGTGGTGTTCTAATTGGAGGGTCTTTCCCCATGATCTCACTACTAGAGATCACCAAGTGCGAACTTCATGAGAAGAAGCCTCAATGATTATGAGCCCCAAGCACCTCATAGTCAGACATCTTCATTTTCCAATATGTAAGATTTATCAAGACAATAGAACATATATTTAAGATTAACATAATAGTATATTGAGGTTCTCATTATAGCATGGGATCTGCTACAACCTCTCGATGCGCCAAATAATCTTTTGACATTATAATTATAATAGTGGATGCAAAAAATTCTACACTATAGTTGTAAGATGACATCATGCATAACTATCTACACACATGATATTGTAATTAAACGTAATACAATGTTGGGTCTAGGTCCCCCACTATTTCAAAATTATCTCATTAAAGTAATTCAATAGCTTCACCTACATGCAACACCGAGTTCGAACACACCACAACTTTCCAAACTAGCCTTTCAAAAATGGTTTATGAATAATATTAACTAAATTTTGAATATTATAAACTCTATATAATTCTATCACCCATATTTTTTGTTTCATAGACATAATATAATATCAAATTCACTTTTTCAGATAAATGAAGTATTTTTCAAAAATTTAATTTTACCGCCTACTAAAGGAGAATTTTTTTTAAATGCAATATCTGAAAATTTTATATTAAATTTGACTAAATAAACTTCTAATTTAGAATCAGAACATTAAAATTTAGTTTTGACCATTTTTAGTACTTTTCTAATAACTTACATATCTTGATGAATAGTGAAAAATACTATGTTTTTATTGAAAAAAACTTTTTTAATCGAAATAATTCATAGTGTTAAATTATAAATTTGAATTGTTTTGAAGTATAATTAGATTTTATTTGTATAATTTAATACAATATAGGTCATTATTAGTAATTTCACATTTAAATTTGGCATAAACGCATGTCAATCTTTTGAAAGATTTTACTTTTTTTAAAAACTGCTTTTTGGTTTTGGCAATGGGAATTAATTTTAAATTAATAAATGAAACTTATATGTTTGGAAGTTGGTAATATGGACTAAATTTTTAAATTTGTAATATTAAAATCATATTAGGGTAATTTTTTTGTTTTTTTTTCTAAAAACATTCAATTTTTGATGAATAGTAAAAAACAGTGTTATTATTTAAAATCAAATTCTTATTTAAATAATTATTTATTTTATTTAAATTTATTTTAAGTAAAAAAAATATATAATACATATATAAGTTAAATTTACTTTTTTGGAGTCATTTTATAATGAATATATGTGTATACAATTTATTTGAACTTTTTAACATTTTTTACCCACATCTAGGAGAATTTACAAATTTGCATAAAACCTAATTTTACCACTTCTATGAGTTGGATTTCAAAAATCCGAGAGACACAAATGACATAAATAAGTAAAAATGTGGTTCAATATGATTAAATTAATTTTTGGTTAAAAGTAATTTTGACTTTTATTTACCACGGTTAAAAGTAAATAGGGTAATTAAAGTTAAAAATGATATTATAATTACCATAACACATGTCCTAATTCTATTGGTTAAGTTCAATTCGACTGAAAACAACCTTATAAATAAAATATGATCCTCTGTGGTCCACATGGATTAGATTAGAACATTTATTATTATTTTATTTAAAGAAGTGTTAAAATTCTTAAATTCAAAGTTGAACAATTAAACCATTATTTATATATGGTTAAACACAATATAAATTCGACAATAAATATTCTTTATAAATCTAAAAATATTTCATACAAAATGGTATTTTATTTATTATTTTTAAACATTAAATAATTTAATTGAATTAGGACACAATGATGATGGAGTAATTACCTTAATAATGAAATATTAAAATAATTGATATTATAAACATCCAAATAAATGTAAATTGAGACATCTAATTTATTACACTAATTTAAAAGCATAATATGACTTTTTAGGGTTGATTAAATAAATATTATTCAAAGTGATAATGTTTTTATGGATTTCAGACAAATCAAAAACTAATTAGTGTCAAAATGGACATAAATGTGTTTTAAAAACAAATACTATATTATTAATTGATAAAATATTCCTAATAATATAATGATTGTAAAAATGACTTAGATAAGGCTATATATATTAATACATAACCACTTGGGGTTTTATTGGATTGTTATACTAAATTTATTAACCATATAACATAAAAATACAAAGAGATATAGCAAAAGTCAAACTATTTAACTAAAAGTTAAATCTAAAATATAAGGTTGATATGGTGAACTAAACCTTTATAAAACCTATTGGTTGTGAGTTTTTCGACCCATCCCCACCTTATACACAAAATAGATCATTTTTGGAGCCATTATAAACCGAAAATGATTTTATTATAAAATATTATTTCAAGCTATTCCTAAAGTGACCCTCACCTCTCTTATAAAAAGGTACTTTACCTTCTCTTAATTTCACACCTCCAAATCCATTTATCTTGGAAAAACCCTTCATATATCCTCTTAAATATCCTCATTTTAACTTATAGGTCTTTCTTTGATCAGAATTCCAACTTATGGAGACCTTTTGTTCAACTCAAAAGGAAACAACCGAAGAAGAGGTAATAATTTCACCACCATCTTTCGAGTTTTTTTCTTCTTTCACTTCCTCTTTCTTTGTTTTTTTCATACCAAAATAACAAATCTAGTATCATTTACATATTTTGATGTTATTATAAATATGGTACAAACATATTCTTTATTCTATCCATCCAATAAATGAAAAAGTCACCCTACGTGCGTACGGACGACTTATAGTCTCCACGTTGTGGAGTAATTTGTTATTCAAACACTTAATTATTTGGATGTGTATAATAATTAGTATAACTAATGAAAATAATAAATATTACATTGAAATTATTCTTTATATATGATATAACATCAAATTACATACGATTTCCTCATCAATATAATGATATTGTCTCTCATGCGTACGTATGGATTATCGTCTCCATGAATGCAATGAGATTCATTCCCCATCATAATCATTAAAGAGTAATTTTCATTTTATGATTAAAGATAATGTTTATGAACTTTATATCATTCTATATATGAATCAAATACATCCTATACCTAACAAACATGGATTATGTAACCAATCATGTTAAGGAAAAAGAATTAGTTAACATCTCAAATGACGATACTACTAAAATATTATTAACAAAGAAATATTATAGGATCATATATGATATCATATATATGTATATAGTTCTTGTATAATTTAAGAAATTTTTTTAACTATTATAAAGGAGGTTAATATGCCATCTACTAAGTAAAAGTACAAGGTAATGGATAATTTGGTAATCTCTTTACTTATCTGAGGTTGATAATACGTAAGTATCTAGTGGGACCTCTTTATCGTCCACATATTTATTTTCTAAAAAAATTAATTCAAAACATTTTTAATACTTACTAGTCTATCAGTTAATGTAATTTATACCCTTATTTTACCACTTATGTTTTGAAAGGAATCTTTCCGTCATTTTCCAAACAATTCACTTTATGACTTTCTCGACAAAATTAATATAAGAATGTCTTTTTTTAACTTATAAGGCAGGTGTGACTATTTTCCACCATTATAACATTGTTGAAGGTTCCCATAAAAGATTATAAGAATATTTTTAAAATAAATGTTTTCTTTATAACGATATTAATTTTAAATGATTTCCAAATAGAAAGAGATATTTCTCTACAAAAAGTATTGATTTCATCTATGTCAATATCATTGATAGATTTTAAGCTGGTTTGAACCTCATTTATTATGATACAAATCTTCCATATTGTATTGATGATTTTGGGATATTTTTGATCGTGGATGTGATATATTTACACTATTCAATGATTACAGACAAAGTATTGACATTTCATATGCCAGTTTTAATATGAATGTTTATGTAATGATTAAAAATTTTCATTTGAGGAATGCATTGGACTTAGTATGTGATGGGTGGAGCCCACTATTTCTCCTTGATGCATCGGTTGGTCTCATGAGAAAAACTAGTGTCTTGGCACAAAGCCTTGACAAAATATTATTTGTAGTATTGAGAAAAGGCCTTGACATTGTGGTTATGAAGTCTAGAACTATGCATTCAAGCATTATAAAATTGGCTATTGATATTACATGTGATTATTCTACTAGTAGAATATCCATGTGAATAAGTAAATGCAATTATTTGATTTATATTTTCATATTATGATGATATTTATGTTTAAAAGGCCTGATTTTTAGTCTTATTCATTTCCTTAAATTTTTTTGCTTATTCTTTAATGTTTTTGTGATATTGTTATCCTTACTGAGAATCTGATCTCACCACTTTCTATGTTTTATTTTTCCCAGGATGCAAAGAATTATATTATGACTGACCTATCAGGATATTATAAGGGATTAATATGGTCAATAGAGACAATTTTGTTGTTGTTTTTCCATTTTATAATGTAATGTAAAACTTATTAATACATCTATTACTTCCATTACTACTAAACTGATCATTATTTTGGGATTCTGATCCCTTATGATCATGCCAAAGTTATGTAATAATGCACTGACTCTGGGTAACTGGGGTTGGGGCATTAGATTTGGTATCATATAAAGTTTTTTACATTAATTGGAAACTATATTTAGAAAAACTATGATTAGAGAAAATTATCCTATGATATACATTAAGGATTAGTATACAAGAACATCCTTGAATTTTGGTAATGTAGATTTTTTTATATTTTCCAAGAAATACATCCTTGTAATGATATGAGTAGGTAGAGGATGCTCTGGAAAAAATGTACTTAGGAGTGAAAACTATTACAAGGATTTTCGGGCTTGACCCGGGGTATCCTAGTACATGACAAAAGGCCTTGCTACACTCTTGGTTATGACACTCCTGGGGGATATTTTTAAGATAATTCACATTTTCATTACAAGCCATTATGAAGGATTTTAGAGTAAAAGCTTACTGAAAACAATATTTCATGATTATAGATTGTATGCATAATCTTTTCAATTTACATTAGTTATTTTAAAAGCTTGTAATTATGAATTGTGATTCATAAACTAACCTCGTTTATGCCATTGTTTAGAAATGGCGCCTAGTATAAGGAATGAGGAATCCACGAATATTAATGATCGAAAGATTAGGATGGATCATATCTTTCATGGTATTAAGAAAACATTTAAAAGGGAAATAGTCTCCAAAATATTTTCATCATATGAAGAAATATTATCATTTGTAAATACGATAAGTAAAGAATTACTTCATTTACATGGCTTTGAATGGAAGCATGATATGAAAAGGATGGAAGAGAGAAAAATGGATAAAGGGAAGAGGGGAAAGATTGATTTTCCCATATGTGATAACTATGGAATGAATCACCTTGGTAAATTAATGAAAGTAATTGGATTTTGTTATAAGTGTGGAGAAAAAGGACATCAAGTACGTGATTTCAAGAGTAAGAAAAAGGATTCAAATGTGTAATTATTCATCTGCAAGGAGTTGGGACACTACGGGAATAAATGTTCAAATCATCAGAGTATACCCCAGATGCTAGTATTGGATAATAATCAAGTTGTGATACTACCAAAGATGAAGAGGAATGATTATATTTCTTATGTTGTTATTAATGTATTGTGTCATTTCAGTATTGTATTTATGATTTACATGTTATAAGAATTATAGAGTATTTAAGGATTGTACTGCAGTACTGTTTCATTAAGGACTTGAGATTGTGTTGAACCATGAAAAGTGACTCAATAGAAGGATAATTTAATTGGAAAATATATGGTTGAGAGAAAGATAAACCATAATACAGTTCTGATACTAAGGTAGTGATTTTGGAGCAATATATGATTGATTTGGATAAATTATATTAGATATTATTTATTACCTTGAAACTGATTAATGATTTGAATATTCCAACATTGTTGGAGTTTAAAACATTTTGTGATAGAAGGAGTATATCTAATATTTTATAAGGAATAAGGGGTCATGAGTTTAATCAATAATGTTTTATGGTAATTCAGGGTGTAATAGTGTTTTAATGGAATACATGATGAAGCTATTCACATGTTATTATGTGGAAAAAAGGATCTTCATTGTGCTTACCATTCTTATAAATTTTGGACTATGAGTTTGGACAGAAATATTTTGGATAATTCTAAAGTTTGGAATCAATTAAGATTTACATCGGATACTGTTTTTAAGGTTAAATCATTTCTTGATTTGGTTTTGGATTGTCATAAAATGAATAACCCATAGGTTGGGTGACAACCCGTTACGTCCAGCAAGGCTGCAAGACTTGAACCCGCAACTGAAGAGCGATAAGGATGCATCACCTACCACTGGCCTATGGGATGTCCTAATTTGTATAATATAGTTTTTTTAAATGGTATGATAGAAAAATTATAAATTAATTTTATTTGGGACACTATAAAATTATGAAAAATTTAATATTTTTGAATTCTGTTATCTTTTGGAGTGAAAGATGAGTTGTGGTAGGAATTAGTTGAAGGATTAAATTCTACATGTCAAGTGTATATATATATATATATTACTCTTATTCTATGAATAAATTAATTCTTCAACTTTAGTGTAGGTATCTTAAAACCAGAATTGTGTTTCCCTAACACCATATGTTTTGTTGAATAGATGATATTTTACCTCATCTTAGATTGATGGAATTGAGGCACACAATTTTACACTTATTTGTGATTAATGATCTCAATCATTCGATATAAATATTTACATTTTCCTCCAATTATCTGTCTCTAGTTTCGACCTATGTTCTCCTAATCGCGATCACAATTTGGTGGTGACTTTTTCATTTCTCTTTCCCTCTAATTAAGAGAAAATTTTATTAACCCAATGTACGATGTGGGTTTTCCAAAAAGGTATTTTTCTATTTTTAACCATTTATTTTCAAAGAAAAATTTTAAATTGTGAGGGCGCAATTTATTGGAGGAAATAATGTAACACCCCATGATATTATAGTAAGTTATCTCATTAAAGTAATTCAACATCTTACGCTACACGCAACACCGATTTCAAACACACCACAACTTACCAAACCAGTCGTTCAAAAAGTGCTTCTGAATAATATTAACTAAATTTTGAATCTTATATACTCTATATAATAATAATACCATTATTATGTGATTCATATAAATAATATAAGAAAAAATTCAATTTTTCAGATAAAAGAAGTATTTTTCAAAAATGCAATTTTACGGCCGACTAATGGTGATTTTTTAGATGTAATATTTGACAATTTTATATTAAATTTGACAAAATAAACTTTTTTATTTATAATTGGGGAATAAATATTTAGTTTGGATAATTTTTTTGGTGCTTTTCTGATAACTTTCATATTTTCATGAATACTGAAATATATTTTGTTTTAATTGAAAACAACTTTTTTAATGAAAATAATTTACAGTGTTAAATTATTAATTTTAATTGTTTTGAAGTATTATTAGATTATATTTTTATCATTTAATACAATTTAGGTCATTATAAGTAATTTACATTTAAATTTGACGTAAACACATGTCTATCTTCTGATAGTTTTTACATTTTTTAAAACCTGCCTTTTGGTTTTGACAATGGGAATTAATTTTGAATTAATACATGAAACTTACATGTTTTTAATTTTGTAATATGAAATTTATTTTTGAATATGGAATATCAAAATCATCTTAGGATAAATTTTTGGTATTTTTCTGAAAACGTTAAATATTTTATGAATAGTGAAAAACACTACTTTAATATTTAAAACTAACTTTTTATTTAAATAATTATTTATTATATTTAAATTTATTTTATGTAAAAATAGATATATAATTCCTATATAAGTTCAATTTAATTCATTTAAGTCATTTTAAAATTAAAATAGGTGTATAAAAGTTTATTGAACTTTTTTACGTTTTTTAACCCACCTTCTAAGAGCATCTGCAAATTTGCATGAAATATAATTTTACTGCTTTTTTAGTTGATTTTAAAACAAACAAGAGACATGGTTAACATCATTACGTAAATATGAGGTTCAATAAGATGAAAATAATTTTTAGTGAATAGTAACATTTGACTTTTATCTTCTGCAGTTAAAAGTAAATTTGGAAATTAAGGTTAAAAATGATATTATAATTATCCTAACACATGTCCTAATTCTATTGGATAAGTTTAATTCTACCAAAAACAACCTTAGTAATAAAATATGATTCTATTTGGTCCACTTGGATTAGATTAAGACATTTATTATTATTTTATTTAAAGAAGAGTTAAAAGTGTTAAATTCAATGTTGAATAACCAAACCATTTTTCATATAGGGTTACATAGAATATAAATTCTACTATAAATATTCATTATAAATACAAAAAGATTTCCTACATAATAGTATTTTATTTATAATTTTTATACATTATATAATTTAATTTATTTATGACACAGATATGATACAGTAATTATATTAATAATGAAATATTAAAATAATTGATATTATAAATATCTAAATAAATGTCAATTGAGACTTCTCATAAATTCAAATAGTTTTCTAAGTGAATATGAAATGTTAGGGATAATTAAATAATTCTTATTCTAAGTGATAATGTCTTTATGGCTTTCAAAAAAATTTAATACTAAAGAGTATAAAAATTGACATAATTGAGTTTTTAAACAAATACTATATTATTAATTGATACAATATTCCTAAAAATCCATGGTTTAGACAAAGTATTTAGATATGGTTCTATATATTAATACTGATCCAATGTGAGATCTCTTGGATTATTATTGTATGTTTATTAACCATATAATATAATAATACAAAGAGACATAGTAAATGTCAAACTATATAACTAATAGTTAAATCTAAATGATAAGTGTAATATGGTGAGATAAACCTATCTAAACCCCATTGTAGACAGTTTATTGAACCATCCCCACCTTATTTTATAAATGAATTATTTTTGTGCCATTAGAAACAAAAAATAATTTTATTATAAAAAACTATTTCAAGGATTTCCTAAAGTGACCCTCACCTATATTATAAAAGGGTACTTCCCCTTATTTTAATTTCACACCTCCAATGAAATTTGGATCAGCCAATACCTGCCCAAATATCATCTCAAATATCCTAACTTCAACCTAGAGGTCTTACATTGATCATAAAGAAAACTTATAGATCCAATTTGATCAACTCAAAAGGAAACACCTGAAGAAGAGGTAATAATTTCGCCACCCTCTTTCATGTTCTTTTTTTATTCCACTTCCTATTTATTTGTTGTTTACAAACCAACATAATAAATCAAGTATGGTCTACATACTGTGATCTTATTATTAATATGGTACAACCAAATTTTTTATTCTATCCATCCTATAAATGATAGAGTCACCATAAGTTTGTACGTACGAATTACCACCTCCACGCCGTGGTGTAGTTTGTTATTCAAACACTTCATTATTTGTAAGGTAATAATAATGAGTATAAATAATGTAAATAATAAATATTAAATTTTAATTATTATTTATAAATAATATACCATCCAATTATATATGATTTCACCATCAATATAATGATATTGTCGCTCGTGCGTACGTATGAATTACAATCTCCACGAACGCGATGAGATTCAATCCCCGTCGTAATCATTCAAGAGTAATTTTCATTTTATGATTAAAAACAATGTTTAAGAACATAATATAATTCTATATATGAATCAAATACATCCTATTCATAACAAACATGGCTAATGTAACCAAGCATATAAATGAAAATGAATCAGTTAACACCCGAAACAATGATACTACGGAAATATTATTAACAATGAAATATTTATAGAATCATATATGATATCATATTTATATATATAGTTCTTTTATAACTTAATAACACTATTTTAACCATTATATAGGAGTTCAACATACCTTATAATAGGTAAATGTACAAGGTAATGGTTAATTCTACAATCTCTTTACTTATCTGAGGTTGTTAGTACGTAAGTATCTACTAGTACATCTTTATCATATACATCCGTTTTTTCTTAAAAATGTAATTCAAAAATTTTTTAATATATAATATATTATGGGTTAATGTCATTTATACCTTTATTTGACCACATATGTTTTTAAAGGAATCTTTCCGTCGTTTTCCAAACAATGTACTTTAAGACTTTCATGACAAAATTAAGGTAAGATTTTCTTTTTTTAACTTATACAGTGAGTACGGCTATTTTCTGTCATTATATCATCATCGAATCTTCCCATACAATCTAATAAAAATATTTTCAAATTAAAAGATTTATTTTATAATGATATTAATTTTAAATGATTTCAAAATATAATGATATATTTCTCTACCAAATGTTTTGATTTCATCTATGTCAACATCTGTTGATAGATTTTAATCTTGTTTGGAGTTTATTTATTATGATACAAATCTTCCATATTGTATTGAAGGTTTGGTGATATGCTTGAATATGGATGTGTTATATTGACATCATTCATGGTTTATGGATAATGTATTGAAATTTCGTGTGAAAGTTTTAATATGAATGATTATGTTTTGTTTAAACCTTTTCATATGAGGAATGTATTTTACTTAGTAAGTGATGGGGGAGCCCACAATAGCTCCTCGATACACTGGTAGGTCTCATGAGACATGCTAGGGTCTTGGAATAAGGCCTTGAAAAAATAATTTTTTTAGTCTTGGCACAAGGCATTGACTATGTGGTTATAAAGTCTTGCATTATGCATTCCAACATTATGAAATTGGCTATTGATATAACATGTGATTATCTGACTAGTAGAATATCCATGTCAATAAGTAAACGGAATTTGTTGATTTATTTTTTCTGTATTTCGATGAATTATATGTTTAAAAGGATTGTGTTTTAATATTATACATTACCATAAATTTTTATTCTATTTTGGAATGTTTATGCCCTATGGTTATCCTTACTGAGCATCTGAGATCACCCATTTCTATGTTTTATTTTTTTTAGGATGCGAAAAAGTATATTATGACTGACCTGCAGGGATAGTCTAAGAGATAAATGTGGTCTACAGAGAGAATGTTTTGGTTTTTTTTAATTTTATAATGTAATGTTAAGCTTATGAATGAATCTAGTACTTACAAGGCCACTAAACTTATCTGTCTTTCTGGATTTTAATCCCTTGTGATCATGCCAATGTTTGGTAATAATGCACCGACTCCTGATAACATGGGTTGGGGAATTATAGGGTATATATTACTATATTATAAATACTATAATGATTGTGTATATTTATATTTTTAAATTAATTCCCAATTATTATGTCAGTATACAATATCTTCCGGGATTTCATATATTTACATCAGTATTTTTTATTCATGAATCTCATAAAAATTACAATGGTTTCATGTATCCTAGTTATGATTCATACTATAAAAAAATTCCTGAAGACTTGAGCACCATTTTCCTCCCACTTAGTTTCTTCCTTATTTCAGTACCTTTTGAATAATATCTCAACATATGATGTGAAATCATTATCATATCTCGCATAATGAGTTTCTATGAAATTTTAATATCATGCATATATGAACCTCATAATAACTATTTTATCAGTGTCATCTCACTTGATGTACGCGATAATACTTATTTATTCATTCAAATTATATTCATGCATGTGGCTTGTGAATTATTATCAATCATTTATTTATTATTATGGCTCAACAATATCATAGAAAGTATCATAGATTTTTATCATAATATTCATCAAAGGAAGTGCATAAAAATTGGTATCAAAATGTGATTGGATCTTACCCATATATCTATTTGTTGTACCATACATATTTAATGTCTAATATGTCATTGCTTAACTTCTCATGGATTAGAATTAATGTTTTTAGACATCAATGGTGGAATAATATTTCCCAGTTTATCCCTCGATTGATTAAAGGAAGAGGATGATCAGTTGTAACATTCAAATAAATCAGAACAAAGAGATCGTATTACATCCTTTTATTTAAGTCATTAAAAAATTATGAATATCTAACCACATTCACCTATCCCACATAAAAATTTCTCTCGGATAGAAAATTTTATTTATACTTCCATGCACCCTTAACATGTCTATCCATCAACAATGTTCAATACCTGTAACACTCTCACACACTACTATTATCATGCTATGCTACACATAAGTGGTCAAACTAGGTAACTGTATAAAATTTCCTCAGGTGTTATGTGAAACCTATGCATGATCCTATTGGTGATATTCATCACATCCTCATGTTATCCATGTAGGAATTATTATTCCTTCATTCGCTATCATGTATGGTTGGATGATGATATATACACTAACAATATAGTTATGGACCCCATTGGATGGATTAAGCATCTTGACACTTTTTTGTATATTCTCAATAAAAGTTTTATCCAAATGATAAATTCCATTAAATAATTTTCACCACTATATTATTGATCATATTTTTCATAAAATTATAAAATTTATACATTGATACCATCAAATACTCATTCAAATAAATATTTTCATTTCCTTTTTCAAATATTTTTTTGTAATTTGAAAATCATAAAATTCAATTTCCAAAACTCTTTATGAATTAAGATTAGTTCAAAAAATCCCAATAATTAAAACATGGATAAATTTTCAGCCTCAAAATCCAATGTAAAAAAGATAATATATTACAATTCACCAACAATTACCACTTCAAATATTGTGAAATTGAAAAAAAATGAAACACTAGGTCTTAATAATCCCCCTTTTGTATTTCATTTTCAATATCCCATCTCATCATAATATTCAATATATTGTTACCTAATTCATCTCCTAGTTATTGCTCATCATATGAAAAGGATAAATGGGGTCTTCTCATATCATATTTCTTCTCAATAAAATATTTTCCTTTTTTAGATGAAGGATTGATATTACATGATACATGCAAAATACAATTTACTAGAATCAACTCTAGAAATGTATGGGATAACCCATTGTAAAAAATAAGAGATATATAACCAATTTTATAATACTTGTTCATAAAAATATCTCACATGTGATACCAATATCAGATATTTCTCAATTCTCAAGATAATGGGTTAGTAATTTAATATATTAAATAGATTAAAAACCCTACACACTATTGAAAAACATACATCAAAAAATTTATTTGTATGCTAATAAAACCCCATTTATCTCTTATTTTTATCAAAAATTAACTCTCGCATGAAAAATACGGTTATGAATGAGGGAAGATACGATGATTGGAATAAATTAAAATTTATGTAATTACCCCCACAAGGGATGAAGTCATTCATAATAATTGATATTGTTAAATTCCATGATGAACAACACTACTCCTTCAATTCCCTTCTAGTTATCATATAACACATAATATAATAGTGAATAATATGAAACCTCTTATTTTATTATAGGAAACATTCAAGGTGAGAGTTTTATCTCATCCTTGATTTCTTATTCTTACAATTATCATTATGGGATTTTATTTCATTTTTATTAAAATGTTTCTTATATATTACGCATATTTTCATCAAATGGATTTCTTATTTTCTTGAAATACCATTTTCCACCTCCTTCAGAGCTCAAAACAAATCTATTTTTTGATTCCAAATTTTTTTATTTGATTCAAATAGTATTTTTGTGAGTTCTCAATCATTGGTGCTTGATAAAACCATTATTGAAGGTATTTTTTATTCTCAAAAAATTATAACATATTTTCCATCATGAAAAACATTTTTTAGGATATGAAATTACCTTATAATTAACTGGAGAGGTGTGTATCTATATGGATTATACACACTTCCATGCTATCCTCCATGTGAAATTCATTGTCATATTAATATGGTTAAACAAATTAATCATTTATCATAAAAGTAATTCCTTATTTGGCCTATCATTTATTGATATATTAGCTTTGTTGGGGATTTACTGACATCTTTCGGATTGTTGGAGTAAATCGTAAACTCATGATGTTCCTAAATCTTCCACAATAGTAAAATTTGTGGAATTAATTTTATAGAACAACCACATATGAATTTTCATGTGATAAAAAATTACATATGGATTTCATATTTCGGATTCTCATTATTACTACATTAATTGATAAGTATTTTTAATGAATCATAATATTCTACTCAGTGTCTCTTGCTTTAAAATAATTACCGTTCAACTAATCAACCATTAATTTTATGTTTGAAGCATCATCTATACCTAACAGTCTACATTATTCATGTTAGGTTTCGTGTGATATTATTTGAACTTTTAGATCCATCTACATTTCAATTTTCATTAGAATCTCTTTGGAAAGCTCTTATATCATAACACTTTGGTCCTTCATCTCGGTTCCCATTTTGTTTTTGTTGAGATTGAAGGCCTCTTCTTCACATCTAAATATTTTGTTTTTGGAGGTTATATATTTTTCTAGTGAATATTAAACATCATAAATTTTTATCTATTGATTTTATATATTATTTCATTATTATTATATGGAATAAATAAGATGGCGTAACAAGGGAACCAGGAGGCAAAAAAGGAGATTCCTAACTTTGCTGTTTCTGATGGCATCCCAAATATCATAGACACCTCAAAGGATTAGATTCAATATTAACATATGGGGCATAGTGATTTATTTCATTTTTGGATAAATCTTAATTAAATAACAATTAAAATGACTCACATGTTGTTCTATGGAGGAATTTTGTGGAGGTTGTGAAATCGGCTGCTTCATTATCCTTTTCTAATTTTGACATACCTTCCTCAGGGTGGGTGATTCAAAAAAGTCGTATTGCGCATATATCATCAAATCAAGATGTAGTGGAAGAACAAGTAAGGATTTATATGTTCTCTATGATTGAAATAGTTTTGGTCTCTAAGGTTGATAATCTCTAGAAATTTCACGAGCTAACTAGAAAAACTGCTAATGTGTGGGGGTTTGATTACTGGAAAATGACTGCCATGGGTTATGGGTATTATCATGTGGTGTTTCCATATAATGAATGTAAACGGCATGCCTAGAGCATGGGAAAAATATCACTAACGCATGAATTTATGAGAATCCATGAATGTGATAGGAACTTTGAGCCCAGAAATGTCAGAAATACTGTTACCCAGATTTTGATTCAGATATATAAGATTAAATGGATATATTGGCATCTGCGGATCCTCTGGGATATTGATTTATCTGTTGGAAATCCCATCTGGATGAAAAAAAATAACAATCCATGGTTTGGCCATTATGAAAGAATTTTAGTGGAGGTTTATATGTCCAACACTTTGGTGGAAGAGGTGGTTATCACCAAAAGGGATGAAAACATTAAACCTGACATCCACTATGAAAGAAAACCCCAATTCTACAATGGTTGTAAACTATTTGGACATTTAATATGTGAATGAAAAATGGATACTAAATGCATCTTTTATAAGATTAAAGGACATGATTCTGCGGTTTGCAGGAAGAGGAAAGTTAAAGAGCCTCTTGATCCATGTACTGAAGATGCACCTTAAGGTAGAAATGTTATGGTTCATGATGGAAATATGGATTATAATCCAACAAAATAGGTAAAAATGGAAAATGGGGAAGTATGTTCATTACTTAATTCTGTAGGTTTCAATTGGGTTGATGTACCTGCTTCTCAGGAGGGATGTCTGCCTGCTTAAAAAAATCCAGACTCAGGGTGATATTAATGTGCCTTGTGATAAAGTTAAGGAATATCCAGGGGAATTCACATCATGGACTTGTTCTGATGATGTTTCTAGAAACAATGTTGTCTTACAAGATACAATGGATTGAGAATATGTTTTCACTGCAGCTGTATAGATGCTCCTGGTGATTTTTGGAGATCTAAGTCTAGAAACCAGAATGGGAAACCAACATTCCTCAAGTATCTCTGGTTAGACAATGGATATCACATAATTATCCATACATGATATGATGACACCAGACCTACAAGGGATGAATTTAAATTATTTAGGATGTGAACCCACCTAGCATAGTAGTGAGGAGGAGGCGAGTTCTTATAGGTAGATGCATCCAAGGCTTCTACGAAGAGACCTACCACATAAAAACAAAGTGATCATGGGAAATATGAGAATCAATTTACACCAATGACTGGTGTTTTTTGGGCTGATGAATCAGAAAATACAAAGATACTTGAGAAAGATGTGGTTATCTAAATAGAGGACACATAGGAGAAGTCATTTACTAATAACATGAAGTCACTTGAACATAGTAGCAGTTCAGAAAATGGAAAAAAGAATGGTAAAGGAAAGAAAATTAAAGGTAAGGTGAACATGAAACTGAGTTAGAGGCCCCAAACATAAAGAAAAACCCTAAAGAAAGGATTATTTTTTACTGGAACTATCAAAGGATAGGGAATTCCTAAATAAACAAGGCCCTTAGACATTTTATTATGGCCTACAAACTCATGCTTGTTGGAATTGCTGAGCCAAAAATTCTTTTTTATAAATGGAAAAGATTCCAATGGGGCTCCCTGGGATATAAATTTATCTTAAAAAACTCTAATGACTTTAATATGGATCATTTATGGGCTTTTTGGCATGAGAAGATTAATATACTCTCATATAGTGGGTTGTCTCAGAGCATTTTAATCTCTTACAACATTGACAATTATGTGATTTCTGTCTCGTTTATGTATGCTCCTAACTCCTATATTAGAAGAAGGGAATTATGGGCTGAGATGAGGGTTATATCTGGGAATATCAGTCAAACTTTGGTGATATTTTGTGACATTAATACTGTTTTGAACCCGGAGGAATAAATTGGGGATAATTTTCATCAAAATGCAACCTTAGAATTCTTTGTGTGCATTGATCAATGCAATTTTGTTGAGGTCCTAGTGGTAAGAGATTATTTTACCTGGAGTAGGTATACATGGAAGGGGAAGTAAGAAATAAATCTTAACAGATGTTTCAATAAAATGGATGATCAAAGTGATGCTCATGGAATTTCATGGTTCGCACTTCCCAAGCATCACTCTAACCACAACCCAATTATTGTTGAAATTAGCAGACAACTGAGGAGGTATTCTCTAATCACATTTCATTTTAATAGTGGTTTCCTTGTAATTCATGGGTATTGGGAAACTATGTTGGATTCTTGGAACATTGAGGTTCTTGGTAGCCCATTACGAAGGATATCTGGGAAATTAAAGCATACCAAGGCTCTGCTCAAGGAGTGGAGAAAAAATGCAATCTATCTACTTGATCTTCATATTAAAGCTGCTGAGGAGGCTCTTACATGTTTTCATATCAGGATTCAAAATCTGAATACTCCATCCCAGGAGGAAATACAAGCTCATAACAGGATATATGATCTATTAATGGTTAAAGAGAGGCTGGAAAAAATCAGAAAAATGTTAAATGGTTAATGTAGGGTGACCGAAACACAAAATTATTACATAGGCTACACAAAGAGAAGAGGGACCGAGTAGTAAATAAGGCAATCAACATTAATGGTCAGCTTCACACTTCTGAAAATGATATTTTTTATGCTCTTTTGGAATACTTTAGGGGGTTATATTTTGATGATGGGTAGGTTAGCACACAAAATATGGTTGAAAATATTATCTTTTTTCATTGAGGATTAGAATAATCAAGCTCTTACCACTCCTCCCCTCAATGAGGAAATTAAAGTAGCCTTCTTCTCTCTTAATATAGATAATGCTCCTGGACCAAATGGCTTTACTAACAAATTTTTCATGTTCTATTGGGATGTCTTGCAGGATGATATCACTCAAGCAATGAAGGAATTATTCACACATTCCTATATGTCTTATGGGATAAATTCATGCTTTATTGAACCGATACCCAAGAAGGAAAATGAAGTTTATATTAAGGATTCTGGGCCTATTTCACTAGATAAAAAATTTCCTATGTTCATTAGTAAGATCATTATGAATAGGATAAGACCATTGGTTAGTGGCATGATTACTCAAAATCAGATTGGATTCATTCCTGGAAGAAATATTCAAACCTCTCTCTTTGTAGCAATAGAGAGTGTTAAATTGATGAAGTGGAATGTATGATATGGGAACATTGCTCTCAAAATTGACATCTCTAATGCTTTTGATACACTAAGATGGTGCTTCCTTTTAGATGTCCTCAAAAGGTATGGGTTCTCGAATGAATTTATCAAGTTGATTAATACCATTCTAAGCTCATTAAGGTTGTCCATTCTTATCAATGGGGTACCTAGAGGCTTCTTCCTATGCACTAGAGGAGTGATACAAGGGAATCCACTATCTGGAATACTATTTTCTATTGCTGATGATTATCTGAGCAGTTGCATCAATTATCTTGTTTAGATTGGATTTTATCAACAAATTAGGGCTGGTAATAATGACTTTTCCCCTTCACACTTACTTTACGCTGATGACATACTTTGGTTTGGATGAGTTTCTAAGAAAAAAATTTCTTTTATCAAGGTATTGTTTCCAAATTATGAAGATGTTGCTGCACAAGTGATTAGTAGGAATAAATCCTCCATTTTTTTGGTATCTGCATTATGGTTGGAAAGCAAAATAGGATAATCTGAATTCTTGGAGTGAAGAAGGGGTCTCTCCCTTTCCAATATCATGGAGTTCCTTTATTCTAGGATAAATTTAAAATGAATTATATGGAAGGTATTTATTCTAGAATTATTAATCAATTTTTTTGCTGTAAAGGAAATTCAATATCCCTAGTTGTAAGGGTGTGTCTTGTAATCTCACTGATCACATCAATGTTTGATTATTCCTTTTTATTGAATAGATTTCCTAGAGATCTTATTATGGAGATTCAGTTCATGGTAAGGAACTCTTTAGGGACGTGTTTTCCAATGAAAGTAAGTCGGTAACTATTTCCTTGAACGAGTGCAACAAGCTAGTTGATCTCAGAGGCCTTGGAATCCATGATTTAAGGATATTTAATGATTGTATCATTGGGAAATTCACATGGAGTTTTATTTCCAATGATTCCTATGATGTATTTTTTTCAAAATATTTAAGGAAAGGTTGTTGAATAGGTATAAGTAGTATAAGACATGCCTTCCATAAAATCATGCATGATATGAAGTGGTTAGTGTGTGAGAAATCCAACCTTAATTTATGGAATATTACATGGATTGATAGACCACTACATATTATCATTGGAAATCACACTGGAATAAGGAATATGTCCATTGCTGATTTCAGAACACAATGGAAAGGATTTGGCAGGATTTTCCCCTCTCAAATTGGGCTTGAAATTCAAACTTACGCATTCATGGATCATGATACTCTGATATGAAAACTGAACATGCATGGGTGTTTTAACATCAATGTGTTCTATAGGATGAAATGTGGGGGTTCTACTCACCTTATGACATGTCTTAAGTATTTTCAGGTACCCTTCATCTGGCCATCCAGATTCATCCTAATTTGGAGAATCTATATAAATAGGCTTCCTAACCAGGATTAGCTCAAGCAAGCTTGAATTTAGATTATTTCAGCCTGTTATCTGTGTATGTGTAGAGAGGAGAATGCACAACACCTATTCATGGAGTGCAGGTATGTGCATCAGCTTTGGTCTAATGCAGGTTCTTTGTTTGGGATGGATTTGTGCTCAAGCATGCAGGTTCATGAGCCACTTGCAGTGCTGTCCAATGATGGACAAAGTGAGAAAATTCAAAACCAACTTCTGGCATCTGGTGCTACAATTCTTGAAGCTATTTGGTATGAATTCAATGCAATCCTATTTGAGAATAAGAAAATTCCTACATAGACTGAAATGATTTCATTGTAGAGGGAAGTGTATGCAGCCTCTGGTGAAAACTGGTGGGATGAATAACATCTAATTTGATTTGTAGATTCTCAAAATGTTAGGTATATCTGGTCACCCCCTGGGACCCAAAATAGTCAAATACATCTGATGGATAGATCTGATAGGCTCGTGGCTCAAGGTAAATGTTGATGGGGATAATACTGGCGCACTAGGGTTGTCTGGATGTGGTGGAGTCTTTTGTACTTATCTTGGATTTGTGAAAGGATTTTTCCCATTATAATGATATAGGGGTGGCCTATGAAGCTGAACTATGGGCTATAGACTATACAGTCTGGTATGTTGTTCAATTTAATTGGATCTTGTTATGGATTGAATCAAATTTTAAAATTGTGGTGTCAGACTTGAAAACAAGAACACAGGATGTGCCATGGAGAATTCTACCTCACTGTATTGAGTGCCTCAACAAGGTCACTCAGCTTAATCTGGTAATCTCACATGCCTATAGGGAATAAAAAAAATTCGAAAAAGCTCTGACAAAGAATCCAATCATGGAGAATACTATGATGTGTTCCTTCATGACCCCAAGATACAGTGCACCACTGGTGGAGGAAGACATGTGTGGTGTAATGTACTCTCATTTTTGTAATAGTCCCTTGTATGCATGACTTTTGATCCTGGACTTTGGAGTTATATGGAATAAAAAATTTATGTTTTTTCATTTCATCCCAAAGTTACATTTCCATTTCATCTTTAATAGGGTGTTTAAAATTTCACATCACATCATTAAAATTGGATTATAATGAGAAATAATTGTACAATCATATTTTTCCTCAACCAAGGAATAAATTTTCTTGGATGAATTAATATTCTACTTTATATGAATTGAAAAGGGGTGGATTTATTCAGTAAATTAGATTTACATGAATGAATTATCTTTTTTATATCCATTTCCTTACTTTTTTTATAGTAACCTTTTTATAGTTTCCAAAAATAAGGGAATTTATCTCATTTAAATTTATATCAAATTCAATCTCCAAAACTAATTGGATCTTTAAAAGTGACATTTTTATGATACTAATTTTATTGTATAAGGACAATTACATGCAACAGAGATGGGGGTGGAGGTGAATTAGTGGAACCCTCATTTTATGAATTTCATTTCCATTTAAATTTAATCACAATTCCTTTTTAATTCTAGATCTACTCAATTATTTATCATAACATCAACTTCATTTATAAAAATAATTAACTTAGAGTATCTCATAGTGTTTTCAAGGTTTGAAATAAAGGCTCACTCCTTTTTATATTTGTGAGACACCCCACGTAGTTTCTTTTAACTATCACTAAAGGTGATTACAACTAGTTAGATAGCTCAGTTTACAATATCTACTAAGTTGACTAGGCACCCCAGCTTCTCTTCGTATCTGATTGGTCAGAAATCTAACTCAAAATCCTCTAGTATCTTCTTTGATACCCTGGATACATGATTCCTATTTGATGTTTATTCAGAGTTATAAAGTTCTTACTGGTAGATATTATTCCTCAACAAAGAATGCGGACAAATATTCTTTATGTACTTCCCCATGAACATTAGTAATGTTGGTCTCATGACTCTTTCATGATAATTAGTAGTGGTTGATGCTGATCAACTCCACTAGTATTTAAATTGACATTCTATTTTCAATAAAAGTTTTTATATTGATATCAAATTACATCTTGCACAATCGATTCAGGGAACCCCAAAATATTTCCCCTAAGGATTCTTCACATGCATACTCATGTTTATCCACAAAAAATAAAAATTGTACATTTTTCAAAATTTCAATAATATATTTCCATCACCCATCATTATTATTTTAAGTTTAAGTGAGTCAATAAAAAAAATTTAATTATTTATTCTTCAAATATAAATTTTGAAATGATGTTGGGTACTATATTACACAATTTTAATTACCCTAATGACTAGGGGTATTTATATTTCGACGTTAATACCAGATTTTTTTTGTTTTTATACTGTATATGTATTGATCTTATATATTAATGATGTTATTAAATTTATTCATGAAACTCATATGAGATACCTATGTGGTTATGTATCCTCATTATTATTCACATTATAAAAAAATTTCTGAAGACTCAACCACCTTGTTTTCATCATGGGGCTACATACCTTTTTAAATACTCATGTAATAGAATCTCATAATATCACATGAACTCGTAATAATTTCATAAAACATTTATAACTCAAGATATTTATAGTATTGATCTTACATGAATCTCATATTCACTAGCATCTTAGTCATAACCTGTTGAA
This sequence comes from Viscum album, assembly GCA_963277665.1. Classification (NCBI taxonomy): domain Eukaryota; kingdom Viridiplantae; phylum Streptophyta; class Magnoliopsida; order Santalales; family Viscaceae; genus Viscum; species Viscum album. Next base: position 50,091,276 of record OY728161.1, on the reverse strand, counting down.
CATTTGAAACAATCCACATCTACTCATTCAAAGTATATTCATATAAGAGAAAATTCATGAATAAATTATCTCGACTATACCTTTGCATTAATATCAATAATTTTTTTTATTTTAATTCTCATCCTCATGATAGGAACTATAATATATCGATAACCCATTTTTCATACAAGGTAGTGCATGATAACCAATTTTAACAAGTGATTGGATCCTTCCAAGTTCTTAGAAGTTCATCCGAACATTATTTAATGTTGAAGAGAGAATTGGTTTACTACTCATGGTTTCACATTATTTATATGGAACATTAGTTGTTGATGAACAATCCACATCTGAACCCTTGATCATGAAGTGGAAAAGGGAGATCATGTTCATTAATCTATAGTATCGGAATGAATATATTGGATGACCATCCTTTATCAATATCTATTAAAGATAGACTAATAGTGAATCACATACTTCAATGTCAAAAAATATTTTTTATCAGTTGAGTGCTTCCATTTTTACTTATTTTTTCCCTCTACTTCTCGAGTTGGCTATGGTGTTTTTCACCCACAACACTCTCACACACCATCCTTATTATACCACATAAAACCTATATGACCCACTCAATAACCTACATACATGTTATTCATGCACCAAGAACACCCTATACATATATTAATGGGAACTATTATTCCCGTCCCTATGCACCCCATGTTGGTTATGTACTTCTTCTTATCACTTCCATGGATAGGGTAGAGGATATTCTCCTTGACAATGAAGCAATTATAGATTCCTTCAGTCGGCTTAAGTAGTGGTCACCATTTTTTTATAATCTTAATAAATAATTTTAAAAAATGGTAAATTCCATTCAATAAAACTCACCAGAAAATTCCAATACATATTAATCATGAAATTACATAATTTCAACACAGACACCACAAAATCATCATAAAAATAAGTATTTTCATAGTCTTCTTGAACATGTTGTAAAAATTGGTAACTTCATCCAATTATATTTTCACAATATTTAATATTTAATATCAGTTTATAAATACTCAAAATTCGAAATGGTGAGTTTCTCAAGAATGGAATCCAATGAAAAAAATTGAATCTATAACAATTATAAGAGAATCACTATGTCATATATTGACCCACTGAGAGAAAATGAGACACATGGGCTTAACAAATCCCTTAGAAATGAATGGAAAATTATTAGGATAGAAATAAGTGGGAATAGAAGTCATAGTATTTAATACCTCTCAGAGTATAGTTATATTGTCAAAATATTACAGATATTTCCATTTAAATTTTTAAAATATGTTATTTTATGAATATCATTATACTATATGCTTTCATTATATCATTCAACAATAATAGAATCTTATACTGAAATCATGTACAATATATTATATGATAGTGTTTCTTTTAGCATTAAGAATTCCATTATTTTCAATACATATGATGTTGTAAATGTAGTTTCCCTCTAAGATGAATCACGTGTAATCTAGAAAATACATAATTGGAATTCATTAAATGGATTCATAGTTATAATTCACATTCTCTACAATTTTATTTTTGATTTGTTAAAAATGGTCATATTAATGTCCTTGTTGTTGGTTATGTAGATTATTACTAATCAGGTAATAAGGAGTCACAAACTATTATCAATAACTATATATTTACATCATCTAGAGGGTCGGTTTTTTTGAAATATACCACGTAATCCATGATGGTCCTCTAAAACACCTATGAAAAATATATTGACTTGGATGGAGTTGTTAAATTGGGAATTTGTATTAATAGTTTTCTTTATATATAGTGTTTAATTAGGTCTCTAATTAGATTTTACTCTAATAGTAAATCTGTAATAAACCTATTTAAAAATTATGTATTTTAATGTATGAATATTTATATTGATATAAATTTACATTCAATAAAATAGGATATTGAATTAAGAACCACCTATTCCAAAAATATACATATTGATGAAAATCTAGACGATAGTTTGACTAAGATTATTCCATTATCAAAATTCCATCACATTTTAGATTTAATGAATTTTGTTCCAATTAAATAAACATACGAGTAAGAAAATCACCAATATCATATGAAGATGGAGGATATTGTTATGTTTTATTTAAATAAGAATGTTTTGGTTTATATTTATACCATTTCATTTACATTCATTAAAAAAAATTCAATTATTTTTTTTGTCAAAATATTAATGGTGGATTAATTTATGTTGGGATATATGTTTTTGTCCATGCCTTTTGGCCTGATCTTTATGGGATGTTGTTTTTTCAAATCATTCACATATTAACTTTACATGTTGTAGATTCATTGTGGTACATCTCTATATTCGTTATTTCTTGCACCACCTTTCTCGTCATGGACAACCACTTGTTTAGTTTACTTTATTAGATCATATATACTTGATTCATGGTGTCTGTTTAGTGGGGTGATTCATTAAACCACCAACACCCTATTAGGAAAATTGATCTCCCCTATGATGTGTCCCATAGGATTATTATATCATTTTTCAATCCCCAAACTTCTGATCTCATTTGGTAGAGATAAAACCTTGATGAATCAATGATTTTTCATTACAAAATCATTAAGATAATTTATATCACCCCTCAAAAAACATTCCTTTATCATTTAAGATGGGTATTCAATCATACACAAAAAATTATACTATGGGTTATATTCCGGTTAACCTCTGGTGCATGATTCTAGGTCCAAAAGAAAAACCGTCCTTTAATCGAAGCCTCAATGGATCCTTCCTCAAAATTATAATGTAGTTTGAGATCTCTATGTCATCCCTTGAATTATATTTAATTGGTTTTGGGTTCTAGTTTACTTTTTTCATTAGATCTTTATTTCTTGATTTATATTTTGTACTTCTTGTTTTCATTTTATATTTATTAAAATGTGTGTATATTATGTTTTATTTTTCTTGAATGTATTTCACAAATGCTCCAATCAATGCTAAAACCCTATTTTATTTTGTATTTTGTATTTTATTTTTCAACATGCACTTCCTTTCGGGTCTCTATAATTATTGAATCTCAAGGATCTAATTCTCTTTTTTGTTTCCCATTATTTTCCATTCGAATCATTTTCTTTTTCACATATTGAATATTAAAATCAATCATTCAATTATACTAATATATTCTTTGGGAAACATCCTTATGAATCTACCAAATAAATAAATGATTTATTATGTTCTAGGAATGTAGGATAGGTTGGTATGTCAGTAATATTGATGCGATGATGTTGTCTCCTTATGGTTATGTGGAGGTTATAGTATTTGGGTTGTTTTGGTTGTGTGAACCCATATGTTGAGATTTTTTGAAACTATTATACATTATATATTTCTTATGATATTTATATTCACACCACTATAGGTGGGTGTTACATCAATACCAATTGTTTTTCAGTTCTAGGTATCTTCCAAAAATATAAATGTTTGTAAGGGTAGATCATTGGACTACCCCATTTCATGGATATATCTTCTAGGAAAGGTTGTCACAAATTAGATATGATGACTTACGGTTATAGTGCACTAGTGGTTATAGTTGATAAAAGGATGCGGAACTTCATAGTATGAGTCATTCATTGTTGTAAGAGTGAATGAGGTTCATGACTTTCACGTTCACGATGCCCTATTATTCTAGATATATAAAAGTGGTTATTGGAAGATGATGATTTGATGGTTATGGAATGGGTTTAGAGATATTGTTTCCATATATGATGAGTCTTATGATGTAAACAAATGGGATGAGATACCTATGACATATGGTGTTGGGGTGTGAGACTAGAAAAGAGTGGGTAAGAAGTGTGTGGAACACTTCTGATCTGATTCTTATTTTATTATTATACATTGATGTGTTATTTGGTGAGTGATCCTGGGTGAGATTGAGATTGTTATATTAACTATTTGCATAAATATTGGATCTTTTGTTTATATATTGGTTAATTTGTATTCTCTTTCTATATATACATGAGAGACCATAGGTATGATTCTATTAAGTATACAAGTTATATCTATCCACTGTATATATAAACTATATTTAGTTTTATAGTGGAAAACTGATTACCAGTCAAAACATTACTAGTTGGATATTGGTGTTGTTGAATTTCAACCATATGATTTCCTTTTGGTACCTTATTTGGGGACATTGTTGTGATTTTTGAATTTATACATGCATCATGGGATGGTTTGGTTTCCAATAATTTATTATTATGGAAGAGTTATTTAAAAATTAATATCATATATCATGATTCTATATTTATCATTTAGGGTAATTCTTTTCATATGTGATATTTTTATACCCTCAGTGCCAGTATCCAACTCGGGGCCCATTGAACGAAGGACTCAAGGATCATTATTCGTCTCCCTTTATTACCAGTCTAGGTGGGTTTCCATTTGGGAGAGGGGGTCATGAAAAAATTATTTAAAAACATTTATATGTTTATATATATATAATAATGTGTTCACAGACACAAAATAAAACACACATACGCACCCATATATATATATACACACGAAAAAACACATATAATTATAAGAAAATGTATATTTTATTTTATTTAATATGAACATAATAAAAAAAATAAAATTTGTTCCATGGTTAATATATTTATACATGTTCTTATATAGTTAAATAAATCTTTTATGAAATTATGGTGGTTGGGAAGCGGTTAACAAAACATGTCATGCAACATGAAATTCGGGATCAAATCCAGGTGGGGGAGCATTTATGAAGATACTATAAAAGTAATATGGTTGATAATGTGTGGCATTTTACATATGACAGTATTCATAGACTTGGTATTTTGGTTCTCAACATTGATCCTTCAGAATTCATGGGCATTAGGCCTAGAAATACCCATAAATTATTGGGACTATGAGACAAAAAGAATGATAGTACATTAGGACACAATGTCCTCTATGCAACCAACGGCCTTCCCAAACACAAGAACTATAGGCCATACTGTAGAATAGAATCAACTAAAAAATGTGGAATCCCATAAGATGATTAGAGTTGAAGCATCCACCTGGGGAAACCAAATGACCACAGGATTGAAGAATGAATATGAGTGTGGAACTGTAGTTGTTACAATATTCACTCAACTTGGATTTTTTGAAATAAATGTTGGCCACCATAACACAATCCCTTCATTCCATGAAATACCCATGGGTAGTTGGACCTATGGACCAAAACTTTAGTGTAAGGAATTCAGTCCACAAGGGCTTATAGACCACTAGTGGTCCCCTACACCCTAATTCCTTAAGGATATAGTGGTGAACGTAATCAAATAAAAATTATAATATCACCAAGGAGTATCAGGGTAGAGGACAATACCCTAATAATTCAATCTATCACTGTATTAAAAGTGGGATATATGGGTGACACCATTGGAATGTTCTTCTATGTACATGGTCACTTCATTCTGGTAGCGACATCTGGATTTGAACTATGTGTAATCGTATGGAGGTGCTAGGGAAGGATTTTTTTAGCATAGTTTGGTGAGGTACATCAAGAATGTAATGGATTTCATTCCACATGGCCTTTATTCCCTACTTAAATGCCTATGTGTTAATTAAAATCAGGGCGACATAAAGGTTTACAATAAATACATTAAGATGGGGGATTATCTAATAAATAAAAATTAAATGTTCATGAGGCCAACAATCCATAAAATATGTTAATATATGTATATATATATATATTTATTTAAATGAATATATATATTATAGGTGTATCCATTTGTGTTTATATGTGAATTCTTGTGTGTGAATGTGTGTTTATGTGTCAACATATATAAATATACATAAACATACAAACATGATAACAACGCAGTATTTTAGGAAATATTTTTTCTATAGATTTGAATAATTTCAATAGCTTGAGTTATATACAACATCATGTTTTAATGAAGCATGATATACTAATAATATTATTATTTAAAAATGCCCATTATAACATGTCCATTTAAAAAGGAGTTAAGTATAATAACAACCTAAATTTAAAATTATGTATAATTGGATGAGATAATGAATATATATATATATATATGCCTATTTTTTACTAATGCAAATATATTCTAGAAAAATACATTTTCCTGAAAATAATAATTATTTTTTTCTTCTTTCGTAAAGTTAATATATTCAATTTTTCAACTTTAAGAAAATTTATTTGAAGAATAATAATTTATTATTCTAATCATCATGAAATAGTTATTTTATATTTATTTTTTGATAATTTTATGAAATGTTTATTTTTTCAATGAACCATAAAAATACTTATTCTGCAAAGAAATGTACTTTTTTTTAAATAATTTAAAAATTTCCATCATGAATTAAATTTTTAAAATGTAATATTTATTCATTTATAATATTTTTAGTCAAATATATTTATTGGAATATTTATCATGTTGGTTTTTGATGTAAAATTTTTATACTTATAAACATTTTCTCATTGTAGAACCTATTTTCCCTCATGTCTGTGGGTTTCAATTCCAAATATATTTTATCAATTTTATGAATTTCATTTTTAAAAACTGAATATATATTCAAAATGATAATAATTATTTTTCTATAAATTTAATCCCCTCTCCTATCCTATTCACACTTCTAATTACTTTTGGTTTTTCCTTGCTCGACCTAAATATGTTCCATACATTACTCCCCAAATATTAGAGGGCTTAGTTTGAATATTAAATGCTTTTGTGAAGTATTTTTTTGTGAAAACATAATGAGTTATTTAAAATAATAGAAGCTTAAAATGTGTATGAAGAATGCAAATATTTATGGAAAGGGGGTTTTGTTATAAAATGTCTTTTTTGGTTCATATTATATGTTATAAACCTATCATATTTTATAATGTTTATTTATAAAACTTTTATCATTTTATATCATGAATTTATATATTATCATACCATTTAATGTTTCTTTTTATATCATTCTTTAATGGGTCTTATGATTTAAAAGTTACCAAAGCATATGAGGGAGTTTTATCTCAAATTTTCTTTATTGATATATATGTTAGGTTTTTAATCTATTATATTTTATGAGGTGTATCTATTTCCCCTTTGACATGTTATATCACGATTTTATTTATTCTTATGATATTTAATTATTCATTTAAATTTATTCTTTTATGAGGATTATGAATTGAAATTTACCATAGAATTTAAGGGATATTTTATGACACTTTTATTTCTATGTGACAGATGCCTTATACCACTTACTTCTTTTGATTGTTGTATATGAATCCTTTCATTGTATTTTATGAATTTATTTATGAAATATATATGTATTTTAATATATATATATATTATTATTTAATTCATGATAATTATGATTAAAAATTTACCAAAGTGGTAAAATATATATGTTATAATCTCATTTTCTATTGGGATTGTTTTGGATTATGTTTTCAATGATGAACTATTATGATCTTCCAATAAAAAGATCATTTAATTTATTATCCTCCACTTATTTTTTAATAATAAATTGTTTACATTAATTTTCTTCTTTTTAATCACTCAAGAGTTAAAAAAATTTAAGAAAATTAATTTTCTTTATTTTTCCAAAAATCCTTTATCTTACACCTAAATGTTTTTTAAAATGATTTAAAAGTGTTTTATTACAATTCAAAAAAGATTTTTGAAAACATTTTTACCCATTTTTGTCATTTTAAAAATGTTTTAAATGTAATATTTTTATAATTATCAGAATTAGGTATCTTTATTATTTTTTCCTAAAAATTTAATCTAATATATGTTTTAATATGTATGTAAAGAACGATATTTACCCTATCATGATAACTCAAGGATTTTATTATTGATAGAGCAAAATTCAATGTTATTATAAATTAATGTTTTTCTATTTCCTATTTGGGAAAATATTATATTTTGATGAATTAATTTCAAATAAGTCATGATATTTTAAATAATTATGTTTAAATGTGTTTTTGTGGAATTTTTTTAATCAATGAAAATAACCTTTGTTTTAGTTTTTTTACTGTGGATATGATCTAATAAGAGAACAATTATTATTTATTTGGATGTTTTATGATTATGAAGATTACATTTTTATGAACCCATTCATTTTCCATGGGTTATGTTATGGTGGATTTATGAAATTATAATTATATTCGATTTCTTTTCTATTTTGGATGATATGATGATATGATGGATGTTTACTAGATAAATGGAACTAATTTATTTTGTATCCATTTTGTGATGGTTGTTCCCTGAATTATATAGCACTCCAATGAATTGGGTAATGATTTTAGTTCATTGATCATAATGTGTACATGGGAGGCTATCATAGTCCCCAAAATCGGGTATGCATGAGGTTATAAGAATCCGGAAATAAGAGAGTACATGATAGGTTATCCTAATCCAAAAATAATTGGGTTCATAGCTTGTTATAATAATTCCAAAAATAGGGTACACATAAGGTTATCTGAAGCCTGAAACAATAGGGTACACAAGTGGTTATACAATGCTCAAAAGAGGGTGCATGAAAGGTTATCACAATCTCAAAGTAGGTATATGGGTGGTTATACCATGACAATCATGTTATGAATTTACTTTGTGTACCCTTGACATGGTATTTTATATTCTAATGTGTATGTGAGGAATATATTCCTTACATCAATGTTATCCACTCAGGACATATGTTATTTTAATCCTTTATGATTCATTTATCATGATCTACCATGATTCATTTTATGCCACATCTATAAAATATATGATATGTAGGGTGCGTTATTGAAATGTTATTCTCATGTTCTCATACACTAATGATCATTTTATGTTGATATCTCCCTTATTTACCCATACTGAGCATCTGAGATCACCCTTTATTATGTTTCCATTCCCATGATTATAAAGGAATATATTATGTATGATATTTCTAATAAGGGTTCTATTTATGAAGAACATATTGGGAGATGATGTAGTTCACTTATGAACTACTTTTATTATATATCCCAGTTTCCAATGATACTAAACCATTATAGTCTTCAGATATCTTTTTATATAATTAAAATAATATTTATTATTTTAACATGAGATATATATGTATCTAAATCCTAAGTATCTATATTTTGTATTTGGGGAAATATTTGGTTATTATTTTAAATGAATGTTTAGAAAACATTAGTGAGATCACTAGGGATATGTATATGGATATTTACAAGGATATTCCTACAGTTAAGTTAAGATATATGAAAATATCTTGGATTTTCATTGAAGGATAGATCATGTTGTATCTATGAAATTACATTCCTGTCTAGATTCAAGAAGTGGATGTGGTACTGAAATATTTTTATATAGGGGTAATAACTCCAAAAATGGTGTAATGGGATATGATTCGATCATCACTTATTGCACAACAACATCAATTATTTCACACCTATTTTTATAGACCTAAAATTTATGTTTTTCAAATGCACTAAGTGTTTAAGAACCATCATAATGGATTTGAGTATATGATGATCATGAATGACCTATGATAAAGACAAGGATTCCTAGTTTGAAAAGAATGTTTCAATGAATTAGACATCCTATGAAATAATTTTCATGATTAATCACTCTAATGAATGATTCCATAATTTTAGGCTAACCATTATGGTTTTTGAAATTGACCAAAGATAGAATAATAAAGTTAAGACAGTGAAAAGTATTCTCAAATATTTAAGTATATTATTTTAGGATAGTAATATAAATTCAAATATATGATTAAAGGTATTTGGGAATGTTAATTACTATCCAAATGGATTATATGAAGAATTAATAATGAAAACCACTAATGGTATGATGATCACATCTCAAGTCTATGATTATTCTCCTCTTTTAGTCAATGGGAATATGCTTCTGGAAAATCATCTTATTCTCACAATAGATAATTTCATTTTATCTTTGGAATGAATGAGATTTCTCAACATAAATCCCACATAAATTTACATGGATGTGAAGATGGTTTTGATATTATATAACAAAATATGATTATTTTTAGTATGAAAATAAATACAAAATTCTGAAGGAAATAATATCCAGTTTAGGGGTCATGATATTTTTTCAATAGGAGAGTTTATATCATACGATCAGGGGAACTAAGCATAAAAAATATACCTGTTATGTGGGAGTTTTTTTTCTTTTCTAGAATAATTTTATAGTCTTCCAATGAATTGTGATATTGAGTTATCAATAAAAATAATTTAAAGTACTACACATATTTCAAAGGATCCATATATAATTTCCCTAATTGAGTTGTATAAATTAATGAAGAATACCTTATAGAATCTTTATCCAAGATTTATTCAACCAAGTGTACCAAATTAGTTTGTATTTTTTTCATTATGTTATGAATAATTATGGATCTATGTGACTATTCATTTACTATTGGGAACTGAAAAATATCATAATCAAGAAAAACCATCCTCTACCACGTATTGATTACATTTTTGATCTACTGAAAAGAGATCACAAATTTTACAATTTTAACCTTCATTCTAGACATCATCTCTTTGATATTAATAAGGGGAAGAGATAAAATATATCATTCCATACATGGTATAAACATAATGAGTGTATAGTGATTCCATTTTGTCTTACTAATCCTCTTGATATCTTCATTGATCGAATGAATAGATTCGTTAGAGATTACCTTGTTCAGTTTGTGGTAGTCTTTGTAGATATTATTCTAATATAATAAATGAGGGTGGAATAGAATGAATATTACATGAGAACTGTATATAAGAACCTTCGGATGGAAAATCTATATGAAAATTTTACAAAGTGTGAGTTTTTTGTAACAAAAGGTTTCATTTTTGTGTCATAAAAACTAATGTTATCGTATATCATTGGATCCATATAATTTGGTGATTGTTGAATGTGGGACCAAAACATACATAATGACTCAGATCTATAGTTTTCCTAGTTTGTCTAGATATTATTGAGGTTTTTTGGGAATTTTTCATAACTATCTAATCCACTAACCAATTTAACTTGATAGGGATCCAAGTTCCTTTAGTGAAATTTATGTGAATGTAATTTCAAGATAATAAAGAGAACGGTAGTTAGTGAACCTATACATTTATAACCCAATTTAAGAGAATGGTTTCGAATATATAGTGATGAAACAAAGAGGTTATTGGGATGAACTATCATGAAAAATGTAATGGATTATATTATGAATATTTCTAATTGAATGGTCATGATTAAAATTAACCATATCAATATTTGGAGTTAGTTGTGTTAATTTAATGTTATTCTTAATAATTTCGGTATCATATGTTACTTTCATCCTCTTTCTAGAACTTTGGAAGTTGTGTCAATACCTTCACTTCCATGATGGATTATATGAAATGAATATTGAGCATCAAGGTGAAATATTCATGCATCTGGTTATCGTGTGACATTAAAAAATGATAGAGGTGAAGTAGTTTAACTCTTCTATAATCCCTGTTGAAGCACCACATCACATGATTCTGAAATGTTTTTTATTATTTTGCTGAAAATTTAAAATCAATAAGGCTACTTACACTCGTGGCATGAATGTGACTCCACCACTATTGTAAATTATATTAGAAGTAATTTTTTTCATCTTTCATGAAAGCTGAATTCTAGTTGGAGTAACTGCATGGAATCTCTTGCATACATGAAGTACTTCAACACACATTAATATCATGAGGAAAATTATTTGGATAATGGGATCACTAATAAAAGGATCACTAATCTAGATTTCACTCAGATCAATGATCTTCATATAAATCTCTTCTCTCTATGTAATAGGGACTAAGAGAAAAAAAATCATAATTTTTAAATTTTGTTTGTAAAAAAAAATGAGGCTTGTACTTTGGAAATGTTTTCTTTCAGCCAACAAAATATTTCCAATTAATTACGTCAAAATGATCATTCTATATTATCTATTATGGGGATCAACAAAGACCAAAATTTTTGGATTTGAAATGGATAGATTTAGAATTTTTGAGGAAGGGGAGAAATCTATTCTTTCTCAAATGATAGATCAAATATTTATCAATGTGAAGCATAAACAAGTGAACAATAAAGGTTTATATATGCATACGAAGTTATTTAATATTCTTGACTTCATCCTTGATCATGATTGAATGATAAGTTTTAGGAAAAATTTATGTGTTCTATCCAAACATGAATTAAAGTTGAAGATATTGGAGAAAATTCATATTTATTCAATCTATATTTTTCTAAGATGGACATTAATGTACAGATTTATAAAGGATTATTTATAGTGGGATGACATGAAGTGATATATTTTAGATTCTGTATCATGTAATTTTATATTACCTCAATTTAAAGCTAATAGAAAAATTTCTAATGGGTTTCTATAACCATTACCCATTCTAGAATGAAAATGAGTCAACATCACCAATGATTTTGGCATCGGACTACTAAAAACATATAAATGGAACAATAATATATTTATTTTTATCAATAACCATAAAAAATAATCACACTTTATTACTATTAGTGTTGATTTATATATCAATAAGCCTCACAATATATATATAAAGGAAGCAGTTAGGTTTTATGGGGTACCATATTCTATTGTGTATGATTAGGATCCAAGGATAAACTAAAATTTCTAGATAAGTCATCACCAACATTTAGATATGAAATTAAGTTTCAACTATGAATATCATCCTCTGATAGATAGTATATATGTTAAAAAATTCAAACCCAATTTAATATGTTGAGATCATGTTCTGTGGATTTCAAAGGTGTATTATATTAACAACATTAACTAGTACTGTTTTCTTAAAATAAATTATTTCATTCCATACTTCATATGGATCCTTATGGATCCCTATATGGAAAAATTTTCAGAACTCAAACATTCTAAGATGATGTTGTGGAAATATAACTATTGGGACTTGATCTGGATGAATAAATTGAAGAGAATGTTATATCCATACAACGACACATATGTGTAGTCGAATGTCAACATGAATGTTATATTGATAATCAACAAAATGATCTAGAATTTAATAATAGTGAGAAGGTGTTTCCATAAATTTCTCTATTGAATATGGTTATCGGATTCATAATGAATGAAAAAATTACCCCTAGGTATATAGGACTTTTATAGATTATTTATTGAGTAAGGATGGTAGTATATCGGTTGGTTCTTCTGATAAATCTCTCTCAAGTTTAAGAAGTGTTCCATGTATCTATTTTGATATGGTATATTCATGAACGTTTAAATGTATTGAACATAGAGGTAATACCACTTAATCTGGGTCATACTAATGAGAAAAACCCAATGGATATTCTTGAACATATAGATAATGTTCTATGAGGAATGATGACTCACCTGGTAATATTATTGTGGAAAAACTCCCAATTTGAGGTAGCTATATGGGAACTTGAGGTTATGATGAGGAAGAACTATCCTTAGTTGTTTGTACTATAGTAATAAAATTTAAATGGGTAATTTTATTTTAGGGAGACATAATGTAACACATTGAGAATATTTTGAACTCATTTTTTCAAATAAATTAAATTTTTTTATTGCTTGTGTAACATGCAACAATGAGTTCAAACAAACCACATTAAAATATTAATAAAATTATTTAAATATGGCCATTATTAACTAGATGTTAAACATAGAGGTATAAATTAAAATAAACAATTGTTTAAAATGATTTATAGAAGATATAGATAAAGACAAATATATTTATAAATAAGATGCTAACATTTAGTAATGTCAACATATTATTTGAAAATACATTTTTCTAAAGAAAATAATTTTTTTTGTGAAAAAGTAATAAAAATATTATTTTTTAAAAAATATTTGAAAATATTAATTTAATTTTTGAAATCACGAAGAAATGATAATATTATATTGAATATTTTATAATTCCTTGAAAATATTTTTTCCAAGGAATAGTATGAAAATAATATTTTTAATTGAAAACTACATTCTATTTTAAAGAATTTACAAAGTTACATCTTATTTAAAAGTTTTATAATCAAAAAAATAGTTCATTTATATCATGATTAATAAAATATCCTTCATTTCAATCCATTTCATATGGAAATTGGATTTGAAATCATTTTTTACAGACGAAAAATTTTATATTAAAATACCTCTTTATCATCAAGTCTTCATTTTACATTTTAAATTAAAATATGACACTTTTGTGAATTGAATTTTGAAAATTGTATTAAATATTTGGAATCAGAATAATTAACCTTGTATAATATTTTAAACATGTTAATTATTCCAAATTAAGAGTAAAAACAATAAAAATTAATTATCATGGCAACAGTTACAACTAGTATATCAGGGGGATAACTAAAAATATAAGTGTAAAAATGACCGAAAAACATGTCTAATTCCTATTTTATGGAAATATTTGGACCATAAATAACATAAATAACTAAAATGAAACATTTTTTAATCCTTTATAATTTTGTAAAATATGGTAACACCTTTTCATTTTTAAACATTCCAAGTGTGTCATCTACCCCACATACACAAGCGCATCCCCTCTCCAATCGTCTTCATTGTTCCAAATCATTTTGGTTCGTCCAAGAAATACCACAATATATTACATAATTCTTTAAAAATGTAATTTAGGCCTTAATTTATATATAAAACCCTCCTATTATTTAATTTTGTGCAAACATGAGGAGGTATTCTAAAATAGATGAAGACATTCGAACATGTATGAAAAATTGCACATATATTGTAAGGGATTTTTGTCTCCAATTTTCTTATTTGAATCACATGTTATGTTGATAACCTATTATATTTTATGAGGTTTATATTCATCACCTTTTACATGTTATATCACTAATTTATTTATTCTCATGATATTTAAATATTCAGTTGATGTTATTCATTCACGGGGCTTATGATTCACAAGTTACAAAAACAAGTAAGATATTTTTTGTCAATTTTTTTTATTTGGTACATATATACTGATTTTAACTTATCAATTTTAATGTGGTGTTTATATAGGAAATTTTAATTTTTATATTAGGAATTAATTTAATCTCATGATATTAAATGTTTCATTTATCAATATTTTTTCATGGGTATTATGACTCTAAAGTTATCAATGTATGTAAAATATTTTTAAATATATTTTATTTTTTTGGAAACATATTTTATACCCCACATTTTACTTTTTTTGGGAGAATAAACTATGCATGAATATATTTTATTATTAATTTTTTGAGAAATTTTATGATTGGTTTATCCTTCTAAGGTTCCTTTTTGTAGTGATTTTGATATAAACTGTTACCAAACTAGAAAAAGTAATATGTTACAATCTCATTGATTGTTGGGATTTTTTATGATATTATTTTTAGTGATGAAATATTATGATATAAATCTAAATCAACTCATTTTTTTCTTCTCCACTAGTTATTTATGAATAATACATATTTTTCTTTAATTTTCCTCTCTTTAAGAACTAAAGAGACCAAACGAAAGTTTTTTTAAAAAAATTTCTCTCCTTGGACAAAATTTATTTTTTATTCCATTTTATGATTTCTAAAATTTATTTAAATTATTTTTTTAATATTATACAAATAATTTTTAAATAAATTTTTACCCATGCTTTATATTTTGCAAAATGTTTTAAAATGAATCATCATATCATTTGATGAATAAGGTACTTTTGAGTTTGTTTATAAAAATATGAAATGAATATTTGTGTTTATGTACATGAAATTAATAGTATTGTATATCTGGATGAACTCTAAATGATTTAATGGTTGCTTGAAATTTTAACAGGGTTATTTTAAAAGATATTTTTTATTCATATTGGGGATATTTTTGGATTTTAATGATGATATTTATATATGTAAATTATATTTACAAAAGAATTTATTAATTATATTTTTTGGAATTTCTATTAAAAAATTTAAACCACCTTTAATGTTTATTATATTTTTCTAGGAATATGATCCAATGGTACCATTATTAATATTTATGTATTTCTTTTATGATAATAATGACTATATATTTCTGAAGCCCATTTATTTTACATGGTTTATGTAAATTAAAATTGGTGAAATGATTATAAAACAAAATTTATTTTCTATTTTTTATAATATGATGATATAATTAATGGTTAATTATATTATGGAAAACATATGTATGGTTTTCATTATGTGATGGCTGGGACCAGAATATAAAACCCTCCAACACTTTGCTCAATGATTAATGTTCTAAATGCACAAAGGATACAAGGAATGTTATCTGAAGCCTAAAAAATGGGTACCAAATCCATTATCACAAGACCAAAATAAAAGGGTACACATGAGGTAATACCACACATGAAAAAATAATGTACATGGGAGGTTATAATAGGAGTAAAACAAAATGGTAAATGGGTGTCCACTCAATCTCAAAACAAGTGTATACATATGAGGTTATTCCAAATCCAAAAAGTGTACATAGGAGGTTATCCCAATAATGAAGTAAGTATACATGTGGTCATCTAAATCGTAGCATGTTATGAATTTATTAATGGGTGTCTTTGACATGGTATTTCTTATTCTAAAGGCGTATCAAAAAAATATTTGTCTTATTCCAATGTTATTCTCTCATAAATTATGTTCTATGGTTACCTAATGATTCATTTCACATGAACATTCATGAGTCACGATAAAAATCTTGTTTATAATCAATGATATGATGGGTATGGTATTCAAATGGTATTATCACATTCTCAGATATTTATTCTCATGTTATCTTGATATCTCAATTTTTTATCCCTATCAAGCATACAAGCTCACCTCTTTTTTTCATATCCCTATGTTATGATGACGGTATTATGTATAACATGTCCTAGAAGGGTGATATTTATGAGGAAAAGTGTGAGGGATTATGTATTTCCATTATTCACAAGTTTTTATGTATCTTAGTTTCCAAAGACACTAAACCTTTATAGTCAATAGGCATGTATTCAATAATGAAATGATTATTCATATTTTAGGATTTAATATATATGTATGTGGATCCTTTGTATCTATACACATATAATTACATATATATGTATATATATTTTAAACATATTTGAATATTTTAAAATATATAATATGAATAAATATTTATATAAATAAATATAGAAATATGAATATAAATATAAATATATATAAATATTGTAAATTACATAATTTTACATCAAATATAATATAATAAAAATTATAATTGATTACAAATATATATAAATTCTATTTATATAAAAATATTTTTATAATTATATAAATAATAATTTAAAATATATAAATATTTATATTTATATATAATATGTTATTTATATTACCCTTTATTAGTGTTAAAAAAAGTCCAGATATAATAACCTTTATCAACGATAAATAATGGTCTCATAATGGGTATCGCTGAATATATTGAATTTTTTTGTAGTGAAACAATGGCATAAAAACTATAAAAAATAACTAAAATTTAAATATTAAATATAATAATGGAATAATATATTTAATAAATAATGATTGTTGTTATAAAATTAATAAAATACTCAAAATAATATAACATATCAAATGAATTTTTTTTAAATTTATCATTAATATATTCTTGAAGATACTTTATTCATTTTATTTCTTTATATATTCAACTATAATAAAATCCAGAATAATAAAGCTTCCTTAATCATAGTAACATATCTAAACTAATTTTAAAAAGTCTTGTATCATTGAAGTAAAATACCATTACATATTTATTTTAATAATATATAATCACCCTAAGAAATTAATAATATGTAAAACATAAATTAAAATTCATCCAAGGAAGAGTAGGAATAACATAAATTTCTATTCCAAAATATGAAGTGAAATTAGAGTTGTATTTATTTACATATATGTGTGTTTATTTGGGATAATTTACCATTATTAAAATAGAAATAATTAATTAATTAAATAAATAATTATTAAAATGATACAGAACCCATTGTTCATCAAAAACTGGTGGAATGTAGGGACAATAATAAAGAGGATGATGTGGTGGGGTGTATGGATCAATGAAAATGGAATCACTGATGGAGGGAACAAAAATAGTGGGATATAGTGTTAAAAAGATGGTTTAGGAAGATAATGGTATGGTGACGGTGGTGTTTGATGTTTCAGAGAGGGTTGTTACAAAAAACATATTTTTAGTTAGGAGATAGTGTTTGTGGAGAAATTATGTCAAGCAATGGTTTGGAGGGAGAGGGGATGTCGGGTATTAGTGTCTCCCATATACGGAAGGGGGAGGCCAAAATCAGAATTTGGGGAGAGGGGATTTTGGATGTGTAATTTAGTATAACTATAATTAAATTCCCTCATATCCCTATAAATAATCACTAATCATAAGACATATCCCATGTTTAAGTTCCCATATATTAACTAAAAACTAGTATATCCATGATACATTTATACATTATAACCTTAATACTCCACAACCCACATATACATATATTTCATATCTATGAAATGGTACATCCCATTTTAGAACATATACTACAACTACATTCCATCGTACTGGGGATATTCCTAAAAACACACTGAATTTAGAAGAGGGTCTAGGGATAGTGGATTAGTCAGCCATATATATCATTGAAATCCAAAATATTGGGAAACACATGGAACCAATGGTTAATTAAGAGAATTGGCTTCCCCATCCGACTGGGGTGGTGGAATATAAAAATGTCATATAATAATGAATATAACACACATTAATTCATGTTATATCTACTCATATTTAGACTCAGACTAACACTTTTCAAAATCACACGAGTATTAAAATTCACACAGTAAATGAGTATTTATGATCAATAAATTTCAATTCATTTATTAATACCCCAAAAAATAATTATGGGTTACTATTATATTAACCTTAAAAGCCAAGGTGCGGTTAAATTCCTTAGTTGAATTTCAAACTCATTCCCATGAATGTAAACCACTATAATCTTTAATCACCTTGAACCATCATATTTAATTAATTCATCATTACTTTCCAATCAATAAATCTTGTTATTCAATGGTTTAATTATTCCTACTCAAAAAAACCATATACTCTAAATGAAATTAGAAAACAATAACAAAAAATGATATAAAAAACATGTAGGATTTATTACAAATACAACAACCTAGTATTCCTCTCAATATGAACCAACCATCTCATAATCATTCCCAAAAACATTCCAATCCATCCATTTTATCCCATCATCTATCGTGTTATGGCATGAGTATATCAATATTGACCTAGGAAATACCACACCATTTTAGTAAACCACACTAGGTTTGTATTTAAAATTATGTATTTTCTATTTGTTTTAACATCAATAAATTGAATAAAATCTAATATTACATTGAAAAAATGATTAGTATTAATGAAATATTGCTTCAGTCAATCTATGTTATCATATATAAATCAAGATCCCAACAGATTCAGTCAATAATTTTATTTCCTGAAAGATTATTTTTTTCACCATATTTATAAATAAATCTATTATTTTAATGTTTCTGAAAACTTTGAGCCCTAATAAATAGATACCAATAGTAATTTCCCAATCAGTCGGATCAAAACCACATTTTATCATGTAAATAAATTATAAAGTAGAATGATACATTATATAAATGAATAATTTATTTTCATCCATATATAACAATCCTTATGTTATTATCATATATTTTTAATAGATATAAATATCCTAAATATTGCTGTTAATCATAGAAGTACATTCTCACAATATGTATAAATTAATACGAGGTAACCATACAGAATAAAACCCCAAAAACACGATAATCGCACCACCTTTTTAGTGGCTCCCAATTCATTAATTTTGTATTTTTATCTTGTTTTGGAAAATAATATCCATTTATCCTTTATAAAAGTAATAATGATAATCTCACATTATTATAGAAAATAATATTGAATATTTGAATATCGTACCTCTATATGATGCTTCAATGTTCTCTAAACAAAAATGAGATGAGGACCAATGAAAAAAAAAAGCACGTTACCTCCTCTAAAATCCACAAACCCTAAATACATCCTATTTACATCATTTAAATTCGGAAATTTATATTTCCTTTACTTGTAAAAATTAATAGAAGTGAATGAATAAGAAAAAAAACTAGAAAAAATATAATAATATACCTATTACCAGTAATAATCATCTTCCTGTAAAAGGACAATTATTCAATCAAGGAGGCATAGAATTTTCCAAAATGATCCCCTAACCACCTAGGGTTTTAGATAAGGATGAAATTTATATAATATTACTCAGACCTCAAACTTATAGAAAACCTAATAATAATAGTTTCAGCACAAGAATGTTTTTTGTTCTGCTACGATTGTTAGGATTTTATAATCACAAATAGATTCCCCTATGTGGATCCCACATTCCCATGTTATAAATTAACATCAAATTTATGAATATAAATGGGATAATATTGTGCCTAAGGAGTTTATGATAGGAAATCAAATCACCAATGAATCATGACATGTTTCCCCCATTCTACTTTCTAATTCCAATTGACCATATAAAAACACTAATATGTGGACTATGAACCATGTAATTATGATTTATAATATAATAGAAAAAATAAACTAAACATTTGAACCATAATTACCTGATTTTAATTATTCTCAAAATTAATATAAAACTAAGAAAGTAAATTTTTAAGGTTATAAATTTATATATTAGGATTTCTTATGATACAAGTTTTTTATCTTATTTTAAATTCTCTATAAATAGAAAATGATTTGACCAATGGTTTTTTTGCAATAAATTTTTTTAACTTCTAATATTGTGGTGGCTAACAAATAGGACCTCTTTTTATAGACCATAAAACAACTCCCCAAAAACAACTAATTGTGTGATATAACTCATCATTCTATAACATAACACCTCCAATATAAATTTCTATTCTATAACCTCTTTGAATCCCTCAACATCCATAATACCACCAATAAGAACCTAGAAACCACCGATTCTGATGAAATTATAAAATAATCATTTATGAAATATATAATCCCTTAAATCATAAACTATTAAATCAGATCTTTCTCTAATGAATCCAAAAAAATACTTAGATAGAAATAAATAAATAGGGAACATTATAATGCAATCATACCTCAAGAAAGCTATCAATCAAGGATCATTACATAACAATATAACCACAAAATCAACAAACTGAGATGTTGTTTAATTGAAAAAAAATTATTCATCGCATCAATCATGTGATGTTCCTAAAACTCAAATCAAATAAAATAAAAATTTAAAAAAATATCTGCATACTAAACATATATCTACAACTCATATTCCCATGTACATAGTTCCAATAAAATATATCATAACCATTAAAATAGTCTAGCACGCTCTTCTGGACTCCGTTATTAAAAATTTTGTCTAATTGTTTTTATTTATAAAAGTTACAGAACAATTACACAACACTTTAAACCATGAGGACCTTTAATAGAACTAGTTTATAGAGAATTAGACGAAGGCATACATTTATGAGAGTTGACCAAAAATTAAAACAAACACCTACAATGCATCCATTGGGCTAACTCCAAATGTGATTACATATGATTTGAACTCCTATGATACCTGTGAAAAATCATTTCAAAACGAAAGGTGAGCATTAAAATTGAAAATAAGGAGTTTTAAAAACATTTGATAAATCGAATTAAAAGTATTACCTTGATTATACATTCTAAAAATTCAATTATAAATACATTTTAAAACAACCTTTACAAAATACTATATGACATTGAAAAAATAATTATACTTCAAAAATGATTTTAAACTAATCTAGTGATTCAGTTAAAAATATTAAGCAGGCCCTTAGAAAATAGAATTGTTGAGGCCACTCAAAATAATTGAAGGCTATATTAGGCATAACCACTTGAGGGATAATTTCACTATCCAATTCCCCTTTGTATTAACAAAGTTCGAGTACAGGTTTTTATAAAAAAAATTTGTCATAGCTTTCCTTATATACATATAATGTTCACCGGTGTTTTAGCTTCAAAAATATATTTATAATTATTCTTAGAATAGACAAGTTCAATTTTATTTATAAATATATATTTACTAAACATTAATGAAAATTACATATTTGATTTCGTACAATCAAACCTCATGATACATGACGTTGCGTAATCACATGAATATTTAATCAACATCCACGTACTTCAAATTCCATCCTTATTTCTATAAAAACCAATTTTCGTAATGTTTATTTAATGGATCATGCATATATTTGTATCTATATATATATGTATGTATGTAGGCCTAAAATATCATTTACGTGTCAGGAAAACAAAATCGTTGATTTATGGCCATAATCATTATTTGAATATGACACATATATATGGTAAAATTATGATATTATTAGATTTATAAATTCATAATTAATAAAATATTTGGTAGAATATAAATTTTATTTAATATAGTTATATAATTTAATATTACACAAGTACATATATATATAAATATATCACATAATAACAAAACTAATCCATGTTGAAATGAGAGGTCAATAAATACAAATATACTTGGTATAATTAACATGAAACCAAATTAAAACATAAACATTGATATATATATATATATATATATTAATCACATGAAATAATATGATCCGTAAAAAATATGTTTGAATTATAAAAATAATTAAACAAACTGTCTAAAAGATTCCAAATAACAGCTTACTAAAAATTTATCAAAATTTTTAGAGCTTCAAACATGTTTGATTTGGATTTCAAGAAAAAAAATAAAATGCTTACAAAATAAACTTCCCTTACACAAAATCAAAAAATATAAATAAATAAAAACATCCATTACAGTAAACCAGAATTAAACATCATTTTAGTAAATATAAACTTTATAGATTTAATTGGATAAATTCATTATGCATAACCATGAAATAAAAATTAATAAATTATCTATCTATTTCTAAATTTTTTGAAATAGATAAGTTTTAAAATAAAATAAAACATTCCCTTACAAGATAATCCCAGACCAAATCCTCCAACTTTTCTGCTTCTTGTCATTTCCTCTATTACACATATACACAAAGAATTGGAATATATACTAACAGTGAAGGAAGGCAGAGGCTTCTTCTTACCTCACAAGCCCCACTCACATCGCACTCATAGTATCCCCTATTGTGGATGCAGAACTGGTTAATATATATTAGTTCTCATACATCAAATTAAATTCTAATTTATTATAATTTAAATGAAATTTGAATACAAACTAATCTAACATCAAATGGATGAATATAACTACGAATAAAGAAATAAATGGTTGATGAAGCTTCATCACAAAACTTTAATAAAGGAAACAAAATCAGACAAAAATGATGAAAAGTCAATAACCAACATCAAACTATTATACATCAATGGTTGAGAAAAAGTTCAAAAATAAAATGATGATATACATTACAAACAGAAGAAAACGATTCATAACCATAGACTAAGAATTTCAAAATAGGTATGCATGACAATGAAATAGGATTTAAATCATCATTGGATTGAGATAGACTGAAGAAAAGACTTAAATCAATTAAAAACTACACTACTGCAAATCCCAAAAATCTGAGATAAGAGGACATCTATATGAGAGAAGAAAAAAATGAATGAAAACTACAATTTTGTATTTAATACACCGAAAACTAAATCGACAAATGAGATACAGATATACATAAACAAAACCTACTTGAAATAAGTAGATATCTTCAAACCAATGGTCATTTCCCATAGATCCTCTTCAGAAACTTCAATGTGACTCAACCTACTCGAAATGGACTTTGGAATCCAATCTAGATCCGGACACTTCGCGTCACGTCGACCTCGCATCCAAAGATGAACCATTGACCTACATTGTCCTCGACTACTGATCATGATCAACCTATCGAATCGCAAAGACAAACCCTCTCGGCTCAACAGGAGTCCCTCGACACCTCTCTTCTGCAAAGATGACTCATCAAATCCATAATACTTGAAAATGCGATTCACCATTTTATTAATATTTCATTACACTTTTTTAATTCTTTTCATTGAAAATTGATTATTTTTTTACATTTAATTGTTGATATAAAACAACTATATTAATATATATATATATATCATATCATTATATATATATGAATGACTATATTAATTTTTTTAATTATCATAATTTCAAAACATAAATTTTATTTTTTTATATTTAAAACTTATATGTGATTTTATATGTTAACATAACATTATTAATTATTTTAAATTTAAAAATTATATATTATTTCTATTTTATTAATGTTATATGAGTATTTATATAAATTTGGAAATTATGAATCCTAAATTGTAATATATATGTACAAATAATAACATCCAAATAAAATGGTCTTAAAAAAGTTCATGTGATTTTTTAAAACAATATATTTACATACGAATTTAAAAACAATGATTTCTCAAATACCACATTCTAATTTAATTTCTTTTATTGAATTTTATTTATATAAAATTCTGAAAAATGGATTTATAATTATAAAAATATCTCATCAATATATATTATAATGAAAATAATATTATGTTTCTGTTAAACATAATATGTTACGTTTAATATTTAATTTGATTATCTTTATTTATAAAATAATATATTATAAAATATCTTTCCAAGATACTAAATTTCATAAATGTATAATTAATTTATATAATTTCAATATGTATTTAAAATGAGACATTATAAAAACAAATATAAATTAATGTAAAAAATTAAACGAAATATGATAGATTTATAAAATTATTTATTTAAAATTATAATTAATTAATATCTCAGTTGTTACTTTCTCACACCCCCCCCCCAAATTAATTGGGCCCTTGAAATTCTTTCATCAGACTTATGAAAATTCTAAATTTGCATATTTAGATTAAAGAAACACTAAGGTGACATAACTTACAATTGAAAATTCTAAATCATAAATTTTTGTTCCTCAAGACACAATTTCTTATCTCCAAAGTTGTCTAGACCATTCCTCTGATACCGATTATAACATCCCAAGACCGCTCTTCCAGACTCAGTTCTTAAAAATGATGTGTAATTGTTTTTGTTTATAATAGTAAGGGAAAAATTAAAAAACACTATAAACAAAGAGGACCTTTTATCAGTCTAGGATCTGGAGAATTAGAAAAAACCTTACATTTATCATTGTTGAACAAAATGGTAGGGAAACACCTACTACTCTTCCACTACACTAACTCCAAAAACGATGATATATGTATTTGAGCTTCTATACTATTTGTAAAAAATCATTTTAAAACCAAATGTGAGCATTCAAAATCCATATGAAGAGTTTTTAAAGCCTTTTATAAATACCATTATGAATATACACTCGATCATACATTCAAAAGATTCAATTAGAAATAAATTTTAAAACAACCTTTACAAAATACTATAATACTTTGAAAAAATAAGTATACTTAGAAAATGATTTTAAACTAATTAAGAGATTCAGTTGAAAATATTAAGTAAACCCTTAAAAAACCCAACAACTAAGGCAACTCAAAATATTTGAATGATAACTTGGGCCTACCCACTTGAGGGATGAATTCACTATCCATTTCATTTTTTTAAATACAAAGTTCAAGTACCAATTTTTATAAAATATTTTTGTCTTAGCTTGCATTATATACATATAATTTTCACTGGTGTTTTAGCATTGAAAATATATTTATAATAATTCTAGTAAAAAGCATGTCAAATTTTATTTATAAATATACATTTAATAATCATTACTAAAAATTACATATTTGACTTGGTATGATCATATCTCATGATACATAATGTTGTATAAACACATGAAAGATTAACCAATATCCACACGCATAAAATTTTATCGTTATTGCCATAAAAATCCATTTTTGTATATTTTATTTAATTTAACATTTATATGTTTTTATAAATACATAAATACATATATATATACACGTATACATAAAATAATATTTATGTGTCATTAAAACAAAATTGTTGATTTATGGCCATAATCATAATTTGTATATGACACATATCTATGATAAAATTATGATATTCATATGTTTATACTTTCATAATTTAAAAAATATTCGATTAAATAAAAATTTTATATAATTTAGTTATATACTTGAAGATTATACAAGTACATGTATAAATTTATATTTATATATCACATAATAACAGAATAAATCCATGTTGAAATGAAACGTCAATAAATATAAATATCCATGGCAGAATTTACACGAAACCAAATTAGAACATAATAATTGATATTTATTGTAATATCCCTGACCTCTCAGTCCATTACATTGTGGAAATGTAGTGTTAATGGTTTTCCGGGAGGTCAAGGAGACTTATCCCCAACGCTTTTCCAAATCTTCCTTTTCGATGAACCGTTTCAATGGTAGACAGTCCTGAACCGTAATGCCACATTACTTCTTCAGGTACTTTTTATGTTTCTAACTACCCTTTTTTTAGAGTAGTGACTTGGGGGTTCGGTTGGGTGAAATTTTAAGTATAACTAATGAGAAATAGCTTTTGAATGGGAGATGCACGGTTTGTCTAAACCGTGCGGCCGAACTGTGCATAGTTGATCTTGGAGGTCGTAGCTCCCGCACGAGAGGCGCATAGTTTTTCTAACCATGCGGCATAACTGTACGAGAGGGTTGGACAAGGCAGTAGCTAACTCATCGTTAGCGTACGGTTTGTTAAACCGTGTGAACTAACCATGCGACACCTTAATCTGGATCCTAATATTGTGGATCTTGACCGTTTTGCCTCTAGCTTGCATGTTTAGCTCCTAAGCGGCCGGGATTACCCTCCCTTGAAGGTAGTAGAACCTCTCCCAAGAATTTTGGAGGAGATCTGAAGGCATCTCTTGGCTAATCGAAGCCATATCCTCGTGGTATGTGATCGTTATTGTTTGGTTTTATACATCCACTTGGATCTACTTCTCCTCTCCTCTCAGTTTCTTAGATCTACGCCCGTTATGGGTAGATCTAAGTGTGTGGATTCCAAATATGATGAGATTTGGTCTTTTTGTGTTAGTAGAAGATATCTAACGAGGATTCAAGGAGAATCAACCCATCTTTCTTGTGTTTTCTTCATTTGTTGGTGTTTTCGTCAAAACTTGTTCCGGAAGGGATTTTACCTTAGTGGCTCTCTTTTTTAGTGAATCATGCGGGGTGGGTATCCTCTTGTTTTCATGTGATACAGTTGAAATAGTAAATAAAGATAATAACTGGTAAAGGAACGAGTTTGGGGAAATTTCGTTGATATTATTGTTTTATTTCCATCAATGCTTATCCATTGATTATGTTTTCAATTGAATAGGCTTATGCCTACTGAAAATCACGGTCGTTGGGGGCCTTTTCATGCACAATTAAATGTTGCCCTGTTTTTATGGATTGTTTTGTGGATGTATTTTCATAGAATGTGGGAATTGGTTAATTATTTAAAGTTGGATGATTAAATGAATACTTGGAACCCTTGTATGATCACCTCGATTAAACTAATTGAAAGAATAAATTTTTGTGGGTGCTAGTTGGGGATTAATTATGTGAAGGGATGTTTTGTGGGTTGTTGTGGAATAGGTGAGAAGTGGGGTTGTGGTTGGATTGGTTGTGAGTTGGCATGTATGATATGGTTATGATGGGCATCAGAGCTGTAGTAAAATGTATCAAAGGTATGATGATGTGGTATGAGTATTGTTTCCGATGTGTTTGTGGTTATGGTGGTTAGAAGTAGGGCTGTAGGGATGGGTTGTGCATATGAATAAAAGTGTAAGAGTTAACTAATGAATTGTGGGGCATGGTAGTTGATTAAATATGGAAAATCAATGGAATTTATTGGCTGATAAATGAAAATGGTATTGTGTTGCTTGTGTTTTCCCTAACCTTATTTGTGGTTGGCAGGGATATGTTTTACGAATTATTGATCTGGTTTGGTTGTTGTTAGTTGCTCGGTAGTTAAGGAAATGATAAACTAAAACTGTTGAAACATGAAAGGATTAATGGGGTTTGGGGTTGTTTATTGAGTTTATACTTTCAAGGTAGCTGTGTCGAGGCATGTTCTTAGATCATTTGTGTATAAGCCTTAGGATGGGCTGAGTGGTTGATATAATTATATAAATATTTACATTTTAGGTTTCTTTACGCACCCCACCCATGTTGATCATTACATGCCGAACACCCATGGGACGGGGGTGAGATTCTCAAACATCTTGAAGATGGCTGGTTACTGTTCTTCCCTGTGCTCCCACTTCCAAGTTCTACAACCCATGATCCTTCAGGTAGGTTACAACAGATGATTCCCAAGAGTCTTCAGGTTGATGATGTGATATGTTCCCAGGTGTCTTCAGGATGAGATGTGGTTATGGTCGATGATTGAGTGTCGGCGAGATACTATGAGCATGGCTGATGATAGAGTGGAGATGGGATACTATGAGCATGGTCGACCATTGAGTGCCGACAGGATACTAAGAGCTTCGTATGGACAGGTTGTGTCACTACCTGAAGAAGAGGGGGAATCATCAGAGCGTTAGGCATGAGGGCTTGAGTAGTATTCAGTGGGAAGGTGGTTCAGGGTACCCATACTTTGATAATATTACTATACTACTCTACTGACTTGCGATATTTGGTGTGCGTGGCTTGTATGGTTGGGTCGATAGATTTCTTTCTAGGCTTCGGTTCCTTCTGTTTTCTCACGGGGAATTAGGATTTCTCCCCACTTATTCACGAAAGATTTAGGTTTTCCTACGGAGTATACTTGTATGCTCACCATACATTTACTTTTAGGTTTTCAAGAGGACTTCAGGGACCGTGCAAGACCTTGCTAGTTGGGCGTTGGAGTTTTCCTGGTTGCGGTTTTTGCTTTATTTTTTTTGGTATCATACATTGGAGATTTTCTAGTACTTGTACTATTGTTTCAGTATTATATAAAACATTCATATGGGTTTGGTTTTGGGTTTATTTTCAATTAATAATTCCTTTTTCTTTTGGAATTTAACTCATCCTATTTCCAGATCATAAATAATAAAATGGGTAATGCCTCCCATATTTGTGAAAAATCATACCCTTGGTGCTAGTCGCCACTCGAGGGCCTACCGGAGGTGGGACTCTGGGGTCATTATCTCCCTTTCACCATTTCCAGCTCAAGAGGGGAATCTTCGGTGGGAGGGGGTTGTGACAGAATGGTATCAGAGTCTGATGGTTGAGATATAGTATGGAGTGTAGAGTTAGGTACAGTGAGAATTTTATGGGATGGTAGGGAAACAATGTTCGCTGATATTGGTGTGTAACATAGGAAAGGGAAGACCGGCTAGGACACAAGGTTTTAGGGCCCCCTGTGATCCGATGCAAGGACTCTGAGCTTAACAAATTACCATATAAGATTACATTGATTACAGGTTAGAGACCATAGGATTAGTACATGCATTATCAAGAGTTGTTTTTTACTTGATTTTGGTGTTCTGGGAAATAAATCGAAATAAATTTATAAAATGAAACCTTTAGAAAATTTCCTTGCTACTTGGGATAAGGCGTTCTTTGTTTACCGTACAGCTATGGAACCTGGATGTCATTCTCGGGTGACTCGGGTAGTCGAGGCCCATCAAATTCAGGCAGTCGATCAGCTGAGGATTGACCGAGAGGAGGAAGATGACTTGTGGAAGTGCACGTTTCGTGCTTTCCAGTGAAATATCTTGAAGAAGTATGAAGGCAGCACTTCAAATACGGAATCATAGAGTTGGTTGGAGGAACTCAAGATTACCTTTGGGGTGATCAGGGCTCCATCAGAGTACTGGGTTCCTCTAGTAGTAATCCAGCTGTGATGAGTGGCGCGTCAGTGGTGGATGCATTACCTTGGGGAGGGGAAGGAGACATTAGTTCTAATGGCCATCTTTGAGAAGGAGTTCCATGAGGAATTTCTTTCCTCGATGAGGAAGGTTGAGAAGAGGCAGCAGTTTTTGTATCTCTAACAAGGAAGCATGTTAGTGTGGGAACTAGGGTTCATGCTCAAGGATCTCCTCTGTTTTCCCCAAATCTCTTTTTGAATGAGGATTCCCAAGCCATGCGTTTAGAATAGGCACTTCACCCCTCTATTCAGTGCGTGGTGACCCCTTTCACCTTACAAAAGTACCTGGAATTACATAAGAAGGAGGAGATAATTGATAGGATTCACTCTCAAGTAGGTCCATAATGAGAGAGGAGTCACCCAAGTTTTTCCAAGAAGGTGGCGGTCAGCAGTAGATCCCCAGCAACAAGACCTTCCATGTTTCGACCATAAGGGAGTAGACTTCCGTAGGTCCCATACTAATCTCATGTTTCCTTCCCGTTTTCTGTGGGCCAGGGACCGAGGTGCTCTGCATGTGGGAATCATGGGAATCATGGTAGATATTTCCCTTTTCAGACTTAGTATAGAGGGACTGGCCAGGTTCAGCCCCAGCCCCAGTAGTAGTTCCCTGCCTAACCCTTCCAACAGCAACAGACTCCAGCCCCTCTAAGGGGAGCTGGATCAGGTGGTGTCCAACCATAGGGAGTTCCTCAAGGACCCCAACGAAGAAATAGTTGAGGAGGTGGAAATCAACAGAGAGGAAGAGGAGTGGGACTCGGGCAGTTTACACAATAGAAGTGGAAACCTTGGAAAGGCCAGACATCGAGAGATATGTTTTTAGTTTTACTTAAATGCTCTCATTTATGTTATGTTTAAATTTAGTAGCATCACACTCCTTTTTTGAAACTCATTCTCACCCATGCTTTTTAACTGGACCTTTATTTTCATGAATCTACAATGATAAGATGTTTCCCTCTTTCCTTTAAATGTGTGTGAAGAGTCTGATCATGTGGGGAGAGGAGGACCTGATCCCTAATCAAGACACATTAATGTGGATGCGATTAAACCCATTCGGGCGAGTCAGTGCCACCCAAAGCGGATAGTATCTTGACATGGTAGAATTAATTCCCCAATCCATGTGTTGGGGCATCGTGTTTCTTGTTTTTTTCGGTGCTGAGGGCAGAGTGTGTATGAGAAATCCAAAATTATTAGGGTGGGAGGACCAAATCCCTAATCGATATGCATTAATGTGGATGCGATTAAACTCATTCAGGAGAGTCAGTGCCAGCTAAAGAGGATAATATCTCAACATGTGGGAAGGAACTCTCTGACTCATATTATTAGGATAGTGGTTGGATTCCTGTTATGACGAGAGCCCTGACAGGTATATTGCTGGGTGGTTGTTCGGACCATTCCACTTTTTATCGATTGGTTTTAATTCTTGAGGATGAGAATTTTTTCACAGGTATATAATGTAATGTCTCTGACCTCTCTGGTCCATTACTTTGTGTAAATGTAGTGTTAAAGGTGTTCCAGGAGGTCAAGGTGACTTATCCCTAACGGTTAGCCAAATATTCCTTTTCAACGCACTGTTTAAGAAGTGTACAGTCATGAACTGTAACGCCACGTTACGTCTTTAGGTACTTTTGGTGTTTCTAACTGCCCTTGTTTTAGAGTAGTTACTTGGGGGTGCAGTTGGGTGAACTTTTACGGATAACTAAAGAAAGTATCTTTTGCACGGGAGGAACACAATTTTTCTAAACTGTGCATCCAAACCATTCATAGTTGGTCATGGAGGAAGTAGCTCCCACATGGGAGATGCACAGTCTGTCTAACCGTGCGGCCTAAATATGCGATACGGGTGGAAAAGGTAGTAGCTAACGCACGGTTAGGGCACAGTTTGTTAAACCATGTGAACTAACTATGAGGCCACTTAATATAGATCCTTAAATTGTGGATCTTGACCTTTTTTCCACTAGCTTTCTTGTTTAAGATCCTAAGTGGCCATATCTCGGGATTAGCCTACCTTGAAGGTAGGAGAACCTCTCCCAAGAATTTTGGAGGTGATATGAAGGCTTCTCTTAGAGAATCAAAGCCAGATCCTCGAGGTATGTGATCGTTCTTGTTTGGTTTCATAGATCCACTTGGATCTACTTCACCTCTACTCTCGGTTTCTTAGATCTAAACCCGTGATGGGTAGATCTAAGTGTGTGGATGCCAAATATGATGAGATTTGTTCATGGTTGTGTTAGGAGAATAGATCTGAGGAGGATTCTTGGAGAATTAACCCATCTTTCTTGTGTGTTCTTCGTTTGTTGGTTTTTTCATCAAAACCTATTCAGGTATGGATTTTACGTTCGTCTCTCTCTTTTTTTGTGCATCCTGCGGGGTGGGTATTCTCTTATATTCATGAGATACGATCGAAATAGTAAATAAAGATAAATACTATTTAAGAAATGGGTTTGGGGAAATTTTTTTGATATTGTTGTTTTATTTACATCAATGCTTATCCTTTGATTATGTTGTGACTTGAATAGGCTTACGCCTACTAAAAATCAAGGTTCTTGGGGTCCTTTCCTTGCACAATTAAATGTTGCCTTGTTTTTCTGGATTGTTTTGTGGATGGAATTTCATTGAATGAGGAAATTGGTTAATCATGTATAGTTGGATGATTAAATGAATACGTGGAACCCTTGTATGATCTCCCCGGTTAAACTAAATGAAAGAATTAATTTTTGTGGGTGCTGTTTGGGGTTTAATTATGTGAAGGGGTGTTTCATGGGTTGTTGTGGAATGGGTGATGAGTGAGGCTGTGGTTTTCTTGGTTGTGGGTTGGCATGTATGATATGGTTGTGATGGGAAGTAGATCTGTGGTAGAATGTATTAAAGGTATGATGATGTAGTACATGTATTGTTTCTGATGTGATTGTGGTTATGGTGGTTGGTAGTAGGGCTGCAGAGATCAGTTGTGCATATGAATTAAATCGGAAGATTTAAATAATGAATATAGGGGCATGGTAGTTGATTAAATACAAAAATCAATGGAATTGATTGGATGATAAAAGAAAATGGTATTGTGTGGATTGTGTTTTTCCTAACATCATTTTTGGTTGGCAGGGATAAGTTTTATGAATGATTGATCTGGTTTGGTTGTTGTTAGTTGCTCGGTAGTTAAGGAACTAATAAACTAAAACCGTTGAAACATGAAAAGAATGATGGGGTTTGGGGTTGTTTATTGTATGCATAAATTCGAGGTAGAAGTGATGAGGCATGTGCTCAGATCTTTTGTGTATAAGCCTTAGGATGGACTGAGTGGTTAATATAATTATATAAATCTGTACGTTTTATGTTTCTTTAATGAACCCTGCCCATGTTGAGAACTACATGACGAACACCCGTGGGATGGGGGGTGAGATTCTCAAACATGTAAAAGATGGCTAGTTACTATTTTCCATGTGCTCCCTCTTCCAGGTTCTATAGCCCATGATCCATCGGGCAGGTTATGACAGATGTTCCCAAGAGTCTTCGGGATTAGGATGTGATATGTTCCCAGGTGTATTCAAGATGAGATGTGGTTATGGTCGAGGATTGAGTGCCGGAAGGATACTAAGAGCTTCGTATGGCCAGGATGCGACATTAGCTCAAGAATAAGGGGAAGCATCAGAGTGTTAGGTGTGAGGGCTTGAGTAGTATTCAGTGGGAAGGTGGTGGAGGGTACCCATACTTTGATAATATTACTATACTACTCTATTGATTTGTGATATTTGGTAAGTTTGTCTTGTAAGGTTGGGTGGATAGATTCCTTTCTAGGCTTTGGTTCCTTCTATTTTCTCATGGGGCATTAGGATGTCTCCCCACCTATGCATGAGAGCTTTAGGTTTTCCTAATGAGTATACTTGTATGATCACCCTACATTTTCTTTCAGGTTTTAAGGAGGAAATCAGGGACCGTGCATGACCTTACCAGTTGGGCATTGGAGTTTTTATGGTTGCAGTTTTTTTTGGTATCGTACTTTGGAGCTTTTCTTGTACTTTTACTTTTGTTCATTATTGTATAAAACATGCATATGGGTTTGGTTTTGGGTTTATTTTCATTTACATGTTCCTTTTTATTTTGGCATTTGACTCATCCTATTTCCCGATCATAAATATTAAAAACTGTAATGCCTCCCATATTTGTGAAAACTCATACCCTTGGTGCTAGTTGCCACTCCGGAGCCTACTGGAGGTGGGACTCGGGGGTCATTTTCTCCCTTTCACCATTGCCATCTCAGGAGGGGCGTCTTTGGTGGGAGGGGGTCATGACATTTATATATATACCAATCTCATGTAATAATTTGATAACTCAAAAATAAGTTTGAATTATAAAAATAATTAAACAAACTATCTAAAATATTCAATATATAGCTTACTAAAAATTTATCAAAATTTTCATAACTTCAAACATGTTTGATATTGATTTATAGAAACCAATAATCAAAAGATTGAAAAATATTTTTCCCTTACGCCAAATCTGAAAATAGAAATAAATAAAAACATCCATTACACTGAACCATATTTAAATATCCTTTTGATAAATATACACTATACATATTAAATTGAAGAAACTCCATACACATAACCAGGAAATTAATATAAATAAACTATCTACCTATTACTGAAAATTTTGAAATAGATAAGTTTTAAAATCAAATAAAAATATCCATTATATGATATTCACATACCAAATCCTCTAAATTATCTTCTTCCTATTGTTCCCTCTAGAACTCATATACACTTAGAATTGGAATGTATACTAAGGTGTAATGAATGCAGGGGCTACTTCTTACCTCACAAGCCACACTCGCATCGCAGTCATAGTATCCCCAATTGTCGAAGCAAAACTAATTTATATATAACAAATCTCATGCATAAAATTAAATTCTAATTTATTAGAAATTAAATGACATTTGAAAACAAATGAAACTGACATTAAACGAATGACTATGAATTTGATTAAAGAAATAAATGGTTGATTAAGCTTCATCAAAAATCTTAATGAAAGGAAACAAAATCAAACAGAAATGTGGAAAGGTCGATAAGAAATATTAAACTATTAAATAGTTATGGTTGAGAAAATTTTTAAAAATAAAATGATGATATACATTACAAATAGAAGAAAACAATTCACACCCATAAACTAAAACTTTCCAAATAGGAAAGGACAACAATGATATAGGATATAAATCATCATCGGATGGAGAAATATTAAAGAGAACACATAAATAAATAAAAAAGGTACTATTGATGATATGAAAAAATATGAGATAAGAGGAAGTCTCTCTCATCGAAGAAAAAAATGAAAGAAAATAACGATTGTGTACTTAATACACCAAATAAGAAATCCATAAATGATATCTGGATATACATAAAGAAAACCAAGTTGAAAAAATATTGGAGATCTTCAAACCAAAGGTCTTTTTCTATATATCCTGTTAGAAAACTTCTATGTGACTCATCCTACTCAAAACAAACTTCAGAATCTAATCCAGATCTGGACACTTTGCACCCCTTCGGACTCACTTCCAAATATAAACCATTGACCTACATCAACCTCGTCTACTGATTATGATCAACCTCATGGATCACAGAGATGAACCCTTTATGCTCAAGTGGACTCCCTCAGAACCTATCTTCTTCAAAGATGACTCATTAAATCCCTAATAACTAAAAACCTGATTCAACATTTTTTTTAATATTTTATTCATCTTCATTTTTTAAAAAGAAATCATAAAAAATTGGTTATTGTTTTCATTACATTTGATCATATAAAACAATTATATTAATATTTATATATCATATCGTTATATTTGAATATGTGTGTGTAAATGTGTATATTTTTTTTAATTATCCTAATTTGAAAACATAAATTTTATAGTTTTTATATTTATAACATATATATGATTTTATATGTTAACATAACATTATTAGTTATTTTAAATTTCAAAAATTATATATTATTTATATTTTTTTATTAATACGATTATTTATATAAACATTAACATTATGAATCATAAATTGTAATATATATGTATATATAATAACTTCCAAATAAAATGGTCTTAAATAAGTTCATCTCTTTGTTTAAAACATTATATTTACAAACATATTTAAAAACATTAATATCTCAAATACTTTATTATAATTTAATTTCTTTTATAAAAATTCTTTATATAACATTATAAAGAGAAAATATACAATTATAAAACTAATTCATAAATATATATTATAATGAAAATATTATTGCATTTCTTTTAAACAAAATATGTTACATTTAATATTAACTTTGATTATCTTTATTTATTAAAATCTAATATTAGAAAATATCATGTCAAGATACTAAATTTTATATAATTACAATTAATTTATATTATTTGAATATTTATTTAAAACCTAACATGATGAAAACAAATATAAATAAAAGTAATCAAATTAAATAAAATCTGATAGTTTTATAAAAATATTTTTTACCAATATTTTTTTAAAATTATAATTAATTAATTAATTAATATATCTGGGTTTTTATAACCAAACATGAGCCAAAGGAATATCATTACCCAAAAATGCCTTCTCTTAATAGTATTGATTTTTAGGAGGCCTATAATGAACCGATCTAGTTCGACTAAACCTATCACCCAAGATGAAACATCACATGGTTAAAATTGTGTTACAAATCTCTATGGGTGAGGAACCCTAACTGGGAAAAAAAGTATCTATATTGGAATGGTTTCACAAAAGGAAATATAGCCAGGCAAATCCATGAAATGGGTAGTCCACACCAATATAATCAGATTCATAAAAAAAAATAAAAAATTAGAGTACATAACAATAACAATATGAGGCCTTGAAAAATATAATATAAAATATGAAAAAAAGTACATTTTCATTATACCACATTCCAAATCTCAAAAAACCAATGAAATGGGAAAATATCAATACTACCAATACATACATCACAATAGATACCATGATCTAAAAATAACATCACATTAGATAACTCAATGAGATCATGTATCCTCCAAAAAACCTCAGATGATAGTAATCAAGAAAATCCACCTCGGTACTTGGATCCATATCCTCTATATTTTCATTGAAATAAAATATAAATACACAGAGTCAGATACAGGATGTGATCCACAAATCCTTGTAAAATTCCACTATGAATCAAATTAAGGGGTTTTCCCCTAAAAATAAAAACACTAGTTCAAAACCCCATTTAAAAAACATTTAAATAATCTATTTTAAAACAATACCTTTTAAATCCCTTTTATTTTCCATTTGAAATGAGAAAAAGTTTTCTAAAAAACTCCCACCGTGGATCAAATAATGAAAAAAATGACAAAATAGCCTAAAATCTCAATATATCAAACATATCATAATAATGGGGATCATAAATATATTAATATAACCAAATAAATGAAAATGTTTCTAAAACACATGATATATTAATAAATTGGAATTAATAAAATGAAAAAAAAACTAATATAAATATATATGAAATAATTATTTGAACTTAGGGATCTAAACACAAAGAGTTTAATGTAGGTGAGTCAAAAACGTTAGGTTATTCAGCTATAAAAAAATTGATGATATCAAAGAAATCCTAGGTCCAAAATCCATAAGATCTCATTGCCTCCTAGTAAACATGGTGTACATCTCCTAGTCTTCTTACTAATGGATTTCTTGGTCCCTTGAAAAAAAAGGAATCTCTCATGGTCTTCGTCCTAAAAGGCTTTCATGGTCCCTCACGAAACCCATCACTCACACCCCAGTTAACACATGTGCTAATTTATACCCAAAAAAATCATAGAATATGTGTAATATAAGAAAAAACATTTCATAGTCCAATTTTAATAATGAAGAAGAAAATTATATATTATTCCAAATTTACAAGGTAGAAAAATATATAAAACGATTTAATAAATCGATCTAAAACCATATAACTTCGTTAAGCCATATAAGAAATCAATTTGAGTCCATATTATCTGTCCCCATATGAAAAATCAACATTAAATGATGACATTATCAATAAAAACCATGAATAAAATATAATGTGTCTAAAAATCAAATATAATTTAGAACATAAACCGATGGTGGTCCATAATAAATAGTTAATCCTGGGAAACACTCATAAATAGAGACACCGTCCTATGATTTGGTTCCAATCTTATAGTTATTGATGAAAAAAATATAAATATGTAGAATAAGTACTCAAATGCATATGATGCAAGAGAAAAAAAAACCCATTAAAACCCCTTTTTTACCCCCACCCATCATCAAGCGCTACCACATTCCAATGAAAATAGAGGAATAATCATACGAAGAGGGAAAGGAAGAAGAAAAATCAATGGAATGTATAGTCCTCAGGGTAAACCAAATGTATCCAAAGAAGTATACATAATATGGGAGAGGGAAGATAATTCCAATTGAAGTAGGAGGGGTTTCACATTAAAGGGAAGTGAACTGAGGATAAGTGGTGTACTAATCAATATGTTTATTTTCAGAAAATGATTTTTTTTAGTTTTCTAGGTAAACTATATAGTTTCGGTGCATGTTTACGAAAACCATTCACAAACCATGTAGGAGATATTGCATCTACCAAAATAGGAATCACAATTTTGCCTTATCATAATATAGTTTGATAGTCCATGCTATTCCCTTGAAAATTTACACTATCGTAATAACCTATCCCTTACATGGTCAGTCACATAGTTAGAAAAATTGTAAAATCATGTGATTTTCTCTGACTCCCCACAAAAACTATTTTCCCAACCATCAGCACTAGAATACTCCTAAAAATACTAAAAAATAGATCTACATGTGACACTAAAAGTGTGAAAAACTCCCCACCATGCCGCTTTCTTAATGTAAAATATCTTTAGACATCCACAAGAAGGAAATATTAGACTCCACTACTCCCTCACCAATTCATATCACGTTCATGTATCATGGATATCACCACCATGCTTCCAGATCAAATTGACCAACGAGATAGGTTTACCATTGATCACTATTTTATGATAATATATGATATGAATTGGCCACTAGTATCAAGATCAACCACTAAATCATCCCATTATAACACATGATATGGGTCGGATGGATCTCTTCAATTGGGAGACCTGGAATAGATCATGGATTTATGTCATACTAGGAGTAAACTCTAACTGATATACTACCATCCTAGGACACTCCACATCACAAAATGGGACAACATAAAATAGAAAAATATTTCCTTTCCTTCCCATGTGATGAATCCCCATCTTAATATATACCAATAAAGACACCAGATCAGCAACCTAAAACTATAATGAGAAAGGGCATCAATTGAAATATTAAATCTAGTGATACTGATATATCACTTTTCATTTCTAAATCATTTGTACCATCTTTTTTGTCTCCTAGATGTGACATGATCCTACCATGGGAC
This sequence comes from Viscum album, assembly GCA_963277665.1. Classification (NCBI taxonomy): domain Eukaryota; kingdom Viridiplantae; phylum Streptophyta; class Magnoliopsida; order Santalales; family Viscaceae; genus Viscum; species Viscum album. The sequence goes on along the minus strand of OY728161.1, from coordinate 50,051,953 downwards.
AGTCAACCACTGTAGTACCAAATAATAGGGTTATAATGAACACCCATATAATTCCTCAAATGGGGACATCTTGATCAAGGCCCGATAAATATTATAATAAGAAAAAAAGGATAATATAAGGTTTCTTTCATATAGACCATTTATATCAACCACACATGTTAAAAAATAACTTGAGAGCCTAGATGGTCTGCTCATACTGGCCATCCATCTATGGGTGATACACAATAATCAATGTCAACTAGCTTACAAAGACCTCCTAGAGTCCCTTCTAGAATTAGAAATTAAAATAGAAAACCTAGTATAAAACTATCACTGAGGGAACTTTATGAATCTTAATGACCTCTCAAAAAACATGCATCCAAGGTCCTATACCTTTGATTACTTCCTGATTGAAATAATGTTGGATGATTTCATTAAACAATATCTAATCTCTAATATGGAATATTTATCACAAATAGTGTGAGGTAGTTTTATCATGAAATCCAATAAAATCTAATCCCACTTCTATGAAATAATGCGAATTGGTTTCAACAACCTAGATGGTCTCTAATTCATATCTTTGATACTCTAGTAGGTTAATCATTGGAAAAAAAATCTATTACCGCATGTATTATCTTAATCCACCAATAATAACCCTTCAAGGTGAAAAAATATTGGCCTCCTAGGGGTGAGTAGATGAACTAGAATGATGAACCTCGTGCATTAAATATGAACCTGAGCTCAAAGGAAATATTGGAATTATTCTAAAATGGAGATAACCAATGAGATAACAAGAGAAATCACATGATATCTCCCCCACCATTTAATGAACTATTAACATTTTGGAATGACGTGTAGGATACTTACATACTCACAACCTTGTTTTTAGTAGAGGGAATGAACACTACAATGGCTAGGAGCACCTTCTCTCTATACTTATCTTAATCTCCACTTAGATTATAAAACTATCTCATCATACACCACACAACAACAAATTATTAAACAACCTTCACTAGAATATTCATACTCAATTAACCAGTTACCACATTCCCCATACCTATGTATAATAATTTTTTAAAATCAATTTATGATGATGTTTGAACTAGTGTCTCTTCATGAGGTTCAGGTTTCTCTATATAAATATATAATTTAGGATTTAATGATTTGGATAGCTTGTAAAATGATCCTCTATTATGCAGATTCACCATGACATCAGTGTGTGTGTCACTGCTTCCAATTCGAATTAATGGGTGGGATAATTATGCCTTCTGGGATTAGATTTCAATTTCCACAGGTTTCCACATTGTCATAATACATCTACACATATTTCAATCCCATAAAAGAAGCATCATTATACACATCCCAAACTCTTATAGGACCAAGAAGAATAAAAATTGAAAAAGATGTCAAACGGGTCTACAAATACTCAAAAGAACAATAGAACTTCTCATCCCATTCAAACTTCCCTCATTTAATATTCATATCAATCAGGGAGAATCTAGACTAGTGAATTGTATAACGAAACTTCTATAATACCTTTCCATGAAAAAATTCTTCTAATAATAAACTCGTTCTTAGACTGGTCTCAAGACATGAATAATAAAACCTTTATAGAACCCACTGAAATTCCTCTCTCATAAATCATGTGGCCTAAGAAAATACCTTGGGGGATCCAAAAACTACAATTGGATGGATTGTAATTTAGATGTTTCTCACTCAAAACTACCAAAACGTCATATATTTGGTAAATAAGGAATTCCTCTATAATGGAATACAACAAAATATCTGTAAAGTCCCAGATTTTCTATGTAATTTTTTTAATTATATTGAATTATTACGAGTCTTCAAAAATTAGTGGCACATAATTCTGAAGCACAGTGTGCTTGGAATGAAATTCTGAACTTTTTTGGGTATGTTCAGTAAACATGTGAGCGAAATTTTGTAACTTTTGAACACGTGATCTGAATTGAAAACCAAGGACACAGTTGAACTTGCAGTTCTGATATTCACTTAAGAATACCTTCACCTCGACAGTCGTAGGTCGAGGGTGGAAGTTGGATTTTTGTTTTTTCATGGGACAATTGAAAATAAAACCTTTCATTTTATTTCTTGAAACCTGACATTTGAATTCTGGTGGTGGGAACCACCCTTGGAGGTTGGCCATTTAATTCCCTGCATTAAATGCCCAATTACTAGAGGTGTGAGACTTGGAAACCCCCCATTAATGACATAAATTAATTTATTAATTGATGAATTCATTAAACATCATTATGTGGGGATTGTCTCCTCACCTCTCATGGAGGGGTTTTGTGGAAAACTAGTTTGGTGGAAGAACATCCTCTAATAAAGAACCATTTCCAATGAAGAAAAATCCCTTGGAACAAAAATGAGGAACCGACGTTCGAGGCTAGATCTGAAGCATGTTGCGGGAGTGAAAAATGTTACCATCTTATTCAATTTATTCATCCTCTTCCTCACATCATCTCTAAAGAATGATCAAGGTAGGGAAATTTGTTCATTTTTGTTCTTTGTGATGAATCATTATTTTCAATTTATGAATTGTCTTCTATCGATTTAACGCGAAGGGTGCGGGCCAAATAAAGAGGCCCAAACCCTCCGCTACTTCATTGTTGTTGTTTTCTTCACGGGTGTATCGATGGGTTGAGCGGACCTGACCACATCACTGGTGACTGACACCGGTAGGGTACAAGCAGCGATCGAAAAACCAGCCAGTTGCGATAGTGGTGGCAGCGCAACCATGCCGCAAAAGGAGTTCATGGCCACTGGTTAAAGAGGATGAAGCGGTGCATGCCAGTTCCAGAAAAAGGGGTAGCCGGCCGGATCCCTAGTCAGCCGCGTCGCACCGAGTAGGACCCGCCCTGGTGGGTCTGGCATGCCTGCATGCAGCACCACGTGGTGCCGCCAGGATGGCTAAAACTGAACGGACTTTGGCCCATTTGGGAATCCGGGGCGAATATCCCCCTAGGTGGTGACTAGGGTGGTCCCCGCAATGGCGTACCGCACCCAGTCGGGCGGACCACACCCAGCCGAGTTGTTTTCGCCGAGCAGGCTGCGCCGAGCAGTCCACCCCCAACAACCTAGGCCTGCCATGGTGCAGCATGTCCGGGATGGACCCAGACCAGGCTGGGTTGTCTGGAACCGGGTTGGGTCGGCCCAGGCCATGTCTGACCGGACCCAAAAATGCCTTTCTGGCCATATCACGAGAACTGTGTGACCATTTGATGAACCGTCTACGGTGACAGAAACCTTGGATCGAGATGGTTATTTTGGTAAACTCCACTTGATTTTTGGATAATGTTGGAGTGTTGGCGGGATGGATCGAACCTAAATTCAACTGGACCCTCATAATAGAAATGCTAATAACTTATAGACTAGGAATCCGATTGACATGCTGTTAGTCTTGTTGGGTCACTTTTGACGTGACAATAACTTAGTGATACTTCTTCCAAGGACTACATAGAAGTTGAAGTATCCTCTTATGTCCATAGAATCAGATCCTCTCAGAATCAATCATTATTTATGCGGGAACTCAGTGACTGGTCATACCAGAAGAATCTTCAGATCCTCTGTGGATCAACTTCAGATGTTTTCTTGGTTAGCATCTACCGATCCTTTGTGAATCATTTATAGATCCTATGTGGGTCATCTTAAGATCCTATGTGGGTCTTCTCCAGATTATGTATGGGTCATCTTTATATCCGATGTGGGTCATCCATCGATCCTATTTGGGTCAATAGTAGAGCTTCTGAAGAAGTGAGATGTTCTAGCAATATAGCTAATCATTTATACATCTGTACTTAATTTATACCTGTTGTGAGCTAATTCATTACCTTGTGGTACAATTTTTTTGGTGATACCTTCATGGTATTCTTCTTTATTGCATAACCTTTTTGGAACTCTTCTGTGTGTTAATACCTTCTTGGTAACCTTCTATGTGGCGTTACCTTTTTGGTACATAACATCATGGGGTTACTGTCATGGTATTCTTTCCTTCGTGGAACAGTGGTACTTTTGGCCTGTGTGTTGGGCCTTATGTTTCCTCATAAATGGGATGGGTACACTTGATATCTAAGGTATATGTATGGGAATATACCTAAGAAGGGTTTACAGTAGTTTTCATACAGGTGAACCTGGTGTTGATTTTTGGTTTATCCTTCATGGATTCTGAGAGACCTTTGGGGGTATCGAGGTCCCTTCTAAGTATTATAATAATCACCCCTGCATGGGGTAAACCTGCACCTAACTAGGTCTTGTGCAGATGACAAACAACATTAATCGAGGATGAGGGTTCCAGGAGTGGAGGCTGATCAGAGGTGGACCATTAGACAAGACGTATTGCACTGACAATCAATCGTGAGTTGTATATACCCTTAATGTAGGATATGTGGCATGTTTTCGTAGGTGTTGATTTCAGTTTTACTAGCATATTCATGTTTGGCTTGTATTCTATCCCCCTTTACTTACTGTACTCACCGTATTTACTATATTTTTCCATTGCGTGTATATCTTGTTGTGTTCTTGGATTGTTTGAGTTTACAGTTTAAAAGAAAATGCCTTCCCAGTTTTAGGGATATGTCTTTCTGTTGCTAGATTCCAGCCCCTCGGCTATGGAAGGTGGGCTTGGGGTAGTCAAATCATGGGCCCTGGGAGATGGGTCCTGAAAAATTGGTATAAGAGGAGTCGGTACTACTGAAGAACTTGGACTCTAATATTTTGTCTTCACAATAACGTTAAATGTATTGAGTATTGTTTTTAGTTTAGGAAATCTAGTGATGGTTCTATGGCTGATGTATCCATACACCAGGAACTTGACTTCTGATTTCTGACTCACTGCACAAAAACACAAATTGAACGTTTGTTTTTGAAATGTTTTCTTCATGATCTCTTTGAGTCAGCTCACCAGGTATAACTTATGGACAGTGGCGAACCTATTTATTTCTAGGATGCCTCCATGAAGATATCCATCCAGGGTTCTAGGTTGAGTTTTTGATGATAGCCCACTAGGCGATGAGGATTCGGTTCAGGGCCCGCTTTTTGCAGTTGTACCATCGGGTGGTGTACCATCAATACCAGTACCCTTTGGGTAACTGAATCCACCAGTCCTGGTAGTAGAGGGTGCACACCAATTGAGAATATTGCACGAGTTCCAATGACTAAGGCCACCAAGTTTGATGGGAGAGATGGATCCACAGGTGGATGAAGACTGGCTTGAAGATGTGGTCAGTGTTTTCCGACTGGTAGGGACACTAGTGGATCTTACGGTTAACCTTGTAGCTAGTCTCCTTCAGGTAGCTTTAGGGAGATGTTGGAGCTTGATGCTCTAGGCTCATGATGAGGTGACTCTCATCAGGGCTGACATTGAGAGCCATTTTAGGGAGGTGTTCATCCCAGCGACCTTATGATCTATGTGTATATAGGAGCTACTCCACTTGCCGCATGGGAGCAAGACTCTGGCTTAGTATTTTGTGAGGTTCACTGACCTCTCGTGCTACTCCACTGAAATGGTGAGGGACCCTTTTTTCAGGGCCCAGAACTTTGAGAAGGGACTCAGATAAGAGATTATATATTTTATGATTTCTCTCAGCATCCCAACACGGGCGGGGGTGTTAGAGTGTGCACTCTTAGCGGATATCTTCCTTGAAAAGCAGTCGTCGGGAGCGATACCCACCATCGGATGACATGTCGCAGAGTCATCTGTAGCTGGAAGTAGATAGATGATGAAGTGGTATATGTGGACCAGACCTATAGGTGGACGACTGTAGGATACAGGTTTAGTTGTGTGTGGCTCTCGAGACAGAGCAGGACAGGCAAGGAGCTGGCAGTGTTACTCATGTGGTGGGAGGGGTCACATGGCTTGTGGTTGCCCGACCTGCCGTACGAACGACCAGAAGATGGTCGATGGACCTCCATGGCAGAGGAGAAGATTTAATAAATTAGATATACACGCAGTAGGTGAATGTGGCATAGGAGTTGGCTATTGGCTGTGTATCAGGCAGTGGGAGGCTATTCGAGGTTCTACCACCACCTCCTTCACGTGGTCCACCCCGACCACAGGGATTAGGTGGATAGGGACAAGCTCATCTTCAGGTAGCTGATTCCTATGACCATTGTGCTCTATATGTGATTCGAGGTACGATCTGTTTCTACTCAACCATAGGTATAGAACATATAGAAACAGGGTTCATTCACTCATTTATTTTCATGGCCCTCATTCAGATCTCAGAGATTCGGGTGGAGTCGTTAGCTTGATCCTTACGGATGGAGACTTCTACTGGAGAGTATTCGACAATTACACACCGGTGATGGTAGTGTGAGATTACTCTATGAGGAAAGAGCTTCGGATGGGATCTTCTAGTAGTAGCTTCGAGGCTTTACAATGTCATCTACGGTATGGATTTGTCATCTACAGTCCATTCTCATATCAGGTATATGAGATGAAAAGTGATGTGTGTTTGAAAGAGCAAATTTACGTGCATATTTTTGTTCAAATAATGAGTATTTTTTAATTTTTTTTGATTATAAACACCATTTATTTCATTTTTTATTAAAATAATGGGAAATTTTAGTTTTAGAATGAAAATGAACAAAATGGTGGAAAGTGCATAATTCTGTATTTTTTGACAGATTTTTAACACAAGGGTATTTTTTCATTTCAAAATAAAAATATAATTTGAAATTAAGTGAATATAATTTTATTATAATCCTATTTTTATTTCCTTCATCTTTGTCTACTTGACCATGAGCTGATTCGGCGATCTAGTGGTCCTAAAAATTCATTGAATTTTGACATTGTTTCGGGCAGACAGCCTACACCACACAACTGCAACGGAACCCAAACTCGGCCTAAACATATTCAAATGAGGTTCTTATACCTGGGATAGAACAAGGGCAGAGAGGGACGTCTCTATGCAAAATATTTTGGAGTTTTGAAGTCATTAAGGCCTCCATTGAACGCCATACTTTTGGAGAAACTTTCCTGAAAGCTTCTTCCTAAAACAGAAGCCTTCAATTAAAAATTTATAACTCCTTAATCAGGGGTCCAAATGCACTGAAATTTGTAGGGTGAACGGACAACAAATTTATGAACAACATTAAATAAGGGTTCCATGCATGAATCAACAATTTCTGGGTCGAACAGTGTGAAAACTTTTGGGGGACAGAAATATGCCTATAAAAGGAGGCCTTATCCTCCTTCCAAAACCCCCAGCTCGACACCCAAAGACAAGGAGGGATCCCACCAGGGCACGGGCCGCTACTTGTCTTCTACTTCCCACCTAATTTATTCATTTTATTTTATTTTATTTTTATTTTTATTTTAGTTTTATTTTCAATTGTAATTCAAATTCTAGTTTTATTAATCCATACATTTGTGTTTCTCCATCCATTTTTCTTAATTTCTCTCTCTCTCTTTATCTCTATCTCTCTCTCTCTCTATTCTTCCACCCAATCCACAAATTAATCTCATACTCTCGGAAATGAGAGACTAAACACGAGACTTGGTCTGGGGGGAGGTGAAATGATCATGAATTTTCTTTAATTTTTCATTTTATGTTTGTAGATAGAATTGAGTAGCATGCACAGGAAAGCCGAATGTCCCCGATGTTGTGACAACCTCTGATGTCATGCAACTAAACCTATCTCTATTCTTTTATATAATAATTTTTTCCTATCTCCATTGGTTAGTTCTACACACGTTGGAGTTGAGATAATCAATGGTTGAAATGGCTTCGATTGAACCAGGTCCTGGAAGATGACACATCCTAAACAAAGGTGTGTCATCATCTTGGATTAAAGGAGGATTTGGAATTGAGAGTTCTCAAACATTCAATGAAATTACACAATTTATAAATAAAGAAAAGTAGTTAAAACAATAGATTTCATTTTTTTATTATCAAACTGAAATAAAACATATAAAGGAGAGTAATGATTGAACATTAAACCAACCCCCAAAACCAAGTTCTTTCTTATTAAATCAATATGTTTAGATTTTGATGATAGTTTAAATTATCATTTTAAAAGTTTAAAATAATAAAAAACCCAAATATATGTTCATCACATTCATTTAATAAACAAAACCACAAAAATAGATAGTTTAGGTTATATATAAGAAGTAAGTGAACTACTTTGAGAAAGCTCCTCAAGAGAGACGACCCTGATCAGCCACTGTGCTGCACTAGGAAAAATATAATTTTTTTTGTCCATGCCCCGGGATAGGAGTGCGTCAAAACTAGCACCATTGCCAGGGAGCCAATCATTAGATCATTTATTTTTTCTATTTTGACAGCTTAGGTAGATTTCAATTTTTTTACTTAAAAAAAACTAAAAAAACATTCATGATGGATTCAAATTCATATTATTATGCATGGATAAATTCCTCACAGGTGCATCAAAAACAACAACAAGAAGAAGATTTTAGAAGTGCTCAGGTTAAAGAACATAGAGAAAGCATTGAAAAATTGACAAGAAAAGCTGAAAGAGAATTTGACTATGTTCGTGCATTAATGGATCATTCCAACCCTGAGCAGGATCATGAACTTGATGTGGAAAAGGGGGAAGGCTTACCTACTGAGCTACAAGTGGGAGATCAAGAGGGATTAGATGTTTTTTTTAAATGTGAAGAACTACCTAATCTCCATATACAATACAAGGAAGAAGATCTAGCACCACCAAAGGAAGACACCACCCAAGTGGTGGAATTTGAAGTCTTGATGGCGGAGCCCGACTACCTACCTCCATCTTCAAATAATCTACTCCAAGAGGCACTTACCACTAAGGCAGATATTGAAGCTGAACCGACCCAGGGAGTTTAACCATTATTTGACTCCATAATTTCTAATTTCATTGAATCTGAATTCTACATCACTCCTTGTGGTTTTGATTATATAGAATCAGAAAATCTCAGTTATGCCTTGGAGAATGACGAAGAACCTGGATGTGCACCTCTTGAGGAACATATAGAGCACCCTGAACATGTTGAATATTTGTTGAAGGAAGTTCACGAGGAGATACTGGTGGATTTTCCTAAGGAAACCATGACAAAATCTTCTTAATTTGATGGGGAAGAATATGATCTTGATACTTCATGTTTTAATTTTATTCAAATATAATTACACTAACATTCCCATTGACTATTATTTTGATGCAACATACCTTGAATAACCACTGGATAGAGAAGTCGCACAAGTAGCAACCAAGAAGAAGGATGATGGTCTATTCTTCATCCTACCCCCACCATGCAAGCTATACATCATTGTGAAGGGGGGGATTAGGTGTACTAAATCCATAGATCATTACTCACCCAGAAGGATGAAGCACAAGAAGGGAAAATCCACATGAGGTGGTTCAAATCAATGAAGCTTCATCCTCCATCGGATTTTGGATAAAAGCTGGCACTGCCCTATGGAGGCAGTAAATATTCAAGGGCCACTTGGGGGATCATACCAAGATTTATCTTTAAATCCATTCTAAGAATTTAGATTTCAATTTATTTTCTTAGATTTAGGGCATCATGCATCCACCTCCCTTCTATTTTTTTGAGCTTAAATGGCATGATCCTTATGCTTAATTGAGTTGTTTTCTTTTATAGGTTCATAATGGTGGAAGGAAGCCCTATACAGTGAAGGGGAAGGACAATGTTTCATGGAAAAAGGGAGTTCAATTTTAGTTTTTTATCTTTTAAACTCTCCACATTTTAGTCCACAAGATGTTTTGAGCTTTAATGATAAAATTTCATGCCCACACTTGAATTAATGTTTTACTCGACTTATCTAGGAGACATGAGTTTATTAAGAACCTAGTGCTTCCATGTTTAAGATTTCAATTTTTATATGATTAGATGATTGAAATTCGGAATTGAATTTTTAAATATGAAGCATAGATATTGAAATTATGACTCATGATTTGAAGGAATTAATTAATTCATGTAATTGAAATTTCACTATAATCTTTAATGCTTTGAATTTCTGAAATTTATGTGAATGGATTTGTTATTATTAGTCATGCCATAATTGATTGTCCAATGTTATATTTCCTAGTTCCAAGAGGATTTCTAGAAAAATTACTTCCTATTTATTCTTGAGCATATTTCTTCAGTGATCTTGGGACAAGTAACCGACCAGAACTTTTATTGAAACTTTTCAAAGCTATGACTGCGCAAAAACACATTTAAAATGATTGAGGCATCCTTTGAAAAGCTAAATTTCTTTAAAATACCACCTTTAAATCAATCCTTCTTTTAGAACATAGAGACCATGAATGACTTTTATAGGGATGAGCCAGGTTTCAAGCAATTTGTATCCATTCCTACCCAACTCTTGGTATTTGCATGATATTTTAAAGTTGAAGTGTGGGGGTAAAGGGAATCATGGTTGATGGGAAGATACAAGTTGACAGGAAGAAGTCTGGGAGTGTTATTGTGGGAATTGTAAAAGGTAGTGGAATCATTATACTCTATTTGTTCCCCTCTTGAATTAAAAAAATTGAAAAAAAAATTAAAAATGGGTTTTGATTTTGGAGAACCAAAAGTCACCATTTTCCAGACCGATGATCTTATGATCGTATGTGGTTATGTGATGGATGTGTGGTTTTATTTACTCATAAATTTCGAAAAATTAAAAAAAAATACAAAATTAAAAAACAAGAGGGTGGAAAAATCATCTATTATGTTTACATGATCATAACTATTTCTTTGAGTTTTGGGAAGTGGGTGTTTCTATTTTGATGGAGAGAATTTAATTATAGTTTTACATTTAATATCATGCATTATAATTCAGAGATTAGCCTCATCCTTGAGCCTTATTTTTTAATGCATCAAATCCTACCTAACTTAAGCCTCAGAGTCATTTGAACCTTTATTGAAAATCCTCATGATTTTGTGTCCCTTTTGTCTTTAAAAAGTGGATAAAGTAGTTAATTTACAATCCTATGGATAAAAATAATGTTCTAATGATATGGGCATAACTCTAATTGAATTGTATCATGAGTGATGAGAGAGAAAAAAATAAAAACTGAGATAAATCATGACATGGAATGTTTAATAATGTTGAATCAAGGAGTTTGAATGAATAAAAGGATAAGTTCCATCAATTTTAAAATGGGAAAAGTAAAATATGTGAATTATTGTTTTCATTGAAAAATGGGAAATTAAATTGATATTTTATAATTATTTTTAAAAGTTTGATTTTATATATAATTTTTTTTATTTTATTGCATTGAAATTTGAATATTGGTAAAATTGGTGTCCTCTGATTTCCATGTTGAGATTTTATGCTTGAGGACAAGCATAGTTTAAGTATGTGGGTATTTGACAGAGTAAATTTACATGCATATTTTTTTATCAAATAATGATTATTTTTTAATTTTTTTATATTATGAAACCTATGTATTTCATTGTTTTATTAAAATAATGAGTAATTTGAGTTTTAGAATGAAAATGAGAAACATTATGAAAAGTGCATAATTCTGAATTTTTGGACAGATTTTAAACACAATAGTATTTTTGAAATTTAATAAAAAAATATAATTTCAAATTCAGTGAATAAAATTTTGGTATAATCCTGATTTTATTTCCTTCATCTTTGTCTACTGTACCAGGGGCTGATTCAGTCATCTAATAGTCCTACAAATTCATTTAAGCTTGACATTTTTCTGGGCGGACAGCTTGGACCACACCACTGTAACAGAACTCAAACTCAGCATAAATATATTCAAATGAGGTTCTTCTACCTAGGATGGAATGAGGACAGAGAGGGCCGGCACTAAGCCAAATTTTGTGGAGTTTTTTAGTAATTAAGGCATCCATTGAGCGACATAACTTTAGAGGATCCTTCCTGGAAACTTCGTGCAGATATAGAGGCCTTAAATGAAAAATTCAGAACTCCTTAATCCGGAGTCCAAATGTGCTGAAATTTGGATGGTGTACGGAAAACCATTTATGAACAATATTGAAGAATTAGTCCACACATGAATCGGCCATTCAGGGATCCAACGATATGAAAACTTTTGGGTGATGGAAATCTTCCTATAAAAGGAGGCCCTCTTTTCCTTCCAAAACAATCAGCTCGACACCCAAAGATAAGGAGGGATCCCACTAGGGCACGAGCCACTACTGCTCTTCTATTTCACCCATCATTTCTGATTTTTATTTCATTTTAATTTTAGTTTTATTTTAGTTTTATTTTCAATTTTAATTCAAATTCTAGTTTTATTAATCCATGCATTTGTGTTTCTCCATCCATTTTTCTTCATTTCTCTCTCTCTTTCTCTATCTTCTTCCACCCACTCCACAAAGTAATATCATACTATCGGAAATGAGAGACTAATCAAGAGACTTGGCCTGGGGGGAGGTGAAAGTGATCATGAATTTTCTTTAATGTTTCATTTAATGTTTGTAGATAGAATTGAGTAGCATGCATGGGTAAGGGGAATGTCCCCGATGTTTTGACTGCCTCTGATGTCATGCAACTCAACCAATCTCTATTCTTCTATTTAATCATTTTTCCCAATCTACATTGGTTAGTTCTTCACACATTGTAGTTGAGATAATCAATGGTTGAAGCGGCTTCGATTGAACCAGGTTTTGGAAAATGACACATCCTAGACAAAGGTGTGTCATCAACTTGGATTAAAGGAGGAGGTGGAATTGAGAGTGCTCAAACATTCAATAATATTCCAAAATTTATAAATAAATAATAGTAGTTCAAACATGAGGTTTCATTTTTGGATTATCAGACTGAAATAAAACATATAAAGGAGAATAATGATTGAACATTAAACCAACCCCCAAAACCATGTTCTTTCTTATTAACTCATTCTGTTTAGATTTTCATGATAGTTTAAATTATCATTTTACAAGTTTTAAATAATAAAAAACCCAAAAATATTGTCATCAATTTCATTAAATAAACAAAACCACAAAAAGAGATAGTTTAGGTGATATTGAAGATGTAAGTGAACTACTTTGAGAAGGCTTCTCAAGAGAGACGACCCTGGTCAGCCACAGTGCTGCACAAGGAAAAATATAATTTTTTTTGCCATGCCCCACGACAAGAATGCGTCAAAACTGGCTCCATTGCCGAGGATCCAATCATTACATCATTTATTTTTCCTATTTCCACATCTTTGGTAGATTTCAATTTTTTTATTTTAAAAAAAACTAAAAAAAGTCATGATGGATTCAAATTCAGATTATTATGCATGAATAATTTACTCACATGTGCATCAAAAACAACAACAATAAGAAGATTTTAGAAGTGCTCAGGTGAAAGAATATAGAGAAAGCATTGAACAATTGACAATAAAAGCTCAAAGATCATTTTACTATGTTCGTACATTACTGGATCATCAAAACCCTAAGCAGGATCAAGAAGCAGAGGTGGAAAAGGGGGAAAACTTACCTACTGAGCTACAAGTGGGAGATCAAAAAGGATTAGATGATTTTTTTTAAATGTGAGAAACTACCTGATATCCCCATACAATACAAGGAAGAATATCCAGAACCACCGAATGAAGATACCACCAAGTGGTGGAATTTTAATTCAAGATGGTGGAGCCCGACTACCTACCTCTATCTTTAGAGAATCTAGTCTAAGAAGAACTTACCACTGAGGCAGAGATTGAAGCTGAACCAACATAGGGAGTTGAACCATTATTTGACTCCATCTTTTCTAATTTCATTGAATCTGAATTCTACATCACTCTTTGTGGGTTTGATTATATAGAATCAGAAAATATAATTTATTCTTTGGGGGATGATGAAGAACCTGGATGTGCACCTGTTTAGGAACATATAGAGCTCCCTGAACATGTTTAATATTTGTTGAAGGAAGTTAATGAGGAGATAATGGTGGATTTTCCTAAGGAAACCATGAAAAAAGATACTTAATTTGATGGGGAATAAAATGATCTTGATACGCCATGTTTTAATTTTATTCAAATAGAATTACACTCTATCTTTCCCATTGACTATTCTTTTGATGAAACTTTCCTTGAAGAACCACTGGATAGAGAAGAAGAGGTTGCACAAGTAGCAACCAAGAAGAAGGATGATGGTCCATTCTTCATCCTACCACCACCATGCAGGCTATAAATCATTGTGAAGGTGGAGGATCTATTGTACTCTATCCATGGATCATTACTCACCCAGAAGGATGAAGCAAAAGCTGGGAAAAGCCACATGTGGTGGTTCAAATCAAAGAAGCTTCATCCTCTATCGGATTTTGGATAACCGCTGGTACTGCCCTCTAGAGGCTTTAATAATTCAGGGCCCACATGGGGGATCATACCAAGATTTCACTTTAAATTCTTTCTAGGAATTTAGATTTCAATTTACTTTCTTAGATTTAGTGCAGCATGCATCCCCTCCCTTCTATTTTAATGAGCTTAAATGACAAAATCCTTATGCTTAATTGAGTTGTTTTCTTTTTTAGGTTCATAATGGTGGAAGGAATCCCCATACAGTGAAGGGGAAGGACTAAGTTTCATGGAAAAAGGGTGTTCAATTTTAGTGTTTTATCTTTTATGCTCTCTACATTTTAGTCCACGAGATGTTTTGAGCTTTAAAGATAAAATTTCATGCCCATACTTGAATTAATGTAATACTTGAATTTTCTAGGAGACATGAGTTTCTTAAGAACCTAGTGCTGGCATGTTTATGATTTCAATGTTTATATGATTAGATGATTGAAATTAAGAATTGAATATCTAAATATGAAGCATTTATATTGAAATTATGACTCATGATTTGACGGAATTAATTAATTCATGTAATTGAAATTTCACTATCATCTTTCATGAATTGAATTTCTGAAATTTATGTGAATTGATTTGTTATTATTTTCATGCCATGAGGGATTTTACAATGTTATATTTCACATTCCCGAGAGGATTTCTAGACCAAGTACTTCCAATTTATTCTTGAGCATATTTATTGAGTATTCTGGGGACATGTAACAGACTAGAACATGTATTGAAACTTGTCAAAGCTATGACTGTGAAAAAACACATTTAAAATGATTGAGGTATCCATTTAAAAGGTACATTACCTTAAAATACCACCTTTACATCAATCATTCTTTTATCCCATAGTGACCATGAATGACCTTTATAGGGATGAGCCATGTTTCAAGCCATTTTTATCCATTCCTACCCAACACTTGGTATTTTCATGATATTTTAAAGTTGAAGTGTAGAGGTAAAGGGAATCATGGTGGAAGGGATGATACACATTGTGAGGAAGAAGTGTGGGGGTTTTATTGTGGGAATTTTAAAAGGTTTTGAAATCATTATACTCTATTTTTATCCCCTCTTGAATTTAAAAAATGAAAAAAAATTGACAAAAAGAAAAAAAATAGAAAAATGGGTTTTAATTTTGGAGAACCAAAACACACCATTTTCCAGACCGATGATATTATGATCGTATGTGGTTAGGTGATGGATTTGAGGGTTGATCTAATAATAACATTCGAAAAATTAAAAAAAAATTACAAAAAAAATAGGGTGCACAAATCATCCATTATGTTTAGTTGATCATAACATTTTCTTTGAGTTTTTGGGAAGTTGGTGTTGCTATTTTGAAGGGGAGAATTTAATTATAGTTTTAATTTTAATATCAGGCATTATACTTCAGAGATTAGCCTCCTCCATGAGACTTAATTTTTAATTCATCAAATCCTACCAACCTTACGCCTCATATTCATTTGAACCTTTATTGCAAGTCCTCATGATTTTGTGTGCCTTTTGTCTTTACAATGTGGAGAAAGTAGTTCATTTACAAGCCTATGGATAAGAACCATGTTCTCATGATATGAGCATAACTCTACTTGAATTGTATCATGAGTGATGAGAGAAAAAAATAAAAAGTGAGGTAAATCATGATATGGTATGTTTAATAATGATGAATCAAGGAGTATGAATGAATGAAAGGATAACTTCCATAAATTTTAAAATGGGAAAAGTAAAATATGTGAATTATTGTATTCTCTGAAAAATGGGAACGTAAATTGATATTTTATGCATATTTTTTAAAGTTTAATTTTATATTGAAAATTATTCAATTTTATTTCATTGAAATTTTAAGATTGGTAACATTGGTGTCCTCTGATTTCCATGTTCAGATTTTATGCTTGAGGAAAAGCATTGTTTAATTATGGGGGTATTTGACAGAGCAAATTTACATGCATATTTATTTATCAAATAATGAGTATTTTTTTAATTTTTTTAAGATTATAAAACCCATGTATTTCGTTTTTTTATTAAAATAATGGTTAATTTGAGTTTTAGAATTAAAATGATCAAAATTGTGAAAAGTGCATAATTATGGATTTTTGGAGAGATTTTTAACAAAAGGGTATTTTTGTCATTTCATAAAAAAAATATAATTTAAAATCAGTGAATCTAATTTTTCTAGTATCCTGATTTCATTTCCTTCATCTTTGTCTTCTGGACCAGGAGCTTATTCGGCCATCTATTGGTCCTAAAAATTCATTGAATTTTGACATTTTCCGGGCAGACAGCCTGGACTACAACACTATAACGGAACCCCAAATCGGCCTACACATATTCAAATGAGGTTCTTACACTTGTGATAGAATTAGGACAGATTGTTCTATCTCTAATCTAAATTTTGTGGATTTTTGAAGTCATTAAGGCATCCATTGAACGACATACTTTTGGAGGAACCTTCCTAGAAGCTTCATCCAGAAACAGAAACCTTCAATGAAAAATTTATAACTCCTTTATATAGGGTCCAAATATGCTGAAATGCGGATGATGAACGGCCAACACATTTATGAACAATATTGAGGAAGGGGTCCATGCATGAATTGACCATTTAAGGGTCCAACAACATGCAAAATTTTGGGGGACAGAAATATGCCTATAAAAGGATGCCCTCTCCTCCTTCCAAAACCATCAGTTCAACACCCAAAGAAACGGAGGGATCTAACCAGGGCATGGTCCACTACCTCTCTTTTATTTCCTCCCTCATTTCTTCTTCTTATTTCATTTTAATTTTAGTTTCATTATAGATTTATTTTCAATTGTAATTCAAATTATAGTTTTATTAATCCATGCATTTTTGTTTCTCCATCCATTTTTCTTCATTTATCTCTCTCTATCTCTCTATATTCTTCCACCCCCTGCACCAAGTAATCTAATACTCTCTGAAATCGGAGTCTAATTATGAGACTTGGCCTGGGGGTGGTGAATGTGATCATGAATGTTCATTAATGTTTCATTTTATGTTTGTAGATATAATTGAGTAAAGATAGATAAGAATGAGGTAATTATTACAAATAAAACTTGTAAATTGAAAGATGAGATAATATCTTTCAATACATCCCATTATTATATAATTTTAACCAACATTATCCAGTTGTATTTTTGATTTTAAAATTAGGAGTATGGATAAAATTATTCATAACAATTTGGAAACTTAAATTTATGTATATAATAAAATTATCATCTTATAATCAATAGGTTTTATGGTGAACAATTTGAGAGAAATTGTGGAAAATCTAATTCACTATTTGATTCCAAAGTAACTTTTTCATGTTTATTCAATTAATTAATGTTTTTTTATCATCCATGGGGCTATTTTATTTACATGTCCTAAAATAATTCCTTGGAAGTTTAAATTTAATGAACAGAATTATAGAATCCAGTAGTATATTCATATTCAAATATATACATCAACTCTAACTAATTATTCTATATTACTAATTGCGTATTTTTTAAATTATAATATTACCATACTTGTATCGAAATAAAAGTTCTAAGTATGTAATTGAAATTTTAAAAAATGTATGGTGTGTTCTCAAAGAATCTTAAAGGGGTAGTTCACAAGTCAGCGGAGAGAAACATACAACTTCTAATTAAACAGTTAATTATTCTAGTATAATGATTATTAATTATAACAAAAACATTTTTATAATGTTTCAATTGGACATAATGTTACTTTATTAATGTTTAATAATAGTTTTTTTGAAACGCTCATGTAATTATTCATCAATTTGTTAATAGTTGTAAATACGTTATAAATATAATGTTTAATGCCAATAAAAATTGTTGTGGGAAGATGAAACACTATAAAAAACTAATTAGTTTTCAATGATATATCTATTATGGTTTTATACTATTATAATTAAAAGACCATAGTTACTATCAACACACTTGTGTAATTAGTTTTTTAAAAATAAACCATTGAAAATAATGGTAAACCACAATGAAATTATAATTAGTTCATCTAGAGAGAGTGAACATTTTAAAGCATAAGGTAGTGTTATGTATACTTCATAATATCACATTTAATATTTAAGTTGTGTGTATGTAAAGTATGGTGTTTTAATGTTATGTATATATGAGTATCTTTGGGCTGATATTCCAAAGAATCTCATAATCAAGCATTTAGTGATAATTATAATGTAGTGTATAGTAAATTCTAAATGAAAATTAGATTATCCTTATAAATGTAATGATGTTAATAAATAGTATAATTGAAGATTCATACATATTAGAAATGATTAGTATAATTTAGCATGAAGTAATTTCAAAATATGAATATCCATATACACATAAAATCCATGGTGTAGGTAAAAGAAGTATCAATGTTTCAACTAATAACCACTGAAGAAACATAAATTATTTTTCATGAAATAATTCAAAAATAAATGAATTTCACTATAAAAACATGATAACTATAATGAAAAAAGAATATAATATGAGTTATATTATGATATAAATTTATTATGTCATAAAACATTGTGTTTGGATATGAAGAGTTTGTTATGAATATAAATGAACATACATTATGAAAAACACAATGTGCATCTCAGTTAATATCCTAATGATTATTTTAGATATTATATAAATCCCTACCAAATAATATTTGTAGTCATCTTCTAGAATATATTTCTAAAAAATGGTGCAAATATCTCTTTGATATTTTGCGAGAAATATCAAAATGGATTAATTTAATGATAAATATACATGAATATTAGAAAATGTAAAAAAATCAACTTGTTTATATTGGAATAGATTATTATTTTGAATTTGTTGTTGGTATTGAATTGAAACTACACATGGGTGGTATAAGCATGATACCAATGAGGCTCGATTAGTAATACCAATTCATTATGCCTAAATAAAATTGAATTTTAATTTTCATATCGTCTTTCTTGAGATCAATTTTATTAAGAATTGGATGTCAAGACCATTAATCATGGAAGGTGTATATGTGACACACCGAGAAGGGATAAAGGCACCAATGAATTCCAATAATGAATTATATTTACTAAAATCCAATTTAGGATTGATGTAAGAAACTAGATAATATAATATTAATGAAGAATGGATTTTTTTTGTTTCTCTAGAAAATATTAGTGGGAGAATCCTTTTTTTCATGTAAAATATGTTTGATAACATATTGAAAGAAACAAATTATCTCATTGTTAGTTAAGAATAGGATGTAACTATATCTCTATATATTTTCTTAATGTTGTATCCTAAGTTCTAGGGATTGAGATATACTAAGATCGATCCAAAAATTCCATGGACCCAATCAATTATACATATACTAAAAATTTATTAAAAATACATATTTGGAAAATTCAAGGGATAATTGTTACCAGTTTGACATGGAAAAATATCTCCAAGAAGACTTGTTATGGAAAAAGGAGGTGATTAATGTGGTATGTTGAATTAAATATGCTTCCTTATTGAATCAAAAACATCTCCTATTATATGTAGATTATGTTATATTTCCAACATAATTTTTTAGGAAAATATCAATTGTATATAGGAGAAATTCATGGGATATAATGAAAACAATCCAATTATTCTGGATAAAGTACACATGATATATACCATGTATTGTTAAGGAAGGGATACTAGTTAAATGGGACATAAACTAGTATTCTTAGAACAATGTAACATACTAGTGCGGTGAAGATATTGTCATGATAAAGAAAATATAATTAAACCTTACGTAGACAAATCTATAAATAGTGTGTATATTACAGCATTAGATACAACTACAGAAGTAGTGTAAAATACCGAATCATTTGTTCCAGTCTTGGAGTCACACTTAGCAAGTAAACATTTTTCATTATATAAATTATGATAATTCAATAACCAATAATATCCAATACATCATGTTTTTAATTTGAAAAAAAACTGATATGCTTAGGCATATAATATCTTGAGGAGTCTTACTAAACTAGGTAAATTCATAAACAATAGAATTTCCATTCATCAAAAACATGGTAGGCCCATTAATAAATCCCCAACTCATCCAAAATATGATTTTACCCTTTGAGATTAAATAAAGATAGTTATTAAGTTGGATCTAGTTAAAGTGGGTGTGTTTTGATTATGGGTTACCTAGACCCAACATGAATAGTTCATATGATTACCATATGATGGATACAAAGAGTTATATGTGATTTACTCATACAATTATATATTTTATATTTATGCATCCACTATTTTAATGGGAATTTAAATTTATTATTTATCATATCATTAGGTTTTAGAAGTTGCAAGGCTATAATGAGAACCTCTATATAATATTCCATTATTAATAAATATATTTCAAATGGTCTCAATTGATAAAATTGACTATAGACTATTGACATATAAATATTATGTTTTGGGGATCATAAGCATTGATATCCTTTCTCATGAATTTTTCACTTGGTGATCTTGGGTGGGTGTGTTTTGAGGATAGACATTCCAATAGGAATAACACATATTTCAGATGTCATTGCATGTTTCTACCAATTTATATTTATATTTTTCTCTTGATATCATTATCAATGTGTAAATTTTGATTATTTACTTTGATATAAAGAAAAAACCATGACAATGAAGTTGTAGTGAGGTATCTTGTGTTTGGTTCTACATTTTTGTTATGGTATTGGTTGAATGATCACGATAATTTTTTTTAATCCATGTTGAGGATGTTATATCTTAGGCCTAGATGGTCATTATGGTAGTACCAATATAAATTATATGTACATGATTTTAAATTTAAAATCCATTTAGTTATATCAATAAAGAATAATTCAAGGAATTGAAGATGAAAAAGTGTGCATCCAAAATTATGAGATATAGTGTGAAAAAAATATAATTCTATATCATGCATGTTATTAGGATGGTTGTAATTTCGATTACATTTTCATGTATCTTTAGGGGCCTTGATTGGATTCAATAATCTATTCCTTGGTTGTGAATTTTATTCACTACTATTGAGATAATGTCCTAGAGGTTCCCACATAATAACTCATTCAAAAAATTTCCCTATTCTATGGAATAGGTATAAAAGACATGGTGGCCCCCATATCAGGGTCCAACAGTTCTCTATGAAATATAGATCATCAAAAAAATAAATAAACTCATTAGTATTTGAGTATTGAATATTTAAATTCTAATTTATTTATTGAAATTATTTACATTTTCTTAACTAAATACATGGAATAATATTATATGAAAGAATATTATTCTAATACTCAAGGATTATAATATATAAAAGAGAATTATATGTAGAGGTTATGAATCATATTTATCATGTAATATACGTCATATATATTAAGAATATATGACAATATATAAATAATATTTATGATTTAGATAGTTAATCATAAGTATTTATTGAAAACATATTTAGTGGATGTTAAATATATGGGGGTTGGTGACCCTAACCCAATATTTTAGACATTCAATATAAATGAAGATGAAGATCCCATTTCTATCATATAGTTTTTTCAGCTGATTAATATATCATATCTCTCCTCCGGCATCAAAGATAGATAAAGTCTCTAACTGAGTGAACGATCCAACAATGCCTTCATAGATCGAAGGAACATGATCTGAGTGCTCTTCACAATGTAAGAGAAATACTCAGAGCCAATGTTAGCACATATAATTTGATTAACTAAATACAAATAGATTATTAATGCATTTGTGAATGATTGTGAGGGCATCTATATGATATTATTTGATCAATGGTCTCCATTGATGACCTTCAATCGAACACACATAGACTCAAATGATGTAACAATTTATTTAATTTTATTGTTATGAAATATTCAAATGAGATCCTAAAACCTATACTTTGAATTTTATTTCGAGAGATGTTGATGTTATGTCACCCTATTGATAAAAAACATTAAAATCTCTTGCCCACATGCTTCCGTTATGCAGCCCGTTACATTTAGAATCATTGGAGATAATTGGACAAAATGCCCCACCGCATGTAACAATAGGTAACATGTGTTGGGAATGACTCACTCCCAAGGAAGACAAACATGAGACATTAAGGAAACCACCACCTAGGACAAACATGATCCTAATAAAAATATCTAGTAGTCATAAATACCCTCACCATACCACGAACATGAATCATAGATCCCACTAACAACCCACATGGGTTTCCAGGCATCTTTGATGATGGTATTGAATCTCTACCATTGATGAATCTCTTACCACTTGTTCCACATTATCTTTCTTCAGAACCAAATATAAAACCCCATAGATATCCATTGTACCTATTAAACTAACATTCCTTGAATGATTAATGAATATTGGATAATTTTCCACAATCCCATATCCAAAACCCAGAATATACCATAAATCCACAAAAAATAGAGTGTATCACATAATTTGAAATCACACAAACAAATACATAATCAAATACCAACAATCACAATCCCTAGAATCATGAACTTTCTATCTAAAAAGATGTTTTCGAAACACCATTCTGATATCCATCACATTTTTTGACACATTCAAAGAACACGTGTTGACCTAATCCAAAAATCATAAAACAAAAATCCAACTATGATACCATTATGTATCAAACTATCCATTGTTGACCTGACTTGTCAACCAATATTTCTCACTGTAAGGAATTAAGGGAACCTCCATGAACACATGTGGTTTTTGACTAATGTAGAGTGTATAAATGGTTTATTGGCGAGATTATACCCTTAGGTTAGAGTGAAATAATATATCAAACTAACTAACCTCATACAAATTCATGAAAATCATAGAACATATAATAACTAACAAAAATTGGACTATTCTACAATAATTGGATGTAGTATATAGTCAGGCAAACTCAAATTATAGAAAACATACAACAATTGGTCCCCCACATGGCCAACCATATATACAAGATAAACAAAATAAAAATAAAGATATCACGATATACTTCCAACACAAAGCCAAACAAAATAACCATTATCACTAATGCTCGAGCCCCACCATACCAGTCCTGAGACTCTAAAAGAGTTCCAGTTTGGATCAAGAAATTATGTAACTCATTTTAATCTATCACACAACATGTTATTCAGTCTGAAAGAAGAAATCAAGTCTACATGAACACTGAGGTTCACAAACATGGGGTGATTAATGATTATTAGTGTGCCATACATAATTATTTATCTATAAATATATTATCATAATAAGTTCATGAACATATTATATGCCTAGACTAGAAAAAATCATAAATAATATAACATAATGAAAATGAAAATATAAAATAATGGGTGAAAACAAATGAAGAAAAATAGCTAACCGCGAGCTATATCCTAACAATGGAGGTAAATATACCCCATCTCTATCCCCCTATAGAGGGCATACAACACATGGATCACTCAGAAACACAATAAACTGGAACATTCTCTATATCCACAAAAGATCATCAAGATAACTAAACAAAAGTCAAACATTCTAGACCTCTAGGTTTAGCCATAGGCTCCCACGAGAACATGTGCATCTTCCAAGAATTAGGACATTAATGGAATGACCATAACTAGTGAGATAACCTCCCCTAAACATGTCCGAGATCTATCATGTCCAAAAATTGTAGAAAATTTACGGAGGTTCCACCATGGACCAGTCAAGTACACCACCCAATGGGATCCATATAGATACACTTTACATATCCACTATATAAGGGTCTAAAACCAATCTGGGAGTGCTACAACATCCAAAATTAATTAGACACTACAACAATGGAGTATACTCATCCTAAAAGTTGTGCCCCCATGAAGATAGTCCATTACCTCCCTGATCACATCTAACTATATCCAGAAAATGGAGGAGATAACTATATAAAAAACATTAGGTCCAACATCCAATATAGGGAGCCTTAAGGTTCACTTCATCATCCAATGTCCTGAGATAAACTGCCTTAATCGTTATGACGAACCACTAACCAATCATGGGATGATCTAACATTGAACCTAATTACCAAACAATGAACTAGAAATGTCAATGGACTATTTTCCAACAAATCATGGTTCCAATATCATCACCATTGATATATTTATACAAAACATTATTCACTATAGACTCTCAACAACCCATCTAATGGATAGAAAAAATATGGCGATCATAGTGCCTTTGGGGGCACAACATATAGAAATTTCCACCATGGTACTTTCATGTTACCCCCAAACTCTTAGGACACACTAATAGAAACAAACCTGAACCTTCAAAAAGAACACAATAAGAGAGGTACCCCTTCTGAGGGTTTCTTCATGCTCTTCCAAATCATGTTACATGACCCATGAAGAAGAATCCAAAATAGAACTTAGTGGATTATAAAAACAATTGATAAAAAACTCACCCAAAGGCTAATCCAAAAGAAAATGATTTCTAATAGGGAATTAAATATTGCTATCATGGCCACCTCAAAGAAGGAAACTGCATAAGGGATCCCAATGATAATAAATTCTTAGGGAAAATACCACAAAAGAAATAACTCTTCCGACCATCTTGGAAATAACCCATCCATGCATACCAACTCACCCACAATGGAATCCAAACAATGCCAAGACCCACCAAAACTATTAGTAACCAACTATAGACTATTATGATCACCCCATTAGTAACCATCTAACATGGTAATCCCTCAGACTTTTATTACTATCTCAATGGTTCTGGATCAACGTCTCCATCCCATTGTTTCAACCAAGCCTAGATGAACCAATAGATCTAATCCTTACATAGAGAAACTTGACCCATCATGTTGGGGGAATGAAAATATCTTTATATATACTACATTACCCCTCCTTACAATATCCTTCTGAATAATCCTCAAACAAAACTGGTTGACATACAAAGGATATACCTACTAATGAGCCCACAACCCTCGTTTGGGCCTCACATCCCACAACCCAACCCTATGAGGATTATGTATCCAAACCACAAATAAATCATACAACTAAAATATCATAGTCCAAAATACCATATAGATGAACTCTATATAGTGAATGGATTCCACCATCATGCTCTATGGAGACAAATGACCAGAATGGGATACTCTCATGTATAAATCTAGAAACATAGAGAAAAATAAGAAAAATTAACCAATGATGGAAAAGTAAATTGTTTGAACTTTTGGTACATGATTTTAACCACCAAGTTCCTATCTGGATAGGTTAATATGGCCACTCAACATTTATATTAAAAATATAAATAGTGTTTACCTCATAATACATGTCACGTAACCCAGATGTGTGCCTTCCACGTCACCACAACCCACACTTATTGTATGCACCGTTGATCAATATAGAGTTATCCTCTGTATACACTGTATGTATCTCACTTGGGATTTAAATCCACATACCATGAAATGTATTCCCACACAGTGTTAGGCCATGTAGAGCACATGGTCACTGGACATATACTCTGCATGGGTCCTAACCATGTACCCAACATGTCCAAGTACCCAAGATACACCTTGAGTATCCACTAAAAAAAATAACCCTCTAATACATAGAATGTATTCACAAGACATAATTTCAACTAAATAATATGAACATAAAAAAATTAATGTGAACTAAATACCATTTAAATGAGTTTATCATAACTAAAATTCGTTAAAATGTCATGGAACTGTGGGTTTCTCTGTAAAGTCCCCATATCTACAAATTGGGGGTCACCAAAAACCAAAACTATGATTTATAACATAAAAAATATAAAGGGATTTTTTTTTGGAAAAAATTAAACAATCCTACCTCTATAAAGCCATCGTCAAATCTCTAATCTAAACCTTGATGTGAAACTATCGCATAAAAAACTGGCATAACTCATGATCTGTGGAGGTGCCTCCTTTTATCCCACCCTCTAACTTCTCCCACTATCCCGATCTTGTCTTAATACACCAAATGAAGAGATACCTCAGATTGTGCATGAAAATCCTAGAGATAAAATAAAGATAATAAAAAAGAAATTGATAAAAGAGAAGAGAAAAATAAAAATAAATGAATTAGGGAATGGGTCTGACCCCACTTCCTAGCATAGGGCCACCCCTCTACTTGAAATAATCCCCCATTCTAGAATCAACTGCAATGACAAAATGATATTTTGAAACTACATTTAAAAAATATGACTAAATGAACATGCTTGAATAAATTAATATATTATTAATTAAATATTTAAAATCCTAAAAAAGTCATATGATTATAATTTATACAAGACTCTGGTCCTAGGGAAAAAACCTTATTCTAATACCAATGGGTGTTTTGGAAAAAATATCTGAGATCATGTTACCAAATAAAATATAATTTCACCTTGAAACACTTTTATGAAAAAATTAATTTTTTTAATTATCAAAACAAGTGATGATATTAGTCATCATAAAATCCCAAAAAAACTAAATTCCCACTAATAATCCTCAATGGACAACAAATATCCATGCTCTTCCTCAGTCACTGGTTCAACAGACACAAAATCAACCTTTCAATCCTTAGTCTAACAAAATATACAAGTATCTCCAATGACAAGAGATATTCAATGATGACCAACCCGATTCTCCCCACAATATGAGTATCCTTATGATATCCTCAATTCCAAATGACAAGAATCTTAACATAGGATATTTATATCATCCATAAAAATAGATAGTTGTGACTAAATCACTCACGCCTGAGTGTTAAGACAGAACCCAGAACCTTTACACTCTAAAAGCAACTTAAATGAGGCATGTAGCCTCAAAAAGTCTGTGGTGTTCTCCCCACCACAATATTTTCTTACACTTCTCTCATGAAGGAAACATGACTTTCTCTAATAAGGTATAATTCCAAAAATAACAGGGATAAACCATCTGAAACCATTGACCATGCTCATACTATTGGTCAGTTCTAGCTAACAAGGGCACCCTCGGCACTCCCCGATCAACATCAATGAATCTCCCTCATTCCAAGAACAACCACATGAATACCCTCAACTCAAGTGTTTATGAAACACCACATGTATCCATATAAACATACTCTACACTATATAAGGAACAAAAAGATTGGACAGGGTAACGAAATAGCCAAACCTACCATCTCAATCTTTTTAGGATAAAAAGAGAACTCCTAGTGATCCAATTATGTCAAATGAGGAATCCTAATTACTAAATAAATCCATGTGATAAAATACCTCAATAAACTCACCATGGAAACAACAGATTTTCATATTCATGTCATCTATGATAGGAGGCACACATGACCCCATCGCAAAACCCAACAGAAAACACTTAAAAAGAGAAGGTCCCTCCCAAGGAAAAAAAATGGGACATTTGGAACACCACCACCTCTAGAAAAGTAGATCCCCTGTACAAATATCTCTCTATAATAATTTCCCACTTAGATCCAAAAAGTTGAAATATCATATCCCACTACCCACCAAAAAGTGTTTCCTTGCATCCCTCAACAAATGAGTTGTATCTCCACCACTGGTGAACCTCTCTCCAGACAATCCATGTGACCTATCATCTGTAGAATAAATAAAACTCCATAGATACACATATTTCAAGTGAATCCTATGTTCATAGAATTATGAATGAATATTGGCCTCTTTCCCATGTTCTAAGATCCAAAAAACAAAATAAACCATAAATAAAAAAAATCATGTGAATCATAATAGGTAAAATAATAGAACGTTAAAAAATGGAACTAAAGAATAGAAATCCCAATCCATAGAAACTTATAATTAATATTGAAAATGGTTTTCATGAAACATTGTTATGATATCTATCAGATGTTTTGACTCAATCATAAAAATCATTCTACCAACTCCAGAAATCATAAAACCCAACCATTGTATTATACTATTTTTTTAATGAACCAAACCTGGTTAACCTAACATGTCACCTGATAAAGCTCACCATTGGGCCTCATGCATGCATTCTAATACTCTGGAGGCATTTGACCAGTGATGAGGGTAAAATGTGGGACTCTATACCCTCTTGTTATAGTGGTGTAATAATAAAAAAAATATCCAAACTCACACACATTGATGAAAACTATATTATAAAAAATAAATATAACAAATAGAAACATGTTTTACTATATTAAATGAAACATATAATCATATATAGTCAAAGAATTTAAAACATAGAGGAAACAATAACCCACTACGTTCAACACATATAAAAGATAAAAAATGAATATAAATACATCATGTTATACTTTCATCACTAAGGAAAACCACATATTTGGTATCCATAATGCTCAGGTTGGACCATTGCAATCTGGAGACACCACATGAGTAGCTCTAATCATTCAAGAATCATTGGGACTTAGCTCCCTCAATCATGAAACCTATAATCTAGCCTAAAAGTAGATATCATGTCTTCATACAAAAAGTGGTTCACATACATGGGGTGAGAGATGAATCAAAGTAAGACACCCCATTGGTAAATCTATTATTATTATAATTTCATGAACACATGATATTGTCATCCAAGCTGAAAATTTATAATAACCTATTTAGAGTAAATGACTGCATAAAATAAGGGGGGAACAAAAATATTGAAAAAAATAAACTATAGGTCCTAGAATGAAATAATATGTAAATCTACCCCCTCTCTATACCCAACCAAAGGAATTACAACCAATGGGTCACCCATAAACACAAGTGACCAATGTGTTCAATATATCTACAAAAGATCTCCAATAAATCTAAACACAAATAAATGAATTCTAGACCCCATTTCCTAACCATTGGTTTACAACTGAATATAAGCATATACCCAAATATTTAAATATGTTGGAATTATCAAAATTGTTGAAAAAACCACCCCTTTACAAGTCAAGTTATCTTCATATCACGAGTTTCCTACAAAACATCATGGGATCAACCATGGGCCCATCACATACACATTACTATGGGCTACATACACATGGAATTGAAAAAGGAATTATATATGAGGACCTCTATCTAGGGCATAAAATCATCCAAATAGGGATTCCCTTATCCTAGTCATATATTAGATACCTAATCCCATATAATCATATCTATCTAGAGGATGAGAGAATTAGAGAAATATAATTTTGGTCCCATGCCCATTCCACGATAATGTAAGGGTCTCCCCCTCAATAAAATTCCTGAGTAGAAAATTCCTCAATCATCATGGCCAATGTCCAACCAAACGTGTGATGATCCAACCTCAAAACAACCATAAAAAAACAAGATTAGAAGAACCTATTCACTATCATCTACCAAATCACATGGCATATCTCAGCACATTAGACCAAATAATCCAAAAAACATCTACAGACTCTTAAACACCCATCTTAATGCCAACCGAAACATAGGGATCCCATGGTCCTTGGGGTTACAACATAAGAAACATACACCACTAGACACATATGCTCTACCCAAGATGTTATAAAATTCTCTTAGAAAAATATTCAACTGTATCAATGGCCACATCAAGAACAAGTCATGCTATGATAGGTTCCTCTATCTCAACCATAGCATGATAGATGACAAGTGAGGTAGCATCACAAAAAGACATTAGTATCCTCTAATTAATCATTGATTAACAGCACACCCAAAGGGAAATCAAGACGTATTTCCTCACCAATAGAAGAATAAATAATGGTCCTCAGCTACACATAATATTATGACCCTACACCATGTCTCCTCAACACAATGAAACCTTAATCCAAAGACCAAGCAAGAAAAACCTCAATAAGACTTCACCGAAAACTAAAAATCCATCATTACCAACACACCCATAAGGGAATACAAAAAATTCCATCCCCACATAAATTCTAAATAGTTGACCACAATAATAAATAATCAATCGATCCCCAACCATCCTATAATGGAATCATTGAGAGTCCCTTAGCCTGAACATAACATCTCAGCAACCCCAACCATAACTAGTATCTCACGACATCAATCTATCACGAAGTCATCATAATATACGATCCTCCAACACTAAATAAAATCCTTAACAGCTCAAACCATATGAAAATTGTACCATCACACATGGAAAAACCCATATCTCTTTAGATATTCTTCACGATCCAAAATTCCCAGATCCATCTAAAATAACAATGAAAAAACCTTTTTGGCATCCATATGATAGATCCAATAATAATATCATAACTATCACCTAGGAATCAATGCAAAGAAATCAACCCTAAGATGATTTCATAACAATAATAAAAGAAATACTCCAACTAAACTCTCACTTTCCAAAACAATATCCGTAATTACTCTAGTCACCGAACAGATTACACCGTTATAATCAATATAAACAAACATTAACAATAGAATAATCACAAGACTAATTCTATAAATATGGTGAAAATAGGAAAGAATTATCAGGATAGGAAAAGAACACAATGTCTACCTAGGGTACATGGAATGTAACTCTAACTATCCTCCCCAACCAGGTTCTTCAAGACACTCAGTGTGTACATTCCCAATGTATATGGTGTGCGCCAATTAGTACGCAACATGTAACCTAAATGGATACCTATCCATGTACCACGCCCCCACTCGGCATGTACACCACTATAATACATGACATACACCACCATTTCCATGAAATCTACCTCACATAGTTTCCATAGAAAAATGCCTTTCCACAGACCCCAATGTGTGGTTAGGAAAAGTATAATACATGACTACTGAACCTGTACTCTGCATGGATCCTATACATGTACTTTAAAAATCCATGTTCTCCCGACACACCCTATATGACCCATCATGATTTTTACCTCAGTATATATAATGTACACCCAAAACATCATCCTCTCTAAATAGAAATAGTAGTAATGTGTATTCTATGAACTACAGACCTTGTACATCATTTTTTCTAAACGAAAACCCTCAAAATGGCCCATAATCCAAGGATTCTCCATATTATCCACAGTTCGACCCACTGTGGGTCTCCAAACACCCAAAATGGATATATAACATAAGAATCTATGATATGGAGATTTTTTTTAAAAAAAATGACCCTATCTCTTGGTAGAAACTATGGATTCATTGATATGATTCATTATCTACAACTTATAATTGATGAACACATATGACCCTAGCTCCACGACGACGCCTCATATTCTCTATATCCCTATCTACTCTTGGTCTCCCTCTCTTAGTTGAAGACTCAATAGGGGGTGATATATAAAATAATGCATGATATTACAAGTAATAAAAGGAAAATATAAAAATATAAAAATGAAAATGGATAAAATAAAAATAAAAAATAATGAAAAGGGGATCGATCTTGGCCTCAACCCATATACTCAAGGTTATTCCTCACCTAGGAAAAACACACCATTCCTGAATCAACCATGAATATAGAATCAGAATATGATTATTTGTTTAATATATATATATATATAAATAAACATTTATAAGTTAACATCTAATTAATGTAATATTACATACTCCATGAAAATTCGAAAGGCTCATATTTATACAAAACCCATATTGTAGGGTAAACCACCAATATCAAGACCAACGAAGTGGCCAGAAAAATTATCTGAGATCATATTATAAAATAAATTTTAAATTTTACCCTGAATCAATTCTAATAATAAATATTTTTATTTTCCCATATTTCCATGACCAGTTATGGAACAATTCATCACTATTTAATGTCATATAATAAAAAAAGGATGGGAAAATATAATACCATAATCCCAATGACATTAACTAAAAAAACAAAAATCTCACGAAAAACTACCATGATATCAGAATTCCTAGATTGATCAACAAATTTCTCTTATAGACTCCAAAATAGATATATAGACACACACAAAAATAGGTGATCCAACAAGTGTTCTCCGTTGGATCCTCCTTAAATCCTCTTATGAAAATATAGGAGAAGTATACTAAATAGCTAGTTAATAAACAGATAAATCAACTCATCACCTAAAAAGGCAAACTAAATTCACATCCTCATAAAAGCATACTCACTAGGTAACACACATTGGTAAGTTACATAATAACAATGAATATATATATAAAGGGTAATCCAATACAAATTTCCCAATTAATTATTTTCCTTATACCCCCACCCCCCCAATAACTTATATAATGGTGCTCCAATCTCATCCATAATTCATAGGGAATATCTACGAAATCATATCATGATCATATAATAATTTCATAGCATATATCCATGAAAATATATAATAACAGAATCATCATCACATCCCCATAATCATAAGTTAAAACTATGGGATATCACAGGATGTGTAAATATACACTATATCTTAATGAACCATATCCCATGTGTAGTACATAAATAATCTCCCCAATAAACAATTACATGAATAAATTTTAAAAATATATAATCCTTATCACACATGACCTATATATATATATATGTATGTCATCACTCTAGTCTATTACAACCTGTATGATCACATATCCTATAAATATAATCCATTATAACCCAAATTACTAAAATACACTCTAGGTAAATAAGAGGTAGTGGAGTAGTGGGAGTAGTCATACGTATGTATCATAAAAAACCGAGTGTTATAAACACCTAGGACCAAATCTAAATTTTGGGTGTTGATCACCCCAACTGATTAGGATGGATGAGAATTATAAATGTTAGAACATAAAAATTATATCTCATAACCATACCAAGGGAAACTACACAGCCATAGATTTTAACTATATAAAGATGACACTAGAAACACCACCAGTAATTACTATGGAATTTTATGGTGACACTTTCATAAGAACAAAATTATATAGATCCATAACATATTTAGATATTTATTTTTATTTAATTACCAATAATTTATTAATACATCAACACCAATTCTGAGATTTCATTTACATTTACTATCAAATAAAAGTTGTATTTATATTCCATATTTCAATTATATATTCATACCTAAGAACATAAACCATTATCATCATTAGTAAAATTCAACCATCTGCTTAAAACGAAATATATATTAATCTCTATTCCCTAGTTATGGGTATAGTAAGACTCAACTGTTACACCCTTATATTTTAGATTATATTTTCCTTTAATTAAATATTATACAGAATAACTTCATTGAATATCAGTAAAAAACTAAATAAACTATGACACACCTTATTTATATATTTATTATGATGTGACACATCAACAATAACATTACCATAACAATAAAGTATCATGTTAATAAAAAAAATATTTTATTATACAAATATATATTTTAAATTCATTAAATATTTTAATTATTTTTAAATATTAATATATTTATTCAATAAATTGAAAGTTTACAGGGTAAATAATTAATTATTTTTTAAAGTATTTTAAATTATAAAATGGAAATTTTTAAAAAATCAAAATTAAACCAATAGCTATTTCTATTAATTAATTAATTTGTTAAAAAAATTATTGAAAATTATTCTCATAGTAATTAATATTTAAAATTAATCTATTATCATACTATTAAATATAAATTGATATGAAATATTATTAAGAACATATAATTTTTAAATGTTTTATTTTTTTTTAAAAATAGTTTTTCTTTATATGTTGTATTTTCATTTAGAAGATAAATTTATATATTATTGAAATTACTTTTTTTTTGAAATGGACATAATTTTATAATTCATAATGTCCAAATTATATTATTCTGAATTTTTTAGAATATTCTTAAGTGGATGAATTTTGAGGTGAATGGTGATAAATACCGGTTTTGGAAATACTCTAACATTTATTTTATTTTAATAATAAAATAATTACTTAAGAGATTATAAAACCATTTTTATATAAAATTTATATTTATAAATTATGTCAAATAATTTAAAAATAAATTTTTTAATTTAAAAAAATCCATGTATAAAATTTTGTAAACCAAATTAATATTTTACATTTACAAAGATTAATTTTGTTCTTTTTATTTTAACTAAGTATCAAAAAAATGGAACTGAAATTTAGACTATTTTGAATGAAAAAATAATAGTTATTTGGATAATATTAAAACAAATAATTTCATATAAATCAAAAATATTTAATAATTTTTATTAATTATAATATTTAAGAATAAAAATATTCAATTTTCTAGAAATGGGTTTTATTTATTGCTTAGGCTAATATTAAAATTATCATTTTCACCCTTAGAAAATTTATTCAAAAAACTATTTAATATTTGAAATATTTAGGTCCAAATTATTTAATAGGGCCCAATTTTTTAGTCAATAAAAGTAAATTACTAAGGTGAAAATTAATAACCATGGTAAAATAAAATAACGGTAAAAGTGAAAAAATTTACAGTGAAATACTTGAAAAATTGTCAATAACCAGTGTCAAAATATATTGTTGAGGACTTATTGTACATATACCTCCCCCAAATCCATTATTCTCAATTATTGGATTCAATTGACCTTTAAATAGTGACTTTATCATTTATATTATTAAATAAATACCTCTTCTCTTCATTATAAAAAGAGTCATCACCGCCCTACATCTACTCAAAAGAAGCCACATATATTAATAAAAACATATATAAATTTCTCTAAAACACTCCTATAATTATCTTAGAGGTAATTATCATATCAAAATAACAACCCTCAAAGACTTAATCCAATTTTCAATGGGGATCATCCAATTATTAAAATAAAATTATCAATTACAAAATTTTCATTTCTTTTCCTCCATTACATTGTTTAGAAGCTCCAAATCTAATATAACTATGTTTAAACAATTTCATAAGTATAATAAATATAATAAAAATTTATTAGTTTATTATATAACCATTCATTACCTTTCTACCAACCGTTTGGAAAATGAAATCGTCGAATGTGTTACATGCGGATTACCCCGTCTAAAAGAAAAGCGATCCTTTTCTCATAACCAGATTACATGGATGGTTAATTATGATAATTAATGATGATATATGATATTTAAAATAATAATAATATTTTTAATATATAAATTAATTCTTATCATCAATCTATTCTATGGGAAATGAGAATATCGTATGTCTGTATATGCAAACTACGACCTCCACAAAGCAATATATTCTATTTTTCATCTCTAAATTTGTTCATTATAATGTTCTCATAAAATAAAATTTTTAAAAATAAAAAAATTAAATACTATTATTATAATTAATTAATAATAATATTATTCCAAATTAATTCCATTCTTAACCATAATCATATAAAAATTGTAATTTATTATATCTTAGGAAGGTTTTAACACCTATTTATATACTGATATAGATTCTTATAATGTATAAATATTGAAAAGATAATAATGAATTTTATAAATAAATGAAAAAATAATATTTTTTAAGGATCAATAATGTTGTTTATTTATATTTAACAAGTTATTAACATGCCACCGCTTTTTTCAAATATTACCAAAACAAGCTGGGCACTGATTTTGTCTTCATAAATCATTGCACAAATTATCATGAATTAAAATTATAATATTATAAATAATAATAAATAATATTTTAAATTTCCTTTGATAATATAGGAATGATTAACCTAATATAAATTAAACTTAATCAACATCGATATTTAATTCATGCATGAAACATTCAAAACGGCTAACAACCAAATAAGAAAACAAACCATAACTAATTAATAAATGTTTAAAAATATTTAATTATTAATGAAAATATAATGAAATAAATATAAATATGTTTCTTAAATAGGTGATTAATCTGGTTTTTTATTTGATACATGAGACTAATGCCCTTTCATGGATGTTGAGAGTAAATGTAAGATTGTTTATTAACTCATTATATTTTCATTGAGTTATAATGATTCTTATAAAACATCATTATTATATTTGGATAAATTTTTCCTTATAATTGTATTATATTGAATGATATTTTTTATATATTTTCCATTTATATATTAAAAATTCAATTTTAAATGATTCTTACAATAAATATATGATACTTGTATGGGGTTTTCTGGACACAAATTAATTTATTTTTCAAAATGATTCTTTTAGAACATAGTTTTTAAAGATTAATTTTTAATATTATATGATGTTATAATAATATCATTTCTTATTATTTTCTAGTTAATTACTTTTAAATATTTCATTATTCATAAAATTTTCTTATACTAAAAAAAATTCCAATCCTGTACAAATATGATCTTTCTCTTCTGTATCATTGTTCACCGTTCCCACCAATGTTCAATTTTATTAGTTTAAAATCCAAAAATGTTTTATTTATAGTGATATTAAAATATCCCTTAAATTTTTTTCCAAATAAAAAATTTATCACTCTCAGTAAAATGTGGGTTTTAGTAAGGGGATTTAAAAAAATATTAATAAGGTTTTTTCTTTTCACGATTATACATTTTTTTTCTACACATGTTTTCCTTTCAAGATACCATTACATATTCTTAAAATATCAATTATTGAAGATTAATTTTTAGTTAACTGTATTTTTATATTTTCATTTTTCATTTTCTATAATAATTTTGAATGGTGCTCAAATTATCTTATTTTTATAATATGGTAATATTGTTATCTAAAATGCTATTTTATTATTTATTTCAATGTTATGATTATTCCTATTTTCAAATAACCCATTCCATTTTTAAAAATTAGTTTTCACCAGTATTTTAATTAATTATTAAATTATAATGAATGTTATGTTTTTTATTTTTTAATGAAATATTTTTATTTAAAATTAAATTCTTTGATTTAAAAAGTATTTTGAAGGATTAAATTTTAAAGAAACAATTCTTATGTGTTCTTATGAACTTTAATTTAATGTTATTTATATTATATTACTTTAATATATTTAATTTTAATAAAAACTATTATGTTCTTAAATTTATTAATAAGTTTATTATATTTAAATTTTTAGAAAACATTTTAACAAGATTTTAAGCATTTAAAAAAGGGATAAATCCTTTTTTCAAATTTATTTATCATATACTATCAAATTTATGTTTTTTATTAATGAAAATACTATTTATTATCAATAATGTTACAATTGGTATTCTCTTAAGTGACCCCAAAAAATTATTCTTTTATGGATTATGAAATGTTCTAGGAATGTTTTTCATTAAAACCAACTATTTTCTATGGGAAAGTTGTGATATATTTATAACATGAAGTGTTTCTTGTTCTAATGAAAAAAATATAAATTAATGATTATAATTATAAAGTGTGGGGTTCTATATCTCCATCTAACAAATTGGTTATATATTTATATCTCAAGAGATACAAATTTTGAGTGTGGGAGTTTTATTTATATAGAATGTTGAACGTGAGTAGTTATTTTGTTCACAACATCGATCATGGTGATTTTTATCACAATATTGATTTTGGAATTTTTTTATTCAAAATAGTGATCATGAGTATTTATTTTTTCACATAATGATGTGTGTTTATTTTTTTGGTTTACAACACTAAGCATTGACATTTTCATTGTTCACAAAATGTAGCATGGATATTATTTTGTTCACAATAGAAACTGCAGTAAGATTTATAAAAATAATTTTTTTATTCTATAATGTAAACAAAATATATCATATTAACCTGTATTATTCCCCATGTATCATGTTTATTACCAAATTTTTATTATCTCACACGCTTTCTCCATGTTATATAATTTTTTCCTTTGCTATTACATGTCTTTATATAGTGACCCTTGGAAAAGTATTATTAAATCATGTTATTTTTAATAAGATATTTCTCCCCTCCTTGTATTTTATTATATTCTTATTAACTACCACATTTGTGACATTTTAATGTATTGTTCTTTTCTAAGAGATTGAGCTTACCCCATTGTTAATTCACACTCTTTATGAACTACTGTGATGTATTTGAATATGTTTACGTTAAAGAGCCTAATAAGAATATAACCATGTATAACCAAGGTTGATCCAATATGGTTAACAACAAAACCCCAATTACCTGAATCCATTGGTTATATTTTGACAATATACAATTGATCACATACCAAAGGGATGAATAGTTCATAGTGTTCATAAAACATGACACATAATTCAATATCACATTATATTTGAAATCATAAATTAAAAAATAGTATTTTCTTTGAGAAAATAATTATTATCTAAATAATTTACTTATATATAATTCATAATAATTTTATTATAATTATATGGAATGGAAACATAAAAAACAAGAAATATTAGATACTCAATTTGGGAAAGCATACAATAGAATCTTTAATTGAATAAATAAGGAATGATAAATTTAGAAGGAATAAATGATGGTAAAATAATTATATATAAATAATATCCTGAGATTTAAAATTATCAATTACATTCTCAAAATTTATGATATATTTATTTTAAAATTAAATCAATCTCTTAGATATATTTTCATGTAATAAAAACTAGGTTTCAATGATACATGATACTATATTAAAATATTATTTTCTAAAAATGACCAACATTACACATCCATTAAGTTGGAAGGTATGAATATGAATAAATAAATTATGTAAATAATAGGTTTTAAAAAGTTATAAAATAAATTTAATTGTTAGTTATTTATTATAAATAAAATAATAATCATTTGGAAGAAAAATAAATGTTTTTTAAAAAATTGTATTATTTTAAATGGTAGTTCAGTCGCGCTTTGTAAACCTAATTGAAAACTATTTTTAATTAATTTTAGAAAATATATTTTTGAAAATAATATTAATTTTTAGGTTATAAATGTAAAAAGTATATTGGGTAAAACTTATGTCTATTTCTTGAAAGTAATAATTTTTTGATAAAATGTTAAAAATACAGATTTTTACTGGAAACTGGTTCTTTTATTTATGTTATTTATAATGTAAAAATATTTTTTAAACATATGTTATTGTATAATTAGATTATTTTTATTAAAATTAGAAAAACATAGTTCATTGGAATCAATTTCATATTCAATTTTTATTACAAAATTTTTAAACATTTGAACATTTTTCATTAGAAAAACAATTTTTTGACACATCTATGGGTTTAATATTAAATTTATTTCCTCCAATTATATGAATTGATTATGTAAAAAGGGATTAAATTTTTTTTTCCCATAATAATTTAAATTATATTGAAATCTCATATTAACTATTGACCATTAGAAATAGTGAAAATTATAAAAATTAATTACTGCGGTTAAGGTTAAAACTGGTTTACTATGTTGCTCAACTAAACAGAAAAGATTAAAATGAAACAAAATTTTTTAATTCATATATTGTGGACATATTTCAGTATTTTTACAAATAAGGTTCTAAAATTACCCAATTTTAGTCTTGTTTTATAGAAAAATTGTTTATGTACTTCATTCTTTTAAAAAATTCTAAATGTGCTCTCTCCTCCACCGGTAAAAGGACACCCATCTATTCTTCTATTCACATTCCTGAAGCCATATTATTTACAAAATAACATCACATATACATTATCCACCCATCTAAAAACATCCTAGATTCCATGGTTTTATCATAAACTTAACCTATGAAACATTTTGTGAAAACCAAAAATGTTTTCTGAAGAATAGGTAATATCTTTATGTAAGGGATTTTATTTTAGTTATTCTTACAATTCATTAACATATTATAAAGAAATGATTATATAATAAAAAAACTTTACTATATATATCAAGATTTATTAATTCATGGTCATTATCTATATCTATATCCACTTCTACAGAATGGGAAAAAAATAATTGCTCGAGTGCATGTCAGACTACCACCTTGTGAACCAATATAATTTATCTTATCTCACCAACTCTCATAGAAGGATATATTGATGGATTTAACATATTTATAGGATAATAATTACATATATATATAATTATAATATCACATCTACCTTCCTACCCGCCAACCCATTGGAAAACAATGACATTGCTGGTGTGTATAGAATAGTACCCCTCATGAATCGATATGATGTGTTTTTTCCAATTTTAATTTATATTTGGTGGTAATAAGGATATATTAAACGAATATATATATATATATATTAATTTTAAAAAATTTATAACTATTTAATGATTATATCAAATATACCTTCTTACATTCCATTTCATGGAGGATAAGATAATGCCCCTTGTGTGTACTATAGAGTACCACCTCATAAAGAGACGTGACTTGTTTTTCACAATAAATTTACATAGAAGTTAATAAGGATAAATTTAATTAATATATGTTATTTATATTATATAATAATGACATTATAAAAGGATACATATTATTAACTATTGTTTCATTCCATCAATCGAGAAAAATAGGAACAATGTCCATGAATATGTATGACTTACCATATCCATTAACTGTGTAATATATTTTATATCTCTATAATTTATAGATTACCATAAATAAAAATTTAATGAATATATATGATATTAATATATTTTTTATTATTCAGTATATTATTTATCCATGATCAAATAAAAATGTCTGGAATTACCAAAAAAAATACATGAAAAAATGAATTATAGTTTGAAAAAAAGATTTTAACAATGAATTTTTAATAAATAGGTGATAAATATAAAGGGATTTATTTTAAATAATTAATGACTCATCTATTTGTTTTTTTGAATTATCTTTTTCATACTTTTTAAACATTACCTCTGTCCTATATAAGGTTTTAGGACCATTCATGGATTGTTTGGATCTCATTACTCTAAAAATTAATCAAGTAGTGTGGGTGGAACAGTTAGTGTGAAATTAGTACTAAATGTGATAATCAACCATGTAGGGAACTTGTTTTAAATTAGAGGAAACATAGTATTTGTGCAATAATCTGACCCATGATGCATGATTTTTTTTAATTTTAGACAATGATTAAAGAGGACTCTCAAAATGCTTGTTGACGGTTAAGAAAAATGTGTGTCTATCCCATGCAAGTGGGGTTCAAGGGAATTTATTATGCACAGTTAGAACACCCTTTGTAAAATTGTAAAGCCATACCATGCATTAATGGTTGTATAGAGGAAATTAAAATTTCTCCCCGTAAATTTTTTAACCTATTTTACATTATCTTCAATTATTTTTCAATGGATATCACCAAAATCCACCTCATGTGAGCTCTCCATTCTCCTCACCTATAGATTGAGATAAATACTCCATCCAAACTACATATAATATATTATTTCTCTCATTGGAAACCTTATGGAGAGATCCTCAATCATTAGGATCATTTTATCATTATTCATTCTTTCAATGACTATATTTTGTTGCATGCTCGTATGCAATATTTTCAGGTCATCGGGTATTTCTCCCATTTTCTTCCATTATTATTTGAACCAAAGGATGATATTGGATGAGAGGTTATCTAAAGACCTATGGTGGGTCTTATATTAATATTACTACAAGGTTTAAGTGTTTGCATAGCTTTTCCTAATGTTTCTCATGTCATACATTTCTGTGAAATTCCATAAAATATGTATTCCCTTATGTAATTAATTGAACCAATCATTGACAACCACTTAGACATGTGTTATATTATAAGAGGTTACTAACCATGTTGACTACCACCCTCTAGGTTTGATTAATAAATTTCCCTATTTTTATATAAATTTCAAAATTTACAACATCTTCTAAGTGTTATGCTTGTCCTAGAATTGGATTTTCCGAACCTTATAATTTAATGACATAAATTATGTGATTGTAAATGGGTATTAAGGCCACACCATGTGATTAATTCTTAATTTCATATTTATTATGTTATTATAATCCTATGGTTATTTGGGTTGATTGTTTATAAATTCAATAGAGGTGATACCACATGTTTATTATTATTATTACGTCGTTGTCAATGGATGTTGATCAACTATTAAGGGGATCAATAATCATGATGTTTCTAGATATCTTATGGTGGTTTTTAGTCATGACAACTTAACCCATCATCTCAGAAGATGAGAAATATGTATTTCATTCCTTTGAGGATCATGGTTTGTAACCCTATAGGATTCATTTACTCGGAAGACTAGTTATGGATGCCTGAGTTATGTCTCGATTCCATATATCACCTAGTATCCACATATATGCCTCTAAAAGTACACATTAATGTTGTGAATTTACATCTATAACTATTATATATATATTTATAACTATGATTAATATATCTGTGGTTATTGATCTAACTCATAAACATACCTATGCGAGAGTAGGTAGAGCAAGCTATGTATCTTATAGGATGCTAATCCAAATATTTTTGATTATTTGGAATTATTTATTATTAAATTTACCTTCACAGTGCTTCTTTATGTACACTATATGGATTATTCTAGAAACTTTTAGCATTAAATTGATGATTTTATCTCAAAACCTACTAGAGATGCCTTTTCTACCTGAGAAGACATCACAACTCTAGATGTGGTTAATTGAATAATCCATGTTATGGATTTATGAACTGTTTAGATTATAGCTTCTTGCATCGAAGAAGATAACCAAAAATATGCTAATGATACTACTAGATCTATCGTTTGGATTTTTTTATATTTTCTATATCATGGTGTATGTGAATATCCCATGTTTCAATTGTTTATATAAGTATTCCATGAAATAACTATATAAAAATCATCCTTTGTATTTCGATTACTATTAAAAATTATTGATTATTTATTCTTATTTAATTTATTATTACCACTTTTCCCAATATTTGACCTATTTTATCATGATTCATATATTGTTTTTTGATTTATTATATCAAATTTGATCTCTATGATAGGAGGGTATAATCGCTCCACTCTATCACATTGACCCCTCACTGCTAGTCGGGAGTCTCTAGTGTACAATGAGGTGTGCCTGATGACATGTGACCCACCAGATATGGCACTATTTTAGTCCTCCCACCAAGTCTGGACATCACAAAGTGGTATAAGATGTGTCTCTTTCTTTTTATATTATTGATTGGTTATTAGAAAACAGACTAGTCTTTAATTAAATTTTGTAATGATCATGTTCTCAGGAGTATCTTACCTATATGTAGAGTAAACCCACATTTCCTGGATTTGGTTATTGCTATTATTGGATTATACTTGTTGTAGTTGATACGATTTCACTATTGTGTGATGAAAATGATTTGTGATATTATTATTGATGATGTAATTGATACTGATTTTGTTACTTGGAATATAAAATAAAGGATTTTGAATCACATGAATCATTATATACACTTTATGACTAATATTACAGGAATTTTTCCATGGAAGGTTAACTTTTGTCGTGAATTTTCCTGTTTCGTATAGTATAATGCCTTTATTTTTATATATTTATAGGCAGCCACATTTCATTCATGGATAATATAATTTTATTAATTAAAGTTCATACATCAATTTAAATTTCGTTTTCACAAATTTTTTGTTGATTAATCCTTTATTGGAAAATAATAATACATTGTGGGTTCGAGAACATGTATTTACATGGACAAAAATAATGTTAGTTCATTGTGTTACTTGAATTCAAAATGTAAATAATGGAAGAAGTACATATATAAGTCATGGTTGTGATTCATGTAATCAAATCATTGATTATGTATTCTTACATCTAGATACATGATGTGAATTCTAGGATACTATTAAATAATGTTCCAATTGAAAATTATAAGGAGTATGACTTTTATAAATTGTAAATATTGAAACATATATCTGGACCATGATATATATCTATATATTTATATATAAAAAGTAATTACTAAATCATATTCAATCATTTAAATTTATTTTTTACCACTATAAGAGATTATAATTGAAATGTTAATGGTGTTTAAGTATATACATTGCAATTAACACATTGTATATTGTAACCATGTTCATGTAATATGAGACCCATACCCAAACATTGAATTAGTAGTGGGTAGTTGGGGTACATATTACATTCTTATAAACTATTTTAATTTTTTTACTCCATATACCAGTATTTTGGAGTATGAAAAGTGGTGGGGAAATTTTATATGAGGGTTTTGTACCTATTCGATTATCTACCTATAATCATTTAAACTATTACATTCTTTTACAAGTAATGAATTTGGAAATGTTGAATAAGGACACCATGAACGCCTCGAGTCA
This sequence comes from Viscum album, assembly GCA_963277665.1. Lineage (NCBI taxonomy): Eukaryota > Viridiplantae > Streptophyta > Magnoliopsida > Santalales > Viscaceae > Viscum > Viscum album. Next base: position 50,007,699 of record OY728161.1, on the reverse strand, counting down.
TATGCCTGGAAGGTGGTGATGACCATGATCCAGAGGTGGTAGGTCTTAAGACACTATTGATTTCTCTCATAGATCATCCTATGCCAGAACATTCTATTCTTAATATGGTCATTGATTCCTAGTATCATCAGCATTTCATTCACGTGATGGTGTCATTGAAATGTGTTTCTAAAACTACCCTAACTATGATATACTTGAATTAAGGGTTTCATTAGAAACATATGCCCTCCATTGTAAGTCATGGAAGAAAACATTATTCGGATTTAGTACTTGAGGACATGATCTCTATATTTGAGCATATGTAGATTCCGTCTGAGGAGATGGTCAAGATCACTGGTTATATTCCATGTTATTATTCCAAAAAATACTAGTATTTCATTACCTAGGAATATTGACATCATGATATGATAATGGGGGATTTTTAGATGTTCTTTAGTAATTAATTTTGATGTATGAATGAGTGAGAGATTACATGAACCTAGAATGGGGATTCATTTCTTCAGTAGAATATTCTTCTTGTTTTACTAAGTTGTAGTGGTTTGCACCGACCTTATCAAGAGATAATCTTATGAATACCAATATATTCATTTATGGGTATGTGTAAACCATCTAACCACATGTTATTTTTTTTCTAGATGACAATTATCTCTAGGATAGTAAACCAGGTCGTCATTACTAAGAGGGATTTGAGGGATACTGATGGGGGTGAACTAAGACAATTTAGCACCCAATCCTAATAGTGGTTCTTATATCATATAAAAGAATTATTTCAAGGATTATCATTGGGTATTATTAGTTATACATATATTTAAATTAGAAAAATTATATGTCACCAATTTAGGAATTTGGGACACAAAAAACCTCAGTGTATGTGATATCCTGTGGAGTGTAGAGGTTGTAGAAGGATAAGGAATATCCACCTCTTCTATAAGTTTGTTCTAAAAAAACTACGTGAGGGGGAATTTATACCTACCACATGTTCTGGAATGGGGATAGTAGTATCTCTCTAGGTAGGAAACTAAAATTCCACTATCTAATCTAGATAAAGTGGGGGTTGATGTAGAGATAATTAGACTCAATAATTATAGTTCTAGTAGAGGAGGACTAATCAACGTAGTCGGGCTATAGCATAGGGTCCTGGTATGGGACAATTAAATATTTTGTAGCATATCATAGAGGAGTATATCACAAGATATTATTATTTTTGGGTTGTTATTCTATTATCATATACTCTAGTGTGCCATAATTTGACACATCAATGTCACACTATTTTATATATGATGTTATTATAAAGACTCTTGTCCTAGAGATAGAGTTTTTTCTATTGTGTTATGGAACTCAATACCAAACTGGGTATCCGATCGGAGATTGTTCTCTAATATATGGATTATCCACTAAAAGATCCATATATCTATTTTTCTAGAATATCATTGTCCTCAACATGAAATGGTTTTATGTAATTATTATGATAGATTGGATAGATACATATTGAACCCATATTTATTTCTTTCACTATAGGGTGATGTTTATATCAATAGAGGGTAGTATACATGTAAACAACAGAAAATGTGATTTTGGTGTGTCTTATGCAGGACCCGAGCATCAGGGGTTGGGAAAAGTGACTGCAAAAGATTACAGTCATTTATTAAATGATTAGGGATTAGAACCCACTATTTTCCTTTTTGTAGTGGTTCATTTTAGGGATGTCTTCCATAAATAAATTTTTTCGTTACCTCTAGAAAGAGGTATAATTCCTCATTAAGCTAGTTCTAGGAGTGGAACTACTATCAAATCTTCTAAACACGATGTCACTTATAGAGCTGAAAAGATCTCCAGACATGGTTAGAATATCTATAGGTTATGGGTATTATACATCCCAGAAATATAACTTGGTGTTCACCGGTCCATTTTTTCAAGAATAAATATTGTAAAATTAGGCTCCATGTGGATTACCAATAGTTAAAACCTCTTACTATTAATAATCGTTATCCACTTCCTCTAATAGGCAACCAATTTGATTAGATGTGAAGAGAGAGTTTTTTTAAATGGTTGATTGGTGGTCAAGCAATCAACATAATAATTTCATGACTTTAGAGATACCTAAGAAAAATTATTGGAACTATTATGGTTTTTAAGATTACCTGGTAATGTTGATCATTTTGAAAAAAAAATTAATTAGTTTTATAGATATGATGAATAAAGTTTTCCATATGTTCCTTGATACTTTTTTGGTAGTATTTGTAGATGGAATCTTATGGTATTCTAAAATAATACATGAATATCCCATCTATCTTGATATTTTACTGAATACATTGAGAGAGAACTATATTTTCGCTAAATATAATTATATTCCAATTTTGGATCAACAAAGTCCACTTCCATGGTAATAAATTTTCATAGAACGGAGTATCATTAGACCTAGAAAAGGTGAGATCTATAGTTTATTGGGAGTATCCCAATAACATCATTTATATACAGAGTTTTTGGGGGAATTATTGGTATTACGAACACATAATCCATGATTTCTCTGGCCTTGAAGTTCCTCTTATGGGATTGACTAAGAATGGTGTGAAATTTGTATGGTCAGATGCATTTCCAACATCCTTTTCATAGTTTAAGGGAAGATTGACTTCAGCACCAATCATGATTCCTTTAGATCCAAGTAGAAGATACATAGATTATATTTATTTGTTAGGAATTGGGTTGGGATATTTTATGATATAGGATGATTTAGTATTAGTGTATGGGTATCAATAGTTGAGGCCAAATCAGTGGAATTACCTCATGAAATACCAAAATCTAGATGAAAATTTTCATGATCCTTGTTGTTGAAATTTTTTTTTCTTGGGGATAATTATTTTATAATCACAAACTACTAAAGACTTTATTATATCTTCAGACAACAAGATAATAAATTTTGTCAGTGAATATGGGTTGAGTACCTCTAATCCTTTTATTTTAAGGTATGCATGTCAAGATTCTCCAGGACAACGGTAAGGCAACCCTTAGAACCATAACAATGACCTCTACCCTTATGGAACAAGTGATATTGAAGAGATATTCAAGTACGATGACACATTATTGAGGGAATTTATATCAAAAAATGATTTATTTTATTGTGGGACTATGGATGAGGATGAGACCTTACACTACTTCTTTCATGTATGGGACCTAGAAGACATTCAATAGCAGGTAATTCAAGAATTTCATGCCACAGTTTGTGTAGTAAATCATAGTGTCAATAATATTTATTTATAAATATGTTTCTAGTATTGATTTAATAGTTTGATATGTGTGATAGATGGTTTCATTTCAAGTTTTTCCATCTGTCAGAAGGTGAAGGAGGAATATAAGAGGATGATATGACTCTTATTTCTATTATCCATTCCTAAGTGGAAATGGGATGATGTAACCATAGATTTTGTGAAATATTTTAATAGATCATATCAAGGAAATGTTATAGTTTGGTTAGTTGTTCATCAGTTGATAAAGGTATCCCTTTCTTTAATATTCATGAGACCTTGTCCATTTATGATCTAAGAATGTTATATGTGGGGGATATCACACACCTTCATGGAGCTTCATGTTATATCATATTTCATAGAGGTGCTTGTCTTATGTCATGGTTCTATAATGGGTTGTCAATGGCTTTAGGTATACATGAACATTTTAATATGACCAATCATCCTCATTCTTATGGACATATAAATATCATAATTTAGGGGTTATAGGAAATGTGATTTGCATGTCTCCTTGACTTCAACGGCTCTTTGGAGAAGAAAATAACTTTTTTCATGTTCACCTATAATAGTATCAATTAGGATACCATCAATTTGGATCCTTAAGAAGACACATATGTTAGTTAATGAAAGTTACCTCTATGGTAGTTAGATGAAGAGGAGGAATCCATACATAGACCGCATCTCAACTAGGAGACTATAGAGTAGGTCCAACTGATCAGAAATCACTTGATGATAGATCTGTACAGACAATAGTCAAATTCCAATCAACATCGACAACCTCTTGTCTTTGAGGTCAGAGACTATTTCTTCATTAAATTTTTATTTAGGATGGATCATTGATTAATTCAAATGCATGTAATATTTTTCTTAGATTCCTAAATTGTTTTAAGGAATTGTAGAGAATTTGACCAGTGTCTTATCAAATAAAACTTCAACCGAGATATTGGTCTATCGATGACATCATTCAGGATCTCTTCTTCTAGAGTATTATCCAGAACCATCCCATGTTCTACTACCTGATGAGGTTTAGTTAGACATGGATTGATCTGTCATGAAGTATCTAGTGCATATTCTAGAACAATGTATAAAGACACTAAGAGGAAGGTCAATTTTTTAGTATGGGTTCTTTTGCAGCATGGGTGGGTACACAAAACTACTTAGGAGTAGGAAACTGATATATGACCCCAATCACTAAAGAACTTCTTAGAAGATTCCTCTTTACCCTCTGAATGAAAACTTTGGTAAAATATTATTAATGATGAGGAGGTTGTTACTACCCAGCTTTTAATGAATGTAAAGATATATTTTTTTAATTCTTTTTTCTATTGGTAACTATTCCTTATTCCACATAGATGTTTCTGTGAGTGTCTGGTGAATTTTTGAAGCCCGAATATCTATAAATTGAACAATTATAGGGGGAATCAGGGTTATAACTAATTTTACAAATCAACCATGAAAGGAAGATGTTGTAAAAGAGAGGATTCGTGGTTTTTAGGCAATTGTGAGAGCCTGGATACATGACCATGTAGAATTGTAGAAATTAGTGACAAAGAAATTTTTATGGCTTGTGAACTATTAGGAAATTGATGAACCCATTCCATGGGAGTGTGGTTCTAGGGAAGTGGATTTCACACTATTGGAACACAATTTTGACAATTGTGCATCCAAATAATGCAACCTAGTTTTTATGGGTGAAATTTTAATTTCTCTACAAAATTTTTAACCTATTTCCCTTTATCCTCCACTCTTTTCTAGTGTATATTAGAAGAAAACTCCTTTTATGAGCTATCCGTTCATCTCACCCAGAGATTGAGATTACTCCTTATTCTGATCATTGATTCAACTTTTGTTGGTATCCTTTGATTACTCTAGGTAATCTTGACAATCCTAATGTTCATTTCACCATTTATATTTCTAACTATAATGCCATTTTGGAGAAGTATCACATTCCCTTGTTTCATGGCATTGGACCATTCTCCCATTTTATTTTGTTTTCTCTCAATAAAAGGATGATAACAAACATGTGGTAATATACAGAAAAAATATTAGTGGTATAATAATTTTTTTGATCGTTTCGGTATTTTTTTATCATTATTAAATGTAAACCATGATCTAAATTTCAACTCAATTCCTTAAAATATGTTTTTCCTTGTTTAATTATTTTAAAAATTATAATATACTTATGCATACCTGTAATAAATTATTATATAATGAAAATAGGATTTTTTTTTACATTTTAAAAAAAATATTTTCTAGAAAACGATTTCGGCATTTTTTTTTTTAAAAACACACCTTAATGGCGGAATCCCGGATGCCACCTTTGCATTTCGGGGGCAAGGCGGCATCCGTGATGCCGCCTTTACACTGCGGGTGAAAGGCGGATTCCGCGATGCCACCTTTCTCCTAAGAAAATATTGTTTTTGAAAATTTTTATTTTTCTTTTTTTCTTTTTTTTGTTTATATATATATATATATATAAACAAAACAAAACATTTCTGCAGAATTTCTCTGCTATTAAAGATCCAGCGCTACAGCCATTACAGAAGTCTGGATTCTGACAGAAACTCTTACCCAGGCCTCCCTTTTATAAGAGGGTTTGCCCTGAAAATCATTCTGCATTTTCGATGTGGGATTCAGGTTCTACCTTTACTGTGCAGTACATTTTGCATTTCCGATGTGGGATTCTGTTTCAAGTCCGTGACTTTGAAATACAATAAAATATAAACTATAAGGCCAATATAAATGAAATTTTAAACATTGATTAAACATATAATAAATAGTTGAAAAAAAAAAATTCTTCAATAATGTTGACGAAAAATAATCTATATCCTTTCAAAACCATCTACTTGAAACTTAAAAATGTTTCAAATACGTGAATTTGAAACACTGTAAAATGTAAACTATAAACCGAATATAATTGAAACTTTAAACATTGACTAAACATAAAATAAATAGTTGAAAACAAAAGAAATTTCCAAAAAAATGTTGATGAAAAGTAATTTATAATCTTTCAAAACCGCATACTTGAAACTTAAATTTTTTCAAGTGTGTGAATTGGAAAGACAATAAAACATAAAATAGAAGACCAATATAAATGAAACGTTAAAAATTGATTAAACATATAAGAAATAGTTAAAAACAAAAGCAATTTCCAAAAAAAATTTAATGAAAAATAATTTATAAGCTTTCAAAACCGCCTACTTGAAACTTAAAAATGTTTCAAGTACGTGACTTTGAAAGATTATAATTATATTACTAATTAACTAGTTAATTATTATATAATTAATAGTTATATTAATAATTAACTAATTAGTTATTATATAAGTAATAATTAATGAGTAATAATTAATAATTAATAAATTAATGAATAGTTATAATTAATATTTATATTACTAATTAACTAATTAATAATTACTAATTACTTATTAATAATTATTAATTACTAATTACTAATTATAATGAATAATTATAATAAATATTTATATTACTAATTAACTATTTAATAATTAATAATTACTAATTGCTAATTAATTAGTTATAATTATTAATTGTATTTCTAATTAACTAAATATTTATTATATATGTAATAATTATATTACTAATTAAAGTCACGTACTTGAAAAATTTTAAGTTTCAAGTATGCGGTTTTGAAAGCTTATAAATTACTTTTCATCAACATTTTTTTGGAAATTTCTTTTGTTTTCAACTATTTATTATATGTTTAATCAATGTTTAAAGTTTTAATTATATTCAGTTTATAGTTTACATTTTACAGTCTTTCAAATTCATGTATTTGAAACATTTTTATGTTTCAAGTAGATGGTTTTGAAAGGTTATTGATTATTTTTCGTCAACATTTTTGAGGAAATTCTTTTTTTTTTCAACTATTTATTATATGTTTAATCAATGTTTAAAATTTCATTTATATTGGCCTTAAAGTTTATATTTTATTGTATGTCAAAGTCACGTACTTGAAATAGAATCCCACATCGGAAATGCAGAATGTACTGCACAGTAAAGGTAGAACCTGAATCCCACATCGAAAATGCAGAATGATTTTTAGGGAAAACTCTCTTATAATGAATAATTATAATAAATATTTATATTACTGATTAACTAATTAATAATTACCAATTACTAATTAATTAGATATAATTATTAATTATATTTCTAATTAACTAAATATTTATTATATATGTAATAATTAAGTATTATATAATTGATAATTTTATTACTAATTAACTAATTAGTTTTTATATAATTAATGATTAATAAACACTAATTACCAAATTACAAATTATATACTAATTAATTAGTTATTTCGTAATATAAATATTAATTATATACTAATTAAATAGTTAATTAGTAACAGAATTATTAATTATATAATTTGTAATTAGGTAATTAGTAATTATTAATGTTTTATTATTATGTTCATATGGTTATATAAATATATATAAATAAAACCTAATTTACCCCCTCCTGAGATTCCACTCTGACCAACAAGTAAAAATAGTATTTTGATTTCAGTACACATAAAACATGTAAACAATAATGTACAATCAATGCATATGTCTGTGGCGAGGACATTCCGTCCCACATGGTGGTCTGCGAATAGGACGTCCGCGTCGAGTGCACAGTGGAGTTTGATGACCGGGAGAAGGCTGATCCTCAGGCACTGAAACGTCGACCGTCGCATCCTCCATCTGTGTGTCAGTGGGAGGAGCTGTCAACTGCATCTCGTACTGCCATTCAGATCCTTCTCCCACTAGGGTGGTAGAAGGACCTGCCTCCATCGCAGAGGGGAACGAAGCCTGTGATGGAGCTATACCCCAAGACGACGACAGCTCTAGAATCCAAGGTTGTGAAGGATCTGGAACCGAAGATGGAGAGAACTGCGGATATCCGGTTAGGAAAGACGAATCCCATGCCACCTGAGGCACATCCTGAATAGGCTGATCCTGGACTACTAGAGGACCAACCTCTGCCTGTGGAACAGGAGAGGCCTCACGTGCAGCACAACGCTGTCTACGTCGCCGTGGTCGTGGCTCCTCAGCACCAGCAGCAGCTGCAGGATGTTCCTCTGGGGCAGGAACCTCCTGTCTCCGAGCCAGACGCGTGAAGATGCTCTCGGAAAGCGCATGAAAAGATTCCCTCGCCTCCAGCGCTGTATCATGGACGGCTGCCCGGCTAAAGAACCCCTCCTCCTCTTCATCACTCATGCGAACAAGCTTCTCTGTGTGACTTCCCTGTGAGTAGATTCAAATAGAATTAGAAAATAATTCAATAAACAAACTAATAGGAATTTATTAACTTACCATCCTCTGTATCTCTATGCCAACTTGGGTAAGATACAGTATAGACTTCAGTCTATACCAGGGCGCATAGTCAACCTGCTCTGAAAGAGAGAATTGATTTGTAGGAACACCTTGAATACTTAACTCTGCACGTCTGTGCCAGCAGTCGATAAAACTCGCTTGTACTTGGGACCAGTCGTCATCCTGCCTCCTTGTCAGCTTCATCCCATGATTCTTGTCTGTCTGTCTAGATGGTAATGGAATCGGCTGAGTACGAAAAAATTGGCGCATGACCCAGTCAGGCTGCTGGCACTCAATAATATGAAAGTGAATGAGGGGCACTACAGCCATAGCATCCTCAAGCCCAATAGTGCAGTATGCTGGCAACTGGTCCATAATACTCCAGTATGGAAGCCATGAAATCTGAAATGACAAGTGATTTTGTCAAAAAAACACCCAACTAAAAACCAAAATTGATGTTATTATTAAAAATGTTAGACAGTGATAGATTGTATATACATACCTGATCAGGTAAGAGACAGTCCAACTGTAGCTGATATACGCCCAAATGCTGTCTCGGAACCACATCAAAATTGTGTCGCTGACACCACCTGTAAAATACAACGATAATGACAAATAATGAGAAATTATAGTCAATAAATCATAGTAGAATAAAAAACCAATAGAAATGACTTATCATACCAGCGTCCACGCGGAGCGTCATGCAGCACCTCCATCTCGACCGGTGGACTAGAAAGGTCAGGGCGGAATGCTGGGATGCGCTCCCATGCCCACATCTAAATAAGGATGAAGCATCCTCCAAGACCTGTACGGTCCCTATGGGATAGTTTGCATAATGATCTGTACGTGTATGCCAAGCAGGCTGATCCCCAACTATACGTCCCAGCCCGATCAAAGTCCTCTAGTAGGGGTAGATACATCATATGCACGTGCATCCCCGAGTGATCAGTACACATGGTCCCACCAATGAGTTGTAAGATATATGCACGGGCGTAACGCATGACGGTCTTCTCATCATCATCATCCTGTAAATGTGGAATCTGCGACTCCAACCAACGCATAGATATGGACGATCCATCTGTAGCCCTACGGTCGGACAAAATATCAACGCCCAACAAGCGTTGAGCAAGTTCTGGTCAAGATGCACGAGTGGGTCCAATAACGGGTCTCCCCTGGATAGGAAGACCGAGAAGAACTGCGACATCCTCGAGGGTGATGGTCATCTCCCCCTCAGGAAAATGGAATGTGTGTGTCTCTGGTCTCCATCTCTCAACGAGGGCAGCAAGTAGGTAATGATCTACAAATGGGAAATCTGATACGGCAAGTCCATAGAAGCCATCACGGCGCAAGTAAGGTCTAATGGAATGTGGAGGCTCCATGTGATGAAAATGGTGCGCTCGACGCACCTTAAAAAATAGATCTGGATGACCCTCTAACACGACCTGCGAAATATGGGTAGGCTGCAGAGTGAGTAGTATGGTATCATCCATCTGCATATAAACAAAGAAAATGAGTCATAAGTGTAAAATGTAAACATAACATTATGAAGTTTTTAGAATTTATCTAATTGTATGTATTCAATATCTTATGCTAATTATTATGATACTATAAATTTTTTATAGAACAGTTTTCTAAAATATCCTGCATGTTTAGATTGGGGTTTAGGTTGGAGGGTTTAGGGTTAAAATTTTTAATATTAACGTCCAGGAAACATGTTAATGGGTTAACTGACATACAGTTTTCAATATGGGTTAAGTGTTCTGCTTTCGGAGTTTTGAAATAAATTCTATTATTTCATATTTAAAGTTATTTCTTGAAAGCATGAATATTAATATGAAATATGTTATGTTATCTAAAATATTGAGTCTTGAATTTGGTTACACATATTTTGGGGGAGCTTTGTGATTAACTACTTATGGATTGGATTAAGATAAACCATGTCAATTAGTAATGATATTTTTAGAATTTATCTAATTGTATGTATTAAATATCTTATTCTAATTATTATGATACTATAAATTTGTTATAGAACAGTTTGCTAAAATATCCTGCATGTTTAGATTGGGGTTTAGGTTGGAGGGTTTAGGGTTAAATTTTTTAATATTAACGTCCAGGAAACATGTTAATGGGTTAACTGACATACACATTTCAATATGGGTTAAGTGTTCCGCTTTCGGAGTTTTGAAATAAATTCTATTATTTCATATTTAAAGTTATTTCTTGAAAGCGTGAATATTAATATGAAATAAGTTATGTTATCTAAAATATTGAGTCTTGATTTGGTTACACATATTTTGGGGTAGCTTTGTGATTACCTACTTATGGATTGGATTAAGATAAACCATGTCAATTAGTAATGATGTTTTTAGAATTTATCTAATTGTATGTATTCAATATCTTATGCTAATTATTATGATACTATAAATTTGTTATAGAACAGTTTTCTAAAATATCCTGCATGTTTAGATTGGGGTTTAGGTTGGAGGGTTTAGGGTTAAAAATTTTAATATTAACGTCCATGAAACATGTTGATGGGTTAACTGACATACACTTTTCAATATGGGTTAAGTGTTCCACTTTCGGAGTTTTGTAATAAATTCTATTATTTCATATTTAAAGTTATTTCTTGAAAGCGTGAATATTAATATGAAATAAGTTATGTTATCTAAAATATTGAGTCTTTAATTTGGTTACACATATTTTGGGGTATCTTTGTGATTAACTACTTATGGATTGGATTAAGATAAACCATGTCAATTAGTAATGATGTTTTTAGAATTTATCTAATTGTATGTATTCAATATCTTATGCTAATTATTATGATACTATAAATTTGTTATAGAACAGTTTGCTAAAATATCATGCATGTTTAGATTGGGGTTTAGGTTGGAGGGTTTAGGGTTAAAATTTTTAATATTAACGTCCAGGAAACATGTTAATGGGTTAACTGACATACACTTTTCAATATGGGTTAAGTGTTCCACTTTCGAAGTTTTGAAATAAATTCTATTATTTCATATTTAAAGTTAATTCTTGAAATCATGAATATTAATATGAAAACTTATCTCAGATGTTTGGGGTTTAGAAAACCAAGGAATAAAAAAGAGATGACAACATTTAGTTTACAATATGGGAATGTCACAATGAAGACAATACATCATTATGAATGAGACTGTGAAGTCGACCCAACAACGTTAGGGCATCGCTTCTGGTTATGACCTTATTTATGATATATTGTGCATCGCAAACTCTATCCTTGTTCTTGAGGCCAGTCCATCTCATTACGCATCCTACTCGCCTTTGGTTTCCCACGAGGACGTAACCGATTCATATCAGGTATCACTATCGGTTGGCCTTCAGGCATTGGGAAATAACGATACTCCCCAATAGGTGTCCATGGTGCAACATAACAGTTGGAAATGGTATCCATCCGGTACACTGGATCAACATATGCTTCCCATGAGATGTTCATAGAGGCACATGCTGCGATGACGTGTGTACATGGAAACCGTAAGGACTGAAATTTTCCACATTGGCATTTCCTTGTTTCCAGTAATACCACCATTTTTCACCAATGTGAGTTGTGATGGGGTCTGAACTCTCTTGAACTTCAAATTGGGAGTCTTCTCTTCGAAAGAGACATACGTGATAACCAGAAGCTTCTTCAATATTTTTTTCAATCTCTCGTTTAAAGTGTCTTCCATATCTTATCACTTGATGTATTCCGTCTGATGCTAGTTTTTGTCTATCCACAAAGTACTTCATGCATCGATATAATGTCTCCTGAACTAAGGCGGTTATAGGTAGCTTGCGAAGTCCTTTGAAGATACCATTGATGCACTCCACAATGTTTGTCGTCATGTGTCTGTACCTCTTTCCCCCGTCGTATGCCAATGTCCATTTCTCTTTTGGAATCCTCATCATATAATCATAAACTTCTTGATCAGCCTGAATTATTTGTTCAAAACGTTCTTCAAATCGTCGTTGGTCCGACTCATATGCTACAAAACGTAGATGATATTTCACATAAATTGATTTTATATTTATATTGAAACAGTAAAACAAAACGAATAAAATACATACCAAGCCTCGTGATTGCCTTCTTCATCGGTTCGTTGTGGAATTTTTTATGTACATTGCTAGCAATGTGTCTAATGCAGAACCGATGATGTGAATTTGGGTATCTCCATGTATCAAAATCTTCATTGATTGCCTCATTAATTTCTCGATGGCGATCAGATATCAAACAAACTCACTGAATGTTGTTGAAATGGTTGCTGATACATTCCAGAAACCAACTCCATGATTTATAGTTTTCTTTCTCTACAATGGAAAAGGAAAGCGGAAGAGGTGAACGGTTTCCGTCTTGGGTTGCCGCAATCAACAATACGCCCTTGTATTTTCCATACAGAAATGTTCCATCAATCTGAATAAATTGTTTGCAAAAACGAAATGCAGAGATACAAGGAAGGAATGCCCAGAACAACCGATGAAATTGAACACGAGATGGATCAAGTCGATTATCAGGAGACACATGTTCGTTTGTATCCAGATGGAAGACAACATGGTTATGATTCCTTAGTATGGCTAGCAATTGCGGAAATACTCGATATGAGTCATCCCAATCACCATATACCTTCACAATTGCCTTCTGTTTCACCATCCATGCCTTATTATAGGAAATCATATAACCGAATGTCTGTAGAATCCTCTCTTGCATAAGGGATATTGGAACATCTTGGAATGTCCTAATCATCTCAACAACAATAGATGACACAAATTCTGCATCCAATGAAGTATGATCTTGTGTGAGACTTGGCTGAACGCAAGTATGAGCTGCCTCAATCCTTGAGATTCTCCAACCTCCAAATGTAATGTCTGGAATATCCCTTAAGAGAAATCTACAATCATCCCCATACTTTACGCACCGTATAACATATTTACTACGACATGATTCGTGAACTACATAGTTGAAGTTTCTCTCAATATGAAATCTCTTTAACGTGCTTTTTAAGGCATATTTACTAGGAAAATTCCTTCCAATATATAAGGTTTTGTCCACCTCACTAAACCTATCTGGTACAACTCCAGGGAAGTCATTTGTCGGTGTGAGAACAGTATTATCGAATTCAGGCACGCGTGTCATTGCTTCTGACCAAGATGAAAATAATGGTGGATGATTTATTGACTGAGGTTGATGTACAACAATTGCATTTCTCAAAACCTCCTCTCTATCTTATGTTGGTCCCTCCTCATCAGCATTGTTGTCGCCATCTGATCCATCATTACGAAACTCCTCATCAGAAGTCGGATTGACATGTATATCCAGAATATCATCTAGGTTTTCCTCTTCTGCTGCATCATTTGGAATAGGCTCAATGTCATGGGGTAGACTGTCTTCAACCACTCTTGTATGTCTACGTCTTTGTACAAGTGGACGTTGTTGTTGTACAGTAGCAACAACAACGTATAACTCCATCATGGTACCATCTAACAGTTGAGAAAATAAATTAATTTCTTGGACCCACTGTGCATCAGCAACCAATGGAAAAGCTATATGCCATAGTGTTGTTGGAAATTGAAAATTTCTATAGCTCATAGACATTATCTCTTGATCGGGTCCCAGATTTAAGGAAACACGAATTCTCTCTTGAAGGTCACTTATGGTAACACAATCAACTGTACTAACCACCGTAATTGGTTGTGTACTGTAAGAAGCTCTTTGCTCAGTTTGAATAATCTCCCCATAACAGTACACACAGGCAAACATGGCTCTCTACTTCAAAAATGCTTCTATCATCAATATTATGATAGTGTAACAAAATATTAACAATTATGTTTGACGATATGATGTTTATTATAATGTGATTTTATTGCGCCTTTCTATACCATAAACTATGCTACTTATGTTTGACCATATGATATTTATTAGAATGTAATTTTAGAGCGCCTTTTTATTTAGTTTGTTTGTTCTTCTTCATTTCACTTTATATGTTCATTAGTATCGTTAGCTAATCATTATATGAATTCATGTTTTAATCCTATTTTATTTATTAATTATTCTAAAATTAACTAATAATAACTAATCGTTAATTATTCTATTATTCTATAATTAACTAATAATAACTTTAATTTGTTAATTCTTATGTCCTTATTTGATTCTATAACATTATATTTATCATTTATCATTGATAAATATACTGATCATTAGTATCGTTAGCTAATCAGTATATGAATCCATGTTTTAATCCTATGTTATTTATTAATTATTCTAAAATTAACTAATAACAACTAATCGTTAATTATTCTATTATTTTATAATTAACTAATAATAACTTTAATTCGTTAATTCTTATGTCCTTATTTGATTGTATAACATTATATTTATCATTTATCATTGATAAATATACTGATTTTCTTTTTCTTCTCTTAGAAATTTTAGTAGTTTATAAAGAAAATATGAATCATCTTAAGCATATTCCCTGGGAGTGTCAAACCAGGATGCAGCAAGGCCCGTTATCGTGCACCAGTTCCCGTTCGAGTCTAGCTCGAAGCGGTGTTTTCGGGTTTTACCCCTATGTACATCTGTGCCAGAGCCACATCCACTTGTTTGTATCCAGACAGGAATTTAATTGCGTAGATAACCACATAATCTTTAAGCTACCAAAATTTCTAAATACTTAATCTTAAGTTAATCTATACTTAATCTATACTACATAACAGTAATTATTTAAAACTATATATAACTAATTACAAAAACTAAATAACCAAATATTAAGAACTAACTAAACTACTTAACAAATGAAAGATTTAAAACAAAACAAAAAAAAATTAATTAAATAAAAACATTAAATTAAATAAAGAAACATACCTCTAAATGAAGCTTTGTAAAAGCTCGCACAGAAAAGGAATTTTTTAGAGAGAGAGAAATTTGGAGAGATGAAGTGAGGAATGCAATGAACAAGTGAGGAGAGGGGAGGGGGGTGACCTCCCTTTTATAAGGAGTTCAGGCGAAGGAGGAATCGTGGAAGCCGCCTTTCGCCTCTGCGTATGGCCAAAGGCGGCTTCCGCGATGCCGCCATTCTCCTTACCCTGAGGCGAAAGGCGGCCTCCCCCCTGCCGCCTTTTCCATGTCATCGATCCGGGCCAAAGGCGGCGCGGGGGAGCAAAGGCGGCATCGCAGATGCCGCCTTTGTGCGCTAAAACAAAGGCCCCATCTACGATGCCGCCTTTGTAGTGTATTTTTTAAATAAAATTGACCTAGGACGTTTTTCAGAAATTTTTTTTAAGAAAAACGTATTTAAAAAAATCCAATGAAAATATCATTGAACTCCACCCCATGGATGTGTTCAATTAATTTCCCTATTTTGTATAAATATTTAAATTACAAAAACCATATATATGTTTTTATTAACCTATAATTTCAGTTTACATCCCTCATAATTTAATAATTTAAATTATATTAATGTCAATGGGTGAAAAAATCAGGAACTGTTTTACATTCTTACTATAATATTGATTAGATTATTATAATTCACATGGTTATTTGGGTTGAATGATATAAAATGCATTAGAGGTGATATCACATGCTTATAATTATTATTATTAATCATGGTAAGTGGGTATTGAACAATTGTTAACGGGATAAATGGGGAAAACATTTCATGTCCCCTACAATGGGTGTTGGGCATGACCTTTCACAACATTATTCATTTATCTAGAAAATTGGAATGATGCCCTTGGTTATTTTTTTTATGTTATTGGGAAATATGACTCATCCCACCATCTATAGTTATTATAAATATGTCTCATATATATAAGATATTCATGGAATATGCTAATTTTGGTTACAATGGATTTTTATCCTAGTTATGGGCACTTGAGTTATGCCCTAGGTCCTTCTAGTACCCAATATCCACATATATTCCCTAATTTTTCCTCATATTTATTGTGCATATACATGTATACCAATTATATATATATATATATAATTACTATATATATGAGGATACTAATAAAACTCACACACCATCCAAGGTCAAAGCAGGTAGAGCCATCTTAGGGACATATAGAAACCTGAGTTAGGTACTAATTAATATTCATACTTTTTAATTATTCTATTCACCTACAAATTGATATGCTTTGTACACTAGCTAGATTATTATATATGTCATCGATGGTGGAATAATAAGTTATATCACACCATACATGGGATTCCTTTTGTATCTGAGTAGAATTTATGATGATAAGTGTGGATAAGGGAAAACATCTAGCCATGGATGTTTTATATGTTTGTCTTAAAACATGTAGCATGGGATTAGAGGATCGAACATATTCTTGAGATTCTAGTGGAGATATCTTTTTGGAAATTGTTTATTTTTTATAGAATGATTTATAATCATGTACTGTATTTTCCCTTTTGGTATATCATCATTATATGACATAGATTTATATAGATAAACCTTTGTATTCAATGTACTGTTACATTTTGTGGTTTTTTACACTTCTGCGATTGATTTTTATCCTTCTTTTCACTATACTGACAGTCATATCAGGCTTTTTCTATTGTATGTTTAGTTATTATATCTATTACTCCACATTGATTTGAGGTTATAGACTCGAAATTTTACAACCATGGACCATCACTAGTTTTCCATATCCTCTAGTATATAGGAAGGCGTTCTTGATTCTGTGTAATCCCTCAACTCAAGTACCATTTTTATGGCTCCCAGTTCAGGATGTTATGATAAAATAAAATAATTATATAATGTATGATATAATATATATGATTATGGTTCTATAATATATTTATAATAATCTTATATTTATTATATTGGGTGTTAGGACACATATGAATGATGTCGAACCAAATGTATGGGTGTATCGTATCAATTTTAATTCTATGGGATATATGGAATATTCACCAGTTTTTTATTTTGAGTGGTTTATATACTACACTGTTGTTATTTCGTATCATGAATATATTTATCTTCTTGTTATTAAATTTTTTATTTTAATTTATTTTATTCATGGGGTTATGATTCAAATGTAACCAAAGTGCTAATGGATTATTTCACAATCTCATCATTATTTAGGATTGTTTTTCTTTAAGTCTCCCTCGTGGTAATTTTTTAAAATTTCTTTATTAAAAATTATCTATTTAGTTATCTTATTTGTAATCCTGATATTATCTTGATATAGTACCATTTTACATCTATTTGGTAAATGTATTTTTTGGGATTTTTTTTAAGAAAAAATGACTCTGTTTTTCTCTTTCATTGGAAATCATTTTCTTCAAAAACCAGGTTTTCTAAATATATTTTAAAAAATAATTTTTAAAATATAAAATTTATTTCTGAAAGAAATTTTCATCCATGTTTTTTATTCTTACAAATTTTTTTGAAATAAATATTTTTTTCATTTTCCAATCAAGTCCTATTTGGATTTAATCGAAATTGAGAAATGAATCATTATTTAAACATGTATGGAATGAACATAATTTCCCACCTCCATGACCACTCAATGTTTCAAGATATCATTTTATGTTTAAAATGATATTTTCATGGAAAATTATTTTAAAAATATTTTGTGGAATTTTTTTATAAAAAATATTCAACGTGAAAAGGTCATTTTATTCAATAATTTTTTAATAAAATTCATATTTCCATTCATCACTAACATCAACCCTTTATTTTAAATGTACATCACAATAGATATTTGGAAATGGTAGAATCCTCATTATATATTTTTATGTTTTATGATCATTTAATGTTTAATTCCCTATTTTATTACCATTTTCCAATTTTTTATAATTTTATTATAAAAAAACATTTAATAATCTTGTATGAAAAAATGGTCTCTATAGAATTTATCATACCACGGTTTAGTTAATTTTATAATTAGTATTGGTGAATTTTACCCAGAAAACTAAGGATAAGACTATGTATATAAATCTTAGTTTATATAAATTCATAACATAGGGTTCCCATAAGATATGTCTTCAATTTTAATTTCAAAAAAGGATAAATTATTCATGTTTTTTGACTTATTTTTTGTTAAATCCTTTTCAATTTTAAAAAAATAGTGGGAACTAATATAAAAAATGCCCACAACTCATATGAAGGACAATACAACAATTGAATGAACAACATCCCCAATTCCATGGGAGGTGTATTTTAAAAAAAAATTGGTATACATACCCAGTTGTTTGAGGATATGAAATATAACATGAACCATATGTAATATCCACCTTCACCTAAAAATTAGTAGTTTTCCATTGATTTCATTATGAAATAATGAACAATAACATTTACAGGATATGCGGATCCTCTCAATGATGAATAATGTGATAACTCAACGGATAAGATATTTTTTCCGTTACACTGTTATAAAAAGTACAAGGTGGCTCTAGATTTACATCTTTTAAATATATAAGCTAATAAATGGTGGTAATTTATTAAGAACACCAAAAAAAAAATTAATCAGTGGAATAGATTTACTGGGAAGACTTTACGAAATTATTTCATAACATATATTTATAATTAAATCTTTTTATAAAGGTAAAGATAGAATTCATCGATATGAATAAATATTATTTTTAATTTATCAGGTCTTATAAAGAAAACATAATAATGTATTTAAAATATTCCTCATGTTTTATTATCAATAATGATATCAAAATAGATAGATTATTTAGTGGTCTAAGAAAACACCTTTGAAAGGATCCTATTATCTAAGACATTGAGAGTTATTAGGAAGTAATTTGATGTTCTCTCAATGTAGATATGGAGTTTATAGAATAGTACCAAGACTATGGAGATAAGAAGATAATAATGGAGTTTCATGCCGGTGGGTCAAATGAAAAAGGAGAAAAGGGGATCCAAGCACTCACGTTGAAAAAATATACAAAGAAACATCATTGGAACTTCCTCAAAGGGACGTGGAAATGCTTAAAGTGTTTGAGATAGGTCTACCAAACTAAAAAATGTCTAATAGACATGATGAAGTGGCCCAAAATGTTGGTTGAATGGAGAGCACCACATATTGTTCATCTCTTCCATTATATAGAGATATGGAACTATTCAAGCCAGTGCATTAAATGTAACACCCCATGATTCTTCACATAAATTTCTTACCGAATTCCAGAAACACTAAATCTATACCAAACACCACTTTTTTATACCCTAGCTAGTAAACATAGTTTTTCTACCTCCGAGTTTTTAATTATGAAAAAATGATAGACACATTTCTGTTCAATAAGATATTTACATTGTGATAAAATCAACATAGTTTTTTAATGTCATAAATATTTCAATTAAAATATAATGATTATTTTAAAACATTAAAATGGAAATTTATTTTTAGAAAATTTATTCATAATTTTTTATTTTATTTTCTTAGGGTTATAATATGAATTTATGGGACCTTGACTAGTTTTTCAAGGTTTTATAAAACAATTTACAATTTTAAAGTTGTCTTCTTGAATAAAATATGATTTTATTTAAAAATTAAATTAAAAATATTTAGAAATTTATATTCATAAAATGGTTTTAATTTATGAATTCTACAATTTGATAAATGGACGGGGTGAATTTTTAGGATTTTTCTAAAATACATCAATTTTAGGAGAATTGTAAAATATGATAATTTAGAATAAATACAAAATTCATGGTTTATTGAGTCATAGGTGATGTAAGGAGGATGTAAAACCACATGGTTATAACTCACATTCTCATATTATTATTCTTGGTCATAGAAATCAATACTTTTGGTTGGATTTGGTAAAATAATTAAATAATTATTAAAATAATTGGAAAACCCCCTCCCCTCTACTATAACCCCCCCCCCCACTTCCTCTTCTCTTCACTCCAATAAATACTTTTTAATTGTTTAAATATGCACCAAATCTTCTACCCCATTTCTAGTAGCTCGTGGTCTAATAAAAGGACCAAAATATCTCCCCTAAAGTGGATCTCAAGGAATATTATTTCAAGAGTAAAATTCATCTTTTAATTTATTTAATTTCATGTTCAAGTATTTTCTTTTTCATTCCTGAACTCATTTCATACAAATGTTGTGATGAATCCTATAACTCACATGTACAATATTGTTGTTGTGATAAAGTAACAGTTCTATTGAGATGGTATGTGAGTATGACATATTTTATAATACCAAATATAGGATCGAAATAATAGATATACTGAATAAATTATCTAATGATTTTTAAAATACAAGAGGGGGGTGAATTTTATTCTTTAAAAATTTCCTTCGTAACTTTTAAAGAAGGTTGTGTTTAATAAGGTTAAACAAGGTAATTCACAAAAATACTAGTTCTATACAATTTCATGCTTCTAGAAATATGATTCCGAGAAAGTGATTCCAAAAAAGAAGGTTCTGGAAAATGAAACATAATTAATGTTTACAGAGAAGAAGATTCTACCTTAAAGTGTATAGAATCTAACTAAATCAGATTACAAGTATAATGAAGTATGAGATACTTATACTTTCATCAACAAAAAAAATGTAGTGGAAAACATGTAACAAAACATGGAACAGGTAGTAAATCATTTGACACAATGAGAAGGAAATCCAACAACCTTGGATAAACGTCCCTTGATTTATACTTTCAAGAAATTCTGTCTTACCCACACCAGGGTAAGCCCTCGATACGAAGATCGGAGTCTATTTTGCTATCCCCGCAAGCCCTCAAAATCAAGGTAGTCGGTACCTCTGTATTTCTCAACATGGAAGCCCTGAACTTCAAGGTAGTCTGCACCTCTATCTTCCTCAACAAGGAAGCCCTCAACATTAAGGTACTAGGCACCTATGTCTTCCTCAGGAAGGAAGCCCTCAAATTCAATGTAGTCGGCACCTCTGTCTCCCAATCCCCGAAAGCCCTCGATTGTACACAACAATAATACGAGTCACACAAAGAAAATCTGAACAAAAAGTTCAGTACACACAAAGAAATAATTCCTCTCTCTCTAGAAATCACTTCAGCAGTATGTAATCTCTAGATTTATCAACTTATTTGGAGCCCAATCAAATGAGCTCTTATTTATTGTCACGACTTCAAAGGTCGGCTCCCTCCTCCAACGGTCATATTTTTCATTGAATTTTGGAGGGACCTGTACACATTTCACTCAAAAAATGGTTGGTTAGTAACTGAATTCCCCACATCGTATTATAACAAAAACAAGTGTAAGAGAAAATATGGTTACATAACTAAAATCCAATTTTCGGAATGTATGAAAATGAAAGTTCGGAGTCTAACCAAAAATGAATTCGGAGTCTATAATATAGGGATATTCGGATTCGGTTTTCCGGGAATTTAGAACATGAAATCTATAAAAGTATGGAGTGTGAATTTCAAGGAAATTAGGAATCTAGATTCACAAGAATTTGGAACTAGAAATTAAAAATTTTGGATATAGAGTTCATGAGAATTTGGAGTCAGAACTCATAATATTTCGGAGTCTGTATTCAGAGAAATTGGAGTTAGAACATGGAATAGTTTTTAACCAGAATTCATATTCAGAATTCAGAGTTAGAACTCAGATGAGTTCGTAACCGGAATTCGTATTTAGAATTAGAAGTCTGAACTCAGAAGAGTCCATAACAAGAATTCATATTCAGAATTTGGAGTCAGAACTCAGATGATTTCATAACTAGAATTCTGAGAATTCGGATCCTAAAATAGAATACTTCATATCTATGTATATATAGAATTCTGAGGTTTTGGTTACAAACTGAAATTTTACACTTGGAAAAATTTTGATATGAACAATAAAAACATTCTAAGGATAAATTTTCTTGGGGAAGGAAATTTTTCCTTATAGAAGTAAAACATAGGGTCAAAAGAGATTTTTCTTTGAGATAAGGTGTTTGTGATTTTAAAAACAAGAATGAATTTTAAAGTCATAATGAAACCTTAATGACTTAAAAATCTCCACTAGGTAGGAATTAATTGAAAATTCATAAGGAAAACCTTATTGACTCAACAATATCCCATTTTTTAAAAGCATAAATATCCTTATGAAAAAGAATATAAGGAATCAGAAAATTTTTACTAGATTTTGAAATAAAACTTATCTCCCTTTTCATATTGGCAATGATGAATGCAACTAACTCCCCCTCTGGCTTTGGAACCGTAAGGATCATATTCTTGATTTCTGGAATATGATTTTTCATTATCTTTAGTACAGAAATCTATGAAATGAAAACTCCACCATAGATAAACTACCCCTTTCTTAGGGATATTTCTTCTTTACTTAGCATTATTTTTCATTTCTCCCCCTTTGTGATTTTCGAAAATAATTTGAGGGAAAAGAAAAAAATATGGAAAAAGAATTTGATGGAATGGAAAAAATGGTACCTGAAATATTAGTATAATCATAAATAAAATAGTAGCCACAATTTCATTATGTTTGGAAGAATTTGTACAAGTAAAGAAAATACAACCAAAGATCGGATTTATTTTCATTCCATTTCCTTGGGTATGAATTTCTTCACAATGGTTTTTAGCTTCTTTTGATCCTTGTGATCATCCTCTACTTGCTTCTCTAAGGCCTTGATCCTATCATCCTGAGCCTTAAAAGCCTCTACCTGAGCCTTCAACAAATCATCTTGCTTGACTAGATTCTCAATAATATCGATGCAGAGATCCCTTCCAATATTCATGTTTTGAGAAACAGAGTACCACTTCTCATTCAGATCCTTGACCTCCTGAATTTGAGTATTCTGCTCAAGATTTAGCTTTTCCTCAAAGCTATTTATGAGATCCTTGATTTTTCTATCTTTTTTATCAAAATCTTCCTTAACATCATGATGAAACTCATCAATCTCTCTAAACACATCAACTATTTTCTTTGATCGGCTGACCACTTTCTTTCAATATTTATTATGGGAATCTTAGTTGATTAGGGATTTCTTATAATCAACCTCAATATTTACACCCCTATCCATCACCATGGATATAGAATCTTATTTTTGATTCAATATATGTTGGATCATCTGACATCTGGAGCCAATGGTTAGAAAGATCAGAATGGTGTCAACAAGCTTCTTCAATGATTCAATGACAAAATTATGTCCTAGGGCTGATCTGAATATGAGAGTTTGCTTTGTGGAGTCTCTTTCTCTAGCTCAAAAAGAATCCTCTATTAAGATCCACTAGCTTCATTTAACTTTATAACAAACTTGGTAGTTCTATCCACAATCACCTGTTTCCCCTTATCGATTCTCGGAACAGCTTCCTCATCTGGAGACTCATGTTCGTAGTCAGACAGCTAAACAACTCTATCTTCATCTATCTTCTCCTTCTCATCTTCTTCCATAGGATCTTCAGGGTGAATAAGGTGATGATAATAGATTTCTTCAATATGCAATTTATTAAAATTTTCTTCACCCTTCTCATCTTCACCTTACTCATCCTTCCAATGAGTTGAGCTCTTTGAAGACCCTTCTTTAGAAGTTCGGATTGATAGCTTCTCTGATGAGGTTTCCTTTTCATGAAATTCCTCCACTTGCTTAATCAAATCATCTATATCCCCACTGCTTTCAAATTATTCTTCTACTTCTTTGACATGTCATTTTTCAACATCCTTCTCTTGGAATTTCACTTGAGTCATGTACTTCTTCCCCAGATTCTGAGGTGAGGGTTCTACCAAGAAATATTTCAGTATAGGGATATTCTCGGATGCTATTTTAGTATCCCTTAGATGGTATTGAAAAATTTAAGCCTTAGACATTTTCTTCTTTTTCTTCTTTTCCTTAGCATTATTATCAAGCTCATCAGCTACCTTCTCTTTCAAAGAATTGGCCTCTGCAGGATCCAAGACAAACTGTGGCTCTCCTTCCTTCTGATTCTTTTTATCTTCCCTCCACATGGCAACGAACTCATATGGATAAGATTTCTTCTTCTTGTGCTTCAGAGGTACTTATTGAGTTTCATTAGCTTCTGAAATTTTTCCGTCTTCTACCACTTACTTCAACTTCCTCTTCTTACCTACTTTTTTTGATGGTTCAGGAACCTCTTGTTCGTTTGGAGCAGCTTCAGCCTCTTCTTCAGGTAAGTCATAGAATTCTACTATCACCTTAGTGAGACCAACTTTCATCCTCTTGAGAGTATCAACACTGATTAGCATTAATTTGAAATTCCTCAACTTTGAACTGCAAGGTATTTTGAAGGACTCCAAGCACCAAACAATAAGATTTGAATGAATGGTCGGGTATATAATAATCCAATCATTCAAGTTCCCATTATTAATATTCTCTATCATAAAAATAATATGCTTCATCATGTTTACCTTCCTCATATTCACCAGAAAAACAAAGATGAACGTGTCACTCTTCTTTAATGTGTCTTTATCACCGTTTCTAAGAATGATAAAACCCTCAATCCACAATTCAAGGATCCAATTATTTGTTGAGAGGTAATCGATCTTTTCAGTCTTAACATCTGTAAGTCTAAGACACTCCATAGCTTTTACCAATACAAAACATCCTTGAACATATGGCAGCTTGTGGGAATAGAACTCGGCTTCCTCTTCATAAGACAACCCCACCAAGCTAGCTGCCTTGGTGTATGGAAGGGAATAGGGTTTTCCATAACTCTTGAAAGAACACTTATCTCTCCCCTCTTCCTCAAAGAAACTAACCAACTCATAGAACTCAATAAGTAGATCTCGATACACCAAGTCTTGAGGTCTTGGCTTCGAAATGGTAATACTTTTCCATCCATTAAGCTTGATGTTCTTGAAGATAATTGAGTCATACCTTTTAAAGAAATTCGTATGCACTAGCCTTTATCTGAATACATTCCACATAGAAATCAGCTTGAAAGTAGACATATATTTCTGAGAGGATTATTCTCCAGACATTCGGACTTGAGAAAACTCTGAGAAGTTTGAACTAGGATTTTTTAGGAGGGCAGAGCTTCGACACGTAGTGGATTTAAATGGATGTGGGACAACCCTTCAGGGGTACTTTATATATGTGTTTATGCGACATTTCATCTTCCCATCTCAATCCAATGGTTGAGAATTCTTCTGATCAGATCTGACGGTTGAAAAAAGAGCTGCAAAGAAAATTTGGTCGGATCTGATCTTTTGAGGGTTTTAAAAGAAAATAACCGCATTTAAGGAAAATAGTATCCACGAAATATTTAAAAAAACAAAAGAAACTACTAGAAAGTAAAAGGTGATTAAAAAATTCATGAAAAAAGAAAACCTTTCAGATTTTCAGTAAAATTATTCTTATTGAAGAAAATTTTTCTTGAAGGACATTATATTCCAAAATAACTTGTTTACAAAAAAAATGAGTATGTAGAATTTCATTATGAAAATCTTCATTACGAAAATATTCATTAAAAAATGATGATTAAAAAATTGTTCATTAAAAAAAATTTGGAATACTATTTTTTTTTGTAAATCTTCATTACAAACAATTTTTTAAAAACTCTATTATGGAATAACAAATTTTAAAAAGAACTTCATTACAGATTTTTTTTTAAAAAAACTCCATTATAGAAAAAAAATTTAGAAAAACAATACAAAAAATATGAAAAACTTCATTAAAAAAAATATGAACAACTTTATTATGAAAAATATGAAAAACATCATTAAGACAAATATGAAAAACATTATCATGAAAAATATGAAAAAATTCATAAAAAAATATGAAAAACTTCATTACGAAAAATATGAAAAACTTCATTATTAAAAATATGAAAAACGTCATTACACGAAATATGAAAAACTTTTGAAAAAATGTACTCCCTCCATGAAAAGGAGTTTATTATTGTAAGGAGATTGATTCAACAGATTGTTAACAAGGAATATTATCAAATAGTTATCATTCAGAACTTATGATTAATGTATTAAAATCCATTCAAGGGTAAAGATTTTGTAAAAATATCAGCATGTTGATCTTGCATTCTGATAAATTGAAGAATGATATCTCCTTTTTGTGTGTGATCCCTATGAATGTGAGGCCTAATATCTATATGCTTTGAACGAGAGTGATGTGTGGGGTTTTTACTAATTTAAATGGCACTAGTATTATCACACAAAATTTGTGTTTTGGTAAAACTCATACCATAGTCTGAGAGTGTGTTGCATCCACAACACTTGATCACAATTACTTTTAGCGGCTATATATTCAGCTTCAGTAGTGGAATGTGCTACTGAGTGTTGCTTCATGCATGACCAAGAAACTAATGAATCTCCTAATAAATGAAAAGTTCCATATGTACTATTTCTATCAATTCTACATCCACCAAATTTAGTATCCGAAAAACATTTTAAAACAAAATCATTTCTAGAAGTATAAAAGAGTCCTAAATCCATGGTTCCCATTAAGTAGTGAAAAAATCTTTTCACTTCCTTTAAATGAGATTCCTTATGATTGGATTGATATCTTGCACATAAGAAAATTGAAAACATTAAGTATGGATGACTAGATTTCAAGTTAAGTAAACTTCTTTATCATACCTCTAAATGATTTTTGATCTACTGGTTTCCCAGCTTCATCAAGATCAAGTGTGTTTGAGGTACCAATGGGAGTACTTATACTCTTTGTGATGTCATGTCCATACTTTTTAAGAAGATCTTCAATATAGATATGTTGGGATATATAGATTCTTTATGGTTTATGAGAGATTTGAAAACCAAGGAAAAATGTTAACTCACCCATTATACTCATTTCAACCTCTGATTTCATATGATATGCAAAAGAATCAGTTAAAGATTACAAGTTGAACCAAATATAATGTCATCAACATAAATTTGAAGAATAAAACAATTTTCTTATCTTTATTTAAAAAAGGGTTGGATCTGCATTTCCCTTAACATAATTATTTGGAAGAAAAAATCAGGTAATTTTATCATACTAAGCTCGAGGGGCTTGCTTTAGTCAATATAAAGCTTTTTTAAGTCTAAAAATATGATCAGGATGTTATGTATCTTCAAAACCAGGAGGGTGTTCAACAAAAACATCCTCTTGAAAATAAACATTAAGGAATGAACATTTCGCATCCTTTTTAAAATGTTTGAAATTGAAGAATGATGCAAAGGCCAGTAAGATACGAATAGATTCAATAGTAGCTACTAGAGCATATGATTATTCACAGTCTATTCCTTCCTATTGATTGTAGACTATAGAAACCAATCTAGCTTTAATTTTAACAATGATTCCATTTTCATCACACTTATTTCTGAATACCGATTTTACTCCAATAAAAGATGATTCCTTAGGTCTTTTAACCAATGTCTGGCCTTTATTCCTTTTGAATTCATTTAATTCATCTTGAATAGCTTTAATCCAATCATCATTACTTAAAGCTTCATCAATAGTTTTTGGTTCAAATCAGGAAATGATTGCTTGATGTTCTATATAATTTCATGATGAAATTCTTTTCCTTACATGTTGATTCACATCTCCAATGATAGTATCACTGTGATGATTCTTTAGAAACAAATGATTTGGATTTTGTAAAACTACTTCATAAATATAGGGTAGGAAATCTTCTGGGGTAAATGTTTCAGAGAAATCATCTTGGAAATTTTCATTGTCAGAAGGATCTTCTATCAAAGGATGATAATAAGTTTTTAAAAACACATACAGGGATGTAGGTTGGGGTTTTTAAAAACAAAAGGATCAGTTAAATCAAATTTCACATGTACTATCTCTTCAATATTACAATATTTTTTATTGAAAAATGTATAAGCCTTAGAAGTTATGGAGTAGCCTAAGAAAATTCCTTCATCATATTTTGGTGCGAATTTATGTACATTATCTTTAGTATTCAAAATGAATACCTTGCATCCAAAAACCATAAATTTTGAAATTCTAGGTTTTCTACCATTCCATAACTCATAAGGAGTTTTATTAATAAAGTGTCTAATCAAAACTCGATTTATATTATAACAAGAATTACTTAGATATTCAACCCAAAAATGTTTGGCTATAGAATATTCACTCAATATTGTTCTTATTCTCTCTTGAATATTTCTATTTCTTCTTTCAACAAAACCATTCTATTGATGGGTTCTAGGTGATGAGATGTTATGAGTAATTCCTTTTCTACTACAAAAGGTTTTAAAATCATAATTTGAAATTCTCCACCATGATCACTATGAATAGTTTTCAATGGAAGGATTTTCTCATTTTTAACATGGTCTCTAAATCTTTTCAAATAAGAAAAATATTCAGACTTCTTTTCTAGAAAATAGACACAAGTAAATCTAGTCTAATCATCAACCAATAAAAATACATAATATTTTCCACCAATTATTTTAGTTTGTTTAGG
This sequence comes from Viscum album, assembly GCA_963277665.1. Lineage (NCBI taxonomy): Eukaryota > Viridiplantae > Streptophyta > Magnoliopsida > Santalales > Viscaceae > Viscum > Viscum album. The sequence goes on along the minus strand of OY728161.1, from coordinate 49,978,831 downwards.
TCCAAAAAGAACCATATGCACTAATTTTAATCTATCAGTAGTTGTCACTTCACCGACTAATTTAAAACATGATTTATGTTTCTTTCCATATTGACAAGGGTTGAAAGCTTTTGAAGAATCAAATCTAAGGCCCGGTAGATCCTTAACTAATATATTTTTAGAATGTATCTACATGTTAATAAGGTTATAATGTCCTATCCTTCTATTACATAACCAATAATGATCATCCATTGCACAAAGTCAAGGTAGATATGGGTTCCTAAGGTCTTCTAAGTTTTGTGTGTAAACATTCTCTTACCTACAGGAATAAATAATAAAATCTTCCTTGTAATTGTATACTATGCACTTATCATTCCTAAAATTCACAAGGTAACCTTCATCACATTATTGGATTATGCTAATTAGGTTGTTCTTAAGACCCTTAATAAATAAAACATTTCAAATCAATGTTTTCCAAAAAGAATGATGTTACCTATACCAATAATTTCTCCCTAAGCATTATCTCTGAAAGGTTCTTTTCCTCCTTTCGTCTTGATAATCTTTTCAAAAATGTTTTTTTACCAATCAAATGTCGGAAATATCCACTATCCATGTACCATGTATTACTGTTGGTAATTTCTATATTTTCCTGAAAATAAAAGAGTTAGACATTCAGAACACAAATTTTCTTGGATCCAGAAATTTCGCAAAGAAAAATATTTGGCACCCACATTTTATTAGAAAAATAGGGTTTATAAAATCATAAATATTGGTTTTTGATTAGGGAATAACTTTTTTCCCAATTCCCACCACACTGAAACATAATGTAGAATGGATCACTTTGAGGAACAAAATAAATGTTACTAAAAACTGGTTTAGCACTAGTATAACCAAAACCAGAGTTATTCCATAGAGGTCGAATTTTAAAATACATTTTATCAAAATTTTCCTAAAATAATGTAACATTTGAAAAGAACTTTTTTAAGGAAAATATTTTGGATTTCAGTTTGATAACCAAGTTCCTATCATCTAAAACATTTGATTTTTAACTAGAGTTTGGCTCAAAAACATTTTTCTTAGAAATTATGTTTTCCAGATATTTAGAATGTTTATTCTTTTCAGAATTTACATCCTCTAGATTTTATTGAAATACTTTCAAAATCAATATTCTTCTTATCAAGATCTTTATAAAGATCTGATATTTCATTAGTAAAAATAGTATTCCTATATTTTTCCTTATCAATATTTTTAATGAGTTTTGAGTTCTCAATATCAAGGAGTTTGGAAAACCTAGAATGTTCTTCATAGGTAGCTAAAATGTTATCTTAATTAGAATAATATTCTTCATTAGAAGAGTTATAATATTTATCATTACAATAATTTTCATTTAAAGAAATATTGGTCATTGATTCTACATTGTGTACCTTAGCCATTAAACAATGATTGTCAATAGGTAGGATGGATATTAGACCAAGATTCTTCTATCCAGAAGATTTTTAATCTAAAGATTCATCTAAAGAGTCACCACCACTAGAACTCCAAGTTTCATTAGCTTTCAAGACTTTTTTATCATTATAATTGTGGTACTACTTTCTATTTCTCTCAGAATGCTTTTCCATTCTTTCTTTTCTCTTGATCATATGATAATCAGGTCTTATATTTCCAGCTCTCTTGCATTCATAACATGTAACTTCTAAGTCATTCATATCATTCCTTTCTTTTTTCTTGTATCTGAACTGAAATTTCCTTTTTCCATCTATATTGTTCATCCTTCGAGCAATATTTTCTAACTCATTCTCTGTGGATTCAAATCCACTAGATTCAGATTAGATAACATATTTCTTAGACTTAGATCTGGTAACTCTCTCTCGATTCTCAGCTTTCATATGATTTGAAGTTGTAGTAAAAGCAACAATTCCATTCACATTATTCTTCTTTACGTTACCAGTATATCTCTTCATTCTAGTCTCATGTGGAAGAAGAGTTCCAAATAGTTCAACAGGAGAAATCTGAGTAACCTTTCTGTTTTCATCAATCATTGTTCTATTGGATTCCAACTCATTGGGCATGATGTCTATGATCTTATCAACAAGAGCTTCATCATCTAATCCTTTCTCACCCATGGATTTTAAACTATTCAAAATATTCATGAATCCATGTTGAACCTTACATATGGGTTCTCCATAAGGAAAGCAGAAACCATGATATTCAGCTAAGAGCATGGCTCTTCTAGATTCAATAACATTATAAGTTACAATGTGTGTAACTTCAAGTTTCTTCCATATACAATTTGATGCTTCACAAGATGAAATTTGGATATATATATTTCTATTAATAGAACAATGAAAGTATATTGTACCATATAATTCAGTTTATATTAATGATTTTCTTGATGAGTGAAGGTACTAACTTCTTTGTCAAGGATTTTATATCCTCTAGTAAGCATAAAAAATTATCAACTCCATTATTGAAAATGAATGTCTTCATACGATCTCTCTAATATTCATAATCATTTTCATGAAAAATAGGTGGTCTAGTTGGATTGAGATTGTCTATGGAACCAAAATTAATTCCTTACATCTTTAAGAAAAACTCTCCATGAAAACATGTTTATATAAAAAGTTTGCAAACAAGGAAAATATTACTAAGCAATGAAAATATAGAAAAGGGGTATCTCTAAGAAAAAATGAATCTGAACTATATGAGTCCAAAAAAACTGATTTCAGAAAAGAATGAGATGACTTCTCTTCTGAATCTAATCTTGATATTAATTCATAATGAACCAATCCTCTCATACCAATTGTTGAGATGGTATGTGAGTTTGATATACTCTATAATTGAAAATGTAGGATCAAAATAATAGAGATACTGAATAAAGTATCTAATGATTCTTAAAATAAACGAGTGGGTGAATTCTATTCTTTCAAAAATTCCATTGTATCTTTTAAATAAGGTTGTGTTTAACAAGGTCAAACATGGTAATTCACAAATACTTTAGTTCAATAAACTTTCTTGTTTCTTGAAAATATGATTCTGAGAAAGTGATTCTGGAAAAGATGGTTTCTGAAAATGAAACTTAATGAAACATTACAAAGAAGTAGATTCTACCTTAAAGAATATAGTATCTAACAAAATTAGGGTACATGTATAAGGATGTATGAGATAATTATACTTTCTTCAACAAAACAAATGTAGTGGAAAACTTGTAACAAAACAAGTAACAAGTTATAAATCATTTAACCCAAAGAGAAGGGTATACAACTTCCTTGGATAAAGGTCCCTTTATTTATACTTTCAAGAAATTATATCTTTCCCACAGCAGAGTAAGCCCTCGATATGAATATCAGAGTCTGTCTTGCTATCTCTACAAGCCCTCAACATCAAGGCAGTCGACACCTCTGTCTTCCTCAGTAAGGAAGCCCTCAACTTCAAGGTGGTCGACACCTCTATCTTTCTCAGCATAGAAGCCCTCAACTTCAAGGTAGTTGGAACCTATTTCTTCCTCAGCAAGGAATCCCTCAACTTCAAGGTAGCCGGAACCTATGACTTCCTATCCCTGGAAGCCCTCAATTGTACATAGCAACAATCAGATTCGCACAAAGAAAATCTGAACAAGAAGTTCAGTACGGACAAACCAATAAATCATCTCTCTCTTGAAATCACTTCAGCAGCATGTAATCTCTAGATTGATCAACTTTTTATGAGCCCTTTCAAATGATATCCTATTTATAGGCACGACTTCAACGGTCACCTCCCTCCTCTAACGGTCATATTTTTCCTTGAATTTCAGAGGGACCTTTACACATGTCACTCAAACAATGTTTGGTTAGTAAATGAATGCACGACATCATTTTATAACAAAAGAAAAGTGTACGAAAAAATATGGTTACATAACTAAAATCCAATATTTAGAATTTGAGCAAATGAATGTTCGGATTCTAACCAAAAATGAATTTGGAGTCTATAATACATGGATATTCAGATTATATTTTCTTGGAATTCAGAACCTTAACTCTATAGAATTATGGAGTTTGAAATTTAAGGAAATTAAAAATCTGGATTCACAAGAATTCAGAACCGGAACATACAAAGTTCGGAGTCATAGTTCATGAGAATTCTGAGTCAGAACTCATAAGAGTTCAGAGTCTGTATTAAAAGAACTCAGAGTCAGAACATGGAAGATTTCGTAACCAGAATTTGTATTCGGAAATCAGAGTCAGAACTCAGAAGAGTTTGTAACCAAAATTTTTATTCAAAATTTAGAGTTAGAACTCAGAAGAGTTCGTAACCAGAATTCATATTCAGAATTCGTAGTCAGAACTCAGAAGAGTCCATAACTAGAATTCTGAGAATTCATATTCTAAAAGAGAATGCTTCATATTTTGGTATTTATAGGATTCTGATGTTTTGGTTACAAACCGACATTTTTCTCTGGGGAATATTTTTATATGAACAATAAAAACATGGTAATACAAATTTCCTTTGGGAAGGAAATTTTCTTTATAGAAGTAAAACACAAGGTAAAAAGAGATTTTCATTGAGATAAGGTGTTTGTGATTTTCAAAACAAGAAGGAATAGTTAAGTCATAAGGAAACTATAATGACTTAACAATCTCCCCTAGGTATGAAGGAATTGAAAAGTCATAAGTAAAACCTTATTGACTCAACATGTTCTTCACCATCTCTATTTTCCCCATATTTTATATTATAAACGAAAACACCATCAGAGATGTGTTAATTTGTCACATTCAAGGATGAAGGGTTATAAATTTCTATTACCCTCTTCAATTCATGCCATGAAATCATATTAATAGTTTATCTAGACTATAATATATGTATTATAACTTATTTGAGGATTTTTAATAGTTTTTTACACATGATATTAATTTATAAATTAAAACAAGTTCATTGTGATCGAAAACCTCCAATTAACCCAAACAATTGCCATTAAAGATCTATATAATGATTCATTTTCACACCAAACAAACAAAAGAAATTATAACCATTTAATCATATGATTGTTCAATAATAATAGTAAAATTCTATTCTAGACAAACATTGTCATTCGACATGAATGTATGTAAACCAACCATGAAATCAAAGGAAGATAATACTCCCAAACAATGGAATTCAATCTCTTAACTCATAAAAACACTATGAATAAACCTAATAAGGTTATAACAAATCAATTAAATGTATACTAGGTCAGTAAAAATTAATATATGAACCTAAATTTAATTATCCATGTCGTTAAGATTAAGTGGGGGACACATTCAGACTTAAGGTAAGGGTCTTACACTAGAACCTCCATTTTCATTCGGGTTACATTTATTATCTAATTACCTCAATGAAATTATTATGAATTATTATGTACTCATAATAAATTAGGTGTTAGTGTTGAATATATTTTTAACAACCATAATTCTTCCATATTTTATGGGGTTTTAAATGTTTTTAAAGGATCTTTGAAGAATTCGTTCTATAATACTAGCCCAACTCAATGTAATTTCTAAAATTCATACATGTTTTAAAGATAAATCTAATATTTTTTATAAACCATTATATTTTTTAAATCTAAAAATTTATTATGAAAATAATATCTTACTTAATTTCTTGTTTTACATAAAAACGTTTTTTAAAGAACTCTTATTTTCAATGTAAATTAGTATTTATCCCAAAAATTACTCGATCATTTTATAAGAGTGTATTCATATGATTCAACAATATTATAGATTATTATATATTATTGAGATTAATATTTATGATTTCATCTACCATATTTAATTGTATGGTTTCTGATTAGATTGATTGTGGTTGTTTAGTCTTAAAAACATTCACCAATTTACTCTGAATGGTTAGTGTTTATGCATAATGTCCAGGGAATGTTATTTATGTTTCATATGTAATTTTAAAAATTAATGTATATGTTGTTTATTCTTATCCCCATTCATATGAGAAATTCATTAGACTTATTTTGTGATAGGTGAGGCCTGATTTAGCCTATTGATTCCTCTGTAGGTCTCTTGAGACAAATAGATTTGGACTTGGCAGAGGCCTTAACCATTTTTAGAAATGGTTTTGGATAAAGCCTTAATAATTTGTAGATATATTGGACGAGACCTTGAATATAATTTTCATAAATTCTAGAAGATGCATTTCCCCCATTAGGAAGAAATAATTTCTTAGTTCATGATGTTATTCAGCTGGAATAAAACCCAGGATTATGTTTTATTATGGAAATATTTACTCAACTCGTATTCCTACCATATTATGTTCAAGTTTATTTTTAATGACATGTGATTTCAATTATTCACCATGTCTAATGTTTATGTTAACATTTACTATAATGTTTACCCTTACTGAGAATCTGATGTCATCCCTTCTTATGTTTCATTTTTTCCATCACATGAAGAGGTATATTATGATTTAATTTCAGGGATAAATATAGAGTCTTTGATATTTCCGAAGGAACATCTTTGTTGTCATTCATTTCAGGTTGTGTGGTTGAACCTATTTATGTTTTTGGATTTCCAATGCTACTAAACTATTCATTTATTCAGGATTTAACCTTCTTGTAATCACATAAATGTAATGTAATAAGGCACCATCTCTAGGAAATTGGGTTCAAGTCTTTATAATTGGTATTAGAAGAAGTTTTGTAGAAAACATGGATACTAGATTTAGATAAAATATATTAGGGAACAAACCCCTAATATAGATATTGATGATAAACATACAAGAGAGTCATGGTATTTTGTTAATGAATTCATTAGGTGGATACTTATAGAAAATACATCCATTTATGGATACTACAAGTGGATCTGGTTCTGGAACATATGTATCTACGAGTGAAATATCCAATAAGGAGTGTCAATCTTTACAGATGTATCCTGGTATATGAAAATGGACCTTACTGTGCACCTAGTTTGACACTCCGGGGGGATATACTTTGGATAATTCACATTTCCATTATAAGACTTTATGAAGGATTTAAATGTAAAATTTTCCTTAATGAAAACATGTTTATGATTATGGTATTAGCCATGCATAGGATTTCAATTTTTTCTAAGTATTTCTCTAAGTTGATATTATATATTATGATTCAGAACTTAATATAGTGTATGAAATTATTTATAAATGATTCCTACTGTAAGGAATGGAAACTGCATGAATGCATGTATCTGATTTAGGGATTTCCCTTCTTTACATGTCAATGATGCTGGCTCTGAAACTATGACTGGTGTGGCAAAACTTATAACTATACTGTGAAAATATACTCATGTTATGAATAATAACCATACCCATATGGAGAATCTGGATCCACAATATGGATGTGCTTTTCTATGTCACCATATGCGACAATAGGCTCCATCATTTAATGAGACTACAAACCCATTATTAGTAGAGTTGTATATAATTTCCATAGAGAAGATATCTCTCACATTGGGAAGTAACAAAGTGGAGAAGCTTTTCCTAGTAGTTTATCATATTTTGGAAGATTCTGATCAATGGTGGTAACTAATTCAAAAAAAGGATGAGTAAGAGATAGAAAAGATGTAATATATAGAATTTAAAGAACATTAATTGGAGAAATAATTTCCTCATGAATATAGAGAAGATATGGAAGGATAGTTTCTGAATTTGTGGAAAACATTAAATGAGAATGTAAAAAATGTATAAAGATAACTTCACAAGTTTATAAGGGAATGTTGAGGACTATATACACAATCCAATATCAAGATTGATCGATTCAATGATGGCCTAAAGCCATTACTTTGAAGGGTATGGGTCTTCTGAAATGTATCATCATATGAAAATATAAATTCATGTGCTATCAAGACAGAAAAGTATTTCTCTAAGTCCTATTCAATTATATGAAATAAATAGAATAAGAGGATTGCTGAAAACTCTGCAAAATGAAATAAGGAAATGGGGAAGAAGGGAAGGGTTGAATTTCCACCCTATGATAATTGTATAAGTAAAAACCATGGTGAATGCTTAAAAGGAAAAGGGGTGTGAAACCAGTGTGGATAGAAAGGCTATCATGTTGGGGTTTTCAATGCGAAGAATTAATCTATTAACATTAAATAATATAATTGTATGTAGATGGGACATTTTCTAATTATTGTCCAAAGAGTAAAGGAAACATGTTTTAGAAAAGGCTAAGGGAGAAGGGACTAGCTTATGTGATCACAACTGATGATATTGATGTTCCTAATGATGTTGTGGCAGGTAAATTCATCATTTACTCACACATAGAAAATGATTTATTTGTTTCTGGATCATCGCATTCTTTCATATTCTTCTAGTTTTCCAAGAAAATTAAGTATTTCCAAATTTTTTTAATAATGTAGTTGTCAGTCAAAACTTCAAGGGGAAGTATCATTGCAACAATGTTTGGTCTGGAAGTCCCCATTATGGGATATAAACATGATTTATTTTTGGATTTTATTTTCATACCCATTATTGAATTTGATATAATCCTCATTTTTATTGGATTTCGAACCAAGATGAAAAAAATTATTGCATGAAAAAGAAACATAAAATTGTTGAGGATAATGTCGAATCCTTTATCTTTATAATAGAAACATCACCATATGATTATCATCGAGATCCACCCCCATTATCTCTACTTAATTCAATTCCAAGGTAGGAAAGGAATGAAATAACTATGGCTGAGGAAGGGAATGTTCAAAATTAAGACCTAACTATTGTGAAAGAATATATTGTTGTGTTTCCAAAGGATTTACTTTGACACCCTATAGAGTAGAAAATTGAGTTTTTCAATTACTTGATTTCTAATCCATTCCCATATCAATGAACTATTTTAGAATGGGAACTATTGAATTAGTGGAATAGAAAAAACAAATAAAGGAATTAGTGAAAATGAATTTTTTCTCCCTAGCGTTTCTCCATTGGGATCCCCTATTTGTTTTTCGTTAAGAAGAAATATGGATCAATGAGTTTTTTCATTGAGTATTGGGAGGTAAATGATATGACAATACTGAACAAGTAACCCCTACCTTGCATTTATGATTTTTTATCAACTTCATGGTGCCCAATATTTTTTTAATATTTATCTTCAATCTGGATATCATCAGTTTCATGTGAGGAAGGAAGATATTTGAAAGACAACATTTCGATCAAGGTATAGTTTACAATAATGCATTTTGTTTTCAATAATTAACCCTCTATTTTCATCGATATAATGAATATAGTTGTCAAAAAATATCTTGTGGAATTTATAGTGGAATTTATTGATGATATCTTGTTGTACTCGAAAAGCTACAAAGATCATGAAAATCACTTGTGCACTATTTTGAAGACTCTTATATGTAATGAATTATATGGGAAATTTAGAAACTGTGATTTTTGGATTCAATTAGTATCCTTTCTTATCCACATTGTCTCTAAGTATGGTATTCTACTGATCCTACGAAGACAATTTTTATGAATGAATGGCCTACTCCAATGAACATAACTATGGTATGTAGTTTTATTAGTTTATCAGGTTATTATCGGCATTTCATTCAGATCTTTTCCTTTTTTGGTAACCCAATGACCATGTTTACACACAAAGTGATCAAGATCATATTGAAAAAATAATTTGACGAATATTTATAAGAATTATATATGAGATTTGAGAATTCATTTATCCTAACTCTACCATTGGCGAATGTTGGTTTTGTGATCTATAGTGATGCATCAATGAAAGGACATGGTTTTGTACTTATGAAGAATGATAGAGTTGTTGGATTGAATAGTAGATATATTTGTCTATTAGATGGAACAATACAAGAGGGGGGGGGGGTGACTTGTAGGTTTAAAAACCTTTGAGTTTTTGCAACAAAGAGATTAGTTTAAATGATCTTAAACCAATAGAAATATAAACACCCACAATTGTATTGAATATAAAAGGTATGATGTAATGTAATACTAATGTAAAGTAAAAAAAATTATATTCAAGGTGAACACAATAATCAGAGCAATACAAAGATGAATGATTCTACCTTAAAGAGTATAGAATCAATCAATACAAAAAGTAATAGAATGATTGTAATTGAAACAATTACAATTGAAAATGTAAATAAGAAAGGAAACAATACAAATCCCTTTCTAATACAAGTAACAGCGGAAATGTAAAAGTATTACAATTCTTTTGACCCAGAGAGAAGGGTTATCCTTTCACCTAGGATAAAAGGTTTGTCTCACCAATACCTTGGTGAGCCCTCGATACGATGATCGGCACGTCTGTCTGCCTATCCCTGGCAGCCCTCGATACGATGATCAGCATGTCTGTCTGCCTATCCCTGGCAGCCCTCGATACGATGATCAGCACGTCTGTCTGCCTATCCCCAGCAGCCCTCTATTTTGTAGGTAATCGGCACCTCTGTCTTTCAATTACTTGAAAGCCCTCGATACGATGATCGGACGCACAAGGCTGATGAGAGAAGTCACAATGTCTCTCTCTAGAATCTTAGTAGTTCACAGAGTCTCTTCATTTGTTCTCTTTGTTCATTGTTGTTCTCTCAGCTTCAAATGACCTCCTATTTATAGGCTTTGGGTTCCAACGGTCATATTGCCTCCAACAGTCATATTGAAACAGAAAGCACGACATCGTTTTGATTAGTTTGTAACTAACTCAACGACATCATTTTGTTAGGACAAGAGATATATAGAAATGAAAAACATGAGTACGATTCATATGAAGAGAGAGTTTTTGACAAAGTACCAAAACAAATAATGATCATCTGAATAGAAAAGTCAGTACGATACGATTGACAGAGTCAGTACGATACGATTTTCAGAGTCAATACGATACGATTGACAGAGTCAGTACGATACGATTTGGTCGGTACGATCAACATCGTACGATATGATAAACATGATAAAAGACAATTGTAATTTACAAAATATGATAGAATTCATTTGTGATTTCCAAAACATGATATAGAAGTCAAAAGAATACTTTTGACTTAACAATCTCCCCCTTTTTGGAAAGCACAACACACAAAGTAAATGTAACAAGAAATACTTATCTCCCCCTGAGTTATTGAAAACTCTTCTGAATAAGAAATTGAATACAACTAATCTCCCCCTTAGGTATGGACTTTCCTAAGGATTGTATTCATAGATTTTCCTTAAGAGCATTGTAAAGCATTCTCCCCCTTTGTAAAACAATCTTTGCTTTGTAAATATTCTCCCCCTTTATGATTTACAAAAAGAAAGGAGTAATCTTGAATTGTCTGAAAGAGTTAGTGAAGCAATACAAGACAATGGATAAAAGAAAAAAAATCATAAGAGTTATTACAAAACAAAGACAAGTTCCAAAAGAAACAAATACAACAATCATTTGTTTTCTCTTTCCTTCTCCTTCGTTATAAGCTCATGAAGAACAGCTTTCATCTTCTTCATCTCCTTCTTGTCTTCAGAAATTGATTCACCCTGAGTTTTGAGAAGCTCTTGTTGATCCGCAAAAATCCGATCTTGATTTCTGATGGTCTCCTCCTGGACTCTGATTACTTCTTCAAGGGTATCAATCCTGTTTTGCAAATTCTTGTTGTCTTTGGATAACATAAAATTTTGATTCCTAAGTAAAACCATTTAATCTTTGAAAGATGAAACCTTCGAGAATTCAGATTGGTAAACATTCATTCTTTCTTGCAAGTCTTTCACTGAAGGAACATCGGCTCTTTGAGAAGACAAAAGATTCAGCCTTTCAACCGTTTCTCTATCAAGATTTTTGAAAGCAATTGCAAGCACATTTGATAACCTCCTTATATCTTCAATAGCTATTTCATGATCATTGATTGAGCTCTCTGTTTTGTATGACACTTGGTCATCTTATTGCAAGCCTTCTTATGAGCAACCGAGCTTTCTGAAAGAACTTTCAAATCGGCTTCTACTGACAAAACTTTCTTCCTCAATTCTTTTAAAGAGCCAAACTTCTTCCTTTGATTTTCAGTAATAAAATCAATCTTCCCTTCCAGCCTCAGGAAATAAGGAATGGTTTTCTCCACCCTTCTCAAAACATGAACAATGTAATCACCCTTCTTGAGAGAGATTGTATGCTCTGAATCAGTATCCTCATCATACGATGGTAGTTCATACGATTTGCTTGAGTCAACAACTGGTTGTTTCCCTTTCGCTTTTTCTTTCTATTTTCTTTCTTCTTCCACTTTGTCACTAATGACAACAACTTTATCAGAATGATAAGATTGATTACCTTGCCTTTCTTGAAAAGACATTCTGTCCGGAGATTGTGCTTGATCGGCATGAAGGATTTGTTGAACACCTTCACTCGTCTTTTGAACCGATTCCTCTCTACTCTTCTTTGAGTTTTGAAGAAATTCTAAAAGAATGTCTCGTTCTTCTTCTTCTTCTATTTCTTCCATGACTTGTTTTCCTTTTTCTTTATCAGGAAGACTCTGTACGATGGGCTCTTGGTGCACTTCTTCAGTTAGTTGAGCACTAGCATCTTCAACTGCTTTCAAGACTTTAGAGACATCAAAGTCCTGAGCCTTCCTTTTTAAAAGAACCTTATTTTTCTTTTCAGCCTGAAGGGTTTCTTCTACCCTTATTCTTTTTGCAAAAGCCTCAGCAGGGTCAAGACCAAACTTCGGATCACCTTATTTTCTCTGTTCCTTATCTTTTCTCCATTTTGCTACAACCTTCTTACTGTACCTTGGCTTCTTCTTCGGCTTCGAACTGGTTTGCGGATCAGACTTTTGAGTAACACCTGGGGATTGAATGTCCTTGGCTGGCATAGGTGCCGATTGATTCTGAGCCAATTCAACTTCTACATCTCTGACAAAAAGTTTTGAATTTTAATCAAAACAAACATTCAGCTTTTTCATCGTACTCTTACTAATCCAAGATGGCCTCAAATACATGGTTTTTCCTTTCAAAGTAATGTTACAAAACTTCATACTTTCAAAAATGAACTTCGTAAGGATGGCTGGATACATAATCATCTGGGACGTAATCCCTCCTCTCTTGACATTCTTGATGGTTTCAAAAATATACCCCATGAGATTTACTTTTCTCATATTTACAAGATAGTCGAGCATGAATATATCAGAAACTTTAAGAGTTTCTCTATCCCCTTTCCTTGGGATAAGAAATCCGTGCATCCATAAAGTGACAAAACGATTGTCCGGTGAAAGATGAGACACTTTCCTATTTTCCTCATTAATAAGAAACAAAGACTTCTCAGCATTTTCTCTATTAAACGTACCAACTTCCTCTGGTATTTTGTGAGATGGACAAAAAGAATCTCCTTCTACAGAAACATTCAGAAAATGTGCCGCTTGTTTCACAGACATAGATAATTTTCTATCGTACACAGCGAAGTTTATAGTCATATCTTTGTCGAATGAAACGGTTTTGTAAAACTGACAAACTTCATCAAAAAGAACTGGATCTTGAATATCAGGCTTTTCAACACACATATGTTCCCATCCTTGAAACAAAATGATCCTCCTGATTGTAGAATCGTACGTATCGAAAAAATCTCAGGATACTAACCTTTCTCTGTTAAAGTCTTTCTCTGTAAATGTCTTTGAAGACATTTCGGCGGGAGTGTTAGCAGAGGATTGAGACATAAAGGTTCTGCCGATGAGAAGATCGTACGATGATATATAGCTAGTGGAGCAGAGCTGCACCTGAAATCCTGAAAAACCAATGTGGGTTTGGGGAGGGGAGGGGGGTATTTATAGGCAATAAAGAGATGACTGTTGATCTTCTATGGTCAAAAAAGGGTGACCGTTGATCTTCTACGGTCAAGATTAGATAAGTACAGATCAATGGTTAGGATTAAAACAAAGAAAGAAAATTTAAAAAAAAACTGTCGGAGAATATAAGGTGATTGTTGGTTTTTGTAAAAATCAAAAGAAAATACAATCGTAAAAAAATATCATGTTGCCGATGGAAAACAAAGTCATTACTATGATCGGACTATACGATGGAAAATAATCTTGTTACCATGAACTGACAGTACGATGGAAAACAATCTCAATACCATCATCGGTCGATTAAAAACTATTGAATGATACGATGGAAAAGAATTTCAATGCTATCATCAGTTGATTCAAAACAATTGAATGATACGATGGAAAAGAATTTCAATACTATCATCGGTCGATACAATACCATGATTGATTGGTACGATGGAAAAGAAATTCAATACCATCATCGGTCGATACAATACCAAGATTTATTGGTATGATGGAAAAGAAATTCAATACCATCATCGGTCGATACAATACCAAGATTGATTGGTACGATGGAAAAGAAATTCAATACCATCATCGGTCGATACAATACCAAGATTGATTAGTACGATGGAAAAGAAATTCAATACCATCACCGGTCGATACGATGGGAAAGAATTTGAATACCATCATCGGTCAATAGTAAATGATACTATAAAACTGTCAATACGATAAACAGAAAAAAATGAATGAAACGATAAAACTGTCAATACGATAAACAGAAAAACTGAAATTGTCAATACAATAAACAGAAAAACTGAAATATACATATTAAGAGAGTAAATAGTTAAATATCATACAATAAACATAAAAACATAGATAGAAATGTCCTCCCCCTTTCTACGAGGAGTTTCTTACTATTTGGAGAGATTTAAAACAGGAAGTAGATATGATTGATTATTTTAATGTAATCATTCCTAGCTTCTGTTTTATAAATTCAAATCTATCGGAAGGTAAAGGTTTTGTAAAAATTTCAGCAAGTTGTTCTTGCGTTCTGATGAATTATAAAATAATATCTCCTTTCTGTGTGTGATCCCTAAGAAAGTGATGCCTAATATCTATGTGTTTTGCACGAGAGTGATGTGCTGGGTTTTTACTAAGAGCTATGGCACTTGTATTATCACAAAGAATTTGAGTTTTGAAGAAACTCAAACCATAGTCAGTGAGTGTGTGCTGCATCCACAATACTTGAGCACAACAACTTCCAGCTGCTACATATTCAGCTTCAGCAGTGGAGAGTGCTACTGAGTTTTGTTTCTTGCAGGACCAAGAAACCAAAGAGTCTCCTAAGAAATGACATGTTCCAGATGTACTTTTTATATCCATTCTACAACCACCAAAGTCAGCATCTAAAAAGATTTTTAAAACAGAATCATTTCCAGATGAGTAGAAAAGGCCTAAATCCATAGTGTCTTTAAATACCGAAAAATTCTCTTTATGGCTTTTAAGTGAGACTCTTTTGGATTAGATTGATATCTTGCACATAAGCATACAGAAAACATCAAGTCGGGTCGACTAGCTGTCAAGTATAGCAAACTCCCTATCATACCGCTAAAAATTGTTTGATCTACTGGTTTCCCAGTTTCATCAAGATCAAGAGTATTTGAGGTACCAATTGGGGTGCTAATACTTTTTGTTTTGTCAAATCCATACTTTTTGAGTAAGTCTTTAATATACTTATGTTGAGATATATAAGTTCCTTCTGGTTTTTGAGAAATTTGAAAACCTATAAAGAATGTTAACTCACCCATCATACTCATTTCAAACTCAGATTTCATTAAGTTTGCAAAAGAATCGGTTAAAGATTTCTGATTTGATCCAAATATGATGTCATCAACATAGATTTGGACAACCAAAACATTTTTGTTTTCCATTTTGATAAAAAGAGTTGGATCTGATGTACCTTTTGGATAATTGTTTTGTAAAATAAATATTGTGAGTCTATCATACCATACTCTAGGGGCTTGTTTAAGACCATATAGAGCCTTGGTAAGTTTAAAAACATGATCAGGATGTTTTGGGTCTTGAAAACTAGGAGGTTGTTCGAAAAAAACTTCTTCTTGAACAAAACCATTTAGAAAAGCACATTTTACATCCATTTGAAATATTTTGAAATTGAAATATGCTGCGAAGGCTAATAGAATACGAATAGATTCAAGTCTAGCTACAGGAGAATATGTTTCTTCATAGTATATTCCCTCTTGTTGATTATAGCCTTTAGAAACAAGTCTTGCTTTATTTCTTACAATGATTCCATTTTCATCACACTTGTTTCTGAAAACCCATTTTACACCAATCACAGTTGTTTCTTTAGGTCTTTCAACTAATGTCCAGACTTGATTCCTTTCAAATTCATTTAGTTCATCCTGCATTGCTTTGATCCAATCATCATCACCTAAGGCCTCACTTGGACTTTTAGGTTCAAATTGGGAAAGAAAAGCAAGATGTTCTATTTCATTTCTTAAGGAATTTCTGGTCCTTACAGGTTGATTTATATCACCAATGATGTTATCACTGGGATGATTCCTAAGAAACAATTGATTTGGGTTTTGTAAAACCTGTTCATCAACATATGGTAGAAAATATTCTGTGGTAAATGTTTCAGGAATACTTTCTTGAATATTTTCCTTATCAGAATGTTCTTCTAATAAAGGTTGATAAACATTTTTGGAAAACACATCCGAGGATGTAGGATTGGGTTGGTTGAAAAAAAAAGGGTTAGTTTCATCGAATTTTACATGTACTGTTTCTTCAACAGTACAAGTGTTTTTATTGAAAACTCTATAAGCTTTAGAGGTTGTAGAATAGCCTAGAAAGATTCCTTCATCAGATTTTGGTGAAAATTTGTGTAGATTATCTTTTGTATTCAGAATGAATACTTTGCATCCAAAAACATTGAAGTATGAAACTTTAGGTTTTTGGCCAGTCCATAATTCGTAAGGGGTTTTATTAAGAAATGGTCTAGTTAAAACACGATTTATAGTATAACAGGCAGTACTAACAGCTTCAGCCCAAAAGTGCTTAGCAATCGAGTATTCACTCAACATGGTTCGAGTCATTTCCTGAAGAATACGATTTCTTCCTTCAACAACCCCATTTTGATGAGGAGTTCTTGGAGCTGAGAAATTGTGAGTAATACCTTTCTTAGTACAAAAAGTTTCAAAATCTGAGTTTTGAAATTCACCACCATGATCACTATGAATAGTTATCAATGGTAGGTTTTTCTCATTTTTAACTTGGGCTCTAAAAGTTTTGATGTAGGAAAAGGCTTCATATTTCTTTGTGAGAAAGTAGACCCATGTAAATCTAGTAAAGTCATCAACTAAAACAAATACATAGTATTTGCCTCCAATGCTTCCAGATTGTGAAGGACCAAACATATCCATATGCACAAGCTGTAATGCATTAGAAGTTGAAACTTCATTAATTGGTTTAAAGCTAGTTTTATGTTTCTTGTCAAATTGACAAGGATCACAGACTTTTGAAGAATCATATCTAATGTCCGGTAGCCCTTTTACAAGTCCTTTCATTGAGAGTTTTCTTAGGTTTCTCATATTACAGTGTCCTAGTCTCCTATTTCATAGCCACGATTGGTCTTCTATTACACTTAAACAAGGTAAGTTTTGGTTCCTTAGGTCTTCTAAGTTAATATTGTAAACATTCTCTTGCCTATGGGAAGATAGAATGAATTTATCCTTGGAATTGTGAACTAGACACTTATCATTTCTAAAATTCACAAGGTAACCTTCATCACATAATTGACTTATGCTGATGAGATTGTTCCTAAGACCTTTAACAAACAAAACATTTGAAATAAGAACTTTTCCAAGAAAAACGATATTACCTATACCAACAATCTTTCCTTGAGAATTATCTCTGAAGGTAACTTTTCCACCTTTTGTTTTGATAACCTTTTCAAAGAAATCTTTGTTTCCAGTCATATGTCGAGAACAACCACTATCCATGTACCAAATTTTCTTATTGATACACTTCTCGTTTTCCTGAAAAAGAAACAATTAGATTTTCGGAATCCAAACTTGTTTGGATCTAGAAGGGTTAGATAAAAAAAAATTTGGAATCCACATTTGTTTTGCAAAATGAGCTTTATGAAATCCTAAGGATTGAGTTTTGTTAACAGAACAATCTCTTCTCCAATGTCCACCACATTGACACTTAGAACAGATAATGGTTTTTTGAGGAACAAAATAGTTATTGCTAAAAACAGGTTTGGAATAAGTATAACCAAGACCAGAACGTTTTCTAAAAGGTCTAATTTGAGAATACATCCTATCAAAGTTTTCTTTTCCATGAGTAAAATTTGACAAACACTTTTTCAAAGATAAAATCTCTGACTTTAGTTTTAAAACCAAATAATTGTTTTCTAAAACATTTGAATTTGAACTAGAGTTAGATTCTAAAATATTTTTCTTTGAAATTACAGTTTCAAGATCCTTAGAAAGTTTATCCTTATCAGATTTTACTTTCTCAAGGGTTTTTAAAATACTTTCAAAATCATAAGTTTTCTCATCAAGATCTTTAGAAAGATCTGATACTTCTTTAGTCAAAAAAGAAATTCTAGAATTTGTTTTTTCAAATCTCTTTTTGAGTTTAGAATTTTTATTTTCAAGTAACTTAGAAAATATAGAGACTTCTTCAAAAGAAGGTAAAGTATCATCTTCTGATGATGAGGGTTCATCATTTGAAGATTCATAATATCTATTATCAACATAATTTTCATTTAAAGATACATTTGTAACAGCTTCAGCATTATGTACCTTAGCCATGAGACAATGATCTTCGATTGGTAGTCTGGCTAGAAGTCCAATATTTCTTTGTCCTGATGTCTCATATTCTGAAGAAGAGGAATCACTACCACTTGCACTCCACGTATCATTTGCTTTTAAGCCTTTCTTTGTCTTATAAAACGTTTTCTTGTTTCTTTCAGGGTGTTTCTCTTTTCTATCTTTCCTCTTCAGTAAAGGACAATTAGGCCTTATATGTCCTGCTTTCTTGCATTCATAACAAGTTACCTCTGATTCTTTCCTATCTTTCCTGTCTTTCTTTTTGAATCTATATTGAAAATCATTCTTTCCCACAATCTTGTTCATCCTTCAAGCAAGATTGGCTAACTCATTATCCGAAATATTACAATCACTTGAATCAGATATAACAACTTTCTTGGATTTAGACTTTGTAAGCCTTTCAGGTGTTTTAGCTTTAGATGAAAAAGCTACACTTCCATTCCCATTCTTCTTCTTATTAAAATCAGCATCTCTCTTCATTCTTGTCTCATGCTGTAGAAGAGTTCCAAAGAGTTCATCAAGAGTAATCTGGGAAACTTTTCTATTTTCATCAATAGCTATCCTTTTCGACTCCCATTCATTTGGCATAATATCTATAATCTTATCAACAATAGATTCATCATCAAGTCCTTTTTCTACCATAGATTGTAAGCTGTTGAAAATTGTCATAAACCTTTGTTGCACTTTACATACAGGTTCTCCATAAGGAAAAACAAATCCATGATACTCTGCTCGAAGCATTGCTCTCCTTGTTTCTATAACTTTGGATGTACCAAAATGAGTGACTTCTAATTTCTTCCAAATATAGTTGGCTACTTCACATGAAGATATCTGACTATATATATTCCTGGTCATAGAGCATAATAAAGTATTGCATACCTTGTAATTCAGTTGATATTCTTGCTTCTCTTGGTTGGTGAAAGTGCTAACTTCTTTGTCAGGAATTTTGTAACCCCCAGTAAGCATAATAAAATTGTCTACACCAGTATTGATGACGAAAGTCTTCATACGATCTCTCCAATACTCATAATCATTCCCATCAAAGATTGGTGGTCTAGAAGGATTCAGATTATCTATTGATCCAATATTCATTCCTGCCATCTAATATAACAAAAACAACGTTTCCACTCCACACGTTAGTGTAGTAAGTATTCAAGATAGTAATAAGAAGTAAAGATAGTAATACAAATCAATGGAAAACCTCCTCTGATACCAATTGTTGGATCGAATAGTAGATATATTTGTCTATTAGATGGAACAATACAAGAGGGGGGGGGTGAATTGTAGGTTTAAAAACCTTTGAGTTTTTGAAACAAAGAGATTAGTTTAAATGATCTTAAACCAATACAAATATAAACACCCACAATTGTATTGAATATAAAAGGTATGATGTAATGTAATACTAATGTAAAGTAAAACAATTGTATTCAAGGTGAACACAATAATCAGAGCAATACAAAGATGAATGATTCTACCTTAAAGCGTATAGAATCAATCAATACAAAAAGTAATAGAATGATTGTAATTGAAACAATTACAATTGAAAATGTAAAGAAGAAAGGAAACAATACAAATCCCTTTCTAATACAAGTAACAGCGGAAATGTAAAAGTATTACAATTCTTTTGACCCAAAGAGAAGGGTTATCCTTTCACCTAGGATAAAAGGTCTGTCTCACCAATACCTTAGTGAGCCCTCGATACGATGATCAGCACGTCTGTCTGCCTATCCCTGGCAGCCCTCGATACGATGATCGGCACGTCTGTCTGCCTATCCCTGGCAGCCCTCGATACGATGATCGGCACGTCTGTCTGCCCATCCCCGGCAGCCCTCGATTTTGTAGGTAATCGACACCTCTGTCTTTCAATTACTTGAAAGCCCTCGATACGATGATCGGACGCACAAGGCTGATGAGAGAAGTCACATTGTCTCTCTCTAGAATCTTGGTAGTTCACAGAGTCTCTTCATTCGTTCTCTTTGTTCATCGTTGTTCTATCAGCTTCAAATGACCTCCTATTTATAGGCTTTGGGTTCCAACGGTCATATTTCCTCCAACGGTCATATTGAAACAGAAATCACGACATTGTTTTGATTAGTTTGTAACTAACTCAACAAAATCATTTTGTTAGGACAAGAGATATATAGAAATGAAAAACATGAGTACGATTCATATGCAGAGAGAGTTTTTGACAAAGTACCAAAACAAATAATGATCATCTGAATAGCAGAGTCAGTACGATACGATTGACAGAGTCAGTATGATACGATTGTCAGAGTCAATACGATACGATTGACAGAGTCAGTACGATATGATTTGGTCGGTACGATCAACATCGTACGATACGATAAACATGATAAAAGACAATTGTAATTTACAAAATATGATAGAATGCATTTGTGATTTCCAAAACATGATATAGAAGTCAAAAGAAGACTTTTGACTTAACAAGAGTTATTTATTATGCATCAAGGCAGTTATAAATTCACAAACCAAACTATCCTACTCATGATCCTGAGTTATTAACTGTAATATTTTCTATGAAGATATGGAGACATTATTTCTTTGTAGAAATATGTGAGATATATACAGATCATAAGAGCTTGAAATATATCTTCTCATAAAATAACTCTACATGAGGAAAAGTCGATGCCTTGAACTACTAAAATATTTTCATTATTCCATACAATACCACCCAGGAATGGAAAATAAGGTAGATGATGCATTGAGCAAGAAGGATCATGGAGTTCTCATCAAAATGAGGATTTACAAGGATTCATTATATGTGGATCTAGTGAGGATACATATGGTAATTATAAAAGAATTAGAACACCACTTCTTTTTTATATGGTTTCCCAACAATCATTATTGGAAAAAATTAATGCTTCACAGTCTAATGATGATAATCTTCAAAATAAAATTAATGCAATGAAAGATGGGAAGTTGACTAGCTTCTTCTGTGAATATGAAATTCTGAAATTTTGGAATAGGCTATGTGTTCCCCCTACACATGAGAAAAAAAGGAGTTATGGGATGACGCAGATAGCATGAATTTCTTAATACATATAATGAGCACTAAAATGTATATAGATTTGAAGAAACATTTTTGATGGGACAACATGAAGTGGGAAATCACTAATTATGTATCAATAAGTCTAGTCTGTCAATAGGTAAAGGCCGAATGATGTCATCCTAGGGGATTGCTGGAACCTCTACCTATTCCTACATGTAAATGGTATGAAATCACCATGTACGTTTTCACTATATTACCAAAAACTCCATGGAAAAATGTTGCGATATGGGTAATTGTTAATCAACTTAAGAAATCTGCACCTTTCTTCACTGTAAGATAGGATTTTCCATTAGAGCACCTAGTATGAATCTATATTAATAATGTTGTGAGAATTCATGGAGCAACTCTCTTAATTGTTTCATATCATTATCCAAAAAATACATTGAAATTATGGAAAAGTATTTAGAAATATTTGGATACTGAGCTTAAAATGAATACTTTTTATCACCTGCAAACTCATAAGAATTTAGAAAGGATGATCCAAACCTTAGAGGACCTGTTGAGATCATGTTCACTTGGCTTTCAAGGTATGTTGGATCAATAGTTTCCATTATTTTATTTTTTATGAAATAATTGTTTCCATTTTAGTATTCTAATGCCGCAATATGATGCATTTTACAAAAAGAGATTTCATACACCAATTTTTTGGGATGATATTGGAGAAAGGAAGATTTTGGGCCCAGAGCTCGTAGAGGAAACAACCGAGAAGGTAAAGACTCTTTAAGGTCGTATCAATGTAGCTCAACCCAGACGAAAAAAAATCTATGATGATAATCAAAGGAAGGATTTGGAGTTTCAATTTAGGGATCATGTTTTCTTAAAAGTATCTGCCTAAATGGGTATTATAAAATTTGGGAAGAAAGGTAAACAGATACCTAGGTACATATGACCTTTTGAAAATATGGTGTCAAATTGAGCTATTTAATATCTTTTGGCTATTCCACCTAGCCTTTCTAAAGTACACAGTGTGTTACATTTCTCAATGCGGAGAAAAAACATGCCAGACCAAAAGCATGTCCTCACTTATGAATGTATAAAATTGGAACCTGACCAATCATACTATGAATATCCTGTCTGGATTCTGGACTCTAAAGAACAAGTTTTGAGGATTGAGACAACTCTATTGGTAAATATAATTTGAAAAAAAAATCCTAAAATCAAAGAGGCAACATGGTATCCTGAGGATCTGGTGATGATTAACTACCCAAATATTTTTGTTCGTTAATATTTTGGTAATTTTGAGGATGAAATTTTTCTAAGGGAATAATGTAACACCCCAATATTCTGCACATAAATTTAATATTGAATGCATGAAACACTAAGTCTCTAAAAAACACCACATTTTTATGATCTAGACAGTAAACATAATTTTTCCACCTCTATTTTTTTAATTTCAAAAAAATGACATACACAGTTTTGTTAAGTAAGATATTCAGATTTTGAAAGAATCAACATTGTTTTTTATGAATAGTAACATACCCTTATGAATAGTAAAATACTCTTATGAATATTTATGAATAAAAAATAAAAAAATATAAATTTTACCCATGATTGTATAAATACAATTCAGATAACTTATAAGTGAAGAAATGACCATAATATAAGTATTGGTATTTTTGAATGTCATAAATATTTTAATTACAACTAAATGATTAATTTAATAATTTAAAATGCAATTTATTTCATAAAATGTATTTATAAATTGTTAATTTATTATCTTATGGTTATAAAATGTTTTTAATAGACCATGGAGATTTCTTCAAGGTGTTATAAAACAAGATATAGTTTTAAAGTTGTTTTTCTACAGAAATTATGATTTTATATAAAAATTAATTAAAAATTATTAAGAAAATTATTTTCAAAAAATGGATTTCATTTTTGAATTATACTTGTTGAAAAAGAGTTGGGGTGATTTTTTGGGATTTTCCAAAAATACTTCAATTTTACGTGAATAGTAAAATATGATAATTTATGATAAATACTAAATACATGATTTATTGAGTCATAGGTGATATAAGGATGAGGTAAGACCACTTGGTTCGAACTCACATTCACATATTACAATTCCTAGTCATAATAATCAAAACTATAGGTTATTGTTTCAAAATAATTTAATATTGAGTAAAATAACTGGAAACCCCCTCTCTCATCGACTATACCCCCCCAGCCACCCACACTCCCTTCTATCATTACTCCTCTAAATCCTTGGGCCATGTCTAAATTATACCCAAATATAATCCAATGCCCCTACCCCACATCCAATAGCCCTTGGTCTCATATGTAGACCAAAACATCTTTAGTAAAGAGTATCTTAAGGAAGATTACATCAAGAGGTAAATTCATCTTTTCATTTTATTTATTTCATGTTCAATTATTTTTTTTCTTTCATCATAACATTTCATCCAAATTTTTTGATGACTACAGTAAAATACATGTATTGGAATTTTTTTATGATAAAGTAATAATTCTTCATCATCTCTCTTTTTCCCTTATTTTATATTTGTAATGAAAATCTCATCTGAGATTTGTTAATTTATCACATTCAAAGAGGAAATGCTTTCAATTACTATTACCATCTACAATTCAAGTCATAAAAAAAAAATTTATGGTTGAACCAAACTATAATATATGTATTATAAAATATTTAAGGTTATGTAATCCTTTTAGAAAAATAATATAATGTTTTAAATCAAAATGATTTCTTTGTGATCAAAAACCATGAATTAAACCAAACAATTGTCATTAAAGTTTTATATAATGATTCATCGTCACTCTAATAAACAAAAAAAATTATAACCATATAATATTATGGTTGATTAATAAAAAAATTTAAATTATATTCTAGAAAACTATTCTCATTCTACATGTTTATCTTTATATGAATATAAGTAAACCAATAATGAAAACCAAGGAAGAAAACTCTCCCAAACAGTGGAATTGAATATCTTAACCCATAAAAAGGTCATGAATGAACCTAATAAGGTGATAATAAATCAATTAAATGTTGGGGAGGCTCTAGAATCATTAATTTATGAACCTAAATTTCATTATTCTAGTTGCTAAGATCAAGTGAGGAACACCTTCAGACTTAAGGAATGGGTTTTCCACCCGAACCTCCATTTCATTTTGGGTTACTTTTGTTGTGTAATTACTTCAATTAAATTCTTATTTCTTGTTATTTACTCCTCATAAATTTAGTTTGAGTGTTTTATATATGATTACCAACCAGAATCCTTCCTTATTATATGGGAAATTAAGTTTTTTAAAAGGATCATTAAAACATTATTCCTAAAATGCAAGACCAACTCAAGGGAATTTCACAAAATTTTATCTACATTCAAGGGAATTCTGTAATCTAATTTTAGTAACCATTATATTACTAGAATCACTCATTTTTTTATGAAAATTATATAATATTTTATTTTTGATATTATAAAATCATTTTTCCAAAATAACTAATCTCTTCAAAGTAAATGAGTATTTATCTCAATAATTTCTCGATGATTTTATAAGAGTATATTCATCTATTTCAACACACATACTGATATATCATGTATTTTTGGGATTAATATTTCTGATATAATCAACCATATTTAATTGAATGGTTTATGATTAGTTTGACTCTGGTAGTTCAATCTTAAAACCACTCACCAATTTACTCTTAATGGTTTGTTTTTACGCTTCATGATTGGGGAAAGTTATTTTTGATTCATATGTTAGTTTCGATATTAATTTATATGTTTTTTATGTTTATACCTGTTAATATGAGAAATGAATTGTACTTATTATGTGATGGTTATGGACCACCTGTAAAGACACAAAAATTTCATGGAAACTTTTTTTCTTAATTTATTTGGAATTTTCGAGTCTGTGGCTTTAGCCAACACCTAATTCTCAGGCCCGGTGTGCCCGGAATAAACTTACGAAGTTTAGCTCGGGTACGTTCAGTGAAGAGACGAGCAGGTTTTTCTAAATTTTGATCCGGTGCTCAGAATTGAAATCTGAGGGCACTGATTAAACCGCAGTACTGGTAATTGCTTAGGAGGACCTTTCCTGAAGGTGCGTTTGTCCGGGAGGAGTTATTAAAAAAGAGGATTTAAATGTTATGTAAATAAAATTGTGTTACAATTTTATTTCATATTCTATGTTGTTATAATCTATGTGTGGAAGTTGTTTGGGACCCCCTTGTTGATAACTACCCTTGAGAGAATAATGGTGGGGTAGGGCCCACATGAGCCCACCCCCTCACATTCCCTAACTCCTATAACCCCCCCCCACTTAAGATGTGTAACTCATCATAACTTCTAAAATTCCCATTAATTTTGTGACGTTCCCTCTCCTCACATTTAATCATGCCAACACACTAATTCAATTAATTTAATTATGTTTTTGAATTTTGAACTCATGTAAATACTTAATAAAATAATAAGAGATTATTTTATTTTTGGGGTTAGATTGGTTGTGTTGAGGATTGGAGGAGAGAGCTCTAAGTCTCTTGAAGAACTTCATCTTCTCCAGTGAAGAATGTATTTATCCTCAATGAATAATGAAAACACATTGTCAAGGATCATCGACTCGGTGACTCAGTATCTTTGGTCCTCTTCTTCCTCCACTTCAAAGGAGGAGGCACCGACGTGGAAACTTTCCAATGACGTTCCGTTCCTTCTCCTCTCCGCAGCTGGTGTGAGACGCCGTTCCCTTTTAGGACGCACACCAATTCCTTCATTGAAACCACCCCCACGACACTAGCTTTCGCAAAATTCTTTTGAGGTAGGGTTTGTTTCATCGTTCATGTTTTATTTTGACAATATTCATTTTTATTGGCCGCTTGTTATCAATATAATGGGAGGAGGTCAGACCGCACAAACCCGACCGACCCTCCTCCCATTTTTGTTGTTGATCACCGTCATGGTTTGGAACGGAGGCGGCACGGTGCAATGGAACTGCACAAGAATGAGAGAACTGCGGCCGGAGCGGGCCACGCCGAAGGAGCGTGGCGCCGTCACGCTACGCCAGTGAAACCTAACGAAGCTGCGGCTGAGGGCGGGCCACAGCCGAGGGGCACGGTGCCGTCGCGCCGCGTCGGAGCACCATGGAGGGCCGCGGCCGAGGCGGGCCGCGGCTGAGGGGCGCGGTGCCGTCGTGTGGTGCTGGAAGGGAACTGGCCGCTAGCTCCAGCTAGAGGTGGTAACCCTCAGGTCCCACAGAATCCATTAAGGCTGGCCTTAATTGGCCATCTTTTTGTCAATCAAGGGGGGTAGCGCCCCCCGCATCCCGCTCGGCCGAAGGCAGAGCCGCCGGCCACGCGGGCCAGGCCGCCTGTGCCGGGATGGACCTCTAAAGCTGGTCTAGACCACCCGCACCAGGCCGGACTGCCCGCACTAGGCCGGACCTCCCATGCTGGGTTGGGCCACCCACGCTACGCCGGACTGGGCCCAAACCCCCTGTTTCCGGACAGATCATTTCAAACTCCCATAACATGGGCTACAGACCTACGATCTATGCACTGTCAGTTGCGTAGCGATCCTTCGATCAAGAAGATCATTTCCGTATGTTACAATCAAGGTTTAGGAGAAGTTTTGGTATGGTTGGGTTGGTTCAAACACGAAACCAACCGGGCCCTCGGAGCGGAAATTCTTATAACTTAAGCTTCGGACGTCCGATTGACGTGCCGTCGACTTTATTAGATTCCTCTTAGTGAGATGGTTCTATTGGCTTACTCCACTCAAGGTTTGGACATAGCTGGAGTATGTTTGGGTTGGTTTTATCCTAAAAACCAACCGGGCCCCTAGGACGAATTAGCCAATAACTCTCAGACTGGGCATCCGATTGACGCACCGTCTATCGCGTTGAGTTCCTTTCGACGAGGCGGAACTTTGTGATACATCAACTCTGAATTTCGTGATAGTTTATGTATCGAACCCTATGCTCATGGAGCGGACCATCGCAGAATCGAGTTTGATGTGTGCGGGAACCCTAGAGCTGGTTGTGCTGAAGATGACGACCTCTGTATTGTGATCATCCGTGGGTTCGATAAGGATGACTACCGTACTTGGATCCTCTATGGGATCGACGTGGATGACTAACATACTAGGGATCCTCTGTGGGTTAGACGAGGACAACTACCGTACTAGGATCCTTAGTGGGTTCGATGTGGATGACTACTGTACTGGGATCCTCCATGGGTTCGATGATGACCACTACTGTACTGGGATCCTCCGTGGGTTTGACGATGACTACTACCGTACTGGGATACTCTGTGGGTTCGATGAAGATGTCTACCATTCTGGGATCCTCCATGGGTTCGAAGATGATGACTTCTATACTTGGATCCTCTGTGGGTTCAGCAACGACGACATCTGTACTTGGAACCTGCGTGGGTTCGACTGAGGAGATGATTTAGAGGCTACATCAATCATCTCCACCCCTCATCGTGATGAGTATACCTGTGTGATCTGAGTCTTGACTTTCAATCATTAACTTTGATATGATTGACTTGATTTCCTATGTGGATTGGGACGTACCTTCTTGTGTGGATTGTGTTATACTTTCCTGTGTGGACTGGATTGTACTTGAGCTCGTGAGTTGGAGAAGAACTAGAATTCCTGACGTAGGTATATGTATGGGAATATACCTAAGTAGTGTTGGTTGATACTTGTGTTCTTATCTTTCCTTTGTGGTTTATCCTTTCTGGATTATGGGATACCTTCGGGTGTCTCGGGGTCCCTACTGAGTATCGTATACTCACCCCTGCACGGGCTTCGCCTGCACTACGATGTGTTGGTTGCAGACGAAGGACAACGCTAATCGTGGTTGAGGCTTAAGGGGATGATGGTACCCGAAGGAGGACTACTAGGTGGGACGTACATAGAGAGGATGGCTGAACTTGAGGAGCCGACGAGACTGACCGTACTCACCCTTCAGGTGGGCTTTCCTAGAGGACGCTATGGCGGTTGATGCTAGTCTTTCATTTGTTGTACATTACTTTTTAGTTGAACTGCACTTTCAGTTGGGTCTGTATACTGGCCCATTTACCTTCTAGTACTTACTTGTGTATACAGTTTACTTAGTGTTTACTTTAGTTTGTGTACTCTGTGGTGTTTGTTTTATTTTATAAAGGCAATTCCTTCCCTTTTATCGGGATTTACGCCATGGCTGCTAGTCCCAATCCCCTGGACTATGGAAGGTAGCTTTGGGGTAGTCACGACATGGGCCCCGAGGATGGGTCGTGTCAAATTGGTATCAGAGGAGTTTAGTTCTACCGTAGAACTCGGGACTCTGATCTCTCTTCTATGTGAAGAAATATTGTTAAGGGTATTGAGTGTGGTTATCAGTCCAGGGATTCCATTGTTGGTGCGGCGGCCGATATATCCATCCACCATGACCATGACTTCTGATTTCCGACTCAGTGCACGAAAACATTGATTGCATGTGTGTTTCAAAGTTTTCTTTGTGATTACTTGTGTCAGGTCACCACTTATACCGTATTGACCATGGTGCACCTATTTCGTTTCAGGATGGCCCCATGACGATAGCCATCTAGGGTTCTGAGCGTAGTAAAATATGGCAGCCCACTGAGTGATGAGGCCTCGATGCAGGGCCCCATTACAGTGGACCCACTGGCAGTACCTCTACCCACCGAGCCACTGATGCCACCAGCCCCAACAGCTGAGAGTGCATGTCGCCTTAGTGCACTGCATGAGTTTCAGTGTCAAAGACCGCCTAGGATCCGCAGAGAGACAGAATCTCAGGCATCTGAGGATTGGATGGAGGTTGTTGTTCGAGTTTTCAGATTAGTAGGGACTCCAGCTAACCTCATGGTGATCCTTGCAGCGAGTCTCCTGCACGCAGAAGTAGGTATATGGTGGATCCTGATTCTCCAAGTTCATGATGAGGAATCTCTTATTTGGACGGATGTCGAGAGCCTCTTCCACTCGGAGATCGTTCCAGCCACCCTCCGTGTAGTGTGCATTTAGGAGCTACAATAGATGCGGCAGGGAAGTATGACGGTAGCCCAATACTCGGAGAGATTTACTGATCTCTAACACTATTCCATGGGAATGGAACTGGATCCATTCTTCTGGGCCCGGACCTTTGAGCAGGGACTGAGTCATGAGATCAGGGCTTTGATGATCTCTCTCAACTTCCCGACGCAGGCAGGGGTGTTGGAGAGAGCCCTTCTAGTGGAGAGTTTTCCCGCTGAGCAGTCACCAGCGGCGTGACCCTCTGTAGGACAGCTCACAACGGAGTCTTCTGCAGCTGGAAGTAGATAGATGATGCAGAGGACCAAGCGGACCAGACTATCAGATGAGCAGTCTTAGGAAATAGGTTCGTTTGTGCGGGGAACATGAAACGGATCCAGTCACACGAGGAGTAGATAGTGCTATGCATCCGGAGTGCAGGGTCACATAGCATGAGACTGCCCAACTCGCCCTGCAGATGAGCAGCAGGTAGCAAGGGACCTCTCAGGTAGATGTTCGATTGTGGCGATACACAGGGAACTGGCGGACGAGGAAGAGGTGCTAGCCAAGCAGCGGGCGCTGAGCGACGCTTCGAGGCCCTCCCACCACCACCACCAAGAAGACTACCCCGACCACTGGGAATGCGTGGACAGGGGAGAGCTTAGCTTCAGGCAGCTAAGGCCTATGACCATGGAGCTCCGGGAGCAGATGGACATGAGCAGGACTAGCTCCAGACATGGAAACTTTTATTAATGATGCTTCTATATTTGTTGATGTTTTGATTGTGGATGCTTTGTGTATTTTTACCTTGAGCTACAGTAATAAAAGACACTTGTTCTTGTGACATTTTCTTCAATGTCCTTTTTATGTAGTTGATACTGCGAGGTTCTAGTTAAAACCATTGACTTGACCCTCACTATTGTGATTCCTACTGGAGGAGACCTAGTGACAACACATTTCTGCCGACAGTGTGACTCAACCCAGAGAGGCGAGAGTAGCAGTTGGATCTCTTGGTAGTAGTGTCGAGGCCTTACGACGCCGTCCATGGCATGAAATGGTACCATTCATGTCAAGACTGAATTTATTAGGAAAAGGACATGGTTCATCCCTGGGATGAGACTAGATTTCTCTTTTCGGCAGAGGAGGAATCCCAGGAGCTCTTGAAGATTGTAGACGAAGAAGGGTGGAGTTGAGTTCTTACAAAGGGATAGTCTCACACATTGTTCGTCGAGCGAACGTTTTACGGTTCTCACAAACTCAATAGTCTCAGGTGTATATTTTCTCAGATGGACATGAACCTGAGATAGTGGGGATGGCTTGAGTTCTTCTAGGACTATGACATTGAGATATTTTATACTCCTGGGAAGGGAAACGTTACAACGGATGCTCTTAGTAGGAGATCAGGCATTCAGTTGTTAGGTATGGCGAGACAACAGCTAGCCACTTTTTTAGATATCCTTCGTGGATAGTGTTGGAGTGAGTACATGTAGAACCAGAGATGGTACATGCTATGATGGAGAAGGTGCAGATCATCCAGGAGTGGATGAGGACAGCTCAGAGCCGACAGAAATCTTATGTGGATAGGAGGTAGAGACCACAAGAGTTCGAGGATGGCGACCACGTTTTCTTAAGGGTATCACCTCGATGTGGATTACAGAGATTTGGACGGGGCATAAAGTTATCTCCACGCTTCATCGGACCATTACAGGTTCTCAACAGGATAGGAGAGGTGGCTTATCGCCTGGATTTACCACCTCAGTTGCACCGGGTGCACAATGTCTTCCACGTATTTCAACTGAAGAGATACGTGCATAAACCGACGCATATCATTGACCATGGGGAGCTGGAAATCGATGGCAGAGATAATTTTACGGAGGTTCCAGTAGAGGATGAGGATCAATAGGAGCGGGTCCTATGGGGATGGTCAATTCCTCTTGTGCGCTTTCATTGGCAGCGCGAGAAATTTTAGGAGAGCACATGGGATCGGGAGGCTCAGTTGCGTACTCGGTACCTCCTTTAGGTTCCCTAGTTTGTGTTATAGATTTACGGGGACATAAAGCCCTTAGGTGGGAGTAATGTAAAGACTTGAGAATTTTAAGGAAATTTTTTTTCTTAATTTATTTGGAATTTTACGAGTCTGTGGATTTAGACGACACCTGATTCCGAGGCCCGGTGTGCCCGAAATAAATTTACGAAGTTTATCTCGGGTATGTTCAGTGAACGAACGAGCGGGTTCTTCTAACATTTTATCTGGTTCTCAGAATTTAAATCTGAGTGCACCGATGAAACTGCAGTGCCATTAATTTCTTAGGAGGACCTTTCTCGAAGGTGCGTTTTCTCGGGAGGAGTTGATAAAAAAAGAGCATTTAAATTTGAAGTAAATAAAATTGTGTTACAATTTTATTTCATATTCTATGTTGTCAAAACCTAGGTGTGGAAGTTTTGTGGGACCCACATGTTGATAACTACACTTGAGAGAATAAATGTGTGGTGGGTCCCACACAGGCCCAACCCCTCAGATTCCCTAACTCCTCTAAACCCCCCCTTCCACTTATGATGTGTAACTCATCTTAACTTGTAGACTTCCCCTTAATTGGGTGACTTTCCCTCTCCTCACATTTAATCATGCCAACACACTAAGTAAATTAATTGAATTAAGTTTTCGAATTTTGATCTCAAGGCATGACTTAATAAAATAAGAAGAGCTTATTTTATTTTTGGGGTTATATTGGTTGTGTTGAGGATTGGAGGAGAATCTTCTCTTGTGAAGAACGTCTTCATCCTCAATGAAGAATGACAAAACATCATCAAGGATCATTGACTTGGCGACCAAGTATCTTCGGTCCTATTCTTCCCCCAAGACAATGGAGGAGGCACCGATGCAGAAACTCACCAATGACGTGTCGTTCCTTCTCCTCATCGTAGATGGTGTGATACGTCATTCCCTTCTTGGACATATGCCAACGCCATCATCAAAACCACCCCCGTGACGCTATCTTTCGTGAACTTCTTTTCAGGTAGGGTTTGTTTCATCTTTCAAGTTTTATTTTGACGTTCTTCGTTTTTATCGGCCGCTTGTTATCAATATAACGGAAGGAGGTCCGATCGCACAAACCCGGCCGATCCTTCTCCCCTTTTGTTGTTTATCAACGTCATGGTTTGGAATGGAGGTGGCGCGGAGCAACGACGCCACACAAAAATGATAGAACTGCGGCCAGATTGGGCCACGGTGAAAGAGCGCGACACCGCACGCCACGCCAGTGAAACCGAAGGAAGCCGCGAATGAAGGCGGGTTGCAGTGTAGTGGCGCGGTGCCGTCGTGCCACGTCGGGGCACCATGTAGGGCCGCGGCCTGGGCAGGCCGCGGCGGAGGGGTGCAGTGTCGTCGGGCCGCGTCGGATAGGAAGAAGCCGCGACCTAAGGCCGCGGCGGTTCGGGGCAGCGGTCGGCTGAGCCAGCCGTTGGCGCTAGCTAGATGCGGGACCCCTCGGGTCCCGTGAAATCAATTAAGGCCAACCTTAATTCTCCGGCCATTTTTCAATCATGGGGGGCAGCGCCCCCCGCATCTTGATCGTCCGAAGGCCGAGCCGCCGGCCACAAGGGTTGGGCCGCCCGCGCCGGGCCGGACTCTCGCGCCTGGCCGGGCTACGCTGGTCGGGCCACGCCGGCTGGGTCGTGCCATGCCGGCTGGGGCGGGCCCCACCAACTGTGTCGGGCCGTGCCCAACCGGACGTACTCGGACCCGTGTCAGGTAAACCAGGTTCGGGCCGACCCAGGGGGTATTGGGTTAGGTCGGACCGGGCCCAAACCCCATGTTTCCAGACAAATCCGTTCAAACGCCCATAACATGGGATACGGACCTCCGATAGACGCACCGTCAGTTGTGTATCTATCCTTGGATCGAGAGAGTTGATTTGGTAAGTTATGATCAAGGTTTCATAGAACATTGGGTATGTCCGGGTCGGTTCAAACACGAATCCAACTGGGCCCTCGGAGCGGAAACACTTATAACTTAATCTCCGGACGTCATATTTCCATGCCGTCGACATTGTTAGATTTATCCTTGTGTGACGGTTCATCTAGCTTACTCCGCTTGAGGTTTTGACGTAGCTAGAGTATTGTCGGGTTGGTTTTAGCTTAAAAACCGACCGAGACCCTTGGACGAATTAGCCAATATCTCTCAGACTAGGCGTCCGATTGACGCGCTGTTTGTCACATTGAGTTCCTTTAGATGAGGTAGAACTTTTTGATTCATCAACTCTGGATTTCGTGACAGTTGATGTATCAACCCATAGGCTCAGGGAGCGGACCGTCCCAGAATCGAGCTTGCTGTGTGTGGGAACCCTAGATCTGGCTGCGATGAAGATGACGAATTCTGTGTTGGGATCCTCTGTGGGTTCGACGAGGATGAATACAATACTAGGATCCTCCGTGGGTTTGACGTGGATGAGTAATGTACTAGGGATCCTCTGTGGGTTTGACAAGGACGACTACCGTACTAGAATCCTAAGTGGGTTCGACATGGATGACTACCATACTGGGATCCTCTGTGGGTTTGATGGGGACAACTACTGTACTGGGATCCTACGAGGGTTCAACGACGACGACTATCGTACTGAGATTCTATGTGGATTCGACGACGACGTCTACCGTGCTGGGATCCTCTGTGGGTTCGACGACGAGGACTTCTATACTTGGATAGTCCGTGGGTTTGGCAGTGACGACATCTATACTAGGAAACTATGTGGGTTTGACAGAGGAGATGATTCAGAGGCTTCATAAATCATCTCCACCCCTCTTTGTGATGAGTATACCTATGTGAGTCGAGTCTTGACTTTAAATCATTATCTTTGATATGATTGACATGCTTTCCAATGTGGATTGGAACATACCTTCCTACTTGGATTGTGTTATACTTTCCTCTCTGGATTGGATTGTACTTGAGCTCATGAGTTAGAGCAGAACTAGAATTGATGACTTATGTATATATATGGGCATATACCTAAGTAATGTTGGTTGATACTTGTGTTCGTATATTTCCATTGTAGCTTATCCTTTGTGGATTCTGGGAGACCTTCCAGAGTCTCAGGGTCCCTACTGAGTATCGTATACTCACCCATGGATGGGATTCGCCCGCACTACGATGTGTTGGTTGCAGATGACAGACAGTGCTGATCGTGGTTGAGGATTGAGGGGAGGACGGTCCCCAGAGGTGGAATATCAGCTGAGACGTACACGGAGAGGACAGCTGGACTCGAGGGGTCGACGAGACTGACTATACTCACCCTTCAGGTGGGAGTTCCTAGAGGACGTCCTAGCGGTTGCGGCTAGTCTTCCAGTTGTTGTACTTTACTTTTTCGTTGTACTTCACTTTTAGTTGGGTTTGTATACTGGCCCATTTACTTTCCAGCACTTCCTTGTGTATACAGTTTACTTGGTGTTTACTTCATTTTGCGTACTCTGTGGTGTTTTTTTCGTTTATAAAGGCAATTCCTTCCCATTTATTGGGTTCTATGCCTTGGGTTCTAGTCTCCAACCCCTGGCCTATGGAAGGCGGGGTTGGGTTAGTCACGGCATAGGCCCCAAGGACGGGTCGTGACACCACTATATCCCCTAAATTCATTGGTAGGTCTCATGAGACAAATATTTATGGACATGGCCAAGGCCTTGTTAATTTTTAGATATGGTTTGGGTTGAGGCGTTAATAATTTTCACATGTCCTGGTCGAGGCATTGACAATATGTTTCATAATGTTCGGTATGCACATTTCTCGCATTATGAATCTAAAAATTCATAGTTCCTAAGGTTATTCATCTAGTATAATACCCATGACTATTTTTTATTAGGTAAATATTTACTCATATCATATTCCTTCCATATTATGTTCAAGTTTATTTTTAAAGGCACATGATTTCAATTATTCACCATGTATGTTGTTTATGTTATCTTTCATTGTAATGTTTTTCCTTACTGAGCAGCTGAGATCACCCATTCATATGTTTTACTTTTCCTAGGACATGAAGAGGTATATTATAATTGACTTTCATGGATAAAATTAGAGTGGTGTATGTTCCCAATGGAACTTATTTGTTGTTTTTCATTTCATGTTGTGATGTAGAAGTTATGAATGTATGTGGCTTTCCAAATCTACTAAACTATTCATTCCATCAGGATTAAAATTTTTTATAATCATTTCAATGTAATGAAATAAGGTATAGACTCCAGGAAACTTGGGTTGGGTCTTTACATTAAACCTCAAATACTTGAGTGAAATCAGTATAATAATCCATCAAACCTAATGTATCTTGAGAAATTTTATTAAATCGATACTTCATAAATGAAGTTGGAAAGGGAAGACATACAATGTAAGTTTTTGTTCACTCGAGAATTGAAAAAGTCTTATTTGATTCTAGTTAAAAATATTCTTTTATATCATAATTTTTTTTGAACTATTGAAATGATTCTCTGATACCTTCACGTATATTTAAGCTTAAAACACCTAAGGGATCAATAATTTCAACAAATGTTTTAGACGCTTCTCTTATCATTATATTTTGGATGATTCTTCCAGTAAATCTAGTAAAATTTCCCTTTGGTGGAATTTTATTTTATAATAGGGATGGATTGGATCTCGTTATATAGAACACATTTCAACTATTTAGAAAAGTAAATATCTTTTCATATTTAGAACAGTCCCATGCTCCTTAAAAATGAAATGATGATCCGAAATATCCTTTGTAAAAATAAATCAATGGTGTGGGAGTTCATTCCCTATGAAGAAGCATACTACGCTCTATTTTTTATCGGAATGGAATTTATAAACCTTGATAAAATTCCAATTGTGAGGGAATATGGGGATTTATTTTTTGAAGAGTTACCCGGACATCCCCCAGATTGTGAGGTAGAGTTATCAATCTAACTCATAAAAGGAACTACTCCTATCCAAAAATTACCCTATAGTGTGTCCCCAATAAATCTATAGGAGTTAAATATGTACCTTCAAGTAAACGTGGACGAGGGGTACATACACTCAAATGCATTACCTTTGGTGTTCTACTACACTTTATAATGTAATAAGGATTGATCAATGCAGTGGTGAATCGATTACTAAGAGATAAATAAGATATCTATATTTAAGAAGTTTCACCTTCCAAAGATTTAGTACTTTTGAAATCAAATATGAGGAGCTCAATAATTCTAAATGGTGAATATTCAATCTGTATATCATAAAATGAATATGAAGAATGATGATATCCATAAGGCTGATTTCTATACAAGATTTATGTACTGTGATTTCAAGTGACTCCCATAAGACTTAATAATTCCCTTGAAATCTGTAGGGATTTGAGGACTTGAATCTTTAGATACTACTATAAATTGTTTTGGTAGTTTTTTCCTTTAATATTTTCATCTACTCAAAGATAAATGATGAACATGATGAACATCTAAGGATTGTGCTATCATCATTAAGGATGTTAAAATTTTATGACATGTTTAAAAAGTGATACTTTGGGATGTAGTAAGTAACATTCATGGAACATGTGAAACCATGTAAGGGAATGTTTGTGGAACGTTAAAAAAAGGAAATTGAAGAATGAACCAGACCCACTTTTGTATTGAAAATCCGCAATTTTCTTTGATTAGCCTGTTACTACTGATGTTTTTTGAGGAATTTATCATGATTCTATAATAATATAACTATGTTTAGATATATATGGGTATGTTTTTTGGATTGAATAATGTTAGGAAATCATCAAGGAGATCAAGAAGATGATAATCACTACACCTCACACTTCCAAGAAGTAGAGAAATTTTATTCATAAACATTGATTCTTAAAAGAATTTACTGGGTTCTGTACTCATGAAACATGACAATGTCACAGTCTATGTATCATGGAAGTTAATTATTAATGAGAATAACTAATAGAAATATTAATTGGAGCTAGAGGTTGTGACTTATTACTTGAAAATATAGTAGCACTACCTATATGGTGAGAAGTGTGAAATATATATCTATCACAATAGTCCAAATATATATTCACATTGATGTTTCTCAAAATGAATCAAATAATATTGTTTGATCTAATAATGAACTACTATTTCTCTATTCTCAACCATCTGAAAAATGCGAACATGGTAGCCAATTCTATTAGTATAAAAAACCTTCTACTCTATCCATGATACATATTCAGAAAGAATTTATCATCATGGACATGAAAAGTATGAATCTATAAATCAAATTCATAGATTAGACATCCTAGAATTCCCAAATAGTTTCTCATTAATTTGTCCAGTAGAAGATTAAAGAGGAATATAGGGATTATTTGGTGTTACCAAACAATGAGAATGAAGTATTGGAAGGAATACTACATAAGTTCCACATAGATGATGATGGTTTTATTTGGTTAGTAACGTGGAATTGTTTTCCTTTGTCACTTCTTATAAAGTAGTATATATTTTATAATTTACATAGTTAATATTTCTATATAAATCCAAGAAGTCGCATTATGTATCGTGATATTTGATAAAATGTTTTGTGGGAAAATATGAAGAATGAGACCGTGAAGTATAACTCTTAGTGTTTTATATGTAATTAACTTAAATTAGTGACATAGATGTCCAAAGGGATAAGTAAAAGATGAAAAATACTAACATAGAAATGTGAGAATGTCTCTTTGGAATTTACTAATGGTCTCCCAAATCCGTCAAATGAAAATAGTGTGATATGTTTTTGGTGGATTATCTCAACAAAAATTCCCCATTTTTTCATTATTTGGTAGGATATCTCACATGAAAAAAATCATAATATGTATGTGAAGAAATTTGTGAGGTTAGAATTGGTTACACTTTCGATTGTGTATGGCCATGATCCATGTTTCACATGTAACTTTTGGAGATGTATTTTACATTATTTGAGTACTAAATTGAATTTCAGCACAACCTGTCACCCCAAAAATAAAGGCCAATCTAAAAGAACTATTTAGACACTCAAGGAAATAATGAGAGATTACTCAGTGGGATTATAAGGAGGATTCAATCAGCATCTCGTATTGGTTGAGTTCTCTTACAAAAATAGTTTCCACATGAGTTTTTAGATAGCTCTATATGAAGCTCTATATGTGAAGTGAGGTAGAACTCCATTTTTTTGGATGAAGTTGGTAAACAAAAGCTACATTGAATTAAAATTTTGAAACAGATGACAGGTAAGGTTCAATCCATACAACAACATATAAAAGCTACTCATAATCAGAAAATGTGATTTTCTAACAACTGTTGAAGGGATTTCATTTTTGAAGTTTGAGACAATGTTCTCCTTCTAATATCACCATGGTATAGAGTCATGTGTTTTTTATGGAAAGATAATATTATCCCAATGCATGTTAATCCCTCTTAGATCCTTAATTTCACTGGAGTAATGTCATATCTGCTTCCACTTCCACCAAATATGACTCATGTTCACGAGGTTAAACATTTATATCTCCAAAGTAAGTATATATTATACCCATAACATTTACCAAATATGGAAGTTGGACAAATGGATAGAGACCTCTCATATGATGATTAGTTGGTCAAGATCATAGACCATTGACACAAAGTCATACACAACATGATGAATCAATAGGTAAATGTGTTTTATTTTAAAGATAAGTATGAATAGGAAAATAGGAACCATAGTATGTGATGATGGAAAAGTAGCCTCACCTGTTTTCACCTTAGTATGTAAATCAAAATTCTATAGATGAAATTACCAAAGGATAGAAAAATATAAATACCCAAACATTGATCAATAGAATTTTTCGATATTATAATATTTTTAAATAGGTTAAAAACATATATAAAATATAGATCACAATAAAATAATTATTCTCATGAATAAACAATGAAATAAGTTATATTTATAGGAATTAACGAAAATAAACCAATTGAATTGTATAATGACTATTGGAATAGTAGTAAGACCCTTTGGAATAGTAATCAATCCATTTGAAGAGTATTATAACCTGTAAAAGTATAAATAAATCTTATGAATCTTATTAATTAAAATATGCTATAATTATATCATGGTACAATTAAATAACGGTTTTAAAAATGAAAAATTGAGTGTTGTAATTTTGTGTAAAACATATATGTTTATTAAAAAATTTATAATTAATATAATTATTTAAAATAAATTTTATATTCATAAAATATATTCAAAAAGTGATATTAATTTTTATTATAACTATGAGATAATTTTTTGAGGGCTTAATTAAATTTTCAATGTGTCATAAAATAGTTTATAACAATCAAATCAATATTTTTTCGAGTAGATGATGATTTAAATAAAAAAATAAAATTTCTCATATTTTAATTTTATTTTCATAAAATATATATAATTTATTAAACCTAAACTTTAAAAAAATGGTTATGTTGAATTATTTTTATTTTCCTATAACAATATGAATTTTGGTGAATAGTGAAATATAATATTTTTTAATATAAAAAAAATACGTGAATTTTTTGAGTCATGGTGATGTTTAGAATATATATGAACCATTATATCTAAATATAATTCAATCTA
Source organism: Viscum album (assembly GCA_963277665.1). Classification (NCBI taxonomy): domain Eukaryota; kingdom Viridiplantae; phylum Streptophyta; class Magnoliopsida; order Santalales; family Viscaceae; genus Viscum; species Viscum album. The sequence continues at coordinate 49,938,686 of OY728161.1, read as the reverse complement.
TACATTATTATGTAATGGTAATCAATACTATTGAGAGTTTTGATAGAAAATATTAATAAAAAGAAGATAATAATTGAAAAACACCCCTCTCATCCCCTATAAATACAACCTCTCACCACATATTATCATAACACATTCTAAGACTTGAAGATTGACTAAATTATTCTGAATTATACCTCCAATTCTATTCCATGTGTTTGGGAGCTTATGGTCTCACCAAAAAATGAAATCCAATTTCCTTAATATAGTTCTCAAGGAGACAATATTCAAGAGGAAAAATCCTCCTTATTTCTATTTATCTTTTTTGCATTTCATATCACATCCTTACCTCTCCTATAAAAATTGAATGATAACTCCAGTGTGTTATATATTATATAATTATAATTATTTAATATAAAATCCATCATCAAATTTTTTATCCTCAACATTTATTAAAAATTAAAACAACATCTATGATGTGTTGATTCACCATATCTATGGAAGAAGAGCTTTTGTTTCCCTTATTTTCTTCATGGATTCAAATGAAACCATTATTATTGTTTAATAATATCATAATATTCATATTATTACTTTTATCATGTCGTGGATCCAAAATATAAACATGATATTAAATAAAATAATACTAGTCATGATAGTTGTAAAAACGGACAATATAAACTCAAAATTCTCATTGATGTTTTATATAATGAATTATTCTCATATATAAAGAATAGATTTATGGGACCATTTAAAATTAAGGAATTATATTAATAAAATTTTATTTAAATTCAATATTTTCATTACATTTTACAAGAACCACCATATTCACACTTGAAGGAACCTATCATAAAACCATGAAACAAACACACCTTCGACAATGAAACATAACATTATAACTCATCAAAATAGAAATAAATGAACATAATAAAATTATATTAAATAAAAATATAGATAATAGGTTATTACTTATGTAATTAATTTAGATAATTTTATTATCACTGATAATATATACATGTGAAGAATGAATTCTTACATAAATTAAGGGAATTAACAAACCCAACTCCCATTATTTCAGTTATTATAGTATCATAACAAATTTCAATGACGTTGTTATTTTAATATTCCTATAATATAATTCCGTTATTCAACCATTTTATGTTTGAGAATTTACATGTTTCAAATCTGATTTGATGAAAAATAAAAAGATTTTCCAAAAGATTTCTTCTTTCGAAAAACACATCATGAATCCTCCTGAGTTATTTCTTCTTCGATCTAAAATGAGTATTCTTAATCTAAATATGTTCTACTCCACATTCCATATGGGAAAAGTAGGTTTATTCACGAAATAATAGTTGATGAAATCAATATTATGTCCATTCCTTTATATGGGTTACTTCATGAATTTGGTTGATATATATTGTATGTTTCTTGCATGGTTATGTAAATATTATGATGTGACATATGGGACTAGAATTATATAGCCTTCCAATGAATTGGGTAATGTGATGTGTCTCATTTAATGATGTGTATTAATTAAGAACATAATTGTAATTTTCTCACAATAATGATGTTATTATTATTCAATTGGGGGAGGGCTCTTAAAATCATCCATGATCTCTCTAGGTTGTCTAGGGTTTTCATCCATGTACCTATGTATCTAGAGTGAACATGTTGCAGTTTAAATTTGGGATGAAAGGTGTGGCCTCAGTGGAACTATGGTGGAAAATGGTGGTTCCGTTCATGTGGTGGGGGCATTCTGGGTCTGTTTTCCGATTGACAGTCTCGTCACTTTGGTTGGGCGACCATGATTCAGAAGAGGGGTTCCTAAGGATGGCACTGGGAGATAATGGTTTGGAGATGACACTGAGCTCACCTTTTGTTCTAAACCAGAGGATTCCTCCATCATTACTACTGATAAATCAAGATCTGTGTCATCATTTTTTTGTTTGATGTTCATCTTGCATAACTGAAACCTTGAGCCTATGTAATATGAAGTCTTGGTATTTAAAATCATCTCAATAAATATTTAGTCTAGAATTGGATGTTCTTCTGATGGGGTTTATGAATGGGAGATTCCACATTGGATGTTTTTAGTTATTGGATTTTATCATTGGTATTGATGGTTTTTCATGGATGTTGATGTTGGATGCATTGGTTTAGTCTCGAGTGGCATTACAGGTTTCTACTTCATCAACTCTTATTCTTATTCTATGGTTAAAAGTTCAAGAATATAGAAACCATTCTTGTGATATAGAGTATGGTGTTTAGGAAGTTAGTTTTCATAATGTTCATGGATTTGAGGATTTATATTTTTCCAATATCATTTTCAATCCTCCAAACTGCTGAATATGTTTTTATCTATTGTGATACTAGTGTGGTCGGATTCTCTTCTGATTTTATGGTGGATATTAAACTTTTGAGTCATGAGGGGAACTGGACCCAGTGGTAGAGGTTATAGGTACAATGATATGATCTTACACTACTCTAGACTCCTATGTGATGTGTGCCTCTAGTTTCTCTAGTCACCTCTACAATGAGATTTTGATTTTCTCTAGTTACATCTATGATGCATGTTTCAGTTTTACTAGTTGTCTCTATGATGCTCTTTGGGCTACTCTGGAGCCTTCTACCTCTCCCTATCAGTGTTCTAGTTTTGATCTAGTGTTGGTTGAGGTTTGTGGATATGTGATTCACCTTATCATTTTTCTAGAGGCCTATTTGATGAACATATTTGGTTTATCTAGTTTCTTTTGTGTTGTGTTTTTCAGCTGGTCCATTTTCATCTGTGATGTGCATTTTTGTTTCTCTAGTTTCCTTTTTGATGCACTTTGGACTGCTCTAATTTTAATTGCCTCTCCCTCTTGGTGGTGTGTTTTATTTTTAGGTGGGGGGTTTTCTCATTATTTTTTATGTAATTTTTTATTTTCTATGGCGTTGTTCGATGTGGTTATTGGGTTATAGATATTTTCCTGGTATTCCTTCGTGATCTATTCATCTTTCATTTGTTTTAAGGGTTATCTACTGTAGTTCATGGATTTCTCCATTCTCTTTGAGGTGGAGTAGCACGATGGGATTTATTGTCCATAGGGATGTGGTTTAGAGTGTATATTTTAGGTAGATCGATAACTATTTATGGTGTCATGGATTCTTGGTGACTTATTTATTTGAAATATGTAATTTTCTTAGTGTCGGATTTTAGAAATCTGAAATCTGAGGGCTTTGAAGCATTTTTTGGAATTTGTATTTAATATTAATTATGATGGGGAGGAATCCAACTCTATATATGGACCAGAACCATATGAGGATACATAGATAGAAGTATTCATCTAACCATGGCTGTTCGGATTTGGAAGAGTGAGCGATAATGGATTTACCATCAGTACCATGCTTGGGAAATCCTGCACGAGACATCTTTTCAGGCTGTCATCTGAGGTGGAGTCTTGACAAAACAGTTTAGTTGATGGGGTGGGGTTGTTTCTAGTAGTCTTGATCTGGGTTATTTCTTGTATGATTTTATTTCAGGTCTCCCATTTTATCTTCAAAGTTACTTTTGAAATGATAAATTAATTTTTAGTCAGTCGATGTAGTTATGATTATTCACATATGTTATGAGTGAACATGATGGTATATGTTTCCATAACTATGTGTAGTATTTGAAAACTATGAAATAATTTCTCATTTTTATGAATGGACAGAATCCACGAATTTATATAATTTTTTCTCTCAGGATTAAGATAATTTTCTTATGATTATTTTAGGATGTTGATGATTATTCTCACCCATGTAATATTGATTTATGACCTTATTCATCCTTTTACTTGGCTTTTATATCACCAATTTATTTTAATTATATCCTCATGTGCATATGCGTACAAAGTATAATGTTATATGTAAATGTATAATGGAGTAGAATGTTAATAAATCATTATGTTATTTTATTATATTTGTTATGTATTTTTCTAATTTTCTCAAGACATTATTATTTTGGATCCTAGTTTGGTTACGTTGAAGGTATTTTATCAATAAAATGATTTGATATCATTTTGAAAAAAGTAGTACCACTATAATTCTCACATATTCCTATCTCTAATAACATCTATATCCATTAACCTAAACCTATTATAAAACTATGTATCACCCCCCAATGTTCTACCGTAATATCAAAAATGATGGAAGGATGATACTGACTGTGTATGTCCTACCTCCAGTAGGCCGTTGGATGGAGACTAGCATCAAGGGTATAATAAACATACATATAAGAGGAACTACCCTCTAAAAGAAATCTATAATAGAGATATAAGATATATACACAAATCAAAACCTTCTTATAAATATATAATGAATTACCAAGTTTAAACATATAATTTTATATAATACTAAACATCTAAAATGAAAACTATATGTACTAAAAAGGTAAGGACGATAGTGACCATGATGGAAAAATAGATCTTAAAAATACCTAATATAATAATATGAAACCCAATCTTTAACCTTTATAGATGACCAAATAACGACTTCATATATACGTAGGATGATAATAACATTTTTCATAGTAGGTTTCTCCTAGGATCCTCAAATTGAAAATATAATGAAAGCATGTTAAATCAGAGTGAACAATAGTGAAACTAACTCATGACCAAAATATGATTACTAAGATTCCATCCTATCCATGGATAAAACTCTCCAAGTATTTCATATATGATAGATTACAATATATTAATTAGTCATCATGTTACCTCTCTACTAGTTTCCCACTAGTTTTCTACTCTTCCCCAAGGTTGCGCCTGCCCAACCATCTCTCCCCTATAAAATCTAGCATGAAGACTCCAGGAAAAAGATTCACACCATGCATAAGATGCATAAAATCATCAATTGATACCATATCACATCAACATATATATAAACCAGGTAGTTTCTAGGATCCACAACAACCCCTATGATGTTTATCATACATCAATTATTATACCTCAAGTTATCTGATACCATACACTAAGAAAGAACCTCTAGCCATCACCAACTATTCAGTTCATACCTATAATAAAAAATTGGAGACTAAATTAAGAATAAAATTATTAATAAATATCTAGAAGAAATTATATCCCTCAAGACACAAATAAGGGGAAAATAAATAATGTGAATATTAGCCCAAGTAACTACTGAGGTAAGGGAGAAGGGACAATGTGGGTAGTCATCCATCCAACATCCCACCAAGATAGTGGGAACACACCTTTTAATATTCCACTAGATTTAATTAACCCTAAATAGCATGGTTTTGGAAAAATATGAAATTATAAAATACAATGTATATAATATTTCTCACAACCACACAATGGGAATAACCAAACCTTAGAATCAACATCATCTAACGACTCTCATACTCTCAGCTTCCCCAACTATGAACAGATATCCAATAATCTCAATAGAATGTAAAGGATATAGATTAATTTCATATTTCCTATTTATCATTTTACTTTATTAATTAATTAATTAGACATTAATTTAATAATTTTAATTATTTCATGTTTCATTACATTAATTATCAAATTAAAGTCCATACCCTTCAAGAACAATCAAAACAGGGTCCCTGATTTCTCAATGGTATAATCTTTTCAGTATTTCAATTCCATCAGAACTAACCCAATTGTTAAATAATTATTTATAAATTATTAGAATCATTATAAAATCTTGGTATCTTAGGAAGACCTTCCAAATAATCCACTATGATGAAAGATGAAACCAATCATGGCCAGATTCCCTGAGCAGCGGGGAAAGAAATGAATATTAAAAAAGTATCCCCGTCATTAGTAATTAGATGGATTCATAAGCTATTATCCCAACTCTGGGAATCACATCAATGGGTAATCCCATATTCATCTGGTTCTATCATCTTCAGTTCTATCCCTGAAACACACTTGTATATCCCTATACATCTCATCATCATAGCCTAAAACTAATTCCACATCATCCTGGCCTTCCCACTCACATCAAATCATCCATCCAAAGCTCATATCACATCTAGGCCTCCCTAACCCATCACATCACATAGTGATTCTCACATCCAGAGAATATCATAAAAGTTGTAGGCACCGGGAAAAAAAAATAAGGAAATCTTCTCCAAAATAAGGCATTCGATATTTACACATAAAAATCCCATTTATGAAAACTCACGGAACACACCTTCATATGAATACATAAAAATCACACCAAATAAATAATCCTTATCACACAACTAGTAATTATAACATATTGAATTATCCTACTAATTATTCATAGGTTCGATCGTTGTGAATCCTAAGGCATCAAGCTATAAAAAGAAACTAAATTAATTAAAAATTAATTGAATTTTTTTATAGCATACATTTTAGTTTCAAAAAACACGTGTAATTGGAATTTATTAACATAAATTTAATAAATATCATCAACAAGAATTAAAATAATTCACATTCTTTATAAAATTCCATAATCACATGGAATTAAATATTCAATTAAACATATGATCAACATCAATTTGATCATTGTCAAACTATATCAAAAACTAGATTCATTAAAAATGAGACATTATTCTTCAAACAATTAATTATGGAATAATTAATTCTTTGTGTTCATTACATTTTTGATCAATAAAAATTTTCTAAACGAGAATAACTTCTTGCTATATAAGAAAATAATCGACCACACACTATATAAAAAATCAAGACACAACTCGTTATCATGGTAGAACATTCTTCCAGGATCTCCCTTTACTACAAGGATCACCCATTATAATATTTTCCCATGATCAATATAGACACTCTTATAATGAATGTAAAAAAATTGTGAATAAAAATTAAGATGAAACATTGTTGAACAGAGTTGAAATCAGCAATTTAAATTATTATAAGATATATCTTTAGAAGATGATAGTCTTCAAGGTAAAGTTGATCCATATTGAAAAAAAACAAACTTATAATCCCATAATGAACATTTATGATTGATATTTTCTATGTAAAAACATTATTTGGAACCATTATCAGAGTATTCTAATGTACATGTGTTCTATCCCTTATTTGTATCCATCTTGTATCATACTATTTCTATGTTTTTCTTTTATATATCCTCTTTAATTTTTAACATGATTAGTGAGATAATAATAACAATTTAGTTGACAATCCATCGAAAATTTGATATGATATTTAATTAATTACATGTATGCATTCTTTCCAAATATGTAATAATCTTTTACAGCATTACAGATGGATATCTTCTTCTTCGTATTTTTTCATTTCAGTAAAAACAACTTCTTATAGAAATCAATCATTCCTTAAATATAAATTATATTTAGGCTATGATTTAAATTAATGAAATGACCTATCAATATATTACGAAATTAATCACGATAATCATCATAATATAAAATTATTCACATGATATCCAACTGGTAGTACTATTCTTCATAAGAAAAACTTTTGAGATACATAGTATGATAAAACTGATCTTTTTCTTCATTGGACAGTAAGATGTACCACATATATCATTTCCTAGGATTAATATTCAAAACAAAATATATATGTTATTATGTTGTCTTACATATTTTTCAAAAATTAATGTAACATTTAGACGATAAAGTTTTATGAATAAAATTTCTATAAGATAAATAATTCCCCAAACATAATTATATTTGAAGTTAATGACTTTGATCATAAAAAAATCATTAAATTTCGTTTTAATATAATATCTTTCATTGTAAGATAAACATCTAGCATGAATTTATCTAGTCAAGAGTGTATAGAAGATTAAATTTGAATCTTTTTTGATAAAATAATTTTTCATAATAGAAATACATTACCCCTTTTAGGATAATGAATTATAGAATCAATGTAAGATAAATTCATTTGGTAAATATAATCTCAATAACTTATGAAAAAGTAATTAGAATAAAAATATGGAGTTTTTGTATCATCAAAACATAAAAAAATCAATTTTTTGTTGAATAAAAAAAATTCTATCTCATAATAGAACTCTTTTTTATGATTACAATATCCAATGAATAGAAAAAAAATCTTCATAAAAGGATATATTAACTTTCATATTATTCTCAACAAAATATAAAAATTTTAAATTATTTATTCTTCCTTTTCATTCAACATCGTTAAAATAAGTTTTGAGTTGAAATAATCATATTTTATTTTTTCATTTTCAAAATATAAATATTTAAAACATTTTTTTATTCTATTTTTCTTCCACAAAAAAATATAATTTTAAAAAATTATTTTTTTACCTTTTTTTCTCCCCCGTTTTCCATTACAAAAATTAATTATATTAAAATAATAGGAATAATATTTCACCTAAATAGTTGAAAATGCCTATCATTACTAAATGTGAACCGAATATTTCTTGATATTGTGTTAAAAAAATTATAATAGATCATTAGGTAAATAATAAAAATCAAACATAAAACATAAATATTGAGTAGATATTAAGTGTAAAATAGAGAAACCATAACCATATAGATAAAAAATATTAAACAAAAGAAAATAAGGTAAAAAGGAATCATAAAGAAATAATTATGAGAAAGATAAATTAATATTGAAAACAAATACATAAAAAATTTCATAAATGTGAAAAATATATTAGTATAATTGAAAATAATCATTTATATGTTTTTAAAACACCATTGAAATGTTTTTTTAATTCCATTCAGAAAATTAGTATTAAAATGTCTCTAAATTTCCCACCAAACTAGGAAACAAGAAACAAAGTGAATAATTTATCAACTCTAGAACATGGAACATTTATTTTTTGGTATTATATTGATTTATTGAGGTTTTCTAGAGGGTGATGAGGATAAAGTAATTATTGATTCATATATTTTTCCAGCAACATCACGCAACATCAAATATTATTCTCTATTACCTACTTTATCACGTAGAGCGCTCCTTGTAGAAGAGTATTATCTATTTTGAGTATCTTGTTGATAAATTTCTATATCAAAGTTATCTACATGTTTAAAATAATGTTTTGAAAAAGGGTTAGGAATAAGAAAATGGAATTATTTATCAATATTGACCCTTTCCCTTTGATATATATCAATGGGATCCAATATTTCCTTTATCCATTGTGAAATAGAAGCATGTAGATTAAAGATGGGAGTTCAAGGAATTAATCACCCTCTAATATGAAACAAATAATTACTATAATAATTATTCCTTTTCTCCATTTAATGTATATAATAACCATGGATTGTATTAATAACCTTCTAGATATATGGTGAGAAATTTCCAAATAGGGTCAAGATATCTTTCTTATTGGCACAACTAAATACTAACTTCTTAAATGCTTCACCCTAGTGATTTGGAATTACAACCAAATGTTCAACTGAAAAAAATTATTTCTCTCTTAGTAACACTTGAAATTCCTGAGGCTTATAAAATGAAATAGTATCTTCTTCTTCATAATCATTTTTTTAGGATTCTAACTTCATACTACTTATATATTATTAATGTAAACCTCAAACCTTCTTTTCCAACACTTAATGGTTATTTTATTAGGTATCCAACCATATTTTTACCACTATAATGATATAAATTACATCTTTTTCACTCGATATGTAGGACATTGATCATATGAAAACTTTAATTGCAACATGTAGCTAGTTTTTTTCTAGGATAGCTCAATTAATAAAACGTATTCTTATGGAAAAATTGGAAACCTTTTGATTTAAATAATTATGACCCTCTCATGATCCTGAATCACTTCCTTGGGTAGAAGGTCACATATGAAATATGATATTAAAGAATACATTGTGTATATCACTATAGATACTACTTCTTACCTTCAGAAAACACCCTTGATTTGCGGCTTCTATAGAGAGTTCCAAGTACATCATTTCAAAAACTACTGGACTAATTATTGTACTTCATTAACATATTCTATTTAGACAACATGATTATGGAGAGTCCAAAATTCAGTCAACGAATCTAGAATCTAATATTTTATTGATTCCATATTCAACATTATATTCTAGTATCTTTGTCTATCTCTCTCCTCACTTCTATCTAATTAGGATATTATAATTTCAAATCAAGTATGCTTGTCATGGATAGGATAAAACTTTCCATGGTGAACATTTCTGCTTATCACATCATCACCTTGTTTATTTCAATGAGTACTGGGTCTGTCCTCTTGTGATGGATCACCAGACTCTGATATTTTTATAACACTAGAAACCAACATATTTTATTCACACAAAATTCTTTTTCTTCATCACTCATGACATTTTTGACTTAACTTGTCAATTTATTTTATTATAATTCATGTACTCCTCTAACATAATGTTTATTATTAAACTAGAGGAATTTCACCCCACATTATTAATATATTCTTTAAATGACTGGTATTAAATAGTTTTTTGATAGTATAGGCTAACCACTCTCATCCAAAAGAGACCAAGATAACATTAGGTTCAACTGATGTTGATACAAGAGGTGTAATGAGATCAAGATCATCTTATCCTCTGTATTTAATAATGAACCTTACTCATCTTCTTATTTCTTCATGAGTATCATTGTCATGAACATCTCTCATATAAATAGATTTAAATGGAATTTTTAAAAAATATGAATAACTTTCGTAACTATATCATCACTAGAAAACCCCATTTGAGTTAACTCCCCATGAGTTTAAATAGGTTCTATTCTGATGTATTCTTATAAATATACCAAAACCAAAATTTTCAAATAATAATCCATCAAAAACATCTTACTCCTAAAATAATTACACTCAAAATTTTAGGTCCAGTGAAATGGGTGGTAGTATAATCATCCAAGAAAATAAAAATATTTAAATGAAAACAATTCCAACATTCTTAGAAAAGGGTATAAATTTACTGATTTATTTTCTATAGGCCAAATTTATCCCATGACATAAGCTTCTATATTTACATTATTCTTAATAATAATAAAATATAATAAAGATATATATTGATTTAAAAATTGTTCAAACTCACCATTATATTAGGCAATTTCATATTTGATGAAATTCATTGAAAAATATTGTTTCTAGTTCAAGTTATATCACATGATTCTCTTATATTTTTTTAGAGAGAAATAGAGACATCATTATATCATGCATAATAACATTATCAATAACATGAAAATAAGTACTCAAATCTGGGTAGCCTTCATGAGGTCACTCAAAGAAATCATCCATTACCTTTGAGGTTAATGATAAAATGTTCTGCTTCATGGCTGTAGTGACCACGTCAGCATTATCACCAAATTAGAGAACTCTATTCTCCTAGAACTAAGAAACATAAATCCCACACACAATATCAATTCATCTATCAACATCGATGAATTCCCATACCTCAAAATTGATAACATTATCGAGTTACATGTATGTTCCATTAAGATAGGTAAAATCTATTATTCATCCACCTAAAACATTCCTTGATGTAATTTGTTGCTTCATAATTATTATGGAAGCTCCATATATTATATTACATTTTTCCCATTCATTATAGGATTTATAATATTAGAGTATAATGGAAACAAGTGTTGAGTAGTTGAGAGAATGAGTATTCAATTTTTTGAGAGGGGTTCTCATATAAAGTTGGCCCACCATAATTTTTTTTCAGTTAAATTATGTGACACATAGTGATGTGTTGTGTAATCATTATAAAATATAGGTGACATTTCCTATTATGTGTGACTATTACTTGAAATAGTGATTCCAGTTCTTAAATGACATATGGTAAATTAAATACTTACTTAAATATTTAATTATGTAATTAAAAATTAAAATAAAATCTAGTAAAGCTAAAAAAACATAATTTTGTGTAATAAAACCAATTCTATCATTAGAAAATGGTTTAAAAAATATTTATGGAAGTTGATCTTCTATGAAATGGATTTATAAAGATAAATCTCCCCTTTTTTCAATATCTCATATGAAATTATACATCCAATCAATGTTCTTTTTTTAAAGGATCAAGTGGATATATTTTTTGAAATGTTTATTTCACTAGTTTTATCACAATTGATTAGAACACAATTATAATAAATTATAAAATAAATTAATGTGTGTTTTATCCAAAACACTTTTTCCCAACAACTTCTTATTATAACATATATTTCATTAACATTTGATAATTCTAAGAATGATTTTTATTTCTTTAAAAAGATACTATATATTATTCAAGAATATTTTAGGCTTCTAATGATCTCTTACCATATAATCTTCATCCATTAAAATATAGATATAAATTTGAAATTAAATTAAATAATTTTTTAAAAAAAAGAGAAGGAGACACATTTCTTTTTAAATATCTTAATTTTATTTTGGAAATATTCAAATGAGAATATTTTGGATTTGATTGAAATATTATATAATGACGTACTAAAAACATAATGTTTGGTCTACATTAAATAGAATACAATATAATCCTAATGATTCCATTATATGAATTTTTTTCAACTGGTTAACTAGTCTAATCCATATCTTTTTTTATTGGATTTCATAGTATTTTATTTATTCTTACTACTTTCAAGTAAATAAATCATAATTTAATCAAGTAAAAATTTTCATTGGTTGAAAAAATTTCTATTTTTTGGGTAAATTTGAAATCCTAAAAAATAGTTTAACATAGCCATAATACTCTTTTCAAATAAAATTTTCAAAAGATTTCAAAAATCCTTAATTGATTTAAATTTTTGGTTTTAAAATTAAAAAAATTTATATATATTTGTAAAAAAATATGACAATGTAGGTTTCTTAAATAGTGTAGTATCTTCCATTAGTACTATAAAACCATTTGATAAATGGAAATAACTTAATCATTATTACCATACTCTTTGTTAGTTATTATGTTCATATAGATCATTAGTATGTTTGAAAATTGAATTGTGAATGTGAGGGTCTCTGAAACCTATAGGTTTTTAGTAATGGCCAAAACTCTAGTACCTAGAGGTGTTGAGTTACATTCTTACATTTTCATAAGTTAATAGTTATAACATATCATAGAAAAAATATATTTTAGTAGTCTTGGAAAAAAATATATATAATTGAAATCAACATTAAATTTTAAAATATAAAATACAAAAATATTTTCATTGAATCTTCCATTATTCCCAATTTGTATAACCATGTATATAAATCATAATATAAATCAATTAATCATATGGAAAAATAAATAATATGAAATTTGTGAGCTCTAATGCTCAGTAAGGTCATTCATATAATAGAAGATATGTGTAAATATGGAATAAACAATATGTATAGGTAAATAACTAAAACACTTGTCATCTAAATAATCACATGATTTATGAAACAAAAACATCGATATTTTACTTGTCGAATAATCACATAGAATATAAATAATTGAATTCATAATGATGGAATTAATAATGATATAAATCGAAAACCAAATGTGAAGGCTTTGTATGAAGAATCTTATATTGTTAAGGCATATTCAAAGAATCTATCATTATTAAGGAATTTGACCAAGAATATAATAAATTAGTAAGACCTTGGAAGAAACTCATTGTAGTTCATCTTGTGGGACCTACCAATGCATTGAGGTGATATTGAAGGCCCCACAAATCAAATACTAAATCTATTAAATTCCACATAGGAAAGCAGTGAATTAAAAAAAACCTAAACATTTTCAATAAAAGAAAGATTATGAAATGTGGATACATTAATAACAAACCATCAATGGTGTAAAAAATGAACACCCACTTTGAAACAGATCATAAACCATTCAATAAAATATTTTATATGATATCATAAGAGATCTTCCCCAATTAAGCATAAGATTCAAAAATATTTTTTGAAATTCATTAAAATACTACAATAAAATCATTGAAATTTAATTTTTTAAGAACTCTTATTATACCCATATTAAAAAAAAACATTAATATAAAAATATATTTTTCTTTTAAAAATATCCATTCTAAATACAAAATTTCCTATAAATAAGGGAATATGGTTTTTCATTTATGAAAAATTTATTATTTCAAAGGAATTAAGAAAAATAATAATATTCATGTTTGTGGGAAAGTCATTGTCATTGTGAAAATTAAAAATTGAACCTTCTTTTTGTCATTTGTCAAAATGTTCTGTACAAAGCATGGTAAACAGATTCTTTTTTAAAAATATTGAATGAAATTAAAAAGACATAAAATTTCCATTTATAATCCCTTTATATCCAGATAAATTAATACATAAAATAATATCATGAATATTGACATGTTGAAAATGATGTGATAATAAAACCATTAAACATTTAATGTATCTCACACCACATAGAACATTTAGAACATAATCACTATGAAAGAATTATTTTTTTAAAATATTAAATAACATTATAATAAATAAATTAAGGAAATGATATGTCAATGGGTTTTCATGTACACCTCATAAAATAATATGGGTGTATAACATTAAACTATTCCTTAATGAAAGGAGAATGATACGAAGTACCTTAAATTGCACATTCTTTTAGTTGAGAGTGATTTATAGCCCTATATAATGGTTTAAATAATTATATGATTTTATTAAAGAATCATATCCATATTTATGATATCATATATGAACCCTTTATATCAGTTTGTAAATAATATGTTGTTACTACAGATGTTTCGGGTGCTAACTACATCATTTTAAAATGCATTTTTTTCATATAAATTGTGTTTCCTATTGATAAGATGTAATTATTTCATATTCATAATGATATTAAGTTCAAATATATCATATTTATTCATTATATACATTTTTTTCTTAATTCTTGAATTGTTAACATAGAAAATGTGTCATATCTCATCGTCAAGATGGTAGGTCATACGTACGCACGAGTGACAATATCATTCCCTAAAAGGATAAAGGTTAAAGATGCGGTGGAATATTAATTATTACAGCATCAATATCAAGTAAACAATTATCATATTTATCCATTATATCCATCACTATACCCATCCTTGTAATGTGGTGATAAAAAACTGATGAGACCATGGTGTAAAGACAGTAAACCATATGTACACACATGTTGCGTTTTCATTATCCGTAGGATAGAAAAAATGAGAAATATAGTTTTCACATAATCATAAAACAATTTTATAATATATATCATACTTGATTTATTAAATTGTCATAGAAATAAAAAATGATGTGGAAGTAGAAGAAGAAATGAATATGGACGAGTAGGTAAAAATGGTTACCTCTTCTTCAGTTGACTTCCATTAGATATTATCTTAATGGGACTAGGGTTCAAATTTTTGGATATCTTAGAGATTTATGATTTTTATAAGGATTTTGGGAGTATAAATGGTCAGGTTTTGGTCATGATAGAAGGCCCTTGGTGTTTTGAATAAGCATGCGAGGAGGGGCCCAGTTATAATTGTGGTGACAGGTACTTTTGGGAAATATATAAATATTAAATTAATATAAAAATTTTTTTAAATAAAAATTGATATAAAATGAGTTATTTAAAATATAATATTAATATTTGTCTGAATACTCTAATGAGATAATTTTTATACATGTTTAGTTTACAATCATAAACATATCATTCATTTTTAACCTTTATTTATTCCCTTTAACTCTTATCATGACAGAATGGATTTTTATTATTCAAGGGTTAATATATTTACAATAAATTCCAAAAGGAAGAAAAATTAATCATGGGTGAAATTTTCAACCCCATCAGGACATTTTCCCATAATTTTATAATTTTATTAATTTTATATCCTTTAATAAAATGTTATTTATTTTAAAATATCAATGATTTCAAATTTGACAATATTGAATACATGAATATTTAAAAATGTCATTACAACATGATATATTTGAAAAAAATATATTAAATCATCACTAAGATTAAAAAATTGATTTAATTTTATTGATTTCATTCAATATAACTAATTTTATTGCTTTTAATATTTTTAATAACATTTAATTGATATGTCCATTGATTAAACAATTGTCGTATTATCATTGTGCAAGCATTTAATTTAATTATTTATTCCATAAAATTAAAAAATTATTATGATTACATTAAATATTTTATTAATCATATTAATAATTATAGTTGATGATTTATTCTGAATAACTAGATAATAATGTTGTAATACTTATTACAATTTTTAGTATGAAATATTTGGCTTTCATTAAAATAAAATACAATAAAATTCATAAATTAAGGAAAGTGGATACAAGAGGACATAAAATATGCCCATGTATGATTTTGGTCATCACTAACTCATCCAATAAAATATAGAAATTTTTTACAGAAATTTTATAAAACTTATAATCTTATTGTTACCCTTAATTATCTGATTTACCCTTATAAATGGTATTTAAAATTATTAATTATATTATTCATATAAGGTAAAAAATAAAAGGAACCTACTTAATAAATTTTGAACTTATGATTCCAAAAATATAATCCTTTTGTCATAATTCAATTCATATAAGGCACACAAATTATTTTAAAATTAATCCCACTTGTGGGAAAAATCAACATGTTATTAATGCAAAAATTTTCAAAATATTGAAATCTTTTTATATCCAAATTGAATGTAAAATTAATTTTAATTACCCAAATTGGATTAATTGATCAATAATTGAACTATTTATAATTTAAAACCAATTTAATTCATAAATTAACTATATAAATAAATTAGAATAAATTCATACTTTCAACTAAAAGTATATATAGTTTTACCATACATCAAAAAATGGAACAAATCAAAAAATACCAAATATTCAACCAAATTATTATTTGATTTTTTTATTCTTAAAATAATTATTATTTTATTAAATATAATTATTATATGGTTTAATATTTAGTTTCAAAATATGTTCCTTAAAAAAAGAAAAAAAATTCCTTTACAAAAATATAGATTTTTAAACTTAATATGGGATTTCATCTTATCATATGAATATAAAATATATTTTTTGAGTTTTAAAAAATATTAATGTATATAAATTTCATATTTTTTACAATAATATCAATTCACACAAATTTAGTGGCTATTTTATAATAATATTTCATTATATGGTTAAGTTGTCTGTTACATACAACATAATATATCGAGGAGATTAACTTTTAAAAGAGAAAACCCATAAAATGATTGGGTTAAATTATCCCATTTTAAATAAATTATCTCCCCACAATTTGAAATGGAAATTCCAAAATCAATGATTGGTACATAAAAATTATTTTTTGGGAAACCCATATAAAAAATAGGGTTAATAAATCATCCTCACAATAAGAGTGAAATGGAAATACAAAATTCACCAAAAAATACAATTTATAATAGCAGAACATTAGTGGGATGTGAAGTCTTGGACATGGAAAAAATTTATAACTATCATGTTCTTGTGATTATTGAGAGATAACATGGTAATTATAAATTCAACCATAAAAACCATAAATTTAATTAATGGTTAAAATATGAATGATTTCTCAGAAGGAAAAATAAATGGAAAATAATTGATCTATTTTTCTATCGAGATAAATCACTCAATAAAACAAAATTTATTTCCTTGAATTTCATAATCTATTTTTTTGTTGTGATATGATTTATCTTCCATTAATTTTTCAAACTAATAGATGTATATTCAATTTGAATATAATTTTTGAAAACTTATTACCAAAATATCATTATGTTATTCTTTCGATTGTTAAATATTATAAAAACCAAAAGAGTTTGGACCGGTTTTCAAATACGATAAATCATACTTTAACCAAAAAATAATAATATCTAAAGTTCAACTTAATACATTATATTATTAGTTATCTTATAAATCATTCAAAATAATTCGGTCCAAATTCAATGGTCAAAAATTCATAAGGATACTAAATTCCCAAAATGAACATGAAATCAAATTTTCCCCAAACAACATAATGTATCTCTTAATGTCACAAAAGAAATATATGATTGAATTAAAAACTATAATTAATACATTCATGATTCCAAATCTTGAATGAGGTAGTACTATAGTAAAATCCTTAAATATCTTATGATTTATATAATCAGAGCACATTTGATGAGATAAGTCTTGAATATAAATACAGAAGAACGTTATTCATTTTACTTCATTCTAAAACCATTAACATTGATTTATCATCTCATTCATTAATTATTTATTAATTTAATTTCTCATTTGTAGTATCTTTATCATTAATAGTGTTTCCATTATATATATAACCTTACTAATTTTCATGTTGATTTTTTCACCCAGGACATAGGTTTTCATAATGATCATATTTTTTTTAATTAATACATTCAACCATCGATATGAACTAAGGGAGACCATTATTCCAACAATTTTTTTTCAAAATTTCATTCATTATTTATTCATTTTATACACCCAAAACATATCATATCTCTTCTAAGAAATTAACTTTGGTTATTATTCTCATATACTAGATATATATGTAATAAAACATTCTTTCCACTATAGACTTTACCACTAGAGATCCATCCAAATTCCATCCCTTTAATATATTATTCATTAAATTTGGTTTCTCGTCAATACATGTTCTATCATATTCAATGTTAACTCTATAGATTATAATTTTCTCCATTTACTAAAACAAAAATCACAATTACAGAGACATCGATTTTAGAGATATAGTCAAGAAGAACCATTTATAAGATGTCTAAATAATTAAATATTCCTCTCATTGTACGAGACCATAAGTTTAACCTATGTGATCCATGGTATTAACAATTATATTTTATGATTCCCTAAATTTATAATTAGTCACAAATTCTATCATAGGGTATGGTTTTATAATATATATTTTCTTATATCAACATATAAAGGTTTATACTACACTTTCTCGCATACCAACTATAATGACCCGGACATTAATATCTTGGAGTTAGTGCCCTGTATTATTAAATTATCATATGATACAATGTATAAAATCCCAAAGTAAATAATTATTTTGTAATATTGGTAAACTAGATACATAATTGAAATCCACATTATATTATAATACAAAAAAACTCAAATAATTTCATTGAGTCTTCCATTA
The DNA here is from genome assembly GCA_963277665.1 of Viscum album. NCBI lineage: Eukaryota > Viridiplantae > Streptophyta > Magnoliopsida > Santalales > Viscaceae > Viscum > Viscum album. The sequence continues at coordinate 49,919,683 of OY728161.1, read as the reverse complement.
TTCCCAATTTTTGTAACCCTGCATATAAATGAAAATATACTTCTAGGAATCCAGGTAAAAAAGAAACATATGAATGGAGTAATATCAATTTGCTAGTAAGGGTAAGTGTACATCATATTCTATAGGTAAATATGGTAGAAACAGTTTTCTAAGGTAAATAATGAAAACACATACCTTTGAAAAATCACATGATTCAGGAAACTTAACCATGAATATTATACTAGTAAAATAATCACATGAAAAATTAATAATTTCATACAAAATGATGGAATTCATACTTTTAAATATCTAAAACATATAATCGCGGCTTCTTACCAATAATATGGTATTGTTAATGGTTCGTTCCAATAATCAAATATTATCAAAGAATTATACCAAGACTTTAATAAATGGAAAAGTCCATTTCCAAAACCCATTATAGTTTGTCTCATGGGACATACTGAGGCATATATGGTCTATATCGGTCCTCTCCCATCACATATCATGTCCAATTAATTCCTTATATGATAGAGGTGAATCATAAAAAACACAAGCATTTGAATTAAAAACTATCTTTTGCCATGTGAATACTTTATCCAGAAACCATGAATAGTATCAAAATAGAACATCCACAGTCTGACTGATCATAAACCATTCAATAATATATGATAGGTCATATAAAAAGATATCAAAATCAATTAAGGATAATATTAAAAAAATTATTAACCTTGATGAAAATACTATAATAAAATAATTGAATATTTGTTGAGGAGAAAATCTTATGAAACCCATATAAAAAAACATTCATATAAAAAACATTTCCATTTAAAAATAAAAAAAGTTAATAATAAATATCCAAAAAAAATAATAGAAGATATTTTTTTATTTATGAAAGTATATAATATTTTAAAAGAAGCTATAAATTAAATAATAGTGATAGTTGTCAGAAAGTCATTGTAACTATGTAGTTTAGTAGTATAAAATTCCTTTTATAATTGTTCAAAATGATCGGTACAAGACAAGTAAGAAGATTTCATTTTAAAACCATTTAATGAAATTAAAAATATTTATAAAATTTCATTTGTAATAATTTTTATATACATACAAAAAATATGTAGAATAATATCATGAATATTGGCATGGGGAAAAGGATGTTATAACTAATCCTTAAACATTAATGTTTTCCTATACAAATTTGAACATTTAAATAATATTCCCCATTAAATAATAACATTTAAATAAATTATATTCCATGATAAAAAAAATTAATTACAAGATAATTCCATGTGGTTTTATATTCAACACATAAAATAATGTGGTTGTATAACATAAAACTATGCCTCAATGAAAGGATAATGAAATGAAGTCCCTTACATTGCAATTTCCTTTAGTCGATAATGATTTAATATCAAATATAATGTTCTAAAACATGTTATTAGTTTAGACCAAAATTTTATCAATATTTTGATATCATATATGATCATATTATTTCATTTTGTTAATAATGTCTCATTATTTCCCATATTTTGTGTGTAAATTTCTTCATTTTCATATGCATGTTTGGTCATGTAAGTCTATATTTATATGGATATAATATATAAAATTAATATCAAGAATTATATTAAGTCCATATATATTATACTTAATCAATATTTTCATTTTTATAATCATTTTTTAAAGGTTAGCATGGATAATGAATCACATCGTGCTGTGGTGTCTGTTGGTTGTATGTACCCACGATCGAGGGTAATATTCCCTTAATGGTGAAAGGGTAATGAATTGGATGGTTTATTAATTTTAAATAATATATATCATCTCATAATTTTCATGTATATCAATTATTTACATAATTATATAAATACATGTAAATTTGGGTTGAAAACATATTATACCATGACATGAAGATGGTAAGTCGAATGTACGCACACACAATGTTTTCATTTTGCATTGGATTGATAAAAGATGGAATATGGTTCTATCATAATAATAATAACATTTTAGCATACAGAATATACTAAATTTATTAATTCATAATTTAAATAACACAAAATGTGAAAGTATAATAAGTAATTAATTTTAATGAGTTGATGAAAATAATTGCCTCTTATTCAGAGGTCTTCCTTTAGATATATTCTTAACGGATATAGGGTTAGACTTTTTGGAAGGCTAAGATATTCATATCACGAAAAAGGATGTTTTTTGGAGAAATGTGTAGGGTTTGGTTGAGATATAATTTTTAAGGTGTTGTGAATAATTGAGGGAAGATGTTCCATTTTATAATTAAGGTGAGGGAATTATTTGGAAAAATTAAAAAATTTAAATTAATATAAATTTATCATTAATTATGAATTAATGCATGTTATTTATTTCAAATATATTATGAGGATGGAAATAAATAATCTAAACCAATATTTTTATACATGTTTATGTCACATTTATACCCTTGTCTTTTGGTTTTCACCCTTATTTAAACCCATTAACTCTTACAATGACAACATATTATTTTTACTCTATAATAGTTAATATATTTAATATAAAATTCCAAAAGGACCCTAAATAAATCATGGTTTAAATTTTACCCTTCATCCAAATCTATTTTCCAAAATTTATATTTTTATCAATTTTATATCATTTAATAAAATGTTATTTATTTTAAAATATCCTTAGTGTTAATTTTGAGAATATTCATTACTTGAAATTTTAAAAATATCATAGAAAGATTATATATTCTACAAAAAAATTATTAACCAATAAGAAATATATATAATTTATCTATAAAATTCATAAATAACATTAATTATGTCAAATTACATTTATTTTAATATTTTTAACAATATTTTTTAGATATTTAAACTAATCAAATAGTTACTGCATCATAATTGTGAATGAATTTAATTTAATTATTTCTTGGTTAAAATTATTAAAAAATCATTAACAACATATAAATTGTATCTTATAAATTAATATTAATATTTTCATATATTTTCAGAATAACCATATATTAAAAATTTATTAATTATTTAGAACATGAATGTGAAATATTTTAGTTTCTTCTAAATAAAATACATTAAAATTAATAAAGTCATCCAAGTGGATGTAAGATTTCATAAATTCAACTCATGGATGATTTTAGTGAACACTAATAACTCCAATAAAATGTAGAAAAACTATTACAGTAAATTTATAATACATATAATAATATTTTCAACCTTAATTACCCGATTTACCCTTTAAAATTACTAAGTTTGTTATTGATATTAGAAAAAATGGATGTAATAATATTATATTTTTAGGAAATATTTTTCTTTAAATAATTTTAAATATTAAATCACTTACATTGGATGGAAACGTGAGTTAGAAAATCCACAAGATCCCATTACTATAAAATGACCATTATAACCAAGCTGTTAAGTTTGCATTAATAAATATAACTAACTTATTAACATTTAGAGTTAATTCACAATCTACTAATTATTTATCAAAAATATAAACCAATTAAATGTAAAGGAAATATTTGAATTTTTGTATTATTAAATTATGTGAAATATTATTACTAAATTAAATTAATTTAATATATGTGGTATATATTTAATAAAATATTTTTTATATTCATCCAATTGATATTTTTGTCATTGGGTGTGAATAAACCATGTTTTCTTAATAAAATCCTATATTTTTTCAAAGTGTAATTTTGCATCCTTTTAATGGAGAACCATTTTGAAATTAAAATTTTGAAACATTAAAAGTTCTTATTTGAAAAAATAATCCTGTTATTGGGAATCAGGATATAAATATTTACATTTGATGATTTTTTGATATTTTTATGATAAATTTCATGTATTGATGAATAGTAAAAATTAAATTAATTTTGATGAAAAAACATTTTTCATTGAAGTAATGTATATAGATAATTTATAATATTGGATAGTTTCAAAGAATAAAAGGAATAATTTTTTATCAGTTAATATAATATATGTCATTGTCTTTAATTATACATCAAATTTAGATGTAAAAACATTTCGAACTTTTCCATTTCTTTAACATATAAAACATCTTTTCTCATTTAGAAAATGAGATTATATTTATATTAATTACTACATCCTTTTTTTTAATTCTGAAAAAATGAATTTCATATTTGGAATTAGTATGCCCAAATTAGGTAAATATATTTCTTTTATTTTTTGACATTATGAATAGTAACTTTAGTAATTTTTATTAATACGGTTAAACGGTAAATCGTGTACTTAAGTGTAAAATTGATATTATAAAATTACCCTAACACTTGGACTAATATCATTGGATTAGTTTTTTTCTACCTAAATAATCATTGGCTCGAAATGGTATCCTTTTCAAGCCACCTGGATGAGGTTAGGACATTTAATTTATTTTATGTAAAGAAAAGGTAAACATGTATTACTCTAAATTTTATAACTATATAATTTTTAATATAAGTTCGTAGATAATATAATTTCAATTGTAAATAATCATTTTAAATCTATTTTTTTAGTTATCATGGTTATTTATTTTAATTTTTTAGGAAATAAAGAATTACCTTGAAACCTTTTATGTTTATGGTGTAGAAAATTTTCAATTGATGATAAATCAATAATATAATTTTATAAAATAATAATTACAATTAAAACACCAAAAAACATGGAAAAATTGATTTTTTCAATTATATCATTACCATAATAATTTAAAGGTCAACTTAATAACTATTTTGAGCAATATGGAAAATATTATTAACCTTATAATATTTTGTTTAAAGTGATGTTAAAGTTGTCACATCCATGTTTTAACAAATATAACATTTTAATGTAGGATTTAATAGAATATAAATGTTAATATACATGTTCTTATGAAATATATATTATTTATATTCATCATAATTACTTTTAATTTTTATTCTAAAAATAAGTATATTAATGAAGTTCACCAAATTGATGTAGTAATTATTTTGTTAATGGAGATAACAAATATATGTGACTAAAAATATTAAAATAAAATTAATTTTGGGAAATTAATTAACTAAACAATTTTCTAGATTCACTTGACCTCTTAGGAATATAATAAAATATTTAGTTCAAATTTATCGTGATATCTTAATATTTTCAAAAGATTAATTAATTGAATAGTCTAAAAATTTACCCTATTGATTATTTGTCAAAATAATTATTTATTAAATTCAAAAACAGTGAAACATTTTTTAAAATATATAATATGTATTTTATGGTTGAAAATGTTCTAAATTAATTTTTATTTTCTAATTTACAAAAAATAAATAAATATTTCAACCATTTAATATTGAAATATTTGTTACAGTAGTTAAAAATTAAATAAAATAACTAAGTTTTTTTGAATGATAAGGTTTATATTGATTAAAAAACATGTATAAAATTTATTATTTTATTATATTAAAACATTATATCATCTCATAATAGAAATTAGAACATTTTAGAGGTTTTTAGATATGATTTGATTTTATTAAAAATTAATTTTTTAGATTCAAAAAGTGTCACTAACATCAATTATAAAAGGGAACCTCCTCCCTCCCTTATTAACATCACATTGATACTTCAAGATCTTAAATCCCCTACCAATTTCCATTATTAACTTCCCTATTCACATTCTTTGGGTTTTATTCTTCTCTGAAGTTCATCCTTAGTGTTTTTAGAGGTGATCTAAGGGGAGCTCATGAAGAAGAGGTAATATTCTCTACCGATTCTTTCAAACATCCTTCTTCTTATACTTTTTCTTCATGTATTTTTAATTATAAAGTTAAAAATCTAGTATTAATTATATATATAGCAGTTATTATGATTATGTAACAACCATATTTTACCTTCTCTCCATCCTATGAAAAATGAAATCACTATGCATGTGTATGTATGACTTACCATCTCCACGGTGTGGTGTAATCTGTATTTCACCACCACCTAACATGGATGGGTATATTGAGTGAAATAATGACTATATTTGATTATTATAATATGATATATATTTTAGAAAATAAAAATTTATCATCCACTTACGTACCTTTTAACAATTATGGGAATGATATCTTCGCTTGTGCATTTGTTCATATGACTCTCTCTACGATGTGATGCGATAAATTCTACATGATATCCATTAAATAATAATTAAATATAAGTATATAATGAATAAATATTATATATATTATGTTAATATTAATTTTTAATGATATAAATATTCTATAATAAAGAGAACCAGAACTTATTCATCAAAAAATTCATATGAATGTGATGTAGTTACTACCCGAATAACGAGTAATAATGAACTTTTATTAACAAATGAATGATAATATGATTATAAATAATATCATAAAAATGACTATGATTATGGAATAATTCAAATAAATTATTTAAATAATTATACATGATTATTTCATACAAACAAAGGATATAGGTCTTAAGGTTAGGGATAATTTTGTAACCTCATTATTTTCTATGATTGTTTATACGCAAGTATATACTACAGTATATTTCTTTTCCATGTACATGTTTCCAAAATATTTTTAAAAAAATATTATATATATACTTATAAAATTATTTAATTTAAATTTAACACAATGATGAATTTTTATTATGTTTGTTGAAAGGAATATTTTTTGTTTTCGATACAATGTACTTTGGGACTTTCTGACAAAAAGTACAACAAGAATGTTTTTATTTTAACTTATATTGAAGAAATGGATTTTTATGTTTTTACAACTCTTTATTTCCATGAAGATTCGTTTATAATATTTCATGTTCGTTTTTAAATAAATTCATTTTTTAAATGGAAATAAATTTTTAGGAAAGATAATGTTCTTAAGGATGAAAGTATATTTTCCTCAATAATTAATTTCAAGAGTTCTATCAAAATTATTTTCCAGCAATGATGGAATTATTTAATAAGGTTATGTTTCAATTATACTATCTCTATTAATCCAATGGTTTGAATTTGATGATGATGAAATTCTATTTATAAAATACTTTTGTTACATGGATTATGTTATAATGGAATGATGTTTAAGAAACCCATTTTATTCCTTAGGTTATGTTGTGATGAGTGATTTATATTTTTTATGGACAAAATAGGAATTATTACATTATTAGATTATTTGGACATATATCTCCCTCCAATTTAGTAGTTAATGATTTATTTATCATTATATAGATAGGGATGGAACGTGAAATGATATCGGTTCAGTAAAAAATTGATGGAATGAGGAGTGAGCTCAGTTTAATAATGGACTTTTTCCAATATGATGGTTTTTTCATTGAAACATTTTAATATGATATTATTTTCTATTCTTACGTGTATAAAAAAAATCCATGTATTATGTTATGACTTTTGGGATTATATTCAATGATTCTTATGAACTTTAATGATTTATCCCGTGACATGATATTATGATCTTTCATATGTAGGATAATATTTTCAATTTTTATGTTCTGTTGTCCTATGATTATTATATCATTCATATATCCATTTTTTACCCTTACTGAGCATATGATATTACCTTTTCTTATGTTTATTTTCCCCAAGTCATAAAGTTGGTTATTAAGTAAGATATGTAAAAAATGGGTCTTCTTATGAAAAAAAAAGATGGGGACAACGTATATGTCTTATGAACCAGTTGTCTATGTTTCCTAGTTTCTAACGGCACTAAACATATATATTCCTGGAATGGTTGTTTTATGTTTTGTAATGAATATTATCCAATTTGGAAGTAACATTTATGTATAAAACGTATGATTCATTATAGACGGTATTAGAGCAACGATACAGTTATTTTTTGGAAACAAGGATGATAAAAACATCATAGGAACTCTAATGATATTTCAATGTATAGGTTAAAATCCTATTGTTTTAAAAATGATCATTAATAACATAGGATAAAACCTAAAGTGTCATAAATGGAAATTTTATTCTTGATTATGTGGTTTTCTCGTTATTACTATTCTTTCTCGCAGTATGAATCTTGGTTTTAGTCCATGGTTAGAACCTAAATGAATCATATTAATGGTGAATACGATGGGAAATGAAATTATATTCCTCCTAAGAAACCAAATTTTATAGGAGTTGGAATGAAAAATCTTTTAGATATGCTCATATAAAATTATCAATCTATGAATCATACATGAAATGAAAACGATAAATGTGGAACAACATTCTATTGAGTCTTTCGTGAGGCAACATCCACCTTCTTTCATGGGGTCTCTTGATTCATTAGTGGCTGAATAATGTATCAATTCCACTACAAAGACATTTTCTGTTCAATAATGTTTAGATATAGATTAATTCATCTTAGCAGTCATTCATTTGGAAGGAGAAGCTAATCACTGGTGGAATCATTTCAATAATATGAGGAAATGAGATGAAATTGAATCCATTAATTGGGATGATTTAAAGAACATATTTTCCAATAATCACATTCCTCATATTCTTTAAACAAATATAGACATGAGGTTCCTTAATATTAAGAAAAAGGATGATGAATCTGTTGGTACCTGTGATGAAAATCTCACCAAACATGAATGAGGTTCTTAGGGAATTATTATCTAACTTAATAGTAAAATTGATCTATTTTCTAGTGGCTTAAAACCAAGTATCTAAATTGAATTATCCATAAGGGACATCAATAGCTATGATGAAATCATTAAGTGTTCTATTAAGGGTGAGATAGAGATTTGAGTTACCCATTAGTCCATTGTGTTTAATAGGAAGAGAAAACTGGAATTCAAGGGAAAATATAAATACTACAATAAAAAGAAGATGAGCTATCCCTTACACTCAATGTGTGGAATGAGACCTGGATGAAATTTTCTTAAAGGGACTAGAAAATTTTTTATGTGTGGGAGAGAATTTCATCGGCCAGTTTAATGCCAATGTTATAGGAAAAATTCCTAAGGATGTTAATAGAGAAATAGCTACATAGAATTTATCTTCTACACTTCAATTATACAAGTTCAAGAAAATGGGGAATAATTCCAACCAATTTCCTAATTAAAGGGTCATGATTGATGATTTATGTCAATAAACTCTTAAATCCATTGATATTGGAAAGTCACACACAATCACTATTGGTGATGTGGTGTAAAATAATTAAGTGGTGGAAGGTACACTTACCATCCACTCTAATTTCGAAAATGTTTAATTTGATTTTGAATCCAAAAACTCATTTATATATTATCAAATTTCTATTTGTATTATCTTATTACCTCATCAATTGGATGTTGAGATAGTTGTGACAAATTTTAATGGAAAAATGCTAACATCCAATTTTTATAATTCTTCTCCAGTTGATTTTTGAGGGAAAGTGATTCCTCCAAATCTAGTGATCCATCCTTTAGTGGAATTTAAAATGATTCTGGTCTTGGATTGGATTTCTCTGTATGCTGCTCCTATTAATTTCCAAGGGAGGATAGTCACACATCATATTCCTGATCAATCTATAATCATCTATTATTGTAAGGATGATTATGACTATCCAATGAAATTTCTCCCAGCTTATGGGTCTTGATTATAATAAATAAAGGTTATCTATCTCAAATGGTTGTGGAGAAACATACCATTAGGAATAAGCCTATTGAATTGGAGTTTGATGATTTATATCTAGATGAAATTCTAGGTCTTCCCCAAAATCAGGAAGTTGATTTTTCAATATAAATCATATCATGTTATATGCCTATTTCAAAGAAAACACATAAGAATACCCGAATTGAGTTGTAGTAATTGAAAAAACAACTCCAAGAGAATCTTTAAAAGGGATTGATACACACTAGCATGTCACCTTGTGGTGAACCTAATATTTTTGTTATGAAGAATGATGGATCAATGAAACTCGGCATTGATTGTCAATAATATAAGAAGATAACTATCAAGAACAAATATTATATTCCCTATATTTATGAAATATTCGAAAAAACTATGTGGAGATAAATACATTTCTATGAATGAACATCATTAAGGGTATCATCAATTAATGGTCTAGAAGGAGGATATACCAATGAAAAAAATTCTATACAAGGTATGGTCACTAGGAACTTATATTGATGCCTTTTGGTCTTTCAAATTCCCCTACTACCTTCATGGATATATGTAATAGAGTCTTTAGATAATATCTTGATCATTTTTTGGTATTCTATATAGATGATATTCTTGTATTTTAAAATAGAATAGATGAACATGAATATCCTTATATAATTGAACTAATGACCCTATAAAATGGGAATCGTTGTGAAAAAATTCCAGGTGTTATTTTTGGGTTTAGAAAAATTAATTTTTGGGTCCTATAATATCAAGATTCGGGATATCTGTGTATCCATCAAAATTATATTTCACTGAAAGTTGGATTAGATAGAAAAAAATGAGTAGGATTTGAATTTTTCTTATTTAGGATGTATATTATCATTGTTTTGGGAAGTAGTATTTCCGACTATCTAATACACTCAACACGTTGACTCAGAAATGAGTAATGTTCATGTGAATAGAGGAAGGGGAATAAAATTTCAAAGAGCTAAAAATAAGGCTAGACAGTGCACATGTGATCACACTTCCCTATAGTGTAGAAAGGTTTGTGATATACAGTGATGCATCCCTAAAGAGGATGGTATGTGCTCTCCTGGAAAATTATATTGTGATATCTTATTCCTCATAAAAATTGAAAATCCATGAGAAAAATTACCCAACTCATGATTTGGAGTAAGCTGTAGAAATATTTATATATAATATATAGAAGCGATATCTTTATAGTGGAAGATTTGATATTTATACTGATCATAAATGTTTGAAGATCATTTTTACACAAAAGAATATGAATATGATCCAAAGAATATAGTTAGAGTTGATTAAAAATTATTATTGTTCGATATTTTACAACCTTGGGAATGAAAAAAATGTGGCATATACTTTGTGTTGAAAAGACCATGCTATTCTATCAATAAATAAGATCACAAAAGATCTAATATTTATGGACTTTCGACGGATGGAAGTCAAAATTTTATATAAAGGGTAGAAATATTATATTTCTCAAATAAATGTTCAACCATCTATACATTTAAATATTTCGAGGTGTAGAAGGAAGATATAGAGATAAAAAAGAATGTGAGAAATGTTCCTGAATTAAAACTCAATTATAATGGAATAACAAGGTTCAAGAACTGGGATTTTATTCCTCCCACAATAAAATTAAAGAAGGATCGGTTGGATGAGACCCATATTTCATCATTCTCTACTCATCCTGTATGCACAAACAAGTCTATTGACATGGAAGATTATTTCTTGTGGGATGGAATTAAAAGATATATCGTTGAATATTTTTCTCGATTCTTGGTTTGTTAGTAAGTTAAGGATGAGATATATATGTCTAAGGGGATGCTTCAACCATTACCCATAATATATTGGAAATTGGAAAAAATTGCAATTGGATTTTTTATCTGATATCCCAATACATCTAGAGAATATAATATAATATGGGTTATAGTTGAACACCTTATATAGTAAGCACACATCATTTATATTTGAGATGTTTCTCTTTTAATAAGATTTCCCAGATATATATAAAACAAGTGGTAATATTTCATGGAGTACAACATTCTAATAGATCTGATCTGGATCCCAGGTTCACCTCAATTTTCAGGATAAGTCTTTAGCATGATATGGATATAGTGTTATGTTTTATCACTTCTTATCATCCCCACATAGACGGTCAGTTTGATAGGAAAATTCAAACTCTAGAATACATTTTGAGATATTTATCTATATATTTCAATGGTGGTTGGGATCAACACCTACCTTTTGTATAATTTTCATATATCAATAGATTTCACTCCATTATTCATATGGGTCCTTATGATTCCCTATATGGACAGATTTGATGAACTCCATCTTTTTATGATAAATTTGGGGAATAAAAGCTATTAAGACATGATCTGGTTGATAAAATGGAAAAAAGGATATATCTATTCAACAACATATAAGTTCAGCTTAGAGTTGATAAAAAATATAATCCGAAAAAAACAAAAAAACATAGAGTTTCAAGTGGTTCAAAAAATATTTATATGAATTTCTCCATGGAAAAGAGTAAGGATATTTGGAAAGAAGAGAAATCTAATCCCTAGGTATATCGGTCCTTTTCAAATTCTATATCATGTTTGGAAGGTAGTTTATCAATTGGAATTTCCATCGAATCTCTCTCAAGATCTTGATGTGTCCCATGTATATCTCCAATAAAATGAAATAACTTATCATTCACTTATACTAAACTCATAAGTCATACCGCTAGACCATGAACTTTCATATGTAGAATAACTAATTGAGATTCTATATTGTGGTGAAAAAATTCTACGAAACAATACCACTCTCTTGGTTAATGTTTTATAGCGGAACCACCAAGTTGAGGAAGCTTTGTCGTCACATGATAATGGGATGAGGAAAATTTATCCTAATCCTTTTGTATCTAATTACTGAATTTATGGAGAGAAGTTCTGTATAAAGGGGGTAAAATATTACACCTATAGTTTTTAAAGGAATATTTTCCTTAAATATTTCTAATTAATCAATAAATTTCATTGCATGAAATCATGAGTGTAAAAAAACCACAAGAAGCAATTAGTATAAAATGTCCATTATAAACTACCCATTATTTTAGAATGAATAAACATAACTAACCTAATAAAATGTATGGTGAATTCATTGGCTAACAATTATTTATGAAAAATGTAAACAAATTAAATGTAATGGAAATATTTGTATTTTTTTATTAATAAAATAAGTTAATTACAATTAGGAAATGATATTAATGAAATATATATTCTATATATTTAATAGAATATATTTTATATTCATCTAATAGATATTTTAGTCATTGGGTATGAATAAATGCTATTTTTTTGTATAAGACCCAATAATTTTTAAAAGGTTAATTTTACCAACTTTTAATGGCGAACCGTTTTCAAATTAAAATTTCAACACATTAAAAATTTTTATTTGAAAATATTTGGAATCAAAATATAAATTTTTTCCTTGGATTAACGTTTTATATTTTTCTGATAACATTCATGCTTTGAAGAACAGTAAAAACAAACTAAATATTAATTTAAAAAAATTAGAAGTAATTAGTATAGTTAAATTATATTATTTAATGGTTTAAAAGTATAAATGAAATATATTTTAATCATTTAATATAATTTATATTGTTGGAATTAATTTTACATTGCATTTATATGTAAATTTATTTAATCTTTTGCAATGTTTTAACATTTAAAACATGTTTTCTCATTCAAATAATGAGATTAATTTTCAATTAATTACAGAAAAATCTATGATTTGAATTTTCTAAAATGGGTTCCATATTTTCAATCATTAGGTCCAAATTATGTAAATATATTTCCTTTATATGTGGTTATTGTGAATAGTAGCATTGGTAAATTTATTTGATATGGTCAAAGGGTAAATCAATTAATTAAGGGTAAAAATAACAATATAAAATTTCCCTGACACTTTTCCTAATATAATTGGATAATGTTATTTCGATCTAAATTATCATTTGGTTGAAATGGTATCCTTTGAAAGCCAATTGGATGATATTATGACATATAATTTAATTTTTAATGAAAAGTAAAATATGTCTTACTTAAAATTTTATAACTATAAAATTTTTAATATAATTTTATAAAAAATAAAATTAAATATAAAATCTCATTTTGAAGCTAATATATTTTTATTTATCATGGTAATTTATTTCTAATTTTTATGAAATATATAATTACATTAATGGATTATCTGTTGATGATACAAAAAATATTTAATTATTGAGAAATCAATAAAACAATTTTATAAAAATGATAAGAAAATTCAAAGTCCCAAACACATGACCAGATCTTATTGGTTGAGTATATCTTGACCATAATAACTCAAGGGTCATGATATCGAACATTTGGAACAATATTGAAATGATAATGACAATTATGATATTTTATTTAAAGTGATGTTAATGTTTCCACCTTCACATTTTAATAAATATAAAAATTTAATGTACGATTTTAGATACGATATGTTCGACTATAAGTATAATTTTTAAATATGAATGATTTATATTATTCATAGTATTTTTTTCTTTTTTATTCAATAAATAAATATAGTAAATAATTACATAAAATTTATGTAGAAATAATTTTATTAATGGAGATACTAAATAAATGGGATTAAAAAAATTAAAATAAATATAATCTTATATAATTAATATACCAATTTAATTTTATAGAATCCCTTGACCTCTTATGAATATAATAAAATATATATCTCTTTGTTAACTTATTATCTTACTATTTTTATAAATCAATGAATTGAATATTCTAAATATAGACACTATTGATTGTATATCAAAATCAATTTTTATTAAATTTAAATATCATAAATTATTTTATAAAATATAGAATAATTATTATATAGTCTAAAATGTTCTAAATTATTAAATTATTTTCTATTTTACAAAAACTATGTAAATATTGAAACTTTTTAATATTGAAATATTTGTTACCATAGTTAAAAATTAAATAGAATAACTAAGTGATAATTAAAATGATATAGTTTAAATTGACAGAAAAAATAACTCAAAAATTTACTGGTTGATGAGATTAAAATCTTATCTTTTATTGTATTTTAAAATAGTAAATTTTGGTGGTTTTGGTATGTGGTTGTATTTTATAATAAATTAATATTTCTGGAGTTTTCAAAAGTTCCCCTCACATAAATTATTAAAGGGCACAACCTCCCTCACCTCTTCACATCAATTTGAGCCATAATTATCTGCAATACCCTGATTATTTCCATTATCCACATACATTTTTACATTATATGGGTTAGAGTATTCTCCAAAGACCAACCCTAGTTCTTTAAGAAGCGACCTAGTGGGAGATCTTCGAAGAATAAGTAATATCCTCTACCAATACATTCAATATTCTTTCCTCAAATAACTACTATTCAAGATTTTATTACATCATAAAGTAATAAATTCTATACCGATCATATACTAAGATGTTACTAGTATTATGGATCAACCATATTCCACCTTCTATCTATCCTATGAAAAATGAAACCTCGCGTGTTTATGTACAACTTACTATCTCTATGTCGTGGTGTAATATCTATTTCACTACCACCTTACATGT
The DNA here is from genome assembly GCA_963277665.1 of Viscum album. NCBI lineage: Eukaryota > Viridiplantae > Streptophyta > Magnoliopsida > Santalales > Viscaceae > Viscum > Viscum album. The sequence goes on along the minus strand of OY728161.1, from coordinate 49,904,525 downwards.
ATGAATATATTGATGGATATAATAACTACATATGATTATTATAAAATTATATGGATTCTGTAACAAAATATACTCTATCCACTTCAAAACCATTTCCCAATTATGGGAATGATATCATCGCTTGTGCGTATATATGTTCTATCGTCTCTACGATGCAATGCGATTCATTCTACATGAAATTAATTAAAGAATAACTATATAAATTTATAGAAAAACTAAATATGATATATATTATGATAATATAATTTTTTAATTACATCACTATGCACCAAAAATTAGAACTAGAACTTATTCAAACAAAACATTCATTAAAATGAAGCACTTACTGCATGAATAACGATTAATAATGAAATGTTTCTAAAAATGAATGATAATAGTATTATATATTTAATTGAAAAAAATAACTATGAACTTATAATAATTTAGTGACATTATTTAAACCATTATATAGGATTTTCAGATAAATACAAAGGATATCCGACCTAAGTAAAAGGATAATTTTGCAATCCCATTATTATCTAAGATTGTTTAAATGTATTTATATACTGAAGTGTATTTATCATACATGTACATTAACCATAATTATATATAAAAATATATTATTTCTATCCATATACAATTGTTTAATGTTGATTCTACCCATCGGTAAATTTTTATAATACATTATGAAAGGAATATTTTTTTTTGTTTTCAATACGATGTACTTTTTGACTTTTCAAAAAAAGTAAGATATTTTTTTCATTTCACTTATATATAATGAAATTATTTTTACATTTTCATATCACCTTATTCTATATAATATTATTTTATAATATTTAAAGTATATATTTAAATAAATTCATTTTAAAAAAAATTGCATGGAATTTTGGGAAAAAAAGACAATTTTGATGAATAAAGGATAATTTCCTCAATAATTAATTTCAAGTGATATATAAAAATTATTTTCCCACAAGGATAAAATTATTTAATAGAGTTTTTTTAATTATTATATCCACACTTTTCATATGGTTTCATTTTTTTTATTATGGAATTATGTTTATGAAATCAATTTTATTTACAAGGATAATGATATGATGGAATGATGTTTAAAAAATCGATTCTTTTCCTTGGGTTATGATATGATGAATAAATTTTTTTTGGCACATGTAATAATGATTTAATTATGAGATGGGTGAAACATATATCTCTATCCAATGGATTGGTTATAGATCTATATAACATGATATTTAAAATACTAGAATGGTATGTGATATCATTTTAGTAATACATGACCGGAACAAGTAGTCAACTCAAATAAGTATTGGACTCTCTCCACTATAATGGTCTTGGCCAAGAGACCTGACTAATAAAAAATTATTTTCTATTCTAATGGTTATGCCATAAAATTTTATGTCTTATGTTATGAAATTTCTGATTAAGTTTATTGATTCTTATGAAATTTTATGATTTCTCACATGACATGAAATCATGATCATTTGTATAAATGATAGGATTTACAAATGTTATGTTCTTATGTATTATGATAATGATATGATTGATATATCCCCATTTTACCCTTACTGAGCTTCTGAGCTCAACATTTCTTATGTTTCTTTTCCCCAGTTCATGAACAAGGGTGTTATGTAAGATATTTCAAAAAGGGGCCTTATTATGAAAAAATAAGCAGGATACAATGTATATTTGTCATGAACAAGTGGTTTATGATTCATAATTTCTAAAGGCACTAAACCAATATGGTCTCGGCGTGATTTATTATGTTTTGTAAGGAATATTATTCAATTTTGAAGTAATATATATGTATGTAACGTATTAGGAATTATAATTAACCTATTTACTAAATATAGAACTTATTATTACAAATATGTCATCCATTTTTCTTAATTTTATTTATAATCATTTCTAAAATAAATTGAAAATTAATCTTGTAACTATAATTAAATAATGGGTGTTTAATGTAAAAATTCTCAAATGATTGAAATTATTTTATGCCAAATTTCAATGTGAAATTTAATCTAATGACACAAATCAGATTTATTGATGTATAATTAACTATATATAAATTAAAACAAAATTATAATTATAATTTAACTATATAAATAAATAAGGAAAAAAATCAGTTTACAATAAAAATGTAGTATTTTTTATTATTCATCAAAAAAATGAAATATTTTTTGAGAATTACAGAAAATTCAACCAAAGAATATTTTTATTTTAATCTATAGAAAGTACATTTTATATTTTCAACTATAACTTATAAAATTTACACAATTTTTTAAAAACAAGTTATCCTTTAAAAGGAGAAAAAATTGGTTTTATAACAATATACTATTTTATTTTAAAAATTATATTCATTATTCTCTTATACATATGAAAAATAGATTTTAAATTTAAAATAATTGGAATATATTTAAATTTAAAATATTGGTTAATAAAATTCATTCCCTTCAACATAACGTTTAATTTATAATAAAAATCGTTGTACAATTAGGTTGAGTCTTTCGAGTAATGTAAAATATTAATGAGATCAAATTTAAAAAGAGGCATACCATAGAATCTTGGATGTTAAATTGTTCTATATAAACTTTATCCACTAAAAATGATTTTAGAAAATTGATTTATCATCAATGAGATATGATTTAACATTCACATAAAATGCATATGCTAGAATAATTCTAATTACTTAAAACCTAGCAACATGAAAAAAATATTATTCATAGATCATTGCTTCTTTCTCATCATACCTTTCTGCAACAAGACATGATTTATTTCTAGTGATTACACCATAGGGGAAAATATGTTACTCAAAACCCATTTTTTAGTTATAGGTTTATCTGTGGGACTATCAACTAATTTCTATATTTTTTTCCTTTTAAACCATCTTAACTCTGTTGCATAGCTACTATCTAACATTTATCATATAAGGAGTCATTGAAATATTTTAGTTCCAGATGGAATAAAAAAGGTAGATACATCTACTAGGTTCTCTTTATTCCTTATATTTTGGACCAATTCATCTATTATTCCAATAACTATTTCTAAATGATGGTCCTTGATATTTCATTGTATTATAAAAATCAGATGTTTTAGTTCAATGTATTCAACCCTTAACATATTTTTATTAAGTTAATCTTGATTCAAATCATTATCCTTATTGATCAAAAAGAGTGTTTTAAGTCCGATATAATTTATTGAATAAAATACATAATCTTTCTGAGTAAATTTTCAATCAAAAGGACAACATTCATCAAACTTCACATGATTGGATTCTTTTACAACCCTTGAACTTTTACTAATGACACAATAAGACCAAAATGTTGTAGAATATCCTACGAAAATATCATCATTTTCTTTTGTATAAAACATACCATGATTATCCTTTGTGTTCAAGATGAAAATATTACAACCAAATACATTGAGGTATCAAATCATTGATTTCATATAATTCCATAACTCATTGGGTGTCCCCATTAAGATAGTTCTTATTAATACTCTTTTAATAAAATTTCATGATATGTTAATAGATTCATCCCAAATGTAATGGGGTATTCCATACTCAATTAATATGGTTATAGAAATTTCATGAAACATCATATTACTTCTTTCAATAATACAACACTTTAGAGGTGTCCTTGGTGAAGGGAATGTATGTTTAATTACTTATCTGAGGAATATGAATTAAATTCATGACTACGAAATTCACCTCTATAATCACTTCTAAGAATAAAATTTTTATCTTATTTCTCATTTTTTACTATATTACAGAAATTAAGAAAATTTAACAATATTCACTTTTACGTATTTATATAAGAACCCTAGAAAATTATAAAAAATATTCAACCAGCATGTAAAAAAATGACTCACTAGAAATTAGTTGAGTACTAGTAGGTCCTAAAAGATCCATAAGAACAAGAATATGTAGTCTACATATAGAAACCTATTTAATTGGATTAAAATATGAAATGTGATTATTTAACATTTTACATGCATCACAGAGCTTCATTTTATACAAATCAATGATAGAAAAGATATAAATATAGTATTTCATAGAAATTTTTTAATGGGTGAACATTTAAATGTCCATGCCTCATAAAAGATCTAAGATTCTTTAATTTTGGTATTCAATAAATTTATATTATTATACAAAATTAATTAAGAACTAATGTATATAAATTATCTATTATATGTTCTTTAACATACGATACTTATCTTTAAAAATTAATAATTCATTTTTAGAGAAATAAAATGAATAAACATCGTCATTGAGTTAAGAAATAATTATTAGGTTGTGTTTCAAACAATAAAATTAAAGAACATTTTTTATGAGAATTTATTTTTTATTTCCAAATAATCAAATTCTAAAAAAATCATGTTTCATTGTCACCAAATGTTATATATCATCCATCAATATTGGATAATTTGTGAATGTATTAGAAATATCAACTCATATGTCTCGAACAACCACTTTCCATAATCAATTTTTGATTTTTTCTATGTTGTTTGATTCATTAAATGAAATGTATAAAAACATGATTTATTGGAAGCTAAATTCTCAAGTTACCTATAATATTAGCTACAAAAGGAATTGGGATATAAATTTTTATGTGTTCTCTAGAAAATTTAGAGCCATATTTTGAAAAATAGTTAGTAAATAAATCAATTTTGATTTTATATAATTGAGGAATTTTCTGATTAAATATGTCTACATAATTTCACTTTCTTCCCAATGAAAACACATAACTTTTGTTAATGATTTGTTTTTATAAATATTGACAAAAAAATTTGGGTAAAGAATAGTCCATTCATCTTGACTTCCTATTCAAAATTATTCTTCTTTATATTTATTTGGAAAAAGTACTTTTTAAAAAAACATCCCATATACTAAAAAAACTAGCATCATATTTATGATTTTGAATGTCCTTCTATTGGTTCTATTTTATCTTTACTAGTTTAGTATGTGATAAAATACTGTATTCTATTGATTTATCAATTAAAAATATATTATTTCCTCATATTCATTAAAATTTTTATTATATCAATTATTATGACAATTTTTTATTCTTTTTGAATCATTCATGTAGAGTTTTTATCATGCTTCAATATTTGATTAATTATTCATATGAGGAATTTTTATTTTTTGATTCATTCTCATTCTCAAAAGAGTACTATTAATGTACCCCATCAAAAAATATTTCAAAGATAATATTTTGTACTTTTTATTAAGAGGTTATTATTATTATTCTGATGATGTGAAATCCCATGAATATTATAAAGCAATCTATATAGATTTTACTTGCTTCTTGTATTTATTATATCATTCCTTTTGGAAGAATATTTTTAGACTTATTATTTTCAAGTAATTGGAGACATTCTATATTCATGTTTACTATAATATTCCATTCATAACAGATTTACTCCTAAGAGTTTCCACCATGATTCCTATACATATTAAATGGTATTCTAAAACCTCTTCACATGTTATAGATTATTTTTACATTTTGAAAAAACTATGCATATTCTTCAGTCAATCCAGAATATCTTATGGCATATTCTTTTTCATATGTTTAATATATTTTCATCCCTTTGATATTATTTTCATACTTTAAATTAGAAACCTCTAAGGAATCATTTTCATTCTTGAACATTTTATATTCTACATTTCAACTTCCATTTTAGCTTCATACATCATAAGAGTTCAAATAAGATCATTTATTTTGAAACAATTGACCCCTATAGATTGTCTTATGGAAGCTAATGTTCCACTCCACTTTGGTAGTAATACTATATGAACATTCAATGCATGTTTGGGCTCCATTATAGGTGGTCCTAGTTAATAAACATTACTTACAATCTCAGTGAGTCTTGCATTCAAATAAGTGAAGATTTATCCCTCGTCCATTTTCAATGCATGGAATTTGAGTTTGTAAGTATCATATATGATATCCTTCACATTATTAGTACCTTTATATTCAACTAATTTATTATCCCACATTTCATGTGTATTTTGAAATTGAGAAACATTAATGAACTCAACTTTTTCTAATCCACAAATTAGAGAATTTAGAGATTTATAGTTCAGATTATAGTTTGCTTCGTTTAAAAAATTCCATGTTTCAAGTTCAATCTTTGAAATTTCATAAGTATTTATTGCTTTATGATAATCTACAACGATAATAATTTTTAGATAGATGGTCCTAAATGGCCTCAAGAATAATAATTTTCACCATTAATGTATGGATCTCTATCTATTAACAATCCTTCTCTGTTATCATCCATATAAGACATTGGAAAGTATACTATTGGACTTCAACCATTGACAACTATGAAAAAAAAGTTCCACAGGAACTGATTCCAATTGCTTTCCAAGAAAATGGATAGCTGAAAAATCAAGAGGTTGACGGTGAATTTAGTTCCTAAAAATTTATTTTTCCCAAACCACTCTTTTTATGTATAATAGTTATAATCATTCCATAATATTTTTTTCTAATTGAAATATAAAAACATAATGGAATGATATTGAAAACTATATATTTATATTATTTTAGGAAACATAAATCCCCTATTCCACACCAACAAAACTTTACACTATGAGTTTGGTGATTTTCACTATAACATCCCACTTTTCAAGGGATCTCAGCTGAATAGAATCTTTTTTCACTTAATATAATGGTCCAAAAGAATTCAACCAGGATCTCCCTTTAAAATAAATTTACATGGCCCTAACACAACTCTTACACTAATTGTAACCCAAAATATATGAATTAAATTTTAGAACAACTATTAAAACACACAGTTTCAAGTAGAAACTAATTGTAGTTAAAGATAAATCAGGAGAAGATGATAGTCTTCACGGTGAAGCTATGGAAGATATTTAGTAAAACTGATAAATTTGAAAGCATAACACGAACTTTTATGTTTTATAATGTATATATAAAAGTACTATCTATTAACAATAAAAATTTATTTGTATATACATTAATTATATTTCTTCTTATAATCCATCCTATATCATACAAAAACTAAATATGTATTCTAAATATCTTATTTAATTTTTAACTTAAGGAGTGAGACAATCGTTATGTTTGAGTTGAAAATCTATTTAAAAGATAACATGATAGGTCATTAATGGCATATACCAATATTTAAAAAAATGGAAGAAGCATTTTCAGCAGCACTTCCAGAGATCTTCTTCTTTATATTCTCCCATTTCTAGAAAAATGACACATTATACAAATCAATATTTCCTTAAATGGACAATAACTTTTATAACACATTCAAAATTTGTGAGATGGATTATCAAGAGACTATGTAATTAATCATGATATTGTTCATGAAAACGAATTTTTTATAAGATATAAAACTATTAGTATTGTTAATTATAAGACAAACTTCTAAGAAAAATTATCAGATAAAATAGATCTTTTTATTCATCAGAGCATAAGATAAACTAAATTTGATATTGGTTATGATAAATCATCATTTTAAGATAAATATGTTATTGAGGTTTGATACTTATCTTTCAAAACAAATTATAACATTCATTATATAATACTTTATGAATAAAATTTCTATAAGATAAAGACTTCTCATAAATCTATTATGGCTTATGTAAATGACTTCAAATATTCAAAAACTCAATCAATTTCTTCATAAGTTAATACCTTACATAGTAACATTAAAATCCAACTCATACTTTTCTAATTCTAAGTACATGATAGATAATCTTCGATTATCATAAGAAAAAACACATTTTCATTGAATTAATACTATACGTGTCTTAAATTAATCACATATAGAACCTAGTTTATGATAAATTATTTTGATTAATATTATATGAAAAACTTCATTAGAATAAAAATGGTGATTTTGGAATCATTAAAACAAATAATTTGTGATATTTTATAATAATATATATTTTCCAAAACTATAAAAATCTCATAAAAACTACATAAAATCAAATCTAAACCAAAGACACCAAGTCCATCGATGGTGTGTTTTTGGATGCATCCCTACCATCCAAACACTCTCATGGTTTAGCAGCTGATGCTAGAATCAGGTATCATCGCTTCACATCTCACCCAAAGACAACTAGTCTATTACATCTCATCTCAACATATAACCATGGTATTAGCATATCATTAAAAATAAGGAAATAATCATCATTCACTCATCTAACAATGTATGAAACTCATCACATATCACCTCTCCTCATTTCCATATCACACTTTATCCCACTCGAAAACACTTGGTCCATCACACCACTTCTCAAATGAATACACCAGGACCATCACTGCTGAATGAAGGGTGGGGAAGATTGGGTAGGTATCCATTTGTATTGTAACCATCCTGGATGTTGGGGAGATCATCTAGAACCCAGACCCTCTGAGAAATTTTTTTAGTTATCCAACATGGGTGGGAAGTATAAAAAAATATCGATAAAGTCATGAAATGTAGATTACAAAAAATAATCAAACTATTGTTTCAAATAAACTATATAAGTTCACAAGTAGTGAAAAATAATGTACCACACATCAAGTATAAAATATTCTTCCACTATTATATGAAACACAGAACATCACAACCAAAAATTCTACAAATTATTTTACACATTCAATTACTGGTTTCATCACTTTCCAGATAAAAACATTTTGAGTAACATTCATTGCAAAGGCAAATAATTATCATTTACAAATCTAATATTTGATTAAATTAATTTAATCTATATACCACTCAATAAATGTCATGCCATTATTTATTCATTTACCAGCAATATTTTTCATTCCAACATCATAATTTATTCCATTTATAATTGAGATGTTAAAAAATTATTCGACACCACCACTATAGCATATCACACAACCACTATAATAGAAACAAATATCTTCCATCTTTGTATCCCCACATCTCCATAGAAAAATCCCCATGAACCCACACATATCATATAAAATTTTTACCACCCCACACACAATATGACCACTACTCACCATGCATTATCACAACTTAATAACACAACCACATTACAGAACTACACACACCACTTCCATGTTAACCAACCACAACATCATAGAACCTCACCTTGTGAATACTGACCATTCATTTCCACAATCAAAAAATATCCCTAACCATATAGGTCAACACAACAAGAACAAGAATACAACACAACAACACATTTCATTATATAAAAATTATTTAAGGGCTTTTATCATATTCCTTATTTAATTTTACTTATTTATTATAAAAACAAATATTTTATGGGAAAATGGATATTTATCCAAATATATTTTCTTTTCCCTTTTATTTGGGGTGTGATCACACTATAACACAATAATGGTCCCATGGAGTATCATCTACAGCTCGAACACGATATCCATTAACTATTATATTCAATAATGACAACATGAAAGATAAATGTCATCACAATCATATATAAGAGTAGAAACACATGTATTAATCACCATTAAAATAAATATAAAATTTTAAAATGTAATATAATTATTATTTCAACTCATATTATCTATACTTATAAAATAATAACCATTAAAATCTCATACAAAGAATATACACATGTGGGAATGAGGATCTCCAACCTCAGAGAAGTATTCTGATATCACTACACACTAGAAGGGAAAATATGCAATAGCACATGAACCAAAACCACATAATAAAATAATTAATCAAACTACACCACATAATGGGATCATCAAAATATATCCCATACATACCTAAAAACAAACCAAAATCACTGTAGAAAATTCATGATATAATAACGATGAAAAAAGAAAAATGGATAAGAACTCAACATTGATTCTAAATGACCAACCATAAAAATACAAGGATCATATAAAATGATGAAGGGGTGGAAGATATTTCAAAATGAATAGGGATATTCCAAAAACTGAGAAAAATATTGGCTGATTGGGGATAAAATCATCTAATCAAGGTTTATTAAAACCTTTATTTTTCCTATTTCACATTATGAATTACAGATTCATGATGTTAATTAAATGCGGCTTTTGGTTTATAATCCCAAAACCAAAAAAAAGGATTAAATACTTTATAAAATTTCTTAATTCCAAAAATTATGTTACCTCATCATGAATTTAATATAATTTGATAATTACACTTGAAGATTCAGTTTTTTTCAGGGAACCCACCACCAATACATTGAAGGATTGAATTTACTGGCTACCCAAGATGTGAATAACCAACTCAAAACATGAATTAGGATTACAATGTAAACAACCCACTACAGATATCATGTAGTTACAACCTCTATAGAACCTCCTCAGGTCCCCTCTAAATAACTCAAACATCCCAAAATAGAAATTTAACATGAAATGAAAGAATGGATAGTTTTAGTGATATTATGGATTTCTAATAGGAAATTAAAGGTTATAAATATGAACTAGTTTATAAAAACAAGACTCCTACATTTAAGGGATTAGAAGATGATATGAAAAGTAGATAATACAAAATAGTACATGAGAACTATTGATTGGGTACCCATATATAAGAAGATAGATGGTGTGGGTTGGTTCAATAGTTATAAGGAAAAATTATTTTTTTTATCATGGTTGGTGTTTTTGAGTATTGGGTAACATGGTCTAGAACTACATTTATTGTATACCACATTTTTGTAATTATCCTTATGTTATAGGGGGAAAATATGAGAAAAAATAATTTTATATGTGTGAATAAGAAAAATTATTAAGAAGAAGATTTTTATTATATAAAAATGAATAGGACTGGACATCCAAAAAAATATAAGATATATGAAATCTATTTAATATGTAAAAAAATGGATGTAATTTTTATGTGGGAATTATTATACTTCTAGGATAAATAAAAAATCAACTTGAATAATGATAATTAATATAATAATGAAGAATTAAAACTATAATGTACATGAGTTGTTGTGTTTGATGTGTGGAAAAACTAAATATTACAAAAAAATTGTTAGTGATTCCATATCTGTTTAAACAAACAATTATGAAATAAATGTTATGTGAATATGATTGTGATTTAATGGATCACAAAAAGATGTCTCCTCATATGGAATTGACTAAAGAGAATAATATGATAATTCTACTCATGAATATTTATGAAATGTTTTTTAATCAAACCAGGAAGAGTTATCTAAATAAAACACATCGATAAATTTAAGAGTCTTGGATAAGAGGAAACATCAACATTATGGATATCATTAAAAATAATGTAACACCATAATATTATCATAACATTTTATTTTATTAATAATGTGAAATGAATTTTTGGATAAAAAATGAATAGGTAAATAGATGTGCCTATAACTACCATACAATAAAGAAGGATGTACTCAATATGGGAAAAAATTACTTCTTTGTTGAAGGGTCATGTGAATCCCTAATGGGGGTGAAAAAATAAAGAGGAGTTATGGAAACATCACAATGTAATGAATCTGTAATTTAATGAAAAACTTTTTTTTTTGAAGGTTGAGGTATAAAAATAAGTCTTTTTCCTATGGATCTGTTCATATCAAAGTATTTTATTTTGGCCAGGGTTGGATGATGAGTAACCTATGAAAAGGGGAGTAACATGTCTTAAAAATGTACAATTCTAATGAAATTTTAATGATACGTACATGATCCTATTTTTTTACATATTGATGTATAACCCCTAAAATAAGTTTTTGAAATAGAATCACATATTAAACTCTTTAATGGAAAACTTTTAGGTCTTATCTATATCGATATATTTTAAAACAATGGGATAGAAAACATTGTTTTATATTTCATTAACTAAAGGATCATTTCTAAGAATTAAGAGCCCAATCCTTATCCTTATAACATTTATTAGATTGGAATTCATAAATGGATTTTTAGTAGAATCTATTTTGTACACCAGTGAAAATAGATAAATAAGAGTAAGATAATTATACTATATTCCATTACATTTATAATCAATAATTGGGATTAGATAACATTAAATTTTGAAAGATATTGGAAATTGAAAAAAAAATCCAACAGTAGGGATTGAAGGACTCAAATGGATAAGCGATGAGGAGTTATATTTATTGTAGATATGATTTTTTTGTAAAATAAATTTATAGTTATTGAGGTGAATCTATCCTAAATTTAAATTACTTTTTTTATCATTAAGAACTTGAATATTCATATTAAATAATCCAAACATAATGTGTAATTATCATTTTATATTATCTTAATATTATTGAATATTTCTACTAAATAGACCCAGTATATAATTGTTTGAGGTCCAAGCCTTCATAAAATAGAATTATATGCCTCTTGATGAAGATTAAGAATTCATGAGATGAGTTTTTGTTTATTTAAAATACTATAGATGTATATTATATTATTAAGGTTAAGGTGAATTAATTTTTTAATTACACATTCAGTGGTGGATCTTTGAAATTGAAAAATTCACGAATCCTATACACTATATTGAGTAAAAATAAGTTCTCTAGATTTTTTGAAAATATAAAAGAGTTTGTTAATTTGTGAAAACATAATATTGTATATGTTTTCTAAAATTTAGAGTAAAAATCATATATTACAGATAAATTAAAGGTTCTATAATCATTAACATTGGTAAAGTCAAGAACAAGATGATTGACATTGTAATGAAATGGAAATTCATTGAGTAAATTGATTTTTCTAGATTATAATAAAAATTTATATGGTTAAACCATCATATAATTCAATAAATTCCTACAGTACATGAAACATAATTGATTTCAATCAAAATAATGAAAAAAATATAGTTCAACCATCCCTACGAATACTGTCTCGAGCTGTGGAGGAATAACATAAGGTTCATATAAAATTTTATAGAGTATAATTTTTATGACCCTGATTAAAATTATAAATTTTTGGATGTACAGGATAATTTTAAAATAAAATATTTTGAAGAAATAACAATATATCACATGATTTTTAGTGTTTTCCATAATATATTCAAAATACAATGATAAATTTTCATGATTACGATTCAATATATAGTGATGATAGGATTTACACACTCGGGGACTTAGTGTCGCCTCATAATTTACGGTTCCATGAATACACAGTTGAATAATTTTAAAATAGTTGAGACTTGTGGATTATTTCAGACTTTAAAATTAAAAATAATCAAGAATATTATGTGAGATATTAGTGTAAAATATCCTCTAGGATTTTGTGGAAGAATAAAATTAGAAATATCTACCAGTTTGAATAAAATAATTCATATGTGGATAAATATTGAGGTGTTTCCAAAATTAAATATAACTCTTGAAATATTATAAGAATATAATTTTTTAGAAAATTAATTAGAAGAAAAAAATATAAAAATCAATATTTCATCAATGATAAAATAGTAGTTGTTATTAAAGGACAATAAACCAATTTCAAATAGTACATTCATATATATTTTAAAAGAAGAAGATGATGAATAAATGAGGTTAAGTGGAGAAGGAGGTGAACACCAAGTATTCTATATAAAATCATGAGGAGAAGATGAGAATAAAAAACATCCTCATCTGACGTATGGAATCATTATATAATTAGAACATGAAAAAAATGTTGAGATATCATTTTGAAAATTGAGAAATATGGACATCAAGAAGATCAAGGCTAATAATCTCATTAGATTAGAGAGGAGATGTGGTTAATAACCTATTCAAGGATGTTTTAGATGTCTATTGAATAATAGTTGTAATTATTTATATGGAGTGACCCATGATAACCATGATTCAAATAATACAACACAACTCATCTATTTTAAAATATATCTCACAGAAGTCACCCAAAAAATTGGCCAATAGGTTTAGTGTCATGGTAATTAGCTACATAAACATATAATTTTACTACAATTTTTTATATTTATACATAATCATGATCCTCTGATCATTTATAGATACCTCACATGAAACAATAATCTTATAACATTAAGATTTGAAACATAAGAATAGGGTGAGCTCAGATTATCAGTAAGGGTAAAGCATAACATAACAGGAATGAAAACGTAATGAGGACATAATAATTACAATAAAAGATCATATAACACATATTATAATCATAAAACATAATGTAAAATCATTATATCATAAATATAAAATTAATTATAAAGGATATGACCTAGATCAAAACATATCTCTATAGTCATATAATATATGGGCATGACATTATAGATTAGAAAACAATAAAAATATAGATTAACCAGGAAAATTTTGAATAAAATGATATAAATCAAGAAAATGTGTCATAACCATAATAATAAGAAAAAAATGTTGGAAAACCATCTTCTCCGATTCTTATTTCAACAAACACATTATTTTCATTACAGAAAATGTGAGAAAAAACAACATTCCCATATCTATGTAAACAAACCTATTATATCTATAGATGAATATATAATATGATATAATATTATAGCTATAAATTTTAGGGAGATATAAGACCCCACCCATCTACATTCATGCATATGTGTACCACTTAAAATGAATCATTAACATAACATAAATAACTCATGGAAAAAGAGTTGGTTTTTTAAACATATCACCTAACATGAACTTAAGAAATCCTAGGATATAAAAACCACATTTATAAAAAAGATTCATAACCTAATAATATATTTAGGATTATAAAAACATCACTTAATGATGAAAAATAATTGATGAAAAATATAAGTGATAATAAAAATGTATTCACAAAAATCTTTTAATCATTTACAGATGATAAAGTGTAAATTACTTTTAGGTTTTTATTAATAATAAGGGAATGAAATAATTTTAAAAACCATTTTATAAAGACTCCAAAATAAAATATCCATCAAAATTCATAATTTTTTAATAAATGATAACATAAAATACATTAAAAAAATTATTTTTAAAAATTATATAATGTAAAAATGAAAAATATATAAATTTTATCCAACGAGAATGTGGAATGGATGATAAAAAATTATTTCAAAATGATAAAAATTCACTAAATCATTTTCAAATAAGCCCATTAAAAACCCAAATAATTAATAAGATAATGAAAAATTTCTTTTATAGGAAGTACGGGAATAGAAGAATCATAGTAAATAAAAACAATTTTTACTTCCCTAAGGGAATAGAGAACATTGGTAAGAGATAAAAATATATAGAAGTAAAGAAAATAAATTATAAGTATTGGGAAATATTTTTAACAAGTGTTCATCTTAAAAAAACATTAAAATCATCAAGTAAGAAGAATTTATTCTGAAACATGATTTTCTAAAAAAAATGGTGGAATATATCTTAGAATCGTCCTATGATAGAGTAGATTATTTATGAAAGGAAATATACAAATATGAAAAATCATGACCTTTTGAAGGGAATTGAGTCACAAGAACTCCTTGAATCCTTTTTAACTTTTTATTAACCACCCAAAATAGGTATGAAATAAAATATCATATTGAAAATCATTAAATATAAGGGTCTCCTAATATAAAATGTCAATATGGTAGTATTTAGACCATTGGAATGGGATAATGGTGTATAAAAAAAGAATGTCTCAAGGGATTTAAATTCGAGACTCAGAAACACATACGGTAATGGTATCGTAAGAATAAAATAGAAAAATATAAATAACATAAAATAGAATCTGTAATATATTATATGGGAGAGCATTTATCATACATGAAACTAAAGAGAAAGAATCCAAATAAAATTACATATGAATTGTTTCAAAAAATGAAATCATATCACAATGAAAGTCAACATGAGATATTGAACCTATAAATTTTTGGAAAAAATAAAAAAACAATGAACTAGATAACATGAAATTTAATAATGAATAACATGAAATATAAGATATTAATGATATAAAAATTACAACAGGTTATCATGTACACCGTAAAAATGCAAACATGGTGTATAACATAAACATGTCTCAATGAAACGGAATTGAGATGGAAACCCTAACCATGATTGAATTATTTGTTTATTACACTCTAATATCATATAAATTATAAAACTAACTTAATATATTAATAAATATAATTAATTATAAATATTTTCATTTTATAATATTTATTATAATTATTTATCATTGGTACATTAATGAGTTATATCATATTATGACCATTCATTGTTGATAAAATTAACTATTTTTATCATGTTTAATAACATCGATTTAATCACCCATCGTACTGTAACTATTACATTATAGGTATATAAATTATGATTCTATAAAAATTAAGTTATATATATTTAAAACTTTCTTATTCCATTGCACATGTGTTTTTTTTATGTTATGTGAAAACCAAAGTCATAATGACTTATTTCTGTGCTTTTAGTGAATGGAAATGTTACTTCAATGTCAAATTAAATATTTAATAGAATTTTTTATAAACTATATATTAATAATAATTTTATTAATATGTTATAATCATATTATTTTTCATATTCTCATACTCATTCATAATTTTACTTTGATGAATTGTTCACATATGTGGTTAAACAAACCCTAATAGGAACATGCTTTAACTCGATTAGTGGGATTCATGGAGGTTTTTATTTTGACCTAATATAATTATAAAATAATAATATTGATATTATTTTTATGTTATTATTTTAGTAAATTTTATGTGATTATTTCTATATATTTTATGAAAATCTATACGAGAAATGAAAAGATATTTCATCATGGAGGCGATAATCTGCACATACGTATGATAATCAATCCCAATTCTCAATGCGTGAGAGGGGGTGATGGTGGTTATCAAATTTAAATTTCATAATTGTAATTGTATTATATAAATAATATCTATAACTTATTAACATCATTAATAACATCCATGATTGTTAGTAATGAAAAAATGATGTCACTTCAAAGAGGTGATGGTCCACACAATGAAGTAATTTTGTTCATTTGTTTTTTTATTAGTCAATGAAATTATTAAATAAGGGTAGTAATATAAATATATGAAAATCCATGTAAAATAAATATACTGAATAAATCATATTATTACATAGATATGATATTTTCACGAGTAAAATTAAGACAAACAACAGGAGAAGGTGATAATAGTTATGATGGATAATAGATTTTTTCTTTGAAGTTCCCATCAAAATGAAGCGATTATGATAAATATCAGAGAAAAGGTGACTATTTTGTTGGATAGGGTTCTAGAGTGATAGAGGAAGGTCCTATATTAAAGGATTAATTTTAGGGTTATCTAAATCTTTTGAAATGTGGCGGGGTATCCTTTTATAATAGAAAGGAAATGTTATTTTGGAGACACCTGTAACATTTCAATTATATCAATTCACTATTCAAGGTTCATGGTTAAAAAATTGAAAAAAAAAGTATCTTGGGAAAGGGTATTTGTAGGACTGAAAATTGAATGTAGATGCTCAATTATAAGAGGGGGTTAATTGTAAGTTAAAAACATTCATTTTTAACCATAAGAAAAACTAGGATTAACAATGTTAAACAAGGTAAATTCAAAAGACCTCTTTTATTTCAACAAACTTGCTAGGATCCGGAAATATGGTACCAAAAATGAAACTTAAGAAATTTTTAGAAGAAAAATTTTCAAACTTAAAGCATAAAGAATCTTACTTATCAAAGTAAATGAAAAAACACGAATGTATAATAAGGTTATACTTTATTTTTTATCAAATATAGCAGAAATAAACCTCAAACAGAACAAGTAACATGTATGAAATCTTTTAACCCAATGATTAGGGTATCCAAAAAACATTGGATAAAGGTCCCTTGATTTATACTTTCAAAAAATTCTATCTTACCCACATCAGGGTAAGCCCTTGATAGGAATATTAGAATCTATCTTGCTATCCCTGCAAGACCCCGATCTTTAAGGTAGTCGGAAACTCTATCTTCCTATCCACATAAGTCCTCTAACATTATGTTAGTCAGAACCACTATCTTTATATCCCCAAACGTCCTTGACTGTACAGAGCAAAAATCGGTGTCACCTAAAGCAAGTTGAAAATGATGTTCATTACACCCATGGCATAAGATTCTCTCTCCACAAATCACTTCAGCAGCATGAAATCTCTAGAGTGATCAAGTTTTTTTTGAGCTAATTCAAATGAGCTCATATTGATATGAATTTCTCCAACAGTCAGCTCACTCCTCCTATGGTCATATTTTTCCTTGAATTTCAGACAGATTTATAAACGTGTCACTCAATCAATGGTTAGTTATAAATAGAATGTACAACATCGTTTCATAACCATAACAAGTATAAGAAAAATATTGTTTCATAAACAAATAAATTTTTTGGAGTCTAAGGAAAATAAATGTTTGGAATCTATGAAAATAATAATTTGTAGATATTAAAACGAGGATATTCGGATTTTGTTTTCCAATGAATTTGGATCATTAATTCTATAGACTTCAGAATCTGAATTTTAATGAATTCGGAATCTGAACTTGTTAGGAATTAAGAGTCTGAATTCTCAGGAATTCGAAGTCCTAATTCAAATGAATTCGTATTCAGAATTTTGAGTAATTTGGAGTCTGTATTCAGAAGAATTCAGAGTCTGAATTTCAGAGATTTCATAATCTGAATCTCAGATAATTCAGAGTCTAAATTTTATAAATTTTGGAGTCTAAATTTTAGAGAATTTGGAGTATCAATTTCGGAGAATTTGGAGTCTAAATTTCAGATAATTCATAGTCTGAATTTTAGAGAATTTAGACTCTAAAATTCAGAGAATTCGAAGTCAAAATTTCAATGAATTTGGAGTCTGGATTTTAGAGAATTCAGAACCTGAATTTCAGAGAATTATGAACATGAATTTTAGAGAATTCGGAATCTGAATTTTAGAATACTCTATAACAAAGGATTTATGGGATTCTGAGGATTTAGATATGAAACCAAATTTTACCTTTTTGAATAAAAATAGTTATATTTTGAGAAACTATAAAATGAACAATCAATACATAGGTATGGATAAAATTTCCATGGGGGAGGAAAATATTCTTTGTTAAGATAAAGCTTGGGAAAATATTTTGACTTAAGATAATGTGATTGTTATTTTCAAAACATCGAGGAATGGAAAAACCAAAAGGAAATATTATTGACTAAAAAATTTCCCCCTTTTTTGAAAGAACAAACATTATTATGAAAAAAAAAATATGGACTTAGAGTTTTTATTTATGAATATAAAAGAAAAAAAATATTCCTTTTAATATAAATCATAGTTAATAAGACTAACTCCACCTCAAGTTTTGTAATCCCTATGGATCGTATTCAAAATTTCCTGGATAAGTTTTTCATTTTCTTTCATATGAAAATCTTGTTTGATAATAACTTTCCATTAGATGCACTCCCCCTAAATTAGGGAAATATATTCTTTACTAATAATTTATTTTATCATTCCTTTCTTCCACTTTGTTATTTTCAAAATGTAATAAAGATTATGGAAAAAAATATGGTACTTAAAAAATTAGTACTAAACAATCAAATATATGACGAACAACCAAAATTCCACTAAGATCGAAGGAATTTGTAGAAGGAAGAAAAAACAACAAAAGATTGGATTTGGGAGAATTATATTTATTTCTCTTTTGGAATAAACTTATTAACAATGTTTTTTAGCTTCTTAAGCTCCTAGTGATCTTATTCAAAATGATTTAGAAGTTGATCCTGATCTTCACTTTTCTTTTTCATGTATTTAATTTTTTCTTCCTGTGCGTTAAGACATTTTTCCTAAGCCTTCAAGACTTCTTATTTCTTAACAAGATTTTCTTTAAAATGAATTATGAGATCTCTTTATCTCTTCCAATTCATAGCCACTGAATTATGCTTTCCATTCAGGTCCTTGACTTCTTGCTTCTGAGTTTTCTATTCAAGATTCTGCTTTTTCTCAAAACTCTTAGTAAGATCATTAAGTTTCACATATTCGGTGTCAAAATAATCATTCACATTATCTTGAAAATTTTCAAAATACTCTGAGCTCTTCGACTGTATTTCTTTACCAACATGTAATTTTCTTGCAAGACCATTTATGATCCTCATAACCAATGAGAAAAGATTTGAAATATTCATTAATTCAGAAAACTTTATCCATATGCATTGAAACTAAACATGATTTTTGATTGAAAAAATACTGAAGCAACTAGCATCTGAAATCTATACAGGGTAATATGGGAATGGTGTCAACCAACATTTTAAATATTGTACTGTAAATCATGTCCAAGTGATGATGATTCTGAATCAGAGTATTTGGTTGGTGAGGATTCTATTTCAATCTCTTCAGCTTTCCTCTTCGATGAAGCACCAACTTCTTTCTTTTTCACAATAGATTTACTAGGTGTATCCACCAACACCTTATTTCCCTTATCAATTCTCGGAATTATTTATTGTGCTTTAGGATATTCATGCTCACTATCTAATAACTAAATAATCATATCTTCCTCAAGATTCTCTTTCTCAGTAGCTGCCACAACATCCTCTGTCTGATTAAAATCATGATTTCTAGTTTCTTATCAAGATATCTTATTCACTTTTTCATGGACCTTATTAATTTTTTAAGTGTAGAATGTTTTTTAGATTTGTATTTAGAAGTTAGGATTGATAGTTTCTCAGAAGGACTTTCCTTATCATGATAATCCTCTACTTGCCTTATCATGTCATTGGTATCACCACTACTTCTTATTCTTCCTCTTCTTCCTCTTTCATAATTTCTTCTTCTTGATTGGGTTTCTGAATCACTATCTTCTTTCCTAGAGTCACATAGAGTGATTCTTTCAAATACAATTCTGGTACCTGGAGTTGTTTAGAGGCTTTGTTAGCAGCCTTAGGATGGGATTGAACTATCTCGGCTTCAAACATTTTCTTCATCTGCTTAATTTATTTCTCTTTCTCCTCAATATCTTCATCAAACTTTATGTTTAAATATTTTTCCCCAGCCAGGTCCAAGACAATAGTAGGCTCCCCTTCCTTCATATTCTTCTTGTCCTCTCTCTACATAGCCACTACTTCATCAAGATAAGTCTTTTCATTATTTGGTTTTTTGGGTGAAGAATGTGTTTCGTTAACTTCAAGGGTTTTTTATTTCTCTTATGATTCCTTTTCCTTCCTCTTCCTTCCACTATTCTTAGAATATTCGTCCAATTTTAGTTTCTTTGACAAACCTTCTACTTCTTCTTCAGGTTGGTTATAAAAATCTTCGGATTCATTAGAGTAGCCAGCCTTCATCCTTCTCAAGGTATCATCACAAAGTAGTATAATCTTGTAATTTCATGGCTTTGAACTACAAGGGATTTTGAAAGATTCTAAAGAATGAACTATAATCTTGGAGATAATTGTTGGATACATGATAATTTGAGACTTCAAATTTCCATTCTTGATATTCTCAATTGTAACCGAGGTATACTTGACAAAGTATTTCTTCTTGAGGTTCGTGATGAAATTCAAAATACAGATTTCACTTTTCATCAGGGAATCCTTATCCCCTATTCTCAAAATGATAAAATATTGAAACCACAATTAAAGAATCCTGAAATTGGAAGAGAGATGAATTTTTTTGGAGTCTTTACATACTTCATAACAAGGCACTGTAAAGCCTTTTCCTTCTCAAATGATCGAGATATATCTGGTAGCTTGTGAGTACTGAATTCTGGTTCACCCTCATAAGGAATTCCAATCAAACTTGCTACCTTGTTGTAGGAAATGGAATATGTCTTCCCATAGTTCTTGAATTAAAACTTATATCTCCCTCCTTTTTTGAAGAAACCTACTGACTCATAAAATTCAACCATCATCTCTGGATAGAAAGGATCCTCTGCCTTTGGTTTCGATATATATAGGCTCTCCCAGCCATTCAGCTTAATATTCATTGTAATGATAGAGTAATAATTAACATAGTATTTGAGATCGAACAACCATTCTCTATAAATATGCCACTTAGAGATTTCCTTTACTGAAGAAATATATTTTTAGGGAGAGGATTCTATAGACATTTGGAACTGAGTAAAAACCTGAATATTTGGAACAACATTAAATACAGTGGAATATCTTCGATATGCCAAATCTGGAAAATCGATGTGGGAAAAACATAATGGGGTCCTTATATAGGCGATTGAGGTGATGGATCAACTTCCATGATGAATCCAACATTTGAAATACTCTTGATCAGAACTGATGGTAGAGTTGATATCCAAATAATGAGTTTAGTTGGTTCCGCTCTGTTGAGTTTTTAAAGATAAACATTTGGATTTAAGAAAAATTGTATCCAAACAAGATAAAAAAAATACTAAAAAGTTGATTATGAATATTTAATAGAAAAATAAATCCTTTAGGATTACTAGGAAAATTATTCATATTGTGAAAAATTCTTCGTGAAAATATTTAGATTCTGGAAAAAAATATAAAAATAAAATGATTATGTAAAATATGAAAAAAAGGAATATGAAAATTTTCAATAAGGAAAAATATTTACTAGAAAAAACATCGAATAAGAAAAATTTTGTGTAAGAAAAAATTTTGATTGAAAAATTTTGGCTACGAAAAAACATTGACTATGAAAAAGAATTTACTATGAAAAAATTTTTACTACAAAAAAAAGTACACCCCTATGAAAAGGAGTTACACAATATAGGGAGAAAGATTTCAACAAAAAAGATAATACGGAATATTAAATTATGGTTATCATCCATAACTTCTATTTAATGTATTTAAATGTATAAGAGGATAATGAATTTCTTGAAATATCATCAAGTTGATCTTGCATTCCAATAAATTAAAGAATGATATCTCCTTATTTTGTGTGATCCCTAAGAAAGTGATGCCTAATATCTATTTGTTTTGCACAAGAGTGATGTGATGAGTTTTTACATAAGTCAATGGAACTTTTATTATCATATATTATTGGTGTTTTGGTAAAAATCACACAATAGTCTGTGAGTGTGTGTTTTATCCACAACATAGAAGCACAACAACATCCAGATGCCACATATTCAGCTTCCACAGTGGAAAGTGAAACTGAGTATATTTTTTTTTCATTACCAAGAAACTAATTAATCTACAAATAAATGACAAGCTCCAGATTTAATTTTCTAATCCATTCTACATCCCCAAAAGTCAGAATCTAAAAATCTCTTTAAAAAATCATTTCCAAAAGAATACAAGATTCATATAATCTATGGTTACATTTATGTAGCGCAAAATTCTTTTCAATTCCTTTAAATGAGTTTCATTGGGATGAGATTGGTATCTTTTACATAAGAATACATAAAATAATATTTATGGATTTCTATCTCTCAAGTATATTAAACTTCCTATCATACCTCTAAATGATGTTTAATCTACTGGTTTCCTAGCTTCATCAAGATCAAGTGAGTTTGAGTTACCAATGGCAGTACTTATACTCTTAGTGTTGTCATATCCAAACTTTTTAAGAAGATATCTAATATACATATGTTGATATATATATATGTTCCTTCTGGTTTTTGAGAAATTTGAAAACCTAGGAAAAATATTAACTCATCCATTATACTCATTTCAAACTCAAATTTCATTAGATTTGAAAACAAATCTGTTATAGATTTTGGAGTTATGCCAAATATAACGTCATCCAAATATATTTGAACAATCAAAACATTTTTCATATCTTTATTTATAAAGATGTTTTGATCGTCATTTCCTTTGATATAATTTTTTTGAATAAAATATCATATAGGCCTATCATACCAGGATCTAGGGGATTTTTTAAGTCCATATAATGATTTGGTTAGTTTGAAAACATATTATAACAAAAATTGGAGGTTGTTGAAAAAAAACTTCCTCTTGAACATATCCATTAAGGAAAGCAAATTTAGAAAAAACTTCCTATTGAACATATCCATTAATGAAAGCACATTTAACATCCATTTTAAAAATTTTAAAGTTAAAGAATGTTGCAAAGGCAAGTAGAATATGTATAGATTCAAGTCTAGCTGCTAGAGCATAGGTTTGTTCAAAGTCTATTCCTTATGTTTGATTATAGCCTTTAGAAACTAATATGGCTTTATTTTTTTACTATGATTCCATTTTCATCAAACTTATTTTTGAAGACCTATTTTACCCCAATAACAGATGTTTCCTTAGGTCTTTCAACCATTGTCCAAAAATTATTCCTTTCAAAATCATTTAGTTCATCTTGTACGGCTTTTATCCAATCATAATCCCCTAAATAATCATTAGTGATTTTTTGTTCAAATTGAGAAAGGAATGAAAAAATTTCTACTTCATTGCTTAAGGAACTTCTAGACTTTAAAGGTGGATTTACATCACCAATGATACTATCACATGGATTGTTCTTAAGAAACAACTGATTTGGATTTTTTAAGACGTGTTCATCAACATATGGTAGGAAATATTCTCAGGTAAATGTCTCAAAATTATTTCTTTGAACATTTTCCTTATCTTAAGGATATTCTATCAAGGGTTGATAATCAGTTTTCGAAAACACATCCATAGATGTAGGTAGAGGGTGTTTAAAAACAAAAGGATTTGTTTCATCAGATTTAACATGTACTATTTCTCCAACAATACTTGTATTTTTTTTTAAAACTCTATAGACCTTAGAAGTTGTTGAGTAGCCTAAGAACCTTCCTTTATTAGATTTGGGTGTGAATTTAAGTAAATTATATTCAGTATTCGGAATGAATACATTGAATCCAAATACCATGAAGTAGGAAAGTCTGTATTTTCTACCATTTCATAACTCATTGGGGGGTATTATTATGAAAACCCCTAATCAAAACTCGATTTATAGTATAACAAGAAGTACATACAGATTCAGCCCAAAAATGTTTGGCTACCAAAAATTCACTCAACATGGTTTTTTATCTCTTGATGAATTATATTTCCTCTTTCAACAACACCATTTTTAGGAGATTTTGGTGCTGGGAAGTTATGATTAATGCCTTTTATACTAAAAAAATCAAAATCAGAATTTTGAAATCATCCTTCATGATCACTATAAATAGTTATCAATGGAAGGTTTTTCTCATTTTTAACATGGGTTCTAAAAATTATGAAAAAAATATTCTTCATATTTATTTTTTAGAAAATAGACCCAAGTTAATATTGTGTAATCATAAACTAAAACAAACACATAGTATTTGCCTCTAATTCTTCTTGTTTTTATTGGACCGAAAAGGTCCATATGCACCAACAATAATGAAATAGAAGTTGGGACTACACCGATTGATTTAAAACATGTTTTATGTTGCTTTCCATATTGAAAACGATCAGAAAATTTTGAAGAATCATATCTAAAATATATTGGATCTTTAACAGGTATTTTCTTTGAGTGTTTACATAAGTTCCTAAGGTTATAGTGTCATAGCCTTCTATTTAATAACCATGATTGGTCTTCCATTTCACTAATACTAGGTTTATATTGGATCCTATGGTCTTCTAAGTTTAGTGTGTATACATTCTCTTTCTTGTGGGAAGAGATAATAAATTCTTCCTTGGAATTGCATACCAAGAACTTATCATTCCAAAAAATTTCAAGGTAACCTTCATCACATAATTGACTAATTCTAATGACATTGTGCTTAATACCTTTAACAAATATAACATTTGAAATCAATGTTTTTCCAAGAAGAATAATGTTACCTATACCAATAATATCACCCTTAGCCTTATCTCCAAAATTTACTTTTCCTCTTTTCATCTTAGTAATCTTTTAAAAAAGTTTTTATTTCTAGTCATGTGCTGGGAACATCCATTATCCATGTACAATTTATTGTTGTTGCTACTATCATTATTTTGCAGAAAATGAGAGTGTTAGAATTTTGGAACCCAAATATTTTTAGATCCGGAAATTTTAGATAGAAAAATTTTAGGTATGAAAAATTTCATAGAAAAATATGGTTTATGAAAACCTAAAGTCTGAGTTTTTTTAAAGAACAATTTATTTCCCAATGCCTACCACACATACATTTAGTGCAGAATGGGGCACCTTGAGGGAAAAATAATTGTTACTAAAAAAACATTTTTGAATCAGTATATCCAAATCCTAAATTATTCTTTAGGGGTCAAATTTAAGAATACATTTTTTCAAAATTTTACTTACCTATGGTAAATTTTGAAAAACACTTCTTAAAGGAAAATATTTCAAACTTCAGACAAATAATGATGTTTTTTTCCTCAAAACAATAGTTTTAGCACTAGAGTTAGTCTCTAAGATATTTTTCATAGAAATTACATTTTCAATATCCTTAGAATGTTTATCGATATCATAATTATCATCCTCATGATTTTGGAAATAATTTCAAAATCATAAATTCTATTATCACGATCTTTAAAAAGATCTGATACTTCTTTAGTAAGAATAAAAATTCTAGAATTTCCCTTATCATGTTTTTTCCTGATTTTTGAAATTTCGTTCTCAAAAATTTTGGCAAACCAAAATACTTATTCATAAGTAGGTAATGTATTATCTTCTTCAGAAGAATATTTTTCATCTGAAAATTATTAATATTTATTATCACTATAATTTGAATTTTAGGATACATTAGTTACAGATTTAGCATTGTGTACCTTAGCCATTATACAATGATTTTCAATAGGTATCATGGAAAGTATAACAATATTTTCTAACTGGAAGATTCATACTCTTATGATTAATTAAAAGAGCCTCCACCACTGGCACTCAAGGTGTAATTGGATTTTGAAACACATTTGGATTTAGGATTTTAACCCTTCTTTATATTTCTGTCAGAATACTTTTATGTTCAATCATTTTTATTTAGAATATGATTATCTGGATTTATATTCCCTAATCTTTCATTTATGACAAGTGACTTCTGAGTATTTATTATCCTTTTTTTATTTCTTCTTAAACCTATACTAAAAATCTTTCTTCCCAACTATCATGTTCATCCTTCGAGCATCATTAGATAGCTTATTCTCAAAATTTTCAATTTCACTAGATTTATATAAAACAATGTCTTTCTTTGACATAGAACTTATATCTGTTTCATGAGTCTGGGATTTAGTAGTAGTAAATGATACACTTTCGTTTCCATTCTTCTTCTTCTTTATATCAGCATCTCTTTTCATTCATGTCTTTTGTTGAAGAAGAGTTCCAAAAAATCTCATCATGATAAATTCGTGATACTTTCCTATTCTCATAAATAGTTTTTCTATTGTATTCCCACTCATTAGGATTAATACCTATAATCTTGTCCAAAAGTGCCTCATCATCTAATCATTTTTCACCCATTGATTGTAAACTATTAACAATAGTCATAAACCTTTATTGTAACATGAACACTGGTTCTCCATAAAGAAATAGAAATGGATGATATTATTCTCTAAGCATAGATCTTATATTTTCTATAACCTTTGCTGTTCCAAAATGAGTAACTTCCAATTTCATCCAAATAATATTAGTAGCTTCATAAGAAGAAATATTAATATATATATTCCAGATCATGGAACACAACAAAGTATTCTGTACCTTGTAGTTTAATTGATATTCTGACTTTTCATGATTAGAATAAGTTCTGACTTCCTTATCAAGAATCTTGTATTCTCCAGTAATTATAAATTCTTTTTCTAATCCAATATTAATAAAACTTCTTTATAATATATCTCCAATATTCATAATCATTCCCATCAAATATAGGTTGTCTAGTAGTATTTAGATTGTCAATCTAAACTATATTCATTCCTGCCATCTAGAAAATATTTTCCTATATAAACTTATTAGTTGTAAATGTTTGTAATCAAGGATGAAAATACTAAAGAAGGAAAATATTTAAAAAAATGAATGATTGAGCAAGAAAACAAAAATGTGAATATAAGTATTTCATAAACCGCCTCAGATACCAATTGTAGGATCGAAATATGAATTTAGATGCTCAATTACAATTGAGGGGAATTTTTTGTTTAAAACATTCATTTTTAACTTTAAGGAAAGATATGTTTAAAAAAAATTTGGAATGTAAATTCAAGAGACCTATTTTAATTCTACAAACATGGTAGGTTCCATAAATATGGTTATGAAAATGAAACCTAAGAAAATATTACAAGAAAATGATTATACCATAAAGCATATAGAATCTTACTTATTAGAGTAAAAAAATAACAAGAAAGTATAAGATGGTTATACTTTCTTCCTTTATCAAATACAACATAAATAAACTTGAAACAAAACAAGTTACAAGTATGAAATATCTTAAACCGGAGAGTAGGTTATCCAATAACCTTTGATAATGGTCCCTTGATTTATACATTCAAGAATGTTTTTCTTACCCAAAACAGTGTAATCCCTCGATATGAATATCGTAATATGTCTTGTCATCCCTGGATGCCCTCAAATATTAATGTATTTGGAACATCTATCTTCATATCCATGGAAGTCCTCAAATTTTAATGTGTCGGCACAACTATCATCATATTCCAAGAAGTCCTCCATTGTACACAACAACAATTAGAGTCGTACAAAGAAATATGAACAAGATGTTCAGTATGCTCAAGGCATGAGAGTCTCTCTCTCTGAAAATCACTTCAATAGCATGAAATATCTAAAGTGATTGAGTAGGTTTTGTGCTCATTCAAATGTGCTCATTTTTATAGGCATTTCTCCAACGGCCAGCTCCCTCCACCAATGGTCATATTATTCCTTGAATTTCAGGGGGATATGTACATGTGTCACTCAAGTCACGGATTATTAAAAACAGAATTTCTGACAACATTTCATAACTATAACAATTTTATTCAGAATAACATTGCTTCAACAAATATTTTTTGGGATTCTAAGGAAATTTAAACATCGGATTCTCAGAAAATAATAATTTCGATATAGTAAAACCTGGATATTTAGATTCTATTTTCTGAAGAATTCAGAACCTGAAATATACAGACTTTGGAATCTGAATTCTAATGAATTCAGAATCTGAAATTATTTGGAAATCAGATTCTGAATTCTAAGGAATTTTAAGTCTGAATTATAAGGAATTCAGAGTCGAAATTTAAAATAATTTAGAGTCTGAATTGCATAGAATTCAGATAATGAATTTCACAGAATTCAGTGTATAAATTTCATAGAATTCGGAGTCTGAATTTCAGAGAATTTAGAGTCTGAATTTCAGATAATTCACAGTCTGAATTCAAAGAATTAAATGTTTGAATTTCAGCAAATTCAGAGTCATAATTTTAGTGAATTAGGAAGCTGAATTTCAAATAATTCGGAACATGAATTTCAATTAATTCAGAGTCTGAATTTCAGAATACTCTATAACCAAGGATTTAAAGGATTCCAAGGTTTTAGATATAAAACTGAATATTAAATTTTATAATAAAAGGATTTAGATTTAGATAAACTATAACATGAATATTTAAAACATAGGTAAGGATAAAATTTCCTTAAGGATGGAAAAATTACCTTATTATGATAAAACATAAGGGAAAAATTATTTTCTTTAAGATTGAGTGTTTGTGGTTTTCAAAACATAGAGGAATGGAAAATTAATAAGGAAACCTTATTGAATCAACAGTATTGGGTCGACCATACTCCATACTATTCATTTAGAGACTATATTGTGTTATTTAAGGATTACCCCTATTATTCTATAACCATTTATATTTAAATTTTACCAAAGTTAGAACTTTTTTTAACTTACTTATTATATTTCTACTAAACATATAAGATAACCTTTATTACAATATTTCATTTTTATATAAATAAATTTATTATTTTTTAAATGAAATAAAATTTCTATATATTGTTGAATGATCTTTTAAATTAAATCATATATTTTATAGAAAAATAGTTTTAGTATAAAAGAAATTTTGACCATTATGTATTCCTAATATTATTTATATTTATTACCAATTAAAAGAGTGTTAATATATTAATTAATATTTTTTTTAAAGATCAAAGCACAATTTATAAATTAAAAAGGTTACAAAAGTCGGAAAGATGGGATTTTTTTTCAATCTCTATCGAAAAGATAATATAAATCAGTTGGCAGAGTGTCTAGCCAAGTCATGCTCTGATGAACACCTTTGTTAGCAAGAGCATCAGCAACATCATTTGCTTCACGGTAGGCATGAGTAGCAATGCAATCAATCCCATTGAGTGTCTTCAAGAAATTCTTCCAGTGTGTAATGATAATATATTCATTAATATGTTTATAAAGAATATTATATTGTTCATTAAAATTATTTCAATTTAATTTATTCGGTATAAATTCCTTGATATTAATTAACTAATAATTTTAAAATTATTTTTTCACCATTATCATGATAATTGAAATTAATCCTAAAAATAAATAATTTATTTCCAAAAATAAATTATCAATATTTACTAAAATACGATTTATTATTTTAAATATAAGAACAATTTTATAAAATTAAAATTTTATTTTGGGGAGAATTAATCGTATCATTAGAACATGCTACACACAAAAACATTTATTTTAAAAATGATTTTTTAAGATAAAATAATTATAATTATGAAATAATAATAAATTTAATTTAATAAAAATAATAAAAATATTTTTTATCATTCAAAGATAATTTATTTAAACCTAAAATAAATGAAAAAAATTATTTGATTATGAAGTAATTAATTTAAAAAACATTAAAAATAAATATTTTTCATTTAATAACAATATAAACATTCAAAATTTTGACGATATATCTATAAATTTAACATAGTATTTTAAATTTCATTATGATATTTTATATTTTATAATTTTGTAGTAAATTTTTTCGAACTATTTTAATTAATTGATATAAAAAATAATTTTCATAAAAATTACAGCAATAATAAAATTAGTATTTCCTGTATTAAAGTGAAAATTGTTATTTCTAAAGAATCTCAAAAATTCAAATTAATTTTTTTTGTAGTGGCGAATTAGAAAATGAATTTTACTTTATCAACCTTAAATTACAAAAAAAATTTAACTCGAAATTTATTAAATAAAAATATATAATTTAATGAAAATGGATCTTAGTGGAAATAACATTTGAAATATTATTTTATTTTAATTAATTACCTTGTGAAGGTAATAAATATTATTCAATTTCCATATGAGTGTTTATTATGGATTTAATAACAATATATTACTAAGTGGTTTTGGTTTTTTTAAATTGGGTGCAGTAAGTTACAGAATCTATAGAACATAAAATGTATTTTAACGGGTCAAACATATTTGGTCATTGTAGTAAAAAGACCACATGGATTGATTGACAGAAATATTTCAAGATATAACATCAACTAGTGAGATCCAGTTTAAATAACCTATTAAGATGTCATCGTTTTACTCATTTTTTACAAGTAATTTCTTGATATTGGCTTTAAATATATTCAATTAATAGATTGTAATTATACTGATCAGATTCGATGAAGAAAATTGATATCTAAGAAGATGACTAAATAATGGAAATGAGAATGCTTTGACATTAATACCAATCTTTTTAATAACAATTTTGTCTTCTACCATTATTTTATTTAATATTGAGGTAATTATATGATAAAAAAGAAGAATGGATCGTGATCATAATTTTTTATACAAGGTAGCTAATAATCAATTATAAAAAATAAAATGATCACAAATTAACCCCTCCCAGTATTATTTATCTAGCCAAACCAATTAACATTAATTCGTATCCAAGGGATAACTTTTTATTTTTTCTTGACTGTTTATTTTATTTTTGATTTCATAAAAATTATCTAGTTTTCAAAAACATTTTATTATCCTTTTAACATAAAAATTATTTATATATATATATATATATTGTGGTGAAGGTCATAGTGGGTGTATGAGTTGGTTTAGAATAAGGTGGAGGGATGGGTTAGTGTCTGCTATAAGAAAATTTTATTTAAATAAGGAATTTATATTGAAAACATATTTTCCCTAATAAATTTGTTTTAAGATTCACCACTCTTTCCATATAATTAATTGGTTGTTAGAACAGACCAACATAAAGATAAAACAACTTGGGATTTTATTTTTGAGTAAAGAGATATAAATAATGAAATTTCAAATTAAATCATAATAGTATAATATTCACAACAAAATTTAATATATAACCCCTATAAAATATTAAAATATCATGTGACTATTCCAAAAAATCAATAAAATTATCATTAAAATATTCATTTTTATAGCCAAGAACGTGTTAAGAAAAATATTTTTTGATAAAGAATATGAAAAATATAAACTCTGATACACAACATAATTTCTCTCTAAAAATCATCCTATAAAATAACACAACATACTAGAGAACAAATATAGACACATTTCATCACTACTTCACCATTAAAACCCCTTCTACGCCAATCTATGATGAAGTATAATCTCAATTATATGACTTAATTTTTGGTTAAAAATTTATAGTTTTCATGATTTCCTAATCACTCAATAATTATTGGTGTTATCACTTCCCAAATGATTGACCCCTCTCTAGATAATCCCTCCACCAAAACCCACTTTTGACAATGTTGTATTTTTCATAGATATACTACCCCAAATTTATCATCAAAATTATATAGCAATTATATACTTTTAAAACTAAACACATGTTTCCGAAACATCTAAAAATAATTACTATATCATAACCATAAATATATATAAAAATACAATTTTCAAAATGTAAAAAACACATGGATAAATTTTTTAAAAAAATATTAACTTAATTTTTTAAAAATATATGTTTGAACCATATAGTTTCATCACACACTATTTGTAAAATAATTATACATATAAATAATAGTTAAAAATTTAACTAATATATTTTCAAAGAAATATAAATATTTATAGAAAATAGAGAATTTATCATTAGAGACTCTAAAAACAATATATTCTTCTATAATTGAAAATAAAACATACAATAGATCATCATACTTATATATTCACTATACATACTAAAAATATTTAGAGTTTTTTCTCTATGACAGTGATCAAAATGCAATATAAATCACCAATATGAATTAATTATTCCCCTATCATTTGATTATATAGGAAATTATATATTTATCATCATCATAATAGCTAGGACATAACCCTAATCGTATATTATAATATTTTCTATAGTAGTAGATATATCTAATGATAAATAAATTGAAAAAATTTCAAAAAATACATTTATAGATTAAATTCGCTTCCCAATCATCTCCACCTAATTGATGTTGTTTGATTCATTCTAGAAGAAAACTTATATCATAAATATGATACATCACATTTCATGGATACAATATATCAATCACATTTACCATTATCTATTCAATTTTATCCATCATAAAACCTTATGTATTCACCAATGATCTAATTTAAAATTAATATATTACATTTTTAAAAGAACACTTCATGAACTATAACATAAATTTTGAAAAAGAGGGTTATATATAATAATTTTCATAACAACCTTATTATTTATTTACATTTTACATCCTATTTAATATATATATGTATATATATATATATATTTCTTGTTACAATGCACCATCAGTTAATAATTTTGAAAATCCAATAAATAAAATATATGATAATTTTTATAAAAAAACTATCATATGGTGAAATATATGATATATCTTAATGAAAATAATAATACATTTTTCATTCTGTTGGACTCCTCATGTATTAATCATGTTTTAATGATCAATAATCTCATTAATGATCACAAATCTTATTCAACCTAGATAAATCCTATAAATTATATCCAATCATGTGTATTGATGTTTCAAGTTCTCTCATGGTTTATAATGGTTATGCTCAAACAATTTCATGCATATCATTATTTGAGTCTGAATACATTTTTTTTACTAAGTAAAAGACACCATATGCAATACACCGTAAGCCAAACTCTATAATCTCGGCACCGTAAGCCAGACACCATAATCTAGACACCGTAATCCAGACACCGGGAAGCCAGACACCGTAAAGCTAGACACCGTGAACAAGACATTGTGAACAAGACACCATGAAACTCCGACACGATGACACTCAGACCATGACAATCAGACATTGTTACACTCAAACCGTGACACTCAGACACCATGACACTCAGACCATGACACTCAGACACTGTGTGAAGGAGACATTGTTTTTATAACATATTGTGACACCATTTTGTAAAATATTTTTTCTTCTTCTAATTTAATTTCTAACAGTCATAATATATTCCTTTAATGAACTGACATAATTAATGTTTCTTTGTAGACATAGTACGTGTCGTGAGTTATGAAAGACAAGGAACCTGTTGGCTAAAACTCATGCACTCGAAGATAAAGAGTGAAGAGTTCCCAACAACAATACAACGCGATACTAAACGAAAAACTAGCCTGTGAGCATGACCACGAAGAACATATTGAAAATTTTCAAAGAAAACTTGGTCTCATGCATGCAATCCGAATCTGATAAAGAACATACAAAGTACACAAGAATCCATAGAACATATTCACAATATCAAAACTCATGAAGAACACAAGCTGAATCGCGATACTCTGTTTTTCAAGACAAAAACCAGAGAAGGACTCAACAGAATTTCTATTTAATCAAAGGAGTCCAGAGCTACACTTCAAATCACTAGAGCATTCTAAACTCATATCTAATCTCTCTCAGTTATTCTTTTACTTAATTTTTTGAGAAGTTTGTGTACTATGTATATTCCATACACACACTGACTCTTGTGCTAAACTAAAATATTTCTAAATCCTTACACCAAACTCTTTATACTTTTTTTCCCCAAGACAACTGTGGAAGAGGTACCTATGTGGCCTGATTATTTTTTTTTTACCCATGAAAACTGTGGAAGAGGTACCGGTGTAACCTGGACAGTCTGTGTACTGTTGTTAACCCCAATCCATGGTGTGGATCAATGTTTATTTATATAAACTACTTGGTGGCAGGTGATCACGAAGTGGAGTGGATTAGGACTTGGCTTGAGACTGGGCCACTTGTTTAATATAAGTTGTTCTATTGAAATTTAGTCATCTCTATTTTAATGCCATATTTCATGTTCCAGAAAACACTAATTTCCCTTTGATAGTTAGTCTTGGAAAGAAGTTATAACTGATCTGTCTTAGTAGGATAACTTCAAAAGTAATATTAACAATACAAATTAAGATTACTGACAATTAATCAATCTTCTATGAAGTTGTATAAAAAGTAAAACTCTTATAATAGTATCACCTGGATTAACTGGGTTATATATATTTTTGGGGAAAAGATTTATTTTGAAAATAATATTATTTAGCAGAAATTTTTATAGTTACTCAATTCACCCCTCCCCTCTTTAGTAAACTACTCCAACTAACATTTGGTATTAGAGGTTTCATTATTAGGAATCTGTGTAATCTTACTCAAATGTGATTGTATTTGTACTTTAAATATCTGTAAATTTCTATTAATTCTAAATTTATAGCTCTTTTAAAGTAAGTTTCTAGTATGGACAACATATTGGAAGGTGCTGCAACCAACATACCACCATTATTTAATGGAACCAACTATGCTCAATGGAAAATTAAAATGAAAATTCATCTAGAGAGTATGATCTTTGAAATTTGGTCATCCATTATAGTTGAATGCAAACTTCCTGTGACTGATAGAATTACATGGGATGAACCTACCAAACATGCTTACAATGACAATTGAAAATCCATGAATACTATGTACTGTTCCTTAGGAGATGAAGAATTTAATAGGATTTCTTCTTATAAAACTACCAATGAAATTTGGGATACATTTTCTGTCTCACATGAAGGGACATCTAGTGTAAAGGAAATGAGACTTAATACTTATACTATAAAATATGATAATTTTAAAATGAAACCTGATGAGCCTATTTTTGACATGTATCCTAGGTTCAATGATATTTTCAACACAATGATCTCTCTTGGAAGAGAAGTCACTACCAAACAACAGATCAATAGAATCCTTAGATGTCTACCTGACAGAAGGAGGGGAACCTATATCACAATTAGAGAATCGTGTGACATTATCAAACTACCTCTAAAAGAACTCACTGGGAAACTGATGATGTATGAGGAAGATATGAAAGTAAACAAAGAAGAGGAGGATAAACCAAAGAGGAAATCTGTAGCATTCAAGACTACCTTCTCGAAGCCCAAAGACAAAGGGAAACTTGAAGATTCTATAGAATGTTCCAACACTGAACAACCATCACCTGACAGTGATGAGGAGATGGATCAACTGGCCAGAAGATTCAAATGATTTTACAAAAAGATGAACTTTTTCAGAAAGCGTACCTTCAAGAGAAAGTATGATCTTAAAGGAAACTGGAAAAATTACTAGAAAAGAAGTGACAAAACTAATGAAATTGTATTCTATGAATGTAAGCACAAAGAACATATAAAGGTTGACTGTCCAAATCTCAAGTATAAGAAGAAATATGAGGACAAGGACAAGAAGTAAAAATAGGCAATGAAAGAAACCTGGAGTGCATATGAAGATAGTTCAAGATACTAAGAGACATCACATGATGAA
The DNA here is from genome assembly GCA_963277665.1 of Viscum album. NCBI lineage: Eukaryota > Viridiplantae > Streptophyta > Magnoliopsida > Santalales > Viscaceae > Viscum > Viscum album. The sequence continues at coordinate 49,868,094 of OY728161.1, read as the reverse complement.
CAGGATAAAAAATCCAATATGTGTTTTATGACAAACACATCTGAGGTAACACTGAACTCTTTTTTACATAATTCATACTATTATGAAGAGGAAAATGAATCAAAAAATATGAATAATGAAGAAATGGTTTAATATTGAAACCTGATTGAAAAGACATTCAATGAATTAAAGGATAAGTACAAATCATTGAAGAAACATCATGCTCTCACTATAAATGTTAAATATGAACTTACTAATGAAAAGGAGAAAAATTATCAACTTCTCAAAGAAAAAAATGAATTAAAAATGTCTAATTATTTATTAAATAGTTACTTGAAAAATTTTACTAATGCAAAAAATACCCTTACCCAATTTCTAGGAAGAAAAATTGCCCCAAAATACAATGCTGGCATTGGTTATCAACCTGGTAAATGTAACCTTGGTAGAACGAATTTTGTTTCCAAGTCTAGGACATATAGTTTTGTTTCTAGTTTGGGACTCAGCTCAACTAGCTCAAGTCATGATACATATTCTAATGTTTCATGTTTTTGGGGACCAAATACAGATTATTTTTCAAACACTTTACAAAATGCTTATAGGAAACCTATGAGACAAATATGGGTTCCTAAATCACTTATTATTAATGTTACTAGACCCAAACAACTATGGGTACCAAAATATGTCTTTTCTTGATCATGTTATAGGAAATCTGCTTCAAGACCTCCTGCAAAAATATATGGTACATGGATAGTGGATGTTCAAGGCTCATGACACAAGACTACTCATGCTTCAAGAACTTCATAAAAGTAGATGGAGGACATGTCACATTTGGTGACAATTCCAAAGGTAAAATCATTGTCTTTGGCCAGATTGGTAACACTGATTCGATTTTAATTTCTAAAGTACTATTTTTTAATTGATTAAAATATAATATGCTTAGTATCTCACAATTATGTGATGATGGATATCATGTTAAATTTGAAAATGATGCATGTAAAATCATTAATTCTAAAGATGAATTAGTATTTTTTGCATCAAGAAATGAGAATGTTGATTCTATTAATTTAGATTCCTTACATTCTCAAAATGTTTCTGGCTTAAGTGTATTTCATAAAGAATCTTGGATCTGGCATAGGAGACTAGGACACTATAATGTTCACTCCCTTGGAAAGCTAACTAGAAAAGGCCTAGTTAAAGACATACCCAAACTTGAGTTTCCACATGACAATGTATATAATTCATGTTAAAAGGAAAACAAAAAAAATCTTTTTCAAAACAAGGAAAAAAATTTCAACTTCTCAACCTCTTGAATTGGTTCACATGAATTTTTTTGGACCATCTAGATCTTCTAGTTTTAATGGGAAGCACTATGTTTATGTTCTGGTAGATAATTTTTCTAGATATACCTAGACCTTCTACATGGATCACAAAATTGAAGTCTTCTTTAATAAGTATTCCAAGTTAGTATAAAATCTTAGTGGCCTTAAAGTTAAATCAATAAGAAGAGTTCATGGACGTGAGTTTAATAATAGAGAGTTTGGATCCTTTTTCTCACAAAATGTGTGTAGTAACAATTTCTCTGCCCCTAGAACATCTTAGCAGAATGGTGTTGTAGAAATAAGAAATAGAACCCTACTAGAAATTTCTATAAAATTGCTTAGTGAATATGACTTACCTATTTACTTTTGGGCTGAAGATGTTAATACCGCATGCTACATAATCAATAGAGTCTTGATTAGACCAATTATCAAAAAGACCCCATATGAACTCTGGAACAATAGGAATCCTAAAGTGAATTACTTTAGACTTTTTTGTTGCAAAGTCATTATTCTAAACACTAAGGATAATATTAAAAAATTTACATCCAAAAGTGTTGAAGGAATTTTCTAAGGTAACTCAATATTAAGTAAAGCATATAAAGTATTCAATAAGAGAACTAAATGAGTGGAAGAATCTGTTCATATTAAGATTGATGAAACAGATCCACATGAGCCTAGAACCATCCTAGAAAATCTGGAGGATGATGTATCTAATCTGAACATCAACTCAAAATCCTCAAAATCCTCTGTGAAAGAATCTGTGAAAACTTCCAATTCTGTAAATTCAATAAAATTAAGTCATAATGAACCAGAATCTATTGATGAACCTGAAATCACTAATCCCTCCTTTTCTAGAAATGTTAGAACCCTTAAAAACCATCCCGTAGATTCTTTTGTAGGAGACTTAGAGAAAGTAACATAAACTAGAGCTTCTCTTAGAAATCATGTTGAACATCAAGCCTTCTTGTCACAACTTGAACCTAAAAACGTTGATGATTAAATAATTGATGAATTTTGGGTAATGGATATTCAAGAAGAACATAATCAGTTTGAATGAATCCAAGTTTGGAAACTTGTTGAAAGACCCAAGGACACATTCATCATAGACACTAAATGGGTGTTTATAAATAAGGTAGATGAAGATGGAAATATAGTTAGGAACAAGGCTAGATTAGTTGCACAAGGCTATAGTCAAGAAGAAGGAATTGACTACGAGGAAGCCTTTTCTCCAGTATCCAGACTTGAAGCCATCAGAATGTTACTTGCCTATGCTGCACATCTAAATTTCAAACTATATCAAATGGATATTAAGAGTGCCTTCTTAAATGTGTATATAGATGAGGATGTCATTGTTTAACAAACCCTTGGATTTACAAATCCGCATTTTCCCAATCATATTTTTAAACTATCAAAAGCTTTATATGATTTAATGCAATGTCTAAGAGATTGGTATGACAGATTGAGTACTTTTCTCATTTACAAAGGTTTTACAAAAGGAATAGCTGATCCTGCCCTCTTTATAAAATGAATTTATATTGATGTTTTAGTTGTTCTAATATATGTAGATGATATAATTTTGGGATCTTCAAAAAATTCTTTATGTATTGATTTCTCTAAAATGATGCAAAATGAATACGAAATTAGTTTAATGGGAGAACTAAAATTATTTCTTGGATTTCAAATCATTCAGAATAATGATGGAATTGTTTTAAATCAAAGTAAATACACTATAGATCTTCTAAAACATTTTTGGATTGGATAACACTAAGAGTAGTGAAACTCCAATGAGTACAACTAGTAAGGTGGATTTTGATGAAGATGGAAAATCTGTTGATCAAACCACTTATAGAGGAATGATTGGAGGTTTACACTATTTAATAGCTAGTTGTCTGTACATTATGTTTAGTTGTGTATTTGTGCCTGTTTTCTTGCAAATCCTAAAAAATCTCATTTAAATGATGTAATGAAAATTTTCAAATACCTCAAGAATACACCCAATCTTGTACTGTTCTATCCTAAAGGACAATCATTTGAACTAGTTAGTTATTCTGATGCTGACTTCAGTGGCTATAAGTTAAATAGAAAGAGGACCTCTAGAACATGTGACCTTTTAGGAAATTCCCTAGGATCATGGTGTAGTAAGAAACAAAATTCTGTTGCATTATCTACTACAGAAGATGAATACATAGCTACTGGCAGTTGTTGTGCACAAATTATGTAGATGAAACACACATTACTATATTATGGATATCAATTCAGACATATACCAATAAATTTTGACAACACAAGTGCTATTAATATCTAAAAAAATCTGGTTTCACATACTAGGACAAAAAATATTGATGTAAGACATAACGTTTTGAGAGAACATTATCAAAAAGTTGATATCACCTTGGAATTCATTGGTACTGAATATCAACTTGCTGATATATTCAATAAACGATTAAATTTTGAGAGAATATATTACATCACACATGATCTTGGAATGATAAATCACTAATAGATATCTTACTTGTTTTACTGTTCAACATTTTACTATTTTTTATTTTACTATTTCATGATTATGGTTTCTCAGTTACTATCTCTCATGATTTTGGTCTCACTGTTAGAACTTTGTACTTATGGTCTGACATTTTCTATCTCACTATAATGTGCACTGAAAAGTTCACTCATTGTCTCACTGTGACGTTCACTCACTATCTCACCCTGAAGTTCACTCCCTGCCTCACCGTGATGACCACTTACTGTCTCACTTTGAAAATTTATTATGATTTTCTTTAAACTCGTATTGCAGTAATTTTTATTTAACCCCTTTTACTTTACCCTATTTTTATTTTTGTGATGACTAGCATTCCTAAATTATATAACAAAAAGATTCACTCGGTTCTTCACATGGACTTTCCCTCATTTCGAACCCTTTCAACCTTTCAACCCCTTCTCTTTATCTCTCTTGAACCTTCAGTGGATGCCATGAATGAAATGTCTGTCATCATCCACACCTATGAAGAACATCCAGAAGAAGAAAAATATTGCACCTAAGCTGAAACCCAAAGGACCTTTAAATCCAAATCTGGTAAATCGCAGTGTTGTACCTGAGAATGAAATTTTCCCCGAATGGATTTTGTCTAAAAAATATCTGGTCTTGAATGTGTTAAAAGAATAAGTCTGGTTAGAATGGTTCTCATGGGATAATAGACCTAGCTATCCTAGGTTAGTAGATCAGTTCTACATGTACGTACAGTTCAACTTTGATTCTGCTGAAGGTTATGTTGTGAGGAGTTGGGTTAATGTCCAAAGATACTCATTCTCTTCAAGGTTATGGGATTCATGCCTTATGATACCTCATGAAGGTATATGTGGGGATTATCAGAGAGAACCTCCTCCTTCAACTGATTTCTTTGATCTTGAAGATGCTCTGAAAACCCTAACCAGAAATGGAACCAAGAAGAAGGGTAATCACTACTGAACTAGATGGAGAAACAAGACTATTGTTTATGTTTTTTCAGAATCAAGTTAGTCCAAGAAAAGGTTATTTTTCTGTGTTAAAGTATCAAGATTTATTTTTTATTCATCTTATGAAAAATGGACAAAAGATCAACCTATTCAAGTAAATCATTCACCATATGTGTGAGTTGATCAATGTTACATCCAATTCCACTTCTCTATTATACTCTCAGTTGATATCTTCCATGATTGTTGCAAAAGGCGTGGTTGGACCTAATGATGAAGTACTTATAGACTGTGAGTACTGTCTCTCTAAAGACACCATCAGGAGAATGAAGATAAACTGGAATCCTTGGAGAAATGATTAGGTGGAAGACAATGATAAGTTGTATGAGAAGTTTAATCCTGTGGATTATCCATGAAGGCCGAAAGATATTTTTTATCCTAGTTTGGAACTAGATGAACTTGTTGAGTATTCATAATAAGAGGAAGAAGAGTCAGATGTACCACATAGGGGAGTAGTTGTTGTTGAGGAAGAAATGATTGTTGTTCCTCATGTTGTCCTTGAAAAAGATGTTCCGACCCCTGGTGACGATGTCAATCTAGATCTCCAACTGAGGCTAAAAAAGAATCAGTGGTGATAGAATGTGATCAAAAAGTCATTAAAGAGCCTATAGTAGAAGAACACCCTGTTGCGCAAGAAGAAAATCTGGAAGAACTCCCTCTGGAACAATCTGTTCCTAGAATAATACCCTCTACTGAAGAGAGGATTGAGATAGCCTTTCCGCTGGATAGAAAATAAATGAATGAGGAACTTAGATATGAAACTATAGATTTAGACCAAGCTCCTGAGCCTCTTAGTCCTGAGAATAAGGCACCTGTTGGGGGGGAGCAAACCCAAAATCTTGAGTCAGATTAAGCCTAACATCCAACTAAGTCATGTCCTGTGGACACTAAGTAAAAATTTCCTAGTTTCTATGATTTGAATGAGTCATATAAGGTTACTGCAACTAGGATTGATCTTTCATCCCTGTTTTAGTTGAAATCAATCACAAACATTGCACCTGAGAAGGAACCTGAACTTGAACCTATCCCTGTACAAATTCCTACACCTGAACCTTTATCTGAACATATTTCCTTTGTCAGTAAGGATTATTTGAAGGAATTTGGAGATACTCTCCTATCTGGTGTTGAAAACCTTATGAACTTCCAACCTCGTCCTGTGACAAATTTGAGTAACAGAGATGCATCACTTCTTTTGGAGAAAATTATCTGGAAAATCCAAACTTAGATTCTCCATGAAATTCAAGAAGTATGAGTTGAAAATAATTTGTTCAATAATGATGTCACAACCCTGAGAAGCATGGTTGAAGACATGCAAAAAGAGCTGCAGTCGAGATCAGAGCCTGCTACTGCTCCTCTATAACCCACTATTTATCAAATCTCTCAAAATGTTGTGTCTCAGATACACCCTTATCTGGTATCCTTTGATGAAATGATTGTGGAAATGCACAAATAGATGTTTAAGGAAATGATAGAACCTGTGGTGAACCTTAATAAAATCACTGATGAGTACACTGGGTGTCTTCATAAGGTACTGAATCAGCTCAAATCTTTGAAAATAGCCGTCAAAGCTTCTAATACCTCTGTTCAATCCTCTACACCTTCCTTGGATAGTACTTTTCTCATATGTATAGTAAATGAAGAGATTCAGAATTCTTTTCAGTGGCTTTAATGTGTATTCTTTATCTGAAGTTGTCATGATAAGTGATAGAATTCTTGACGTTATACTAATTGACTCCAATATTGCAAATGATTCCCAACAAGAGATTTCTAAGAAAGTGGATATCTATTTCAACCAAATTTCCTCCAAGACTGATATGACCAACCACTTCAAATACCTTGTAGAGAATCTGTAATTCCTCCTATGACTCAAGCATTCAAAACCCAACTCTAGAGGCTAACCGAGTTTACCCGATTGTTGGAAAAGTTTATGGAAACCCAAGATGACTTTGAAAAGGCCATGTAGTATGGTGGATAGATTATTGCAGACTTCATCAAAATTATGAAACCTTATCTTCATGTCTAGAGTATAAAAATTATTGCTCTAGTAGCTGCACCTCTCAAACATGGGATGCCTACCTTCACCTCTGCCCTAGCCACAACTACCATGTCTGTTGGCCGAGATCTCATTCAGATCAGGCCGGTGATTCATGATCAGCAACTTCCTAGATCTTTTACTGATCCTACATTGGCTCCCTCAGTCTTTGAAGGTCACCCCTTACCCTCTCTATCTACCACATCTCTTTCTTCTTCTACATCAACCACTTCCCCTATGGCTTCCTCTTCTACTGCTACTAAAGGAAAAGAGAAGTCCAGTCCCTGAAGAAGACTAGTGCTTAATCCTTTCTGATGGGGATGCCATTGTTTTTTGTATTTCTCCTTTATTTTTTACTTAACTATGTATAATATTGATGGAATGTGAACTGTTTACCCTATCTTGTTTCAATTTTTTGATAATCCCAAAAGGGGAGAATTTTTTATATGTTATTTTCTCTATAGTTGCATCTACTTTACACTTTAACTGTGCATGATTTGTGATCATCAAAACTGGGGATATTGTTTGAATCCTTATTAATTAATCATGTTTTAATTATAAAAAATTTCATTAATGATCACAAATCTTATTCAACCTAGTTACCTCTTATAAATTATATCCAATCATGTGTATTTATGTTTCATGTTCTCTCATGCTTTATAATGGTTGAGCTCAAAACATTTCATGCATATCACTATTGGAGTCTAAATACAGTTGTTTTTCTATGTACAAAACACCATAAGAAAGTAACTGTAAGCCAGAAATTGTATGCTAGACACCGTAATCCAGACACCATATGCTAGACACCATAAGCCAGACACCATGAAGCCAAAAACCGTGAAGCTAGACACCGTGAACAAGACACCATGAACAAGAAACTATGACATTGAGACACTGTGACACTCAGATCGTGACACTCAGACACTATGACACTCAATTCGTGACACTCAGACACCATGACACACAGACTATGACACTCAAACACCATGTGAAGGAGACACTATTTTCATAACATACTGTGACACCGTTTCTTAAACTATATTGTCATATTTCAATTTAATTTTTAACGTTCATATTTGATGCCTTTAATGAACTGAAATAATTAATGTTTCTTTGTAGACATCGTACGCGGTACGAGGCATGAAACACATGGAACCTGTCAGCTAAAACACATGCATTTGAATATAAAGAGTGATGAGTGCCCAACAACAATACAACATGATACTAAATGAAAAACAGGCCTGTGAGCATGACCATGAAGAACATATTGCAAGATTTTTAAAGATAGAATTGTCTCATGCATGAAATATGACTCTGCTGGAGAACATATGAAGTACACTGGAATCAAAAAAACATCTTCACATTATCAAAACTCGTGAACAACACAAGCTAAATTGGGCACATTGTTTTTCAATACAAAAACTAGATAAGGACTTAAAATCATTTCTATTTCATCAAAGGAGTCCAGATCTACACTTCAAATAACTAGAGCATTGTAAACTCATATCTACTCTCTCTCAGTGATTCTTTTACATAATTTTTGCACAGTGTGTGCACTTTATATATTCCATACACACACTGATTCTTGTGAAAAACTAAAGTATTTATAAATCCTTACAAAAAACAGTTTAAACTTTTGTTTACCCATGAAAACTGTGGAAGAGGTCCATGTGTGGCCGGGTTATTATTTTTGTTTACCCACGATAACTGTGGAAGAGGTCCCTATGTGACCTGGACAGTATGTGTACTGTTGTTAACCCCGATCCAGGGTGTGGACCAATGTTTATTTATATAAAATTCTTGGTGGCAGGTGATCACCAAGTGGAGTGGATTAGTTCTTGGCTTGAGACTGAACCACTTGTTTCATATCCGCTATGCTATTTAAATTTAGTCTTCCTTGCTTTACTTCCTTATTTCATAATCTAGAAAACACTAATTTCAGTTTTATAGTTAGTCTTGGAAAGAATTTATAACTGATTTGTCTTAGTAGGATAACTTCAAAAGAAATATTAATTATAAAAATTAAGATTTCTGAGAATTAATCAATCTTATAAGACGTTGGTTAAAATGTAAAACTCTTATAACAGTATAACCTTGATTAAATAAGATGTATGTATATTTGGAAAAACCATTTCATTTGAAAATAATATTCTTTGGCAGACATTTTTATAGTTACACAATTCACCCCTCCACTCTTGAGTAAACTACTCCGGCCAACACATTCTAGGTGATGAAATGTATGTAATGGATTTCAAATAAAATATTACAATTATGATTCATTAAATTTACATATATAGAGGTATTTAAAAGTAACCATAATAAATTGTAACTTTATAATCGATATTAATTATTTCCCCCTTTTACATGAGAGCCATATATCATTGAATCATAATATGATCTTAACCTTCCCTGAACTCCACTCGATAGCCCTCCACCAACTCCCCTCAACCCAAGGACCTCTGCCTATACTTTCCTTAATTAAACCTTATAAAAATATTTACATATTTATTCTCCCTCAATATCCCCCTCTCTAAAATCCCATAAACACACATCCCCAAACCTCCCCTAGTGATCCTCTCATTAATATTCCTCTCGTCGAACTCCCCTTGACACCCATATATAACTTACCATTATTCCAATCTTCATAAACACCCTCCCAAACCACCCCTCCATGTTCTACCATTATTGACCTTTCTTGAGAGTTTGGATGATCCCTCTATCAATATAATAAACCTTAATTCTTGAAGAGACCCCCCGCCCTCATTAATTCACTTTCAATATATGATGGATGCTCCCTTATTATTCATATTGACCTCCAAGAGATAACCACACATAACATCCCAACTAAAATTAAATAAGGATTAATTTTAGTATTTTTTATTAACATGTTTTTTAATTATTAATTAATATTAAATTTTATTTTTTTATTATTTTTTTAAATTACTTTTCTTTTGTATATTTGAATTCATAGTTAGAAAAATAACAATTTATTCAGAATGATGTTTATTTAAATACTTATTTAGTGATCTTTGAATTATTAAATAATTTGTAATAGACATAATTTTTTTTAAATTTGTATCATTATTTATAAAGAATATTTTTAAATTGTTTCTAAAATTGTATATTAACAAGACATTTTTCATGGTTATGGAATTCACCCCTCAAAAATTTAAATTTGAAATACAATTTTATCAAAATGTTAACATTTATGAAATATATTGTGTGTTTGTGAAAGAACATGACACATACTATTTTAACATACGATGTGTTTTAAAATTATTTATTTAAAAGATTAATTTTCTGGATATAAATATATATTTTCTTTTTTCATACAAAAAAATTATTCATTAATGATTGAAAATGTAATTGTAAATAATCATTATAGAATATTTATTAAAAAATCAATATTTTATATGAATGTTGGAATTTTTATTGTTTAGTATATTATTTTATTCAATTTTGAAAGCATGATTTTAAAATATTTTTAATTATCATTATTAGTGAAAAATATTTACTTTTAATATGAATATATATTTTAAGAAATATTTAAACAATCCTTTTTCATTTATAGGTAATTATACATAATATTTATAGATAAAAAATAATAACATCGTTCTATTGTACTTCTTATTGTATATATTAGGATATATAGATCACTATACTAGATGATTTTAATTAAATAATTTTTTGATACATTCAAAAATCAAAATTTTATTTTAATAAGACAATTTAATAAAAATGGAATAGTTAAATAGTTCATTAAAATATACAATATTAAAAACAAAGATTGTGTATATTATTTATTTTAAAAAGAAAAAAACATTAAATATCTATAAATTTTTTTTTATATATGATTGTACACTAGTTATAAAAAATTTCTTTCCTAGAACCATTTTACTATGTTCTTTTGGGTATGAAATAGTTACAAGATATATATTTTAATTCAGGGATTTATTCATATATTAATGCGATATAAGGGTGATTTTTACTAATGAAATACATGTTCACTACTTTCCAATTCACCAATATTATGATAATTGGGGGACTTTAAATGTTTAAATATTAATATATATTATATATTCAGTTAAAATAAATTTTAATATTAGTTATATTTGACCATTGATAAGGATTCATTCAATAATTTATGATATAATATTTGAAATACTGTAATAAAAAAAAAATTCTTAATAGAGTTTATAGCCTCATTAAATTCATGAAATATTATATTTATATGGTTGAAAATGATTTTTTAACAATAGATATTGAAAGATTAATTATATTATTAAAACTGGGATACCCTTGGTAATTCCTAAGAAGACATCGTGTAACACGTTATATGATATGGAGGAGGATAATATTTAACAATGATTTTGTTGGGGGCATTTTATAATTTTCATTGTTTTTATATTATTGAATTTCAAACTTAATATCCTCTAATTAATCACCCATGGTTTATAGTTTTCATGATGAAAAGAGATTTCTAAAATTTGTAGTAAAAAAATTGAATTATAATGATAAAAAACACCATGGAATATTTAAGGAAATAAATCTGGAAAAAAAACATAATCAAACACATTTAGGTTATGTATCCCAAAAAATTACACAAATCCTTATAAATATCATTCTGTCATTGTATTAAAAAAATTATACAAATGAATCTAATTTGTATATATAGATCACGAGTCATATTTTTTGATAATAAAAATTCAATGGGAGGTAGTAAAAATATATATTTTTTCAAAAAAATTACTATTTTATATCATGACCAATTGATTAGACCTATCAAATCAAAACATTATTATGTTAGTATTCCTTTTTCTAGATATACGGTATAATGATTAAAAGGAAGATGTTTTTACCAACTAGTATAAAACTTTTGACAAAAACATTATGGTAAATATATATTAAATTTTTATTTTTATTTTATAAATTTTAATGTCCCAACCTAGGTGCCATAAATGGTGCCTCAAGATGCTTGGTCACATGACCCCAAGTGCACCTCCCCATATGCTAGAGGGTGTCGACTAGTAACAAGGGTATGATAAGTCAATCATGGGGAGACTATACCATCTTTTATCAGAAAAAACATCCACAGAAGAAAAAAATAATAAAAAAGTCTGGAATCATATAATTAACTTGAAAATTACCATGTAACATGATAGTAAAAAATAGGAAATACATACTCAACTAAACGAGAAAATATTCTATGAAAATGAAAGGGACAGGTGCCTACAATGTAACTAAAAATAAAGACACAATGACTCCCATGCAGGTCCCAAAACACATCTGGTTCCCTCACCCATTCCATTCCCAAACATAATCATATCCTCGGGCCTTTCCCTTATCCTATCCAACAACAAAAAATTCTACTTGGGTGCCAATCAGGTGGCCCAAACAGGGTGTGAGTACAATGCAGTTTGACACCACCAATGATGTCAAAAAGATGTCCAATCAAAATGCAGTGGATGAAACTCTATGAATCAATAAAAACAAGATATAATTAAATGGTTATCACATTTTCATTTATTGTTTAATCATCACAGTAGACCCGATTAAATTTTTTTTCTCATATTTAAATTCATAATTCATTATTGTCATTCATTTGGTGTAGAACACCATGTCAAGCACCCCAAGTCTCATTCTGTGATGAATTCCATGTCAACCACCCCAAATTTCATTTAGTGCAGATAACACTATCTAACACCCCACATCCCAAGTTCTTAGATATCTATTACGTTAGAATTCCATGATCATGTCCCATCATATAAATCGGTCTAGAATGGAATGTCCAGAACCCACATTCTCAATTATTTAATCGTTTGTTAATTTATAAGAATTAACCACACTATTCTCGTGCTAATAAAAAAATTAGTTAAACATATCAAATCACATTAGTTATCACAACAATTAACTAAAAATAACACATTAATTAATTCACCAATAAATTTATCAATCAACACAAATATTATTCCATAATTAATATTTCAAAATTTATTATCAATCTCAAAACTCAACTATTCATAATTAATCTCACCATTTATTATAATAATAATCATCATGGAACATTATTAATTCAACATTAATTATCTAAAACCCATGAAACATAAATATATCTCTTATAATATGTCAAACCATAAACAAAATTCCCCAAATATATGATCTATTTGGGATTCCCCTTAGTTCCATGAGTAAAATCCCCAATTAATCACCAAGGAAATCAAAATTCATTTCCACATTCCTAATAACTCTAATTTAAGAAATCATGTATTAATGGAATATAGAAAATAAATAATCTCACATACACATATCAAATACCCTAATATGGGAATTCTATTTAGACCACCTACCAAGGTTTTTGTCTGATGTTATCATAATTTAAATCTCCAAAATTTGAGCGGCACAGTGATGTCGATCACATTCTATATTCAAAACTATAAAACCCATATTAAGATAAAAAAACACAAGTTATTTAAAATATATATCTATATCCACAATCCTTGATCTAGATATCAACTCATAGGTTCTGATCCATGGAAATAGTGGATATCATCCATGAAATGTTCAAATAAATATTTTGGAAAAAATAGGGAAGCAAAAGAATGAAATCCACTTACTAAGAAGAGAGCAGATCTTCAGTCAGAGCTTTAGTTCTCAAATTAAGGTGTTCTAATCATGTTGGAATCCTTATTCAACGATCTATGATCACATATAATTCATTAATCCTTAGCCTAAGTCAAAATATAGGGGTCTTTGGGATTTGGGTGATCTAAAATTTAATTTTTGGAGAATTAAAATCCACGATGATTGTTTCCTGGGAAGGGGCGCACGGTTAGAATAAATGATACCCAAGACAAATAGAACTCTCTATCTAGGTTGGAATGGTTTTCATGGTTAACTAGGTAGGGTTTCATGGTTAGTTTAAACCATGCGCCACCCATGTGGACCACTCATTCTAGGTTCTCACAGTAACCTGGGTTTAGGCGCATGGATTGTCAAACCCTGCGCATACCGTGCACATCCCATTGTCCGCTAATTATTCTATAAAACTCACCCAAACACACCCCAATCCACAAATCCAAAGTAAAGGTTCTTGATAATTGAAAAATGTACCTAAAAATGAACCCAAGATGACATTGTAGAATGTGAGGATCTTATAATATCCCCACCTTATAACAACTCATCCTCAAGTTTCACTCCCAATCATCACTAAGATTATAAACCTAAAATAGTGGGACATTGATCCCTCATATCTTCTTATCATTCTCAATATTCATATTGAACACTTACATGATTCCAAAACACTTGAAATAATGGCACAATCATTCTCTACAACACTTTCTCACTATGATCCAGTACATGTATTAGATGTTACTCAATGGATGCATCTATCTCAAGGTCGACCTTATCCACATTGATCATATGATATGGGTTGTGGTGATACTTCCATATCATTGACACATGGAAAACATCATTCATGGGGCTGAACTTTTTTGTATGGTTCATTCGGTATGCCACCGGCCCAACTCTCTCCACTTCCTCAAACGGTCCTACAAACTAGGGCACCAACATGCACTGTCTCTATATCTTGTGGTGACCCAACCTAGGAGACACCTGAAGGAATACATGATCACCCTCTATAAACTCTAGGAATCATCTTAATCTATCATCATATGACTTCTTCCTACTATATGATATAGAAATAATTTTTTGAATCAGCTGCACCATCTCTGATGTCACATGCATGAGATTCGGTCCCAACAACTCTGACTCACCAGCCTTGAACCAGCATAGTGGTGTTCTGAAAGGTCTACCATAAAGTTACACATATGGTGAAATATGTTTAGTTTCCTAATAAATATTTTTATATGAAAAATACACTATATCCAAGTTCTTCTCCCAAGAACCACTATAGCCAATAACACATTCACGTAGAATATCCTCTAACACCTATATGGTACGCTCTGACATTCCATCTTTCTATGGGTGGAAATACATACTCAACAAAACATGTGTTAAAAGCACTATCTGGAAGCCGTTATTGAATCATGAAGTAAAGTGAAATTCATGTTATGAAACTATAGTTCATGGGGCCCCGTGAAAATGAATTATCTTCTGAACATAGAGTTCTCCCAAATATTCTAAATTGAAGGTTTCACTGTTATGAAAGAAATTTTCTACCTTCATCAGTCGAACATCTGTGGACTAAATAGAATTATTATTCCAATTAATATTTGTAATTTCTACCAAAAAAATACACTGTTACATCATCCAACTTCCATTCTAGAATAGGCAATGGCTACAATTGAACTACAGGTCGTTGATGCTCTGTTTTGACCTGTTGATCAGTGAAACACGTTATTATAAACCCTAGTATCTCCTTTTTCATGGTTGACCACCCAAACTATTATCAGAAGTCATGCTACATTTTTTCACCCCAGGATATACCACCCACTTCGAGGCATAAAATTCTTGCATGAGATCTTCTCACATACTCATAAGCACCACAACCCGGTTTTTCACATAGACAACTTCATCCTCATCTATCAACCAGTTTGAAGGTGTCTCCCCACATTCAAGAATTTTCGTTAGGTATAGCCACTCAGTATCTTCATACTTCTTATTCTTGGTCTATATCACGAGTGTGTAATCCACTGCTAATAAAACCGGAGTCATCTTCTCTTAACTCTCCTGAACCACGACATGCATTTTAGCAAAAACAAAGTCATTGTCTTCCACTCTTCACTCAACTCATGTAACAGTTGAGGCTATGTTTTCATTCTCATGGAATTAGTAACACTATTTCCCTTTATGATTGTATATTATAGTTCAAAATAAAAGGATTTAATATGCTCTACCAATCATTGATGTTGAAGATTCATGTCACTCTTTGAAAAGATATACTTCATCATTTTTTAATCTATAAAAACATTAAACTTTAGACCCAAAAGACTGTGTCGCCAACACATAAGAGAATAAACAACAACCTCCAAATTTAAGTCATGTGTAGGTTAATTACTTTCATTTTGCCTTAAATACCATGAAAAATAATCTATGGCTCGATCCCCTTGCATCAACAAGGCTTCATGTCCAGCCCCAGAAGTGTCACAATACATTGTGTATTACTCGCATGACTTGGGTAAGATCAAAATTGGTGTTGATTTTAATATCTCTTTCAACTCCTGGAAATAATTCTCGTATGCTTATATTAATTCAAATATTTCCCCATTATTTTATAAAAATGAATGCGGTGCTTCCAATTGGGAAATGTCTTTGAAGAAACTCCTGTAATATCTAGATAATCTCAAAATGTTTCAGATATCAAAAAACGTCTTGAAATTCTCCCAAGAAACCACAACCTAAACATTCACTGGGACCACTCCCATGCCTTCTTCTGAGATGATGTTCCCTAAAATTTGTACCCTGTCAATCCATAAGAGACACGTAGATTTCTTGGCATATAACTGATGCTCTCTCTGTGTACTTAAGATTATGTCAAGATGTTGGGCATGACCATCTTGAGTCTTAGAGTACACAAATTTGTGTTCCACAAACACACCAAAAAATGATCTTGGTACGGATGAAAAATCTAGTTCATTAAGGCCATAAAAAAACTGGTGTATTTTTTTAAACCAAATGGTATTACAACAAACTCATTAAGGTCATTACTACTTTTAAAAGTAGTTCATGATATATCAAAAGTCCAAACTTGCACCTGATGATACCCTGATATCAAATCGATCATTGAGAACACACAAGACCCCTTTGACTGGTTAAATAGATCATTGATACATAGGAGAGGATATCTGTTTTCATAGTCAATTTATTCAACACCAGATAATTGAAAAAGAGCAATCCCCTGCTAGCGTTCATTACAAACACGATAGGTGATCCCCAAGCTGAAGCACTTGGATGGATAAACACTATATACTCCAACTCCTCTAACAGTGTCTTGAGATCTAGAATCTCAGTTTGTTCTATTTAGTAAGGTGGAATAGATACTACATCATCTCTGGGTAAGATCTCAATAGTGAACTCCACATCTCTCTCAGGTGGCAACCCTAAGAAGTCCTCAGGAAAATCATCTGGAAACAGTTATACTACTGGTTGAAGGACATCATGACAAACACTACCATCATTGAGAAAAATAATAGAAACTTGGGATGTTAGATCTCCCAATTTCGGAGTAATGGGCCCTTCTCTACTTGCAGGGATATCCCATTATCCACGATGAACATACTAGTCACCCTTAAGAGACATAATGGTCATTCTCATGTGGTCACAGTCGATGTGTGCTTGGTATGCGTCAAACCAGTATATACCCATAATCAGGTCAAAGCCTATCATATCAGGTAAAAATATATCTTAAATAAAATGATAATCTCGAATCACTAGTGAACATCCATTGAATAAATAGATATCTCTAATCTATGTTCCCAATGGTGTATCAATATTCGTTACTTCATTTATGGACTCCACCTCCAATCTCAACAAATTACCAAGAATTGTAGATATAAATGAATGAGATGCACTAGTATCAAACAAAGAACTAGCTAAAGTAGAATCTACTATAATAGTACCTCTTACTATCGATGGCCCAACCTCACATTCCACAAGTGTAGGATGAACAGTATGTAACTGTCCTACCCCTCTTCCCTAGGGTGTCGTCTAACTCCCTTGAGTAGGACCAATATAATGATACTTTCAATCATACCCTAATGCACCACACCCACTACCTCAACCTCCTCTACCAATAGCAATACAGCTGTCAGACCAATATGGTTTAAAAGAACCCTTCCCCACATTCTGACTCTACGCAGCTACTCCATCATCACCACCATATCACTACTTCTAGGTGAACATCTGTTGGTGCCCCATATTTCTATAAAACTAGAACTCCACTTGTGGTCAAGGATAATGTGTACAATTGTTTCATGGCCCACTGCATTGGTGGGAAATCATATGAGTATGATCATGTGCGACAATTACTCATGTTTTCCACCTTTCATTCTACTATCCTAACTGAGGTTCTAATAATGGTGCATCCTTATCTTGGAAGGAACACTCTCTATTCGTCTGGTGATAGCTACATGTCCATTACTGGAAGCCTCTTGCAGGTTTCCCTCTGAAATGAGAGAATGATTCACCACTTCAGTGATATTTTTCAGCCTAAAAATATTCACTTGGGACTTAATTTAACACTTAAGGTCTCCTGAATTTTTTTCCAAATAATCCTCATCTGCCACAAAATCTAAAGTGAAATGCTATAATTATATGAAATGTTCCACATAATCCATTATGGACTTCCTTCCCTAGGTCAGATGCATAAACTGTAAAGTCTTATCTTGTATCAATGTCTCCAGATATAAGTGTTCCAAGCATTTCTCCAGATATACCTTTCGTAACATGTCATATATCTATCCAGATAATACTTGAATGTCCCACCAATGCTACACTAGACCTCATAGCATACAGGATGCAAACATGACCCTCCTCACTGCCGAAGTCTCCAAATGGTCAAGTATCATCTCTATGGATTCAATCTATAATTTAGCTTCCTTAGGTCCACCCTCTCTAGTAAAAGCCAGAGGGTGCTATAGCAGAAATTATATTATCAACTCAGAGATGCTTTTCGAAACCCGCCCTGGGTCTCTCTCAATGACCTACATGAAACAAGAAAAGTTCTATTTGAATTCCTCCCCTACCACCTCTTCTTTCACCCCTAGTTTTTTATGTTCTCTATTAGGATGTTTGTTTCAGGTTATACCGCTCGGTCTCCATCTCAACAATCATTGTGGAGAAAAATATCTACAAATCCAGACACACATTTGGGTCTCATTATGCAAGCATATAACTTTTACGTAATAGATGGAAGTAACATGATAAGTTTCAACATGTCCTTTTCCCATTTCACACCACATGGTCAACACTGAGACACTATCACTACCCTTAACAATCCTACTCCTAGGTCTTGGTTATAAGGGTAAGCACATTCACATTAAATAATTCCCACAATTAATTAATTACATCATTTAAAATTAATGGATTATTTAATTAATTAATCAAACCCAAATCCTTATTTATGATTCTCATTACACACCCATTTATTCTCATTTTGCATTATTATTTCAATATCTTACCAAGGAAAATAGTTCAAGATCAACTACATACCCATAACCCATTTCCCAATGAGTTCCTAAAATAATACAAGTCACAATAACCTTGAGTGTCTAGAATGATGCATGCTAACTCAACTCTCATGCCTCTTTAGGACATAAATCAATGTTCAACAATTGTCAAAACAAAAATCTAATCACACCACAAATGCATCACCCAAGGTGAAATAATATACATCTGTAAGAAAAAATAGAAATCACAGCTATCCCACTCTGAGTATTTGAATTTCCCCACGTACATGGGTTTGAAACTCACTTTCATGATCTCATTACCAAGACCGAACTCTCCATAGTCTCATGTCTACCTTATCCAAAATAGTAAGACAAAACAATAAGAATGAAATGAAAAATCCTATGATACCACTTTGTAACATCCCGACCAGAGTTCCACTAAAGGGTGCCCCAAGCCGGTTGGTCACATTCCCTTAAGTGAGCCTCCATGGATGCTAGAGGGTGCTGACTGTAGTGAGGGTCTAGTAAGTTATTAATGGAATGACTATACCCTCTTCTATTAGAATAAAACTTAAAAGGAAGAAAATGACAATAAATAAGTGAAGAAACATATAATTAACCAAAACAATATTAAGTAACATGATAGTAAAAATATGAAATAAAATACTCAACTAAAATGGAAAACATGTTATGACAATTCATGTGTCATGTGGCAATTATGTAATAAAAAATAATGACACAACTACTCCCAAGGGAGTCTTGAACCATGTATGGTTCCCTGACCCATGCTCCACTACCAAATAGAAATCTATCATGGAGCCTTTCCCTTATTTTGTCCTGCAACAACAAAGTCTACTCAGGTGTCGATCAAGCCACATGAATAGGGTGTGAGTACCACTCAATAGGCCACCACCAATGGTTTTTAAAAAAAGTTCAGTCAAAACATATTGTATGCAATTGTATTAATAAATAAAAACAGGACATAAATAAGTAGTTATCACATTTCATTTATCTTTAATCATACCAATATACCCCATTTCAAATCATGTCTTACATTTAAAATCATAATTTATTATTATCATTCGTTTAGTGTTGAACACCATATCAAGAACCCCAAATCTCATTCAGTGTTGAACACTCTGTCAAGAACCCCAAATCTCATTCGGTGTCGATCTCTATGTCTAACAACTCACATCACAAGAGCTTGGATAACTATTGTGGAGTAATTATATGTCTATTTCCCAACTTCTAAATCGGTCTAGAAATCCATGTATAGAACCCACATTCTCAATCATTTAATTATTTATTAATTCACAACAATTAGCCACATCAATATCATATTAATCCAATGATTTGTTCAACATATCAAATCCAATTATTTAACCCAACAATTAAATAAGAAAATAACCCATTAATTAATTAATAAATTAATTAATCAATCAATACAAATATTATTACATAATTATTTCATCACAATTAACTATCCGTCCAAGATCTCAACTTTTCAAAATTAATCTCACCATTAATTATATTAATAAACATAATGGAACATAATTAATTCACTATTAATTATCTCAAAACCAACCAAATTTGATATCTCTATTACAATATCTCTACCCATAAACAAAACTCCCAAAATCAGTAATCCATTTTTCCATCCCCATAGTTCTATTAATTAAATCATCAATTAATGACCAAGGAAATCACATGTCTATTCCACATTACTAATTACTCCAATTTAGGGAATCATTTGTCCACGGAATCTAGAAAAACAATAAACTGACATATGCATATCAAATCCATGACAATGGGTGTTTGATTTAAACCACCTACCTTCATTTGTTGTCATGTGCTAGCCGAACAAAAATCTATAAATCTATATTGCACAACGATGTCAATCATGTTATGGGTCTAAATCCCAAACCCAAAAATTAAGATCAAAAGCATCAAGATCATTCAAATCTAGATCTTGATCCAAAATCATAGATATACATATCAATATATAAGTTTAAAACCATAGATATAGTGGAGATCATCCATGAAAAGTTCAAATAATGATAGAGGAAGAACAGGTGAATCAATGGAATGAAATCCACTTACCGGGAAGAGAGCGGATCTTTAATCTGAGCTTTAGAACTCAATGAATGGTGTTCAAATAACATTGGAATTCCTCCATAAAACTCCAGGATCACACAGAATTTATCAATCCCAATCCAAGGTCAAAATATAGGGGTCTTGTGGTTTTGGGTGATTTAAAAACTAATTGTTTGATAATTAAAACTGACATGCACAGTTCCATAGGCAGAGGCGCATAGTTAGGGTAAACCGTCCACCGACCGTACAGACCTCTCTATCGAGGTTTGCATAATTTTCACAGATACCTAGGTAGGGTTTCATAGTTAGGGTAAACCATATGCCAACCATGTAGACCTCTCGGTATAGGATCACAAAATTACCTAAGTTTAAGCGCACAGTTCGTCAAACCGTGTGCAAACCATACACAACACTCTGTCAAATAATTTTTCTTAAAAACTCACCAAAACAGACCCCAATCCACAACTCCAAAACAAAGGTACTTAAGTACAACAATAAGTACCATAAAATAGACTTGATATGTATTTTTAGAAGTTTAGGATCTCCCATAAATGAAATATCAATATATATTTTTATAATATTTAGAAGAAAATTATAAGAAAATGTATTTAAATTTAGTTTTTTAATTTTTATCATTCTTTATTAACATCATATTACAATTTTTTAATTTTTATATTTTAAAAACAAAATATATTTTATCATAAAAAGTTATTTTTTAAAATTTCTAACATAAATTTCAAAAAGACATCTATTTAATATCCCAATTTTTAATTAAAGAACATCATAATAAAAATAGAAACTATAATATAAACCATTGATTGAATTTGTGTGTGTATGGTACATGTTATAACTAAATTAAGGTTTTTATTCTATAATTTTAAATCATAAAATAGGTGAGGGGTGTTATTTTTTCCATAAATTATGAATTCCCAAATATATTGTATATTTTTACAACACATAATTCTTATAATCCGTATATAAGACTCTTCATGTGTGTTGTCAATTACCAATAGATTTATATTTTAATTACAAGTTACATTTTAATTAAGCTTCATTTATTATGTTTTTAAAACCTTAAATCCATTTTATCATGCACTCTATAATTAATAACATTTTTTTCTCTATTTCATGTGCAAATCATTATATTTTTTATTTTGTTAAGTAAAAACTATTTTCTTCGTAAAAACATTTCTATGATTGAAATTGTTATATTGTAGTCCATTATTTATTTTTTTAGTCACTAAACTATATTCTCCCTAAATTTTGGTTTCTAATTATAGTTTTATCATTTTATAATTTTTAATAAATTAATTAAAATAAGTAAAATATATTATAATTAATTTTAATTACTATCACATATAATTTTTTTCATATTCTATAATTGATGATAATTTATTCAAAACATCGAATATAGTACCTGGAGAATGAAATATACAACAATAAAATGAAAAATATATATATTATGTCATATATAAAAAATAATAAAATGAGAATGATGTTTTTTTACAAAAAAACAATCATATTATATATATATTAAGCTCTCATATATGACTATTAAAAAATATTGTATAAAAATAATAAAATTCAAGTATAATTAATTCCACTATACTGAATCCCAATTTTCCAAGAAAATAAGAATATTAAAAATCATTATACATACCTATAACATCTGACACATCTTTCAATATCATAAGACATCCATCATATTTAGTTATGAGAAAATAATCAATAAAGATGACACCATCAAAATATATGTTGCCCATATTTAATATTACAATGTATCCTTATTCATATAACGAGACATAATCTTTTCGATAGTTTAATATGGTATGTACCTACTCAGTCATTTGGCCACTCCATATATTGATTATAAAAAGTAAAATTATAAATAATAGAATATAAATCACTATCTCCATATATTATATTGATGTATAAATTTTTATAATATATTATATACCAGTAATTTTTTTATAAGTTTCATTTTCCATGATATTCGTAGTTTTTTAAATGAATCTACATCTCATTATAGAATAAATTTTTTCCTATTTACCATCTAACTAGTCACTCTGACTTTTATGTCCTTTAATCAAATAAATAACTCTATTAATAGAATATTCATCATCTTTGGTGTTTTCCTTAGTCTTTTTATTTAATAAAAAATGAAACAAAATCATCCAATAATTTAGAAACATTATCAACCAACAACATAGTGATGAATTTTTTTAAAAAATTTGAAAAAAATACAATATAATTGATGTTTCTTCTTATTATTTCTTTTCACAAGGTTCCAAATTACAATTATTATCAATATTTTCATCTTGAAAAAAAATATTTATTAATCACATATAACTCTTAAAAAAGGTTCACTAAATTTACATTCTATGACATTTATTAATTACATAATCACTTATTCATTTATAAGTAATCTATAAGTAATATAAATTCATTATTCTTCTCAAGATTCATCTAGATTTTATCTATATATATTATTTTCAAAAACAACTTCATTTTATTATATGGTAAATATATTTTAATAGTGATTATTTACAACCAACTCATATCATGTTATTCTTATTTTTTAATATTATCATGTCTCTCTAAATGTTTCATTGATATTTACTATATTATCATAATTAACAATATATATTACCCTTTTCTAAACACATGGGGAAATCTTATTTCCCATTAAATATATCAATGAAGATAAAAAAATTTCTAATGAAATTATTTATACTTAATATTATTGAAAACTAATCACATATGTATGATACTGGAAGTTTAGAAAGAATTAATTTGCACAAGTATAATACATCGTGTGATATAATTTCTGAAATAATTGAAAATAATAATAATATTTATAATTTTATATTGATAAAAAAATAAATAAACATGAAAATACCAACAAAAAATGAGTATTAAATAAATCTATCGAAATTATAAAAATTATAGTGAAGTAAAGGTGTAAAAAATTATACTTTATATAGAAAAATAAACTTACTCAGAAATATAGATTAAACCCAAGTAAACAAAATTCAAAATAATACATACTTATCAAAATCTAAAAAACATATTATGAAATAATTTTACCACTAGAATATCATATTTTTGAATTCATCATTATTGTTTCACCCTTAAAACAACTTCCACACTATAAAAATTGTGTGTCCTCATATTGTTTCCAAAAATTGGTACCACTTTTGATCTCCCCAAGGTACCTTGATTCCATAAACACACAATCTATTTAGTGGTATATGTTCCCAAACTATGGACACGTGTATTGTCAAATAGTGTGACTAATACAAGTCACTACTGATACTATTAAATTGGATTCATTGAGGATTATATGAGCCATTGTCACTCATAGTGGTGAGGAGGATATTGTTATAAAATATAGATTAAATAATCAAATATTTTTATATGATCTATATTGATCACTATGGATAGAAATATTGAAATGTATAACGTGTGATAGATTATGTTATAAATTTTTAGAAAATTGGTGGGTTTTTAGGATATTATTCTACAATGGGAGGGTGTGGTGCTTATTACCGATCCATGGTGGTGGATTATCCAAGTATAATTAGTTCCTCCACCTATGGAGTCTTACTAATGATTGTTGTGGTTATCGAAAAAGTTTGGTCAATTGTTGGAATTAATGAGGATTCAAGTATAGTGGAAAATAATATTTTATAGTCTGGGATTATGTTATAAATACTGAAAATGAATAATTGTTCCTCAATTTTATTTTTCCATTTTTATATAAAATTTTTATAACGTGATGATTCATGTAATATTATAAAAGTTAATAGAAATCAAAAATATTATTTATTAAATAAAAATAATATTACATTAAGCTGATGATCAAAACCCACACATAATTCACTAAACCCTTTATATGATCACCATTGAATATCCATATCACATCCAAACAAACAATTCTTTTAAAATATATGAATCTTTAGTGTATCCACAGTTAACTCATGAATACTAAATTTTAATCGTTATTTATATAGATGATCAAAATGAGGTTTTTAATTCCATTTGAGCCTTTTTAAATAATTTTTTATCATTAAAATGTCTTTAAACTGAATTTAGAAATGAATTTTCATGAGTGAATTTTAACTGTATAGTTTGAACCATTTTTCCACACTGAATGCATTATCGTCTTCCATTGAAATTTTGATTTGTTCTCAAACCACTATTTTTTTATGAGAGATAGTTCCCTAACCCCAATTAAAACTTATTCATTTTGATTTCCACCTAATTAATAGATTATTTTATATACAATATATATATTTACCGTGAAAGTAACATGACTTATTCTTGTACTCAATATGGTAATTTTCTTACATTACATGTCATATTAAAGGGTTATAGGATCTACAAGAAGTAATTATAACACATGATAATAAGTTATTAATCTAAAAAATATGTTTTATGGTTGATATACCTATATTTAAATGGATAGAGATTATGTTTTATTTTTAATTATTGGGGTTTTATAATATTTGGCATTTCTTTTCAATAATTTTTTAGTTTGTGACCATAAATATTATATTTCATGATGTTTAACCCAAAAAAATTAATTGTAGATTTAGTAGGTTACACTATATGTTACTATGTATAATAATTTTTATTGATATCTCAATATGAAATCATTTTTAATGTATATCATTAATTAAATATGATTATTCAGGATGAAATCCTTGATAAAATATTTTGTTGAGTTAACTTTCAATTGTTGTATCATTAAGAGTATGACATTGATTGGATAACTAATACGGGATTTTACACCTTTTAATATAGGAATAAGATATATT
Source organism: Viscum album (assembly GCA_963277665.1). NCBI lineage: Eukaryota > Viridiplantae > Streptophyta > Magnoliopsida > Santalales > Viscaceae > Viscum > Viscum album. Next base: position 49,842,215 of record OY728161.1, on the reverse strand, counting down.
ATGAACATAAATATGTATATTAGTTCTTTAATTAAATAAGAGGACATTGAAGCAGATGTATATACTATATGTTATGGTTTAAGAGTGATTCATAAGGCATGGATGGATAATGACATAATGTGTTTACTATATTATGTGATATTGGTCAAAAAAAATTTATTTTATTTAATTATTCATATAAGGATGGTATATATTTTAATTATCTTTAACTTCAAGGGAAATTAATGTGTTATAAGATAAGATTCTTATTCATTTCCCATAGATATCAAAATAATGGTCTATAGGTTAACATAAAATTTTGATCTAGAAGTTTCACCAATTAAAATGAATTAGATTTAAGAATGAAGTGTTTCTTATTTATATGTTTATTATTAAGAAATGATGAGATGAAGGAGTCCTGTCAAGGAGTCATATTGAAGAACCAATTTTTGTTTCTCTATACTGGTTCTATGGGACATGAGGACTATAAATCATTGTACGGTGAAATTTCAAAAATTAATAGCAAAAATATTACTTAAAAATCTCATATGAAAATGTGGTACTATTTAGTTATGGATATTTAGATTCATCATATTAAAATCATGTATTTGAGGTTATATCTCATATTTACTGTGAATTGGAAACATATATGGGTGATTTCATCATACCACACAAGGAATGTCAGAGGAATGGTGGATTTTTATCTAGGGAACCCAACAAAAAAGGGTGGAAAATTATAAATGAATGGTATTTTAACATACCCATGTCAATGAATACTAGATCAAAAATAAAATAAATTTCCATGGTGGAATAAATAAATTCAAATGGGAAATATAATCTTGTACAAGTGTTTGGGGAGCAACCATAATAGGGGGTGAGTGAAACAATGGAGGAGAAAGACTCAACTGATCAGCATTTAATGGGGGAAATCATGAATCCTTATATTTTGAGTCTGAGAGTAACAAGAACATTTTTTTTTCAAAATAAATATTTATGGGAGCTATTGATAATGGGATTTAATATGAAAAGTTTGAGGCTATCCCCACACCAAATATTGTAACGCCCCGTCCCTAGTTACCCAGTGTCAGTGCATTATTACATAACATTGGTATGATCACAATGGATCAAATCTCAAAAGACCGATCAGTATTGTAGACTTGGAAGTAAAATATTCCAATATATATTTTACATAACATTATATAATAATAATAAAAACATTGTGACTCCATTTAAAATATTCATCTCACTTATACTGTCCCTATAGGTGAGTTATAATATACATCTTTGCATCCTGAGAAGAAATAAAACATAGAAAGTGGTGACCTAAGGTGTTCAATAAAGATAAAAATATAGCAGAAACATTCATAAATAAGAATAACCATTTAAGGAAATATAGAAGACTAAAACAAAATCAATTCAAAAGTAAACATCATCATAATATTATAATGATAAATCAAATAATTCCATTTACTTATTCACATGGATATTCTATTTGTTGAAAAATAACAAGTAATATTAATAGCCAATTTCATAATGATGGAATACATAATGCTGGACATCATAACCACATAGTCAAGGCCTCTTTCCATGACTACAAAAAAGATTTTTTCAAAAAATTGTGCCAAGACACTAGTTTTACTGATTAGACCTCTCGATGCATCGAGGATCTATAGTGAGTTCTAGTCGTCACTTTCTATGTCCAATGCATTCCTCATATGATAAATATGGAACATAACATAAACATTCATATTAAAACTAGCATATGAAATGTTAACACTTTAACCATAAACCATGAATAGTATAAAAATGACACATACAAATTCAAAAATATCACAAAACCATCAATACCATATGGAAGATTGTATAATAATATATCAACTTGAAACAAGTGTAAAATCCATCAAAGGATATTGACATAGATGAAATCAAAACTATTTGAGAGAAATATTTCTTCCTATTTTGAAATAATTTAAATGTAAAATAATTATAAAAGTAAATATTTATTTTGAAAATATTACTATAATCTTGTAAGGTAATCTTCGTAACTATTAAAACAGTGGAAAATAACCACACTTTACGTATAACTTAAAAAACATTCTTTCCGTAATTTTGTCCAAAAGGTTGTAAAGGACCTTGTTTGGAAAATGATGAAAATATTCCTTTATAAAAAATTTATAAAAACTCAAACAATAGAATAAATGACTTTCACCCCTAGTCTTTGAAATATTAAAAATGTTTTAAAATAAATTTTTAAGAAACATGGATGTGGATGATAAAGTGGTCCCAGTAGATACTCACATATAAACAACCTCTGATAATAAAGTGATTGTATAATTAACCGTTACCTAGTACTTTCCCTTAGTTGAGGGTAAGTTAAACACTTGCATAATTGTTATAAAATCGATATTAAATTATTCAATAACCACATACATAAATATTATATCATATTTGATCTTTTAATATTACATGGTTAATAATATTTCATTAGTATCATTGTTTCGGGTGTTAACTGATTTTTTTCCTTTAAATGATTGGTTACTTATGAAATGTTTATGAGGGATAGGATGTATTTGATTCATATCCAGAAATATATTAAGTTCCAAAACAATATTTTAAATAATAAAATGAAAATTATTCTTGGATGGTTACGATGGGGTACGAATCTAATCGCGTTCGTAGAGACGGTAATCCGTACGAACGCACGAGCGAAACTATCAATCAATTGATGGTAAAATATTATGTAATTGAATTATATATCATATATACCAAATCCTTACCATGTTATATTTATTATTTGAATTAGTTATAGTAATTATTATATCCATCCAAATAATTAAGTGTTTGAATAACAAATTACAACACAACGTGGAGACGGTTAGTTGTACGTACACACGTATGGTGACTTGTCATTCATAGGATGGATAGAATAATGAATATGGTTGTAAGATATTTATAACATCACAATATTTATATGTTTATAGAGTTATTATTTTGGTATAGGAACAACAAAGAAAGATGTAGTTGAAGAAGAAAATAACATTGAAAGAGGTAGTGAAATTATTACCTCTTCTTCAGGTGTTTCCTTTTTAGTTGATCAAAAGGGCTCCGTAGGTTGGATTTATGATAAAAATAATGCCTCTATGTAGAAGTTTGGGTAGTTGGGAGGATATTTGAACTGGGTTTGGCTGACCAAAATGTATGTGGAGGTGTGATTTTTAGAGATAGGGAAGTACCCTTTTATATGAGAGGTGAGGGTCACTTTAGGAAAAGCATGAAATATTGTTTTATTAAACAATCATATTTGGATTATAATGGCCCAAAAATGATTTATTTCAAGTATAAGGTGGGTATGGGTCGAAAATATCCCAACCAATAGGTTCTATATAGGTTTAGGTCACTATATTAACCTTATCTTTTAGATTTATCTCTTAGTATATAGTTTAACTTTTACCATGTATTCTTGTATTATTATAATAAATGGTTAATAAAATAACTATAAAAATACAAGAAAACCCCGAGTGGTTCATTATTGATATATCTAATTTTATATATGTCCTTATTTAGCCATATATTTTTATTAATATTATATGAATTAATAATAGATTATTTGTTTTAAAAACTCAATTATATCAATTTTGACAATATTTAGTATTTTTTTTGTGTGGAAGTCATAAAAACATTATCACTTCAAACTAAATTTATTTAATCAACACAAACATGTCATATTACCCTAAAAAATTACTTTAATTAATCAAAATTCTCAATTTACATATATTTGTATTTTTATAATATCAATTATTTTTCATTAATAAGCTAATTAATACATCATCATTGTGTTAAAAATAAATTTAATTATATAATGTCTAAAAATTATATAAAAATTACCATTATTTAGGAAATGTGTTTATTTATCTAGTGAATATTTATAGTCAAATTTACCTTATGTATAACCTTATATTAAAAAGTTTTAGTTATTAAACATTGAATTTAACACTTTTAACTCTTCTTTAAATAAAATAATAATAAATGTCCTAATCTAACAAAAGTGTACCGAAAGGATCATATTTTATTCCTAAGGTTGATTTGGGTTAAAATAGAATTATCCAATAGAATTATCATGTGTGTTAGAGTAATTATAATATCATCAATCACATTTAATTATTCAATTTACTTTTAACTTTGGTAAATAAAAGTCAAAAGTTACTATTCATCATAAATTATTTTCATCTTACTGAACCAAATTTCACTTACTGATGTCAAATGTTACTCTTATTTTTTTTTAAAAATTCATTTCACAAAAGTGATAAAATTATGTTTTATGCAAATTTGCAAATGCGCCTAGAAGGTGGGTTAAAAACGGTAAAAAGTTCGATAAAATTTTATATATGTAACATTATTATAAAATGGCTCCAATGAATTACATTGACCAAATATAGGTATTATGTATTTATTTTTACCGAAAATAAATTAAAATAAAATTACTAATTATATAAATAAAATGTTGGTTTCAAACAATAACATTGTTTTTTTCACTATTTGTAAAAAATGGAATGTTTTTAGAAAAATACCAAAAATTCATCCTAAGATAATTTTGATATTCAGAATCCAAAAATGAAGTCCATTTTGAAAAATAAAAATTATAAAATTTCAAAATGTCAACATCACTATTCATAATGACTAGTTTGACTGGTCATGGTGTGTTAGAACTCAATGTTGTGTTCAACGCAAGCTATAGTATTATTCAAAGAGAAGTGTATCGTGTAAGCTTGGGGTGTTAAATTCTTCCCTAATTAAAATAATTTCATCCTTGAAATTTCTAGAATATTGTAGCATAAAAAGATTTGGGTGGTTCTTCATTATTAGTTCCTAGGGTTCCCACGTTTCCTCTTCCATCTTTTGGTTTCTCCAGGGAAAATTCACTAGATGAGCCCTCCAGTTTCTCTGCACTTGTTATATAGAATCAAGAATCTTGGCCGGCTCTTCACAATAAGATAGATCAGGTTCCTGTTCTATTTCATTGATGGTGAGTACATGCATTGGGTCATGGATGTTTTTTGTTAATAGAGATACATGGAACACATCATGAACTTTGGAGAGACATGGCAGCATTGCAAAACGATAAGCTAAAACGCTGATTTATTCTAGAATTTTGAAAGGTATGGTGTACTTGGGACATAATTTTCCCTTCTTACTGAATCATATAACACCCTTAAATTGAGATACCTTCAAGAAAAAATGATATTCTACTTGAAATTCCAAATTGTTAGAATCACCTGTTTTGATAATCCCAAATCATGCTTAAACATTAATTATGATGTATTAAACCTTTGCATTAATCTCATTATTCTATGCTTAAACGTATTTTATTCTAAACAGTTCATATTCTTACTCTCATAACTTTACTGTAACAGCTTAAAGTAGTATTTACATGAGTTTAGTATTGTTAGCTAACAGTCAGAGTTTTCTTCTCAAAGTCACAGTTACAGTTAACTGTCACCTTAAGTTACTGTTGCAATAAGTTCACAGTTACAAGGTTACAGTCGAAGATTAATACAAGCTTACAGTTACGAGTCTACTGCTATCTATTGTCAAAACTCACAGACGAAGGTCACAGTTACAAGACTTCTGCTCACAGTTTTCTCTGATCAAGTTCACAGTCGAACAAGTTCACAGTCGAACAAGTTCACAGTCAAACAAGCCTACAGTCATAAGCCTACAGTCAAGGTTACAGTTAGACAGCTTCTGTCTACTAAGTCTACAGGTGATCGAAGTCTACGGTTGACAAAGGTTACAGTTCTAACAAATTTGATGTTACAAGTCTACAGATAGAAAGGCTACAGCTACATGGAGTAAAAGCTACTATTGCAAGCCTACAGACAGCAAGCCCTTTGTTGAAGTCAGCAGTCAGTTGGAAGTCCACAGTTGGAAGTCCACAGTTGGAAGACCACAGTTGAAGTCAACAGTGACATACATTCTCGACTCACTATTTTAATTTCTTTATTTCCTACATTTAATCTATCTAACGGTCATATCACACATTTTAATGTTTTGTCAAATATCTGATAAAGGTTGTCGGATGTCAGGAACCCGTACCTCGTACCTGCTGAAAAGAAATCTTTTCTGTCCCCTGATGGGAGATAAATACGAGAAGACTACATACCAGAAAAAGAAGCGCGAACGTGTGAAGAATACAAACAACGAGAAGTGAACCAGAAAAGTGTGGTGCATCCAATATACCAAAAACGACACAAGTACAAGAGAAACACAGAGAAGCTCATAGACAATCAAGCATACTCGAGGAATGTTCTGTGCATACAAGAAGAACTTCATTGACTACATTCTCACCACCTGTGAACCTGGAGCTTACGACACTCTGTTTCTCAACAGAAACAAGAAGAGGACTCAGACTTACTTCTAATCAAATTCAAAGGAGTCCAAAGCTATACTGAAATCACCAGAACAATCTCTAAACTCTACATCTCTTGTTCTGGGATTTATTACCATTCATTTCGAGCAGTGTGTGTTATCTGCTATATCTAACACACACACTGACTCCTGTACTTTCACTGGAGGATCTGTAAATCCTCAGCAAATCTTTTTTGCATCCCATTTTCCCACTGTGGATAGTGGTAGAGGTCTTGTGACCTGGACAGTTTGCTGCTGTTGTTTGTTTTCCCACGAAGAACTGTGGTAGAGGTCTTGTGACCTGGACAGTGTGTTCACTGTTGTTAACCCCGATCCAGGGTGTGGATCATTCTTATATAAAATTTTGAGAGGACTAAGTCTCGGCTTGAGACTGAACCTCTTGGTTAATTTTCTGTGTTTATAGTTATACTCTATATCCATACTATACATATATATTTCATATTCCGCTGCTATTACTTTGAAATATAATCTATCTTCAAAGCTACTTTGATAATTAAAATTCGCAAGTGTTTATATTTGTTATAAATCAGTAAGTTAGTTTCAAAAGTTAATTTAATCATAAGATTAAGTTAACTGAGAATTAATCAATCTTTGAGAAACTAATTGAACCTTTATAATCTATATAAATTCACTACAGTTTAATTTGTTTTTGAAATTGGGGGATTTTGATAGAAATTGTTTTTAACAGAAATTTTAATTGGAACTCAATTCACCCCCCTCTTGAGTGTCCACTCCGACCAACATTTGGTATCAGAGGTTGTGTTTAGCTCTGTTATACTTGCTCAAAGTTTTATTTTAACTCTCTGTTTTTAAACTGTGATTGTAGTTTTATCTAAAAGATCTTAAATTTCTGTTAGTTCTAAATTTTATCTCTTTAAAATATTTTCTAGAATTTCCTTATGGATAATAGACTAGAAGGTGCTGCTACTAACAGGCCACCCTTCTTTAATGGTGTGAATTATTCCCAATGGAAGCTCAAAATGAAAATTCATTTGGAAAGTATGGGTTTTGATATTAGGACTGCTATAGAGTCTCAATACAAGATTCCAGAAACTGAAAGAATAACTTGGGATGAACCTACTAAGGTAGCTTACAATAATAATTGTAAGGCTGTGAATGCTCTCTACTGTGCTCTAGGAGATGAGGAATTCAATAGAATTTCTGCATGTAAAACTGCTTTTGAAATCTGGGACACCTTAGCTGTTTCTCATGAAGGAACAACTAATGTCAAGGAAATGCGGTTAAACACTTATACTATCAAATATGATAACATTAAGATGAAAGCTGATGAAACTATTTCTGATATGTATCTCAGGTTTAATGAGATAGTCAACACAATGAGCTCACTCGGGAAGATTGTTCCAGCAAAGGAGCAAATCATGAGATTATTGAGATGTCTGCCTGACAGATGGAGAGGCACATCCGTTTCAATTAGAGAATCCTGTGATATTGGAACTTTGCCTGTCAGGGAGCTAATTGGTAAACTGATGATGTACGAAGAAGAGCTAAAGGTGAATAAAGAGGAAGATGAGGAACCAAAATGAAAATCTGTAGCTTTTAAGTCTACTGCATCAAAGAGCAAAGACAAGGAGAAAGTGCATATACCAACTGAAAGATCATCTAGTGAAGACTTAGATTCTGACAGTGATGCCGAGATGGCACAAATAGCAAGCAGATTCAAGAAGTTCTATAGGAAGAAGAAGTTCTTCAGAAAACCAAACTACAAGGGTAAGTATGATAGACAAGGTAAGTGGAAGAAAGATTGGAAGAAAACTGATAAAGAAGAAGACATAGTTTTCTATGAATGTAAAAGGAAAGGACACATCAAAGCTGACTGTCCTAAGTTAAAATTCAAGAAGAAATATGAGTACAAGGACAAGAATTATAAGAAAGCTATGAAGGCCACCTGGAGTGCTTCAGAAGACAGCACAAGTGAATCAGAGTCCAGTGATTCTGAAAGAAATCGTGCTAATATGTGTTTCATGACAAACACATCTGAGGTAACCTTAGACACTCCCACTTTAAACTCTTATTATTCTGAAGGTGAAGCAGAATCTGGTTCTGATTCTGAAAATATGTCTAAAGATGAATTGACTGAATACTGTAATATGCTGGAAGAAACGTGTAATGAACTAAAGGATAAATATAAGTCTTTAAAGAAACAGCATGCTCTTACTGCAAGTGTCAAGTCTGCACTTGATGTAGAAAAAGAGAAAAATGTTCAATTATTAAAGGAGAATACATAACTGAAACTATCTAATGAACAACTTAGAAAGGACTTAGAAACATTCACAAATGGAAAAGATACTCTAACCCAACTGCTAGGAAAGCAAGTTGCACCTAAGTATGCTACTGGCTTGGGATACCAACCTGGACAAAGACAGTTTACTAAAACCCGATTTATTTCCAAGTCTGAAAAAAATCCTGCTAGTTCCAGTTTTGGAAATTCATATGCCTCAACTGGTTATTTAAATAGTTGTAGATCAAATAAAGTATATCTCTCTAAATCTATTGCATCTATTAATTGTATGGGACCCATAAGACAAATCTGGGTACCTAAATCCTTGATTGCTAACATATCTGGACCCAAGAAAATCTGGGTACCAAAGTCATTTCTTGTCTAATCTGTTTTGTAGGAAATCTGTTTGAAAAGAAATTACAAGAAGGTATGATACTTAGACAGTGGATGTTCAAGACACATGTCTGGGGACTATTCGTGCTTCAAAAGCTTAATAAAGGTTGATGGAGGATATGTCACTTTTGGTGATAACTCAAAAGGAAAAATCATCGGCTTAGGCCAGATTGGTAACACTGACTCAGTATTAATTTCCAAAGTTTTATTTGATGATGGACTTAAGTACAACCTGCTTAGCATTTCTCAATTGTGTGATGATGGCTTTAATGTCAAGTTTGAAAACAATTCTTGTGATGTTTATAATTCCAAAAATGCTTTAATATTTTCTGCCTTAAGAAATGAAAATGTTTATGCTGTTGACTTAAACACTTTAGCTAAACATAATGTTACTTGCTTAAATGCTTTTCATAAAGAGTCTTGGCTGTGGCATAGGAGATTAGGACACTGCAACATTCATTCACGTAGAAAACTCTCTAAGAAACACTTAGTTAGAGACTTACCTAAGCTTGAATTCCCAAATGACAAAGTGTGTAATCCCTGTCAAAAGGGAAAACAACACAAAGTCTCTTTTAAACCAAAGAAAGAAGTTTCAACTTCTCAACCACTTGAACTGGTTCACATGGATTTGTTTGGACCATCAAGAATTTCAAGTCTAAATGGGAAGCACTATGTTTATGTTCTTATAGATGACTTTTCTAGATATACTTGGGTATACATTCTAGCTCACAAAAGTGAAGCCTGCTCTTCCTTTGTTAAATACTCTAAGTCTGTAGAAAATCTTAGTGGACTTAAGATTAAGACCTTGAGGAGTGATCATGGCCGTGAGTTTGAGAATCAAGAATTTGAATCTTACTGCTCACACAATGGCTATGCTCACAATTTTTCTGCTCCTAGGACACCTCAACAGAATGGTGTAGTGGAAAGAAGAAACCGAACCCTGCAAGAAATTGCTAGAACTATGCTTAATGAATATGACCTGCCCATTTACTTTTGGGCTGAAGCTGTTAATACATCTTGTTATGTCATTAATAGAGTCTTGATCAGACCTGTTCTAAAGAAAACCCCTTATGAGTTGTGGAATAATAGGAAGCCTAAGGTTAATTACTTTAGAGTTTTTGGTTGCAAAGTCTTTATTCTGAATACTAAAGATAATCTTGATAAATTTGCTCCAAAAAGTGATGAAGGAATTTTCCTAGGTTACTCTATGTCTAGTAAAGCCTATAGAGTGTTCAATAAGAAAACCAAATGTGTGGAAGAATCTGTTCACATCAAGTTTGATGAGACTGATCCACATGAGTCTAAAACTTCTCTTGAAGATGTTGAAGAAGACTTATCTGTTCTGGACCTAAATGACAAATCTAAAGAACCTGCAATAAAAACATCCAGTTCTGGACTTTTTCCAGAATCTTCCTCTGTGGAACCCGAACCTATAGAGGAACCTGAAATCTCTAGTCCAACCTTTACCAAATCAACTAGGATTCTAAAGAATCATCCTTTAGATGCTGTTGTTGGTAATCTTGATAGAGGAACACAAACTAGAGCTTCTCTAAAAAATCAGGTTGAACATCAAGCTTTTCTTTCACAGCTTGAACCCAAAAATGTCAATGATGCTATCAGTGATGAATTCTGGGTAATGGCTATGCAAGAAGAACTAAATCAGTTTGAAAGAAACAAAGTTTGGGAATTAGTGGAAAGACCTAAAGACACTCTTACCATAGGCACTAAATGGGTGTTTAGAAACAAAGTTGATGAGTTTGGTAACATAATCAGAAACAAAGCTAGGCTAGTTGCACAAGGGTATAGTCAGGAAGAAGGAATAGACTATGAGGAAACCTTTGCACCCGTGGCTAGACTAGAGGCCATTAGGATATTACTTGCTTATGCTGCTCATCTGAATTTCAAACTATATCAAATGGATGTTAAAAGTGCTTTTCTAAATGGATATATAATTGAGGATGTATTTGTGGAAAAACCTCCTGGTTTTACAAATCCCCATTTTTCTAATCATGTTTTTAAACTATCTAAAGCTTTATATGGTTTAAAGCAAGCTCCAAGATCTTGGTATGATAGGCTCAGCTCTTTTCTTATTTCAAAAGGATTTACTAAAGGGATAGCTGATCCTACTCTTTTTATTAAATGGATTTCTAAAGATGTATTAATAGTTCAAATTTATGTGGATGATATTATTTTTGGATCTTCAAAAAATTCTTTATGTGTTGATTTTTCAAAAATAATGCAAAATGAGTTTGAAATGAGTTTAATGGGAGAACTCAAATTTTTCCTTGGATTTCAGATCTTTCAAAATAAAAATGGTATTATTTTGAACCAAAGTAAATATATTAAAGATCTTCTAAAACGTTTTTCTTTGGATGACACCAAAGGCAGTGACACACCTATGAGCACCACTTGCAAGTTGGACAGTGATGAAACTGGTGAACCAGTGGATCAAACCAATTACAGAGGTATGATAGGTAGTCTACTGTACCTTACTGCCAGTAGACCTGACATCATGTTTAGTGTATGCATGTGTGCTCAATTTCAAGCCAATCCAAAAGAGTCTCATTTGACTGCTGTTAAAATGATTTTCAAATATCTAAAACATACTCCCAATTTGGGATTATTTTATCCAAAAGGACAATCATTTGATTTATTAAGTTATTCTGATGCTGATTTTGCTGGCTGCAAGTTAGATAGAAAGAGCACCACTGGAACATGTCACATTTTAGGCAAGTCACTAGTATCTTGGTGTAGTAAGAAGCAGAATTCTGTTGCATTATCTACTGCCGAAGCTGAGTATATAGCTGCTGGTAGCTGTTGTGCACAAATCTTGTGGATGAAACACACTTTACTAGACTATGGATATCAATTCAAACATGTCTCTATAAGGTGTGACAATACAAGTGCTATTAACATTTCAAAAAATCCAGTATCTCATGCTAGGACAAAACATATTGATGTGAGACATCACTTTCTGAGGGATCATTATCAAAAAGGTGATATCACTCTTGAGTTCATTGGCACTGAACATCAGTTAGCTGATATTTTTACAAAGCCTTTGAATTCTGAGAGATTAAGTTACATCAAACATGAGTTAGGTATGATTAACTATAGCACATTTGAAACCTCACAGTTGAAACCTCACAGTTGAAACCTCACAGTTGAAACCTCACAGTTGAAACCTCACAGTTGAAACCTCACAGTTGAAACCTCACAGTTGAAACCTCACAGTTGAAACCTCACAGTTGAAACCTCACAGTTGAAACCTCACAGTTGAAACCTCACAGTTAGACCTCACAGTTGAAACCTCACAGTTGAAACCTCACAGTTGAAACCTCACAGTTGAAACCTCACAGTTGAAACCTCACAGTTGAAACCTCACAGTTGAAACCTCACAGTTGAAACCTCACAGTTGAAACCTCACAGTTGAAACCTCACAGTTAGACCTCACAGTTGAAACCTCACAGTTGAAACCTCACAGTTAGACCTCACAGTTGAAACCTCACAGTTAGACCTCACCGGTGTACCTCACTGTTACATCTCTCTGTAGGCTGTTTCGCTGTTTTATCTTATTTTATTTTTGCGGGAATTCGAACCGTTTCTTTTCTTTATTCTTTTATTTCTAAATCCCTAAATGATAAAATTGATAACATCGAACATATCTCAATCCACTCATCTCGGCCCTTGCTCTCTCAAGTCCTAAACCCTAAACCTTCAACCGAACCTCGAAACCTCATTCAGTTCCAATGGCCAGAACAAAGCGACCCCCGACTGTCAACGAAGATGCACCAATTCCAAAGAGGACTCAAGTCGAATCAAGTGTCTAGCCATTCTTGTATTTCTCTTGTCTCAGAAGGATCAATACAGATTCAATTCTTAGAGACAATATATCCAAGAGAAGAAATTTCCTGAATCCATAATTTACACATGCTAAACATCCCATATAATTCATTTCTTATGAGGGTTTTCAAAATAGTGCACAAGTGATTTTCATGATCTTCGTAGCATTTTGATTATTCCAAGATATCATCATTAAATACCACTACAAATTCATCATGATATTCATTGAAAAATCCATTCATTAGATCCCTGAAAACATAGGCTTCATTAGTCATTCCAAAAGGCATTACTGTAAACTCATAATGCCCATACCTGGTATGAAATGTTGTCTTCGGAATGTCTTCCTTTATCACACACAACTGATGATATCCAGATTAAAGGTCAATCTTTGAAAAATATTGAGCTCCATGAATTTGATCTAATAAATCATCAATGCGAGGTTGGGGATACTTGTTATTTATTTTTATATCATTGATCTCCCCATAGTCAATAAACATCCTCATAAGTCCATCATTATTCTTAACAAAAAGAACTGGCGCTCCACATGGAGAAACAATAGGGAGAATAAATATATTATTACTAAATTTCTCCAGTTTTTTCTTCAGTTCCACTAATTTTACAATGTTCATTCTATATGGGGTCTTTGATATGGGCCTTTAACCCGAAATTAAATCAATGGAAAACTCAATTTCTCATTAAAGAGGATGTCTATGTAAAGCCTTTGTAAATATATCAACATATCCTTTTACAATAGGTATGTACTCTATTCGAACATTCCTTCATCAACCGTAGTTATTTCATTCTCTTCCTCCCTAATAATTGAATTTAGTAGAGCTACTGGGGGTAGATCTAGATATGAATTGGGTGGGGACATTTATACTCTAAAGATAAGGTACTACTTATCATCATCGAAAATTGTAACCTCCTCCTTCTTTTAATAATTATTTTTATCATGTTTTGAATTCCAATCCATTCCAAGGATTATATAAAATTCAATCCTAGGTATGAAAATGAGCTCAGAAGATCAAGAACATTTATATGACCTAATGGGAACTGATTCACCAAACATTGTTGCAATGATATTTCCATTAGGATATTTGACTGAAAACTACCTTGTTAAATCTAATTTTAAATATATAATTTTCATAGAAAATTCATAATATATGAAACAATGTGATGATTCATAATCAAATAAAGAATTTTCTAAACTTGAGGAAACCAGTAAATTACCTGCCACTACATCATTGTGAGCTTCAACCACGGCAGTAGTGATCGCAAAAGCTTGTCCTACCTCCATTTTTCTTTTTGGAGGTAATATTAGTTGGAGATTAAGAAATTAATTTTAATAATTCCCCAAATCTCTATAATTGTAGAATTCAACATTGAAAACCTCTTTCTTCCCCTTGCAATCATGAGCATGGTGGCCTTTTTTACCAGACTTGTAACAGAATCTCATTCCCTTCAGGAAAGTACTGGGGTGTTTTTTACAACATTTACTATAGGATTGAAATTAAAATTTTCCCTTCATCCCATTATTTCCATTTCTAAACTTTTTAGAATATCTCTTCTTCTATTTATTTGGTTTAAAGTTGTAAGACATATGTAATTCCTTTTCAATGTTGATTTCACATGAGACAATATCTTCATATGATGAGAAGGATTTTGATACTAATGCTCGATGAAGAAATGTTTTTAACCCGTATAAGAATAAATCAATCATACTCCTTGGGTTAAATATATAATATGTTTCATTCCTTTCTAACCTTGTATGGTTGGCCTCAAATATTGAGACATTCTCATCCTTCATTTTCCTTAGATTCAGAAATTGCCTTTCCATATATGCTCGATGGTCAAAAGGAAAGTATTTTTCTAAGAAAAGATATTTAAACTCCCTATATTCCATATATGATACTTATTTATCTTCCTTTGTGTTTTTTATTAATGACCACCATTGATCTATATCTCTCATGGGGTGATAAACTGCCATGAAATCTTTTTCCCTATCACTACTTCCCAAAGCATGAATTATTTTCTCTAAAGAACTTAACCATTACTCAGCTACAAATAGATTTTTAGTCCCATTGAATATCGGTGGGTGTTTCTTTATGAATCATTCTAACATTGATCCTCCACGTTGTAGATCAGGGTGCTTCATACGGTTAAGGTTATTATTCATATCCTGAGTGAGTTGTCCCAGTATGGTGATAAGATGATCAGCATCAGTTGTATCTCTAGCTACACGATAATTATCTTGATAATGAGGGAAATCCATACATGGATTATGTGATTTGATATAGTTTCCATTCCTTCCACTAGGCGTCATTTTTAAATAATGGCATATAATAGATTAGTTTATGAATCAAAATACATAATTTCAAACTTGTAAAACACAAAACATAAATTGAACAATTCATTGATATATTCCATAATCCTAATAATGTTTTCCTTGAAGAGGTATATACTCATAAATCATTCATAATGGTTTTTAATGAAAATGTGAATTATCCTAAGCATATCCCATAGGAGTGTCGTAACTGAGAGTGCAATGAGGCCCGTTGTCGTATACCAAGATACCCTAGGACAAGCCCAAAACTCCTTGTTAGATTTCCCACTCTCAGATGCATCTGTGCTAGAGCCTCCTCTTCCTACTCTTATCCAGAAAGAGATGTATTTCATGGAAAACACATAGTTAATATATTTCCAAAATTCTAGGTTTTACTTCTATATTAATCCTCAAAGTCAATCATAGGGTAATTTTATCTAATCAGAGTTTTTCTAATTCTAGCTTACAATGATTGTACTAAAATTCCTTTGATACAAACTATAACTCCCCGAACCAAGTTACCCCTAGACTTTTAATTATTATATAACATTGGTATGATCACATGGGATCAAATCCCGAAAGTCCAATAATTTTAGAAGCCTTTTAAGTACTAGATACAAAAATATGGTTTACATTACATTATGAAATAAAAAAACATTATGTCTTATTTTAACACATTCATTTCCCTTAGACTATCCTTGCAAGTCAGTCATAATATACTTATTCGCATCCTGGGAAAAAATAAAACAAAGAAAGGGGTGAGCTCGGGTTCCCAGTAAGGATAACAATATTGCGTCAACTATCATTAATAAGCATAATGTTTTAATGCAATGTATAAGACTAAAACAAAATCCTTTTAAACATAAAAATCATCATAATATCTAAAAGATAAATCAAATAATTTCTTTTACTTATTCACATGGATATTCTTATAGTTGAATAATCACATGTACTATCTATAGCCAATTTCATAATGATGGAATGAATAATGTCAGACATCATAAATATATAGTCATGTCCTCGTACCCAGACTGCAAATAAGATTTGTTCAAGGCCTTGTGCCAAGACAATATTTTGTCTCATGAGACCTACCTATGCATTGAGTAGATATAGAGGTCTCCACCTATAACATACTATGTCCAATGCATTCCTCATATGAAAAGGTTGGATCATAACAAAAAATTCGTATTAAAACTAACATACAAAATGTTAATACTTAAACCATAATCCATGAATGGTATTAATATAACACATCCACAATCAAACATATCCAAAAACCTTCAATACAATATAGAATAATGTATCATAATAATTAAACTTCAATCAAGTGTAACATCCCTCGAAGGTTTTTGACATATATGAAATCAAAACTATTGGAGAGAAAAATATATTTCTACTTTGAAATAATTTAAAAGGAAAATAATTATAAAAGAATACATGTATTTTGAAAATATTCTTATAATATTTTAAGGGATTCTTTAAAGGAGTTATAATTTCATAAAATAGCCTCACTCGCCATATGAGTTACAAATCATTCTTTCATTAATTTTGTAGAAAATGTTGTAAAGGACCTTGTTTGGAAAATGACGAAAATATTCCTTTATAATCATTTTATAAAAATTAAAACCAGATAATAAATGGATTTACCAAATAGTCTAGTAAAAAGTAAAAATGATTTGAAATACATTTTTAAGAAACATAGATGTGGATGATAAAGAGGTCCCAGTAGATACTCACGTATAAACAACCTCAGATAACGAAGAGATTGTAGAATTAACCCTTACCTGGTAATTTTAATGGTAGAGGGTACATTAACCTCATTTATAATAGTTAAATAATTGTTATTAAATTATAAAAGAACCACATACCTAAGTATGATATCATATATGATCTTCTAATATTACTTTGTTAATAATATTTCAGTAGTATCATTGTTTTGGGTGTTAAATGATTCGTTTTCTTTTATATGCTTGGTTACGTAAGCCATGTTTTTTATCAATAGGATTTATTTGATTAATATCCAGAATGATATTAAGTTCTTAAACAATATTTTTAATCATAAAATGAAAATTATTCTTAAATGGTTATGATGGGGTATGAATCTTATCGCATTCATGGAGACTATAATTCTTACATATGTACGAGCGACAATATCATTCTATTGATGGTGAAATAATATGTAATTTGATGGTATATCATATATACATAAACTTTAACATGTTATATTTATTATTTACATCAATTATAGACATTATTATACCCATCCAAATAAAGAAGTGTTTGATTAACAAACTACACCACGAAGTGGAGACAGTAAGTCGTACGTTCGCACATACGGTGACTTTTCATTCATATGACAGATATAATAATGAATATGGTTGTAACATATTTATAACATCACTATATGTATAAGGTACTAAATTTATTATTTTGGTTTGGAAACAGCAAAGAAAGAGGATGTGGAGGAGGAAAATAAGTTTGAAAGAGGTTGTAAAATTATTACCCCTTCTTCGTGTGTTTTCTTTTGAGTTGATCAAGAGTGATCCTTAGGTTTGATTTATAATCAATGAAAGGCCTCTAGGACTAATTTAGGGTAGTTGAGAGGATATTGGAGTAGGGTTTGGCTGATCCAAATGTTTTTGGAGGTGTGATATTGAGAGAATGGGAAGTATTATTTTATTAGAGGGGTGATGATCACTTTAGATAAAGGTTGAAATATTATTTTATTATACAATAATATTCTGTTTATAATGGCTCAAACATGATTTATTTCTAGGATAAGGTGGTTATGGGTAGAAAACATCTCAAAAAATAGGTTTTATAATAGTTTAGGTCATCATATTACCCTTAACTTTTATATTTGACTTTTACTTAAATAGTTTAACTTTTACCATGTATTCTAATATTATTAACATAAATGGTTAATAAACATAGTATATAAATCCATGAGAACCCCAAGTGGTTCATTATTGATATAGATAGCCTTATATATTTCCTTTTTCCTAACAATATATTTTTAAGAATATTATATCAATTTATAATATTGTATTGTTTTCAAAAACTCATTTGTGTCAATTTTGACACTATTTGGTATTTTGTTTTTGTGGAAGTCATAACAATGTTATAAATTAGAAAACAATATATTTAATCAACTATAACATGTCATATTAACCAATAAAATTATTTTAATTCGTCAAGAATTTCAATTTTCCTTTATTTGGATATTTATAATATCAATTATTGTAATCTTTCATTAGTAAGGTAATTACTGCATCATCATTGTGTCATAAATAAATTTAATTATTTAATGTCTAAAAATTATAAATAAAATACAATTATGTAGTAAATATTATTATATTTATAATGAATATTTATATATGAATTTATCTTATGTATCACACTATATTACAAATGGTTTTTTTATTAAACATTGAATTTAACAGTTTTAACTTTTCTTTAAATAAAATAATAATAAATGTCATAATCTAAACCAAGTAGTCAAATAGGATCATATTTTATTCATAAGGTTGATTTTTTTCGAAATAAAATTATCCAGTACAGTTAGGACATATCTTAGGGTAATTATAAAATCATTTTTTTACCTTTAATTATTATATTTACTTTTAACTGTGGTAAATAAAAGTCAAACTCTACTATTCACGAAAAAATATTTTCATATTATTGAACCACATTTTACTTAATGATGTCATACTTATATCTAGAATTTTTTAAATTCAATTCATAGAAGTGGTAAAATTACATTTTATGCAAATTTTCAAATGTGCCTAAAAGGTGGGTAAAATACGGTAAAAATTTCAATAAAATTTTATATATCTAATATTATTATAACCTTGATCCAATTAATTATTTTGAAAATATATAGTTATTATGTATCTATTTTTTCCCAAAATATATTTATATAAGATAACTAATTATTTAAAAACAGTTAGTTTTAAACAATATCGCAGTGTTTTTAATTTTCCATGAAAATTTGAAAGTTTTCAGAAAAATACCTGAAATTCACTCTAAGATAATTTTGATATTCCAAATATAAAAATGAATTCCATTTTGAAAAATAAAATTTATATAACTTCAAAAATTGGATATCACTATTCATAATGGCTACTTTGATTGGTCATGGTGTGTTAGAACTCGATGTTTCGTACAGTGCAAGCTATTGTTTAATTCAAAGAGAAGTGTACAATGGAAGCTTGGAGTGTTACAATTATAGAAATTTTCATACTCTATAATTTGGAGATATTTGTAGAGAAAATACATATCAATAATATATCAGAGAAGACTATTAAATTATATTCACATGAAATCATTATGATGATATATATATAAAATAAATATTTCAGAATAATAGGAAAGATAATATATTTCGTTGTGGCATAAATGAAGGGAATAATAACATAGAATAGTAAATTGGGTCTTTGGATAAGATGGACTATGAACTAAATGATTTAATTTTAAAGGATAAAAAATTGGATAAATTATAAATAGATTGGAGTATTCCATGGACACAAACCTCTTTCGCAATAATTTTTTTGGAATTGGTTCTATAGTATTTATTAATACCTAGCTTGGAAGAAAGATAGACTTTTTCTATCTTGGAAAGGACTATCCCAACTTATATTTCTCTTCAATTTTATTAGTTTTGTTTTATTTATTTATTTTTTCATATTTTTTCTTATTTAATGATTTTTTTGTATTAGGTCCCCACTCATCCATAGTGGTGTATTATTGAAATACGAAGAAGATGGATTAGATTCATGTATCTATGATTATGTAAATTTACCTATGAGAACATTTACAGGGGAATAAAAATTTAAAATTATAAGTCAATCAAGTATAGAAGAATAAAAAATCAATTATTTTTGTCAAGTTTTTCATATTTTATTTATGTATAAATACACTAAAGTGAGAAAATATCCTTCCATATGATTATTTATTATTAGTGGGTTATTGAGAATATTTAGGAGGAAAAAACATATTTAATTACATATTTTTCATCACATGGCATATAAGAGTGTCAAACGTGAGTTCTATAGTCTATATAACGTTTAAAATAATTTGAATTAGCTATTAGTCTAGTATTTAGGTTTCTATAAAGGTAATTATTTTTTAATAAAATTTATAGAAACCAATACCATGGATTAATAAAACTTAATTTATCCAAAAAACATGTGTGTTTACCCTTATATATCATTCTCCCTCATTATTCTCACTATTTATTGTCATAGATAGATAGTTTTAATGAATCATTGTGAATTATTTTATTCATTCAGCATGAATTGTTTTTTTAGCATATGGTGGTTATGTTGGAATAAAAATAAACTCATTTCATTAATAAAATAAAACCAAGAGCATAGATCGATGCGGTAAAAAGTTTTAAAACATGTATGGAAAATATAGAGGGATATTATATATAATGTTGTGAGCTGTAATGACACAACATTGATCTAAGACAATCAAGATCATAGCCATAATGGAGGTATATTTTCATTTAATTTCATTGTCCTTAAATTATTTCATTTTTAATATTTTGATGAATTATATAATTGTCTTGTTATATCATATGATTCAACATTGATATGGTTGATTTTTTTTAATCTTCGTTAGAAATATATTTATATATTATTGTTTTCCATTATATTTTATAAATGAATATTTCAAATGTGGATGCTAAAATTTAAAATCTGATGTCTTTTTTAGTGATTATGAATCAACTAGAAATTTTTATTATACTCAATAACATTTTTTGAAAAATGAGTATAAAAACTGATGTGTATCTATATTTCTTCATTACATTCTAGTTTGATAATGTTATAAAAGATAACAAGAATTGATGAATATTTTATTTTTTTGATGAGATCGGGACTTAAATAGAGTTCCCTGAGCTAAGAAATTGATATTCATAATACATGAAGTAGATCACATGTTTTTATGTTATATAGTGATACCACCGTACTCTTTATACTTGTAAATCCTTTTAATAGAAGATTAGTATCACAAAAATCATGAAGTTATGTGTTTGGTGAGTGTTTATCTTCTAATGATTAAGAAAAAATAGATACTTCCATTACATTAGGATGAAATACCTATGGTAATTTATTAATATGATACATTTTTCGATGATATAGTACACTGAGAATCATAAAAAATTATCTATGAAAAACCTAAAATTTTGTTTTAAGATGACTCGGTAGGTGGTGTTTGTGATGGGATATTATATTATTTGTTATGATTATACGAGGTTATGAGAATCCTTCATCATTATTTTTAGATCATATCTAAATTTTTTTTGAGATACATAATCTTTGGATATTATCATTATTATAATGATAGGGTGTCAGTTTTATTTTCAGGGTTCATAAATCACAACATTTTATTGTCATTTTGGTCACTACAAGTCTTTATAATACTATTTTTAGAGACTTTTGAATGTACGATGTATATTTTTTACTCTTTAAATTCTATGATTCCATAATATTATCCTTCAGTATCATTTTAAAGTTTTTTAAAAATTTATTATCATTATTATAATAATGGAAGTTCAAGACAGATTAAAAACTCATGGGTGTCATTGTGATGTATTATCAAGGTTAATTTTTGGCTATTAATACAATTCATTAAATTAATAGATATATCGTTATGTTAATGGAATGTGGATTGATTTATCTGTCCCAATCAGTGTATTAAATAATCTGTTCAATTCACTATCATATCATTAGAGGGTGATCAACATGTTTGGGACTTCTATAATATATTTATTCCAGGATTACCACAAAAATGAATATACTAATAGTTTTATAATTATTGTTTGATAAATTATATATATGGAAATTTTTATTATCCATATGAATAAATCATTAAAATTATTATTCAGTGTAATAATGATTATTATATGGAATGGGTAGTGTTTACTAATAAGTGGGATCCTTTTAATGGGTAGAATAATCGTTCGATCACCTTGGGTTATGTCTGGTTTATGAGGTAACAACATTTTTTATCATATTTGGCATGGTATAACCCTTATGTGACACAC
This sequence comes from Viscum album, assembly GCA_963277665.1. Lineage (NCBI taxonomy): Eukaryota > Viridiplantae > Streptophyta > Magnoliopsida > Santalales > Viscaceae > Viscum > Viscum album. Next base: position 49,819,964 of record OY728161.1, on the reverse strand, counting down.
CCATGATGGTAATAAGCCAAATGTATCACCCCAATCTGACATTAAATAGGAAAATTGTTGGTGACTAGTACTGAGTAGGCATATTACACAATATGAGAGTCCTTATCCTATATCAAACTACAATAAAAACATATCCATGCTATATACAATAATAAGAATTACCCATAGTAAATTTATATACATAATTGAATTGGATACAATGAATGCATGAGACATAAAATACAAGTAAAAAAACATATCGGAATATACCAATCAAATTATAAAACATATAATCCTATGAATTTGATAGAAATAATACTCTAAAAAACATCCTCATAATGCATACTGATGGATCGATCTCTAAGAAAAATGGTTATTACCATTTTAAAAACTATTATTATCCATTATTAATCACCAAGAGTAACTATGAATCAACATAGAATAATATATACCAATTTTACATCCAACAAGACTAACTATAAAATAATAAAAATTAATTAATAAAAACCTTGTGTGGGAACAAAACCCATGATGGGTTGCGTATAAACATACATAGTATGACACCCCGAAATGAAAAAAGAAAGAACAAATTATAATTATACTAAAAACCAATAAATTAGAGAGTAAATAGGATGAATATATATAAATATAAATATATTTTCTACTATTTTGGGACTTAGGGATACAATGAATTCCCAGATAGTGTAGCTCAAATCCTAGAAGGTCAAATATTATGAGCAATAGTGAAGGATGAAGAATAAAAAATACGAGAGAGTATTAAATCAATTTTTTATCTATACATTGCATCCAAATGTAAAATAGGGGTGCATGAGGAATAACATGCCTTAAATCATCTAATATTATCCATCTATCTAACCCGTACATAACTATTGGAAACTAAAAAAGGAGGACCCACTTCCTACCAAAGGATGCGTGAATGATAATGGAATACTACATATAACATTCCTAATATTACCATGTCATTATTAGAGAAATCTATATTTGATCCCTCACCATGTCCATATATAAATATTGGTTAAAAGAACCCTAAACCCTACAATCATGACTATTAAATTATGAGAAATCCCACATCATCTCAATGGAACTGTAGTAGAGGGACCTAACCTCACCAATATATTTTTATATATCATAGTTAAAGTAAAATCATAAAATATAGAATCTTTTGGTCTGGGAATATGGGGGAATAACAGCCCTATGTTTCATGGGGGGAGGTGCCTTACCCTATAAAATATCATAGATGTGGGGGTGTAGGGGGTTACTAACTCCACAAATATAGGACCCCAATCCCATGGTGGGAGGGGGGATTTCTGACCCCAACTTTAATGAAATATTGGTCACATTCCATAACCCTTATAAGCCCCCTATGGGTTTAACAACACAGATAACTCTATCATGACCATGTCCCAACCCCATCATCGGTCTTATGGGGTTAGGTATAATAAAATACATGTGTTTCCCCAAGTATCACCTTTTATGTTTAATAGAATAATATCAACAAGTCATTGATGAAAAAATGATCAATATGGACTACGCATATTTATAAATTAGTGTGTTGAGAAATGTGATATGGCAAAAATAAATTATCTAGAAATGTTTGATTCTCGTACGTTAAGGATACATTGTAATGAATAGACATGGTTTGACTCGACCCATCACTCGAGCCAACCCACTGCATGGCCTGAAAAAGGTTCCTAATTTCCATAAGTTTTCGACAAGCATCACAAAAAAACCAAAAATCTATTTTACTATTTTCTCCCATGGAAAACTTGCATGAACTTTCCCAAAAATTTTATTTACACAATACTATAATTAGATTCATCACATTATAATAGTATATCCAGAGTACTCATATTGAAAAGTTATGAAGATACCACAAAAAAACTAAGACATCCTATATAAGGGAATCTATAGAAGGTCGTACACTTGGTATTCCAAGTAATATATCAAAGCATAAAAAAGGGAAAAACCCAACCATACCAGAATATAATAGTTAAAAAATACCAAAATGAATTCATATGATCATATTCTAGGAGATAATATCTCCTCCATAGGTAATGAGGAAGAGCTACCCATGTATGTGGTTCCCTTCCCTTTACCTGTGACCCATAAAATTAAATATATAAACTCCAAAATCAACATGTATGGTGTCATGTACATATTCCATTATGCTAACACCATTAATATATTTTAGGATTTTTTTATTTCAAAAAAATAAACCATTTTGAAAATATTTTTCAAAACAAAACAACTTGGAGAAAATTTTATTTTAAAGTAATCCTTTGAAATCCCTTTGGTTTTTCATTTAAATTATTCATTATTATAAAATATATATACACATTTTATAAATTATTAAATAAGGAACACATTAAAATTATACTCCCACTCAAAAACAGTAATAAATGCATTATCATCAAATAATTAATAAATGAAAATGGGAATAACGTATTTAATATCCTAAAACATGGTAGTAATAAAATGCATAAAGAAAATGAATCAACCAATAATGTGTATGTACACCTAGGGGTATAAGAATAAATTTATAAATTGTGTGATTATAATAAAATTATTATAGCAAGTTAAACAATGTGCAATCTCTCACAGTCGTCCCCAAGCCCAACTCTATGAGATCTCATGGCCTATCGACAACCAAAATTGAATCTCTCATGTTCTTCCTAACCAAAGGCTATCATGGTCCCTTGGAAACCAAAATATAATATTTCATGGTCTTCCACCATAATGATTCTTACATTCCCTCAAACAATCCCTCAATCACATATTTGTTAATGAATGTTCTACAGCATTCCATGATAATAATAAACATGTTCCTTAGATAAAACTTCCTAATTGTTATTAAATTTCACAAATAGTCATGAATATTTTATAAAACACCATCAAATAAAAAACCAATTTCTTAAATAATTATATAATTCCCATTAAATCCATAAAAATTAATTAAGTAATTTCTTCAAATACACAGAGTGCATACAAAACACTCTCTTTTGGAAAGAATTCTTTTATGAACTAATATCCAAATAAAGTTATAGAACACGTCAAAAATGGGATATAAAACAACCATAAATTATTTACTTTTAATATAAAAAGACACTAATGGAAATTCATAACTTAATGATAATCCATGGTAAACACAATTAAAAAGAGACAACTACCTCAGATATGGTTCCAACATCATCTTCGTCAATGACAGAAACCTAGAATAGGATAAAGAACTTGTTACACACCTAATAAAGATGAAAATAAACCATTTTCAATTTTTGATAACCTATATTCTTCAAAAACCCATTTTATTATAACACAATTAATCCGAAATGGATGAATAAGCATTAATAAAGGGAATGAAGGATATTAACATAATAAATTAGATTACCATTGTCCAAAGCAAATTGTATCCAAGGGGAAATCCCCCACCATTGGAGATTGTATGATAGATATTTATGTATAAGGGGTTACACATTATGGGGAATGAAAATGATATCCAATCCCATTAAATGTTGATAATGGTAAAAAGGTAAAATACTAATTTTAATTTTACCTAGATAGGACACAATAATTTTTTGTTTCGTTAGGAAAACCACACATCAACCATGTGGGGATACTGTTTCATGAAAATACAAGCTTCACTATTAACCCTGGTGTTTCATGGTTTAAAAACCCATTCCCAAATCAAGAAAGACCCCAATGTCATGACATATAGCCCCCTTGCGTGGTTAGCCACATGTATAGAAAATCCTTGTGATAACTATGTGCCTATCCCATCTCCCCCATGAAATCCAATTTTTGATCCCCACAACTCTAGAACAACAATAATGATCCAAAACATTAAATTAACTCAAAATTAGTCATACCAATAACACAATGTATGTCTCAAACTCCTAATAGTACTATGTTATTCCACTATAATGTCCTAAAATTTAATTGGAATATGATAGGTGAGGCCAATACTTCCTTATAAATTCATCCCGCACATATGTTCCATGGATATCATCACCATCCTATAGGAGAATGCATCCAAATGGAATCAACATACCATGGATCACCATGTTTTGAAAATACAAAATATGAAGTTGATTATATAAAAATGTGGAATCATGACAAAGATCTAAATCTTCCCAATCTATTATATAAGATGGGTTATATGGTTTCTCAATTTCTTGGAAACATTAAACTTGTCATTGATCGAGGTCAACCACAATAAAAACTCCAACTGATATCCTTCCTTTCCCAGATTCTCTATAAAACGATATAGACCAGCATAACATAGTTCTAACATTCCAATAATTCAAAAAAAAAATCTCATATATACTGATACCAATGAAAACACCTAATACCTAACCTGAAACTCTTAGAGGTGATGTATACAGGCACCACAAGACATTAGGGGACTCCCAACAATCACTAAACTTTTCTAAATTAGATTAACTATGTAGGTCATCTATTAGATGAAACTCGATCCAACCATGGAACACTCACCCAACTCAGCTAATCACAATGGTGAAAATCATGGTTATCTATATAACTCCTCAAATTTGAATATCTTTATTGAGGATTGAAAAATATAATTATAAGAAAACTCAAAAACATATGGTTCGTTTCCCAAGAACCCCCAAAATAATGAAAAAACACAATCAAAAAATCCTTCAGATTCTGGATGGTGCACTGAAACGTACCATATTATTTTTGGGAAAATGTAGTGGTCATCATTATCTAGGTTCCCAAAGCCTAATGAAGTCCCTTCAATATTATGGAAGTAAAATGAGCATCCTAGAAAAAGTGTTTTTTAGGGATCTTCATGAAGTCCTACCACCTCTCAAATAAAAATGCATCCAAGGTACTCTACCATTGTCATCACACTAATGGGAAAAAAGTTGGATGATTTCATCATATGATTGACAATAAACTATATGATATATTTCCATATCAAATTATTAAATAGACTAATAACTAAATATATTTGTATATCATTCCACTTCAACACTAGAACGAGAAGATAATGCAGCAACCTAGTTGGTCTCTGGGGAACATATTTGATCTTTTGGAATCTGAATCATCTAGAATTGAAATATTACACTATAAATCTCATCCTTATACATAAATAATAACCACTCATGGAATTAAACATCCTTGTTTCCATAGTGTGAATGAATAATGTAAAATAATGGGCCTCATGTCACACCTCTTACCTCAAGCATAAAGGAACTACCGGCTACCTTTGAAAGATGAGATAGATATCAAGAGTCTGAGACTAATAACAAAATGTATCCATACCATATAAATAAATACTAAACAATAGGAATTTAGGATCATATGTGTGATCCCTACTAACCCTATTGAAAGGATAGGGAATGATATGTACCCTAGACAATAACACCCACTCTCCATATTTTACTAATTCATGCTTTTATGGTCCAATTTAACAAAATGATGACCCCAAAAGGGTTATTGTCACCATGTATTCTAGGAATTCATCATGGATGATAATTATGAGCCATTATTGGGATAATTATTAAAATGTGGGCATATATTACATGACCGACATGCCACCATATGGTCATCCTTCATCACCACGCAACCCATACCCACACTAGAAGATCCACAATACACATCATAACCTATATATACATGAGAATAATAAATATAAGAATACAATTAAAATGGGCCTGCAACTTCTCAAAATAAATATGAAACTTCTCATTACACTAAAACATCACCCCTTTCATCATCATATCCATCAAGGGAGAATCTATCATTATAATGACCCAAAACAAGAATCTATAATACCCAAAAAATCCTAAATTAAAATAAATTCTTAAAATATTCTTGGGATACTCATCTGAAAAGACATCCCAAACATTCTTCAGATCCCAATAAATCCCTTCAACAAAAATCATATTTTTTAGAAAACATCACTTCCAAAATCCATAACTAAAACCTGAAGAACTTGGAATATAGAAGATGATGTCTAAAGAAACCTAAAACAGAAACTAAATAGTCTTCATGATCTTTCATTATTAGGTATACATCATCATTTCAACCAAAAATATGACCATGAGATATCCAAAAATTTGGTGTAAGATCTATTTCACCAATTACATGAAACTAGTATGAGTGTGGGTAAGTCAAAAGTAATTAACAAAATGATCAAAATTTCCATACTGATATTTAACGGTATTATTTAGAACATTCACATCCTAGAACCTCATTAGGGTATACCTAGACCTTAAATAAATATTTAAAACACAACGATATTCCTTGAGATGATCAATGATATCCTCAATCCTAGGTAGCCGATATTTGTTCTGTATGGTTACATGGATATTTTTTTATTATCCTTTGAAAAAAAGAGGCATATGTTTCCTTACTTTAAAATAACATTAGAAAAGAACATAATAACATGATTGGATGGATAAATCACTTTAAATGAGGATCTTATAATTGAACCTTCAGTTATTTAAGCTCAGTTGGAGCCCTCATATAAGACCAAAAGTTTATTAGGCTTATCCTAAGATGTAGATCAATAGTAAACATGACCTATCAATGGAAAAAACAAGAAATTTATTCCAAAAATAACTATGGGTACTATTCCATTAAACTATTAATTGGTTTAATGAACTCTTTTTAATGGAATAAAGGAACAAATTGGACTACTAACATGAAATGAACTCCAATTCTGAAGAAATTACTATTTCAATCCCTTATAGAAGATCCCACTATCGCTAATATACTTTAAACATCCCATAAGGAGTATGGAACTAAAACATGGGATGATAATAAAAGACTACTTCCTAGAATTAGATCAACTATTATAAGAGGATGATCTATTTTAAAATGACCTAGTATAAAATAATGAAATTGATTTCCAGATTAGCAATTTTACCATGGAAATCCATGTACATGATTTTTTTTCACCTTCCTCCTAACCGAAAGGGTTATAAAATCCATATGTCATAAACTCATTCCAAAAACCAAAAAAATCAATAAATTTCTGTTAAATTAGGTAATTGGATTTTCCAGTGTCAAAAAAACTGATTTCATATAAAAATCAGTCAATGCCATGTTGCTCATGGTGTACATCCTATAATCTGATTCCTCTATAATATCCTATGCAGTATACAGAAAATCCATCTCATACCCAATCTACATCTTCATTCCTGGGTTAAAATCCCCCATTCCATGTGGTAGGGATACACCACCCTTGGACTCTTCAATCAAGATCTTCAAACCTTTTGAAAATATGAAGTATAAACCACTTCCCATTGGAACAAAAAAAGAAACACTAAAGATTCCATGATTTCCCAAATTGGTGGAATGTCCTTGGTGTCTCCGATCGATGAGTCCCTATCATAAAAAAAATCCCCAATTGATAATAAATAATTATCTTACACTCTAAAGATTCCATAAGAGATGAAACTAATGACTTCTTATCACACATTACACTTCTTTGATGAGGCTCATACCACTTCTAATTATATAACGAAGAAGGAAGTTAGCTTCCACGCACTAAAAGGGAATGGATGATACATATCATTCCAATAAAATAATAATATTCCATATATTCCTTATCAAACACCTCTAAATAGTTTAATATATAGAGACGAATAAGCATAGACCTGATTTATGGGCTCAAGCCCATCCCAAAATGCTATGAAATGAAGAAATAATTTACAAGAAGATTCATAGATATATATAAAAACTCAAAAAACATGGTGTCATAATCCATCATCAAATGATCCTCTTAATCCTACATCATGAATTCATGGTTCTTAGAAACTATAATCGTGTCTAGGAAGAATGATCAATAGAAATCCATCTTGAACATGGTGCATGTCAGATCTGCATACCTCATTGAGAGAACCATCAACTCCAACCACTTCTTACATGGTCCTTCCAATATATTCATTGAAAATTACACATTATATTTATCATGTGTCTTCATGAAATTTATTATAAACTGGATAAAATATATCCACTCCTCAATTTCATTGGGACTATTGTGACCACATATCATTGGTGGATTTTGTCTCATATACTCTGGATAATGGTCCATTTCTATATTTTCAGATGAATATCATTTTGAACCTTGGATTGGATCATAAGAATAAATGACTCCACTAAGGATGGATCAATTAGAGGGTTTTCCTATAATTTTTTCTCTTTAACATACTCTCTACACATGGATGAGGTTCATCTAAGAGGCATTGTCTACAAGACCAAAATCCTTAGATTTTTCAGGAATAATTCAATCTCCACCCACATAGAATGAACCAAAAGTTACCATTATCATGGGTATCAATAAGAAAAAATAGAATGATGGAAAAATATTAATAAAAATGATAAAAACATAAATACTCTCAATAATTTCCCACCGGGTATATTTTGTGCACATGATTGGGAAAATCATGTTCCCATCATGAGAGTGGCACTGATGTTTCAAGGGAATGTTGCACGGTCTATGCACTATTGTTAATAAATTGTCAACTAATAGTGTGCCTACTCTAATACTCCATGTTTAACACCAAAATCCAAAAATACCCCTAGTCCCACATTGGGACTCAGTAATAATAAATAAATACGTCAAAATCCCATCAAAACAACCTATAACAGTAGACAAAACATAACCATAATAATGAATCACCTATGGTTAGATGAGGATAGATAAGAAGATGATCGAGCATAGAACTCAACTATTCCAACCTCTTGATTCCTAATGGTCCTAGATCTAGTCTACTACAGACACATAAATAAAAAACTACTATGATACCATTCTGTAATGAACCATCTTAGGTCAACCTGACCTATAACACCACATGATTTAAAAATATGAACATCATATAATATTGAGAGTATGAAATGCAACACCAAGACTAAAAGTTAATATACCATCTAGATAATTTATGAATTACTTATTTTTAAATAAATTCAATCACTTCTATAGCTTTTAATGCACTTAACACTGAGTTATCATGAAATATGATGCGCAATAAAATGTTTCTTATTTACTTGTTACCGTTATAAACTAATTGTTAAATTTGAGGTTATAAATAGTTATAAATAAATTATGAAACTCATATTTTTTTACAAAATTGTAAAATAAATATTATTTTTATCTGTTGATTATAGATAATATTATATACATTTGAAAGAAAAAATAAATGATTTTTAAAAAATGGTATCTTTGTTAAAGGAGGTTTGGTCATGATTTTTGAAATTAATTTGTAACTACTTTTTTAAAATTTTATTAAATTTATTTTAGAAAGTAAACTTCATTTTTTTAAAAAAAAATTCAAAATTATATTAGCATGATTTTTTTGTATGTTTCTAAAAAATAACATTTTTTGATGAATAGTGAATAATACAAAATTATTTTTGAAAAATACCTTCTTGTTTAAATTATATATAATTTTAATTTTTTTTGAAATTTTTTACAATGTAAAATTATTAAAATTACATATATATTAATTCAATTTTGTTCCTTGTAATTATTTTCATATTTAATTTTGATATAAAAAATTTATCAAATTTATCAAATTTTCCATTTTAAATCCCACTTTCTTATCAAGTTTGTGGAATTAATTTTAAATTATAATTTTCCACATAAGATAAAGTAATTTATAAAAATGGATTCAATATTTGGAATAATATTAATTTATATCATCTAATAAGGTCATCTCAATTTTTTCCATAATTAATAGTAGAAATAGTAATAATTATTTACCATGGTTAAGGTAAAAAATGAATTCTTGAGGGTTTATCTAAAATATATAAGGGTTAAAATACATCTAAATTTTTCTTTACATCTATTTTATAGCCATATTTCTACCCAATAGTGATGAATAATTTGAAATCCTTCATTTTGGACCATTTCGTCATGGGTAAAACGTGGTTACCACTTTTTCTTTCCAAATAAAACAAGTGTGCCACTCAACTCACTTATAATACTCACACATCTAATATATTATTCACAAAATAGAATAATATTTTTAGATTTTAACTACCCAAATAAATTCAAAAAATCTATAAAATCATCATTGAAGACTTATTTTTTTGATGAAATCCAACATTCAAATCCATTTGGTGATAAGCTAATGAGGACACCAAAAGAAGAGGTAACCGCCATTAACAAGAATTATTATTTTATTTCTTCATCCACCTCTAAAATGTTTTATTAAACCATGATTTTATAAAAAAATTCCATATACTTTTATGTTTTTATGTTTATTATATGACCTAAAACCATCCCCATATCCAAAAAATGGGTTACAAAATCATCATTCGTGTGTAGGGCAGACTACCGCCCCACGAATAGATGCATTCTCTTTTCCCTTACCACCCCTCATGGATGGGTATAATGATTTATATGAAGTAAATATATATAATATTTATTACATAATTATATCTCTATATTAATTATCCCATATATACATTTTTTTTACTTTCCATTCCATTGGGGATACGCTAAAAACCCTCATGTGTACGGTGGACTATCACCTTGCGAAGTGATGTGAATCATCTTTCACTAAAAAATGTTATGCATTGTAAAAAGGCTAAATTTATAGAAAATATGTGATATAAATGAATCAATTATGATATTCAGGAAATATGTTTCATTATTAATAGATAATACATTATTTAGTTTCTATCATTTTCAATCACTGAAAGATGATAACATCGTTCCTATTCCTGTAGACAATTGCCTTCACGAAGCGATGTGGCTCTATTTTCATTACCATACCCAATTTATGAAATATTTAAGTATATTTAAATAAATAATATGGTATTTATAATATAATTACAATCCTTAAAGGATAAAATATTACTTAACTTCATTCTATAATTATCATTTAAAAAAAAGAAATGTTACTTAAGTGTACGTGTATCCTACCATATCCATCATCATAATATACATAATTTCTCAAAAACACATTTCAAGATTTTTATTAAAATCATAATTGATTTAAAAATATGATAGTTATTTTAATATTATTATTCTTTATATTTAAAAATAATGATTTTAAGACCAATATTCAACCTCCGAAATTCAGTTTTGACATGTAAGTAAAATATCATAAAAACCACTAATTTAAACTTAACTGATTATGTAATATTATATAACATGTAAATAAGTAAAATAAAATGAATAATAAAATTTGAAAATTCAATTAGAAAATTAAATAACTAAAATATTTTTATTATTCAAAAATATAAATAACGTACGTGGTGGGAAGACTCAAGGTAATGTTTTTTCATCTATCTTTTACTTTATTGAGACATATTCCATATTCACCACTTATTCCGTTGTGTGGTGTATATATATCTATTTTAATAGGATATATCATTAAAATATTTATCATTATTTAATTTTATGTTCAATTTTATGTTATTTAATTCATGGGGCTTATGATTCAATGTTATTAATGTGGTAATTGTTTATTTCATAATCTCATTTTTATTCGAGATTTTTTTAACCATTATATATAGGAAATACATTATATTTTTATCTTAAAATGAATTTATTTTTTATAATATTTTTATTTTTTTAATTTTATATGTAATATTTACATTTTTACACACTTTGTTACATAAAATAATTGAGAAAATTATTTTAGTGAAATAAAACATTATTTATATCTTTGGAAAGAAATTATTTTTCTTCAAAAACTAAGATTTATCAAAAAATAAAAAATATATTTATCCTTTTCAGAATGATTTATTTGTAATTTGTTTTACCAATATTAATTTTTTAAAAAAAAACTTGATTACTCATGTCATTTTCAAAATAATGAATATTTGGATTTTACAAAAAATGTGAAAGTAATAATTGTTTTAACATGTAAAACATGAATGGAATCTTCCACCATCCTGCAAAATTAATATTTTAATGTTTATTTAAAAAAATCAAAGACTATTTTCATGGAAAATATTATTTAAAATGTTTTGTGAGATCTTTATTTTTTAATTAGATTTTCAAAATGAAAAATATATTTTCCTCAAGAATGATTTCAAATATATTATTCTGGAATTTTTATTTTTTAATGATAAAATCCATTTATTATACATGTAATTCTCTAGGGATATGTTGTATATATACCATTCACCACACTTTGGATGGTTTAGTATTATGTTAATTGATTTCGGAATGTATTTACATATCATTTTATAGTTTAAATATGAATGTTTAGGTGCATTATGTTTCACCTCTTTCAAATGAGGAATTCATTGGACATCGTTGAGGGCACCCTATTTCCCCTTGACGCATATTTGGGTCCCATGATAAAAATTTGATTGGTTTATTTCCATGTCATTACTGATTTATATAGATTTCATGTCACAAGGCCTCGAAGGTATTAGATATTTGAGTACTAGTGTCAAAACCGAACCCCAATTTCCCATAGCTGGTGCCATATTACATAACATTGGAATGATTACAAGAAATTCATATCCCAAAGTAATGAATAGTTTAGAATATTTTTAAATCTATATACCTAAAAAAGTTCAACATTACAACTTGATATGAAAATCAACATAAATGTTCCATTGAGAACATCCACAACACTAAGATTGTCCCTACAAGTCAATAATAATATACCTCCTCATGTCCTCAGAAAAATGAAACATAAGAAGGGGTGAACTCAAATGATCATTAAGGGTAGAAAAAAAATTGGAAGAAATAATAAACATAAACATTAGGCAGGGTGAATAATTTAAAACACATGTCTTTAAAAATAAAAAACTTGAACAGATTATGGCATGAATATGAGCTGAGTAAACATTTCTATACTAAAACATAATCATGGGTATTATACTAGTAAAATAACCACATGAACTATGAATTTATAGATTCATTATAAGGTAAATGCATATACTAGAAATTATAAAACATACCTTCAAGGCCTCGGTCTGAACATCTAAACATGATTACGGTTTCTACCAAAACCATATCAACAAAAATGGGCAAGGCTTCGAACAAGCCTATATTTATTTGTATCATGAGACCTACTGATGCATCGATGGGCTATAGCAGGCCCCACCCATCACATAAAAATTCCAATATATTCCTCATATGAATGTGGATAAAAATAAACAACATATACATTCATATTCAAACTGCTATATGAATTGTAAATAAATTTCCGCGAACATTAAGCATAACACTATCAATTCTGAGTAAATTGATGAATGGTTTTAAGATAGTAAATCCATAGTCAAACTAATCATAAAAAATTCTATTAAATATGGTGTATGAAACCATAAAAATATTAATCCCAATAATACAAAAGACTCAACAAGAGGTTTGAAACATATTAAGATTCTCTTATAAAATCATCTATTAATTTTTTAGATAAATCATCTTTTACATTGAAAAGAAGATTTATTTTGGATAATTATAGGTATAATATCATAAGTGAAGTAAGATATTATTTTAAAAATTAAATTATTGATTTTATAAATATAATTTTTGATAAAAATATATTATAGTGTTCCCTTGAAAATAGGTATTAATTTGAGATATTCCATTGAATCGGGCTTGTATTTTGGGAAAATGTTTTTAAAGATCCTTTTAAAACATATAACTATCCATAAATAAAAATAGGATTCTGTTTGGTGCCCACATATGGAACATTAAAATATAATTTTTGAGGATTACATATTAACAAATAATAATTTAATATAGGTATGTAGATAATAAGAGTAACCCAAATGACAATAGAGTTTTTATAAGAAAACACTTACCTTAAGATTGAAGGTGTTCCTCACATGATCTTAATGACCTAAATAATCAAATTTAGGTTCATAAATTAATTATTATAGAATATAATCTAAATTAAATTTATTTTTTAGGCCTTAATAGGTTCATTCATTTCATTTTTATGGGTTAAGAGATTCAATTCCATTGTTTGGTAGCATTTTCTTCCTTTGTTTTCATGATTGGTTTACATATATTCATATACTAATAAACATGTGGAATGATAATTCTTTTATAAAATTAAAGATATATGTGATTAGTGAACATCCATAATAATGCTTATTTTTTAAATTTATTTGGTTATTTTGAGTGAATATGATTCATTATATAAAACTATAACGATAATTGTTTGGGTTATTTTGATATTTTTTATCACAACAAACTCATTTTGATCTATAATTTAATAATATTTGTAAAAAAATATTTCATAACGATACATAGTATATATATTTCCTATATAATAATCCATTTCAACTATAAAATTTTTTTCTTGACAAAAATTGAAGATGTTAATTGAAATTAAAAACCCGTTGTCTTTGAATATGATAAATTAACATATCTCGGATGGTGTTTTCATTTCATGTATAAATAAATGGGAAACGATAGATGATAATAGCATATTCCATTTTCATAAAAAAATTAAATTAAATGTAAGGTAATGTACTTTTCATAAAATTTGGATGAAGAGAGGTGAGGATGGAAAAGAAAACAGAGGAACATGAAAATAAAGTAAAATAATTGAAAAAAAATTTATCCCTTAAATTAATCATCCTTCAGAGCCTTCATAAGGTTCAAATTTTAGACTTTTTATGATAAAAATGGATTCTAGACGTGGGGGAGGAGATTTTAGTAGATTTATACATAATTTGGGCATTGAATAAGGCTTTAGAGGAGTGAAGAGGAGTGAGTGGGGGTTTTATAGTCGAGGAGAGGAGTGATTTTTGAATATTTTATTAATTATTTAATTATTTTTCACAATACAATCAATATTTTATATTCATGTGAACAAAAATAGTAATAAGTGTTTGTGTGTTCGATCAAATAGTTATATTCATCATCCAGAATCAAGCATGATGCATAAATTCACATAATTAGCATCTTTCGTATATTATCAAATTTCACTATTCAACTAATATTTGAGTATTTCCGAAAAAACATCAAAAATCACCCTAAATTTTTTTTAATGAGTATAATTAAAAAATGAACTCAATTTTATCAAAATAATTTTATAAATAATAAAAATTAAATTTTAAAATAAAATCATAGTTTACATGAAAAATACAGATTTAAATATAAAACTGAAATTCAATAATTAACGAAGGTTTTATTAAATTATCCTAAAATTATAGGAATATAATGTATTTATTTAGGAATACATTTTATAAAAATGAATTTTCATTCAAGTCAATTTTTTAATTTAAAATTGTAAATAAATATTTTTTACTCAAAAAAATACTAACACTTAATTATTAATTTCTAAAATACACTATTTTATTTATAATCTGTCTAAATTTTATTTACACTTTCATAAGAGTGGTTACATTTCATGAGAGTAATATTACTATTCATATGGGTATGTTACTATTCATAAGGGTAAAGTTATTGTTCACCAAAAATCTCTTTTGATCATATCATACTCTAAATATATTACAAAATGGAACCGTGTATGTCAATTTTTCAAAATTCAAATGAGAGAGGAGGTAAAATTATGTTTACTGGCTAGGTTTTAACAAAGCGGTGTTTTATAGAGACTTAGTGTCTCATGAATTCGATATTAAATTTATTTGAAAAACCATGGGGTGTTAAATTATACCCTCCTTACAAAAATATCACCCTCAAATTCATATAATGTTACCTCATAAAAAGATTTTGGTAGGTCTTCGTCATAAGATCATCAGGTTCCCATGTTGATTCTTTAATTTTATCATTATTCCAAAGTAACTTTACAAATCTAGTTGTCTAATTTTTCAACACCTATTCTTTAGTGTCCATAATTCGGATACGCACTTCACAGTATAATAGGATTTGTTCCAGTTATATTCCTTAATATGTGAGGACATGCATTGGGTTTGGAATGTACTTTCTCAACAATGAGACATGGAAAACATAGTGTACATTATATAGGCTAGAGGGAATTTACAAATGATATGAAATAGCTCTAATTCTCCCTAGGATTTCAAAAGGTAAAATGTACCTAATACTTAGTTTCCCTTTATTCCCAAATCTTATAACACCCTTCCATGAAGGTACCTTTAAGAACACATGATATCCTCCTTTAAATTCCAAATCCTTCCTATGATTATAAACATAGCTCTTTTTTCTTGCTTTTTTCTTCATTGATATGAACTTGAATGGTCTTTACTATTGTTGTTTTTTCCTCCATAATCTCTTGTCCAAGCAGCTTCCTTTCTGAAACATCATCTCAACAAGTTAGTGTATGAAATCTCTTTCCATACAATGCTTCATATGGTTCCATTTGAAAATATGAATGGAAACTATTATTGTAGGAAAACTCAACCAAAGGTAAATATTGAACCCACATATATTGAAAGTGGAGTGAAAATGATCTCAACATGTCTTCTAGGATTTGGATTGTCCCCTCTGATTGCCCATCATTTTAGGGGTGATAAGAATTACTCAATCTAATATCAGTATCCAAATCTTTCTAAATACTTTTACAGAATTTTCAATGAAAATCATGGGTAACGATTAGAAAAATTTGATAGAGGTTCTCCATGATGTCTCACAACATCGTTGATATAGAGTAATTATGGGAACTCCAATGGAAAATCCTCCCTTATTGGGTGGAAATGTAAATATTTCATAAGTCAAACAATAATTTCCCATATTCCATAATTCATCCTTGTAATTTTGGGTAATCTAGTGACAAAATCCAAGGTTATGTCATTCCTCTTTCATGTAAGAATTGGTATAGTTTGCATGAAATATCTTGTATTTTGTCTTTTTTCCTTTACTTATTGATAGACTAAACATCTTGATACATAATAGACAATTTCCCACTTCATGTTGTCTTATAAGAAATGTTCCTTCATATCTCTATACATTTTAGTGATACAATGGTTTATAGAGAAATTTGAGCTATGAGCGTCATCCAATAACTCCCTTTTTAGATAGGGTATAGTGGTAACACTTATACTCTTCCCAAATTTCATAATTCCATCTTCACACATGAATTCAGCCAACATCCCAACATTCAAACATTTAATTTTCTTTTGAATATTTTCAAAATAATACTGAGAAGTTTTAATCCTTTCCAAAAGGGATAGTTGGGTAACCAAATGAAAAAGTCATGATGTTTCACCTCTTTGATGATTAAATATCAATAATTACCATATCCATAAACACAACATCTCTTTTAATCCACATTTATTAAGAATCTATGATCCTTACGGTATATTGAATCACCAACCTTATTGGCCTTTCCTGGGTGGTGGTGTATGAAAAAATCATAATCCTTGAGTTGTTCAAGAAATCGTCTTTGACACATGTCAATTTCTATCTCTGAGAATATTTATTTCAAGCTCTTATAATAGTTATATATCTCACATATTTCGCCGTAGATGTAATTTATCTATATATTTAGAGAATATATTATATCTTCTTACTCAATATCATGAGTAGGATAGTTGTTTTCATGAATTTTTAATTTCATTGATGCGTAAAAAATAACTCTATCAGTCTGCATAATAAGACAACCATGTTCTTTCTTTGATGCATCACTCTATACCACAAATCCACCATTCCCTGATGGTAGATTCAGGATCGTAGAATTCACTAATATCCTCTTAAATTATTCAAAACATTCCTCACATTCCTTTTTCCATATGAACTTAACCCATTTATGTTCACACTAGATCATTCGGTTGGCTAAATGCGGGAAGTTCTTAATGAAAAACTGATAATAACCTACTAAACTAATACAAATATGCACCTTAGTTATGTAGATTGAAATATTCCATTATTTCATAACCTTTTGTCTTCTCATGATCAATATATATTTCACCCTAAGTGACAATGTGTCCAATAAAATAAAGTGATTGATGCCAAAAGTCAAACTTTCTAAAGGTCCCATATAATTTATATCTTCTAAGAGTCTCCATAATAGCGCACATGTGATTTTCATGATTTTCATAACATTTGAATTACGCCAAGATATCATCATTAAACACCACCACAAATTCCTCAAGATATTTCTTTAAAACTCTATTAACTAGATACATGAAAATACAGGGTGTATTAGTTAGTCTAAAACGCCCTACTATAAACTCGTAATGCCCATATATGGCCTGATTGACATATTTTGAATATCAACCTTCCTCACTCATTACTAATGATATCCATATCGAAGTTTTATCTTCGAAAAATATCATTCTCTATGAATTTGATGAAATAAATCATCAATTCGATGTAGGGGATACTTGTTCTTTATTTTTATATCATTGATCTCCCTATAGTCAACACACAACCCCATAGATCAATCATTATTCTTAACAAAAAGAATATGGGCTCCCCATGGAGAAACACTAGGGAAAATAAATCCTTTATCACTCAATTCCACTTGTTCTTTATTATGTTCTACTAATTTCACACTGGGAATTCTATAAGGAGTCTTTGATATAGTCATTGAACAAGGAATTAAATCAATAAAGAATTCAACTTCCCGCTCTATAGTATGTCTTGGTAAATACTATAAAAACCTAAATATACTCTTGAATAATAGGTATATCCTCAATTTTAATATTTCATTCCCCACCCATAGATATTTCATTATCATCCTCACCAAGAATTTTATTATGTAGAGAAACTTGGGGTGGATCTAGATAAGATCTAGATGATGATGTTTGTGCTGTAAAAATAAGGGATTCTATATCATTCTCAAAAAATTTAACCTCCTTCTTCTTGCAATATATCTTCCCATATAGATTCTCAATATAATACATAACAAGGATTATATCAAATTAAACTATGGGTATCTTAATAAATTATGAAGATAAATCACATTTATACTCAATAATGGGAACTGCGTGACATTTCTTTGTTGCAATGATACTTCCCTTATGAGTTTTGACTAACAACTACCTTATTAAATCAAAATAGAAATATATAATTTTCCTAGAAAACAAGGAATATATGAAATAATTTTATGATCCAAAATCAAATAAATCATTGTCTAAGATTGAGGAAATGACTAAAGTACATACCACCACATCATTAGGAACTTCAATATAAGCATTTGTGATTGCGTAAGCTTATACCTACACCATTGGCCTTTTTTTAGGCACGTTTCCTTGATGTTTTGGAAAATAATTAGAGTAGTGTCCCATATCCCTAAAATTATATCATTTAACATTATCAGATTCTTTCTTCCCCTTGCAATCACCAGTAGTGGGGACTTTCTGTCCACACTTGTAGCACACCCATTTTCCTCTTAAGTAGGCACTCGGGTGTTTCCTTCCAAAATTACCACATTGTGGATAGTCAAATTTTACTTTCTTCCCCATCTCATTATTTCTATTTCCATAGATTTAATCAGTCCTATTCTTCTCTTGCATTACATTAACGTCAGAAGGCATAGAGAACTCCTTTTCCATGTTGAGAGCACTTGATACTTTGTCTTTGTTTAATGAGATAGCTTTGCTGACCATTGCCCATCGAAGGTTCGGATTTATGCCATTAATGAATCAATCAATATCTCTTCATGGATTATGTATATAGACCATATCAGGACTAACTAACCTAGGGAATTTTACTTCCTACATTGCAACATTCTCATCTTTTTTACATCAGTTTCAGAAACTGGATTTCTATATCTACTTTTTGTTCGTGAGGAAAGTATTTATCTTAGAAATGTTTTTAAATTCAGTCCATTCCATGTTTTATATTTCATCCTCAAACTTTGTTTTAATTAGTGGAAACCTTTGATCAGCATCTCCTGAAGGAGGATAAATTTCCAAAACAACCTTATCCCTTTCGTTACTTCCCATGGAGAGAAATATCTTCTCCATAAAACTTATCATGTATTCTGCTTTGTATGGGATTGTAGACCATTAAATGATATAGGTTGTTGTATCATAATGTGGTCTAACATATCTCTTCCATGTTGTGGATCAAGATTCTCCATACGAGTAAGGTTATTATTAATAACTTTTGTATGATATCCTATTATAGTTATAAGTTTTTTTGCACCAATCGCAGTTCCAGATCCAATATCATTATCATTCATAGGATTGAAATCGCTACATGGGATACACACATTCATGCGGTTTCCATTCCTTTATCTAGAAACCATTTCTAAATAATGGCATACACAAGATTATTTCATGAATCATAATGTACTATCTCATCATTGAAAAATAATTATGATAAATTTAAATCCAATGCATGGCTAATCCGATTAACATAAACATGGTTTCATTGTGGAAACAATTATATTTAAATCCTTCATAATGGGTTGTAAATAAAAATAGAATTATCCAACGAATATCCTATATGAGTGTCAAACCAGGTGAACAGTAAATCATGTTGTCATGTAACAAGATTCCGTGGGTCAAGTCTAAATCTCCTTGTCAGAGGTTTCACTCCTAGGTATATCTTTTCTAGAACCACTTCCACTTGTAGTATCCAAAAAGTGATGTATTTTCTAGAAATATCTACATAATCTATTACTTACCGAAATTCGAGGAAGTAGTTTTATAATTATCCCCAAATACTATCTTATAGTTTTTTTCTCTAATCTATGCTTTCTAAATCTAGTTTCCATGTTTTCTACTAAACTTACTATGATACCAACTATAAAGATGCAACCTAGTTTCCCGAAGACAATTCCTTATTACATTACATTGGCATGATTACAAGAAAGTCATATCCTAAAGGAATAAATAGTTTAGTAAATTTGGAAATCCAGATACACACATAATCTCCACTTTACAACTTGAAATAAAAAACAACAAAAATGTTCAATTGGGAACATCCCCCACACAAAGATTATCCCTGCAAGTCAATCATAATATACCTCTACATGTCCTTAAAAAAATTTAACATAAGAAGGGGTGAGATAAAATTCATAGTAAGGGTAAAACATATAGCGGAGGATATCATAAACATAAACATTAGGTATGGTGAATAATTCAAAATCCAAGCCTTTAAAAATAATAAACTTGAACAAATTATGGCAGGAATATGAGCTGAGTAAAAATTTCTATAATAAAACATAATCATTGGTATTCTATTACTCAAATAACCACATGAAATATGAATTTATAACTCCATAATGATTTAAGTTCATATGTTATACATTATGAAACTTTCCGTCAAGGCCTCGTCCAAGATACCTAAATATTATGAAGGCCTCAGCCACACCATATCTTAAAAAAATGGATAAGACCTCATCCAAGTCCATATCTATTTGTCACATTAGAAATACCAATGATTAGAGGGGCTATAGTGGGCCCCAAACTTCATATAATTAGTCCAATTCATTTCACATATGAATTATGATATACATGAACAACATATAAATTCATATTGAAACAAAAATATGAAATGTAAATAACGTTCCATGAATATTAAGCATAAACACTTACTATTGAGATTAAATTGGTGAATGGTTTTATGATAGCACATATACAATAAAAATAATAATAAACCATTAAATTAAATAATTTATATGATATCATAAAATATTAATACCAATAACACATAAGAGTAAACAAGAGTGATGAAATAAATCATGATTATCTTATAAACATATTGAGTAATTCTTGAGAAAAATACTCTTATATTTTGAAAAGAATAGTTATTTTGGAAAAGTGTTTGTATAAAACCATAATTAAAGTAAGATATTATTTTCATAATAAAATGACTGATTTTATAAATCCAATGGTTTATAAAAATATATTATATAGTTACCTTGAAAATAAGTAAGAATTTGAGAAATCCCTTGAATCAGGCTTGTATTTCTGAAAGAATTTTTAAATGATCCTTTTAAAACATATAACTCCCCATAAATAAAAGCAGTATTTTTTATGGTAAAAATATATATAACATAAAATCAGAATTTATTAGGAGTAAATTTGAGTAAAAAAAATTAATTTTTGTAATTAGAGTATAAGAGTAGCCCAAATAAAAATAGAAGTTCTGGTAGAAACCCTGACCTTAAGTCTGAAGGTGTTCCTCACATGTTCTTAATAACTTGAATAATCAAATTTAGGTTCATAAATTAATGATTATATAGCTTAATATACATTTAATTTATTTATTATAACCTTATTAGGTTCATTCATGGCCTTTTGATGGGTTATGAGATTCAATTTCATTTTTTGATAGTATTTTCTTCCTTGGTTTTTAGGATAGGTTTACTTATATTCATGTAATGATAAGCATGTTGAATGAGAATGGTTGACCAAAATTGAAGCTATATGTTTTTAATGAACATACATAATATTACATTGTTATAAAATTAATTTTTTTATTTTGAGTGAAGATGAATCATTTTATAAATCATTAACGATAATTATTTGGGTTATTTGATGATTTTTTTTCACAATGAAATCATTTTGATCTATAAATTCATAAAATTTGTAAAAAAAGTTTACAGAACCTAAAATAGGATATATTTCATATATAATAATATGTTTCAACCATAAAATATGTTTCATGACCATAATCTAAGACAATAATTGAAATTTATATCCCGTCATCTTTTAATGTGATAAATTAACACATGTTGGATGGTGTTTTCAGTTCTAGTATTAAAGAAGGGAAAAGGGGAGATGATAATAAATCATCCCATCATCAAAAAAATCACAGTACATTTAAGGTAATGGATTTTTCATTACATTTGTATGAGGAGTGGTGAGGATAGAAATGAAAACAAAGGAACAAGAAATGAAAGTAAAAGAATTGAAAAGAGAAATTTCCATCTTCAATTAATCTTCCTTGAGGTCATCTTTAGGGTATAGGTTTTTGTATTTTTATGAGACCAATGGATGATGGGTGTGGTTCAGGATCTTGGTGGATATTTGGGCCAGATTTAGACAATGCACAAGGCTTGAGGGGAGTGAATAGAAGATGGAGTAAGGGGTTTATAGTGGACGAGATGAGTGATTTTTGAATATTTATTCATTATTTTATTATTTCCCTCAAGAAAAGAAATAGTGTAGATTATTGGGAACATAAATATTAATATGTTAATGTTATTTTGATCCTATTTCCATTTACATCATCCATGATTCAAGAATATTTCGAAAATTCACTTAATTATCATTTTCAATAATTTATCCAATTTCAATATTCATGAATTTCTTTTTATATTTCAGATAAATCCCAAAAAAATTACCCACAACATTTTTCTAAATGTAGAATTAAAAAATTAATTCTATTTTATCAAAATAATTTTTTAAATTAAATAAATTAAATTTTTAAATAAAAACAATACTTACATGAAAAATAATGATTTAAATTTAAAATTGACATTCAAAAAATAACTAAGGTCTTAGTAAATTATCATAAAATAATAGGACAAAAATATATTAATTTATTAATAAATTTTTTAAAATTTATTTTCTTTTAAATAAATATATTAATTTAAATTTTTAATTAAATATTTATTACACACAGAAACACCAACACTTAATTATTAATATCTAAAATACTCGATTTCATTTATAAGGTGTTAAAATTTTATTTATACTTTCATGGGAGTGGTTAATAATAATATGAGTCATATTAGTACTCGTAAGGGTATGTTAAAATTCATAAGGGACACGTTATTGTTCACCAGAAATTTAAGTTTATCTAATCGGACTCTAAATATATTACAGAATGCAACCGTGTATGTCAGTTTTTCAAAATTCAAATCACCGTAGTGGTCAAACTATGTTTATTACCTTGGTTATAACAAAGTGGTGTTTTGTAGAGACTTAGTATTTCTTCAATTCAATATTAAATGTTTTTGAAAAAACATGGGGTTTTACAACAAGGCCCCAATGTTATGTTTTAGATTTCCATTATTATGAATTCCACCATTAAGTATTCAATTGTTTATATTCCAAGTTATTATTGGGTTAGTTATAATATTCAGGGATTTGTTTCACCCTAATGTTGTTTTTTATATGTATTTATTTGAAAATTATTTTTTATTCCCATATTATGGTCAACTTATTGATTAAATGGAATATGTTTCAGTTATTTTATTTTCATTATTTCTTATACCTTATTGATTCATAACTTCCATTGTACACTTACCCTTTCTCAGCATCTGAAATAAACCCTTTCAAATGTTTTAATTTTCCTTGGATACCATGAAAAGTTTTTTTATTTATATACCCAGATACCATAATGAGGGTAAAGGTTACCTTGAAGAATATAATTTGTGAACTTTACCTTTTCAATTTTAATTATAATTTAATGTATGTAACTATTTTAGAAATACTACTATACTATTCTATCAATCAATAAATGATTCATTATATATTATGTAAATTTACCAATGTATACACTAGATACAGCCTACAGGGGTTATGTCACCAAAATGGGTTTTAGAATATGTTTAGTATAAATACAGGGAATTAGATTTTGGGAAACAAAGGTTGGGGGACATAAACCTTTGATATAATTTGAGGATAAATATTAAATAAAACCCTAATGTTCTTTTAAGGATGATATTATGTAGTTTTCCTATAATATAAATCCCTTTCTAAACAATATTTGTGGAAGTAATTCTTCCACAGAAGTACCTAGGAGAAATAAATATTAAAATGGTGCATTGGGATTGACCTAATCACCACCCGGTCCACAACAATGGGAATTATACACACTTTATTTTACACACATTAGGGATATAATTGGTTTAATTATGTTATTATTTAAAAAACATTATGAAGGATTATAAAATATTTTTATTATTTTAAATAATTCTGAATAGAAACATGATTTTTATTATAATATTATCTATTCATACATATTCCAATTTTTGTTAGTGTTTCCCTAGTGTTAGGATTATAAATTATGTTTCAAAATGTTATGATCAAATATTGTATATGAAACATTTTATAAATAGTTTCTAACAGAAGTAATGTTAACCATTTAACAAAGAGAAGTTGGATTAACATGCATGGATATTAAATCTTTTTAGAAAAATATTCATTTCAATAAAAAAACACATGTATAAGGACAAGAATAGTTTATCTCCATTATAAACATGGAATAAGATCTTCTAATCTGGTGAAAGATATTCAATGTTTCCAATAAATATCATCCCATTTAGTAAACCCAAATTAAAACATTATTCATAACCTTGGGAAATGAAAAACATGAAATGTTGAGGATAAATGTAATGTCAGTGTAAATAAAAGAGATATGTAAGAATAACATGAAAATACGGTTATGAATACCTGAGAATAACTTTTAAAGATCATACCCTGAATATCAAAGATCATAAGCATGTGTCATGGAATAAATATTGAAATATCATAAAATAATAATCATATTGAAATCAAGAGAATAATTCATTTGAGGATATCATATATATATATATAAGACATGTAATTGTGGTAGAAAAATAAACAAATTAAATTATTTTCATATTTTTCAAGGCACAGTATCATGGAAATATTAGTGGAATGGTTTCACTCCCAAAATCATATTATCAGTAAAGGTTATCTCCCAAAACCATTTTAGTAGTCATGTTTTACTACCAATTCTCTCTATGTAGTCATGGTTTAGTCATATTACCATCTTAGAAGAAAATGAATCTTACTAAATCGGGTTCACTCCCCATTCCATCCATGACTATATCATGAGATATAAATCATTATACAATACATTGGAGAGAGATATTGGAACCAAATATCACATAATGAAATCATACATATGTGTTCCATAGGATAATAAAACATTCTCCATATCATGACTAATAAAAAGATATAGGTTTCATAAATATCATATCATAACCCATGAAATGAAACTAGTATCATAAACATTTCATCATATCCAAACCTATGTAAAAGAGTTGAGTTTCATAATCTTTACATCATAGAATAAACCAATACATTAAGTGGTTTTCATTTGTATTTTATCATGTTATATCCTATTGAATATAAAGGGGTTTTATAATCAAATTTTCATCATAAACATAATTCATTTAAGGAATGAATAAAAATGGTGTCCGTGGATCAGATCCCCAATAATGCATAATCTGTATTAATGGATTTAATAATAAATAGACTATGAAATGGAAATATAAATTATAAATTTTATTGATGAAAATATATTATCTTTTATGAAAATAAATTATAAATTTAAAACCATTTTGAAAACATTTTTCTTTGAAAATAACCTTTAAATATAATAAGGGGTTATTTGAAAATAATTTTAAATTCGTTCTGAAACATTCTTTTTTTCAAAATTACATTAATTGAAATTAAATATAAAAAATAATTGATTAATATTTATAAAAAAGTTCAATTTTGAAAATATTATTTAAAAACTATAAAGGAATATTTAATGAGTGGTGGTATAGAATTATGTACATGTTGAATATATAAAATAATGATTCATTTCACTTTCTCAGTGAAGTCAAAAAGATCCATTATTAGAAAAAAAAGAAATGTAATTTTAAAACAATATTTCACAAGGTAAAACATGGGTAAATTTTTTTTCAAAATAAAAGGTGAATGATATAATAATTTTTAATTTTTTTTAGAAAACACGGTTTTTAGAGAAAATAGTTCTCTAACTAAAGAGAAGAATAAATTTATATTTTATTAAAAAATATTTCTAATTATGTTAGGTGATAATGAGTGGATAAATGGAAAATTTACATGAAATTACTATGAATAATAAAATGCTAAAAATCAAGATAATCATTGAGATATAGATCATAATCCTTTATCAATGAATGCATATTCATAAAAAGTCTTGATAAATGATTGGATTATAACAATAAAGTTGTGCCATATTGGTAACATTAAATCTAAATCCACTTGAAATTATAACATTTCACGAATCATTAAATATCATGTTAAGAATTATATATAGGATAAAATATTTCGAAGGGGACTTATATACACCTTGTAAAATAATATTTCTTCATAACATAACATGCGTATCAAAGAAGGAAAGTTGACACATAATTCTCATACCACATTGGTATCAATGGAACCATAAAAAAAAGAATGATATGTCCTTAAATTGATTTGTAAATACTAAAAAATTTTGTTATATGAACCATAATGTAAATTCACAAATATTATATAGACCACAAAGTGGAAAGTGGTGGTAAATATAGCATGTGTCTGACAAAAGTAAAAATTGATAAAAAAAATACCTTACCTTAAGTCTTGAATCTCATCGTAATTTTTCAAAACTCATGTATAATAAAAATATATTTTTATTATAAGTATAAAAAATAACCATATTAATTTATATAATACCAAATATTATTTACTAATGACTTTATATTACCTGTTTATCAACAATTTCTTTGTTGAGGTTATGATTCTGGTAATAACATCTTTACATCAGATAAAAGTATTAATTTGTTATTCATTACCCTATTAATTTGATCATACTTTAATAATATACATAATTATAACCATTATATTAATATAAAATATATTCATTATATATTTTTTAGAGTAATCTATAAAAATTATTGACATGAAATGAAATACATCATTCATGGATACGATTTCCATTACGTATGCATGAACCCTATTTCCAATTTCTTAGAGTGATGAAAGAAGTAAAATAAAATTCTATATATTATAATTAAATTATCATATTTATTATAAATATATAACATGTTTTTTTATTAAACACATCCTTAATACATTCAATCAATACAGTTAATGAATAACATCACTTCGTGAGCCGACAGTCCTTCATACTTATGAACAGTGTTATTATATTCCCAAAAATGGAAATTATTAAGGTATGTTTTATATAATAATTATATAAGCATAAATAGATAATTAATATGATATATATCATATATAAATAGTATTTCCATCATTATTCCAAACCATAAAAGGTGGTAATGGAAAAATGAACAACTTGGGTTTGTGATATGGTAGTCTTCTGTACACATGAATGATGATATTGTAACCCCTTTGATGGAAGTGTGAAGAGTTATAGGATATAAAAATAAAAAATAAAAATCAATGTATAATTAAGATAGTAAGGTTATAATATCATCTTTATATAAAAAATGATGGGGTTGGAGGAAGAAAAAAATATTCATTAAAGAACATTACCTATTCTTTCGGTATCTCATTTTGGTTTTCATCAAAGGATTTCATTGGATGGATTTATTTGAAAAGGTGATGTTTCTAAGATTATAGGGGTTAATAGAAAAAATAATTTTGTTAGGTAATGGATGAGCCAAAATTTATAATGTGTGTGAGGAATGGGGGAGAGTGGGTTCCCTTTTATAGTTGATGAGGAGTTCAATTATTGTAAATACTCAAATGTATTTAATATTGGGAGATCAAGATTACATAATTTTGATAAAAAATAATAATTATAGGTTTTTAGGCGTTATATGGTAAATCAACACCTCTAAAAAACAATTTTACACTTGTCATAAACATTTGGTTCATTAACTCTAATGTTTCCTTATTTTACAATTTTCATATATTCATTATGTTTACTAATTTTAAAACCCAATTAATATAATAATTAAGACTAATTTAAAGATATAATTATTATATAATTGATTTAATTATTATAAATATGATATTGAGTTTATAATGCATACATTCTTTGTGTTTTGGAAATCAACTTTAACACAATTGCATGTAGCATGCAAAACACCCCTTTAATAGTAACCATGCAACACAATTGTTTTTCCATTTAATGGTCAATATAGCCATTATAATAGAATAATTGGTCCATTAATGGACTAAAATTTATATTTTTTAATATTTCGAAGTAAATTTTTATAATATAGGCCTTTTAGATCATTTAAATAAATTAATAAATTGGAATTTTAGGAAAATGAAATTAATGTCAATTTTGACATTATTCATTTAATTTAAATTTAAAAAATATCAAAAAAATAATGGAAATAAATTCTTTTAAGTTCGTACATTAAAATTATATATTTATCTAAAAACTATTAACAGTATAATTCATTCAATTTACTTCACTTTTAATGTTTTTTGTATCATATGAATTATTTAATTATTAATTAAATAATTCTTGTGTTTTCATTTCATAAGAATATAATTTAATTATATCATCAATAACAATTTAAAATAAATTATCATGAAAAAAACTCACTTATCTTCCAAAAAAATATTTATAAACAAACTTATTTAATTATTCTCTACATCATATCTTTTTTGAAATTAAATGGCAGAAAAGTTTCTTTCTGTATTTTTCATTATATAACACATTATATGGCTCAAGTTCATGAAAAAGAATACAAAAAAATCATAAATATCTACCCTAAGGTAACAAGGTTTGAAATACGTACAGACAATGGGATTTAAAAAAGTTTTTGGTCTTTTGTACAACTTTTTTTATAAGTTTAACAACTAAGTAAACTAGATTTATTACCATAATCACTATAATAAATTTTAACTGTTCAAACTAATAATTTTAGTCCAAAATTATGTTTTCTTAATTTGAAATTATAAATTATTATTAATCCAAATATGGAATCCATTTTTTAAAATATAATTCACATAATTGTTAGAATTTAATTTAAAACAAATCCCATATATGTGGCGAGAAATGGAGGGCCTTAAAAAGAATAGATAAAAAGTTTAAAATATTATATATTAAATTTATTCAAATGACCTCATATGTATTAATAGGTGTATACACTAACTATTTGGTCATTAAAACAGGTTTAAAATATATTATAACATTATGAATTATTTAAATGATAAAAATGTTTTCGACTAAAATTAATTATGTTACACTTCATTAAAAAGTTAAACATCTCTAAAAGATAATATAATTCTTTCCGAATTTAATTTTGATATTCTCATTTCAAAAATGAAGCTTATATTTCAAAATAAATTTTTAATTGTTGTAAAATTAAATTTTCAATTATTTTCTCTATGCACCCTTAACATGTATTTCAGAAAGGATACTATTTTTCCAAAAAAACATATAAATGAGTCATATTTTATTTCTAATCTATAGGTAATTAATAAACAAAATTATGAAAACGTTATATTTTCATTAGTTATTAAATTTCTTTCATTCCCACCACTCAAATGTCTAGGGGATAACTAATATATTAAATATTAATATTAATAGTATATTGTACTTTAGAAAACATTATCTTGATTAATCTATCAAAAGAACTCAGAATTGTCTGTGAAACAAGGAAAATATATTATATCATGTACTTCAAGCTAAACATAGTGTTGCATGTAGTGAAATCAGAACTCACTTCTTTTTTAAATAAAAAAAACAGGTGTAGCATGAAACACAATCCATCATATATTATTAATTTATTTTCAAAAATAATAATTCAATAAAACTCAAGTTCATACAGTCTACCCCTATTAAAATGAATATATCCCTTTAAATTCATCTAATTCATCAAATTATCAATAATTTAATGTTACTTTCATATTAAAACCACATCGAAAAAATTAATACTAGAACTTCCATTGAAAATAGGAAGTTGGAGACATAACAGTTATCCAAAGAAACTCATAACTAGGTTTCCACGTAGGATAACATAGGTGGGAAGTAAAAATATTAAAATCTAATAGAAAACTAACACCCAAATATAGATTGAGATTGATAGGAAACATGTAAATAATAATGTTCATTATCACAAATTTGTAAACCAAAAACTCTTGAAAAATGTCATTTATATCATAAAAAATTATAATAATAGGATAAAATATTATTTGATGAAACCTTTAATAATTTTGAATAATTTACCCTAGAATATATAATTACTTTATTTAATTCCATTTCCTAAGAAAAATATCATGCATTGGTTGTTTCTTGATCAAATTTCAGTTCTTGTTTTAGTCTATGAAATAAATGTGCTTTTTTGTTTCTAAAGTACTAAGTGATCATAATATTTATAATTTGAATGATAAGTCATTATTTATATCTTTATTTATCATCATAGAAAAAATAAATTTCATAGGTATTCTTGTATTCATAAAATTTAATATTAGAAAACATTAATCTCTAAAACTTTATTCAATGCTCAACATAAAAAATTACATATATGGTTAAAATTTTAACCATTCTAAAATATGAAAATAAAAAACATTAGAAATAAAGAATGTAAATTTTTCAGAGTCACCATAATATTTATCCCCTTATATCATAAATTATCTCTTCATTTCTACATAGCATGTATGTGAATACCATCATCATGTATACTATTGAAACATGGTAATAATACAAATTATGGTAAAACCATTATGAAAACATACATACTTCTTTATTCCTTGTAGAGAACACAAATTATTGATATATGGATAAATCCAAACTTATTTAAACATCATAATTTATAGAATAATCTACTTTGCTAACAAATCATTTCTCATCTCTTAGGTCATTATTATTGTATAATTTAAATTATCTATATCAATCATCTATTTATTCAAAATAAAAACAATTTTATTAATATCTAGATCATATTTAGGTTTAACTTCCCTTAATCATGTGTTTTTTATAATATATAACATTAAAACTAAATCACTTTTCTAGTTCATCGGTACCATTCAACATATTCACACAAATCCATTACAAAAAACATACACCAAAAAAGCATTATATATTTCATAATTCTTATAATTCAATCTTTTAATTGTAATACATAAATATACGATTCATACAACACAATTTTGAAGAAATTAACTAATCTTTATCATTTTTTTACACTTCTTTTCTCTCACATTTCATCTACAGTCTCTTCATCATGAACAATTTATCCATTACTCGTACATCCTATCAAATTTTCTTTATAGTCTTTCTCTTTAGAATATTGATTTGAATAATTCCCATAATTTCCACATTTAATTCATTGAATATTTGTTGTTATCTAAGACATGCTATTATTATCACACATTACATTATCTAGAATATTCATTTTATTTTTTGAGTTATTTTATTTTTTCCCTTTTTCGTAGTAAAAATATCTTTCTCTTATTCTAATATATCTACTAGACTATTACTCTCCACATTTTCAACAAAAATGAAGATGAATCAACTATCCTACATGCTATCCTTTACCTTAGCAATAAAATAAATATTTCCTAAAGTTCATTGGTGATTCCTAGAGTTGGTTATGATGCATGTTATTAATCATGTTCTGTGAAAACTAATTACACAGAAATACAACATCCTTTACTCATGTCATCATACAATTTAGATTCTCATCATAAAATCATTAATTATATAAAATGATAACCCAGTTCCTTCTGGTTCCCTCTATTGAATAAAACAAAAAAACATAGTGTTAGAACCACTAATCATGATGGGAAACCAAAGAAAAATGAAAAATCACTTATTTGATGTCTAAATCATGACACTATCTTTAATATACAAAACATTAGGTTCATTCTACTACATTCATAGTCATATTCTATTTAAATCATTCCTGATAGTTCATAAAGAGTTTCTAAATGTAAAAATTCACTCCCTTGGGAGGGTCCAACCAAGTGTGTAGTGAGTCCCATTGTCATGCACCAGTTCTTGATTGAGTGTATCCCAATATTGAGCTTTTGGGGTTGTTAAGCATAGGTAAATACTTTCCAAATCCACATCCACATGTAGTATCCATACTAGGAAATATTCCTAGGACACCACTCCCATAATCTATCACCAAAATTCAATAACTTCTTATAATATATTAACTCATCCTTAGACATATCCTATGAGGATTCCATAGACATATTCTTAGAAGTATTCCTAAACATCTCAATATAGTTTACTAATCCTAAATTCTAATGTATGACTAAACCATTCTTATGTTTCCAGCTATTATGAACAAGACTTAACATTAATG
This sequence comes from Viscum album, assembly GCA_963277665.1. NCBI lineage: Eukaryota > Viridiplantae > Streptophyta > Magnoliopsida > Santalales > Viscaceae > Viscum > Viscum album. Next base: position 49,787,187 of record OY728161.1, on the reverse strand, counting down.
GATATTAATTATTCTTAGATAAATATTCATTATAATTCACAACCACAAGACCGAGGACTGTAATAGATTAGTGACTTTGGAAACATGGAACCCAATGTTTTATTCTGGTGAAATATCATCATTGTTCCAAAAAACATCGTTCCCTTTAGTACTCTTAGTTAAAAACCTTCTATATAACATTGGTAATGTAAACATAAGAAACGGTGATCTAAAATTCTCATTATGTTTATATAAAAGAGATATGTAATCATAAGATGGACATAACTATTTGATAACATTAGAATCACATTTAATGATTTTACCCTATATATCAGAGAAGATATACATGAGTCATTGAAAAAATATTATAATATCATAAGACATAAATCACAATAGAATCAAGATCATATTTCATAGTATAATAACAATAATAAGATATAGAATTTTCCCAAATATATAAAAATTTGAAATGATTTCTATATTATTCAAGGTTCACTACAAAGTATATCTTAATTAAAAGGGTTAACTCCCCAATCTATCTTAGTAGTCAAGGTTCACTCCAATTACTATATTAGTAGTTAATGTTCACTCTAAATACAATATTTGTACCATCTTAGAAATTCCGTTTAATTTTTTCAAAATTATATGGAATTATTCTGAGACCACATGTTTTAACGGCACAAGATTTTGAGGACAGATGATCCCGGAATGGAATTTTAATCTTTTTTATGTACTCTTTAGTAAACGTGTGAGTAGGATTTTCTTACTTCAAAAAAATTTCTAAGACAGAAAATATGAGGGCACCGTTGAATTCAGAACACTGGGATTCACCTAGAAAGTACATAACATTGGTCGGTAAGGGTTGAACGGAAAAGTAAATTTTAAGATTTAAAAAATATATTAAAATAACATTAAATTTTTTTTATTTTATTTTCTCAACTGTTGATCGGCGGTTGGTGATGTTATGGTGCAACAATGAGGTGTATTGATGATTCTCATTAATGGATAATTAACTCGTAGTGTAACAACACATTAATGATTCATAACAGATACACTATTTTAGAAATGAAACAGTGTATGAACTTGACATAATAACTTAATAGAAACATTTCAACATGTTTTCTTTTTATTTTAGTTGAGGTATTAGTGGAAGGTGGAAATAAACTTTGTGTATTATTTGAAAAAACCTCTGATGAACATCATCTCCAACGAAAAATAACACAAAATGAATAACGTTAAACAAATTTGACACTTCTAGAATAAAAGAGTTGGAAGTGACGAACGACTTCGACATCTTGAATCCTTGAGGATGAAATGTTGCATCATTGAACATCAAAACGGTAGGGGTTATTTGATTTTAATTTTATTCCTCATTCCTTTTCATGAAAACAATGAGCGCAGATAATCACACGAACGGGTTGATCTATAAATCATGCATTCTAGCTGGATGGTAACTTTAATTGGGATTTCTCTATCCATGATTCAAATATCAGTTGCCTGGATTAAACTAAAACCCCCCATACCTTTCCCTTATTTACACCTATAACACGGAGGGCATAACCCGACATGAATAAGGAACGAGCACCTCCTCCATGTGAATTATTTGGGGTCACACCCTCAAAGTGTCGAAAATATGATTCTAATACCATTATGTTGAATAGAACCTTCCCTGAAGAGCGCAGCCATAGGATGCACGAAGAACGGACCACCCAAGCACGTCCAGTGGTCCAATGACCAATTTGTCGTCGGTACCAGAAGTTTCTTGGGGCAGTGACCGCATGGTGAGGTGGCGATGCACTCGCTGTTTAGCTGCAGTGACATTGGGGATACGTGGAACCTACCTAGATCCATGTGGTGGGATTCACACAATCAGGATGTTCGGGCCTCTGGAAAGCCGCAGTCCCTCGACCATGGTAGGAGGGCCCCACGTGTCCGCAGGGCAGCTGAGAACGGACATGGTAGCCTGACGTGGCCTGACTGGATGGCGCCACCACTAGATGCCCATGTGGTCGGGCTATGGGCTGGTTGTCCACATCCCAATCTAGTGGGATGGACCCATCTCTACAAGCTAGACCTGTGCCCTTAGGGCCAGGCTAGACTAGACCAGGACATCGGGCGATGCGTTGGGCTGGACCCTCGGCCCAACCAAACTGGGGTCTAGCAAGGCCCATTGGTCCTGGCCCACCGGCCAGGCTGGACTAGATGAAACCAGACAAAAACCAGGTCATGTGGAGTCTCTCGAATTTAATCTTGGGTATATGGGACCCTCAAGCCATGTTGGTTGGGTCTGTCTGACAGGGTCAGACTAGGCATAGACATAATTGTCCCTTGTTTACTAAAACACATGTATCTTGCAAGATGCACTTTTTATTGATGATCTATTTGTGGAATTGGGACCCTCTCAATGATTAAAATCTTATGTAATTCTCTTAGTAGGCTATCATTGATGTTAAATTTGATGAATGGATTAAGGAACAGTTCTCCCAAGAACTCTATGTATGGAACTCTGCAGTTTTTGAGACCTAAAGACTGCAGAATATCAACACTATGTGACTCAAAAACAGCCTAGTGGGAAGCATATCAATGTTCCCCAATATTCCCTAGGTGGGGAGTGGCTTTGTGTGACCTTTAAAACCAATGAAACTTGAGAGGATTAGTATCTCCGTATGGACAAGGTTAAAAGCGACTCTTTGTGACCCGGAAGCCCATGGTGAGGAGCAGTTCTATGAGACCTAGCAGACCCCCAATACTCATTAGGGATTAGTACCACAGAAATCCAAGGTTAGTGGGAAGTAGATTATGTGTGACCTTCCAGGCCCACTATACTCTATAGAGGTTTAGTTCTCTAGAAATTGAAGTGTTTGATATTGTGACTGATTATTCTTCTATCACTACACTAAATCTATATCTCGTATGAGCTGTCTTGTGCTTCATTATTTAATTTGTGTATTGTATTGTGGTATTTCCTTTTTTTGGGTCCCTACTGAGTATCACATTACTCACCCCTTCATAGGCTTCTTCCACTCGTGTCGTGTCCTATGAAGGAGATTATTTTTTCGACGTGGACATTCGTGGACAGGGATCTAATGGTGCTCAAGGAGACGGGGCCAACAAATGTTAAAACAGTGAATTTTTTGGATTAGGACTAGGTGGGACTCAGTAGGACTAGGCATACATGATGTAATAGTACATCTTCTAGTATCTACTCTACTCTTATGATTATGTGGGGTTTTCAATAGATGTCCATTAGAGATCCTTTTTTACATTGTTGTTTTTAATTATTTTTTTGGGTTTTTATTCATTCCCACTTGTATTATTTGTACTTCTACTTAGCTTTTTTAGTGATACAAGATTCCTTTTTTGTTTTTGGGATGTGGTTATGAATGTGTGTTCATATAGGTACTAAGGAAAATTCCCCCCACTTGTAGGTTGATGTCATCATCACTGGTCATCATCCCCCGACCATTGGGAGGTGGGCTTGGGGTAGTCACAGCATGGTCCCCGAGGAACAGGTCATGACAATGTGGTATCAGAGGGAGTTTGGTTCAACCATAAAGACTGGGAGAATGTTTTTTGGTTTGGGGAAATAGTGTTCAGTGTTTCAAGTCTGACTTCCTGATTTGGAGAGTCCAGTGTTGGTGTGATGGCTGATGTATCAATAAACCAAGATTTTGAATTCTACCTTTCGGATCTATACATGAAATAACGGGTTGCATAAGTTTCATGGTATGTTCTTCTGAATAAAATTCATCTCTCCATGTATAACCTTATAAATGTGGTACATATTGATCTATCTCAGAATGCTTACATGTGGACGATCAGCCAGGATCTCGATATGAGGTCGTGAGGATAGCCCACCTAGAAATGAGGCCTCCATTCAGGACTAGTTCAAGATATGTCCCCTTCGGGTAGTACACTAGTGCAACCACCACTAAATGCACAACATATACTTCTGGTGGTTCTAATAGAGGTAATTCACATACTCAGTTCTTAGAAAGAGTTTTATAGGTAGATACCTCAAGTGTTTTGGGGAGAAATAGATCGTTAGGTCACTAAGGACTTTTTGTAGGTAGTGAAGTGGGTCTTCAACTTAGTGAGGACACCACTTGACCAAAAGGTGATCTCGGCAGAATTCTTTCTACAGATCTTGGTAGGGAGATAGCGGAGCTTGACCACCCAGATGCACAATGAGGCAACCCTCAACCGGGAAGACTTTGAGTGGCTTTTCCAGGAGGAGTTTATCCCTCCGACATTACACTATATGCGCATTCAGGAGTTTCTTCACCTACAGAAGGGAAGTATGATGGTGGTTGAGTACTCAGTGAGGTTCACCAAGCTATATCACTACTCAAGAGATATGTTGTGATGTCCTTTAATCAGGTATCAATCCTTTGAGCATGGACTCAGGTGCGAGATCAGGGCGTCATTATTGTCTCTTAGCATCTCTACTCAAGTTGGGTTGCTAGAGTGAGTCCTTCTCGTAGAGAGCTTATTGTCAGAGCAGGTGCACAAAGCTAGAGCTACCAGCATACCCTTGGTGGTGGAGTCTTTGGAAGGATGTATATATCATATGTGAGTGCCCAAGAGGGATACGTCTTTTAGACGACGAACCCAAGACTTGGGGTCGGCAGTGTGGGGCTCCTAGTCCCGAGGGAGTTAGCAAAGATCCAAGTAGTGGTTTGTGTGTAGCGGGAAGGGACACATGGATCATGACTACCCAACCCTATATATAGATGAATAGAATAAGGTAGAGGGGCCACCGAGATAGATCCAGCGGTTCAATCGAGGATGTTCATAGGGCAGCATATGTGGAACGGGAGCCAGCCGAGCAGCAGGTGGTGGGCGACAGTTTGAGGTGCTACCGCCACCACCCCTAGGTGGTCCACCTTGACCATAGAGATTAGGAAAGCATGGGAGAAAATAGCTTCAGTCAATGGTTTCTTATGACCACGGCGCTCCATAGATGATCCGAAGAAAGATCTATGTCTTCTCTACACTATATATAGTTTTTATAGACACAGGTTCTAGTCACTCGTTCCTTGTTACTACTATCATTAATAACTCATAGATTCTGGTGGATATGATGGATTGATCCTTAATGCTATAGACTCCTATGGTAGGTGATTTTTTGATTACACAATAGTGTCAGCTATGTGAGATCATTGTAGGAGGTGATTGCATCAGCTGGGATCTTCTTATAGTGGTGTCAAGGCCTTATGATGTCATCTTTGGTATGGACTGGTTATCCACAGTCCATGCTCATATTGACTATTTTAGGCATACAGTGTAGTGTGTCCATAGAGATTGTACCATTTTTTCCTTCTCTAGCAATAAGAAAACCATTTCAGTGCAGGACAGACTTTCTTGGAGGAGGGTACAACCGATCACTCACCATTTGGATAGCCTCACCCTTAGTGAATTGGATGGGGGAACTCCAAGTTTTTCTGTTGTGATGGATGAGTTTGAGGACTTTTTCTTGAGGATTTTCTAGGACTACCTCCTCATAGAGAGGTAGACTACTGCATCGACCAGTACCCCTGGATGACACCGATATCAACACTAGCATATTGGATGTCTCTCATAGAGCTTCGCGAGTTGAGGGAACAGTTAAAGGACTTCCATGAGAAGGGGTTCTTAAGGCCAAACATTTCACCATGGGTAGCCCCAGTGCTTTTTACCCAGTAGACCGATAGGAGTTCATGGTTTTGTATGGGAAATCGGTTCCTGAACTAGGTGACCTTGATGGAAAAGTATCATCTACCGAGGATCGATGACCTCTTTGACCTGTTGAAGGGAGTGAGGTGGTTCACAAAGATAGAACTCAGATCATACTGTCTCCAGCTTCGCGTATGGGATGAAGATGTACCGAAGACAACCTTCAAGTGTTGATATGACCAATATGAGTTCCAGGTGAATCCTTTTGGCATGAACAACACCCCAGCAGTGTTCATGGGACTCATGAATAGGATCTTATTGCCTTACCTCAACTGGTTCATCATGGTATTAATCAATGACATCTTGGTGTACTCAACATCGGAGGAGGAACCCACTACACACTTACAAATAGTCCTGAATACAATCAAAGAGAACTAGGTTTATACTAATCTCTCAAAGTGTTTATTTTGGATATGGTAGTCCCACATACTAGGATAAATCATCACAGAGACTAGAGTTATAACAGATATGGCTAAGATTGTGGAAGTGATTTCTTGGGAGCCCCCTGAAGTGTGACTGAGGTGCAAAACATCTTGGGGATGGTTGGTTACTATCAGAGGTTCATGACCAAATTTTCTATAGTATTTTCACCCTTATCAACTTTGACACAGAAGGGACAACCCTTTGTGTGGACATAGAAATGTTATATTAGTTTCCAGGAGCTAAGGCGGAGACTAACTAGTGCCCCCATCTTGAGACTACCAGAGTATGGTGTCGGGTATGTAGTTTACTATGACACATCAGGGACTAGACTGGGTTGTATCCTTATGTAGGAGCAGGCAGTGAAAACCTACTTCTCACACCAGTTGAGGAAGTATGAGATGAACTACATGACCCACAACCTGTAGTTAGAGATAGTGGTCTATGCCTTGAAAATGTGGTGGCACTACATGATGGGTGAATGGTTTTGGGATTAATCCAACCAATAGAGTCTTAGGTATATCTTCTATTAGAAGGAATTGATCTTAAGATATTGGATATGGCTTGATTTTATCTAGGACTATGACTTTGAGATATTCTATACTCTTGGAAAAGGCAACATGGTGGCATACATACTCAATAGGGGGACCGGTTTGCAGTTGTTGAGTGAGGCGAAAGATCTGTTGGCCACGATGCAAATATACAATGTGGATAATGGTGGATCCTTGAGTGTAAAAGATGTATCCAGACCTATGACATCAGTATTGGTGGTCAGGGATGAAGAATGTGGTGGCTGAGTTTGATTCATCTTTCCTCAGTTGTCATAAAGTGAAGGATGAGCATCAGGTTCTAGCAGGCTTGGCCCAGCCACTCAAGGTACCCGAGTGGAAATTGTATGGTATCTTAATGGACTTTGTGATGGGGTTACTACATACACACAGGGACCATGACTATAACTGGGTGATCATTGACTGACTCACCATGTTGTCTTACTTCCTACCCATCCGAGAGCAAGGAATGTTAGAGGGCATGAGACTCCTCTCTCTCCAGAAGATAGTGTGGCTTCACTGGGTTCCTTCGATGATCATATCAGATAATGATTCCTACTTTACATCCCATCGCTAGAAGGGATTACAAGAGGCCTTCGGGATTCAATTACAATTGAGCACATCTTTTCATCCCATGATGTATGGTCATACAGAGAAGACCATATAGACCATGAAGGACATGCTACGTGATTTCATCCCGAAGTTTGGTCGTAGTTCTGAGGACCACCTTCCACTGGCGGAGTTTCTATACAACAACGATTATCATTCAAACATTTTCATGGCACTATTTGAGGGCTTGTAAATGCAGCCTTTCAAATAAATCCTATGCTGGATAGACCCAGGGGATTCAACACTCATGGGTCTAGAGTTGGTACAGCATACAACTGAGAAGGTGCATATCATCTAGGACCAGATTAGGACTTCACAGAGTAGGAAAAGGTCTTATACTAATAGTAAATGGAGACCCTTATAATTTTTGGAGGGTGATCATGTATTCTATTGGGTCTCGCCCCAATGAGGATTACCGAGATTTGGTTGGGGCGGCAAGAAATCTTTGAGGTTCATCGAACCTTTTCAGATCCTGTGAAGAGTTGGAGAGGTGGTGTACTACCATGCTCTTCTTCCATAGATGCACTAGGTTCATGATGTTTTCTACGTTTCATAGCTAAGGAGGTAAGTGCATGATCCATATTACGTCATCAAATAGAGAGATATGGACATTGGCGATGGGGAAACATTTGCAGATTTCTCCTGGGAGATTGAAAATCGACCAGATCAGGTCCTACATGTTTAATCAATTTCTTTGGTTCTCATTTGGTGGTAGCAAGAAAATGTCTTGGAGAGCACATGGGAGTGGGAGACACTGATTCGTGCTCAGTACACCCATTTTTTTGATTAGTTTTTTGTTTTCGATTTTTGGGACATAAATCCCTAATGTGGTGATAATTTAATGAATTAAAACTTCCATGTAATTTTTTTTAAATTTATATGGAATTATTATGAGACAACAAGAAATGCCGACATTTGATTTCGAGGCCCGGTGAGTCCAAAACAAAATTTTGAACATTTTTAAGTATGATTATGTAAACGTGAGAGTGGGATTTTCTATCTTCTGAACTATTTCTTGGATCAAAATTTTAACAACACTATTGAATTCAGAACATCGGGATTCTCCTAGAATGTACATAACTTGTGCTGGCAAGGGTCGAACAGAGATGTTCATTTTCAAGCCATTTGAAAAATAATAAAATAACATTAAAAAGTTATTTTATTTTCCTTTCTCATCCTTTGAGAGGAGGATAGAGATGTTGTAGTACAACGATGAGGTGCACTGATGAGGCTCATTAATAAATAATTAACTAGTAGTGTAAAGACACTTTAATTATGTTTAACAGTGACATAGTTTCATTAATGAGACAACATAAAAATGTGACGTCACAGCATAACATAAATGTTGCAACATGTTTTCCTTTTATTTTTTTATAAGAATTGGTGGAATGAAGAATTAAACTAAAAGGATTCTATGATGATCCTCCGAAAAAATTCCAGTCCACCAGAGAATGAAAAACACCAAAGAATGCCAAAAAACTCGACGCACCTCAATGAATGGAACTAGAAGGGATGAATGAAGTTGGTGTTTTGAAACTTCGAGGACGAAACACTGTGACCTCAAATGTCAAAGAAGTAGAGTTTTTTAATTTTAATATTTTTCCCCATTCCTTCTCCTAAAAATTATGAACTCAGATCAAACCATGAACAAGTTGATCCACGTATCATGCATTCTAGCAGGAGAGTAACTTTATTTAGTATTTCTGTATCCAGAATTCATAAATCACTTTTCTTGATTGATGTAACCCCCCCCCCACATTTTCCTACTTTAAACCTCTATCACGGAGAGTGCAACCCGATACAAACAAGGCCCGAACACCTCCTCCATGTGCATTTTTTGTTCCTTCACCCTAAAAGTGGAATCAGGATGATTCTAGGAACTTTTTAGTGAAGATGACATTCCCCAATGAGTAGAGGCACAGGTGATGAAAATAATGTATCAATAGAGTGTATCTAGTGAAACCCCAAACAAGATGTTGGCACATCATGGTAGATGGAGGTCGTGGATGACTGGACCTGGTGGTAGTAGGGAGACACGACACTCGCCTAGCACTGTCGGGAGGGATGGCCCACTTCCAGGACATTCGGGCAGCTGGCTAGCCACTACCCCATAATTGTGTTAGGAGGTCCCCACATTTCTGTGGGGTAGCTGAGGCTGGACACAGTAGCTAGCCGCATCCCGGTTGGACGACGTACCACCAGCTGCTCATGTGTTGGGCTTCGGGCTGGAATGTTTTTCCCCAATCCAAGGGGTTGTACCCACACCAATGGGCCAAAGCCATGGCCCAGCAGACTGGACCCACAACTAGTGGGTTGGACCCATTCCGTCAGGCTAGACCCATGCCATTTGGGCTGGGCTAGAACAGACCGAGTCATCGAGTGACCTGATGGGTTGGACCACCAACCAAACTAGGCCATGTCTAGAAAGGCCCATTGGGCCTTCCCCACAATACATGCCAGACCAGAATGACCCAGAACAGAACTGGTTCTAGTTAATTCAGTCAAATTTAAATCAAGGTATGTGGGACCCCTAGGCCGGGTCATTTGGGTTGGTCTGACCAAGTCAGAACGGGCCAAGACGCTACCTACCACAGTTTACTAAAATGATTGTATCATGAAAACCACGTGTCCGATATGAATGCTATTTGCAGTTTTGGGACCCTCCCGATGAGGAAATTTATTTGTAATTCCTTGAGTAGGATTTAATGGAAGTTGAGATGTGATAAATGGAATGAGGATAAGTTCTCCCAAGCACGCTTTGTACGGAACCCTATGGTTGGATGAGACCTGAAGACTGCTAACTATTGACACTTTGTGACTCGACGATGACCCAGTGGGAAGCAGATCTATGTGACTCGGTAGGCCCATGGTGTGGATTGACATTGTGTGAATCAACCGATCCATGATACTCAACATGAGGAGTATCTTTGTATGGCCAAGGTGGGAAGCAGCTCTGTGTGACCCAACAGGCCCACGGTGGGGAGAGGATCTGTGTGAGTGAGCATAGCCACTGTCCACATCCAGGATAGTACCACAAAAATCCATGGTTAGTGGGAAGTGGATTATGTGAGACCCAATCGGCCCACTATACTCGATAGAGGAGAAGTTCTACTGCAGCTAAGGAGTTTGATAATGTGACTAATTATTCTTCTATCACTACCCTAAATGTATACCTGTTTTGAGTTATCTTGATCTTTGTAATTTACATTTGGATTGATAGGTGGTGTTTAATTTTTATTTTTTGGTACCTAATGAGTATCATTTTACTCACCCCTAGACAGGCTCTCTCTACTCGTGTCGTGTCCTATGCTGGAGAACAACATTTTGACAGGGACTTAGGTTGACCAGGACCCATAGTTGCTCAGGGAGATGGGACCAACAGATGCTATGATGGTGTAATTGGTGACCTTGGACCAAGCTGGACATAGTACGACCTAGTGGATAATACATACTACATTTTCTTCTAGTAGATACACTACTCTTTCAATCTATTGGGGTTTTTCATGGACGATCATTAGAGTTCCTTTTTTTACTTTTCATTTTTCAGTACTATTGTTGGGTTTTTATTTTGGTCAACTTTTATTATTTGTACTTGTACTCAAATTATTTTATTCATACATGTTTTTCAATTTTCTGGGTCTTGGTTGGGAATCTGTGTGCATAAAGGTACTCATGAAAATGCTTCCCACTTGTAGGTCGATGTCTTCGGCACTAGTCGCTAGCCCCTGTCCTTTGGGACACAAGCTTGGGGTAGTTGGGGAACTAGCCTCGGGGGATGGTTCATGAAAATATCAGTAGTCATGGTTCACTCCTAAGACCATCTTGGTAGATAAAACCCCTTATTTAACCTAGTTTACTCCTCATTGCTACCATTTCTATATCTTGTGATATAATTGTTTACCAAATGCATTAGATAAAAACATAGGTCCCACCATTCACAAAATGAAATCAAACATACTTGTTCCATAATATAATAAATAATTCATGATATCATGATCCAAAAAAAGATATTGGTTCTATAATCATCATGTCATAACACATGAAATGAAATTTGGTATCATAAACATTCCATTAAGTCATATCTTGTAGAAAATATATAGGTTTCATAATGACTTCATCATTGAATACCCCTTGAAAGGAAGTGGATTTCATATACATTTTATCATGGTTAACCCATATAAGAGAAATTTTTATCATAAACAATTTTTAATAATAATCATAAACCATTAAAATAAATAATAATAATAATGGTGTCCTTGGATCAGATCCCCAGTAAAACATAAACTATATAAAAAGATGTCATCATCTATAGGATAAAATTTTTAAATATCACGGAAATATTTTGATTAGTAACATAAACATTACTCTTAGAAATAATATCTTTATATTTTGTAACAATTTAACTACCTTTTTCATTCAAAATAACCTTGAAAACTTATAACACATTCTTCAAAAACAATATTAATTTTTTTTAAATTGAACACATTTTAAAATTTTCATTCCATAAAAATAAAAATAAATTATGAATCATTACAAACTATTTTAGAAATACTTTTATTTTGAAAATATCATTCAAAACATAGAAATTTAGGTTCAATGAATGAAGGTGGATAATTACATACATGATTTATATGTGAAAACAACAGATTTATTTCACATTATTATTAGAATTCAAAAGTTCTTTGATCAGAAAATGACATGAATATTCATTTTAAAATAATTTTTAAAAAATTTAAACATCTAAAAAAATGTATTTAAACAATAATATTACAATAATATCACTTTTTTATAACATTTTTAGAGAACATGGTGTTGGTAGATAATATTTTTTTAACCGAAGAGGGAAACAATGTTAGATTTTCCTAAAAATGTATTCTTAATTATCATAGGAAAAAATGAGTGGAAGAATTTTAAAATTACATGAAAATATCATTAATTAATATATTTGAACAGAAATAATCCTAATTATTGACTTATGGTTTATAATATTTTTTTAATTGAATCATATTAAAAAACAATCCTAAAAAATGATGATATTGTAGCAATAAACTATTAACACTTTGGTAACTTTGAATCAAAATCCCCATTAAAAATACCAGTAAATTAATTGTAAAATATCATTAAAATAATGATATTCCAAATATGACATGTCAATGGGGAAGTATATAAACATCATAAAATAAGGTAGGTTAATAACATAACTTGTGTCTCAAAAAAGGAAAATTGGTATATAATTCTCTTACTACTTTAGTATCTCTGAAACTGTAACCCCAATAAATAGGGATCTTAAAAGAATATGTAAATAAAAAAATTATGTGTAAAAATAATTAAGTACACTCATGCTATTAAAATAATCCACATAGAAGAAATATGTGTTGAATATAGGATGTCTCTCATAATAGTAAGAATTGCAATGTAAATCCCTAATCGTAAATCTTGACTCTCTTCATACATATTCAAACATATTATATATTAAATATAGTTTTATTATGAATCTATAATCTAACCATATTCATAGTTATAATAACATTTATTATTTAATTATGATTTTATATTACCAGTGTCATAAAAATCCCTTTTTACTATTATTTTTTTTTTAAAAGGTTGGGGCCGAAGCCTCATTTTTTATTAATAAAGCAAAGCAAAGACCTCTTTTATCTGGGTAGAGGGAGACCCATTACATAGCCCGAAGGCCCAGTGGGCTTGAAGCCCATTACATAGCCTGTAGGCCCAAATATTTGGCCAAATTCCTATTCTGTGAATAGTAACCCGGCTGCTACAGTACCCGCTACAGTAGCGCCACCGCTACAGTACCCTGCCGCCGCTACAGTGCCCTGCCGCCGCTACAGTACCCGCCGATCAACAGTACCGCCGTTGCTACAGTACCCGCTACAATACTGCTACAGTAACCTGCGCCCAATGGGTTTTGAACCCCCATTTTTCATGTAGTATTACGGGGTGCTTACTATTATGTTTTGGGTAATAATTGATTTATTTTACATACTTGTTTTAACTAGTTATTCATAGACCACTTACATAGACCATGATTTAATTCTAAAAAAATAATAAAGATTATTTAAAATATTATATATTCAGTATATATTATTTCATAGTAATCAATAAAATTTAGTGATAGGAAATGAAATACCTTATTCATTGAGATTGTTGGCCATACATACAAGAGAATGTTGATTCTTTTTTCTTTTCATATTGAAACAAATAAAATTAAATGGTATATATATATATATTATAGAATAATTTTTGTTCCATATATCACATATTTCTATTAACCCCATCCTTAATACATTTCATTTAATGTGTGAATGAATCACATTACTTTATGAGGCTATAGTCCGTCGTACACATGAACGATATTATCATCTCACAAAAATTGAAATTCAGAAGTTATATGTTATATAGTAATTAAATAAGAATAAATAAAACATTTATATAATATATATCATATATAATCATTTTTTTCATTTTTTTCGCAACCTTAAAATGTGGTGGTGGAAAAAATAATAAAATTTATTTGTGAGGCGGTAGCCTCTTGTACAAAAAGATGAATATTTTGTAACCCATTAGATGAAATTGTTTTATGTTTTCAGTCATAAAATAAAAATAACAACATTTAAGTATAATTAAGATACTCATATGTTTTATAATCATTATATAAAATTAATTTAAGGGTTTTTATGAAAAATCAAAACAAAGAATTCTTTGATTAATTTTACCTCTTTTTTAGGTATCTCATTTTTTTTCCAACAATGGACATCAATGGTTGAAATTATGAATAAATATAAGTATTTTGTGATGAGATAATGGAATATAAATAAGATTTTGGTTGTTAATACCAAATCAAAATGTCTTGAGAGGATTGAATAACGAGTGAGAGTGAGTGACCTTTTATAGTTGAAGAGTGGTATTATTTTATGTAGTCAAAAATTTTACTATTGGGAGGTCAAGAATGCCTAAATTCAATCCTAAAATACTAATTAAATTTATTTAGGATTGACATATTTGATCCAAACCTCCAAAAATAAAATATACTCTTGTTTTAATCATTTGTTTCCCTAACTCATAAGTTTTCTTTTTTACCATTTTGGTTGCGCCATTTTTAATATATGATTCTATCCTAAGTAATTTATTCATTATGAATAGGTTAGAAATATTTATTAAATAATTTAGACTCAATTATTATAAATATGATATAAATTTATTAATTTATATACCGTATTTCTTTTGAAATTAACATTACAATAATTACATGTAACATGTCAAAAACCCTCTTTAATTATAACTCGGTTAGTTGAGTTTTTTAAATTTATCCATTAATATATACATTATAATAGAATAATTGGTCCATAAATGGAACATAGTTTATATTTATTAGTATTTATAAATTAATTTACATCATAATTTATTATCAGTAATTTTCAATCTTTTAATAAAATAAAATGTATTATAAAATGACATTAATATTAACTTTGACAATATTCATATAATTTAAGTTAAAACAACAGTCAATAAAATAATTTAAATCCACTAAATTATGTTTGGACATATGTAAAATGATATATAGATCTAAAACATTATATAACACAATAATTCATTCAATACAATTCACTTTTAATGATTTTAGTATTATTGGATTGGTTTAATTATTAGCTAAACGATTCATGCATCGACAATTCATAATCATTTAATGTAATTCTGTCATCTCTATGAATTCAAGTTAAATTTTTTTGATAAAAAATAAATTGCCTTTAAAATTAATATTTTTAACCTATCTTATGTAGTTTTCCCTATTCAAAGTCATTATAGATATTAAAAAGTAGAAAGTTTTTTTTTTGACTATTTATTTACTTAAATTATTATATAGTTCATATTAATGTAAAATTGTATAAAAAATTATAAAAATACATATTATGTACATTAGTATATATATATGCCTAGAAAATGGTTTTTGGATAAGTTTTTACTCATTATTAAACCTTATATTCTTTTATTAACCACTATGTAGACATTTTTTCCTTAATCACTGTAAAAAAAATTAATTAATCTCACTAATCACTGTGGTAAAAAATTATGTTTTACATATTAGAAATTATAAATTACGATGATTATAAAAATTAAATCCTTTTCCAAATTTAATTCATATGTGTAGAAGAATATAATTTAAAATTAGTCTCACAGAAGTGACGACAAAATATGTTTTTAAACAGAAAAAGATAAAAATATTTCAATGTTTTTATATTCAATCTCAATTTGAAATTGATTCTAATGAACTAAATTGTATTAATAAATTCATACATGAACAATTGTGACTTAAAATATAATAAAAATATAGTTATCATAAAAAATTATTTATAAAATAAAATATTTTCAATTATATTTTAGTATTTTACATTTCATCATAAAATTAAACTTCTTATAAAAATACCAAAATTTGAACATAAGAAAATTTTGATATTCATATTTAAAATGTGATGATTACATTATCAATGAAATTTTCCAAAATTGGTATATATTAATTTAATACTATGTGCGCAAATATCACTTTACCTGATATTCAGAAAAGATACTATATTTCAAAAAAATCTTTTTCCATAAAATTATTCTTATTTTATGTCTAACCGATAGATAAATAATCAAAATTTCAAAACTATATATTTTCAAAACATATTTAATCCTTTTAAATCCCTCCATTAAATGTAAAAGTGATTATTATCATATTAAAAACTAATATTAATAGTATTTTGTAGTTATGTAAAACATGTTCTTGGAAAATCTGTTGATGGAACTCTATATTGTGTGTATCATATGGAAAACATAGTGTTGTGTGAACCACTAGATAAACATAGTGTTTCATCAAAAACAATAATACAATTATTTTCATATAATGGAATATTAACATGGTGTAGTGTGGAATGCAATCCATTAAATAATATAAATGTATTTCAAAAAATAATAATTCATAAAAATGAGGGTTGTTACATACCAATGAATGTACTCTAGGTTGTAATTTCCCTCTTACAGAAGATAATGAAGATGGAATTGGAGATACCCCTGGAACATATATAATTTTATCCATATTATGGAATAATGCTATGATTATGAGTAATAAAATTTCCCATATAGAGAATCCAACTTATCAACCAAGTTGTGTGATGATTTTAGACCTCTTCCAATATTAGCAACCTACATCATTCTTATCTAAGGAATAGATAAGATCCTTAGTGAAGATATTTATCACTCTATGAAGCACCGAAAGGGATAACGATTTCTTAGTAGTCTATATTTTCTTAGGATTAGCAAATAAATGGTGGTCATTAATTAAAAACCCTAAGGATGATTTGAAAATAATAAGATTGAAGTTTAAGGTCATCAAGGTACTCTTCAGGTAAAAATGTTTTTATCATGTGAAATGAGTATATGTGGAAATGAAACTCCTAGGTATAAGATATAAAGAATTAGAAAATGTGTCTATTTATCATGAAAAATATATAAGTTGATCAATTCAAGATGTGGGAAACATAAGAAATACAAAGGGAATTATTGATCATTTCCTTGATCATATTAAGGCAATAATTTTAAGTGAACTAGTCTTCCAAACATTCTCATCATACAAGGATATAGTGTAATGTGATATCAATATATATAAATAATAGTCCATATCATATAAATTTTAAGGGAAGTACGATAAATAGATGATGGAAGAGAAAAAGTGTATCATTTTAAGTAGTTAGTGAATGATTTCCCAAAATGTGATACATTTGGATGGAACAACTGGATATATTCTTAAAATGAATAGAATATTGATTCATGTATTGATAAAAAGTAAACCATGCACATTAATTCAAGGGAATTAATGAATCTTCCCATGTGTAATTCATCCATATTAATAATATAGGGAACTATGTAAATGAACTCCCTAATCATCAAGAAAATATAGCTGAAAATATTCTAATTGATCAAGTTCATGAATATTATATTTCTAAAGAGGAAGAGGAATGATTAATGTGATTGTGTTTAGATTCAATAATAAAGTTGTATTAGTATTTTAATCAATTATATTCTTTTTATAAGAATTATTCAATGTATAAGGAATGTATTCCAGTACTATTTCATTTTAAAGATTGAATATATGTCGAATGGTTCTGATGGAAAATATAATTGATTCATAAATAAGTTAAACCTATTGGAATACATTATTTGAGATAGTATAACCATTAATATGTTATAGATGTTGTGATAAAAATGATATGTTTATGTTATTGTGTTTTTTAATATGAAATTGATTAGATTTTTGATAGTTTACTCCATAGATGTGGGATTTTACTACATGTATTTATTAAAGTAATATATTTGATAAACAAAGATTTTATTTTTGGAATAATGCATGTTTTAATGATGGTTTTGTGGTGATAATGGTAATAAAATATTTAGAATGTCACATTAATAACCATATTATATTTTCTAGAAAATTTAATGATTATTTAGTGATTGTTTTCCTAAATTTTGGTAGATATATATTGGTATGATCATTAAGTGTAACTATTTATGGAATTAATTATATTTAAATTTTGTTTTATGGGATAAAATTTGATATAAATTCTTGTTTTCTTAAATATATGTGGAATATATTGTTACAATTTTATAGATATTACAATTTGATAAAATATAATTTTAGTGATTAAGGCATAAAATACTTCATCTTGGATATTCATTTCGTGTTGTTAGTAATGAAGTGGAAAATGATCAATTCAAAAAAAAATTAAGTAATGCCTATGAAATATAAAAATATCAGGTATTTTTATTTTCTTATGTTATCAGTCTAGATGGTAAAATAATTCCTCTATTTTAGGAATGGATCAGGAAACAAACATGTTTTCCAAGTACCTTCATTTCAAATTAACCAAATGGTACCTTAAATTATCACAGATTTATGGTTTTTGGCCATTATATTTCTATTTATGACCCAATTTATTATGATAAACAACATCTATTACTCTCTATTAAACCATAAGAATTTTTATTTTGTTCTAGATACATGTTTTCATTCCCAACTTTGTTCTCCTACAAGGAAACTTAGTAATGTTTTTATTTTTCGATGGCCTTTATACACCCCTTTGTTTATTATTATGAGTATATTTAATTAACCCTTGTTATGATGTGGTTATTCAAAAAAGGTATTTTCAAATGAAAATCCCATTATTACTAAGATCAACATTAAATTTTGAGGACTCAATTTATTTATGAGGGGTAAAATGTAACATCCCATGATTTTAAAATATAGACATCAAATGTGACTGAATATTTGACACAAAACCCATAGAAAAGAACATAATATAACCTCATGATACGTTTATATATATTTATTTTTAAATAAATTTCATCTCATTGAAAAAATTCAATGCACACAACACCGAGTTTAAACAAAATATCATACTCTATTAAAGTATTATTATTTAAACATTGCCATTATAACATGGATATTAAAATGATAGGTATAAATTGTACAGACTAAATTAGGAAAATTATATGGTTTTCACAAGCGTATAATAAATTACATTGATAAATATATATATTAGAAATATAATTAGAGCCATTTTAAAAAAATAGGTTTTATAAAAAACATTATTTTTCTAAAATATGGTTTAGTTGCGCTTTTCACACGTAATTTATAATTAAATTTTTCCACTATTAGTTTTTTTAAATTAAAATTAATTTCTATGATATAAATTTTAATATTTTCTTAGGTTAAATTTTTTGTATTTTCTAAAAAGGATCATTTTTATGAATATAAAAAAATATAAAATTTTAATTGAAATATTCATTTTTAAAATTATTTATAAAGATAAATTATATATCCAGTTTCTTAAGAATAAAATTACTTCAATTATATATCTATTAATTAAATTTATTTTATTATAATCATTTTCATATTGATTTTTCATATAAAAACATTGTTAACTTTTGAATAATTTTCATTGAAAACCTACATTCTTATTCCATCTTTGGGATTAATTTTAAATTAAAATATTTCATTTAAATATAATGGAATTGGGAAAAATAAATTCCATATTTGAATTGGAATAATTTATAATTTATTATAATTTCATATAAATTAATACACATATTTTTTAGTAAAAATAGTAAACTCTATTTATTGTGTTTGGGGTAAAAACTGTTTTAATAAGGGTTTAACTAAATAGATAAGTGTAAGCATAACCTAAACACGTGTATAAATAATTTTTTTGGAAATATGTAAAATTTATAATCCTTAATTATCTATAACAATTAATTTTTTACTATTTTGTTTTGTGAAAAACAATGGTATTCCTTTTCATTCAAGAAATTACAATTATGAAACTCACCACACCAATAAAATGACGCCCAATATACTCTCTTCTTTATAACATAAAACTATTGTGGTTTGGTAATTATCATCAAAAATCATGTTCCGAATTCCATTACCTTCACCTAGGAGACATATTTTGAAAAAATAAAACAATGGGAGGTTTTTGGTGCAATCCTAAGGAGGTTACCCAAAGAAGATGTGACATTCTTCAACTGGCCTTTTTATCTTATTTATTCATCCACCTCCCTGAATTATTATTAAATAATTATGACATGATAATATAATTATTTTCCATATAATTATTTTTTATGTTACTTTAATGATCGGAATCATTCCCCACTTCCATTAAATGAATTACGAAATAATCATTCATTTGTACAGTGGACTACCACTTAGAGAACTGATGTCATTCCTTTTTTCCATTACCGCTTCTCATTGTAGGGTTTAATGATGGATTTAAATTATATTTATGATATTTATATAATATTTACACCTATTGAGGTATTATATCATATACATAAATGTTTACCTTCCATTCTATAGTGGATATGATAATGTCGCTTATGAGTATGAAAAACTACTGCCTCGCAACGCGATGTGATTATTCATTCACTAATGATTTATATTGAATTTAATAAGGATAATGTTAAGGAATATAAGTAATTGAAATGGAATAATTATTATATTCATGAAATATTAATAATTCTTAACATACAATAACTCATTTTATATCTAATGTTTTTATTCACTGGAAGATGCTAGTATCGTTCACGTACGTGCGGACTGCCACCTCCATATTGAATTGTGACTCTCCTTTCATCACCTCCCCCCAGAGGTTAAATATATAATTTTATTTAAATAAATAATATGGTATTTCATATGTTATTTTAATTTTTTATATTAAAAATATTACTTACACCTTTTACGTATTTACCACTGGAAAATAGAAATGTTACTCGTGTATATGTGCAATATACCATCTCTATGATCATTACATGTGTCATTTTTCAAAACAAAAATTCATTATTGTTTATAAAATTTCAATTAGTCTATAAATATGATTATTATTTTATGATTATTAATCTATAGATTTTGAAATAATGATGCCTTAGACCAGTATTCAATCTACAAAATTCATTTTTTACACTTAAACCAAATATCATTGAAATACTAGATGTAAAATTAACTGATTAAGTAATTGTATATAACATGGTAATAGTTTAAATAAGTGGATTCATATAAATTTAAAAATTTCTTATGAATGTAAATTATTAAGATAAATTTATTATTCGGGAATATATAGAATGAATGTGATGAGTCAGACTCAAGTTAAGGGTTTCTAATCTCACTTTTACATCCATGACACATACGCCATGTTCAACAATTATTCTTTTGTGGTGTATATACTATCCTTTTAATATTAAAAATCATTAATATATTTCTCCTAAAGGTATTTAAATTTTATTTTCAATTTTTTTTTCATGGATTTTATAACTCAATGTTACTAAATTGGTAAGGATTTCTTTCACAATCACATCATAATTGCAGATTCTTTTTGTGTAAGAATCCCTTGGGGGAATTACTTTATATTGGTATATTAATTAATCTATATCCTTATAATTTGACTATTAATTAACTTTTTCATGTTATAGTACCATTTTCCACCCTTTGGTACATAAAATTATTTATAAAATGTTTTTAAGAAAATATGACTTTATTTCTCTCTTTGGTCAGAAATCATTTTCCTCAAAACATGTGGTTTCTAAATTTTTAATAAATAATGTTTTTTAACTTTTAAAAAAATTATTAAATAATATTTTACCCATTTTTTCCTTTTAAAAGAGGATCAATATGAAGATTCATGTATTTCTGAAAGCAATTCTCATTATTATTTTAACAAAAATGTGAACGTAATCTTGGTTTTAATGTGTGTGGAATGAAAATAATTTCATGCCCTCATAACCACTGATTTTATTAAAAATATTTTAAAAAAATATAAAATATCATGTTAATATAAATTTTTTCCGAAATATTTTATGACGTATTATTCTTAATATGTGATTGTAAATATGAGAGGTATCTTTCATCAGGACTATTTTTATTTATATATTAATTGTATTTCTCTTTATTAAGGACAAAACCCCCTTATTTTATATATACTCTTCTAGGATATGTTTTATTAAACCTATTTATATAATAATATATGTATTTTGATTCATTTTATTAATATAGGAATGTGTTTACATATATTATTCTTGTTTAAATACCATTGATTATGTGAATTATGTTTCACCCCTTTAGAATATTGAATGAATTATAGTTTTTAAGTGACTATCAGGGACCGTTATATCCCCTTGATGTATATGTATGTCTCATGAGACAAATTTTATTGGATTTTGGATGATGAGTTATCCATTTAAATATATTTCTTACCACAAGGCCTTGGAGATATTAGATTTATTGGAAAAAGGCCTCAATGATATGTTTTAGATGTACATCATTATGGATTCTATATTTTTTTGATTCAATTACTGAAATTAGATGTTATTCTTTGATATTATAGAATATATATGTTTCTGTTTCTTTCTAATCATATTATTTATATGGAAATATTTATTCACTATTTATTCCTACCATATTATGGTCATGTTATTATTTAAATTTCCTAGTTTTTGTTATATAACATTACTTATTAAATACAACATATTTATTCTAGGATTCTACTATATGCATACCTTTATTGAGAATATGATATTATCCCCTTCATACATTTTATTTTCCAATTATACTAGGAAGTGTTTTCTGTTTTATATGCTAGGATAAACTTAGGGTAACAAATTAATTGTAAAACAAAATGCTTTTTGTATTTTATGTTTTCAAATTTAATGATAATTTCAATTATGTATGTCTTCTTCTGAGACCAATAAATTATTCAGTCCATCAGGATATGATTCCTAATATCTAATTCCAATGTAATGATGTAGAAAACGGCTTCATTCTACTTGGGTGTTCAGTTACTACATGACCCTTCACCAGATCTAGCCCATCACATGGCACTACTACAAATATGGCTTTTATCAGGGCTAAAAATGGCCATTAATAGCACTATAAACAACGCTGATAATACCGTCAAAGATAAAGGGGGGTCCCCTTTATCAGTGCTCCAAAAAGTGCTTATAAGTACCCCTTTTATCAGTTCTTTTTTAGCGCTGATAAAAATAAAAAAAATAAAAATAAAAAAAATACTTCTAATCTCATGGGGGGGCCTTTTACAGCGCTTGATCCCCCCCTTTATCAGCACTTTCCCACACATCCAGCGCCCGCCCGCACCGCCTACACCCTTTATTATCACTAGCCCTTTAAATCACCCTTGCGCGCGCGCCCTTGCCTCAACCCGGATTTGTTCTTGAGACCTCCCCCATGCGCACCTAAAGCCTTTGCCACTACCCTATATTGATTTTTTCTCTTATTCATGATATATCTATTTATTTATATATATATTTCGTTATATTTATTCGTACAGTAATATATATTTATATTAATATATATAGTTATATATATATATAGTTATATTAATATATATATATTTTTATATTAAAATATATATATATATATATTATTATATTAATATATATATGTAGTTATATTAATATATATATATAGTTGTATTAATATATATATAGTTATATTAATATATAGTAGTTATATAAATATTCAGATATTGGTATTTTAAATAAAATATATATTAGTTATTATTTAGATAAATATAGTATATTTTATATGTAAATACGTTTAATTATTTATTTAAAATATTTAATTTTTAGGTGTTAATATATAAAAAATATGTACATATAGTTATATATTTGATTATAAATAGTAGTACATTATAAAAAATGATAAAATTTCAAAGGTATAATATCAATATTAATGTAATACCTTGCAATAAATTCAGTCCCCACCAAAATATCCGATAATAACCCCTTAAATGAGGCTAAAAATCCACAAAATGTTAAAAAATCTGGGTACCTCGACTAAAAACTCTGTTTTGGTGGCCTTATGGGCCTCATCGGTATCCCCTGGTCATAGCGACGTAGAGCTCGTCACAAGATTCGATTTGATATGTGGTAGAGCTCAAACGGACACCCGGATCAAAAGTTACGGTCATTTGAAGTTTGAGTTGTGTTTTCAACATATTTTGGATCTTTTTTTAATTTTTTAATTTTTTTATTCTTCAAATTGTTATTAAATTACAATTACTCCATAATAATTATCAAATTATTAATTAAAAATATATTTTTTAATTTTTTAAGAATCCATTTTCACTAAATATCTTATATATTAAGTATATTAAGTATAAATGTACATTTATACTTATCTAAAATATATTTAAAAATTATATATTATATTTATATCAATATAACTATAAAACTATATTTATATATTAATATATTTTTTTAATTTTTTTTTGAAGTCGACCCTTTATCAGCGCTTTTAAAAAAAGAACTGATAAAGCCCCCCCCCCCTTTATCAGCACTACCAAACAATCGCTGATAAAGGGGGTCCCTTTATCAGCGCTACAAAAAAGAGCTGATAAAGGGGGGGGGCCTTTATCAGTGCTAAAAAAACGCTGATAAAGGGGGACTTTTATGAGCGTTTTTTTTAGCGCTGATAAAGGCACCCTTTATCAGCGCTTTTTTGAGCGATGATAAAGCCCCCCCCCCTTTATTTGCGCTGTTTCGTTAGCACTGATAAAGGGGTGGTGCTGGCCTTGCCCAGTTTTGTGGTAGTGTGGCCTGAAGCATGTTCTTGATTACCATGGACTAATGACATGCACTAGGAATAACCAATGATTTCTTGAAAAAAAAATCACATATGGTAAATTGACACGAATAATCCCAAAATTGTGATGTACATACCAATATCATTACATTCAAAAAAACATAAAATAACATCCATAGTATATGGAATAAAATTATAATCATATACCACAAAAAACTAAAAATCGTATAGAGGGAATTCATTAGACTAATGTAATAACTGTATATTAAGACATATATCAAGACAGACAGAAAATGGAACAATCCCAGCTCCACCAAAACTTACATCGTAAAAGGTAAATATCCAAAAATTAATCTACATGATCCAAAACCAAGTGACTATATCTCTTATACAAAATAGTTGTAACATTTATAACGCCCCGACCCTAGTAACCCAGAGTCAGTGCATTATTACATAACATTGACATGATCACAAGAAAGATCAAATCTCGAAAGACCGATTGGTTTAGTAGCCTTGGAAACACTAGATATATTCATAATGTTTTACATTACATCATAATGTGAAAAAATACTCCAACAACATATTGTCTCCATAGTCCACACTATTATCCCCTCATAATATCCCTGCAGGTCATTCATAATTTCCTTCTTCACATCCTAGGAAAAATAAAACATAGAAAAGGGGTGAGCTCAAATCCCAGTAAGGATAACAATATAGCGAAAACTTTCATAAATAAGAATAAACATTTAAGGCAGTGTATAACTAAAACAAAAGCCTTTTAAACTTGAACATCAACATAGTATAGAAAAAATAAAATGAAATAATTCCATTTACTTACTCACATGGATATTATACTAATCGAATAATCACATGCAATATCAATAACCACTTTCATAATGATGGAATGCATAATACCAGACTATCATAACCACATAGCCAAGGCCTCGTGCCAAGAATACAAATAAGATTTTTCCAAGGCCTTATGCCAAGACACTAGTTTGTCTCATGAGACCTATCGATGCATCAAGGAGCTATAGAGGGCTCCACCTTTCACATATTAAGTCCAATGCATTCCCATATGAAAAGGTTTAAACATAACATAAACATTCGTATTAAAACTAGCATACGAAATGTCAATACTTTCCCCATAAACCATGAATGGTATAAAAATAGAACATGCATAGTCAAAAATATCACAAAACCTTCAATACAATATAGAAGTTTTGTATCATAATAAATCAACTTCAAATAATCTTAAAATACATCAAAGGATGTTGACATAGATGAAATCAAAACTATTTGATAGAAATATCTCTTTCCTCGAAATCATTGAAAAGTCACACATTCATAAAGGAAGTAATTTAAAATTGACTTTTTAATAAAAGTGTCACATACCACTTTGAAACTTTTGAAAATAAATATCATTTCAAAAACTTCATGTCTATATAAATAAGTCCTTAAAATCATTTTGAAAACATGGACATTAAAAAAATATTTAGAAAGATAAATCTTTAAAACATTTAAAATTATGATCTTGATAAAGAGTACCTTTCAAAAATTCTTAAAATATTCATTTTGAAATCATTTAAAACTCACATAATTATAAAATAAAACATTTAATTTTAAAATATTATTATAAGCTTGTAAGGGAAGCTTTGACGATTTTATAACGGCGGTAAATAGCTGCACCCACCGTATAAGTTAAAAAAAATTCTTACCTTAAATTAGTCGAAAGGTTAAAAGTGCCTTGTTTGGAAAATGACGAAAATATTCATTTAAAAACACATAAGGTTATAAATGAATTTAACCTATATTATTTTTAAATAGTAAAAAAAATTGAAATACATTCCGAAGAAACATGGTTGTGGATGATAAAGAAATCCCAGTAGATTATTACATATAAACAACCTTGGATAATGAAGAGATTGAAAAATAAACCCTTAACTTGTACTTTTCCTTGGTTGGGGGTAGGTTAAACTCCTTTATAATGATGAAATAATTGTTATTAAATTGTTCAATAATAATATACATTAATATGATATCATATATGATCTTTTAACATTTCTTTCTTAACAATATCTTAGAATTATCGTCGTTTCAGGTGTTAACTTACTCGTTTTATTTTATATGTTTTCTTATGTAAGCCATTTTTGTAATGGATAGGTTGTATATTAATAATATCCATAATGATATCATGTCCTCATATACTATTATTAATCATCAAATGAGAATTATACATGAATGGATACGATAGAGAATGAATCTCATCGCGTTCGTGGAGACGGTAGTCCGTACGTACGCACGAGCGAAAATATCATTCTTTTGATATTAAAATAATATATAATTGGATGTTATATCATATATATAGAATCATTATAATGTTATATTTATTATTTACATGAATTAAAAATCATTATTATACCCATCCAAATAATAATTTATTGAATAACAATTACACCACGACGTGGAGACGGAAAGCCGTACGTACGCACCTATGGTGACATGTTATTCAAAGGATGGATATAATACTGAATATGGTTGTACCATATTTATAATAACATCACATTATATATATAATACTGGAGTTATTATTTTAGAATGGTAATAACAAAGGAAGAAGAAGTGGTTGAAGAAAGGAACTTGGAAAAGGGTGGTGAAATCGTTACCTCTTCTTCGGGTTCTTCCTTTTGATTTGATCAAAATGGCTCCTTAGGTTGGCTTTCTGATCAAACTAATGCCTCTAGGATGTATTGAGGGAAGTTGAGAGAGTATTTGTGCAGGGTTTGGCCGAACCAAAAGGCATTGAAGGTGTCAAGTAATGAGAAGGGGGAGTGCCCTTTTATAAGAGGGGTGAGGGGCACCTTTGGAAAAGATAGAAATATTAATTAATAATAAATTCATATTCGGATTATAATTGCTCCAAAGAGGATTATTTAAAGGTATGGTGGGGAGGGGTCGAAAAACACTCAACCAATAGAATTTATACAGGTTTGGGGCATTATATTAACCTTATCATTAAGTATTAACTCTTAGTTAATTAGTTTCACTTTTACAATGTCTCTTTTTATTTTTATATTATATGGGTAATAAACTTACAATATACATCCAAGAGACCTACAAGTGGTCCATTAATGATAAACCTATCATGATATAAGTCTCTTGTCCTAAAATTAGATTTTTAGAAATTTAATATCCATTAATAATATAATATTTGTTTTAAAAACTCTTTTATGTCAATTTTGACACTATTGAATAATTGATTTTTGTAAAACTCATAACAGAATGATTAATTCAAATAAAGTTAATTATAGAAATAGTAACATGTCATATTAACCTATAAAATTATTGTAATTCATAAAAAGTATAATTTTTTTTTGGGTATCTACAATATCAATCATTTTAATTTTTCACTATTATGGTAATTACTGCATCACCATTCTGTCATATATAATTTAAATTACTAAGTTTCTAAAAATTATAAATAAAATTCCATTAATTAGGAAATCTTTTTATCTTTATAATTAATATTAATAATCTAAACTAAAACATATATTACCCTATGTAAAAATGGTTTTTCTAAAAGATATTTTCTTATGTCATTTTTGTACTTTTATAAACTTAATTAAAATAAAGTGTCCCTATCACCTTCATGGGGTCCCAAAATCGACCCAAATATTCCCATGGTCATCCATGTATCCACCAATAAGGTTAGGACACGTTTTAGGATAATTTAGAATTATTATAATATTATTTTTTAACCCTTATTTACCAGATTTACCCTTTAACCGTAGTAAATAAAATATTTACCGAAGTAATTATTCAAAATGTCTAAAAATAAAAGTTACCTAGTTAAAAAATTTGGAAATCCTGATTCCAAATATGGAATCAATTTTTCCAAATTCAAAACACATAAGTGGTAGAAATTAAATTAAAATTAATTCCCGCTGTCAAAACAAAAAGCGTGTTTTTAAGATATAATAACTAGCAAAATATTGATACATGTTTATGTCCGGTTTAATTGTAAAATTATGTCCAATTACCAAAATTGTATTAAATGGTACAAATATATTCTAAATATACTTTAAAACCACTCAAATTCATAATTTATCACTATTAATTATTTTTATTAAAAATGTTGTTTTTAATTAAAATTTAGTAATTTTCACTATTCATCAAAATATTAATGTTATCCGAAAAATACCAAAATTTCACCTTAGGCTAAATTCGATACTATGAATCAAAAAATAAAGTCCATTTTGAGAGATTAAATTTATTAAATTTCAAAAAGTAGGTATTACTATTCATAACGACTAGTTTGATTGGTTGTGGTGTGTGTTAAAACTCGAAGTTGCGTACAACACACGCTACTATATTATTCAAAGAGAAGCATACCATGGAAGCTTGTTGTGTTACATTGTAAATATTTTTATGTCCCTATTCTAAAGAATAAATTCATTTAGTCAAATTTATTATATAAAATTTTAAAATGTTGGATTTAAAATGGGTTCACTATTAATGTTGGTAAAAGTGCATTTTTGAAAAATACTTCTTTTATCTGAAAAAAAGGAATTTGTTCTTAAATTATGTCTAAGAAACTAATAATATGGATTCTAAAATTATAAGTATTATATAAGGTTCAAAATTTAGTTAATACTATTCATAACCTCTTTTTAACGGGTTGTTCGGTAAGTCATAGTGCGCTTGAACTCAGTATTGCGTGTAGTGAAAGTTATTGAATTATTTTGAAGAAATAACACACTATGAAATCTTGGGGTGTTACATTCTCCCATCCTCTAATAAATTGCATCCTCGCAATTTGAAATTGTTCTTCAAAAATAAAAGGTTGAAAATAGAAAATATCTTTGTTGGAAAACCCACATCGGAAATTGGGTTACTAGAATTTAGTCTTAATATGAGGAAAAAAGAAATGAAAGGGTCACCACCAAATTATGATCTCGATTTGGAGAACATTGGTGGAAATTAGAGACATATAATTGGAAGAAAAACGTAAATATTTATTTGTAGTGATTGGGGTCATACATCACAAACAAGTGCAAAATCGAGGTCCTTAAATACATCAATCTATGATGATTTAAAATACCATCGGCTCAAAAAAACATAGGGTATTAGGATAAAACATTTTTGGTTTTAGGATTCCTTAAATAAAGTATAAGAATAAATTTATTCATAGAATAAGAGAAGAAGAAAAATATATTCTTGACAAGTAGAGTTCCATCCTTTAAAAAATATCTACCATAGACACATCTTTCACTCTAAAAGATAATAGAACTTAAAAATAATATTCTATTTATCCTATTCGTATATGGTTAAAAAATGAATTTATAATTCATCTAGCAGAACCATTAATAAACGACATTATTCAATCCAGGACATCATGTGGGTTAGTGGTAGGTGATACACCATTGTAGCCCTTCGGTTGTGGGTTCAAGTCTCGCGGCCTTGCCGGATGCGACGGGTTGCCGCCCGACCTCCAGGTTGTCGTTTTTGAAATACAAAATAATCCAAAATAGAACTATCCAAAATAATTTAGTCCAAAATTTATAAGGAAGGTAAACACAATGAAGATCCCTTTTTTCTGCGTAATAACATGTGATCGCCTTCATCGTGAATTCTTTTAAAACACTGAAACATCCTGAATTACCATAAAACCTTATTGATTACATTCATGATCCCTTATTCCATATAGAATAATAGATATACTATTTCAATCCAAAAATGTTGTAAACCCCAACAATGATGGAATATACAAATCATTAATTAGTTTCAAGGTAGTCAAGAATATCCAATATAATTTATCCAAATCAATCATGTATTATTCTAAAATCAATACCTTAGTATCAGAACCATATTATGGTTTATCTTTCTCTCAACCATATATTTTCCAAAAATTTAACCTTCTATTGAGTCACTTTTCTTTGTTCCACATAATCTAATGTCCTTAATGAAATAGTACTGCAGTACAATCCTTATATAATCCATAATTATTATAACAAGTACATTGTTGATACAACACTCAAATGACATAATAAACTTAAGAACTCTAATCAATACTCTTCATCTGTGGTAGTATCATAACTTGATTATTATCTAATAGCATCATTTGTGGCATAGTATGATGACTGGGATATAGGTTCGCGTAGTGTCCAAACTCCTTGCAAATGAATCATTGTACATTTGAAACCATTTTCTTACCCTTGCAGTCACGTACTTTGTGCCCTTTCTCTCCACACTTACAACAAACTCTCATTCCTTTCTGGGAAGTTCTAGGGTGTTTCTTCTCAAAGTTATCACATATCAGAAAATACTTCTTTACCTTATTCCTTTTATCTATCCTTCTCTCTACCATCCTTTCCTTCTATGGCTTCCCTTCAAATCCATAGGACTCTGAGAATTCTTTACTTTTCTTATCAACACATGATATTATTTCTTCATATGATGATAATACGTGGGAGACTATTTCCCTTCTAAATTCTAGATTAAGACCATGAATGATATGATACTCCTTACTCTTTGGATCACACATATTGTTGGAGTTCTAATTCCTTCTATTGGCCGGCATTTCTAAACAATGTCATAAACTAGATCAGTTTATGAATCAAAATACGTAATTCCATACTTGTAAAACACTTAACATAAATTGAACTATTTATGGATATAATCCATAATAATAAAAAAAATTCTTTGTGGAAGTATATACTCATAAACCCTTCATAATGATTTGTAAAGAAAATGAGAGTTATCCTAAGCATATCCCTCGGGAGTGTCATAACCAAGAGTGTAGCAAGGCCCGTTGTCGTGCATCAGTTCCCGTTCGAGTCTAGCTCAAAGCGGTGTTTTCGGGTTTTACCCCTTGGTACATCTGTGCCAGAGCTGCCTCTACCTACTCATATCCAAACATGGATGTATTTCTCATAAAACTCACAAAATCTCTACAATACCAAAATTCTAGGAAGTTCTTCTATACTAATCCTCAAAGTCTATCTTTGGGATATGTGCTCTAATTAGAGTTTATATAAATCTAGTTTCCAAGGTTTGTACTAATCTTCCTCTAATACCAACTGTAACGTCCTGACCCTAGTTACCCAGAGTCGGTGCATTATTACATAACATTGGTATGATCACATGAAAGATCAAATCTTGAAAGACAGATTGGTTTAATAGCCTTGGAAACACTAGATATATTCATAATGTTTTACATTACATCATAAAGTGAAAAACTACTACAACAACATATTGTCTCTATAGTCCACACTATTATCCCCTCATAATATCCCTGCAGGTCATTCATAATTTACTTCTTCACATCCTGGGAAAAATAAAATATAGAAAAGGGGTGAACTCAAATTCCCAATAAGGATAACAATATAGCGAAAACATTCATTAATAAGAATAAACATTTAAGGGAGTGTATAACTAAAACAAAAGCCTTTTAAACTTGAACTTCAACATAGTATGGAAAAAATAAAATGAAATAATTCCATTTACATACTCACATGGATATTCTACTAATCGAATAATCACATGCAATATCAATAACCACTTTCAGAATGATGGAATTCAAAATTCCATACTATCATAACCACATAGGTAAGGCTTCATGCCAAAACTACAAATAAGATTTTTCCAAGGCCTTGTGCCAAGACAGTAGTTTGTCTCATGAGACCTACCGATGCATTGAGGAGCTATAGCGGGCACCACCCGTCACATATTAAGTCCAATTGATTCCCATATGAAAAGGTTTAAACATAACATAAACATTCGTATTAAAACTAGCATACGAAATGTCAATACTTTCACCATAAACCATAAATGGTATAAAAATAGCACATCCATAGTCAAACATATCACAAAAACATCAATTAAATATAGAAGTTTTGTATCATAATAAATCAACTTCAAATAATATTTAAATCCATCAAGGTATTTTGACATAGATGAAATCAAAACTATTTGAGAGAAATATCTCTTTTCTCGAAATCATTGAAAAGTCACACATTTATAAAGGAAGTAATTTAAAAGAGATTTTTGAATAAAAGTGTCCCATACCACTTTGAAACATTTGAAAATAAATATCATTTCAAAACCTTCATGTCCATATAAATATGTCCTTAAAATCATTTTGACAACATGGACATTAAAAAAATATTTAGAAAGATAAATCTTTAAAACATTTAAAATTATGATCTTGATAAAGAGTACCTTTCAAAAATTATTAATATATTCATTTTGAAATAATTTAGAAGTCACATAATTATAAAATAAAACATTAACTTTTAAAATATTCTTATAAGATTGTAAGGGAAGCTTTGACGATTTTATAACGGCGTTAAATAGTCGTACCCGCCGTATAAGTTAAAAAAACATTCTTACCTTAAATTTGTCGAAAGGTTAAAAGTGCCTTATTTGCAAAACGATGGAAAGATTCCTTTAAAAACACATATGGGTATAAATTACATTAACCTATATTCTTTTTAAATAGTAAAAAATGTTTTGAAATACATTTTGAAGAAACATGGATGTGGATGATAAAGAAATCCCAGTAGATTATTACGTATATACTACCTCGGATAATGAAGAGATTGCGAAATAAACCCTTAACTTGTAATTTTCCTTGGTTGGGGGTAGTTTAACCTCCTGTATAATGGTTAAATAATTTTTATTAAATTATTCAATAATCATATACATTAATATGATATCATATATGATCTTTTAACATTTCTTTGTTAAGAATATCTTAGAATTATCGTCGTTTCAGGTGTTAACTTACTCATTTTATTTTATATGTTTTGTTTTGTAAGCCATGTTTGTAATAGATAGGTTGTATCTTAATCATATCCAGAATGATATCAAGTTCTTAGATACTATTATTAATAATCAAATGAGAATTATACTTGAATGGATACGATGGAGAATGAATCTCATCGCGTTCGTGGAGACGGTAGTCCATACGTACGCACGAGCGACAATATCATTATTTTGATTTTAAAATAATATATAAATGGATGGTATATCATATATACAGAATAATTATCATGTTATATTTGTAATTTACATGAATTACACATCATTATTATACCCATCCAAATAATAAGTTATTGAATAACAATTACACCACGACGTGGAGACAGTAAGCCGTACGTACGCATGTATGGTGACATGTTCTTCAAAGGATGGATAGAATAATGAATATGGTTGTACCATATTTGTAATAACATCACATTATATATATTATACTGGAGTTATTATTTTATAATGGTAATAACAAAGGAAGAAGAAGTGGAAGAAGAAAGGAACTTGGAAAAGGGTGGTGAAATCATTACCTCTTCTTCGGGTTCTTCCTTTTTATTTGATCAAAAGGGATCCTTAGGTTGGATTTATGATCAAAATAATGCCTCTATGATGTAGTGAGGGATGTTGAGAGAGTATTTGGGCAGGGTTTGTCCGAACCAAAAGGCTTTGAAGGTGTGAAGTGATGAGAAGGGGGAGTGCCCTTTTATAAGAGGGCTGAGGGGCACCTTTGGAAAAGATAGAAATATTAATTTATAATAAATTCATATTCGGTTTCTAATGGCTCAAAAGATTATTATTTGAAGGTTAAGGTGGGTATGGGTTGATAACCACTCAACCAAAAGAATTTAGTTAGGTTTGGGTAATTATATTAACCTTATCATTAAGTATTAACTCTTAGTTAATTATTTTCACTTTTACAATGTCTCTTTGTATTTTTATATTATATGGTTAATAAACTTACTATATACATCCAAGCGACCTCCAAGTGGTCCATTAATGATACAAATATCATGATATAAGTCTCATGGCCGAAACATAGATTTTTAGGAATTTAATATCAATTAATAATATAATATATGTTTTAAAAACTATTTTGGTCAATTTTGACACTATTCAATAATTGATTTTTGTAAAAATCATAACAGAAATATTAATTCAAAAAAAGTTAATTAAATAAATCCTAACATTTTATATTAACCTATAAAATTAATGTAATTCATAAAAAGTCTCAAATTATATTTATTTGGGTATCTACAATATCAATCATTTTAATTTTTCACTATTATTGTAATTACTGCATCACCATTGTGTCATATATAAATTAAATTATTTAGTGTCTAAAAATTATTAATAAAATACCATTAAGTAGGAAATATTTTTATCTTTCTAAACTAAATCATATATTACCCTATCTAAAAATGGTTTTTCTAAAAGATATATGCTTATGTCATTTTTGTACTTATATTAACTTAATTAAAATAAAGTGTCCCTATCACCTTCATGGGATCCTAAAATCGACCCAAAGATGCCCATGGACGGACATGTATCCACCAATAAGGTTAGGAAACGTTTTAGGATAATTTAGTATTATTATAATATTATTTGTTAACCCTTATTTACCAGATTTACCCTTTAACCATAGAAAATAAAATATTTACCGAAGTAATTATTCAAAATGTCTAAAAATAAAAGTTACTTATTTACACAATTTGGACATACTGATTCCAAATATGGAATCCATTTTTCCATATTCAAAACACAGAAGTGGCATAAATTAATTAAAAATTAATTCCCACTGTCAAAACAAAAAAGCGTGTTTTTAAGATATAATAACTAGCAAAAGATTGATACTTGTTTATGTCTGGTTTAATTGTGAACTTATGCCCAATGACCAACATTGAATTAAATGGAAAAAATATATTCTAAATATACTTTTACACCACTCAAATTTATAAATTATCACTATTAATTATGTTGATTAAAAAAGTTGTTTTTAATTAAAATTTAGTAATTTTCACTATTCATCAAAATATTGAAGTTATCCGAAAAGTACCAAAATTTCACCTTAGTCTAAATTCGATACTCTGAATCCAAAAATTAAGTCCATTTTGAGAGATAAAATTTATAAAATTTCAAAACGTAGGTATTACTATTCATAACGGCTAGTTTGATTGGTTGTGGTGTGTGTTAGAACTCGAAGTTGCGTACAACACACACTACTGTATTATTCAAAGATAAGCATACCATGGAAGATTGGGGTGTTAAATTGTAAATTTTTTATGTCCCCATTCTAAAGAAAAAAATTTATTTAGTCAAATTGAATATATAAATGTTTAAAATGTTGGATTTAAAAAGGGTTCACTATTAAAGTTGGTAAAAGTGCATTTTTGAAAAATACTTCTCTTATCTGAAAAAAAGGAATTTGTTCTTACATTATGTCTAAGAAACTAATAATATGGATTCTAAAATTATAAGTATTATATAAGGTTTAAAATTTAGTTAATATTATTCATAACCTCTTTTGAACGGCTTGTTCGGTAAGTCATAGTGCGCTTGAACTTAGTGTTGCGTGTACTGAAAGTTATTGAATTATTTTGAAGAAATAACACACTATGCAATCTTGGGGTGTTACAACAGCAGTCAAGATAAGCCGCCTAATTTCATGGTTCCCAATACATTACCTATTTCCTAAAAAATGAAATCTACATACACTAAAAAGCATACATAGCATGTGAGGAACATATCCCTATAGTAATCAACCATGAATATATTTCGTTATTTCACACATGAAAACCAGTAAACTAATTTAAAAAAACATTTCAAAAGTAAACCACTTGGGGAAGATTTAATTTTCAAACAAAACATTTAAATTCCATTAGGTTTCTGTTATATCCGAAATTTACCCAATATTTGGAAGAAGTAGATGTTGTACGGCAGGGGTATATTCCATATAAACCTAAGAAGAAACTTATAGACACATAAACTCTATGGATGATTGGATATGAGGTGGAAAACTTTGGTGTTGATTTTAATTACAGAATAAATTATTTGATTTAAGTACAAAAAAACACATATTGACTTGAACTGGAGTAATTAATCATGATGGGTCAATCCTAGGTTTTTTTAGGTCTAGAATGGATGAAACTATTTTGCTTTGAATTTTTAGTTCACTAGTTCAAGAGGAATCCCATCAATGAGAAAATTCCCCAACCACATCACTGATATAATCCATATAAAATTATAAAGATAATCATTAATGAACATATAGAATCATATTTGTGATCACTCCATGAAATTGGATCATAGTATGACTCAAAATGCATAATTGTTAATGTTGGCGAAGAAAATGAAGAAAATAAGTTAAATAAAGTGAAATATCGAACAATAGCACTAATATATGAATTTAATAATAATAAATAACATCCAATCCAGACATATGAAACTCCCTATAATCGAACCAAAAAATTTATCCTTCCATTGATGAAAGTATCTAAATGGAATGTGTAATTTTACTTAAAAATGTGAGATTGAATAAGAAAAAACAATCACATAGTTAGTTATACTCCACCATTGTGTGAAGGATTCATATCTTTTCTATGTGAGTAAATTCTCACTTTAATGAAATGTTTTCAAATTCATAATAAAAATAGTATAAAAATAAATGAATAAAAATATTTTTTATTGAGTTAAGGGTAATTAAAAAATAATACATGTGGAAGAAAAATTTAATACAACAAAATTGTGGCATAATATTATAATGAAAATAAAAAACCAAGCCTCTTGAAATCCTCTAATACCACTACCTTAGAGATTAATTTATCAATTCTTTGGTTGATCCCCCAATATTTCAAATACTTCCACTTGACTATGTTGGGAATAGGGTGGTTAAATTTTTGTGCAATTTGGAATATTCCTACCTTGGCCCAAAATAGGATCTAGCTTTCATTCACTAAATAAAGGAATCAAAATGACCTTATAAATGGCATAATTGAGGTGGCCCATAGATGAATAAAATAAATCCCCATATTTTCTTTAATATTTGGTAAAATTGAAATAAAAATATTAATTTTTTTGTGTGAAATAATTGAAATTTTATGGTATTTTTTTTGAGCCATAGAATCCAGATTAGAGTTTTATCGTTAACATAAGCCACTTGAAACTCATTAAGAAACTCATAATATCTTCTAGTCAGTATAGGATAAAATGAGACTAATTATTTACTCTATATCATGATTATATATTATCATAATTGGTCTTGGTTATTATCATATACTATACATTTATTTGTCTTACTTCCAATTCACTTCACCCAGAAAAGTTTTGGGTAAAAGCCATTTTTTTTCAACCAATATAAATCTCTCAGTTCCCCAAAAGTATTAATATTTCCTTGTAGCATGGGATACATTAAAATAAAATATGAAAATAAAATCAATAAAAATTGGTGTTTAAACGGTGTTCAAAAATTTACCATTTAATAGTGAATTTTAAGACGGAATTACAATCACAATGTAATATAATGTTCAATTTGTAAAATATACTAAAATAATGATTATGAATAATGAAGCACATGAAAATTATATATATTATCAACTAATAATAGCCTATTTTAGTGGATAATCTCACCAAAACCTAGTTATTTAGAGTCAAAATCAAAAATTGGGAAAAAATATGATATTCAATTTCCATTTTCTAAAAAATATTAAAAGAAAATGTTCAGCAAAAGATTAGAAACCTAAAAATTATGAAACTCATAAAAATCATTTATAACAAGATAATACCATAATCATATCCCAATCTTAATCCCATTCATTTGTTAAAACTCATTATATAATTTCATCTAAGTTCAAATAAGCATGTGGTTTTGTTATGTATAACAATAATTATAGAGGTTCATCCGTATTCACGGGGAAAAAGATGGATGTTCTGGGTGGAATCACATTTTTATACTAATACGAATATTTTTTATAGTTTCAATTTTAAAATTTTAATTTAAATTTCACTCCATGATGTATACCCCTATAGTGAGACTTTTCTGATGAATCTCCATCTCAAAAACCATAGGGAACCATGTCAATCTCACACACTCAGTCATCATCTCAAGTTAACTACATGAAAAAAATTCAAATTACTAAAAATAGATATATAATTCCCACCACTGAATTAAAAAACCTTTTAGTCTCTATCCCCATCTGTTAGAAGCCACATATTAAGTCATTTCATTTATCTACATGAAAATTTAATGTTTTTTCACAAAATTTTATGAGTGTTTTTGAATTATCGTATTTAAGATTTAAACAATCAACAAAACCGTGCTAATTATTTTGGAACCCCAAGACCTAAAACTAATACCCCACAATCCAAAGGATGTGCATTGTGAATTTGTTTTGTATGAAAATATAAATGTTGAAAATCACATTAGAAAGCCACACATTATAAAATCTATGCTCATGAACTTCATCATAATTAAAATTTAAATCAATCACTAAAAATTATTTTACGTTCAGTTTTAATTTTTTAATGTTTCCTTTCATGTTCGTGGTTAAAGAAAATGTGCATTCCATTAACACAAACAAAATATTATTTGACACAAACATTTTTTCCATTAATTTCATCCCCCGAAAATAGAATCATGTTGTCCTTAATGTTTAAAGAAAGGAAAATTCAGAAGTGGGTAGAAGTATAGAAGCTGATTTCCAAAAGTAATTTTGTTGAATAAAGATAGGAACAATGTAACCTAGTGTTTGAATTAGATGTTAAATATAATTTTCATTGCACATTTGATATCCTTTTCA
Source organism: Viscum album (assembly GCA_963277665.1). Lineage (NCBI taxonomy): Eukaryota > Viridiplantae > Streptophyta > Magnoliopsida > Santalales > Viscaceae > Viscum > Viscum album. The sequence continues at coordinate 49,748,170 of OY728161.1, read as the reverse complement.
TTTGAATTCTACTAAAATATTATTACGGACTAGGATTTAACCCTTGAAGGAATTTAGTTCTATTGAGAACAAAAAAAACATCTCAAGATTCATAATCTCGCACTCATACAATATTTTAGAATAGTGGAATCCCTAATGTATTCCCATAACAGAAAAATAAAAAATAAAAAGTTAGATTGAAAAAAAAACCTTTTTTATTTATGTTAAAACAAAAAATTGAAAATATTAAAATAGTAAAGGAAGCCTAGTTTCCTCTTTGAAAGGGCTTAGTTTAAAATCGTTAGCTCTACAAGGACCCCTTACATATTCAATAACAACATTCAACATTTATAGGACTAAATTTTTTCACCACTTATATTATATTGAAAATTATTTTTTGTTTATAATTTGTTTCATGTACAAACATATGTTCTAAAATTAGTAGTACAATCTAATTATTATCAGAAATTATTCATCCAATTGCCTCTGTATTCTTTCCTATGACATTAAGAATAATTCCCAGATTATTTTTATTAAGATAATAAATAATAACAACTGAAAGGTTTTTATTTTCCTCAATGAAGGAAAATTATAGGTAGTATTAAATTTTTGTATACTCAAGTTTCATTTCATAAAAATTACATGAGAGAGATTAGGAGTCAGAAACAAGCTTGATTGATTCATTTAGATTTGATTTTTTCCTACAATGTTTTTTGGTTTAGTGAAATGAGTGGGTAAAAACATGTAATTGATAATTTCATATAAGTATTCATTGATATATAGTTCTGAAAGATCTTTAATGGAGATATATTCTAGGGATTCAATCTATGAAGAATCTTTTACTTCATGTGAATAATGGAAATATCATTCCTTTGGACATAAACAATAATCAACATGTGCTTTATCATATTTAATTTTCCCAAATTCAAATTTTTATTCTAAATTATTTCCATAAGTGTTTTATGGGAAATGATAAACTCCAAAAAAAATTAGGTAAGTAACATTTAGGGTAGGGATGGGATACTCACATGTTTTAAAGATTTTTCATTCAAATCACAAAGATTAAGACTTATAATTAATCCTCTGCATTTTACTACAAAATGTTTCATGAAAATCATTGGGAATAGATTGGATAATATTTTGAACAAAACAAAATTACCTATTATTGATATATTTGAACATCATTGAGAGTGATAGTAATTTATCTTTTAAACATTCATCATCTAAATTATTGTACATCTCACAGGGTGTGTCATAGTCAATGTATTGAAAGGGTCCCCGAGTTTTGATTTAATTTCAATGAGGTATTTCATATTAGTGAAATTGTAGGGTATGATTTGATATGTGCAGTGAGAATATGTTTTGATTGTAAAAGATAACTTACTTAGGTCACCAACAACAATACCCAAAAAAACATTCACCCAAATTTACCCTACAGGTAGAAGAGTATACTTTAATATAGGTAGGGGATGAATCCATTAAGACCATAGAAAAAACCTAAATAAATGTATATTCTATTGTGGATTTTCTATTAAGTTCGAAACATTAGGGTTTATTTTAGTTAAGAACTAATGATTTAATTTTATAAATATATTTAACGACTTGAATGAAAAAACATCAATGATGATGGGTCAATCCTATGTTGTTTTTAGGGCTAGAATGGATGTATTTGTCCTGCTCTGAATTTTCTTTTCAGTATTTCAAGAGTTATCTAATCAATGAGACAATTATATAACCTTTTTAATTGATTTAATCTATACACAACTCCAAGGCTAATCACCAATGCACTTTGAGGATCACTTTCATGATCATTCCAACAAATTAGATCATACCATCACTCAAAATGTATAGTTGTTAAAATAAGTGCACATGAAGAATAAAATAAGTCAAAGAGAGAAAATATGAAATAATAGAAGTAATTTAGTAATTTAATAACATCAAATAATAAACAATTATGAACAATGAAAATCTATAGAATCATGCAATATAAGGGTTATCCTTCCATTGATGCAAATCTCTCAATCGAAGGTGGAAGACCTTATAATGAAATAAGATTGAAGAAGATAAAACAATATAAAAACCGAACACTCCACCATTTTGTGGAGGATTTATTTCTTTATAGTGTTAATAGATTCTCACAATAATGAAATGGTATGAATGTGTTAACAAAAAAATAAAATATTTTAAGAAGAATTTGTTTTATTAAATTGATAAGGGAAATTACAAAAACTTACATGTAGAAAAAAAAACTTAAGAAAAAACAATAGTAGAATAAAATTACAATGAAAATTTACACCAAGAATATTAAAATCCTTTAACACCACAACATTACATTGAAATTTTATAATACTTGCTTCAATCTCAAAAATTTTCCAACTCTTCCCACTATATTATTATAGGAATAGGGGTGAAAATTTTGAGGCATGTATACTTCTCTATCCTTGTCCCGAATTAAGATAGATCATCCATCCAACAAAAAAAGGTGTTGAAATGATCTTCTAGATGGTCGAAGTGGGGTGGGACATAGAGAAAGAAAATGAAGACATATATGGCCACTAACATTATGTAAAATTCTATCAGGCTTTGATATTAACCTCTAAATTAATTTTATTACTCTTCCATTGAATTCACTATGCCCATAATGTTATTGGTTCAAGGTACACTTTGGTTGTCCTCCAATATAAATATCTATGTGACCCAAATGATGAATTATTCCTTATAGAATTGGATACCTGAAAAAAATGACAAAATAAAATCAATACCATTGGGTATTTTAGGTGGTGTTAAAAAATATACCCTATAATAGTTCATTTTAATATTGAATTGCAATAATAAAAATAAATAATGCTCAATGTTTAAAATGAACTAATAGTGATGTTTATGAATAATGAATAGAATAAAAATTATATATAATAATAGTGAATATTATACTATTTTAGTGTCTATTATGTTTCCATTTAAAATAAAATAATTTTCTAAAACTTATAACAAAATTTCTTAAAAAATTAATCAAGTAACACATTTTAATTATATATAACCCAATAAGTTAAACCATAACATCGTCATCTTTTAATCAATTAATGATAATAGGGTTAAAATATCTTAGAAAATTTAAACATATCACTAATAAAAATCATAAGAATTTGAAATAATCAGGCATGTGTAAGTCGACCTTGGTAACCAACCATAATTTTATAATGTGATTGACTATAAAAAAATTATTCTATATAGTTCAACAAAATTAAAGTTCTCACAGTCTTCCCTGACCCCAAATCTATGATCTCTTATGTTCTATTGACAAAAAAATGGAATCACCCAGGTTCTTCCTACTCAATAACTCTCACATCCCTTAGTGATGGAGTTTGTGACCTAGAAAAAAATTACTTTTTATCTAAGATTACATGTATATTAAATTTAGTGAATATTAATTTAAATTTCCTTTAATATATTGATTATTATTATGCATAACATTGATGTGATAAATTCCAAGAGTATCTATTTCATTGATATGGTCATAATATTTCTTAATTATGATGTGATTCATTAAATACATTGAAGATATTCTTAAAATAGTTATGTGATCAGATAACATAAAATGATTGATAACATTATACAGAGAATTTATGGTGAAATTTTTCAAAAGTATATGAGACTTATTCTCATGAAGTGACCACTTTATAATCTCTGAAATGATATACTTTGATAGTAGAACTTCCAGTAGAAATTACAATTTTTTTGGGTTCATTATACATTATAACATTTCTGTGTATGTAATGGTCTATAAAAATGTATATTATCATTAATTAATTTCATGAATCATGATGTTCGATTTAATGAGAAAAATATCTTTCCATATGTTGGAGGGATGTAGGGTATGCTAGGTGGATCAAAAATGACATGTTATGACTAGATAAGAAGAGTATGGATGTTTTACTTCCACCATTAGCGATGTTAATATCTTGACTCTTTCGTAGAAATATAACTATTGCATAAATTTAATGGCCTTAGTGTAATGATTTCTATTTCATATGTTCAGAGAAAAATATATCAATAATATGTGTCGATGAAATATATGTGAATTGTTATTGATGAGATATTGAGACAATGTGATTATATTACATAGTGAGAGTTTCTATGTGTGATTTAATGTTTTGACATTATGTTATTTATCATGGGTGAATTGGCCCATTTCTGGATTTTTATCTTGTAATTTAACTAATCCTTACTAATTCTAATGATAAATACTCTATGTCGAACCTACTAAGTGTTTAGGATGATCTCATTTAAATTTTAAATGAATTTAACAATTTGAATAAATATTATTCTATAGACCAAGGAATAATTTAATTCATGATTTATTGATCAAAAATATTCTCATGGTAATAAATAATAATAATTTATTTATTAATTTATTTCTATGAATATATAATAGATATTTATATTTATATTTTTCATAAAATATTCAGGTTATAAGATATTTAATAAATATTTATTTTTTGTTCTGTGAATAAAATAATTTTTTACCTTAAAAAAATATTCATTTTGGTATTCTATAAATGGTGAGAAATTCAAGAGGAACAATATTTCATCTTATGATGAATATTAATTTAGAATCCAATGTAATAAAATATGTTATTTTGTGGGTTTAATCCCTTCATAAAATAATAATAATGCTATTATCATATGATATGGTATTTTTAATTACTATAATATTATTCAATGGTCAATAGAAAATTAAAACATATTTTAATATATAACATGGCTCTATAAATAAATGGTTATGCCTATTGTGTATGGTTGATTGGGAATTGAGAATCATTGAGCACAATGTAATTCTCTTTGTAATTATTCCTCTTATCTTCTAAATAACTAGATGAACTACTTCAATCCTGAAGTGTCTTGAAATGATAAACATGATCAAAAAATAAAGATATATTTTCTCTGATAGTGCCCAAAAATTAATCGGTGTCAATTAGATATCAAGGGATGATGTGTGGGTCACCTCTAGAGGGATTTTACAATTGTATCCTTACAGTTCTATGAATGTAAACTAGAATGGATTTTTCAGAAGACAAACATATATGTCAAAAATGTTCTTAAGATGGTGTATCCACTTTCTTATATTAATAAATTAAATACTTATAAATTAAACATGCTAGGATCTACAATTTTCAGTTTTGAAAACTCTATGATAAATGAAATTTTATATATATCCCTCTAGAGGTTCTTCCACAGGGCCCACAACCTACAAGTGGCATCAGAGCGGTAATTTTTGTAATTATTTATTTTATTGTTGATCAATAAAAAAATTTGTGTATTGATATTTCATTTCAATAATATTCATTATTTAATACATTTTAATTAACATATTATTGAAATTTTAATTATTATCATTTTTTTATTTATTTTTTTAAATTAAAGAGAATAGATGAAGACTAAATAGAGATTATATAGGGATGTATAGTGAATTCTGGATAATAAGACTTGGTTACATGATGAGTAGTTTATTTAAATGACTTGTACCGAAGTACACTACATCTAGAAGTATTTTGGGATACATGATTTGATAAAAAGTAACAAAATTCAGTGAATTTATTGAAAAAAATGTATAATTGGATAGTGTATCACTTGGGTTGTTTTATTAAATTTTTTACAGCGAGAAAACATGTTGTGTTGTCTATAGAATTTAGTGTAATTTATTTACGCAAGAGGGCTGTTCAAATGCATGATAGAAATGTCTGAGACTGATAATGTGGAGAATTAAAGAAGTACACAGTGTGTATCTGGTGTACAAATTGGGTACTTCATTAATTATTAAATCCAGAATACACATGGTATTCTTTAGAGATTTTTTCAGTCAAATGATATGCGGGATACCTAGTGCAAATTTGGATTGTTCACGTAGCGTAGTATTGCATCCAATGAACTGGCAAAGTGATTCAGAAGATTGGATAGAAAAACAAGATTCATACCACTGGGTATGTAGCTCATTAGTACATTTGGTGTAATCATTTGAGATATATGTTGAATAACACTCCATGTATCCCGAAACACGAAAATCAAAACACATGACGTGTAACTGGGTACTGCATGTTGTGTATTCAAACCAAGGAATAGATCAAAGCTGTAGGTGTGTAACATAGGTACATGGAAACCCAGATACATAAAATGTGACATTAAATTAAACATTTTTTAGCATCCCAATAAAGTAAATAATTAAATTAAATTAAATTTATAATTGCCTAATTAAAACCATATTTTATTGATAAAAACATATCATGCTTGAAAATTTAAAAAATCATTTAATGAATTATTAAATAAACTATTTATTTATTGAAATTAATCTTTATATATTGGTTCTATTGTTTATTTTCTAGAAATTTCCAAATTATTGGTATGTCTAACAGAATTTGGATGGTCAATAACTTGAAAGGGAATTAATTAATTAATCAATCAATTAATTAAGGAAAGTGCATTCATCTTAATAAATACGGAATGAATAGAAATTAATGTTATCATATATACTATTTCATAACCATTTCATGTTTATTAATGGTTATTATATTGAGAAAATAATATGTATGAGTATTCATAATTCAATTTATTTTATTTCCTGTGATTTAAAAGTATTTATTATTTAATTAAATTTTTACAGCCAATGAGACATCCCTCCCTCCATTATTATATAGGATGCACAAATCCAAATATATTTTTGTGACTAATATTAATAATTACTTTGGTTCCACTAACAATCATGTTAGTTATAAGTTCTTATAATAAATAGAATATTCAGGAGTGTGTGGAGGAATTTAAAGTAAAAACTGAAATGTTAATATCCCAACTGATATAAATGTGGACCAGTTGAATGCTATAAATCATTCCTTAACAATAAAATTTTATTTTTCACTGGGACATAGGTTTATTCATTGTCCAAAAAATAATTGAATTTCTAGATAACCTCATGATTTGGTTATTAATTTAATAATTTATTTCTTTACTATGAATTATTTATTTTATGGATGAATGACTATGATCACATAAATAAACGAATTAATGATAAATTATAGAATATAAAAAAATATTTGGTTAAAATTTAATTTCAAAACATAATTAATAAATTACAAAAAATCCACTTAAAATTAACAAGTCATGTAAAATATAAGACTATATAATTTTAGACATAATAAACCAAAAAATCCCTCAAATAAATTCTACACCTGACATAAATTTTCATTACATGATTAGGAATTAAATACTTGGAAGTAAGTGTTTCACAAACCCTAGTTGGGACACATACAATTAACATGGAGTTATTATATTGGTTATGGGTTGAAATTTCCATTTTCCATCAAAATAAGTTTCCCTCTTTAGACATGGGGTATCATATAGGAATGTGTGTAGAAAATGAATTTCATGGTTTCAAGATAGGGGAGTCCAATCAACAGATCTAGGTGCTTCAAGACCATAGTTTGTGAAGAAATTCCTACCTAAATACATTCAAATAACATTACCAACCCTCATTGGGGATATTTGAAGGGTAAAATGAATTCTTTTCACCAAGATGATGTAGAATACAGACATTCTTATTTCAATAGTGAGGGATATTGGGAATTGATAATATAGTGGGATACTTAACAAAATTATATTCAATAATCCCACATAAATTAAAATCTAGTGAATTACTAATTATCTGATATTTTATAATTATAGTATATGTTATTTAAAACCTAGAAAAATTTGAAATAATTCCTTAACATAGGGAATATCCATCGAAATAGAAATTTATCAACATGGTATAATTGTTTAGGAGTAGCATTATTAAAAAAAATTGTTGGATCCACTTATTTCTATTTAGTCTCACCAAAAGGTGAGAGAAAGGGGAAAATGATTCCAACTTGAGATATGTTGAGGATTTATCTTATATTTGTTGTAATATATTATCAAATATGTTTAGAGAGCTAATGATACCACATAAAGGCATGTATGATTACACTATAATATCTCCTCTCCATTTTCTTAAGAATTAGAAGGAAAGAAGAGAAATAAATAAGATTTTCATGTCACTATATCAGTTTCAACTTGAATAAGTAAATATATATTCTTGTCACACTTTCAAAATTACATGGTATATTTACCAGTTATAAAAACTATTATTCGAATTAAATAAGGAATAATCCATTAATGTTATTTTATTATCCATAAAATCAATATTATATTTATTTTTTCAATACTAAATAAATTAAATAGAAAAGTCACTTTGTAAAATGTTCCTATACATCAACAAAATGATATGGTCTGGTTAAAACCTTTTACTCTAACCCTTATTATGAAAAAACAAAAATACAAGGAAAAATATCCCATGGAAAATATAAAATGAAAATATCTTTTACATATTTTTTAAAAAATATATTTAAGGGGATAAGAATGAACATGAGGAAATTTTATTCATAGGTAGAAATAATTTTTACATGAAATGATATTAAAATTAAATTAAGAGTCAACAAGTTGAATCCACTTTAAGAATATTAAAAACGTTTCTAATCATCAATTTCTTATTCAATACAATATTCATGAAATATAAATTTATTTAAATAAATTTAATATCCATGAATAGAAATATTGTAGAGTGAACTCAAAAGAAGATGATAAAGGTTTATTCTTTTATCATCCAAGGGGAGCACAATATTTATCATTTCCAAATGGATTGATTCTTCTTATACTAAGTGTAAGAAAAACATTTATGTTAGTGTTATTCTAGACACAACGATACAATTTTTTTGTATAAATATTTTTATGGTACATTCTTAACAAAATAATGGTTTAGTAACTATGGAATCCAAAATATCCATTGCAATGAATGATTAATATAAAACTAAACACTCTTACATGATTATTGAAAAATAATTCTTTTTCAAATAATACTGAAATTATTTGAATTTTTCATTTCCAAAAAAATTATTTTTTTTTCAATTAAGATAAGATAAAAGATATAAAAACAAACTCCAAATCTTGTTTCAAATAAATAAAAGTTTTTAAATAACGATATTTCATAAAACATGTAGTGTTTGTTAAACATGGTAATATGAACTATTCTAAATCTAAATGTATCTTCATATAGTTTATGATATTTCCTCAAAACAATTTAGAAATTAATAGTTATGTAAATGATTACACTGGGTAATGATTAAGGAATATCTGAGTTGTCTTGTTAGAAAATAACATATCCATATATTTTATGATTATATATATATAGTAAAGGTTATCCCAAACTCACATTTATATATATACATCAATTTAACAATGATAGTAAATGAAATATCATTAATAATTTCATATATATAATGAAAATCATCTATTATTCCCTCCAATAAATATTTTTAAAATAGAAGTCTAATAATTAACCATGGGATGAGAATATTTCCTAATGGATATCATATAAATAATGGAATGTTAATATTATTTTAGAACACAAACAATGTTTTTATTAAAATCATTTTTTTAAAAGATAACATTGTCTACAAAAAAACATTAATAAACTAAGGTGCATATAAGCTAATGATCATATGGCTAGTAAGGACATTAACATCTTGTCCAGATCAACTATGTTTCTTTAATGGAATATAATCTCTTTGAAGACAGTGGGAGAACACTCAATTTCTACTATTTAAATCTTGTGATTCACTTGTCTGGATATTGTAATACATGACATGACTAAGTTTAGTGGGAGGAGTAGTTCTATAGACACATAATTTATAGGAATTTATAACCAAAGAGTGGTTTATGTACACAATGGTGGATGATATATATTATTCATCCAAAATAAGTATTCGTATAATGATTTAGTAAATAGAAAAAAATTAGGATACAAATAATGTATAAATTCCAATTATGGAATAAATGAATAAAAATTAAGGGATTCCACATCCTGAATTTTTCTAAGGCTTCATAGTTTAGGTTAGTATTAAATTGGAACATATAATGGTTGGTACAAGTTAGAACCAATGGAACATGATCAATTATTTAAGGGTATACTCTTTAAAAATTCATATACCCCCATCATAATGAATAATATTATTTTGAATTGTACATATGATAAGATGATTCTATGATCTTTCTATTAGGGTATTGAGGGTCATGGATTCATCATTTCAGGTACATAGATAAATTCCAATCTGATATAGAAATTATAAAAATTCATTTATGATCTAATCAAGAACAATGATAATTGAATGATAATTTGGAAGGAATTTATAGACATGCGCCTCTAAATGGTTTGTGTGAGATCTAAAAGTTTTCATGATATATTGATGAAATATGAAAAAAAAATTGTTGTGTCTTACAATTTTGTTAATACTATGGAATAAAATTTCTCTATGTTTCACATAAAATAGAAATTGTGTTCCGGGGAACATGATAAAGTGGATCTATCCATTTTATAGGCTTATCCATATTTCATATATTAACATAGTAATGAAAAAAATACATGAATAAAAAATTACAGTCCAAATTTATGTCGGTGTATAATCCATATAGTAGAAAATGCATGGGAATATGAAGATATAATAGAGATTAAAATAATTTCACATTATTAAGTGTTAGTAAATTATCTCATGTGTCATTATAGGTACTATCATTTTATATTACAATTGAGAAAAGAATAATTGGTGAATATCAAATATATCGAACATAATTTCATAGTCCTGTAGTAAGATTTATTTGAAAGTAAATAGAAAAGTAAAATTGAATAAGTTCCCACTGTATGGATAGGTGAGAATACACATGATCATGGGAATTAAACAATAATCTACATTAAGTTAAATTTAATCATGTATCATTGATATTTATATAATAATATGAAATAAAAACATATTAGAACTAGCGGTATTCATATCAACAATATTCTTGTCCATTGAGGCTTCTAATGAAACATAATAAGAGGTCTAACAATAACCTATTTTGATTTGAGTTATACCAAAAGAAATATGTTTTCCATTTTATTATTTTAATTGAAAATGGATATAGTCAGGTTTTAACGACTTTAGCATCACAGAAAATATAGAATCTTAATTTTATCACTAATTATGGAATCTTCCCAATGAAATAATGTTTTAATATGATGATATTCCATAGGAATCTCTCAATTATAACTCTATTCATGGAAACATGATAGGCCTAGAATATATTTCCATACCATGTGGATGAAGGTTCAATATGTGATAACTAACTAGTCGTTAGTAGTTGTCTCTAGGGCATGTAAGATATTTTTGGAGTTGGTTCCATAGAACCAACTACTTCATACTATAGATTTCATGCATATTAAATTGAGTTTATATGAATATAATTATATTATCATATACTGAATATTCTTCTATATAACATTTTATGTGAAAATTTATAATAGTTTCTTTCACATTAATATGGTCACAACATTTCCCCACTTGGATGAGAACCTTGAAATTCCATGTTGATATTCTACAAATTGTTATATAGTGAGATGAAAAAAATGATAGGGAAGATAATATATAGATTTTAAATTGGTATTACTCTTATTCAGATGAGTCATCATATCATTAATATCACACTTAATAATATCAATGATGATAGAATATGAGAATATACCTTCTAGTATGAATTCTTGATGTTTTGGAGTCATTAGAAATTGTTATATACAAACCTGTGTAATAGTTCTTATATGATAATATTTTCATTAATGTCGGTGATGTATATTTAATGTATATTTATTTAAAAAAACAATCAATCTACATGTTTCTAGGAAATAAGGTATGTCGGATGCACCATGAATGACATGTTATCAATAGATAAGTTAAGGAAGGAATTTTCACTTCCATATTTTTGAAAGTTTATATAAAGAACCTTTGAATGAAATATTAATGATGCTTAAATTCAATGTACATGGTGTAATTATGTATATTTCAAAGATTAAATGAACGATATATCAATCCTATTAGTCAAGGACATGAATGTTAAATCTTTTTTGTGAGTTGTTGAGACAAATAGATTACATTAAAAAGAGAGTGTTCATATATGGTATTCTATGTAGCAGAACTAATGTATTTCTATTGGGTGAGCTAACCCATTGTTGTTAGTAATCATGGAAATTTGTTAATAATTCCTAATTTAAATGATAAATAATCCTAGATGGTCATGTAGTTTGTATTTTTTTCCATTTGTTAAATTCTATTGTGATTTAATTATTTGAATGATGATATATTTATGAATGTCGAATAATATTTTTCAAGTGTTCTTAAACACAAATATACCCATGCTAATAAAAAAGTATATATTCATTAATAAATTATCAATTTAGTTATGTAAATATATAATAAATATGTAATCAATGGATTTTGGAAACAAATTTATTTTATTGAATATTTAATAAACATTTACCTGATGGGTAGTGAATAAAATATTCATTTAAGTGATTGAAAATATTTATTCACATCTTCAATAATTGTTGAGGAATTATAAAAGAAAAATATTTCATCCAATGATGTATATTAATTAAGAATTTGGAAAAATAATACATTCATTTCATGAATTGCACACACAAAAAAATAATAATGTAATATTATTGTTACTATGAGGAATGAGTATTTTAGTGATTATAATATTCTTTTTGGGTCGATAAAAAATCATTATATATTTTAATCTAACCCTTAACTCTATAAATATATGTTTATATCTTTTTTTAGGTTTAATCAAGAATTTAGAATTTTTGTTCACAACTGACATCTCACTCAAATTATAATTCTCATCTCCTCAATAACAAGAATAATTACATAAAAACTAAAGAATATTGAAGTTATCATGATGAAAAATTCAAGATGATTGATTCATTTCACTAGAAACATAAAATCAATCAGTGTCACTAGAAGTAAAATGGAGTACATTTGGATTATAACTAGTGATATTCTTCATAGGGATTCAGACAAAACAACAATGATGGTCTAGAATGATTTTCTCATAAGACATCACCTATAATGAATAATTTTACTAAGATGAGTTATCCATTTCTTATAATCAAAAATAAATAAATAATAAATTTATTTTACAAACATCCTCTATTTAGGTCTAAGGTGACGCTTTGTTAAAAGAAATTTTTAAATATCTCTGATCAAAGGTACTTTTCTAATGCTCAGAAGCAACACCTTGAAAACAAAAATAGAATCTACCACAATCTTCTTCCATGAAGGCTCTAACGGTCTCATGTAAACACCTCACTCACACCCATGTTCACCCATGTGATACTCCACGAAAACATGACCATAATACTGATCTATAAATTTATGAATCTGGTTTTTCTATGTAATAGTTTAGAATATTTATAGGAATATATCTAAATCTAGATGAAGAGTTCTAGTAGGATTTCATTCTCAATAGAGCGTTAGTGTGGTTATAATAAATTATTGAATATACTATTTCACATGCATTAAAGTTTTCATGAAATGTGTATTTAATTTTGATCATATACTTGAATAGAATATCTAAGACCATAGTTTATTTTGGAATGTGGGTTTTACCATAGTCATAACCTAAAATTTGATGGTTTCAGGAACTCGGTCAGAGGTAACCATTGGAAAGGTATAAAATGATGGAGTATCATTAATTAAATAAAATTTAATTGGTAAACCAAATCACCCATCTTTAATTAATTCTCATAAATGGATATGGAGATGAATTATCCCCCTTTTTTGAATGATGACATAAGGATGAATCGAGGGAGAGGAGGACCCTCCAAACAGCATTCTTGGTGGTGATCAACACCGTATTGAGATGTATTAGGTTACGGGCATCAGGTTAGACCCGAAGCATTTCCATTTCTCCCTGAGGAAGGTGGATTTATAAGAATTACATCCCCATAAATATATATGCATTTTTTAAACTTCATGGATTGATATTATGAGTTGAAAGATCCCATGGTTGTCTATCTATGGATTTTGGATTAAAATCAAGAGTTTTGGAATGCTTATAGGACGTCCCACGTGAAAACCCTAGTCAAACAGTGCATATTTCAATAGAACATTAAATTTTTTATTACCATCTAGGGAAGATGTAACTGTGATGGCTATAATACATTTACTGTTGGTACACGCCTTGATGAGGTCCTGGGCCACATGGTCAAGGACATGTCTTGAATCACTGTGTTCAAGAATAAATTTGGGTTGTAGTACATGACCATGTGACCTTGAAACATGTTAGAATACATCAGATAGGGATGATGGAAATGAACATATATCATGGGTTCCATGGAATACCATGTACCGTGGGTACATTTCCTGTGTGGTGACTTGGACAATTTTTTGTGTGTGGGTGAGGTTACATGCCCATGATCATCTTGAAGGGGGGCCGAATTTGTAACCCCATGTATACCCCAACTGAATTGGTACATGATGAGTTCCACAAGGGACATGACCATGGGTTGGAATTGAGAGAAACATTGTGTACCATAGGATGAAATGTCATATGTTCCCAATAGTGACTTCTCCCTCACAAATCTCAATCTTTAGAACATATATGGAGGCTTTTGATTATACCATCCAATGTTTTTTTCATATAATATGATAGTGGAAATGATATTTGACATTATGGAAGTGATGATAGTTAATTCCCATGGTACACCTCCATTAACAATGCATAAATCATCACCAGATGGATGTGTTTACTTTGTATCACCCATAAAGGGTGAAGTGTTTCATTTCTTCCTCATTATATTATTTTGATCTCTTATATGGTTTTAGGATTGGATGGAGTGTGTGGTGCCCTATTTCAAACTAGGGTATGATCCTCAATCCTATTAATCATACCTAGTTGAGGTTTTTGTTATCGGCATGTCCGTCATGAAAGGTTATTTATCCCCTACTTATAAGGTGGATCAAGTATGATTTAGTGGTATTTTCATGAAAATGATCACTTATATAGTGGGTAGTTCCAGATTGGGGTTGTAGAATCTCTCATATATCGTGGGTCTGATTTCATTTCCTTATATTGAGGTTTTTAGTATTTCTAGGGTTTGTGGAGTCCCCCAACGGTCCTGGGTGTGATCCCCAATCTAAACAATATGATCTCCATAGTTCTAAGATTGGTTCACAGTGTCCCCTAGAGGTCTTGGGAGTGTTCTCATAACTATTTGTTGAGGTATTCTATGTTTCAATAGGCTATGTAGAGTCCCCCCATGAGAAATGGGTGAGATACCCTATCTGAGTATCAAGATCCACTGGGTTCTAGTGCAACATCTATATGATGATACTGATGATAGGCTGCTCCCTAATGGATTCCATTAGGGATAGAGGGGATGTTTCATGGTCTTAGTGAAACAAGATGAGTTATATCACACATATGAGTACCATAGAGTATATAAGGTCTTGTTTAATGAGTACTACCTAATGAGAATTACTTTTGAAATTCGAGAATAATATTTTGGATGATAATGTTGTTGGAAACTCTTCAAACATAGAGTCTATGACATGTGTGTCTAGTTTATTCTAGGAGACCATGAAGGTACATCTTAAATATTTAATTAAAAAATATCTTTTACTAATTAGATGTGGGTTGAGTGAACAATTTTCATTTAGATTATACCTTTAATTTTGTATTTTATGGTGCCTATATAGTATTGTTATACACACCCTTCATGTTCTATATCAACAAATTTCATGTCTCATGCATATAAAAATTCATTCCTTATTTTCATAAGATGACCTATTGCAGGAAAATCATAGAAAGCCTGATAGGACAAGGTGTCACTGTTTTTTTCATATGATAGCAGACCCCTCCACATTAGTCGGTTAGATTCTTTTAATATTTTAGTGGTATTTTATTTTTCCAATTTCATGAATCATTTAATTGTACTGTAAACTGGTTTTTTTATATTTATTATTGAATTTGGTATTATATGTATTATTATCTCTAAACTATTTCACATAGATGGATATGTGTGTGTGTGTTTGGGTATAGGTATGATATGCTATGTCCTCCCTCGTGTGATATGTCTACTTGGAGATAGCCTCTTACCCCTATTCTACTAGATCCAATCATGGGGCACTCACGCTTAACATATCACCATCTTGGAGGGGCCCAGTTGGTTAGGACATGAGACATGTAATCCAAATACATTTCACATGAAAATTTCACAAATAAACATGACCATTTTACAAAACAACTTCCCACAAGGAAACCCAATTTTTTAAACCATTTTATAATTCCATTTAAATCTATAAAAATCCTTTTGAGAAACCTCATTAAACACATAGAGTGTACTCATTCCATCCCCTTTTAGAAAACTTTATTCAACCCCCCAATTCATAATCCAAGTCATAGAACCCATCAAATATGGGACATAAATCAACCATAAATCAGTAATTTTTCATTTTAAAAACATAAACAAAAGGATATTCATAAATTAATGGTAATCATTAGAAAATTAAGTTATATAGAGGAACATGCCTTAGATATAGTCCCAACGTTACTACTTTCAATTAAAACCACCTGGAATATTATGGAGAAGTCCTAACACACTTAGACCATAATAAATGAAAACTATTTCCCTTGTCAATCAACCAAGATTCGTCAAAAACTTCTTATAGGGTATCATACTTCCATGTAAATGATAAAAATTTCTTATAGGATGGGAATAGAGGAATAAAACTCAAGAAATTGGATTTCCTCAAGCTTATCCCCCATGAACCAGTGGATAAATCCACCACAAATTGATAGGGGAAGCTCTACCTCTAATGATAAGGGGATTTTCATAATGGGAATGGAAAAATAATAAAAAATAACATAAACTTCTATAGGAGTAAAAAGGTAAAACACCAATTTTTATGTAACAAGGGTAAGACACACGGTTTGTCCATAGGGTTGGGAAAATCATGCCCCAAACCTACGGGGGTATATCTCCCCAAAATAAAGTTGTAAAATTTCGCATGGGTGTTTCAGGATTTGGAGTACCATACCAAAATCATAAAAAACACAAATGTCACACCCTACTGTTATCTTGCATGATATCCACATGGTTAGGATAATCATGGAAATTTTTTCCCTTGTGTCTCTTCATGTAAAACACCCATTTTCAACCCCCATTACCCTTAAAATCAAAGAACAACCCAATAAATTAAATTTACTAAAAATTAGATATACCAGTTCCCTAATGGATGTCAAATACAAGGTTCATATCCCATTATTAACATTATATCCATTTAATTTTTTCACTATATTTCATGTAATGATCGACCTACATGATCTGTATGATAGAGTACATATACTTTGGGACTAAAAAGATACTCAACATGTACTACCATTGACCATGTCATGTGACTGTCCTTATACCTAACATCTCCCAGGGATAACATGACATGTGTACCCAACCAACTACCTCGGTGTGTACCAATAGGGAGGTCGAGTCATGTACTAAGGATGGTATAGGATGTGTGGTCCAAACCCACAAGATGTATGTGGCTAAAAAAACCCCCTAGACATGTACTTCCTATACACACCATGCTAGTCGACTTAGGGGTAAATGATATGTGAACTTGTGTCGCATTTTATATAATATCTATATAGAATAAAACCATATCTTCCACTGAATGGGACTTATATATTGGGTGTATCAATAATAAACATTGTTTGTTCACCTCATCAAGTCCAAAATATGAAAAATGATCAAATTATCATCACTAACAATAATATATCCCCATATTGATCTGAAAGATTCATTAAATGAGTTAAATAAGTATTTCACTCAGATATTTTATTTTTTAAAATAGATTCATTGAAGATGGATTGAACGGGTTCATAGAGAACCTCTATTTACCCATACACCATTTTCTAAAAATCCAATGTCATTGTACTTTCCCTTGATTCAACCATTGCTCATCAACAATCCCATTATCCATGGTCCTTGAAAATGGATCCAAATCCATAACTCATTATACATGTACCTCATTCATATTTTTATCTAGATCTTGACTGCTGAAATACTTACCATAATTTCAACCAGCAATACCATTATAAAAAATGAGTGGGGGAAAAGGAGTAATCCTAGAACGCATATGTTTTTGTGGAAAATAATGGTATGAGAATTGTTTATTGGGGTTGGATCCACATATTAAGATGAATAGTATAAAAATAATTTGATCATTAATATCCGAAAAATATTACGAAACAAATTACTTGTAGTGATATTCCATCAAGAAAGAAGAATAGCAGTATACAATCCATGCCCAAATATGAATAATAGAGTGACAAAGATATAATTGAGACCTACCGCACTAACATAATATTTCATGAATAAAATATCTACATTAGAATCTTTTCATTTTCCATATATGATATGATCAACAATAATGTGATTTTTTCCCCGTCATCATTATAGATTTAGTCCCGTTACTTTGATCTAATACTGATTCCTCCATGAAATGATCTCTCTCTTCACTCCATCTCTCTATGGTTTTTCCTCAAATAAAAATATGAAAATCCTAGATATGCATCTATGATGGGGATTTCACATGATAATTTTTTGGTTCTCACATCAAATAATACAGTGAATTAAAAAATATTAAATAAGCGATACATGTGATGACCCATCTCCGAGAGCCTTAGTGAGAACAAAAATTATATCATCCTTATGTTAAACAACCCATTTCTGATGATAACACAATGTCATTTCATCAACAAAATTATCCATTTTGGATATGTAAATAATTCATCACAATATTCATACATTTAGAATAAAAATATATATTATTCTAAATAAATTATCTCTATACCTCTATGGGGCTCAAAACTATCAAAAAAATTAACGAATAACTAATAAAAATATTAAAAAATAATATAATGTTTTAAAATAAAACATTTATGGGATATAATATATAACCATACACATGTGGAATATATATATATATTTAGTCATTTTAATAATAAATAATATGTATGTTAAAATATTTACCAGAATAAAATATCAATTCAAACTCATCTCTTGCGAAAAAACTGCTCCCTGAGAACAATAGAACCATTAGAAATTCTTTTTAGGTCACCTGATGTTGTAAATTGGGAAATTTACCCATGAAGAGGACCTCATAATTGAGAACCACATAATTTAGATAATTCATAATTAGGAAAAAATATAATGTTCTCTATATCATCACTACCTTTAAACTTTTTCCTCCCTAAAAAAGATATAACTGGGGCTCCCTAATAAGTAATCTCACAAAACATCCTCTTGTAGATAAAATCCACCTTCCCCGAAACATCCATCATATTTAGAGGTTTGAACCTAAGTTATAATTCTAAATCACTGAACAAGAAAATAAAATCATTTACCGTAAATTAGACTATTATCTCAAGATGACATTGAATCCAATCCTTAATGGGAACTTGAATTCTCTCTCTGAGAGACTTTCTAACCCTCCACACCAAAAAAAATTCTTCATGATGGTTATCCCAAAATAAGTAAGATAAAGATGAACCATTTAATCACCATAATTTATATGAGAATAATTCAATGTCAATATTATTACATATTAACGTTATTCACTCTCCACATTTAAAGACATTTCCCAATGTTTTTTTGTAATGGAAGAACCGTTTTATACCACACTCTACTAATGATCTTTAAAAAATCATACAACCAAAAGAAGAGAATCCATATAGAATGATCCTCAATCCCACATCATCTACTATGTCATCTCATTATCAAAATTCACTTGCAATATGATCTTTGTCACATTAAAAAATGGCCCTTTTCCCAAACCTCTTCACAAACATATGTGGGCACACTCTATCTGTATATCAATATATAGTGTTTTTTTGTTTTTTATATCATGAATGAAAAAAGTGAAAAAAAAATTAACTACAAAAACCACACAAAATTTTTCATCACAACACCAATTCCAATTAAATATCCCCATCAACTACAATTAAGATTAGCAGTCTTTCCTTTTCAAGTGACCTTGTTCTGTTGTCCCCATAAACCATTATACAATTTTAAAAACTATATAAATTAAAAGGAACATAATCTTAATAAAATCTTATCTTTCACCATACTAAATGAGTTTACATATGATGATTACACCCAAAATGATCTACTAGACATGACCCACTGAGGGTCGTGTTATACTAGGGAAATCACCACTAAGGATGAAAATTAAATATAAAATGAAATCAAAAAAGAAAAAACATATCCTACTAGAAAATTTTAAAAATTATTTCCATACAATTATGTAATACTTTAGGCCCATATTGTGTGATAATATGGTCACATAATACCATTATAGAGACCTCACCACTATAGTCCTCTATCATAAGTGAAAAAAGTGTTGGTCCACAGCCATCATCAAATGATAGAAATATATCATTATCCACACTAGAATCAACTAATATATAGAGATATAGTCATAATAATCCACTTTGATATAACATTAGGAAGGAATTGGTCAACATTTCTTATAGATAACATAGGGGTTCTCATCATTCCACTCAACAATACTAGAATATCATCCCCTTAATTAAGGAAAATTCATTCATTAGTCCCCCCTAAAGGGAAAATGAGGGGTTTTCATTTAGAATCATTTCTGAACTCCTCAATATTCATAGGGAGTAAATTCATATCAATGCACAATGAATATAAATCCATCATTAACCTATTATGGATAGGTAACTCCAACCATATGATGGTGACATATTCTTGTCAATCCTATGGAGATACCACTTGGATTAAATGGGTTAATTCCACCTCATTTACTAAACATCACATAATTATGAAATAAAATCACTAGTACCCAATCCATATAAATTTTGGTACCATTGGATCTCATTTCTTGTATGAATGTATATATTTCAATACCTCTTCCTATATTATAGATAAAATTAATTTTTCAGAGTTTGTGAGGGAAAGAATATTTCTATCATAGGAAAATATCTATTTGTTAAGGGTATTATTAGGGATTCCACTTCCCCAATACATAGATTTTAGAGAATAAATCATTCCGATTTCATATAATACAAGTTTCTAGCATGAGAGAGAAAGAATTTTACTCCTAACTACATCCATTATCGTAGGTCTGTATTTACCCCATGCATGAATCATCGAATGAAAATTAATGTTATCACCCTATGAATGGCATAAACTATCCAAATGTGGTTATGATGAGAGAATATCATTGATTAATCCATCTCTATATGCTTGTAAACCAAATAATTCTTAACCAAAACTAATATCTATAAGTAAACTACCATCAACATGATAATATATTGATTTTAGTGAAACCATTAATTTGGATTTCTGTCCATTGAATTCATATGGAAAAAAATGTAAAATACTAACTTTCTCCCATGATCAGGGTGCATCGCTAACATGAATCATCAATAATAAGATTCACATTTAGGGTCTCAAAGGTAGGTGATGCTACACTAAAAGATGAAAAAAATTAAGAGCCTTTCTTTAGGATTATCTACATGTATCACTACTCTAGAAAAATTATATTGGGGAACATGTCTAAGGACTACCTCATGAGGTCTATGTGACTTAATGTGTATTAAAACCTCATCATAATAACTTTTATAGGGTATAACATCCTCAAATAATGATACTTCTTTAAAAATGATCAATTTATAATCACAATTAAACAATCCCATCATTTGAATAAGGAACAATTCACTGAAAAATAGATCACTATTTCATGTAGGTACTTCAATGAAAAAATTGTGACATATTTAATGATTTTCCAAAACATATGGAATTTATATTATGAAAATGATTCCAAACCAAAGTTTACCCTTG
Source organism: Viscum album (assembly GCA_963277665.1). Taxonomy (NCBI): domain Eukaryota; kingdom Viridiplantae; phylum Streptophyta; class Magnoliopsida; order Santalales; family Viscaceae; genus Viscum; species Viscum album. The sequence goes on along the minus strand of OY728161.1, from coordinate 49,726,395 downwards.
ATCAATAATTCCACATAATCCAATTTGGACTTCATCATCAAAACATACAAAAAATATATATCCCATGGGGGGACCAATCCAATTAAATAGAAACTACCATCAGCTCCATAATAATGAAATATACTAAAAAATAATGGGATAAAATTTGACTTATTACATGGTTTAAGGACATATCTCACATAAGTATCATAATAAACGCCACATTACACACTAACTAGATGTGAGAGTACCAATAATATGAATTGAACCATTACGTCCCTATCATTGGACACAATTTTTATATCAATTGGTATCACCAAAAATTTTAAAGGATGAACCCATATGGTTTGGATAATATCTCGATGATATAATATAAAAATGAAATTAAAGATCACCAAAATCTTATATATGACGCATTTACAAAGACTCATATACTCCAAAATCTATGACATAGAGAATTGGGTCATGAAATAGCCAATTATAGTTCATGAAGAATAATACACCAGTTTCCTTAACTATGTTGGTCTCCTTGGAATAAACATTAACCTCATGACCCCATTTAAATTATTTCTATAAATTCACCCAAATAGTTCTCACATTAATACTAACTAAAAACTCATTCTAGATGAATTGATCACTCTAACTCCACTCTGGAGTGACATAACCCAATAATTCCATAATAGGTATGATTGTAAGACAATGTTGCAAATAAATTAATCCCAAAATAGGCTAGTGAATATCGAATGAAACTGAAGAGGAATATCACATAATTTAGCATGCCTTTTCATGTATCATCTTTCAATATCCCCAATGTATAAAATAACTGGAAATAGAAGCGATAAATATATATTTAAATAACTATTTTTTTAAATCATTCAAGAGACATCAAATATGTGTACAATTCAACATATGAATTTAAAAAAGAAAATGTGTATCCAGGAATCATATGAATATAATTAGAAAAAAACTAGAATTATTCTCTATATAATTTGTATTTTGGGATGGATATCTAATTACAACGGTTACTAAAACCATTATTAACTACCATTATCTACCAAACATTTATATGGATCATCAAGAACCATCTTGAAATATTTAACACCAGCTCCACATCTTCTATGACCCCTTTCTAAACCATATGTTTTATATATATAAGAAATATGTGTTGGAATAATTTCTATGTGGGAGTGATCATACATATACTTAGTTGGATTCCCCAAAATCATAAATGATATTCCCATGAATATGAGAACCACTGAGAAGGATAGGGGGAGGGGTGTGAATTTTTAGTGATATATTCCAATCTTATTACATAATAAATTTACCCCTTTAATTTGATATAGTTTCAATCTTGTTTATATTTATGTCTCCATGAAACTTATATGAAATGATAGGAATGTAATATAGGTCAAAAAATATTTACAAGGCTTTTCCTCAATGAGGGTGATTATGAGCTATTGATGGAGAATCCTATTAGTACATGTATATTTTATATGATTTGAATTGAATATATCTTATTCAAATATTATTCAGCTCCTTCTATATCCATACATTTAATTATACTATCTCCCACCAGTTACAAAAAAAATTATACATTAGTGCTAATTAAATATAAGAAACTTTGAAAATAATAAGAAAACCATTTTATAAAAATTATCCATCTAGTACACTCTCCAAATAGTATGAATTCATATGGTGCGCCTTTATCATCATCTAGAATGAATCTATCAAGAGAAGCACAATTTAAATCTAGTTCCTCTATTTGATACACATCTATCTGCTACAACTCTATTTGATGCTCATCTTCTTCAACCAAGATATTACAAGGTTGGAATCTTATGATACTCTTCCAATGAAAAAGGTATAAATTTATCTCTATATCCTTTTTGAGTATGGTTTTCCATAGCATGTTCTCACCTCATTATGTAGGCACACATCCTTGAAAAATCATGTATAATATACGAGCTACTAAATAATATAATTTGAATTTCCCAATCGCATTAGATTCATTATAACACCTTCAATCATTATAAAAATCTCATAATGTTTCCTAAAAACATTTAACACAAAATAATTAATCATTAAAAATACTCAAAAAGATAAATTAACATTTAATGAATTGCACAAAATTATTATGGTAAATGAATTTAAATTTTTTTAACATTGCTCTGAACTCTATCTGATGAATATTGGTCTAATAGATTCTAAAGAACTCTTATGTCTCATAGTATTCTTATGTATAATCTACATCATCTGACTATTTCATGTACATAACTTATTTTAATGTTATTTTTAATATATTTTCCATTAATGATTTGTTTTGGGGGTTTGCAAAGGTTTTATGGAGAATAGGTGAGCTTTAATGAATTGGGCCAAACCGTGAGCCCAATTCCAGATTTATAAATAAATTTTGTTTCTTTTATAAAATTTTTATTCTTTAATAGTATTCACTCATTCCAACTCCTAAATGTCCTCCCCCGATATATTAACACCAAATTTAAATATGGTGCCTTTATAAATCCATAATAACGGGGGATTTGGGATTTTATTTGAGAATTGGGCCAACCTGAAAGCCCATTTTCCAGTTTTAAATTGTTTTTTTAATTTTTTAATATCGTATTCATTATAATGTATTTTTTGGTGATTACACCTCCCTCTCGACCCTAAGAATACCAGGAGTTCTCCCATATCCTTTCTCCCCTATTTGGAGCTCATTTTCATCGCGATTGAGTGATGAAATGCTTAGGGTTTCTAAAATGGAGAATATTTGAGGAGGTATGTTATTTCCATCATAACTCTCTCAATTATTACTCTATTTACCTAATTTCAGTTCCTAAATGATCTCATAATCATTTATAGAACATAACTTTAATGTTTCGGTGTTTTTAAATTCAGATTCTGGTGTATTTTTGGTCGTTTTATTCAAGATTGTTTGGAGTAAGTGTTTCTCTCTTCAATTTTTTCATTCTCCTTAGGGTTTCCTCCCTCTTTCATTATGTTATAAATATACAGAAGTTAAGGTTAGATCATATGGTTTGATTTGGTTTATTTTTTTTAAATATTGTGTTCTAGGTCTGGAATTATCATCCTTGTGATGCGGTGGTGGTGCGGTTGATTTTCGCACCAAGTTTTGAGGGATTCGACACTTTGGTTAGGTGGTTCCATGTGTAAACATTTATTGATGAGTTATCATGCTATATTTAGTAATTTTTTATATTCCTCGTATATTGGGTATTCTGAGAAAATGGTTTATGATTGATTTTGTTATGTTTTCAATTTTATATTTTAATTTTAACTTGAAATTGGGTGTTTTAATGTGTTACTCGTGGAGTATTATTTGGGTGTATTTTATAACATATGGAATTGGTTTACTAAATCTTCTTTGGACATCAAATTTTAGTGTGGTAATGTATTAGTGTCATTTGGGCCTAAAAAAGAGGTTTTTAATAGGTTTTATGTGTAAAAAATCGTTATACTTCTTGAGAACATTTTATGAAAATGTGTTTTTTCATTTTAATCTTTTGTAGTATTATTCAAGGTGATTTTAAAAAACTTGAAAGTGGATTTGTAAATATCTCTAGGGCTCCCAATTCTGTTTTTTATAGGAATTGGTTTGGTTTTTGGTCTTAAATTTTGGTTTTGAAATGGGTTTTGTGTGCAAGATATATTGACACCACTTGGGTTCTTTTTATTAATATTGAAAATGTTTTAGTTGGTCAAAAAATGTGGTAAAAGGGTTAATTTTTACTGTTTGGTATGTTTGTTCACCTATTAAGGGGTTTTGAAAGGTGAAGTCAGGTTTTAAGATGTCAAATATTTTTATAATGTTTTGTAAATTTCTGAAATGTATTAATAAATTGTGATGTTGGAGGAAAACTTGTTTGTGGGTTGTTTCGTGTAAGTTTGATGATAAAATGATTTTAAAGGTAAAATGGGTATTATGTAACAAGTTATTGGGATGTTATGAGAGTTTTAATATATTGGTTTGGTTTTATAAAATTGTTTAATGGATTTTTGGAAGTGTTAAAGAAATGTGAAAAGTGTTGTGGTCTATTTTTGTGTGAGTCAGATTTCAAAATCAATCTGAATGAAAAGTGGACTTTTGTTACTTATGATGTATAAATGTGGGCTATTTGGTGAATTTATGATATGGAAATGAAATTTTCATGTGAAAAGTATATTCATTGACTTGTTGAACTTGTTTGAGCACTAGGGGAAAACATGGGTATCTATGTGGGTGGACATGTACTAGTATGCTAGTGAATCCGTGGGGTTTGGCCCCAGTTTCACTTATCAAGATTGACGCTTACAACTCTAACTAAACTGTGATGATGATGATTGGGGACCACTAGGTTATGGGTATCATCCTTACTAGTGGCTCATGCACGAGAACAGATATTTGTGATGGTTACTCTCACCAAGATACGAGGTACCTGGGACCCACAACTAGCTAGTGCCTAGGGGTTATTTGCCATTGCTTGTGCTCGCTGGATATTTTTTGCATACCATCGGCATACGGTATGAGAGTCTTGAAAATTCAGTAGCTATGTTATTTATTTTAAAAGTTTTTTTTCTTTAAATTAGCCCACCTGAAAACTTTTTTTATATAATGTTTCATGTTTTAGAAATTTAAACTAGAACCTCATGTTTTTTAAAACTTGCATGATTTTCATCATTAAATGTTTATCACATGGAATCTATTAGTGGTGGTATCCTACTGAGATTTCTCTCACACCAAACTTACACCTTTGGTTGTATGTAGACTTTCTTATTTTTTGTCACTGGTTTGGGTACAGGTTTTATGCCATTGGTTCGGGTTTTTAGCGGTCCATCGTGATGCTGTGTTGTGGAGATGGCTTGAGGGTGGTGCCTCTTTCAATGTTGAGGTTCTTGGGCTGTAATTTCAGGAGTTTTTACCTTTGTAATGGTCATCAAACATTGTTTAAAATTGTGTAACTCAGTTCTGAATTTTAGTAAATGGTGTTTTGGTTTGAAAAATCCAGATTTGATTTCTGGGATTCATTTGTTGTTTTAAGTAATCAAACTCGGGTAAATCATTCCCAATTTTCAGTTTTTTATACCCAGGCACTTATGCCTGCCCATGGGGATCGGGAACGCCCTTCGGGACTTACCACGGGTCAGGTAGGCAGCTAGTTTTGGTGCAGACCAGATTCGGTTCATGACAAAATGGTATCAAAGGAAGGTTCAGGTTAACTCTTTGGGTCATGTTATTTGGGGAAGAGTCCGGATACTATATAGTTAGAATTATAGGGACTTGGTATTCTAGTTATGGGTAGTGTGCCTAATCACCACACCTAATGACAGGATTCACGTTTCCAGGGAAAGACAGGATTTATCCATGTCCATTGGTTTTCAGGGTTTGATGATGGTTAGGGGAAATGAAAAAAGAGTTGTGTTAATGGTCCTAGTGAGCTCGTAGGGCCTGGAAAGCCATGTGGAGCTGGGGATCCTCCCTAGAAATCTCTCTGTGAAAGTGAAGTGATTGGAATATGGTCTCCAACCATATGTCCATGTCACCCACTGAAACTAGTTTTCTCTCACATTGTCTTGTGTTCTTTAGTTTTGAAATCTTATAACTTTGGTTTTAAGGAGACTTTGTTTTAAGAAGCGTAATATTTTTTTGAAATGATTTTAAAATAACGAGGGAATGGTTTGGTTAATGGAATTGTGGAACTGAATTTGTAGAATTTTTTTGAAATGGAAAATGGTGTGCTTACACATATTTTGAAAGCAGGAACTATATTGATGTTGGTTTTGAAAAGTGTTTCCAATATAGTTTTCTAAACAATCCAAGGGTGTTTTAATGGGATGAGATGTTTTGAAATTGATGTGAATATCTTAAATTGAGTTCTTTTAAAAATGGTTGTGTCTTTTTGAAATGTTTTTTTAAGATGTGAGTTGGTATTTTGATCTCGTGGTTAGCGGTTTTGAGAAAACGGATGTTTTGCATTATCATTTTGGTTTTGAAAAGTGGAAAGTTGTTTTTACCTTTGGTATTTCCATGAGAAACCACATGCATGGGGTTATATGGGATGATGGATGGTTGACAGCACAACTGGATGAGTGTTGGGATGTATATGAGGAGGGTTCCCAGTGTGGCATAGAATCATGCATGTGTAAGGCTCATGGGGTACCATTGGTGGATTCGATAACTGTTGAACCGATTATTTTCAAGAAATGTTTTTAAATAAAAACATGATGTCTTGATAAATTATTTGGATGGCTTATATTATGTTTTTTTGTAAAATGATGATGTTTTGGGATGTTTTGAGTCCCCGAACCCCTCCTATTTGAACTTTTTTTGGGTTTATGTTTGGTCGGTAAGCTAGGTTAAAGGACAGGTTAGTAGTCTCCTCCGAGATATGATTCGGGACACCTTTATGGTGGTTACCTTCATGTTTTTGGATCTGGTTTGTGGTATATCTTGACCAATGGACCATCTTGGTTGGGTCCTTAGGTTCAATTGTTGGATTAAGTACACCCCATTTATGTTTAGTGCACAACTGAAGTGAAACCCGGATTGTTTCACCATTTGAAGACCCTCTAGTTGAACAATATAAGGAATATTTTTCTTGATATTTTTAGATTGAGTCTACACCCATTTATTTCTAGGTTTTCTGTATCCTCTTGTAGCGAGAGAGTGATCATGTAAGGTTTAAAGAGACCTTAGCCTCTTCGGTTTCCTAATTATCCAAAGGTGGAAGTGGTCTGGGGTTGTTAGCATAGATGAGTATCTGGATGGTGTCAAAGAGGTCCTCTCGGTCCATCATAGTCTCTTCGAAGAAGGAGTTCACAATAAACTACCAGTGTGGGAAATTTGGTCACAAGAGAATATTGTGGACACTTTCTAGAATTGTGTGATGTTTGGGGATGTTGTATAATGTCTCACTCCATGCATTGTTTATATCAGTCGTAAGGGTCATTTTCGGTGAAACCTTGTGATTTCATGCACTCGATTAACATTAAAGGTGAAAGTCATGAAATCCTCTTAGAGTCTCTTTATGATGGGATAATTTCTCCCATTGAAAAACTTAAAATTCTTCCGTTTTAGAGGAAGGTGATTATATGTGTTATTTACTTGTATGGTTTCTCACTCGGAGAAAAAAGGTGTGATGTGTGTTCATTTTTGAGCCCTTGTTTCAGTGAAGTTCCAAGTTAGGGTAAACTGATTTCTGGACTGTGTTATGTCTTGGTGAACCCATCTGGGATTGCATGTAGTTTTTTGTAGCATCTAAAGATGAAATTCTATTCGGGGGTTTCCAAAACCTAACTGCGAGGCCGAAGATGCTTCAATCATTCCAGCTCCAGCCATAGGTCCCGAAGAGAAGCTGGCACATAGTCAAAGGAAATCCCAGTGTAGTTTTTAACCTTGTACATAGAATTGTTCTCAGTATGAGATATGGGAATATTTTAAACATTTGGTGTTGTTATCTTGCTTCTTTTGTTCCCGTTCGGTGGAAAGAGGTGGAGGGCCTCATCCCCATGTTATCTCCCAATGACTTTCTTTTCCCCTTTGGTTTCCTTCAGGTTTGGGGGACAGGTTTTAGATTTGTCTAGACATGTTGAGTGAACATTTGGTAGTAACCATTCCCCAGAAAACCATGTAGGTATAAGGATCTACATCGTTAGTGCACAGTTTCCCAAACTGTGGGGGCTAACTGTGCGGCCGTCCCAACTATATAAGTTTTGGGGTTTTTCTGTGCCATCCCATATTGGTCAGTTAAGATGGTTGGTTCTTATGGTGGGGAGACCCATTATGAGTCTCATGTCTATTATTTTGAAAATTACTAATGGTATTCTACCCCTTGTACTGGGGAGTTTGTTTGGGGCTCCCCTATTAGTGTCTTACTTCTGCCACAGAAAAAAAAATTAAGTTGTGTCTTATGGTTGGGGAGCCCATTTGTGTATCCTTGTAACGGTAACACACTTTTGTCCGTGGTCTTGGCTTGGAATTGGGTTGTCTCGTTCAGAGATATATACCCACCTACATCTTCCTTGAGAAAAATTTGGGACTAGAGAGCGCCCAATGGTTTAGTTAAAGTAAGTTAAGTGTAACCTTGTTCAATGTTGTTGTTCGTTTGGGTGAATTGCTTCAGTCTTCTTCAAATAGTGTTTGAGGAGTTTTCTTTTGGGATAATGTATGAATGTGATTGATCCTTTTAAGAAAGTGTTGTATGTTTTTTTTGTGAGAGTAATCATTCCTTAATTGATCACTGGAGGTGTTTTAGCCTTTGGGGGTGAAACCTGGAAATGGAGTACATATTGGTTTCTCAGTGGGGTTTGGTTGTTGCTTTGACCTTGCTGTGACTTTCTGGGGTGGAATGTTTTCAAGGTGGGGAGAATTTTCACATAGATAACTTATTTTAAATTTTTTTAAATATATTTTCCATTAATGATTTGTTTTGGGGGTTTCGAAAGGTTTTATGGAGAATATGTGAGTTTTCATGAATTGGGCCAAACCGTGAGCCCAATTCTAGATTTAAAAATAAATTTTGTTTCCTTTATAACATTTTTTTTATTTATTTTTCACTCATTCTTACTCCTAAATGTCCTTCCATGATATATTAACACCAAATTTAAATTTAGAGTCTTTATAAATCTATAATCATGGGGGATTTTGGTTTATATTTGAGAATTGGGCCAACCCAAAATCCCATTTTCCAGTTTTAATTTTTTTTTTAATTTTTTTAGTATCATATTCATTATAATGAATTTTTTGGCAATTCCACCTCCCTCTCGGTCCTAAGAATCCCAGTCACGCTCCCATTTCCTCTGCCCCCTCTTTTTAGATCGTTTTCATCTCTATTGAGTGCTGAAAGTCTTAGGGTTTCTAAAATCGGGCAGATTTGAGGAGGTAAGTTATTTCCATCATAACTCTCACAATTCTTATTCTTTTTCCCCCATTCTAGTTCCTAAATGATCACATAATCCTTTTTAGAACTTCCCTAAAATATTTGGTTGTTTTTAAATTTATATTCTGGTAGATTTTGGGTTATTTTATTCAAGATTTCTTTAAGTAAGTGTTTCTCTCTTCAATTTTTTCATTCACCTTAGGTTTTCATCCCTCTATCATTATGTTATAAATGTACAGAAGTTAGGGTTTGAACATATTGTTTTATTTGGTGTCTTTTTGGTTAAATATTGTGGTCTATGTCTGGATTTATCATCCTTGTGATGTGGCAGTGGTGTGGTTGATGTTTCGCACCATGTTTTGAGGGATTCAACACTTTCGGTAGTTGGTTCCATGTGTAAATAATAATTGATGAGATAGATTTATGTATTTAGTCATTTTTAATATTCCTCATATGTTGGGTGTTCTTAAAAAATGGTTTATGATTGATTTGGTTATGTTTTCAATTTTATATTCTCACTTTAACTGGAAATTGGGTGTTTTAATGTGTTACTCGTGGGGTATTATTTGGGTGTATTTTATAACATATGAAATTGTTTTAATAAATCTTATTTGGACTTCCAATTCTGGTTTGGTAATGTATTAGTGTCATTTGGTCCTAAAAAGAGGGTTTTTTAGAAGGTTTTATGTGTAAAACATTGTTATACTTCTTCAGAGCATTTTATGAAAATGTGTGTTTTCATTTGAATCTTTTGTAGTATTATTCAAGGTGATTTTATGAAACTTGAAAGTGGTGTTATAAATGTCTCTAGGGATTCAAATTATGTTTTGGATATGAATTGGTATGGTTTTTGGTCTTAAATGGTGGTTTTGAAATGGGTTTTTTGTGCAAGATATATTGACACCACTTGGGTTATTTTTATGAAAATTGAAAATGTTTTACTTGGTCAAACAAAGTGGGAAAAGGGTGAATTTGTACTGTTTGGTATGTGTGTTCACCTATTAAGGGGTTTTGAAAGGTGAAGTGAGTTTTTAATATGTCAAACATTTTTATAATGTTTTTTGCATTTTTGAAATGTTTAAATAAATTGTGATGTTGGAGCGAAACTTGTTTGTGTGCTGTTTCGTGTATGTTTGACGATAAAATGATTCTGAAGGTAAAAATGGTATTATGTAACAAGTGAGTGGGATGTTATGGGAGTTTTAATATATTGTTATGGTTTTATAAAATTGTTTAATGGATTTTTGGAAGAGTTAAAGAAATGTGAAAAGTGTTGTGGTCTATTTTGGTGTGAGTCGGATTTCAAAATCAATCTGAATGAAAAGTGGATTTTTGTTACTTGTGTTTTATACATCTGGGATGTTTGGTGACTTTATGGTATGAAAATGATATTTTCATGTGAAATTATATTCATTGACTTTTTGAAATTGTTTGAGCACAAGATAAAACAAGAGTATCTAGGTGGGTGGACGTGTACTAGTATGCTAGTGAATCCGTGGGGTTTGGCCTCAGTTTCACTTAGCAAGATTGACGCTTACAACTCTAACTAAACTATTATGATGATGATTGGGGAACAATAGGTTATTATTATGTTCCCTACTAGTGGATCATGCATGAGAATAGATATTTGTGATGGTTACTCTCACTGAGATACGAGGTACCTCGGACCCACAACTAGCTAGTGCCTAGGGGTTATTTCCCTTTGCTTATGGTCACTGGATATTTTGTGCATACTGTCGGAAAACGGTATGAGAGGATGGAAAATTCAGTAGCTATGGTATTTATTTTAATTGTTTCTATTCTTTAAATTATCCCACCTGAAAACTGTTTTTATTTAATGTTTCATCTTTTTCAAATTTTAACTAGCATCTCATGTTTTTGAAAACTTGCATGTTTTCGTCATTAAATGTTTATCACATAGAATATATTAGTGGTGTTATCCTATTGGACTTTCACTCACACCCTACTTACACCTTTGGGTGTAAGTATACTTGCTTATTTTATGTCACAGGTTTGGGTACAGGTTTTATGCCATTGGTTCAGGTTTTTAGCGGTCCATTGTGATGCAGTGTCGTGGAGATGGATTGAGGGCAGTGCATCTTTCCATGTGGAGGTTCATGGGCTGTAATTTCATGAGTTTGTACCTTTGCAATGGTCTTATTACATTGTTTAAAATTGTTTAACTCAGTTCAGAATTTTAGTAAAAGATATTTTGGTCTGAAAAATCCATATTTGATTTCTTGGATTCATTTGTTGTTTTAAGTATACACACTCGTGTAAATCGTTCCCAATTTTCAGTTTTTGATACCCAGGAACTTGTGCCAGCCCATGGGGATCGGGAACGCCCTTCGGGACTTGCCACAGGTCAGGTCGAGTGCCAGTTTTGGTGGAGACTAGATTTAGTTCGTGATAGACCATCTCAGTCTGGTATACTCATGATTTCTTTTTACAATGATCTTCATATTCTTCCCATATCTTATTAATTCACAAAATCTTATTTTACATCAACATTATGGTTAGTATAATGTTTCTATGTATCCATCTTGCATTCAATAAAACAGAAAATATTATTGGACTATTAAAATAATTCTAGTATAACTTCATATTAATATCTGTTTGATAAAATATAATTTATCTATATAATTATATTCCATCAATAAATCCCTGAGAATCTTGTTCAGGTGAACATATAAAATATTTGATCCAACAATGATAGATCACTCTATCCATTACAAATCCTAAAATATTTATTTCTATTAACCTTTTAGTTCCTTCTTCAAACTTATTGGTCTAATGGTAATTTAAATTTTCTTTATATTGGAATTCAATTGAGAAATGGATACAGCTTTAATCTATTGATTATAATTTATACATCTCCATACTATGTAAATTTACACATATCGTTCTGGTCACATTATGATTTTTCATCTTCAGATGGATTTAAAATATATTAGTCTGATAATCCATTCTATGATGAAAACCTCCTAGATCAAACATCATTCATCTATAACATCATGAATTCAGATCTCTTATTTTTTTTAAACATCTAACATTATCACGATAAAATTGAAACATCATAAAAACTATATTTTTAAAATTTTAATATTATTATATCTTCTAGAATAATTACACTATACTTTATAATTCCTTGTCTGGTCTCTATTATTTCATCATTACCTATTTCTTGATCATTATATATCCATAACATGAACTATTTTGGGATACTAACTTATCTTCTATTTTAATAAAACAAACTAAAATAACATGAATCATGATTATATTCATGGTTTTTGGAACATTAATATCATTATAAAATCATATCACTTGATAAGGAATCTTTATTAAACTCATTCAACAGATTATTTTTACATGAAATTAGAAAAACATTCACAACCAATACGTTGAAAACAATAGAAAATAATTACAAAATAAGACCAATGGATATTTAATCTACCCTAGATTTATTGGAAAAATTCTAAAAAAACTATATCATAAACCTTTATCAAACCACAACCATTCCAATAGAGTGTTTCCTAACACCACACTACTGGATAAAGTAATTATTTGAATAAATATCATCCCTTGGTTATATTCATGTTATTATCCATTATAAGATAGAATAAAATCACCATAAATCTTTTTAACACCTTTTTTATAATAACAAAAAAATTTAATTCACAATTGATATAGTTTTACTTCTTTAAAAAATCACTACTTTGGTAACCCCATAAGATTTTAAAAGAAGATAATTATATTCAATATCTTATATGGCACACAATAATGAACATAAATAACCCAATAAATATATGATTGTTATAACCTACCCATTAAATTATAGGTTATTAATATAATAAATTAATTTTTAAATAAATATATAAAATTCATAATCGAAAATAAATTTATTAATAAATTCATATCAAATAAACAATCAATTTTTAGTCAGGTAATTTTATTTTAAAAAAATATGTTCAATACAATATGGTTTTTATTGATTTTTATGACAAAATATTATAAATAATTTGAACAAATTTTTGAATATTTATTTGATAAAATGAATTTAATTTTTGAAAATATAATAATGAAATTAACTTATGTTGAATATTTGGAATTTTTCGTACAATATTGATATTTCTGTGAATAGAGAAAAATAAAAATTTAAACAAAGTCATTTGTTTTCAATTTATTATGTAATATAAAAGTACCATTAAAATTTAAAAGCTATTTAAATTAAAAAATAGTATCCTTTATTTATATTTAACATATTTAATTACCATTAAATCACCTTTATACTATATTTTTGTATAACATTTTTTTGGGATTAAAAAAGGATTTTTTTTCTAAAATATTTTATAGTGTGCATAATGTTTCTCTATTTTAATTAATTTTTAATCAACATTAAAGAATTTTTTAATGAAATTTATAGATTATATATATAATTAATTAAATTAAATTCATGTAATTAATATTACTATTCATAGAGTTACTTTAAAATCATCTTTTCTTGAAAAATACGTCTCTTGAAAAATAACTTTTTCATAACATATGTAGGTATAATATTCAATTAAATTATACAAATAATATGAATTTAATTTTATAAAATGTATTAAATATTTTTAAATCAACATAGTTTATGTTTTTTAATTATCTTAACATCGTTTTTTGTCTTAATGACCCACAAATAACATAAAAACCATTTACCACTGTTATGGTAAAAATAGATTTACCGAAGGGTTAAACTAAAATAATAAGATTTAAAATGACCTAAACATTTTTATAAATAAATTTTTATTTCCATATTTATAACTTCATTTAAAAATTAACTGATAATGGTCCATTTTGGAGCCTCAAGGCCTCTAAAAACATGGGAATCACTTAGAAACATAATTCCAAGTGTGTCCTACCCCCAATTATAAACACCCACCCTAATATTTCCATATTCCTAGATCAAGGAATTTTTTAATTAGAAAATATCTATCCAAATACCATAATTAAATTCATCCCAACATCATATATTCCTTAAGATTATTTTAAAACCAAACTTGGAATTATTTTGGTTCAATATTTATGAGGATATATGAAGAAGAGTTATCCTTCTTAATCAAGAATTTTAATTTAATTTCTTCTTATTACTCCATCAAATATTCTTATATTATGATGATATTAAAAACAATTATCTAAAAAATAATATTTTTTATTTTTTTAATGAAATAAATTGAATCAATATATACCTATATCAATTTTGAAATGAGACCATCATTCCTATGCATAGATGACTACCACTTCAAGAATTGATATAATTCATTTTTCATCATACTCTCTCATGTATTATTTTAATAATTAATTTAAGGTATATATATTAGATTTTTTATGTAATAATACTTATGGATAAAATATATAACATATAACTTCTTTCATTCCATTCCATAGGGGATATGATACCATTTTTTGCGTGTAAGGTAGATTATAGCATCGCAAAGAAATGTGATTCATTTTTAAATAATGCATTAAATTGAATGTAGTAAGAATACTATTAATGAAAATATGTGATATAAATGAAATAATTTTTACATTTATGACATATTTATCATTTTAAAAATAAAATATATCTTTTTTCTTTCTTACACTGAAAATTATTGGCGTTTTTTATGCTTACATTAGGACTACTTCCTCCATGAACTAATGTGGTCCTTTTCTAATCACCAAATATCATGGATGATAAATATAAGTATATATGAAGAAATATTATTTTATTTATGAAATTATTATTATTATTTTAATATAAAAAATTACTTACCTTTTTTTATTATAATCATTGAAAAATGGAGACATTACTCAAGCATATGTATGGCCTACCGTCTCTATGATCACAACATAATTCATTTTAAAAAACCATATTTCATGATTGAGTAAAAACATTAGTTTATGTATAATAATGTTAATAATTTCATGATTATTATTCCGGATATGATGGAAAAATTACCCCTTTGACAATGGTCATCATACAAAACCCATTTGGAAAAATATTGACCAAACATCCTCAAAACAATAAATATATACATAATTGATAAAATAATTAATTCAAATAAATGATTTAATTATAATTTATTAATACTATAAAAATTTCTTAACAAATAAAATAAATTATATAAACTTTTATTAGTGTATGTAATGTACATACATGTAATGTATTGGCATGGGGTAAGGGTTTTGTCATCTGACTTTAATTTATTTGAGACATATACTATATTCACTGCTTATTTATATTTTACGGTTTATGTAATACCCCTTTTATATATTATATCTTGAATGATTTTGAATTAATATTCATTTATGTTTCAATTTAAATTTTTTCATCCAAGGTTATTTTACTTGAATGTTACCTAGTCGAAAAATGTTTTATAACTCGATTAATTTTTATAATGTTATATTACTAATTTTTTAACATTACAATGACATGATTTGGATTTATTTTATATATAAATTTATTTATTCTATACATAAACTTCTTTTCTGTATATTAAATTTTTATCCAATAATATATATATTTAATAACTCTTAATTAAAATATATGACATTTGTAAGGTATATTCTCCTCAAATAGTCTTTCTTAGGAAGTATTTTGATGTTATTCATTGAACATCATTTTGGACGAGTATATAATTCCACTTTAACATGTAATAAAATTAATAACTCTAGGTTATTTATATTCAATGTCTCAATTGATGTTAATATTTTATGGTTCATATGATTGAAGTGTTACCAAAGAGGGAAAAGGATTCATGTTACAATCTTCTTTCATTTTGATATTGTTAATGATGAACGTTTATTTTAGGGGAAATAATGTGTTATAATTTTCTTGTATCAAATATCTTTTTATATCATATAGATATGAATGTATTTCACAAGTTTAATTTAATTTTTTTTCCTAATTGATTCAATAAACACTAAGAAAGTTGTTTATAAGTGATACTGATCTTGTAACTTCTTTTAGATCATGAATCTTTCTCTTATATATTCATGTTTTCAAAAAAATTAATAAAATGATATTTTCTAAGAAAACTATTTCCATTCCACTTTTCATGTCTCCTGAACTAATTGTCAAAGGTTAGAAAAATAAATTTCTTATCATTTTCCTAATGGGTTACTTTTAACTGCCTTTACAAAAGTTTTGGAAAAAAATGTTTATTTTAAACATTTACATGATGAATGAATTTTCCTATCATTATGACAATTATTTTATTTAAAGGAAAAATTATTTTTTTACATAGTTACATTCAATGAATATGATTTTCAAAAGAAATTGAGAATTTTTAGTTTTTAAAAATGATTTTCAAATTGGAAAGGGTTGGTTTCCCCCAATAATTTTTTTATATTTTATTTAAATTTAAATTCATCAACATAAAAACCCCTTGAGGATTCATATGGTCCATTGTGGATAATTTTTAATGATACCATCCATATTATATTTTTTTGATGGATTTTTATTACTTCAAAGAGATTTTTAGTGAATTAATTCCTTTCACATGAGTGAATAACGTTATGGAATGGAAAATGGTTGTTCTATGATTTTTAAAATGAAATGAAATACTCAATGATTTACGATTATGTTAGGTTCTCTGGAATTGACTATGTTACTTAGTTATTCTGATATAAAAAATGTATCGGTGGTTACATTATTAACTAATAAAGTGCAGTTCTGGGATAATCCTATAAAGGGTGGGTATGTGATGGCCCGCCAATGACTAGAGTATGGAATTCCACCATATGGTTATTTTATTTGTTTGTGATATTGTAAGAGTAACATTGAAATTATTTCCCAATATTACCTACATGATTTATTATTCATTATATGTGTTTTTAATGATTCCTTTGATCAAGATTTACATCACATAGATCATGATTTTTAATTCCTATGACCCTTTCCATTATTGAATATTTATGTTGGGCCACAATTTTTTTGATCCATGTTTGATGGGTATGATTTCACTTATATTATTCTCTTTAAGATTGATAATTTTACTATATCATAAGGATCATCTTATTCTCACTGATGACATTTAGTTGTAAAGTATTAAGTTTTCTCTTACTCATAATTTGAGATCACCCTTCTTATATTTCCTTTTCCCCAGGATTTGAATAATTATGTTAAATTATTTTTATCATGAAATGTTTCATATGTGATTTATTTTATGAAATATAGTGAGTACATAATATTTTATATGATAAGATGGGTATTGTGTGAGAATAATTTGATCATTATAAATTAGTTGATTATGAATCCAAGTTGTTACAAGTTTTCTAAGATCTCTAAATATATAAATATAAATGTTACATGGGTATATATGTGATCTAATATATACATTTAATTTTATATGTTTTGGATGGAAGAAATTAGGTCACATTCATTGGTATCAAATCCTTTAATATAAAATTAATATTATTAGCAGTGAATCTTGTAGTGTAGGTTTCGAGGATATTATAACATATCCCATTTAAAAAAAGGATCATGTGATATCATCCTCAATTACTATCTTAAGTCATTGGTGGAGGATGAAAATTTTGTTGGAGCCTCAATTCCAAAAATCATTCCCCAGTCATTTCTTTAGTGAAAATATCATAAATTTGATATTTTGTGGAAATACATTCATGAATAATGCCTCCACTAGACACATTATGCATAATGAAATGATATTTAATATCTATGTGATTAGATATGAAATGTTGTACTAGATTTTTTAATGACCAATGATACTGTTATCACCCAAAATAATAATCCATGGTTTACCAACATTCACCATCAAATAATCTAGACGGATGTTCTTCCACTTTATTTTCATACAAGCAAGTGTAGTAAAAACATATTATTATTCTTCTAAAAAAATTCAGAGAAATTTTTTTCATACTATACAATCTCACATAACATTCTAATAAGAAAAATGTTCATCATAATGTTTTTTTAGCATAGTCTCTAGCCCACTAAGTATTAGTGAACTTAAGAAAGTTCTTCTCATTAATTATATATACATTCATCCAAAATTAGGTATTCCTTTAACATACATGCGTATTATTTTTCATTCTACCATACCAGATTCTATTAAATCATGCCAATATACAACCAATAAAATTAAAAAATGAACATATATTTTGTCTTGAAGTTGTATGATAGAGTAAAATCCCAATCCATATCTGAAAATCCTTTTGACGCATACTTTCTTTATCATTGTACTTATTCATCTTCATTCTAACATATATAGTTGTAGAAACATAATTTTAATCCTTTATGAAAAACTATTTTAAAAATTATTTTTCATAATTTTCTGGTGAGAGAAATAAGTATCTTCTTTTTTATTGAACATGTAATCCAATAAAGTAATTTAGTCCTCTATAAATTGAAATTATAATGTACTTATTAATTTTCATATAATATTCATCACATTTTTTATCCATGTCTCCTTAAAAAAACTTCTTGAACATAGAAAATAAAAATAAGGGTTCCAATTCTCATTTAATATATATATAATTAATTATAAATATGTAATTCTGAAAAGACCAAATAAAATATAAGACTGATAACATTTTAATACAGAGCATGTGTGGCATGTTTTAACCCATACAAAGAATCCTTTAGTATACATTTTTTGGTTATATTTTTATTACGTATGAACCCACTAGATTTCTTATTATAAAATTAATTTTTAATTTATCCATTTAATGAAGCTGAATTAACATTCATTTGATTGAATTAGTAATTTGGATTAGCATAAACTAGAAAAAACATTCTTATAGTTTCATGTATTAAAACATGGGTGAAGGATTATTTAAAATAAACACCTTCATCATGTCTGTAACCATTGAATGATATATGATCCTTTTTTATTTATATTTATCAATGATTAATGTGTTTATTTTTTAAATCAATACGTTCCATATATCATTATTTCTTGATGGTCAAGGAACTATATCATAGGTTTCCTTTCATTAAATTTTTCCAAACTCTTTATTCATTGAATTTCATTATTTATTATGTTTAGATACCTCTAAAACATTATATAGCCCAAATTGTGTGATATCTATCATCTGATTCTCATATATCAATTTCAAAATTTTACAAACCGAAGCTTCTCAGTTTTTGATGAAGTTTCTAGACTAATTTTGTGTAAATTCTATTAATTTTTTGATTTTATTTTTTTATTTATTTCCTCACCACCATAATGTTATAAATCAACTTGTATAATATTTTTCTCATTATAAACATTCATATAATTTTATTTTTTAGAAGTCATAATTCATTATTTTGACCCATCTACTTCACCATATTCAATAAATTATCTTATGTTGTACTAGTTTTCAAATGATTCCACATCAAAGGAATCATTCAAATTCTAAAGTCATTTTTTCCAACACGTGTATATTTTATCATTAGATGAATATACCATTAAATATATACCTTCTTACTTTTCCTAGAATATTCTAAAATCCCTATTTTTTCTTTATTAGTATATCACCAATAAAAACATTAAATACATTAAATGTATGATTATTCTTATATCACTTATCATAGGGAGTAATTTCTTATTTCAGCTAATGAGATCACTATTTCTGAACATGAAAAACTATACTTATAGTTTCACTCTAAAATTAATTTGAGATATTATATTTTTTGTGCAGGATTATTACCATATCCAATATAATTTTGTTAATCCTTTCCATGAATACATTTTTTTTAGTTCAAGAAGGTAATTATTGGTATTTGATTCTATTTTTCATCATATTGAACTCAAAATATTTACTTTTGAACATCCTTATAATACATATCCATAGATTAAATAATTAAACCCCCAGTCCTTTCTCAACATTATATAAAAATTATTGAAAAACTCTACATCTTGTGATTTATAATTTATAAAAATAATTTTGGAAAAATGATTGAGAAAATCAATAAATATAATAAAGTAAAAAAACTAATTAGTATTCATGTCCCATTGTACCACAAATATCAGTGTATAAGTTTAAGTGGTGTTTTTATTGAAGATAAAATTTCATATGTTAGCTACTAACCAACCTTCCTTTCAAGAATGTTTTTCCAAAATAACCATCATTCCTATTCATTTGTACTAAACCTCATACAACATATTACATATAAATTTTTCTCATAATTTATAGGAAAATATTTTTATTCCTTTTATGTAACAAATTTTCTCTATACTTAGTTCACAAATAACAAGAATTGTAAGAACCTCCAGCATGGAATATATTTCTATTGGTCCAATTTACCATAGTGAATAATTTCCATCATTCAATCATTCAAAGTTAACTAAGTCTTTTTTAATGATTCCTTTAATACCATTATAACAAAGTTTGATATCACTTAAAATGTTTTTCTTAATCCCCTTAACAAATATATCATCCTTCAACATAATTTTTAAAAATTCAATCTCAAAAATTTCAATTAATATAATATTTATGTAACTATAATTTTTGAAATTAAATACTCATCCTTTATGTTCCTCAATATTTTTAATATTTTCATATAACATGTCATATATGAGCAAAAAACATTGTCATGAATCCATGTATTAATACTTTTTCTAGATTTTAAAGCAGTCACAACAATAAAATCACTATCTTCAATTTTTTTTTCTCAGATTCCTTTTCATTTTAAATATAAGAGCCTTTTCCTAGAAGTGTTTTCATACATTCTTCCTTATAGTTACCTAGTTGAAAAAAACATCCATAAACATAATATAGATATTAAAATCCAATTTTACATGGAATATTTGTAACATCTTATGTCTTTATACATTATTCATCATGAAATATTAAAATTCTATTCTTATTAATATTGTGAAATAATTATATAACTTTTACCTATATATACTAGAACATCATAAATATCCACTAATCCATGATCTGATATAGAAAAATGGTTTTTAACAATGATGTGTTTGTTGAGGTTCAACATATCTTTCATAACCTAATTTCGATTAATGTAGAGAAATATTATTCTAATTTTTATAACTTCCATTAATGAGCTATTTCCTCCACAAAATATTTAAACTAATATGTCACATTGCGGTATAGAAAAGATACATAGTTATCACAATCAGATGAACTTTTATGTTTATTTGAGGTAAATTTCACTTGATTCAAAGGATGATTTCATTCAAAATCTTGTTATTTTTCATCATTTACCTATCAATATTTGTTGAATCTATCATTCATTTTCATCAATGGAATTTTATACTTGATATATATTCATTGATTATAAAATTTATATTCATCCATATTACTATGTTTTCCATTAATATCATTCACCACCTTCCATTTTCCTTCATCTTTAAATAATATTTTTTTCTTCTTCATGATATAATTATATTAATTTTTGAGGAATTATTCCATTCCTTAATTATTATTCTCACATTTATTATTCAAAATTTTGTCATCATTCTTCAATTTTTTATTTCTATCAATACATATCACATGTTCAAATCTAATATGATAATCTATATAGTTTTCTTTACATTATACTTATTCATTATGTGAAGTATCTAATTTTCAATCTATATTAATGGAAAATGTTATTAACTTCTGTGGATAATAATATTATAATTTACTATTTTCAATAAATACATACTCAGAATTATCACTTAAAAAACATAATTTATTTATTCTGGAGATAGTTTTCATTCTTCAAGTGGTCTATTTATCTTTCTTTGTAGTTTTCGCTACTCATTGTCATATTATTCATCTCACATATTTGGAATTTTCATATTAAAATGTCAAATGCATCTAAAATCAAAAAATATAAGTGGTATAATTACTTTTTAATTTCCTATAAATTTCATATAATTTTATAGTATGAGGGGTATAATCTTATCATTCACTTCAATGTCTTCAGATTACATAAGGACAATAATCTCAATTTCAAATTCTCAAATTTTCATCTACCTTATAGATTGAAAAACTATATTTTCCTTAATATTATTTTTAAATGAGGGATAATTTATCATTTCAGGCAAAACATAATAATTGTAAAATTTATAAAGAGAAAAAAAGTATATTCCTTCAAAAGTAGACATGTTTGGATCAAAATTGTATTGAATGTTCGTGATCATCTTTCTGAAAATAGGTGTATCATCCAATAGTTCCCCAAATATAATGATATTTATAAATATTTTATTAACTATATTAATTTATTAACTGATAGTTTAATCTTCTAGAAGTTTGAAATCATCAAACTCACTTTTCTATAATTTAATCATTTCTTCTTTCAAAATAATTGTCACTAAAAGTTGATTTTAATTTTGTTCCATGTTTTTATAATATTTTGAGACCCATTACTAAAATTTAATAATTTTATATACTATTATACGAATATAATTTCAATCATTCTCATCAACCATATGATTTTATTTTTTTTAAAATATAATAGGAACAACATTCTCAATGGGTGGAAAACCAACTGTAGATACATCAATCACCTCTTGGATGAGAGAGAAAAGATGGGTTACAATTCTATTTTTACATAATTGAAAAAAAAATTCACTAAAAGTCTGGAATACCCATGGTATTGAATAATTTTATATTTTACATGATAATAAATATAAGGAACCTATAGGGGGAACTAGGATTTGTAGATATAACTTTTCATTCCTATGAATGTGAGAATCATTGAGAATGTGGGGGTTTGTTTAATCAATGGTGAATTGTTACAATTTATTTACACCTAAAATTAACCCTTGAACCATGTATTATTTTTTATACTTTTAAATTTATATTTAAACCTCATTCATTTTAAAATATAGTTATGTAAATCATAGAACACAAGACTTACAAGGTTCTCCCCTAGTGTGGGTGACTACATCCGTACCATGGTTATTGTAGTCCATCTGAATTACTTTCAATAAGATGTGATGTGAATACAATAGAGGAAAAAATTATTAGGGTATTTCTATCTCCTGGAATGTCATTATACATTCTTCCACAAATAATAATGTTTTCTTATACTTTAGATTGAATAAATGGTAAGAAACATTGAAACCAAGTTATAAAATACTATCCAGAAATTATCTATCTGGTATACCCTTCATTCTATATAAGTCTATATGATGCACCTCTATCATTATTTTCTATAAATCCATATTAATTTACACAAATTATATATAGTATAACTCTATTTGGTATCTCTATATGACATAGTTATATATGCTACACCTATGTGTGGTGTGATTCTTCTACTTTAACCAAGAGAATATTTGGGTAAAAAATATTGTTTAACTTTTATTGAAATCTTTATAAAATTAATTCTCACTCACACATGAAAAAAAAAATTATACCATACTTTAAATTTTTTATATCATCGCACATTCTATAAAAATAATCGAGAAATAATGGGATCCCAAAACCCGAAATTCAAATTTCCCATGGATCTCGGTTGCATTATACATACTTCAGTCCTATAAACTTCTTGATGTTTTCTGAAAACGTAGCATCAATTAATTTCTTCAAAATATTTGAAAAACATTGAAATAAAAATGTGTGGTGAAATAAAATCTCAACATATTTAAAGATATGTAATATGAATATTTTATTGAAAATTTATTAGAACTCTATCCAATGAACATCTATCTGATGTTTTCATAAGAACACCTTTTCTTGATATTATTCTTTCTTACTCTTCTCAATCTAATATTCAACATTTGATTTACTCAGCAAGATATTCTTATGGATTATATGGTTGGTTCTCATCACATGAATCATCTTTCAGATGGACATCGTAGAAGTGTGTTAGATATAAATAGTTATATGAGTTGGAATATCTTCATATGACTATACTCTATATGGTCTAACATCACATATAACTCCGATTTTAAAACATAGACTCATTAAACATCAATGAAACATATGTATGAGGACATCAAATTCCAATTAATGATCCCCATCCATCTATATATTCCTCCGAATATTCTCCAGTAAAAACACAATTAAATTTCATTCAACAAAAACTGGATCACTCTATCTGGTAAAACTAATAAACATTCACTATCTGGTATCCTTTAGATTCTATATTCATATTTTTTATTCTGATAAACATTAAAAATGTTTATCTATGTGAACTGAGTCTAGAAAAAATCACAACTTCACTCTATTCAATGAACAACATTCATCTCTACCCAATGTAATTTCTTACTAATCCATCAAGTCACCATCAATGTATTCTTACGCTACCAATGTTATACCATCTCAGTCTAATCATCCTTATTTTAATAAAAACCTCAAATATCAACCTTCTTTTAAGAGGAAAATCATGAATTCTTATATTCACACATTTTATAATGTAAAACATTGTCCCTTAATAAATTGGTCATTGTAGAATCTATTTTTCTAGAAATATCATATGACTCTATCTGGTAAACACATTCTACTAAAATTCACAGCACCCGTTCCTATCTCTAATTTTAAATTTTTCATGTGTTACTAAAAACTCATACAACCATTAATATACTATCGGTCTGAAACCAACTCATCCTCATTTGTACAATCATGTAAATTCATTTCTATAATCATGAGGGTATTCATGATGTTAGGAATTTTAAGATAAGTATTACATCATCAAACAATAAAAATAATCATTATTAAACTCCTTTAGTAGTTCATTTTCCAAATAAATAGAAAAACCTTCAAAACCAAGATGTTTACATGAAATAAAAAACACATTACTGAACCAAAAATGTGATCTTAAATATAGGAAATAAAAAATTATTAGTGGAATAAAAATAATGGAATGAGAGTTTAAATATGGGTAAGAGAAGAAAAAATCTATATATTCTATACTAATAGGTATATCAGGGATAAAAACATCTATTAATCAACTAATATCCAATTATCTAATGTAAAATCACATGTGAAATTAGGGATGATTGGCAAACTAAAATCCTACACTATCTGAAGTCAACAACTATGATACAAATTTCATCTCAAAGGAAACTACGGGTTCTTTATGAATTAAATGTATTTATCATGGATAAATACTTGTCAAGGGGGTTCCTTCCCCTTTAATCATAACTACCTAAGAACAGAGAAACTCACATCGCCTCATAGGAACTATTTTTTATTATCTTAACCTCTCAAAATGATAAGTACTAGTCAATTTGTTAACCAACTCCAGAGATAGTGGATCTATCACCCAATATATTAAGTGGGGATAACACTTACCCAAATTATAATGAGTTTGATATCACTTTCCCCACCCAAGCTCAAATATTGGGGAGTGGGAACCAATTTTATATATAGATAATACAACACACTATGTAGGTTTGTGGAATACCAACCCTATTTATAATGGTATAGGGGAACCATTCCCCATCCTAGATTGGTAATTTGTGATTTCCAATCTGGTTAATTCTATGATATATATGCATGTGTATATGATTAATCCAAATATGTAAGAGATATTTAATTACATGTATCATCTATCATCTCATAAATAAGGTTTTATAGTGGTGTACAATCATGACTTATATGAAAAAATAGGATGGAGTACCCACAAACTAAAATTTGAGTCTAGGGAAAGAATATATAAAAAACCACTATATATGAAAAAATACATGATATGTACATTAGGGGTACACTCTATGTAAACCATTAGTAATATTATGTTCTTGTACTACCTCACCAAATAGAGTGTACAATATGGTACATATCATTGAAAATAGTGAGGTACTCGAAATGTACCATATTTTCCAATGTTCTATATGCATCATCATACAGAGAATTTTCCTAGTAAATATAGTGTGTTGACCTATTCATATCACTTTATGTATACCACTAGGGAGGTCAGGTTGTGTAATACTGAGGGTATATAACATTTGTTCATGAACCACATGGAGTGTATGAAAAAGTAGTCATCTCTCCATGTACCCACTTTACACACCTTTTATGTTGACTTATGGATACAAAACATATTCTCTTAGGCCACACAATTTGGGATATTTATCATCAAATGACATCCTATATTCCATTTCCATAGAAGTATTGGGGTGTGTTTTTGAAACACATGTATTGTGATCACATCTTCAAACCAATTTTTTTATAATTCCAATATCTTTACCAGTTATATTGATCTACTAGTTTATTTAGACTTATTATTTTCTAAATTAGTCATATGAGGATTTCATGAAGCAAATGGCCATTTTCTTCTCATGACATTCATAGTGAAGTTAGCAAAATGTTATACAAACAAACCCCCTTTCCATGAATTTTAATTTTATAAAACTGCATGATCTTGCATGTTCTCGTGATTCCTCCATTGATTATATTCAATGCCACACACTATAGTCCTTACCTATATGTCTATATATCAACTATGAGGCTTGGATTTCAATTTTACATTGATCTAAATCTGGTTCATCGATCCAATTTGCATGAAATTTCTCAATGATAAAACCATAATTAAAATAGAGGGTATGATAAAGAATAATCCTAGAATATATTTTATATTTCCATATGATATTTACTAAGAATAATTAATTGGGATTTGATTTACTAAATATGGTGAATAGGGGGAAAATATAGAACCATGAATATCTTGCCTATATAAGTATACATAAAATACTCAGGGCCATGGCATATAGAAAGGATATATTTTATGTAATTCAATCTCAAAAACAATAATAATAGATTTAAATAGAAATTAAATATTTTTAACCACTAATGGATTAATAAATTATGATGATAACATCTAAATCAGTCTCCTTTCATTATCTTTGTGATATTTAATCATTTATTATTTGATTCTAATCATCATTATCATAGCGGATCTGGTCCAGTATCATTTTTCTAATGTCCATTCCACTAAGATCATAGCTCTCCCCCCTCTCTATAGGGTTAAAGATGATGAAAAATTAGGATAAAATGGATAGAAAAAAATTACTGGAAATTTGAATGGATATTATTTTGTTTTTCGAATAAAATACATTGTTGAATTGAAATTAATTAATTAAATGGGAAATGTGATGATTCATCCTAAGTGAGACTAAATTTAAAATATTCATATGGTAAAGAAACTATTATTGATGTAACCACCATGTAATTATGCCGATCTAGTACACTTTTTAAGAGATATAAATGACTCATCGCAATATATTCCCACATAGACTATAAATAATATAGTATTTTGAAAATATTATTTTTTATCCTCTAAAATTCTTAGAACTCCAAAAACACATAGTGATAAATCTATAAAATTAATTAATGAATATTTTAAATGTCCAAAATGAAAACATTAGGGTTTATATAATATCTCAATATACCAACATGATATCTATTTTTATTTAAATAATAAATACTAAATATTTACCATGTTCGGAAATATACCCAATATCATCCTGTGGGTAAACATCACTCCCTAAGGTCAAAAAAACCATTAGAAAAAAAATCATGGTTTTTAGCTTGGTTATGTTTTCTTTTTTACCCTTAGTTATGTCATAGGAATTAAAAATTCATAAATTTAGTTATTCTTTTATTGGGGAAAAATATGTGGCGATATTATTTCATTATCTTTTCATGATATAGAAATCTACTAAGAGTAGATATTGTAAATTATTTGTTGAGTAATTCATATCTATGTTATAATCTACCCTAATCTGGTATTTTTTATCGATATACTAATTTTTATATAGATTATATCACATGTTTCTGGTACACATTGAGTTTTTACAACAGTCATTAAGGATTTGGTAGACCAAATCATTAGGGTTTACCTAGAAGTTGATGTATGGTAGTCCTATCCATTAAAATCTATAATAGATTCAAGTTCACTTACAATTAATTAAATTTAGATATTATACAATTAAATTGGTGTATTAATTTGTATCCTTCCATTTAATAGTATTAATATGGGATATTCTCGTCCTAATATATTATTTCTGGTTTTGATATCATATTTTTTCATTCTAGTTGATTTATATGAGTAACTTTTGTTATTTATTTTGTATATTTTATAATTCCAGTTCAAATAGAAAAAACACATCAAAATTAAATGAGTTTTTATTCTTAGTTCTATTCACTAAATTTGAGAAAATTTGATGATATATTAGTGTGGAGATCCTTGACTTATTTCCAACCAATATGGGATTTTAGTATGATTGAGTAAACCCTGAACTACCCAAAGAAATGATGATGTATCAATAAGATGTGGGGATAAGTCAATGGTAATGTTTTTCTAATTTCATATGTGGGATCAACATTTTTTTCCTGAACCAGATCTATTCTCCGTCAAAACAGGCAGGACTCGATCCCTTACCTCAGAGCCTAGACATCGAAGACCACAGCTTCTACCAACCTTCGATCGAACTATGAGGTAGAAATTTCTCAGGCTTCCTCCCATGGGTTAATAGAGGCTATTGAGGGAGTCATGTTTCTACAGAAGGCAAGAGTCATAAGAGAAAACATTAGTACAGGGGTTCAAAAAAATTTCCGCAACAACATAAAGTTTAAATAAATCAAACTCATCAAAATAATGACATAAAAAACTACTTCACTCCCACACAATTTCAATATGATGTATAAAGTCTGAAAATCCCACCTAGAAGAGAAGCCAAGAAAACAGTCAAAACATACCATGGAAACTTGAGGTCTTCCACGGGTGGTGCGGGCCAAGTACCCTACTAACATCCATATTTTTTCACGAACTAGATCTAGTCACCATCAAAACTAAGACCTAACCCAGTACATGGAAATTACTGAAGGTCCTTACCTATCCCAATTGGATAGAAAAAGTTCTTGGGTATCATTAATAATTATTTGGGAATGATTTATTTGAGTTTATAATCATTAAAAAACAAAAAAAATAAATAAACTGAATCTGAATAAATTTTCCAAACAAGACTGTAATAAAACTCAGAACTCAAATAAAGGGTTTTAGAAAAATACCATGAAGTCAAAAACTAAAACATATAAAAATATAAAACACTATATCCACCACACGGAAATGGGACATCATCTCCAAGTATTCTCCACAACACCACATCAAGGATGGAAGCTAACAACCAGATCCTCTATCTCTAAGGACCTTTCCCTTACCTGTGTCAAACAAAACCATGTATACTTACAAAAAATGGTGTAATTATGGTGTGAGCCTAATACCAATATGATTCCACCCCAAAATATTCCATGTGATAAATATTTTATGAAAAAGAAATATTACAAATATTATAAACCAGAAATGTTGGAAATGATTTTATAAGGATGGAACTTCAAATGAAAACAGATTTTAAGGAAGCAACATTAAGAAATGAACTCTTCTAAAACAATATCCATGCTATATAATTTTCTACACAATAACACAATATTCCAATGGTAATTAAAATATATATTATGAGAACTAATCACAGGAACACCCCTTGGCACTAGCTATTTGTGGGCCCTAGGTACATAATATCTTGATGTAAAAGAAACCAAAATCAAAATCCATCTCATGAATGAGACAATATGAGGGGAATATCCAATGAAATAGTGTGCCCCAAAATCATAAATTTTTAGTTAGTTTTGTTTTTGTGAAACTTTCTAAGGGAAACAGGGATGATACCACTCCGGATCACTTGAATACTAGTCCATGTCCACCCACATAGATACACGGGTTTCCCTATTTTTCCTCAATCAAGTTCCTCTTGTTAAAAATACCATTTTCACATAAAAACACAACTTATGAAACATGTAGACACCAAATAGTAACTTAAATTCCTTTTCACCCCTTTTTTATCTCAATAAACCATTCAAATCTTTTACAAAACAATTCCAAGTTGTAAAAAAGGTTTTTCACACAAAAATTACATTAAAACCCATCTTTCAAGGCCATATTCACATCATTAACATACACAAACAAATTTTTATTTCCTAAAAACATTTAATAAAATCATTTTATGGATCATAAAATAACCCCAAATGATATAACATAGAAAACACATGAAAAACACCCAATTTCATTCCAAAATCAAAACATAAAATTCGATGCTCGATCGACGCTAAAAATGAAGATTTTAATAGAACAATAAAAGTGGTGAAACATTATATATAGGTTTAAAAACCAAGATAAATCCTTCCAAGAATGTTTTTCCATGAAAACACCTACCTTATATGTCAAAACCCCCAAATCCTTGTGTGAAACATCAACCACACAACCTCTACACCGCAAGGGAGTGAAAACAGACCTAAATCCACTAGGTTAAACCATGAAACCAAAAATATAACCCTAGGTATAAATCCCAAGCTTCTGGACAACTGTAAATTCAAGAAAGAGGTAATAACCCCTATGTAAATAGATGAAATAAAAGAGAGACTCACTCATTTGAAATAATCATGAAGTTCCAACACCAATAACCACATCAAATTTAGATCCCAAGGGATCTTGAGGGAGTTTGGGAGTCTAATATGGTTCCTAGGGTTGAATGGTGAAGGAATGTGGCGAGTTATGTTTAATTATAGAAGTTAAAATTTTGGAAAAACAAATATTTTTAATTATCTGGGTAGTTGTGCGTGGTTTTCCTGCACAGTATAGTAAAAAAGCGGTGCCAAACAGTGCGCCTAGTTCTTTCAACTCAAAACATGTCCAAAATCGTCCAAATTCATGAGGATCCTTAGGGAAACCTATGGGTGGTAGTTATTCCAACAATATAAAAGAAAATTTACATTAAATGAAGGATGTAGATGTGACAATTCTCCCCACCCCCATGAAAACATTCTTCCCCAGAAAGTTAACCCAAAGCTTGATCGGAAAACTAGAATTGGTACTCTTTCTCAACACACAAATTCTACTCCCAAGTCTCATGCACATCATTACCATATTTCTAAAGGAACCCAACTAGGATAATGGAATTCCCACAAAGCTACTTATATTGATAACCTACTATTCGCACTGGCCGCTCAAACACCGATAAATCGGGCTCTATCTCTAACTCCTCCCAATTCGGCACATGAGACGGATCTGGATTGTACTTTTTTAACTGGGATACATGGAATAATTCGTTAATATATGTCAAATGAGAGGGAAAATCAAACCAATAGTCCACCTTTCCACTTTTCTTGGTGATCTCAAATGTTCTGACATACCTCAGTGTTAGACTTCCCTACATTCCCAAACAACTGTAACCCAGTCAAGGGGCCAAATTCATAAATAACTTATCACACATAGATAACACCAGATCTCAATAACTATCATTAGAATAATACTTATAGTGACTCTAAGATCTCAATAACCCCTACCTGGTCAAGATTCCCTTATTATATGTGTCTTGCCTAAGGATGAGACCCAATAGTGCGGTCTCACCTACCTCATCCCAACATAGGTGGGACCGACAAGGTCAACCATTGAGCATCTCAAAAGGATCCATTAAAATCGGGGATTGTTAAATATTATTATAATCAATATAGACCAATTTCAATGGTTTATACCATGAACCACTGAAGTCTAAGACTCATGCAAAGTGCATGTATTCTATAATCTGATTTGTCTACTCGGTCTGACCATCCTTTTGAGGATGGTATTCCATGATCGTCTTAATAAATGACCCCTAATACTTCTAAATTACTTACCAAAACTGAGAGGTGAAGTGGGGGTCTCTTTATGACATAACTGTTTATAGAACACCATGAAGCCTTGTAACATCCTGAATAAAATATCGACCCAACTCATCCACTTTGGTAATATCTGTGATCAGAAAAAATCGGGATGATTTGGTAATATGGTCAATCACTAGCTAGATATAATTTGTACCCCGAGGTGTACATGGTAATATGGAGATGAAGTCCATGGCCACCTTATCCCACTTCTAGGTAGGAATGGGTAATAGATGAAGAAAACTTGGGGGCCTTTGATGCTCTACTTTCACTTGTTTACTTATATAGCATATCGACATGAAGTAAGTTATATAAAACCTAATAGCTAGCCACTAGAACTGTGGAAAAACATCATAGTACATTTTGGTTCCTCCAAGATGAATGGACCACTAAGACTGGTGGCTATCCTGCACCACCACCATCCTCTGAGAAAGTTGTACCACTAAACGGCCCATGAAGCACCAGATTCTATCAGGAGATGAAGATTAATCATAAGTCATATCACCACCATGAAGAAACTACATCAACAACTAAAATAACTCCTCGCTGGATTGATCCCCCCAAATCAACTTTAATAGAGTATGAGTCAACTAGATGGTTTCCATGAATGCAACTCCACTGTGCACCTTGGCCTCCATGTGCATCTGAGCAAAGAGCCCCATCAGAGTCCACTCATCACTGGACTTCCTCAAATCCTTCACTAAAAATACTCTACTCAAGGAGTCATCCACAACATTAACGTTAACTAGGGTATAGATGAAATAAAGATGGACCCCTGTAAATATTTTATTTAATGGAACCACATCAGATTAAGATCCTTCTGCGAGAAAAAGTATGCTAAACTCTTATGATAAGAGTAGACTTCAAATTTCTCTGTAATGAGGTAGTGATTAAATGTCTTCAAAAAATAAATCACCACTACTAACTACATTTCATGGTTAGGGTAGATTTTTTCATGCGGTTTGAGTTAGATAGATCCATACGCCACCACGTGATCAGCCAGTATAAGCACACACATAAGACCCATACCAGA
The DNA here is from genome assembly GCA_963277665.1 of Viscum album. NCBI lineage: Eukaryota > Viridiplantae > Streptophyta > Magnoliopsida > Santalales > Viscaceae > Viscum > Viscum album. The sequence goes on along the minus strand of OY728161.1, from coordinate 49,693,896 downwards.
AGCATTACAATACACCACATAGTCATTTCTAGATATTGGAAAGATCAACATGGGAGAGGTATTCAACCACCTATTTTTCTCTTTTAAGGATTCCTGACATTCTGGGCCATATTTAAACATCACCCCTTTGTGGGTGAGCATGACTATGGTTGATGAAATGAAAGAGAAATCCTGAAAAAACCACAAGTAGTGACCTATAATGCTAAGGAAACACTTGATATCAAATAAATTCCTAAATTTCTCCCATGAAATAATTGTACTGATCTTCTATAGGTCCACCAAATCCCCATGGTCTGAGATCATGTGGCCTAGAAACATCACTTCCTTGATCCAGAAGGTGCACTTGAACAACTTTTCATAAAGTCAATGATCATGTAGAGTGACAAACATGATCCGAAATTTATGTTTATGCTCTTACTCAGATACAGGGTAAACCATGATGTTATCCATGAATATCATGATGAAGGAGTCAATATTCTGGAAGTAACACCCCAAGCTTCCATGGTGTGCTTCTTTTTTAATAATACAATATTGTGTGTTGTATGCAACACCAAGTTCAAGCGCACCAAAACCTATCAAACTAGCGATTTAAAAAATATTTTATGAATAATAATAACCACATTTTGAATTATATATATATCCCATATAATTATAACATTTATCTTTTGTGTTTCTTCGACATAATATAAGGACAAATTCAATTTTTCAAATAAAAGAATTATTTTTTAAAAAATTCAGTTTTCCCATCTTTTAATGGAAAAACCTTTATAATAAAATATTGGACACTATTATATATTCAATTTGAAGAAATTAAATTCTTCTTTAGAAGAAATACAAAATCTTTTGTTTGGATAATTTTTTTGTGTTTTTCTGATAACTTTTATATTTTAATGAATACTGAACAATACTAAATTTTAATTGAAAACAACTTTTTAAATTAAAATAATTTATAGTGTTATATTATATATTTAAATGGTTTTAAAGTATAATTGGATTATATTTTTATCATTTAATATAATGTTCATAATTGGAACTAATTCCACTTTTAAATTGGATATAAACACATATCAATCCTTTGATAGTTTTTACTTCTAAAAAATGTGCTTTCTGGTTTTGACAAAAAGAATTAATTTTAAATTAATTTAAGAAATTTATATGTTTTGAATTTGGTAAAATAGACATAATTTTTGGATTCATAAAATCAAAATTATCTAAGGGTGAATTTTTGTTATTTTTTTGAAAGCATTCCATTTTTTATGAATACTGAAAAATACAGTTATTTTTTAAAAACCGATTTTTATTTAAATAATTATTTATTTTATTTAAATTAATTTTATGTCAAAATATATACATAATACCTATAGTAGTTAAATTTATTTCATTGAAGTCATTTTATAATAAAATTAGATGTGTAAAATTTTATTAAATATTTTTAACGCTTTTTTACCCACCTTCTAGGCACATTAGCAAATTTTCAAAAAACGTATTTTTAACACTTCAGTGAATTGAATATGAAAAATATGAGAGACATGGTTGACATCATTAAGTAAAATTTTGGTCAATAAGATGAAAATAATATTTGGTGAAGCGTAACTTTTGACTTTTATTTAACATGACTAAAAGTAAATCAGGTAATTAAAGGTAAAAATGACATTATAATTACCATAACACATATATTAATTCTATTGGATATGTTTTTTTCAACCAAAATCAACCTTAGAAATAAAATATGATCATATTAGGTCCACATGGATTAGATTAGTACATTTATAATTATTTTATTTAAAGAATACTTAGAAGTGTTATATTCAACTTATCATAACTAAAAAAAATTTTATATAGGTCTAATGATAAGATAAATTAGACTATAAATATTAATTATAAAGATAAAAATATTTCCTATATCATGGTATTTTATTTATAATTTTTAGAGAATATATAATTAAATTTATTTATGACACAATGAGGATGAATTAATTACCTCATTAATGAATTATTAAAATAATTGATATTATAAATATAAAAACAAATGTAAATTGATAATTTTGATGCATTACAAGAATTTTAGAGATTAATAAGACATGTTAGGGTTGATTCAATGATTTTTTTTGATGTAATGATGTTGTTATGACTTTCACAATAACCAAATACTAAATAGTGTCAAAATTGACCTAAATGACTTTTTAAATAAAATATTATATTATTAAATGATATAATATTCCTAAAAATCTAAGATTCGAAAAAAGGACTTATATAATGATATATATTTCATTACACAACCACTTTAGGTTCTTTGGGTAGTTTATAGTATGTTTATTTACTATATAATGTAAGAATACCATAAGAAAAGGTAAAAGTTAAACTAATTAACTAAGAGTTAAATCTAAAAGATAAGGTTAATATGGTGACCTAAACTTTCCTAAACAATTTTGGTTAAAGGTAATTATACCAATCTCCACCTTCACTTAGAATTAAATCCATTTTGAGTCATTATAAACTGAAAATGATTATATTATAAAATAATATTTCAAGCTTTCCCTAAAGTGACCCTCACCTCTTTTATAAAGGGGTACTTCCCCTTCTGTTAATTTCACACCTCCAAAGAAATTTGGCATGGCCAAACCCTTCTCAAATATCTTCCCAACTACTGTCACTTCAACCTAAAGTCATTACTTTGATCATAAATCTAACCTAAGGAGAACTTATGTTCAAATGAAAAGGAATCACTCGAAGAGGAGGTAATAATTTCACCACCTCTTTTAAAGTTATTTTCTTCTTCCACTTCCTCTTTCTTTGTTGTTTCCATAACAATATAATAAATATAATACCTTATACATACTATTATTTTATTATAAATATTTTCAAAATATATTCATTATTTTATCCATCCTATGAATGACAAAGTCTTCATGCATGCGTACGTACGGCTTACCATCTCCACGTCATGGTGTACTTTGTTTTTCAAGACATCATTATTTGAATGGGTATAATAATGAGTAAAATTGATGTAAATAATAATTAAAATATGTTAATTATTATGTATATATGATATAACATCTAATTTAATATTATTTTACCATCAATTTAATGATATTATCTCTCATGCATATATACGGATTACCGTCTCCACAAATGCAATAAGATTAATTATCTATCGTAACCACTCAAGAATAATTTTCTTTTGATTATTTAAAAATATAATTTAAGAACATAATTTCATTCATCATATGAATCAAATATATCCAATACATAACAAACATGACTTATGTTACAAAACATTTAAAGGAAAACGAATCAATTAACACCCACAACAATCATAGTACTGAAATATCATTAACAGGGCAATATTAGAAGATCATATATGATGTCATATTTATGTATTTGGTTATTCTATTTTTAAATAACAATTATTTCACTACTATACAGTAGGTTAAAAATCCCTATACTAAATAAAATTACAAGGTAATGGGTTTTCATCTCACTTTTATTCCCTTGAGATTCATGCTATATTTGTAACTATTGCCTTTTGGGTGGTTTATATACTACCCATGATTGTATTCTTTGTGTAATATATGTTAATTTATGTGTATTTACATCATCATTGTATGAAACTTATTTCATGGGGTGTATGTTTCGTTTGTTACCGAATCGGTAAGAGAATTTCAAATTTCAATTTCCACTCATTCAGTTTTAGGCAAACTTTGTTGATTATTTTACTCCAGGAGTATTTGTGAAATCACTATTTATTTATGTATTTAGTAATTTTCACACCCCATTTCATGGATATAGTTTGAATAAACATAATATCTCCATTTATAAATTCTTAAGTCATTGAGAAGAACTTGATAAGAGTAATTTTAACTCAATTTATATTCACTGTTTTAAACATCCAAGTCATTGGTGTTGTTTTTAAAACAATATGTGTGATTGAACTCTAATAGATTTACACATAATATCCAATAATAATGAGTGTATTTATATTTATCAAACATAATTATTTCATTGATTTATCCTTAACCTAAGGATATGGTAAATATAAGGGATTTCATCTCAACATACATTCCATAGAGACTTCTTTGTTGTTATGCGCCAATTCACTTTTATATGGTTTATATAATGTACTTTTACATAGCATATAATGAACCCCTTTATTCTAATGATATTATAAATTAATGATTGCCTCAATTATTTGTATTAAAGGGTGTCTCATTTGGTTAGGATCTCTAACTAAAATATCATTTCAAATGTTTTAAAAATTTATTATTCGAAATCATTATAATTAATGTCCAGGTTTTAAAAATGGTTTTAAGGATTTATTTATATGGAAATTGATTTTGTTAAATTAAAATTACATTTAAAAGTTTCAATTTCATATGTGACACTTTTATTCAAAAATCTATTTGGAATGGCTTCATGATAAATAGTGATACTTCTAAATGTTTTCAATAAAAATGGGGATATTTCTCTTGAATAGTTTTGATGATTATTTTCATCTTGGTCAATATCCTTCATTATTCTCAATTGAGGTTAATTTATTAAATACAACCATTCATATTTAATTGAATGAGATATTTTTTACTATATATGATCTATTTTTATATCATTCACCGTTTGTAGTTAAAATATTGACATTTCGTATGCTAGTTTTAATATAAATGTTTAGATTTTGTTTCAACCATTTCATATGAGGAATTCATTGGACATAGTAAGTGGTGGGTGGTGCCCTCTATAGCTCTTTGATGCTCGGTAGGTATAATGAGACAAACGAGTGTCTTGGCACAAGGCCTCGAAAACATCTTATTTGTAGTCTGGGCACAAGGCCTTGACTATGTGGTTATGATGTCTTCAATTATGCATTCCATCATTATGAAATTGAATATAGATATTTCATGTGATTATTTGGCTAGTACAACATCCATGTGAGTAAGTTAATGGAATTATTAAATTTATGTTTAAAATATTATGCTTAAGTTTATGTTTTAAAGGCTTATGTTTTAGTCTTATACATTGCCTTAAATGATTATGATTATTTATGATAGTTACCGCTATATTTTTATCGCTACTAAGAATATGATCCCATCCCTTTATTATGTTTCTTTCCCCAGGAGGTGATGAAGTATATTATGTTTAACCTGCATGGATAGGCCAATGGATATGAGTGTGTTCAAATGGGGCACAATGTTGTTTTTATTTTCTTCATTATGTAATGTAAAATTTATGTATGTATCTAGTACTTCCAAGGCTACTAAACGAATTGGTGTTTCGAGACATGATCTTTTGAGATCATTCCAATGTTATGTAATAATGTACTGGATCTGGGAAACTATCATTGGGGGGTTACACTGGTGGAACACCCTATTCATGAGTTCCATAAAGACCGTTATAGCAGTGGTCAGTCTGAAGGGCATGACCAAGTACTGAAAGTGGTCATACCTATGTCAGAAAGCTATCATTCGGATATCCACCTCTCTCACCCTAATATGGTGGTACCCTGGATGAAATAATATCTTGGAAAAACACTTTTCCCCCTTTAACTGATCAAACGTGTCATATATTTAGGGAAAAGGATAGTTTTTTTATGGTTACGTTATTTAGCTTTCGGTAATCAATGCACATCCAGAGGGATCTTCCATCCTTATTGACAAAAATAATAGGAGTGGCCCAAGGAGAGACATTTTGGTTAATTAATCCTTTGGATTCCAAATCATACAGCTATATATTTAGTTCCCTCAACTTGGTGGGGGACTTAGGATATGATGGAAGAGATAGAATTAATTTTCCCGATGATAAATCAGTTGAGAACTCCACATCCCGCTTTGGGAGCAAGCCAGAAAAGTCATCTGTAAATACCTCTAAGAAATAATCCACTACATGAGATAATACACCGTCAAGACCATGACCATCATCCTCTAGAATGAGTGATGATAACTGGAAGATAATATTCCCCAAATCTGGTAGTGGAGGTCCCACATGACCCGACCTTGGATCACATTACCTAAGAAAAACCTAAGGAATCCTATCATGTTCCATGAAACTCACCTACATCCTATATCAATTGATGTGCACATGGAAGTGCACCATAAAACATATTTTTAGAATTATGTAAAAAGGTTCCATATATAAGACCAATTGGTTCCAATCCATATCAACCGCGGACATGGAAAGCACACATGATGGGAACCTAAGACCTTTCTCCTTCTTCTTACACAACGGTGTCACCAACTCCATCGCAAAGGACAAAAACTTTGTTGGAAAATTCATTAGGTTCACAACATGGGAAGATATAAAAGAAAAAGAAATTTTAATATCAAATTGAATGATATATAAAGAATATGTAATCTAAATAGTACCTCGAATTGTCGAAGGCCATGCATCTGACCCTGCTGGTGCATGATCCACCACATTAAGATGCCTAGCCTCTACCTTAGAATGGCCACTCACCTGTGTCTTTTCCCTAAATTGGATCCACCTATAATGTTATTTGGCCCTACCACCATGTCCACTAAACCTAGATCCCCCCTCCCTTGATCTCTCTGACTGAACTTCCACTCCCTAGAAGCCACATATCCTTCTCCACATTGGAGTGAACTTGACACCTTGTAAAATCACTACAAGTGTATCATAGCTCCAAAATGATAACAAGGATTCAGAAGAGATTTATATGAAGCCTGGGTGTGCCCGGTCCTCCTGCACTGGTTGTAGACAGTGGACCTTTCATCATAAGCTGTAGATGATAATTTTCTGGGAGGATGGCCTAAACTACCTCCTTCCATCATCCCTTGCTCCTCTAACTTCTTTTTCATGTAAGATGATCTACCACTACCCATAGTAGACTCAACTCTAGAAAACCCATACATTCATTTCTGATCAATCTCTACCATACAAGCATGATAGACTACCTCAGAAAAAGTTCCCAGCTAGAACAATATGACATCATAGTAATTTTTTCTCAACCCCTTCTCAATCTTCTAGGTTTTAAGGACTCATTAGAAACAATCTTAGGAGCTTACCACACTAGATTAGAAAAACAGTTATCAAATTCCATCATTGACCAATGTCATGGGGAAATATCCATGAACTCTCGATCTCTGGAATTGTCCAGGACCTTGGGGTAATAATTCTCATTGAATACTATCTTGAAATCTTTCCATGTCATCTACTCACTCTTCCCAATTTGAAGTACTGATTACCACCACCTGTGACTAGGACCCTCTTGATGAAGTGATGCACATTTAACCATGACCTCCTCAAGTGTTTCTAGGAACTAAAACATATGATTTATCTTCTCAAGCCATTCCACAACCTCTTGAGGTTCCATGATACCTTAGAATGAAGTGGGTTTATTCTTCAGGAACTCTTTGTCTTCATACTTCATAGGAATATACTCATCTTCTATGGCCTGAGAAGGAGTAGGACCCTCTCCCTACATCGGATCCTGGACTTCCCAAGCCATATATTTTACCAACATTTGATCGAGCGATGACATAGAACTCTATCTATCATCCTTCCATAAGTGTGTGGGAGATTTATGAGGAGTCATGTTGCTACAAAAGGAAATAGTTGTAATAGAAAAAATTATTATAATAGTTCTTAAAAATTTCAGCAAAAACATCAAATATAAATAAATCAAACTCATCACAGCAATTAAATAAAAAACTACTTCACTCCCACCCATTTTCCACGTGTAGTTTGTAGCCTGCACATCCCACTTAAAAGAGAAGTCAAACAAACAATCCTGAAATCCCATAGTGACTCGAGGACTATCATGAGAGGCACAATACAAGAACCCTACTCGCAACCAAAACTTCATGACCTGAATTTTATAGCTCCCATATAACTAGACTCAACCAAGATATTGACCAACATAGTTTAACATCCTCTGATACCATTATATCACCAACTATATATGATTTTCATCAAAACTGGCACTGGGCATAGCCCATGTCAAGGCCCGAAGGGCCTTCCCAAACCTCATGGTTTGGAAATAGTTCCCTGGTATCATTTATAATGATTTGGGAATTATTTATCCAATTTTAGAATCATTAAACATCCAAAAACCATAAATAATTGTTATTTCAAAAATTTGTCCAAACAAGATTGTAATAAAATTTAGAACTGAAATACATGGTTTCACATAAATTAAAAGATGGACACAACTCAAAATTAGTAGAAATGAACAATATATATACTCAACATTGGAAGGTTTCATCCTCCCCAATATTTATCCACAACATTGCATCAAGGATGGATGCTAACAAGTCCAACCATCATCTCCAAGGACCATTCCCTTACCTTTGTCAAACATAACCAACTCTACTTAAACCCAATGGTGTATGTTAGGTGTTATAGTTTCCCCAATATGATTCGACACAAAAAATATTCCTTATGATAAAAATTTTAAGACAAAGAAAGCTTTCAATCCTTAAAAAAATAAATGATGGTGATGATTTCAAAATGATGAAACTTAAAATGAAAAGGTTTTTTAGGGATGAAATGTTAAGAAATGTAAACTTTTAATGAAAATATCCATTCAATATATTTATTACGAAAATCACACCATATTATGATGGTAAGTACAATATATTCAATGTGAACTGAACACTGGAAAACACCTAGACACTAGATAGTCATGGGCCCTATGTACATCATATCTCAGTGTGAAAGAAATAATAATCAAAATCTATCTCGTAAATGAGCCACTATAAGGGAACAAAAAAATGGCCTAGTGGACCCCAACATCATCAATTTATAGTTATTTTTTTCATCAGCAAAATTTCTACGTGAAATAAAAATGATACTACTTTAGACCACGAGCTTACTAGTCCTAGTCCGCCTACCTAGATATATGGGTTTTCCTCTTTGGTCTCAATCAAGCTCCTCTTGTTAAAAATACCACTTGTAGATAAAAATTATACTTATTAAACACAAACACACCAAAAAGTTCTTAACATCCCTTTTCATCCCATGTGTAACTCAATAAACCATCCAATAGTTTTATAAAACAATTCTATGTAGAAAAAAAAAGTTTTGGACAATAAAATCACTTGAAAAACCCTATTTCTTAGAAAAATTCACATAAATACAATACCCAAAAATATTTTTCTGATCTAAAAACATTTAATAAGACAATTTTAAGGAGAATAAAATAACCCCAAATTATACATCATAGAAAACAAATGAAAAACACCCAATTTCATGTCAAATGAAGCTTTAAAATTTAATGCTCAACCAAAGCTACAAAAGAATATTTTCACCGAACAATGAAAGGGTGTAAACAATTATAAATAGGTTAAACAATAAAGATAAATTCATCCAAGAATTTTTATCCATGGAAACACGCACCTTAAATATCAAAATCCCCAAATCCTTGTGCAAAACATCAACCATGCCACAAGGTAGTGAAAACAAATATAAATCCACAATATTGGAATAAGAAACCAAAAATAAATCCCTATGTGCAAATTACTAGCCACTGTACAATGGTAAATTAAAGAAATATTGAAGAAACCCTAAGGAAAATTAAAAAATCAAAGAGAGACTCACTTACTTGAATAAATCTTGATGTTCCCCCACCAAAAACCCCTTCAAAATTAGGTTCCAAGGAAATTGATGGAGATTGGGAGGATTCTATGGATATTAGGGTTGAAAATGGGAAGTAAGGGGTGAGATTGGTTTAATATAATATGGTAAAAAATTGGAAAAAAATATTTTTAATGAGATAGACAGTTGTTCATGGTTTACCTATGCATTTTAGTAAATTGTTCGGCCAAACTATGCACCCAGTTCTATCCACTAAAAAAATGTCCAAAATCATCCAAATTCAAGGGGGCTAGGGGAAAACTAGGGGATACTATATGAATATAATAATAGGAAAGGTCCATTAAAAGAAGGATATGGTTGTGAAAATTTTTCCACTATGAAAACATTCTTCACTTGAAAGTCAACACGAAGCTTGATCAGAAAACTAGAATGGGTAATCTTGATCAACCCATGAAATCCTATCCCAAGGCTCATGCACATCATTAATATTATACCAAAGGAACAAAACTAGTGGAATAGACTTATCTTAATGTAGATTCTCTTTAGAATCCACTACCCGCACTGGCCACTCAATAATTGATAAATTGGGCTCTAACTCTAACTCAAACTAATTCAGAACATGAGGAAGATCTGGATTGTACTTCTTCAATTGGGATAAAAGAATACATAGTGAATATTGGTCAACTAATATGGAAAATAAAACATATATTCCACCTTTCCAATTCTCTCAGTGATATCAACATGTTTGACATACCTCGGCATTAGTTTTCCCTGCATTTCGAAATGATGGGGACCCAACTGAGGTGCCCCATTCCAGACCACAATATCACCCATAGAAAAATTTATATATTGACTCCTTTGTTCATAATAATATTTTTTGTGACTATTAGACTTGAATAACCATTTCCTAATCAACTTGACCTTCTCAGATATATCTTACAGAAGGCTTTTCCCCAACATTGAGGTATCACCTACCTCAGCACAACACGGGGGTGACCGAAAAGTCCAACCCTTGAGTGCCTCAACATGAGCCATTAAAATATAGGATTGTTAACTATTATTATATTAAACCTTAATCAACACCAAATAGATATCCTATGATCCATCAAAGTAAAAGACACATGCATGGAGCATGCCTTCTAGAATCTGATTTTCCTGCTTTGTCTAACCATCCATCTAAGGATGGTATGTCATGATCATCTTAATCTATGACCTAAAATCCTTATAATGGCCTTACCAAAACCAATAGATGAAGTGGGGTCTCTATCGGAAACAACTGCTAATGGAACACCATGAACCATTACCACCTCCTTAATATAAAATCGGTACAACTCGTCCACTTTGGTTGTATCCCTGATCGGAATGAAATGATATGATTTGGTTAGCTGGTCAATCTATACTTAGATTCCATTATTATAGTGAGATATATGAGGTAATATGACAGTGAATTCCATGGAGACCTTGTCCCAAATATATGTTGGAATGGGTAATGGCTTAAACAAACAAGAGGGCCTTTGATTCTTTGCTTTAACCTGTTGAAATTTTTTTCATGTTTACATGAATTAAACATTATAAAACCTTATTCCGGGACCAAAGAACAATCGAATAACATCATAGTACGTTTTGGTAGCTCCAAGATGAACATCCCACAGAGATTGGTGGTTATCTTACATCCCCACATTCCTCAGAGATAGTGGTACCACTGAACGACCCTTGAAGCACAATATTCCCTTTGGAGATTAAGACCAATTAAAAGTCATCTACCCATCATAATGAAACATAACCAACTACATAAATATATAATCACTAGGATACTCCTTCCGAATCATCTCTAAAATAGTAGGATTAAACTAAATGATTTCCAAAAATGCACATCCACTATGCTCCTTGGACTCTTTATTAATTTAATCAAAGAGACCCATCAGAGTGCACCCATCACTAGACATCCAAAAATATATAACTAGTACTCTTTTACACAATGCATCATCCACGACATTACCCTTGACCGAGGTATAGATGATATCAATGTTGAACCCCTACTGATATTTGATCCTATGACGCCGCCTCAGATTAAGATCCTTTTGTGAGAAAATGTACTCTAAACACTTATGATCATAGTAAACCACAAACGTCTCCCCAAATATATAGCAATTCTAAGTCTTAAAATCATGCATCACTACTACTACTACTAACTCCATTTCATGTGTTAAGTAATTCTTTTCATGTTGTCAGATTTGGAGAGATCCACATGCCACCACGTGATCACCCTACATAAGAACACACCCAAGACCCATTACTTACAAATCATAATACACCACATAGACCTTTCTTGATTTTGGAAAGATTAACATGGGCTAGTAGTCAACTGTCGCTTCAACTACTCAAAGGATTCTTAACATTCTAGGTCCCATTAAAAATTCACAACTATCCAAGTGAGCATGGTCAAGGGAGAAGAAAGGTGAGAGAAATCCCAAAATAAATTACCTATACTAACCTTCCCAGACAAGGGAAATCCTAATATCAAACACATTCCTTTGCTTCTCCCATGACATAATTGCACTGATATTCTCTAGGTCTACCAGAATCCCATGCTATGAGATCACATGTCCCAAAAACATCACTTCCCTGATCAAGAAGGTGCAGTTAGGCCACATTTTATACAGGAGAAAATCCTGCAGAGTGGCCAACATGATCCACAAGTGATGCTTATGCCCTTCCTCAAATGCAGAGTAAATCATGATGTAGTACAAAAATACCATGCTGAAGGAGTCGAGATACTGGTGGAACACCCTATCCATGAGTTCCATAATGACTTTTGGAGCATAGATCAATCTGAAGGGCATGACCAAATACTCAAAATGGTTTTACGTACTTCAAAAAGTTGTATTCAAAATATCCGCCTCTCTCACCCTAACTTGGAGGTAGCCCAATTGAATTTCTATCCTAGAAAACCACATTTCCCCTTTAACTGGTCAAAAAAATCATCTATTCATAGGAAATTATACATTTTTTTTATGGTTATCATATTCATCTTCTTGTAATCAATGCACAACCAGAGGGATCATTTGGTATTATTCGCAAAATAGACATGAGCGGCCTAAGGAGAGATTCTAAGGTGAAGGAATCCATTGGATTCTATATTTTCAATATGTATATTTATTTCCCTCAACTCATTAGGGTCCATCCAATTTGAGGGAAGATATATTGGTTGTGTTCCCAACACCAAATCAATCAAGAACTCCTCATCCCACTATAGGAGAAAGCCTAAAAAGTCATCTAGAAATACCTCTAGAAATGCATCCACTACATGATGTAATACACCCTCAAAATAATGACCATTTTCCTCTAGCATGAGCAATGATTACTGGAAGATAAGATTCTCCATCTCTGGGAGTAGAGGTCCGACATGACCTGACCTCATATCACATTCCCTAAGAAAACATGAGGACTCCCATTAAGTTCCATAAAACTCACTCACTACCTATATAAATCAGTGTGCTCTTAAAAGTGAACCATCTAATCCATGTTGAGGATTACCTGTAAAGTGTCCATATCTGAGATGAATAAGTCCCAATCTATCTCAACTCCTGAAACAAAAAAGTCCACATAACTGAAACCATAGACCTTTTTCTTTCTTCTTACCCATAGGCATCACCCAATCCATCGGAAAGGAAAACATATCAGTTGTAAAATTTAAAAGGTTTATAATATGAGAAGAAATAACATAAACGGAAGCACCTGTATCAAAAAGAATGATATATATACAAGATGAAATTAAAATGTTACCTCAAACTATAGGAGGCCCTACATCTGACCCTGATGGTTCATAATACACTGCATAAAGATGCCTAACCTCTAGCTAAGAATGGATACACACATATGGCTCTTCCTTGAACTGTCTCTACCCAGAAGACGATCTAGCCCTACTGCCATTGTTAGTGAAGCATGATCCCCCCATCCTCGATGGCTCTGACTGAACTAGAACTCCCTTGGAAGCCATAGATCCTTCCACACTATGGAGTGGATCTGCCACCTGGAAACAATTCTGAAATTTTCCTCTAGCTCCACACTGATAACAAGTCTTCAGAAGAGATATACATGACGTTTAGGGTTTCCATGACCTCCCTCACTGGTGTCACACAACAGACATCACATTAGAAGCCATATATGAGAATTTTCTAGGAGGGTTTCCTAAACTACCACCTACCGTATTCCCCTACTACTCCCAATTACTTTTCTTATTAGATGAACTACCACTATCCCTTTCAGGAAACACCTAGAAAAACCAATAAATTCCATTTTAATCAATATAGACCACAAAATCTTGATCAACCACCACATCAAAATTTCCCTTATTGAACAAGAGGGCATTAGAATAAATTCCTGGCCACATACCCTTCTCAAACTTCTGAGCTTTCAGGGACTCATTAGAATCAATCATAGGTGTGTCCTGAAATATCTCAACAAAATGGTTATCAAATTCCATAATGAAATGATCTCCCTGGGAATTTTCTCTGAACTCATGGGATCTGACATTGGCCAAGACCTCAGGGAAATACTACTCGTTGAAGATGGTCTTGTAATCCTTCCATCTCATTAGGATACTCTTCTTAGTTTGAATCATTGAATCCCACAACCTTTGACTGGGACCCTCTAGCTGAAATGTGGAAAATTTCACCCTGACCTCCTTAGGTGTGCCCAATAACTAAAAAATACACTCAATCATCTCATGCCATTCCTATTCCACTTGAGGTTCTGAGATACCTAGGAATGAAGGGGGTTTATTCCTTAAGAACTCTTGGGTTTTATTCTTCTCAAGATCAGACACATCTTCAGTAGTTGGAGTAAGACGAGGACCTACTCCTTAACCCTTAGAATGGACTACCCAAACCATAGAATCTACCATCCTTTGATCGGGATGTGAGTGAGATCTCTCTCCCTCTTCCTCCCATGGTGGATGGGGTCTTTCCGAGGAGGCATGTTGCTACAAAAGTCAATAGTCACAAGAGAAAATATTTGTAAAATAGTTATGAAAAATATTAACAACAATATCAAATATAAATAAATCAATATCATCACAATAATGAAATGAACAATTACTTCACTCCCAACCAATGTCTACATGAAATCTGTAACCTACACATTCTACATGGAATAGAAGTCAAACAAATAATCCTGATATCCCATGATGACTCAAGGTCTTACATGAGAGGTGCAGTACAACCACCCTACTCACATCCAAAACTATGAGCCCTAATATTCTTAGCTCTGGTCTAACTAGACTCATCTAAAATAATATTATCTAGAGAGCTTAACCTCCTCTTATACTATTTTTTCTTGAACTAGATCTATTATATTTCTCATTTTAGCACCTGGATAGGTCCATGGAATGGACCGAAGGCCGTTCCCTATCCCCAAGGGCTGGAAAAAGTTCTTGAGAATCATGAATAAGGTTTGGTAATGATTTACCTAAGATTAGAAGCATTAAAAAACCAAAACAATTAAATAAACTGTAACATCCAAGGTAAATAAAGAATAAAAAATTTTAATATGTATTAATATTTATGAGTTAAATATTAATTTTACTTTAAAGGGGTTGTTATGTTCGATAGTGTAACTGATACGCAACAAAGAGTTTCTTTGAAATCATACGTTGCACACTAGTAATATAATAATATTATTTTAAATGGTAGTTAACACGCAGCAGTTGTATTGGTGGGAATGAAGAAAAATAACTATAATTTGATTATATATTATTTTTAAATGTTTTTACATTTATCCAATAAAATATAAAGGCTTAAAATAAGAAAAGAATTCAATTTTAGGCATAGATACTCTAATATTCTCTAAAGGTCGACTTATCTCCTTTTCATAGAGAACCTTATTTAAATATAGTTTTGGTCACTCTTATACTTTCTATTGGACCAAATAAAACTCTTATTTAGAATCGGGACATCAAAATTTACTTTGTGTTAATTTTTGGTATTTTTCTGATAAAGTTCATTTTTATTAATGAATACTGAAAAATGTTGTATTTTAATTCAAAACCTCTTTTTAATATAATTTATTTATATGATTAGATTATCTTTTGAATTTTTTTTAAAGTGAAATTAGAATATATTTTTACCATTTAATCCAATTGTGGTCATTAGAATTAATTTCACTTTGAAATCGGACATAAACTAGTGTCAATCTTTTGATACTTTTTGTTTCATAAAAACATGATATTTGTTTTGACAAAGGGAATTAGTTATTAAATTAATAAATGAAACTTATAAGTTTTGAATTTTTTAATATAGACATAATTTTTTAATTCAGAATATCAAATATAGATTAGGGTGAATTTTTTGTATTTTTCTGAAAAACTTAAATTTTTTATGAATAGTGAAACCACTAAGTGGTACATAAAAAAACTGATTTTTCATTTAAATGAAATTTTACCACCACTGTGTTTTGAATTTCAAAAATCCGACATACATGGTTGTCATTAAGAAGTAAAATGTGGCTCAATGGGATTGAAATAATTGTTGGTGAATAGTAAATTTTAATTTTTTAATCGCGATTAGAGGTAATTAGTGTAAAATAAGTTAAGAATAATGTTTTAATAATATGAAATGAACTTGACACAAGTCCTTCCCTTATTGGATGTGTCATGGCCGACCATGAAAATCCATGGGTCAACATGGGGACCCCATGGAGCCACTTTGGTAGGAAAATAACATTAATAACTTTTTATTTAATGTTAAAATAAAAATGTCACAAACATGAGTTGTTTTACTAAAACAATTATTACATGGGGTTATACAAGTCAGATTTTTTACTATAAATAGTAATTGGAAATATAAAAATATTTCCTACATCATAGTATTTTTTTCATAATTTTTAGACATTAAATAAATTAAAATATTTATGACATCATGATGATGCAGCGATTACCCCATTATTTAAAGATTTAAATAAAATAAAAAGATAATGTAAAATCTAAGACACACTTTTCAAAAACCTATTGTATGGGTGTATTTTTAACCCTTATCTCCTTATCCTCAAAATTTATAATTGTGGGACCTTTTTTATCCAAAAATCATTTTATAACAAAGTATCTTTTCTTAACTTTCCAAGAGTTCCCTCCACTCCTCTTATAAAAGGCCCCCACCTCTACTACCTTAACCACACATCCAAAGCCTTTGGCTCGGTCAAAACCTGCCAATTTTGTCTCTCCACATCCCTCTCTTACTCCTAGAAGCCTCACTTTGGGCAGAAGCCTTCCCAAGGAAGCCTTTGTGCTCAAATCAAAAAGAGTTACCTGTTTTAAAGGTAGTGTTTTCTATTGTGTTCTTATGTATTATTTTGCTTCTCCAACCCCCTAAACTCTTTTTATTCATTTATTTTGTAACAACAGAAGTATCCTCGATATACTAGGATGTTTCTATAAGAATTATTCGATCTAAAATTACACACACCTTCATCTAATGGTTAAATAACATACTGTTTCAGTGGATGGCGAATTTCTGCCTCACGAAATGATGATTGTTCAACACTCATATAACACCTTCCAAGGTGTCCATTAAGATGAAACTATATTTATATATGATATATAATATGTTTATGTTTTCCTTAATCTTCTGTATTTTTCATTTATGGCATACCTTTATATCTTCCATTATGGGTATACGTGATATCTTCATTTTAGGAAGTGCGGACTACCGCCCCCTCAAAGTGATTTGATTCATTAATACCATATGTGGTACGTATAAAGGATAGATTTAATGATATTATATATTTTTCCATACTGGAATTATGATAATATTATGTATCATTATGTTTTTATTCCATTAAATTATGAGATAGAAATGAAAGTAGCATTCATGCGTACGTACGGCTTACCCTCTCCATGAACGGTGAATTTCATTTCTTATCCACAAATGTAATGTACTATTATAAGTACATATATATATAATGGATATATATGATTTATGTTACATCTAAAATGATTAATATAATTCTGGAATTAAAATATACATATCTCTCATTTAGTTTTAATTCCATTAATATGACATAGAAATGAAAGTAGCGTTCATGCGTACGTACGGCTTACCGTCTCCATGAACGGTGCATTTCATTTCTAACCTCTAAATGATAATGTAATATTATAAATTCATGTATATACTAGATATATATGATATATATGGTATCTACATCATGAATATCATTCTTGAGATAATGGATATTTGACTACGTGAACAACTTGTAAATATAAGAAGTTCATTTTTGACTCAAGTACCAATGATCGTTAAAATGACCGTTATAAACTTAAATAATAGAATAGTGTTAATTAAATGGTAATAAGTGATATAAAATGAATAATGAACTTGAAAAATGTTCTTATGTAAGTAGAAATTAACTCAAGTTTATTATTCAGGATATTAAAAAACGATCGAGTCTAGTCGGACCCGAGGTATGGGACTTCATCTCAATCTCCATTCATTGAGGCATATTTTGTTTTATACACAACCTTATTTTATACAGTGTATAAAACCCTTTGACTTTTACGTTTATCAAAAAAGAATATTTTTTATACGAAGTTTTTTACTAAACGATAAAAGTGAATGTTTTTGTCGTACGTATGCGGCGACAACGACTTCTCCGCCGCCGTGACCATTATTTGAGTTTCGGCTTCCTCTACAAGCCATACCTTTTTTTAAAAGAAAAATAAATACCATGTTTTACTTTTATTTTATTTTGTTATTGGAAATATTTTTCATAATGTTTTTATATCAATGTGTTGTATTGATATCTTGTGATTGAAAAGTGGAAATGTTATGTTTCCTTTATGCATGTTTTATGTGATATGATTACGATATGGTTCTTGGGCATTGTTATGAAGACGGGTGGTTCCGTGATAAACTATTGGTGGGTTAGCCTTATATAGATCTCTAATGCATTGGGTAACATGAAGGAGTTAAATGTTAAGGTTTCTACGAATAGATTTAGGTAATATACTGTGATGGGTATTCCAAACGTAACCAAGAGGGTTACTCCCTACGTAAGAATGTTATGAATGACTCAAGTTACCTTTATGTCTTATGATTTCTATGATTTATTCATGATTTGATGAGGTATGTTAAACTACTTATGTTTTATTAGTAGAGTATGATTTCATTTATTATTGTGTATACATGTACTCATGTTTCCTTTCCATATTTTTATATCCATTACTGAGCTTTTTATGCTCACCCAAAGTTTTTTTAAATGTTTTTCACAAGACTTATTGTGGAATAGGGTGAAGGATGGGATCAAGGGAAAGTCATGCTATCTAAAACATGGAACTAGACATGTTTCCTTTTAAGAGTTTTTATTTTATGGAAACCTAGTAGAAGTTTCTAGTTTGTAATCTTTTGAGATGTAATAGTTATGTCCTAATTCTCTAAAACTCTAAACCATGAAAAGATATTCAATGTGAATGATTCATTTAATTAAATATTAAGTAAGGTTTAAGGTCGGGGGCTTATAGTTGGTATCAGAGGTCGGTTTAGACAACTTTAGGAGTTAGAAAATTGTTAAATTAAAAATTAATTTATGGTATGAATGAAATGATATAGCATTTAAATATTACCATGTTGCTTCTCCTAAGCTATTTTAGTGTTAAAAATGGTTTTTTCATAGAGAAAACAGAGAAGCTTTTTTGGGAAGGCATACTGTGGGAAATGACCTTCCAAATCAGCATACTGAGATGGTCAGAATCATAATTCAGTAGTTTACTGCAGTGATGGATCAGTTGAATCAGTTTTCATGGTATTGAAGGTTACTACAGAAGGTTTGTTGATAATTTTTCATGGCTATCTAGTCTAATGACTAAGCTAACTCGGAAGGGTGTTAAGTTTATCTGGAAAAAAGAATGTGATGATTGTTTTCAGGAGTAGAAAACAATATTGGTGAATGATCCAGTTTTGGAACTTCCTTCCAGGAATGGTGAGTTTGTTATCTACAGTGATTCTTTGTTGAAGGGACTTGGTTGTGTCCTTATGCAGAATGATGAGGTAATTGCTTATGCTTCACGTCAGTTTAAAACTCATGAGGTAAATTACCCTACACATGATTTGGAATTAGCTGGTGTTTTTTCTACTCTAAAAATTTGGAGGCATCATTTTTATTGAGTAAGGTGTGAAATATATACTGATCAAAAAAGTTTAAAGTATATATTCACTCAGAAATAATTGAACATGAGACAGAGGAGATGTCTAGAATTAATCAAGGATTATGATTGTAAAATTCATTACCATTCGGGAAAATCAAATAAAGTGGTTGATGCTTTGAGTCGAAAAAGTAATGCTTCATTAACAATGTTGCATTTGGAACATGATCCTTTGGTTAAAGATTTGATGAACTTTGGCATAGAAGTTGTTGGTGCAGGATGTCCTTCTGTTTTGTTTTAGGTATCATTGAAATATTCTCTATCAGACAGAATTAAGCAAGCACAGAAGAAAGACAGTGAGTTGCAGAAAAAGGTAGAGCTGGTTCAGAAGGGTAAGTTTCCTGAATTCAACATTGATAATGATTATGTTTTGAGGGTTGGTAAGAGATTATGTGTGCCTAGTGATTCAGAGTTGAAGAATGAGTTTTTATGTGAGCCTCATAGTTCCCCGTTTTTAATTCATCATGGAAGTACTAAGATGTACAGAGATCTGCGGGAGTATTACCGGTGGGATGGAATAAAAAGAGATATTGTTGATTTTACTGTGAAGTTTTTGACTTGTCAAAAGGTTAAAGTAAAAAAGGCAGTTACCTAAAGGGATGTTTCTGCCTCTACCAGTTCCATAGTGGAAATGGAAAAATATATCCATGGACTTCGTTGTGGGATTGTCGAAGTCACCTCGAGGTAATAATGCAATCTGTGTTATTGTTGATCGCTTGAATAAATCTGCTAATTTCCTTGCTATACTAGATACTTTTTCCCTAGATCAACTTTCCAGTTTGTACCTTAAATAGATATTCAAGTTGCATGAAGTTCCTCTCTCCATTGTATCTGATCGTGATCCCAGGTTTACTTCTAACTTTTGGAAAGGCCTTCAGAAGTTGTTGGGTACTGAATTAAATTTGAGTACATCTTTTCATCCTCAATCAGATGGGTAGTCAGAACGAACAATTCATACTTTGGAGGATATGCTACATGCTTGTTTAATGGATTATCAGGGATGTTGGGACCAACATCTTTCATTGGTTGATTTTTTATATAATAACAGTTTTCATTCCAGTATACATATGGCTCTATTTATGGCATTATATGGGAAGAGGTTTCGAACTCTAGCTTTTTTGGATGAAGTGGGTGAAAGGAAGCTGATGGGACCAGAATTGGTAGAAGAGATGACAGAAAATGTTCAGTTGATTCAGAAACACATGAAAACAGCTCAGAGCAGACAGAAAAGTTTTGCAAATAACCGGAGGAAGGATCTATCTTTCGAGGTAGGTGATCATGTTTTTCTCAAAGTTTCACCATGGAAAAGTGTGATGTGATTTCGTAAAAAAGGAAAGTTGAGTCCATGGTTCATTAGACCATATGAAATTATAGAGAAAGTTGGATCAGTTTCATACATAGTGTCATTACCTCCGAGTTTATCTCAGGTACACAATGTTTTTCATGTTTTGATGTTGAGAAATTATATGCCAGATCCATCTCATGTTTTGAGCCCAGAGGTAGTTTGGTTGGAAGAGAATCTCTCTTATGAAGAACAAAAAGTCCAGATTCTTGATCGAAGAGAGAAAGTGTTGCGAAATAAGGTAATTCGCCAAGTAAAGGTTTTGTGGAAGAAACATATGGTTGAAGAGGCAACATGGGAATCTAAAAATGCTATGAGGGATAAATACCCCCACTTATTTTGATAAGTGAATAAAATTGCGAGGAAGAAATTCCTAAAAAGGGGGGAAGGATGTAGCATCCAAGGTAAATAAAAAATAAAACATTTTAATATGTATTAATATTTATGAGTTAAATATTAATTTTACTTTAAAGGGGTTGCTATTTTCGATAGCGTACCCGATACGCAACAAAGATTTTCTTTAAAATCTTACGTCGCACACTAGTAATATTTTAATATTATTTTAAATGGTAGTTATCACGCACCCATTGTATTGGTATGAATTAATAAAAATAACTATAATATGATAATATATGTTTTTTAAATGTTTTTACATTTATCCAATAAAAGATAAAGGCTTAAAATAAGAAAATAATTCAATTTTAGGCATAGATACTCTAATATTCACTAAAGGTCGACTTATCGCCTTTTCATGGAGAACCTTATTTAAATATAGTTTTGGTCACTCTTATACTTTCTATTGGACCAAATAAAAATCTTCATTAGAATCGGGACATCAAAATTTACTTTGTGTAATTTTTTTGTTTTTTTCCGATAAAGTTCATTTTTTAATGAATAGTGAAAAATGTTGTATTTTAATTCAAAGCCTCTTTTTAATCTACTTTATTTATATGATTATATTATCTTTTTAATTGTTTCTAAAGTGAAATTAGAATATATTTTTACCATTTAATCCAATTGTGGTCGTTGGAATTAATTTCACTTTGAAATCGGACTTAAACTAGTGTCAATCTTTTTATACTTTTTGTTCCATAAAAACACGCTATTGGTTTTGACAGCGGGAATTAGTTATTAAATTAATTAATGAAACTTATATGTTTTGAATTTTGTAAAATAGACATCATTTTTTAATTTGGAATATCAAATATATCTTAGGGTGAATTTTTTGTATTTTTCTGAAAAACTTCAATTTTTGATGAATAGTGAAACCACTAAGTGGTACTTAAAAAAACTGATTTTTCGTTTAAATGAAATTTTACCACCTCTGTGTTTTGAATTTCAAAAATCCGACATACATGGTTGTCATTAAGAATTAAAATGTGGTTCAATGAGATTAAAATAATTTTTTTTGAATAGTAACTTTTATGTTTTTAATCGCGATTAGAGGTAATTAGTGTAATTTAAGTTAAGAATAATGTTTTAATAATATGAAATTAACATGAAAAATGTCCTACCATTATTGGATGTGTCATGGCCGACCAAGACAATCCATGGGTCAACTTGGGGACCCCATGGAGCCACTTTGGTAGGAAAATGACATTAATAACTTTTTATTTAATGTTAAAATAAAAATGTCACAAACATGAGTTGTTTTACTAAAAAAATTCTTACATGGGGTTATACAAGTCAGATTTTTTACTATAAAGAGTCATTGGAAATATAAAAATATTTCCTACATAATAGTAGTTTTTTCATAATTTTTATACAATAAATAAATTAAAATATTTATGACATCATGATGATGCAGCGATTACCTCATTATTTAAAGATTTAAATAAAATAAAAAGATAATGTAAAATCTAAGACCTAAACTTGTCAAAAACCTATTGTATGGCTGTATTTCGAACCCTAATCTCCTTTTCCTCGAAATATATAATTTTGGGACATTTTTTATACGAAAATAATTTTATAACAAAGTATCATTTCTTAACATTCCAAGAGTGCCCCTCCTCTCCTTTTATAAAAGGCCCCCACCTCTACCACCTTACCCACACTTCCAAAAGCCATTGGCTAGGCCAAACCCTGCCCATTTTTTCTCTCCACACCCCCTCTTACTCCTAGAAGCCTCAATTTTGGCAGAAGTCCTCCCAAGGAATCTTTTGATCTCAAATTAAAAAGAGTTACCCGTTTTAAAGGTAGTGTTTTCTATTGTCTTCTTATGTATTATTTTTCTTCTCCAACCCCCTAAACTCTTTTTATTCATTTCTTTTGTAACAACACCAGTATATTAAAAATAATAGGATGTCTTTAAATGAAGTATTCTAGCTACACTTAAACACACCTTCATCTAATGGTTAAAGAACATACAATTTTAGTGGATGGAAAATTTCTGCCTCACGAAACGATGATTGTTCAACACTCACATAACACCTTCAAAGGTGTCCATTAAGATGACACTATATTTATATATGATACATAATATGTTTATTTTTTCCTTAAGCTTCTGTATTTCTCATTTATGGCATACCTATATGGCTTCCATTATGGGTATACGCTATATCATCTTTTTAGGAAGTGCGGACTACCGCCCCCTCAAAGTGATTTGATTCGTTAATACCATATGTGGTAAGTATAAAGGAAATATTTAATGATATTATATATGATTCCATACTAAAATTATAATACTATTATTTATCATTATTTTTTAATTCCATTAAAGTATGAGATAGAAATGAAAGTAGTGTTCATGCGTACATACAGCTTACCGTCTCCATGAACCGTGCATTTCATTTCTTATCCCCAAATGTAATGTACTATTATAAGTACATATATATAATGGATATATATGATTTATGTTACATCTAAAATGATGAATATAATTATGGAATTAAAATATACATATCTCTCATTTATTTTTAATTCCATTAAAATGACATAGAAATGAAAGTAGTGTTCATGCGTACGTACGGCTTACCGTCTCCATCAACGGTGCATTTCATTTCTAACCTCTAAATGATTATGTAATATTATAAATTCATGTATATACTGGATATATATGATATATATGTCATATAAATCATGAGTATCATTCTTGAGATAATGTATATTTGACTACGTGAACAACTAGTAAATATAAGAAGTTCATTTTTGACTCAAGTACCAATGATCGTTAAAACAACCGTTATAAACATAAATAATAACATAGTGTTCATGACATTGTAATAAGTGATATAAAAGGAATAATGAACTTGAAAAATGTTCTTAATCAAGTATAAATTAACTCAAGTTTATTATTCAGGACATTAAATAATGATTGAGTCAAGTCGGACCCGAGGTATGGGACTTCGTCTCAATCTCCTTTCATTGTGGCATATTTTGTTTTATACACAACCTTCTTTTCTACGGTGCATAAACCCATTTGAATTTTATGTTTATCCAAAAGGAATCTTTTTTATATGAAGTGTTTTACTAAATGACAAAAGGGAATGTTTTTTTCGTATGTATGCGGCGATAATGACTTCTTCGCCGCCGTGACCATTATTTGAGTTTCGGCTTCCTCTACAAGCCATACCTTTTTTTAAAAGAAAAATAAATACCATGTTTTACCTTTCTTTTATTTTGGTATTGTAAATAGTTTTCATAATGTTTTTATATCAACGTTTTGTATTGATATCTTGTGATTGAAAAGTGGAAATGTTATGTTTCCTTTATGCATGTTTTATGTGATACGATTATGTTATGGTTCTTGGGAATTGTTATGAAGATGAGTGGTTCCATGATAAAATAAGGGTAGGTGAGCCCGATATAGCCCTCCAATGCATTGGATAATGCGAAGGAGTAAAACATTAAGGTTTCTCCGAAGAGATTTAGGGAATATACTGTGATGGGTATTTCAAACGTAACCAAGAGGGTTACTCCCTGTGTAAGAATGTTATGAATGACTCAAGTTACCTTTATGTCTTATGATTTCCATGATTTATTCATGATTTTATGAGGTATGTTAAAGTGATTATGTTTTATTAGTAGAGTATGATTTCATTTATTATTGTGTATACATGTACTCATCTTTCCTTTCCATATTTTTATATCCCTTACTAAGCTTTTTATGCTCATCCCAAGTTTTTGAAATGTTTTTCACAGGTCAAGGGAAGGGTACATGATATGATGATAGTGTCAAGGAAGTGTCAAGAAAGAATCCATGTTTTATTTTAAATATGTTTCCGTTGATAGGAAAATGAATACTCTCTTTTATGTAACCACTTTATTTAAATGTGGAATGTAATGTAAGTTTTATGATCTAATTCTCTAAAAACCTAAACCTGAAAAGATCCTCAATGTGTAATCTTGTAATAAATCAAGATTATGTAAGGTTTAAGGTCGGAGCCTTATATAAACTGAATCTAAAAAAATAGTCTAAAAAACCTTGTAATGAAATTCAGAACTGAAATACATGGTTATAGACAAAGCCGAAGAGGGCCACAACTCAACATTACAAGCAACTAAAGCTCTTGAACCACCACATGGAAATTTTCCATAATCCCCAACCCTTCTCCCGAACACTTTATCATGTATAGAAGCTAACAACCCAAACAGCTGTCTCCAAGGAACTTTCCCTTACTTATATCAGACATAACAAAGTCTACTAACACACAATGGTGTATGTACGATGTGAGACTACACATAATAGGATTCCACCCTAAAATAATCTATGTGATAAAAATTTTAAGACAAATAATGCTTTCATGTCATATAAATATGAAATGATTTTAATTATTTTAAAAGGATGAAACTTCAAATGAAAATAATTTTTTAGGAAGCTACTTAATGAAATGAACTCTTTTGAAGAAAATATACTTGATGCTTATTTTTTCATCCAATATCACCATATTCCAATGGTATGTACCATATATTTGAAGAGATGTAATCATGGGAACACCCATAGGCACTAGCTAGCTATGGGCCCCAGGTACATCGTATCTCGGTGTAAAAGCAATCATAATCAAAATCATTCCCATACATGAGCCACCAGGAGTGGAAACCCTAGTATCCTAGTTGTCCACAACATCAAAAAAAATTAGTTGTTGTTGTTGTCCTCCAACATTATATGTGAAACAGGTATGAAACCACTCCGGATCATTTTCATATTAATCCTAGTCCGCCATCCTAGATACCTAGGTTTCCCACTTTGTGTTTAATCAAATTCCTCATGTTAAAAATACTATTTTCACATAGAAATACAAATTTTGAAACATGCACACACCACACCATATAGAACATGTTTTTCACCCCTTATGTAACTCAATAAACAATTCAAAACTTTTATAAAACAATTCCAAATAGTAAAACAATGTTTTACACACCAAATTCCATTCAAAGCAACCCTTTCAAGGCCTAATGCATATCTATACAAAACCCAACCATATTTGGAAGCCCTAATAGTATTTAATAGAACCATTTCAGGGATCATAATACAAACAAAAATTATAAAACATATAAAACACATGAAAAAAATCCAAATTTCGTGCCAAAAAGACAGTTTCAAATTAAACGCTCAATCAAAGTTACCAACGTTGATTTTCGTAGAACACTCAAAGGGTGGAAAACATTATAAATAGGTTATATAAGTAAGATAAATTCATCCAATAATGTTAATCCTGGGAAACACCTACCATAAAAATTAAAACCTCAAATCCTTATGTGAAACATTATTTGCACCACCATTGCACCACAAGTGTATGAAAATGAACTTAAATCCACAATATTAGACCAAGAAACACAAAATCAAATACTAGGTATGAATCCATAGCTGCTATAAAATTGGAACTTCAAGAAAGTGTTAAGAAATCCTAAGGAAAATGATGAAATAATAGAGAGACTCACTTAATTGAAATAATGTATAAGTTTCACCCCCAAAAACCCCTTCAAAATTGAGATCTTGGGAGATTGAGGGATTTTGGGAGGATTCTATGGATACTAGTGTCGAATGGGGGATGAAATGGGTGAGTTAGGGTTAATATCATATGGAAAAACATTGAAGAACAGAATATTTGTAATGAGATGGACAATTGTTCACAGTTTTCCTACACAGTTTTGAAAACCATGTGGCCAAACTATGCACCCAGTTATATCCGCTAAAAACATGTCCATAATTTTCCGAATTCACAGGGGACCTAGGGTAATCCTAGGATGATTTTATGCTAAGAGTAGAAGTGAAAATTTTACCTTAAATAAGGATATTAATGTGACACTATGTAACTGGTTAAAGTCTCAATCCAATCACTTTCAATCTCACTCTCACTCGTATGCTAGTGTGATGAAGGAAATGAAAAGTACTAATGAATTTTCACAAAGTTTTAATCCAAATTTAGGAGTCTACTCTATGATTTATTTTGATTAATTATTTCACATATATTTAATTCTTAATAAATTTCAATGAATATGAAGGTGGGTAGGTATCATCCATAAAAAAGTCGTACAAGATGTGGGAAAGTATACTCTTCACCTGATTGGATGGTGTCATCTTTCATCCAATACTATCTTCATATTATAATAGTTTAGATATGATTATACATGATACCTCTATTCATCAATGATACAAATTATAATATCATATGAAAAAAATATCACCCGTGTTCTTCATGATGTATTTTCATCATAATTTAATATCTTTCTCAATATCAGGAATTTAAATTATAAAATTTAATAATTAGTAATTCATACACATTGGCCTTCATATGAAAAATTAAAAATGGTCAATGTATGTATGATGGATTGCAAGAACACATCATCTACAATATTCTAAATAATAATCCTCCAGATGATCAACAACATGTTCCTATTTATAAGATGAAGTTTATGAACAAAAGAGGTTTTTATTCATCAGTCTGTCCCTCAATGTTTGAATGTTTCACTAATAACACACTTCAACTATTTGAACTTTTAATTAAGGGTGGTGTTGTACATTAAAATAATTGATAAACATGACAATGATTGCACTTCATTATTGGTATCTTACATTTCTAAATTCAAATTTTTTGGAGAATATTTCATCTACTACTTTATCTTTAATAACCATTAATGACATTTAAATATTCATATTTTCAAACTATAGATTGATAAAGTAGTTAAAAATTCAATAATTTCACTTTATTGACATTTTTTTCATCACATATCAACTAAAATCATTTTGGTAATTTAATAAATGAATAATAGCTCAACATTGATTGATTTTATCAAAAATATTATTATATTTTTGAAACTCAAAATGCATTGCATATATTTTAGGATCTCATTAACTCAAACATATTTTCTTGAATACCCTTACATATCATATAAAATCTCCTAGTAAATCAAATTTATTCATTATTTAAACATTAGTTATATAGTAGATGTTTGGATTTACCCTTATATATCAAAGTGAGTCCTGAGATATTTTTCCAGTATCAGTCCATTGAGTACCATTAAAATTACCTTTTATTTCCATTAGATGTCAATAAACATACTATTATATATTGGAGGGGTACTCATGACTTTTCTAGATCTCCAATAATCATATTCTAGAAGAAAATTATCTATCAAAAGTAATTTCATAGGTACACTTATGTATGGATAACACTCATAGAGTTAGTCATACATATAATTCTATGTACTCATAATTAATCTAGAACTATAAACTCTTTTCCAAACATTTTCTTCAACTAATAATTCTAAATCATCTCAAAATTGTCTTGAAACGTTTTTACTAATTCTAATGTAATCTACCTTAAATTAAAATCATATCAAAAACATTATAAAATACATCAAACAATCTTTACTCATGGTTGGAAATAAATAAAATGAATTTACAACAACTACATGGGTTCTTTAAACTCCCACATTTTATTTGTTCTCAACCCCTAAAAGTCATAATGACTAACATGAAATCATTTTATTTCTCAATGAAAAATTTATTTACACCACACTAATGGATTTTTTAGTGTATTTAATATTGTTATATCTAATTATGATATGAAATATGTGGCCAAGTGATTTAGATTTCCATCCCCATGATTTATACACTCACTTATACCCATTATTTCAAAAATACATAACATGGATTAAAATATGTATCGATAATAATTGTGTAAATTTGTCTGCATTTGTAAAAAATATCCAAAAATTATAGTGATTCTCAAAATAACTCAAGTTAGGGGGGGTTAAACATGCATATTTTCCCTTAATACATCAAATCTATCATTGTCCCTAGCCCTATAAAAATATAATGAGTTATATCCCTTATAGAAATAGAATCCAGCATCACATCTCCATTAGTATCCATATCTTTGATAAAATATAATCTTATGACAATGTTTTTAGATAAATTATGATAAACTATATTATTGAAAAAATCTTCAAGTTAATTATAAATTGAAATTATCAACAGATTCTTGTAGCATATTAGACTCCAGAAACCTATATCATGATGTTATATAACTTTCTTTTGTATAAGGTGAAATATTTTATGAAACATCAAATAGTTTCTTAATTAGGGAAAAATACATACATACATATGATAAACTTTAAAACATGAGATTAAAAATGAAATTTTTTTAATAAAATTATTATCCCTCCCATCATATCAATAAAAATTACACATACCCCTCCTCTAGGTTCCCAAGGGAAAAGAAACAAATAATGATTATCCTATATTATTAAAAAGGAGTAGAATAAAATAAAAGGTTTAAATACTCAATCATGGAATATGTGATATTTAAAGGTGAAATAAACAAAATTAATCTATAATAAAATGAAATTGAGGGCATTAAACATCCATGAAAATAAAAAACGTGGTTAATAATTATCATTGATCTCATATTAATGGAATTAAAAAAACCTGAAAACTAAAAACATATTGTTAAGTCATTTATCCAAGACACATTCCTATCATGGGAATATTAATATAAAAAAAGAAAACAATTTTTCTCTCATAGGACATATCAATGAATCAATGAGATATATTTTATTTTCCCCCTGTCAGTTATTTATGCCCAATTAATTCACCATAAGATTAATCAAGATCTTTATTACCTTTACCTAAGGAAGATCTTGCTAAATTAAAACATGGATATTTGTATATTTATATATAAGGACATCAAATAATTACCCATTCAATATAATTGTATGGTTGTATTGGAGAAAATTCATTAATAAACTTGAAATTGGTGGGGTATCATCAAAGTATCTTGAAGTACCCTTCCAAATTAAATATAGTTTATATGTAACATTAAATTTTCTAGGTTATCTATTGATGATATAAATTGGATGGAATCTATTGAATTTTTACGATACCAATATAATTGAATGAAAATAAATCATCAAGTTTCCTTAATATCGAGTGAATATTACAAATCATATCCTTTAGGAGTCTCCCTTCAGGTGTGCAATACTAAGAAAACACATAGTACATCTGAGTGGTTATTTATTCAATTGTCAAAAAACCCTTTTAGGTGATAACCACTTCATACATATGTTCCATAACTAGATACACATTCCCATATCCATACATGGATGTATTTTCATGTAAATTACACATACATTTACATTACTAAAATGTGGGATAATGTTTAACCATTAAAAAGGTAACCCTTGTATCAAATGAATATAATATAGGGATTAGAATATATGCATTCGTATTCCATATATTTTATGAGTATAATTTATTAATATTTCATGGATATTTATACATCACACTTAGGAAACTAAGTGGTGATTATAACATGATTCCACAAGAATAAAAATTGAGATAGAAAACTATGCATATGTCTTCGATAGAAACTCAATCTAAACCTATTGAAAATAAGGCTAGAAATGATATTAATATTCCATTTATAAATTAATTTCTCGAAATTAAATCTCAAATTGTATGTATACACATCACAAAGATAAAATTAGTTATATATTACAACACAATCCTCAAAGAAAAATTTTATAAGGTTAACACTTTCCCCTTATCAAGACATCAATGAATGTACTTTAACCTCCTATATAATAATAATTTATTTCATAATAAATTAATTTTTAATCATAATAAAATCTATTTTCATCCATAATTTTTATAAATTTCCATTATCATTATAAATTCTTAATATTTTCACATCTTTTTTTATAGTTTTGATCATTTGAACATGTTTCATAATAGTAGAGTTCTAATTCATTTTTATGAAAAATTTAATTAATTACAGGTAATTAATTTAACATATATGGATGATTTACATTAATTTATTATGTTTCAGATTCCTGTAATGAGTTTTTTTGACCTTATCATTGATGATGAAGTTAATAATAAGCATGTTTTGACTATTTTCTGGAACAAAAGGGTGTTTCCTAATTTAATGAATTAGATTTTGATATAATATCTCCAAAAAATTATCAAAATATTATTTAAATTTTTTTATCATATTATATAATTAATTATGTTCACATATTCAATACTGCTATAAATTGAATTTATTGTTCAATTATGTGGTCAATTCTACCCATCAGGAACATAACCTGCTTAAATGATTTATTAAGTTGTTGTTTTGTTGTAATATAATTATTCCCATAAAATAATGATATATTTTATTTTTATTAATGATATATATCAAAATTATAAGTAATTATAAGAATATTTTTTGGATATTAAAATATTACATGGTTTTAATAAAAGATTTTCATTTTCCATGCTTATTTTAAAAGATTCAATTAACAATGATCATTTTTGAAATATATGAATAATTGGATTTCAAAATTTTCAAATAACAACATTAATGATATCATAAAAAATAATATTTATCCATTACCAACATAATTATATATATCCTAGTATATTGGTGAATAAAAACCCAACATGGTGCTTCTTAGAAGTGGTATTTCTCACAACACATGAGCAACTATTTTTTAATGGATTGGGTAAATGAATAATTTTTTGTAATAAATATAATATATTAATAATATAGTATATAAATTATAATAAAAAATTAATATTAGTGTGTCTTGAATAAATTTTGAAGAATATAATTAAGGAAAAATCAAATGTGTTGATAAAAATCATGTTAGGGACTTGAATTTTCTTGGAATGTCAAGTTGGAAATGAATACCTAGTGATAATTAAGGATGGAAAAAAATTTATAATTTTTAGATTGTTCTACAGGAAGAAAAATGGAATGTGTTCAAGGATAAATTTTAATTTTTTGTGATTATAGGAGTAGTGAAGAAGTTACCCTTTTAGAAGTGATGGGGAGGGTAGTTTTAAGAGGAACCATTTAATATTAAATTATACATGGACACTATTCAAGTGTTAAAGGACATTAAATAAAATACAATACATCACAATAATATTTGGTTGAAGAATACCTCAATAAATCCTTTTCGAGATATATTTGAGGGCTTTAGTGCTTTTTGTTTTAACTATATAACTTCTACCCTAATTCTATTTTTCCTTGGTAATTAATTTCTAACCATACAAATTTATTTAAATGAAATGACTAAGATTGAACATTTCACCTATCTTTATACATAGAAATTAAAATTTATAAATATTTAATCAAAATTTATATCTTAATATTTGAAAAATTAATTTTAAATTAAATAATATTAATTTCCTAAAAATAATTTTTAATCGGTTATCATTTTTAATGATTAAATATATAATTAATAAAAATAATCTTAAACTCTGATTATTATTATATAAATTGATTTATTATAAAAAAAACCATTGATATAAGGATTTAATTTCAATATGAAATGTAACCTCCATTGAAAGTACATGATTTGACAAAAACCCAAAACAATATTTTTATAGTAACATAAAATTTTAATTAGTTCCAAAAATAATCTCCAAAGATTTTATAATTTAAAATTTTATTTGAAAATATGTTTTTATTTTCCTTAAATTAATATTTTAGTACTTAAATTTTTTATAAAAATTTAAATTATTATTATTAAACTATAAATTTATACAAATTATAAGTTTCATGAAGACCGTAATTTTGGATTAAAAATATAATTTTCCAAAGAAATAAAAAAAATTAATAATAAGAAAATTTCAATATAATGAATTACAAAATGTAATTAGATCATTAAATTTAGGAATATAAATTTTTGTATTTAAATAACTTCATGAATAAAAGCTCTCTAGAGGGAAAATTTGTGCAATTCTTTCATGAAGAAGCATTTACCTACTATAGTAGTATCCCTAGTATTAAATTCTCCTCCATTAAATAATTTCACGATATAAATTGTGGTATATATCATCTATTTCTAAAATTTTGATACTTCTTCAATATAGATTATTCATGATCCAAGTTTTCCTCTTTTAATTTATGATTTCAACTAATAACATTCACAAAAAAAATATAATTTTGTAATACTTTACCTCATGTCCCGAATATAGATAGGTTACTAATTATAAGGAAAATTAGTCTCTAACTCTATTCCCTCAAACGTGAGTGTATGTTTTGGATTTATCATGTATTGCCTTATTAATGAATCATGGAATACATCATTTAAATTGTAAATGTCATGAAACATAACTAATTAATAAAATACAAATTCAATTCTTTCTAAAACATTAAATGGTCAATTATACATACCTATTAACTTCCACTTTTTTCCAAATCACACAACTCTATTCCATGGTTAAACCATGGACATTACATGATCCCCAACTTGAAATTACATTTATTTCCTTCGATTAGTAGCCAAACACTATTATTTTATTGGGATTCATTAATATGATCTTGAGTAGTAAATACATTAATAGAATTATCAAACAAAATCTCAAGGATGATAAAAACATATCTCTCCTAATTCTTCAAAAAATGTTGGATTATGACACATATTCCCAAAAAATACTTCATATGATTACATCTAGATTTTCTAATGGACACTTTTATTGTATTTAAATACCATAAAAAGTATATATTAATCCCGCATTCCATAGAAGTCAAGAGAATTTTATCTTTACATTTATTCCAATATCAGGATGATTATTTTAGACTAGCCTTTATTTTTTAGATGATATGTAGTTCTAATGTATATTTCAATGTTTGTTTCCCTTTTAAGACTCTTCCAGAATTTAAATGTTAACTAAGGTTCACAATTAGATACAATGGATAGAGATACCCTAAGATGCCTTATGACTTCCTTGACATAGGGCTGGGAAATGTGGTCAAGGGGTAGAACATCTCTTATTGATAAGAAAAATGTATACATAGTGTGATGTTCAATGATTTCCCATAAAACATCATTAATACTTAGAGTCTTTGGGATTATAATGAAAAAGACAATAATAAAATTGTCTCATTTCTATATAGGTACAGGGAGAAGTTGTATGAATACATTTGGATGTT
The DNA here is from genome assembly GCA_963277665.1 of Viscum album. Lineage (NCBI taxonomy): Eukaryota > Viridiplantae > Streptophyta > Magnoliopsida > Santalales > Viscaceae > Viscum > Viscum album. The sequence continues at coordinate 49,659,452 of OY728161.1, read as the reverse complement.
TTATTTTAGCCTTTACACATTGGCATACTAAGGAGGACCCATAATCCACAATTTTTAACTTCATACCATCCCACTAAAAATTTTATCTTAAATCCATATACATATTTTTACTACTATGTTGGATAATAAATGTTTTATATGTGCTTCATCTATAGGTTACATTTTAAAATATGGTATTTATGGAACATGTAAAAGCTTTATAAACATCAATTATACATCTTTATTGAAAAAGTCTATCAATTTCAAATCATTCAGTACTTTAATCATCCATTGTAGATTCCCATAATTGTCCTAAGAATTATATGTCCTTTCTACTAAGGATAGTTTAAAAATTTCATAGAAAAGTAATGAAGGATCCCTTTGTATATCAATATCCATATATATAGTTATAATATCTCAATATATAGGACCCTTTTTGAATCCCAATAATGGAATAAAATCCATATTTCTTCCTACACAATGAATTAATCACCTTGGTTTCCATTTTGTTGTGGTAGTTTATCAAGAAATCATAGTATTTTAGTAGTTCCAACCATATTATTTGTTTTATGTTGTGCTCGTTGTAAGAGAATATATACTTAAACCTATTATGATCCATATATATCTCAAATATTTCACTATTGAGGTAGTGCCTAATTATTTTAAATGAAAATATTACAACTTCCAGATCATGTTTGTGTGTTGGATTTTTCTATTAAAGGATTTTAAATTTCATTGATACATAATAAATTACCCTATTAATATTTTTGAGTACACAACAATCTTATTTCATTAATAAATCACTATAAATTTTAAATCATTACATAGTTGGTTGTGGTGTGAAAACTAGTTCCTGAATCAGTATCTTCTTTAACTATATTGAAATTTCATTAGATTCCCCTAACGATGTGAATTTAAGCCATTTACATGTTTTCTTGGTAAATGGATTTCTCCAATTGGTAAAAATCATGAACATTCCATTGATAGTAAATTGATAGTCCTAGGAAACATCAAATATTAGTTCTTATTAATAGTGTAGGCAACTCATTGACAACATTTTTCATTGAGGGGTTAATAAATATCTCATCCTTTGTGATATTATTGATAACAAAAAAATTATTGAGACAAAATTCACAGTTACATAATTCATATATAATTCCTTTTTTAGGGTCCCTGTAATTATTTTTAGAAGAATCTCATGTTATTCATATATCTTACAGTGTGGAAAGATATCATTGTAGAATACCACCACAAAATTATCCAGATACTCATTGAATACTCTATTCTTCAAAAACATAATGAAAAATGTGAATTTTTCATCCAAATGGAATTACCATAATTTCATAATGTCCATACCTTGTTTAAAACAAATATTTTGTATATCATCCTTATTCACCCTTATCTAATGATAACCATAGTAGAGATCAATCTTTGAACAGTATTTTGGTCCTTAGAGGAGACCAAATAAATCACCCATTAATGGGAAATGATACTTATTATTTATAGTGATTTCATCAATCTACATATAATTAATTCAAAATCTCATGGACCCATCCTTCTTTTTTATGAATATTATAGGAGATCCCCATAGTGAAATTCAAGTTAACATAAATCCCTTATCACTCAACTCCTGCAAAAATTTCAATAACTATACCAACTCCATTATTTTCATTCTATAAGTATTTTTGAAAATGGTCTTGAATCTGGAATCAGTTCAATAGAGAATGAAACTTCACACTCTATAGGATAACCATGAAATTCATTAAGAAAATTCAATGGAAATTTTCACTATGGTTACCCTATATTCTTATAAAACATTCACCATCCATATATCAATCTTCATCTCCCTCATTAGATATAATTTCATTATGGAGAGCTATTGGGGGGGTATACCAACATAATTTAAATGATTAATTTTACCTTATAAATACAATATATTACACTCACCATTTGTGATTCATAATAACCTTCCCTTATAAATAAATTTATTCATTATTCTTGGAATGCCTATCCCTTACATGGATCATATCGAACCACTATAGGTATAAATACCCAATTTATAAATAGTATAATACCTTGTATTATAATTTGAACATTATGACATGTATTTTTTTCATAAGACTCCCAATTAAATTCTTAATTGATAAATCCCATGTTGTTGTGTAGAGGGAAATATTTAATTTCATTCAAAATCATGGATTATATATATTAGTTTGAAGTCCCATAATCAAATATAACATTATCTAACATTGATAAAATAATCATTGTACATAACACCATTTCATTATAAATTTTCACTTCATTTATTGTAACTTCATAAAATTGTACTTTATACATTATCATTTTTTAAGAAAAATTACCTGGATTTTTGGGTAATTTGTTCACTTAATGTCCCTTATACCTAAATTTAAAGCATTGAACATCAATAGCTTCTACCATTCCCTTGAATTGGTGATCGTGATGACCTTTTACTCTACACCTGTAATAAGCTCACCTTCAATTATTTCATAACCTATGGTGATTCATCCCAAAATTATCACCTAGGAGAAATATAATGCTTATTTTATTCCCCTTATCCACATTCTCATTACCATAATGCTTAGCTGACTTATTATTTTAGTGATTTCCCTTTAATACATAGGTACTTAAGAACTCATTTTCCATATTAATGATGATTGAGACTATATATTTATATGAGGAAAAGTTGTGAGAGAATTAAACCATTAAAAGTATTATAATTAACCCATTAAAGAAATGATTAATCATGGTTTCTAGTTTATGTACATAGTATCTATCAAGAATTTCTATCATTGTAATGTTATCCTCACACAAGAAAAAATTTCCTGGTCTGTTTGTCTATGATTAAAGAACTAACTTTCCATTTATACATTTTTCTCAAGAAGAAATTATTTTTTATAGAATACCTCTATGAATATTACCCACATCATGAATTTTATAGTATATTCAACCTTATATTTTGAATTAGTAACTATTATTTTTCCTAATCTCCCTTCGAATGATAGTCTAAAATTTTATATTTATCATTTTCAATACATATCAAACATTGAAATGTATTTTCCAGGGACTTGTTCTATTTATCAACTACCAGTGGAATAGTATATCAATGGAATGTTGGAGGTTGTTGTCTCAAGAAGTGATCCCGCAAAGTTACAACATGTTTCAAATTGGAACGGTTAACTATGTTGGAATGATTATTTTTCATAACTATATTGACAACCCCAATGTGGGTATGTACTAATTAGAATCAAATCCAATTTCATTAACTTCTTCAAGAGGAGTATTTGGGTATTTACTATGAATTATGATATGGTTCCCATTACTCCCATCGGTTTCCATCCATAAAAAATTTTTTACAAATAATTTTCTCATATTAGTGAATTCTTAAATACAATTCCTCTTATGTTTTCTATTATTTTCCATAGAAATATTGAGGTATTATAATAATAATATCTCCACTATACATGGTTAATCTAAATAAAATCCCTCAGGTTTCAAAAAAACAATATTTGACACCAACTGTAATATATCATACACTATAAACCTAGAGAAAATTTGTATATTACATTATTGGTAGAAATTATAGGATTTTCTGAATAAAAGAAAATTTTAATATCCTTAAAAATACTAGATACATTAAAAAATTACATTGGAAACATGTGATAAAAAGTGAAAACATTTCATGAACATTATTATCCATTCAATAATATCAACAAAAAAATAAAAATATTTCTCCTCTAGGTTTCTTGGTGAAACCAAAAAACTAATGGTGAGCTCTAATACTCAGTAAAGATTAACATATAAATTATTCGAACATAACATAAACATGGTATAATTGATATGTAAATAATTAATGAAAATAATTAAGCCATAATCAACTAAAAATAAGAGCATTTTGTGTCCATACAATTAAAATAAAACATTGATAACTATAATCATCGACCTAAAATTGATATAATTTATAATGACAGACATAGAAAACATGCTATCATTTCCATCTACTGAGATACATTCCAATCCTGGGAATAGGAATAAAAAAATACAAAACATTTGTTGTCTCATGAAACCTATCGATACATCAATGGGATATATAAATTTGGGCACCACATATCAATTTATTATGTCTAATTGATTCAGAATAAGATTCATCATGACCATTTATACATTTTTGGACCATGTTTGCTGGAAATGTTTTTTTAAAGCTGAATGAAGTTTCTATTAAACATAGTTTCTTTTGTTTTCAAATAAAATAAATCAATTCATATTGTAATTATGGATGCTAGGATTGACCATCATATTTAGAATATGGGATAAAAAATTATTATGAAATTTCATCGACTTGTGAAGAAGTTTTATAGAGGAAAAATTTCATCATCCCCACCTTGGGTCTGGATAGAAGTATCTTATCATAATAAGAATTTTTTTATATATATAAATGAAAATGATAAAAATATGATGATCCATTTCTAATCATGGTGTTCTAAAAAATCAAAATTTGTCTAAAAAACTTGTGATGAAAGCCTTATAAATGAAAGGGGAATAAAAATTGCATCCAATTGTACTGAGGGTTGGTTCAAACGAATGATGCTTATTGAAGAATATGATGTTATAATACTTTCTAGTGAACGTCAGGTGATTCTATGAAAATATTAAATGATTTAAATGACATTAGGGTATCCTGATACAATCTAATGTTTTTAGAAGAAGATATTTTTTGAATTTAGTGATTTTTAATCTCATTTCATATGTGTGAGATCATGAGAAGGAGAATTTTGTGAAGGTTATGATGTTATTTTTGGAACTTGACAAGGTAAAAATACTGGCTTACTTTCATAAAAATAATCCACAATATATAAATATTCATAAATATAAGTAGATAAATGTTATAAAATTGTGTTTATCATTATTAGCTGACACTGATCTATCAGAAATGGTGTGCCACAGATCATTAGAGTAATCTAGACACTGATCATCAAAGGTAGTGATGGTTGTAGAAGAAAATCGGAGTTAGATATGTTTTATGAAGAACACTAGTCATTGGAGATGGATGAGACCAAAAATAAATTATAATATGTTGGGACCTATGAAAAATAAGATCATAGATCTCTCAACAATGTAGTTAACAATTTTAATAAAGATGAATTTTTGGATATTTTTAAATGGGTATAGAGAATTTAAAAGCTCTAATTTATTTTCAAACATATGGGTCAAGAGTCATAAGACTATATGTGGTATCAACTATCAAAATAGATGTTACATTAATCTATCAGATGAAGATAAAGGATGATACATCATATGCAAGCTGACATCGATCAAGACATTGGACACAAGATCATCGGTTTGAAGAAAATAAGAGAGGGGGAATGGATTTATGAAGACACCAAAGTATTATCAAGGGGGTATTGAGAGTTTTTTTAAATTTTTTAGAAAACCTTCTTGGTTTTATAAGTTATGAAGTTTCTACTGAAGTGTTTTCATGAACTGTTGATATCTTTAGATGTTATGAAAATAAAATTGGAAGAATGGTTTCATTGTTTTATATCAATCAGTTCATTTGGAGCATCAGAATGATTACTTAATATTTAATTTATTCATATAATTTTAGTGATATGTTATTAATTTTTCATATGTTCAATTTTTGTAGAGAAACATAAATAATAACCCACTATTTTTTATTTATATTCGTCATAATGATGAGATTAGATTAATAATCAGAATCGGATTGAAAAATATTGAAAAATATTGAAGCAAGTTAAATTTGTGAGAACATTTGAGAAGGTTCAATAAGAATCAATAAGAGTTGAGATGAGTTGAAAAAGTAAAATATATATCCCAAATTCATGATGAATATAATTTTCAAGAATTATTTCTAAGAAGGAGAACATTAAAAAATCATGTATAAACCATTTTTGGAAATCCTACAAAAGGAGAAGAGTAAATTTTTCAAACTTATATAGGTATTTTTATTGGGTTAAGAGAGAAGAAATATTTTTTTTAAATTTTTAGAGAGAATTATTTTCCAAACTCTGCATTTATGAGATTTTTTTTGGATATAAAAAGAAGAAGAAGAAGAAGGAAGATCGTATTCAATGGGTTACTAGACCATATTGGTTCATCAAACTAGAAAATTGGACTGGGATTTCTACATTGAAATAGAATAAGTTTAAAAATGATTCAATGGTATTCTAATAATAATATTTCTTGACTGATTAAATGGATAGGAAAATCTGAATTGGGAATCAAACATTGTATCATTATAAGGACTAGATATGTTCTTACCTGCTGTTGGGTTGGAAATTAAAGAATGATTTTCAAGATTATTTTTGTGAAAGTTTAAAACAAAGAATAAGGACATATTTTGATGAAAATTTTGAAATTATCATAACATGTTACAAAAAAATTATATTACATCATTTTGTGATAATAAAATAACATGCACTATTATGTTGAACATAGTGACACACAAGTGTAAGGGATTATCTTACTTGTTTTATCCACAAAAAATAAATGTTTCTTATATGATTTTATGGAATTTTATTTTTTTCATACCATAACAAGGACATAACATGTCTTTTTGAGTAGTGTACATTCTAAATTCATCATGTTCCTGTGGATTTTTCATTGTTTTTTTAGTGAAGTTATAATTCTTTCGTAGGAGGCCAATGTTTTTTCAAGATAATGGAATCATAAAATAAATAGATATCACTAATTCACCATATCCTCCTCTTAGTGATACATTGATCCAGAATGGGAAATCTAAATCGGTACTTATTGAAGGTTCTATTAATTTACTATTTACTGGAGTTTTTGAAGAGTTCTTATAATGAAAAATATAAATTTAATGAGATGTAATTGGATTTCTATCTTAAATTGTATGAACTATCATATCTAGAAAGATAGATTGTGTTCTTATCTAATATCTCTTGGGTATGATGTTCTTGATGTTATTATAGAATGTTTTTTTATTGATGAAATATTCCCTCTTACATTTGTTGATAAGAAGAATCTTGAGAATAATGGATGAGATATGAATGATTTAATAAAAAAAAAATTCTAAATGTGAGCTTCAAAGAGTGAAGTGTGTTTCCACTACCAGAGGTATCTCGGATAATCTAAAGAAAATATATGAAGGCAATAAAAAATAAGTAAGGAAATGTTACAAATCTAGAGGATTAAGTATGAATATATAAAAATGTGTGAATAAGAATCTTTAGGTGAATTCATTAACAAGGTTAATGACAATGTTAACACTATTAAATGTATTGGTTAAATGATAGAAAAGTATACTATTTTTGAAATTTTCATGAAAATTCTAACTAATATAATTTATGTTATTTTTTTATTTGATGATAGAGATCTAGAAAAATTATATGTGGATGATTTTCATATTAGTCTCATTACATGTGGAATCATAAGGGATAAAATTATAAAATGAAAAAAAAGATAAAATTGATTGAAAAAATTCTTTTAAGAGTTCAATGAAAGAAAAACATAAGAATATACTTGAGGAACATGAATCTGGGGGTTCTAATTCCCAAAAATTAATTATATAAAAATATTGATGAAATTTTATCTTTTTTTCAGAAAAAATATCAAAATAATTACATGTGAATATAAATGGAATCATCTATTGAATTGTTTTGAATATGGAGACATTGATAACACTATGTCTATTTATACTCAAATATATAAAGAATAGGATAGTGATAAAGGTGAAAGAATATAGATATGATCATAGAAGAAACATGGTGATAAGGATAAATTTTATTCCAATTTGAGGGATAGAAAAATATACAAATCCAAAATGATAAGTATTTTATCAGAATATGATAAACAAGAAGTTAGTAATGCTGAATCAAAAATTTCTATTGAGAAGTATAGAGAGAATAATTTAATTAAAATAGTTAAAAATGAAGATTTCTAAATAAATAGTTATAATGAAGAAGAATTTATATTGAAATTTCATCTTAAATAAGAATTGAAATAATGACTAAGAAATATTGGGGGTCTTTATAAAGAAATTACGAAGATGAAAAATAAAAAATTGTTACAAAAAATCTAGAATTTTATCCTGATAATAAGTCTTTGTTGTTGAATTATTTTTATGATTTGAAGAAATGACATGAGAAATAATAGAATCGTAATGAACATCAATAAGTTAAGCTAAAAGAAAAAATGAAAAGAGTTAGAACTTGTCTAAAAAAATTCTAAATCTGAACAGAGGGTTACAAGTTTTAATAACTATATTTTTTATGTTTGTGAAGGATTTGGAATGGGTAAAAGTAATAAAAATAAAATGTTACTTTATAAGGATGAGAACAAATCTGAAATTGTTTCTAGGAGAAATAAATATTGTATGGTCATATAGGTGGAAAAACCTAAAAAAGTAGAGAAGTCTAAGGATTCTAAAAATTATGAATCTGAAAATGTTTCTATTTCTTCTTGTTATGATATGGTTTAAAATAAAATTGTGATGAAACAAAACATTTTTGTTGATAATAGAAAATTTGGTTTTCTACAATGTTCTAAAAAGAAATGTAAGAAATATTATAAGAAACATGGTCACAACTCCAGACCATTTTTTTGAGAACCATGGTTTTCATAGGATTTAAGAATCCCTTATTTTCAAATTTTAATTATTATATATTTCCTTAACTAGGTTCCCCACTTGATCACCAGTGTTTTGGAGGTTTCTGGGGCATGTTCCGAGCCATGAACTTGGTTTTGGGTAGAAAATGGAATCTTGCATGGTTAGTGAAAACTGTATGGGGCATGCTACGTGATTTGAAAAAACCATTCTATGATAGAAGGAAGAGTCATACAAGAAACATAGTTTGAAGAAACCATGCGGGAATAGGTACACACCCATGAAATCTGGTCTACAGTTTTTTCAAAACATGATAGATTATTTTCGCATGGTTTTCACATGTTTTCTAAATAATGTGTGTTCCCCTTTACCTACAAGAAACTCTAAAATATTTTTGCACAGGTTGACAAAAATTGTTGATAAACCATGCAACCAAAGAATATTTTTGTTTTTGTTAATTTTTAATTGAAATAACTCCCATTTTCAATCCTAAACCTATTTATCATGTCTCGTTCTGTAAGGGTAGCTTTTAAGAACTCCATTAGAAACCGAAACATGTATTTGAGATAATTTCTCAGTCTGACATCCGATTCAAGCGTGGTTTATGTAATCTAATCTGCATCGGTAAGATCAAAATTAATTTTTAACCATTATATATTATTCTATCATTCGATTGTGAAATTTTATTTTATGATCATATGCCCTATTTTTCCATTCTTCATCTTTTCTTCAAGTTTCTCCTAAACTAGGATGAACCCAGACACGATATTGACGAGCACTCCATTTTCAAGGTGAGGTAAGTGGTCCACACTTTTCTTTTGGATTTTGGTGATTTTATAGATATTGGTAGTCATGACACCCACCATACCTTCCAACACTGCCCCAATTTTGATTGGGTTACTTCAAAAAGATGTAATCTAATCTATTAGGGATTCCCATATGATCCATTGAGATGCCTTGGTAACCATTTCTCATACCAAGGTCACCCATGGAGTGTATCTTATGAAATTTCATAGACTATTAACTAATTAAACAACCCTAGGAGTGTTTTGGGGATTGACATCTTATAGGAATCCATATATAAATGGAATTAGTTGAGTGGGTTTTTAAATATATGATTTACCTCCCTTACCCTAATATATATATATATATATATATATTATATGATGAACATGAATTAGTTAATTTCTGAATTGATCAAATGTGGCAATTGGAATAAATTGATTCAATTGAATGGGTGGGTATACCCATGGGATATGAAAATTTTGAATGGATGATTGATGGGTGGGTGTACCCATGTGATGTGTTAAATGGATAATGGTGATTCATGGGTGGGTACACACATGTGACTTGATATAATGGAATGAATTATATAAGTGGGTAGGCTCATGTGGAATTGATTAGTTAAATGTTAAGTATGTTTGATAGATTAAATAGATTCCATGGATGGCTCTCCATTGGTCTGGAATAATGTAATGGATTCCTTGGATAAAGTATGATCGTAAGGTCTTGATTCTATGTGAGACCTCAGGCCTTCCTTCCCCTTGGATTCGGCCAGCATGGACTCACAAATGACATGTTGGTGAACATTCTCCAAGGACTACAAGTAGTTCCTTTACCAAGTTTCCAACAAGATGCTCCTAGGACTCAATTTCGATGTCTTGGTCTTTGACACATTGGATCTGGCCCTTCGTGGTCTGCACATCACTATATAGCATTATAATGGGATATGTGGCTTTTTTGGTTATCTATAGAGGTTGTTGGATTTTGATATGTTTTCATTGTACGGGAATGTTGTGTGGATAGATAACGGATTTATGTACGGCATGGTTGTGTTATGTGTTTAACTTTAATAAGGATTCCTTGTTAGGAGTTATCACTTCTTGTAGGAATCCTTGTGGCTATTTGGTCTACTTATTGTTCTAGATATATGTCATCGGCTATTATACTTACGTTACTGATTACTCACACAAGTTTTGTATATTTTTTGTGCTGCTTATAAATTTATAGACTTCTAGGTTGTTACCTTATGGGATGTTTATCTCACTCATTATTTGGGACTCCATAGGGACCCAAATAAATTATATGGTTGTAGGTGATAATAGGGGAATGCTCCCAAACAATGTTTGTCAATTATTTCAATGGAGCAGGGTAGAACGGGGCCAAATTGATGCTTGTTATGGTATGGGAGCATTTTGGTCTTTTTGTCATTTTGGATACTTGTATTGTATTGTGTTTCCATGTACATATTTTGGCTATTTTATATAAAAATTTATCATCTTCATACTTGATTATGTAACATTTCTAGATTATATATATATATATATATTCCTTTCATGTCAAACATTTTAGTTTTTGGAACACCTATATGCATCCACTATTGAATGTATTTGACTTCCACTGTGTTTTACTTCGTTAAGGAGGCCATAGTCTCCCCAATGACTCACCTAGTCCCTCACTGCAAGTCAGCAACCTCTGTTATTTGGGCAGATTCTCTTGATTCCATATATCTAACTGAGCTCAAGGCACAATTGAGTGGTATCTAGGTTCAGGATATTACAAAGTGGTATCAATGGAGGTATCTTTTTATATTTTATTTATTGTATGGCCATAATAGATAGGGATTGTAAGGAAATGAAATTTTCTAGTGAGTTTTTTTAGGGAGTAGCTACCCTATGTAGAGAGAAAACACAAATTACCTCAAATGAAATTATTTCTTTTAGAAGTTTTACCATCATAGTTGAATTTATTTCACCATTGGGTAATGTACTTGATGTACACTATTAATAATGGTATGATCCTAGCTCTAATTCTATTAAAATATAATTAGGTGAGGGTATTCCATCTCATGCATGATATTGGAACTTGTTAGAAATTACATGTCATGAATTATTCCATTCCATTTAGAATGAATTACATGAAGCATGATGTTGTGATAGGTGTTGTGAAAGTAGAATCTACTGTTGTGATAGATTTGTGCAGTGGATAGTGAAAGTGATGTCATCATTCAATTCAAAATTTTTATGGGCTCTTATAGATGGGAAAATGATTCAACTTTTAGATGCCTTTTTGAAAATGAATATGATATGTATGGATTTCATGGGAATTAAATTTTTTTCATGAGGTGTTATGGGCCCTCAATGATCGGGACTCAATGTACCATTGGTTAAATTATTTTTTGAATAAAATAAAGTCAAATGAAAATGTAATGTATTGGAAAAATGATAATTGACCTAGACATGTATTTTGAGTGGGAAATAGGTAGTGTTTCCAGTTGTGTTTTGTTTTTCCTTATAAATTCTTGGATTTAGGAGTAGGAAATGGGTTATGAATTGGTTTTAGGAGGGTTTGGACATATCCTATGCTTTTGAGTTGCATCATTGATATCATTCTTTTTTCAGGTGTGTTTTTGGCATTATAGCCACATGAAACCATGACGACCTCTAGTGGTACATCGTGAGGGTGGTAATGACCACAATCTAGAGGTGGAAAGTTGTGGGCTCCTGATGGATCCTCCTTTAGTTTCAGCTATATCCCCAAATGATGTTTCGGACACATATACAGAGTCATAGTACTATGAGGGGTTCCGTCCCTATCTACAGTATTTTTAGGGAGGACCGAAGCCTACCATGATTGTGGATTATCTGACATGGGAGTTCCAGTAGTAGAATCCTTCCATGTCTATGAGGTATGGTAGTCCACAAGATGCTATGTTGTGGCTTGTAACCATGCTATTTATCATTGAGCATCTAGAGACAGAGAATTTGAGGAGGTTCAAGATTTCCACATACATGTTATGTGGAGAAGCAAAGAACTGGTGGGATGTTCAAAACCAGGCTAATGGGCTGTGAGATATGGGTTGGATAGATTTCTAGACAATCTTCTTCATCTACATTTACCTAGAGACTCTGCTAGTAGAGCCGGTTCGTGAGTTCATGCACATGGAGCAGGGTGTGATGATGGTTATGGAGTACTTAGAACTCTTTATAGATTTGCTGCATTTTGCACTGATGTAACTTAATAATGAACATTTTATAGAGATCATTTTCATGTAAGGTATCATACATGTTATAAAATCATAGTTCAATGTGTTCAGATTGACCTCTATCACTAAGATTGTGAATCAGACTCTGATTAAAGAGTGGAACCTGAGGGAATCTTTGGGAATATAGTAGGAGTGGTGTTTCTTCTCAACCTAGTTGTTCTACGTCTTCAGGAAGGAAGCACCATTTTGAGGCATCCCATGATGTGAGCACCTGTCAGGTTGTGAGTGCTAGATGCTCATTTTTTCACTTGTGTGGCTACTGAGGAAAAATGAAGAATCATTGTGACTGTTACCATGTAGAGTATCAAGCTTATGGAGGTATGGGGCGTGTGAAGCTGTTTTGTAGTACATTCCCTCAAACTAAGAGTGGTAGGGCTCAGCTCTGACACCATTTTTATGAGAAGTTTCCTTAGCTTCGCATCATGTAGGTTGTTAGAGTATCGATGGCCGATCAGGTCGAGGCAGTTCTGGGTATGGAAGTGGCAGCTAGACACCAGTTACAATTACATATCATTATGGGCCTACTCTAGGAAATGAGGCTGTATCACAAGTTAGTGGTGAAGGCATATTATTTTCTGTATATCCTACCCCCAAAAATAAGGGTGTTGGACTATCTATGGTGATAGGTACGATCCATGTACCCTCTACTGTTGCATCTTCACTTTTTGATATAGGTGTATCTCATAACATCATATATGCAGCAGTCTTGAAAATCCATGGTTTTTTGTGTGGTCCTATGAGGTAATTTTGAAGCCAGAAACACTATTGGGAATTAGAAAAAATTATTTCATCTAGTGTATGGAGTTCCCCCTTGAGGATGGTGTCTTTCACTTCATCGCGGATCTTTATGTTCTCTTGATTAAAGGGTTACACATCATTCACAGGATAAACTGGCTAGTAGATTGTTGGTCTTATGTTGACTAATACCACTGAAGGGTGACCATCACATCATGAAACGGTGAAGTGTTTACTCATAAGGGTGAAAGGGATATCTAGGAGAGTTAGGATATAATAGAGCATCATGGGCTGGGTGCGATGATAGGCCAGATCACACAATTTTTTAAAGATGATTAGGGAGTGAGTCACGTGTACTTTCCTCTAGTGGTTGAGTGCTTCATGGATGTCTTTCCTAAAGAATTTTCTATTTTACCACTTGAGGGAGGGTTGATTTCTCTATTGAGATAGTCTAAGGGGATACCTGATGCATATTCCTCCTTACTGGATGGCTACGGTGGAGTTGTAGGAGCTCAAGTGGTAGTTAAAGGATTCTAAGGCATAGGTGTTTATTCAAACCAGTACATATTTACATAATTCCCTAGTCCTTTTTTTGAAAATGTTGGATGGAACCATTCATCTATGCATCGATTATCGGAAACTAAACTAGATGATTATTGAAAATCAATCTCCCTTTCCACATATAAATGATCATTTTTATCAGCATTGAGGAGCTCGAGTGTTCTCAAAGATTCTCTTATGGTCAAGATATCACCATGTATCTGTTTGACCTATAGACATACCTCATATATCTTTTCATTGGATGTATGGTCTAAAAGAGTATATTGGTATGCCATTAGGACTCATGAATGCACCAGTTGTTTTCATAGTGCTGATTAATCTTGTGTTTCATCATTACATGGATTCATTTGCATTAGTTTTAGGGGAATACATCGTGGTTTACTCTCACAATTGACATGGCCACATCATGAATATTGATATTATTTTGAATACATTGAAGGATAATCAGTTATATTCTAATCTCACAATGTTCTAATTTTGGATGGATTAGTTTCACTTCATGGGCCATATCATCTCTGTGATAGGAGTACCAATTGACCCATAGAAGGTGAGAGTTTTAGTTTCTTGGGAGTATCCCAATGAAGCTTTTGACACACATAGTTTCTTAGGAAAGGCTGGTTACTAGAGTAATTTCATATAGGATTTCTCACACTTATAAGCACCATTGATGGGAATGACTAATAAGGGTGTGGAGTTTTTATTGTGGTATTATCGGGAGATAGGCTCTCAAGAGATAAATGGAGGGTTGATAGTAGAACCAGTCCTAATACTGATAATGAATGGAAGGATGTAAACATTGTATTGTGATGTGTTAGGTATTGGTCTAGGAGTAGTGCTGATTTCGGGTGATAGATTCATGGAATATAGGCCTATGTAGCTGAGGGATCCCGAGAGGAATTACCATACACATGATCTTGAGGTAGATGTAGTATTTCATGATTTTCACTACTGATGACTATATTTACTAGGAGATCATTTTATGGTGTACATGGAACAAAGAAGGATAAAGTATATTTTAACATAATGTGATCTGAATCTGAGGCAGTGGAGGTGGATGGAGTACCTAAAGTACTTTGAATTTGAGATTTCCTACACGCCTAATAAAGGAAATGTAGTGACTGATGAACTGAGTAGGAGGACTCAGTTACCTGGAGTGCAGTTTTCTATTAGTGAATTGTAGCTTATGGTGCTGTTCCTAGAGATGCATCTAGAGGTGAATGATAGTCAAGGATAGAAATATCTATCATCCTTAATTGTGACCTCTACTCTGGTGGATAGAGTAAGGATGAGGTAGTTATCAGATTCAGTGGGAATAGTCCTATGGGATATTGTGGCATGTGAGGACCAAACCCTAGTTATATAGTAGGTGTGGATGAGAACCTACATATCCGTGGATGTTTTTTGGTTCTAATGGATATATGTGAGAAGATGATACGATATTTTCATGCTTCAGGATGGGTGGTACATCCCAGGGTCATCAAGATATACCATGACTTACGCCATCAGTACTAGTGAATTGGTATGAAAAGAGAGGTAGCATGTTTTTTAGGAAGTGATCCACTTATCAGTGGGTGATGGCGGAACACCAGCAACCAATAGAGATTTTACAATAGTTACCTACTGTGGAGTTCTAATTGGATGATTTTTTGAAGGATTTTATGACTTTTTTTTCAAGGTCATCTCAAGGTAATGTGGTTTTGTGGGTTTTTATTGATAGGCTTATGATGTTTTCTAATTTCTTGTTGATCAGGGAGAATATAAGCTTTGATGAACATGGAAGGTTGTACATCCGAGAGATAATATGACTCCATGGGGTCCCACACACTATCATTTTGGATATGGATTCCCACTTTACATCACATTTATGGTAGAGTATTTAGAGGGTGCTGGGTACATAGGTTCTTCTGAGCAACTGAATACCACCATCAAGTTGATGCCTAATCAGAGCATATGATACAGGTGCTAGACAAAATTCTACGAGCATGCATCTTAGATTTTGGGGGATCTTGGGAGAGTCACATTCCTTGGGTTAATTTCATATATAATAATAGTTATCATATGAAAATAAATATGGAAACATACAAGGATTTGTATATAAGGCCATGTCATTTTCCCTTATGATGGTTAGAGGTAGGTGAGGTAGATTTATTAAGACTGCGTCTCATGCACGAGACTTCTGGGTAGACCTAGTTGATTTAGAAGTAGATGGATACAACACATTCTTATTAGAGTTTATACACAGGCCATCATAGAAAACCTCTTGAGTTTTTGTTTGGGGATCATGTTTTCTTGCATGTTTCACTATGGTTGGGACACTAGAAGATTAAGAGATAGGGTAATATTTCACCATAATATGTTGGGATGATTGAGATTTTAGAGATGGTCAGGTCTATAGCCCATCAGTTGCAATTACCTAATAAATACTGATCCATGAATGACATCATCCACATATCTTAGCTTTTATTATATCACTCAGACCTATCTCACGCTTTTCAACTAGAAGTGGTTGAGTTACAGATTTATGCATCATTTGAGGAGAATCTGATTCTTATCATCATTTGGAGGATGAAGGTTCTTTAAGGCTAGTCAGTTTCTCTAGTACGGGTGCTATGGAAGCATATCCATTTACAAGATAAGGCTTGGTAATGGGAGATTTATGAACTTTCTCAGTGGACAGAGTTGTTATCATATGAATCTTGACCACCATTCAGAGAGAAATTCAAGGGATAACTTCTTCGAGGGGGTGATTCTTCAGAACTTTTATTTTTTTAGGTTTGAATACCATCTTTTATTAGTTTTAATGATTAAATTTGGCCTTAAATGGGTGCCTAAATTGATAAAGGTTGTGTTGGATGTGTTTGAGCCTTTTTTGGATCCCAAAACTAGGTTTTGATCTGAAAATGGCATATCACACAGTTAGTGAAAATTGTTCATTGTAGGCCGTGTAGTTTGAGAAAACCATGCAAGGTTGGACATAAGGGGCTTACATGCTGCATGGTTTGCGGATACCATCTAGGAAGAGGTGCACACCAATATGATGTGGTCTAATTTTTTTGTAAAACATGATAGAGGAATTTTCACACAGTTTCCACATGGTATGTAAACTATGTGGATAAAACATGTGGGTTCCCCTTGACCTATAGTAAACCATGAATGGTTTCTGTATGGTTTGAAAAGCAATGTAGATAAACTGTATAGCCCCGGGATTTTTATAGTATTGTTAATTTATAATTCAATTATTTTTCTTTTTAAACTCTAAGCCTATTTCTCATCTCCCACACAACAAAGAAAGATTTTGAGAACACCTTTGGAATCCTACAAATGGATTTGAACTAATACCTTCATCAAAACTCCAATTCAAGGGTGGTTTGTCTCATTGGATCCAAATCGGTTAGATCTAAAATAATTTATAGCCTTTCCCAATTAATTTGGATATCGGTTGTGCTATTTTATTTAAGTTTCATCTGTCCAATTTTTCCATTCTTCGTTCATTCTTCATATTTCTCCTAAATTGTGACAAAACCAGACTTTTTACTGGAGGATCACTCCACTACCGATGTGAGGTAGATCGTCTATAATTTTTTATCAACTTTTTTTGCTTTTTAGAGCTAGAATCCATTACTACACTCTCAGAACCTTTTGGCATGACCTCAATTTTGATCAGTTTAAATGAAATAGATGTAATCACACCGATTAGGGATTCCCATAGAATCTGTTGTGGTGCATTATTTATCGTTTCCTAAACCATTGTCATCCATGAAGTTCACCTTATGAAATTTCCTTGATAATTACATGATTAAACAACCCATGATGTGTGTTTGGAGCATGCCTTAGTATAGGAATCTAATAATAAATGGAATGAGTTGACTGGATTTTCTAGGAGATGGTTTTATGCCCTTCCAATAATATATATATATATATGTATATATAATGTTGTACTTGAGTTGTTTGATTTTTGAACTGATCAAATGTGTTAATTTTCCTAAATTAATTCAACTGAATGGGTGGGTATACATATGGGAGATGACAATTGTGGATGAATGATTAATGTATTGGTGTACCCATGTGATGCCATAAATGGATAATGGTGATCCATGGTATTATACACCCATGAGACATGATTTAATTGAATGGATTATATGAGTTTGTAGAATCATGTGGAATTGATTTTTAAAATGATATGTATGTATGATAGTTTAAATAGTTTTCATGGATGACTCTCCAGTGATTTGGAATATGGAAGTGGATGCCTTAAATGCAGTATAATCCTAGGGTAATGATTTTGTAGGATTCCATGGGCCTTTCATAACCTAGGATCTAGCATTCTTGGTCTCACATAGGACATGTTGGTACAGATGATCCTAGAACTCCAACCAGCACCTTTATTGAGTTTCCATCAAGAGGATACTGGGAATCAACAAGGATGCCTTGGTCTTTGACACCATGGATCAGGCCCTTAATGTTCTACACTTCTATATACAACATGGACCTGGGATATGTCACATGAATGTTTATAAAGCTAGGTATTGGTATTTTGATTTGTTTTTATAGTATTATAAGGCCGTGTAGATAGATATTGTATGTATATACAATAATACCTTGTTATGTGTTTACATTTCATAAAGATTCCTTATTAGGATCTATCGATTGTTTTAGGGATCCTTGAGAGGTTTTTTTGTTTACTTAATGTAGTTGATATATTACAAGGGATTTTACACTCATCTTACTACTTACTCACACTTTTTAGTATATTTCTTCTGCTACATAGAACTGTATAGACTTGTGGGTGGTTACCTTCTGGGATGTTTATTTCACACCCTAGATGGGCCGCTTTGGGGATAAAAATTTATTATATGGTTGTAGGTGATTATAGGGGAAAGCACCCTAACATTTTTTGTTTATTATTACTTTGGAGAAGGTGATCATGGGACCAAGCTGAGGCTTGCGATGCTCTGGTCACTTTTTGGTCTTTTTTTCACTTCAGACACTTGTATTGCATTGTATTTCATTTTACCTATTCTAGATGTTTTCTTGAAACATGTATCATCTGTATCATTGAGTATGTGAAATTTATGTATTTTATATATATATACATATATTCTAATCATGTCTTACTTTCTAGTTATCTTCTTATCTAATTGCTTCCGGTAATGAATGTATTTCACTTCTACTATGATTTCTCTAGTAATGAGGGTATAATACCCATAATGACTCGCCTCGGTACTTACTACTAGTTTGTAGCCTCTGGATTTTTGGGAGATCTTCTTGAGGCCATGTAGCCAACTAGTATTGGGGCATTATTGAGGGGAATAATTTTACGGGATGTTGAAACATGGATGTTTTAGAGGAAAATATTTTTTCATCAGATATTGATGATATTATGGTGGATTCTGGAACATGGACATTTTTTTGAATCCTAAACATAACAAATATTCCACAAATTAATGAAGTAAAAACTAAATGGGAATTCAATGCCCTCCATAGATGAATTATATGTATGATGTTTCAGTGAAATGTTAGAAGGGTGGTGTAAATGGTGAAAATAGGGTCTAGTATCTGGAATCTATTTGTGAATGAGATGAACAACTTAAACATCTTTCCAAAGTATGTCTTATTTTTTTACTGGCACAACTATTTTTTTAACAATTCCTAGAATATGGATGCTAAGAAAGTTAATGGGAAGGAAAATAATCTTTTGGTAGAATATAATATTAAAACTAAAAAAGGTGAATGAATTTAGATATTATAAATTTTATGTTAATCTCATGTGAAAGGATATATAAATTTTTTGAATATTGAGTAAAAAATCACATAAGGAACAGTTACATTTTTGTAATGATGAATTTCTCATAATAAAAGGTGTTGGATCAACCATCATTGGTGAAGAAAATCCTAAATCTAAAAATAATTTCTTGTTTATGGTATGAAACACAAACTTATAAGGGTTTTACAACTTTTTTATGATTGAAAAATACATATTTTCATAAAATATGGGTTTTTCTGAAAATTCATGAATATGGAAAGATAATTTGAATACTCTAATGTACAAATGGAAACTTATTCTAAGTAAGTGAGGATAAAAACACTTTTTACATAGGAATGGTGTTAGAGAATTAGCTATGAAATAAATTTATGGGGAATATGTGTCATAGAGACATGTACAAGGTATAAAAGAGAGAAAGTTTCAGTGGAATTATAGATATGTTAAGAAGAAGAAATTCGTGTTATATAATTTTTCAGAAAGGGTATATTATTAACTATGTGCATAATAAAGTTCACATTTGTTCAAAAGGAACCCCTGAACTTATTCATTGTTATACCTTTGGGACAATGATAAAAAACATCTCATGGAGATATGTACTTAATTATTATCACTAATAAATTTACTCACATTACTTTTGTTATGTATATTAAACATAAGTCTGATACTCTGAAAATGTTCAAAATTTCCAAGAGAATAGTAGAGAAGGAATGTGAGTATTGAGTAAATCATATGAGGAATTATAATGGTGGTGAATACAAAAATGATGAATTATGAATGTTATATTGATAATCAAGGAATTAAGCTTTATTTTTGTACAACATACACTCCTCAACAAAATGGTGTTACAAGAAGGAAAAATAGAGGTTTGGATGAAATTGGGTGTACTATGTTACTTGAACATGTTCTCTTTCACCAATTTTGGAGAAAATACATGAGCACTACAATGTATATTTAAAATTATGTTTCTACAACAAATGTTTAGATATTAATCCATATGAATGTTTTTTATGAAAAAAGAACAAGTTTGAAACACTAAATATATTTTATGATCTCATGAAACATAAACAAGAAAGGTGGAAACCATGCAAATTATGAACAAAGAGGTGAGATTAAAATTTTTATATTCTATGATCTTGAATAGAGAGTTTATAGATTCTTCAATAAGGATTCAGGGAGATTGATTGAAAATTTTGATGTGAATGTCATTGAAAATGATAAGGAATATTCTATAAAAACACATGTTGATATGAGATATGTACATGATAAAATAATTTTAGTTAAAAATTATGATAAGGGTACATAAAATTTTAATCTTACTCCAGAAGATTAATCATACTCTTATATTTCTAATGATGAAGAATAATCTTGAAAATATCATCTTGGGTTTATAAAGAATGTGTATACTCAAAGCATCATTGTTGATTGACATCAAAAGGTTAAAACAAGAAGACAATATAATTTATCATACTTACTTATTTTTACTCGAAAGTTGAGATGGAAGATTTTAATGAAGCCTTAAAGCATCTAGAATGGGTTCATGATTTTAATGAAGAGCTGGATTAGATAAAAGATAATGATACATATGAACTCATACAAAAAAATTACAAAAATGATATCAGTAAAATATGGGTTTTCCAGAACAAGATGAATAAAGATATTGATGTAATAAGAAATAGACCAAGGTTAGTGTGAACATGATACTCCATAATTAAAGGCATTGAATTTGATGAGAGATTTTCTCAAGTGAAATAGTAAGAATAAATTATAATTTATCTTTCTATTAATGTACAATATAGTAAAAAAATTATTATTATGGATGTAAAATCCTCATTTTTGAATGGTCATCTTGATGGGATGTTTAAATTCAAAAACAACCTGTCTTTTTTGGGAAGGATGAAAGTTATCTCCATATTTTGAGGAAATCCTTCTATGGGATAAATAAAGAACCTAGGTCATGGTATTCCAAATTGGATACCTTCTTAAAAAAGATGAGTTTTATGAAAGGAATGGTTGATAGTAATCGGTACACCAAATAAAGCCAACAGTATTCCCTCATTATAATTTATTATGTTCTTAAATGTATATTGTCTAATAATAATGAAATAAATTTGGAATTATTTTCTAAAGAGATGAAAAAGTTATTTGAGACGTCCATACAGGGTGAAATAAAATAATTTCATAGGTTACAAATCTCACAAAAGAATAATCATGTTTTCATTCTCTACAGAAGTATTATCATTCAAAAAATATTGGTATAAAATATTACATCATCAAATAGCATGTGGATAAGAATGAATTGATGCTCGTGTATGTTCCTACATTGGATCTAGTAGCTGATATATTCAGAAAAACCCATACTTAAGGAATCATTTTACAAATTGAGGTTGATCCTAGTAATCCAACCTCTTTCTCATTAATATGGAGTTATGTATTTCTATCCCCTCTCTTATCTAGTCTTCGATTAGTGTTTTCAAGGGGGTATTTCTTTCATAAATCTATCCATTAACACGTACTAAACCATTTGTGGAAGGATATTGTTAGGCGAGTTGTGGGTAATCTATGAATTCATCATGTAAGTTTTTTAACTATTTTATAAGCTTCTTAGAGTGGTTTTTGGAACCCTTTGTTTAAAGTAATGTGGAATAAGTGAATAAATATGTGGATAAATGATTAATATGTTTCATGAGTAACTACTTGTGAACAACATGATATTGATTTCAATAATTCTAATTTCTCACAATGAGTTATATCATATAGGATTATAATTTTTTTATATGTAATCCATAGATTTAGGTTACAATCTTCAATGATTTATGATCCTTGGTTACCAAAAAAATCTAAAAGGAGGGATTCATAGGACAATGTTTGTTGGAATTATTTTGGAAATTGAAATAAGTTTGTATTAAAACACTTTTCTTTTTTTGTTAAAGAGATTCAATCAATTCACTTTTTAATTATTGATGATCACAATCACCATCTTATTGAAAATAATAGATTTAAAACTCTTAATAAATTCCATCATCTTTTAATGATTTTTTCTGGAGGAAAAGTTTCATGAGACCCAATGGTATGTTCTAATTATAATGAGAATGTGTATCAGAGTTGGAGTAACTATGATGAAAATTTTATAATACATTATTGATCATTGATTTCTCATAAATCAGATATTTTTTGAAAACCATATGATGAAATTCTAATAATTTGAAGGGTGAGAAAAAGTGTGGACAATAATATTGAGGTTTGGTTTGAAAGAAATTTTTTTTGGAATAATTTGATGTTATAATACATTCCAATGAATGTTAAATGATTATTTTCCAATCCAAAATGTTTTCAAAGGCTTTATAAATTCATGATACATGATGATGTTTGTATAAGATGATAGATAGTGATGTTAAATATTTCAAGTCTTTGTTCATTTGTGTAAGATCATTGAATGTATAATGTTTTTGAGGATGATATGTTTTTTTCTAGAATGATTGAAGATGAATATACAGATTTTCAATAAGGCCAAAAATCATAAATATGAAAATCTTCAGAGAATGAAGTTGATGAATACTTGAAGGTTGTTTGTATTGTAATTAGATGAGAGCCGTATGTTAGATGAAGTGTTCCACCGATCGTCATAGTAATCCTAAAACTAATCATCAGACATAGTGATGGTTATAAAATAGAATTACATGTTGAAAAGAATGGTGAAAAAAATCAGTATTTGGAGATTATATTTGCTGAAATGAAAATAGAATATATTGGGACCTATGTAAAATGTGATCAGAGATCTATCTATAATTTAGTTAACCATTTTCATCAGGTTGAGTTTTTGGATATTCTCAATTGGGTCAAGATAAAAGAAAATATCTAATTTGTTATAAATCAAATTGGTCAAGAGTCATCAGACTATACATAGTGTTGACTATCAGACTAGAGGTAACACTGATCCATCAGAGGATAAAATATGTGGATATTTCATATTCAGGATGACACTAATAATGAAATTAGATATAGGATCATTGGTTTGAAGAAACAAAGAAAATGTGAATTGGTTGATATAGCCACAAAATTGTTATCAGAGGTATTTAAAAGGTTTTTTGAAGTGCTTAGCAAAAATTCTTGGTAGAATAATTTTTTAAGTTGCTGCTGAAGTGTTGATATCTTTAAATGTTGTGACTATGTTTATGGAAGAATGGTTTTGATGTTTTATATCAATTAGTTGGTTTAGATAATCGTAATTATTATATTTTTAATTTATTTTGATCATTGTAATAAGAAGTCATTTCTTTTTCATATTTTTGATTGGGGTGGTGAAACATAATAAAGAAACTTCTTTTGTACATATGTCTTCATCATAATTAGAAAATCTAAGTGACAATTGAAATCAGATTGAAGAATATTATGAAAGTCTGATATGTGATGATGTTGTGAGAAAATTCAATAAGATTTGAAATGAATTCTGAAGGGTTTCGAAGAGTTAAATAAGTAATTGATATATCCTAAATTCAATGGGAATGAACGTTTTAGGAAATATTTTTAAGAGGGGAAACATTTTAGAATAATGCATAAACTATATTTTTATTGACTATAAAAGGAGTGTCAATTTTATTATCTGATACATTTTCTATTCATTGGTGAAGAGAGAAGACAGATTGTTGTATGTTTTTATAGATTAGGGTTTTTTATATTGATAATTCAAGAAGAATATTTCAAGACAAATGAAGAAGAAGAAATAATATTGTATTTTGTTCGTTATCAGACTAGACTAGATCACTAGAACCAGAAATTGGACTAGGATTTTCATTCTGAGACATAATTAGTTTATAATTGTTTTAGCAGCATTCTGACTGTTATATTTCATTGAATGAGCAATTAGACTAGTGAATAGGATCATGGAATAAGACTAGCTATCATTTCAAAGTCTTGAGAAGTTATTATCTATTTTCGGGTCAAAAATTGAAGAAATATATTGATGATTATATTTTTTGAAAGTGGAAAAGTGAACTTATTAACATGTTTTTATGAATGTGGTAAATGTGTCTTACCTTGTTACAAAACAATTTTTACATACTTTTGTGCTACTTGAGGAACATGAACTATTTCATTTTATATAGTTTTATATAATTGAATGTTATATCATACTTTTTGTATCAACCAAAAGGGATAATTATCTAGTGCGTTTTGTGGTATTGATTTTTTTTAAACATTACCAATGACGTAGATAATCATTTGCAGTAGTGAACCTTTTAAATTCTTTTTTTCATCTAGATGTTTGACGGTTTTATTTTCACCAATGTGATAACACTTTTACTAGAGGAAACACATGATTCAAGAGAAAGGAATCTTAAAAGAAAAAGATATCACTAATTCAACCCCTCCCCCTCTAAGGGATACATTGATCTTGACAGGAAAATATTAATATTTTCCATAGAGAACCAATTTTTTAATAACAAATGAATATATTTATTTTGAGAAACACATACATCAAATACATCAACATTTAGTAGAATAGTGTGTATTTCTAGGAGAACAACCCATAATAAAATTGATTTCAGCAAGGTATCATTAATCTAATGTGAATTACCCATATAAAAAAAATATTTTCATTTGGGTATATAAATTATTATAGGATATATATAGAATATGGTAATTGGATTCAATTTATTTCATTATTATGAGATAAATGTATTAGTGTGAAAACCATTCATTATGATTTATTTAGGGAATAAAAATATTACAAATCATAAACCCCAAGAGTGTCTTTCATGTTTTGAAATATTAGGCCAAATAATTCTGAATTAGGGTGATTATTGTGTTAATTAGAAACAAACCCATTTCATAGTAATTACCCCAATGGAGTATCTATGCTATAGCTTCATCCACTTTGCAATATATTTAGAGAAATTGATTTTTTTAGGAATTTACAAACACTTTTGCATTACTAAAAATATATAAAATTGGGATAAATATATAGAAATTAAAATACCTATAATTTCATGAGTAACATTTCAAATGTTATCCATGTCATTTTATCTTCCACACAATGGATTTTATGTGCGGATTACAACCAAAGTCCCAACGGATGAAAATTGAGATGAAAAACCCCAATTATGTATTAGGAGGAAATCAAATCATAACCTCATGGAAAATAGGTAATAAAAATTATATCCAAATACAATAAATAAATTTGTTTCATGATATAACATCTTAAATATAAATTATATATTCCACATGAAGGAAGAAACTGTACATTGCAAAAAATGACTCAATGAGAGGAATTTGAGATGGAAAACACTTAACTCTTATATAGGATTATAGAAACATACTTTAAATCTTATATCATGTAAAAATTTATCTTAATTACATAATTTATAAGCTTAATCATATCCATTTTCACTCATAATCTTCATAAATTCTAATTATCTACATGATTTCATCTAATTTTTCACATATTGGTTATATTGTTTTAATCATTTGTAGTTATTTAATAATTGTAGTGTTCTTATTCAGTAAAATAAAAAACTTATTTATTAATAGGTTATTAATGTTAGTTTTAGGTATTAATATCACAATTTTTGTTGTATCAAATTATTTTAATGAGTGTTTTACACCTTAATGATGAAAATGATGTTGATAATTATCATGTTTTATAGATTTTCAAACAACATAGGTAGTTTCCTTAATTGATAAATTATATATTGATATAATATCCCTTTTAAAAAGTCATCATTTACAAATTATTATCATATTATAATAGTAATAATTTTATTACAGTCTACCATTGTATGAATTCATTGTATTCTTCATGTAGATGGTTAAACCGGCCTAAATAGGAACACACAATGATTTAATGAATGATTAATAGGTCTTTTGATACAACATCATTATAATAGGATAATAATGATATTATTCAGTGTATATTAATAATATATATTTTAATTATAATTAGTAATTAGATTAAATAATCCCAAGGAAAACATTACACACTTTATATAAATGAATATACTTTTTGTTTGCATATTTTAAGTGAATAAATAAATGTTGAACTTTTGTGAATAATATGAAAAATATGGGATAAAAATTTCAATAAAATAACATTAATTATATCATAATAATCATATTTATACATTAATATCAATCATTTATACATCATTGTAAATTACTAAAGGGAAACAAAACATATTACTCTATGGAGGTAGTAGTATGCACAACACACGAACAATTAATTTTCTTATCTAATTGATGGGTCATATAAATAAATTATGGTAATAGAATTAATATTGTAATATTAGAGTATATAATTGAAAATATTGTCATTATAATATTATTGTTAGAATAAATTTGTAATAGTATAATTAAAAATGAAAAATAAAGTAGTTGATAATGTTAATTTCAGGGATATGATTTTTCATTATAAGTAACTGTGAAAATAATGGATTTAAAACAAAACATGGTGACCAAAATATTTTTCAATGTGATAAAGGGTTAAATGGGGAAAGATTATAGAGTAATAAGGATATATTTTAATTAGAGTTGGGTCTCAAAATGTTGAAGATGTTTTCCTCTTATAAGTGAAATAATGGTGGTTTTTGGATAAACCATTACTTTTCAATAATATATGGTTACACTTATAGTTTAAAAGGATATAAAATGTATAAAATATTAATTTTGAGGGTTCTGGTTCTAAAATAAAATCAAATACCCCCTTTTTAGTTATAATTGAATGATTTTTTTTTAAATTTTACCTTAATTTTCATTTTCCTTGGTAATTATTGTTTAACCTTAGTAATTAATTTTATTAAAAATGGTTCAGAATGAAATTTATTCATAATTTTATAAAAATAGTTTCAAATTTTAAAATAATTTACTCAAATATTATTTTTTAGGTGTTAAAAGTTTATTTTGAAATTAATACGGTTAATTAAATAAAAAAAATTCACAGATAAATAACATTTTTATGCAAGAAAACAATATATAAGGTAAAATTATCTTGGATACTAATTTTAATACCATAAAATAATTTGATATATGATAAAAATTTAATAAGAGTCTTTAAAGTTAAGAAAAACAATAATCTCCATTGAAAATATATTATGTAATGAAAATACTAAAAAACGTTTTTATATTAATGAATAATTTTAATTAGTTTTAAAAATATTTTCATATGATTTCTATGTTCAAAAAATATTTTAAAGAGTATAATTTTATTCATAAAATTAATATTTTAATACATCACAGGTCTTTTAAACTTCTTATCCATTCTTACATAAGGGTAATGATATATAAATTACATGTTTCTTGAAAATTGTAATTTTCAAATGAAAACACACATTTTTAGAAAAAGATCAAAAATTATTTCTATGACAATTTCAATAAAATGAATTAATACATTGAATTGGTTTGGAAAATATTAAATTAGGAAATTTAAATTTTAAATTAATTATTGAAAAAGGGATCTTTAATGGGAAAATTAGTGAAATGCTTCAGGGATGTTCCATTTAACATCTATAGAAGTGTGTTTGTTATTATTAATCTCAACTATTATCATCAAGTATTATTATTGGTCTATCAGTGAGATATTATATGAAAAATATTATATAGTATTAACATATTCAACCTAAGTTGTTATCAAAGTATCTAAATTTTTCCTCTTTCAATTCAATCCCACAGAACATTATCCCAAAAAATATATATCATAATGTTGATTTTATATCATTTTCATTTCAAATATAATATGCCCCATGTTACAAAATAATAATTATATTCACAATTATTATATAAAAACCCCAATGTCAACTTGTAACAATATATTTTTTAAAATTCTTTATTAAATTAAATTTTAATGATATCTTGTGTTACACAAAACACCAAATTTATATTATGCTACACAAGACACAGAGTTTTAACAAACAACTTCATCTTGTTAATAATATAATTTAAACATGATCCTTATTACATAATTATAAAATGTGGAACAATAAATCAAAATGAAAACATTATAATACTATGTATAATGGTTTTATAAAAGTAAAACCTGATTTTAAAAAGGTACATAATTTTTGGTAACGTATTTATATGTTTTAAATAATTTTTTTTTTCAAATATTTGTTTTTAATTTTTTTCTAAAGAAAAATAAACAAAATTCTGTAAAATTTTATAAAATTAAAATTATAAAATAAAATTCATTTTCAAAATAATCATTTTATAATTACCTTTGTGTGATTTTTTTGGATTTTTCTAAAAATATTAATTTTATGATCAATGGAAAAAATAATCAGTTTTTATTGAAAACCACCTTATTATTTAAATAATATAAAAGAATAATATATATTTTAAAATATTTTTTAAATTTAAATTATTATAATTATATATTAATTAATCTAATTTGGTTTTTTTTTATTAATTTTTATATTGAAACTTTTTATAAAAACTTTATGAACATTGGTACATTTTATTTTTGGAAAACCACTTTCTCATAACATATGTGGGATTAATTTTAAATTAAAATTTACAATTTTGTGAATGGAATTTAGAAAAATTGATTCATATATATAATAATAATAATTAATATTATCTAATAATAAAAAATAATTTTTTAACAAAATTAATGGTGAGAACTATGCAAATTAATTAATATTGTTATGGTGAAAACAGGTTTAGTGGGGGTTAAACAAAAACTATAAGGGATTAAATGTGCCATAACTTGTATAATGTAAATTTTATAGCACTATTAAATCTTTATCATGTATTATTTATTATAATGGAACATTTTGAATCTTTTTTCGAGTGAGAAGGTTTGGTAAAACTTTTTAAAAAAAATACAAGTCTTCCACTCACCTCACGTACAGAAGGACACCACTTATCATCTCCTCATCACACATAAAAAACACATTGGATTAGAAAATAAAATTAAAAATATCTTCCATACATACCTCCCTACTTACTAGAGTAATTTTTTATATCATAAATCCAATCAATAAAGGATTTTGGTTAACCCAAAGTGGTTTTCTGAAGAAGAGGTAATGTTTTTAACTGCGAATATTTTTTTTACTTCTTATTATAACATCTTAAAAGCACAGAAAAATTATTCTGATATAACAGAATAAGTATCTAAAATATACTCAGATGATATTATTTTATTTTAATAACCTATATCAATCTCATATTCCACCAAATGTTGTACGAAATCATTATTCATGTGTATGGTGGATTACCGCATCGCGAACTGATGTTATTCAATTTCCATCCCCACCCTAAAAGATGGATATAATAATGGATTAAATGTTTTTATATAGTATTTATTATATTTTTAAACATATATAAATATTATATAACATATACTATAACTCCCTAAAAGTTTTATGTAAAAACATTGTGTTCAATAGTGCATATTCCACACAACACCAAGCACATAAGGGAATATAATATCACACTAATTTATAACATATTAGCTATATTAAATAAATTCAATATATGGTATATATTTAAAGTAATTAAATACTATGTTATCTTGAGTTTCATAGAATAATGAGTTTCTTCAATAGCATACGTTACACGCAAAACCTAGTTTTACTGAACGACAATATATTATTAAAATATGATTATTTGATAAAATAAGAAATAAAATAGTAGTTAAATTGGAGGTTATGAAAACAACAACTAAAATATGAGAAAAATTATATTAAATATTAAATTAAATATATATTATATTACATCAATATATTTTATTTCCATAATATAAGAACAAACCCAATTTTACGCCTAAACCCCTATATTTTTCTAAAGGCAATTTTGTCGCCTTCTAATGGTGAATCTATTTTAAATTAAATTTTTGTATATTTTAAAAAAATTATATGTCAAAATAAACTTCAGTTTTGAAATTTTAACAACAATATTATGTTAGGTTTAATTTTTTATATTTCATTTTCTGAGGAATAGTGAAAAATACTGCATTTTTAATGAAAACTAACATTTAATTGTAATAATTTATGAGGTTTAATTATATTTTAAATTGGGTTTAAAATAAATTTATATAAATAAAACAAAAATTAATTTAATTTAGTTCATTCTAATAAATTTATATTTCAAATTGGATATAATAATTTAGCAAACTTTTGAAAAAAAATTATGTTAAAATGCCTCTTTGTCATCCCTTCTATGGGAAAAAATTAAATTAATTTCTACAACTTAATTCATTAGAATTTGAAAAAATAGATTCCATAATTTTCATCCAACACAATTTATAATTTTTAATAGGTTCAAATTATTTTTTATACACAAATATTAGTGAAAATAATTAAAATTAATTACAGTGATTAAGAGAATGATTAGCTTTACTGGGGACTATAACAGTATCCTATGTTTCAAAATGACCTAGAAACATTTCAAAAATAAATTTTTTTGATGTATTTCAACCATATACTACCTTAGATCTAATTAATTAATTATTGGATCCCTTGACATGGGAAAAAATGGGTTTAATTTCATATTAAAAATTTACAATATTGCCACTCCTCATCCACTGTAAAATGGCACTCACCCCGCCCACTAATTCTCACCTCTAAATCCCATTGGATCACGCAAAATCTGTCTAAATAAGCTCCCAAAATATTTAACATTATCCTATAAGCATAAATTTGTGAAAAATATAATCAAATTAATTCTTTTGGTTTAAACCAAAAGGAGTTACCAAAATAAGAGGTAACGTTCTTCAACGATCACTTTTCATTCATTTACTCATTCACCACATAAATTACTTTTATATCATGATTATATAATAACCATAGTGTATTAATCGTAGTGATATGTATTTATGATAATATTTATACCTTCACTTTTACACAAATCCATCAAAATGGGATACACAATCATCCTTTCTCTGTACATCGGACTACCGCCACATAAACCATTGTAATCAGTTATTCCATTTACAAACATTAATGGTTTAAATAATGATGGATTTAAAGATCATACTTAAAATATATTGTGTTTATAATGTTATTATGATTTTTCATGTTTTATATAAAACATACCTTCATGCTTTTTATTTTGTGGTAATACGATAACATCATTTGTTGAAGTGTGGACTACCGCCTCCTCAAAACGATGTGATTCATTCACAATAATCATTATATTTATAAATTATGGTTTTCATAAAATAATGTTTCATATATTAAATAAATATTATATTGTAATTATAATATACATATACATATACATATATTTTATTTACTTTTTATTAATTTAATATGAAATAGAAATTGATGTAGCATTCCTGTATGCATATAACCTACCATCTACATGAACAATGTATTTAATTTTTTATATACAATCATTATGGATTATAATAAATACATATATAATGAACATATATGATAATTAAATGATTTTATAAATTATTTATATGATGAAGTCAATATTTATGTAATATAAAGAAAAATAATATGTCAAAATATACTTGAAAAAATAGGAAATTAAAATAATAAATAGTGAAGATAATGAATCATTGTTATCAAATGTGTAATGAGATATTATGAGAAAATAAAATATGGAATTATAAATTTTATTATGGTGTTTTATAAGTTATTTAAATTATTAAACCCATTATTTTGGAATCTAATGGTTGTTCACCAGAATGGAAACATAAAGTAAGGGATTCTTGTCTCAATTTTCCATTCATGACACATACACAATTTAATCCAATTAATTATTTTATATTTTGTTTACACCAAAAATCATGTTACAAAAGAAATGAAAAAATGCATGGCCTGTTTAAAGATAATTCAGACCCAAATGGACCCAGATTCATCAAAGTGGTCCGTTTCATGAATCTCCTCCATGGATACCCTTTTCCACCATGACCACAGGAATATTTGATGGTGTCATAATGATTATGAAATTCTCAATGGCTGATTGAATCTATTTTCTTCATGGTTACATTTTTTATTCACAATGTTCTTCTAATAATCTCAATAAACAGAGCTCCCTCCACTACCTTGAAAATGTATTTTTTTACAGTGTTCCTTTTTTCTTCACACCGAGACCCATGAGCATCATGAAACCCCAATTCCTATAAATAGTAGTCTCACATCCCATTGAAATAATTTTTACCCTACCCTTTTTCAACCCAATCCCCAATTTCGTGAATCTCTCTAGCAACATGTAACTGAGTGAAAAATGGATCTCCTATGGTACATGAGCATCACAAGTAGTGCTTTCCTTTATTCTTTATGGACCCTACTTATGGTAGTGATTCCATTCATGAAGGCCTTCTCCCTCCATGATGGAGGGAGCCCCTATGGGTTGCTCGAGGCACCGTGAATCAATAAACCTTCATGTATAATGGTCATAGTAATTAGATCTATACTAAGGAGAGGCCATGCTCTATTAGACTCTTTCCTTAATGAAGAAACATTGCTTCACAAAGCACCTTTCTATTGTGAAGATCCCTTACTTCCCGAATCCCCTCATTGAGAGCCCTATGGCTTTGTAATCCCCTTTCCCACACGACCCTCGAGGCTTGCGCAATGTGACTTCATGGTTCCTCGTGTGGTGTCTCATGACGTGTTTCTCTACCTAATTATTCTTTGTATAGGAATGTTAATATCTATTTCTTTATCACATATCTATGGTAATGCAAACCCCTCGAGTGACCACTCCTCCACCCTGTTGAACCATAGCATTACTGGTGCCTTCCCTTATCCATGTGTGGGTTAATAACAGTCGTGTAAGTCCTAAGGGTGAGGATTAATTCCTCAATATCTTATCTATAGGATGTAAAATGTACAAGCACCAATATGCTTAGCACATGATGTTAAACTATGGTTTCTGTAAGCGCAGAAAGTATGATAAGACCAGAAAGAGGATGGGCACTAATGCTCCCCCCCCCCCCCTCTCTCTCTCCCTTTGGTATTTTCCACCATGTGAACCTTAATGAATCTCTACATTAGCCCTGAAACACCTTGATGGGGTGCTCTGTGTATGAATGACATTGAATTAGATCTTCTTTTCATAGAAATAAATCCTCCTCCGACAGAAGGACACCCTCCTTGAGCATCCAACCATGTGAAAACTCCAATATCTATCTCCATGTGTTGTTCAACATGTGTAAGCCCCACACCATTCCTCACTAATAAATTTTTTGTAACACAACTGACCGGTCTACTACTTCTTCTTGTTTATCTCAGTGATCATGACTCACATGGGCCTATAGGATATTTGTGGCCATGAAACCTTTCAACCGAGCATCTAGCCATGTGTGGAACCCAAAAATCCAAACTACATATATTTTTATCCCTATATTATATACAGTGTACATACGATTCATCTCTAAGGTTCAATACCAACCAATAGTAATTTCTATTGCTCCCTCCTTGGGATATACCCTCATGATGTGACATCATCCCTTTTTGGGACACATCCCCCACATCCACCACAATGAGGTGTCCTGATCCATTCACCTAGGCTGGTTCAACACATAAGCCTCACACCACATGAATGTGACCCCCCATTTCTAGCATAATCCCCAATTCCCCCAATCAAAACAATGTTTAATTTGATTCCCATCCAACTAGGATACGTAGTAATTATCCTTGAGGTTCCAGACCAACACCATCCCCTTCATGTCTGTTTCACCTCATCCATTCAATTCCACATCAATACTTACTCAATTTCCATCATTATTCTTCTCGAGAACCCACATCCTGTTGAGATCATGTCATCCACAAGAAGCTACCAAAGTGTAAGCCACACGAAATCATATTCTCTCAACCTATAGTGTCCCTCTTATGAAGGGAATCTAACCATGTGTATTCCCCAAACCATCCCTTTAAACTATGTGGGTTTTGATCCCTGTATTCTATATAGGTTACATAGGATGCCTCTTTGAGGTTCAATTCCATCCAATGGTAAACCAAGGTTCTCTAATAATGGGTTCCACCTTCCTTGATCAATCCTCAGTGATTCCTTGATCATCTCTTGTGGTGTGAAATATTCCTCTTTTTGGGATGCACCATCTTGGGTCTGTCCTCAATGGGAATTTTGATCCATCCATCTGGTGAAGTTTCTATGTGGTCCTTCATAGAAATGTGTATATATGATCAACCTTCATATGTGTTCCATTTATTCTAATATGTCTCCCCTGGATGTTAAACTCATGCCACACCCCATGTTAAAAATGGGAAGTGAAGGAAAAACTTGAAGACATACCTTAGTAATAAGATTCTATTTGATCAAAATAGGAATCCCCTAGTTTATTCTCTCTTGAGAATCCCTCTCAAGAAGAAGAATAGAGATTATTTAATGGTTAGACATCCAGTCATTCCATCGATTCCCAAAGTGACTACTCTCCTGACAAAATGTTGCTTCCCTGAAATGACCCTCTTGGAATTTCCTAACAAAAGTACCATGATTAACATTTGTACAAAAATAGATGGATCCAGGAATGGGTTTCATGAACAACATCTTATTCTATAATGGAAACCTATACTAGGAAATGAATTTTGAGGAGGAATACACATAAAATAGATACCAACATCCCATCATCTGGTTTTGACATAGGATAAAAAATTTATAAAGATGTGATGAATGTTGTCTACCTTTTGTAAATTAGAAATATTGGGTACAATGAATCTCCTCGGACCATCAACATGCTCATGAGATTCACCTAGATAGAAAGTATCAGAAACAAAAATGGTGAGCCCGATGTGAATGGTTCACCGTCGAACTATGTGGATTGGTAGCACTCAAGACATCGATAGATGAGCATGCAATGTAATTTAGCTATCTGATGCTTAATCCTTCCATGAATATAGTGGGTCTATCATGAAACTCAACATAATTTAGTGTAGTTAATCATTGGGAATTTTGGTCTGCGGTATTGTCATCATGAATCTATCTCTCCAACCATGGAATATTTAATGATATTAGGGAATTGTCAATTTCCTTCCTATTATTAATATTGATGGCTGAATATTATTACATTGTAGGGCCCAAGATATAGGAAACATATCACCCTCACCCTGCGAATGTAGGGGTAAGAGGAAAAATAATGTGGAGACCCCTCATGGTACCACATCCACCGTGGTATCATCCTCGATCATAGATACCAAGAGCCCATGTATGGTCTCCCCATCCAAAATTGTTCATATAATAGTGACAAATGTTCTCGTACGAAGATATGAGTAGGAGGGGTTCATCCCCACAAGGGAAATGTCCCTCCAAGACCTGGAGGTATTTGTGTATACCAGTCACCACCACTCCCAAGGGGTTTTAGGGGAACAACTGCTCCATACTGCAACTCTCAACCATTTTCGGGGTCTCTCCCTAGAATTTTCTTATGAACAATTCCCATACGATGATGAATTACGAGACATATGATTCATCTCAAGGACGATAACCAACTAGAAGTTTCCAAGGAGGGATCCCACCATGATACTTCAACAATACAAACTATACCCTCATGAAATAGAATTGGTTTTTTTGTTCCTGATTATCTAGCCTTGGTTAGATAACCCTGATTCCCATGTCAAGCCCATGCTTAAGAGGATACCTTTTAGAGGGCATCATCTTCAATAGGTACAATGTATCATGCTACCAATTATGTTTACTATAATTTCACTACTACTACAGATCCTGTGGGCTTTAATTATCAAATCTAGATCGAGACCATAGCCACCCGACAAGAAGGTTGAGTTAAATATTTTAGTTACTTTCATAGTAACCAGTCATCTTCGGATGACTCATGATAATGAGATTCATTACAGAGGTCCTACCCATATCACCACCTACTAGAGTGGAGGTCCTCCCTTATCTTGAACACAGTAAGTAGGTCCTCCCCATTTCACTAGAATCAGTCCAAGTGGAGGTCCTTGACATAGCAACAGCAACCAGAGCGAAGGTCATCCTCAATCTGTCACCCATTAGCATGGATTTCTTCCCCTTATTCTCATGATATCTAGCCGAGGTACTCCCCACTCCATCGACCACCCATGTGTAGGTCCTACCTTATTAATCGATGGTGAAAATTGAGGGTCTCCTCATGTCCAATTTGATCAGTAAGAAGGCCCTCATTGTGCTACTACTTCCAACCGATGGATATTTCTTCCTCGTACCATAAGAAGCTGACATGGAGGTCCTACCCATGTTTTCAAGAGCTATAGATGAGTTCCTCCCCATTCCATCACCCATCCAGGAAGAGGACCTCCCCACTTCATCGACGGTCAACATGGAGGTCCTCCCCATGTTTTTACTAGCTCAAGTGGAGGTCCTCCATACTCTAGTACTCCCAATCATTGAGGTCCTCCATGCATGTTAGGTGACTAGAATAGAAGACCTCACCATACTCAATATAATTGATACATAGGTTCTCATCATGTTCTTCTTTAAATATTCACACATTCTCCTCACAATCATATCACCAAAGTGGAGTTCCTCCCCACTCTGATGAAAACATATATGAAGGTCCTCCTCATGTCATACTAGCAGAATCAGAGGTTCTCCCCACTCCATCACCATCCCTGATTGGGGTCCTCCCAATGTAAAATATATATCCTTACCAGATGAACTATCCCGGGGAAGAAGGGAAAACCACCACTACCTAAGGAAGAACACTAAGAAGCACCATATTTTTGTCTATCTAGTTTGATTTTCAAATTCTATAGCAGAGTGATACTTGATGATGGGGACTTCACCCAGATCCTCTATATTTAATTTTGGGGTTAGAAAATAGCATTTGAGTGTCATCATTTCATAAAGTGAGATGCACCATATCCCTAAAACCCTCTAAAGGTACATATAGAAGGAGGAATATTTTTACCTCTCTTATAGGGTCGTAACATATAGTCCTATCTACCATCATGGGACTCATTCTCTACGTCAACACTATATCACACAGATTTATTTTTGGAATGGTAGATGAGGAGTACCCACTAGAATCTCCATAAAAAATTGATTCCCTCTCATATGAATTTGTGGCCATAACAACATCTAATAAGGAAATAATGATGTTATTGGTACCACACTAAATATACGATCAAATAAGTAGAAGCATGTTAGATCGCACAGTGTTTTCCCCACTAGAATTTCCACCACTAAAACAGTCTACGTCTGTACCATTTCTGGTTCTTCATCCACCCCCATTTGATGAATGGGGAAACCAAGAGATGGATCCCACTTCTGAATGGAAAATCTTGTGGGACACACTTGAAGTAGACTAGTTACATGAGATTTTCTTTCCGATTTCAAATCCAAACATCGACATGTCGGGGTCCCTCTCCCAAGATAAAGTCTTGTTCTTTCTATAAACCCTTTGGGTGACTCATTTCCCCATTCATGGTCGACGGTTGGTTTATCATAAAATCCTAGAAGATTATTATGAAATCATACATCAGTTTCGCATGGTTTATCTAGCCGCACTTCTAGTGGCTCAACACCCTACAACAATTGGATGTTACTATGTTTTCATCATAGATGAATCTAGAGATTTCTAGTTCTATACAGAGTTATCAAAGAGGAATCTCAACACATGTAGATATAACGGTCAGTTTAATATATTTCTTTCAACTTTAGCATGATCTTACAATATACATACCTAGCTGGTGACATTAAGGATATTCCTCTAGGAACTATTATGGTGAACATGGTTTTCCCTAATACAAATTTGGATGGATGTGTTGGTGTAGTTTCTAAAGAGAGTGACCCACCTCATGGGGTAGCACTACATCTACTGGACCCCCCAAGCATTTTCACTCACCAACAAAGGCATATTCTTGGACATGAAGATCCCTCTATGTTATTTCCTCTATTTCAAGACCTCAAAAAGGGTGAAAAATGAGTAAGACATCCATGACATCTAACCCATCTGGTTCAGAACAGAAAATGTAGGATGATCCCTCTACAGTCACCTTGCTCCAACAACATTCTAAACAGAAAAGGATCACGGAATATCTTGTTTTCGAGCACCTTGAAGGACGATGTCTAGACTACAGTGATCATCAATACGGTCATGTCCATCCTCCACTAAGTATGTAGGGGTATCCCCAGGTCCTTCTTGTCTATATGCCTCTAGTCAATCTCAACAGTCACGTGCATCCTAATATGGTAGAGATAAGAACATATGGCATGAGACTAGGATATACATCATCGAATCCACTTGAGTTTCCAAGGAATCACCCTAGGGACATGGATTGGTTTTTTCCTCTGGTAACTCATCAGGTTGTTCCTGTGACACCTATTTAAGACAATCCTACAGTAGTTCTATCATTCTCTTCATGATATTTTAAGCCATCCTACCATTTTTATGAGCCTAGAAATGCATTGTTGTTCATATATCCTCTCCTAGATATGAATAATATCTAGGAGGACCTGATGACCACCCTCATTTCCTGCCTCGAGGCCCTTCAATTTCGATATGTAGTGATCCCATCAGATGGAAAGTCTTATCTAGAATTGGTGGATGGTATGCAAGCACCCCTGGGTTTCAAGAATCATATTTTTTACCCTTCAATGAGATGGTTGACCAGATACAACATCTGGACAACTTTATTTCAAGGTTTTTACCTATGATGTGAACTATAGCGCAGTATGGGACCACCAAGTTATAGTGCTTCATACAGACACTAGATAGAACTCTGATCATCTGTTGCAACCAGTTTCCCATTAGGTCTATATTGGTTTATAAGATTATCTCATATAGTTTCTATATTATTTTAGCTCCACTGCTTGGAATTCCAATATCGGTATCCTTTTCATGTTCAAGAAATGAACATATTAGCATGTCAAAGAATTTGTCACCAAATGGAAAGGCCATATGTATTCACTTGATATGGAACTAACTTAAGAAAAAATTTAGATGATATGCATAGGGAATGTTTAGACTAAATTGGTTCCCTCACTCATCACTCTAAACCCCCTCTGTGTCTTTCAGGATTTCTCTATCAAGGCTTAGTTCGTTGAGGAAACCTTACAACATGCCATGCAGGTGTGACTGTTGCCTCCATTATCTGTAATATTAGCCTCTAAGGCCAAGACTACCACAGTCACCTAGAGAGAGGCCCCATGCTATTATATTTTTTACCAGGATAGCCTCCTCCACCACCTCACTAAGGACATCAGTTTCATGTTCATCCTCCTACTTATCAAAAACCAATGTAGAATAGGAAAGAAATGTTATAAAACTCACCATCACCACCAAATGGGGTACAATTAGGATTTACAACCTCATTAAGATCTATACCCTTGTCATGGACAGGCTCATAGTTACCCCTTACCATATAGGTGAAACCAGACCTACTCATTTAATGAGGCACAAGTTTTCAGTAATTTCTACAGCACCATGGGTCAAGGGATAATGATTCTTCTAGAATGTCAGAAAGCCAAGGAGACTGATTTCATTGATCCCTATAACTACTAAACTGATAACTGATTCCTTGTACACACCATCAAGTAGTGTTATATATTCAAGGACTGGCTCTAGGACGAGATTGGTAATAATGTTGTCAGGTTGGGCCCTTTCATGACATAGGTAGTTTGAATTTTTTTGAAGCTTGAAAATGACTGTGAAGGTGAATGGTAGCAGTTCTCCAGCCATGGGGTCTCAGAAGTATTACAGTTCGTTATCCGGTAGTGTAGAAGATTTTCACCATGGTGTCATTTGTGCCCATTTGAGTCAGCCTAATCCACTTGAACTTGTCGCACCACCTCCTATTGTCTCTTATGCATCCACATATCATCCTTTCACCTCTCAGAAGATCAGGTGCCGATGGTTCTAGGAAAAAAAATCCCCCCACTTTTGGTGAATCTATCTCACACTCTTATATAATTCATACCCCAATAGATGGGAGTCTCACCCATAATTCTCTAAGTAATGGATTATTCCTTGAGTGATGATCAGGATTGTGTCTTAGTGAATATCATCGAATTGGTGGACCCTTAATTTTTTATTTATGATGAGGAGTGTCATGAATGTCCTTTTAATGTTCTTGGTCGATGACATCATCGTCATGGATATGGAAATGTGAATTTTCGAAATGAAAAGTTCGTAATCTCTAGACAATTTGTACATCCTACTAATACAATGAAACATATTCAGTGAAGATCTATGAATATGTTGTCTTCTCATACCATTTAGTCAGATTCCCTACATCTACTATTTGTGTTACTAGACAAGGAAGAGCCATTGTGGTCGTGTCATCATTAGTCACATCTAACTAGGGCCTAGCCTCCATCACCTGATAGTCATCCATTATAAATTTTGTGAATTTCAGCTAGTAAGAAATGAAATATTCCTAGCACAATCCAAAATATGTCTATTCAACCAATGCCACCAACCATACCTCCTTATAAATAGAATCCTTATAATGGTAGAAATGTGCATCTAGGGAAGATGTACGATGTGCTCAATAATCTATCCAGAATCCCTTCAAATATACCAATTCCCAAGGCCATGTGTCTATCAAAGTAAATTCATGAAGCCCTCAATAAGGATTTTAGAATCCACCTCCATTTTGAAACAAAGAAAGAAGTCACATATTCCTTCCATGATGAGAATGTTCAATGAGATGAATTTGAAGCCATCATCCCATTCTGAAGAGAATATGGAGGCTCCCCTATACAGGGGAACATCCAAACTCTCTATAGAATATGTCACCTCCTTAAGACCTTCGGTTCATGTAATCTCCTTAAAACCTAAGGGCCATGTAATCTCTGAGCCTACGGGCCTTGTAAGGGTTCCCCCCTCATCCCTTGAAAGGGGGTTATCAAAAATCAATAAAAATGAAGGCCTTTAGGCCATTCAGGAAGTATCATAGAAGTCCACCATTTTCTTTTTGACATAGGTTCTGGGAACAATCTCATCCAAACCTGGAGGCTCTACAAGTTAGGATTGTCTAAAGTATATCTGAATCCCTCCGACCTGAAAAATTTATGGGTGTTTATAGGACCAAGAAAAATTCAGGTGGAATGATTCACCTGAAGACTTAGTTTAGTGGCCTGGTTTCTATTATTGAATTCATGGTTATCTCATGGGACACCTCCTATAATGTTTCGAAGCGTACTCCATGGATCCATCTACATGGAGTAGTTCTATCCTCATATGACCAATGAATCAAATACTCCCTCAATGGTCAAGTGGGGTTTTTCAATGGTGTTGTGTCTCCTTTTTCAACTTGTGAATCCCTTTATTTAGACACTGACTATTAAAATAGAAATGAAAATTATGATTATACCAACAAGGATGAGAACACCCCTACTATGACCATCCCCTAGATGGACTTGGACGATGCTTTAATCCTCTGGATTCACCAGTTGGAGGCTACAATTCCTATCATGGGATATTACTTAATTATCTCTGATATAAGGGGGTACACATTCCTAGGCATAATGAATACTGAAATATTACCTCATATTCCTATAAAGATTATGATGGGGTGATACTATAATTTATTAATCCTTTTTTGTCAAGTCATTTTCCCCAAGGATATAGAAATATTCCATAACTACTTGATTCATAGGGCCAGGATAATTCAACACCAACCGACCCGCCACAACAACATTTCATCATCAAGCATTAGACCCTTGAACGGATGCCCGATGGAATAAGGTCAATAACATTTATTTCCATAGTTTAAATGATGATGAAATATATTGATAATGGTTCCACCTCTACTCAAGATGGCACAAGTGTTCCGTTAGGGTCAGTTAACAAAGAATATTTTCTTCCCCTAATTATCTTTTCTTTTTATAAGATGAAAGTATTTGGAATAGGATCATCCCGCATTCGAAGAGGGATTATGTACCATCATGGATGAGTTCGTACAAGTGAATATCAGTTCAAAATTAGACTCAATACTAACATTATTTGGTGAAGCTATGCCTTTGGAAAAACATCAGTAGTATGTGGAAATACTAAAGAAATGTCACGATGTGTTTTCCTAAAGCTATGATGAGATTCTGGGACTTGATCCTTAAGTATTCATCCACAACCTTGGTCTCCCAGTAAGTCATGGTGGTATCAAACAACCTCCTAGAAATATTCAATCGTATCATGGTTCCATGTTCAAGGCCAAGGTATATAAGGTCATCAATGGAAACATCATCAATAAAGTCTAGTACCCCATATGGATAGCCAATGTTGTTCTTATTTGGAAGGAGAAAAAATATATTAGAGTTTACATCGACATCTAATATCTCAAATGTCACTGTCTGAAGGATTGTTTTACCCATCCTGTGGCATAGTTGTTTATTGGTTCCACCACTAGATTACTATCCTTATTTTACGTGGATGGATATTATTTGTTTAATCATATCTATGTGGCCCTTGAAGATGAATATTCTACAGCCTTCAGGGTGTTATAGGGTAATTTTTTATTTTAGGTAATGCC
Organism: Viscum album; assembly: GCA_963277665.1. Taxonomy (NCBI): domain Eukaryota; kingdom Viridiplantae; phylum Streptophyta; class Magnoliopsida; order Santalales; family Viscaceae; genus Viscum; species Viscum album. Next base: position 49,616,397 of record OY728161.1, on the reverse strand, counting down.
TTCTGGTCTGAAGAATAAAGGATCCACTTATCAGTGTGCTATAAAACGTGTATTCAAACTAATCCTTGGGATACTGGTGTAATTCTATATGGAATATTTCATGGTCACGTCCCTCCAGCATCAGGACCATCTCAGAGACCTCAAGAAAGTGTTAAACTTCATTCACTCTCATCATCTAAAGAATAACCCCTTTAAGTGTGCCTTCTAAGTTACCTATTGGATATTTCTCTGCTTCATCTTCAGATACAGTTGCATTAAGATTGGACTAGAGAAAATCAAGGCTATCAGTCACATTCCTCCTGAAGATACCTTTAAGAGATCTGAGGATTCACAAGACACTTAGCCATATATGCTGATTCCTCATAAATCTGAATAGAATGTGTAAGTCCATTTATAGACTCATGAAGAAAGGTGTCTTTTACCAATTGGTGAATATTTCCATATTTCCTTTTAGGAGGTAAATATTTATGTTTTATAACCTCCAGTCTTGATTCCACTAATCTCTAAAAGTCCATTGTTCCTTTATGTTTCCACCATAGAATGGTCCTTTAGCGCACTTCTCACACAAAATAATAATGAAGGAATAGAGAAACGTTTCTACTATATCAATCGCATTCTCCTTGGCATATATTTTGAATACTCTCTTATTAGTAGGAGTTTCCTCACACTAGTTTTCATCATGGGTAATTTTTAATATTATCTTCTGCATCATGAGATATAGTTTGTCTCCTTCTGGATCCTCTAAAGTATATTATGAACCTCCCATATTTTATTAGTTTTCTCACTCATTGGGAATTGATCCTTCAACATTTGGACATATTGTTAATCCAACAAAAGGTAGTAAAGGTTTAGGGAATGCTATAATATTTGGACACCTATCTGACCCATGATGAGCATTATTTATATATTTATTTTCAAGATGAGGCCATAATCGTAGTGGATTAGGCTATATCATGTTGGAACCTGAATTTTTATGACACATCCTAAATTCCAATCAGAATAAGGCTCAATGATCACTGACTCAACAAAGTAGGCCAAGGTATTTCCCTCATCGCACCTATATAGGTATTTCTACACAATTCGATCTTGTTATTAAAAGGATTCACCAACAATGAGGCAGATTATTAGGATCTCATTATTGGCCTTGAGCTGGATCTCGAGATTGATGTTTCCCACCTTTGTGTGAAGGGAGAATCTATGTTAGTCATTAAGAAGATAAAAATTGATTAAATTTTCAGGAAGAAATTGATAATTACTCTACATAAGAATTCTCAAAATCTAATCTCTTATTTCCCTTCTCATCTAAAGGTGACATATATCCCACGATCATAGAATGTTCGAGCTGATTCCATTTTTGGTTTAGCCTCTTCTCTCTCAGAACCTGACCAGGAAGATCTATTCATTCATGTGGTGCATCAAAGGATCATCTCCCCTTTCATTATAGATGTAGATGAAAATCGGTTGGTAAACCACCTTAGTGTTGATTCTTCCACACCGAGTCCCCCATATACACTAGCCATAGTAGAAGAATACTCTGATTGGACAACTCCTTTCATTGGGTATGTCAAGTATTGAAATATCTCAATAGATAAAGCTTAGTGTGAGTGAATCTATCACTGTGTAGTTCATTTCACCATCCTGATTAGTCCCACCCTTGAATAGATCTTGAAAAAATGATTTTTTGAGGGAATTATCCTCCACTTTATTTTGGGAGATGATATTTCCAAGTTTTTTTCTAGAAGTTCATTCTTGGTTTCTATAGTTCCCATCAGGCAGGGTTGAAACTCTCTCACCAAATTTAATGGTTGGGATACTTTTAACACACCATGGTCTATTACTATATTGAGTTCTCCAATAGGTTCCATGAATGTCACATTCATGCCAACATTTTTATCAACCACTAGAACCTCTCCATACTAATATGTTTTCTCATCCCTTTGTGGTATGTGGACTCGATGTTGTAGGACCGTATCCACCAACAACATCTTGCTAGTAAAGGTTCATTATGACCACAAAATAGTTATTTTGAATGTGAAAAGAGGAGATTCCACTCTAGGAGACCAAGGCCCATTCATTTTTTGAGTTTTTCAGCTCTAATATCATCCATTGGTTTGGAGCCCCCACATGTTTCTCACTAATAATGTCACTAGAAACTGATTAGTTTAGGTGAATAAATTTTATGCCAAGTACATCATATGGTCCATACACCATTCTCTTTACCATTCTTTTGAAAACGGATATATCAAGGCATTCAAAAGTACCCTCTCCTATAGTTTTCAAAAGATAATGGCTAAAAACAAGAAGAGTTGTCCAAAAAAATTCCACATCGATATCTGGGCATTTCAAAAAACAACTTGTAATTCAACTAAGGTGACCCCATATTCCCTGGTGTATAGAACATAGCAGATCCTACCCATAGAGGTTTAGTTTCCATTACTCTGTATGATTTTCTTTGACAAGAATACATTAGAAAAAGAATTATAGGTCCATCTAGATGACTTGGAAGCCCTTAATGAGAATAGGCTTTGCGTCCAGCACAATCTAGAGAGGTAAAACAACAAGATAGCCATAGATTTCTTGAAGAGATTTCATTTACAAACCATCCTTAAATGTGACATGGTAATGGGTCTAATTTTTTCGATATTACCAGGAAGTAATCCACCATTATTGGAGCTAAAATGGGAAGGACCATACATTATCCATAATGTTTACCCAAATAGCATATACTCATTGGTCACCATGTGTGGAGAATGATTCACCCCTCAAACCAATTCTAATTTTATCAATAATTACTTTTCATAAGACCCTTATTTCATACATCGCTCATGATGTTAAACTGTAAAATAAACAATTTTCTCATCCGGAAAGACATTAAACATCCTAGAATCATAATGTATGATGATAAAATACACAATAATCTAATAGTCTAAGAACTATGACCATAAACATAGATCCCCAGTGTCCTAGTCAAATGATGGTAAACTATGTGACATTCTCATCCTTATCTCGTGACATTAAACTACATAGAATTTCATGAAATATGTGTGTCTTGATTCTAATTCATATAGGACACATAGGAATTCCTAGATAGTTCGTGTTTGGGACCAGCTATAAATTTAACTTTTTAGCCCTAGGGCCTATGTGTTGTGGGTGTGTGGTGCAGTGTAGGTAACTCTATGGTCTTCATTCACATCAGTTTGATTTATGGAACCACAACACACATCTCCCTGAATTGATTCTCATATTTTGGATTGAGCTCTATGATTATAAACTAAGATCAATTCCATCCAAAAAACATGATGATAAACTCTGATGCCTCATCCTATGTGAAATTAAACTATTCCATGCCTTTCTCCTTACAGTATGACGTTAAAATTCATAGGATTTCAGAAAAATTTATGTCTTGATTATAATCCTTATGGGATATTTAGGAACACCCAGATATTCAGTCTTTGGGACCATCCATAATTTATCCCTTTTGACCCCTTTTCCCGAGTTCTCTATTGCGAGTGAGTGGCATTATTTTGGTTTCTGCTTTCCTCATTCATTTGGGGTATATTTTTCTGCTCCATGTTCATTCCCATTGGGATACCATTTTCCCCCATGTCCTATCCATACAATGATAAACTGCATTTCAACATTCATCATTACCAAACCAAGTTAAACAACATGGTTTTCCAGAACTACATGTGTCTTAATTCCCATACTTATGAGATATGTAGGAATACCCAAAAATATTCTTCAGGTCAATCCCATGTTTTTATTAATGTATGTTATCCCTTTTCCTCAACATTTTTCCATTACCAAGACATGTACACGGTCACTCTCAAGGATTCTTCCATTAAGAAGGGGTATAGATCCTACTATCTAATTTTCCTCAAAACCATGCTTAGATGCACAATGGCATAATACCCAGAGTGTTAGATCATGCATGTAAATTACCCCAATAAATTTCCATGATTCACATGTCCCTTATCTTATTATTTATCCTATTAGAGGATATAAGGGATCACCATGATGTAATATTCTCAGGCCTCTTTAGCTGACCTACCATTTAGGGTTAACAAGATAGAGGAATTTGGAAGATATTTTTGGATTGGTCCAGTTTTTCAAATATGGTCAAAAGTTACCCCTCATTTGTCTATCTCAATATATAGTAACACAATATGGATGTCATGTTTCAAATTATATAATCAATTATCCTTCATCATCATGTGACCCCCATTGTGTCCCAAATTTTTGACTTTGTGATTGGTGTCCATTTCCACACCATTAGGTCTAGGTAGAACTTTAACACCATCGGAGATACCCCTCTGTTCACCTTTTTTTGTTGAGAAACCTAGTAATATTTGTTGGGATTCCTTTATCCTAATTTATATGTTCCCTTACCATGTGCTTCCATGTGTTAAAGTATCCTATTTTCCCCTTTTCAACCATAGTGATCATTGATCATGTGGGCTTAAGAGTCTTGGTTGGTTTTTTATCCACATGGAAGAATCAGAATTTCCTTATTGGTCAAAACTCTATGACTTTAAAATATGATTTTACATCCTATACACACAATGTTAAATTAAGAATTCAGATCCAAGCCTTATGAATTCAAACTATTTTTAGGTTATCCTTATAGAATGTGTGGTGTGATATGAATGTTTTTGACCCTCATTAACATCGAGTTACTCTGTAGTGTCGCACTACACATGTCCCTTTTGAAAACCTAACCTCATAGTACAAACTCTAGAAACTATAACTAATTATCCATCATCCATATTACATGGGGATTAACTACATAATATCCCTTATCCTATAAAATGGAATTAAACAATTCTTCATACATCATGTACATATAAAAATAAACTACATATAATTACAATTCCTTCACCAGAGAACAAATTTAACATTAGCATTGGCCATTTTCGATTCCCCCATCAAGAACTACATATGGATTGATTCCCATTCGTATGGTATTTGTAGTGACACCTGAACATTTCTTCCCTGATCCCAGCCATAGAGTTAAAAACTCACCTCTTAATCTCTTTTGGTCTAGATTTCTATCTAGGACTATGTGGTATGGTCAGAATCTCCTGGATCCTCATTCATGATAGGTTTCATTATGTCAATACAGCACACATCTCTACCCTTTACATGGTTTGAATTCTATGACCTTAAAAAATGATTTTTAGTGTCCTGTTTCACATGAAAATAAGCTTAGTAACAACTATGATCTTTTCTTTTATAAGGATATTTTCTCTTTGGGAAAAATTTACTCACCATTCCATGCTCAAGAACTATGCATGGGTCAATTAATGTCCCTACCTGATACATAGTGACATTCATGAATCATATCCTCTTGGCCAGCAATAGATTTCCCAATCGTATGATGATTAACTTTGTGACATCCTCATCCTCACATAATGATAATAAAATACATGGGTATGTCCCATGCGTACGATGTTAAACTAGGAACCAATGGTATACACTTTATGAAAATAAACTGAGAACATTTGGTCTAAGAAAAATGGAATTTAAACTCTTTGAAACACCCCTTAGGAACATATTATTGATAACATATCAGATCCTACCAATGAATGTTCCTCACCAACATGTTTGAATAGGTATTTGTATGTGACCTGGAGCATTGGTTTCCATGGGTACATTCCCAGAATCCATTTCCCCATTCATGTATCCCTTTATCTACATCCCATCCACATCCATGTTTGAAGGGACCCCCAAGATAGAATGGCCTCATGCCTCTTTGTCTCACCAACCATTTTGATTTAATTCCCTGGAAGACATTAGATCACATTTTGATCTTGGTCATGTGTTTTGTATATGGTCATCGACTGATCATTATTTTTCTATTCTCATTCTAGGTTACATGATATGGATGTTGTGTCTCAAATAAGTTTAGCAGTTATCCTCCACCATTATTCCACCATCATTGTGCTCTAGATATTTTATGCAATGATTGATATTTCCCACCTCCATATATTCTATTGGATCCCAAACACCCCTGGTATTGTTCCTCCATGCATATGTGAATGTTGAGTGGAAATTTTTGTATAGTGGGGACTTACCCTAATGACATTTCCTTTCCATCATTTTGTGCACCCATATGATGGTTAAATCCTAACATTACTCCTTATTTACCACACTGATAATGGATCACATCGGATTATGAGTCTTGGTAGGGTTTGTACCTAAATGAGTTTCTACACTACTCCCTGTTATGACCTCTATGACCTTAAAATAAGATCCTCATCTTAGTTAAATGAAAAAATTGGTGATGTACTATGGATATACTTGGTCTTCATTCATACCGGGTTGTCTTATGGAACTAAACTGCACATCCTTCCAGGACACTTATTTCCTTTAATTTGTATGTCACATGATGAAATTTTTTATTGCATATTCATCTTTACCGCATATTGTTAAAATAAAAAATTACATCAAAAAACATATGATGTTTAACTAGGAATCCATGGTCCATGCAATTCAATTTTAGATCATTTTCTATCTCGGGTTCAGTTAGTTCCTTCGACTGACATTCTCTAATGTGCTGGGATGTCAGAACGAAAGTGCCAGGTTCTATGTGAATGTATCTGAACCCATCTCCAAACATCATGTAATTCTTGGATCATACTTCCACTTTCATTTATCTCTAAAATACACCCCCTAATGGTGATGGTCTCATGCTACTTTGTCTCAAATCCCTTATTTGGATAACACCCTAATGGATATTTAAAAATGAACCATGATTTCTATGTTTCAAATTTCATCAACAGTAGATTCTACATTTATATTCCACATCCTTGGTTGGTATTGTTTTGGATTCAGTGTTGTGGATATGGTCAAATGTAATCCTACTTATCGGTCTCCCAATACCTAGTTCGGACATCAAAATTTTCAATTTACAACCTTTCCACTTCCCAATGTTCTGTTGTAACTCTAATACTATTATTGTTTCTCCTTCGTGCATCTATACATGTCGAGTGAGATGGTACCAGGTCATACAATTCGATATATGATGGAGAAGGTCTAATGTCACTCATTTTTCCCACACCAATCATGAATAACATTATATTAGGAGTCTTGGTTATATTTATCCACATATAAGGTAATGGAATAACATTATAGAGTCCAAACTTTATGACCTTTTACACTAAATGTTTATCCATAATTCTTCTTAGATGTGTATAATGTGGTTTGGATCTTTTTCCCCCCAATTCACATCAGGTTTTAGAAACCATTCCATGCACGTCACTCTTGATGAATCTTTTTTGTCCTTACTGCATGACATTAAAAATCATGGTTCGGTCCAATTATATGAACATAAACTGTGTTATCATCATCTTAGCCACACGACAAAAAACAACATAGGATTGTTGTGTTCTCAGTTGAGAGGGAATCACCCTTGGAACTGGTCAACCACCAGGCCACCATTCAAGACCTACACCTGTCTTGGTTCCTATAGTGAAACCTGGACATTCAATCCTTGTCCAGCTACTAAAAAATAATAAAAAAAGGGAAAAAAGAAATATCTAGTGCCTCTTTTCACTATGTATGGGTTAGACCTTCATGAAAAAAAATTCCCCGACAAGAAGTACGTGTGGATTGATTACCATCCTTATGGGATACGAAGTGATGCTCAAATTATTGATATCAGGTCCAATCAAGACATTATTGTCCCTTTTTCACTTCTTGGCATCCTTGTCCTCACAGCATGATGCTAAACTGCATCGGATCACAGAACTATTTATGTCTTTATTCCCATTATTATGAGACATCTAAGGATTCCTAGACACACTATTTTTTCCCCACCCACATTCTCTATATCCCATGATATATGATCTCAAACTCTATTTAGTTCATCTTAAAACATCTAGGTGACACATGGGATCAATTTTCCACCATTCATGTCAGGTTTCACCTCTTGTGTGTCACATGTATACCCATTGTTTGGGTGTTTCTCTTTCTATTCCAAGAAGCGTGACTTTAAATTTTACACACACTTCCTCTAGGATCTATTGTGTGGTTTTGGGACTCCTTGGCCTCATTCAAATTAGGTTTTTCATGAATCCTCACTCCGCATTCACTTGAGATACCCTCTATGGTTTGAAATCTATGACCTTAAACTAATACCCAATTATCCTCAATGAATGATGGTGAACTGCAACCATGCCCTGAGAAAGTTTAGGATACCCCATGATAATTTTGTGATGCTTGTGCCTCTTTTCCAAATAGGATTTCCACCACCAGTGATATTTTTCAACTACACTATGCTCAAGAACTACGTATGGATTGACTCTCATTAATATAGGATACATAGCAATGCTTGGAAATTTTTACTCAGGACCAACTATAAGTTTATTAACCCTTATTCATCCCATTTTCCTTTATTAGTCTTATAGTGGATATGAAACACATGATCCTTTTTTTCCTCATTCACGTAATCTTTTTCTCCCACATGATGTTTGCATACCCTAAGATAGAGAATATCCATTAGTACCATCAACATGAAATTAAACTATTTTCCATGGTCTATGCAATATGACCTTAAACTGTTTTCACACTTGGGACAGAATCTCACTCTTTTATGTGTTTATCCCACACACTTTGGGTCCTTATTTTCTTGGTTTCTCCATTTTCCTTAAAATCAAGATGGCACCCTAATGGTGATGGTCGCATGCCATCTTTATCTCACCTCCTATCTTTGTCCGACACCCCAATGGATCATTGTTAGCAAGCAAAAAGTCCCGTGTTTCGAATATGGTAAAAATTTGATCCATAATTTGATCACCCCATTCTTTTTTCATGTTGTTATAGACTCTGTGTTATGTACATGGTCAACCTTCAGCTTTCCCATACCATTCACCGTTCCATCCAGACCATCAATGTCTTGAATTAACATCATTTTCACATTTTTTGTACCAAGGTAAGATTCCATCTTTTTTTTTCACCCTCAATGTCTTCTTCCACATGATAGGTAAACCCCATGTACCATTCATTGTTTCGTACACTTATAATTACTCATGTATTCTTAGGAGTTAGGTATGGAGGGAACTAAAACGGTTTGTTCGCACATGTGTTTTTTGGCCCAAAATGTGGGAACCTAAACTAGGATCCCCATATATAATGTGTGGTGTGACGTCAGGCCCTCTTGGTCCTCATTCATGTCGAGTTTTTCCATCATTCAAAAAATAAACATTTTTTCCTGTGAGTTCCTTGGTACGTGAATGATGTATGAGACTTCTATATATCATACAAGATGGTTTCATCTCCTATGTGCCATGAAAACATTCTCTAAATAGGCATCATGGTTAGTGTATCATTACTTTATACTATTTTCCAGGGTCTGAGAAATATGACCTTAAACTATGTGTAAGAGTCCTAATCAGATGACATTAAACTATGGGAACTTTGGGTCATATGATGATAAACTATTCCATGTATCATCCTCACAATATGACATTAAACTACAAATTCCTCATATTTACTTGAATTATGTGAAATTTCAAATCATCCAAGACCCTTATTGATCACACCATGATTAACTATTTCATTTTCACCCTTACACCACCATGAAAAACTAGTTTTTAATTGAAAATTAAAAAAATAATAACAAATTGAACTTCATGTATGATTTAATTATTTTTTTATCATTGTTAAAAAGGTAAATTGTACTTTTTTTTATATTTTCATTGATGGTGGAGGTGATTTGGTGGGACCATGACTTTGGTCATGAAAAATGGGGCTAACTGCGCAAGATTCAAGAAAACTAGTGTAATAAACCAAACACTTATAGTAAACCATTCATCCAAATGGAATGGTTTTGTTTTTTTGGTCCAAAATTAAATATTTTACATTTCATATGAAGAAACCCAAGCCTCATTCATCCATATAGTGACCCATCTAAACTGATCTATCAAAACCCCTAAATCTACTCGATGTCAAAAAGTGTGTTCTGTATTTCATCCATATCTCAAACTAGGATTTTCCAAATGGTTCCAAACATTAAATGGATATATCCAGGAGTAGGGGAAACAACTTTTTAATTTTTTAAAAAGCTAGATAAGACTGTCTTTTCATCGAAACCCATGGGCCAAGTGGTTTTTCGAAATCAGGGTGCCCAAAACTGCCATCCACATTTCTTAAAAATTGGCACCTTGGGATCCCCATTTGTAAGTTTGTCCTGCAAAAAAATATATAGTATTATGGAGACCCAAATGAGTCTTATCCTCATCCAAGATGTTCTGGAGGACCCTATACTCATAGGAGAGTCAAGGATAAAGTGAAGATCCACCATATCCTCATCCTCCTCGAGATGGAAAGCTAAATAGTGGATGCTCACTTCAAGGGAGCAACACATACTTGGGAAGGAGTACTATAACTTGTTTTCAACTAGTTTTCTATAATTTTTGCGTTAAATATTTCACATTTGTTTAATTTGTATGTGATTATACTATAAATATATTTCTTCTATTATAATTAATTGAAACACTTTATATTTCAACACCGATTGAGTTGAGATTTTAAGTGGGAATAATTCGTTCTTCTAAGTGGACAAGACAATAATCAAATTTATCTCACAAAAAGATAATATTTTAGTATTATTTTTTATCTCTTTCCCTATTTTTTTGAACCAAAACTTGACAAAATGATTGTTGTGTTAGGGGGTGATTCTCATTACATCATTTTAAGAGGCAACATGGATGTTTAGATCTTGACTACCCTTGACCAAATGATTACATAAAATCATATTGAATTTTCATAACAATTAACTATATAAGATTTTTAGTGAAAATGAAATGATATCCTTTTATCGTAATTCTAAAACACCAAATTTATTTATCAACTATTAAAATATTTAAATCAATTCATTTTCAGAATAATTCCCCCATATTTTATTCCTTTTTATTAAAAATTCAGACTATAAACCACCAACACTCCATGGAGATGACATAGAGTCTACACTATACTATAAATCAGCTTTAAAACCAATCAATTTGATGTTTCATGATAATGCGGTTAAATTTTGGCCTCATCTTCGGGGAGTAATTTTTTTTAGTGTGTGTGTTTTATAAAAATATTTTTAATTTTGTAACTAATTATTTCCTTCTTTCCATCCATTATTGTTTAGTGGATTTCTAAATTTTTATTATTTTGTTGGTTTTTTTCATGATGTGTTCTACTCTTAGAGAACCTTTTGAACCCAAATAAGAGAGTACCCTACATCTACAACACCATGACACACAAGAAAACCCTTTTCAGGAGGACACATCACACCATGGAACTCTTCTTGATACTTATTCTTCTATTGGAACCAATATCAAAACTAAAATAATATTTCATAACATGGATGAATATAATAGAATACAAAAAGAGCTAACTTCACTTGATGTTGATATCCAAACCAAATGTATTAAAATTCAAGGTGATGCACCTAATTTTTAAATATAAATCATGTTTAATTTTTTATTAACAAGATTACAAGGACTCACTTGAGAAGACCCACATAAGCATTTAAAACAATTTCATAATGTGTTTTCAACCATAAAACCAGATAATATGGATGAAGAAAATGTAATGCTTACGGAATTACCTTTTAATTTTAAGCTACTCCAAAATATTGGTTTTATTATATTAATTCATCAATAATATATTGGGTGGACGTTAAACACCTTTTTCATGATAAATATTTCCCAGCCTCTAGAACTGCAATAATATGGAATGAAATTTATGGTATAAGGAAATATCAAGGGGAAACACTTCATGAATACTGTGAAAGATTTAAAATAATTTTTTCAAGTTTCTCACACCACAAAACATTGATTAACTTTTAATTCAGTATTTTTATGAAGGTTTAATTTCTATTGATCAAAATATGACTGATGTTTCTATAGGTGGTTCACTTGTTGAAAAAAACCCCCATTATTGCATGGACCCTAATTGGGAACATGTCACAATACATCCAAAAAATTGTTTCAAGATCCAATATACCCATTAGAGGTTTCCATGAAGTGTAATGTACTAAATTCAAGAAGAATATGGACACATTGTTCGAAGAGGTCAGTACAATTCTTTGGCAACTTGACCTTTCCCAAGATAAATCCTAATCTTTTCCTCCCATCCACTATGGAATATGTTCTTCTAACAACCATTATATTTTCTTATACCCCCAACTGGGACAATATTCTGAGAGTTTTGAGGAAATATTTCTATACCGCCCCTAAAACCAACCCATTAGGAAATAACTATATTATCCATCAAACCATGGGTGGAAAGACAACCCTACCATTAAGAAAGGTTGGTATTCAAACCAACCTAAACAACCCCGGAACCAACTGAGGTAGAGTATTCAACCACCACCACCCAAAAATACCCAACCACCACAACGTCTTTCCAACCACCCCTTACACAACTTGAGCCTAGCCATGAAGATTTGACGAAACAAATGGCTTCCAAAAATCTCTAATTAAAACATTAAACCAAAGGTTCCATAATTGAACTAAAAATCCAATTAGGCCAACTGGATAACAATGTTGGGGAAATACAATGTCATGGGTCAGGTAAAATACCCTCTCAGCCACTTTTCATCCCTAGGGATAAGGGGAATGTTAGTGAAATAACACTTATGAGGGGAAATAATCTTAAAATCCAAATGAAACCTCCATTATATTCATTAACTCCTAACTAAAAGAGCATCCCAAAAATTGATATTAGTCTAAAAGATGAAAAACCATGTCCTGAGAAAAACCTTTCCAAAAAAAGAGTGTGTCTATTGATGAGGCACCTAGCCCAATAGTTCCTCATATAATTCCCCAAAGATCCACCCAACCTAGGAAAAAAATGAAATTTAACATGATAAAAAAGTATTAGAAAGTTTCCAAAAAGTTCAATTTAACATTCCTTTGAATGATTTCATGAAGAAAATTCCAAGATAAACTAATTTTCTGAAGGGGATGTGTACACACTGAAAGAGACATCATGTACCAACCTGACCCCAGTTACCCAGAGTTGGTGCTTTGTTTAATACATTAGCATGATTACAAGGAATCAAGTCCCAAAGGTCCAATCTGTTTAACAGTTTTGGAAAATAGATTGCATGCATGAACTTTACATTACAATTCCTCACATAAAATACAACATAGATAATCCTTTGTTGGAAATCATTTCATTTCATTTTCTCATAGCCAGTTTATGGGTTAACAGTAACCATATAGAAAAAAATACAAATTAAAAAAACACCCCAACCACATATTCAACCATCCAAATTCAAAATTAAAAAACCATTCCATCATTTTAAATACGAGTACTGAGGCGTCTCGGGCAGAACGCCACCACGAGCCACACCCTTGCAGCATAAGTCGTACCGTCGGAGAACAACTACCATTGTCGCCACAGCCTAGGACGTCGGAAAAAACCATTCAACCAGATTAAAGAGTAATATAAATCATAGTACAATTCTTAACATCCTGGGATAAAACCTAAGAAAGGGGCGAGCTCATATTCTCAGTAAGGGTAAATAATTTAGATGAAGATATAAACTTTTAAGGAAAGATGTGTAATAAAAACAAAAGCATTTTTAAACATAAAAATGAACATAATATGGAAAAAATAAATCCAAAATTACCATATAAACATTATCATGGACATTCTACTAGTAAAATAATCACATGTAATTATTAAATTCATAATGCGGGAATGCCTAACGCCGGACATCATTACCACATTGATAAGGAATTGTGCCAAGACTACAAATAAATTTTTTGTCATGCCCTTGTGCTAAGACACTAGTTTGTATCATGAGACCTACCGATGCATTGAGGGGCTATAGCGGCCCCCACTCGTTACTTACTAATTCCAATGCATTCCTCATATTAAAAATGTTGAAACATAACATAAACATTCATATTAATATTTGGAAACAAAATGTTAATACTTCAACCGAAAACCATGAATGGTATATAAATAGCACATCCATAGTCAAAAATATCATAAATCATTTGATACAATATGGATTATTGTATTATAATAAATCAACCTTAATCAAGAATAATATCCAGTAAAGGATGTTGACATAGTTGAAAATGATCAGTAAAATTTTTCAAGAGAAATATCCCTTTTAGTGAAATAATTTAAAAGACACATTTATAAAGGAATTAAGTTAAAATACATTTTTTAATCAAAGTTCCCCATACCACTTTGAAACTTTTTAAAGGAATTAAAATTTTAAAACAATCATATCTGTATAAATAAATCCTTAAAACTATTTTGAAAACATGGACATTAATGAGAAAGATTTAAAAGAATAAAAATTAAAAACATTTAAAATTATTATATAGTTAAAGGGTTACTTAAAAAGAATCATTTTGAAATTTCTTTTATGAAACATGGACATGGATTATAAATATGTCCTAGAAAATACTTACACATAGGAAATCTTGGATAATAATGAGATTGAGTATTTGACCCTTACATTGTACTTTCCTTTAGTCGATGGTATGTTTGACCTCCTATATATTGAAAATAGTACGTTATTAAATTATACCAGAAATATATTAATATTTATGATATCATACATGATTCATTTATGACATTACACTATCTAATTAAAAATTATTTCCATGTTAATGTAATATTTCGTGTAATAATCGCTTTCTTTATCGTATGTATTTAAACTTGTTATTCTTGATTGTATCACTTGTATCATGATTTAATTGATTTCAGAATATAAAACATTAATTATATATTCTATATATTTAGAATATAAATATGTATAATTGATAGATATATTAAATGGAAACCACTATTTATGGAGACGGTAGGCCGTACATACGCATAAACAATGTTTCTATTTTCATATCATATAGAATAGAAGTAAGTAAATGAGATGAATGTAAATACATACATACATACATATATATATATATTCAAATTATTATGTCATATATTACATACTTATTAATAATAGGTATCTTTATAATCATCGTTGAATGGTGAACGTGGAAATTAATCTCATCATGTCATGGAGACGGTAAGTCGTATGTACACACAAGTGATGATATCATTGCATTTATGATTAAAATGTGTGGAATTGGATGGTATATTTATTATACAAAAACATTATCATGTTATTTTCATTATTTATATACATATTAATCATCACTATATACATCCAAATAACATAGTGTTGAATAACAAATTACACAATGGCATGGAGATAGTATGCTCTATGTACACACGCATGGTGACTTTATCACTACTAGGATGGATAGAATGATGAATACGGTTATACCATGTTTATAATAACATAAAAATATATAGAAGGTACTGGATTTATTATTTTGGTATGGAAATAAAAAAGAAAGAGAAAGTGGAAGAAGAATATAACATTGAAAGAGGTGATAAAATAATGATTTCTTCTTTGGATGTTTCCTTTTGATTTGAACAAAAGGTATCCTTACATTGGATTTATACTAAATGGAAGGCCTATATGTTGAATTGAGGGGAAGTTTGGAGGTGATTTGGGCAGGTTTTGAGCGATCTAAATGTCATTGGAGGTGTGATTTTGAGAGAAGGGGAAGTACCCTTTTATAAGAGACGTGCGGGTCACATTAGGAAAAGCTTGAAATATTATTTTATTATAAAATAATTTTCGGTTTATAATTTCTCCAAATGAATTTATTTTGATAATTATGTGGTTATGGGTCGAGATACTCTCAACCAATAGGTTTTATACAAGTTTAGGTTACCATTTTATCCTTAGCTTTAAGATTTAACTCTTAGATAAATAGTTTGACTTAAATAATGTCTTCTTGTATTTATATATTACATGGATAATAAACTTACTATTGAATTCAAAGTGAACCCCAAGTGGTTCATTAATGAGATATATTAATTATAACAGTTTTCTAGTGACTATTATATAATTTAATAATATAGTATTTGTTTTGAAAACTCATTTACGTCAATTTTTACACTATTTGGTATTTTCTTTTTGTGAAAGTCATAACAGCATGGTTACATCAAAGAAAATAATTGAATCAACCCTAAAATGTCATATTAACCTATAAAATTAGTGGAATACATTAAATTTGTCAATTTACATTTATTTGGATATTTATAATATCAATTATTTTAATCATTCATTAATAAGGTAATTATTCCATCATCATTGTGTCATAAATAAATTTAATTATTTAATGTCTAAAAATTATAAATAAAATACCATTATATAGGAAATATTTTTATATTTCTATTGAATATTTATAGTCAGATTTATCTTATATACAACCAAAATTAAAAATAGTTTAGTTATTAAACTTTGAATTTCACACTTTTAACTCTTCATTTAATAAAATAATAATAAATGTCCTAATATAATCCAAGTTGACAAAAAGAATCATATTTTATTCCTATGGTTAGTTTTGGTTGAAGTACACTTATCCAATTGAATTAGTACACGTGTTAGGTAAATTATTATATCATTTTTACCTTTAATTATCCAATATACTTGTAACAGTGGTAAATAAAATACAAAATTTACTATTCACCAAAAATTATTTCCATCTTATTGAACCAAATTTTACTCACTGATGTCAAATGTGTCTCATGGATATTTTAAATTCAATTCATAGAATTGGTAAAATTGTGTTTTATGCAAATTTGCAAATGCGCGTAGAAGCTGCGTAAAAGATCTTAAAAATTCAATTAAATTTTATACATCTAATTTTATTATAAAATGACTCCAATGAATTAAATTTTACTTATATAGTTATTATATATATATACTTAAAATATATTTAAATAAAATAAATAATTATTAAAATAACAAATCGGTTTTAGACAATAACATAGTGTATTTCACTGTTCATCCAAAATTTAAAGTTTTCCGAAAAATACCAAAAATTCACCCTAAGATAATTTTGAAATTAGGAATTAAAAAATTAATTCTATTTTCCGAAATTAAAAACATAAAAGTTTCAGTAATTAATTTAAAATTAATTCCTCTTGTCAAAACTGATAAACGAGTTTTTAAAAAGTAAAAACTATCAAAAGATTCACAACTGTTTATGTCAAACATAATTGTGAAATTAATTATAATGACATAAATTATATTAAATGATAAAAATATAATATAATTATT
Organism: Viscum album; assembly: GCA_963277665.1. Taxonomy (NCBI): domain Eukaryota; kingdom Viridiplantae; phylum Streptophyta; class Magnoliopsida; order Santalales; family Viscaceae; genus Viscum; species Viscum album. The sequence continues at coordinate 49,599,251 of OY728161.1, read as the reverse complement.
CTTCCATACCATTAAAATTCATAATTTAACAATATAAATTATTTCTATTAAAAAAAAAATTTCAATTAAAATTTAGTATTTTTTACAGTTCATCAAAATATGAATGTTATTAAAAAAGTACAAAAAAATTATACAAACCAAATTTTCATGTCCCACTTATAAATAAAAATTTTATTTCATGAAATTAAATATATATAAATGTGTCAAATATTGGTTTTAAAAATGGTTCTCCTTTAAAAGTCGGTAAAATTCCATTTTTTGAAAAATAATTATTTTATCAAAAAAATGAATTTTTTCTTATATTATTTCTAAGAAACACATAATATGGATTCTAAAATTATATGCAGTATTTAAAATTCAAAATTCATTTAATACTATTTATAACCTCTTTTGAATGCCTAGTTTTGTAAGTCGCAGTGCGCTCAAACTCGTTGTTGCGTGTAGTGCGAGTTATTGAATTACATTGAAGAGATAACATACTATGAAATCTTGGGGTGTTACATTATTCCCTACTTCAATAAATTTTATCCTTGAAATTTGAAATTTTTCTTTGGAAATAAAAGGATAAAAATAGAAAATTATTTTTTTGGATGACCCTCATCTGAAATTGGGTTAATAAAATTTAGTCTTAATAAGAGGGAAAAAGAAATGAAAAAGTCACCACCAAATTATGATCTCAATTAGGAGAACATTAGTGGAGATTTAAGACACATAATTGGAGGAAAAAATATAAATATTTTTATGAAGTGATTGAGGTGATCAATCATAAACAAGTATAAAATTGAGGGACTCAAAGCCATCAATTTATGATGATTTAAAATATCATATGTTCAAAAAATATCATATGTTATTAGGATAAAAAAATTTTGGTTTTAAGATCTCTTTACCAAAGCTTAAGAATTAATTTCATCATAGAAAAAAATAAATGATAATTAGACTCTCATCAATTAACTAATTTCTACCACAAACTCATCTCTCTCTCCAAATGAAAGTAGAACTCAAAAATATTCTATTAAACCTAATTGTATAGGGTTTCAAAAAAATAAATTTATAATTAATTTATCCTACCATTTAAAAAAATTACATTATAAAAACTAGGACATCACATTGTCTAGTGGTAGGTGTTATACCCTTGTCACTTTTCAGTTGCGAGTTCTAGTCGTATGGTCGTGCTGGAGACGACTGGTTTTCCCCTAACCTCCAGGTTTTCCTTTTTATAACAATCCAAAAATAATATTAAGAAATTTTTTAACATTAACAAATAGTATCCAATGTCCAATGTAATTCATTCCTACCTTTAGAATTATCCAAAATACTTCTGTCCAAACTCATAGTCCAAAGTTTATAAGGAGGGTCAACATAACATAATGAAGATCATTTTTTTCCACATAATAACAAGTGAGTAACTTCACCATGTATTCACATAAAATATAGTAACACCATGAATTACCATAAAACCTTATTGATTATATTCATGATCCCTTATTCTTTATAGAATACTATATATATATATTATATCAAAAAAAATTGAATACTGCAACAATGATGGAATAAACAAATCATTAATCAGTTCCAAGGTAGGAATGAATATCCAATATAATTTATCAAAATTAACCATCTCTTATTCCAAAATCACTACCTCAGTATGAGGACCATAATAAGGTTTATCATTCCTTCAGTCATGTATTTTTTCAAAACTACTAACTTGCTATTGAGTCACTTTTCATAGTACCGTACAATCTAAAATCTTTAATGAAATAGTACTACAGTACAAACCTTATTTATTTACATAATTCATATAACCCTTACATCATTGATACAATAATCAAATGAAATAATTCTTTAATAACAACATAAGAACACTAGTCATTCCTCTTCATTTTTGGTACTATAATAACGTGATTATTATCCAATAGCATCATTTAGGGAATACTTAGATGATTTGGACATTGATTTGGGTAGTGTCCCAACTCCTTGCAGATGAAGCATTGTACATTTGAAACCTTATTCTTACCCTTTCAATCACATACTTGATTTCCCTTTTCTCCACACATATAACAACCTCCCATTACATTCAATCATTTACCAAGGTGATTCTTTCCACAATTATTACATTTGGGAAAATCCTTCTTTCCCCACTTCCCTTTATCTATCCTTATCTATACCATCTGTTTCTTCTCTTATTTACCTTAAAATCCATACGACTCAGAGAATTGTTTCCCTATCTTTTTAACACGTGAGAATTTTTCTTCATATGATGATATTGTGTAGGAGATTATTTCCCTTATAAATTTTTTTTTAATACCATGAACGTTATGATCCTTCTCACTCTTTGGATCATGCGTATTGCTCGATTTCCCATTCCTTCTACTAAGAGCCATTTCAAAACAATGGAATACAATAGGTTAGTTTATGAATCACAATGCATATTTCCAAACATGTAAAATACCTAACGTAAACTGAAAATACTAAGCATATATTCAATAATCATAAAAAATGTTTTCTATGAGGAAATATTTACTTTTAAATCCTTCAGAATGGCTTGTAATGAAGATGTTAATTACCCTAAGCATATCCCCAAGGAGTTTCATAACCAAGAGTGCAGTATGGCCCGTTGTCGTGTTCCAGGACACCCCAGGTCGTACCCGAAACACATTGTCAAATTTTTCACTCTAAGGTATATCTTTGTTAGAGCTACCTCTACCATATCATGTCTAGATAGATATTTATTTCTTGGAAAATACACAGAGTATCTACATTACCAAAATTAGAGATATTTCTTCAATACTAATCCTCAAAGTCTATCTTTGGGTAATGTTCTCTAATAAGAGTCATTATAAATCTAGTTTCAAGGTTATTGATAAACATCCTCTGATACCAACTGTAACGCCCTGACCCCAGTTACCCAGAGTTAGTCTATTATTTTAATTAATTGTCATGATTACATAGAATCAAGTCCCGAAGGACCGATCAGTTTAGCAGTCTTGGAAAATAGATTACATACATGAACTTTACATTAAAATTTCTAATATAAAATACAACAGTGCTAATCATTTGAGAATTCCATTATTCTTCTAGATTTTACATGCATATAAATCAAAGTACACTTCTTTTCATCCTAGGAAAATAAAAAAAAGAAAGGGGTGAGATTAGATACTCAGTAAGGGTAAATAATTTAGCAGAAGCTATAAATTTTTAAGGAATGATGTGTAATAAAAATTGTGAATTTTTAAATAAAAATAGTAATATATTATGGAAAAAATAAATCAATAATTACTATATTCACATTCCCATGGATATTCTACAGTCGAATAATTTCATGTAAAAATCAATTTCATAATGAGGGAATGCCAAATGCCTAGCATCATTACCACATAGTCAAGGCCTCGTGCCAAGACTACAAATAAATTTTTTTTCAAGGCCTTGTTCCAAGACACAAGTTTGTCTCGTGAGACCTAACAATGCATTTAGGGGATATAGCAAGCCCCACCCGTCACTTACTATGTCAAATGCATTCCTCATATGAAAATGTTGAAACATAACATAAACATTCATATTAAAACTAGCAAAATAACTATCAATACTTCCACCATAAACCATGAAGGTTATAAAAATAGCACATCCACAGTCAAAAATATCATAACTCATTCAATAAAATATGGAATATTTTATTATAATAAATCAACCTTAATGAAGAATAATATCCAGTAAAGGATGTTGACAAAGTAGAAAATGATCAATAAAACTTTTTGTAGGAAATATCCCTTTTTTTGAATTCGTTTAAAAGTAACACATTTATAAAGGAAGTAATTTAAATGATATTTTTGAATAAAAGTGTTCCATACCACTTTGAACATTTTAAAGGAATTACATTTTAAAACAATCATTTCCATATAAAAAATCTTTAAAACCATTTGGAAAACACGGACATTAATGAGAACGATTTTGAAAAATAAGTATTTAAAAGATTGAAAATGATGTTATAATTAATGTTTGACTTAGAAGAATAATTTGGAAATTTATTTAATGAAACATGGATATGGATAATAAATATGTACCCAAAAATACTTACACATAAACAATGTCGGATAAAAATGAGATTGAGGAATTAATCATTTCCCTGTACATTCTTTTAATTGAGGGTACGTTTAACCTCCTGTATAATGACCGTAGTATGTTATTATATTTTACCAGAACCACGTTAATATTTATGATATCATACATGATTCATTTATGACTTTATACTACCTATTTAATTATTATTTCCATGTTAAAGTAACATTTCGTGTAATAATAACTTTCTTTATCGTAAGTTTTTTAACTTGTTATTATTGATCATATAACTTGTATAATGATTTAATTTCTTCTAAAATATAAAAAAATACTTATATATCATATATTTTAAAAATATTAATATGTATAATTGATAAATATATGAAATGGGAACCAACGTTTTTGGAGACGGAAGGCGGTACGTATGCATAAATTATGTTTCTGTTTCCATATCATATTGAATGGAACTAAGTGAACAAGATACATGTAAATATTATATATATTTCTATTATAATTATTATTTCATATATTAAATGATTATTAATAATATTTATATTTATAATCATCAGTGAATCGTGAACTTGGAAATGAATCTCATTGTGTCGTGGAGACGGTAAGTCGTACGTAAACATGAGCGACACTATCATTTCTTTAATGATTAAAATTTGTGGAATTGAATGGTATATTAACTATACCTAAACATTACCATGTTATTTTCATTATTTTTATAAATATTACTCATCATTATATACATCCAAATAATATACTGTTGAATAACAAATTACACCACAGCGTGGAGACGGTAAGCCTTACCTACGTATGCATGGTGACTTTATAATTAATAGGATGGATAGAATCATGAATATGGTTGTACCATTTTTATAAAAAAATAACAGTTTCTAGAAGGTACTGGATTTATTATTTTGGTTTGGAAATAACAAATAAAGATAAAGTAGAAGAAGAAAAGAACATTGAAAGAGGTGATAAAATAATTACATCTTCTTTGGGTGTTTCCATTTGATTTGAACAAAAGGGCTTCATAGGATGGATTTCATCTCAAGGGTGGGACTCTAGGTTGAATTGAGAAAATTTGGTAGGAGATTTGGGTAGGGTTTCGCTGATCCAAATAGTTTTTGAGGAGTAATTTTGAGAGAAGGTGAAGTACCCTTTTATAAAAGAGTTGAGGGTCACTTTTGTAAAAGCATGAAATATTATTTTATTATAAAATAGTTTTTGTTTTATAATGGCTCCAAATGGATTAATTTAGATAATTAAGTAGTTATGGGTTGAAATCCACTCTATAAATAGGTTTTAGATAAGTTTAGGTTACCATTTTAACCTTATCTTTTATATTTAACTCTTAATTAAATAGTTTAACTTTTATAATATCTTCTTGTATTTTTATATTAAATCGCTAATAAACATACTATAAAATTCCAATAGAACCCCAAGTGGTTAATTAATGGAATTTATATCATTATAATATTATTTTGGACTAAAATTATTTTTTATTACTAATATATAATTTAATAATAAAGTATTTCTTTTAAAAACACATTTATGATAATTATCCCACTATTTGGTATTTTGTTTTTGTGAAAGTCATAACAACATTATTACTTAGAAAAAAAATCATTTAATCAACCATAACATGTCATATTAACCAAGAAAATTAGTTTAATTCATCAAAGTTCTTAATTTACATTTATTTAGATATTTATAATATCAATTATTTTAATCATTCATTAATATGGTAATTACTGCATCAACATTGTGTCATAAATAAATTTAATTATTTAATGTCTAAAAAATATAAATAAAATACCATTATTTATGAAATATTTTTATATATATAATGAATATTTATAGTATAATTTATCTTATGAATAACCCTATATTAAAAATGTATTAGTTATTAAACTTTGAATTTAACACTTTTTACTCTTCTTTAAATAAAATAATAATAAATGTCCTAATCTAATCCAAGTGGACCAAAAGGATCATATTTCGTTCCTATGGTTAGTTTTGGTCGAAATAAACTTATAAAATAGAATTTTTACATGTTTTAGGGTAATAATAATATCATTTTTACCTTTAATTACCCTATTTACTTTTAACTATGGTAAAGAAAAGTCCAAAGTTACTATTCACCAAATATTATTTTCATCTTATTGAACCACATTTTTCTTACTGATGTCAACTATTTCTATCATATTTTTTAAATTCAATTCATGGATTATTTGAAATTTAATTTTATTCATATTTGAAAATGTTCCTAAAATGTGGGTAAAAGACGTTAAAAAGTTCCATAAAATTTTATACATATAATTTTATTATAAAATGACTCCAATGAATTATATTCAACTTATATAGGTATTATATATCTATTTTACTTAAAATAAATTTAAATCAAATAAATAATTATTTAAATATAATGTCGGTTTTAAACAATAATGAAGTGTTTTTCACTATTCATCAAAAATTGAATGTTTTCAAAAAATTCCAAAAATTCACCTGGAGATAATTTTGATATTAAAAATTTAAAAATGAATTCTATTTTACCAAATTAAAAACATATAATTTTCATTAATTAATTTAAAATTAATTCCAATTGTCAAAACCAAAAAATGAGTTTTTAAAAAGTAAACACTATCAAAATATTGACATGTGTTTATAACAAATTTAAATGTGAAATTACTTATATTGAACTAATATATATAAAACGATAAAAATATTATATAATTATACTTCAAAACCATTCAAATTATAAATGAAATACTATAAATTATGTTTATTAAAAAAGATGTTTTCAATTAAAATTTATTATTTTTTACTATTCAGCAAAATATGAAAGTTATTAGAAAAGTAAAAAAAATTATGAAAACTAAATTTTCTTGTCCCAAATCTAAATAATAATTTAATATCATTAAAAATAATATATTAAAGTTTCAAATATTGGTTTTAAAAAGGGTTCTCTATTAAAAGGTGGTAAAATTGCATTTTTGGAAAATACTTCGTTCATTTGAATAAATAAATTTGTTCTTATATTTTTCTAAGAGACACATAATATGGATTCTAAAATTATATGTAGTATATAAAATTCAAAATTCAGTTAAAATTATACATAACTGCTTTTGAACGGCTAGTTTGGTAAGTTGTGGCGTACTCAAAGTTGGTGTTGCGTGTAGCACAAATTATTAAATTACTTTGAAGAGATAACATACAATGAAATCTTGTGGTGTTACATCATCCCCTCCTTAAATAATTTTTTTCACAACATTTAAGATTTTTATTTGAAAATAAAAGGATAAAAATAGAAAAATACCTTTGTGGAAGACTCACATCAGAAATTGGGTTAATAAATTTTAGTCTTAATAAGAGGGAAAGGGAAAAAAATGTCACCACAAAATTATGCTTTGGATTAAGATAAAATTGGTGGAAATTAGAGGCACATAATTGGAGGAAAAAATGAAAATATTTATTGGGAGTGATTGAAGTCATCAATCACAAACAAGTGTAAAATTGAGGGCCTCAAAGCCATCAATCTACGATGATTTAAAATATCATGGATTCAATAAAACATAAGTTATTAAGATAACACATTTTTTGTTATAATATCACTTAACTAATGTTTAAGAATTTATTTCCTCATAGAAAAAAATTCTTGACAAGTAGAGTTCCATCCATTAAATAATTTCTTTCACAAACTCATCTTTCTCTCCAAATGATAATAGAACTCAAAATTATTCTATTAAACCTAATTGTATAGGGTTTAAAAAAATATAAATTTATAATTCATCTGTCATACCATTTAAAAAAACTATATTATACAAACCAGGCCATCGCATGGGCCATTTTTAGATGATGTACCCATATCGCCCTTCAGTTAGGGGTTCAAGTCTCATGGCCTTACTGGACGCGATGGGTTGTCGCCCAACCTCCGGGTTGTCCTTTTTATAATAATAATAAAAATCTTATGAAATGTTTTAACCTTAAATAATAGTATCCAATATCTTAGTTAATTCATTCCAACCTTTAGACTTATAAAAAATACTTATGTCCAAACTCACAGTCCGAAATTTATAAGAATGGTCAACATAACATTATGAAGATCACTTGTCCACATAATAACATTTTGAGTAAATTCATCATGTATTCTCTTAAAACATGGTAACACCATGAATTTCCATAAAACATTATTGATTATATTCATTATCTCTTATTCCTTATATAATACTCGATATATTCCTTATATCCAAAAATTTTGAATACTCCAACAATGATAGAATAAACAAAACATTAATCTGTTCCATATTAGTAAGGAATATCCAATATAATTTATCCAAATCAACAATATCCTATTCCAAAATGACTACCTCATTAACAAGACCATATTAAGGTTAATATTTCCTTCCACCATGTATTTTCTAAAAAATATTATCTTTTTATTGAGTCACCATTCTTAGTACTATACAATCTCAAATCCTTAATGAAATAGTACTGTAGAAAAATCCTTATTTATTTCCATAATTTATATAACCAGTACATCATTGATACAACAATAAAATGAAATAATTCATTAATAATAACATAAGAACACAAGTAATTCCTCTTCATATATGGTAGTATCATAACATGATTATTATCCAATAGAATTATTTGCGGCATACTATGTTAATTGGGACATTGATTCGCGTAGTGTCCCATCTCCTTGCAGATGAAGCATTGTATATTTGAAACCTTATTTTACACTTTAAATCGCGTACTTGATGTCATTTTTCTCAACACTTATAACAAACTCTCATTACCGTCAATCATTTACCAAGGTAATTTTTTCCATAGTTATCACATGTGGGAAAATACTGTTTTCCCCTATTCCCTTTATCCATATTTCTCTCTACCATCAATTTCTTCTCTAGGTTCCCTTCAAAGCCGTAGGACTCATATAATTATTTACTTATCTTAGTATCACATGATACTATTTCTTCATATGATTAGAATATGTGGGATATTATTTCCCTTCTAAATTTTGGCTTAATCCCATGAAAGATATGATCCTTCTTACTCTTTAGATCATGAGTATTTCTGGAGTTCTCATTCCTTATACTAGGCACCATTTCTAAACAATGACATACTATAGGTTAGTTTCTGAATCAAAATTTATAATTCCAAACTTTTAAAATACCTAACATAAATTTAAAAGATTATGCATATAATCTATAATCATAAAAAAATTCTTCGAGAAAGTATTTACTCCTAAATCCTTCATAATGGATTGTAATGAAAATATAAATTATCCTTAGCATCTCCCCCAGGAGTGTCGTAACCAAGAGTGTAGAAAGGTCTGTTGTCGTGTATCGGGATACCCCAGGTCAAGCCTAAAACTACTTTCATATATTTCACTCCTAGGTAAATATGTGCCAGAGCCTCCCCTACCTACTCATATCCTGAAAAAGATTTATTTCTTGGAAAATACACAATACCTCTATATTACCAAAATTCTAGGGCATTCTTCTATACTAATCCTCAAAGTATATCTTAGGGTAATTTTCTCTAATCATGGTTTTTCTAAATCTTGTTTCCAATGTTTTTGCTAAACATCATTTAATACGAACTGAAACCCCCTGACCGCAGTTTCCCAAATTCAGTGCATTATTTTAATACATTACATGATTACAAGGAATCATGTCATGAAGTGAAATCTTAAAAATAGATTACATAAATGAACTATATAAAAAAATTTCTAACATTAAATAAAACATAGACAATACTTCTATAATTATTTTATTCTTCTAGATTAAAACTTCATATAAATCATAGTATACTACTTGGAATCCTCAAAAAATAAAACATAAGAAAGGGGTGAGCTCAGATGATCATTAAGGGAAAATAATTTAGCAGAAGCTATAAAATTTTAAGGAAAGATGTGTAATAAAAACAACAGAATTTTTTAAACATAAACATGAATATAATATGGAAAGAATAAATCAATCATTACCATATAATCATGCACATGGATATTCTACTAGTCAAATAATCAGGTGTAATAATTAATTTAATAATGGGGGAATGCCTAAATCCGATGATCATTATCACATAGTCAAGGCCTCGTGCCAAGACTACAAATAATAATTTTGTCAAAGAATTATTCCAAGACACTAGTTGGTCTCATGAGACCTACTGATGCATCGAGGGGCTATAGTAGGCCCCACCCGTAACTTATTAAGTCCACTTCATTCCTTAAATGAAAATGATTAAACATAACATCAACATTTGTATTAAAACTAACTAACAAAATGTCAATACTTCAACAATATACCATGAAGGGTATAAAAATAGGGCATCGACAGTAAAAAATATCAAAACTTATTCAATACAATATGGAAGATTTTATTATAATAAATCAACCTTAATCAAGACTAATATCCAGTAAAATATGTTGACATAGTTGAAAATGACCGGTAAAACTTTTTGAGAGAAATATCCTTTTTTTAAGTCATTTAAAAGTAAAAAATTTATAATGAATTCATTTAAAATATATTTTTCACTAAAAGTGTCCCATACCAATTTGAAACTTTTTGATGGAATTAAAATTTTAAAACAATCATGTCTATATAAAAAAATCCTTAAAACCATTTTGAAAACATGGACATTAGTGTGAAATATATAGAAGAATAAATATTTAAAACATATAAAATGATGTTCCAATAAAAGGGTTACTTAAGAAATAATCTTGAAATGTATTTTATTAAATATGGACAATGATAATAAATATTTCCCAGAAAATACTTACACATAAACAATCTCTGATAATAATGAGATTGAGGAATTCACCATTACCTTGTACTTTCTTTTTGTTGAGGGTACATTTAACCACCTGTATGATGACCAAAGTATATTATTAAATTATAAAAGAACCATATTAATATTTATGATATCATACATTATTTATTTATGAATTTATACTACCTATTTAATAACTATTTCCATGTCAAAGTAACATTTCGTGTAATAATCGCTTTCTTTACTGTAAGTGTTTTAACTTGTTATTGTTGATCATATCACTTGTATCATGATTTAATTTATTCCAAATTAAAAAAAATTACTTATACATAATATATATTCAGAATATAAATATGTGTAATTTATTTATATACGAAATGGAAACCATCGTTTATTGAGATGGTAGGTCATACGTACACATAAACGTTGTTTCAGTTTTCATATCATTTGGAATTTAAGTGAATGAAATAAATATAAATAAATACATATATATAGAGATATATTAAGTAGAATTAATATTTCATATATTACATACTTATTAATAATATGTATTTTTATAATCATCGTTGAATGGTTAATGTGGAAATGAATCTCATCGTGTCGTGGAAATGGTAAATCATACGTACACACGAGCGACAATATCATTTCTTTAATGATTAAAAAGAGGGGAATTAGATGGTATATTAAATATAAAGATAAATTATAATGTTATTTTCTTTATTTATATACATATTACTCATCATTAGATACATCTAAATAACATATTGTTGAAAAAAAAATTATACCACGACGTGGAGACGGTAAGTCGTACTTTCGCATGCATGGTGACTTTATCATTAATAGAATGGGTAGAATAATTAATATGGTTGTAACATATTTATAATAACATAACACTATGTATAAGGTACTAGAGATATTATTTTGGTATGGAAATAAAAAAGAAAGATGAAGTGGAATAAGAAAAGAACATTGAAAGAGGTGATAAAATAATTACCTCTTATTTGCGTGTTTCTTTTTGATTTGAACAAAAGGGATCCATAGGTTGGCTTCATGATCCGAAGAATGCCTCTAGGTTTAAGTTAGGTATGTTTTTAGGATATTAGGGTTTGGTTGGGCCAAGAAAAATTACTTTGGAGGTGTGATTTTGAGAGAAAGTGAAGTACCCTTTTATAAGAGAGGTGAGGGTCAACTTTAGGAAAATCTTCAAATATTATTTTATTATAAAATAATTTTCAGTTTAAAATGGTTCCAAGTGAATTTTTTTCGTGACTTAGGTGGTTATGGGTCGATAATAGTTCAACAAATTGGTTTTATAAAAGTTTAGGTTACCATTTTAACCTTATCATTAAGATTTAACACTGAGTTAAATAGTTTAACTTTAATAATGTCTTCTTGTATTTTTATATTACATGGTTAATAAACTTACTATAAAATGCCAATATAATCCCAAGTTTTTCATTAATAACATATATATATCATTATAAAATTCATTTTGCTGAACCTTAGATTTTTATGACTGTTATATAATTTAATAATATAGTATTTGTTTTAAAAACTCAATTATGTCAATTTTGAAACTATTTGGTATTTTGTTTTCGTGAAAGTCATAAAAGCCTAATTAATTAGAAACAAAATAATTGACTAAACCTTAAAATGTCATATTATCCAATAAAATTAGTTTAATGCATCAAAATTCTCAATTTACATTTATTTGGATATTTATAATATCAATTATTCTAATCATTCATTAATAAGATAATTACTGCATCATCATTGTGTCATAAATAAATTTAATTATTTAATGTCTAAAAATTATAAATAAAAAACTATTATGTAGGAAATATTTTTATATTTCTAATGAATATTTATATTCTAATTTATCTTATCTATAACCTCATATTAAAATTGGTTTAGTTATTAAACATTGAATTTAACACTTTTAACTATTCTTTAAATAAAAATAATAATAAACGTCCTAATCTAATCCAAGTGGACCAAAGCGATCAAATTTTATTCCTAAGGTTATTTTTGGTAAAAATAAATTTATCCAATAGAATTAGTACATGTTTTTGGGTAATTATAATATCATTTTTATCTTTAATTACCCTATTAACTTTTAAGTGTGGTAAATAAAAGTCAAAAGTTACTATTTACCAAAAATTATTTTCATATTATTGAATGAAATTTTACTTACTGATGTCAACCGTGTCTATTGGATTTTATAAATTAAACTCACTAAATATGTATAAATTATTTTTATGAAAATTTGCAAATATGCCTAGATGGTGGGTAAAAGACATTAAAAAGTTCAATAACAATGTATACATCTAATTTTATTATTAAATGACGCAAATGAATTAAATTGAACATATAAAGGTGTTATATATATATTTTGACTTTAAATAAATTTAAATAAAATAAATAATTATTAAAATAAAAAGTTTGTTTTAAAGAATAACCTAGTGTTTTCACTATTCATCAAAAATTGGAAGTTTTCCAAAAAATACCAAAAAATCACCCTAAGATAATTTTGATATTCAGAATTCAAAAATGAATTCTATTTTACCAAATTAAAAACATAGAAGTTGCATTAATTAATTTAAAATTAATTCCAATTGTAACGCCCTGACCCCAAAAGCGCGGAGCCGGTGCATTATTTTTATACATTGGCACGATTTCAAGGAATCATGTCCTGAAGAACCAATCAGTTTAGTAGTTTTGGAAAATATATTACATATATGAGCATTAAATTACACATTAGAAAAATAAAACCCAGCATAATTGATCCTTTGATATTTTCATTAATCCACTAGCTTAACCCTACTTGTCAATCATAACACACTTATTGGAATCCTGGAAAAATAAAACATAAGAAAGGGGTGAGATCAAACGATCAGTAAGGGTAAGTAATACAACGTAAGATAGCATAATCATTAGGCATGGTGAATAATTTAAAACATAAGTCTTTACAAATAATAAAAATGAACACATTATGGTAGGAATATGAGATGACTAAATAATTCGATAATAAAACATAGTCATGGGTATTCTACTAGCAAATAACCACATGAACCATCAATAATATTTTTATAATTAGGTAATGTATAATTCCAGACATTCTGAAACATTTTTTCAAGGCCTCAGCCAAGTCATATAAAAATTATTAAGGCCTTGGCCAAACCATATATCAAATTGGGAAAGGCCTCATCTAATTCCATGCCTAATTGTCTCAGGAGACCTACCGATGCACTGAGGATCAATAGTGGGCTCCACCCATCACTTACTAATTCCAATACATTCCTTATATGAAAAGGATGAAACATAACATAAACATTCATATTAAAACTAGCATACGAAATGTCAACACTTTATCCATAAACCATGAATGGTATAAAAATAACACATCCACAATCAAATATATCACAAAATCATGAATACAATGTGGAAGATTTGTATCATATTAAATCAACCTTGATCAAGAATAATATCCCAAAAAAGATGTTGACATAGTTGAAAATGATCAGTAAAAATCATTGAGAGAAATAACCCTTTTTCATGAAATCATTTAAAAGTCACATAATATATAAAGGAGATCATTTAAAGGATAGTTTTGAATAAAATTGTCCCTTACAACTTGGATTTTTTTGAAAGTAATTAACCTTTTAAAACATTCATGTCCATATAAATAAATCCTTAAAACCATTTTGAAAACATTGACATTAATTAGAATGGTTTAGAGGAATAAATATTTCAAACATTTAAAATGATGTTTTAGTAAAAAGTCCCTTAAAAATAATCCCTTTGAAAAATCTTTTCAGAGGCATGGAAATGGATAATAAATATGTCCCAATAGATACTTATGTAAAAACAACCTTGGATAATAAAGAGATTGGGAAATTAACCCTTACCTTGCACTTTCTATTGGTCGAGGGTACATTTTAACTCATGTATAATGACCATAGTATGTTATTAAATTATACCAGAACAATATTCATATTTATTATATCATAAACGATTCATTTATAACATTATAAAACCCATTTAATAATGATTTCCATGTTAAATTAATATTTTTGGTAAAAATCGCTTTTTTATCGTATGTGTTTTAATTTGTTTTTATTGATCGTATCATTTAGATAATGATTTAAATACTTACATAATATAAACCATTATTTATATATAATATATATTTAGAATATATTTATAATAGATGGATATATGAAATGGAAGGCACCATTTATGGAGACGGTAATTCATACAGACGCATAAACGTTGTTTCCATTTTAATAACGTATTGAACAGAAGTATGTGAATAAGATATATGTTAGTACATACATATATATTTTTATAATCATCTTTGAATGGTGAACGTGGGAATGAATCTCATCACATCGCGGAGACCATAATCCATACATATGCTAGAGCGACAATATCATTATATTGATGGTGAAATCATATGTAATTTGATGGTATGTAATATATACAGAATGATTAACATGATGTATTTATTATTTACATCAGTTATACTCATTATAATACCCATCCAAATAATGAAGTGTTTGAATAACAAACTACACCACGATGTGGAGACGGTAAGTCGTACGTACACACGTATGGTGAATTTATCATTTATAGGATTGGTATAATAATCAATATGGTTGTATCATATTTAAAATAACACCACAGTATGTAGGAGGTACTGGAGTTATTATTTTGTTATCGAAACAACAAAGAAAAAGGAAGTCGAAGAAGAAAAGAAATTGAAAGCAGGTGGTGAAATTATTACCTCTTCTTCGGGTGTTTCCTTTTGAGTTGATCAAAAGGCCTTCATAGGTTGGATTTATGATCAAATTAAAGACTCTAGGTGGATGTGAGGGATTTTGGAAGGATATTAGGTCAGTTTTTGGCCAAGAAAAATGGCTTTTGAGGTGTGAAATTAATATAAGGGGAAGTACCCTTTTATAAGAGAGGTGATATCACTTTAAGAAAAGCATGATATATTATTTTATAATAAAATAATTTTCGGTTTCTAATGGAACCAAAATTATTTATTTTGTGGATAAGGTACAAAGTGGTCGAAAACATTTCAAAAAATATGTTTTATACAGGTTTAGGTCACCATATTAATCTTATCTTTTAGATTTAACTCTTAGTTAAATAGTTTGACATTTACCATGTCTCTTTGTATTTTTATATTATATGGTTAGTAAACTTACTATAAAATACCAACAGAACACCAAGTGGTTAATTATTGATATTTATAACCTTATATAAGTCTTTTTTTAAGCCTTATATTTTTAGGAATATTATATCAATTAATAATATAGTACTTGTTTTAAAAAATCAATTATGTCAATTTTGACATTATTTAGTATTTGATTTTATTTTAATCCATAAAAAATTTATCACATTGAATAAAATTTATTTAATCAACCCTAACATGTCATATTAACCTATATAATTAGTTGAATTCATCAGAAGTCTCAATTTACATTTATTTGGATATTTATAATATCTATTATTTTCATATATCATTAATAAGGTAATTACTACATCATCATTGTGTCATAAATAAATTAAATAATTTAATGTATAAAAATTATAAATAAAATAACATTATGAATAAAATATTTTTATATTTATAATGAATATTTATAGTCGAATTTATCTTATTTATGACCCTATATTAAAAATTGTTTTGTTGTTAAACATTGAATTTAACACTTTTAACTCTTCTTTAAATAAAATAATAATAAATGACCTAATCAAATCCATGTTGACCAAAGGGTGTCATATTTTATTCTAAAGGTTGTTTTTGGTTGAATTAAACTTATCCAATAGAATTAGGACATGTGTTAGGTTAATTATAATGTCATTTTTACCATTAATTACACTATTTACTTTTAACTGTGGTAAATAAAATTCAAAAGTTACTATTCACCAAAAAAATTCATCTTATTAAACCAAATTTTACTAACAGTTGTCAACCGTGTCTCTCATAGTTTGGAAATTCAACTCACAGAAATGGTTAAATTTAGTTTTATGCAAATTTGTAAATTCTCCTAGAATGTGTGTAAAAAATGTTAAAAAGTTCAATAAAATTTTACACATCTAATTTTATTATAAAATGAATCCAATGAATTAAATTGAACATATATAGGTATTATTTATCTATTTTTAATTAAACTAAATTAATGAAATTAAATAATTATTTAAATATAAATTCGATTTTAAATAATGACGTAGTGTTTTGCATTATTCATGAAAATTAAAAGTTTTCATAAAAATACCAAAAATTCACCATAAGATAATTTTGAAATTTCTAATTCAAAAATAAATTCTATTTTAACAATTTAAAAACCTAGAAGTTTCATTAATTAATTTAAAATTAATTCCCGTTGTCAAAACCAAAAAGATGGTTTTTAAAATGTAAAAATTATCAAAAGATTGACAAATGTTTATGTCAAATTTAAATGTGAAAGTAGTTATAATGACATAAATTGTATTAAATGATAAAAATATAATCTAATTATACATCAAAACCATTAAAATTCATAATTTAACACTAATAATTATTTCGATTAAAAAAGTTTTTTTAAATTAAAACATAGTATTTTTCACTATTCGTCAAAATATAAAAGTTATCAAAAAAGGACAAAAAATTTATCCAAACTAAATTTTTATGTCCTAATTCCAAATAAGAATTTAATTTCATTAAATTTAATATATAAAAGTTTCAAATATTGGTTTTGAAAGGGGTTCTCCATTAAAAGGTGGTAAAATTGCATTTTTTTAAAAATACTTCTTTTATCAGAAAAAAAAATGAATTTGTTCTTATATTATGTCTATGAAACAAATAATATGGATGTTAAAATTATATAGATTATATAAAATTCAATATTCAGTTAATATTATTCTTAACCATTTTCTGAACGGCTAGTTTGGTATGTTTTGGTGTGCTCGAAATTGGTGTTCTGTGTAGCGCAATCTATCGAATTCCTTTAATGAGATGACGTACTACAAAATCATGGGGTGTTATATTGTCCCCTACTTCAATAAATTTTATCCTCGTAATTTTGAAATTGTTCTTCTAAAATAAAAGGTTAACAATAGAAAAATACCTTTGTGGAGAACCCACATCAGAAATTTGGAAAATAAATTTTAGTCATAATAAGAGGGAAATGGAATAAAAAAGTCACCACCAAATTATGATCTCAATTAAGAAAACATTGTTGAAAATTAGAGACACATAATTAGAGGGAAAATGTAAATATTTATAGGTAGTGATTAAGTTCATAAATCACAATCAAGTGTAAAATTGAGGGAGTTAAATCCATTAATCTATCATGATTTAAAATATTGTCGGTTCAATGAATCATAAGGTATTAGGATAACACATTTTTGTTTTTAAGATCCCTTCCCAAAAGTTTAATAATTAATTTATTCATAGAATAAGAGGAAAAAATATATACTTTACAAGTATGGTTTCATCCCTCAAATAATTCCTACCACAAACTCATATTTCACCACAAAATATAATACAATTAAAAAATATTCTATTTATTTTAATCATATAGGGTTCCAAAAATAATGAATATATAATTCCTTCTTCATACTATTAATAAAACTACTTTATTCAAACCAGGACAATAGGTATGCTAGTGGTAGGTAAACCACCCTTATCGCCTTTCTGTAGCGGTTTAAAGTCTCGCAGCCTTGATGGGCATGATGGGTTGTTTCCCGAAATTCAATTTCTCCTTTTTATGATAGTCCAAAAATAATATCACGAAAATATTTATCCTTAGTAATATTATCTATTGTCTAACGTTATTGATTCCAACCTTTAAAATTATCCAAAATACTTCTGTCCAAAATCATAGTCTAAAATTTATAGGGAAGTTAAATGCAATGAAGAACCTTTTTGCCACGTAACAACATGTGAATACCTTCATCATGTATTCTTTTAAAACACTGTAACACCCTGAATTACCATAAAAAATTATTGATTACATTCATGCTCCCTTATTCCTTATAGAATACTGGATATAGTCATTCTATCCAAAAATGTTGTAATCTCCGACAATGATGAAATATGAAAATCATTAATTAGTTTCAAGGTAGTCAAGAATATCCAATATAATTTCTCCACATCAATCATATATTATTCCAAAATCACTAAGTCAGTATCCGAACCATATTATGTTTTATCTTTCTCTCAACCATATATTTTCCAAAAACAATTAACCTCATATTGAGTCACTTTTCTTGGTTCCATGCAATCTCATGTCCTTAATGAAATAGTACTGCAGTACAATCCTTATATACTTTATAATTCTTATAATATGTACATCATTAATACAATACTCAAATGACACAATAATTTAACATCATAAGAACTATAATCATTCCTCTTTATCTTCGATAGTATCATAACTTGATTATTTCCCAATAACAGCATTTGGGGTATACTCTGATGATTTTGAAATTGATTTGCATAGTGTCCAAACTCCTTGCAGATGAAATATTGTTCATTTGAAACATTTTTCTTACCTTTGAAATCATGTACATGGTGTCCTTTTTCTCCACACATATAAAAAACTCTCATTCCCTTCAAAATTTTACCAAGGTGATTCTTTCCATAGTTATTACATATGGGAAAATCCTTCTTTACCCTCTTCCATTTATGCATCTTTCTCTCCGTCATCCTTTTCTTTTCTTGCTTCCCTTAAAATCCATAGGACTTAGTGAATTATTTACTTATCTTATTAACACATGATATTATTTCTTCATATGATGAGAATACATGGAAGACTATTTCCCTTTTAAATTTGGACTTAATACCATGAAAGATATGATCCTACTTAATATTTCTATAGTTAATATTTCTAGAATTCTCATTCCTTCTACTATGTTCCATTTCTAAACAATGCCATACACTAGGTTAGTTTATGAATTGTGATTCATAATTACAAACATGTAAAATAAAAAACGTAAATTGAAAAAATTATGCATATAATATATAATCATAAAATGTTTTCTTTGAGGAATTATTTACTCCTAAATCCTTCATAATGGCTTGTAGTGAAAATGTGAATTATCCTAAGCATATCCCCCGAGAGTGTCATAACCAAGAGTCCAACAAGGCCAATTGTCGTGTACCAGGGTACCCTGGGTCAACCCCAAAACTCCTTGTCAGAGTTTTCACTTCTAGGTACATCTGTTCCAGAGCCACCTCTACCTGATCATATCTAGACAGGGATGTATTGCTTGGAAAATAACCAAAATCTCTACATTACCTAAATTCTAGTATTTGTTTCAATACTAATCCTCAAAGTCTATCTTAGGGTAATGTTCTTTAATCAGAGTTTGTCAAAATCTAGTTTCCAATGTTTTATTTAAATTCCTCTGATACCAACTATAATCCCCTGACCCCTGAAGCCCGGTGCTGGTGCATTATTTTTATACATTAGCATGATTACAAGGAATCAAGTCCTGAAGAACCGACCAGTTTAGCAGTCTTGGAAAATAGATTACATAGATGAATGTTACATTACAGATTAGAAAAATAAAATACAACATAAATGATCTTTGAGAATTTCATTAATCCCCTAGATTAACCCTTCTTATCAATCATAATATACTTCTTGGAATCCTGGAAAAATAAAACATAAGAAATGGGTGAGCTCAAATTCTTAGTAAGTGTAAGAAATACAACAGAAGATAACATAAACATTAGGCATGGTGAATAATTTAAAATGCATTCCTTTATAAATAATAAACATGAACACTTTATGGTATAAATATGAAATGAGTAAATAATTACATAATAAAACATAGTCATGGGTATTCAACTAATCAAATAACCACATGAACCATTAAAAATATTTTCATAATGAGGGAATGTATAATGTCATACATTCTGAAACATTTTTTCAATGCCTCAGCCAAGACATCTAAAAATGATTACGGCCTCAGAAAAAACCATATATCTAATTGGGAAAGGCCTCATCCAATTCCACATCTAATTGTCTCATGATACCTACTGATTAAATGAGGAGATATAGCGAGCTCCACCCATCACTTAATAAGTCCAATACATTCATCATATGAAAAGGTTGAAACTTTACATAAACATTAGAATTGAAACTAGAATATGAAATGTCAATACTTTAACCCTAAACCCTTAATGGTATGAAAATAACACATCCACATTCAAATATATCACAAAAACTTCAATAAAATATGGAATATGTGTATCATATTAAATCAACCACGATCAAGAATAATATCCCATAAAGGATGCTGACATGGTTGAAAATGATCAGTAAAAATCATTGAGAGAAATATCCATTTTCATTAAATCATTTAAAAGTCACATAATCTATAAAGGAATTCATTTTAAATATATTTTTGAATCAAATTGTCCCATACAACTTTGAAAATTTTGAAAGGAATTAACTTTTTAAAACATTCGTGTTCATATAAACAAATCCTTAAAACCATTTTGAAAACATGGACATTAATGAGAAAGGTTTAGATGAATAAATCTTTAAAACATTTAAAATTTTGTTTTAGTAAAAAGTACCTTAAAAATAATACCTTTGAAAAATATTTTATGAAACATGGACATGGATATTAAATATTTCCCAATATATACTTACGTAAAAACCCGTGGATAATAAAGAGATTGTGAAATTAACCCTTACCTAGCACTTTCCTTTGCTCGAGGTCACGTTTAACCTCCTGTATAGTGACCATATTATGTTAATAAATTATACCAGAACCATATATAAATTTATTATATCATAAAAGATTCATTTATGACTTTGTACTACCCATTTGAAAATGATTTCCATGTTAAATTAACATTTTGGGTAATAATCGCTTTTTTATCATACGTGTTTTAACATGTTATTCTTGATCATATCATTTAGATAATGATTTAAATACTTAAATAATATAAACCTTTATTTATATATAATATATATCTATAATAAATTTATAATTGATAGATATATGAAATGGAAGCCACCATTTTTGGGGACGGTAGGCCATACGTACACATAAACAATGTTTCCCTTTTCATATCGTATTGAACAGAAGTAAATGAATAAGATATATGTTAGTACATACATATATATATATCTAGTAGCATTATTATGTCATATATTACAAACTTATTAATAATATATATTTTTACAATCATCATTGAATGGTGAACGTGGGAATGAATCTCATCGCGTCGTGGAGACATTAATCTGTATGTACGCACGAGTGACAATATCATTATATTGATGGAGAAATAGTATGTAATTGGATTTTATTTCATATATAAAGAATCAGTAACATTTTATATTTATTTTTTGCATCATTTATACTCATTAATATTCACATCCAAATAATGTAGTGTTTGAATAACAAACTACACCACGACGTGGATAGGGTAAGCCATACGTACACAAGTATGGTGACTTAGTCATTTACAGGATTGATAGAATAATGAATATGGTTATATCATATTTATAATAACATCATATTATGTTGGAGGTATTGGATTTATTATTTTTTTTATGGAAACAACAAGGAAATAGGAAGTGGAAGAAGAAAAGAACTTGAAAAAAGGTGGTAAAATTATTACCTCTTCTTCGGGTGTTTCCTTTTGAGTTGATGAAAATGGCTCCATAAGTTGGATTTTGGATCAATGTAAGGACTCTAGGATTATTGGGGGGATGTTGGAAGGATATTTGGGTAGGTTTGGGCTGATCCAAATGGCTTTTCAGGTGTGAAATTAAGATAACGGGAAGTACCCTTTTATAAGAGATGTGAGGGTCACTATAGGAAAAGATTGAAATATTATTTTATAATAAAATACTTTTCAGTTTATAATTTCTCCAAAATGATTTTTTTCAAGGTTAAGGTAGGTAGGGATATAAAAAATCTCAACAAATAGGTTTTTTATAGGTTTTGTCACCATATTAAGCTTGTATTTTAGATTTAACTCATAGTTAAATAGTTTGACATTTATCATGTCTCATTGTTTTTTATATTATATTGTTAATAAACTTACTATAAACTTCCAAGTGAAATCCCAGTGGATCAGTATTGATATATATAACATTATATAAGTCCTTTGGATTTTTCTTATATTTTTAAGTATATTATATCAATTAATAATATAGTATTTGTTTTAAAAACACAATTATGTAAATTTTGCAACTATTTAGTATATGATTTTTTTGAAAGCTATAAATACATTTTCAATTCAAATAAAATTTATTTAATAGACTCTAACATGTAATATTAACCTATAATGTTAGTGGAATTAATCGTAAGTATCAATTTACATTTATTTAGATATTTATAATATCAATTAATTTAATATTTCATTAATAAGTTAATTACTGCTACAACATTGTGTCATAAATAAATTAAATTATTTAATGTCTAAAAATTATAAATAAAATACCATTATGTATTAAATATTCTTATATTTATAATTAATATTTATAGTCGAATTTATCTTATATATAACCCTATATTAAAAATAGTTTTGTTATTAAACTTTGAATTTAACACTTTTTACTCTTCTTTAAATTTAATAATTATAAATGTCGAAATCTAATCAAAGTGGAATAAATGGGGTTATATTTCATTCCTAAGGATGTTTTTGGTCTAATTAAACTTATAAAATAGAATTAGGACATGTGTTAGGAAATTATAATGTCATTTTTACCCTTAATTACCCTATTTACTTTAAATTCTGGTAAATAAAAGTCAAAAGTTACTCTTCACCCAAAATTATTTTCATCTTATTGAACCACATATTACTTACTGATGACAACTGTGTCTCTCAGAGTTTTTAAATTCAACTCACAGAAGTGGTAAATTTATGTTTTATGTGAATTTTCAAATTCTCCTAAAAGGTGGTTAAAAAACTATAAAAAGTTCAATAAAATTTAATACATCTAATTTTATTATAAAATGAATCCAATGGATTACATTGAACCAATATAAGTATTATATATCAATTTTTACTGAAAATAAATTTAAATAAAATAAATAATTATTTAAATAAAAAGTTGGTTTTAAATAATAACGTTGTGTTTTTCATTATTCATCAAAATTTAATTTTTTAGAAAAATACCAAAAATTCACCCAAAGATTATTTTGATATTCCAAATTCAAAAATTATATCTTTTTTACCACATTTGAAACATATAAGTTTCATTTATTAATTTAAAATTAATTCTCATTCTCCAAAACTAAAAGCGGGTTTTTAAAAAGTAAAAACTATCAAAAGATCGACATGTGTTTATGTCAAATTTAAGTTTAAAATTAGTTATAATAAACTATATTGTATTAAATGATAAAAATATAATCTAATTATACTTAAAAACCATTAAAATTTATAATTTAACACTATAAATTATTTTGACTAAAAAAGATGTTTTAAATTAAACCATAGTATTTTTAACTATTCATTAAAATATGAAAGTTATAAGAAAAGTACAAAAAATTTATCCAAACTAAATTTTTATGTCCCTCTTATAAAGAAGAATTTAGTTTCATTGAATTGAATATATAAATGTGTCAAATATTGGTTTTAAAAAGGGTTCTCCATTAAAGGATAACAAAATTGCATTTTTTTCAAAAATACTTATTTTATGTGAAAAAATGAATTTGTTCTTATATTATGTCTATGAAACACATAATATGGATACTAAAATTATATATAGTATATAATATTCAAAATTCATTTAATACTATTCATAAATTCTTTTTGAATGGCTAGTTTGGTATGTTGTGGTGTGCTTGAACTCGGTGTTGTCTGTAGCGCAAGCTATTGAATTACATTAATGATATAACGTAATATGAAAATCTTGGGGTGTTAAATTCTCCCCTCCTTCAATAAATTGTGTCCTCTCAACTTGAAATTGTTATTCAAAAAATAAAAGGTTAAAAATAGGAAAATACCTTTGTGGAAAACCCACATCAGAAATTGGGTTAATAAAATTTAGTCCTAATAAGAGGGAAATGGAATAAAAAAAGTCGCCACCAAATTATAATCCCGATTAAGAGATCATTGGTGGAAATTAGAGACACATAATTAGAGGGAAAATTTAAATATTTATAGTGAGTGA
Organism: Viscum album; assembly: GCA_963277665.1. Lineage (NCBI taxonomy): Eukaryota > Viridiplantae > Streptophyta > Magnoliopsida > Santalales > Viscaceae > Viscum > Viscum album. Next base: position 49,574,274 of record OY728161.1, on the reverse strand, counting down.
TTGAGGTCATCAATCACAAAAAAGTGTTAAATTGAGGGCCTCAAATCCATCAATCTATGATGATTTAAAATATCGTCAGTTTAAAAAACATAAGGTATTAGGATAACACATTTTTCGTTTTAATATCCCTTCCCTAAAGTTTAAGAATTAATTTATTCATAGAATTATAGGAAAAAATATACTTGACAAGTATAGTTTCATCCTTAAGCTAATTCCTACCGCAAACTCATCTTTCACTCCAAAAGATAATAGAATTCAAAAATATTCTATTTATCATAATCATATAGGTTTCCAAAATTAATGAATTTATAATTCATGTGTTGGACTATTAAGAAAACTACATTATACAAACCACAAAATCACGAATGTCAGTGGAAGGTGATTCACCCTTGTCAACCATTGGTTGTGAGTTCAAGTCTCGCAGCCATGCTGGGCACGACGGGTAGTCGCCTGAACTCTGGGTTGTCCTTTTTATGATAATCCAAAAATAATATCAACAAATTATTTATCCTAAATAATAGTGTCCACTTTCAAACTTAATCAATTCCAACCAATATAATTATCCAAAATAGTTCTGTCCAAACTCATAATCCAAAATTTATATGGAAGTTAAACACAACGAAGATCTTTTTTTCCACATAAGTACATGTGAATACATTCATCATGTATTCTTTTAAAACACTGTAACACCCTGGATTACCATAAAACCTTATTCATTACATTCATGCTCCCTTATTCCTTATAGAATATTTGATATACAACATCTATACAAAAAAATTTAAACTACAACATTGATGGAATATAAAAATCATTAATTAGTTTCACAGTAGTCAAGAATATTTAATATAATTTATCCAAATGAATCATATATTATTCAAAAATCACTAAGTCAGTTTTAGAACCATATTATTGTTTATCTTCTTCTCAACCATATATTTTCCAAAAAAATTAACCTACTATTGAGTCACTTTTCTTGGTTCCACACAATCTCAAGTCCTTAATGAAATAGTACTATAGTACAATCCTTATATAATTTATAATATTTATAATATTTACATCATTAATACAATACGCAAATGACACAATACTTTAACAACATAAGAATTCATGCACTATATGGGAGAATTCATTTTCCAATTTTATTCTTGATTTGGGTGCTTATATAAATTTCATGCCTCACACTATTTACTCTTCATTGCAGTTCAGGAAACTAAATCCCCCAGGAATTGATGTTCAATTGGAAAACCAAAGAATTGTACACCCCTATGTTGTGTTAGAGGATCTTATTTTGAGGGTACGAAATTTAATATTTCCTACTGATTATTATGTACTAAAAGTGTAAGATGATAGGATTAATGGACATGCCCAATTATATTGGGTAGACCATTATAGAAAACCACAAAAACAATAATTAATGTCCCCAGTGGTACATTATCTATGATGTTTTCTGGAGACATTTCGCACATCAACATCCTTGTTGCCATGAAGAACCACTCAGAAGAACATTAATCTCTCTCTATTAACTCTATAGATGTACTCCCTTCCCTTAAAAACACTCCATATCATTCCCCTTATCCCCATTATGAGTATTCATCATTTAATGAAATGATAGGAAATGAACCATACATATAATGTTGTACTAGTTTTTAAAAATGTCATGAATGTCTATTAATTGATGATTCCTTGGACACTGAGGATCACATAACCATAAATCGTACTAATAAACTTATAAAAGCCCAATAATGATATGAGGATGATACCATTGAGTAGTTAGATGAGATTAGTGACCCCTCACTCTCACACACACGCCCCTTTAATCCAAACTCTACCTAAAATGGAACTAAAACAACTATCTCATGATTTAAAATATTCCTATCTTGATAGTGGAAACAATATGTTTGTCATCATTTCTAGTTAACTCCTTATAAATCATTAATTATGTCTACTTAATCTTTGGAGAGAGTATAAAAAAGCTTTGTGAAGGAAACATTCTGACATTCCAGGAATTAGTCCATCAATTTGTACACATCATATATTTTTAAATGATGAGGCTAAAATGGGGAGATAGGCATAATGATGACTGAACCCAAACCTCCTAGATGTTGTTAAAAAAGATAATAAAATTATTGGATGATGGAATCATGTACCCCATCTTTGATAACCAATGGTTCATTCTAGTTCAAGTGGTTCCTTAAAAAATTGGTATAACGTTAACAAAAATAGAAAATAATGATTTTGTTCCAACTCATCTACAAAATAGTTGGCATGTCTGTATAGACTATCACTAATGAAACCAACATACTAGGAAGGGCCATTTCCCGATTACATTCATTGAACTGATGCTTTAGAGGTTAGCAACGAAGTCCCACTACTGTTCCCAAGATGGGTATTCTGGATACATTCATATCAATATTTTCCTTAATGGTTAGTAACAGAAAACCTTCACTTGCACTGTTGGTAAATCTTCATATAGGAGGATTTCATTGGGTCTGTGTAATTTTCTAGGTACTTTCCAATGATGCATGGTTAGATTTTTTTTGATTACCTGTTTAATTGCATGGAAGTTTTCATGGATGATTTTATTGCTTATAGATCCTCTTTTGATGAATGTTTGAGTATTCTTGGTTATGTACTATGTCGCTGTATTGAAAATAATGTCATATAAAATTATAAGAAATTTCATTTCATTGTGTGGCAAGGTATAGTATTGAGAGATTTCATTTCTAGGGATGCTATCCAAGTATATAAATAAAAAGTCAATTTCATTTCATCCCTAACATTCCCAAAAAAGGTAGGGGATGTTTGGTCTTTCCTAGTTCATGATTTATTTTATCGTCATTTCATTCGTGGCTTTGGTAAGACTTCACTCCCCCTCTCCCAATTTCTACACAAATAAAAGGAATTTTTTTTTGATAAATAATGTGATGAATCTAAAAATAATTTATCACAGATTCTAACATTACCCTCGGTAATCTAACCACCTCTGTGGGATTTACCATTTGAGATCATGTGTGATACCTCTAACTATGCAGTGGGGGAAGTCTTATCACAAAGGGTCAATGGATATCCATATTTCATTTCTTATGCCTCATGTACACTAGACCATGCCCACAAAAACTACACCACAATTGAAAAATAATTTATTTCTATTATTTTTCCCCTGGATAAAATCAGGTTAAACCTTTTAGTGTCTAAATTAATTTTTTTTCTCAACCCATGAAACCCCCTTGTTGTCTCCTTATGAAATCAGAAGCCAAACCACATCTCATTTTCTTGATGCTCCTGCTTCAGGAATTCAATATTGAAATTTAGGATAAAGAATGAGTCAATAATATGGTGTCTAGATATATCAGTAGGATCTATCCATCCTCAGACATTGACTCATCCCCCTAAATTCACATAAATGATATGTTTCCTGATGATCAATTGTACCAAATGAATGATTTTCTTCCTTGGAATGCTGAAATTGTAAATTTTTTGGTATTTTCCTAAATTCCTGCAGATTTTAACAAAAATGAAGTTGAACATCTAAAACATGAACCTTGTTGTTATATCTTGGATGAACCCTACCTTTGGAATAGATATAGTGATCATGTCCTCATGCATTGGGTTCCCAATAGATATTTTCAATCTATCCTTATGTTCATCCATACTCTTTCTTGTGGGGTTGGAACCCAATGGATTACTCAAAAGGTCTTTGATTCATGTCTCTTTTTTACAACATTATTTTGGGATGCAAATTATTTCTATAAATATTGTTCTCGCTATCAATAAATGTGAAATATATCTAAAAGAAATGAAATTCAACAACAAACCTTTCGCTTCAATGAAAATTTTTATGTTTGTGGAATTGAATTTATGGGACCATTCCCCAATTCATTTGGTAACATGTAAATTCTTCTTGATGTTTATTATGTGTCAAAATGGGTAGAATAACATGCTACACGGGATGATGATTCCAAGACTATTATGGAATTTTTTAGAAAAAAATTTTCTATAGGTTTGGATTACCTAAGTTCATGACTAGTGACGAGAGTTCTCATTTTTGCAACCACACAATTCAATCACTTCTGCATCGTTATGGGGTCGGGAATTGAGTCGATATTTCAAATCACCCAAAGACAAATGGTTAAGATGATGTGTCTAATATGGAGGTTAAACAAAATCTTCAAAAAATTGTTCGACCCATTGGAATAGATTTGATTCTTAGAGTAGATGCTTTATTATGGTTTTACCATACTACCTTTAAAACTCCCATTGTAATGTCACCTTATAGGCTTTTGTTTGGAAGGAGTTTTCATCTCCCTATTGAGGTAGAGTGTTGGGAATATTGGGCCATTAAATAATGAAATTCTAATCATTGTATTGTAGGTTCTCAAAGAAAGTTTCATATTCAAGAGTTAGAGAAAATTCATAGATATTAATACAAGAACTCTATGATTTATAAGAAGAGAACTAAGGCATCCCATGACTGTCTCATCCATCATCTTTAGATTGAAATTGGGAAGAAGGTCCTTCTTTACAATGCAAGTCTGAATTTTCATCTATGTACGCTTTTTTCCCACCAGTTTGGACCTTACACTGTTACAAATGTTTATCTATTTTTTGTTGTTTTTTTTAAATAAAGAAACCAAAAAAACCATTACTATAAATTGGAAATGTCTTAAGAACTTTCAAGAAGCCCTTTTGGATTCATCGGTAGAGGAACTATGAGTTCAAGAATCATCCTTACAAAAAAATTTACAAGGATTTATCCATCCTTTCTAGATTAACTTTTTATAGTGAGGTCACTACATTCACTAGGTGTGGGGGTATGGGAAGATGGTTAAATTCTGTTGTTAGTTATGAATTTTTTTCATCTTTCTTCTTCTCTTTTAAGCTTTCGGAATAGTTTTGTTACTTTGCCTATTTCTCCACTCACATTTGTGATGGAATGTTACTTTTGATTCGCATTTTATCATCGAAAATAAATCTTGTTTAATCATGTATGTTATTGAAAATTCATGAGGAATTTCTATATTTTATTTTCATTCAGCATTCAAAAAATTTTTTAAGAAAATTTTCATTTCAGAAATAATTCAATATTATGGTGTGACTTTATTTTGAAATTTTTATCTTTTTTGATGATATAAATGGTTGTTTCATTTTGAAATCATTGAGTTGAATGGTACCCTTTGTGTGAGTAGATTAAGAGAAAATTGTGTCACTTAATTTCTCCACACACCTTTTCACCCAATGATGAATTCTGAAAATTTCTTACTTAATATAAGGAAAATATAAGTTAGGTTAATTTTTCTATACTTTCCAAAATGATTTTTTTCATACGTTCGTTCATTTTTTGGTCTATTTCATTACTGTATCATGTTGACATATATGTGTGTACCTGTTATCCGACTATTCTATGCCCTAGAAACATAAAAAAACAAAAACAAACAAAAAAAATAAACATTTAGGGGAGTGAAGACTTATAAAACATATGGTGATATATTTTTTGGGAGATTATGGTTTGAATTATGGAAATTATTAAGTGATAGGGTCTTAAAATTTGATTACAAAGGATATAGGGTATGTTCGGTGGAAAGGATCATGTAAGTATACAATTTTAAAAAAACTTATATTTACCTGATAGAATGTGGAACGAATATCCTAAAATTATTTACACACACACACATGGATAATTAGAAACACGATTAACTTTTGAATTATTTTCTTTGATTGTTATCATGCATCTCTTGGAATTTCATTTTGAAATATAGTTTTTCAGACTTCTTTTTCCATGATAACTGAGAATAACTCCTCGTTTTGATTTTTTTTCTTTCATCACATTTCTATCATGAATTAAATTTTCATTTAATGTTAAATATTTATAAATTTGGAAATACCTACATGGATAATTTTTGAAGACATTACATGACCCATGAGTAAAAAAAATTGGGGTGGGGGTGTGATCTCACTATGATTCATGGTTTCATTCAGATGTGCTAAACTACATTTGTATTGAAAATTATGAAAATAATTATTTCTATTCATGTTTGATTCATTTGTTTTGTTTTTCTCACTGTTAAAAAGGTAAATTTTACTTGTTCTTTATAATTTCATTGATGGTGTGGGTGATTTGGAGGGTCCATGATGAAGTTCAAGAAAAATGGTCCAAACTGCACAGGATCGAAGCACACCAGTGGACTCAACCACACAATTCTACTAAACCATGCATCCAAGTCGTCTTATATTTTTTTTCTAAATTAAATGTTCTAAATTTCATATGAAGAACCCAAGGCACATTCTTCCATCTGGTGGCCTATCAGGACCGATCTGTCCAAGCCACCAAATCTTCTTGAAGTCAAAATGTGGATTCAATATTTCATCCATATATATGGTTATTATTTTCCAAATGGTGCCAAATATTAAGTGGATATATTTATAAAGTGGGGATATAACTTTTTAGTTTTTTCAAAAGTTATATAAGTCTTTATGTCCATCAAAAACCATGGGATAAGTGGTTTTTCGAAATCAGGGTGCCCAAAACCACCTTCCACATTTTCTATAAATTTTCACATTGGGATCCCCATATGTAAGTTCGTCCAATAGAAAAAGAAATGGAATTTTTGTGATCAAAAGGAGTCATATCCTAATCCAAGACATTCTTGAGACCTCTATGCTCTTACGGGGGTCAAGTATGAAGTAGAAGTTCCACCTGAGCCTCCTCATCCTCTCGATGGAGTGATAAATGGTGGAAGATCATTTTGATGGAGCTACACATACTAGTATGGGATTTATAGCACTTTTTCATCTATTGGTTTTTTGTAATTTGTGTGTTAAATATTTCACATATGTTTAATTTTTATGTTCTTATGCTTTGAATGTATTTATTTTGTTATAATTATGTGAAACACTTTTTATATCAACACCAATTGGGTTGATATTTCATGTGGAGATCATGGGTTATTCCGATTAGACTAGACAAGAATCCTCTTTCTCTCACACATACATAATATTTCAGTATGCTTTATTAGCCCTCTTCCATTGTTTTATAACCAATCCTTGACAACATGACTGTTGTTTCAAGGGGTGATTGTTTGAGTATCGTTTCAGGAGGCAAGATGGAATTTGAGATAATGATTACCCCCGACGAATGGATTACATTAAAACATATAAAATTCTTATAAAAATAAAATATCTAAGACATGTAATGAACATGAAATTATCTCCTTCTCTCATAATTCTAAAACTACACCAATATTTATCAACTATTAAACTCTTTAAATAAATTCAATTCCTTAAAATATTCTCAAAACAACCCCCTCTTTATCTTTTTATTATTAAAAATTTAAACTATAAACCACCAATGATCCTTGAGAGATGACCTAGGATCTGTGTTATACAATAAATCATCCTTAAAAACATAATCACCTACCTGATAGGTTCTCTACCATTGTTCTTTTCATTTACCGCATTGTTTTCATCTATAGCTATCTCTCGGCATCCAATATGACACTCCCCCTGGAATATAGGATTGACCCTCATTCAGACCAACATTCCTAAGCCAATTTGCTCCCAAACGCTATGGTGTAATTACAAGAGTGTTGGAATCCTTTTGAATGTTCCATCACTCCAATTCCAGGATTTTCATGCCCATTATTTGGATCTCCATCCTATTTTATGTCTGCATCGTCCCCCTGATGATTTGGTTATGCTTTTTTGGATCACCTACCTCTATGGACCAATGCCATGGGTGATTCGAACAAAATTTAGAGTTTGTCCTATGTTTAGAATACAATCAATGGTTGGACCTTGTTTGTTTCCTCATTTTAGGATAACATTATGAATACTATGTTTTGAATATAGTCATTAGTTATCTCATACCGCCATTTCATACTTCTTGTGGTTACGAATTTTGGGTATCGTGATTCACACATCCCATTTCCCTTTATTTTGGACTGATTCCAACAACTCTGGAATTATCACTTTTGTTCACTAGAGCACATTGGGAAAGGTGAGTTGTCTGTTTTGAGATCCCTATTCCCCAGTCACAGTCTTTCTCATCCTAAGCACTATAAGAGGTTTGTCAACAATAGTAGACCTCAAGTATTCAATTATCAGCTTGCAATCTCAAACAAAGTGAATAGTTATGTGGTTGTCCCCTGTTTCTCAGACCAGTCATGACCTACTTGAGCATTTTGATTGATCATTAGTTACTTTATAGATATGAAAAAGGATTAGTAATATAAATAAGTAATAAATATTCTCATTCATGCATTTTGAGCCACATAAGAAAAAATTATCTTTCACATGTTTGGCCAAATCACAGCCCCTATGTATCCTCCCCCTCAATGAAATGTTTCAACATCCCCACCTTTTGGTGTGTAGCTTCTAATGTCTCCTATACCTTCTTGAACTCCCTCTATTAATCGATAGTCATAGAATGAAGCTTGTTATCCTTGATCTATATTTAGTTACATTCATCATGGAGGTAATCCACTTGAAGGCTCACCAACATAAATTTCTATTGGTCCAGCACTAGCTAGACCTGGAATTGCATGATGAGTGCCAATTGGCCGGTAAAAAAGGAAGAACATTTGTTTTTCTTCTCATCAAGAAGATGGATTTCAAGTTATCCTCTCTAGAACTTCTAGATGTTCTCAGTATTCTTATAGCAGCAAGATGCATAAGAATGCTGGCTTCTTTCCCATACGTTCTCAGTTAGGATGTCCAGAATCAGTGCATATAGACCTCGCACATCATTCCCTCTGGTGAATAGATCATGCAGCCAATGGATGAGTGATCCCATTTTTCTAATCCACTCTAACTTTTAGGTCTTATCGATGAATAATTTGATTAACTTCCCTACTCAGCGACAGGTCTTCTGGATGTACTCAATTGCATCAGAATCAGATTTGTCCAACTCTACCGGATTAGTAGGTTTGTATTCTGAATATTCATCAAGGAGTTCAGTAGAAAGATCCTCCTCTAGTATTATTTTTGATTGTCCATGATCAATGCCATCTGGATGGTCTTAATCACTTCATTCTATCTCCATGATGTTATTCTGTTCAACTCCAGGTTTCCCCCAACCAGTGGAATCACCTATAATCATAATTGATTGCTCATTGAAAAACATGGCTTGTTAGGTCTAGATACATGGATCCATACAAACTGACACCCCTCTTAGGAAAGGGCCCCAAGGTCTTTTGTCCATATGCATCTACAGAACTCTCGCCACACTGAGGACTATTCACACAAGGTTCATTTCATTCAATCTGATTGAGCAGACAATAAGTATGACTTTGTGAGGTGGGAAACATATAGTGGAAAATAAATGGATTCTCATGTTATTTACTCTATAATGTCATTGCTGGGATTCCTGGGTGTGTCCCCCCATATATGATTATAGGTTCTAAAGGTTATAGGGAGACCACCCTTGCATCCCTGAAACTACTGGACTCTATAGCTATTATTTATCTGCACATGGATCATGGTGATTATACCTCCATGACTATCACCATTCTTTTTTCCCATTAGTAGGGTAACATTGCCTAAGATCCCCAGGAACAAGTAAAATTCAGTCAAATAACCAATATAATGTTGGAGAGATTGGTAGAATGTGGGGATGAGTTAAGGCATACCTTAAGAGCTATAACATATCTTCCCAGAAAAGTTCCATCAAAGGCTACTATCTCACCTTCTTCCATAGGGGATTTAAAAGAATCTATTTCCTCACCATCATCTCGATGGTTTCTCTCATCAAAATATTGCCTTAAAGATCCATCTGAGTTGTTGGTAAATTGGAAGAGTTTTTCTAGATGAGCCGCTGACAATATCAGTGGGGGACAGATTTCTAGTATCACTTACAACCATTTTTTCATTGGATGTGTGGTGCCTTGGGAGTGATATATTCCCTCCAATTCCATCATGAATTTACTCCCCTAATCCATAGATTAATTGAATCCACATTTTGAAAATATTATTCCTTCTAACTGCATCACATACTGTTTTAGGTGATCCCACAGGTTTTTGATGTTGAGGAACATTCTGTAGGCATCCTAGTATTTTTATGCTTTATGATAGATAGTTTCCTAAGGAATCTCCACATGACACAACTTATTTGTAGGATCTTTTAGATGTTCCCTTCATAACCCCATTGATGATTCCCCTTCTTTCTGGGCCCACTCTCCTAGGACCACTAGATCTATTGATGATGTTTCTCTCTCATCACCCTCAGTCAGTATTAGTTTGTGGGTCGTCAGCCTTTCCCCCACAACCTCGTCACCATGATGTGAGTTAGAACCAAACTCACCACATACCATTTCTGATGCTCGACCCCATCTTTGAGGTGTGGGTATGGATCCTTTACCGGTATGTATTATCATTTTCTTTATCATCTCACCTGGATAAGTATCTACCCAGATCTGTGCATATATTTGGATAATCCCAAATAAAACTGTGGTTGGTAGAAGCTCATTCTGTATCTTCCAATATTCTTACAAGAACATCATCCAAGGCTACCTCATCATGAACTTGTGATCCTCATAACATACTCCTCGATATAACCTTGTGTCCATCCTCTATAGGCACCTGAACTTCCATAAAAATTGGTGTGGGGTGTAAGGTTCATATATTGGTTCACTGTCTACTTGCGCGTCCAAAACTCTACCTAGGATGTCCAATAGATATGACTACTTCTCTGTGATATATGTACCATCAACAGTGAATGATCCAGTTGGAAGATGGAATGGTTGGAAGTTTAATTGGTCTGCTCACCCCATCTTTCATAGTATTACTCGTAGACCAAGATTGAGTGGAAAATGCTATGTGTTGTTATAGATTTTATTCAGAAGATTATTCTAGATAGAGAGATGGGATTTATGTACTCATAACCTCCCATGTTTGTCATGAACCTTCTGTAAAAGAAGTGGAATTGCTATTAGAACATAATGGCCTCTTCCCCTTACTGATGTGTCTGAGTACTTCATACAATGTCACCAGAATGTGATTCCCATATTGATGCAATTACTAGTGTCCAGCACCACCACCATGATGAACATTCTCAGTCTCTCTCCTATGTGTACATCTCTCACTGGTAGATTCCATCTACAAATAAGCACAAAATTGAATTTATCCTACCAGACTATTGGTTGCAACTCATTCTTGATATTTTATCCCCACAGTTGTCATTGACTATCCGCCAAGATCTTCTAGTAAAAACTATACCTGCCTCACCGAGAACCCCCTTGGATAGGTGTGGGGCCTCATTGGTATTTACATGGTCTATTCCTCCCCCTCCACATAATTCTTTGATGGAAAGTTTAAAAAATATTTGAACCATTACTTGAAGTGGACATATATGATTTTCTTCTTTTCATTGTTTGATCCTGGCATCAGATCCCACAATTCCTTCCCTAGGGGCATCATTTGTTCTACATCCTCTCATATCATTCTCGACAGATAGGAAATCATCATACATGCTCCCCTGAATCAAGATTCTTCAGATCAAGTAAAGGTCCCAGAGGATGATGCTAACTTCACCATGATGCAGATTGAATGTGTTGGTATTTAGTGACCACGACCTCAATAGATTTGGTATGATTTCCTTTGGTTGAGAGACATGGAATTGGGAATCCCATTATGCTTCATACAAGCCTACTCACCTCAACACTATCTCAAAATCTGCACAAGATGTGCACACCTAGTAAGCCTAGGCCTAGTCCTCCATGAATTTTTCTCCCTGGTGGGACCCCAACTAGCTATCCACCCCTTACCTAGGTTCTCATTCCTTTCATTGATTATTTTATTGTACTAAACACGAGATATTTCTATTTCCAAAGGCATTCCTTCGATGTTGTTGAGATGATTATGAAGGAATTGAGCTATAAAAAGAGTATGTTCAATCCCAATATGGATTTTAGCATCCCTATACCATTTATTTTGTCTTAAAGTGCCTCTGAATGAGTAAGTCAGCTCATCTCTAATTACCTCTAAGGTGAGTGCATTGTCTCGCAATCTGAAGCCATACAATGACAGAATTTTTCATAGTGGGTAGTCTTTCTGGGCGTCTGACACCAAATTCTTCAGTGATTCAAGGTCATAATGACTCTGAACATACTCCCCAATCAGAATATTTTTTTCCATTGGTTCCCTATGAGATTTGTTAGAGAGAACCTCTTACGTAGCTTCCCGAGCAACCATATATTAGGGACGTAGGAAATTTTTAGAGCTTTTGCATTGAGTTAGTGGTAGATCTGGATTTCAATGAAATAGTTAATCGAGAATCCCTATTACCCAAGTAATTTTCAAAGAAGTAGTGAATTAGGATTCTTGGTTTCCTAGAAAGTGTTCATGGAGAAAAGGACTGTGGGACCCAGTTCGCAAAGGTGCACTCATGGGGCAGATCGCTTCACAAAATTATAGCTTCACATTAATTGTTCATGTATATGGAATACTAACAATGGGCCCCTCATATAGTATTTATATTGTATGGTCAGCTGAGATTCATGTTGACCTTCACTGACCCATGCTTTGTGGTGACCGTCGCCTACTAGATCTTCAACACGATCTTTTCCTGTCGTAACTTTGCATAGCATCATGCATGCATGCCTCTTGAGTTTTCTTCGTAATCGGATAAGTTTTCTTTTTGATGAAGAAACCTTTGGATATTACCTTCTTTTTCACTTGTCTTCCATTCTTTGGGGGTATATATTAGCATTGAAAATCATGCTATGGAAGAAATGGACAAATTCATGTTTGGTTCAAAGCTAATTCAAACCCAAACTGCTTCAAATACATTAAAAGACTTTATTTGTGAAGCTCATATATAGATACCCTTCACTAATGAGACCACAATCATCTTTAATGTACCTTCATGAGTTCGATAAGCTTTGTGTCTATGCATACATATTTTTCTTTGTTTCGCCCTTTTTCTAATCAGTGTGCTTCTGTGAATCACAATTCATAGAACTCCCTCCAACGTTGCATGAATGTATTTTCTTTACGGTATTCCTTTTTTATTCTCAATGAGAACCACAAGAAACTTGAAACCACATTTCCCATAAATATCCATCACCCACCCCATTGAAATCATTGTTACCACAATCTTTCTCCTTCCAAGGTTCCATTTTTGATGCTCCAGAGCATTGTGAACCTAAGAGAAAAATGGATCACCAAAGGTACATGAGCATCAAGATCAATGATTTCCTTTATTCTTTGTGTCCCCTACTTATGGTAGGGATTCATTTTTAAAAGGCCCCCACCCTTCATGAATAATGGAGTCCCTATATGATACTCAAGGATCTGAGAGGCATTAATCCTTAATAGAGCACCCTCCTAATAATTACCTCTCTGCTTAGGTGAGGCCATGCTACGTGAGATTCTTTCATTCACTGAGAACGTTCCCTTCATGATGCACATTTCCTTTATGAAGATCCATTTCTTCATGAATCCTCTATTGGAGTGACCTCAGGCTTCATGAGTCCTTTTCCAATTTGGAACTCTAGGCTTGTTCAAAGATACTTAATGGTTCCTCATGTGGTGTCTCATGATGAATTACTCTACCTAATGATTCTTCACATAGGCACTCTAATAATTTTTTCTTATCTGTATATCTATGCTAATGAGGACCACTTGAGTGACCACTCCTCTATCCTATTGAACCATTACGTTTTTGGTGCCTTCTCATCCCCAAGGGTGGTTTGGTACTAGTCATGTAAGTCCTAGGGGTGAGGATAATGTCCTCATTTCTTGAGTTGTATGATGTTAACCTACCAAAAAATAGTTTACTCATCACATGTAGTTAAACTATGGTTTCCTCATGCGTGAAATGATTGAGAAGACCAAAAATATGATGGGCGCCAGCACCCTCTCACCCCCCCATGGTCTTTGTCTCCATCTGTGCCATGGGAAATCTCCACATAATTATGAACACACCTTGATGGAGTGCTTTGTGGATGAATGAGATACTCCTCACAAAGAATAAGATCCTCCTCATACTGCAGGACATCCTCCTCGAGCATCCATCATAGATTAATCCCAAATATCCATCTATCTGGGACTCTAACCATGCATAATCCCCACAACATTTCTCGCGGACACATTTTTTTCAATGCTACCATCCTCTATAATTATTCTTCATGTTTTTCACCCCTATCATGACTCATGTGTGATTATAGGATAGTAGTGGTCATGAAACATTTAACTTGGGAAGCTATCTATGTATAATACCTAAAATGATGAACTATGTGGGTTTTGATCCCCATCATCAATATCAGGTATGTATGACACCTCTCTGAGGTTCAAAATAATCCAATGCTATTATATGGTGATCCCTCCTAGGGATTCACCCTCATGATGTGACATCTAACCTTTTCCGGACAAATTCCTCATATCCACCTCCCGAAGGAGTCTTAATACATTCACTTGGGAATCTTTTATGTGTGAGACCCACACCACATTCTTGGGCCCCCTATTTTTTGGAATAATACCCAATGATCCCTATCAAAACAATGTGGACATTGATTACCAATAAAATGGTTTACTTAGGAAGCCTCTTCGAGGTTTAATCCCAATATGGTACCTTACAGGTCGGGTATAGATCAGGTCTCCCTTTGAGAAATCTTCCTTTTTTTGGGATGCACCATCTCAAGTTCATCCTCATTGGTAATTTCGATCTATTCATCTGGCAAACATTCTAGGTGCTCCTTCTTAGGGATGTTCATATCTGAACCACCTTCATAAGTGTTTCAATAAGTCTGATCTATCTCTACTAGACGTTAAACTCACTTAATTCCCAATGATAAACATGGGAAGATAAGGAAAACGTGGGAGACATGCCTCTAGTATAAGATACCTCGCGATCGATATGGGAAGCCTCTTGTTTCTTTACCCTTTAGAATCCCTCTAAAGAGGAAGAATACAAATGCTCCAATGTTTTAGTGTCCAAACATTCCATCAATTCCCAACATGACTACTCTCCTAACCGAAGGATGCTCCCCTAACATGACCATCATGGAATCTCCCCACATAAGTATTATAATTATCCAGTGTCCACAAAGTGATGGAACCATGAACAAGGTTCACGAACAAATTCTAAGTTTATAAGGGAGTGCAAGACTAGGCATCAAATTCTGACGAGGAATCCATAGAAGAAGATAACAACATCACATCAACCCATTTATTTCAAGGAGAAAACTTCTCTGAAATGAGTGTTAAATGTTTCCTACCTTTGGAAAGTGGGAATGCGGGGTACAATACACCACTAGCGAGTGTCAAGACGCCCATGAGGTGTGCCCCAGTAGAAATAATCAAAAACATATGGCCTATATATTTCCCCTATTTTATTTTAAATCATCAATGAATTTATCTTCATGGTATTTAGAGTTTCAGTTGAAATTATTTCTTTTATGGGGATTACAATTCAAATGTTACTAAGTAGTAAGTGACATCAACACAATTTCCACTCTTTGATACATACTTTATTACTGTGAACCTAATTTATTATATATGGTTTAAACACTACCACATTAACATGTAATATCATGAATACTTAATTTTTCACTGTATTTTGAGTTTCAATTTTTATTATTTCATCTAATGGTATTTGAACATGAAATTATGATGTGGTGAATAAATTTCATTACTTAATTCCTTTTTTGTTTGGATTTATTATTTCCTTGTTTTTTTTATTTTTCTACGATTATGTGAATAATTAAATGAAATATCCATTTATTTATTTCAATTCTTATATATAGAATTAAATTTGAAACACATAATCAATTCATTAATCAACTATCACTTCAATTTTATGAGGATTTTAAGGATTTATTTCAGAATATCTTTCTAATCGATTTCATTTATTCTTGGGATTCCATTAATGGAATTTATATGATTTTTTTAATACACACTTTAATTTTTATTCTCTTATAGTTATTTATGGCCTTCTTAAAGTAATAGTACCATTTTCATACTCTTCAGTAGAAAAAAATATTTAGAAAATATTTTTATGAAAACCCGACTTCATTTCCCTCCTTAGACTAAGAACTCTTTTTCTTCCAAAACTCCTATTTTATAAGAAATTGATTTTAGAAAACTTTTTCAAAATGAGAATGATATTTTCCTCATGAATTTTAAAATTTAATTATTTATATATTTTATATAAATTAATGAAAACAATTATTTTATTACACCACTTAGAATATATTGTATTAATACTGTCTTTATTCTTCTTCAAGATGGTTTTTGATTGATTTTACAAAGGATAGTATTTATATTCACATCCTTTATTACTTTATGAGTCCTTTGGAAATATTCAATTTCCTATAATCATTGAACATTGAATTTACCTTAATTATAAATATCATTTATAATGGATATGTTCATTTTCTAAACCATATACCATTTTTACAGATAGAGTTCACTTTGAATGTTATTTGATTTACTAGATAAATTTTGAAAAATATGTATCCTTTACTCAATAGAGATATTTGATAAGGAATTTTATTTCAATTTAATTGATTGTTCAATATATGGAGAATCCATTGGACATGAATTTCATCAGTTGTGGAACATTTAAATTAAAACCCTATATGCATTAATAGTCTTATGTGATGAAATTTGTTGGTGACTAACCCTTTAAGTTTGTTTCCACGAAAAATAGATGGGTTTCTACGCAAATGTTTAAACTATATTTTAAATGGTCTTGATAGTATTATGTTAAACCATTTTTGAATGGTCTTTATGGTAAAGGTATCGTGTTCCTAGGAGACCTTATATCCAATTATTAAGCATTCCGTTTATTGAGAATTCAATTATTATTATTATTATTATCCATGAGAGTTTTTCTTAGAAATTATCTATGGGTATATTTTCATTATCAATTTATGGATTAAATGGAATGTTTTTTCATTTTCATGCATTTATATATTGTTTATTCCCTATCCAATTATTTATTTTTCATGTAATTTCAGTTGTTTGCATTTCCTTGTTGTTTATATACTTACTTATGAGTTACTACATTACAAGTTATATATGTTCTGTTTTTTACCATTCCATATTAATTATTCTCATTGATTCTTTGTTTATTACAATACACTTTTACCATACTGATCATTTGAGTCCATCCTTATTTATATCCTTTCCCATGGATTCCATGAAGTGTTCTAATAATGATATGAAAGAATATACTAGATTGAAATGTGTTATTTTCAACTAAAAATAAAACAAATATGATGTAATTTGTGGATTCAATTTTAATAAATGACTCATTTAGGTATCTAGTTTACTAAGAAAAATAAATAGTTTGGTTCATTGTGAAGTGATTTTCTTGTATCATATTCCAATGTAATGGTAATATGACACAGACTATAGTCTTTCGAGGGTTGGGTCACTTTTTTTATATCAAAGAATGTTTAGTATCAAAATTGGGAACTTTATTTAGGAATTCATATATTAGAGAACATATCACTAAGATAAAATTTAAAGATTATTATACAATAACATGCTATTTGTTTAGTAAGATATTGATTATGAGGTATTTTTTAGAAATACATCACTATATGGATACTACCAGTGGACTTGGTTATGTAATAGATATAAAAAGGGGTAACAACTCCAAAAGGTTTTGTTGAGCCTAACTCAAGTGTAACCTAGTAAACAATAATGGAAAATACTCTATATCTATTTTGAAACTTTTGAATGAAATTATTAGGATAATTCACATTTTATTTAAAATCCTTTGTGAAATATATAAATATATGATGAAAATGAATGACTTAGGTTAATATTATGGTGTTTTATAATTTTAATGAGGTTTCATTAATTAGATATAGTATTATTGATTATATGTTTTATTCATGATGACTATTATTACATACACTATGTTTTATATTTTTATTCATTAGCTGAAAAATGAAGGAGTCATGTTAACATTGAATATGAAGGAAAAGGTGGTGATAATGATAAACCAAATGAGGTGTTGATAAGATTAAATGATATCAAATTTTATCCAAATTAGTTTTCCTAAATTATGATTAAGGATATATTCCAAAACCAAATCTGGATATTACAAAATAAGATAATGACATAGTTTCCTAATATCACAATTGGTGGAAACCATGGGAGAAGTATGCTTGATTTCAATAATGCAATTAGTTTGGAAGGAGACACCCATGAAAGTGTCTTAACTGAAATGGGGAAATTATTAATGTGTTCTAAAAAGGAAATAAATAAAATATTTTTTGAGGAAAAATTAATAGTATGCTGGAAGGAATAAAATCTCATCCTGAGGATCCATTTATATTTTTTATCCTTATCTATAGGGAACCTGGGAATTAACCCAGGTGAATTATATCTTCTAATTGAAAAACCCCAAACCAAGGAAAGACCTATGTGGAAATAAATGGATGAAGTTTTTATTTATTATGGTTTTATTGAAAACATAATCTAAAACGTATTTTTAAAGATTAAATTTCAATGTTTCTCATGATATCTATTTTTGAAATTATATTGTTATAAAAAATTGATAACCTATATGTGATGGGGCTTGAACCCAAGACTGATGGATTATAAATTTTTTTCACCTACCATTGGCCAACATGATGTCTTGGTTAAAATTTCATTGTTTTTAGTTAAAAAATATGATGAATAAATATCAATGATGAACTTGTATTGTTGATTTTTAGGATTAGAGATTAATTTCTTAACCTTGTTGATTTTGGAAAATAGATAGAGAAAAATATAATAACATATTTTATGGGTCACATGGTCCCTTAAAAGTGTATTTTAGTGATTTAATAATAAAAATTAATGTTTTTATTTTAGCTTCAAGAAGTAAGGGATGAATTAAAATTTGATTGAAGTAGAAACAAAAGATCGGAATGTTCATATTAAATTTATATTTATCATGTAATTATATTTCCTTATATTATTATGTAGTAAAATAATTACTCAAACATAGGAAAATGATAAAAAAATCCTTTAAAAATAATTTTTTGTTGAAATGATGGTCTTTTAAATCATCACAGATTTATAGATTTTTTTACTCAAGATTTCATTGATCATCAGTTTTTTGTGATCAATGACCTCAATAAATCACTATTAATAAATACTCTTTTCCTACTAGTCTATATTTTCACTTTCCAGTAATGTTATCCAATATAGTGACCTAATTATATTTTAGTTCATGTATAATTTGTAATTCCTATTCTCTATTTTCTATAGTGTTTTTTATAAATCCTTCCCATGATGTGGGATTTAAAAATAAGAAATATCAAAAAATATATAACCAATATTGAGTTTAAATTCTGATGATGTATTTTATTTTATGGAGGGGAGAATGTAAAACATTAATATTCTAATGTAAGAACATTGTATTTGATGGTTTGAATAAAATGAAACACCATGTTTGTAAGGTAATATAATATCAAGATATATTAAAATAGATTTAAAATTTTAAATAAATTAAATCTATGATATATCTTGGAATGCATTCCATACAGAGTTAGTTTAACAACCCAAAATGTGATAAAAAAAATTTCCCTAATGATTTAATTAAATTTCTAAATATGTAACATGGTTATAGAAAATAGATGAACTTATTTATTTTAATTATTTCCTATAAAATTTAAATTACCATTATGAATCATTACCATTGATAATATATTCATTGAACAATGATCACATGATTAATATAAATATTGTGTTTTAAAAAGTCTAATTGAAAAAGGAAATGGAATTGATGACCTTAACTAGTTGGATCATACCCTATGAATCCCATTTATCTGACCTTACAAAGGAGATATAATAACTATTATTTGACCTCAACTAATCCCATGTTGATATCCAAAAACATAAGTATGAAAAAACCCTTTATAGGAGATGTTCAAGAAAATTTAGATCACAACCTAAATGAAGAATGTCGAACCACCCAATGAAAGTCTCACAGTCACACACCTAACACTTAGGGTGATTGATTGTGTGTTAAAGGGATATATTTGAAGACCATAGAAATATGAGTATTTATATTATTATTTATATAATAATGAATACACTCTCATCCTATTACTGTTAGTTTATAAATGCTTTTTATCTTGAAACAATAAAACACAAATATTATTTGTGGTTAATATTCAAATTAAATTATGGAATTTATTTTGATTAATTAAT
Source organism: Viscum album (assembly GCA_963277665.1). Classification (NCBI taxonomy): domain Eukaryota; kingdom Viridiplantae; phylum Streptophyta; class Magnoliopsida; order Santalales; family Viscaceae; genus Viscum; species Viscum album. Next base: position 49,554,126 of record OY728161.1, on the reverse strand, counting down.
GGGTTTGTGAAGTAAATAATATTTTCATAAATTATTATTATTAAATAATATTTATCAAATATAAATTATCATATTATTTTTATGAAGTGAAATGTAATTTTTATAGGGTTTCAAAAACTATTATTTAAAAACCCCACCATTTCACAATAAACGACAATTATTAATTTAAAAGTGTAAATGCATGTATTTGAAAAATTATTATAATAAAATGAATATTATTTTTGTAATCATAACACCCAAATTTTCCAATGGGGAATCTTTTATAATTTATGTAGATAGTTGAATTTTTGTGTAATAATCTAATACCATATAAATATACGATGTTTATTATGAAATCATAATAAACAAAAAGTTTTTTAATAAATACTATAAAAGGTATCCAAGACCATATATATATTATAATATTAAAATAATGTGATTTTAAGATTATATTATTAATTTTTTAAATCCATTATGAATTACTTAAAACCATTAAAATATTTTAGGGTTTTAAAATCATTTCTTTGAGAGTGTGACACGCCTCTATATAAGAAATGGAATTATTTTATTATTTTAGTCCCATGAACATATGAAATAATAAAATCCAATCCTATATGGTCGAAACAATGTTCAAAACCATTTGATTTTTTTATAAAGAGTCCAAAACCTATGTTTCAGAAGTATTAATGAATTACCAAATCATTTCCTATATAAAATCACCCAAGCTCCCACTTATCTTCACTCAAAATTCTAGTATCATGTCCTTATTATTCCATATAATCCTTATAGTTATCCCAATGTGCCCGTAATATCTCCATAAAATCCTTCCATGTTTTTGGAATCACATACAAAAGTATGGGTTTTCTCTCTTCTAATTTTAAATAATGATCCACTTTTATATTATGCCTCTCAATTTCAATTTGTCCCTATTGGGATAATTTCATCCATATAAACCTTACCATAAATTTTTTTATATATTTTTAGATACCCCTTTCACTCTCATTAATACCTTCCATGAACCTTTATGTACATCTATTACCAAGATAAAATTTACTAAGGGATCTTTTCCTTCACCTCTTTATTCAATTATATTTCATACCTTATATATTTGATCTTCATTTCTATATTATGGGATATGTTATTAAACATCCCCCTCAGTTACCAATTTATTTTAAAATGATTATACACCCCTTTATCTCTCATAAACCCATTTTATTAATTATTAAGTGACTTCGTTATGCTACCAAAATTTCATCACGATTTTTCATAACAATTGAGTTATGAATATCATACTAATTTCCAAAAAACTAGTTTTAAATTTTACACACTACACATATTTGATTTATTAATAACAAGTATAAATTCTACACTCCTTTATGGTGGAATAAAATATGGTGACGAATCAATCAATGTTTTATGATCTATATGGCACACTTAAGCATTAAAATTCAAAAAAAGTGATGGTTGTTTCTCGAATAATATAGCAATCCAATGCATTAGGTAATGTTTTGTTTCATGAGACATCATGTTCGTATAGTGAGTGAATATAATTCCTTTGTGGGACTTTTACATTATTATTTTTTTGAAAACTACCCTTGATATATGTTATGATGTAGTTTTTTATGTTGTTTCCACATTTCTCATTTGGTCATTATGCGATATAATGTCTTATGGTTCATATTTATGATTTTCCCTTGTTTTATTCCCTTTCATATGCATATTTTATAACATTTATTACCTCATAAAATTTTGATTCCCTTAGTGGGATTTATATATCACTCCTTTCTTATGTATTTCCTCAAGTTTTCCTATGAAATATTTAGTGCGAGCATGTTGAGGAGGTTTTAAAAAAAGATGATGTCTTCCCTGTTTTAAAATGCTATATAATGTACCTAATTCCAAAATAAGATAGACTTGTCTATATTTAGGTTTGTATCAAGTGTAATATTATGTAATAAATCATGAATTAATTTGTCTTAAAGATTATGGTTGTTATATTTAGTATCAAAGGGGAATTTTAGTATTTGGGATTATGAGTAAATAACTCTAGAGGAAGCCTTAAGAATAAGAATAACTATAAAAAAATACATAAAAATTTTTAAGTATAAAGTATGTGTTTTATTGAGAAAAATATTACCTATATGTATTCTACAGGTGGATTTCGATCTGGAATAGATGTATATAGGGGTAAAACCTGAAAACATAGTGTTAAGCTATACTTGACCAGGAAATGGTGCATGACAACAGGTCAGGCTACACACTTAGTTTGACACTCATGGGGGATATGACTTAGTAAACTCATAAGATCATTATGAACCCTTGTATATGAAACAAAAAAATAACAATGAGAATATATGTTAGTAAATAGATCAGGTATAACATATATTGAAGCCTATAGATTCATAAGTTACGAAATAAATTTAATTTATAAGTTATCCGATTAATTTTATTGGATTTCTCCTTTATGTGATTAATATTTTAAAAATAATCATCCCTAATTTTAATTTTATTCAATCTAATGTTCTAAAAAGAAGTAATTAGGTAAATAACCAAAGTGATTGGGAATTTTATGACTACCCCCAATGAGATTCCCAACCCGGTGAGAGCAGAAATCTTGAAAATTGTGACGATACTCTCTTAGATGATTTAGGTTTTGAATAGAAACCATAATCGGGAGGATTTCTTGAATCCCCCTAATAAAGAAAAAGTTACAATTGACTCTTGTATTCAATAAAGTCCTCCCAAAATTAAAAGTATTATGTAATCTCACAATCATGGAATAATGGATCAAATCCACTGAGAATATCCTATCCATTCAAAAATGATTCAAACGTGAAAAGGTTCTACTATATATTTATCATATGGTAGCGTAAGATGATCAGTGGTGGACATTGATAAAAAAATAGAAGCCTAAAGAAGAGATCAATGTGATGGGGTGGTATAAATTTTTAAAAACGATTTTGGGAAAATATTTTGCATGAACTCTCTAACATAAAATGTAAATGGATTTCATTTCCCTTAAGAAAAAAAAGAATAATATATCCATTCATACATGAAAAAAATTAAAAATACTTGCATGGAACACCTCCAATTTTATTACCCTCAAATTCAAGGATTACTACTTCCTTGGTGGGATTTAATATCGTCTATGAATATCACTAGTGATATGATACCTTGATGGGGTTGAGAAAATAATCTGATGTTCCCTCAAAATTAAAATGGTAATCCATGAATCTCAAGGGTATCATGAGGATATAAATAAGAAGGTAGATTTCAATTCTAGAATTTCGATATAGAAATATAATGGTGCCAAAGAAATTCAACATACCACTTGTCAAAGGTGTGGAAAAAAGAACCTTAGAAATTTCCTTCTAGTCATCAGTAGATGATTTAGGTATGGGAAGGAAGGACATATAGCCAAAAATTGAAAATAGGAGAAATCTAATAATTCGATGGAGGAATGGAATGATCCGGTCATACCTTAGTAAATATTTTATTACATTAACTATAAGGAACCATGAAACATTGAATAATAATTCACTAAGCCAGTTGTTTTGGGAGAAAACCAAAAAACTCAATGGAGGAAAGGTAATAATTTTTACACCAAAGATGTTGTGGTGGATCCCAACAATTAAGTGGTGATAGATACACTAGTTATTCATTCAATAGTAGGGAAATTAGTTTTTGATTTAGGTTATATGAATTACACCATATCACAAATGTTTTGTAAAACTATTCAAACATCAAAATTAATAATTTAAGTAGAGTTATCTATGAAAACAACAAAAAGGGAAATTGTTGTATCCCATGTATATAAGTTCTCCCATATCTAAATTGTTTGGATGAACTTCCCAAAGTACCTTTTTATACTCTCTTTAGTGTAATATTATGTAAATATGAGCATGTATTGGCTTATCCTATATAAAAACAATATAAATTTCAAAAGTAATTAAATCACACTCAATATTGTGAATTGACCCCATATTTTCAATAAGTACAAGGAGGAGGATGAATCGTCTTTAGAACCAACATCTTAAGAATGGATATTATTTCCATATGAAAAATATTATCTTGATTAAATGATTTAGTTTAAGTAAATGACAATTTATGATGAAATTACAGTTGTGATGGAATACAATGATGTCTTTCCAAAAGAATTTATTTTTCTTTTACCGAGATGATAGGTTAAATTTTATGTCGAGCTTATACATGGGGAGTTTCTATTATCCATGTCTCCATATACAATGTTTTTTTGTTGAAATTTTGGATATGATAAAAACTATATATGAATCTGGGTAATGCTTTCATATGACCAAGTGCTTCACCATGGGGTAAACCAATCCTATTTTTCAGGAATAGGGATTATTCAATGGTCCTTTTCTTTGATTATTTTGAGCTCAAAAAGATCACAATAAAGAATAAGTATCATCATCCACAGATTGATTAATTTTCTGATCTGATATGTGGAGCATAGTACATCACCAAGTTGGATCTTCAGTCAACATATTATCATGTAAGGGCGAAGAATGGAAATATCTACAAGGCTACATTTCATACAAGGTACAATCACGATGATTTAATAGTAATTACATTAAAAATCACAAATTATCCAATAATAAACATGGAATTGAGGAATATTGTCTTTAGATATTACTATGTATAATTTTGGTAGTATTTATAAATGAAATTCTAATATGCTCCAAATGCAAGGAGATGCATGAGGACCATCAAAGAACTATGATAATGACCTTAAAAATATAATCTTCATTACATGTAGAGAAAATGTGAGTTCTAGTTGAATAAATTCTCTTTCATGGGGTCATATCATCATAAGTAATGTGATATCTATGGACTCATCAAATAAATAAAGAATTTATTGATGGAATAGGCCAACATTTGTGATAGATATCTGTTGTTTCCTTGGGTTAGATGGGTATTATCATTGATTTTTGAGGAAGTTATTTTGATTTTCAAACACTCTAACCAAGATAAATGGTAAGGGAGTCATGTATTCTTAGAATGATGAGTGTGAAGAGATCATCAAGAAGCTGAGATAGTATCTTGTCACTATACTTGTGCAAACAGTAACAATAAGTGGACATATATGAAGATTATATAGAGATGCTTCAAAGAAGGGATTAGGTTGTGTGTTAGTGCAGAATGAAAATTTCATATCCAATACTTCTGGGTAGTTGAAATTTCCAGAATATAACTAACCAACACTTTATATGGAGTTTATTGTAGTGAAATTTTCTTTGTAAATATAGTGGAATTCACTATTTAGGGAGAAGTGTGAGATATATTTGATAAAAAAGGCTTATGTATATATTAGTAAAGAATAAGATGAATATACACTAAAAAATATGGTTAGATCAGATCAAGGACTATGAATGCTCAATTCACTAACATCTTGGGAAATAGAATCAATTGGAAGATGATCTCTATAGAAAGGATCCCCCAATTTTATCAATGACGAGAATTTATATGGATCCAGTATTCTTAGATTTAAAAAATATGGACATGGGAATCATAATAGAAGGAAAATCATCAATCCTTTCACAAATGATTATCAAACCATCCCATATATTAAAGATAAAAGGATTCTCAAAGAGATTATTTGGCTAGGAAAAATAGAGAGGATTCTATAATAAAAGGGAAATACTTGGATTTTAATGTTAATGAAGATAGTGTTGTGATTTTAGGGTCAATACTATGTGTACAATAAAATCCTAAGTTAAATAAGGAGTTATTGGATGATACACATAGCTCAACATTCTCTATACATCCTAGAAGAAAAAAATTTATCAAGATCTCTAAGAACACTATTGGCGAGACATGATGAATAAAGATATCACAAAATATACATAAATATATCATAAATGATAGAATGCGATGGTGGAAAGAAAAAAATATAAGGGGATGATGCAACCATTAAACATACCTACATGGTAACGGAAAAAATTCACCGTATACATTTGTACTGTCCTTCCAATGAAATCTTATGAAAACAACACTCTCTAGGATGTATAGGAACTTCTTATAGAGACTTCACACTTTATTGTGATTTTAGAGGACTTCTCAATGGATCATATTTCAGGGATATGTATTAGATAAGTGGATAGGATTTATGGAGTAACACTATCTATTTTATCCAATCGAGATCTAAGATTCACCTCGATGTTCCCCAAAAGTATTCAACATGCTTTAAACACTGAGTTAAAATTTATCATGGATTATCACCCTCAAAATGATGGTCAATCTGAGTAGACTATCTAGACACTATAATCCTTGATTAGATCATGATCAGTTGATTTCAAACGAATTATGGGGTTAATATCTTCTTCTAGATGAGTTATCATACAACTAAAGCTTCCACTTAGTCATCAAATTGGATTACAATAAAACCCTTTATGGGAAGAGGTTCTTAAAACCATCCTATTGGGATGAAGTTTTGGAACACAAACTATTATGTCCTAAAATGGTCAAGGAAATGGTGGAAAAGTTATATACCATTTAGTAGTATATCAAGGCCTCTCAGATCCAACAAAATATTTATTCAGATAATCATCGATTAGACCTAGAGTTTGATGATAAAGAGGTGATATTCCTCCACATATCTCCTTGGAATAAATTTATGAGATTTTGGAAAAATTGAAAGCATAGCCCATGATACATCAGTCACTCTAATATCCTTTATTGAACAAGAGTTGTGGCCTACCAACTAGACCCTCCACCTGACATATCTTTTGTACATGATGTATTCCAAGTCTCACTCTTGAGAAAGTACAATCCACACCCCTCACATTTAATCAATCTAGAGGTAGAACTATGGGAGAATGTTCTATCATATGAAGAGAATCTGTTCAAGATCTTAGATCATATAGAAAACCCTCTACAAAATAATAAAATGGAAATAGTAAAAGTGCTATGGAGAAACAGAATTTTTGAATAAGTGATGTGGGAACTAGAGGAAGTGATGAAAAAGAATTATCTCATTTATTTTATTGTGGGAATTGAATATTTCAAGGGTGAGATTTATTAAGGGGAAAATATTGTAATGATCTGAGCTTTAATAAATAAATTTTTCCCTTATGTTTTAATTAAATATATTATTATGTTATATTTTTATAGAAGACATGTGAAATTATTTTGTTTTATTATATTATATAAAATTTAGATGACCATTAAGAAACATTTTCATTGATAATATTGGCATTGAATAGGGATAACATGATTACTGTAAATATACCATTTTAAAAAATCTAATTGACACAAAGAAAGTAAGTGATGACCTCAAACAGTATGATCGTACCCTATAAATTCCATTTATTAGATCTTCAAAGGGAGATAGCATCATTAGTATTTTCCCTTATCCAAGACCAATCCAAGAAAAATAAAAATAAGCATGAGAGAAATTGTTTATGGGAGATGATCAAGAACATTATCATCATAACCTAAAAAATGTATGTCAAACCACCCCATGAATGTCTCACCATCACACACCTTACTCTTGGAGAGTTTATTGGTGTATTAATGAGATATGTATCAAGACCATAGAAATATATGTATGAACATTTTTTTAAAGAGTAATGAATATATTTTCATCCTATTATATTTTCTTTATAAATTTTTTTTATCTACATATAATAAAAAAATAGTATTTTTGGTTATTATTCAAATCCAATCAAGGAATTTATTTTAAATAACTAATGGATTTTTCTTAAAAAAAATATTTTAATAAATTAATATTAAAAAATAATTTTTATCAAACCTAAACAATCATATAATTTTTATAAAGTCAAATGTAATTTTTAAAAGTGTTCAAAAACTATTATTGTCAAATACAAACATAGTATTTCTCAAAAAATAACAATTATTATTTTAAAATAAAAAATTCACATATAAAAAAATTATTTTGATAAAATGAATATTATTTTTTGAATCATGATGTTGAAATTATCCAACAGTGAATCATTTATAATTTTCATAGACAGCTTAATTTTCATGTAAAAAATTAAATGTTGTATAAATATACTATGTGTATTATGACATCATAATTATCCAAAAGAGATGTAATAAATACTAAAAATGAAACAACGGACATATATATGTTTTAACATTAAAATAAATTTATTTTATTATTATTTACATAATTTTATGAAGTCATTTTGAATCATCAAAAATCATTAAAATATTGTTAAGGTTTTATAATCATTTATTTAAGAGTATGACTCACCTCCACATAATCAAGAGAATTATTTTATTAAGATATTCCCTTAACCTTATAAAATAATGAAAAAACTTCCATTTGGTATAAACCATGTAATAAATCTAAGGGAACGTTTTATTTTATTTTATTATTGGAGTCCAAAAAATATGTTTGATAAATATTAAAGAATTCCCCCACTCATTCCCTATATAAACCCAACCAGGATCCAAATTCACTTAACTAAAAATTATTGGATCAATTCCTTACTCTACCCACAAATGTCTAGTGTTCTCCCATTGTTTTTCAAAATTCTCAATAAATTCCTCCCATGTATTTGGAGGTACATACCCAAGTATGGTATTTCTCTCTTCTCATTCCAATTGAATCACATATTTTACATTATGTCTCTGAATTTCAATTTGTTCTTGTAGTGATATGTTCTTTCATATCTACCTTAATATAAATTTTATTTATAAATTACTATAGAACCATTTAAATTTTCTTAGGACCTCTCATGAATCGTTGTGTACTCATGTTACTGTGCTAATATTTAGTAAGGTATCTTTTCCTTTCTCTTATTTATTCATGTAACTTCGTTATTTTAGGAATTTTACCATCATATCCTTATGATAAGATATGTTATTCTATATCCCAGATATAGTAAAATTTATTTCCAAATGATTTTATACCCAATTTTCTCTAATCAGCACATTTTATGAATTATTAAGTGATATTTTTATACTGCGAAGATTTCAATGCAATTTTCCTTGAATAGTGTGTAGTAAATACCATACGCATTTCCTATTAAGGGTATTCACATTTATACAATTATACTTTTTTGATGTGGAAGTTACATGTATTTATTCCACACTCATTGATATTGGAATAAAATATTATGAAGAATGATTCCATATTGTATGATCTCTATGGAACACTTAAGCATGAGAATTAAATGAATGTGATGGCTACAACCAAAATTATATAGCGCTCGGATGCATTGGGTAATGTTATATCTCATGATATGTCATGTTGGGATATAGAGTGAACCTGATTCATTTATGAGAAATTTTCTATCATGATATCTTTTATGTTACCCTTGACCTGTGTTTAATATGATGTGTTTATTGTTGTTTCCACATTTCCCATGTTTCCTTTAAGTTATATCAAGTTTTATTATTTATTTATATGATTCTTAGCCCTTTTATTCTCATTGATATACCTATAATTTATCATGTATTACCCCATTTCATGTTTATTACATTATTGGGATTTACAGCTCACCCCTTTTTTTGCATTTCTCTATGTTACCCAGTTTTGTTTTATGTGAGATCATGTTTAGGAGGTTTTCAATTAATACATTGTTTTTCTTATATTAGATTTCTATATAATGTACCAAATTCCAAAATACACTATAATTCCCAATCTTCTATGTTGTGTTATGTGTAATATTATCTAATAAATCATTAATTACTATGTAATAAAAAGATGGGTTGTTATAGTTATCTTTTTTCAAACACAACCATGAGTTTCTTTGATAGCTTACATGACACACAAGACCATGTTTTACCAAACAACAATATATTATTAAAATATTATTATTTAATATAATAATAGTTAAACTAGCCCTTAAATTATTGGTTATGAATAGGAATAAATAAATTATGAAAATATATATATTATATATTTAATCAAATTGTTAAGATATTCATCAAATGGATTGTATTGGCATAATATAATAAAAACCAAAATTTTATTCATAAAAACCTATATTTTTTTAAAGGAAGTTTTGTCTCCTATTAATGTAGAACATATTTTGAAAAAAAATTTAGGAACATTTATATATTTTATATGTCAAAATTATCTTTATTTTTTAATTTGGAACAAATAAATTAGGTTTTGGTGAATTTTTGGTATTTTTTAGAAATATTACATTATTTATGAACAATGAAAAATACTGAATTTTAATTTAAAATTGAATTTTTGTGTCAATGATTTATATGGATAAATTATATATTTTTTCAAAGTATCAATATATAAATTACCAATAAATAAATAAAATTTAAGAAATTGGAATCAATTTCACTTTGATATTGGATTTAAAAAATTAGCAATCTTTTGAACATTTTTTTAAAACCCCTTAATCATCTTATCTATGAGAATTAATTTAAATTGTGCCACTTTATGTGATATAAATTTATTAAAATGGATTATATATTTGGAACCAGAATAAAATATAATTTATAATAATATAAACATCATTTTTTTCAAAACTATTTGTGAATGTAATTAAAATTAATTACAATGATATGAGAAAAAATTTGATTACCAAGGGACTAAACCTTAAAATTAAGGGCGCAAATGAGATAGAAACTTTTTCAAAAGAAATATTTTGGAAATATTTATACCAAAGCCTCCCATTTATATAATTGGGTTCATTATTGGTGCCTTATGACATTAGAAAAACATTGTTGGATTTCTATTTTAATCAATTTATATGAATTCCCCTCCTTCTCCACTATAAAAAGGAACTCACTCCTCTGACTTATTGAACCATATCAAGCCCTTTGACTATCCAAAAATCTTCCTAAATAACCTCTCAAAATCCCTCCACTCGTCATATAATCTAATCTTTGGGACGAATACCTTACATGTATGTCATTTTGTTTAAACGAAAAGAAGTTACCCGAATAAGATATAATGTCCTTCAATAATATATTTTCCTTGATTTAATTATTTAACACTCAAATTATTTATATATCATGATTATATAATAAACTCAATATATTAAATATAATTAAATGATTTATTCTAATATTTATATTTATAATTTAACAAAAATCCGTCAAAATTGGATACACAAACATCGTTCCTGTGTACAGAGAAATACTACCTCGTGAATTAATGTCATTTGTTCACCATTTAACACCTTTAAAGGTTGTAATAATAATGGATTTATAGTTTATATTTTATATATATAGTATTTAATATTTATTTATGATTCATTAATTTTTTATATAAAACATACCTTCATTCTTTTCTTTTAGTGGGAATATGAGAACAACATTTGTGGAAATATGAACTACCACCTCCTCAAAGCCATGTGATTCGTTCATGCTATTCATGTAATGTTTAAACCATGTTTTTAATAAAACTATGTGAAATATTGAAATAAATATGGTACTATAATTATAATATACATATAAATATATATCATTTTAATTTAATTATTTTAAGAATAAAATTAAATGTAAGTAGCGTTCATGCATACGTATAGACTACCTTCTCCATGGATGGTGAATTTCATTTATTATATCCATAAATTATGTATTATTATAAAAACATATATACCAGATATATATTATAAATAAATCATTTTTTACATTATTTATATGACGAATTAATAACATACATATGAAGAACAAAAGTGGCAAGTCAAAAAAACTGAAAAAACTAGTCAAATAACACCTAAAATAGTTAAGATAATAAATCATTATTAACAAATGGGTGAAGAGATATTATATTAATATAATATATTAAATTATAAATATTTTTATTTTTATATTATAAGTTAGTTAAATGTTTATAACCATTATATATTATTATAGAGTACATTAAACTGATATGAAATGCAAGTTATTGGGGGTTTTATCTCACTTTTCATTCAATGAGGTATACACCATTTTCCTAACTTAATTATTTTATGTGGTTTATATAATGTCCCTATTTTTTTGATAATAGTAATAAATTTATCTTCCTGGTATTTAGTGTTTATTTTGAAATTATTTATTTCATGGGGATTAAAATTTAAATGCTACTGACTAGTAAGGGGATTCATCTTAATTTCCATTCATTGAGGCATGATTTATTGTTGTGTCTATAAATTCGTATCTATTATTTACACACTTCCATGTTGACATGTAATATATTTAATAATACATTCTTCATGGAATTTTGAGTTTTAATTTGAACTATTTTATTTAAGTGGATTAAAACAAAAAAAATACCATGTGGTAAAGATATTCAATAACTAAATTTCATTTTAATGGGTTATACTACTAACTCGTTATCATTAACATTTTATGATTAGGTGTTTAATGAATTTTACTATAAATTTATATATTTTCAGTTCCAATATCATTATTTATATTTTATAGGCATAATAAATTCATTGATCAATTCTAATTCCAATGTTATGGTCATTTTAATGGTTTATTTCACAATCTCATTCTAATCAAGATTCTTTATTCTTAAGGTTACATTAAAGGAATTAATATGACCATTGTTTAATAAAACATTTAATTATTCTCTACTATAGTTATTCACATCATTTTTCATGTAATTTTACCATTTTTCCACTATTTTGTTCTCACAGTGTTTTAGAAAATGTTTTTAAGACAATCTGACTTCATTACTCCCTATAGTTGGGGAACCTACATTCATTTAAAAATCATGTTTTATTATAAATGTATTTTTAAAATTATTTTCATCAATAATTTTTTCAAAAGTTTTTTTAATATTATTTTTATTCATCAATAAAAAAAAACTTTATTTTTACTCTATATGGGATATGTTATATTCATTATATACTTATTCTTCCTCTGAATGGTTTTTGATTGATTTGACCATGGATTATATTGACATTCAAATCTTTGATTCCTTTATCAGCCCCCATTATATAATAAATTTCCTATGATCAATGGAATTTTAATTTCCCCTAACTATACATATCATTTATCATCAGTATTTCCATTTTATAAACCATATAAAATTTTTACATATGGTATTTACTTTGAATTCTATTTGATTTTCAGGGGAAATATTTATAAATTCGTATCCTCTACTCAATACAAATATTTGATAAGGTACATATTTTTTTGAATTAATTTTATTATTTCATATATAAGGAATGCTTTGGAAATGAAGGACACAGGTTGGGGACAATTTCATGTCAGCCCATCGATGCTTCGATTATCTCATTATATGAAACCAGTTGGTGAAAGACCCCTCATAATTATTTCAAAGAAGAATAGATGGGTTTGTACCCACGGATTTAAAATGTCTCGAAATTAGTGTTCAAAACCATCTAATGAAAGGTATTAATCGTAAATGTATAATTTTACTAGAAACATAACCTCTAATAATTAATAATTTCCTTTATTGAGAATTTAGTTATTATTATTATCAATGTGATTTTTTCTTCGACAGTATCTATGGATGCATTTTCATTTTCATTTTATTTATTAAATGGAATTTGTTTTAAGTTTATTAACATTCTAGTTTCTTTATTCCTCATCTGATTATTTAAATTCCATGTATTTTTAGTTAGTTACCTTTCAATATTTTGTTTTACCTTCTTTTTTCAGTTTATTGATTACATGGAATGTGTTTTTAGTTATTTACCATGTTATTATATTTATTATCATTGATTCACTATTGATTCCTCTACTTAACCATTAATGAGTATTTCAGATCATCCATATTTTTTCCATTCACTAAGATACCATGAAGTTTAAAAATAATGATATTCAAGTACCTATTAGATAGAATAAAGAAATTTTTCTTTAAAAATTTAAAAAATATGTTGTAATTTGTGTATTGATCTGTAATACAAGACTCATATATGTATCTAGTTTACCAAGGATACAAAACTGTTTGATCCTTTAGGATGTGATTTACTTTTATATTATTCTGATGTAATGTTATAAAGTCCATAGATCAATAATTTTTTGGGTCTAGTCACTATATTTATCTTCTTACATTCCATTATATGGGAATATTATAACATTGATCATGTGTACGGTGAACTACTGCCTCGTGTAGAGATGTGATTCATTCAAATAGTGCATGGAAGGTAATTAGGATATATTTAATGACCATATTTGATGTATATGGATTAAAAATTATCATTTAATTGTAATATATTATTTACCCTTATTTCATATAATTCATCGATAGAATAGAAATAACATTCATGCATACATATGGACCACCGTTTAGAAGAATGTTTTTTTTATTTTCAATGTATATATTTTATGGGTTAATCTAAATAAATATTTAATGAATCTTTCATATGTTTATATATTGTTTAAAATTAATAATATGATAAAACCATGATTAAATTAAGAGGTCCAAAAATAACAAATCCTATCATAAAAAAAGCATTATTGCCTGAAATGTGATATAAACATGGAATTGTTAATAAATGAGTAATAAAAGGTCAAATATAAATAATATATTGTATGATATATATAAGTATCATTATCTAATAGATACATAATTAACATATATTTAGTATATAGTATGAATGAATGTGTATGATGTAATATAATATGTAATTTAAGGGATTTCTAGTCTCTCTTCTTTTTCTTGGAGACATATTGAAATTCAAAACTCATTTCATTTATGTGTTGTATATACATTACATTTCACATTTTATATCATGAATATACTGAAAATAAATATTTTTAATGTTTCATTTGATTTTATTCTTTATTTGGATTATGATTCAAATTATTACTAAATAGGTAAGGTATTTTTGTACTAATTTTTCTTCTTGATGCATATGTTTTATAATAAACCTATCTTATTTTTTGAGGTGTATATGTAGCCATTTTGACATGAAATGTAATTAATTTATCAATTATATTTATATTATATGTTTCATTTAATTTTATTATTCCATGAAGATTATGAATCAATGTTACAAATAATGGAAGTTATTTTGATAGAATCTCATCAATTATCCAGATTTATTATGACTATGTTTATGACGATGAAATGTTATTATATATCTCTCAAAAAGCCCATAATTTTTCATATCCTATAGTTATTTTATGATAGTAAATTTTTTCACTTAATTTTACTCTCTTAATGTACTCATGACTTCAAAATAATGATTTATGAAAAATCGTCTTTTTTTCTTTTTTGGTCGAAAACAATTTCTCTTCCAAAACCATGTTTTCTAAAAATGTTTTAAAAATTGTTTTTAACTATCTAATTTTTTACTAAAAACATGTTTACATAGATTTTAATTTAAAAAATCAAAATTAATGAGTATGTTTTTTTAAAAAATGAGTGTTTTTCATTTATTGAAAATGTGAATGGAATAATTTTTTATCATGTATGACATGAACGATATTTTCCTCTTTTATGACCAAATCATTATTTTAAATATTACGTTATAAGTATCAAAGTATATTTTCAAATAAAATTATTTAAAAAATGTTTTATGAATTTTGATTTTTAAATAATTTACTTTAAAAATAGAATGGATTTTTTACTAAATAAAATTTTTATGTGATTTTAATGATTCCATTTTTTATGAAAATTTATATTTTTAATGAATATGATATTTCTAAAGAAAATGATTTTGAAAATGGTTTATTTTTTAAAATTTATTTTCTTTGGGGAAAGACTGTTTTCCCCACGAAATTTTCCCAATGATATTTCAAAAGCATTTTGTGTTTATTATGACATCCTTCGATGTTACATATACATTATTATGGTCATGATCCAAAGATACCTTTTATATTCTTTCTCAGGATCATTTATTCTTATGATAAAATGTTTCTTAAGAAACATGTTTCACTTCCATAGGTTATAACGTGGATAAATTATTATTAATCTTGCTTCTTTTTCTATGGGTTATGCATTGATGTATTAATAAAAATATTATGAAACCTATTTATTTTTGACAGGTTATGTTATTATGAAATGATTATAAAACCCATTTATTTTCATTGGTTCTGATACGATGAATGTTTTATGACCTTGTAGGGCACATATGTATGATTTTAATTATATGATGGTGTTTATGTAATAAATATAGATGGAGGATATGTTATAAAAAAGGACTTTATTTACATTATAACCAAGGTAGGTGGGACCTATATATCACCCCAATAAATTTGGTATATATTAGTATATAATGAGATAAATATAACTATAACTCGTAGTGATCCTAATTTAGTAAGGGACTCTATCCACTATGATATTATTATGTGTAAACCTTGACTAATATGATAGTTTGGGGAGTGAATTAATTAAACTATTATAGTATAAGACACAAGCCTTGAAATACTACGGAAATGATTTTCTATGATTATGTGTATACTAGAAATATATTCCTTATTCCAATTTGATATTCTCATAGTTCGTGTTTATTGATTTAGTTATGATTCATTTCTAATGAACAATCAATATTAATTCCATGGATCATGTTTATGATCTATGATATGAAGGGTATGTTTTTTGAATATTATTATCGTGATCTCATACAATTATACTCATGATATATTGATATCTACCTTGTTTACCCTTATTAAGAAGCTATGATCACCCTATCTTATGTTTTACTTTTAATAGGTTATGATGAATGTAATTCTCTATGATTTTTCTAAAAATGTTTCTAGTTATGAATAACATTGTAGGATATGTTGTAGAATTCTTATGGACTTGTTATTTTGGTTTTCATGTTACCAAAGACACCTGAATTGAATGATTTTAGCATGGATCATTATGATATGTAATGAATATGCATCTAATAAGTTATTATATTTATTTATGAGAGGATTTCATATTTGCATCTAGTATCATATAAATCTATAATTAACCTTTGTAAACTTAGATGAGAAAACATTTGGGATATCTCTAATGATAAGTCTAAGTATTAGTCAATGTATAGGAAAATGACCAAAAATTTGATAATGGATTGAGGGAGTGGTATCTAAGAAATTAATCCCTATGTAGATACTACTAGAGTATGTTTCTCTATCACAGAGTTACATAGGGGTAAAGACATCAAAAATAGAACATTTAGGTAGACTCTATCATCACCTAATTCATGAAAATCAGTCATTTTACACACCTTGTTTAACCCTCTAGAAAGATATTCTTTGTAAATTAACAAGTAGTTTACAAACCATCATGAATTATTTAATAAGATGATGGCTATGAATGAACTCTAATAAACCTATGGTTTCATAGGTTAATAATTTTTTATTATTATTTAGATATCCTATATGTGATTTTTCTTGATTCATTGGTTCCCTACCATAATTATTGTTTCCTACACTATTCATTTGGGTTTTAGACAATTGTTAGATGACCACCAAATTGTGATTTGGATGAAGAGAAAATTGGTGGCAATTAGAGACCCATAATTGGATAAAAATGAAAATATTTATTTGGAGTGATTGAGGTCATCAATAATAAACAAGTGTAAAATTGAGGGCCTCAAAGCCATAAATCTATGATGATTTAAAATATAACTGAATCAATAAAACATAAGGTATTAAGATAAAACATTTTTGGTTTTAATATCACTTCCCTAATGTTTAATAATTATTTTCCTCATAGAAAAAATTACTTGACAAGTAGAGTTCCAACCATTAACTAATTTCTTCCACAAACTCATCTTTCTCTCCAAATGATTTTAGAACTCAAAAATATTCTATTAAACCTAATTGTATAGGGTTTCAGAAAATATAAATTTATAATTCATCTGTCATACCATTTAAAAAACTACATTATACAAACTAGGCCATCACTTGAGCCATTTTTAGATTATCTACCCTTGTCACCCTTCGGTTAGGCGTCCAAGTCTCATGGCCTTACCGGACGCGATGGGTTGTCACCCAACCTCTGGGTTATCCATTTTATAATAACGAAAAAAAAAAAGAAATTTTATAACCTTAAAGAATAGTATCCAATATATAAGTTAATTCATTCTATCCTTTATAATTATACAAAATACTTATGTCCAAACTCACAGATCAAAATTTATAAGAACGGTCAACATAACATAATGAAGATATCTTTTTCCACATAATAACATTTGAGTGAATTCATCATGTATTCTCTTAACATATGGTAACACCTTGAATTACCATAAAACCTTATTGATTATATTCATTCTCCCTTATTCCTTATATAATACTAGATATATTCCTTATATCCAAAAATTTTGAATACTCCAACAATTATGGAATAAACAAACCATTAATCTTTTCCATGTTAGTAAGTAATATCCAATATAATTTATCCAAATCAACCATCTCTTATTCCAAAATGACTACCTCATTATCAGGACCATATTAAGGTTAATATTTCCTTCAACCATTTATTTTCCCAAAAAAATATTAACTTGCTATTGAGTAACTTTTCTTAGTACCATACAATCTCAAATCCTTAATGAAATAGTACTATAGTATAATCCTTATTTATTTCAATAATTCATATAACCAGTATATCATTGATACAAAAATAAAATAAAATAATTCATTAACAATAACATAAGAACACTAGTCATTACTCTTCATCTATGGTAGTATCATAATGTGATTATTATCCAATAGCATACTCTGTTAATTTGGAAATTGATTCGCGTATTGTCCCAACTCCTTATAGATGAAGAATTGTATATTTGAAACCTTTTTATTACCCTTTCAATCACATACTTGATATCCTTTTTCTCCACAATTATAAAAAACTAGCATTCCCTTCAGACATTTACCAAGGTGATTCTTCCTATAGTTATCACATATGGGAAAATATTTCTTTCCCATCTTCCCTTTATCCATCTTTCTCTCTACCATCCATTTCTTCTCCAGGTTACCTTCAATGACATAGGACTCGGAGAATTCATTACTTATATTATTACCACATGATACTATTTCATAAAATGATGAGAATATGTGTGATATTATTTCCCTTTTAAATTTTGTCTTAATTCCATGAAAGATATGAACCTTCTTACTCTTTGGATAATGCATATTGCTGGAGTTCTCATTCCTTCTACTGGGCACCATTTCTAAACAATGGCATACAATAGGTTAGTTTATGAATCGAAATGTATAATTCCAAACTTGTAAAATACCTCATGTAAAATTAAAATATTATGCATATAATCTATAATCATAAAAAAAATTCTTCGAGGAATTATTTACTCCTACATTATTCATAATGGATTGTAATGAAAATGTAAATTATCCTAAGCATATCCCCCAGAAGTTTGGTAACCAAGAGTGTCGTAAGGTCTAATATCGTGTATCGGGATTCCCTGGGTCAAGCCCAACACAACTTTTCAGAGATTTCACTCCTTGGTATATCTGTGCCAGAGCCTCCCCCACCTGCTCATATCCAGACAAAGACTTATTGCTTGGAAAATACACAAGATCTCTATATTACCCAAATTCTAGTGAGTTCTTCTATACTAATCCTCAAAGTCCATCTTAGGGTAATTTAATCTAATCCTATTTTTTATAAATATAGTTTCCAATGTGTTTTATAAACTTCTTCTGATACAAAATATAACTCCATGACCCCAGTTTCCAATGTCGGTGCATTATTTTAATACATTTCATGATTACAAGGAATCAAGTCCTAAAGGGAAGTCTTAAAAATATATTACATACATGAACTTTACATTAAAATATCTAACATAAAATAAAACATAGATAATCCTTATATATTATATTATTTTTATAGATTATACCTTCATATAAATCATAGTACACTACTTGGCATCCTTGAAAAATAATACATAAAAAACGGGTGATCTCAGATGCTTAGTAAGGGTAAATAATTTAGCGGATGCTATAAAATTTAAAGGAAATATGTTTAATAAAAACAACATCCTTTTTAAACATAAACTTGAACATAATATGACAAAAATAAATCAATCATTACCATATAATAATGCACGTGGATATTCTACTCGTCGAATAATCAGGTGTAATAATTAATTTCATAATGGGGGAATTCCTAAAGCCTAAATTCATTACCACATAGTCAAGGCCTCGTGCCAAGAATACAAAAAAAATATTCAAGGATTTATTTTAAGACACTAGTTTGTCTCATGAGACCTACCGATGTAACGAGGGGCTATAGCAGGCCCCACATGTCACTTACTATGTCTACTTCATTCCTTAAATGAAAATTTTGAAACATAACATAAACATTTGTATTAAAACTAGTTAACAAAATTTCAGTAATTCAACCCTATACCATGATGTGTATAAAAATAGGACATCCACTTTAAAAAAAATTAATAACTTATTCAATAAAATATGTAATATTGTATTATAATAAATCAATTTTAATCAAGAATAATATCAAGTAAAAGATGTTGACATAGTTGAAAATGATCGATAAAACTTTTTAAGAGAAATATCCCTTTTTTGAATCATTTAAAAGTCACACATTTATAAAGGAATTCATTTAAAATATATTTTTCAATAAAAGTGTCCCATACCACTTTGAAACTTTTTAATGGAATTAAAATTTTAAAACAATCATGTCTATATAAATAAATCCTTAAGACCATTTCGAAAACATGGATATTAATGGGAAAGATTTAGAAGATTAAATATTTAAAAATTTAAAATGATTATCTAGTAAAAGGGTAACATAAAAAAATATTTTAAAATTTATTTTATGAAACATGTACATTGATAATCAATATTTCCCATAAAATACTTACACATAAACAATCTCTGATAATAATGAGATTGAGGAATTAACCATTACATGGTACATTCTATTAGTCGAGGGTACATTTAACCACTTGTATAATGACCATAGTAAATTATTCAATAATAAAATAACCATATTAATATTTATGATGTCATAAATTATTCATTTATGACTTTATACTACCTATTTAATAATTATTTCCATGTTAAAGTAACATTTTGTGTAATAATCGCTTTCTTTATCGTAAGTGTTTTAACTTGTTATTCTTGATCGTATCACCTGTATCATGATTTAATTTCTTCCAAAATACAAAACATTACTTATATATAATATATATTCAGAATATAAATATTTATAATTGATTTATATATGAAATGGAAATCACCGTTTATGGAGACGGTATGTCATACGTACACATAAACGTTGTTTCCATTTTCATATCATTTTGAATATAAGAAAGTGAAGGAAATAAATGTAAATACATACATACATATATATATATATATTAATTATACTTTTTATGTCATATATTACATATTTATTTATAATATGTATTTTTATAATCATCATTGAATGGTGAATGTGGAAATGAATCTCATCGTGTCGTGGTGACGGTAAGTCATATGTACACACGAGCGACAATATCATTTATTTAATGATTAAAATGTGGGGAATTGGATGGTATATTAATTATAAAGATACATTATAATGTTATTTTCTTTATTTATATACATATTACTCATCATTATATACATCTAAATAACAATGTTTTGAATAAAAAATTATACCACGACGTGGAGATGGTAAGTCGTACGTTCGCATGCATGGTGACTTTATCATTAATAAAATGGATAGAATAAATAATATGGTTGTACCATATTTATAATAACAAAACATTATGTATAAGTTACTGGATATATTATTTTGGTATGGAAATAACAAATAAAGAGAAAGTCGAAGAAGAAAAGAACTTTGAAAGAGGTGATAAAATGATTACCTCTTATATGGATGTTTCCTTTTGATTTGAACAAAAGGGATCGTTAGGTTTGATTCAGGCTTAATGGAATGCCTCTAGGTTCAAGTGAGGGAAGTTGGGAGGAGATTTGGTTTGGGTTTAGCCAATAAAAATGGCTTTGGAGTTGTGATTTTGAGAGAAAGTGAAGTACCCTTTTATAAGAGTGGTGAGTGTCACTTTAGGAAAAGCTTGAGATATTATTTTATTATAAAATCATTTTCAATTTATAATGTATCCAAATGAATTTATTTCTAGACTTATGTGCTTATGGGTAGAAATACTCTCAACAAATAGGTTTTAGAAATGTTTAGGTTACCATTTTAACCTTATCTTTAAGAAATAACTCTTAGTTAAATAGTTTATCTTTTATAATGTCTTCTTGTATTTTTATATTACATGGTTAATAAACTTACTATAAAAGTCCAAGAGAACCCCAAGTGTTTCAGTAATAAGATATATATATCATTATAATATTCATTTGGAAAAAACATAGATTTTTATGACTATTATATAATTTTATAATGTAGTATTTGTTTTAAAAACTCAGTTATGTCAATTTTGACACTATTTGGTATTTTGTTTTTGTGAAACTCATAACAGCATGAATAATTCGAAAAAAATCATTAAATCAGCCTCAAAATGTCATATTAACCAATAAAATTAGTTTAAAGCATCAAAATTGTCAATTTACATTTATTTGGATATTTATAATATTAATTATTCTAATCATTCATTAATAAGATAATTACTCCATCATCATTGTGTAATAGATAAATTTAATTATTTAATGTAAAAAAAATTATAAATAAAAAACCATTATGTAGGAAAAAAATTTATATTTATAATGAATATTTATAGTCTAATTTATCTTATGTATGAGCCTATATTAAAATTGGTTTCGTTATTAAACATTGAATTTAACACTTTTAACTCTTCTTTGAATAAAATAATAATAAATTCCTAATCTAATCCAAGGGGACGAAAAGGATCATATTTTATTCCTATGGTAATTCTTGGTTATAATAAACTTATCCAACAGAATTGGTACATGTGTTAGGGTAATTATAATATCATTTTTATCATTAATTACACTATTTACTTTTAACTGTGGTAAATAAAAGTCCAATGTTACTATTTACCAAAAATTATTTTCATCTTATTGAATGAAAGTTTACTTACTGATGTCAGACATGTCAATTGGATTTTCTAAATTCAACTCACTAAATCAGTAAAAATACTTTTTATGCAAATTTGAAAATATTTTTAGATGGTGTGTAAAGGTTTTCAAAAAGTTCAACAACATTTTATACATCTAATTTTATTATAAAATGACTCTAATAAATTAAATTAAACATATAAAGGTATTATATATCACTTTTTAATTAAAATAAATTTAAATAAAATAAATAATTATTAAAATAAAAAGTCGGTTTTAAATAATAATGTAGTGTTTTCACGATTCATCAAAAATTGAAAGTTTTCCGAAAAATACCAAAAATTCTTCCCAAGATAATTTTGATATTTTGAATTCAAAAATTAATTATATTTTACCAAATTAAAAATAGGGAATTTGAATTAATTAATTTAAAATTAATTCTCATTGTAACGCCTTGACCCCAGAAGCCTGTATCCAGTGCATTATTTCTATACGTTGGCATGATTACAAGGAATCAAGTCCCGAAGAACCAATAAGTTTAGTAGTTTTGGAAAATATATTACATATATGAGTGTTATGTTACACATTAGAAAAATAAAACCCAACATAATTGATCCTTTGAGAATGTCATTAATTCCATAGCTTAACCTTTATTATCAATCATAATAAACTTATTGGAATCCTAGAAAAATAAAACATAAGAAAGGGGTGGGCTAAGACACACAATAAGGGTAAGAAATTCAGTGTATGATAACATAAACATTAGGCATGTTTAATAATTTAAAACACATGCCTTTACAAATAATAAACATGGAAAAATTATGGTAGGAATATGAGATGAGTAAATAATTCCATAATAAAACACAGTCATGGGTATTCTACTAGTCAAATAACCACATAAACCATCAATAATATTTTCATAATAAGGTAATGAATAACGTCGAACATTCTGAAACATTTTTTCAAGGCCTCAGCCAAGTCATATAAAAATTATTAAGGCCTAAGCCAAAACCATATATAAAATTGGTAAAGGCCTTGTCCAATTCCACTTCTAATTGTCTCATGAGATCTACTGATGAACTGAGGAGCTATAGTGGGCTCCACCAATCAATTACTAAGTCCAATACATTCCTTGTATGAAAATGTTGAAACATAACATAAACATTCATATTAAAACTAGCATACAAAATCTTAACCCTTTAACACTAAACCATGAATGGTATAAAAATAACACATCCACAATCATATATATCACAAAACCATCAATACAATATGGAATATTTTTATCATATTAAATCAACCTCGATCAAGAATAATATCCGAAAAATGATGTTGACATAGTAGAAAATGATCAGTAAACATCATTGAGAGAAATAACCCTTTTTCATGAAATCATTTAAAAGTCACATAATTTATAAAGGAAATAATTTAAAATCTAGTTTTTAATCAAAGTGTCCCAAACCACTTGTAAAATGTTTTATGTAATTCACATTTTAAAACATTCATGTCCATATAAATAAATTCTTAAAACCATTTTGAAAACATGGACATTAATCAGAAAGGTTTAGAAGAATAAATCTTTCAAACATTTAAAATGATGTTTTTGTAAAAAGTACCTAAAAAATAATCCCTTTGAAAAATCTTTGATGATACATGGAAATGGATAATAAATATTTCTCAATAGATACTTGCATAAAAACAACCTCGGATAATAAAGAGATTGGGAAATTAACACTTACCTTGCACTTTTCTTTGGTTGGGGGTACGTTTAAACTCATGTACAATGAACATATTATGTTATTAAATTATACCAGAACAATATTAATATTTATTATATCATAAAATATTCATTTTTTACTTTATACTACCCATTTAATAATTATTTCCATGTTAAATTAACATTTTAGGTAATAATCGCTTTCTTTATCGTACGTGTTTTAACTTGTTATTCATGGTCGTATCATTTAGATCATTATTTAAATACTTCCAGAATATAAAAATTTCTTTATATATAATATATACTTATAATATATTTATAATATATAGATATATGAAATTGAATGTGTCGTTTATGGAGATGGTAAGTCATACGTACGCATAAACGTTGTTTCCGTTTTCATATCTTATTGAATGGAAGTAAGTGAATAAGATATATGATAGTAAATGAATATATATATATGTAGTACCATTATTTTGTCATATATTACAAAATTATTAATAATACATATTTTTATAATCATCGTTGAATGGTGAACATGGGAATTAATCTCATCACATCGCGGAGACCATAATCCATACGTACGCACGAGTGACAATATCGTTATATTGATGGTGAAATAGTATGTAATTTGATGGTATGTCATATGTACAGAATCATTAACATGTTTTATTTATTATTTAAATCATTTATACTCATTATTATACCCATCCAAATAATGAAGTGTTTGAATAACAAACTACACCACGACGTGGAGACGGCAAGTCATACGTACGCACGTATGGTGACTTTATCATTTATATGATGGATAGAATAATTAATATGGTTATACCATATTTATAATTACATCATGGTATGTAGTAGGTACTGGAGTTATTATTTTATTATGGAAACAACAAAGAAAGAGGATGTGGAAGAATAAAAGAAATTGAAAGAGGGTGGTGAAATTATTACATCTTCTTCGGGTGTTTCCTTTTGAGTTGATCAAAAGGGCTCCATAGGTTGAATTTATGGTTAAATTAAAGACTCTCGGTGGATGTGAGGGATTTTGGAAGGATATTTGGTCAGGGTTTTCCCAAGCCAAATGGCTTTGGAGGTGTGAAATTAAGAGAAGGGGAAGTACCCTTTTACAAGAGAGGTGAGGGTCACTTTAGGAAATGATTGAAATATTATTTTATAATAAAATCATTTTCGGTTTATAATGGATACAAAATTATTTATTTTGAGGATAAGGTACAAAGTGGTCGAAAACCTTTCAACCATTAGGTTTTAGAAAGGTTTAGGTCAACATATTAACCTTATCTTTTAGATTTAACTCCTAGTTAATTAGTTTTACATTTACCATGTCTCTTTGTATTTTAATATTATATGGTTAATAAACATACTAGAAACTACTAAGATAACCCCAAGTGGTTAATTATTTATATTTATAACCTTATCTAAGTCTTTTTTCCAAACCTTAAATAATTAAGAATATTATATCAATTAATAATATAGAATTTGTTTTAAAAGCTTATTTAGGTCAATATTGACACTATTTAGTATTTGATTTTTTAAAAAGCAATAAAAACTTTATCACTTAAAATAAAATTTATTTAATCAACCCTAACATGTCATATTAACCTATAAAATTTGTTTAATTCATCAGAAGTATCAATTTACATTTATTTGGATATTTATAATATAAATTATTTTAATATATCATTAATAAGGTAATTACTACATCATCATTGTGTCATAAATAAATTAAATTATTTAATGTCTAAAAATTATAAATAAATTAAAATTACTAATAAAATATTTTTATCTTTCTAATGAATATTTATAGTCTAATTTATCTTATGTATAACCCTATATTAAAAATAGTTTTGTTATTAAACATTGAATTTAATACTTTTAACTCTTCTTTCAATAAAATAATAATAAATGACTAAATATAATCCACGTGGACCAAAGGGGGTCATATTGTATTCTTAAGGTTGTTTTTTCTTTAATGACACTTATCCAATATAATTATGACATGTTTTAGGGTAATTATAATTTCAATTTTACCATTAATTAAACTATTTACTTTTAATCGTGGTAAAGAAAAGTCAAATGTTTCTATTCACCAAAAATACTTTTCATCTTATTGAACCAAATTTCACTAACTAATGTCAACCATGTCTCTCGTATTTTTGAAATTAAACTCATAGAAGTGGTAAAATTTAGTTTTATGTAAATTTGTAAATGCCTCTATTAGGTGGGTAAAAAACGTTAAAAAGTTCAATAAAATTTAACACATATAATTTTATTATAAAATGAACTTGATGAATTACAATGAACTTATATAGGTATTATTTATATATTTTTAATTAAAATAAATTTAAATAAAATAAGTAATTTTTTAAATAATAACTCGTTTTTAAATTATAACGCAGTGTTTTTCATTATTCATCAAAATTAAAAGCTTTCATAAAAATACAAAAAATTTATCCTAAGCTAATTTCGATATTAAAAATTAATAAATGAAGTCTATTTTACCAATTTCAAAACATACATGTTTCATTTATTAATTTAAAATTAATTCCCTTTGTCAAAACCAAAAAGCTGGTTTTTAAAAAGTAAAAACTATCAAAAGATTGATGTGTATTTATGTCAAATTTAAAATTTAAATTAGTTATAAGGACCTACATTGAATTAAATTATAAAGATATAATCTAATTAAACATAAAAACCATTCAAATTCATAATTTAACACTATTAATTATTTCGATTAAAAAAGTTGTTTTAAATTAAAACATACTATTTTTCACTATTCGTCAAAATATAAAAGTTATCAGAAAAGTACTAAAAATTTATTCAAACTAAATTTTTATGTCTTGATTCTATAGAAGAATTTAATTTCATTAAATTGAATATATAAAAGTTTCAAATATTGGTTTTAAAAATGGTTCTCCATTAAAAGGCAGTAAAATTGTATTTTTTTAAAAATACTTCTTTTATCAAAAAAAATTAATTTGTTCTTATATTATGCCTATGAAACACATAATATAGATGTTAAAATTATATATAGTATTTAAAATTAAAACTTCAGTTAATATTATTCATAACCATTTTTTGAACTGCTAGTTTGTTATATTGTGGTGTGCTCAAACTCAGTGTTGTGTGTAGCACATGTTATTGAATTACTTTAATGAGATAACGTAGTAATAAATCTTGGGGTGTTACATTCTCCCATTATTCAAAAAATTTCATCCTCACAATTTGAAATTTTTCTTCTAAAATAAAAGGTTAAAAATAGAAAAATACCTCTGTGGAAAACCCACATTGGAAATTACGTTAATAAAATTTAGTCCTAATAAGAGGGAAAGGTAATAAAAAAGTCACCACCAAATTATGATCTCGATTAAGAAAACATTGGTAGAAATTAAAGACACATAATTGGAGGGAAACAGTAAATATTTATAGGGATTTACTGAGGTCATCAATCACAAACAAGTGTAAAATTTAGGGCCTCAAATCCATCAATCTATGATGATTTAAAATATCACTGGTTCAACGAACCATAAGGTATTAGGATAATACAATTTTGGTTTTAAGATCCCTTCCCTAAAGTTTAATAATTAATTTATTCATATAATAATAGGAAAAAATATATACTTGACAAGTAGAGTTTCATCCCTCAACTAATTCCTACCACAAACTCATCTTTAACCTCAAAATATAATAGAATTCAAAAATATTCTATTTATCTTAATAATATCGGGTTCCAAAAATAATGAATTTATAATTTATTTGTCAGACTATTAAAAAACTAAATTATAAAAACCAAGAAATCATATATGCCAATGGTAGGTGAACCACCCCTGTCACCCTTCGGTAGCTGTTTCAAGTCTCGCGGCCTTTCTGGGCACAACGGGTTATTGCCCAACATTCAGGTTGTCCTTTTTATGACAATACAAAAAAATATCAAGAAAAGATTTATCCTTAATAATAGTATCTAATGTAAAAATTAATTGATTCCGACCTTTAGACTTATGCAAAATACTTTAGTCCAAACTCATTGTCCAAAATTTATAGGGAAGGTAAACACAATGAAGAACCTTTTTACCACGTAATAACATGTGAATACCTTCATCATGTATTCTTTTAAAACACTGTAACACCATGAATTACCATAAAACCTTATTGATTACATTCATTCTCCCTTATTCCTTATAGAATACTAGATATACTCATTCTATCCAAAAATGATGTAAACTCCAACAATGGTGGCATATGAAAATCATTAATTAGATTCATGATATCCAAGAATATCCAATATAATTTATCTAGATCAATCATATATTATTCCAAAACAACTAAGTCAATATCAGAACCATATTATGGTTTATCTTTCTCTCAACCATATATTTTCCAAAAAAAATTAACCTTCTGTTGAGTCACTTTTCTTGGTTCCACACAGTCTAAAGTCCTTAATGAAATATTACTATAGTACAATCCTTATATAATTTATAATTCATATAACATGTACATCATTAATACAATACTCAAATGACACGATAATTTAACAACATAAGAACTCTAATCATTCATCTTCATCTTCATTAGTATCATAACTTTATTATTATTAAATAGCAGCATTTGGGTTTTACTCTGATGATTTGGAAATTGATTTGTACAGTGTCCCAAATCCTTTCAGATGAAGCACTGTACATTTGAAACCTTTTTCTTACCCTTGAAATTATGTACTTAGTGTCCTTTTTCTCCACACATATAACAAACTCACATTCCCATCAAACATTTACCAAGTTGATTCTTTCTATAGTTATCACATATGGGAAAATCCTTCTTTACCCTCTTCCATTTATGCATATTTCTCTCTTCCATACTTTTCTTCTCTTGCTTCCCTTAAAATCCATAGGACTTGATGAATTCATTACTTATCTTATTAACACATTATACTATTTCTTCATTTGATGAGATTACATGGGAGAATATTTTTCTTTTAAAAGATGACTTAATACCATGAAAGATATGATCCCTCACAATCTTTCGATCATGTGTATTGCTGTAATTCTCATTCCTTCTACTAGGTTCCATTTATCAACAATAGCATACACTAGGTTAGTTTATGAATTGCGATGCATATTTCCAAACATGTAAAATACCTAACGTAAATTGAAAATATTATTCATATAATATATAATCATAAAAAAATTTCTTTGAGGAAGTATTTACACCTAAATCCTTCATAATGGCTTGTAATGAAAATGTGAATTATCCTAAACATATCCTCCGAGAGTATCATAACCAAGAGTGCAACAAGGCCCATTGTTGTGTACCAGGGTACCATGGGTCAAGCCCAAAACTCCTTGTCAGAGTTTTCACTTCTAGGTACATATGTGCCAGAGCTGCCTCTACCTGATCATATCCAGACGGGGATATATTGCTTGGAAAATTCCCAAAATCTGTACCTTACCTAAATTCTCGGAAGTTATTCTATACTATTCCTCAAATTCTATCTTAAATTAATGTTCTCTAATCAGAGTTTATATAAATCTAGTTTACAAGGTTTTACTAAACTTCCTTGGATATCAACTGTAACGCCCCGACGCCAAAAGCCCGGTGTTTGTGCATTATTTTTGTACATTGTCATGATTACAAGGAATCATGTCCTGAAGAACCGATCAGTTTAGCAGTCTTGGAAAATATATTACATAGATGAATGTTACATTACACATTAGAAAAATAAAACATAACATAAATGATCCTTTGAGAATTCCATTAATCCCATAACTTAACCCTGCTTATCATTCATAATACACTTCTTAGAATCCTGAAAAAAACATAAGAAATGGGTGAGCTCAAACCCTTAGTAAGGGTAACCAATACAACAGAAGATAACATAAACATTAGGCAAGGTGAATAATCAAAAATGAATTCCTTTACAAATAATAAAAATGAACACTTTATGGTAGGAATATGAGATGAGTAAATAATTCCATAATAAAACATAGTCATGGGTATTCAACTAGTCAAATAACTACATGAATCACCAAAAATATTTTCATAATGAGGGAATGTATAATGACGTACATTCTGAAACATTTTTTCAAATCCTTAGTCAGGACATCTAAAAATGATTAAGGCCTCATCCAAAACCATATATCTAATTGGGAAAGGCCTCAGCCAATTCCACATCTAATTGTCTCATGATACCTACTGATTCAATTCGGAGCTATAGCGGGCTCCACCCATCACTTACTAAGTCCAATACATTCATCATATGAAACTTTTGAATCATAACATAAACATTCGAATTGAAACTAGCATATCAAATGTCAATAATTTAACCCTAAACCATGAATGGTATGAAAATAACACATAAACATTCAAATATATCACAAAACCTTCAATAAAATATGGAATATGTGTATCATATAAAATCAACCTCAAACCAAAATAATATCCCGTAAAGGATGCTGACATGGTTGAAAATGATCAGTAAAAATCTTTCAGAGAAATATCCCTTTTCATGAAATAATTTAAAAGTCGCCTAATTTATAATGGAAGTCATTTTAAAGATAGTTTTGAATCAAAGTGTCCCATCCCAATTTGAAAATTTTGAAAATAATTAACATTATAAAACATTCGTGTCCATATAAATAAATCCTTAAAACCATTTTGAAAACATGGAAATTAATGAAAAAGGCTTAGATAAATAAATATTTAAAACATTTAAGATTATTTTTTAGTAAAATTTCCCTTAAAAAGAATCCCTTTGAAAAAATATTTTATGAATCAATGACATGGATAATAAATATGTCCCAATAGATACTTACGTAAAAACAACCTCGGATAATAAAGAGATTGTGAAATTAACCCTTACCTTGCACTTTCCTTTGGTCGAGGGTACGTTTAACCTCATGTATAATGACCATAGTATGTTATTAAATTATAACATAACCATATTCATATTTATTATATCATACATGATTCATTTATGACTTTATACTACCCATTTAATAATGATTTCCATGTTAAATTATCTTTTTGGGTAATAATCGCTTTCTTTATCCTACGTGTTTTAACTTGTTATTCTTGATCATATCATTTAGATCATGATTTAAATACTTCCAGAATATAAACCATGAATTATGTATAATATATATCTAGATTAAATTTATAATTTATAGATATATGAAATGGAATCCACCATTTTTG
Source organism: Viscum album (assembly GCA_963277665.1). Lineage (NCBI taxonomy): Eukaryota > Viridiplantae > Streptophyta > Magnoliopsida > Santalales > Viscaceae > Viscum > Viscum album. The sequence goes on along the minus strand of OY728161.1, from coordinate 49,522,367 downwards.
GAGACGGTAGGTCATACGTACGCATAAACGATGTTTCTGTTTTCATATCCTATTGAACATAAGTGAATAAGATATATATTTATACATAAATATATACACATATATATCTCCAGTATCATTATTATGTCATATATTACATACTTATTAATAATATAAATTTTTATAATCATTGTTTAATGGTGAACGTGCGAATGAATCTCATCGCGCCGTGGAGACGGTAATCTGTACGTACGCTTGAGTGACAATATCATTATATTGATGGAGAAATTGTCTATAATTGGATGTTATTTCATATATACAGAATCAGTAACATGTTATATTTATTATTTACATCAGTTATACTCATTATTATGCACATCCTAATAATGAAGTGTTTGAATAACAAACTACATCACGATGTGGAGACGGTAAGCCATACGTACGCACGTATGGTGACTTTGTCATTTATAAGATAGAGAGAATAATGAATATGTTTTTATCATATTTATAATAATATCACAGTATTTAAGAGGTACTAGAGTTAATATTTTGTTATGTAAACCACAAAGAAAGAGGAATCTGAAGAAGAAAAGAACTTCAAAAAGGGTGGTGAAATTATTACCTCTTCTTCGGGTGTTTCCGTTTGAGTTGATCAAAATGGCTCCTTAGGTTGGATTTAAGATCTATTTAAGGACTCTAGGTTGATTTATGGATTTTTGGGAGGATATTTGAGTGGTTTTTGGATGAGACAAATGGCTTTTTACATGTGAAATTTAGAGAAGAGAATGCACCCTTTTATAAGAGAAGTGAGGGTCACTTTAGGAAAATCTTGAAATATTATTTTATAATAAAATAATTTTCGGTTTATAATGGCTCAAAAATAATTTATTTCAATGATAATGTGGTTATGGGTTGAAAAAAGCTCAAAAAATAGGTTTTTTATAGGTTTTGGACACCATATTAAGCTTATCATTTAGATTTAACTCATAGTTAAATAGTTTGAGATTTTCCATGTCTCTTTGTATTTTTATATTATATTGTTAATAAACGTACTATAAACTTCCTAATGAAACCCAAGTGGTTAATTATCTATATATATAACCTTATATAAGTCCTTTTCATGTTCCTTAGATTTTTAGAAATATTATATCAATTATAATATAGTATTTGTTTTAAAAACTCAATTATGTAAATTTTGACACTATTTAGTATTTGATTTTTTTGGAATCCATAACATGGTTATCACTTTGAATAAAGATTATTTAATCAACACTAAAATTTCATATTAACATATGAAATTAGTCTAATTGATCAAAAGTGTCAATTTACATTTATTTTGATATTTATAATATAAATTATTTTAATATTTTATTAATAAGATAATTACTGCATCATCATTGTGTCGTAAATAAATTAAATTATTTAATGTCTAAAAATTATAAATAAAATACCATTATGTAGGAAATATTTTTTTATTTATAATTAATATTTATAGTCAAATTTATCTCATGTATAACCCTATATTAAAAATAGTTTTGTTATAAAACTTTCAATTTAACACTTTTTAATCTTCTTTAAATATAATAATAATAAATGTCGTAATCTAATCAAAGTTGACCAAAGGGGGTTATTTTTCATTCATAAGGATTTTTTTGGTATAATTACACTTATCCAATAGAATTAGGACATGTGTTAGGGTAATTATAATGTCATTTTTACCCTTAATTACCCTATTTACTTTTAATTGTGGTAAATAAAAGTCAAAAGTTACTCTTTACCAAAAATTATTTTCAGCTTATTGAACCACATATTACTTAATGATGTGAACTGTGTATCTTAGATTTTTTAAATTCAACTCATAGAAGTCGTAAATTTATGTTTTATGCAAATTTTCAAATGCTCTTCAAAGGTGGTTAAAAACGATAAAAAATTCAAAAAAAATTAATACATCTAATTTTATTATAAAATGACTCAAATGAATTACATTGAACCTATATAGGTATTATATATCTATTTTGACTTAAAATAAATTTAAATAAAATAAATAATTATTTAAATAAAAATTTGGTTTTAAATAATTACGCAGTGTTTTTCACTATTCATCATAATTGAAAGTTTTTAGAAAAATACCCAAAATTCGCCCTAAGCTAATTCTGATATTATGAATTCAGAAATGAAGTCTGTTTTACCATATGTAAAACCTATAAGTTTCATTTATTAATTTAAAATTATTTCCAGTTGTCAAAAACTAAAAGTGGTTTTTTAAAAAGTAAAAACTGTCAAAAGATCGACATGTGTTTATGTCAAATTTCAGTGTGAAATTAGTTATAATGACCTAAATTTTATTGAATGATAAAAAAATATTCTAATTGTACTTAAAACCATTCAAATTTATAATTTAACACTACAAATTATTTCAACTAAAAAAGTTGTTTTCAATTAAAACATAGTATTTTTCACTATTCGTCAAAATATGAAAGTTATCAAAAAAGTACCAAAAATTTATCCGAAATAAATTTTTATGTCCTTATTCTAAAGAAGAATTTAATTTCATTATATTTAATATATAAAAGTGTCAAATATTGTTTTTAAAAATGGTTCTCCATTATAATATAGTAAAATTTCATTTTTTTAAAAATACTTCTTTTATGGGAAAAAATGAATTTGTTATTATATTATGTCTATGAAATACATAATATTGATTATAAAATTATATAGAGTATATAATATTCACAATTCAATTAAGACTATTCATAACTTCTTTTTGAATGGCTAGTTTGGTATGTTCTGGTGTGCTTGAACTCGGTGTTGTGTGTAGTGCATGCTATTGAATTAAATTAATGAGATAACGTACAACAAAAATCATGGAGTGTTACATTCTCCCCTCCATCAATAAATTTTGTCCTCTCAATTTGAAATTGTTCTTAGAAAGTAAAAGGTTAAAAATAGAAAAATACCTTTGTGGAACACCCCCATCGGAAATTGGGTTAACAAAATTTAGTCTTTATAAGAGGGAAATGGAACAAAAAAAGTCACCACCAAATTATGATCTCGATTAAGAGAAAATTGGTGAAAATTAGAGACACAAAATTAGAGGAAAAATGTAAATATTTATAGGGAGTGATTGAGGTCTTCATTTACAAACAAGTGTAAAATTGGGGGCCTCGAATCCATCAATATATGAAAATTTAAAATATCATCGGTTCCACAAAACATAAGGTGTTAGGATAACACATTATTGGTTTTAAGATCCCTTCCATAATGTTTAAGAATTAATTTATTCATATAATTAGAGGAAAAAATATAATTGACAAGTATAGTTTCATCCTTCAGCTAATTCCGACGACAAACTCATCTTTCACTCCAATATATAATAGAATTCAAAAATATTTTATTTATCCTAATCGTATAGGTTTCCAAAAATAATGAATTTATAATTAATTTGTCTGACTATTAAAAATACTACATTATACAAACCAGGAAATCACGTATGTCAGTGGTAGGTGATTCACCCTTGTCACCCTTTTGCTGTGGGTTCAAGTCTCAGAGCCTTGTCGGGCACGACGGGTTGTCACCAGATCTCTGGGTTGTCCTTTTTATGACAATCCCACAATAATATCAAGAAATGATTTATGCTTAATAATAGTGTCCAATGTCAAACTTAATCAATTCCAAACAATATAATTATCCAAAATAGTTCTGTTCAAACTCACAGTCCAAAATTTATAAGGAATGTAAACACAATGAAGACCCTTTTCCACGTAATAACATATGAATTCCTTCATCGTGTATTCTTTTAAAACCCTATAACACCCTGAATTACCATAAAACCTAATTGATTACATTCATGATCCCTTATTACTTATAGAATACTGGATATACTCCTTCTATCAAAAAATGTTTTAAACTCCAACATTGATGGAATATACAAATCATTAATCAGTTTCAGGGTATGCAAGAATATCCAATATAATTTATCCAAATCAATCATATATTATTCCAAAATCACTAACTCAGTATCAGAACCATATTATGGTTTATCTTTCTCCCAACCTTATATTTTCCAAACAATTTAACCTACTATTGATTCACTTTTCTTGGTTCCACACAATCTCAAGTCCTTAATGAAATAGTACTATAATACCATCCTTATATAATTTATAATTTTTATAACATGTACATCATTAATAAAATACTCAAATGAAACAATACTTTAACAACATAAGAATTCATGCACCATATGGGAGAATTCATTTTCCAATTTTATTCTTGATTTGGGTGCTCATATAAATTTGATGCCTCACTCTATTTACTCTTCATTATAGGTCAGTAAACTAAATCCCCCATGAATTTATGTTCAACAGGAAAACCAAAGAGTTGTACACCCCTATGTTGTGTTAGAGGATGTTCTTATGAGGGTAGAAAATTTAATATTTCCTACTGATTATAATTTTCTAAAATTGTATGATGATAAGATGAATGGACATGCCCAATTATATTGTGTAGACCATTATATAAAACCACAGAAACAATAATTAATGTCCCAGTGGTATATTATCTATAAAGTTTTGTGGAGACATTTCCCACTTCATCATCCTTTATTCCATTAAGAACCCCTTAGAAGAACATTAATCTCTCTCTATTAACTCTATAGATGTAATCCCTTCCCCGAAAAACACTTCATATCATTCCCCTAATCCCCACTATGAGTTTTCATCATTTAATGATATGATAGGAAATGAATCACGCATATAATGTTGTACTAGTTTTGAAAAATGTCATGAATCTCTATTAATTGATGATTCCTTGAACACCGAGGATCACATAACCATAAATCATACTAATAAACTTATAAAATCCCATTACTCATATGAGGATGATATCATTGAGTAGTAAGATGACATTAGTGACCTCTCACTCTCACAAACACCCCCCATCAATAAAAATCTCCCTGAAATGGAACTAAAACTACTATCTCATGATTTAAAATATTCATATCTTGATAATGGAAACAAGATGTCTGTCATAATTGATAGTTAAGTCCCTCTAAAGCATGAATAAATACTACTTATACTTTTGAGATAGTATAAAAAAGCTTTGTGAAATAAACATTCGGACATTCCGACAATTAGTCCATCAATTTTCACACATCTTATATTTTTAAATGATGAGGCTAAAATGGTGAGATAGGCACAATGATGAATAAACCCAAACCTCCTAGATTTTGTTAAAAAAATTAATAAAATTATTGGATGATGAAATCATGTACCCCATCTTTGAGAGCCAATGGGTCAGTCCAGTTCAAGTGGTTCCTAAAAAAATTGGTCTAATGTTAACAAAATATGAAAATAATGAATTTGTTCCAACTCATGTAAAAAATAGTTATCATGTCTATATAGACTATCACTGGTGAAACCAACATGCTAGGAAGGACTATTTCCCATTTATATTCATTGAACTAATGCTTGAGAGGTTAGTAAGGAAGTCCCACTATTGTTCACTAGATCTGTATTCTGGATACCTTCGTATCCATATTTCCCGTAATGATTAGTAATAGAAAACCTTCACATTCCCTGTTGGTATATGTTCATATAGGAGGATTTCATTGGGTCTATGTAATGCTCTAGATACTTTACAATGATGCGTGGTTAGATTTTTTTTATTACCTAGTGAATTTCATGGAATTTTTCATGGATGATTTTACTACTTATAGATCCTCTTTAGATGAATGTTTGAGTAGTCTTGGTTATGTCCTGTGTCGCTGTATTGAAAATAATGTCATATAAAATTATATGAAATTTCATTTCATGGTGTGACAAGGTATAGTATTAAGATATGTCATTTCTAGGGATGGTATCCAAGTAGATAAATCAAAAGTGAATTTCATTTCTTCCCTAACATTCCTTAAAAAGGTAGGGGATGTTTGGTCTTTCCTAGTTCATGCTATATTTTATCGTCATTATATTCGTGACTTTAGAAAGATTTCACTCCCCCTCTCCCAATTTATAAAAAAATAAAAGGAATTTTTTTGATAAATAATGTGAGTAATCTACTAATAATTTATCATAGATTATAACGTTACCCTCGGTAATCCTACCACCTCTGTGGGATTTACCATTTGAGCTCATTTTTGATGCCTCTAACTATGGAATGGGGGCAATGTTATCACAAAAGGGTCAATTGATCTCCACATGTCATTGCTTATGCCTCATGTACACTAGACCATGCCCACGAAAACTACACCACAATTGAAAAATAATTTATTTATATTATGTTTGCCTTGGATAAAATTTGGTTATACCTTTTAGTGTCTAAAATCATTTTGTTCTCAACCCTTGAAACCCCCTTGTTATCTCCTTATAAAACCAGAAGCCAAACCACATCTCATTTTCCTGATGCTCCTGCTTTAGGAATTCAATCTAGAAATTTGGGATACAGAAGGGGTTGAGAATATGGTGGCGGGATATATCAGTAGGATCTAGCCATCCATAGACATTGACTCATCCCCCTATATTCCCATAAATGATATGTTTCTAGATGATCAATTATACCAAGTGAAAGATGTTATTCCTTGGTATGATGAAATTGTAATTTTTTTTGTATTGTCCTAAATTCTTACTGATTTTGACAAAAATTTAGTTGATCATCTAAAACATGAGCCTCATTGTTATATCTGGGATGAACCCTACATTTGGAACACATGTAGTGATCTTGTCCTCATGCATTTTGTTCTCGATAGAGATTTTCAATCTATCCTTAGGTTCTTCCATATTCCTGCTTGTGGGGTTGGAACCCAATGGATTACTCACATGGTCCATGATTCTTGTCTCTTTTGGCCAACATTATTTTGGGATAAAAATGATTTCTATAAATATTGTCTTCGCTATCAAACAATGTGGAATATATCTAAAAGAAATTAAATTCCACAAAATACCTTTCTCTTCCATGAAAATTTTTATGGTTGGGGAATTGACATTATGGGACCATTCCCCAATTCACTTGGTAACATGTACATTCTTCTTGAAGTTGATTATGTGTCAAAATGGGTAGAATCACATGATAAAAGGGAAGATGATTCCAAGACTATTGTGGAATTTTTTATAACAAATATATTCTATAGGTTTGGATTACCTAAGTTCATAACTAGTGACTAGGGTTATCATTTTTGCAACCACGCAATTCAATCACTTATGCATTGGTATGGGGTCAGGAATTGAGTGGCTATTTCAAATCACCCATAGAGAAATGGTTAAGATGAGGTGTCTAATATGGAGGTTAAACAAAATCTTCAAACAATTGTTCAACCCAATGGAATAGATTGGAGTCTTAGAGTTGATGCTTCATTATGGTTTTACCATACTACCTTTAAAACTCTCATTGTAATGTCACCTTATAGGCTTGTGTTTAGAAGGAGTGGTCATCTCCCTATTGAGGTTGAGTGTTGGGAATATTGGGCCATTATATAATGAAATTCTAATAATTACATTTCAGGTTCTCAAACAAAGTTTCCAATTCAAGAGTTAGAGAAAATGTGTAGATATTCATACAATAACTCTATGATTTATAAAAAGCAAACCAAGGCAGCCCATGACTGTCTCATCCTTCATCTTCAGTTTGAAATTGGGTAGAAAGTCCTTCGTTAAAGTGAAAGTCTGAAGTTTCATCTATGTAATTTTATTTCCCACTAGTTTTGACCTCAAACTGTTACTAATTTTTATCTATTTGTTGTTGTTTGGGTTTAAAATAATGAAACCAAACAAATCTTTACTATCAATAGGAATTTTCTTAAGAACTTTCATGAAGCCCTTCTAGATTCCCCGGTAGAGGAACTATGAGTTTGCGAAGCATCCTAACAAAAACACTCACAAGGATTTATCTTTCCTTTCCATATTAACTTTTTATAGTGAGGTCATTGTATTCTCTAGGTGTGGGGTATGGGAGGATGGTCAAATTCTGGTGTTAGTTATGAATTTTCATCATCTTTTTTCTTCTCGTTTAAGCTTTCGAAATAGTATTGTTACTTTCCCTCTTTCCCAACTCACTTATGTGATGGAATGTTACTTTTGATTCCCATTTTATCATGGAAAATGAATCTCATTTAATCATGTAAGTTATTGAAAATTCATGATGAATTTCCATATTTAATTTTGTTTTAGCATTCAAAAAAAATTTGGAGAAATTTTAATTTTAGTAATAATTCAATATTATGGTGTGGCTTTATATTGAAATTTTTATCTTTTTTTGATGATACAAATGGTTGTTTCTTTTTGAAATCATTGAGATGAATGGTACCCTTTTTGTGAGTAGTTTAAGGGAAAATTTTGTCACTTAATTTCTCCACACACCATTTCACCCATTGATGAATTGTGAAAATTTCTTACTTAATATAAGGAAAATATATGTTAGGTTAATTTTTCTATACATTCAAAAATGGTTTTTTCATATGTTACTTCCATGTTTGGTCTATTTCATTACTGTATCATAATGAAATATGTGTATGTACCTGTTATCTGATTATTCTACGCCCAAAAAACTTAAAAAAACAAAAACAAAACAAAAACAAATAATCATTAGGGGAGTGATGACTTATAAAACATATGGGAATATCTAGTTTGGGAGATTATGGTTTGAATTATGGAAATAATTAAGTGAGAGGGTATTTAAATTTGATTTCAAAGGATGTAGGTTAGGTTCAGTGGAAAGGATCATGTAAGTATAAAATTTTAAAAATAACTTATATTTACATGATAGAATGTGGAAACAATAGGCTAAAATGGTTTACACACACTCATGGAGAATTAGAAACATGATTAACAAATGAATTATTTTCTTTCATTTTTATCATGAATCTCTTGTAATTTCATTTTGATATATATTTTTTGAGACTTCTTTTTCCAGGATCACTAAGAATAACTCCTTGTTTTGATTTTTTTTCTTTGATCACATTTCTATCAGGAATTAAATTTTCATTTAATGTTAAATCTTTATAATGTTTTAAATATCTACATGGATAATTTTTGGAAACATTACATGACCCATCAGTAAAAATGTTTTGGTGTGGGTGTGTGATTGCACTGTGATTCACAGTTTCATTTTCACCTTTACTCCATTGTGATAAACTAGTTTGGTATTTAAAATTATAGAAATAATAATTTCACTTCATGTTTGATTAAATTTTTTTGTTTCTATCACTGTTAAAAAGGGAAATTTTACTTGTTTTTATAATTTCATTGAAGGTGCTGGTGATTTGGAGGGCCCATGACGAAGTTCATGAAAAATGGGCCAAACTGTGTAGGATTGAAGCACACCAGTGGAATAAACCACACACTTATACTAAAAAATGAGTCTAAATAGTATTATATTTTGTGTTTTGGTTCTAAATTGAATGTGCTAAATTTCATATGATGAAACCCAAGGAACATTCTTCCATCTTGTGGCCTATCAGGACTGATCTGTCCAAGCCACCAAATCTTCTTGAAGTTAAAATGTGGATTCTATATTTCATCCATATATATGGTTATTATTTTCCAAATGGTGCCAAATATTAAGTGGATATATTTATAAAGTGGGGATATAAATTTTTAGTTTTTTCAAAAGTTATATAAGTCTTTATGTCCATCGAAAACCATGGGACATATGGTTTTTCGAAATTAGGGTGCCCAAAACAACATTCCACGTTTTCTATAAATTGTCACATTGGGATCCCCATTTGTAAGTTCGCCCAAGAGGAAAAGAAATGGAATTTTTGTGATCCAAAGGAGTCATATCCTCATCCAAGACATTCTTAAGGCCTCTATCCTCATAGGGGTTCAAGGATGAAGTCGAAGTTCCACCCGAGCCTCCTCCTCCTCTCGATGAAGTGCTAAACGGTGGAAGATAATTTGAAGGAGCTACACATACTTATGAGGGATTTACAACACTTTCCCTACTATTGGTTTTATGTAATTTGTGTGTTAAATATTTCACATATGTTTAATTTGGATGTTCATATGATTTTTATGTATTTATTTTATTATAATTATGTGAAACAGTTTTATATCCACACCAATTGGGTTGAGATTTCATGTGGGGATCATGGGTTATTCCAATTGGACTAGACATGAATCCTCTTTCTCTCACACATACATAATATTTCTGTATGCTTTATTAGCCCTCTTCCCATGTTTTAGAACCAATACTTGAAAACAAGATCGTAGTTTCAAGGGTTGATTGTTTGAGTATCGTTTGAGGAGGCAAGATGGAATGCGAGATCTTGATTACCCCCAACCAACAGATTACATTAAAACATATAAAACTTTCAGAACAATGAAATATCCAAGACATCTAATGACCTTGAAATTATCTCCTTCTCTCATAATTCTAAAACTCCACCTTTATTTATCAACTATTAAACTCTTTAAATAAAGTCAATTTCTTAAAACTATTCTCAAAACCACCACCTTTTTTGCTTCTTATAATTAAAAATGTACACTATAAACCACCACTGATCCTTGAGAGATGACCTAGGATCTGTTCTATACTATAAATCATCCTTAAGAACATAATCACTCACCTAACTGGTTCTCTACCATAGTTCTAGTCATTTACCAAATTATTTTCTTCTATATCTATCTCTCGGCATCCAAGACGATGCTCCCCCTAGAAGATAGGATTGAACCTCATTCAGACCATCATGCCTAAGCTGATTTTCTCCAAAACTCTATAGTGTAATTACAAGAGTGTTGGAATCCTTTTAAATGTTCCATCACTCCAATTCTAGGATTTTCATTCCCATTATTTGGATCTCCATCCTATTCTATGTCTAAAGCATCCCCCTGATGGTTTTGTTATGCTTCTTTGTATCACCTACCACTATGGACCAATGCCATGGATGATTCGAGCAACATTTAGAGTTTTTCCTATGTTTCGAATAAAATTAGTGGTTGGACCATGTTTCTTTCCTCATTTTAGGATAACATTATGAATACTATTTTTCGAATATAGTCATTAGTTTTCTCATACCACCATGTCATAATTATTGTGGTTCCGAATTTTGGGTTTCGTGATTCACACTTCCCATTTCCCATTATTTTGGATTGATTCCAACAGATCTAGCATTATCACGTTTTTTCACTAGAGCACATTGGGAAAGGTGAGTAGTATGTTCTAATATCCCTATTCTCTAGTGACAGTCTTCTTGATCCTAGACACTATAGGAGGTCAGTCAACAATAGTAGACCTTGAGTATTCAATGATCAGCTAGCACTCTCAAACATTGTGAACAGTTATGTGGTTGTCCCTTGTTTTTCACACTAGGCATGACCTACATGAGCATTTTCATTGATCAATAGTTACATTATAGATATTAAAAAGGTTTAGTAATATATAAAACTACGAAATATTATCATGCATTCATTTTAATCCACACAAGAAAAAATTATATTTCATAAGTTTGGCCAAAACACAACCCCTATGGATCCTCCCCCTCAATGAAATTTTTTATCATCACCACCTTTTGGTGTTTAGCTTCTAATGTATCCTATAACTTCTTGATATCCCTCTATTAATTAATAGTCAAAAAATGATGCATGGTAGCCTTGATCTATAGTTAATTACATTCATCTTGGAGGTCATCCACTTGAAGGCTCACCAACATCAATTTCTATTGGTCCAACACTAGCTAGACCTGTAACCACAAGACGAGTGCTAATTTTCCAGTAAAAAAGGAAGAAAATTCATTTTTCTTCTCATCAAAAAGATGGATTTCTAGTTCTCCTACCTAGAACTTCTAAATCTTCTCATAATTATTATGGCATCAATATGAATCTGAATTTTGGCTTCTTTCCCATACTTTCTCAGTTAGGATGTCACGAATTAGTGCATGTAGACCTCACACATCAGCCCCTCTGGTGTATAGATCATACAGCCAATGGAAGAGTGATCCCTTTTGGATTATCCACTCTGACTTTTAGGTCTTATCAATGAATCATTTGATTAACTTCCATGCTCAGCACCAGGTCTTCTGAATGTCCTCAATTGGATCGGAATCAGATTCGTCCAACTCTACTGGATTAGTAGGTTTGTATTCTGAAAATGCATCAAGGATTTTAGAAGCAAGATCCTCCCTGAGAATCATTTCTGATGGGACATGATCAATGCAATATGGATGGTCTTAATCACTTGATTCTATCTCCATGATGTTATTCTATCCAACTCCATGTTTCCCCCAACCAGTGGAATCACCTGTAATCATAATTGATTTCTCATTGGAAAATATGGCTTGTTAGGTCTAGATACATGGATCCATACAAACCGAAACCCATCTTAGGAAAGGTCCCCAAGGTCCTCTTTCCATCTTCACCTACAAAACTCTCTCCACACTGAGGACTATTCACACAAGGTTTGTGTCATTCAATCTAATTGAGCAGACAATAATTATGACTCTGTGAGGTGGGAAAGTTATAGTGGTAAATTAATGTCTTATCATGTTCTTGCCTCTATAATGTCATTATTGGGATGCATGTGTGTGCCCCCCATTTATGAGTTCAGGTTCCAAAGGTTCCAGGGAGACCAACCTTGGATCCCCGACACTATTGGACTCTCTAGCTATTATTTATCTGCTCATGGATCATGGTGCTTATACCTCCATGACTATCACCATTAATATTTTCCCATTAGTAGGGTAACATTGACTTAGATTCTCATGAAAAAGTAAATTTCAGTCAAATAACCAATATAATGTTGGAGAGATTGGTATAATGTGGGGAATAGTTAAGGCTTACCTTAATAGCTACAACAAATCTTCCATGAAAAGTTCTATAAAAGGATACTATATCACCTTCTTCCATAGATGATTTCAAAGAATCTATTTCCTCATCATCATCCCGATGGTTTTCCTCATCAAACTCTTCCCCTAAAGATCCATCTGAGTTGTTGGTAAATTGGAAGAATTTTTCTAGATGAGCTGCCGACAATATTGGTGGGGAACAGATGTCCAGTATCACCTACACTCATTCTTTCATTAGATGTGTGGTTCCTTGGGAGTGATCTATTCCCTCCAATTCCATCATGAATTTCCTCCCCCAATACAGAGATGAATTGAATCCACATTTGTAAAATATGATTCCTTCTAAATTTATCCCATACTGGTTCAGGTGATCCAGCAGGTTGTTGTTGTTGAGGAACTATCTGCAGGAATCCTAGTATTTCTATGCCTTATGATAGACAGTGTCTTAAAGAATTTCCAAATGACGCAACTGCTTTTTAGGATCTATTAAATTTGCCTTTTAGAACCCCCTTGATGATTCCCCTTCTTTCTGGGTCCACTCTCCTAGGAAAACTAGATCTATTGTTGATGTTTCTCTCTCATCCCCCTCAGTCAGTATTAGTTTGTGGGCCGTCAGCCTTTCCCCAACAACCTTGTCTCCATTATGAGATTTAGAACCACACTCACCACATCCCCTTGCTGATGTGAGACCCCATATTTGAGGTGTGCGTACGGATCTTTTACAAGTCTGTATTTTCATTTTCTTTATCATCTCACATGGATAAGTATCTTCCTAGATCTTTGCATATTTTTGGATAATCACAAATACAAATGTGGGTAGTGGAAGCTCATTCTGTATCTTCCAATATTCATACAATAACATCATCCAAGGCTACCTCATCATTAACTTGTGATCCTCATAACATACTCTTATATATACCCTTATGGCCATCCTCTACAGACACTTGAACTTCCATAAAAATTGGTGTGTGGAGTATGGTTTACATATTGGTTCACTGTAAACTTGTGCCTCTAACACTCTGCCTAGGATGGCCAATAGATATGACTACTTCTCTATGATATATATACCATTATAGATGAATTCTCTAGTCGGAAGATGTTGTGGGTGGAAGATGAATTGGTCTGCTCACCCCATCTTTCATAGCATTGCTCATAGATCAAAATTGAGTGTAAAATGTTATGTGTTGTTATGGATTTATATTCGGATGATTATTCTAGATAGAGAGATGGGATTTATGTACTCATAACCTCTCATGGTTGTCATGACCATGCTGTAAAAGAAGTGGAATGTCCTATTCAAACATAACGGCCTCTTCCCCTTACTGATGTGTTTGAGTACTTCATACAACATCACTGGAAAAGTGATTCCCATATTGATGCATTTCCTAGTGGCCAGCACCACCACCATGATGAATTTTCTCAGACTCTCTCCCATGTGTGCATCTCTCACTAGTAGAATCCATCCACAAATAGGCACCAAATTGAATTTATCCTACAAGACTATTGGTCTCTACTCATTCTTGATATCATATCCCCACATTTATCACTGACTATCCACCAAGATCTTCTAGTAAGAACCATACCTGCCTCACTGAGAACCCCCTTGGATAGGAATGGGGCCTCATTTGTATTTACATGGTGTATTCCTCTCCCTCCACATGCTTTTTTGTTGGAAAGTTCAAAAAATATTTGAACCATTACTTGCAGTGTACATATATTATTTTCTTCATTTCATTGTTTGATCTTAGCACCAGATTCGAAAATTCCTTCCCGAGGGGTGGAATTTGTTGTGCATCCTCCCATGTCATTCTCAGCAGGTACGAACTCATCAAACATGCTCCCCTGAATCTGGATGCTTGAGATCGGGTGAAGGTCCCAGAGGCTGATGATAAATTCTCCATGATGCAGATTGAATGTGTTGGTATTTAGTGACCACTGCCTCAATAGGTTTGGTATGATATCCTTTAGTTGAGAGACATGTAATTGGGAATCACATGATGCTTCATGCAAGCCTACTCGCATCATCATTATCTCAAACTATGCACAAGATGTGCACACCTAGTAAGCCTAGGCCTATTCCTCCATGAATTTTTCCCCCTTGTGGGACCCCAACTAGCTATCCACCACTTACCTAGGTTCCCATTCCCTTCCTTGATGATTTTCTTGTACTACAGAAGGGATGTTTCTTTTTCCTAAGGCATTCCTTTGATGTTGTTGATATGATTATAAAATAATTATGCTATGATAGGATTATGGTCAATCCCAATATGGATATCAGTATCCCTATACCATTTATTTTGTCTTAGAGTACCTCTGAACGAGTAGGCCATCTCATCTCTACTTGCCTCTAGGATGAGTGCATTGTCTCACAATCTGAATCCAAACAACGACAACATTTTGCATAGTGGGTAGTCTTTCTGGGTGTTTGACACCAAGTTATTCAAAGACTCATGGTCATAATGACTCTGAATATACTCCCCAATGAGAATATTGATTTCCATTGCTACCCTACGGGATTTTTTAGAGAGAACCTCTGAAGTAGCTTCCCGAGCAGCCATCTATCAGGGACGTATGAAATTTTTAGATCTTTTTCATTATGTTTGTGGTAGATATGGATTTCAAAGAAATAGTTCATAGAGAATCCCTATTCTCCATTTATTTTTCAAAGAATTAGTGAATTAGGATTCTTGGTTTGCTTGAAAGTGTTCAAGGTGAAAAGGACCGTGGGACCTGGTTCGCAAAGGTGTACTCATGGGGAAGATCGATTCACAAAATGATATCTTCACAGTAATCGTTCATGTAGATGGACTACTAAAAATGATCCCCTCGTATATTATTTATATTTTATGGTTAGTAGAGATTCATGTTGACCTTCGCTAACCCATGATTTTTGGTGACCTTCGACTACTAGATCCTCATCACGACCTTCACCTTTCGAAGCTTTGCAGAGCATCATGCATGCATGCCTCACGAGTTTTCTTCATAATAGGATAAGTTCTCTTTTTTTTGAAGAAAACTTGGGATATTACCTTATTTTTCACTTGTATACCATTCTATGGGGGTATATGTTGGCATTGAAAATCATGCTATGAATGACATGGACAAATTCATGGTTGGTTTGAAGCTAATTCAGACCCAAACTGCCTCAAATAAATCAAAGGACTTTATTTGTGAAGGTCTTATATAGAGAACCTTCACTACTGAGACCACAATCATCATTGATGTACCATAATGAGTTCGATAAACTTTGTGGATATGCAAAAATATTTTTCTTTTTTTTCATCTTTTTTCTACTATGTGTGATTCTATGAATCACAATTCATAGAACTCCCTCCGTCGTTGCGCGAAGGTATTTTCTTTGCGGTATTCCTTTTTTCCTCTAAATGAGACCAACAAGAAACTTGAAACCCCATTTCCCATAAATATCCATCTCCCACCCCATTTAAATCATTGTTACCATGATCTTTCTCCTTCCAAGGTTCCATTTTTGATTCTCCTGGGCATTCTGAACCCAAGAGAAAAATGGATCAACAAAGGTACATGAGCATCATGATCCATGATTTACTTTATTCTTTATGTCCCCTACTTATGGTAGGGATTAACTTTTCAAAGGCCTCTACACTTCACGAATAATGGAGTCCTTATACGTTACTCGAGGATCCGTGAAGCTTTAATACTTAAAAGAGTACTCTTTTAATCATGAGATCTATGCTAAAGTGAGGCCATTCTGCGTTAGAGTCTTTCCTTCACTGAGAACATTCCCTTCATGATGCACCTTTCCTTCATGAATCCCCCTTGCTTCATGAATACCCTATTGGAGAGACCTCAGGCTTCATGATTCCCTTTCCCATGTGGCCCTTTAGGTTTGTGTAAAGATACTTCATGGTTCCTCTTGTGGTGTCTCATGATGAATTACTCTACCAAATGATTCTTCGCATAGTAACTCTAATAACTATTTCTTATCTGTATATCTATGCTAATGAGGACCCCTTGAGTGCCCACTCCTCTATCCTATTGAACCATTGCGTTGTTGGTGCCTTCCCATCTCCAAGAGTGGTTTGGTACTAGTCATGTCAGCCCTAGGGGTGAGGATAATGTCCTCATTGCCCGAGTTGTATGACGTTAACCTACAAAAAACTAATTTCCTCATCACATGATGTTAAAATAGGTTTTCTTCATCTGTGAAAAGATTGAGAAGACCAAAAATATGATGGGCAACAGCACCCTCTCACCCCTCTGGGCTTTGTCTCCATGTGTGCCTTGGGAAATCTCCACATAACCCCGGAAACACCTTGACGGAGTGCTTTGTGGATGAATGAGATATTCCTCACAAAGAATAAGATCATCCTCATATTGTAGGACATCCTCCTCGAGCATCCATCATGGATTAATCCCCAATGTTCTTCTCCTTAGTACTCTGACCATGCATAATCCCCACAAATTTTCTCGCTGACTCCTTTTTTTGCAATGCTACAATCCTCTATAATTATTCTTCATGTTTTTCACCCCTAGCACGACTCATGTGGGATTAGAGGATAGTAGTGGTCATGAAACCTTTAACCAAGGAATTTATCCATGTATAATCCCTAAAATGATGAACTATGTGGGTTTTGATCCCCATCATCAATATAAGGTATGTATGACACCTCTGTGAGGTTCAAAATCAACCAATGCTAATATATGGTGATCCCTCCTAGGGATGCACTCTCTTGATGTGACATCTACCCTTTTTGGGAAAAATTCCTCATATCCACCTCCTAGAGGTTTCTTAATACATTCACTTGGGAATCTTCTTTGCGTGAGACACACACCACATGCTTGGGCCCCCTATTTTTTATAATAATCCTAAATGAACCCTATCAAAACTATGTGGACTTTTATTCCCAGTAAAATGGTTTACATAGGAAGCCTATTTGAGGTTCAATCACTACATGATCCCTTACATGTCGGGTTTATATCATCACTCCCTATGAGAAATATTCACCTTTTTGGGATGCACCATCTCGTGTTCATCCTCATTGGTACTTTTGATCCATTCAAGTGTTAAACATTCTAGGTGCTCCTTCTTATGGATGTTCATACATGATGCACCTTCATAAGTTTTTTGATCAGTCTGATCTATCTCTATTAGACATTAAACTCACAGCATTCCCAATGATAAACAAGAGAAGATAAGGATAACCTTGGAGACATGCCTCTAGTATAAGATACCTCGTGATCGATATGGGAAGCCTCTTGTTTCTGTAACCTTTAGAATCCCTCTAAAGATGAAGAATACAAATTCTCTAATGTTTCAGTGTCCAAACATTCCATCGATGCCCATTATGACTACTATACTAACTGAAGGATGCTCCCCAAACATGATCATTATGGAATGTCCTCACATAAGCAGTTAAATTAACCAGTGTCCACAAAGATATGGAACCATGAATGGGGTACACGAACAAATTCTATGTTTATAAGGGTGTGCAGGACTAGGCATCGAATTATAATGAGGAATCCATAGAAGAAGATAACAACATCACATCAGCCCATTTAGTTCAAGGAGAAAACATCTCTGAAAGGAGTGATGAATGTTTCCTACCTTTGGAAGGTGGGAATGCGGGGTACAATACGCCACTAGCGAGCGTCAAAACGCCCATGAGGTGTGACCTAGTAGAAAGAATAAAAAACATATAGCCTTTATACTTCCCCTATTTTATTTTAAATCATTAATAAATTTATCTTCATGGTATTTAGAGTTTAAGTTGAAATTATTTCTTTTATGAGGATTACAATTAAAATGTTACTAAGTAGTAAGTGACATCAACTCAATTTCCACTCTTTGAGACATACATTATTACTACGAACCTAATTTATTATATAAGGTGTAAAAACTGCCACATTGACATGTAATATCATGAATACTTAATTTTTCATGGTATTTTGAGTTTCAATTTTAATTATTTAATTAAATGGGATTTGAACATAAAATTACGATGTATTGATGAAATTTCATTACTCAATTCATTTTTCTTTTGGATATATTACATCCTAATTTTTGTTAATTGTCTATGATTATGTGTATAATGAAATGAAATATCCATTTATTTATTTCACTTCTTATATATGCATTTAAATTTTAAACACATAATCAATTCATTAATCAACTATCACTTCAATTTTATGAACATTTTTAGGATTTATTTCAGAATCTCATTATAATCAATTTCATTTATTCTTGGGATTCCATTAATGGAACTTATATGATTATTTTTTAATACACACCTTAATTTTTATTCTCTTATGGTTATTTATGGACTTTTTAAAGTAATTGTAACATTTTTACACTCTTTATTAATAAAAAATATTTGAAAAATATTTTTAAGAAAAACCAACTTCATTTCCCTCCTTAGTCTAAGAACTATTTTTCTTCCAAAAGTCCTATTTTACAATAAATTGATTTTCAAAAAAAAATCAAAATGAGAAGGATATTTTCCTCAAGAATTTTTAAAATTTATTTTTTATATAGTTTATATTAATCAATGAAAATAACTATTTATTTTTACTCTTCTTAGGATATATTGTATTTATACCATACTTATTCTTCTTCTAGATGGTTTTTGATATATTTTACAAAGTATGGTATTTATATTCACATCCTTTATTCCATTGTGAGTCCCCTGGAAATATTCAATTTCCTATAATCATTGAATATTGAATTTCCATTAATTGTAAATATCATTTATAATGGATATGTTAATATTCCAAACCATATACCATTTTTACAAATAGAGTTCACTTTGAATGTTAATTGATTTACAAGATAAATATTGACAAATATGTATCCTTTACTCAATACATATATTTTACAAGGAGTTTTTTTTAAAATTTAATTGATTATTCAATATATGGAGAATTCATTGGACATGAATTTCATCAGTTTTGGAACATTTAAATTAAAACCCTCTATGAATCAATAGTTTCATGTGATGAGATTTGTTGGTGACTAGCCCTTTAAGTTTGTTTCCAAGAAAAATAGATGGGTTTCTACCCAAATATTTAAACTATATTTTAAATAGTCTTGAGAGTATTATATTAAACCATTTTTGAAAGGTCTTTATGCTAATGGTATCATGTTCCTGGAAGACATGACATCCAATAATTAAGCATTTCCTTTGTTGGGAGTTCAGTTTTTTATTATTATTATCCATGAGTCTTTTTCTTAGTAATTATCTATGGGTATATTTTCATTATCATTTTATGGATTAAATTGAATTTTTTTCAATTTTCATGCATTTATATATTGTTTATTCACTATCCAATTATTTTATTTTCATGTATTTTCAGTTATTTAAATTTCCATGTTGTTTATACACTTACTTCTCAGTTACTGCATTACAAGGCATGTATGTTCAGTTATTTACAATTACATATTAGTTATTCTCATTGATTCGTTATTTATTACAATACACTTTTACCATACTAATCATTTGAGTTCACCCTTATTTATATCCTTTCCCCTAGATTCCATGATGTGTACTAAGAAAGATATGAAATGATATACTAGATTGAATAATGTTATTTTCCATGAAAAATAAAAAAAATATGATGTAATTTGTGGATTCAATTTTTATAAATGACTCATTTATGTATCAAGTTTACTAAGAAAAATAAATAGTTTGGTTCATTGTGATGTGATTTTCTTGTATAATAATCCAATGTAATGGTAATATGACATGGAATCTAGTCTTTCGGAGGTTGGGTCACTATATTTGGTATCATAGAATGTTTAGTATCAAAATTTGGAACTTTATTTAGGAATTCATATATTAGAGAACATATCACTAAGATAAAATTTAAAGATTATTATAGAATAACATGATAATAGTTTAGTAAGATATTTCTTATGGGTATTGTTTAGAAATACATCCTTGTATGGATACTACCAATTAACATAGTTCTGGAATAGATGTAATAAGGGGTAACAAACCAAAAAGTTATGTCAAGCCTAACTCAAGTGTTACCTCGTAAACAATAATGGACAATAATCTGTATCTACTTTGAAACTCCTTGAGGAATTGATTATGATAATTCACATTTTATTTACAATCCTTTGGGAAATATATGAATATATGATGAAAATGAATGACTTGGGTTAATCTTATGGTGTTTTATATTTTGAATGAGGTTTTATTAATTAGATATAGTATTATTGATTGTATTTTTTATCATGATGACTATTATAAATTAAACTATGTTTTATATTTTTATTCATTATCAGAAACATGAAGGAGTCATGTAAACATTGAACATGAATGAAAAGGTGGTGATAATGAGAAACCAAATGAGATGTTGATAATATTAAAAGATATCATATTTTATCCTAATTAATTTTCCTAAAATATGATTAAGGATATATTCCAAAACCAACTCCTGATATTAGTAAATAATATAAGGACATCGTTTCCTAATAGCTCAATTGGGGGAAACTATAGGAGAAGGAGGCTAGATTTCCATCATGCAATCAGTTTGGAAGGAGACACCCATGAAAGTGTATTAACAGAAATGGGGAAATTATTTATGACTTATAAAAAGGAAATAAAGAAAATATTTGTTGAGTAAAAATGAAGATTATGACCGAAGGAATAAAATATCATCCTAAGGATCCATTTATATTTTTTATCATTAACTACAGGGAGCCTGGGAATTAACCCGGGTGAATTTTATCTTCTAATTGAAAAACTCCAGACCAAGGAACGACCTATGAGGAAATAAATGGATGATGTTTTTATATATTATGGTTTTATTTAAAACATAATCTAAAAATGATATTTAAATATTAAATTTCAATGATTCCCATCATATCAATTTTTAAAATTATATTTTTTATAAAAAATTGATAACTCATGTGTGAAGGGGAATGAACCCTAGACTGATGGATTTTAAATTTTTTTTACTTAACATTGGCCAACGTGATGTCTTGGTTAATTTTTCATTGTTTTTAGCTACAAAAATATGATGAATAAATATCAATGATGAACTTTTATTGTTTCTTTTTAGGTTTAGAGATTAATTTCATAACCTTGTTGATATTGGAAAATATTTATAGAAAAATATAAAAACTTATTTTATGGGTCACATGGTCCCATAACAGTGTATTTTAGGGATTCAGAAATCAAAATTAATATTTTTATTTTAGTTTCAAGATGTAAGGGATGAATTAGAATTTGATCAAAGCATAACCAAAAGATTAGAATGTTCATATTAAATTTATATTTATAAAGTAATTATATTTCCTTATAATATTAGGTAGTAAAATAATAACTCAAACATAGAAAAATGATAAAAAATTCCTCAATAAATAATTTTTTTGTTGAAATTATGGTCTTTTAAATAATCACAGATTTATAGATTCTTTTTACTCAACATTTCATTGATCATTCAGTTGTTTTTGATCGATGACCTCAATAAATCCCTATAAATAAATAATCTTTTCCTCCTAGTCTATATTTTCACATGCTAGTAATGTTATCCTATATAGTGACCTAATTATATTTTATTTCATGTGAAATTTGTAATTCCTATTCACAATTTTCTATAGTGTTTTTTGTAAATCCTTACCATGATGTGGGATTTCAACATAGGAAATATCAAAAAATATATTACCAAGATGAGTTTAAATTCCGATGATGTATTTTATTTTAAGGAGGGGAGAATGTAAAACCTTAATATTCTTATGTAAGAACATTATATTCTGATAGAGTGAATGAAATGAAACACCATGTGTGTAAGGTAATATAATATCATGATATATTACAATAGATTTAAAATTTTAAATAAATTTATCCTATTATATATCTTGCAATGCATGCCATAAAATGTTAGTATAACAACCCGAAATGTGATAAACATAATTTTCCCTATTGATTTAATTAAATTTTTAGATATGTTACATGGTTATAGAAAAAACATGAACTTATTTAGATTAATTATATCTTATCAAATTTAAATTACCATTATTAATCATTTCCATTGATAATATATTCATTGAACAATTATCACATGATTATTATAAATATTGGGTTTTAAAAAGTCTAATTGAAAAAGGAAATGGAATTGATGGCCTAAACCAGTAGGATCATACCCTATGAATCCCATTTTTCTGACCTTACAAAAGAGAAATAATAACTAGTATTTGACCTTAACTAATCCCATGCTGATATCCAAAAACATAAGTATGACCAAAACCCTTTATGGGAGAAGTTCAATAAAATTGAGATCAAAACCCAAATCAAGTATGTCGAACCACCCAATGAAAGTCTCATAGACACAAACCTAACACTTAGGGTGATTTCTAGTGTATTAAAGGGATATATTTGATGACCATAGCAACATGAGTATTTATATTATTCTTTATATAATAATGAATACACTCTCATCCTATTATTGTTAGTTTATAAATTATTTTTATCTTGATACAATAAAAAACAAATAATATGTGTGGTTAATAATAAAATTAAATTATGGAATTTATTTTGATTAATTAATGGTTTTTTGAAGTAAATAATATTTTAATAAATTATTTTTAATAAATAATATTTATCAAATATAAATTATCATTTTATTTCTATGAAGAGAAATGTAATATTTATAGGGTTTCAAAAAAATTTCTTTAAAAAACCCACCATTTCACAATAAACGAAAATTATTAATTTAAAAGTGTATATGCATGTATTTGAAAAATTATTATAATAAAATGATTATTATTTCTGGAATCATAACACCCAAATTATCCAATGGTGAATCATTCATAATTTATGTAGATAGTTGAATTTTTATGTAAAAATATAATACCATATAAATATACGATGTGTATTAGGACATCATAATGACAGAAATGTTTATTAATAAATACTATAAAAGGTATACAAGACCAAATATATATTATAATATTAAAATGATGTGATTTTAAGTTTATTTTATTAATTTTTTAAATCGATTATGAATTTTCTAAAACCATTAATATATTTTATGGTTTTAAAATCAATTCATTAAGAGTATGACTCACCTCTACATAAGAAAGGGAATTATTTTTTTATTTTCATCCCATGAACATATGAAATAATAAAAACAAATTCCATTTGGTTGAAACCATGTTCAAAAACCATTTAATTTTTTTTATTATAAAGAGTCCAAAACCTAAGTTTGAGAAGTATTAATGAATTACCAAATCATTTCCTATATAAAATCACCCAAGATCCCACTTATCTTCACTCAAAATTCTAGGATCAAGTTCTTATTATTCCATATCATCTTTATATTCATCCCAATGTTCCCTTAATCTCCCCACAATATCCTTCCTAGTATTTTGAATCACATACAAAAGTAATGGTTTTCTCTCTTCAGATTTTAAAAAATAAACCACTTTTATGTTATGCCTCTCAATTTCAATTTGTCCATATTGGGAGATTTTCATCCATATCAACCTTTATATAAATTTCATTTATATATTATTATATACCCCTTTAACTCTCATTAATACCTTCCGTGAACCTTTATGTACATCCATTACCAAGATAAAATTTACTAAGGGATCTTTTCCTTTTCCTCTTTATTCAATTATATTTCATACCTTATATATTTAATAATCATTTATATATTATGGGATATGTTATTAAACATCCCCCGCCAGTTTCCAATTTATTTTATAATGATTATACACCCCTTACTCTCTCATAAACCCATTTTATTAATTACTTAGCGACGTCATTATACTGCCAAAATTTCATCACGATTTTTCATAAAAATTGGTTTGCGAATATCATAACAATTTCCCAAAACTAGTTTGAAATTTTACACACTATAAATATTTGAAGTATTAATAACATGTATAAATTCCACAGTCCTTTATGCGGGAATAAAATATGGTGATGAATCAATCAATGTTGTATGATCTATAAGGCACACTTAGGCATTAAAATTCAAAAAAAAGTGATGTTTGTTTCCCGAATAATAAAGTGATCCAATGCATTAGGTAATGTTTTGTCTTATGAGACATCATGTTGGTATAGTGAATTAATATAATTCATTTTAGGGACTTTTAAATTATTATTTTTTTGGGAAATTACCCTTGATATATGTTATGATGTAGTGTTTTATGTTGTTTCCACATTTCCCATGTGGCCTTTTTGCTATATCATGTCTTATTGTTCATATTTATGATTTTCTATTGTTTTATTCTTTTTCAGATGCTTATTTTATAACATTTATTACCTCATGAAATTTTTATTCCCTTAATGGGATTTGTATCTCACACCTTTCTTATGTATGTTCTCAAGTTATCCTATGCAATTTTAAGTGTGATCATGTTGAGGAGGTTTTAAAAAAAGATGATGTTTTCCCTATTTTAAAGTGCTATATATGTTTGAACTGGGCATGCAGCGGAAGCCCCAAATAGGTGTGTTTTTAAAATATATTACCTTCGTTCGATGTAAAATTTTCGACGTCGGTGAAGAGATGCTCGGTCAAAGCCAAGGACCACGTGTGGAGGATTTTAAGCACAAAATTAAACCGTAAAATACCTGGTTTAAATCCAAAGCCGCGCATGACGTCTTCTTGTCATTGGCGATCGCTGATCGAAGAATACAAAGCCGAATTCCTCTAGATCATCCACACACGCTTCAAGGAATATGCGGGAGCACCGTTCTTCACAATCTGGGTGCTAGCGTGGATTTAAGACGATGCCATCGACGCTTCAACGACCACTGCATCGCTTCGCTAGCGATGCCCGAGAGAGAGCTTCATCCGAGCACCATGGATCCAGAGAATATCTCTCTAGAATGTGGGAGATAGGAGAGGAGAGATAAACTCCATGAATAGTATTTGGGAAATGCCCCTTCTCTTATATTTATAGTGCTCAATTAAAATACCCAGTATCGCCTCGCCAGCCCCAAATACATAACGCACTATTAACGACATTTTATGACTACTAAACCGAGATATAAATAGTATTATAATTCACTTGTAATATATTAAAATATAATACCTGATAATAATTAAGTCATTAACCCGAATTGTCGCTCCCATAAATATTAATTCAACCTTGAATAATTTAATATTCGTCAATTAATATTTTTTCATGTATTTACTTAAAACTCGTAAATACATTTAATAAATAAATTCAATAATCATTATTCTAAACTCAAATAATATGAATTTATTTATCACATTGGTGATCGTTTAACTTTGGATAATTCCTGGACCCCTGTAGCGGGGCCCACTATTTCCAATACTCCTATTCAACTGAATAGGGATGATTCTTGAATATGCTATTGTGTGTGAACCTCTAAGCCCTTATTTCGACAGCCATGAATAGTATTCACATACCAAGGGTGAGATCTAGAAACCCATCATGGCCTCTGAAGAAATAAGGATTGTCATAGCAGCGACAACCAACCTACGAACATACACTGTGTAATATAATCTCTTTGCCTATAGTATCTCATAAAGCAGGACGCACTCTCGTGTCATCGCCCTTTTCTTTCTTTATTGTTTGTTGATGTAACTGGATGAATTTACCCTCGACATCCATGGACATGGTCTTATAAAGGTACTACCATCCATATCAACATGGACTGAGATATATTACATCCATAACCCGGAAGCGACAAATCCTTTCTTTACCATTCAACCAATGACATGCCACCAATGACGCACCCGACACAAACTACCTATCCACGACTTCATTGACATGATTTTCATCTTGCATTAGAGTACGCGATCAAATGACATACATTGGTAATGATCTCAATTCAGGAGACCATTACACATGATCTTTTATAGGAACTTCCAATAACACCTGAAACATGTGGTGTTCCTATTGGCGGGTCAGTCCTCATGATCTCACTACTAGAGATCTCCAAGTGCGAACTTCATGAGAAGAAGTCTCAATTCTTATGAGCCCCCAGCACCTAATGGTCATACATATAATATGTCCAATTATTAAGATGTATCTAGACCATAGAACATATATATTTTAGATTAATGTCATAGTATCTAGAGGTTCTCATTATATCCTGGGAACTGTTATAACCTTTCGATACGACAATTAATCTTTGGACATTACCATTTCAATAGTGGATGCAGAAAATTCTACACTATAATAATAAAATTACATCATGCATACCTTACTGTATACACGATATGGTAATCAAAAGCACATAATAGTTGGGTCTAGGGCACCCACTATTTCAACACTTCCACTTGCACCAGAGCCAACTTGCTAATGGAACTTGTTAGCTACTCACATGATAAGCATCATGTTTCTACTGAGTAAAGGCCTTAGATACTGGGTCCACCACAGTTCCTCCGCACGGCTATTCTACTATAACGACCTCATATCTTTGATTAAAACTTCTCTAGAGATGGTATCTTTAGTATATACCTTTTTTCCATTGTCATAACTTGACATCTTGGCTAGTAAGAATATCATAATCTACATTATGATTATACTTTTCTCACCAGGTGCGATTCCATGAACTGGAACAAATCATTGCATTTAACTGCTTCTTAGATATCTTTGAAGCTGCAATATACTCGGTCTTGTAGATATGGCCACCACATGCTTATATGAGCTTGACTCGCTCATCGCCTTTAGCCTAACTGCAATACTAGATCTCTTGATCTATGGAATACTAGTTTTTATCCCCAAAAACTAGTATCCTTTCTTCTCTACTTACCAGGTACAAATCTTTTTTACTTGCCGAAGTACAATAAGATTGTTCTAACTACATACCTTGCAGTGCTCCTAAATATAACTGATATTTTCATATTGTAAAATATACCCTGGAAATATCATTTCTTGTACATATCATGGCATACGTGATTGATCCATCGCTCCGACGTATGGATTTCAACTCACCACATTTATCTCTTCCCATGTCACGGACATGTCAATATTGAGAGCTTATGCCATGTGACATAGGAAACAATTCATCTCTTGAATTGTTCCAACATGTACTTTTCAATACAATGTCACTATATGTACGATTGACTAGGACTAAGCATCTTATAGATCTACCTTAGTAGATCATGTTCCCTAGAACATAGGTTGCTACTTTAAGTCAATCATTGGAGAGTAAATTTCATTTTGGTCTTAACTACTTTTAAGTCCAATGTCTGTTTTCTATATGTTTCCAAACATATTTCTTTAGAAAACATTGATGCTCCCACTAACCTCACATAGACACATGGAAAATATTTTTACAAAATTATTTTCTATGATCATGTTGATTACTTTAATGCTAAACCGGATATCAGTAACTTGCAACCTTTATTATCATTCTGTGAAGTGACCATCCCTTTCTGGTTGCATCGTATAGACACCATCCATAATTGGTGGTCATGACATCCAATGCTAAATAAATTGATCATAGATATTAGCTATGATAAGTAAAATTCTAACAGATTTAGGCATAAAAACTTGGTGAAACCAATCGAGCCTTATTGGAACTAAGCTCGTACCATCCATGTATCAACTCACTTGAATACCCACCTTAGTATTCAAAAAATAGCCCCTTTTTCACTTTCATACATGGAATCCATTAATTGAATTTTAGTTAGTATTATCAATTTTAGCTAATTCCCATATACTGCTTAATTGTAGGAAATATTATTCACATTGAATAATAGATCACCGACCGTAGTGAATACCGACCATAGTGAATACAAAAACCATCACCATGGTTTTATCTTTCCTACGTAGTATGTGTCTTTGGAACATTCTTTGTTCCACATGCGCTTGTGGATCTAGTTCCTATGACAACTACTTGTGCATTTTGAGCATTGACTAAACACAAGTCAATATAGCTCCCACTATCTCTAATAGAGATGTGCACCCTTATATAGAAGTGTAGTCAATTGCTTTACTACCTAATCTTCTATCTTAAGGATTTATGTAACACCCTAAACAACTGTTAGGATTATTACATTAAATGAACAATGTGTTTGTCTTGATGCAAGTTTGTTTATGTCCTAACAAACTCTTTGCATCAAAACACATGCTCTTTTTACATAACGGGTTTACATCATACTATGAATCAAATGATATCCATTTTTAATTATATTTGGAATATGGTTGTGGGATATCACTGTTATTTGAAAAGCATTTCATGAAATATAATGGAAGTTTCTGGTAGTTCCAACATTGATATTACATACATCAATACTTTAATGTATAAAATGTGTGTTTAGGAATTACTCCATGATACATTTTTTTGATCAATGTTGATATGAAAGACATCATAATCAATCTTCCCCATTAACATCAATGTCGTGATGTCGATAAGGTAATGTGCGTTTAGGAATTTCTCCACGCTACATTATCATGATTGATGAATACTTGGTCGAGATAATATTCGGTATACCAACCCGAATCAACTCATATCTCTTGACCATGCAAATACTTCACTTTGATATTCCTTCATTACTTAAAATATTCTTATGAAGTATATATACCTCTAGCTTATACTTGGAATAGTTCATACTATCATGTTGAACTATTTCCAAAATCTTTGTAACGTACCTTTATTTCTAAAGGATCCTTTGTCCAAACTAAAGACATCAATAATACCAAATGTATTTAGATGTGCCGAGCCTAAATACCTTACTTGGTATATTCATGATGTCCATTTTTAGTATTACTTGAAAAAGAATTATCATGTCACAACTGGGTGTATGTCTTACATTTATATTCATCACTAATTGCCTATGATTCATGTATCACTAAACTAGTGATTGAGTTTACCAAAAACAACATTCATTTCAGAAACTAAAAGAATGTCTCCTTGCGTCCAAGGACACATGAGAGTAATGTTTGTGGTTATACTCAACAATAGTTCAAAACGAATCTTTCACTTGGAAATTAAGGAAGTCGTGTAATTCTCACCACTGGTCTTTGTATCACCCTTTCACAGCCTATTTGGAGAATACACCTGACTTCTAGTAAGGATTATATACTAAATTTTTTATCATATTAGAATACACATATGTTACCAGCATATTTTACTTAATATCCAAGTAGTAAAAGGAAACATCACATTGATGAATATGCCTGATGTAGAAGCGGAAACTTGCTTCTTTAAATCTGTTTTTTTCTTTTAAACTTCCATAGTATTATTTTATAATATGCAATGAAAATAGCCTCTTTCAATACCTCATTAATTGAAGGATTTCACGAATATGTCATTGGTATCAAATTCCTTTGACCTTTTCACATTGACTTTCAATTTATACACCATAAGAATTAAAACTTGACTGTCTTTTATTCTTATTCACTTGGAGAACCTTACCTAAATTGGTAATGAAGCGTTTGCTCAACACTTGTTCGTTTTGTAACTTAAAAAGAGACTTGAGTATTATGGTGAAAATGATATTTAATGATTGTGATCAATCTTTAAATTTACACATGCCGGTGTAAAATTCGCCTTATTCTTATCATTGCTTCACTTTCTCCTGGAAAACATCTCAGAGATGAGACTCTATGTTATATCATCTATGTCCTGGTGTAGCGACCGCAACTGACACCGGACGTTGATGAAATCATAATGATATAACTATCATATTCATTGTATATTAGTCTCTTGTAAGCAATTTTCACTCTCGCTTCTTGAGGTAGTTTAACAGTGTTGGGGATACTGACACCTTGAGTTTCCTATATCATAGTACTATGCACACGCGCATGTACTATTCAGGGATACTTATGTCACTGTAGATATTTACTTTTTCCATTATAATATTGCAGTTTTAATATTGTGGTATAACTTTCCATTTTTCTACGAAAATAAATTTTAGCATATAAGTGCCTTTTATCTGGATTACCGCTTTAGACATTTTGATTAATTACTTAAATCATTTTATGTCTCCCAATATTTTATCGGATTCTAGGAACCCTCTGTGCTAGAATCATAATACTCTGTCTCTTGAGTATTCTAGTGGAAAGGATCCTAGAACCACCCCTAATAGTCTACAAGCTAAGGCTACGCCACTACTTGGAGGGTTCTAGGTAGGCTTTTGGCTGGCCGACCACTTTAACTTGCGGTTCCTTGATCTGTTGAGTGAAGTCTCAGCTTCTTTAAAATCAAAATTTGATTTACTCAATGCTTTCCCCTAAAATGATAGCAATTTAGCTAGGTATAATCTTTACTAGAACATTAGTTAAGTCAACCCATCATTATTATAAGGACTCCCCAGTAGTAAGAGGCACCCTCAGCTAAGGCATGAACCGGCGCCTCAAACAGATGGTTTTGTTCAAATTTGAATGACAGAAGGTTGTTTAGACTTGATATATTTTCGAGGTTTTTATTATTTTTAGTGTGATGAAAGAAATCATTTTCTAATTTTTTTTAAGCACGTACTATGTGATCTCAATCACAATTGACCATGCAAGAAATAGAAATTTCATCACGTCACATGTTCATTTTATCTTGCATTCTTGTTTATTATTATACTATGTGATCGCGCAATAAATTACACATGCACAAAAATAATAAATCATGCAGAAATAAAGGAATACCTGATCATGATTTAGTACTATTAGTCGATTCATTGAGTGAATAACAGACCAACCGAATCCCGAGGGGTAAATACCTTTAGTCGCGTGGCTTGCAAATTGAATAGCAATGTCTTCTCATCAATGCATCCAACTCCTGTCTAGTGCGTCACCGTCACTTGGCACGAAATGCGTCACCGGTCGTCTCATAATTATACAACTGTACTCGCACACAGGTGAGGGGGTCTCGGGGTATAAATATATAACTCTAAGAATGGGCGCATAGGCCCTTATACATATAATGAATTTGAGACGACACACAGATCACCTTTTTTTATTTAAAATAATTATTACAAAACCACATGCAATAATTAAATAAATAAATTAAATAAATAAAGAAACACCAGACATACATTGGTAGGTCGACGGCTCACGATCAGTCATATACGCATTAAACTCGCGTATATAAAATAAATGCAGAATAAAAATTAAACTTGCATTAAAATAAACTTGAGGGTGTTATTTCATTGAATTAAAATTTCACTCTAATTTTAATTCAATACTAATACTCCGTTTGGTCCCAATTTATTAATTTATTTTTAAAACTAAAATTAAATTAATTAATTAATTTAATTAATCACAAAATTAAATTAATTATTCTTCATTAATTTATAAACCAAACTTAATATTTAATTAATTTAATTCTGAATGGAAATTAAATTAATTAATTTAATTATCTTTTTGATGCAAATAAAAATACCCGTGCCCCAAAAACCCCGGGCAGGGCCTATGCGGGTCGGGACGAACCTGCGTAGGCTGAGTCCGGGTTTTCCCGACCCCCATGAATGAGCTTTCTCAGCAGGTATGGGCTCGAGGCGGGCCGTCGGCACAATATCGCAAGCCTAGTGCATCTGTGAAGGACTACCCTAGAGAGTCCAGCAGTTGGGCCGCAGCAACCGATATGAGGCGGGAGGCCACCGGCCGGTGTCCCGGACCGAGACCGCTCTATGAGAAAGCGAAATGAGGCGGCCTCCTTGGTCCATGGCGGGGCAGGGGACTGCCGGGGGATCACCGGCCATGCATGGTGTTGCTGCTGTAGTGGGTTAAGGAGGCTCGGGGCAAGGCTTTGGCGATGTGAGGAGTTCCACGGAACTACTGCCTTCCTATTCCGCAGGAGGGAGACGACCCGGCTGGGAGGGGGCCTGGGTGCGCTTGGTTAGCGGGTAAGGAAGGAGGCGGGTGCGATGAAGTGAGCCTCCCATGCATCATGAGCTGCGACTGGAGTTGTGCAGGGTGATGCAGGTGCAATGCAGTGAGCCTCCACGGCACTACTGCCTTCTTATTCAGTCATCTTCCTTTTTTTTATTTTCTTGACCTGCTTTGTAGGTCTTTCACCCAAAATATTTTTTATTATTTTTCTTTCTTAATTCTATGTTTATACTTAAAAAGAATGAAAACTTATAATAATAAATATTATTATAATATATTTTTATAATAATAAAATTATTATTATAATTAAACTTTTATTATTATAATTAAATTATTATAATAATAATCATTAATGTTCACTGGAAAACACTATTTCGGTAACCAGATGTCCACCTGGTGATCAAAAAACAACCATTTTAATTCCTATTTTAAACTTTGGATGACCGCAGATGGGTCATTCGATATCGGATTCAAATGCGGTCTGCGGCGTTGGGACCGTAATGATTCCGTTCATTATATTTTATGCAAATTTAATTTATTTGGCTTAAAATCAACTCATGCTTCCTCTAATACCACTTGTTGTAACTGGGCATGCAGCGGAACCCCCAAATAGGTGGGTTTTTAAAATATATTACCATCGTTTGACGTAAACTTGCCGACGTCGGTGAAGAGTAGCCCGGTCAAAGCCGAGGACCACATGTGGAGGATTTTAAGCACAAAATTAAACCATAAAATACCTGGTTTAAATCCAAAGCCACGCATAACGTCTGCTTGTCGTTGGCGATCGCTGCTCAAAGAATCTGAAGCCGAATTTCTGAAGATCATCCACACACACTTCAAGGAATCCGCAGGAGCACCATTCGTCGTAATCTGTGTGCTAGCACAGATTTACGACGATGCCATCGATGCTCCAATGACCACCGCATCGCTTCACTAGCGATGCCCGAGAGAGATCTTAATCTGAGCTCCTTGGATCCAGAGCATCTCTCTCTAGAATGTGGTAGAGAGGAGAGGAGAGATAAACTCCATGAATAGTATTTGGAAAATGCCCCTCCTCTTATATTTATAGTGCTCATTTAAAATACCTGGTATCGCCTCACGAGCCCCAAATACTTAACGCACTATTAATGACATTTTATGACTACTAAACTGAGCCATAAATATTATTATCATTCACTTGTAATATATTAAAATATATTACATGATAATAATTATGTCATTAACCCAACTGATCGCTCCCATAAATATTAATTGAACCTTGAATAATTTAATATTCATCAATTAATATTTTTTCATGTATTTACTTAAAACTCGTAAATACATTTAATAAATAAATTCAATACTCATTATTCTAAACTCGAATAATATGAATTTATTTATCGCATTTGTGATCATTTAACTTTGGAAAATTCCCGGACCCCTGTGGTGGGGCCCACTATGTCCAATACTCCTATTCAACTGGATAGGGGAGATTCTTTAATACGCTATTGTATGTGACCCTCTAGGCCCTTATTTCAACAGCCGTGAATAGTATTCACAAACCAAGAGTGGGATATAGAAACCCATCAAGGCCCCCAAAGAAATAAGTATTGTCACAGTAGTGAAAACCAACCTACGAACACGCACTGTGTAATATAATCTCTTTGTCTATAATATCTCATAAAGCAGGACGCACTCTCGTGTCATCTCCCTTTTCATGCTTTATTGTTTGTTGATGTAACTGGATGAATTTACCCTCGACTACCATGGCCATGGTCTTATAAATGTACTACCATCCATATCAACATGGACTGAGATATATTACTTCCATAACCCGGAAGCGACAAATCCTTTCTTGACCATTCATCCAATGACATGCCACCAATGACGCACCCGACACAAACTACCTCGCCATGACTTCATTGCTATGGTTTTCGTCTTGCATCAATGTACGCGATAAAATGACATACATTGGTAATGATCTCAAGTTATGAGACCATTACACATGATCGTATATAGGAACATCCAATGACACCTAAAACATGTGGTGTTCCTATTGGCAGGTTAGTCCTCATGATTTCACTATTAGAGATCACCAAGTGCTT
Organism: Viscum album; assembly: GCA_963277665.1. NCBI lineage: Eukaryota > Viridiplantae > Streptophyta > Magnoliopsida > Santalales > Viscaceae > Viscum > Viscum album. Next base: position 49,487,800 of record OY728161.1, on the reverse strand, counting down.
ACTTCATGAGAAGAAGTCTCAATGGTTATGAGCCCGCAACACCTGATGGTCATACATCTACTATGTCCAATTTGTAAGATGTATCTAGACCATAGAACATATATATTTAAGATTAATGTCATAGTATCTAGAGGTTCTCATTATATCCTGGGAACTGCTATAACCTTTTGATACGACAATTAATATTTGGACATTACCATTTCAATAGTGGATGCAGAAAATTCTACACTATAATGATAAGATGACATCATGAATACCTTACTGTATACATGATATGGTAATTAAATGAACATAATAGTTGGGTCTAGGGCACCCACTATTTCAACAATATAATGTTCCTAATTTGAAAATAAGATAGACTTATTGATATTTAGGGTTTTATCAAATGTATTATTATGTAATAAATCATGATTTCATTTGTAATAAAGATCATGGTTGTTATAGTTAGTATCAAAGGGAAAGTTTAGTTTTTTGGGATTATTAGTAAACAACTCTAGAGGAAACCTTAAGAATAAGAATAAGTATTAAAAAATACATAATCTTTGTTAAGTATAAAGTATGTGTTTTATTGGGAAAAAAGAATACATATATGGATTCTACAGGTGTATGTTGATATGAAATAGATGTATATAGAGGTAAAACCTGAAAACACGGTGTTAATCTATACTTGACCAGGAACTGGTGCATGACAACAGGCCAGGCTACACACTTAGTTTGACACTCCTGGGGGATATGACTAAGTAAACTCATAATATCATTATGAACCCTTGTATATGAAACAAAAAAATACCAATAATAATATATGTTAGGAAATATATCATGGATAACATATATTCAAGCCTATAGATTCATAAGTTATGAAATAAATTTAATTTATAAGGTACCCCTTTAATGTTATTGGATTCCACATTTATGTGATTAATATTTTAAAAATAATTATCCCTAATTTTACTTTTATTCAATCTAATGTACTAAAATAACAATAATTAGGTAAATAACCAATGAGAAGGGGAATGTGATAACTACCCTCAATGAGATACCCAACCTGGTGGGAGCAGGAATCATGAAAATTGTGATGATACTCTCTTAGATGACTCAGGTTTTGAATAGAAACCAAAATCAGGAGGACTTCTTGAATCCCCCTAAGTAAAAACGCTACAATTGAGTTTTGTATTCAATAAAGTCCTCCCAATATTAAATGGATTATCTAATCCATTAATTATGGAACAATAGATCAAATCCACTGAGAATATCTTCTCCATTCTTAATGTTTCAAATATGAAAAGGTTCTACTATATATTTATCATATGAAGGGGTAAGATGATCAGTGGCAGACAATGATAAAAAATTTGAATCCTGAGGAAGAGATGAAAGTGATGGGGTGGTAGAAATTTTCAAATATGATTTTAGGAAAATATTTTCCTCACACTCTCTAACATAAAATATAAATGGATTTCATTTCCCTTACAAAAAAAAGAATAATATCTCTAGTAATACAGGAAAAAATTAAAAATAATTGCATGAAACACCTATAATTTTTTTTAAACTCAAATTCAGGGTTTACTACTTCCTTGGTGGGTTTAAACATATTCTATGAATATCACGAGTGATCCGACACATTGATAGGTATGAGAAAATCATATGATGATCCCTCAAAGTTAAAATGGTAATCCATGAGTCTTAAGGGTATCATGAGGATAAGAATAAGAATGTGGAGTTAAATTCCAGAAGTTCAATAGATAAATCTAATGGTTCCAAGGAAATTCAACATACCACTTATCAAAGGTGTGGAAAGAAGAACCTTAGAAAATGCCTTTTAGTCATCAGGAGATGCTTTAGGTATGGTAAGGAAGGACATCTAGACAATGATTGAAAATAAGAGAAATATAATAATTCGATGGAGGAATGGAATGATCCAGTCATCCCTTAGTATATTTTTTATTAAATTAACTATAAGGAATGATGAAACTTTTAATACTAATTCACTATGCTAGTGGTTTTGGGAGAAAACCAAAAAAAATCAATGGAGAAAAGGGAATAATTTTTCCACAGGATCTGTTGTGGTGGATCCTGACAATGAAGTGGTGATAGGTACACTAGTTACTCATTCAAGGGTAGGGAAAGTAGTTTTTGATTCAGGTTCTATGCATTCCTTAATATCACAAAAGTTTTGTAAAACTATTCAAACATCAAAATAAATAATTGAAGTAGAGTTATTTGTGAAAACAAAAAATAGGTAAATTTTTGTATCCCATGTATATAGATTCTCCCATATCTAAATTGGTGGGATGAACTTCCCATAGTAACTTTTCATACTCTCTTTAGTGGAATATTATGTTAATCTGAGCATGGATTGGCTTATCCTATATAAAACCAACATAAATTTCAATATTAAGGAAATCACACACAATTTTGTGAATCGACCCCATATTCCCAATAAGTACAAGGAGGATGATGAATAATTTTTATCACCAACATCATAAGAATGGATATTATTTCTATATGAGAAATAATATCTAGATAAAATGAATTAGTTTAAGGAAATTATTTTCTATGATGAAATTCCAATTGTGATTGAATACAATGATTTCTTTCCAAAAGAATTTATTTGTCTTTTGACTAGATGGTAGGTTAAATTTTAAATTGAGCTTATACAAGGGGAGTTACTATTATCCATGTCTCCATATATAATGTTTTTATTGAACTTGTGGATATGATAAAAAACTATAGATGAATCTGGGTAATGTTTTCATATGACCAAGTGCTTCACCGTGGGGTAAAAAATCCTATTTGTTAGGAATAGGGATTGTTCAATGCTCCTTTTCTTTTATTATCGTGAGCTCAAAAATATCACAATAAAGAATAAGTATCATTATCCACTGATTGATTACTTGTATGATCAGCTATGTGGAGCACAATACATCACCAAGTTGGATCTTTGGTCAACATATTATCATGTAAGGGTGAAGAATTAAAATATCTACAAGGATACTTTTCATACAATGTACAATCACTATGACTTAATAGTAATTCCATTAAAAATCACTAATTATACAACAATAAACATGGACTTGATGAATATTGTCTTTAGAGATTACTATGTAGAATATTGGTAGTATTTATAAATGATATTCTAATATACTCCGAATGAAAGGAGATGCATGAGGACTATCAAAGCACTATGTTAATGACCTTAAAAAGAGAATATTCCATCCAAGTAGAGAAAATGTGAGTTCTAATTGAATAAATTCTCTTTCTTGGGGTCATATCATCATAAGAAATGTGATATCTATAGACTCATCAAATAAACAAGCAATTTAATGATTGAAGAGGAAAACATTTGTGATAGATATTTGTTGTTACCTTAGGATAGATGGGTATTATCAGGGATTTGAGAAGAATTTATCTTGATTTTCAAACACTATAACCAAGATAAATGGTATGGGAGTAATGTTTTCTTGGAATGATGAGTGTGAAGAGATCATCAAGGAGCTGAGATAGAATCTTGTCACTATACCTGTGCTAACAGTAACCATAAGTTGATATATATGCATAGTATATAGAGATGCTTCAAAGAAGGGATTAGGTTGTGTGTTAGTGAATAATGAAAATTTCATAGCCAATACTTCTGGGTAGTTGAAATTTCTAGAATAGAATTAACGAACACATTATATGGCATTGATTTGATTGTTATTTTCTTTGAAAATATGGTGGCATTCACTATTTAGGGAGAAGTGTGAGATATATTCGATCAAAAAAAGCTTGTGTATATATTCATAGAGAATAAGATTAATATACACCTAAAAATATGTTTAGATCAGATCAAGGACTATGAATTCTCAATTCACTGCCATCTTGATAAATTGTATAAATTAGAAGATGATCTCAATAGAAAGGATCCCCCAATTCTATCAATGATTAGAATTTATATGGATCTAGTCTTCTTAGATTTAAAAAATATGGACATGGGAATCATAATGGAAGGAAATTCATCAATCCTTTCACAAATGATTAATCAACCATCCCTTCTATAAAAGATAAAGGATTCTCAAAGAGGTGATGTGGCTAGTCAAAATAGAGTGGATTTTATAATAAATGGGAAATACTTGGAGTTTAATGTTAATGAAGATGGTGTTGTGATATTTGGGTCAAGACTATATGTACAATCAAATATTGAGTTAAATAAAGAGTCAATTGATGATACACATAACTCCACATTCTCTATCCATCCTAGAAGAACAAAATATATCAAGATCTCTAAGAACACTATTGGTGAGACCTGATGATTAAATATATCAAAAAATATACATAAATATTTCTTGAATGTCAGAATGTGATGGTGGAAAGAAAAAAAAATCTAAGGGGATGATGCAACCATTACGCATACCTACATGGTAAAAGAAAAATATCACCATATAATTTTTTACTAGCCTTCCAATGAAATCCTATAAAAACAACACTCTCTAGGATGTGGAGGATCATCTTATAGAGACTTGACACTTTATTTTGATTTTAGAGGACTTCTCAATCAATCATATTTCATGGATATTCATTAGATAAGTGGTTAGTATTTATGGAGTACCACTATATATTTTATCCAATAGAGATCTGAGATTCACCTTGATGTTCCCCAAAATTATTCAACATGCTTTAAACACTGAGTTAAAATTCATCTTGTATTATCACCCTCAAAATGATGGCCAATCTGAGTAGAATATCTAGACAATTTAATCTTTGTTTAGATCATGATCAATTGATTTCAAAGAAGTATGGGATTAATATCTTCCTCTAGATGAGTTCTCATATAACTAAAGTTTCCACTAAGTCATCAAAATGGATCCCTATAAAACCCTTTATGGGAATAGGTTCTTAAAACCATCCAATTGGGATGAAGTTTAGGAACACACACTATTAGGTCCTAAAATGGTCAAGGAAATGGTGGATAAGTTATTGACCATTTAGCAGTATATCAAGGCCTCTCAGATATAAAAAAGATCTATTCTGTCAATCGTCGATTAGACCAAGAGTCTGATGATAAAGGCATGGTATTCCTCTACATATCTCCTTGGAATAAAGTTATGAGATTTTAGAAAAATTGAAAGCATAGCCCATGATACATTAGTCACTCTGAGATACTTTCTTGAACAAGAGTTCTGCCCTACCAAATAGACCCTCCAACTAACCTATCTCTTGTACATGATGTATTCCAAGTCTCACTCTTGATAAAGTACATTCCAGACCCCTCCAATTTAATCAATCTAGATATGAAACTATGGGATAATGATCTATCATATGAAGAGAATCTGGTGAAGATCTTAGATCATATAGAAAAACCTCTACAAAATAATACAATGCACATAGTCAAAGTGCTATGGAGAAACAACAAGTTTGAATAAGTGATGTGGGAACTAGAGGAAGTGATGGAGAAAATTAATCTCATTTATTTTATTGTGGGAATTGAATATTTTGAGGGTGAGATTTATTAAGGGGAAAATATTGTAATGATCTAAACTTTAATAAAAAAATCTCCCTTATGATTTAATTAAATCTATTATTATGTAATATTTTTATAGAAAACATGTGAAATTATTTTTTTTTTATTATATTCTATCAAATTTAGATGACCATTAAGAATCATTTCCATTGATAATATTTGAATTGAATAGGTATTACATGATTAGTGTAAATATAATGTTTTGAAAAATATAATTGACACACAAAATGTAAGTGAAGCCTCAACTAGTATGATCGTACCCTGTAAATTCCATTTATCAGATCTTTGGAGGGAGATAGCATCACTGATATTTTACCTTATCCAAGACCAAGACAAGACCAATAAAAATAACCATCAGAGAACTATTTTTGGGAGATTATCAATCTCATTAAGATCATGACCCAAACAATGTATGTCAAACCACCCCATGAATGTCTCACCATCACACACCTTACTCTTAGAGAGTTTCTTGGTGTGTTAATGAGATATGTATCAAGACCCTAGAAATATAAGTATGAACATATTTTTAAAGAGTAATGAATATATTTTCATCCTATTATATTTACTTTATAAATTTTTTTTATCTACACAAAATACTAAAAATAGTATTTTTGGTTTTTATTAAAATACAATAAAGGAATTTATTTTGAAGAACTAATGGATTTTTAAAAAAAATAATATTTTAATAAAATGATATTAATAAATAATTTTTATCAAACATAAACAATCATATATTTTTATATAGTCAAATGTAATTTTTATAAGTGTTCAAAAAATGTTATTGTCAAATACAAACATAGTATTTTTCAACAAATAACAATTATTATTTTAAAATAAAAAATTCACATATAAAAAAATTATTTTGATAAAATGGATATTTTTTTTTTTGAATCTTGATGTTGAAATTATCCAACAATGAATCATTTATAATTTTCATAGACATTGAATTTTCATGTAAAAAATTAAATATCTTATAAATATACTATGTGTATTATGAAATCATAATGATCCAAAAGTGGTGTAATAAATACTAAAAAGGAAAAAACGGCCATATATATGTTTTAACATTAAAATAATGTGATTTTATGATTATTTACTTAATTTTATGAAGTACTTTTTTTTCTTAAAAAACCATTAAAATATTTTTAAGGTTTTATAATCATTTCTTTAAGAGTATGAATCACATCCACATAATCAAGGGAATTATTTTATTAAGTCATTCCCTTCATTTATAAAATAATTAAAACGCTTCCATTTGGTATAAACCATGTAATAAATCTAAGGGAACATTTTTGTTTTTTTAATTTTATTATTGGAGTCCAAAACATTTTTTTGATAAATATTAAATAATTACCCACTCATTCCCTATATAAACCCAACCAGGATCCAAATTCACTTCACAAAAAATTCTTGGATCAATTCCTTACTCTACCCACCCATCTCTAGTGTTCTCCCATTTATTTTCCAAAATCTCAATAAGTTCCTCCCACGTATTTGGAGGTATAAACCCAAGTATAATATTTCTCTCTTCTCATTCCAATTCAAGAACATATTTTATGTTATGTCTCTCAATTTCAATTTGGTCATGTAGGGATATGTTCTTTCATATATAACTTACTATCAATATTATTTATATATTATGATAGAACCATTTAAATGTTCTTAAGACCTCTCATGAACCGTTATTTACCCATGTTAGTGTGCTAATATTTAGTAAGGTATCTTTCCCTTTCTCCTCTTTATTCATGTAACTTATTTATTTTAGGTATTTTACCATCACATCATTATGATAGGATATGTTATTTTATACCCAAAATATAGTACAATTTATTTCCAAATGATTAGATACCCAATTTTCTCTAATCAACACATTTTATGAATTATTAAGCGATATTTCCATACTGCCAATATTTTAATGCAATTTTCCATGAAAAGTGTGTAGTAAATACCACACGCATTTCTTATCAAGGGTATTCACCTTTATACAATTATAATTTTTTGATGTGGGAATTACATGTATTTATTCAACACTTGTTAATCTTGGAATAAAATATTATGAAGAATGATTCCATAATTTATGATCTCTATGGAACACTTAAGCATGAGAATTAAATGAATGTGATGTCTATACCCAAAATTATATAGCGCTCGGATGCATTGGGTAATGTTCTGTCTCATGATATGTCATGTTGGGATAGGGAGTGAACCTGATTCCTTTATGGGAAATTTTCTATCATGATATCTTGGAAGTTACCCTTAACATGTGTTTAATATATAGTGTTTTATATTTTTTCCACATTTCCCATGATTCCTTTAAGTTATATCAAGTTTTATTATTCATGTATATGATTCATAGTCCTTTTATTCTCATTGATATACCTATTATTTATCATGTATTACCCCATTTTATGTTTATTACTTTATTGGGATTTATAACTCACCCCTTTCTTATGAATTTCCATATGTTACCCCGTTTTGTTTTATGTGTGATCATGTTAAGGAGGTTTTATGTTATGAAATTGTTTTTCTTATATTAGATTTCAGGGTAATGTTCCAAATTCCCAAATACACTATACTTCCCAATCTTATAGGTTTTATTATGTGTAATATTATTTAATAAATCATTAAATTACTATGTAATAAAATGATGTGTTTTTATAGTTATCGTTTGTCAAACACAACCAAAAGTTTCTTTGATAGCTTACATGACACACAAGACCAAGTTTTACCAAACAACAATATATTATTAAAATATTATTATTTAATATAATAATAGTTAACTGGACCTTAAATTATAGGTTATGAATAGTATTAACAAAATTATGAAAATATATATTATATATTCAATCAAATTGTTTAGATATCCATCCGTTGGATTTTATTGGCATAATATAAGAAAAACCAAAATTTTATTCATAAAAACCTATATTTTTTCAAAGGAAATTTTGTCTCTTTTTAATGTAGAACATATTTTAAACAAAATTTTAGGAACATTTATATATTTTATATGTCAAAATAATTGTTATTTTTTAAGGCAGAATAGATAAATTGGGTTTGGGTGAATTTTTGGTATTTTTCTGAAATATTTCATTATTTATGAACAATGGAAAATACTGAATTTTAATTGAAAATTTAATTTTTGTCTCAATTATTTATAAGGATAAATTATATTTAAATTTTTTTCAAAGTAACATTATATAAATTATACATCAATTAATAAAATTTAAGAAATTTGAATCAATTTAATTTTTAAATTAGATTTAAAAAATTAGCAATCTTTTGAACATTTTTTTAAAACGCCTTAATCATCTTATCTATAAGAATAAATTTAAATTGTGCCACTTTATGTGACAACCGGGCCCCGGTGACAGCACAGACACCCCGCCTTAACATGGCCGTCGGGTCCTGGCCCACCAGGTACCACCAGTTGCCCCCACAGACATGTGGGGCCCACCCTAGGGTCCACCCACATGTCTGCACGGGTCATTTGACTAATGATAGTCCCCACAGGCCAACACATGTCCTTTCCAGTGTGCTTTGTCCTCACTCACACACACCCTGAAAAAACTTCCCAGGAGGTCACCCATCCTGATCACTACTCCAGGCCAAGCACGCTTAACCATGGAGTTCTAATCAGACAGGCTCCCGAAAAGGAAGGTGCACCTTGTTGACATGAGTCATATCATTTAGTCATTTAACCCTTTATCATTTGGGGATGTTACAATCACCCCCCCCCCCTTTAGAGCACAACGCCCTCGTTGTGGGCCCTACATCTCAACCCAGGCAGTGCACCGCGCACTTAAGGCTGGGTTCCTCCTCTGATACCAAATGTGACAACCGGGCCCCGGTGACAGCACAGACACCCCGCCTTAACATGGCCGTCGGGTCCTGGCCCACCAGGTACCACCAGTTGCCCCCACAGACATGTGGGGCCCACCCTAGGGTCCACCCACATGTCTGCACGGGTCATTTGACTAATGATAGTCCCCACAGGCCAACACATGTCCTTTCCAGTGTGCTTTGTCCTCACTCACACACACCCTGAGAAACTTCCCAGGAGGTCACCCATCCTGATCACTACTCCAGGCCAAGCACGCTTAACCATGGAGTTCTAATCAGACAGGCTCCCGAAAAGGAAGGTGCACCTTGTTGACATGAGTCATATCATTTAGTCATTTAACCCTTTATCATTTGGGGATGTTACACTTTATGTGATATAAATTTATTAAAATGGATTATATATTTGGAACCAGAATAAAATATAATTTATAATAATATAAACATCATTTTTTTCCCATAACTATTTCTGAATGTAATTAAAATTAATTACAATGATATGAGAAAACATTTGCTTACTAGGGGACTAAACCTTAAAATTAAGGGTCCAAATGACCTAGAAACTTTTCCAAAAGAAATATTTTTAAAATATTTATATCCAATCCTCCCATTTATATAATTGGGTTCATTATTGGTTCCCCATGACAATAGAAAAACATGGTTGGATTTCTATTTTAAACAATTTATACGAATTCCCCTCCTCCTCCACTATAAAAAAAACTCACTCGTCCGACTTATTAAAACATATCAAGCCCTTTGAATCTCCAAAAATATTCCAAAATAATCTCCCAAAATCCCTCCACTCATCATATAATCCAATATTTGGGACGAATACATTCCATCTATGTCATTTTCTTTAAACGAAGACAGTTACCCGAATAAGATGTAATGTTCTTCAACAATCTATTTTATATAATTTAATTATTAAACACTCAAGTTATTTATATTTCATGATTATATAATAACCTAAATATATTAAAATTAATTAAATGTTTCATCCTAATATTTATATTTATAATTTAACAAAAATACATCAAATTGGGATACAAAGTCATCGTTCATGTGTATAGAGAACTACCACCTCGCTAATTGATGTCGTTCGTTCAGCCATTTAATCCCTTTAAAGGTTGGAATAATAATTGATTTATAATTTATATTTTTTATATATATTATTTAATATTTATTTATGATTCTTTAATTTTTTATATAAAACATACCTTCATTCTTTTCTTTTAGTGGGAATATGATAAAAACATTTGTGGAAATATGAACTACCACCTCCTCAATGAGATATGATTTGTTCATGCTATTCATGGAATGTTTAAACCATGGTTGTAATAAAAATATGTGAAATATATGAAATAAATATGATACTATAGTTATAATATACATGTAAATATAAATCATTTTAATTTAATTATTATAATAATAAAATTAAATGGAAGTAGCGTTCATGCATACAAATGGCCTTCCTTCTCCATGAATGGTGGATTTCATTTAATAATCCATAAATTATGGATTATTATAAAGACATATATACTGGATGTATATTATAAATAAATCATTTTTACATTATTTATATTATGAATTAATAATTTACATACGAAGAACAAAAATGGCAAGTCAAAACAAACTGAAAAAACTAGTCAAATAACACCTGAAATAGTTAAGATAATAAATGATTGTTAAAAAATGGGTGAAGAGATATTATAGTAATATAATATATTAAATTATAAATATCATTATTTTTATATTATAAGTTAGTTAAATGTTTATAACTATTATATGGGATTATAGAGGACATTAAACCTAAAGGAAATGCAAGGTATGGGGTTTTTATCTCACTTTTCATTCAATGAGGCATACACCATTTTCATCACTTAATTATTTTATGTGGTGTATATAATGTCCTTGTTTTATTTTATGACCGTAATAAATTTATCTTCCATGTATTTAGGGTTTATTTTGAAATTATCTGTTTCGTGGGGATTATAAATCAAATGTTATCGAGTAGTAAGGTTCTTCATCTCAATTTACATTCATTGAGGCATACTTTATTTGTGTGCCCCTAAATTCATATATATCATTTACACACTTCCACCTTGACATGTAATATATTTAATAATTCATTATTCATGGAATTTTGAGTTTTAATTTGAACAATTTCATTTAAGGGGATTAAAAAAAATACCATGTGGTAAAGATATTCCATAACTAAATTTTTTTAATTCAATCATATTACTAACTTTTTATAATTGACATTATATGATTATGTTTTTAATGAATTTTTATATACATTTATAAATTTTCAGTTATTATATCATTATTTATACTTGATACACATAATAAATTCATTGATCAATTCTAATTTCAATGTTATGGTCACTTTAATGTTTTATTTTACAATACCATTATAATCAAGATTTTTTATTCTTAAGGTTCCATTAAAAGAATTAATATGACCATTATTTAATAAAACCATTAAATTTTCTCTACTATAGTTATTCACATCATTTTTAATATAATTTTACCATTTTTTAAATCGTTTTTACTCACATTGTTTTAGAAAATGTTTTTAAGAAAACCTAACTTCGTAACTCTCTATAGTCGGAGAACCTACTTTCATTTAAAAACCATGTTTTCTTAGAAAAGTATTCTTAAAATTATTTTCAAATTAAAAATGGTATTTTCCTCAATAATTTTTTCAAAAGGTATTTTTATAGTATTTTTATTCATCAATGAAAAAAATTTATTTTTACTCTATATGGGATATGTTATATTCATTCTATACTTATTCTTCCTCTGAATGGTTTCTGATTGATTTGACCAAGGATTATATTGACATTCACATCATTGATTCCTTCATTAGCCCCCATTAAATATTAAATTTCCTATGATAGTTGAAAATTTAATTTTCCCTAACTATACGTATCATTAATCATCAATATTTCCATTTCCTAAACCATATAACATTTTTACATATGGTATTTACATTGAATGTTATTTTATTTTTTGGGGAAATATTTATAAATTAGTATCCTTTACTCAATACAAATATTTGATAAGGAACATTGTTTTTGAATTAATTAGATTATTTCATATATGAGGAATGCTTTGGACATGAAAGACACAGGTTGGGGACCATTTCATATAATCCCATCGATGCTTCGGTTATCTCATTGGATGAAACCAATTGGTGAAAGAACCATTATATATGTTTTTAAGAAGAATAGATGGGTTTGTACCAACTAATTTAAAATGTCTTGTGAAATATCTTGAACATAGTGTGAGAAACCATCTAATTAAAGATATTAATCATAAATGTATCATTTTACTCGAAACATAACCTATAAATATTAATAATTTTCTTTATTGAGAATTTAATTATTGTTAATATAAATGTGATTTTTTCTTCGAAAGAATATATGGATGCATTTTCATTCTCATTTTATAGATTAAATGGAATTTGTTTTAAGTTTATTAACTTTTCATTTTCATTATTCCCCATCTGATTAATTAAATTCCATGTATTTTTAGTTAGTTACCTTTCCATATTCTTGGTGCCCTTCCTTTTCAGTTTATTGATTACATGGAATTTTTTTTTTGTTATTTACCATGTTATTATATTTATTATAATTGATTCATTATTGATTCCTCAACTTAACCATTACTGATTATTTCCGATCACCCATATTTTTTCCTTATGCCAAGATTCCAAAAAGTTTAAAAATAATGTTATTCAAGTACCTATTGGATAGAATAAAGTAATTTTTCTTGAAAAATGAAAAAAATATGTTGTAATTTGTGTATTGATTTGTAATACAACACTCATATATGTATCTAGTTTACCAAGGCTACTAAACTGTTTGATCCTTTGGGATGAGATTTACTTTTATATTATGCTGATGTAATGGTGGTAAGTCCCTAGATCTAGAATTTTTTGGGTCGAGTCACTATATTTAGCTTCTTACATTCCATTATATGGAAATATGATAACATTAATCATGTGTACGGTGAACTAATACCTCGTGTAGCGATGTGATTCATTTAAATAGAACATGGAAGGAAATTAGAATGTAGTTAATGTCCATATCTGATTGATATGGATTAAAAATTATTATTTAACTGTAATATATTATTTACCCTTTTTTCATATAATTCATCGATAGAATAGAAATAACATTCATGCATACATATGGACCACTGTTTAGAAGAATGGTTTTTTTATTTTCAATGTATATATTTTTTGGATTTCTCTAAATAAATATTTAATGAATATTTAATATGTCTATATATTGTTTAAAATTATTGATATGTTGGAACCATGATCAAATTAAGAGGTCCAAAAATAACAAATCCTATCATACAAAAAAAGAAATATTGCCTGAAATGTGATATTAACATGGAATTGTTAATAAATGAGTAATAAAAGGGCATATGTAAATCATATATTGTATGATATATATAAGTATCACTATGTAATAGATACATAATAACCATATATTTATTATATAGTATGAATGAATCTATATGATGTAATATAATATATATTTTAAGGGATTTCTAGTCTCTTTTCTTTTTCGTGGAGACATATGGAAATTCACAATTCATTTCTTTTATGTGTTGTATATACATTACATTTCACATGTTATATCATGAATATACTAAAAATATATTTAATGTTTCATTTGTTTTAATGCATTATTTGGATTATGATTCAAATAATTACAAAAGAGGTAAGGTTCTTTTGTACTAATTTTTCTTCTTGATGCATATGTTTTGTTGTAAACCTATCTTATTTTGTGAGGTGTATATATAGCCAATTTGACATGAAATGTAATTAATTTATCAATTATAATGATATTATATGTTTCATTTAATTTTATTATTCCATGAGGATTATGAATCAATGTTACAAATTATGGAAGTTGTTTTGATACAATCTCATCAATTATCCAGATCGATTATGACTATATTTATGATGATGAAATGTTATGATATATCTCTCAAAAAACCCATTATTTTTCATATACTATAGTTATTTTATGATAATAAATGTTATTTCCTTAATTTTACACTCTTAATGTACTCATGAATTCAAAATTATGTTTTATGAAAAATCATCTTTTTTTCTTTTTTGGCCGAAAACAATTTCTCTTCCAAAACTATGTTTTTTAAAAAAAATTAAATTTTTTTTAGCTATTTAATTTTTTTACTAAAAACATGTTTACACATGTTTTTATATAAAAAATTAAAATTAATCCTTATGTTTTTTAAAAAATGAGTGTTGTTCATTTATTGAAAATGTGAATGGAATCATTGTTTTATCATGTATGACTTGAACAATATTTTCCCCTTTTATGACCAAATCATTATTTTAAATATTAATTTATAAGTTTAAATGTTTATTTTTAAATAAAATTATTTAAAAAATGTATTATGCATTTTTATTTTTAAATAATTTTTTTCAAAAATATAATGGATCTTTGACTCAATAAATTTTTTATGTGATTTTAATGATTACTTTTTATGTGAAAATTGATATTTTTAATGAAAATGAAATTTTTAAAGAAATGATTTTGAAATTGGTTTTTTTTTTAAATTTATTTTCTTTGGGGAAAGACTATTTTCCCCAACAAATGTCCCCAATTATCTTTCAAAAACAATTAGTGTTTATTATGACATCCTTCGAAGTTACATATACATTATTGTTGTCATGATCCAAAGATACCTTTCATATTCTTTCTCAGGATAAATTATGCTTATGATGAAATGTTATTTAAGAAACATTTTTCACTTCCACAGGTTATAAAATGTATAAATTATTATTAAACCCGGTTATTTTTCTATGGATTATGTTTTGATGGATTGATAAAAAGATTATGAAACCTATTTATTTTCGATAGGTTATGTTATTATGAAATGATTATAAAACCCATTTCATTTCATTGGTTCTGATACGATGAATGTTTTATGATCTTGTAGGACACATATGTATGATTTTCATTATGTGATGGTGTTTATGTAATAAATATATATGGATGATATGTGATAAAAAAAGGATTTTTGTTACATTATAACCAAGGTAGGTGGGACCTATATATCACCCCAATAAATTTGGTGTAGATTAGTATATAATGAGATAAATATAACTATAACTGGTAGTGAACCTAATTTAGTAGGGGACTCTATCCACTATGATATTATTATGTGTAAACCGTGAATACTATGATATTTTTGGGAGTTAACTAATTTCACTATTATAGTATAAGAAACAAGCCTTTAAATACTATGGAAATTATTTTCTATGATTATGTGTATACTAGAAATATATTCCTTATTCAAATTTGATATTCTCATAGTTCATGTTTATTGATTTAGTTATGATTCCATTATTATGAAAAATCAATATTAATTCCATGTCTAATGTTTATGATCTATGATATGAGGGGTATGGTTTTTGAATATTATTATCGTGATATCATACCATTATACTCATGATATATTGATATCTCCCTTTTTACCCTTATTAAGGATATATGATCACTATATATTATATTCTATTTTTAATATTTTATGATGAAATTAATTCTATATGATTTTCCTAAAAAGGATTATTGTAATGAATAACATTGTGGGATATGTTGTCGCATTCTTATGGACTAGTTATTTTGGTTTTCATGTTTCCAAAGACACCTGAACTGAATGATTTTAGCATGGATCATTATGATATGTAATGAATATGCATCTACTAAGTTATTATATTTATTTATGAGAGGATTTTATCTTTGCATCTGGTATAAAATAAATCTATAATTAACCTTTTTAAACATAGATGAGAAATCATTTGGGATATCTCTAAAGATAAGTCTAAGTATGAGTCAATGTATAGTAAAATGCCCTATAATTTGGTAATGGATTGTGGGAGTGGAATCTAAGAAATTAATCCCTATATAGATACTAAAATAGTATGTTTCTCTAGAACAGAGGTACATAGGGATAATTACATCAAAATAGAACATTTAGGTAGACTCCATCATAACCTAGTTCCTAAAAATCGGTCATTTTACACACCTTGTTTGAACCTCTAGGAAGATATTCTTTGTATATTAACAAATAGTTTACAAACCATCATGAATTTTTTAATTAAATGATGGCTATGAATGACCTATAATAATCCTATGGTTTCATAGGTTAATAAATATTTTTTATTATTTGTATATCCTTTATGTGATTTTTCCTAATTCATTGGTTCCCTACCATAATTATTGTTTCCTACACAATTCATTTAGGTTTTAGATAATGGTTAAATCCAAAATTAACCATATTAATTTTGACTGAAAAAATTTTAATTGATTGTCCTCCAATGTATACAAACTTTTTGAGATGTGGAAAGAAAAATCATTTTTCTAATCTCACAAAATGTTCTCAATACATAAATCATTCTAAAATTCCAAAAGTCGAAAGGAGGGAACAATGATATGATAAGTGCATCATAGGGAAACATCAAACATGTTCAAATTATTATAATGATCCCCTATTAATAAATAAATGGATCAGTACCACATAAAATATATTTCCTACTCTCCAGTGTTTAGGGCATGAAAATTTCATTTTGACTATCAATCATTTAGAGGCAAATAGGTTCAATGACGTATACTCATCAAGAATACAAGGGAAAAAGATGAAATTGAGACCATATAGTGGGATGAGTTTAAGATATTGTTTTATGGTAAGTAAATCCATTGTATTATTAATATAAAAAATGGAGAATAAATTCCTTGATCTAATGAAGAAGGAATGAATCTATTGGTACCTTGGAGGAAAATTTAACAGGAAATTAGAGGTTTGTTTCTTACATTATCATTCAACATGAAAGTGAGGTTGATCTATTCTTAGGTGGCTCAAAACCAAGACTTCAAAGGGTGTTATCTATAAATGAAATCAGTAGATATGAAGAAATATTTTGATTTTCTCTCAAGGTGGAAATAAATATCATAGTTACCAATCAATATAATTGTTTTGAGAAGAAAAATAAGATGTAGTTCAAAGTAAAATCTTAAAATTGTGGAGTCGAGAATATGAACCTTCATTTATGCTATACATGTGAAAGGAACATGGTGGAAATTGTGTTAAGGATACCGGTAAATTTTTTATGCATTAAAATGAATTTCATTAAACATAGTAATGTCTATGTGATTGGATGATGTCAGATAATGATACAAGCAAGGGAAATCACTATATAACGGACCACCCACACACCAGGGTTTCAAATACAAGGAGTACGAGAATTACCCTAAGAAGTTACTAAATCAAAATTCTAATTAAAATGATTGATGTAAACATGATCTTAATGTAATAGATAAAGGAAAATATCATGATAACATTATTTTTTATGAGGGGTGTGATGAAGACATGGTGAAATGTATACTTACCATCCACTATAAAAAATACTAATTAATTATTTAGCTCAAGATCAATCCATTAATTTATATTTGAATAATTTGATAAGGGTATTAAAATTCCATAGATAATATTAGATTTAGAATTAGTATATAAATCCATAAAGATATGATGATTGGATCCCAAATACATGATTAATCTCTCATTGAGTTTTTGTGATAATGATATTCTTGAAATCCTTGTAAATATTCCTCTGGATGGATTGGATTTAATCTAATTAATAGATTAGATTCTTCAACATAAAACCCAGATTAATTTCCAAGGAAGGGAAGTACCTTATGATTTTAAAAACAAACTTTTGGTCATATATATGTGTGATTATAAATATGAAATTAAGATGGAAATGACATCTATTGTATGTCTCTTGATTCTTATTTAAGAGGGTATTTTACCCAATACGTTTTTGTGATAAAATCAAAATTAATGATATGAATATTATTAAAAAGTTTATTGATCTCTTTTCTAAAGAATTTCTTATACTTCCAATAAAATGTGGACTTACGTTATCTATAGAATTCATACCTGGTACACACATATTTCGAATACTACTAATAGAATGGCCCCGGTTGATTTGAAAGAATTTAAAATGAAACTCATAGAGAACCATGACAAGGGATTAATTCATCCAAGGGTTTCGCAATGGGGTTAACCTATTCTTTTTGTTAAAATGATATATATATCGATGTGACTCTTCATTTATTATATGTATATGAATTAGATCAATATTAATAACAAGTATCATCTACCACGTATTGAAGACATATTTTGTCAGTTTTTAAGAGATAAATAGTTTTTTAATATTTACCTTCATTCTAGATATCATAAATTGAGGTCAAGAAGGAGGATATACCCAAGATAGATTTCCATACTAGGTATAGACACTATGAATTTATAGTGATGTCATTCAGTCATACTAGTTCCCCCCATTATATTCATAAATTTAATAAATATATTCTTTAGAGATTGCCTTGATTAGATTAAGGTAGCCTTTATAGACGTTATTATTAACTATTAAAATATAAAGGAAGAGCATGAAGTTTACTTGATAATTGAACTGAAGACCTCATATAAAATTAAAATATATGAAAAATATACTATTTGTGAATTTTGGATAAATTTGTTTTCATTTTTGGGTCATATAATATCAATAGAGGGTATATCAACAGTTTTATCAGTAATGGAGGATACTAAATGTGGGCCTAGAACAACCATGATGACTGAGATTTTTATTTTTCATTATTCAGCTTGATATCATTGATAGATTGTAAATAATTTATCATGACTATCAAATCCACTCACCATGTTAAATCTGAAGCAATCCAAGTTTCACTAGGTAGATGAATATGAGGAAACTTTCAATGAACTATAGAGAATATTATTAAGAAAACTTGTTCATAAATTAAAATATAGTGGAGAATTTTTGTAATATATATTGATTCATATATGAATTTATTATAATTATTTAATATATATAATTTCATTTTTATATCATATACTTCATGTCAATTTAAGGTTCTTGATAAAAATTTACCAAATCATGATTTAGATTTAGCCGTGGTAGTTTTGCATTAAATATATGGAGAAATTATCTGTATTGAAAAAAGTGTAATTTATATCTTGATCAAAAAAGTTTAAACTATATAATCACATATAATTAGTTGGATTTATTCCAATGAATATTTTTAGTGATCATTAAAGATTATGACAACTCAATACATTAGCACATTAGGAAAGTGAATAGGGTGGCTAATGCATTGAGTCGAAAGGATTATTATAGATTATCAATTAAGAGGATAAAAATAGATCCAATATTTCATCAATTTCATAGATAGATATATAAATATAGAATTAAGCGTAGAAATCTTATACTACTCAATTTAATGTGCAATAATCAATCCAAGTGTAGATTAGTGATGTGTATTTAGAAAATATAGAGCTGGAAAAAAAGGTTGGATAATTTCTTGAGTTTTAACTTAATCATGGTGGAAAGATAATGTAACATCCCAGGTAAATAATGAATAAAACATTTTCATATTTATTAATATTTATGAATTAAATATTAATTTTAATTAAAAGGGGTTTCTATGTTCGATAGCGTGCTCGATACGCAACGATGAGTTTCTTTGAAAACTTACGTTGTACACTAGTAATATAATAATATTATTTTAAATGGTAGTTAACATGTAGATGTTGTATTGGCGGGAATGGATAGAAATAATTAAAATATGATTATATATGTTTTTTAAATGTTTTTACATTTATCCAATAAAATATAAAGGCTTAAAATACGGAAAGAATTCAATTTTAGGTATTTATACCCTAATTTTCACTAAAGGTTCACTTATCACATTTTAATGGAGAACCGTCATTAAATATATTTTTGATCACTTTTATACATTCTATTTGACCAAATATAACTCTTATTTAGAATTGGGACATCAAAATTTACTTTGTGTAAATTTTTTGTATTTTTCCGATAAAGATCAATTTTTTAATGAATAGTGTAAAATGTTGTATTTTTAATTCAAAACCACTTTTTAATCTAATTTATTTATATTATTAGATTATCTTTTTAATTGGTTTTAAAGTGAAATTAGAATATATTTTTACCATTTAATCCAATGGTGGTCATTGGAATCAATTTCACTTTGAAATTGGACTTAAACTAGTGTCAATCTTTTGATACTTATTATTTCATAAAAACACACTATTTTCTCTGACAGCGGGAATTAATTATTAAATTAATTAAGGAAACTTATATGTTTTGAATTTTGTAAAATGGAATTCATTTTTTAATTCGGAATATCAAATATATCTTAGGGTGAAGTTTTGGTATTTTTCTGAAAAACATTAATTTTTGATGAATAGTGAAACCACTAAGTGGTACTTAAAAAACTGATTTTTTCGTTTAAATGAAATTTTACCACCTCTGTGTCTTTAATTTCAAAAACCCGAAAGACATTTTTGTCATTAAGAAGTAAAATTTGGTTCAATGAGATTAAAATAATATTTTGGTGAATAGTAACTTATTAAGTTTTTAATTGCAATTAGAGGTAATTAGTGCAATTTAAGGAAAAAATGATATTATAATAAAATGAAAATACCTAGACACATGTCCTACCTTTATTGGATGTGTCATGGCCGACCAATACAAGCCATGGGTCATCTTGGGGACCCCATGGATCCACATTGGTTGGAAAATGACATAAATAACTTTTTATTTAATGTTAAAGTAAAAAATAACACAAACATGAGATGTTTTACTAAAACAATATTTACATGGGGTTATACAAGTCAGAGTTTTTATTATAAATAGTCATTGGAAAGATAAAATGATTTCCTACATCATGATAGTTTTTTTATAATTTTTAGACTTTAAATAAATTAAATTATTTATGACATCATGATGATGCAGTGATTACCTCATTAATAAAGGATTTAAATAAAATGAAATGATAATGTAAAATCTATGACCTAAACATGTACAAAACCTATTGTATGGGTGGATTTCGAACCCTTATCACCTTATCCTCGGAACACATCAAAGTGGGACCATTAAAATCCGAAAATCATTCTAAAATAATGTAACATTTTCTTACTTTCCAAGAGTGCCCCTCCTCTCCTCTTGTAAAAGGCCCCCACCTCTAACTCCTTACCCACACTCCCAAAGCCTTTGTCTCGGCCAAATCCTACCCATTTTGTCTCTCCACTTCTCTATCTTACTTCTTGAAGCCTAACTTTGAGCATAAGTCTTCCTAAGGAAGCCTTTGAGCTCAAACCAAAGGGAGTTACCCGATTTTAAGGTAATGTCTTCACTTGAGTCCTTTTGTTTTATTTTGCTTCTCCAACCCACTAAACTCTTGTTATTCATTTCTTTTGTAACAAATAAAGTATCATAAATATACTAGGATGTTTTTATAAGAATTATTCGATCTAAAATTACACACACCTACATCTAATGGTTAAAGAACATACTGTTTCCGTGGATGGAGAATTTCAGCCTCCCGAAACGATGATTGTTCCACATTCTTTTAACACCTTCAAAGGTGGCCATTAAGATGACACTATATTTATATATGATATATAATATATTTATGTTTTCCTTAAGCTTCTTTATTTTTCATTTTGGTCATACCATTATGGTTTCCATTATGGGTAAACGCGATATCTTCATTTAAGGAAGTGCGGACTACCGCCCCCTCAAAGTGATGTGATTCGTTAATACCATATGTGGGACGTGTAAAGGATGGATTTAAAGATATTATATATGATGTTATACTGGAGTTATAATATAACTATATATCATTATTATTCCATTCCATAAAAATATTAAATAGAAATGAAAGTAGTGTTCATGCGTACGTACGGCTTACCGTCTCCATGAACGGTGCATTTCATTTCTTATCCCAAATGTAATGTACTATTATAAGTACATGTATATAATGGATATATATGATGAATGATACATATAAATGATGAATATAATTCTGGAATTAAAATATACATACCTCTCATTTAGTTTTAATTCCATTAGTATGACAAATAAATTAATGTAGTGTTCATGCGTACGTACAGCTTACCGTCTCCATGAATGGTGCATTTCATTTCTTACCTCTAAATGATTATGTAATATTATAAATACATGTATATTCTGGATATATATTATATATATGATATATAAATCAGGAATGTCATTCTGGATATAAAGAACCTTTGACCACACGAACAACATGTAATTGTAAGAAGTCCACTTTCGACTTAAGAACCAAATATCGACAAAACAAACATTATTAACATAAATGGTTACATAATGTTTATAACATGGAAATAAGTGATATAAAAGGAATAATTAATTTGAAAAAGGTTCTTAAGAAAATAGAAATTAACTCAAGTTTATTATTCAGGACGTTAAAGAACGATTGAGTCAAGTCGGACCCGAGGTAAGGGACATCGTCTCAATCTCCTTTAATTGAGGCATATTACATTTTATACACAACTTTATTTCATACAGTGTATAAAACCCTTTGAATTTTACTTTTATTAAAAAGAAATATTTTTATACGAAGCGTTTTACTAAACGATAAAAGGGAATGTTTTTGTCGTACGTATGCGGCGACAACGACTTCTCCACCACCGCGAGTATTATTTGGTCTTTGGCTTCCTGAACAAGCCGTAATGTTTTTAAATAAAATACCATATACTCTTTTAAGTATTTTGGTATTGAAAATGGTTTTGATAAAGGTTTCTATTATTTCAATATATTTAAATGATATATTGCGATTGAAATGTGGAAATGTTATCATTCCTTTATATTGGTTTTATGTTTTATGATTTTATATTGGTACTTGGACATTTGACGGGTGGTTACATGATAAACCATATGACGGGTGGTGCCGTGAATACCAGGACGGGTGGTTATGTTATAACCTCCAATGAATTGGTTATGGAAGTCGGTCATATGGCTATTCCATTAAGTATGTATGGAAGTTGGCCGTATGGCTATTCCATTAAGTGATACCTGTGGAAGTTGACCGTATGGTAATTCCATTTAAGTATGTTTATGTCCCAAGTTACCTTTATATGTTATGTGTTCTTTATATTGGTTTTATGGTTATCCTTTGGTTACAAAAAGGTAAGTAATGATATTTTATTCAGTGAAGAGTTTTTACTACTTCATGAAGGTGAAGGTATTACTTTGATAAAGTTATACATGGTTTACTTGATGTTTGAAAAAATAACAGTTTTCATTCTTTGTGTATCCCTTACTGAGCTTTTTATGCTCACCCCAAGTTTTTTTGAAATGTTTTTCACAGGACATAATGTGGAATAGGGTCAAGGATGGGATCAAGGGAAAGTCATGCTATATAAATCATGGAACTAGACATGTTTATTTTTAAGAGTTTTTATTTTATGGAATCTTAGTAGAAGTGTCTACTTTGTAATCTTTTGAGATGTAATAGTTATGTCCTAATTCTCTAAAACTCTAAACCTGAAAATATCCTCAATGTGAATTATTCATTTAATTCAATATTAAGTAATGTTTAAAGACGGGGCCTTATAGATGATTTTAGAAACCATTTATGTATTCCATCCATACCCGATTTCATGCAATATTTATTAGATGAAGATCATAGTTATTTGTTCTATATTCATCCTAGAAGTACAAAAATGTATATATATTTAAGAACGTATTTATGGTGGGATCGAATGGGGAGAAATATCACAATTATTTTATCTAGTTTCATGGTATTTTAGTAGATAATGGATGATATATAAAAGAAAAATGAGATGATACATCTATCTCCCATAAAATAAGGGAAATGGGAAACCATCACTGTGGTTTTTTTCATTAGACACACCAAAAGATCAAAACAGAATAACTCTATATGTAATGTAGTTGATCACCATATAAAGTCAGCACACTCCATCAACATCAGAGAATATTTATCTCTGATCAGTTTTCCCAGATATATATTTAAGTATGTTTTAATATTTAATGGAGTATCCCATTATTTTGTATGTGATTGGGATTCGAGGTGCATATAGTTGTTCTAGAAAAGTATTCAACAAGATCTCGATATATATTTATCATTCACCATTTCA
Source organism: Viscum album (assembly GCA_963277665.1). Taxonomy (NCBI): domain Eukaryota; kingdom Viridiplantae; phylum Streptophyta; class Magnoliopsida; order Santalales; family Viscaceae; genus Viscum; species Viscum album. Next base: position 49,463,403 of record OY728161.1, on the reverse strand, counting down.
TATCATCTACAGAGATATATTAAGTCTGAGAGAAAAATTAAAACCATATAGGATATGTTGAGATAATTTTCTCTACCTTTTAAAAGGTGGTTGGGATCAACACATTCATATAGGTATGTTTTTATACAATAATATATTTTACTCAATTATTGAGATGGATCCTTATGAATCCCACTATTTAATAGAGTGTCGAGAACCAACATAGTGGAATTTAGTTAGATAATGATTGATATTTGTCCCTAATATAGTTTATGAAATAGGATATATAGTTAAATCCATTCAAAAATAGAAAAGGGAGAAACAATGTTGATCAAAAATTTATATTGATTATAAATATTGATAGAAAATTTATGATGATTATCATCAATGTGATTTAGAATTATAATTCTCCTGATATTTTTTTTCTATGAATTTGAAAATGGAATAAATAAATGAGATTTGGATTAGGTGAAAACTAAGTCCTATGTATATTGGTCCAGTTTGAAATTCCTGAACATATCGATATAGAAGCTTATGGTTTTGTGCTTCCACCGAATCTCTGTCGGGATCATGATGTGTTCTGTGTATATCTACTGAGGAAGTATATACCTAATCCTTAACATGTTTTAAACTAATAGGTCATATCAGTAGAGTAATTATTTTCTTAAGGGAATGAACTAGTAGAGATTTTGTATCATAAAGATAAAGTCCTATGAAATAATACCACTCACATGGTCAAAGTTTTCTAGAAACATCACATATTTTACAAATATATGTGGAATTCTAAGTAAATCATGATGCAAAATAATAATCTTTTTATTTTATTGGAGTTATGAATTATTAAGGAAAATTTGATATTAATGGTATAATATAACACCCAATGTTTTTATGGGATATTATTTTTAAAATAAATTAAATATATTTTATATCATGTGTTAAACCTAAAACCATGTTTGTCTTTCATTGCTTGTGACACCTAGTTCTAACAAACCATGGTATATTATAAATAATATTATTTTAAAAAATCATTATTATATATATATTTAACTTTAAATCGGGAATATGAATATCCATGTTTTAAATATTATGTATAACTTTTTTAGATAAAGAAAAATATTGATAAAATGATAATTAATTTTCTCTAATGTCTTTATATGTTTCTAAAATACTACTTGCTCAAAAAAAGTTTATTTATTTATTTATTTGGGGAAAAATTAATTTCTTATAGTTTTAAAAAATTAATTTTATAAAATAAACATAATTTTTGAAATTAGTATTCCAAATTTATCTTTGGGTGAAGTTTTAGTTTTTTTCTCAAGAGATTAATTTTTCAAAGAATATTAATAAATCATACTTTTTATTAAAAAAGTCCATTTCAATTACAGAATTTATAAAATTAATTTTAATTTTAAATTTGGTTTAAATTTTTTTTATTTCATTAATATATTTGTTAACCCAATTTCGGTCATTATAATAATTTTTATATTTATTTTTGATAAAAAATGTTTTAGTCTTTTGAGCATTTATCTATGGAAAACCGCTTTCTTATCGCATCTCCATGTTTAATTTTAAATAAATATTTTCCACTTATATTTTTGGAATTTGAGAACATTGATTCCATTTTATGAAAACAAAATAATTTATATTATCTAATAAGGTTAATAGAATATTTTACCATAATTAATGGTGAAAATAGTAAAAAATAATTATTTTGGCCAAGCTAAAAATGAGTTTATCGGTGGTTAAGCTACAAATATAAGGGTTAAAATGACCTAAAATAATATATAAAAATCTACTTTCCCTAAATAATTTGACCTTATGATGTATAATTATTTATAATCATTCATTTTGGATCTTTTTGGCATGTTAAAAACAAGGGTACACCTTTTTTTCGAAAATTATAATTATTCCACTCACCTCACTAAATAAAGGACACCCATTATCATCGAAATTTCACATTTCCAAGAATTTTTTTTTATAAAATTACTAAATAAATATATTAAAATATAACCTCCCCATATAATAGTTGACATTATGAGATCATAAATCTACTCTACGAAGTCATTAGGTTAAACCTAACGTGGATTTCTAAAGAAGAGGTAAATTTTTATACTTTGAGTTTTTGTTTTACTTTTTCATTTTAACTCAAAATCAGAATATTATTTTCTGAAATAATAACACTAGTATATCCAATTTAATTAGATTTTATTATATTACTATTTTAACCTATATTAATAACATCTTTTATCAAATTGGATATAAAATCATCATTCATGTGTATGGCGAACTATAGCCTCATGAACCGATGTTATTAACTTCATATCTCTACCCCCCACACTTGGATATAATAATGGTTGAAATGTTTTTATATTATATTGATGATATAATTTTTGAATTATTATATCTCATATACCATCTCACATTCCATTCTATTAGAATATGATAACATAACTCGTGTGTATAGCAGACTATCGCCTTACAAATGGATGTGATTCCTTCAATCTTTCCATGGAAGGTAATAAGAATGGATTTAATGTAAATATATGATATATATGAAATAAAAATGATTATTTAATATTAATATACTATTTGACCTTATTTATTTCAATCAGTAGAGAAAATGGTAACAACGTTCATGTGTACGTACCACATACCATCTCCATGAATGCTATATTTCATTTTCTATCCCTAACTTTTATGGATTACTACAAATACATATGTAAGGAATATATATTATATTAATAACATGGACATTATTATGGATATTTTTGATCGATGATCAAATTAATATGATCAAAAATAAAAAATAAAAAATATAAGAAAAAAGAAACTGTTGTTGGAAATCTAACATTAATATGGAATTGTTAATAAATGTTTAATAAAAAGGTAGAAATTAAATAATATGTTGTATGATATTTATAATAATGGTTCCATAAAAGTTTTATAATAAATATATATTTTTATAAAGGATTTTTCAATATTGATGATGGAATTAAAGACTTAATGTGAGGCATTTCTAGTCACTATATTATTTTTGTTAGACATGTATAAATTGACCACTCATTTATTTTATATGGTGTATATACTTCCCATTTGATATGTTATATAATTAATATCGATATTTTCATGATATATAATCTTTCATTTAATGTTATAATTTATTGGGGCTTATGATTTGAAAGATTACTAAAGTGGTAATGATTTTTTCCAATTACCCTTTTTTGAGATATATGGTTTGTTATGAACCTATTTTATTTTTCAGGTCTATAAACATCCCATTTTTTCAATAAATGTTATGAATTTAATTATTATAATGATATTATAAGGTTTATTTAATTTTATTATTTCATGGGGATTATGATTCATTATTATCAATGTTGTAAATGTTTTATGATATACTCTCATCATTTATCGAGATTGTTCATGATTATGTTTTAGATAGTGAAATATTATGATCTATCTCACTAAAAACACTTTAATTTTATTATCCTCTAGTTAATTAATGGGAATACATTTTTCCCTTAATTTTAACCACTTTATGTTTGCACTAGTTTATGGGATGTTTTTAAAGAAACTCATCTTTATTTTTCTCATCAGTCGACAATCCTTTTTCATCATAATACATGTTATCTAAAAAAATAAATATTTTTTACATTATATAAATAATTAATTGAAGTAATTTTAACCCATTTATGTTTTTAAAAAAATTCTTTTAAATGAATCATCTTGTTATTTTCAAAAATAAAACAATTATTCATTGTATTTTAACAAAAATATATATGTAGTCATTGTTATGATGTTTATAGAATGGATAATATTTTCTGCCATCCTGAACACCTCATTACATTAATTCTTTATTTATATGTATAAATGTTTGTTTTAAATGATATATATTCCCAGTTATTGTTATGAATTGTTATTTATAAAAAATAATGATTTTGAAAATTGAAAAGATATTTTCCTATAGGAAACTTTTAAATGATTTTTAAATCTTTCTTTATATGTTTAAAACGTTATTTTATAAAATATTATTTTGAAAATGTTATTTATTTTTAAAAAAATCATAGTGGAAAGGCTATTTTCTTCAAATAGATGTTTCATTTTGTCGTTCAAAATCATTTTCCATTAAATATTAAATCATTTGATGTTACTTTTTCTTTACACGGGATATGATCCGAGGATAAGATTATTATTCATTATATAGATAGTTTATATTTATAATGATAATGTGTTTATCAACTATGTTTCTCTTACACGGGTTATACCTTGATTAAATTTTATAGAATACCACTTCATTTTCCTTGAGTTTTTCTGGGATTAAATGATGAAATAATTATGAAAATTGTTTCTTTTTTATATCTTATGGTATAATGAAATTTTCAAAAAAATCCATTTATTTTCATGGATTATAATATGATGAATTTATCATGATCTTTTGGAAAACATTTGATTTTCTTTATGAGATGTTCATTACCTTATATTCAATTATGGTTCTTCCTATATAACCAAGGATGATGGTTACATTATAACTAAAATGGGTGTGGCCTTCACCAACCTCTAATTCATTGGGTAATTATTGATATCTCAATATATAAATAATTTCAGAAGGGGTATTGAACTAAAATTTGTATGTAACTCTATCCAGTATTGTAGTCTTGTAAGTGAGCCTTGAATACTATGATGGTTTGGAGTGCTAACCCATTTCATTATTATATTATTAGTAATAAAAATTTAGAAACTAAGGAAAGGATTTTATATGCTTCTATTTATTCCATAAATATATTTGTTACAACATTGTTATATTCATGTGGTTTATGTTATTTGATTCCATTGTGATTCATGTCTTATGAACTACCACGATTAATACCATGACTCATTATTATGATCTCTGATATGTAGTGTATGGTTTAAAATTTTTATTCTCTTGTTATCATGATCTTATGATATTGGTATGTTGATGTCTATATTTTTTGACCCTTACTATAAACATGATCTCATGATTTCTTATGTTTCCTCTCCCCATGTTATAATGAAATGTATTGTGTTTGATGTGTCTAATAAGGGTCCGATTTATAAAGAGAATAGTTTGAGTTTATGTAGATCGCTTATATAAAATATGTTTATGTGTCCAAGTTTCCAAAATTACTCGACCTAAACGATTATGGAATGGATCATTATGTTATGTAATGAATATTTATCAATTAATATGTTCTATTTAGGTCTGATAATTTTTTTTCATTAATCAAATGAACCCTTTATATATATGAGTACTCTAATTTATTTTTACATGTGTCATTATTTTAGATTGATTTCATAAATAACACATAATTTCAATACCAAAATAATATAATTTCATGTTATAGAGAGATATAATAAAATAAAATAAAATTCCTCAAATCATTTAAATTCACAATTTCAGTTAAATCATATTTTCCTATATTTACCCCAAATATCCTTAGTTTGGTCACTAATTTGGAATATTCCATGCCCAACTTATTCACCAATTTCTTGGAATGTTTTTCATCGGAAGTAATGATAATAATTTTTTCTCAATCAGATATCCTAGGAAGAAATTCAACTATACAAGAAAAAAAATAACAAAATATGATCTAATTTTCACTAAAAACCATTCATAATAATTCCCTTTATTTGAAAATATGGTGACTTCATCAATAAATAATGAAAATAATAGTATACATTTACATCTCCTCCATATAAATGTCCATTTAAATTTTCATGTTAGTTAAATTCATGTCTTTTAGAAGGATTTCTATTCTTGAAAACTCTAGGGACCTATTTTCATCCATATAGATATTTATTCATCATACACCCCATAATTTAATCATTTTTATGAAAAAAGATTTAGGTTTTTCAATATATAATTTTTTCAGTTCTCAATAAAATAGAGTGGAATTCACATCAAACTAATTGATTTTTTAATTACTGTGAGATACAAAATCCATGAACTTCACTATGGATTAATTCCATGTGATAATAAAAAATGTTTCTTCGTCATAAAATTTTTTAAGATGATATTAGTAATTATGCAATAATCATACATTCTTTCTCAAAACATAATATTATTAATTGAGGCTACACATAAACACGTGCATGGTTTTAATTATAATCTTTCCAACTAGTATTGGAATAAGATCTTAAGTAGAAGTCCATTAAATATAATCAAGAAATTAATTTAATGAATTAACCCATAATGTTTTTCTCAATAGCCTTGGAAATTGATTATGGGTCAACATGAGAAATAAAGGATATTTTCTTCTTATGTATCAGCCTATTTATACTCTGAACTGGTGTATTTTGTATAATAGGCCAACCCATTTCAACCCAAATATACATCTAAGCTGGTCATCCAATGGAGAGTTGAAATAAATGGAATGGAAATGTGTATTGATGAAAAATGAAAACATGAAATAAAACCAATGTACAACATGTAAGAAAAAAAATAAATACAATAGAAACCATAAAATACAGTAAAAAGTATGCTAAACTAGATTGTATGAAAAGTCTCTATATGACCAATAGTAAACATTAAACCACCTCACTATGAAGGTAATGATGAAAGGAGAAATAGACATGCTACAAGATGCCCTTCCCATTACCTGGATCCTACAAAACAACATCTACCACCACCCAAATGAAATAATATGGTGTGATACCAAATCCTAGTAGGAGACCACCAGATATTCTATAGAAGTTTCAATATCAAGAATCCTATAATTATTGATTTTAAAACAATTATATGATTACAAAACTTTTTCATAAATTAAAGCCCATTTCTAAATCATTTTCCATTTTGTTTTTGATAAAATAATTTCCTATTCTCAAATATAGAAATATGAAAAGTAGAATTAATAAAATAGTAGATCTTATTAATAAATCATAATATAATAAAGTAAACACATATCTATGAAATAAAATCATGAAAATCTATGTAATACAACCTCATATAAAAACCCAACAGGAAAACTAAATGATGAAAACCACCCTGAATTTTTTTGTAAAAGATGTTGAACACTATAATTTAGGATATAGAATTTTGAACAATAAGAACTAGACATAAAATATCATCAACAAAAAAAATTAGATACAACCAATACTTAGTCTGTCCACATTCTATTTATATGAATAAAATAACCAATAATGGTTCCACACACACTAAGGATTATTATGTTTATTAATTGATTCATCCAAGTTTCCCAAAGTTGTAATTTTTTCCAATAAATTTCAAAACCAGGATCTCCATTTTCAAATTATTCATTTCAAATCCAATCCAAAATGCATTAGTGTTTCAAAAACCCATTTCTGAATAAAAAAAATTAATTTTAATGAAAAACCCATAAAAGTAGTATCTATACAAAAAATAACTTGAAACTATAAATCACGTCATTTATATGAACATTCAAATGGAATATTTCAATAATGACAATGTATTCAATGAATTAACCCATTTTATAAAACACCCACCTCAGAATAGTATAACCATACTCGCTATTGACAACATTGATTGGAAACCAAAGGATCGTCTGTTGACAGTAAATGCATGATAAAAAAATAAAAATAATAGATATAAAACACTATATAATCATGAATCATAACCATAATCATTTATAATATAGTGGAAATTAACAAAATAATGAATGAATAGAAGGAAAACATACCCGAAGAGGTGCACCCTAACCACAAAGATGATCAATCATTGAATGCATGATATATAAGTAATAACGAACTACAAAATCACCTAGGGAGATATCTTGGTCAGGGGGGATGTTTCATGGTTGAATGAAATGAAAATTAATAATATGGTGCCCCAAAATCACAAATCTTGATAATTACATGACATGAATTTGAGAAAGTACGCTAATTTAGAATAACACATCGCCTTTTTCTAAATCCCTGATTTTTTCCATTAAATAACTTGAACTAAAAATAAACATTGTGTAAAATTCAAACCCAAAACTAGATTCACAGTATCTTCTTGAAGACCATTACACTAAATAAAATCCATTTACACAGTGTGTAATTTATCAACAAATAACAAACATGCTATTTTTTCAAAAAAAAGTCCAAAAACCGCCTTAGGTGTTCTATGAATTTAGGGAGCACCATGTATATCCTTTGAAACATTTACCCTCAGAATCCATTAATTTAAACCAACATATATCCCTGAACGATAGTTTATTTCCCCCCAAAAATTTATCTCTACCTCTATGAATCCCATGAACTCTCCCAAACAAGGATTATAAACAATGAATGATAAAGGGGATTACATGAAAATTGTTACATTGTGTTACAATATCCCCAAAATAATTGATTTATTACCCATAAAGTCTCCAGATTCCTAGAATTACAATGAATGAAGGTCAATTATACCTCATTAGTATTTCTCTCATCCACGTCTCAGGGAAATCCTTTACACAAAAACACAATACCAATACTATAGGAATCAGTTTACTATGTAATAAATTCTCTTAGAGATCCATAATCTGAAATAGAGGCTCAAACATAGTAGTTTTGGTCTCATGATCAACATCATCCAATACAATTACATGGGAAGGATCTGGTATATACCTATTTATCTAGAAAACATGAAACATGTCATGGATAGATGTAAAACTAGATGTAAAGTTCAACTAATAGGACACCTTACCTAAACATCCAATGATCTAAAAGTTTCCCACAAAACATAGTTCCATAATACCCATTTTACCCAATCAGCGATGTCCCAAGAGTGGTGAAACACTATGAAAAACCTGATCAACATCATCTAATTCTAATGGAAAATTATGGTGGTCCACATAATGTTTCTGACAACTCTATGCCATTATTAGTATCCTCAGGATCAACTACACCCTCTTTGTTGTCTCCTAAACATGAGTCAGGCCAACCAAGGATAACTCTTCCCATCATAAGGGACATCAACATGTGATTCCATAGAAAGGATCAAATGGATCCATCTTAATCAAGGACAAATAAATATTGTTATAGGAAAACACAATGGAATGAAAATAAATTTCCCAAGATCCCCTAAAATATAAAACACAACACTAGAACGCACCCTTAAGAACCTGTATAGCCTTCCATTTCTTTCCATCCATATACATATGATATTCCATTCCTAATTTCACTTGGAAACCCCTCTCCTAATGAAAACCTTTCCAAAACCTAGACATGATCCACATGTACCTCTCAGATACAACCATAGAAAACCCCCCATAGAGTCTCAAAATCTCTCTAACATACATGTAGTAAAGTATTTCCGCCTTAATCATCTCATTGATAGTGTGAAAATGAATTTTTTTCATTAGTTGATCAATGAAAACTCAAATTGTGTCCTTCCAACATTGATTCTATGGAAAAAAATTAATAAATACATGGAAATATCATCTCACTTTTATAATATAATGGATAAGATCAACAAAAAACAACCAGGTATCTAGTTTTCCTCCTTAATTATCTAACAAGTAAGAAACCACAATATATAATCCTTAATCAATCTACTTTACCCTAGCTACTGATACCAATGTCTCAAGTCATGAAACATCTGGGTATCCCAAGGGTTCACAGAGCAACTAGGCTAGTGTCCACTAAACATAAACTCTTTTCTCAAGTAAAACATAAAAATCAACCTACTATGTATGTAAAAAGATCCACTAGGAGACTCAAGCAACTCACTCGAGGTCTCCCCACCATGAAGTCTTTTAGCCAAGAATTAGAACATGGTGTTTGTCCTCTACCTAAGATGAACTCACTCATCAAAATATGAGTCCTATTTAATTGAATCAAACAACACCTTACTACCAAATTCTTTTACTCCCAACATTATCTCTACAAAAAATTCATCATATACCAATCCTCAACTCATTCCCTCAAGTATTGTGTATGTAATTTTCTACTAAATGAATTGGAAACCACATTTAATTTTCCTGGGGTGTATTCAATATTGAAATTGAATGTCTAAAGATATTTCACCTAGTGAATATGTTACAAGTTTAGACCCATATATGTAAAAATATATACCAGTCTCACATTCTCAGAATACACAGTTAATCTCTCCACAATGATAAAGTGCCTCCACATTATGAGTTAATGAATAACCACAACCAACTCAAGATTGTGGGTAGGGTATTTATTATCATGAGGGAGTAACTGTTGTGAGCCATAGGAAACCACATATTTCCCCTGTATAAATACACATCACAAACCCCTACCAGGAGTAACATAGAAAACCACTTAACCCAAACCCAATTTCAAAAGATTGAAAACCGATGCTGAATAGAACCTCATCTTCAGCCACTCAAAATATATCCAACAATATTCATTCCATTATAACATTAAATCCTTATGGGTTAAATCTTTCATCACATATGTGATATTTGTAAAACACTGAACAAACAACCTGTAGTAACAAGCCAACCCCAAGAAGATTTGGTTTTTAAACACATTTTATGGATTCTTCCAGTACATGACTACCTAAACCTTTTTAGGATCCAATAAGATTCCCTTCTCATATATCATATGATCCAAAAATTTCACATTCCAAATCCAAAACTCACATTTATAATTCCTACCATATAGATTGTGATCACTAAAAGTTTGATTAATGATATCCAAATGTTCAATTTACTTATACTCTGACATGGAGTACACAAAAATAACACCCATAAAAATGAAATCAAAAGATGACAAGATTCGACAAAATATCTTGTTCATCAAATCCATAAACACCACAAGATAATTAGTAAAATGGAATATCATAACTATAAACTCATTTTGACTATACTGGTGTATAAATATTTTCTTATGTATACCCTTTTCTTGGACACTCAACTAGTGGTAACCTGATTGAAGTTCAATATATGGAAAAAAATCCCTATTATATTCATCAAAAATGTCAACAATCCTTCATAAATGATATTTTTTAATGGTAACCTGATTCAAATTCATATGGTTAATAGAAGTTTGGTTGCTCCTATATGCCTTATTAAAAAAGTGGAAATGTGAATCCTATGGTTACTCACTAAGATGAAAAAAATCCTTTATCCTCTAGTTCCTCAAGATGAACCTTATGTTCCACAAACATAGTAGGTTTAATTTGATATGATAGTATAGAAATGGGAACTATAATAGTGAGAAGGTAAATAGTAAACCCAACCTCTATCTACATTAGTCAACAAGAAAAATCATCTTAGAATACCTTAGGGTACACACAAAAAAATCAATTTGACCACCCAAACTAGGATCAAATCTATCAAGAAACATCCATGAAAACTGGAAAAACAATTCTCTATAATAAGAAACTACATGCCCCCACCATTCCCAATATAAAGTTCCACTTGCCCTAAAAAAATGAGTGAGCCCATCATATGATAAGAATTGAACTCACCAACGATAATAGTTTATCTATGAATTAATGTTGATAATATGATACATGATGATAATCAAGTAGAATATTCCACGATTGATTTCCAATAAGTATAACTCTATCTCAAATGTATATCATCACCCAATATACAAGACACATAAAAACTTCTTTGGACAAACTTTCTTAAAGAATTGGAATGATCAAACAAGAATATAATAATATCTAAATGAAATACCTTCACATAAACTCACATTGATGATACAAAATAATTAATAGAACCTATATCAAACAAAAATATCACCATTGAATAAGATATAAACAATGTATCTTAATATTTATCTAGACCTGCTTCATATTCCTCTAGTGTATATTCCAGTGCATAAATGTGTTTATCTAAGATCCTCCCTAATATTTATTAGCCACATGAACATCCCCTTATCCTAAGGATAGGAACCAACACCCTTGGAAGAATATTTATGAACCTGAGAAACCTCGGTGAGAGTGGATCCTTCTCTACTACCTATAGATATCCTATTAAAAATAATTTTAGAAGACTAGATCGTCCACAAAGATGATATGCTTTTGGAGACTCCATTGAATTTGTATTAGTATTACCAAACCATCCAAACTAATAGAAAACACACTAATGATATAATGAAAAATCCCCCCAAAAGGTCCTTGATAAAAAGGGATACCTTTATCCTTCCTTTACTAGATAGAAGAAACACACGGGATAACAACTTCACCAACTAAATCTCAACCCAAACTAATCTTTCTAGATATGTCTACCAGATCCAAATATTATTTCACAAATACCTCCACAATATTTGGAAGGCACATGAGAATCATCATTGACTGAATATTTGGACTAAATTTAAACTCAATCCTATAATACTTTATGTACTCATTAGTGACCTGAATCAGTACCAGATGCACCAAATTAAAAAATTAGGTAGAAAACTCTAGAACAATATTCTCCCCCTCATACATCATTTAGATATCTTGAGTATTTTTTACGTAACTTCTTAGGGAGGTACTGGTGATTAAATATTTTCATTAATCAATCCCATTTATGGTCCTCAAACAACATATCAGACACAATAGATTCTCACCGTCTTCTTCTAAATATCTTGAGCATGTATGTGTAAAACAACACCTTAGATTTCTTAGGATTCTATATGAAGTTGGTGTTCATCTCAATCTACCAACGTCACTCCTCAAATACAAGTGATCCCCTATCACCACGGATGATGGGTTGATACTACTTAGTAAATTCAGATCAATGATCCCGCACCCATCATAGGTTCCCAACACTCATGTGACCCTGAGTCTGAATAGTGCAGATTAAAGCTTCCACCAAAGAACTTTCCACTGGGAGATTATCCTGCAGATCCTTTCTCACAACATACTATATCAGTTTTATATGATATCTTCTTGGAGGAATTGTCTAACAAACTCAAGATAAAAACAAATTATATAATGAACACATTAAATCTTATGTTTACTTTTAAAATTAAAACCAATTATTAAAAAAATAAATAATTTAAATAAATTATGAATTCTGCCACTACAAGTCATTACCTAAAAATATATACACAAATTTTAAAAACATACCATACCGTTTATTCTAAGGACCTCAAACCCCAATTATCATACCTATTAAGACAAATCTCTAACCGGCTGTGGTAACTCGGGTTCAGTCACATGTATGAGCTTTCTAATCCCATTTTCCACACATACTATATCAATTTTGACAATTTAAAATCCTATTTACCCTAGAAACATAAACAAACATTGGATATTTTACTGTAATTCATGTTAAACCTTCTTCTGATACTAAATGGAAATAGAACAACCCAGGTTGACCAATCCAGACACCTAAGTTAGCCATCACATGCCGTGGTGAAATAAAGATAATGATAATATTTCTTAAATTAAACCAAAAAAATATATACAACCAGAGTACAATGTGGAAGAAAAATAGATACAAGATGAACCATATAATCTAATCAAAAATAGGATAAACAAGAAACTATAAATATTATCCTTATGTCCAATAGTCACCTCAAAACCACCCCTCTATGAAGGAAAGGATAAAAAGATAAGTCGAGATACTACAAGATTCCCTTACCATTACCTGGATCTCGCAAAAAAACATCTACCACCACCTAATGGAAGAATTGGTTTATGGTCATAAATCCCAGAAAGATACTACAACATCGTCTATCCAAGGTCAAATATCTAAAATTCAACATTTTAATATTTTAAATTAAAATTTTTTTCACAAATATTATTCACAAATCATAAAACATTTGTAAATAATTTTTCATTTTTATTTTCATAAAATCTGTTAATATTTTCAAAATTAAAAAATATGATAATTCAAATTGATAAAATATTATAGCATATCCAAGAATCATTAGGTAAAAACAAAAACACATATCGTTGAAATACCATAATGCGAATGAATTTGATAAAAACTCATATAAAAACATGTGTGTGAAAAACCATGATACAAACAATCAGGTAATGAAATTAATCAAAAATAATAATACTATAATTTGGGCCCAATGATATGGAGAATTACATATGAGATTTAAAAAATCTAAAACATGATAAACATATGATCTAACCGACATCGAGTCCTTCCACAGTCAATTGATATCAAAAAAAACTAGCAGTAGTGGAGCGAAACACACAACAAGGTTTTTTATATCTATTTATTGATACACCCAAGGTTCCCAAAGATCAAATATTTCCCAAAAAATCAAAACTGTGGTCACCATTTATAAACAAAAATCTCTTTTTTAAGACAAGGACCAACCTATTAGATGTTTTAAAAACCCATTTCGGTGTCAAGAAAATCTTTTTTGTAAATACATACCCATAAAAAACATTTATTATTTTTATAAATTCCTTGAAACCATAAATCAATTTGATTAAATGAAAAAAAAATATCATGAACAATAAATAATTCATTGAATTAACCAATTGTATAGAATAACCTAACTCATAATTATATAACCATAGAATACTTCAACAACTATGGTTGAAAACCATGAGATCATCCTTAGAAAGACGATGTGCGATAATAAACTAAAAAGGATTGAAATAAAATCCTCTCTGGTAATGAATTTTAACAGTAATCACATCCAAAATAGTTTCCATGACCATAAGAACAAAGAACCATATAGAACTCTTACCTCAAGAGGCACACTGAAACTAAAATGATGATCAGTCATATAACAAATAATTCGGAAGGAATAAAGATCTCCAACATCAACTAGGGAGAGATCTAGTCATGAGAGCGAGGCTTCATAGTTGAATTAAATAAAAATCACTCATACATAACCCTAAATCAATAATTCATGGGAATTACAAGGCTTGTAATCATATTATAGGACATGAATTCTATAATGGTAGAAAACATTGAAAAAAAACTCATTGTTTTATAAAATTATGATTTTTTTCATCACACATCGTGAAATACAAAAACATAACACAAAAACATCTTTCCCAAAACCATATTCTTGGCATCTATTCATCGATCATTACATAGTTTTAAATCTATTTACATGGAGTGTAAACACCCAATAGAGATAAAATAGGATAGTTTTGTAAAAAAACCGAAATCCCCCTTCGACATTCTCTAAACTCGGTAAGAACCATATTAAGTATTTGATACATTTTAAAAAAGACTACATTGATTTAAAGAATGTAAATCCCTAAAATTTAGTTCGTTATCCATAGAAACATTTCTCCATCTTTAGGAGGCATAAAAACATTTCTAAACAAAGATGATAAGAAAATAATGTATTGAGGAGTACATGGAAAGTGTAACTGGGTGTGAATAACTACATGTTCAAAATCATCATCAATTTATCAATAAAATTTTGGTTATTTTCTATGATATTAACATAGAAAATTCCTTTCTAATAAATCCTCTTGTTCCAAAACATGTATCCTCATACATTAGACTATTATCCTCTAAAAATAATTTCATTAACGTTCTCATAAAATTGTCTCAAATTTTCATTTTTTATCCTAATGAAACATATACTACCAAAAACTAGGATGTAACTCAAAAAAAAAGTTTCTTTATTTTTCACGTCTTAGAAGAAGGTATATTCTATTTTGGTTTTGAGTCAACTTTCAACATAAAAACATGTACAAAAAATTTATCTCTATAAGACTATTGATAAGTTGAATTTTGTATGCATAAGAATTGACATATTAACAATGATTTTGTTAATTATATATATATATAAACTATCATAGGGAGTATAAGGAGAGGTATATTTTTTTAAAACCTACAACTTAAAATACATGATTCAAAATATAACCTTGAGAAATTTATTAAATTATCAGTTCTCAACTTCTTGATATAGGCCCATAACATGTACTCTACATCCCTTTCAAAAATAATTCCTCAATTAGAGATTCTTTAATATAAAATTAGTCATAAATCTAAATTCATAAATAAATTATTTTAATTATAGATCAAATATTATGAATTTATGTAACATTAAACCAAATTTTTTTCAATGTATTAATTCAAGAGGTCTAGTGAATTGAATTTCTTCCCTTTTGAATTTTCCAAGTACAATATTTCCCTTTTGACATGGTTAAAAAATAACTTATTAATATATATTCAGTTGGGTTATATATCTCACTAAATTTTCATTAATATTTTATTCAAACACTTATAACTAATTTGTATAAGTACTATATGCCATATTTAATTACCTTTTTTATCACCATGGTTATAGGTTTTTCATAGATCACAAATATTGAATAAGTTACTACTTATTCTTTTATAATTAGTGAGAATTATTCCAATCAATATTATATTAATTTAGAAAATATTTTCATCTAAATATAACTTCATTTAAATAATTACAAATATAGATTACAGACACTAAGTTTTGTTTAATCCCATAGTCAAACAAAATATCATTATATTTTATCTTTTCAGCTTCAATCTCACATTTACCAACTCTTGTAATATTAAAAGGAACATTCAATAACAAATGAAATTTAACCTTAATCATGGTTTTTATTTTTCATTAAGATATTTATATAACTTTTTATTTGAGGTGAACAACTACAATCAAGTATCCTTGGCATAGTTCTTGTATGTTCATTAAGATCCACCTTAATAAGAAGTTAATTTTTATCTTTTTAACTTCTCTGAGCATTATTATCTCAAATATCCTAATATTTTTTATTGAATTTTTTGAAATACATTCATCACAAAAAAATGAAATTATCATTAATATCTTACATTTATTTGATCAATGAAATTGAATCTATTTTGTGTATAAAATCTTGCTATATTTCTATTCATATATTCTTTATTCTCAAAATTAATCCACATTTTTATTATATAGGTCCCCTCTCTTCATTCCATATTTTACTCCCTTGAATTAAAATTATATATAATAAAAAAATTATTTTTTCAAAAATACATGAAAATAAAAACATTTTATTTTAAAACAAATTATTCCACAAAATTAATGAATATGTCTACAAAATTCCTCCTGTTTACTTGGAACATTACTATATTCATTTTGTTTATTCCCCAGGGAAACATACCATATTTATATATGTCTATATATCCATAATATAGGAGTGGTATTATCATTATTTTTTTCATTCCAAACATTCCTAGATTCTCATTTAGATCGGATTCTAATATGACACATTTAAGAACCTTATCACTCAGAGGTGTAGATATTTTCTTAAATTTTTTTATAAATTTACAGAAACATTTTATAGTTTTTCCTTTATTTTGAAAATTTTATTATAGTAATCTATTATTTTTTATATGATATTTTCACCCTTAAGATACATTTACTATAAATTATTTATTTCATAATCCTTTTTAACAAATGTCTCTTCATACAAATTGAATATTCAACCATGAGCCGTAAATTTTACATTGATAATCTTTATTTTCTAATATAGTCATTATAATTGTTATGAAATCCATTTTCACCTACCTTCATCATCAAGGCCTCATACATTATATATTTTATTTCCATATTTTATTTTGTAACTTGGTTAATAAATTTTTCAATTCTCTTCTTTCAATATTTTCTCCATTTAGGTTTCCCCACATTCAGCATTAATATTTGTGGTTTCCTCATGATTTTCAACATGATCAATAATATTGATAAAATATTCTAGAACTTATTCATTATATTTGATTATTTTACTATATTAGACTAACCCATATTTTCTTAGCATCCTTCTTATTTTTAAACTGGTAAATCTTTTCATACATTAAACTAGTATATATATTTATTAGATTTTCTATTATGTATCATTATCCTATAACATTATTCTCTTATAGATTGATAATACTCCACACATTTCATATTTGGATGTTCAATATAAATAGGTAAAATTACAACACAATTTGACAATTTCAGTGAGAGTCACACATTATAATTCCCCCTTCCATTTTAAAATTTCTTAAAAATAAGATCCATTACCAAATTATATTCTTTATAATTTACATAATTAAATTTTTATTAATTAGTGAAATCAACCCCCTTGTACATTATATTAATATTTGTCATATATTATCATTGTATCAATGCCTTGAAAATTTTCATTCATTTATGATCTTTTCTCATTTATTAGGAAATAAGGAAGTTATTTAACTCATCAAAGGAAAATTTATCTTTATCGTCTATATTATAATCCTTTAAATTGATCATATTTGGTAGGTTTCTCATTAGCTTATTGATAATGGTTGATAATTCTATAATTTTTTTTAAAAAAAAATTATATATAATTCCATTGACCCTTGTCAAAAATTTATCAAATTCTTTACCATCATTTATTTAAATATCTTAAATTATTTCCATCCATATTTTTACTTTGTATTATTTCATATTGATATTCCCATTAAAAATGTTTTAAATATTACCCCATGTCACATTGGAATTTTACACTCCCATCATCTTTAAAAGAATATTATTAGTTAAATAAGTCAAAAATATATTATTTAACTTCACACAAACAAACAACTATATTTTGACTATAATTTTTTATATTTTTTACTCTCAGATACTATAAAACACATTTTCAAATAATCCATAACCTATACTATAAGATAATGATGGTAATAATTATTATATTCTTCCAATCATGAAGTTTTTTATAGAATTTTGGAACACCTATTATATTCATAAAATTTATATTCATCTTGAATTGTAAATCCAAGAATGAAACATTCTTGGAGAACTGATTTTTTTTATGATAATACATGATCTTCCCATGTAAATTGTGATTTATCACTAAGGAGGGTGGTTGAATCCTAAGTAATTATTTGTACATTTTTCATGGAAATCACCCTCTGTAATGAGTTAATTTCTCTATACACTCCCATTTAATCTCACTGTAAACCATATGAATGAAGATTAAGGAAATTTAAGGCACATAATAATTTTTCCATGGTTCCCCCTCAATGTGGGTAACTAACCCTTGTTATATTTAGATTAATTTTAAGAAAAATATATGATAACTAATAAATTTAAATGATTATAAAATGTGTTAGAATTTAATCCTTGGATAAAATTTACAATAGGTTGGAATGTTACATCATTGACACTTTGGAAGGTCTGTATTTGACTCAATGATATCTCTTATTATGAATAGTTTTCATCATATTACAGTAGATATGTTAGATCATAAATGGTCCTCTTTATTATATTATATGTGAAAAATATTTTCAATGAGGTTCTAGATATCATTATATCATAATGTATGATCTTCCACCTCAATACTGGGTCATCATATTATAGAATATAATGTATAGCATTTCAAAAATGTCATTATTTTTCCTAAATTTTTAGAATGATCAAAATATTCATAGGAAAATGAAATCACTGAAAATATTCTTCATTTTCAACAAAACTACTTTATATTTTCAACATAAAGTACATATTTACTCAATTAATATGATGATTGTTTGGATAAAATTATTATTTATCTCTCTCTCCATGAAAGGTAAATTTTTTAGTAGTAGTACACTTATATTTAAATAAAGTGGTTTAAATTAAAATATATGAAAAAATGATAAAAAAAACCTTATCCTTATTAGTCTACCATGTTTATCACGTCAAAATTTTCAAGTTAATCATTCAATAACTACTCTTTCTTTAATAACCATTAATGACTTTCAAATATCTAATATTGGAAATAATAGAATAATCAATCAGAAGACCACTAAAAAATTTATATTTCTCATTTTTCCTGAATCATGACATAACAACTACCAACATTATATTTTAATCCATGAATAAAAACACAATATTTTCTAATTATGATATGTGGTTTTTGCATACTTTTCTAACAGGTAAAACCTTAAATATCATAGGATATCTCATTAACTCTCTCAAACTATATTTTATAATTGTATATATCATATCTAATATATTTATGACCCTTATGCATACTCTTATTAACCACTATACAATAATAAAAATTTTGTATTTACTCATATGTATAATATTTTGGATTGATCACTTCTTCAAATCTTAGTATAAAAAGTATGTTTATGTATCCCTATGATAAAATTTACGAATCAATAAAAATATTATTTTTATCCTAGGTTGAATCGTGAATTTTATAAATATAAATTGTTTAATTTATGGAAAAACTATAAATTTATAATTTTTTTTATAGGTACTCATTTATACATTAAAAATTCTTGGAGTTACACTTATGACTCATCTTTAGTACACTTATATTTTCAATTAAATTCTAAAAAAATTATAAATTTAATCACTGACTTATAATTCCAAAACATATTTAAACATGCTAAGAATCGTTTCCAAAAAATTATTAAAATCCAACTTCACTCAAAAAGTGTCAAAAACATTTTAAAAGACTTTTATAAACCCTTAATCATGACTGGAAATAAATAAAAAACACCTAAAATAATATCATGGGTTCTTTATTGGCATTGGGATCTTTTATATACAAAAATTGATTATATGTTCCTAACTTATAATATTTAAGGTAAAAAGTCTTTAGAAAAAATAAATACTATAAATTATATAAAGGGATTGGTTTGATGTTTTTATTCCCATATCCCCAATACAACTCAAAAGGACGAATGAATTAAGGTGTTAAATTCATTAATATTCACAAGTTATAGTGTTCACATCTTAAAAAGATAAATGTTACCCTGTCAAATTTAACTATATAATTGATATAATGATACATAAATTAATGTTGTAATATAGTGATTTTCATGGATCCTCAAAAGGGACAGTCTAAGAGGAATAAATTAGAGTAGTGTTTATGTACCAATGTTTTTTAAAATAATCATTGTGAGGGTCACAAATGATACAGAAAGGAAAACTATCGATTCATGGGAACACAATCTTCTTATCTATTTTTTCACTAAATCAATAAAATTAATAGAAAATAAATTTTATATGTTGATAAAATACAAAACATATTCAAATGAATAACATCATACTGACAAGGGTGTCAATGTTCTATTTTTAATTACTTATCTAAATCATGATATTCAATTGATTTATTTGTTCTCTTCTAATTATTATAAATTTCATGATATATTCACTTCTCTATTTTCACATCATCAATTCTGCCATTTAAATTATGGAATCATTAGTCCTGAAATGATGATACATAATCCCTCAACTAACTATGATTAAGTTGTCCAGCTCCCCTAAAATATGAAATAATTTTACAGATATGGAATTTCTTGGACCAAATTCATTTATGTTATAACATACCTCCTAATTTCATAGCCATCTTAAAAACTACCATATTGAATCATTGTACTCATCACTATGGTGTGACCTCCTATACTTGACTAGATTGGTAAATTACATTCAATATATACTTATTTTAATTATACAGAACAATATGGTGTGTTTAATAAATTTTCATTGAATCAAAAATTAATACAACATGGTTAACATAAAAATGGAATAAACTCCTAAATATTATTAAACTAAAACTTTGAATCTACTGTATAGCCAACCCTTATGGAAAAATAAATATGGTGTAGTATGTTCTTCCAAATGTTCATAACGGGATCTGTCACAATCACTTTATCCATATTTTGGGTGTCCAAAACACCTAGAAACACTAAAATTATCTCATCCTTCCTTTGTGGAACAATAGTAAACTCATAGAGTGGTCACAAACATATTCATATTTCCAAATCCTATTATAAAGTGGAATGTTATCCAGGATGTAGACATTCTTAAATTATCACAGGTAATAAAATTTTTCATGATTTCTCAGTGGTGTGTAATATTCTCTATATTCAAAGAACCTCAAAATATATAGAAGCAATAAATTATATCCCAGCTAGATTTTATCCATAGCCTCATGTATTACGACATGAACCTCATTAAACCAAATCCCACATTATATATTAAATTATTTTTCTTTCACATTATTAACCATAATATGACATATAAAGATTAAATAAATCAAATGGTTTTACAAGGAACTAAAAATACTCTTTCATAATGTCACCATATGTATTAGTTCACCTCTTACTAAGAATCAACCTATGTTGGAATGTCTACTTCTAAAGCTACCATTTCTTGGAATTGTGTTTGTGTTTTGGGATATTTTATATCACGTCCTTCTAATCAGCTTATTGTAAGTATTGGATATTTTTTATATAACTCCAAATATAACCATGTTGTGTTCCCTTATGTTGTGGTCTATAATAAAAAAACTATGAGTTTTCATAATAAATTTTAAAAAAAATTATTTAATTTTATTTATTAACTATACTCATAGCACAGTTTATCACCATTCCCCATGTATTTAATCCCGTAGACTCTAGAACTCCTTTAAAAATCTTAACATCAAATTTATTTTACAAACATGAAGATGCTTATCATATATTCCAATTACCTCCTAATTGACAGATGATACAATATTACAACATAATTATTGTATCATTATCCCAATTTATATTTTATTTTTAATCCACATTCTTATCCTCACTACTCCAAAGATCGAGTATATATTGAAAATTTTCCCTAATAGGTGAGTCTTCCTTTATCCAACTCTAGACAAGTGTTTTTTCTCATTTCTCAAATATCAACCCTATCATGTTCTAAATCTACCCTAGTAAAGAAATTTTGAAAATTAATCTAATACTAAATTAGAGAATGATTAATTTAGAAAATAATAAAAAGTATTAATTTCTATATTATTATCCATAACATTCAACCATCTATTTGATTTTAAATTCACCTAGATAATTTATCTCATTTTTTAACCCTATATAAAATATATAACCCTACATACACACAAAATTTCTATATATAGAAATCAATTCAATGGGGAGATATGTAATTCCATACTTCTTTAAAATGAGATTGGTTATTGAACTCCATTTTTCATCCAATACCATTCAAATACTTGTATGGATAAAAATTTTCTAATATATCTACCTTTTCATTATTTATATCCATGTGCTTAATCTTGATTATTCCCTGGTAATCCTTTTCCTTAATTAATTGTTTCTGAGTCTCAGTATGTTTCATTTGGGCATGTTGATCCAGAATATTCAATTTCTATATCAACCTTAGGCTCTCAAGATGGAAAATTATGGGTTTGTTCATATCCCATTTAATTTCATAAATTTATTATTTCATTCATGAAAGTTGTCTACATGATTAAATGGAAAAAATGTATTACACTTCATTTTTATAAACAATTGTGAATTCTTTATTTTTTTAATATAGAAACCGAACTTATTTTAGATGAAAAATTCTTCTCCACTTTTATATTTTTTATATATTTATCCCAGTCTATATCCGTGTAGGGAAAATAATTATTATTCATTTTTTCATAACAATATAATCCATAATCAAGAGTTCCCTAAATGTATCCCATGATTCAATTCACAATAAAGATATGTTCCTCCCTAGGGAAATGATCATAGTTATTATCAAGTAATGTGGTAATGAAAACTCTATTTCTCTTTTATAATTTACAACGATCTTCCAATGATTCTTGAATAATTAGTTTGATAAATATATTTCCCTTCATTATGTTATCCCTACATGGTTCCAACCATTATTGGTGTTAAAAATGGATTTTAACCATGAATCTAAAATGTATATAGAAACTACCTTTCATCTTTCGACTATGAAAAAAAGGGATATCAACTTTTCTAGATGACTTGAATATCTTGAAAAAATGAAACATACCTAGTCATAGATATTTTAATCTTTTAGCACATTAACATGGAAATTACTTTCAATATATACTTCATTATCCCTCAAATTTTTATTTTATCAACATTGATGTTCTCCAAAATCTTTTCATACTTTTTGAAGATCATATAGAGATTGTTATTGGATCCACCTATTCAAAATTATATATCACTGATGAATGTATACATATTATTATAACATGATTATAAAACTTGTTTAAAACCTCATAGTTTCTTATTCAACCAGTAATCATTTGATTTATTATCCATAATAATAATAATAATTGTTTTTGTATTGAATACAGTTTGATAATTCCATTTAATAATTTTATATTAGAATCAATTTAATATTTTCTTAAAACCATTGGATAACATCAATAATTAATATTATTATTGAATCTAGTCTTACTATCATGGAAAAAGTATCTTACACCTCAAAAATTTCATCATATACATAACCCACACACACAAATCTCAACTTGTTTCATATCAAATTTCTTTTTATTATCTTATATATTATCTAAAAAACATTTTGTTACTACGAAATTATGATATACAAGCCTCTCTATGAGCATATAAGTCTAATTTTTCATGATTTGATCTAACTAATAATTTTTCCCTTTACCCATGGATTATCCATCTCTACTTTTTAAAAGAAGTTCAGATCAACTTGAGAAAATAGACGAGTATTCCCTATAGTTATCATCCTCTATGGTTCCATATGCATATTTTTATTATCGGTGATATTTGATTAATCAAACTTAACCCATTTTATTCCCTACGGAGTCCCTTGTGGGCCCATTTCAAGAACTTATTCATCTACTAATTGGTCCTCCAAATTATCTTAATTGGTAGGACTATTCATGTTAACAAAATTTTCATTTAATTATTATTATTTCGTAGTGAAGACACTCAGATATAAAGTTCTAGACCCATTTCCATATTTTTCATTATGAATATCACTGTTATATCTTTAAATAATATTTTAAAATCATTTATTGAGACATTTATAGGCCTTACTCATGACATATTATCTTTGAAAAACCACTTTATATCTAGAACTTACATATTTCCCATGGTTTCCATCCTTGTTTTTAATTTATCACTTTCTATTGAACACTATATAGTATTTAGACGTTTTTTTCATTCATTCCACATCTTGTATGGGGCTATTGTCTATCTGGGACATATCAATTCTCAATTTTCTGTGTATAAAACGTATTTTATTACTTCCATTAAATATTACCTTGAGATAAAACTTTTAATGAATAATGTTTCATCCATTAAGTTCACTAAACAATATTCCATCCTAAAACACTATTATTTTATAGTGTTATTACTAATAAAAAATTGGGCTTTATTTCAAGTTTCCCTATGTTGGTTTCCACCTCATGATTTGTATACATCATTCCATTTTTAAATCGAATAATATTAATAGATATTCCAATTTCATTCTTAGTTCTCCTATAAAATAGCTTAATGAATTCAATCAACATTATTTTAGCTTTCATAAACATGATACAATATATTCTACAGTCATTTCCAATAGAAAATATTAATTAAGCCTAACTGTATGTTTCAAGAAAGATTATGTAACTAAAAAAATTATTATAGATCGATTTAAAATGGTATAATGACCTCTTCAATTTTTTATGATAGATATTTATCATTTGTTTCTCTCTTATACATGCATCAAATTTTTTCCCTATATTTCAATCCATATTGTTTATATCGATCATACCCTTAAGTTTAGATAGAATATAAATTATTTTTTAGTTGATACACCAAAGACTTTAATTCTAAAAGTTATTTCATACCCCACCATTATAAGAAATGTGTTATTCTCTTTGAAATATACTTTATATAGAATGTTATTGGTTCTCCACCATTTTCATAAATAATGTATAGGGTTTCCATAGAAAGGGAAAAACATTTTTTGAAAAAAAATTTATACTTTTAATCCATAGTCACAATATTAAATCATGATGAGAAGATTATACCAGAGGTCATCCATGATACAACCCCAGCATAACATGTTTATATTTTACATCAATACCATTACATAAAATTTAAATCTCTGAAATAGTCTTTTAATCACAAAACCAAAATCATTATTGTTTTTGCTGATTTACCACATAAATATACTGTTACAGACTATTTATTCAACATCTTACAAAAAACTTAGTAACATATCGGAACCTATTGGTCCATTACTTTGCCAAATTTATATTGTATGAGGAATTTGGGGTCGCATCAATGGTTCATTAAGGTGTTTTCCAAAATCTCAGTCCCACCAAATGGTTCCACAAAAATGGTGGCACCAGTCATGGTGGCACTGTGACGGTGGCATGGAGAAGGTGGAATAATGATGGTGGATTTGTGAAGGTGGAACTGTGAAGGTGGCATCACTTATGGTGTATCACCAAACTGGTGGCACTGTTATGGTGGCACCGTGTCTCCCACCGTTTTCTTTTTTTCGGATTTCAATTTTTTTCAGTTCCACCATTGTAATGTGTATTTTGAAATAAAAATGTTTTAATACCCTTTTTCAAACCCATTTAAGGCCGGTAAAATATGTTTTAAACCCCTGAGAGTTTGGATACACTTCTTTACCAAAACATGTGGCCCTTTCTTAGTGCCACACCTTTCTCCGTGATTTCCAACTTTTCCCATATTACGTGGTTTTCTCTATTTAAAAGACATCTGTTAACTCACAGCTATTACCTCCACTATCTTCGATGATAAATTAATAAATAAAAATTAATAACATTGTGTGTAACCACCCAACATTGTGGTATAACCCTGATTTTCCATTTTATCAGTACTATATTTCATATCTTGTAACTCTAGGATCATGACTCTTATCACACATAGATGTTTTTTCTTCTTCCATGATCCCTTTCATTTCCTTGGTGTGTTTGGAGTCCCTATTTCACAATTTTGCACCATTCTAGAGCCCTTCCCACTCATCCTTGGAGTCCTTGGAGTTATTCCTCTACAAGTCACGCAACCCGAGATCTTGGCGTGAGAATAAAAACATTAATCATTGATCACTTAAGTAGCGGTTCTTCCTTCATCTCTCTTTATTACCCATCATACGGGGTGGGTAAAATTATGTTCCCTTGGGATGTAGTTGAAATCAAATTTAACAAATATAATAAAAAATCCTTTAATTAATGAAGGTGTGGGAATGATGATATTGTTGTTGTACTATACCATTATTGTTATCTTTTGAATTGTATCATCCTTTGTCCATTGAAAATTGTGGTCATTGGTGGTCCTTCATTACACACTAATGATCCTCTATTTTTCTGGTTAATCTTATGATTGAATGGTTGTAACATGGAAATTGGTTAATCATGTAAACTCACTTGATTAAATGTATGGCCAATTAACAAGAATCCTCATGTGATCACCACAATTAAACAAACTAAAATAAGGAACTTCATGAATTGGGAGGTTAAATCTAAAAAACACACATTCTCTATTATAATGATATGTGTGGTGTCTCTTTTTGATGTTGTGTGGGGTGAAGTGGATGGGAATGAAACCTCTGGTTCAAGGGTTGTTGGTTTTTGAATTTTTGGCAGTGTAGAGTCCTATATAGGGGCTTGTATTGGTTCCAATACATTGAGGGATCTCACAAATCCAATTCGTTGTTGTGAATTTACTAGATAACTGGGTGTGAATTCTTAAATTGTTGTTTCGTTGTTTAACTTCTTTAGTTCAGAGTTGTTTTGACTTTCAGATATTCCTCTTAGTTGTTTGGTAGTGGATAATTATTCTAATGAAATCACACAAACATGATAATAAGAATGGGTTAAATGGGTGGTTCTCTTATTGTGGTTGTTGGGATTCTGTGCATGTATGAATAGTAATGAAGGGGTTTGTGTGAGTGATGGTTTTGGAACCCTTAGATTTATGTGAGTGGTTGATTATATATATGTAAATATTTAGATTTTTTGTTTCTTATACACATGCCACCCATGTTGATCACTCGTGCAGAATACCCCCATTTCATGGCGGAGGGTGATTTTCTCAACACTCCTATGAGTGGATGGTTATTTTCTCCCTTGATGCTCGCTCTCCTAGGTAGCCCAAGACTCTTCAGGAAATTTTTTTTGGCTTGAGGTCCATTATAGCTGATAATTCATTGGGTAGGGTACGTTGTGGTGGTTGGTCCAAGTGTGTGTGAGCAAGTTTGTTTCCCATGTGTCTTTGAGATGAGGCCCAAGAGTCTTGGGGCATAGAGGTGGTTGTTCTAGCCCAAGTTTCTACAGGTGTTATTATGTATGGTTGTGGCGTCCTAGGTGTCTGGGGTCAGGATGTGTCGTTGTGGTGGACAAGGTGTCTGCGGGTGGGATACGTGGTTATGGTGGCCTATAAGGTTGTTGTTGGAGAGGTAGTAGGACTATAGTGAAAATTACGGGGGAGGTCTGACACATAGTATGTCTTCAATAAATAGTGGGAAAGTGGTTAGGGGTACCCAAATATCGATGTGCTATTATTATTACTTTACCTGACTTGTGTTATTGAGGGAGTGTTCATTGGTGAGGCTAGGTGTATAGTTTCCCTTATAGGTACTTGGGTTACCTCTACTTTCTCATTGGTCATTATAATTCCTCCCCACTTGTACACAAGAGATTTTGGATTTCCCTACTGAGTATACCTATATATTCACCATATGTATATAAAACTGCTTTCAGGTTTCTAGGAGGACTTTGAGGACTGTGCGGGACCGTACTAGATTGGATTTTGGGATAGTTTTTGTTGCTATTTTCTTTTCTTTTAGTACTTACCTTTGGATTTTTCTTGTACTTTTTAGCACTTTATTTTTAACATGCATATGGAAATTGGGGTTTTAGTTTTAATTTTACTTTCTGTTTTTGGATTTGTTTGAGATTTACTATCTTATCTACCGATATTTTCTATAAAAAGGATAATTCCTACTATGTTGTGTGTTATTTTCTACCCTTGGTGCTAGTCACCACTCTGAGTCCTATTAAAGGTGGTACTCAGGGGTCATTATCTCTCCGTAAACTCGAAGAAGGGAGGGACTATCATTTTTTGTCCCTTCCCTCATCTTGGTGAAGGCGAGTCATGACAGAATGGTATCATAGGTGGTGGTTGAGAGATATGATGAAGGTCCGAGTTATTCACAATGATTATTTGATGGGATGGTAGGGAAATAGAGATAGTAAATCTGGGTACGTGAAATTGGACAGGGAAGACCGACTAGGAAATAGGATTTTAAGGCCCCCCGTGATCTAATGCAAGGACTCTAGTCCTATTTAAAAACTAGTTGAGGCTATACTAATTGAAGGGTAGAGACCCTAAGAAAGGTACATTCATCAAAATGACTTGTGTTCTTGTGTGTATTAGATGTTTTTGGAATTTAAAATAAATTAAAATTTTCAAAAAAATAAAAGGAATTGTATACACTACTCATGCATAAGCATTCCTTGTTTACCTTGTATCTATGGAACTCAGATGACGTCTACGAGTAGAACAGGAAATTGAGGCCTAGGAGGCTGATCTAGTCGATCAGTGGAGGATTTACTGAGTGTAAGAAGATTCAATGTGGAAGAATTCTCTATGTGGAAGAATACTCTATGTTCCTTCTAGTGGAAGACTCTTGGGAAGTAAGAGGGTTGTGTTTCCGGCTTTGAGATGGAGGGATGACTTGAAGATCTAGGGATCACCTTTAACTTGATCTGTTCTCTAAGAGAGTAATGGGTTCCATTGGTAGTTAGTTAGATGAGTGGATCAGTTCATAAGTGGTGGATTCTCTACCTCGTAGAGATGATGGAGACTGAGGTTTTGTAGGCTGAATTCTAGAAGGAGTTCCAAGAATAATTCCTTTCATCTATGATAAAGGCCGATAATAGGTAGGAGTAACTCTCTCCCACCAAGGGATTATTTCAATGAGGGAATTGGAGATCAAGTTCCTGGATCTCCTTCGTTTTTCTCTATACCACTTTCCGGATAAGGAGTCTTGGGAAAAACTTTTAGAGGAGGCACTTTGACCTTCTCTTGAGTATGTTGTTACTCCCTTCACTCTACCGACGTACTTAGAGGATCAGAAGAACGCTAAAGTGGTGGAGAGGATGAACACACTAGGAGGTGTTCCGTGAGAGGGTAGATAGTTGGGTTAATCAAAAGGGAAGGTTTTCGGTAGTAGGCCTCCAGCATTAGGGCCTTCCAAGTTTCAGCTGATAGGGAGTAGGCATCAACAGTTCCAGTTTCAATATTTCAGTCCTCGCCCATTCTCTATGGGCCTAGGACCAAGACGTTTTATCTATGGAAACCCTGGTCACATTTTAATCCAGTGACCAGACTGAGTGTAGTATAGTGGGGGTGGGCAGGCTCAGCTCCCACCTCAGCAATACTAGTTGCTGTCCAGACCCTATCAGTCATAGTAGCAGTGACAGTGTGCTCCCACTCCTCCATGGGTGGATGATGCCAGAGGACTTATACCTCAGGGTGCTCCTCAAGGACCTCAACCAGGTCATTTTCGGGGAGGCGGATAACAGCCCAGGGGCATAGGAGCTGGGTTTGGGACGTTTCACACCACAGAGGTAGTAGTTATTGTAGGATTGTAGGTCATTCGAGGTACGATTAGATTTTTTATTACTCTAGCATATGCCTTGTTTGATTCAAGAGCTTCACACTCCTTTTTTCACCTAGTCTAGAACATGCTCTAGTTCGAGATGCAGAGTGACTTCTCATTCCCCTAGTATTGATTATGCCATTCGGAGGTCATACTAGCTTGTCTTATGTTTTCCGGGGATGTAGATTAATGTTGGGGCCACATCAGTCTAGTTGGGACCTTCTTTTTCTACAAATACAGACATATGATGTCATTTTAGGCATCGAATGGATGTTCTCTATGTATGAAATTATTTAATGTTTTTAGAGAAGGGTTTTTTCCTACATTTGGGAATCCATTTTTTTACTTTCGTTGGTGAACAGGGTTTCTAGGAGGACAGTCAGCGAGTGGGGCCCCTTCTTTCCTTATTAGTTGAGATGTTAGTGGATTCATTAGATATAGAGATGGTGGAAGTCTCGGGGTCATCAATGAGTTCTTGGATATCTCCCATAGAGAGGTGGTGACTCTACCCTCTTAACGTGATGTTGATTTCGGGATATAAATGCAACCCAGGTCCCATATAATTTGAATTTCTCTCTATCAGATGGTGCCTTCTGAGTTGTAGGAGTTGCTGATCCAGGGTGATGACCTGATGAAGAAAGATTTTATCTATCCAAGTGCATCACCATGGGGTGCTCAAATATTTTTTACAATGAAGGAAAATGGTGATCTCAGGATGTGTATAGACTACCAAAGTCTGAATCTAGTGATGATCTAGAACTGTTACCACCTACTGAGGATTGATGACCTTTTTGACCAGTTGAAGGGAGTAGTTTGGTTCTCTAAGATCAACCTGCGGTTAGGATATCACAAGTTGAGGGAAAAGGAGGTTGATTCTCAAGGACTGATTTCAGGTGTAGATATGGGAACTTTGAGTTCGTGGTCATTCCGTTCGTTGTTACAAACACACCAATCATGTTCATGGGTCTCATGAACTCTATATTATGGGAATATCTTGACTGGTTTGTAGTCATGTTAATTGACGACATCCTAATCTATTCAATGTCTAAGGATGGTCACACTAAACATATGAGAACGGTTTTCGAGGTTCTCTAATAGCACCAACTCTATGGGAATTTTTCCAATTGTAAGTTCTGGACAAGAGAGGTTCACTTTCTTGGACACGTGGGGTCCCAATAGGGAAGAGAAGTGGACCCGTCAATGGTTGAGGGAGTTTTTTCTTAGGAAACACCCAAGAACGTGGAAGAGGTTTGTAGTTTCATAGGTCTAGCAGGTTACTACCAAAGATTCATGCCCAACTTCTCTCAATTTGTATCACTATTGAAATCCTTGACAAATAAATACCATGCTTTTGTATGGAGTGAGCAGTGCCCAGTATCCTTCAGTTATGTGAAGGGGAAACTAGTCAGTGCCCTACTGATGATGTTTCTAGAGGAAGGGGTAATGTTTGAAGTTTTTTGTGATGATTATGGCCTAGTCTTGGGGTGTGTGTTGATGCAGAAACAAGGAGTTATCTCTTATAAGTCTAGTTAGTTATGTCCTCAAAAATGTAACTATGCCACCCACGACCAGGAGCTTATAGCGGTTCTGTTTTCACTGAAGTTGTGGCAGCATTACCTCATTGGGGAATGCTTTATGGTCATCACAGACCACAAGATCATGAGGTATATCTTCTCCCAGTGAGACCTGAACTTGAAAAAGTGGTGGTGGTGGAGTTTCATCAGGACTATGACTTCAAGATCACATACACCTTTAGAAAGGGGAGCGTAGTGGACGATGCATTGAGTAGGAAGTATCAGAAGGATGTGGTTTGAGAATCATAAGATTATTGGAAGGTGATAGATGATTTTTCTACCTTACACCTAGATGTAGAAGTGGAGGATGGTAGAGGTTGTCTGTTCCAGATGACGGTGCATTCTTCCTCGGCACAACAGGTGTAGGATTCCATGTGGGGGGGACATAGAGGATGAATTGATGTGTGATCATGTTAATTAGGGAAATTCTCTGAATGTTTGGTTAAAGGATGGTCAATATCAGATGTTGTTTCATGGAAATATGTTTTCCCTGGTGGAAATGCATGAGATAATTCTCATCAAGTTCCATAACTCACCCCTGGCGGTACACCCAAGAGTTTCCCAGCTATATCGGGGCATGAGGGATCATTTTTTGTTGCCTAGGGTGAAGAGGGAAGTGGAAGAGTTTGTAGAAAAGTTCCTCATTTGTCAGTATGTGAAGGATGAAGACTGTTTCCCAAGAGGTTTGTTGTATCTTTTAGATTTCCTTGAGTGGAAGTGGGATGAAATCTTGATGGATTTTTTTATGGGACTTCCCATGGATTAGGGAGGATATGATGCTATCTAGGTAGTGGTGGACCGACTGATAAAATCATCTCACTTTCTGGCAGTTAAGGAGTTTAGTATGGTGGATGCCTTAGCACAAAGGTACATGGACAAGGTGGTGCAGATGTATGGATTTATGAGTTCCATAGTCCCAGATCTGGATACATGGTTTAACTCATGAGTCTATAAAGGATTGCAACATGATTTTGGCACCCAGTTATACCTTAGCACTGCTTTCCACCCCCAAACAGATGGGAAGACAAAAAGGACTATCTAGGAATTGGAAGATATGTTATGGCCATGTGTTTTGTACTTCAGGGGATTGTGGGTATGACACTTTCTTCTAGTATAGATTTCCTACAAAAATAGTTATCACTCATCCATTGGAATGGATCCATTCAAAGCCTAGTACGAAAGAATTTTTCATTCGCCTGTGTGATGGAAAGAGGATGGGGGAGCAGGTTTTCTTGGCCTAGAGGTAGTGAAGAGAATGACTTAGAAGGTTCATCTTATATGGTAGGGGATGAAGGTGGATCGGGTCTGGTAGAAGGTGTATTCCGACCATAGGAGGAGACCCTTGGAGTTAGAGGTTGGGGACAACGTGTTCTTAATGGTCTCCCCTCAACATGGGAAATAGAGGTTCGCTAGTGGGGGTAAACATTCCCCCTGGTTCGTTGGACCCTTCGAGGTGTTTTGAGGGGTCAAAGAAGTGGCTTATCTACGAGTTCTACCATCGTATCTACTGAGGGTGAACGACATCTTCCGTCTGTCTCAGATCCACCAGTATCTACATAATGACTCGCATTTCATTGACTGGAGGATACTGGATATCGAGGATAATGTGACATTCCGGGAGCGACCTGTGAGGATCGAGGATCGTGAGGAGAAGGTGATTCATGGACGAACCATTCCCTTGGGGTGTGTGTTATGGGGGCATGGTGACCTCAAGGATAGTACTTGGGAATGGGAGGCACAGTTTCATGACCAGTACCCAGAGCTTTTTGGAGTTTTATTCTGTGTTGTTTTGTACATGATTTTGATGTAATGATTGACCTTGTTAACTGTGAGAGGTGATATTTTCCTTATTCTCTAAATGTGTATAAAAGTCATAGTTGTGGGGAGGGGAGAACTTGATCCCTAATTAAGAAACATTAAAGTAGATTCAATTAAACTCGTGTGGGCGAGTCAGTACCGCCCAAAGAGGATAGTATCTTGATACAGAGGAAGTAACTCCCTAATTCATGTATCTGGATGGTTTTACTCTTGTGTTTATGTGGTTTCTTAGTGTTTCTATAGTTTTTCCAGAGATGGGTGAGAGAGATACTCCTGGATTTTAGGGATTTCTCTGGATTTAGAGAAACTCTAGTGTAGTTTTGTCTCTGAGAGGTATCTTAAGAGGTGATTGTTCAGAGATGTCTCTTTTATTCGGGTTTAATCTTGGATTCTCGAGGATGATAATAATTTTAGAGGTATTTTATATAATATTTTAGACCATAATAGTCTATTAATTTTCCAAATTTATGGTGTATAGCCTATCCTGGGGCCCATTAGTATCTCATTAAAGAGTTTTCTAAAAACATGGTCCCGCCAAATGGTTCCACCGAAACAGGGGCACGAGTAATGATGGAACTACTCTCAGTGGCACCGCGATGGTGGCTCCATGAAGGTAGCATCGTGAAGGTGGCACCATCAAAATCTCACACCAAAAATTTGGCACCGCTTATAGTGTCCAACCAAACTGGTGGCACCATTACGATGGCACCGTGTCTCCCACCCTTTTCTTTTTTTCCAGTTTCTGCATTTTTTCAGTTCCACCCTCGTAACGTATCTTTTGACATAAAAATTCATTAATACCCCTTATCGAACTCATTTAAGGATAGTAAAGGATTTTTTAAACCCCCAAGAGTCGGGTGACTCTTCCTTACCAAAATGTATGGTCCTTTTCTCAGTGTCACCCCTTTCCCTCTCCTTTCTAGCTTCACCCTTGTTATGTGGTTTTCTCTTTTGAAAAGATATCTATTAACTCATAGTTGTTACCCCCACCATCTTCCATTATAATTATTTAATAACAGTTAATAAAAAAAAAATTTAACTACCCAACCACATCATAAAACCACAATCCACCTTTTATGTGGTTTGAGATTTCATATCTCGTAACTCCAGGATCTGGCCTCATATCATATAGAGATTGTTTTTCTTCTACCTTGATCCCTTTATTTTCCTTGTTGAATTTGGAGTATCTCTTTATGAATAATTCTCTATACAGGATCCATTCCCGTTCAACCTTGGATTCCTTGGAGTTCTTCCTATACAAGTCATGCAACCTAAGCTCTTTGCGTGAGAAGAAAACTTCTATCATTGGGCTTCCAAGAATGGGTTCATCCTTCGTCTCTCTTTACTGTGAATCAAGCAGGGTGGGTTTGATGATGTTCCCTCAGTATGTAGATGATGTAAAATTTAACAAAAATAATAAATGAAATTTTAAATAATGAAGCGGTGGGAATGATGATGTTGTTTTTGTCTTATACCTTTGTTGTTATATTGGAAATTGTATGGGGGTTTGCCTACTGAAAATTTTTGTCATTGGTGGTCGTGTCTTGAACACTAATGATCCTCTGTTTTTATAGTTAATAATGATATTGAATGGCTATAACATGGAAATGGGTTAATCATGTAAACTCGGTTAATTAAATGGATGGCCAATGAATAAGAATCCTTGTGTGATCACCTCGGTTAAACAAATAGAAAGAAGGAACTTATTGAATTGTTTGGTTAAATATGAAAATCATACTTACTCTATTATAGTGATATGTGTGGTGGCTCTGTTTGATTCCATGTGGGGCGACATAGATGGGAATGGAACATCTGGTTGAAGAGTTATTGGTTTTTGAATTTGAGGAAGTATGGAGTCATATGTTGGGGCATGGTTTGGTTCCAGTACTTTAAGGGATCTCACGGATCCATTTAGTTGTTAGGAATTTACTTTAGAACCAGGTGTGAATTCTTAAATTGTTTCTAAGTTGTTTATCTTCTTTAGTTCAGAGTTTTTTTGACTTGTGGATATTCCTCTTAATTTTCCAGTAGTGGGGAATTATTCTAAAGAAAGCACATGAACAGGATAACAAGATTGGCTTCAATGGGTGGTGAACTAGTTGTGGTTGTTATGGTTTTGTGCATGTATGAATAGAAATGAGTGTTTTTGTGTAAAGTCAAGTTTCAGAACCATTATTTTTAATTTAGTGGTAGATTATCTATATATAAATATTTAGTTTTTATGTTTCTTATATGCACCCCACCCATATTTAGCACTCATGTCGAACACCCCCATTTCATGCTGGGGTGAATTTCCCAACACACCTATGAGTGGTTAGTTATTAGATCATTTTATTCTCCCTCTCTCTAGTAACCAGAGACTCTTCGGGCAGGCTGTGATGGACTAAGGTTGATTATTACCCATGATTATTAGGGTAGGTTACATTTTGGTGGTTGGCCTAGGTTTGTACGGGCAAGTTTGTTTCCCAATTGTCTTCCTAATGTGGCCCAAGTGTCTTCAGGCATGGTGGTAGTTTTTCTAGACTAGGTATCTGTAGATGTGGTTACGTATGTTCATGGTGGCCCAGGTGTCTATTGGTGGGATGCATGGTTGTGGTGGAACAGGTGTCTACGGGCGAGATGTGTGGTTGTGGTGGCCCAGTTGTCTGTGGGCAGGTTGCGTGGTTGTGTTGGCCCATAAGGTTGTTGTTTGGGAAATAGTGGGACTGCAATGAAAAATGGGGGGGAGGTTTGATGCATAGGATTTCATCAATAACTAGTGGAAAAGTGGTGCAGAGTACCCAGATATTGATTTGTTATTACTATTACATTACCTAATTTGTGTTATTTGGGGAGTTTTCCTTGGTGAGGCAGGTGGATAATTTTCTTTATATGTGCTTGGGTTACCTCTACATTCTCATGAGGCATTAGAATTCCTCCCCACATGTGCATGATAGCTTTTGGTTTTCCCTACTGAGTATACCTGTATACTCAACCAACGTATATAAAACTGCTTTCAGGTTTCCAGGAGGACTTTGAGGACCATGCAGGAATATACTATCTTGGACATTGGGACATTTTCTGTTGCAGTTTTCTTTTCTTTTGGAATGTCCCTTTGGAGTTTTCTTGTACTTTGTAGCACTTTATTTTGAACATGCATATGGAAAAGGGGGTTTTGGATTTACTATTACTAACTATGTTTTGAGTTGTTATGGATTTATCATATTATCTCTTAGTCTTTTCTATAAAAAGGGTAATTCATTCCATATTATGTGTGATTATATACCCTTGGTGCTAGTCTTCACTCGGAGGCCAATTGAAGGTGGAACTCGAGGAGTCATTATCTCTCGTTCCACTTGAAGAAGGGTATGGAAGTTTGTTATCCCTTCCCTCATCTTGGTCAAGGCAGGTCATGAATAAATTCTTCACAAATTACTTCCTTTTAAACATAATCCAACATATAATTCCATGGGTAAATGGAAAAAAAATGATCTTAGATGCTCTAAAATGGGGAAATTTATCAAAAAAGGTTTAGAACATTATAAAGTGATAAAACATGTGTATAGGAGAAATATATGACTAAAAGTATTACAGAACAATATGACTTGATATAAGGACATATAACCTCAAACTAACACATTTATTTAATTTCCAATAAATACATAAACAAAATAATATAATTATGGGGCCTAGAACATACATTGATATCATACATAACACATATATTTATATATATCTATATATCAAATATTCATAAAAATAAGAAACCATAATATAGTGGATAAATCATCACAATTTTGTATTTCATAAAACAAGGTATCATAAATATAAATCATGCATCCCATAACACAATGGATCATACATCACAACCTAAATCATATAGTTGATTGACTATCCTTATATATATCTGAAAGTTTTCTCATGAGATGTAGACGGTTAACCAATTAATTAGAGATATATATATATATATATGAACCCACCCATAACATAATTATATAAAATAATTAAATTCCAATTAAAATCAAGCATTTATCATTTAATGTAAAAACCCATAGAAAGAAAATGGGATTCATTACATTTTTAGATGGTATCACATAAAATTTCCTAATAATCTTGATTGATTAATACTATAATTAAATCAAAAAAATAATTATATCATAATATCTATTAAATAATGATCATGAGAATTAACTTTTAAGATATATATCATTTTTTATAGGGATGAAAAAATTAAATCAATTTCATAAAATAATTTTCATATTTTTTTGCAATTTCCATTAAATGAAAAAGTTACAATCCACTTTCAAAAATAATTTTCCTGATGGACACATGAATAATTATTAAAAAAATATATTTATATGAATACCCAATAATTAAATCATAATAAAAAAATATATATTTGGAGTGGATGATACAAAATTGATGAAAGTGAAATGAAAATTCTTTTTTAAGGTATTGAGAATGTTTTAGATAAAAATCCATATCATTAAAAGAGTGAAAAGATATCCATTTTATAATGAGGCATAGATAAACCTGAAATTTATTGAAGATAATTTCTATTTGGGATTTAAAATAATAAATTAAATTATTTTTAAAAAGTATAATATGGGATTTGAAGACAAAAAAACTATTTGAGGGTAAGTTGTTTATTATTAATGATGTTATAAATTTATAAAGAATAAAGTCCATCAAGGAAGTATAATTTTATCTAAAAAATTAAATTTTACCTAAAATAAGAAATAATTAGAGTATAATAAAATATTAGTGTGGAATAAAACAAAAATATATGAATAATGTTCTGAAATAAATATTATTACTCAATAAAATTTTGTTGAGTTAACAAAACCAATACAGAAATCAGTATTTAGGAAGAATAAATCAATAGAAAATGAGATTCCAAGAATGATGTTTTAAATAATATAAAATAAATTTTAATAATATTATAATAAAATATTTTGGTAGAATTAATCAATCATACAATAAAATATCCAAAGACAAGGGATTGTGACTCAAATATTAGAGTTTGAATCAAAAAAACCATTACTGATTTGGTATTATATTAATTCAATGAATATAAAGGTGATATCATGAAAATGACTTGTAAATATCCAGAAAGAGACTTTAAATTATTTATTATAATTCAATAGTGGATAAATTATAGAATATTTAAGGAAATGTGGTGTATAGAATTATACATGCTTTCAAGGATTATAATTGAGACAAATAATCCTTACATTGAAATACCACTTGGTTATACGTGAACTACTATCTTATATAATAATCTTAGATTGATTAAAAGTATATTTAAAATTATAATATAGATTTATATATTTTATATTAATAATTTATATTCATTTTTTAAATTTTAGTTAAATATTTTTAGTTAATGTTTATGTTTGTTTCTTTGTAGGTTTAACTTGTACATTCCTTTTTCGCTATAACAATTTATGTTATCATAAAATTTTCATGAGTTTATTAAATATAATATATGCATAATACTATAATAAATTATATATTTTTTTTGTTATGAAGTATCTATTTTATGACATGTGTGTTTTAGTTATGATTCATAAATATGAAATCAGTGATGAGAATGTTACATAAATTTTTAATGAACAAAATATTGTATAGATATAATTTGTAAATATTAATATTACTATAATATTAACAAAAATATATCATTATTTCCTCATTAATATCATATCTCACAAATAAATATGTTTCCATACTCATTTTTATAAAAAAATAGAATCATTCACATATGTGGTTAAACTGACCAAAAAAAGAACATGCTATAATTTATAGGTCAGTATGGTAATGAAAGTGACTGTTTTAATTTAATAACATTTTAATATAATTATAATGATATTATTTAGTTGTTATTAAGTTGATGAATTAGATTAAGAAATATTTGGATATAAAAATATAGATATAAAATTATTAGTGATTGCATAATAAACTGATTTAGAACATGAATCTTCTCTTGGAAGGCCTATTGGATGTATATAATTTGTGATACCATCATATGACATGTATCACCATGATATTAGAATATTTTTTTATCCTTTAACTGAATATTATGTTTAATATCTTGTGATACATGAAAAATAGACTAAAATGAACACTGATGCTATTATTGAAATACAAAGATAATATAATCAAATGAATTAATTAATATTCATTTAACTATGGTTATATAGAATGTAAAGTGAATAATGTCAATTTATGATCAGAGATACATTTTTCCATTTAAATGGGAATTTTTTATTTTGTGTGTGGTTAATTAATAAATTCATTTTACATTTTTAAATTTTATTTTATTAAAATTATATTATTTTAAATTAATCATCCTAACTTTATATTTTGAAGAAATTTTGTGAACTATCTGAGATATTTTCTTTTTTTAATGAATATTGAAAATACAAATTATTATTAAATAATGTACTTTTGATTCAAGAATTTAAAATGATAAATTTTGTTTAAAAATTGTATCAATGTAAAATTATTTAATTTATATTATTAATAATCATATTAAGTTAATTGAAATAAGTTTTATAAATTAATTATATATTAAAACAACTTTTACATTAGAAATCATATTTTAAGTAAAATAGATTCTCATTGCACATTAATTGTTTAATATTTATTTAAATTATTCCACCAATATAAATTGGATTTAATAAAAAATATTAAATATTTTTAATAAATATAATTAATAATTTTTAATAATGTTAAATTAATTTTTGGTCATATTAAATATTAAAAAAATTAAAAAATAGTTTCCACGATCAAGGTTTAAAATGTTTTAATTAGGGTTAAACTAAAGTGATAAGAGTTAAAATAACCTAAAAACATTTAAAAAAACTATTTTAAGGAAATATTTAGATCTTATAAAATCTAAATTTTTGAAATGGTCAATTATGGAGACATTTTTATGGAGTAAGACATTACTATATTTTAATATTTTGAAAAATTCCAAGTGTGTGCTCTCCCCAACATATAAAATGAAACCCCATAGCCTCTCCTCTTTACACATCAATATCAATTTGAATCATTAAATTACTTCCAAAATACCTTCCAAAAATAACTCTCCATGTCGTAGAGGTGTTATTTTTTGGAATACTAACATCCTTATGTGTAATAAAGTGTAAATACAATGTGGTTGTCCAAAGAAGACATATAGCATTTAACTGAATATTTTATAATAATATCATCTTCTTCCTCAAGATATTATATTTTATTCATTTTGATATAATAAAATCATTATCTAAAAATTAATAACATGTTATTATGTTTATTAATTAATTATAATCCATCTTTTTATTCATCTAATGGTAAATTAATCCATCGTTCAGATGTATGGAAGAGTACCGCCTCATGAAATGACGTTATTATTTTTCCATAAAGGCCTATCACTAATGGATATGATTATGGATTTAATGAATATATATGAAATTAATGACATTATCATAATTTTTAATCATAATAAATTATCTATTTTATTATCATTCCATCCTTTAAAAATGATAATGTTGTTTGTGTGTATTTCTGGATAACAACATTCTCAAAACGATGTGATTATGTTTTCACTAGAACTTCATCTGTCTGGTATACGTAATTGTATTTTAATATATAATATGATATATATGATATAAATAATATATAATTCTAAAAATATATATTCCTTATTACTTCATGATCATTAAAAAAATGAAACGTTATTTACACATACATACACACTGCCATCTCCATGTAGTAAAAAATTTCATTTTTCATAACATTCGTAAATTAATGGTTATTAAATTTTAATAAATTTTATAAATTAATATTATTTATTTATTTTTATTCTATATATTATCTAAAAATGAAGACTTTTACCATGATTAATATATCGATGTAGTTTTGAAATTACAAACCGAACATCCTCAAGACTCCCAACATGGTTATAAATTATTTTGTAATTAAATATTTCATAGAAATAAATGAAATATTTAGTTTAATGATAAATTAATAATCCAATATATGGTTCTAAAAAAGTAAAATAATTAATATTTTTTTATTATAGAGGTGTCATATGGAATAAATACAAAATACAGACTTAGGGTAAACGGTTTCTTAACTCAATTTACATTCATTGGGTTTTATGTCTACCTCATTTAATTTGTTATTCCATGATTATGTGTGAAATGAAGTATTATTACATTATTTTGTAT
Organism: Viscum album; assembly: GCA_963277665.1. Lineage (NCBI taxonomy): Eukaryota > Viridiplantae > Streptophyta > Magnoliopsida > Santalales > Viscaceae > Viscum > Viscum album. The sequence goes on along the minus strand of OY728161.1, from coordinate 49,421,615 downwards.
TAAAACATTTTTAGGTTATTTTTAATATCTTTACCTATAATCACTTCATTGATTAACTGTAACGTTAATTATACAATCTTCATAAGGATTATTCATCTCAATATTATTTCTTAGAGATATGTCGTATAATATTCACCAACATAATTTAATATGGTTATGTGATTTTTTTGACATATTATATCATGAATGAATATTTTTTATTATATTTAATTTTCATTTAAGTTTTTCTCATTCATCATATATTTATTCAAATATTAAACAAGTTAGAGGGGTTTCCATGGTCTCAATGCTAATTCATTGAGACATAATTAATTTTTTTCTCTGTTTCATTTTATAGTGTGAACTTAAATCCCCATAAATGTTCTCTCAAAATTTATTCATTGAAAAAAAAATTTATTAAATCATGTTATGTTAATTCATTCGATGGATTTTAGATTCAATCATTACTCGAGTTATCAGGGTTTCTAGACTGAAACATCATTCTTTAAGAAATTTTTTTATTATTGCACCTATATTATTTTTTATAGTTTATATAATTAATTTTGAAATATATAATCATGGATATTTTGATACTAATGTTATTTTATTTTCCTTATTATGTTCTTTCATTTCATATATTTTTGGGTTTTAAAATTCTATAAATGATTTTTCTTCAAAATCACTACATTAATTGTTTTAAAGCATTTTAACCAAAAACATCATAAATGTTCTTTATAAAATATTAATTATTATATTTTAAAAACATAAATTAATTCCTAAAGTTTTATTTTTTGGTCTGTGAAATTATTTTATATTTTTTTAAAATGAAATTTTTTAATGTATTCGTCATGGGTCACTTTTGAATCTCTTTTCAAATTTTTTTAAAAAAATTATTTACTATTGCTGCCAAATTTTTGTAAGAACAAGAAAAAATGGAAATCCTTAGGGGATTTCTCACAAATCTTGTTCACAGAGCCCCCGTAGCACTACGGTTGATGAAAATCTTCTCCTCTGTGAAGCCACCGCGGAGCAGGGAGGTGGGAGGCTCCACAAACCCGTTTGACATTTTCAAAGCTGCTGTGGAGCACAGAGGCTGGTGGTTTCATGAACCCATTTGACGTTTGTGATGTTTCCATGGTGCATGGAGGTGGGAGGATCTGTATACTTGTATGATGTTTGTAAATCCGCCAAGGAGAAAGGAGGCCAGAGGCTTTGCAAACCGGTTTGACATTTTTGAATCCTCCATGGAGAAAAGAGGCATGAGGATTAACGGTTATGGAAATATTATATGTTTCGTCCCACCCAGAAAGCTTTACTTTGTGGTGCCTCATGCCTATAAATATCAGGATCCCCTCAAGCCCAAATAATGGATCCTCCGACCTTTCTCCTTCTTAGATCTCAAATCTCGAAACAATTCCTACTATGTAAATCATTAGTTCTTCAAGGTACTTTTGCATCGCGAAGGGCATCCCCCTTTCCTTGAATTAAAACCCTCTTCAAAAAGGGATTCCCTTCACAGAGTCCATGGGCCCCCATGAAAAAAGGGGATCCCCAAGGGGACTCAAGTCTTCATGGAGCACTTATTCTTCTCAAAATACCCTCCATGCACATTTGACCCACATGGTAAGGCAGGGCCATTGTGCTACACGAAACACATTGGTTCACAATGCTATGATTCGCAAGGAACCCTTGATTCACGAAGCACTACTCTGTGAAAGCCTTTCTAATTCATGAAGTGCCTTCCATATGTACCTATACCCTATGCCTAGGCTAGGAAACATCACTTCGCGAAGCACACCCCTTCGCAAAGCCCCTCCGCTACATGGAGCACTAGAGCTTTACTAGGTTTCTACCTATGAACCCTTTTCTCTACAACTCCTTTTCTCGTGTAACCCTCTAGGTTTGCACGAAGTGATTTCAATGATTCTTGGGCAGTACATCACATTGCATTGCTTCGCCTAATGCTTCTTCACATAGGCATGCTAACGGCTATTGATTCTTCTCATAAAACCCCTAATGTGCACCCCTCAATGGATCACTCCATAAAACCCCTTCACCATAGCATTGTTGATGCCTTCCATTCCTCAAGGTTCAGGAGGTATCAGTTATGTAAGTCCTAAGTGGTGCAGAGTGAACCCACTTCATCCGAGCTGCAGGATGTTAAACTGCCAAGCACCATCATCCTCAGAACATGATGCTAAACTATAGCCTCACCCTGTGCATTATACATATGGTTCCCCATATCGGACATTCTCTATGACCACTGGTCTCCATGGGAGTGAGATCATTCGACACATGGAATGAGATCCTCTTTAACGGAGAGGCATCTGTCTACGGGGAAAGGGCAACCACCATGGTGTTATCCCCTAGCCTTTCTTGTGGGAGGTAGCATCTTTTCTCCTCCTATATTATTTTTGGACAAAGACCAGATAGGGGGATGGGCAACGGATCCCTCCACTATTTTATACCAAATCCCTCTCCCTTTGGGCATTGTCGCCACTGGTACTTCACCCTAGAGTAAGTCCCAATATCCATCTCCCTGGGCTATCGACTACACGTAATCTCATGTCTCCTCTTTGGGCTACAGACCATGCGTAAGCCCCTGTTTCCATTTTGGGTCGTTAACCACATGTAAGCCCCATTCCACTTCCCACAAACGCATCTTTCGTGAAGTGATCATCAGTTCTATGTTCCCTCTTGTTTCTCACACCGATCATGACTCACTTGGTGTCAGAATAAACACCGACCATGACATCATCCCCTAGGCCGCCTTAGCGTGAAAGCCCCCACACCCATTCTGAACAATGTGCACATTGATCCTTTCCAAGGAAAGGTATGTAAGAAGCCTCCATGAGGTTCAATCCCACCATCCATTGGTCCTGATCATCGTCATGTTAGTTCACAAAAATTCATCCCGAACTACAAGGACTTTGATCTTTTCCAAGTAAATGTACATAGGAAGCCTTACTGAGGTTCAAGCCGATCAACCATTGGTCCCAACCATCTTCACGTCGGTTCACCAAACCCATCCAGAACTACGTGGACTTTGATCCTTGCCAAGGAAAGGTACATAGGAAGCCTCTATAAGGGTCAATCCCAACAGCTATTAGTCCCGACTCCCCTTTACATCAGTTCACCAAACCATTACGAACTACAGGTACTTTGATATTTTCCAAGGAAATGTACATATGAAGCCTCCCTAAGGTTCAACCCCAACAACCATTGGTCCATACCCCCTTCATGTCGGTGCACCAAACCATCCTAAACTACATGGACTTTGATCCTTGCCAAGGAAAAGTACATAGAAAGCCTCCCTGAGGTTCAATCCCAACAACCATTAGTCCTGAACCCCTTCACATTGTTTCACCAACCTCATTCAAACTATGCTGACTTTGGTCCTTGCCAAGGCAAGGTATATAGGAAGCCTCCCTGAGGTTCAATCCCAACAACCATTGGTCCTGACCCCTTTCAAGTCGGTTCACCAACCTCATCCTAACTATGTGGACTTCGATCCTTTCCAAGTAAAGGTAGGTAAGAATCCTCCCTGAGGATCAAGACCACCATCCATTAGTCCTATAAAACTTCATGTTGGTGGACCAAACATACCCAAACTACATGGACTTTCATCTTTACCAAGGAAAGGTACACAGGACACCTTCCGGAGGTTCAATCCCAAAAACCATTGGTCCCGACCCCCTTCACGTCGGTTCACCAACATCATCATGAACTATGAAGACTCTGATCCTTATCAAGGAAAGTTACATAGGAAGCCTCCCTGATGTTCAATCCCAACAACCATTGGTCTCGACTCCCTTCACGCCGATTTGACAACACTCAATCCAAACTATGTGGAATTTGATCCTTGCTAAGTCAATGTATGTAGGAAGCCTCCCTGAGGGTCAATCCCACCATCCATTTGTTCTGACCATATTCACGTCGGTTCACTGAACACATACTGAACTACGTTCACTAGTACAAAAACGGGCAAGGGAAGCACCACTTTATATCAACGCTAAGCAAAAATCGCTGATAAAGAAACCCTGTATCTATGCTAAAATTTTAGCGCTGATAGAGGTATTCTTTATCACCATTTTTCTAGCGCTGATAAAGGAATTGTTTATCAGCCCTAGAAAAGCACTGATAAATTTTCCCTTTATCAGCACTAAAAAGAACTGATAAAGAGACTCTTTATCAGTGCTAGAAAAGAGTTGATAAAGAAGGCATGTATCAGCGCTAAAATATTAGCTCTCATACAGGAAGGATTTATCAGCACTCTTTTAGCACTGATAAATAGGACCTTTATTAGCGCTAAAAAAGCGCTGATAAAACTGTAGTCCCATATTTTATAATATCTATCACATAGTTTCCTCATTTTATCACAACCTAAAGCTCTCACGTTACTGAAACCATGTGAATCCCCTCCGCTGCCCCCTGAGCTTCGCATTGCCGGACCTCTGTCACCCCTGATCTTCACGTTTCCAGGCCCCTTCCACCTTCGATCTTCGCATTTCCGGACCTCTTCCACCCTCAATCTTCTCATTGCCGTACCTCCGCCGCCCTCGATCTTTGCATTTCTGGACAAGGTGTGCAATGTTTTTTTGGTCCCCTATTACACATACTCTTCTAGAAACTATGGTAATTTAATCCCAAGGATTTGATATATCTCATCGATGTGTATGGGTTATAAAAGTTTAATACCAATGGTGTTATAGTTACACTTGTGTGGGTAATGAACGTAGAGAAGTAAATCATGTCCTTGATGGTATGGATATAAGAGTAGAGGTAGATGGATAGAGGATGACGGTTGAACATGTTTGAAACACTACTTCCAAAACCATTATGAAAAATATGTCCCTTCCAATATGTGTTCGTGGGTGGTAGGAGATCCTATTTTTTCCATGTTCCATCACTATGTTTGAAACAGGGGAACCGCCATCTATTATCGGAGGTCCATCAGGGATTTCACCTAGGTGGGATGTGAGCCTTTTTAGGCCATACACCACTACCATAGGGATCCTATTCAGATTCAATAGGATGATGAAGATCCAAATTTAGGGAAACTCAAAGATTTAAGGAGGTGATGATTATATTTTCAAGGTTGATTTGAACAATTCCCATCATGTGTTTGAATGCACTGAATAGGGGTGCCATTTAGAAGGCATTGAAAATGATCCCAAAGGGGAAAACCCTAAAAATGATCAATGGACTGGTTGGTCATGATATATTACTTTAAATAATCCATGCATATCTCCTATGATTGGGAATAAATTCATATGTAGTCATAAAAATAAGTGTGGTTGGAGACCAACACTAAGAGGGGGTTCTCTCTCGAGTGGGAGATAGAAGAATTACATAGTTTTACATCATGAAACGGGGACATAAACCATGTATCTTGACATCGTGTGGAAAGGAATTTGGACATACATTTTAATGTCTTATGATTATGATGATGTTTTTTTATTCTAAGTTTGAATATATTTGAAAAATATTTCACAAAATTTCACATCAAGAAACTAGGATGTCTGGCTTCATAGTTTAAATTCATATAGTTTGGACTAAATTTCATATAATATTTATCATGTAAGGCATATTATTTACATGACACTAGATAAGGCTACATTTTAACATCATGTTTTGAGGATTTCGAACACGAAACCAATCTACTGATCTTCCCATTTTATCTTCCTTGTATTAGGACCTATGGGAATCACAACCTATGAATAGTATATGGGAATTTTATTATTATTTACACCCCATAAGAGTGTGATTGGAATTTGTAGATATATATATTTTATATTTTTAACCCAATAGTGGGAACAATACAACTGGGGCTTGCACCAAATGAGGATACCAATATGGTTTTTTTGGAATCATCACATAATTTTCTCATAATGAATAATATTATAAATGTATAGGGTGTTTCTTATTTTTCACAGGAGGCATCATATGCTTGTAACATAGGGGGTGTATTTGTTACTCAGACTAAAGACAAAAGGTCAACACATCCTTAAATATCCTATTGTGGTTTGTAATAAATACACACATAGTTCTAACATAAATCATCTGATATTTATCATATGAGGCATCTCGTTTTTATCACACAGGGTAAGCCTATAGTTTCACATCATTCACTGCGAACGTTACCATATAATTTAACAACATATAACTAGGATGTTGGATTTTTAGTTCAAACCCATATATCTCAGACTAAAGGGATGGTTTATTCATGTGAAATATCTCTTGAGAAACCTAGTATTGGTGGAAAGATTTATATGCTCATCATCAATGGCGATCAATGAGTTTACACTATTAGAGTGAAGTTTATGAAAAATTTAAGGTCCTTCCCACTTGGATTCCAGTTTCACTAGATTCCTCTTAGGTATCATCGATTCCCTTAGATCTAACACCATGTCACCATAAAGTAATGAATAATGAATAAAATTTTTCTTTAAGGACAACACCACCCAGTTCTGATGCATTTCTAGGTCATCCAATTCTTAAACCATATTTTCTTCAAGGGGGTCCCCATACTTTCCTTCATGCTATCTAAGTGACTTTGTCTAGGAGTGCACTTGTATGGCATAATTCCCAGACCACCAAGAATTCTTGCCTTGCCACCCCTACCTCCATCTCTATACTTCTCCCTCATTGAGGTTACTGATTGCTTCTCTAAAGTAGCCAGGCCCCTTCCTAATAGTGTTTGTTATGTCTCCCTTGGCTCTGAGCCTTTTATCTAGCTCCAAATACTTATTGATCTAGAGAGAGCTCCCTGACCAGCCCCCAAGTTTCATTTCCCAACCTTCCCTATCCCCTTTGGATCCTCATCTCCCACTCATATGAATCTTACCAACCAGAAGAGATTATTAACATGTTCCAAATCAAGGGACCTCGATGAGAGATCATCTTCCCACTTCAATAAGGATACTAGATCTAGATCCAATGCCAGAGCCATGTTCTAACCATCATTATTATCTTCATATGTAATGCTCATGGTCTTAGTTCCCATGTTAAATCGGACTTCCTCACCATATAAATAAAAAAGTATAATGTCATTTTTGTTGTTGTCAAATAACACAAAAAACCCTATAATAGTCATATAATTCTCCTAGAAGATTAAGTTTCATGGATTTCAACACTCTGACCCCTCGAACAGACACAAATGGGTATTTTGGCACAATAAATATGTTGTTGAGACTTTTCAAGATTACAATAAATTCATCAATACCAAGGTGTCCAACGGTGACACCTCCTTCTTTATGGCTTTTGTTTTTGGAAGTTATGACCCTCTTCAAAGGGAATATCTATGGAGTGAACAAATTACTTTCAATCTAGGACACCATCCATTGTTTTTTGGGGGTGGCATTAATGTCATTTCAAACCTAATGGAAAGGAAAGGTAGAAGACCATTCCAAAGGAAGGCCATCATGGAGTTTGTTCAGTTCATGGCTGGGAAGGGCCTCATTGATCTCATCTTCTCAGGTGAAAGTTTCACCTATTGAAACAACTGCAGGAGACATCAATACTTGTGGAGTCTATTTGATAGGTGTCTAGACAACATTAAATCGACTAACCTATTCTAAAATACCATGTTTTCTCATCTTTATTGAGGTATTACGAACCACTCCCCCCTCTTGGTTTCAATTTATTCTTGGCATGATCATCAGTAATGGTTTCACTTCCACCAGTAGTGAGTTAACATCCTAGGGTACTAGGACATGGTTTGTGAAATATGGAATAAACCCTTGTTGGAGTATCGGGATACCTTCAACCTTAGTGACCTGACCTCAAACCCCGATAGGTTCGTGTTCCCCCCTTCCTCCTCTGGAACCTTCACCACCTGGGAATACTTTCACATATGGGCTCTTTCAGATTATTCTGATAGATGGAATGATACCTTGGGTTTATTGGATTATAAACACCAGTTTGAGATTTATGTGTGACTATATACTTATTATATTTTCTTATTATTTATTACCCACCACCACTTGAGTTAAGAAACCTGATTAAAATCCATATGGTTACTTTGGTTCTGATGTGGATATGGTTTTTATGTGTTTGTGACATGTGTATGTGTGGATATATGGGTATTTAGGCATGATGATATTGAATGTATGTAAAAGACCTAGGAGTGGTAGATGTATCACTCTTGATTATTCTTTTCTTTGGACTTGGGTGATTTGAGGAAACTATAATGAATCTAAAGTAATTATATTTAATGAATTCCATATTTTAGAGATTATGAGAATCCTTTCTTTGCTTATAGATTTGGCTACTATTTTTCATCCATATGTATTTTAGGTTGGTGAGGTATAAAAGGATGGACTAGTTGACCATAGAAGGGTTGACCTAATAGAGGAGGATGAGCCATAGAGGATGATACTCTGTGAGTTTTACCATCTATGACACAAGTGATAATCCCCGCGAACCACTTTTTGTTTGGAAACTATGTTGATTTTTATGCGGGGTCTATCATGGATATGTTGATTTCCAAATATTTATTGTAAATGGTTAGTCTCTATTAATATCTATTTTTATAAGTAAGTGGTTCTCTTCTACTATATTTGGAAGTCTCGTTTTGTGTACATGAACCATAAATACTAATATTTGAGATTCAAATAGGATGAATATGAATAAATATTTGATGGATTCTAATCGTTTGATAATAGAGTACAAGAACGGAGTGAAAGTGTTCATCAAGTTTTCAAAGGATCACGCAAAGGATCCTTCTCAAAACCATTGTCTGTGTTTACATTGTTGTTATTCTAGAATACCTACTCCAGAGGAGTTGGAAGAACATTTTATATGTCACGGAATAGATTGGAGTTATAAATGTTGAAATAAACACGGAGGAAAGGTTAATGTAGCTAATGGATGGGATAAAACTATGTTTTATGGATCATCAGATATGAATAAAAATATGGATAATGAAGAAGACCGTATGGAGGATATGATTACAGATGTCAATGATTTGAAGTTCGTATTGAGGAAATGATAAAGACAATTGAATATGAACTCCATGATTTCCCAAAATTGTTTGAGAAGTTAAAGAGTTGTGCTAAGATGCCATTGTATACTAGTTTCACTAAGTATACAACATTGTCATCAGTACTGAAGTAGTATAAATTGAAAGCAGGCAATGGATGGAGTGATTTCAGTTTTACGGAACTACTTTCTCTCTTGAATGACTTGCTCCCGGAAGATAATGAGATCCCAAGCTGGACATATGATGTTAAACGAATGCTATGCTTGATGGGTATGATTTTCGAAATAATACATGCCTGATCGAAAGCCTGTATATTGTTTCTCAAGGATAAAAAATAACTTAAAAAATTCCCAAAGTGTGGTGATTCTCAATACAAGAAATATGTATCCCATTATATAAAGTTTGTATGGTACTTTCCAATCATTCCAAGGTTTAGGCGTCTATATGGAAGTGAAGAAACTGCAAGACAATTGTTGTGGCATGCAGATAGAAGAAATAAAGATGGGAAATTACATCATCTGGCCAACTCTCCTTAATGGAAGAAAATTGATCATGAGTTTCCTGAATTTGGAAAAGAGCCAAGAAACCTTCGTCTTGTGTTATCTACAGATGGAGTAAATCCTTTTGGTTTTCAAACTAGCACTCATAGTACAAGGCCTGTTATGTTGGTAAATTATAACTTCCCCCCTGGTTATGCATAAAGTGGAAATTCATCATGTTATCTATGCTTATATCAGGACCATAACAACCAGGTAATGATATTGATGTTTATCTGGCTCCTTTGATCGAGGATTTGAAGTTATTGTGGGATTCAGGTGTTACGTTGTATGATGCTTATAAAATTGAATACATCACATTGAGAGTGATGTTTTATGGGAAAATAAATTATTTCCGTACTTATGGAAATTTTTCAGGATATAGCATTAAAGGAACTCAAGGGTGTCCCATGTGCGACGAAGATACAGAATCAATTAGGTTGAAGCATTCATCAAAATTTGTTTTTCTAGGACATCTTAGATTTCTACCCCACCGGCATAAGTACCAATATTGGATGACATCATTCAATGGATTTTTAGAACAACGCGCAGCACCGTCTCCACTAACAGGTGATCACCTCTTTGAGAATGTAAAAGATATGAACACTGTTTTTGGTAAACCATTTTCCAAAAACCTTTTGAAAATCGGTTGGAAAAAGAGATCAGTTTTTTTTGAATTACCATACAGGAATTGTTTGTATGTCAGACATTTTCATGATGTGATGCATGTGGAAAAGAATGTATGTGAAAGTGTTATCGGAACGTTGCTAAATGCCCCTGGAAAAACAAAGGATGGAATTAAGGAAAGGTTATTCATGGTTAACGTGGGAATACAAGAAGAGTTGGCCCCTGTGAAGGGTGAAAATCGAATGTTTCTTTCTCCAGCTGCATATACTCTTTCTATGGAGGAGAGATATCAGTTTTTCATGTTCTTAAATTATTTAAAGCTTCCATAGGGGTATTCATCAAATATCAAGAACATTGTGTGAATGAATTATTTGAAGTTAAAAGGTTTGAAATCACATGATTGTCATGTTTTGATGCAAGTTCTAATTCCTATATCTTTACATTGCATTTTCCCCAAGAATGTTTTTCATATGTTAACCAAACATTGTTTCTTTTTCAAAGCTATATGTAGACCCGGTGAAATTTTCATCTATGCAAAAATAAATTGTCATTATATTATGTGAATTTGAAATGTTCTTCCTACCAACATTCTTTAATATGATGGTTCATTTGATGATTCACTTGGTGAGAGAGATTTGACTTTGTGGTCCTGTGCATTATTGATAGATGTATCATGTTGAATGGTATATGAATATTTTTAAAGGGTATGTTAAAAATGGAATTCGGTCAGAGGGTTTTATAGTAGATAGATATATTTTTAAAGAATCCATTGAATTTTGTACCGAATAATTATCTGATGTGGAAATAATTTGTCTCTCGAAATCTTGTCACACTGGACGCATTGAGGGTGAGGGAATTTCTGGGAGAGATTTTGTGGCAATCAGTATTACAGATCAGGAGCAGGCCCACCTTTATGATTTTCATAACAGTTGGTAGGTTTCTCCATATATTGAAACTCATAAATAAATTCTTAGTCAGTTGAATCCATCAAGGGCTGAAAAATTGTTATCAAATACACATAATCACCAGATTATAGGATGATTTGAGGAACATATTTTTAAGTATTTGGATGAAAATCCAAATTCAATTTCATAACGACATTGATGGATAGTATTTGGACCAAGTGTACATGTATTATCTTATAGTGGTTATATAATTAATGGTTATACATTCTATATAGATGAACAAGATTAAGATAGTACCATGAAAAATAGTGGAGTTACACTCTTGGCTGAAGCGATGCATGTTTCTGGTAGTAAGGACATAAATCCAATTTATGAAAATATGTTTTACTTTGGCATTATCAAACTAATATGGGAGTTGGATTATACGACCTTCCAATTGCCTATTTTTTAATGCAAATGGGTTGATAACAAAAGTGGTGCTAAAATAGATGAATGGGGATTTGTGAAAGTTGATTTTAGTAAAGAAGGGTCAAAGATGAACAGTTTATAATGGCATCACAAGCAGTACAGGTTTTTTATGTTCCAGATATCACAAACCAAAAGTGGTTGATTGTTCTATTACCGTCCCAAACTACTTAAGGTTTTGATGAAAATTCAGTTGAGGATGATCCTTTCAGTGGTACGTCGCAATCATTTTGAAGTGTTCCCAATGTAGATGATGTTTTTTAAGTTATAGAAGACCACAATTAAGGGATTTGTATAATCGATCAAGGTTTCAAATCCTTTATGCCTTTGAAAAATCGAAAGAGAGTTCAATAAATAGGTTATATTTTGTTTGTAATATAGATCTTGTTATCTCATGTTATTATCTTATCATTACTGAATTTATGTAACATAAATTAATTGTTCAACCACTTTTGCAGATAAGTACTTCTGCACATTCTGGTGATCCTAACCTTGAGGCTGAACAAGTCTCTCAAGATGCTGTTGTTACGACTACTACTGCTCCTGCTGCTGCTGCTACTGCGGCTGCTGCTGCTCCTACTATTACTCCTATTGCGGCTCTTACTGCTCCTGTTGCGGCTGTTGCTGCTCCTGCTGCTGCGGATCCTAATACTCCTAGTGTTGAGGTCCAACAACTATCAGCACATGCCATTTATACCATTTCAAATGAACATATAGATGATGTTGATATTGATTAAATGGTCGGGAATGAAGGACCGACGTCGCAGAAAACACTGGTGCATCGTAGTTTGACGGTGTTAGTCAAAGTTCTTAAGGCGAAAAGAAAAGGCATCAAATTTGATGCTGGATGGAATGCACGAGGATAACATGTGAATCCCTACAAGTCTATTTTTAGTAGTTACAATGGATTTTTCACTCAGAAAAATGTGCCGATTGACATAGATTCATGGAACCATGTTATGTCCGGGATAAAGGCTATGATCTGGGAAGAAATTACGGTAAAATTATAAATTTATTTCATTCATTTAATAGAAAATAAATTAATGAAACAATGTCTTACTCTTATCAATATCTTGTAAAGTACCTTTATAGTAGACGATTCACACAAGGATTATGTACAAAGGCTTTTAGGAAGGATTCGTCAAGGTTTTCACACTATTTTAACAAGATGTCACCTAAAAGATTCCAAAGGAAAAATAAACTCACACCCACCCATTGTCTATGCTCACCTGATATCCAAAGAAGAATGGGATGCATTTATTGGCCATTGTGGGGATGAGAAGCTTCAGGTACATTGTGGGTGATAATATGTTGTTTGAGGATACATATATTCATCACTTTGATTGTGAATATTTCATTTATAAAATAGAAACTCTATAATGAAAATAAGGAACGTGCATCAAAACCAACATACCCCTATCATAAATCAAGGTTGGGGTATGCTTCACTAGAAAATAAAATGGTACGTATTTTAAATTTACAGTAATATTTTTAGGTTCCAATAAACAACATCATAATTATCTTTCTATTTTTATATGTATATTGATGAGTCTAAAACCAAAGACACTTCAATCCCACGTCATGTTCTTTGGAAGGAGGAACGTGTGAATAAAGAAGGGAATCTAGAAGATGAGGACACACAAAAGGTGTAAGAAATTTGTGTAATTATGACACGACGATAAAAATATTTCTTTTAAATTTATATTATATAAAAATAATTAGTTACTTTCCTATATCTGATAGTCATGTGAATTAGATACTCCTGTAGTGGATACAGACCTATTATCAACAGCTTTGAAGCAGCTAGAAAAATATGGTTGTGTCAGAGGTGCGGGGTTTGGGGTGACACCCTGAGTATATTTTGATAAGAAGAAAAAAAGGGATGATAGAGATAAAACATTGAAACAAATGAGAGAAAAACTATCACCCATTAAAGAACGATTGTAACGTCAGGGAGAGTTTCTAGCAACTTTTATGGGCGGGAAGGAAGGAGAAGACACAACTCAGGAACAACCTGCTCGTGAAGATCCCACCCCACCCCACCCCCCCCCTCCCCCCCACCCCCACTAGCTTTGAGGCAAGCCATTCCCCTCACAGAGTTTTCTTAGTCGTGGTAATCAATATTCTAATAATTGTTCCCATGAAATGTGAATTAGAAAAACACTGATACTATTCCTATACTAATCTTCTACAGGGTGATAATGATTGTAATTTATATCTGAAAACACCCACCTATCACCTTGTAGCGAGGGCTACAGTGTTCAACATCCCAGATGACATGCTGCATAATAGACCACTTCCAGAAGATCATCTGAAAGTGATGATTACCATAGCTCACGATCCAAATGCAGATCTACCTATTCCACTTGGTGACGATGATATTCATATGGTCGAAAAGGCTATTGGGACATTCATTTCATGGCAGTCACAAATTGTAAGATTACATGTGGCCAAAGAGGTATTTATTTCCTTTTTTTCAAGATAAAACTTTAACAATTAATGAAATAAGGGTCTGAACCAATGAATGTTATTATAGATGGATAAAGGGAAGGGGGAGACAAACATCGGCTCAAAACCATATAAAGGATCGACCAAATGATCCCAAGGAGCTAATGAAAGCACAATAACACCACATGTTCTCTATCCACATTTACTAGCATTGAAGACTCATGTGTATATGAAGCTAAGAGGTGTTAGTAATAATATAGTGGTTTTTGAAAAGAATATATACAGAGAGGAAAGTCAAGATTTCGTTGCTACTGAAAATGTAAATGAGATCCTTGAAAACGGTTGGCTAGGCGTCACAGATGTAAATATATATATGAGATATGTTTTGGTGAATTGAGTTTCTAAAAGCTGATATAATGTTCAAATTATGACTAAATGCATTTTATATTGTTGACAGACGTATATATGAAAAATAGTTGAAGGAATTTTCCCATGAGCCAAAATTTGGACTCGTTAGTCCTCATACCCCATCATCACATCTAATGAAATTAGAGCCATCAAAAAATAATGAAATAGTGAACATCTTGATGAAAACATTTTAAAGCAATATTACAGATGACATACTCTTCTTAATAACAACCATGCAGGGGTAAAACTCTATGATTAAATCATATCAATTATATTTTCACGTCTTTAAAATGGACAGATTTCTAAGTGAAAACAACAACTGACCTACAGAAATCCAACCAAACGCATTTATATTGTATTTATCCTTTAGTAGAACGATCCAAAGGTGTGTTGGGGACGTTTAATATTCAACCCCCCCCCCCCTCAATCTAGGGCACGGTGTGGATGGTACCACTCAAAGTGTCTCTCTATTGTTTAAAATGGACACAATTTTACGTAAAAGCAACAACTGACCTACGGAAATCAGAACAAACACATTCAGATTGTGTTAATCCTTTAGGATTACAATCCATGGGTCCTTTTTGATGTTTTAGATTCATCCTTGTCTCAATATTAGGTATGGTGTGGCCGGTACTACTCAAAGGGTCTCTCTTTTGTTTAAAAAGGACATATTTTTAAGTGAAAACAACAACTAACCTACGGAAATATAAGCAAATGCATTCAGATTTTTTTGATACTTGAAGAGAAAGATCCACGGGTGTGTTGGGGATGTGTAAAAGTCAACCCCACCTCAATACAAGGCATGGTGTGGCCGTTACCACTCAAAGTGTCTCTTTTGTTTAAAATAGACCCCATTTTAAGTGAAAATAACAACTGACCTATGGAAATCTGACCAAACGCAATAGGATTGTGTTTATCCTAGAGGAGAATGATCCAAGGGTCATTTTTGACATGTATGTGTCATCCCCGCCTCAATATGAGGCATGGTGTGGCTGGTATCACTCAAAGGGTCTCTCTTTTGTTTAAAATGGACACAATTTTATGTGAAAACAACAACTGACCTACGGAAATCTAACCAAACACATTCAGATTGTATTGATACTTTAGTAGAAATATCCACGAGTCATTTTTGATGTGTACAAGTCATCCTTGCCTCAATCAGAGGCATGGTGTGGCCAGTATCACTCAAAGGGTCTCTCTTTTGTTCAAAATTGACACAATTTGAAGTGAAAACAAAAACTGACCTACGAAAATCCAACCAAACACAATTTTAATGTATTGATCCTTTAGTATAATGATCCATGGGTTCTTTGTGACGTTTATTAGTCAACTTTGTCTCCATAAGAGGCATAGTGTGGCTGGTACCACTCAAACGGTCTCTCTTTTGTTTAAAATGGACAGATTATTAAGTGAAAATGAAAACTGACCAACGGAAATCTGAAAAAAATCAATAGGATTGTATTGATCCTTTAGGAGAAATATCCACGGGTTCATTGGGTAAATTTATGAGTCAACCCTACCTCAATCCGAGGCATGGTGTGGTCGGTACCACTCAAAGTGTCTCTCTTTTGTTTAAAATGGACACAATTTTAAGTGAAAATAACAACTGATCTACAGAAATCCAACCAAACATATTCATATTGTGTTGATCCTTTAGGATAATGATCCACGGGTCCTTTGTGACATGTATGAGTCATCCCCGCCTCAATTTGAGGCACGGTGTGGCTGGCACCACTCAAAGGGTCTCTCTCTTGTTTAAAATGGACCGATTTTTAAGTGAAACAACAACTGACCTATGGATATCCAAAAAAACGCATTTTTATTATGTTGATACTATAATAGAATGATCCACAGGTGCGTTGGGGATGTGTATGAGTCAATACCACCTCAATCCAAGGCACGGTGTGGTCGGTACCACTCAATGTGTCTCTCTTTTGTTTAAAATGGACCCAATTTTAAGTGAAAACAATAACTAACCTACGGAAATTTGAACAAATGCATTAGGATTGTATTTATCATATATGAGAATGATCCATGGTTACTTTTTGACATGTGATAGTCAACAATTCCTCAATCCAAAACACGGTGTGGCCAGTACCACTCAAAGGGTCTCTGTTTTGGTTAAAGTGGATAAATTTTTAAGTGAAAACAACAATTGACTGACATAAATCTATCCTAATGCATTCAGATTGTATTGATCCTTTATTAGAAATATCCAAGGGTTCTTTTCAAAGTTTAAAATTCATCCCAGCCTCAATCTGAGTCACATTGTGGCCAAAACCCCTCAAAGGGTCTCTCTTTTGTTTAAAATGGGCACATTTTTAAGTGCAAACAACAACTAACCTATAGAAATCTTACCAAACGAATTAATATAGTATTAATCCTTTATGAGAACAATCCATGGGTCTTATGTGACATTTATGTGTCATCCCCGCCTCAATCCGAGGCACAGTTTGGTTGGTACCACTCAAAGGGTCTCTCTTTTGTTTAAAATGGACAGAATTTTAAGTGAAAACAACAACTGACCTATATAAACCCAACCAAACACATTAAGATTGTCTTGATCCATTATTATAACGATCCAATAGTCCATTTTGTCATTTAAGAGTCATCCCTACCTCAATCTGAGACACGGTGTGTCCGGTACCACTCAAAGGATCTCTCTTTTGTTTAAAATGGATAGATTTTTAAGTGAAAACAACAACTGACCTACGGAAATCTGACAAAACGCATTAGTATTGTATTGATCATTTAGGATAATTATCCATGGTTCTTTTTTGATGTTAAAAAGTCATCTGCGCCTCAATAAGAGGCACAGTGTGGCCGGTATCGCTCAAAGGATCTCTCTTTTGTTTAAAATGGACACAATTTTAAGTGAAAACAACAACTGACCTAGGAAAATCTGACGAAACACATTCGAATTGTATTGATCCTTTAGGATAAAAATACATGGGTCCTTTTTGATGTGTAAGACTCATCCCTTCATCAATATGAGGCACGGTGTGGCCGGTATCACTCAAAGGGTCTCTCTTTTGTTTGAAATGGACCCAATTTTAAGTGAAAACAACAATTGACCTATGGAAATCCAACCAAACTCATTCAGATTGTGTTGATCCTATGATATAACGATCCATGGTAACTTTTTGATGTGTAAAAGTAAACACTTCTTCAATCTGAGGCATGGTGTGGCCGATACCACTCAAAGGGTCTCTCTTTTGTTTAAAATGGACACATTTTTAAGTGAAAACAACAACTGACCTAAGTAAATCTGACCTAACACATTCAGATTGTTTTGATACATTAGTAGAAAGATCCATGGGTCCTTTTGGACATGTAAAATTCATCTCCATCTCAGTCTGAGGAACAGTGTGGCTGGTACCACTCAAAGGGTCTCTCTTTTGTTTAAAATGGACACAATTTTAAGTGAAAACAACAACTTACCTATGGAAATATGACCAAATGCATTTGGGTTGTATTTATCCTTTATGAGAATGATAAAAGGGTTCTTTTTGATATTTATGAGTCATCCCCACATCAATCCGAGGCATGGTGTGGCTGGTACCACTCAAAGGGTCTCTCTTTTGTTTAAAAGGGAATGAATTTTATGTGAAAACAAAAACTAACCTACGGAAATCTGATCAAATGCATTCAGATTTTATTGATCTTTTATGATAATTATCCAAAGTTCCATTTTTATGTTTATGAGTAATTTTCTTCTCAATTTGAGGCATGGTGTCGCTGGTACCACTCGAAGGGTCTCTCTTTTTTTAAAAATGGATAGATTTTTAAGTGAAAACAACAACTAACCTATGGAAATCTGAACAAATGCATTTGGATTGTATTGATCCTTTAGGATAACAATCCACAAGTCCATTTTGACTTGTAAGAGTCATCCCCACATCAATCCAAGGCATGGTTTTGCCGGTATCGATCAAAGGGTCTCTCTTTTTTTTAAATGGACACAATTTTAAGTGAAAACCACAACTGACCTGCGGAAATCCAACCAAACGCATTTGTATTGTGTTGATCCTTTAGGAGAATGATCCAAGTGTCCTTTTTGATTTTTATGAGTCATCCCCACCTAAATCTGAGGCACTAGGTGGCCGATATCACTCAAAGGGTCTCTCTTTTGTTTAAAATGGACACAATTTTAAGTGAAAACAACAACTGACCTATAGAAATTCGACCAAACACATTCAGATTTTATTGTTCCTTTAGAAGAAGGATCCACGAGTCCTTTGTGACATGAATGAGTCATCCCCACCTCAATACGAGGCACGGGGTGGCTGGTATGACTCAAAGGGTCTCTCTTTTGTTTAAAATAGACACAATTTTAAGTGAAAATAAGAACTAACCTACGGAAATATGACCAAATGCATTCGGATTGTGTTGATCCTTTAGGAGAATGATCCATGAGTCATTTTTGACGTTTAATTTTCATCCCCGCCTCAATATGAGGCACGGTGTGGCTATTACCACTCAAAGTGTATCTCTTTTGTTTAAATTGGACCAAATTTTAAGTGAAAAAAAAGCTGGCCTACGGAAATCTGACCAAACGCATTATGATTATATTGATCCTTTAGGAGAATGATACAAGGGTCCTTTGTGACATGTACAAGCCATCCCCTCCTCAATCTGGGGCATGGTGTGGCTGGTATCACTCAAAGGGTCTCTCTTTTGTTTAAAATGGACACAATTTTAAGTGAAAACAACAACTGACCTACGGAAACCCAACCAAACTCATTCAGATTGTCTTGATCCGTTATCATAATGATCCATGGGTCCGTTTTGATGTGTAGGAGTCAACCCCACCAACCCCTTGGACCTCCCCCACTGGATACCCCCCCACCTCTCTGGACACCCTCCACCCCCTGAAAAGCCCCCTCAACCCCCTGGATACCCCCACCCCTAGACATGCCCATGGACACCCCCCTAACCTCGGATAGCCCCCCCAACACCCCCCCCCCGACCCCCATGGATGGCAACCCCCCCCCCCCCCCCCCTCCATGACACCACCCCACCACCTAGATACCCCCAACCCCCTGGACACCCCCCCAACCCATGGATAGAAACCCCCACCCTCCTAGACACAATCCCACCTCCCTTGGACATCCCCACAAACCCCCTAACCCCCCTGGACAACCCCCACCCCTAGAAAGCCCCCCCCCTAACACCTTGGACACCAACCCACCCCCATGCACACCCCATAGACACCCCCCGCCCCCACCTGGACACCCCCCCCATCCATGGACACCACCCCACCCCCCTTGGACATCCCCACCAAACCCCTAGACCCCCACCCCATGGACACCCCCACCCCCAGGACACCCATATCCCCCTAGATACCCCCATCCCACCCTCCTGGACACCACCCCACACCCCTTGGATAGCCCCACCAACCCCTCGGACTGCCCCCACCCCTCGGACACCCCCCCCCCCTAGAAAGCCCCCCCCCCCTGACACCCTGGTCACCAGCCCACCCCCCCTGGACACCACCATGGATAGCCCCCCCCCCCCCCCCCCCCCTCACCTGAACACCCCCGCTCCTAGACACCGCCCCACCACTTAGACACCCCCACCCCCTGAACACCACCACCCTCCTTGTACATCCCCCCAACATCTTGGACCACACCCCACCCCCCTAGACAACCCTTTCCCCTCAGACACACCCATCCCCTTGGAAACACCCAACCCCCCCCCCCCCTTGGACAGCCACCCGAAACCCCTGAACTGCCCCCCAACCCATTGATTTCTAAATAGAATTCTTTATGTATTTAATTAGCTTATGAATTATATGTTAATGGTGTACGGGTATACTTGGTGTAATTATCTTAGGATTTATGGGTTAATTTTGTATAGTTATACTTATGGAGATGCTGAAGTTTTTGCAGGTGCTGTTTGGGTGTGTTGTTGTAGAAATTTTTTTTTTTGCAGCAAACAAGGCATTTATCAGTGCTTTGTTAGTGATGATAAAATAATCCTTTATCAGCTCTGATAAAATCCACATTTATAAGCACTAAAAAAGCGCTGAAAAAGTCATCCTTTATCAGCACTCGTTTAGAGCTTTTAAATTGATCCTTTATCAGTGCTTTTTTAGCGCTGATAAATGTGCATTTTATCATCACTTTTCAGTGATGATAAATTATCCCTTTATCAGTGCATATTGAGCGCTGATAAAGGGGACCCCTCCCCCCTTTGTCAACGCTGAGCTTTACAGTGCTTTTTGGCACTAATAAAGCCTGTTTTGAGCGCTGATAAAGCCCGTTTTTTGTAGTAGTGGTGGAAATTGATCCTTGTCAAGGAAAGGTACACAGGAAGCCTTTCTAAGTTTCAATCCCAACTCCCTTCAGACCCAACCACTCCACATCAGTTCACCCCGATCCTGCATGATGTCAAACTTTATGCCCATTTTTTCCCACAAGACACTAAATTGTCCCCTATTCAGTGGTAAGTCGTTGTCAACCCCATTTAGAAGTAATTCATTCTCTACCCCATTCAATGGTATTCCATTTTCAGCCCCATTCAGTGGTAATCCATTATCAACCCCTTTCATTAGTAAGTCGTTTTCAACCTTATTCAATGGAAATCCATTGTCAATCCCATTCATCGGTAAGTAGTTGAACTCCCCAAATCGACGGTAAGTTGTTGAAGTCCCTAATCGATGGACATCCATCTTTAGATGAACTATGTGGACTTTGATTCCTTACCATGGGGACACGTTTGAAGCCTCCTTGAGGTTAAACCATTCACTCATGACTCATCCTGATCTATCCCTCGATCTCGTGTGTTCCGGGAAGATCATTCCCCAACCTGGAGGTTATAATTCCTCTGGATCCTATCTATGTGTCCATTCTCACTGGCCACCTCTTCAGGTGTCCCATCATCCTACCGAACTATAAGGACTTTGATTAACTACCATAGGGATATGTAGGAAGTCTCTTCATGTCTCAAGACCATCATCACTGCTATCATCATGTCTGTTCCATATCATTCTCCCTCCACTTCATTCAACTCTCCATCATCCATCATGATTCTTACTTGGACCTCCACATCCTAGTGGGATCATTCCATCCACCTCCCCACTACTCCGAGTAGTACCTAGGCCGCAAACCATGTGTAATACCCAGTATATCATCAGATCATTATCCTCTGTGCACACCCCGATTCATCACCCCTTCAAACTACATGGTTTTTGATCGCTGTCATCTATACAGGGTACGTAGGAAACCTCCATGTGGTTCAATCCCAGTAAATGGTAAACCTTGGTGTCCCCCCATTATGTGGTTCACACTCCCTAATCCACCCTCAGTGGTGTCCAAATCCGCCTTCATGGTGTGACATCTTCCCTTTATGGGTCACACCATCCTGGGTCAGCTCTTATTGAGAGTTCAGATCCATCCATATGGTAAACCTTCCGGGTGCTCAGTCATAGGGATGTAACAGTCTGATCTATCCCTATGTGATGTTCTGATCACTCTTATTCTATCTCTACATGACATTAAAATCTTGTCCTACCTTGTGTTAAACATGATATTACTGAGGAAAACCTCAGAAGACATGCCTTTGTAGTAACCATCTCTGCATGACGATAACCTCATGAAATACCATGTGCTATGCATGGGAAGCTGAGGAAAACCTTAGAGACATGCCTCCAGCATAAGATATTCCTTGACTAACATGGGATATCTTAGGTTATGTGCCCTTGAGATTCCCTCCTATGAGGAAGAATACAGGTTACCCAATGTCCATGTATCAAGATATGCCCCGACATGCATGATGCTACCATCAAATATATCTAAAGGTTGCTACCTTTTCAGGACCCCATGGAATGTCTTGATGGAAGTAGAGTAATTAACCGGCTTCCATAAGGATATGGCACTAGGAACGAGATTTGTGAACCACAACTTAATCATTAAGGGAGACTCGGACTAGGTAACGAGTTTGGAGGAGGAATCCAGAGAAGGAGGAACTGACATCCCATCATCCCATTTAGATCAAGGAGAAAACGTCCCTAAAAAGTGATGGATGTCACCTATCGTTGGAAAGAGGGAATGTGGGGCAATAGTCATCACGTCCTCATTGTCCTCAAAAAGACAGATGTGGGTGCCCCAGTGAAATCTTCGGAAATATAAACAGTGATCCCGACATGAAGATATTCTCCTAAATATGGAGATTAGTAGCATTCTATACATCAGTGGATTAGCATGTCACCATATCTAGTTATCTGATGTTGGGTCCCGCCAAGAAAATAGTGGGCCCGACGTGAAACTCACCAGAAGTCGGGGTAGTTAAAATGTAGGAAAGGCTGGTTTACAATGTTGTTAGTGTGGATACTTCTTACCAGTAATGTAAGACGGAATGGTGTTGGGTAAATGGACATCGATTTATTTGTTTCAGAACTAATGGTTCAATCGCCCTACTTTTCCGGAACCAATCTGCTGCATCAAGAATCTGATCGCCACCCACCCACCGACGTAGGGGTAGGGGCAGCGTCAATGCAACAACTCCTTGTGGATCCACCACTTCTGTAACAGCTTCCACACCCAAAATTGTAGGGCACCCACGCCTGATATCCTCTATTAAATTATTTCAATGAAGGTTGATAAATGTCCTCATATACTAATACAAGGAGGGGATTATCCTGACTTGAGATATGGCCTTCCAGGATTTAGAGGCATATGCACCTCATCGCCACCATCGCTCCCAAGGGCCACGTAGGGAGCCACTACTCCCTACTCCAACATAAAATTTTTTCGAGAGCCTCTCCCTGAAACTCCTCGATGACTCCCTCCCCTACACTGATGAGGTTGGGGATGCCTGGGCTAGCCTAGATGAGATCCCATTTTAGGGGCTCCCAAGGAGGGCTCCCACTGGGCCACGCCAGTGCCACCACCTGGTCCCACGAGTCAAGGAGTAGGTAATCCATGCACTTCCACCACTAGCCCATGTCCGGTTGACCCAACACCAGCGTAAACAACAGGCTAAGGAGGATGCCTTACAAGGGGTGTCAAAATCAAAAACTATTTTTGATTGTTCCACCACTGATATATATCATCAGACACCTGTTTATTCTGAGAATGGGACCTCATACACCCAGCCCAAATTGAGGCCCCAACTTCCCCACGGGCAGCCTGGGTCTACTCTCTTGGTCGTCAGTGCAGGTAGTGTCCATCGAGGACTAAATCACACCAACAAAACCCTATACAGAGGTCCTCCTCATACCTCCACTATGGATAATGAGGTTCCTACCTGCTTCCAAGATCGGCATCGAGGTCTACCCTCTTTCACCTTTAATCAGAATGAGGGTTCTCCCCACGGTAGTGACACTCAATACAGAAGCCTCTCCCACGCTCATTACATTAGATATGGGGCCATCCCTCCTGCAACAGACCACCGATGTCGAGAAGTTACACATCCGATCAATCTCTAGTATGGGGGCCTTGCCCATGTCCTTGTAGAAGTTGGAGAAGTTCCTCCTCGCTTCAATAATCAGAGAAGTGAAGGTCATTTTCACTTCATTGGCACCCAACATGGAGGACCTACCTTTGTTCGGCTTGACCAGCATGAGGACCCTCCTCAAACTGACACTGTTAGGGTAAAAAAGCACGGAGGTCCTACCTGTGCTTTTATCAGCTCTAAAAGAGGCCCTACCCACTCTAGAACTTCCAACATAGATCCCCTCCACACATTAGCTAGTGGACACGGAGGTTCTCCCCATGTTCCCTTTGATATATGTCCAGGTGCTCCTCGCACCCCAACTCACTCAAGTGGAAATCCTCATTGCCCTAGCACCAATACGGTCAAAGGTCCTACTCATTCCGGAAATTTACTCTATCCCTAAAAACCATCCCGATTCAAGAGGGCGGGTTGTCACCGCCATTAAAATAATGCCGAGA
Source organism: Viscum album (assembly GCA_963277665.1). Classification (NCBI taxonomy): domain Eukaryota; kingdom Viridiplantae; phylum Streptophyta; class Magnoliopsida; order Santalales; family Viscaceae; genus Viscum; species Viscum album. The sequence continues at coordinate 49,397,368 of OY728161.1, read as the reverse complement.
AGATTCAGACCAAGATCAAACCAGTTTGTTTCTCAGATTCTGAGGTGGAATATGACTCAGTGATGGAACCCTCACCTAGATCATCTATGTCAAGGGTTGGAGTAGGAACAAGGTGCATCAGCCTCATACTCCTAGAATTTGAGGTCCATCAGATTCCAACCTCCCTCCACAGGTATATTCAGGAGGATAAAAATTGGGCAACTCCATAGGTTCTGGCCATGAAATCGCCAACATCATCACCATAACCACTCTCTACTTCAACTAGATATCAAAGAGAAACATTCAGGGGACCAATGGAGGATGATCATCAGTAGGGTCTATTGCCAATATACATATTCCATACATCATAAATTCCATTCGTCATCTTGTCTTACTGTGATATGGTGGCTAAGTCGCTACACTCTTCGGAGGATAGCCTGAGATGCAGCGGTTTTTCATCTCGCTCGTCGTATTCCCTGCCGTCCAGCCTGCCATCTTAGCGGTCTGCTTCAGTACCGCTACTAGTTCTTCATCGGCCTCTAGGTGACGAGTGGTTCAATGAAGGTATGGACCCTGAATTTGGACCAAGGATCTTGTGGTATATTCCCGTAGTGGACCATTTCCCAGAGATGTTTTGGTCAATTGCAGCATTGAATTTCAGTGCACCGGAATCGCTCACCCAGGAAGAGGTAGAGTGTTTTTTCCAGACCCTCTGGGTGACTCATTTCTGTCTTTTTCATTGGTGAGTGGCCCACCCCAGGAGTCGTTCACACTTCAAAGAAATTGACCTACAATGTCATATGGTTGATTTAGCCGCACTCCCCATCACCCAACTCCCTGAGTCCCCTAGTCACCATAGGACCCTCCAACAATGATGCATCCAGAGATTTAAATTGCTCCAAAGGATAATCAAGGAGGCTTCTCCCCATGTGCAAATCTATAGTTGGGGGCAGTACACGGCCTTCCATTTTAGGTCCATCCGGAACCAGCCTAATTTTCTAGGAAACATAGAGGATATGCCTCCAGGTAGGGTCGCTGTAAGAACCCGAATCTACTTTTCTGGTATGTTTTTTCTTTTCTAGTTGTTTTTTAGAAAAAGAGGAATTTATGGATATTTTCAAAGTACACGCTGTGTACTGCTTTACCACTGGACGTCGGGTGATGGCCGTGTAGAGGCCATACACATGGCTGTGTGGGGGTGATTTGGATGCCACCTAAAGCGGAGTACAAAAACAGCGAGTACACATCATGTACTTCAAATTAAATTCCATGTACTTTATTTTTTTTATTAAACACACAGGGGTAACATCTAATCGCTAGAACGGTCTTCTTCTAAGTCTCATTTTTTCATGAGCTCTCGTATGACTGTGTTCCTTCTTCGATCCCCCGAGCCTCCATCCGATATATGATTCGACCAATGTCGATTGCATTGGGATTGCCTTAGTAAGCTCTTCCATATGTTTGAGCTTTGTTGCATGATTCCTCTTCTTTCTCAAGTTATCCTCTGTTGAATGTTTTATATGTTTTTGTATATATTAGACGTTCTAAGGTGATTCAATCCTTGAGTTTTACTTATAGGGATCTCCTAACACCATGGTAGGTGGTTTTTTCCTTTCCGTTGAAGTTATTTGAGTATTATGTGAAATTCCAACCAATACCCTTGAACGGGGTATTGTGTGTTTACCATTTTACCCCAGTTGTTTGTCTGCCATGCTTGTATGCTTGTGTAGAGGTTATTTGGATATTAACAGGGTTGATTAATATTCTTTGGAAGTTTTTCCACATGAATGTTTTGTTTACAACCATTGGTATGCTTAAAATTTTTGGCCACCTTGCCTATTTCCCATACCTAGTGCTGCAGGGTGGAATATTTGTATTCTGAAATTCTTGGTATGTTATAGACTGATTATCCAAGTAGTTATATAGGTTTACTTTGTCCATATTTCATTTCAATGCTCTTTGATCTACACAAGGTCATGAGAACTGGGTCTAGTAGGCTATAAAGGGAATTTACTGAGTGAGATTCCGTAAGGAGTCCTTGAGCACTTTAGACTATGAGGGGAATAGACCGAGTGAGATTCCTTAGAGAGACTTTGAATCACTTCGGTCTATAAGGAGAATTGACTGAGTGTGCTTCCTTAGAGAGTCCTTGAATACTTTATAATAAAATAGGAATTGACCGTGTGAGCTTCCTCAGAGAGTCTTGAATTATTTGAATGATCTGGGCTATAAGGGGAACTGACTGAGTGAGCTTCCACAATGAGTCTATGACCTTAAGGATATAAGGGTAATTGACCGTGTGAGCTTCCTCAAAGAGTCCTTGACTACCTTAGAATATAATGTTAATTGACTATGAGAGCATCCTCAGAGTTTTTATGAATTCTATGACTGAACCAGAGGGGCTAGGCCGAGTGCACTGCCCAGAGGGTTGCTTGTACTTCATAGGTAGGACTAGAGGGGATGGATGTGAGTACTTCCCAGAGTGTTACCTGTTTTAGTTTAGCTATTTTTTTCTATAGATTGATATTGAAATGGTGGATTCTTTACTACTGAGTACCTTCAAGTTTACTATTTTTTGAACTTTTACCTTCCATATATTCACTGACTATTAAGCATAGATCTTCGGGAGGTTGCCTTTTGAGATTTAGTCTCACACCCTATTTGGTCCATGATTTGGGCTCAAACAAATTATATTGTTGCAAGTATAGATAAGGGTAATCGCCCTTCTACTTCAGGTACATAACTTGTTGTGGAGTTGGGGAGCATGGGACCAACATTAGGCTTGTGATTCTGAGGAGCTATTTATCTTTTTCCTTTGTACTTTGGTTTAGTACTGTTTTTATTTACATCATTGTGACTTGTTTGGATGCATTTCTAGACATATGTATCATGCATCATATATATGTTCCAATTTTTTATTATTTCAGTCTTCTAATGTTTGATGTTGTTGGATATTTACTACTTCCCCTATTATGTATTTGTTTCCCTTATGCTATGTTACTCTTCCATGAGGCCATAGTTTCCCCACTATCACACCCAAGGCCCTCGCTGCTAGTCGACAGCCTCTAGCATTTTAGGGAAATGTGCTTGAGGCCATGTGACCAACCGGGTACGGGGCGCCTCTGGGTGGCTTCCGAAAATGGGATGTTACAAAGTGGTATCAGAGGGTTTATTTTCTTCTTGACTTACTTTTTGGATCCTATAACCAGGGATAGGATAGAATATGTACTTGGTAATAAGTTATACCCTGGAGTAGCTAACCCGTGTATAGGGAAAAACCAATCTACCTCGTTTATTGAAAATTTTATCAGTTTGCAATTTTATAGTTGATTTGATTTTTCCTTGAGTGATTCAAATGATTTGTGTTGTTATTGTTGATGTTATTAAGGTTCTATTTCGGTCATAACTTGATGATATGAGGGTATTCCATATCATTAATCATATAGGAACTTGTTACAAATCACTTGTCATGCATTCTTTCCATGCTCTTTAGGGTGAATTAGAAATTGCATGTTGTTGTGATAGATGTTGAGTAGAATATGCATGTTGTTTTGATAGATTCCTTGATAAAAAAACATGTTGTTTGATAGGGTATTGTTTGTGTATGGTTTTGTTTGAATGAATGCCAAAATTTGGTTCTTGAGGTGTTATGGGCCCTCATGGATAGGAATTTGGTCGTTCATTGCCTTGTTTTCCTTGTTATAACATGTATAGGATGCCAAGCTTTGATTCGCAAGGAGTATGGGCCCTCACGGATCATAATTTGGAACCTTCAATGTTCTTTTCAGGGTTTTTCTGGGATCCAGAGTAGTTTCTAAGGCATAATATCTGGAAAAACCTATAATACATGTCATGTAGTTTTGACTACATGCCATGTATTCTTCTGTTTGGGATGAAACAGTTTTTCTTAAGTACACGTCGTGTACTCTATGTACATGCCATGTAGTCTCTATCCGTGTAATAGGCCATGTGGGAAAAGACACAAGGTTGATAAATCTCTATAGGACACGCAGTGTACCAGATGTGCACACCGTGTGTAGAGACCTAGTGTCCACTAGTGTGACTAATGACATGGATGGATGAAAACGTAAGGTATAAATGTCATGTCAGGACTAAACACGCCATGTTGTCTAACTTAGGTACCCGGCCATGTCACAAACAACAAGGGTCATTGTTATCCTTTCACATACACACTGTGTCTGCCTTGAACACGCCGTGTAGTTTGGTCTGTCTGTAAGGCCATGTCAGAAACAACATGGGTCGGTGTTATCCTTTCGCATACACATAGTGTCCGCCTTGAACACGCCGTGTAGTTTGGATCGTGTGATAGGTCGTGTCACTAACAACATGTTCGAGGTGAAGATTGTCTAAGTACACGCCATGTCCACCTTGAACACAATGTGTAGTCTTGTCTTGAGAGAGCCATGTGGCTTAACTGTGTAAAAGGAATTGGGAAGGTGAAGAGGATTCAAGTATACATTGTGTGTTGGGAAAACATGTCGTGTGGTTTGGGTGTTACATGACCAGTTTTGGCAGAGGTACATGCTAATGTGAATGGCTTAAGGTAACACGTCGTGTGGTAATTATACATGTTGTGTAGTCATGTGTTGTAAAACTTGAATGTTTTCTTTCTCTTGTTAACTTCATACAATTCTATGTTTCAGTCCCTATTAATCCTGATCTAAGGTGTGCGTTTGACCTTGCAGAGTCATTCCACTGACACGTCCTCCGGTTGTCCTCCAGTTACATGGTAGTGATCTGATGCCAAATATGGCTGATCAGGGACTTCCCATAGATCCTATTATTGTGCCTATCTAGGAACTAGCAGTTATACCTGATACTGGTGCTGATGAACATTATAGGGATGGATTCATGAGGATGATTCAGACTTTTCAGGGATCACTGCCTCCTTCCCATCGATGGCAAATTTGACGCAGGTCTTTCAGTAGCAGCATCCTCCTACTTTCACTAGGTATGGAGGACCCCAGTTAGTAGAGTCGTGGATAGAAGCCACACTGATGATTTTTGAGCATCTGGAGATACCTCGAGAGAATAGGGTGAAGCTCACTACCTACAAGCTCTGAGACTCTACCAAGAGGTGGTGGGATGTGATCTCACAGGCTGGATGCCAGTAGAATATGGGTTTGGATGATTTTTTGGCGTATATTATATGATTACATCTATCTAGAGACCATGAGGGTCAATCGAGACTGAGATTTCATGAGTCTGGAGCAGGGTACTTTTCAGTTATAGAGTATTCCTCTCTCTTCACAGAGCTACAGTGTTTTACACCTCATCCAGGAGGTGATGAGTTGTTCCTTGCATGGAAGTTTGAGGATGGTCTGAGACACGACATTCGATCATAGGTGAAAATATTCTTCTTAACTTTGATATCCTCAATCGTCATCTAGGCATAGATCATAAAGTGAAATATGAGGGATTTTGGAGTGGTGATCCAGGGCGGGTCGGTATCTAGAGTTAGTATTCCTCCTCATAACAGCAGGATGTGCCATATGGAGTTTTCATGAGGAGATCAGAGTAGCTAGGATGCATCTTCTAGTATCCAGGTGGTGTGGTACCACTGTTGGAAGAGTGGGCATACAAGGCCACATTGCCCGAGAGACCCAGTAAAGTGCCGATATTGTGGAAATATAGGTAACCTTCAACACTTTTGTCAGTTCTTTTAAGAAGAAGCTGCTGATAAGGGTTCTTATATGACTCCACGTTCGGGAGTAGCACCACCAGTTTCTCACCAGTCTGGGAACTAGAGTTATTCCGGCCATTCAGGACGAGGTGGAGGTCATGTTTGTGGTAGTCAGTCACCAGTTTATCAGCGACAGAATGGTGGATCAGCTCAGAGTAGTCAAGAAGGGTCACAGGGCCGCAGCTTAGGCCAGACTTTTGCAGTGGAGTAGACCCAACAGGAGCAGGATCTCGTACCCTCTACAGTTAGAGGTACGATCATAGTAGCCTTAGTTTTAGCTTATTCTCTTTTTGATATAGGGGATTCCCATAACATTATATCTATTTCTGTTGTGGAGAGCCTTGGTCTCTGCATATTTTCCTCTATCGATATTTTGACACTAGACACACCATTAGGGACAAGAACAGCTAGTGTATGTCAGTTCAAGGAGTGCCCACTAGAGGTTGGTTGATGTCACTTTCTATGGGACATGTATGTCTTAGAGATGATAGGCTATGATTCCATTCTTGGAATGGACTATCTAGTTCCCTTTCAGGCAGTCGTCGATTGTTATCATCATAGGATGAGTTTCGTATCACCAGTTGGAGGATCCTTTCTTCATAGGGGTGAGTGGGATGTCCAGGAGAGCAGAGAAGGTCCAGAGCATCATGGGTTGGGAGGAGTTACAGCCCAAATTGATAGTCTATATCTGGATGACTAGGGGACTTCATAGTTAGACTTTCCCCTTTGGTGGATCGTTGTAGAGATTTCTTTCCAGAAGACATTTCAGGTTTGCCTCCAGAGATCGAGGTAGACTTCTCGATTGAGCTTGTTCGAGGAGAAGCACCAGTGTCCATTCCTCCTTATCGAATGGCTACACCAGAGTTGCAGGAGCTCAAGAAATAGTTGTAGGAGTTGCAGGAAATGGGTTTCATCCGACCCAGTACTTCTCCTTGGGGATCTCCTGTCCTGTTTGTGAAGAAGGCTGATGGCGCCTTTAGGCTTGGTGTGGACTATCAAAAGCTGAACTAATTGATAGTCAAGAACCGATATCCATTTATGAGGATTGATGATCTCTTTGATCATCTTTGAGGATCCCAAGTGTTCTAAAAGATTTAAGTGTGATACAGTTATCATCAATAGGACGTTAGACCATCTGATATACCTCTTATAGCTTTCCGGAGTTGGTATGGTCTATACGAGTATATGGATATGCCTTTCGTTCCCACGAACGCGCCCATAATTTTCATGGCACTGATGAAATGAGTGTTCCATCCATACTTGGATTCTTTCATGGTTGTCTTCATGTATGATATCTTTATGTACACTCACATTTGACACGACCATGCTATCCATCATGAGATCATTTTGAGTACACTGAAATAGCATCAGTTATATTCTAAGCTCTCAAAATGCCATTTTGGAAGGATCAGATTCACTTCTAGGTTCATATTATCTCAGATATAGGAGTATTAGTAGACCCAGAGAAAGTGAGAGCAGTAGTTTCCTTGGAGGATCTGAAGAACGTATTTGAGGTGCGGAGTTTTCTTGGGCTGGATAGATACTATAGACGTTTCATAGAGGACTTTTAACGCTTTACAGCACCGCTGACAGGTCTGGCTAAGAAGGGTGTGAAGTTCTTATGTTCAGATTCTTGTGAGTCAGCCTTTCAAGAGCTGATAGGGAGGTTGAATTCAGCACCGATACTAGTCTTTATAGAGCTGGGTAGAATCTATACTGTTTAATGGGATGCATCAGGTATCGGGCTGGGAGCTGTGATTATACAGGGAGATGGAGTCATTGTGTATGGGTCTCAGCAGTTGTGGCCACATAAGAGGAACTACCTAACGCACGATCTCGAGTTGGTTTATATTTTTCATGCCTTACGCTTTTGGTGAAATTATCTTCTGGGAGAGTATTGTGTGGTTTTCACCGACCACATATGTGAGGAGCTAATGTGGGACTTTCATTCCTCAGTTTGGGTAGTTCATCCTGGTGTCACCAAGAAGTATCGTGATCTACACCATCAGTATTGGTGGCCATGTATGAAGAGGGATGTTTCTAGTTTCATATTGAGTTGTTCCACTTGTCAGAAAGTGAAGGCGGAGCATCGTCGAATAGTAGGACTTTTACATCAGTTACCCATTCCCGAGTGGAAGTGGAATAATGCCATGATGGATTTTGTGACCAGTTTTCTGAGGTCCCCTTAAGTGAATGATGCAATATGGGTTTTCATTGACAGACTCGCGAAGTTTTCTCACTTATTTCTAATCAAGGATACATTCAGTGTTGATGAGTGGGGATGGTTGTACATCTGAGACATTGTTTGTCTGCATGGAGTTTCACACACCATTGTTTCATACAGGGATACACATTTTACTTCTTGGGTCTGGCAGGGGATTCAGAGGGATTTGGGTACACAATTACTTTTGAGTAAAGCATACCATCCCTAGACTAATGGATAGTCCAATCATATGATTCTGGTGCTTCAGGACATGCTCCGAGCATGAATCCTAGATTTTGGAGGTTCTTGGGAGAAGCATATACCTCTTGTGGAGTTTTACTACATCAATAGTTTTCAAGAAACTATTTCGATGGAACATTATGAGGCTTTGTATGGTAGGCCATGCCGATCACTCTTATGTTGGCTGGAGGAAGGAGAGGCATCTTTGTAGGGACCTCATCTTGTTTAGGAGACCATAGAGCAGATAGAGTTGATTCAAAGGAGGATGGCTATTGTATAGTCTCAACAGAAGTCTTATGTTGATCAGCGAAGATGACCTCTGGAGTTCAAGGTCAGGGATCAATTTTTCCTACGTTTCACACTAAGGTTGGGACACAAGAGGATTAGGAGACAGGGTAAGATTTCTTTGTGGTACGTCGGGCCGTTTGAGGTGTTGGAGAGAGTTGGGACGGTTGCCTATTGGTTGAAGTTACCTCAGAGGTACCAAGCTATGCGCGTTGTCTTCCACATTTCTCAGCTTCAACATTACTTTTCAGACCCGTCTCATATTTTCCAGCCCAAGTATGTTGAGTTCGAAGTGGACGCATCTTTGAAGTAGCATCCTATCCGGATTGTGGATCACAGTACAAAGGTTCTTTGTGGCCGGTCTATTCCTCTGGTATGAGTGTTATGGTAGCACGGGCGGGTACAGGATGAGACTTGGGAGAGGGAGGCTGATGTACGAGCACAGTGGCTGGATTTGTTCAGGTTTTCTTCTTTTATGTCACACTAGGGAAATTTAGGGACAGATTTATTTAATTGGGAAAGTTGTTAAGAACTCAGATCTTCTTTTCAGGTATCTTTTTCCTTTTGTAGTAATTTTTGAGAAAAAGAGGAATTTCTAGAAATTTTCAAAGTACACGTCGTGTAATGATTTTCCATTGGAGTTCATGTGATGGTTGTGCAGAGACCACACACACAGCCGTGTGGGGGTGATTTCGTGGCCGCCTAATGTGGAGTACAGAAATGGCGATTACACATCATCTAATTCAAAATTACACGTTGTTTACTTTCTTTTTTTCATTAAATGCATCGGGGTCGATTCTAATCGCCAGAATGATCTTCTTCTAAGTCTCGTTCAGTTGAGAGCTCCCATAAGGCCACGATCCTTCTCTGAGCCCTCAATCCTCCATTCGATCTCCAATTTGACCATTGTCGATTGCATTGGGATTGCCTCATAAATCTCTTCCTTCTGCTTGAGCTTAGTTTCATGATTCCTCTTCTTTCTCATGTTATGCTCCATTGAATGTTTTAGATGTTTTGGTAGATCTTCAATGTTCTATGGTGATTCATGACTTGAGGTTCACTTATAGTGATCTCCTAACACCAAGGTAGGTGTTTTGTGCCTTTCCGTTGAATGTCTTTGAGTATTATGTGCAATTTAGAACGATACCCTTGAACTGAGTATTGCGTGTTTACAGTCTTACCCCTGTTGTTTTCCTACCATGCTTGTATGCTTGTGAATAGGTTATTTTGAAATGATTAGGGTTGATTCATATTCTTTGGATGTTTTTCCCTACATGTTTTGTTTATTATCATTGGTCTTCATAGCCTTTTTGGCCTCCTTGACTATTTTTTATACCTTGTGTTGTCGGGTAAAATATTTCTATTCTGAAATTCTTGGTATGTTATATAATGATCAGCCAAGTATTTCTGTAGTTTTACTTTATCCATATTGCATTTCTATGCTCGTTGACCTACACAGGGCCATGAGAACTTGGTGTAGTAGTCATTAAGGGGGATTGACTGAGTGGTCTTCCTCAGAGAGTCTTTGAGCACTTTAGACTATAAGGGGAATTGACTGAGTGAGCTTCCTCAGAGAATCTTTAAATCACTTCAGGATATAAGGGTAATTGGCCGAGTGAGCTTCCTCAGAGTTTCATTGACTACTTTAGACTATAAGAGGAATTGACCATGTGAGCTTCCTCAGAGAGTTTTGAATTATTTTAATGACCTGTGCTATAGGGGGAATTGACCGAGTGAGCTTCCTCAGAGAGTCCTTGACCATGGGGCTATAAGGGGAATTGACCATGTGAGCTTCCTCCGAGAGTCCCTGACTATCTTAGACTATAAGGGGAATTGACTATGAGTTCTTCCTCATAGAGTCTTTATGAATTCTATGATCGAACCAGAGGGGCTAGGCCGAGTGCACTTCCCAAAGGGTTTCTTGTACTTCTTAGGTAGGACCAGAGGGGATGGCTATGAGTACTTCCTAAAGGGTCACCTGTTTTCGTTTAGCTGTTTTTTTTCTATAGCATGATATTGAAACTATGGATTTTTTACTACTAGGTATATTACTATTTACTATTTTCTATACTTTTAGCTTCCATATATTCACTGACTGTTAGGCACAGATCTTTGGGTGGTTGCCTACTGAGATTTAGTCTCACACCCTATTTGGAACATTCTTTTCTGCCCAAATAGATTATATTGCTGTAGGGTTAGATAAGAGAAATCACCCATCTACTTCAGGTACTTTACTTGCTTTGGAACTGAGGAGCATGGGACCGAGCTTAGGCTTGCGATGCTGAGGAGATGTTTATATTTTTCCTTTGTAATTCGGTTTAATACTGTTTGTATTTCCAGCATTATGAATTATTTTGATGCTTTCCTAGACATATTCATCATGCATCATATATATGTTTCAGTTGTTTATTATTTCTGTCTTCCAATGTTTGATGTTGTTGGATATTTAATGCTTCCACTATTGTGTATTTGTTTCCCTTCTATAGTGTTACTCTTCCATGTGGGTATAGTTTCTCCACTATAACACCCAAGGCCCTAGCTGCTAGTCGGTAGCCTTTGGAATTTGGGGAAATTCACTTGATTCCATGTGACCAACCAGGTACGGGGAACCTCTGGGTGGCTTCCAAAACAGGGACGTTACAGTCGCGGTTAACATGGCCAAGCTGTCGGGGGGTGAGAATGAGCTAGATCTTCTTGGAAAGGACCTCCCCCCCAAGGGAGTTTCACACCTCTTGGACCTGTTAGGAATTATTACTCATCCACATAGGAATATACTGGGTCTTTGAGTGCCCCCCAAGGCATTGATCCTCAGCTAAAATCCCAACAAGGGTAAGGAGCACCTTGAATCTATCAAACCCTTCGACCCGTCTGGCTCAGTGCAGAAGGCAGAAGATGATCCTGAGAAATCTACATTGCGTCAGAAACTCGCAGAACATAAGAAGATGGTTAACAACCTCCTTTTCAAACGTTCTATAGAGTGATGTACAGACTATAGTGATCCTTGATCTGGGTAGTATGGGTGAGCACAAATTCCCCTCAGCAAACTGCCTCTAGGTGACCTCGACCATCCATCCCACATAGACTCGGTTGAGGCTAGAGCATACGGCAAGAGGGTGCGATTTGTGTTACCAAATCCTCCAGAATGGCGTGACAGTCCTCATGACCCAGCTTAGGTTCCCCAAGATGCTCCACATGTTTTTCCACCAGCCACCCTATGAGTTGATGGGCCTGCTTATCATGTTGAAGAACCTTCCAACACACTGGTGGTCAGGGATCCCGGTCAAGATAGGAACCCCCGACTGGGTGATCCAATAGTGGTACTCATCACCCTCCTCAAGGCATTGGAGACGTAATAGGTGGAAATCCTGCCTGATGGAAATCCTTTTCTGGCATGGGTGAATGATATTCCAGCACCTCAAGGTTTGATAAATCCCACTTTACCCCCTTCAATGGGATAGGGGACCCACCGCAGCACCAAGCCCAATTTATCTCAAGGTGTGGGCCCATGTTAAGAACTCTAGCATAGCAGGAAGCTGCCAAACTCTAGTGCTTCATATAGACATTGGAAAGGCCAATGTTTTTCTGGTACAACCATCTCCCCATAAAATCTGGAGCCATCTAGGAAGACCTTCATAGGAAATTTCTCTAGCAGTTCAGTTCCAGCACTTGAAAGACGAGTATCGTGGACATCTTCAAGTGAATTAAGAGGCCTAATGAGCACGTTGTATAATTTTTCACCCAGTTGAAAGGGATCTCATACTCCCCTAACATTCCACATAATTAGGAGAAACTACTGATGATGCACATAGGGAATGTCAAGATGGAATCAGTCCCCTCTTTTATCACCTAGAACTACCCTAGAGGATTCTGAGACTTCTCTGATAAGGCCCAGAACCTAGAAGAATCCTTATAGAATGCTAATAAAGTTCGTATGTTGCCACCTGCAGTCCCTACAAGAAGGGCCTCCAGAGTCGACCCCACCGTAGAGGCCCAAATAGAGGCCCCTAGGAAACTATAGTTGTTACCAGTAGAGCCGCCTCCACAGCCTCACAGAGGCCCTCCACCTCAAGCGCAGCCTCCGGACCAACCGTGACCACATCAGAACCGGAAGGCGCCCCCACTTAATGTACCACCACTGCCTAGGTGAGATAACCAGGCTCCACCTCCTAGATAGGCTCCTCCAGCCCCTCATCAGAGTCAGGCTCCATGGGTCCCCTTCCTAGGTAGGAGGAACCAGACTTACTCATTCAATGAGGCTCAAGTCCCTGACTACTTCCACGGTGCCTTGGAGCAGGGGATTGTCCGTTTTCCTGAAAGCAAGAGGCCAGAAGAGGTGAACCTCATTAATTGCCCAATTATTGCCCATATCATTGGATCTAGGTTAACACCCTCATACAGTGTTATGTGTTTAAATACTAGCTTCAAGGCCATGTGGATAACAACATAGTCCAGCTAGGTCCAGCTCTAGCACAGGTGGCATGTATCTTCGTGAGGTCATACAGCAACAGTGATGGTGAAGGCGAGTGGAATAAGGTTTATAACATCAGGTCCCATAAGTATGATGACTGGATGGCTTGTAAAACTGTCGCATGCACGCGTGGTGTTATTCGTGCATGATTGAAACAACCATAGCCTTTAGAAGCCACAGCTACTACTTCTGCATCATCATCTCATCTTTCCTATTCCCAAAATAGTAAGAATCAGTGGCGTAAGGTAAAACAAAGTCCCCCACTGATGCCATCGTCATCTCGTACTCTTAGTGACTTCATGCCCCTGGAGATGAAAATTCCTCCAAAAATACGTCTAGTAGTGGATGAATATTCGAGTGATAGTCAAGGTAATTCCTCGGTTAATACCATAGAGCTGGTAAACCCCTACAAGATTCCTAAAAATGAGGAACACTAGGTGGATCTTCCTAAAGTCCACAACCATCACCAACGTCAATTGAGCCGTGACAATATGGGTCATCGGAGTGCATTGTTTAGTATTTCCTGCCAGGTTGTGCATGCTACCGAAACCAAGAATCATGCCCAATGTAGAGATCATCACGTGAAACCTTATTATCTAGTGTCATCATGTCCACCTTCATCGTCGTTTTTGCTTCTCGATCAGGCAGAGCCACATCAACCATGTTGTGACCATCCACCATTTTCTATATACCGGACTAAGTCATCGGGCCCTCATCTAGTGTTCACTCTGCAGGCTTCGACTAGCGAGCAGCGTGATATTCCTAGCACCATTCAGTTGCCAATCTAGTCAGTAGGGCCTACAATACCTCTTTTCATAGAGCGACATACTATAAATAGAATTTCATTCCTGGCATAGAAGTATGATACCCTCAAGCATCATGCTGGAATTCTATCAAATATCTCCATCCTTAGGTCCCTTCACATATCATCGGATATTCTTGAGGCCCTCACCAATGCATTAAGAAGCCCCCTCCAGTTTGATATAGAGATAGAATTCGCAAAATCCCTTCATGTTGAGGTGGTCGATCATGTTGAATTCCAGGAAATCATCTGATTCTCTAGAGAAGATGAAGGATCTCTCGTACAGGGACACATTCTCCCATTGTACATCATCGTCCTGTTCAATGGCGTGGAGGTTCATCACTATCTTGTCAATAGGGGTTCTGGGATCAACCTAATCCAAACTCAGACACTGCGAAAACTGTGGTTGTCTGAGGATGATTTGTGTCCATTTGACCTAAGAATCTAACATTATTAAAGGACGGAGCAGACACCGATTGAAAAGATCCTCTTGAAGACCCAGTTTGGTGGCCTAGTTTCTAGAACCTAGTTTACAGTTGTCTCCCAGGACACCGCCTACAATGTGTTGATGGGAAGGCCATGGATCCACCTGCATGTGGTGGTTCCTTCATCATATCACAAGTTCCTCAAGGACTCCCTTAATGGTCGAGTGGATGTGCTTCAAGGTGACGCATCTCCATTTGCCTCTTGTGAAGCCAACTATCTAGATGCCTACTATTACAAGAGAAAAGAAAGGCAGATTTAGGCTAATGAGGTTGAGAATATCACAGTTTAGACTGACCTGGGGATAGATCTAGATGATGCCTACATATTTCCCATCCACTGATTGGAGGCTACAACCTCAAACATGGGACAATACTTCATTATTTCTAGAATGTGGGAGGAACACATTCCCAAGTCTATGTGATTCCAGAAGATCACCTCATACTCTTACAAAAATTAGGCTGAGGTGATCCTGGAGCCACCTACTCCCACAAGGTATCTGTATTTCCACCCCATGGAAATGGAAATATGTCATACTTGGTTGTTTCACTGGGCTGGAATTAACTGGATCAAGCCAATGCACTGATATTTCTTCGATGTCGTCAAGAATGGCCCCTTGGGCTGAATACTTGATGGGATCAGATCAACAGCCTTCATCACTATGGTTTTAGTAGTATAGGAGTTCCTCAATGTGGTTTCCACTAACGCTCAGGCTAGTACTAGCCTCCCATCAGGATCTACTGACTAAGAGAAAACTCCTATCGAGGAACCTTCCTCCATAAGTGAAGAGGAGGATTTATAGGATTCTCCTCCCACCTTTGAAGAGGGTGTCTCTGCCACAGTCGACGAATTGGTGTAGGTGAACCTCGGTAGTGGGGCCGACCTGAAACCCATGTTGATCAGTTCCTCCATGCCCCTCAAGGAGAAACAGTAGTATATAGAATTCCTTAAAAAACATCGTGATGTATTATCTTGGAGTTATGATGATATTCCAGGACTAGATCCTTATGTATCCATCCACCTCTTTGGTCTCCCAGAAAATCACCACGGGTTCAAGCACCCTTCTAGAAAGATGCACCCTTTTCATGATTCCATGGTCGAGGAAGAAGTTGATAAACTCATCAGAGCCAATTTTGTTAAGGAGGTCCAATATTCCAAATGTCTAGCCAACATTGTGTCAGTCAAGAATAAGAATGTATAGATCATAATCTTCATAGACATCTGAGATCTCGACTATCAGTGTCTACAAAATCGTTTTCCCATTCTAGTGATGGAATTGTTTATCGATGCTACAGCTGGGTTCTAAGAACTCTCCTTCATGGATGGGTACTCTGAGTATAACCAGATCTGAATGGCCCCTTAGGATGAGAAGTCTACAGCCTTTAGGGAACCACAAGTTACTTTCCTCAACCAAGTCATGCCCATTGGTTTAAAGAATGTAGGTGCCACCTATCAGCGGGCTATGCATCGCATATTCAAGCCGATCATCGGAACGTTGGTGGAATGTTACATGGATGATATGGTGGTCAAAGCTCACCAGCATCATGACCATCTCAATGAACTTGGGAAAGTGTTTGGATTCCTCTTTTCCCGCCAACTGAAGATGAATCCATTGAAGTGTACCTTCGAGGTCACCTATGTAAAGTTTCTCGACTTCATTTTCAGATATAGGGGCATCGAGATCGACCCAGATAAGATCAAGGCCATTAGCCAGATATCTCCCTCAAGAAACCTTCAGGAGCTTCGAGGTTTCCAAGGAAACATAGCCTACATATACCAATTCATTGTGAATCTGGATGGAAAGTGTAAGACCTTTTCTAGGATCATGAAGAAATGCATTGTTTACTAGTAGGACAAAGAATGTCAGACTGCATTCAAGGGAATCACGAGGAATCTATTCTATAATCTGATCCTGATGCCACCCATTTCTATAAAACCATAAGTCCTTTACATTACCACTCTGGAATGGTCTCTCAGAGAACTTCTGGCCTAGAAGAACAATGAGGGGATGGAGAATAGTCTCTACTGTCTCGGTAGCATGCTCCTTGGTACGGAGACCAGATACTCCCCTATCGAGAAAAGCTTCCTTGCACTGGTATTAGCAGTATAGAAATTGAAACATTACTTTCATGACCATGAGGTACAACTGGTGTCCTGAGTAGATTCGCCAAAGTACATCCTAAACTGCCCCAATTTGACAGGACATGTTGCTCAGTGGGTAGTGATTCTCCAATAGTTCGACGTTATATTTGTTACCCATAAGGATATTAAGGGGAAATAATTGGAAAAATTCTTCATTGCTCATCCATCCCTTGCATACTAGTCTCTAGACCTTGATTTTCATAATAAGGCAATCCTCTCGGAAGACCAGGCCAACCCGTGCTGTAAAATTCACTTCGATGGTGCTTCTCGGAGCCCCACCGATTGAAGGCTCAATGACCCCAGGCTCAACATAGTAGGCTTGGGTATTATTTTCATTACCCCAACACAATTTGTTCTGACGTATTCATTCCTGTTGTCAAAAGGCTAAACCAACAATAAGGAAAAGTATCATGCTCTCATTACTGGCCTTGAGCTGGCCCTAAAGATTAACGTTCCCCATTTTCATGTGAATGGGGACTCTAATCTAGTCATCAATAAGATCAATGGTGACAATGTAATTAGAAATTCTAAGCTTGTACCATTGTTGGAATGCACTCTCCTTATAATGGCCCAGTTCTCATCTTGGACAGAAGATACTCATGTCTCTCGATCTCAGAACAATCGAGATGACACCCTGTCCAGCCTAGCTACGTCACTTGCAGAGCCTGAACATGATGATTTGATTATCCATGTGGCACACCAGACAGTCATTTCTCCTATCACTCTAGATAATGGTGACAGCCCTCAGGTATGCCACCTTGCCATCGGCGCCTCAAAATTAGGACCCCCACGTCCCCTTGATGTGGTGATTAAATTGATTCCGAACTGGAGAACCTCCTTTGTCGAGTACCTCCTAAACGGTAATCTTCTAGAATATCGGGCTGAGTGTGAGTGAATTTGATGTCTCACGTTACAGTTTACCCTCTAAGACAGTCCTAGTCATGAGAAGATCCTCTAAAAGCATGGTTTTGATGGGGTTCTCCTCTATTTCATTCAAGGAGTCGAGATTTCCTAAGTCATGCAGGAGGTTTATGATGGTTCCTACAGGGCTCATCAGACTGGGTCGAGACTATCTCAACCTATCTAAAGACTAGGGTATTTTTGGCCCACCATGACCCATGACTACATCGAGTTCTCCAAAAGGTATCACGCATGCCAAATTCATGCCATCTTTATACATCGGCCACTAGAGCCTCTCCACACTACCATGTAATCTTGGCCATTTTTGGTATGTGGACTCGATGTCGTGGGATCATATCCACCAGCGATAGCTCGCCAGTGTAGGTTCATCCTGACCGCTATGGATTTCTTCTCCAAGTAGGCAGAGGAAGTTCCGCTCAAAAAGGTCAAGGCCTATTACATAATTGACTTTGTGAGCTCCAACATCATCTACTGATTTTGAGTCCCTCAAGTCGTCCTCACCAATAACATCATGAACTTTCAAGCAGTTGAGCTGAAGCAACTGTACGCCCAGTACAACATCTATTCTAACCATACCTTCCATTATCATGCGTAAGAAAATGGAAATATCAAGGCATTAAACAGAACCCTCTCTAACATTATTCAAAAAATGGTTGGTCAGAATAAGAAGAGTTGGCCAGAAAAGATCCCCAATTCCCTCTGGTCTTATCAAATGACAACTCATAATTTCACCCAGGTCACCCCATATTCCCTGGAGTACATAACAGAGGTCTTTCTACCCATTAAGATTCAGTTTCCCTCATTACGCACAATTGTGTAAGATTACAAAGTGCCAGATAAAATAGATAAAATCTTTCTGGCTAAGTTAGAATTACTCGATGAGAACAGGTTTCCTTCCCTACACAATCTGTAAAAGAATCAGAATAGAATAGCTAGAGCATTCAACCATAAAGTTCACCTATGATCCTTATTTCAAGGCGACTTGGTATTGTCCCTAAGGTCACCAATGATACCTAGAAGGAAACCACCCAAGATGGAGCCCAAATGGAATGGACCTTACATCATTCACAAGGTTTACTCCAATGGTGCATATTCCTTAGTTACCATGGATGGTGAGTGTATAACTCCTCCCACCAATTCCATGTTCCCCAAGCAGTACTTTGCCTGAGTTTCCTAGTCCCACATGACCTTAAACTTTATGGTACCACATGACCCTAAACTGCATTAGGGTCCTCTGTGACCTTAAACTGTCATGCCCTACATAACCTTAAACTGTAAAATGTCCCACATGACATTAAACTGTATGACGTCCCACATGATGTAAAACTGTGTAACGTCCCACATGACGTTAAACTATATGTTGTCCCACAAAACGTTAAACTGTATGTCATCCCGCAGGATGTTAAACTGTGTGTCTTCCTGCAAGATATTAAATCACAAGAACTATGTATGGATTAATTACCATTATTATGGGATATGTAGGAATGCTCAGACACTTCATCTTGAGTCCAACCCAAGTTTCCTCTTTGACTATCCCCCTAGGGTATAGTTCTCTTAAAGGATCCCACATGGTGTCATGTAGGATTCTTTGGCCCCACTTATGTCAGGATCACGATGATTGCACCATGTTCCCTCCCTCATTCTTCTCCCCTCCCTTTTCCTCACTACACAAAGCTAAACTGCATGGCCTTCAGAACTATGTATGGGTTGATTCCTGTCATTATGGTATATGTAGGAACGCCGAGACATTTAGTTTGTAGCCCCAGCCCCAATCTTCGGGACCTCCCACTAAGTCGAAACACATGGTGTGGTGTGTTATTTTTCCCTCATTCAAGTCAAGTTCATTGTGACCATACTGTGTATCCCTCCTCCATGAAGATCCCCACCTCTTCTACTGACCAGTTTGACTTTAAGTTGCATAGGCACTTATATGCTCCACACACTCCATCATTTGTGTTTCCATTATCTTTCACATCTAAAAGGGCCCCTAGAATGGTATGGATACATATCCTAAGGTCTCCCCTATTGTTTCAGTCCAATTCCCTCGAAAACCTCGAATGAAAAATTGATACAAGTAATGCATTGTGAATATGGTTAGTGGTTGATGGTCATTTGTTGTTCCCATTTCAGGTCACGCGATATGGATGTTGTTTTTCGAACATGGTCAACAGTTATCCTTTGTCGTTATCACCACCCCTATATGTCCCAATCATTGAGTTTAGTGGCTCATTTTTCCCTGATGTCTCTTCAATCTTTGGTCTACATCGGTCAGGAGTGTGGTTCCAGCTTTCAGACCCTTATATGATGGGAATAGCCTAGTCCTGCTCCTTGTTTCCCACAACGATCATTGATCACGGGGGCTTAGGAGCTAAGGTAAAGAAATACCAGCAAGAGAGGTCATCTGGTTACAATTGGCCAGGATACCCAGTATCAGGTCTCTCAACCATTTCACCCCTAGCTCGAGTTCTCATCTAGGATTCTGTGGTGTGGTATGGAATCACATCCTTATTCACATCAGATTATTTTCCACTCCACACATACCCCCTTTGAGACATCCCTCCTTTATTTATCATCCTTTCCATTAGAACAGTACCTGCCATTCTTCGCGAGCCCCATAATTTGGGTTTCCATCATCCTCTAGATCCAAAACTACCCCCGAATGGCAGGGATTCTCAGAGCAAGGGCTCTCCTACCATTACTGGCCAACGTCCTGGAGGATTTCGAACAACAAATTGATTCAAGTCCCATGTCGTGAATATTTTCAATGGTCAATGCTCAATTGTTTTCCCCCTACCTCTGGTCACTCAAGTAAGAATAATATGTTGATAACATGGTCAAAAATTATCCTCTATCATTGTTTCCTCTTTCTGGTCTTCCATAGGTGCGATTTTTCTCCCTCCAATCAGTTGTCCCATGCATATGACATTAAACATGGCCTCTACAGTCTGATCCCTATGACTTTAAATTAAGAGCACCATCATCCTTACTACATGAATATAAACTACCCAACATCCTAAACAGAACTATGCATGGCTTGATTCCTATCCTTATGAGATATGTAGAAATTCTCGGACATTTCGTTCATAGGTCCATCACCATTTCATAGAAACCACCCTATCATTGTGGCCCCTTGGCCTAAGTTATTCCATAAGAGTGGTATATGGGGTAGTATAGGCTTCTGTCTCCATTCATGTCATGTTTGTAACAACCACACCACATACCTCTCTCTCCTAAGTGCCCTTCACTCCCTTTCCCTACACTCATCTTTTTGAGTTGGCTACTCTTAAGTCGAGTCCCTCGACCCTCTTCGGTGATTTGCCAATGTGCCCAGGAGTACTCTAGTTCAGAGTCTAGAGTGTCATATTCTACCTGGATATGCTTTCACCCATTTTTAGGATTTTTGTTCCCCTTCATTTGGGATTTCATTATCTTTCACATCCAAAGGGACCGCCAAGTGGAATGGATGCTCAGCCCAAGGGCTCTCCTAACATTATGGGCCAACGTCCTCGAGGGTTTCAAATAAATAATTGATACAAGTCCTGCATTGCGAATATAGTCAGTGGTCGACACCCATTTTTTTCCCATTTCAGGTCACACAATATGGATGTCGTGTTTCGAACGTAGTAAATAGTTATCCTCCATCATCACTCTAACCCCATCAAGACTTAAATATTGGTTACATGATTCACATAATTTTCCACCCCATCATGACCAAGTGGAATTTCGACACTCTTGGTATTGTCCCTCAGATTTCATTTTCATGTTAAGAGGATAAAGTCACGTTAAGGCATAATTTAGGTCTCCGCGCCAACTTCCCCTTTACATGTATCTCATGTGTTGCAAATACCTCTTCTGCCCTTGTTTCCCACACTGAGTTTAACTCAAGTGGTCTTGTAGACCAGATCGAGGTCTGCACTCACTTGGAAGAGTGTCTCCTCTTTATGGGATAGGCTCTAAGACCTTAAACTAAGATCTCATTGTATATCGTCTTCCAAAACTATGTATGGATTGATTCCCATCCTCCTGGGATATGTAGGAATGCCCAGACATATCGTCTTTGGGTCCAGCTCAACTGAGAGCTAGTATCTCCTTCCCCATATTCTCTAACATTTTTGGGCCCCTCGGCCTGAGGTTTCTTTCTTAGAATCGCACATAGTGTGATGTTTACCTTATCTTCATTCATATCTGGTCTGCTTTATCATGCCATGCACATCCCCTCTTGAACCTAATTTCTCCGGCATAAGTCTGAGTCATATGACTTTAAAATATTTTTCCTAGTCCCACATGACTTTAAACTACTACGTCTATACTGCACGACGTGAAAATGTATGTATGGTCCCATCACATGACCCTAAACTAAGACATTAGCATCCTGGCCACACGATGAAAAATGGAACTGCATCATGGTGTCCTCATTCCAGAAGACATCATGTTTGGTATCGGTCACCCACCATACCATTAATAAATTCCTATATACAGCTAGATTATCATGGTGACACCTGGACTCTCTATTCTAGGTCAATCGCTTCCCAAAAACACACACACACACATTCATCCTAAAGTACAAACAAGATCTATCAAATGCTGTTTCTATTGGTGTGAGGGCCAGACCTGCGCGACCTTATTATCCCTAGAACTGGAATCTTACCATTCCACCTTCAAAACTATGTATGTATTGATTCCCATCTTCATGGGGTTCATAGGAACACCTAGTCCCTTTGCCTTGGGCCCAGCCTAACTTTCACTTTTGGTCCCCTGACCTAGATGTTTCCTGGGGAGCACATTGTGGTGATACGGACTCCTGTGGTCCTCATTCACATTGGGTTTAGTAATTACTTCACCACATGTCTCCCTCTTCCAGTTCTTCATGGTCTGAGCTCTATGACCATAAACTAAGACCACGACACGTCCTTGCTGCAAGACATTAAATTTCACGACATCTTCAAGAACTATGTATGGCTTGATTCTCATCCTCATTGGACACATAGGAATGCTCAGGCATCTCATCATCAGGTCTATCCCCAGGAATATAAAATCCAACCCCAATCTCTATCCTCTCGACCCAAACTATTTTAGGATCATGTGATGTGGTGAGTAACTCTTGGGTTTTCATTCATGTCGACTTTTTCAATGGTTGTACCATGTGCCTCCTGTGTCTTCTCCCAACCTGGTCCGAGTTCTATGACCCTAAACTAAGATTTCCCTATGGGAACTATGCATCGGGATTCGCTAATTTTCTGCTCTATGAATAGTTCATTTAATCAATCCATTACCATTAATGGCTCATCCATTACCATTAAGTTGGAATCATGCAACCCTAGGACCCTATTCCTTGTAGGTGGACTCGTCTCCCTCTATCTGATGTGTCTTATTGTTATACTCAGAAGTGTTGTGGCAAGGACCCCAAATTGTCGAAATTTCACAGGGGCATTCCCTCTTTCCATTTCCTAGATTCATGAGTCCGTTATTCATATCGTCATCCTATTTCATGTCTGAAGGTACCCCCTAATGGCCTGGTCCAATGTCACCTTGACTGATCTACCATCATGGGTCAATTCCTCAGAAGACCTCAAGTGACATTTGTGACAGGTCTCTTGTTTCGAACATCGCCAGCGGTCGACCCTTATTTGCTTGTCCCCATTAGAGGCTAATGTGAAAAAAATACTATGTTTCGAACATTGTTGAAAATCATCCTCTATTATTACTCCACCATCATTATGGTCCAGATCTTGAGCATCATGATTCACATATTTCCACAGCCTTATGTTCAAGTGGAATTCCAACATACTTGGCTTTACACCTTCGCGTATCTAGGTGTGTAATGTAGGTGGGTTTTAATTATTGGGATGTCATTCACACAGTGTCCCATTGCCCCTAACATGTGACTTCCTGTGCTAGGAAATTCCGATCATTACTCCTTGTTTCCCACATCGAGCATGACTCACGTGGACTTAGTAGTACTGGTAGGATGTGTACTGGCACAGCCAGGCCACACATGTCATTCGTCATCCCGAATGACATTAAACTACACTCTCAAAACTACGTTTGGCTTGATTATCATCCTTATGGGATATATATAGACACCTAGGTGTTTTTCCATGGGCCTAACCTTAGGTTCATTGACCCTTCCAACCCCTCGGGCCCGATCCTGGTCTAGGAAGTATGACCTTTAAACTATGTGCATCGTCCTCACTGTACGATGTTTAAACCACACATCTATCATCATTATTGGTATGATGTAAAAATACAGAGCATTCCAGGTCCTTGTTAAAGAGGTCCTGCTTGGAAGTATGTTTTATCCCTAACCGAATAGATACTCCCACCTAATGTGTTTCTTCCACGATGGCATGATTTCAAGAGTGTTGGAATCCATTCAAACAACCCATCACTCTACACTTCATGCTTTGTGTTCCCTTTATTTGGACTCTAATCCTCTTTCACATCTAAAAGAACCCCCTAACGGAAAGGATGCTCGGACCATGGCTCGCCTATTGTCCCAGGCCAATGTTCTAGAAGAATAACAGATGAAATTTCGAGTCAGGCCCCGTGTTTCGAATATGGTCAACAGTTAGCCCTCATGTATTATATCAATTTCAGGCTTACGTAATAAGGATACTGTGTTTTGAACATAGTTAGTGGTTATCCTTCATTTTCATGCCACCCCCATAGTGTTCTGAATATGGAGTATCACGATTCACACATGCTACTCCCTTATGTTTGGTTTGATTCCAAATTCCCCTAGCATTACCCTACTTATGCACTAGAGCACATTGGGAAGAATGCACATCAATTGTTCTAAGGTCCTCATCCTGTATTTGTGCCTCTTCCTTTCTTCCTGGAAATCTGGATTGGTTGTTCAAGCCCCGGATGCCCAGATCTTAGTTTTCACTCTTATATTCGGATGGAATGTCAAGTTGGTCATCCCTTATTTCTGACATTGGGCCTAATTCAGGTGATCTTAGGGACTGATAATTGTATGTTCCATGATTGTAACGGAAATGCAATAGACCAAAAATGAATAACAGAACTCATGCATGCATCTATCATAAATAGTCAAAACAAGAAGGCACATTCAAAAGTTACATTCATCACAGTACTCGAGGATCGATCCCTCCCATAGAAGGGTTGACCCCGTCAAAAAACCATTGCAGATCAGCCCCCCTCTGGTTTGTGGCATCCAGGATTCGTTGTCTCGTGTTCAGTTCTCACCCCTACTTGGTAGCAATGGGGTGCAATTCATCAACTGCGATTCGGGACCACTCTACATTGGTTCAGATAACATTCATCTCCTTGGAGGCTTTCCTCATGCACTATTCAGCCTCCACCCGCTGGGCATTCAACCACGATATAATCTCTGACAGCATGTCGAGGAAAGAAAAATGTTCATCTGTCTGGATATGCAGCAGCTGAATCTCATTTTCATTCTCTTAGAGCCTCTTGATATTCACAACTTTTCTCTACTGCCAACCCACACCAAGAACACTGTTATATTCCTAGACCTTCTCTACCATGAGATCTCGGACGATCATATAGGGACACTGGGCATCCACTCCCCCAGCGCACAGTTCGTGCAGTCAAGAATGAAGTCTCTCCATCTGGTCTATCTATTATGCTTTAGGGGTGTCATCGATAAAGTTCTTGATCAACTTCCAGGACCAGCGACAGACTATATTTCTATCCTCTTCATCAGAGGTTGTCTCATCCCATTCTGTAGGGTTGGTAGGCTCATACGCGGGGAACACCCGCAAGAACTCGTCATCAAGGTCGGCATCTAGAGTCTGATCGGGTAAGGTAGGACCCATGTTGTCTAATCAATCTTCATCATCAGATCCCACCTCAATAATCTCAGGCTCAGGCCTTCTAATGGTCCCACCAGTGATTGGGAGTGATGCAGCTTGGTCGGTCTAGATATCTGCCTCCACGACCACCAGCATTACCCTAGGAAAGGTACCACCAAAAGTACCAATCAACCTCACCAAGGAATCCCATGCTAGTGGAAGAACTATACATACTAAAAAAGTCAAGGATGTTAGTTATTCTGGTCAATGGGTGGATGTCATGAATTTTATAAAGGAGACTTACAGAGATCAAATTCTTAGTCTCATTCATGGGTTGTTGTTGTCGGGACCCCAAGGCATGGCCCTCCGTATATTTTTGGGAAGTTCTAAAAACATCAATGGAACCACTTTGGGTGTCTTGGACTCGCTAGATGCGGTAATTTGTATAGTCATGGGTGTAGATCCTGAAGGCCCCGCATCTGCATATATTGAGATGTGAGAGAGGGTTCTACATATGAGGACCTCCAACATAGTTTAAATATTAATCAGGGGGGTCCAAAAGTAGCATGGAAGAAAATATCAGTGAAGTAACTTAGGGTTTTACCACAAGAGCCTATGCGAACTCTTCAAGCTCTGGGTCTAAATCACCAACTACACCCTCATCCAATGGCATCCCTCTACTAGCCTCCTCCCCTTAAGAGGACTCATCCGATTCTTCAAAAAAAGGGGAGAACTCCCTCAATTATATAGCTGAAAACTATGGAGGGGCCGTTTGATCCAACAAAACCTTCACCCGGTCTGTCATTGGATGTGGGGCACCCCGGGTGTGCATGAATCCCTCCAAATAGGCCAGGTATTGCTCCACCTCCGCCTGGAATACAGAAAAGCTGGCCCTCATGGGGCTGATTCCCAGCAAATCCATCCTGAGATGGTTCAGGTGTTGCCACATCTCGGGAAGGCCAAGGAATTGCCTATTTACATCCCAGATGTCCTAGGCCTCCACGAAGACAGAATTCTTTGGTATGTCGATATGTTGTAGCTTCTTCCTGAGAGCCTGGGTGGATATTTTGTGGAATCCTCTTGGTGGCCTCTCCTCTAGATAAATCTTCTCTTCTGGGACCGTTGGTTCCACTACCGCTACTGGATCTACTGCCACTTCCTCCACCTCAACCGGTGCAGGGCTCACTACCATGGTAGCCCCAACACTGTGGGATGTCCTTGTCACCTTCTGGCCCCGACCTAGAGATTAGGGAGGAACACCATCTCTCTCCCGAACGGTTGTCTACTTCGTCATCTCCACAGGGTACTACGCCTCCCATATTTTGTCATACTCTTTTACCAGTATGAAGATGGTTGTGGGTGGAGGCATCTCATTCTGTATCTTCCCATCTTACCATGTGTACATGGGCCACATCTGCCTCATTACACACAGGTGATCCTCAGGGTGCACCCTCAAGTAGACCTTCGAGGTCAACCGCTGCATACACTAAAATTACCTTGCGAATCTGTGTGGGGTGTACGACTCATAGAGGGGCTCATGGTCCACCCATTCCACCAGGACTCCCCCTCAAAAGGCAAGGAAGTAGGAACAATCCTCGTCTATTCCCTGGCCATCATTACTGAACACACCCATTGGTAATCTGAAAGGGTGAAAGTTGAACTCCTCTACCTTACAAACCCGATTCAGTACTTCCTGAACGGTCATCTGGGCTGGGATACTCCCTATGACATTCAGAATGGATGGGCAGAAGTTTGATCTTGGAGGGGATATGGGGTTTGGATATTCATAGATCCCCCTTACATGTGCCACTATACACCCATACAGGAGGTGGAATGGCCCGCATATTCTCTTTGGCTTCATCACCTCACTGATATTCCATAGAATAATGTACATCTTGGTGATCATTGGGATCCCATGGTTGACCCACCCACTTGTTGCAAGCATGGATGCCATGATAAACGTGCTCAGACTCACGCCCATTTTTGTGTCTCTCACAGCAGGATCCAACCATAGATGAGCACCGAAATGCATGCATCCAACCTGACTACTGGTTTTTTCTCAGTACAGATGCTAAATCCCGACATTTTCCATTCTTTATCCTCTAAAAACTACCAGTATGAGTGCTCCTTGCCTCGTTGAGCCCCCTTCAGGTAGGTCTGAGGCCTCACAAAGAGCTTCCAATTTTTCAAAAAGTTTAGTAACTTCTTAAACCACCATTTGAAGTGGACATCACTCACCGACTCCTTGTCCTCTTTCGGTACTAGGTTCATCAATGCCATCTCTAGAGGTAACATTTTATCTGGATCCTCCCATCCACCCATAACATGGAGGAACTTCTCATACATCTCCCCCAGTATCAGGACCCCTGAGATCTAATATAGGTCCCATAAACTAATTTCGACCTCTCCATGTTGCAAGTGGAATGTATTGGTCCTTAAAGACCATTGGGTCATTAACTACAGAATTAGCTACTTTGGAAGATAGATGTGGAATTGGGAGGCCCAAGTCACCTCATACAGGCCCACTCTTCTCATCTCTACCCCGAATTCCTCGCACAAGGCACCTACCTAGTACACCCAGGCCCAGTCGTCTTTGAATTTTCCGCCCTAGCGCAGATCCCACTTGTCAGACCACCCATTTTCCAGTTTCCTCTACGATGCCTTCAAGATGGTATTCTACACCAGGGGAGACGTATCCAATTGCAGTTCCTTCACATCAACATCGTTCAGATGATTGTACAGACAGTCAGCATTGACTATTGTGACATCCTCCTAGTATAACGACTCATTCTTTACATACATTGTTAATACTTCAAAATTGAAGCACACTTATTACAACATATGACAAAACCACAAAGGACCATATAGGTATAGTGTCTTTAGAAACTGGGAAACATAAACAACTGGTTCATAAATCTTCTACAGTGTCTCCCATTTATTTCATCATATCTAGGGTCCCTTTTAGCATATTCTACTTAATATCCATCTTCCTGACCTGGGGAAAAGAAAACATAAAAGGGTGAGCTCAAATGCTCAGAAAGGGAAAAAAAGGAAATAAAATTCATATCATATCTTTTTGAAAATCATATCCTGCAAAAGAGATCATAATATCTTAACATGGAATAAATCATAGAAGTGAAAATGAGATCCCCATAATCATAACATAAAACATCAAACATTGTGGAATTCACACATAATCATGGAAAATCATTTCTTGTTAGTCATGACTCATTGCCAAGACTATCTTAGTGGACAAAGTCCCTTTCTGAACCGAGTCACCCTCGTTCCAGTCCTGTTTCACTGAACCGGTATAACCTACCATTCCAGCCATGTCTATCTCATGAGATATAAAATCTTTACCCAATGCATTGGAGGGAGATATAGGTCCCACCCATCTTATAATGAATCCTTTCTTATGTGTGCCACATAATCATAAACCATACATCATAGCGTAACCCATGAAATAAAAATGGGATTCTTAAACAACATGACATCATAAAACAATTCATATAAGATAAAGAAAAAAAATATTTCCATCACAACATAATCAAATCCATGTAATAATAGGGATAAAAACAGAACCCTTTGATTATCTTAGATGGAAAATAATTTTGATAAAATACTTGAACTCCATTCTTGAGGAAAATATCCTTTCTACTTCAAAAACACTTTTCCTTTCTTAACATGTCATACAATTTTAAACTAAAAGAAGTTGATTAAAAATAATCTTGAATACTTGTAAAGGAAACTTCTTGGAAATAATTTTTTAGAAATCCATTCATTCCGTATAAGTTAAAAAAACATTCTTCGTACTTTTGTCGGAAAAGTCAAAAAGTACCTCGTACGAAAAACGACAAAAGATTCCTTTCATTTCTTTTACTAAAAACTCACCGAAGGGTAAAAATGGATTTAATCAATTGTAGGTGGATGGAAATAATATTACATATTTATGAAACATGGATGTGGATGATAAAATACACCCCAGTAAATACTTACGAATAAACAATCTCGGATAAAAATGGGATTGTGATATTTCCCTTACCTTAGGTCTGATTTGCTTTGTACGTGTCTAAAGCTCCTGTATAATGGTTTAAATAATGTTATTGACTTATTCCAGAATCATACATATTGATATGATATCATATATGGTCATATTCTTAGCATCTTGTTAATAATATTTCATTGTTACTTGTTACTCGGGTCTTTATTGCCTTTTGTTCTTATGCGTGTTTTGCCGAATAAATTCTTATTCTTACTTTAAGGTTATATATACCTTATTTCCAGAATGTTATTAGTGTAAAATATATCATATTTATTCATTCAATTAATTTATATAATTACTATGTAATGATGATCATGTAGAACGAGTCGCATCACATCGTGGAGACGGTATTCCGTACGTACGCACGAGTGATGATATCGTTCCTATGATTGTGTAATTGTATTGGAGTATATATATATTATTTCAGTATGAATATTACTTTATAATAATCATAAATAGTTACTCATTACACCATTATACCCATCCTTGTAAGGTGATGGTGGAAAATAGATTACACCACGGCGTGGAGACGGTATTCCGTACGTACGCACGCGCGGTGATTTCATTTTTCCGTAGGATGGATAGAAGGTGAATTAGGGTTGTTTCATATTTATAATAACATATCAGTATGTAAGTAATACTTATTTTATTACTTTATCATGAAACAACTAAATAAGAAGAAGTTGAATAAGAAAGAAATTGAAAAGATCGGTAATGGATATTACCTCTTCTTTGGAACGCTTCTTTGAATCCTCCACTTAGGGAACTAAGATTGGTATTTGAAGAAGACCAAGACCTCTAGGATTATTCTAGAGAAGTGGATAGGAGAAAAGTTCTGGGGTTGGCCGAGCTTGAGTGCTCAAATTGGTGTGAGGAGGAGGGGGAGGAGGTGCCCTTTTATAAGGGAGGAGAGGGGCACCTTAGGAATATCTCAAAATATTATTTTATATTAAAGTCAAAATCGGTATATAATGGTTCCAAAGGGTCTTATTTCGAAGATAAAGTGGGTATGGGTATAAATCCTATTAACCAATAGGATTTAGACAAGTTTAGGGTATTATTTTAACCTTATCAATTAGATTTAACTCTAAGTTAAATAATTTAACTTTTACCGTGTCTTTTTGTTTTCTTTCACTATATGGTTAATACACTTACTATAATATGCCAAACGAACCCCAAATTATTTATTATTAATATATATATCCTTATCTAAGTCATTTGGCCGAACCTTAGATTTTTAGGAATAAAATAACAATTAATAAAATAATATTTGATTTAAAAACTATTTTGTGTCAATTTTGACACTATTTGATATATGATTTTTGTGAAAGTAATAACAGAATTATATGTTCGACCCAAGTTGATTAAATCAACACTAATATATCATAGTAACCTATGAAATTAGTGGAATTCATAAGAAGTCTCAAATTACATTTATTTTGGTGTTTATAACATCAATTATGTCAATATTTCATAAATAAGATAATTACTGCATCATCATTGTGTCATAAATAAATTAAATTATTTAATGTTTAAAAATTATAAATAAAATACCATTATGTAGTAAATCGTTTTAGCTTTCTAATGAATATTTATAGTCGAATTTATCTTATGTATAACCCCATATTAAAAATGATTTACTTATTAAACATTGATTTTAACTATTTTAACCCTTCTTTAAATAAATTAATAATAAATGTCCTAATCTAACCCAAGTGGGCCTAAATGGTCATATTTTATTCCTAAGTTTGTTTTTGGTCGAATTAAACTTATCCAATAGAATTAGGACATGTGTTAGGGTAATAGTAATATCATATTTACCCCTATTTACTATTAACCGCGGTAAAAAAAGTAAAAAGTTACTATTCACCAAAAAATTATTTTTATCTCATTGAACCACATTTTACTTACTGATATCAACCGTGTCTGTCAGATTTTCAATATTCCATTCACAGAAGCGGTAAAATTAAGTTTTATGCAAAATTTAGTTTTTAACCTACCACTTAGTGGTTTCACTATTCATCAAAAATTGAAAGTTTTCAGAAAAATACCAAAATTTCACCCTAGGATAATTTCAGTATTCTGAATCCAAAAATGAAGTCCATTTTGAAAAATAAAATTTATAAAATTTCAAAAAGTGGTTATTACTATTCATAACGGCTAGTTTTAATAATATTTTAATAGCATAACGTTGTTTAGTGAAACTCGGTATTGCGTACGACGCAAGCTATCGAGGAAGGTCGCGATTGCGTGTAAAGTAAGCCAAGCTGGTATGTAGTGAAAGATTCCTTTGATGATATATAAAAACAAAATATTACTCATAAAAATCGTGGGTGTTACATTCTACCCCCCTTAAAAAGAATTTCGCCCTCGAAATTCGTCACTTTGTAACAAACAGATGAGGATACTTCTCCCTCATCATATCCTCAAGCTCCCATGTAGATTATTCTAATTGGTGGTTCCTCCATAAAACTTTCACCAATCGAGTGGTCTTGTTTCATAGGACTTTTTCGCTACGATCCAGAATCTCTATCGATTGTTCTTCATAAGAAATATCTTGCTCCAGCGGTATAACTTCTGAGCTGAGTACATCTGAAGGATCAGGTATGTACTTTCTCAGGAGAGATACATGGAACACATCGTGAACTTGAGAGAGATTCGGTGGAAGCGCCAATCGGTAAGCTACCTTTCCAACACGATACAGTATTTCGAAAGGACCGATATATCTTGGGCTCAACTTCCCCTTCTTTCCAAATCTCATAACCCTCTTCCAGGGAGATATTCGTAAGAACACTTTATCACCCACTTCAAACTCTAGGTCTTTTCTTCAGTTGTCGGCATAACTTTTCTATCGACTCTGAGCTTCTCTTATGTGTTGTTGAATAGATCTGACCTTTTCTTCCATTTCATCAACGAGATCAGGTCCTAATATCTTTATTTCCCCAACTTCATCCCAGCAAGTTGGATTCCTTCATTTCTTTCCATAGAGAGCTTCATAAGGAGCCATCTGAATACTAGAGTGAAAGCTATTATTATAAGAAAATTCCACCAAAGGTAGGTGTTGATCACAACCTCCTTTGAAATCCATAGAGCAAGCTCTCAACATATCTTCTAGGGTTTGAATTGTTCTCTCAGACTGACCGTCTGTCTGGGGATGATAAGCAGTGCTGAAACTCAACTCTGTATCCAGAGTATGCTGAAGACTTCGCCAGAACTTCGAGGTAAATCTCGGATCCCGATCAGATATAATAGAAATTGGAACTCCATGTAATCTTACCACTTCCTTTACATATATCCTGGCAAGCTGATCTAGAGAGAAATCCTCTCTAATAGCAATGAAGTGTGCAGACTTTGTAAGATGATCAACTATGACCCAAATAGCATTATTGCCTTTGGATGTTTTAGGAAGTCCTGTGACAAAGTCCATAGTGATGTTTTCCCATTTGCATTCGGGTATGGGTAATGGTTGTAACATCCCCTTAGACTTTTGTCTCTCAGCTTTAACTTGTTGACAAACCAAGCATCGAGAGACATATTCAGCAACATCTCTTTTCATGTCATCCCACCAGAAGTACTCTTTCAGGTCCCTATACATCTTCGTGCTTCCAGGATGAATAGAGAATGAAGAACTATGAGCCTCATCCAACAGCTCCTTCTTTAATTCGGGGATGGGAGAAACACAAACCTGATTCCTAAACTTTATTATCACATCACAATCAAGGTTGAATTCAGGAACATTTCTCACCTTCTTTTGTAACTCGACATCTTCTTTCTGTGCCTCTTTAATCTTCACATGTATAGATGGTTGAACATTCATTTGAGAAAGATAAGATTTTTCCCCTTCCATTATAATTCCAAGATCCATCCTTTGTAAATCTATAAATATTGGTTCTTTTGTGATCCTCATCATGGATAAACTAGCATGTTCTTGTCGACTTAATGCATCTTCCACCTTGTTTGTTTTCCCAGGGTGGTAATGGATTGAGCAGTCATAATCCTTAATCAGCTCCAACCATCTTCTTTGACGCATATTCAACTTCTTTTGTGTGAAAATATACTTTAAACTTTTATGATCAGTATAAATATCACATCTTTCACCATAAAGGTAATGCCTCCAAATCTTTAATGCAAATATTACCGCAGCCAACTCCAAATCATGTGTTGGGTAATTTTGCTCATGGATTTTCAACTGTCGTGAGGCATAAGCTATCACCATATCATTTTGCATAAGAACACACCCCAATCCCTTCATGGATGCATCACTGTAGATCACAAACCTTTCTCCACTACAAGGCAGTGTGAGCACAGGTGCACTGGATAACCTTCTTTTAAACTCCTTGAAATTCTCTTCACATTCCTCTATCCAAACAAAATTAACTTCATTCCCAGTCAACTTGGTGAGTGGATTAGATAATCATGAAAAATCTTTTACAAAACGTCGATAATATCCAGCCAAACCAAGAAAACTTCGGATCTCAGTTACTGTTGTTGGTCTTGACCATCTTTCGATAACCTCTGTTATTGCTGGATCCACAGATATCCCCTCTTTTGAGATTATGTGACCCAAAAATGAAACTTTTTGAAGCCAAAATTCACACTTGGTAAATTTGTCATAAAGCTTCTCCTTTCTCAGGGTCTTCAATATAATTCTCAAGTGATCTTCATGATCTTCCTTGCTCTTTGAATAGACAAGAATATCGTCTATAAAGACTACCGCAAATTGATCAAGATAGTATCTAAAGACTCTATTCATTAGATCCATGAAGATAGCAGGGGCATTAGTAAGACCAAATGGCATCACTATAAATTCATAGTGTCCTTACCTTGTACGGAAAGCCGTCTTTGGTATATCCTCCCTTTTGACCCTTAATTGATGATACCCTGAATGAAGATCAATCTTGGAAAAGTATTGATCTCCGCATAGTTGGTCAAATAAGTCATCAATGCGTGGGAGAGGATATTTGTTCTTGATAGTGATCTTGTTAAGTTCTCGATAATCAATGCAGAGTCTCATTGATCCATATTTCTTCTTAACAAATAGAACAGGTGCTCCCCAAGGTGACGCACTAGGGCATATGAATCCCTTATCAAGATTCTCTTGGAGTTTCTTCTTCAATTCCTGCAACTCAATTGGGGCCATTCTATAAGGTGTATTTGAAATAGGCAAAGCACCCGGTACGAGTTCTATTGAAAACTCAACTTCACTATTTGGTGGAAGACCTGGTAATTCCTCCGGAAATACATCATCAAACTCCCGTACGATGGTCATATTCTTAATCGTAAGTTTCTCACCAACCATTTGAGATAAATAACCTTCATTTAGTGGAATCAAGTCCCATAAGATGGAAGGAATTTCCACTGGAAGGTTATATTCATTCTTGCATCGATAGACGATCGTAGATTGATCTGGAATATGAAATGTGACTTCCCTTATTTGGAAATTGAAATGAGCTCCATGTAGAGAAAGCCAATACATGCCAAGAATCACATCAAATTCCACTAAAGGAAGGATCACAAGATTTGCAGGAAGCACTTTCCCACAAACTTCGATCGGAGAAGAATTATAAACTTTTGATGCGACTGTTGTGCCATTAGGTGTTGTCACAGCTAACTCAAAATCTAATTTTTGAGGTAATACGGTGATACCCTTAGAAAATTCTTTAGAAATAAAAGAGTGGGTGGATCCAGAATCAAATAAAACATTTTCTACTTTAGAGTGGATGGTAAGTGTACCTTTCACCACTTCGTTATCGTACTCCACATCGCTGATAGAAATTTCATGTGACTTTCCTTTTTCTTTAGCCTTAATATTTTGTTGACGTCGACCATCATCATCAACCACTGGATTTGGGCATTGATTTTCATAATTACCCATCTCCTTGCACTTGAAACATTGAAGTGTAGTAGGTTCAATCTGTGTATCCCTTCCTTTGTTTGCATCATTAGACATCTTCTTCCCATTATAACGGTATTCAAATGCCTGATGACCTTACTTTCCACATTTGAAACATTTACTTGTCCCTTTAAGACAACTCCCTCCATGTTTCTTTCCACACTTTGAGCATAAGGGAAAGCTCATCTTCTTTTCTATGTGCTCTTTAGATTTTCCTTTGAATTCCATCTTCCTCTTCTTATCAAACCCATGTGACTGATGGGTTACTCCAATCTCCATCTCGACTTTGAGAGCACATCGAACGATTTCCTCGTAGCTATTGAAGTCCCTTATGGCTAACGCCCTTCGAAGAATTGGTTTTAAGCCACTAAAGAATCGATCGATCTTACTCTCAGGTTGGATAATAATACCAGAAGAATACCTTGCAAGTCTTGTAAAATTTGCTTCATAGGTACCAACAGATTCATCATCCCTATGCTTCATTTCAATAAACTCTTTCTCCATCTTTGTTCGGAGAATACGAGGGAAGTACTTATTGAAAAATAAGTTCTTGAACTCATCCCATTCCATAGACTCAATTTCATCCCTTTGCCTCGTATTCTTAATAAGATTCCACCATTGATCAGCATCTCCTTCCAAATGATACACTGCTAGGATGACTTTATCATGTTCAGAACATTGAAGAACTGAAAATATCTTTTCAGTAGTACTAATCCATTGTTCAGCAACTAATGGATCAGTAGACCCGCTGAAAGAAGGTGGACGCTGCCTCATGAAGGATTCAACAGAATGTTGCTCCTTCCTTTCCTCGTTTTGAAGTCCTGCATGATTCATAGCTTGAGAAAGTTGTCTGAACATAGCTACAAGATTTTTCATTCCAGCTCCCATATCGTTTGGTTGCTTAGGGGGACAATCATTGCAATGCCCATCGCATTCCGCATTAACACGGTTCCTTCGGGTTCCAGCCATTGACTAAAACCAAGAAGAATAGTGTGAGCAACACTAATTTTAATAGGAAAACCACATAATCAAGGATAAAATTTCACACTTAAGGTATTATCCTAGGGTATTCATGGCCATTTCTAAAACACTAAGATTGTGTTCTATGCTTAGACTTATCCTTAGGGTTCTTACTAAGACTTTCACATCCTAGTTTCCAAAGGTTGACTATACCTTTCCGCTGATACCAACTATAACGACCCATACTTTACATACATTGTTAATACTTCAAAATTTAATCACACTTATTACAACATATGACAAAACCACAAAGGACCGTATAGGTATAGTGTCTTTAGAAACTGGGAAACATAAACAATTGGTTCATAAATCTTCTACAGTGTCCCCCATTTATTTCATCATATCTAGGGTCCCTTTTAGCATATTCTACTTAATATCCATCTTCCGGACCTGGGGAAAAGAAAACATAAAAGGGTGAGCTCAAATGCTCAGCAAGGGCAAAAAAAAGGAAATAAAAATCATATCATATCTTTTTGAAAATCATATCCTGTAAAAGAGATCATAATATCTTAACATGGAATAAATCATAGAATTGTAAATGAGATCCCCATAATCATAACATAAAACTTTAAACTTTGTGGTATGCACACATAATCATGGAAAATCATTTCTTGTTAGTCATGACTCATTTCCAAGACTATCTTAGTGGACAAAGTCCCTTTCTGAACCGAGTCACCCTCGTTCCAGTCCTGTTTCACTGAACCGGTATAACTTACCGTTCCAGCCATGTCTATCTCATGAGATATAAAATCTTTACCCAATTCATTAGAGGGAGATATAGGCCCCACCCATCTTATAATGAATCCTTTCTTATGTGTGCCACATAATCATAAACCATACATCATAGCGTAACCCATGAAATAAAAATGGGATTCTTAAACAACATGATATCATAAAACAATTCATATAAGATAAAGAAAAAAAATATTTCCATCACAACATAATCAAATCCATGTAATAATTGGGATAAAAACAGAACCCTTTTATTATCTTAGATGGAAAATAATTTCGATAAAATACTTGAACTCCATTCTTGAGGAAAATATCCTTTCTACTTCAAAAACACTTTTCCTTTCTTAACATTTCATAAAATTTTAAACTAAAAGAAGTTGATTAAAAATAAACTTGAATACTTGTAAAGGAAACTTCTTGGAAATAATTTTTTAAAAATCCATTCATGTCGTATAAGTTAAAAAAAACATTCTTTGTACTTTTGTCGGAAAAGTCAAAAAGTACCTCGTACGAAAAACGACAAAAGATTCATTTCATTTCTTTTACTAAAAACACACCAAAGGGTAAAAATGGATTTAAAAAATTTTAGGTGGATGGAAATAATATTACATATTTATGAAACATGGATGTGGATGATAAAATACACCCCAGTAAATACTTACGAATAAACAATCTCGGATAAAAATGAGATTGTGATATTTCCCTTACCTTAGGTCTGATTTGCTTTGTACGTGTCTGAAGCTCCTGTATAATGGTTTAAATAATGTTATTGACTTATTACAGAATAATACATATTGATATGATATCATATATGGTCATATTCTTAGCTTTTTGTTAGTAATATTTCATTGTTACTTGTTACTCAGGTCTTTATTGCCTTTTGTTCTTATGCGTGTTTTTTCGAATAAATTCTTATTCTTCTTTTAAGGTTATAGATACCTTATATCTAGAATGGTATTAGTGTAACATATATCATATTTATTCATTCAATTCATTTATATAATTACTATGTAATGATGATCATGTAGAAGGAGTCGCATCACATCGTGGAGACGGTATTCCGCACGTACGCACGAGTGATGATATCATTCCTATGATCGTGGAATTGTATTGGAGTATATATATATTATTTCAGTATAAATATTAATTTATAATAATAATAAATAGTTACTCATTACACCATTATACCGATCCTTGTATGGTGATGGTGGAAAATAGATTACACCACGGCGTGGAGACGGTATTCCGTACGTACGCACGCGCGGTGATTTCATTTTTCCGTAGGATGGATAGAAGGTGAATTAGGGTTGTTTCATATTTATAATAACATATCAGAATTTAAGTAATACTGATGTTATTACTTTATCATGAAACAACTAAAGAAGAATAAGTTGAAGAAGAAATAAATTGAAAAGATCGGTAATGGATATTACCTCTTCTTTGGAACGCTTCTTTGAATCCTCCACTTAGGGAACTAAGATTGGTCTTTGAAGAAGACCAGGACCTATAGGATTATTCTAGGGAAGTGGAGAGGAGAACATTTTAGGGGTTTTCCGAGCTTTAGTGCTCAAATTGGTGTGAGGAGGAGGGGGAGGAGGTGCCCTTTTATAAGGGAGGAGAGGGGAACCTTAGGAATATCTCAAAATATTATTTTATATTAAAGTCAAAATTGGTATATAATGGTTCCAAAGGGTCTTATTTAGAATCTAATGTGGGGATGGGTCGAAATCCTATCAACCAATAGGATTTATACAAGTTTAGGGTATTATTTTAACCTTATCAATTAGATTTAACTCTAAGTTAAATAATTTAACTTTTACCGTGTCTTTTTGTTTTCTTTCACTATATGGTTAATACACTTACTATAATATGCCAAACGAACCCCAAATTATTTATTATTAATATATATATCCTTATCTAAGTCATTTGACCGAACCTTAGATTTTTATGAATAAAATAACAATTAATAATATAATATTTGATTTAAAAACTATTTTGTGTCAATTTTGACACAATTTGATATATAATTTTTGTGAAAGTCATAACAGAATTATATGTTCGAACCAAGTTTATTAAATCAACACTAATATATCATAGTTACCTATAAAATTAGTGGAATTCATAAAAAGTCTCAAATTACATTTATTTTGGTGTTTATAACATCAATTATGTCAATATTTCATAAATAAGATAATTACTGCATCATCATTGTGTCATAAATAAATTAACATATTTAAGGTTTAAAAATTATAAATAAAATACCATTATGTAGGAAATCTTTTTATCTTTCTAATTAATATTTATAGTCGAATTTATCTTATGTATAACCACATATTAAAAATGATTTACTTATTAAACTTTGACTTTAACTATTTTAACCCTTCTTTAAATAAATTAATAATAAATGACCTAATCTAACCCAAGTGGGCCTAAATGGTCATATTTTATTCCTAAGTTTGTTTTTGGTAGAATTAAACTTATCCAATATAATTCGGACATGTGTTAGGGTAATAGTAATATCATATTTACCCCTATTTACTATTAACCGCGATAAAAAAAGTAAAAAGTTACTATTCACCAAAAAATTATTTTTATCTCATTGAACCACATTT
The DNA here is from genome assembly GCA_963277665.1 of Viscum album. Taxonomy (NCBI): domain Eukaryota; kingdom Viridiplantae; phylum Streptophyta; class Magnoliopsida; order Santalales; family Viscaceae; genus Viscum; species Viscum album. The sequence continues at coordinate 49,358,064 of OY728161.1, read as the reverse complement.
TACACACTGATATCAACCGTTTTTTGTCAGATTTTAGAAATTCAATTCACAGAAGTGGTAAAATTAAGTTTTATGCAAAATTATGTTTTTAACCTACCACTTAGTGGTTTCACTATTCATCAAAAATTGAAAGTTTTCAGAAAAATACCAAAATTTCACCCTAGGCTAATTTCGGTATTCCGAATCCAAAAATGAAGTCCATTTTGAAAAATAAAATTTATAAAATTCAAAAAGTGGTTATTACTATTCATAACAGCTAGTTTTAATAATATTTTAATAGCATAATGTTGCTTAGTGAAACTCGGTATTGCGTACGACGCAAGCTATCAAGGAAGGTCGCGATTGCGTGTAATGTAATCCAAGCTAGTATGTAGTGAAAGATTCCTTTGATGATATATAAAAACAAAATATTACTCATAAAAATCTCGGGTGTTACACCCGGGCATGGCCATCAGTCGCCCTAAACCACTGGAAGTAACACAGCATGCTCCTAAACCAGTAAGTTGGTTCGTCCCTTAGGCCAAATACATACAGAGGAAGCCTCCTAGATTGTGGATAGTCCATCTGGCTTTCCGATATCAGTGCCACTATCAAGTTGTGGTCAGAATGGATTTGCAAAAAATCCCCTATACCTGAGCTATTGCCATCTCCTCCCTCTGGGAAGCATCTGCAAGGACCCCGTGGAAGCCTCTTTCTTACCCATTCAGTTTTTGAGTTTGGGAGTCTTTTGGTTTTGGTTTGTGGATCTCTTTCACAGATCTCTTTTGAGAAGTTCATTCACGAAGGCAGCTCACAGACCCCTACCCTGGCCTTCAGATGCAAGCTTCAGATCGAACCATCACGAAGTCAAAGACTTGATGTGCACTATGAGGCAGAAAGCCTGATTCACAGAGAGAAATCATAGAGGAGGTGGAGCTTCGTGAATTCAGAGTGCTAAATGCCAAAATACGACGATGAGAATGCAAAAAATAGAGGTCAGCCTCCCCTATTTATAGGTGAGGACCCCTGGTGCTTTGTAGAACGTCCAACTGTGGTGAGCTTTGTGGAATGGTCATCCCATACATCACCTCTCCGCTTCACGATCCTCCTTCGTGAGTCAGCATTAATATTGACTAGGGAATTTGGCCGATTGACCCTCAGACATTGACCCTTGCTTTCTCCTCGGCTCCTAGTCTGAGGGGGGGAATTTGTAGGCACCAAAATTTGGGACGAACATGAACAAATAGAACGCCTTAGGGGATACCTCACAAATCTTGGTCATAGATCCCCCACAGAAACACGGCTGGCACAAAGCTTCCCCTCTGCAAATCCCCCGCGGATCACATAGGAGGGAGGCTCTGTGAACCCATTTGACATTTGAGAAGCCGCCATGGAGCAAGGAGGCAGGAGGCTCTACGAACCCATTTGATGTTTGCAAAGCCAGCACGGATCAACGAGGTCGGATGCTCCACGAACCCGTTTGACTTTTGCGAAGCTTTCATGGAGCAAGGAGGCGGGAGGCTTCACGGTTACGACAAAATTCAATGTGTATTACCAAACAGAAAGATCTACTTCGCAGTGCCTCTTGCCTATAAATATTGGTCTCCCCTTGAGCCCAAAGGATGTATCCTCTGATCTTTTTCTTTCTTAGCTCTCAAATAATGAATCCATTTCTGCTCTGCGAAGCATGTGCTCTTCATGGTACTTTCGCATCATAAAGGGCCTACCCCTTTGCTTGAATTCAACCCCTCTAAAAAGAGGGATGCCCTTAGTGGATCCCACATACCTCCTCGAAAGAAGGGGATCCCCAAGGGGACTCGGGTCTTCATGGAGCACTTATGACTCACAAAATACCCTCCATGCATTTGTGACCTACATCTTAAGGTAGGGCCACTATTCTTTGCAAATCACATTGCTTTGCACTACTATGCTCTACAAGGCAACCTTGCTTCGCAAATCACTACTCCAAGAAATCATTTTCACTTTTTGAAGTACCTCCATATTCACCTATACCCTATGCCTAGGCTAGGCCACTTCACTTCGCGAAGAACACCCCTTTGCGAAGCCCCTCCACTACATGGAGCACCAGATCTTCACGAGGCTTCTACCTATGAACCCCTTTGCTCTACAAATCCTTCTCTCGTGCGACCCTCCAGGTTTTCATGAAGTGATTTCAAAGTTCCTTAGGCAGTACTACTAGTTGAATTGCTTCACCTCCTGCTTCTTCTCATAGGAAAACTAATTTCTATTTCTCCTTCGCATAGCCATGCTAACGTGGACCCCTCAATGGATCACTCCATAACACCCCCTCACCACGAAATTTCTGATGTCTTCCCTTATAAAAGGGTATGGAGGTACGAGATATGTAATTCCTAAGAGATGTGGAGCGAACCTACTTCTTCTGAGAAGAAGGATGTTAAGCTGCCAAGAACCATCGTCCTCAGCACATGACGTTAAACTATGGCCTCGCACCCTGCATTATACATGGGTTTACCCGTCTTGGACATTCTCTATTCCCACTAGTCTCTAATGGATTGAGATCATTCCCCACATGGAATGAGATACTCTTTATCAAATTGGCATCTGTCTATGGGGAAAGGGAAACCACCTTGTTGTAAGCCCCTAGAATTTCTTGCGAGAGGTAGCATCTCTGCTCCTCCTATCATCTTCCCAGACAAAGACCAGAAAGGGGGGATGGGCACTAGAGCTCTCCTATATTCCATGCCAAATCCCTCTCCCTTTGGGCTTTATTTCCACTAGGCCTCAACCATGGAGTAAGTCCCAATATCCATCTCCCTGGGCTTCTAACCACGTGTAAGCCCTTGTTTCCTCTTTGGGTTGCGAACCATGCGTAAGCCCCTATTTATATTTTGGGTCGCTAACCAGGTGTAAGCACCATTCCACTTCCCACCAACGCACCTTTTATGACGTGATCATCAGATCTATGTTGCCTCTTGTTTCCCACACTGAGAATGACTCATGTTGTCTTAGAGTAAGCACCTACCATGACATCCTCCCCTAGGCCTCCTTATAGTGTAATCCCCCACACCCATTCTGAACTATGTGGACTTTGATCCTTGCCAAGGAAAGGTATGTAGGAAGCCTCCCTGAGGTTCAAGTCCACCATCCATTGGTCCCGACTATCTTCTTATCGGTTCACCAAAAATCATCTTGAACTACATGGACTTTGATCCTTGCCAAGGTAAGGTACGTAGGAAGCCTCCCTGAGGTTCATGCCCAACAAGAATTGGTCCCGACTATCTTCACGTTGGTTCACCACACCCATCCTGAACTATGTGAACTTTGATCCTTGCCATGACAAATTACATAGTAAGCCTCCCTAATGATCAAGCCCAACACCTATTGGTCCCAAATTCTCTTAATGTCTGTTCATCAAACCATTCTGAACTATGTGGACTTTGATCCTTGCTATGGCACGGTACATAAGAAGCCTCCCTGAGGATCAAGCCCAACAACTATTGGTCTCGACCCCCTCCACATCGGTGCACCAAACCATCCTAAGCTATGTGGACTTTGATCCTTGCCCAGGAAAGGGATATAGGAATCCTCCCTGAGGTTCAATCCCAAAACCATTGGTCCCGACCCCCTTCACGTCGGTTCACCAACCTCATCCGAACTATGAAGACTTTGATCCTTGACAAGGTAAGGTATGTAGGAAGCCTCCTTGAGGTTCAATCCTAACAACCATTGGTCCTGACCCATTTCACATCGGTTCACCAACCTCTTCCAAACTACAAAAACTTTGATCCTTACCAAGGAAAGGTACATAAGAAGCCTCCCTGAGGTTTAATCCCACCATCCATCGGTCCCGACCATCTTCACATCGGTGCACCAAACTTACCTGAACTATGTGGACTTTTATTCTTGACAAGGAAATGTATGTAGGACACCTCCCTGAGGTTAAATCCGAAAAATAATTGGTCTCAAACCCCTTCACATCGATTCACCAACATCATCCCCAACTATGCGGACTTTGATCCTTGGTAAGGCAAGGTACGTAGGAAGCCTCCCTAAGGTTCAATCCCAACAGCCATTGGTCCCGACTCCCTTCACATTAGGTCGCCAAAACTAAATCCAAACTATGTGGACATTGATCCTTGTCAAGGAAAGGTATGTAAGAAGCCTCCATGAGGTTCAATCCCACCAACCATTGGTCCCTACTCCCTTCACATTAGGCCTCCAACACACAATCCAAACTACATGGACTTTGATCCTTGCCATGGAAAGGTGTGTAAGAAGCCTCCCTGAGGTTAAAACCCACCATCCATTGGTTCAGACCATATTCACATCAATTCACCCAACACATATTGAACTATGTGGACTTTGATCCTTTTCAAGGCATGGTATGTAGGAAGAATCCATGTGGTTTAAGACCAACTACCATTGGTCTCCACCACTCCATCTCAGTACACCCTTATCCTACATGAAATTAAATTGTACGCCGCTTTTTATTTGGCATTAAACTAAATTTTCCCCTATTCAGTGGTAAGCTTTTGCCAACCCCATTCAGCGGTAAGTCATTGTCAACCCCATTCAGCTGTAAGCTGTTGTCATCCCCATTCATTTGTAAGTTGTTGTCAACCCCATTCAGCGGTAAGCCATTGTCAGCCCCATTCAATGGTAAGCCGTTGTCATCCCCATTCAGTGGTAATCCGTTGAAGTCCCTAAATCGATGGTAAGCCATTGAAGTCCCTAATCGACGGTAAGTCATCTTTAGATGAACTATGTGTACTTTGATTCCCTATCACAGGGATACGAAGGAAGCCTCCTTGAGGTTCAACCACATCAATCAAGACTCATCATGAACAGTCCCTCGATCCCATGTTTTCCAAGAAGATCATGCCTCGGCCTGGAGGTTTTATTTATTTTGGATCCCATCCATGTTTCCATTCTCATGGGCCTCCTCCTTAGGTGTCCAATTATCCCACAGAACTACGCGTACTTTAATTCCCTAACACAGGTATACGTAGGAAGTATCTTCAAGTATCAATCCCAACATCACCATTATCCTCACATCAGTTCCATCTCATTATCCCTCCACTTCATTCAACTCCCCATCACTCAACTTGATTCTTACTGAGGCCTCCACATCCCAGTGGGATCATGTCATCCACCTCCTCACATGTTTTAGTAGTACCTGGGCCACAAACCACTTGTAAGCCCCGGTATATCATGAGGTTGTTTTTCTCTGTGCACACCCTGATTCATCAACCCTTCGAACTACGTGGGTTTTGATCCCTATCATCTAATCAGGGTACGTAAGAAACCTCCATGAGGTTCAATCCCAGCCAATGGTGAACCTTGGTGTTCCCCCATTTTAGGGTGCACACTCCCTGATCTTCCCTCTGTGGTGTCCAGATCATCCTTCATGGTGTGACATCGTCCCTTTATGGGACACACCATCCTAGGTCTACTCTTATTGAGTATTCGGATCCATCCATATGGTAACCCTTCCTAGTGATCCCTTATATGGATGTACCAATCTGATCTGTCCCTATGGGATGTTCTAATCACTCTTATTTTGTCTCTACAAGTTGTTAAACATGTGGCCTACCTCGTGTTAAACTTGAGATGCATGAGGAAAACCTCGAAAGACATTCCTTTAGCATATCCATCCTTGAAAGATGTTAAACTCACGAAATACCCCGTTATATGCATGGGAAGCTGAGGAAAACCTCAGATACATGCCTCCAACATAGGATACCCAACGACTAATGTGGGATTCCTTGGGTTCAGTACCCTTGAGATTCCCTCTTATGAGGAAGAATAAAAGTTCCCCAATGTCCCACATCCAGATATGCCTCGACATTCCTGTTGTTGTTGTCTACTCCGACCAATGGTTTCTACCATGTTAAGACCCCAAGGAATGTCCTGATAAAAGTAGTGTAATTAACCATCATCCCCAAAGATATAACACCAGGAATGAGATTCACAAACCACAACTTAATCATTAAGGGAGACTCGAACTAGGTAACAAGTTCTAAGGAGGAATCCACATAATGAGGAACCGAAATCCCATCATCATGTTTCGATCAAGGATCAAACTTCACTGAACAAGAGATGGATGGCACCCACCATTGGAAAGCACAAATGCGAGGCAATAGTCATCACGTCCTCATCGTCCTCAGATAGATGGATGTGTGCACCCCAGTGAAAGCATCGAAAACACTTACAAAATTTATAACATGAATGGATTTTATCACTGTCATTAACATCCTTTTCAGTAATGATTCCATTAAAGGTTATGTAACACCCCAAGATTCCATGGTAATCTTCTCTTTCAATAATACAATAGCTTGCATTATACGCAACTTTGAGATTCTAACACATAGGGACCAATCAAAGTAGTCGTTATGAATAGTAATAACCACTTTTGAAATTATATAAATTTTATAATTCAAAATGGACTTCATATTTGAATTTGGAATATTGAAATTATCCTAAGTTGAATTTTTTGTAATTTTCGTAGAACTTATAATTTTCTATGAATAGTTAAAAAAATACTTAAAAACATCTTTTTTAATCAAAATAATTTATAGTGATGAATTATACTATTGAGTGGTTTTAAAGTATAATTAGAATATATTTTGACCATTTTATCCAGTGGTGGTCATTATAATTAATTTCACTTTGAAATAGGACACAAACAATTGTCAATCTTTCGATTGGTATTGTTTCTTAAAAACACGCTATTTGTTTTGACAACAGGAATTAATTATAAAATTAATTAATGAAACCTATACGTTTGTAATTTTTTAAAATAGGAATCATTTTCGAATTCAGAATATCAATTATAGCTTAGGTTGGTTTTTTGGTATTGTTCTAAAATATTTCAATTTTTGATGAATAGTGAAACCAATAAGTGGTAGTTAAAAAACTGATTTCTTGTTTAAATGAAACTTTACCACTTCTACAAATTGAATTTAAAAAATCCAACATACATGGTTGTCCTTAGTAAGTAAAATTTGGTTCAATGGGATGAAAATACTTTTTTTTGAATAGTAACTTTTGAGTTTTATTAACTGCGATTAGAGGTAATTAGGGTAATTTAAGGTAAAAATGATATTATAAGAATATAAAAATATATTGACACATGTCCTACTCTTATTGGATGAGTCATGTACGACCAAGAAAAACCATGGGACTATATTTGGGACCCCATGGAGCCACTTCTGTATGATAATGACATTAATACCTTTTATTTAAAGTAAAAATAAAAATGTCACAAACATGTATTGTTTTACAAAAACAATTTTTAGAAAGGGTTATACAAGTAATATTTTTGACTATAAATATTCATTAGAAATTTAAAAATATTTCCTACAACAAGGTATTTTTTTATAATTTTTATGCATTAAAAAAATAAATTTATTTATGACACCATGATGATGCAGCGATTACCTCATTAATGAACGATTTAAATTAAATGAAAAGATAAGGTAAAATCTAAGACTTACACTTGTCAAAAAACCTATTGGATGGGTTTATTTAGAACCCTTATCACCTTATCCTCTAAATATATATTTGTGTGACCTTTTAAATCCAAAAACCACTTCATAATAATGTAACATTTCATGACTTTCCAAGAGTGCCCCTCCTCTCCTCTTATAAAAGGCCCCCACCTCTACCACATTTTTCACAACTTCAAAGCCATTTTTCTCGGCCAAACTCTGCCCAAATACTCTCTCAACTTCCCTCTATTACTCCTAGAAGCCTAACTTTGGGCATAAGTCTTCCCAATGAAGCCCTTGGCTCAAATCAAAAAGAGTTACCCGATTTTAAGGTAATGTCTTCTCTTATGTTCTTTTGTTTTATTTTGCTTCTCCAACCCCTTAAAGTCTTTATATTACATTATTTTATAACAAAAAAAGTATCTAAAATATACTAGGATGTTGTTATGAGAAGTATTTTATTTATAATTACTCACACCTTCGTCTAATGGTTAAAGAACACACTATTTCTGTGGGTGGGGAATTACTGCCTCACGAAACGATGATTGTTCAATCTTATTTTAACACCTTTCATGGAGGCCATTAAGATGTAACTGTATTTATTTATAGTATATATTATGTTTATGTTTTCCTTATGATTCTTTATTTTTAATTTATGGAATTGTTTTACAATTTCCATTATGGATAAACGCGATAATTTCATTTTAGGAAGTGCGGACTACCTCCCCCTCAAAGTTATTTGAATCGTTAATTCCATATGTGGGACATGTAAAGGATAGAGTAAATGATATTATATATTATATTATACTATAATTATAATACACCTTTATAAAATTATGATTTCATTCCATTAAATACGAAATAGAAATGAAAGTAGAATTCATGCGTACGTACGACTTACCGTCTCCATGAACGGTGCATTTTATTTCTTACCTATAAATGTTATGTAATATTATAAATGCATATATATACTGGATATATATGATATATATGATATCAACATCATTAATATAATTCTGGATATAATGGATATTTTACCACATGAACAATATATAATTATAAGAAGTTTATTTTTGACTCAAGTACCAAAGATCGACAAAACGACCGTTATTAACTTAAATAATTACATAATGTTCATAACATGGTAATAAGTTATATAAAAGGAATAATGGACTTGAAAAAGGTTCTTAAGAAATTATAAATTAACTCTATTATATTATTCTGGAGGTTAAAGAATGGTCAAGTCAAGTCGGACACGAGGTAATGGACTTCATCTCAATCTCCTTTCATTGAGGCATATTTTATTTTATACACAACTTTCTTTTATACGGTGTATAAACCCCTATGACTTTTATGTTTAATCAAAAGGAATATTTTTTATACAAAGTGTTTTACTAAATGACAAAAGGGAATGTTTTTTTGTCTTACGTATGCAGCGACAACGACTTCTTCGCCGCCATAACCATTATTTGAGTTTCGGCTTCCTCTATAAGCCATAAATTTTATTTAAATGAAAAATAAATACCAAGTTTTAATTTTCTTTTATTTTGGTATTGAAAATTATTTTGATAATGTTTTTATTATATCAATGTGTTGTATTGATATATTGTGATTGAAATGTGGAAATGATATGTTTCCTTTATGCATGTTTTATGTGATAGGATTATGTTATGGTTTATGAAATGTTTAAACCTACTCATATGAGGAATGTATTGGCCTTAATAAGTGGTGGGTGGAGCCCGTAATAGTTCCTCGATGCATCGGTAGGTATCATGAGACAAACTAGTGTCTTGGCACAAGGCCTTGACAAAATCTTATTTGTAGTCTTGGCACGAGGACTTGACTATGTGGTTATAATAGTCTGGGATTATGCATTCCATCATTATGAAAGTGGTTATTGATATTGCATGTGATTATTCGACTAATTGAATATCCATGTGAATAAGTAAATAGCATTATTTCATTTTATTTTTCCATATTATGCTGAAGTTAAAGTTTAAAAGGCCTTTGTTTCAGTTATACATTGCCTAAAATGTTTATGTTTATTTATGAAAGCTTCCGCTATATTGTTATCCTTACTGAGCATCTGAGCTCACCCCTTTCAAAGTTTTAATTTTTCTAGTATGTGAAGAAGTATTTTATTAATGACCTGTAGGGATAGTATAAGGGGATATGAAGACAAGATGTTGTTGTAGTTTTGTTTTAATTTATGATGTAATGTAAGACTTATGAATATATCTAGTGTTTCCAAGGCTACTAAACTAATCGGTCTTTCGAGACTTAATCTTTTATGATCATGTCAATGTTACGTAATAATGCACTGAATCTGGATAACTGGGGTTGGGTCATTACAGGTTAAAATTTAAATTTTTAATGAAAATATTTTTCTCAATATTCAAGGAATTTTTATTTGAAATGATACAAAAAAGTGAATTGTATTTTTTCTATTTTCAATGAAATATTTTAACTATCATTTATATGAATTTTCATCTATATAAGAATCCTTAAATTATTTTTATTATTCACAAGGTATATAATCTTATCATACCATTCCCTTAATTTTTATAAATGGTTCATGATGATGTTTTAAATATATTATCATAAAATTTATTTCTTTTATAATAGTAAATCATGTTATAAATGAACAATGGTTATTGTTATATTGATAAGATAAATCTTAAAATTGTTTTTTCCATACTATTGTGATCATAAATATATATGGGTGATTGATGTGTGGTTATATTGTAAACTAAGGGATGTTGGTTTAATTATATAACAAGGAAGGGTGGTTTTGTTATATACCAATGGCAGGAGAGTCTGTTATATCCCACCAATGCATTTGGTAAAGAGACAAAGTTAACCATTTATAGATTTCTTCAAATATATTTTTATAATTTATTGGGTAGGTTATTCCATTTTTAATGTTGATTGTAAGAGTGATATGATAAGTATTTTAGAATATTCCAATATGTTTTATTTATGCTTCCTTGGAGATTCACATAGTTAGTTTGTTAAAGGATTTCAATTACAAGGCTCAATATAGTTTACTTATATGACTCTTGTCTTATATAAAATGTTTATGGAATGTTTCATGATTTGGGATCCATGTTTTTAAGGGAATGAATTCAACAATGTTATGATCATGCACATTGATTATGTGATTATACCCATATTCTCATCTAATTCTCACTAATTACATTCTATTGTTAATTATTATGTTTACCCTTGCCAAAAATTTAACATCACCCTTGTTTTTTCTTTATAAATATGTTATGAATAATGATGTTAAATGATTTTTTTGTAGAAATGTTTCAAGTGGGAATAATTTAATGGGATATGTTGAAGAATTTTTATGAAATAACATTTTCTAAGTATAGTAGATAAAAATTATCACTTGAAGATAGTGGTATTATTATGAATGAATTTTCATAATTCAAAAAAAATATTAACCGTAAAGGATCATTGAAATGTCTGTTATACACCATTTTTGTTTTATGTTGTATGATTTGTATTTTTAATATTTAGTGATTATTATCATTATCTAATACAAAAATGTAAATATTTTTTTAGTATTATATCTCAGAGTTTGTGTCTCATGTTTTTGTAGATTTTATCAAAGAATTGTTTAGATAATGTTTGATATTAGGATGTTTTCATGTGAGGTTAACATAAATGTTATGGATATGATCATGGGTTTATAAATTCTATACTTTTCATAAGTTAAATTCATAGATTCCCTTTTTATGTTTCAAGTTATACCATAATAAGGAGATTAATGATATTTTGGAACATATTTTTGGGTTGAGGTATATAGAAAACTTTGGTATAATGTGACGTAATATTTTGGAAGAAGTTGTTAAATTTTTTCATATTATTATAAAAGTTATGAGACAAACCTTGAGGTTAAAATATTCACAAATTTCATTGTTATTGAGGTTAATTGGGATATAGTAATATTTATTTATGGAATTATCTAGGTTAATCCTTAGGTGTTATTGTTTATTTTTATTCATTAATGCATTATTTCTTCACATTAACTTTTATTAATTTTTTTATTATCGTATCATGTGCTAACTATTTTGATTTTAGTAAAGATCAGAAGAATATATTTTTATCATTTTATATACATCATGGATAATCAAAAGTTAAATATAGTTCTTGACAAATTTAATATTCATGCTAATTATTTGTATTAAAAGATGATATAAAGGTGGAAAGTAATTAAAACATGTAACCAAAGGTTGAAATTATGTTTAAGGATGTAAATAAAATAATGTAACTAAACTTCTTTATGTTATTAGTATATATATTAAATGAATTCCTAAACTCTATGAAAGGGATCCTAAAATAAAAATATAATTATATTACCTTCAAATATAATAAATTGATAGTATTTTTCTCACCATATTGGTTTATAGTTTTTTTGTCATTGTCATTCTCATGATCATCCACTTTTATGTGATCAATGTTCTCAATCACTCACCAATATTATTTGGACATTAATTTTTATTCTAGTATATATTTTCAAATCCCACTAATTTTATCTTATTTGAAACCCCTATAATGTGTTCTGTCAGGTGAACATAAAATTTTCCTTCATCTTTTTTCAATAGGAGGATTTATTATAACTTTTTATTATATGGATTTTCAAAATGTTATTTTTTAAATAATTAATGGTTTTCCTATTATGATCATAATATTTGTCTTCCACACCATGGAATTTATTTTTAAAATGTCTAAAAGACTTTTTGTTATGAAAGCATTATTAGGATGAAATTTCAATAAGTGGTAAAATAAAATACCCTAATATTTCAATATATATTTCTTCTTTAAAATAATATTATGTTTAATAACTTGTGATACACAAAAAACAAAACTAAAATTTTACATTATAATTTTATTGAAATATGTATATTACATATTCAATATAATTAATTAACATTAATTTAATTATGGTTATTAATAAATTAATGAAACTAATGTAATTTTGTGCTTTAAAAATAAATTTTCTACAAAAATGGGTTTTATTACATTTTTTGTGGATAATAAAAATAATAATAAAAATTTTATATTTTTTTTATAAAATAGATATATTTTTTGAATTTATAATGAAAAAATTATATTATAATTTGTTTTTTAGATTTATCTGTAAATATTTATTTTTTGAATGAAAGTTGAAAAATACTGATTGTTATTAAAAATCGTTTTTTTCCTTTCAAGAATTTATAAAGTTAATTTTTTTAATAAGGTTTAAAAGTAAAAATTTTAAATTTATATTATTAATAATCCAATTAATTTTATTTTAATCATTTTTATTCTTGATTTTTTAGAAAAACTTCTTATACATAAGAAGAAATGTTTTTACAAATAACCACTATTTTTCACATTTTAGACAATTAATTTAAAAAAATTAAACTTCTTTGAATTTAATTTTATCAAATGGGTTAAATATATTTAATAATAATAAATAATATTATATATTAAGGTAAAATAAATTTTTGGTCATAATAAATAGTAATAAATTTAATAATCTATTACCATAGTAAAAGTTAAAACATGTTTACCAGGGGGTTAAACTGAAGTGATAATTGATAAAATGACCTAAAAATTGTCTAATTCTTATTTCATGACCATATTTCGAGCCTATAACCTATAATATAAAAAGTGATATATTTTTTATGCATTTTTCTAGATAAATTCATTAATATATTTTAATATTTTGAAAAATTCCATGTTTTTCCTCTCCCTCACTTATAAAAGGACACCCACACTCCTATACTCTCAAAAAATAACGATGCATTTAGTTCAGCCATTATAGTCCCAAATAACTTCCTAAAATCAATCCCTATATCTTATATGTATTATTATTAGTATAATACCATTCTTTTATGGATTAAGGTGTAAACCAAATGTGGTTGTCCGATGATGAGGTACAACTTTTAACCGAATGTTTTTGTATTATTTCTTCCCACGTATCCTTGAAAACTCTTTTAACCATTATGATATAATTAAGAATTATTGTACCATATACTAATATTTTATAATTTTAATAGATTAAATTTAACCAAACCTCTTTATTCATCTAATGGGAAATAAAACCATCATTTCTGTGTATGGATTACTTCCACCTTGTCATACAATATCATCTATTTTCCAATACTATATATCATTAATGGTTATGAAGATTGATTTAATGTATATATTTGATTTTCATGATATACTTATATTTAAGTGTAATATATCATATTTTTTATTACATATCCAACAATTTAAAAATGATATCATCTTTTATTTGGATGTGTGGAATACTACCTCTGCAAAGTGATGTGATAATGTTTTCATCACCACCTTACATTGTTTGGATATGTCAGTGTAATTAAATATATAATATGAAACTTATGATATCATCCTTCCTAAAAAATTAAATCTTACTTACCATATTTCATTCATGTTCATTGAAAAATGGAAATGTTACTCATGGGTAAATACAGACTACCAGATCCATGTTATAACATAAATAATTTTCCCTAAACACCCTACATATATAATTATAAAATTATAATTAATATATAGATATTATTATTATGAATTTTTCTTATTCTAGAGATGATGGTACAATGTCCACTTTGACCCTAGTCGATATACCAAAGTCATTTTTGAAATTATGAACCAAATGTCCTCAAAACATCTGATGTAGACTTATCAAATTATTTAAATACATATGTCATTAAAATAAATGAAATGAATGGTATAATGATAAATTAATAAAACTATAAATGGTACATAAATAATTAAATAAATAATATAATTTTATTATACAGGTGTTAATGGACAAAGATCACAATTCTAGAATCTAGGTAATAGGCTTCTTAAGTCAACTTCCCTTGATTGGGTTATAAATCAACTTCATTCACTATATTATGATAAGATTATGTGAGAAATGACTTCTTATTTTATTATGTTTTATTTAGAAAAAAACATTATTGATTTTAATTTCTACAAATAATCAATTAATTTATTAATTTTAACATCAATTAAACTATCATTTTAACGATTATTCATCTAAATATTGTTTCATTAATTCATTTCTTGTAATTTCCACCTAGTTCCTATGATAAAGTGTATATTATTTCTGTTGAGATGTTATATTGGGAAAAATATTTTAAAATGATATTTTAAATTCATTTTTAGTTAGTTATTTCATGATATATATATTTAAGTGTAATAAAACATTCAAGGGATTTCATGTTATCAAATTTAATTATTTGAGATATAATTCATGTCATGATTCTTGTTTAATTTTATTGGTGTACTTAATACAACATGAATGTTCTATCACATATTATTTCATGTAAATTATGGATTTTATAGAATCATTTTATGTTCTTTCATTAAAAAGATTTTAGATTCTATCATTACCTGAGTTGGAACGGTTTCTCATCTCAAACTCTCTTTATTGAGACATGAGTTGATTAACGAACATATATTAATTTATATGGTGTATATACATATTCATGAAATATAATATCCTGAATATTATTATACTATTACTATTTTGTGATCTTTTTAATTTTCATTATGTCAATGGTTTTGTGGTTTTAAAATTATAGAAATGGGTTTTTTTAAAAACATTGTTTTAATGTTTTTAAGTACTTTTATCAAGACAATTTTTCTATCTTCTTTATCTAATATCAGAAATATTATTTTCTAAAAATAAATTTATTTATAAATCTATTTTCCTTGATATTTGAGCTTCATTTTAAGGGTATTAAAATGAAATTTCTTTATTTTTTCCCAAGTATTACTTTTCACACTTTTTATAAAATATTGAAAATAATGTTAATTTTTAATGTTTATGATGTGAATAAATTTTCCCACCTTCATAAAAATTATTTTCATTTAATATTACTATAAAAATTACCATAGGTATTTTAAAAGAAAATATTTTTCTAACATTATGTGATTTTAATTTAATTGTTTCTAATGGAAAAGGGTATTTTACCCATTTTCAAATATATGATTTAAACGTTTTAAATGTTTTAAATGATTTGAATTTTATTTTAAAAGTATTTTCAATATCATAAATATAAATTAATGATTCTTATGATTCACTAGGGATTAAATATTATGATACCATTAACTTCCTTTTTCAAAATATATTTTCAAAAAATCTCATTTCTTTTCAATGGGTAAATCTAGCTATGAATGAAAAATAGTAATTTTTAAATTAAAAATTAAAAGATTATAGTTTTTTCTCATTATATAGTACATGAAAATATTTATAAGTGAGTTATTGGTGGTTTTATTATAAATATAGGGTGTTTGGTTCTATTACAAAACTATGATGGGGTTTAGGGTATAAAACAAGTATGGGTGGTTCTGTTATATCCATCTAATTCATTATATAAAGAGACAAAGTTAACTAGATATAGATTTATATTAAAAGAATATTTGATTTTAAAACTGTTGTTTCGTAAATTTTTTAGATCTATTTTATGAGTGACATGATAATTTTATTCCAAGATACCAAAACATGTTTTCTATACATCCAATGAGTTTATAATGGAGCATTTTTTAAAGGATTTTTTTCACATGGATGATGTTTATTGACTTATATGTCCCATTTTTTATGTTAACACATTATTCCATGTTTTATGATTTATAAACGATGTTTATATGGTTATGAATTCTATTATTTCATTCTCAATAACATTTATTATGTCATCATAAGATTATTATCATATAATGATCACTAATGAAATTCAATTGCTAATTCACATGTTTCCACTTATTGAGTTTTTTATATCACCCTTGTTATATTTACATTTACCATGGTTACTGATGATGAGCTTAAATTAATTATGACTATAAAATTTTCATGTTTTAAAAATTATATGTGATATGTTGAAGACATTTTTTCAAATAATTAAAGTTGGGTATTATAGTAAAAATAGTCAATCATGGAAAAAAATATTTTTATGTAATATTTTTCTTATTTATCAAAAACTATAAACCTAATAGTTCCTTGGTAATGTAAGTGATCAAATATTTAGGTTTTAGGTTTTATATTTTTTATGAATAATATTGGGTCATGTTTATCGTCATTCAATTAAGAAATGTAAAGATTATGTTTTTAGAAATAGATGAGGCAGTAAAATTTTAGGATTATTATGTGGAAAGAGGTTGAAAAAAAATTATCCAACCTGAATTCAATGTATAGTAGTGTCATTATGTGGGTGGAGGCATGATTATTTTATTCATGAAAATGAGTGACATTTATTCGGAAACTTATGTTAGGGAATTGTAAAAGATAGAATTACAAGAGAGATAGGTGAGTTATGATAATTAATGTTATAGATAAATGTGGGATTGACTCCCACACATTAAGAAGTTATTCTTAAAAAATTGTATATAAATTTAATTATCATAAATTCAAACCTCTTTAATTCATCTCTATTTAAACATTTTTACCATTTTAAAATATTTACTATAGAAATTATTTTATTTTAAAAAACAATTACCCATATTTTCTAATTTATATTTTATAATTCAAAATGTTTTCCAAAATTAATAATATATGATTTATATTTTAAAGAAAAATACCTTTTTTATGGGGGAATATAATATTTAGAAAAATTATTCTTGTAAAAAAATATGTTTTTAATAATTTTTTGTAATTATAATAATTTTTTTTCAAATACTAATTTAAATTGATTTTAATATATTTATCTATATAAATTTATAAATTACATTAGAGTTATCATTTAACTTATTTCAATTTAATTTATTAAGAAAAAAATTAAATATTATATATAAAAATAATTCCTTGAAAACCCTTTTTACCCTTTTTGTGACAACTAATTTTTACCTAATTTTATTCTTTTTATGACTAAAAAATAATTCATTCACATTAAAGACATTAAATATAATAATTATTAATATTTGATACATTTAAATTTATTTTATTTCTACGAGTAATAAAAACTACTTTTTAAATAAAAATGTAGAAAAAATAAAAATAATTATTAGATAAAAGCATTTCATCATACTAAAAATAAATTATTTTTAATCTTTTATATGTTTAAAGAGTTAAATTAATATTTATTAATATTTTTATTTATATTATATTTTTATTTTTATTTAAAATACTATTTTTCATTTAATTTAAATAATATATTAAAAGTATTGTTTTAGAAAAATGATTCATGTATAGAAATACAAGTAATAAGAAAAATGTATGTTTATTTTATTAATATAAATATGTGTATATAATTAATTGTTATACTTTAAAACCCACTGTGAAATCTATATATAACCTAATTTTATGGTAAGTAATGGTAGTATTTATGGATGGCAGTTCAACTAGGATAGATCTCTTGTTGATTTTTACAGGCTTAAACTTCTCTCATAGAAGATTTCACTCAAGTCATACTTGTTAACATTCCTCTTGTGCTTAGTAAATGGAAATCCCCGGTGGTGGTTCCTCTATTCCATGATTGAAAAAATAAACCACGTTGGGAAGAATTATACTTCTTCAGTCCATTATTACCCTTTTTCTATGTTGAATTCATAATTTATTGGCTTCTATTTATACCCACTAATTCAATGATTTTTCATAATAGTAATATTTTAACAAAATATTATATATAATTTATATCATTAAACATTCGGTTATTCATTTTAGTTTAGTATTTCATATTAAAAGAGATACCTTAATGACCTTATAATTCCCATTATCTTGAGAGTACAACGAGTCATTAATTGGCCCTAGGAGACATCCCCAAGATGTGAAAGGCTATAAAAAAATGCTTAAGGGTTACAAATACATGTGGGAGATGATTTCCCCTTTAAGAATAAAACCATTAACCAAACAATACTCTAAATGATGCATGAAAATTGAAAAGTAACTCAATAATTTAATATATATCAAACCCACATTAAAGTGTAAAATAGTAGAAGACTTAACAAATATCAAAGAAAATAGAGGAAACCAACTAAATACTCCAATAAGGCCACAAAACTCTAAGATCCACATTCCCCATGCTCCAAGATCAGCAAACCTTCTAGGCATCATGAATTAGTGCTAAAACCATGTGAAGCTTTACATTTTCCCCTATCCCAGAAGATCACATTTGAACAAGCACCAAAGTGATAAATCAGGGGTGATTATAACACTTAGTAGGTTTTCCCCCAATGACTCCCCTACTCACACCACTAAGATAGAAGAGTTAGTCACAATTATTTAAAACAATTTATAAAAAAATCTCAAAATCATTTTATAACTAAATATAAACAAGTTTCCAAAACCATTTATAACCAAAAGAATTCAAGTGAAATTGAATCCAATTTTTCAACAAGTTATTTTTTAAGGAAAATAACTAAACAAATATTTAAAATCATTTCTCAATATTCTATTGGCATATTAAATCCATTCTATGCTTCCACACAACCAACCATGCATGCTACGTGATGATAGTTCCATAATCATGAGCGGTTTCTTGTCAATCTACCAAGTCTTCACAAGGTAATTGTATCCCATATTCCATTAACCCTTTAAAACTAATAACAAGATCATATTTCAACCAAGATCTATATATGTAACATGAACACACACACCAATATTCCCAAGGATCAGGACAAAAAACCCTTTTAATAAAAAAACATTTTTTTTAAAACCATTTCTATAAAAAACAAATTCAATGCCAAACCATTTCAATAAAACACCCTTTTTATTAGAAACCCATTTTTCATCAACCCATTTTTCAATTCCAGAAAATTCATAATTTAAAATCACCATTTTAAATTCAAAAAACTTAAACAACTTTCTAAATAATGTATCAAGTTTTCACAAGTCTACAAAAAATGATAAATAATCACTATATTGATTTATTCCATGTATCAAACCAATATATCACAATAAATATTTTCCAATATACTCAATTTAAAACTAATCCAATCATTTCTAGAAATAGGTGTTAATAGATAATCCACCTACATCAAAGGTTTTGACGAAATTTGGCCATGGATGAAGAACGCACAAGAAAACCATGTCGATTCTTCATGGAACCACATTAGATCCCTTATCATAGAAAGATACAGACGAAATATTAACTAATTTGGCCTAAAAACTCATTTATCTACCTATAAAATGTGTATATACGAGAAACCAAGAATATGGGGGAATTAGATCTAAGTAAATCTAAGAAACCGATCAATAACGATCACATACCTCAAGAATATGGCTTGGAATAACCAAGGGAAGCCTTTAGATTGACTCCAAATCAATTATAAGAGGTTCTCCTACCATCAAGGAAGAGAAATCTTGAGTTACGACCAATTAGGATAAAAAAAGTGACTTAGAGGAAAAAATGTGTGAGATACACTTTTTTATGATCTCATTTAAACCATGTGCACTGTTAGTTTTCACGGTTAGACAAACTGTGTACTAACTGCGTGTTATATAATATATATGAAAACTATCACACGACATCCTCGTATGATCTCCATAACAATGTGCACACTGTACCAAATTTCTCTTCCTCAAATCTTCTCTTTCACATGGTTTCTATTAGGATTTCCGCACAGTTTTGATAATCTGTGTGCAAACCATGCACCTCTCCTTTATCCCCCAAAACTTATTGAAAGTTCCCCAAAATCTCTCAACATTACCCATTATACTTTATATCCATTAAAAACACAAATAAAGGGTTACATACTAGAAACCTTGGGTACTAAATTCTCCCCACCATCTATCTTTCCATCCTCAAAATTTAGAAACCCATTACTACCCTGAAAGAGTTCTGGCCATTGTTCTTTCATTTCATTCTCATGTTCCCAAGTCTCTTTACTTAATATGACCATGTTTCCAAAAAACCCACACTTAACAAATTATTTTTTCATGAAATACTTTCTATTTTCTATCCACAATCCACACTAGGATAAGTACCAATTAAGAATTTGGATATAGGTCAATGTGATCCCATATGATCACATGGTAAGGATAAGGCTGATACTTTTTCAACTGAGATATATGGAACACATTATGAATTGAACTGAACTGTGGTGGTAGTGTAAAATTGTATTCCACCTCTGCAACCTATTTCAGTATCTCAAAGGGGTATATTTATCGAGGATATAACTTTCCCTTCTTCCCAAAAAAATGATGTACAAGCCTGGGAGAGATCTTCAAGAACACATGATCACTAACAGAAAACAAAAATAGCCTTCGACGATGGTACGCATTATATTTCAGATAACTCTGAGCTATCTCCATCCTCTTTATAATTAATTAAATCTTATCCATTGTTTCTTGAACAAGTCTTTGTTCAACAAGTGAATTTTTACCCATTTCCACCTAGCATAGTGGAGAATGACACAGACGCCCATACAATGCTTCAAACAGATCCATAGTTAACGAGTCCTGATAGCCATTATTATATATGAACTCTACTAAGGGTAAGTGCTCCTCCCATGAGCCCCCAAAATCCATTACACAATCCTTCAGCATGTCTTCCAATGTTTTTATCGTCTGTTCAGATTTCCTATATATCTAAGGATGATACATTATGTTCATATTCCACTGAGTGCCAAGGGAGGTTTGTAAGGATTTCTAGAAATGAGACGTAAACCTCAAATATATATATAAGACTATTGACAACAGCATGCCATGTCTCTTTACCACTTATTGGATGTTGATTTTGGAAAGATCCTCCACCGTATGAGTTTCACAAATTGGAATGAAATGAGTCGACTTGGTAAACTGATCCACTATCACACATATGGCACCACGTTTATGGACCTTTATTGAGATACCTAAATTTTTTTTTCATTATCTACTCCCATTACCAAAATAGGATAGGTAAAGACTGTAACATACCCTCTGGTCTCTGTTTCTCTACTTTAACCTGTTGACAAGTTAAGCACCATGAGACAAACTCAGCCACCTTCTTTTTCATGACATTCCACCAAAACTGCACCTTCAATGCCTTATACATCTTCTGTGTGCCTGGATATACAGCCCATCTCTAATGGTGGTAAGCATGAATAATTTGTTCCTGAAAATATATAGGTACAACCATCTGATCTCTGAAACAAAAAATTGATCTCCCATCAATATTCCAACCCTCAATGGTCTCCCCACTATTGAGTTTGGAACTCATAACCATGCATTTTTTATCATATTTTTCTGCCTCTTTTACCATATTTACCAAATCTAAAACAAGAATTGCTGAAAAGAAAACCACAACATCACCTTGGTATTCACATTCCACATGCATTTCAGCTAGTACTGACATCAACTTCCATTAATCTGAAGGTTCTATCACTAACTGAGTATATGATTTTATGTTCAATTCATTTACCACCAAATTCCCTTTTCCTAGTGTATACATAAATTAAAAGTTAAACATTTGGAGATACTCCATCCATCTCATTTTCTTCAGATTCAAATCTCACTGTGAGAAAATATGTTTCAAGATTTTGTGTCCTGTGAACATAATAAAGTTCACACCAATGAGATAACGACACCAAGTATTCAAGGCACAGATAACAACTGCTAACTCCAAGTCTTTTGTTGGGTAATTCATCTCATGAACTCAAAACTTCCTTGAACCATACACAACAAAATGGTCTCCTTGAATAAAAACACATCCCAAATATGATCCTGAAGCATCATAGTACACCACATATCCCTAACATGATTCTAGAAAAATCAAGATTGGTGTAAAAGTAAGAGGAACTTTAAACTCTTGGAAATACTTCTGGAATTCCTCTGTCCATTGGAATATAGTATTCTTATTTTTCAAAGAAATCATTGATGATCCCAGTTGTGATAAGTCAGGAACAAAGCATTATTAATAACCAGCTAGACCCAGAAAACTTCATATCTGAATGAAATTTTTTGGAGGTTTCCACAAGATAATAGCTTCTATCATTTCAGGATCAACCAAAATACCTTTTTTGGAAATTACATGGCCAAGAAATCGTAACTCCTATATCCAAAAATTACACATAGTTAGTTTGGAATACAAAAGATGATCTCTCAATATTTGTAACACTTTTTCCAGGTGTTTCTCATGCTAAGACCTTATCTTTGAATGCGCCAAGATTTTATGTACAAACACCACAAAAAAGAGTCCAAATATTACTGAAATATATTATTCATCAAATCCATGAACACTCCAGCTACATTTGTGAGATTGAAAGGAATGACTACATATTCGTAGTGGCCATATCTTCTTCTAAAAGTTGTCTTCTGAATATCTTCCTTCTGAAATTGCAATTGATGATATCCTGATCAAAAGTAAATTTTATAGAACTACTGAGCTCCCCTAAATTGATCAAATAGATCATCAATTTGTAGAAGTGGATACCAATTATCTATCATAACTTAGTTAATATTATGCTAATTGACACACAACTGAAGAGTTCCATCAGATTTAATCACAAAAAAGACTAGGGATTCCCGTGGAGATGTACTTGGATGAATATTATCCTTGGTTTCTAGCTCCACCTACTACAATTTCAATTCCCTTAACTATATTGGTTCCATCCTATAAAAGGGAAGGGAAATAGGATTGGTCCCCAGAATGATATCAATAGTAAACTCCACTTCTCGTATAGGTGGTAACCCTAAGAAGTTCTCAATAAATAAATATGGAAATTGATTCAACACTACTAGAAAATTAACATCCTTGATCTCTTCTATTGATGAAAAAGTCAATGCCACTAACTGGTAAGGTATTATTCCCACCAATGGTGATAACAATCTCATTGAACCCTTATTTACCACCTTCTCTTCGCTGAAGAGATGCTCAACACCACCCTCAGTCATGAAACTAACTATCCTCCTATAACAGTCGATGTGATCCTTGACCATTTTCAGCCAATCCATTTCTAGGATTACATCATAGACATCCATTTCCATAATCTAGAAGTCCCATTTTAGCTCAAATCCATCAAACATTATAGCACGTGTTCTACACATAAAGGCTTGACTTTCTCTTTCACAAAAAGGAGTTTGAAATATTATCACAGATGGAATCATTTAAATTTTTAAAAATAGAAATTCAATAACATCAGAAGTAATTAAGGACCATGAAGAACCTATACCAAATAGTACTTGTAAGAAGTTAGAATTCAAAATAATCATACCTATCACTATAAATGCTCCATCCTGATCATCTAAAACCATCTACTCAGCTTCATACAGTGGTTTTTTCGCTGCACTATGTTCTTTGTTTCCTTACTGAGATTTTCATTACTAAGAATTAATGGTATCTCGAGAATCACCATTTCTATCTTTTCTCTTCTAATGAGACATATTCTGCCAGCCTCCTCCTATCGAAGAATATGATTCTTGCAACACCTGAGAAGTATCTTGAGCACTGGACCTAGGATCATTGCAAAAAAACTCTTAAGGTGTCTCATGTTGTTTCAATTATGTAATTATCATGGTGGTGTTGTACAGTCCAACTTTATGTGGTCAAAGGAACTATATTGGTAGCATCTTGCTTGGCTCTATGGTCGTGGAGGAATATTTATTGATCCAGCTGTCAGATTCTGATTTACGCTCCCAAATTGGAAATAGGTATCTCACTTTCTCTTACTCTCAACATTAGGGATTCCACCATTCCTAATATGTGTCATCATAATTCCTCATCCCATAGCTCCTGAGATGTGTCACTTAGCCACCGTCGATCTATTCCTCATCTCTGTATAATCATTAATACTGATAACTGCAATCTTTGATCGAATATCATTCCTTAGCCCGGATTCAATGATACATGCTTTTATGGATGCACTTTCAACAACATTTGGTGCAAATCATACTAAATTCAGGAATTTACCTACATACACTGTGATTGAGAGATTATTCTGCATTAGGCGAAATAAGTTTATTGTCCACTAGATCATGAACGTGTGAGGATAAAATTATTTATTAAAAAAATTCTCGAAATCATCCCAATTAAGGCCTTGATCCACTTTAGCATGAACAACAAGTTCACACTGCTAAAATGCAATATCCTTAAGCATATACATTTCTAGAATGGCCTTTAGCTCCACCGGTGTTCCAATGAACTTGAAGATATGATTCATCCAACTGAGCCACACCTCTACCTTCTCTGGTTCAAAATCTCCCCAGAATATGGGTGGATTCTACTTTATAAACTAGATGTAATGGTCTACATGCCTTGAATCATCCCTCTGGTTCCCTATATACACATCCTCAAATTCTTGGATAGTTCTTCTAACCAACTCTTGGTCACTTGTGGCTCAACTACAACCATTTTCTCTATAGATTCATCTAGTTGGTTTCTACGATGCCTACCAGGTGCCATTTTCTAAACAAATAACAATCTCTGTAAGTCTGGCTCTCTGGAAACTGATGGATTAGTATTTCAAATTCTATCACATTGACTATCACAACATTTTTTCCCAAAACAATCTTTTCATGTTCAAAAATATTTTTTGAAAAAATCATTCTTGTTTTTGAAAATCAAACCATTTTCAAAATACACCAAGTATCCTCTTTTCAAAATATATCATTTGAAAAAAAAAACTATATTTTTCAAAATTTATACCTTTTAAAAAGATCATATATCATTACTTAAAATGAAATATAAAATTTTTGGGGGAATTCATTTCACTATTGAATGAAATGCTTGCCTCATTGGCTAAACACATAACAATGAGATTTTAGTATCTTATAAGTGCCTCTAAAACACTTATGTACTCCACACCATAATAACATTAAGTTTAGAATAAATGGGTTAGTTATGTCCATTTATTCTATAAATTCAATGTTCCAACAATAATACTCCTTTCTCTGAATCTAACCCAAGGAATATATAAGAAGAAATTTCAACTCCAAGACCAAGAACACGGGTGACTACTTTTAGGAAAGGACTGAACAATCTGAAACGATTTGTAATGACCTGCTAATTATCATTGGCTTGAGAGTACAATGAGTCATTACTTTTCCTTAAGTGACATCCCCAAGATTCCTAATGATGGAAATAAATGGCTAAGGGTTTAAAATAAAAGTGGGGTACAATTTACCCTTTAAGAACAAAACCATTAACCAAAAACTACTCTAAATAATGCATGAACAATTGAAAAGAAACTCAACAATTTAATATATCTCAAACCCAAAAATAAATTTCAACAGTGAAAGACTAAGAAAATATCAAATAAAACATAGGAAACAAACTAAAGACAATAATCAGACCAAAAAACTCTAAGCTCTACATGTCCCATGCTCCACGATCACCAAACAACCCGAGCATCACAAAGTGGTGCTAAAAACGCGTGAAACATTACCTTTTCCCCTGTCCTGGAAGATCACATCTACAAAATCAATAAATTGACAAATAAGGGTTGAGTATAACACTCAATATGTTCTTACCAATGACTTACCTACTAATTCCACTAGTATAGAAGAGTTCTAAAAAATTATATGGAATAGTTTATATAAAACATTTCTCAAAAACAGTTTATAACTAAATATAAACAAGTTTCCAAAACTATTTATTTCCAAAATCATGAAAGTGAAATTGAAACCAATTTTATAGCTAGTTATATTTCTAGTAAAACAACTAAACCAAGCCTTAAAACCATTTCTCAATATTCTTTTGGCATACCCAGTCCATTCCACACTCTCACACAACCAACCATGCATGCTACGTGATGACAGTTCCATACTCATGAGTGGTTTCTCATCGATATACCATGTTGTCACAAGGTAATTGTATCCCATGTTCCAATAACCACTTATAACTGAGAACAAGGCCATATTTAAACCAATAACTATATATGAAATACAAACTAACACACCAATATTCCCAAGGATCATGCCAAAAAAACCTTTCAATAAATACACCTTTTTATTGAAAATAATTTCCATAAAAACCATTTCAATGCCAAACCATTTCAATAAAACACCATTTTATTAAAAAAAATTCATAAAACCATTTTTCAGTTCGAGAAAATCCATAATTTAAAATCACTATTTTAAATTCAATAACATAAAACAGTTTGCACAACAATTTATCAACATTTCAGAAGTCTACCAAAAATGATAAATCATTACTAAAGAGATTTATTCCATATATAAAACCCAGATTTCACAATAAATATTTTAAAATTTAGTCAACTTGAAACTAATTTAATAAATTATAGCAAGAGGAGTTGACAGAGATTCCACCTACATCAAAGGTTTTGATTAAACTTTACCACAGATGAAGAATGCTCAAGAAAACCAGGTCAATTCTTCACAAAACCACCTTAGATATCTTCTCCAAGAAATATCGGGACCAAATATTAACTTATTTGTAGTAAAAACTCATATATATATCCATAATAGGTTTAGATCTAATAATCCAAGAAGATGTGATAAGTAGATCAAAGTAGATCTAAGAAACTGATCAAGAACTATCACATAACTCAAGAATCCGGCTTCAAATCACCATGGGGAGTCTTCAGTTTCACTCCATATTTCTTATAAAAGGCTATCTTACCTTCAAGGAAGATAAAGTCCAACTTATGGCCACTTAGGAGGAAAAAAAAGAGAAACTTTTGGTCAAAAATGTTTGATATACACTTTTTTAGGATCTCATTTAAACCATGTGCAAGGTTAGTTCGCACAGTTAGACAAATTGTGCACTAACTATACATTAGATACTATATAGGAAGACCCTCACACAGCCTCCTCACATTGTCTCCCTAACCATTCACACATTATGTCGAAGCTCTCTACCTCAAATATTCTCTTTTTCATGGTTTCTACTAGGATTTCCATATGGTTTGGATAGATTGTGCGCAACATGTGCACATCTACTTTAGCCCCCCCCCCCAAAGATTATTTATCAAAAAATTCTCCTAACATTCCCCTTTATACTTTATATCCATTAAAAACACAAATTGAGGGTTAAATACTAGAAACTGGGGGTACTACATATTCTCAACTTGTATTTATTTAAAGAGAAAAATAATAGTAAAATCATGGGGGTGTTACAATCTTCCTATTTTAATGGATTTTTACCTATATATTTTATTACATAGAAGATAACACATTAGGGAAATTATATCTAATAATATATTTAGGTTATATTTTAATTTATTCAAAAATTTGATTTCTCTATAAAGCATTAACTTGGAGGGTTGTCTTGTTTCATCTATCTTTTCCTATTTGATTCAATATCTCCACTATTTTTTCATTATAAGAGAGAACATGTTATGATTTAATAACATCATAATTTAGTATATCTGATTGGTCGAGTATGTTCTTCCCCAACAAAGATACATAGACCAGATAATTTATCAATTTTTGGATTATTGAGAGTGTTAAGTGACAGGCTACAATCCCGAACAGATCAATAATCTCTATGGGACCAATGTATCTACAAATTAGTTTTACCTTCTTCCCAAATATATTTACCCTAACCCATGGAGAAATTAAATGAAGTACCAATTAAATGACATAAAACTATAGTTATCATCAATTATTATCTGCATAGCTCTTATATTGACTTTTTGATTCTCTCACATGCTTCTAAATTATTTGAACCTTTTATATCATTTCTTGAACAAGATTATGTCCAAATAGCTTTGCCTCTCTAAATTTATCCTAGAATGTCAGATTTTTGTATCTCTTAGTAAATTTAGCATCATATAATGCTTGTTTCATGATAGATTTGAAACACTAATTATTTAATAACTCAACTATAGGAATATGTTGATCCCAACTATACTTATATTGAATTTACTAGGATCTTTGAATAATATTTAATTTATTAATAGGACATTCATATTTACCTTCAGTTTGAAAATGTGAGTTTGCCAAAAATCTAATTTTTAAATCTAATTATTCATATGGACTACTTCATAATTTAGATAATAACCATAGATAAAGATTTAATACAACATAAATTGGTAATCTATAAAACTTAACCACTTTCTATACATATAGATTGGAAATCCTATCAGGTGATAAATCATATAAAATATAAATGAAATGTGAAAATTTTATATGTTTTTCTACCACTACCCAAATTAAATTATATATTTTTCAAGTCTTATGACAACCAGTGAAGACATTTTTTATGATGATATCTTCTCTTGATAATGATATTGGTAGTGTATTTTTTGTCTCCTTTTGATCTATCGTTTAACCCTTATTGGAATACCAATAATCATGATATATACTCCACAATATATCTCTTCATATTGTCCCATCAAAATTTTTTAAGATCTTTATATATCTTTAAACTTCAAGAGTGAGTAGAGAAGGATAAGTTATGTGTATAATTCAAAAGTTCCATCTATAATTTTGGTTCTTAAGGGATGAATATTTATTTCCATTAACTTATAATTCTATAATTTCAAAATTTGATCCCTAGAATACATTAAAAAATAATTTGTAGCTCTATATCATATTTCTATGACTCATTGATAATCACATAGAGAGAATGTTGAGGAATAATTTTGGAATGGTAGTATTTCAACCCCTCCATTTGGATTGTAAAATCATTCATTTGAATATAAAAAAATATTTGGTCTCATTTAATCCTAAAAAAAGAATAAGGTAACATGGTACTTTATACATATATCACATTCCATATTTTTTCCATCCCATGATGGTTATTTAGGAAGAATTTATGGTATTTGATCAATTAAAATGATCTCTATTAGCACATGTTTACGTCATTATTTATGAATTTATACATTAATATTTTTTTATTAGTATATATATCACACTTTTCACTATATATATAATTCCCCCAAATATTTAACTCAAAAATAAATTTTTCTATCTTTATATGAAAAGTAATATATTTTCTCCTGGATATTCAATTCACATGAGGTAAATAATATTACATCATCATTTTTCTTAAGTATTAATTTTAATACCTTCTTTAATGCATTTATTTATAAAAAACCTTCTTAATTGTATGGTAGCATAAGTAAAGATATAGTGAATAAATTATTCTTATGATCATTGAACATTCATTCATATTCTACTATCTATAAAAAAATCAACCCCTTCAATGTTAAGTTGTATTGATTATATTAAATCATCATAAATTTCTCACAAAATATTTATAGTATCCTTCTAATCTATGAAAAATATGGATCTTTGACATAGAGTTTGGTCTAGTATATTCTTGAATCACATCATTATATTTATGGATCCAGCAATATATCTTTTCTAAGGATTACATGACCCAAGAGGTTTAAATTATGTATCCTAAATAAAAACTTTTTAAATATATATAACATATTTTTCTTTAATAAGTTCTTTATCAATATTCTCAAATACTCTTCATGATCATCCAATATCATGGAATAGATACAGAATAATAAAAATCTATAATGGATGTTATTTTTGACAAAAAAACCTATAAAAGGTCATTCGATCAATTGGTTTTTTAAAAACATTTGAAAATATTCCTTTCCATCGATAACATTTTAACACAAATTACTAGAATATTGATAAAAAAATTTCTTTGAGAACATACTGAAAATAATTTATATGAGAATTCAAAGAAATTAATGGTCATGATGGTGAGAAAATCAAGTTATGCTGCATATATTAAAAGTAAACATTCTTTTCACACTTTTGTAAAATTCAAAATTCTAAATCATCCAAAAAACAAATAGAATGATTCCTTTTAATTACATGGAAAATAATTAATATTTAGTTAAAATTACCATTTTAAAAAAAAATATATTAGAGGTATTAACATTCATAAAACCATTTTGAAGAGTGTAGAAATTAAATAAAACATTCATTGAGAAAATATTAATTTGGGTCATCTTTTATTTATAAAAATTATTGACGGTTTTAAGTAAAAAAAGTGAATTTTTTTACTAATATTGGAAAATTCAAGGAATAAATGGAGGATAATAAAATAGATGTTTTTTATTATACATTATCCCTAAAATTTCCCTCAATTGAAATTTAACATATATAATCCTAAAAAGAAATGATATTATAACATTAACCTTTACTGCATTGGTAATCTCTGAATAAAAAACCTTATGTATTTGAGAAATATAGATTTATTTTTGTATCCCCATAATTTTCATGATAATATTCATAAATTAAATTCATGGGATGTTTATACACCACACATATGAATATATTGGTGAATATGGAATATATCTCATAGAAATTATTATAACATGAGAAACCCTTACTGGTTTGTTAACATTCGAAAAAAACCATATGGATTAAATAATTTTAATTATAATATTAAATACAGTTAATTAGGATTTATTTATGATATATCATGAAAAATGGAAAGTATATAACCTATTAAACATAAATAGGGGTATACTATCAAACTTTTTTCAATGAAACAATATTAATATAAAGAGCGGTTACCTCAAGTATCATCTCACATCATACACATTTGAACAACCTATATAATAAAAATAGATTTATTATACTTATATTAAATAACCAAAATTATATATATCATACCATATTAGATTTACCTATAACATATTAACACTCTTTTATTAACAATTCTTAATTAAAATCATTCTTCCCAATTATAACTGCTTTGTATTTCATGCATGATTTGGTTTGAAAATCCTGGTATTTTAACATTGATCATGGTATTATAACCTCCATAATTTTAATCATGTAAAAATTATAATATTTAGTCATTATATAAACTTTTATGACTACTCATATAAAGAGGTGATGAAAAATAAATTACATCACTTTGTGAAGATGGTAGTATGTATGTACACGTGAGTGATATTTCCAATTTTAAAAGGATGTAATAACACCAATTGAAAAATAATAAAATTTTATAGAATTATAATAATATACCAAATATAATTAATATTCATTAAATCCATCATTATAACCATTAATTTGAATCATTGATGAAAATGAAAATGGATCGCTTCGTGGATGTGGTTGTCCATACATACGCACGACCAATGATTTCTTTTCTGATAGGTTTGGAATGAGGTGAATAACGGTTTTCAAATTATAAGAATAATAATTAATTCTATTTAATATACTTATGTCATTATTTTTTAAAGAATATTATAAATTTAGATGGGTTATAATAAGAAATAAAATTTGAAGTAGTAATTTAAGATTTATACTAAGTTGTTAAGAAATATCATTTGGATTACACATTATTCCTTGAAGATATGGTATTTAGAAAATACCAGAAGTACTAGGATATGGGAAATTAATATATCCCAGTATAATGGTATGGATTTTATAATCCATAAGGCTCAAATGTTTTGAATAAGGGATAAGAGGAGTTTCTCTTTTATAAGTGAGATAAGGGTTACCCTTGGAATTAATTAAAGTATTATAATAATGTATAATATTTTTCATTTCAAATTTTTGACAAATTGATATATTTATAAACAAGTACGAGTCTAAATACTTTTATACAATAATATTTCGACTATTTTAGGTGATTTTATTCACATATCTTTAAGTTTTAACACGTGTTATCATTTTTTATGATTATCATGATGTAAATGTTTTTTATTTTCTTGTGGTCATAAGAGTTCATATACCAAGAAACACTTTACCATATATGAAAAATGGTTAATATAATCAGCCATACCCAATTCAGTTGGAAAATTATAATATTTTTTATGAATACTAATGAATTTAATATAATATTATTTAACATAAGATACCTTTAAATCCATTTCTGGGGCTATAAGAGTAGTTTGAAAATAATGAAAAAAATATAGAAATATAATTCAAATTCAAACCATTAAAACATCACCAATAAGTTATATTTTTCAGAAAAAATAAAATTCATTAATTAATCAAAATTTTAATACTTTTAATATTTCTAAAACCATTTATTTGATTTTTTTTAATTACTTGAAAAAGTACTCTGTTAGAGTTGTGTAAGAATTGAAGGTGATTTTTCCATCACTAAATACTTAAAATAAATTTCAATAATAAAAAATCATTGATATTTTAAATAAACATTCAAAATATAAAATAAAACAATTTTTCATATGAAAAAAAATATTTGATATGTTAAAATAAATAGAGTGAAATTTTTTATTTCTTATTTACATAAAACAATATTAACTTAATTATCATTGGAAGGAGGAAATATATTAAAAACATAGAATATAATATTATTAAATTATAAGGTAACATATCCAATGAAATAAATTTAGGTGGTCTGGAGATTCTTATACCTTATCCCATAATTTTAACCTTATTTTAAGTGAATTACTATTACCAAGGTGACAAATATTTACCATGGTTACGATTCATAATAAATAAGTTAAAACAGACCTATTTTTAAAAATGAAACCTCCTTATTTTATATATTAAATCCATTATTCAATATTAAATTTCAATAATTTTTATAAAATCATTTTAAAATAATCACACCAAACTCAACCAATGCTATTTTTAGACAAATTAATTTAAAATATAAAAATAGACGTATTCTGATCACATGAATACTAAAACCCACTAAATTAATATTGAAATTTTGATTGAATATATAATCTAAAATTTCATTAAAATCAATCATCAATAGTGATTAATTTAATTTATTCATATAAAAACACATTAAACACAAAAAAATTGTTCATCAAAAAACTCTTTTATACCTTCATAAGTTTTCATCAATTGATAACTAGTGACTTCATCCTATAAATGAGTACAAAAACAAAATAATAATTTAATTATTCATGTTCGTATCATAAAATCCAATGGCAAATTGATAATTATCACATTAAATAATAATAATTAAATATTATATCACAGTTCATTTAAAGATGGATTTATGTGTAAAAAATCTATTAAGCATAGTTTTTATTGGAACTATATATTTAAATTGATATATTATCACCCTAAATAAATTTCACCCTCAAAATTGTAATCCCAATAATCAATGTTTCAATATTTTCAAACACATTTTCTAATATCCAAATCATACAAAATGATAATAAAAAATCCATTGAAAAGAAAAAGTGGGTAACATAAAGGTTACATGAAATAACACAAAATTAGGTTCTCAGATAAGGGGAACATTAGAAGGAGGTTTAAATATGCGAAATAAATCAAGAAACAATAGATATTGAAAGATAACATGGTATTGTGAAATTAAAAGACCAAAAAACCATAAATCATTCAGGGATATTGAATTCCACTAATTCTACAAAAATATCAGAAAAAGATCAGTATTTTTATTTTAAGAACATTTTCTTGGGGTTGATGAATTATTTTAATATCAAGAGGTATTACATGAAAAAACATATTTACTTTATTTATTTCCATTTCATAAGAATAATTTAATCCTTCGATTATTGTTCAATAAATTTCCACTTCTAGATCATCTATTAACCCATTAAATAAATATTCAAGAGGAATTTTATTTTCTTAACTAAGGCACTAAAATAAAATTTTAACAGATCATAAGATCTAAAATACATTTACATGTCATTCCTCCAATATTTTGAGAATTACCACAATTTAAATGGTTAGGAAATTTTGTCCAATATGAATAAATCTCCATTAACCAATCTCAAAAATCTCGATAATAACGCCCAAATTTCAACTAAATTTAAAACTATTCAAAATAGTCCATACAAAAATTGAATCCCAAATATTATAATAATTTGATCATATATTCTTCCATTATCAACAAAACAACTATATCCAAATAATAGCAATCACTCATAAGGTCATATAAAAAAATGTATATACCCTAATCGTATACATCCCAAAATAATCTAATAATTTACATAAATATACTAAGTCGCTATAAATCGAAAATAAAATCATAAATTTTCCAAATATTAACTCCAAAAAACAATCTAATTTAGATTATCAATACTCATAATCTCTTTATAACAACTAATAATTATTATGTCAACAGAAAAAAATATTTATTTTTATTTATCCCTTAATCATGTTTTTTAAAAAAATATCACTTTACCACTAAATCACATTTCTAGTTTGTCAATACCATTCAATATATACTTGAAAATATTTAATGAAAAACTACTACAAAAATCATTAGATCTTTTATGATTCTTATATCTATAAAATCACTGATAAAATACTTTTACCAAATAATTATTGAATATCAATATGTAATCACTTCATTCATTCTAATTAAATTATTGGAATAATATATACCATTCCTTGACCAATGATGTATCCCCTAAATTAGGGTATCAAGTCTAACAATTCCCAATTTCCTCACATAAAAGAAATTTAACCCTATATAGTTTCTTATGATGAACTTAATTTCCATCCATTTAATGCTTAATTTTTTCTCGTAAATTACATTCCCTCTGTCATTATTTTCTAAAGATAAAAGTTATTCTCATTCCTTTACACATTTACATGGGTTCTTCTTCTCACATACATGAAATATAGAATGTTGTTTATTCTTCCATCCATGGTCTTCATAAATTTAACTCCCATGAAACTTAATTTTTTTATTATTAT
The DNA here is from genome assembly GCA_963277665.1 of Viscum album. Lineage (NCBI taxonomy): Eukaryota > Viridiplantae > Streptophyta > Magnoliopsida > Santalales > Viscaceae > Viscum > Viscum album. The sequence goes on along the minus strand of OY728161.1, from coordinate 49,323,138 downwards.
GTCTAATATGAAAATAATCCATCCTAGATTTGTTTAATCATATAAGGATATAGATGATTAGGGATAATCACTAGGATTCACATTCCATATTTTGTTTCTTTTTTTCTCATGAGTAAAGTTATTCCATTTTTTGTCACATTCAACGTTAACAAAAATCCTCCATATTCCACCTGATGACTAAAACCAAAAATAATACTTTTACAAAAATTATAAAAACAATCATAGTGATAAATGATATAATAATAAATATATTTACTAGAATTCCATAAATAATGAAATATTCTTATCAACTTCTGACACTTAAGGTTTATCCTATATCACGTTATGATCAACGTGGGTTATCTTAGCTTAAATTCCTTTCAGACCCTTGAACACCCTGAGTGGGGAGGGTATAATTAGGGTGTCATATTTTTCTTTAAATGAGACAAATATTATCACAACATTGGTAGAAACATGATAAAACTGTCTGATGGAATCATGACATTATAAAACAAATATATGAAAAAATAGAAGAAAAAAACATATGTTTTTACTTGGTTACCTACATAGTTCATTTCCATATAGAATACAAAATAGTGTGTTTTTTATATGATAATCAAATAAGATTAAAAATATATTGTGGATTCTATAATATCTAACACAGTCTCTCTGTGACTGGCCCATAACCATTACAACAATTTTTAGGAAGCACATAGCCTACCTCATATCACTTCCATCGACACCCCCTTGACCACTTCCAATGGAGAAGTTTTACTTAGTTAATCCACATGAATTATTCCTTCATATATTGGGTATATAATTCTTTTTAATTGATTAGAATTAGACTCTTCATGTACCATATTCTTTTATTGATGCACTTGGATACAGTTTTCACCAAAACCAGATACTAAACACTACTTTTAATAAACCAGAAAACCATCATGAAACCCCATTTTGTTTCAAATATATTTCTACTTTCATGATACTACATTGATTCACAAATTTAACATCCTTAATCAAGCTCACATCCTTTTGAAAACTCTCAATCTTCTCAAAACTCTCTATCATTACCAAAATTATTTTCTAAAATGCCTTATTGTCAATTAGTTATTATGAATTCTCATAAAAATTATTCATCTCATGAAGAGTTCCAAATTTTTCCACAATTACCTTATATTATATGCTCTATGAAATAAGTGTGATTCACCACTTTTCTAAATTCTCAACAACCGTCAAATGATGTGAGGTGTCCTATTTATAGGAAACACATCCTATGTGAATATTTCATCCAAAAATTAGAATTTTCCTGAACCACTTAATTCATGTTTGGAAATATCCTTCACTTTGTGAAGCAGTAATGACATTATTAAATTCGTGAAACTTCTCATATTTTTGTATATTACGGTCATTCCATCACGCTTCAACCATTCTTCATGAATCCTCTTTCACAAAATATTACACTTTTACAAAACCATATTCGTATGAAAAGCTCCATGTCATCATGAAACATCATTATTTTCTAAATCCAATAATTTTACATATTTTTAAATATTTGTTCTATGAAATCCATCGTTCATAAAGCACACGTCTTCCTTTGGATTTTGGGATCCAAAAATTTGGCAATCACTGGAAAATTATTCCATCTTCAATAATAAATCCACATGAACCATAATTTTACATGGCTTGAAAACTCCCTCATAAACCTAGTGTGGATTTAAAGTAATCACTAAATACAATATGTGTTTAGATATGAAACAATTGGTTCCAACAATCTCCCTAATTTGGTTTTTTTATAAATCTATAGAATGTTTTAATAAGGCACCAACCTCCAATAAAATCCTAATATTTGTGAAATAACTCATATATCTCTATATGTATACCTAAGTAAGGCTCATTGTTGAAAAAAATAGTGGAAAAGAGAATTTCAGTCCTTATGAGCACACTTTCTTATCCCATAATCCTACAATTCATTGAATTCCGTTCTCCCTATTTAAAATTAAATCCTAAGAAACTATATGGAAACTTTATCACAAAAGAAAAACATACCATGGATCATATATCCCCCAAAGACTTGAATTACATACATAAAATGACCAATATAGTAAAAAACATTCATAGAGAAGATGCATTATAACCTCCTCAGGAAATGTGAGTTATATGAATACTAAGATTCAACCGATGTTTTTAGATCAATGGTGTTACCAAAGTATTAGTCAAGATGTCATCCACTTTATCATTAGTTCCAACATGATTCCTTTTAATCACACATTATTCAATTATTTATTTGATAAAGTGATATATGATCTCAATATGTTTGGTATGGGAGTTCTGAATTGGTATTTTCATGATATCGATCAAACACTTATTATCATAGAAATAATTGAGTTCATTCCCTCTCCATAGATAAATACTCTACTTCTACCATACAAAGAGAATTGATTTCTTATTTCTTGAGAAAGCATCTCACATATTTAGTCACAATGAAGAATGCACCCCCACTTGTGGAATTTTGATCCACCATATCTCCATCATAGTCAACATCTAAAAATGATGATAATTCATTATCACTTTTTCCTTTAAAATATATTCCAAATTAGAGAGTAACTTTAATATATCTAATGATTCCTTTAACTACGAAAAAATATATTCCCTTAGATTACTTTGGATTAGATCTTCTAAACTTGTTGTAAATATGAAATATATTAATGTTAGATTCATGTATAATAATAATCGAATAATCCTCCAACCCAAGGTGGGATCCATAGATTTCCTACCATCATTATTTTTATGATTTTTCAAAATTAAAATTGGTGTAGACATTGGTTTGGATTTATTCATGTTGAAATTATTCCAAATCTATATTGAATACTTTTATAGATAAATGAAGGATTATTACCTCTTTATAATCACATCAGGACCCAAAAATATTGTCAGTTCACCAATAATGGACATTTAATGTTTTTTATTTCAAGTGATAAGAAAATTCATCCACTTATTCATGACTTCTTCCACAAAATATAATATCGTACACTTAAAAAATCTTCATAAATTGTTCCCCTTAAGAATTCATGGCCTATAGATTATGATTGAAACCTCTTTCTTAAATTGTATCTTCTTGAGATAAGAATCCAGTTGAGAATAACATGCTCATAGTGTGTGTTTTAGACTATAAAGAGACTTATTTATTATATGAATCATTGTTTCGTCATTTACACTCATAAAATCCCACTGGTTATTCAATGTAGTCTTTTTCTTCAAGATCACCATTTAATAATTTTATTTTTACATCCATATAAAAACAAAACTATGTAAATTTAAATTGCTAGTAATATCATAATCGACTCTAGTCGAGATATAATATAAAAGTTTCTTCAACACCAATGCCTTCAATCTATGGAAAGCCTTTATACACCAATTGTTACTTATTTCTAACCACTTTTATTATCTCATAAATTATGTTTTTTATGATACACTTTTCTCAAAAAAAACATTTTGATTTTACAGTCTCTTGACAATATCCCATGTCTATTTTTTTCGATATGATTCAGTTCATCGTTCATGGCATTAACCTATGATTCTTCCATCACTACTTCTTCAAAAGATTTTGGTTACACAATTTATTAGAGAGAATAATGTGTTTCATTTCACTTCCTCTTTGTCTATGTAGGTTGGATAAAATACCTAATTATGTAAAATTGATCTACATCTTCTCTTTTGTTTCTCCTATTAGGTTATAATAGAGTTTCTTCAGCAATGGTCTCCTCTTATGATTTTACTATGGAATCATCAACATCAAAATAACCCTATCTTTTGAGAAATCCTTCCATGATTTATGTATTTGAATCTATCCCTATTCAAAATTATTATTCATCTTTAATCATATCAACATATGGTATTCTTGATCTATTTAAAGTTTAATCCTCAATGATATTAACATCATTTATTTACACAATCTATCTATGATAATTATTGTACAATTTATTGAATTACTCTTCATTGAGATTCAATGGAACATTCCATAATCTGAAGCATCACTATAGATTCCTTGATTTCCTTCTATATTTCAGATGAAACATTTAATTCCAAAAACATGGAAATACAATAGAGAGGGATTTATCCAATTATATATCTCATATTGTTTCATGTCCTCTCCTATAAATATCTATGTCTGATTTTGTGTGTACACTGCAACTTGAAAATCATGGTTATAGTAATGTTGAGAAACACAACTCCCAATCAGCATAGTTTTGGAATTATTATTCACATATTGATTTCTATGTTCAACTAACCCATTTTTTTAATGTTCTATCATTGATGAAACTTCATTATTAATCCCATTTTTTTGGAATTTTTCAAATTAAATGGATGTGTACTTTGTTCCATTATCATATCATAATATCCTAATTGTGCAACTAGTTTCATTCTCACATATTTTGATATATCTCTTCATCCATTCAATCAAATATAATTTTCAATACATAAACATAAAACATGAAATTATATTATAATAATATATAAAAATAATTAAGTACTTATTTCCATAAGTTTCATACATATTATTGAGACCACACACATCTGGGTGGAAGAGATAAAGATGATTTTAATCCCTTATTACTCATCCAAAAATTATTCTAAAACATCATTCCTCGCATGGAAGCATCGTATTTATTTTCTCAATCAAGATTTATACAGGGAATTTTTACAACAACCATTATCTTGGATATGTTTTCCACGCTCATTTTATTAATGTAACCTAACCTATAGTGCCACAAATTTTTTATTTATTTAATATTTAGGAAACATGTATTTTCATTACTATATACATGGAATAAATTAAGAATTTTCATAAAACCTTTCATCAGATATTTAATTATGTTCACATTGATGGTACACCCCTTCTACTTAAAGGTCACTAGATGTCTTGAGTCACATATTCTACTCACACTCAGAATAGTTTTCCAAAAAAATCTACCTATAGTACATCAATTTTCATTAGTTCATCATTTTATAATTTTTTATTTCCAATGCCTTTGATTTTTGAGGCACCATCATTATTGAATCTCACTATTCCATTAACCCTTTTTTTATAAATTTTGAAAAAATTATATTTCTCATCATGTGGGATAATCATCCACTTTTATGAATCTTGGTGCTACTATTCTTTGTTGGTTTGAGGGAGATTTCATCAATGTGTGAGTTCTATGTATTCTTCTTTTCTTTCCATTATATACCTAATCGATTAGAGGAAAATGTTAACCTCTCCAATATAAATTTGACATTCATGGTTTAATCATACTCATTCTCTTTTTCTAGAGGATAATACCAATTTTAAAGTGTAATTATTCTTGGTTTTTTGGTGTTGAATTTTTTCAGAGTTCTATAATTATTGTTCCCACCTTTCCTATGACTATAATGAATAGATTTATAGCCAATGTTATAATAGTGACAAAAATATAAATATAAATTATTTATTATTTATTTTGATGTATATATTCTAATTCTCCTTTGTTGACATATAGGTCCTTCTGTATCTATATTTCCCCATGCCTCTTCAAAGTAAGACATGGTATGTCCTAGAAATCTATAGAGTTGATTTTTAAAAAGAATAAATATCTTATAATTTCCATAATACAAAAATCTCATTAGTTTTTGTAGTTATTTGACTAGATATACTCACCAAATAGTTGAATATTCATTCAACTCTCTTCAATATTAAGTCTGAATCTATCTTTGATAGGACATCTGGTTCCTCTGTGATATGTCCATCTTTCTACTTCCCTTTGTTTTTCTCATCCTATTTCAAAACATTAATGTTTCATTATCACAAAAAATTATACTTATTACCCTATAAAAATATCATTTATCATTCATATAATTGAAAACTCTTTATAAACCACATTTTACTCTTCCAAAAATATCTACATATTAAAACCTTCCAAAATATAATTTCATCTATTTTTATATAGATATATGATTCATTTTTCATTTTACATCTTAATGAAATGACTTATACTTCCAGAATTAATCTATATTATCATTTTCCTGTAGTCTAGATGTAACTTCATTAATGAAATTTTCCTATACATGGATCCTATATTGAAACTCCAAAACCTCTTCCAAGCTTTCATGAGTTGTCAAATGTTCTTTTACCTCTCCTTACAGCTGATAAACCTCTGCTTCAAGATTATCCATGTACTCTAATGACTCTTTTAACATGGATTCCATATTTTTTTTCTCATACATTGAATCTCATGCTCAAAAATATAGCCATCAAGTTCCTCCTTTAGATCAACAAAAATATTAATCTAATTTTCATCATCTTTTGTAGTTTATAACTTTTCAAGTATAGCCATCATAGAATCTTAAAGGATAGATTTAATCTCTGGTTCTACATCCTACAAAAATAAATTATTATATTGTTCCTCTTTTTTAAGAATATATTTCGTAGTAATTTATTTCTTGATTTGAATTCTACCTTTTTCATAAACTTCCTTTGAGTTCTCCACATGATTCCTACATCAATTTCAACATTAGTGAATCTCCTTGAGCACTGAGTGGAAATGTTCCCTAAATTACAACACTAAAAATAATCCAAAGGATTATTTCTTTAAAATATCCACTTCCCCATTTTATTTTATTTTATTGAAAAAAAAGAATGAATTGTTTCATCCATATAATCTCCATAATCACTAACTTTTGAAATTTAATCTTTTTTCCATAGATTTAAATTCCATTTACTTTCCTAAAAGGATTTTGAATATTTTAGTATGTCTCTCATTTAATTAGCCACCATAAATCTTAATAGATCTCTAATATAATGTTTAGATAGATATCTTTCTTCAAGGTCTAAATTTTTGGACTTTAACGAGGTGGGGGATTCTCAATATTTTCTCTATTGTGTCAATATAATTGATTTATTCCCCAATACCACGAATAGATATAATAACATTGGTAATTAGATTAAATAAACTATCTGCATTTTCATATGAATGTATTTTAAAATCATCAAACAAATTATAAAATAATTGAATTTTATCCTCATTTTATTTGTTATTTCCTTCATATATATTTTCTAGTATCTACCGCAAAGACTTGGATATAGTGTAGATTATCAATATCAAATAGATTAGATCAGATAATGCTACAGTAAGAGAACTTTTGTTATTGTAATATACATCAATAACTTTCTGGTTTCTTTCAGTCATAGAATGACCTACCATATCACTAATATAAATCCCTTGAATAGTGGAAAATAGAACATCCATACCAAGAGATCACAGATGATATCTCATTCTATTCTTCTAAATAAGGATGTTTCTTCCAACAAAAAGAGGAACTCACCAAATATTCCTCAAATTATCTATAAAATATATATGATAGATTTGACCCCCAACAATGTATACCATCTGATACCACTAGTAGGAACCTATACTACCCTCAGAGATGAGGGGTGAATCAGGGTGTCAACATTTTCATTAAATGATATGTATCTCATCCCCACATTGGAACAAAAATATTAAACTTGTCTAATGGAATCATCCAATTATCAAACACTCATATTTTTAAATAGAAAAAAACACAAAAGATTTTACTTGGTTAACCAATAAGTTCTAGTCCAAGGATCATGCACTAAAAGTGTGTCATTCATACAAGAATCCACTTATATTTAGTAGATATTGTGGATAAAAAATGACCAAACATAATTACAGTATTCTAGGTCCACTGAATTTTGGATGATTTTAGGGATAGAACAAAGCCACCCTAAGATCAATTCCATTGACTCCCCCTTCCAATTACCTTGTGAGAAGTATTGAATAGTTTATCAATTTTATTTTTTCCTTAATATATTAGGAATATAAGTATTTTCCATGATTTGAAAAAGCCTTTTGATTCACCATAGTCATGTATTAATTCACTTGAATGCATTGTTTACTCAAAGAGGGTGTTCATCGCTTATCTTAATGAATATCGCAGCCTTCTTGATGCTGCCTTTTTTTTCAAATATCTTTTATATTTCACTAATCTACATAATTTCACAAAGATCATATCATTCATGAAGCTTTTATATTTTATGAAACTCATATTCTTCATGAATGTCTTATTCTTATCAAATAACCCATTTCATATATTCCTTAGTGTCAATATATTCTTAACCATTATCTTCACAATTAATTTGATCATGTACATTTCCTCATTATAGAATAATTACATTCTTGTATGTCCTTTATAAAATCAGACTGATTCTCCCTTTTTAAAAATTCTCAACATCCCATAGATTATATGTGGTCTATTATTTATAGGAAACACCTCCTTCACAATGATTTTTGTCTCACTGTGGGTTTTTTGTGAATCTCATTTTCATCTCCAATAGTCAATAAAATTATTCAATTCATGAAGCTTCTCTTAGTCCCATAGATTATCGAAACTTCATCTCACTTCAACCACTATTCGTAAAACCTATTTCATGAAACATAAAACCATTTTGAAACCTAGTTCCTTCTGTAAGCTCTCTATATTTATGAATCTTCAATATTTTTTAAATCTATTCCTTTTATATATTTGAAAATAGTCAGTCCATGAAATCAGTAATTCATGAATCTCACCCCATCCTTATGATTTGGATATCCAAAAACATGGAAGTTGTTTGTAAATTACACCCCCATCAATAATAAAGCCATGTGGACCATAAGATCATGTGTCTTGAAAAACCCATTTTCAACCAAGTTTGGATTAACAAAAAAACAAAAATACCACCTATTTCATACTATGATAAACCTAAGGTCCAAAAATACATATATTTATTGTAAACTAATATATAAAAATAACTAAACCTTGATATGATACCAACAATAGTAACCCATTAGAAAAATAGATACATATTAAAAATTTTGATGAATATTCAATATATATCCCAAATAAATGTGCCCAAAACTATAATGGTTTAATATACATAGAGATTAGAAACATAAAAATATTATTAATTACAATATTTATCATCTATTACATATTCCATTATTTAATGAACCCTTACAGATTCATCATATTTTCTTCCCTTCTTCAAATCCAAGGAAAAAAACTAAAACATAAGAATGTGTGAGCTCAGTTTCTCGGTAAGGGTACATGGGAGATATAAATCACTAATCATATATAATAATATTATGAACAAAATTGTATGAGAAAATATTTAAATCAATATAAAATCATTCCAAATAATTCATATATTAAAATCATGAGTCATGTCATATAACATTATTATGTAACAAGATTGATGAGTCATTAAAAAATAAATCATTATCCATTAGTTTAAATAATAAGCATATAAATATTGTATAACTATATGTCACTATCATTGGCATAATAAACTTTATTATATGTCAAGGATAACTATCGAGACCATCATATCCTTGTGAATCATGCATCATTGGATGTTTTTCATGTTATAAGAGTTCTGGAATCACCACCTATTTACCATACCATTATAGGTCATACATACTTACCTATTTCCAATATAGTATAGAGAACATAAACTTATTCACCAAAACTATCTCAAGAGATTATTGAATTTTTTCCATGAATTAGAGGGATATATAATTCCAGTCCTACCTATCACATAATGAAAATCATACATGTGTGTGCCACTCAATCATAAAATAGTACTAATATAATAATTTCACAACCATTTGAATTAAAATTATATTCATAAATATTTCATCATGTCATTATTGTACAATATATGAAAATAAATGGGGTTCATAATGGTTTCATAACAACTTAATTAAAAATTGGGAAAGAAATGGGTTTCATCAAATCATTTATAAATTATAATCATCATAAGACATAAAAGAAAAATGAAATGGATGGTAGCATAATATCATATACCCATTGAAACCTAAAAATACTTGTAGGGTCCTGAAAATTCCTCAAGGGGGGAATCCAATTGCCCCAAGACTTTGAAAAGGACCTAATTGGTCTGCGTACTGGCTCCCAGCAACAGTACGCAGCCGGTTCGGCGAACCACCCTCCCGCGGATGCTGTCATTCGCGAAGTGGGGGCAGGGTTCCTACGCGGGCACTAACCGGGAAGACCGCCTATGAAGCCATGCCGATCCACAGCCGTGAACTATGCCAACCGGCCCATGTCGCGTGCACCGTCATTCGTGAAATACAGGTGGAATCCACTCCACGGCCGTGAAGCAAGACGGACGTCAGGCCAGTCCACCGCTGTGAGCCGCCCCCTCTACAGACTGATGTCATTCGCGGGATAAAAGCGGAGAGGTGCACAACTGCAGAGCAATTCTGTAGATCTCGGTTCCAAAAATCCCCTGTTGACCGAGTCATCTGCTGGTGGGGATTCATTCATGGGCTTCCATAGAAAGTTCCATTGGCCCATCAATACAGCCTCCTTCATGACACTATAAATAGTCACTGAGGGCCACCAATTAGGAGGAAGAGGGAAGGACGGGTGAAAACCCGCGGGGAGACACTGGAAAAATCAGTCCCATGGGTAATGTTCCTAGACCATCCGTGGACCCCATATCGTCCACGGATGCACTCTTCCGCATAGAGGAGAAACCAAAATGCAAGCCACATGCGGCCAGATTTTTCATGGATGGCCATCTCTTCCATGGACAAGTGTCATTCGCGAAATGGAGGTGGAAACCCCTTCGTGGGTGCGATGTAGGACGGGCGCCAGCCGCTTTATAGACACCCTTCACGGACGGCCATCTTTCACGGACAACATCCTTCGTGGAGAGCCTCCTTCATGGCCATCATTCATGGACAGCATCCTTCGCAGACGTTCATCTCCTCCACAGCCAGCTCCTCCATGGACACCCTTCGTAGACAACTAAACCACGAACCACATGTAACTCCCTCGCAGCCAACCCTCACGGACTGCTCCATCGCGTCCAGTCCCTCGCGGCCGGCTCCTCGTGGCCAGCTCCTTCACTTCCAGCCCCATGTAGAAAACCCCATGCACTCGTCGGTCAATACCGCAGGGGGCTGCGCCTCTACTACCATCACTGACCCCCATGAAAAATGGATATTCACACCACGAACTTTTCAGGCCGGGTCAACAGTATTTTACATTGCACCCTTGTGCCGCCCCAACATCTGTCCTATACATTCCATGAGTCGAGATACTCCTCATGACTCTCCAATAAACCCATTTCCTAGCTCCTTGTGCTAGGTTCATCCAGAAAGGGCCTCCCTTGCATAAGTCCCACACAAACCATTGCTAGGTATCTCCTACCTTGTCGTCCTGACCACATTACATTAAACTATGCGGCCCTCGTCCTATCCATATGACGTTAAACTCTATGAAAACAGTCATCTATACATGACTATAAACTGTAGCATTCCCTATCACTCAATAATTGGATACCTCTTACTCCATGAAAGAGATTCCTTATGCTATGTTTCCAAGTGGCATAACTTCAATAGCGCTAGAACCCATTCAAACATTCCATCACTCCACCTCACGCTTTGCACGTCCTTCATTCGGATTTTCATTCCCTTGCATATCTGAAGGGACCCCCTAACGGCCTGGCCTCATGCCGCATCGGTTCACCTACCGTCCTAGGCCAACGCCACGGAATACTTTGGGCAACAATTCAAGATAGGTCATGTGTTTCGAGCATGGTCAGCATTCGACCCTCATTTTTTCGTCCCCATTTCAGGATACCATGATATGAATGCTGTGTTTCGAACATGGTCAACAGTTATCCTCCATCACCATGCCACCCTCATTGTGTTTCGAATTTTTGGCATGTAATTCACACTTTTCATCTCCCTTTTTTCGGATTGATTCCAACACCCTGGGAGTTATCCCTCTTGTGCACTTGCGCATAGGATTTAGCCCCCATTATATTCCTCAACCCACCAATGGGATGGGATGCCCTCATGGCCAGACATGAGGAAGACACTATGGGCTTCCATCCTGGAGTAAGTCCCAGTGCCATGGGAATCCACCTAAGAGTAATCCCTGACTTTATGGGCCTCCTCAAAGTGTAAGCCCCAATCCATCACCCTGGGCCTCCTCAGAGTGTAAGCCCCAATCCATCATTCTGGGTTTCCTAAGAGTGTAAGTCCCAAGCCAATGAGAACTACGAGGACTTTGATTCCCTACCACAGGGATATGTAGGAAGCCTCCATGAGGTTCAATCTCGACCACCAACGGACCCACAGGTCCAACTTCACATCTGTTCTCCAATGTTCCCCTTTCAAACTATGTGGAATTTTATCCTTCTCCCTAGGCAGGGTACTTAGGAAGCCTCCATGAGGTTCAATCCCAACAACCGATCGATCTGACTATCTTCACATCAGTTCACCATGCCACTCCTAGTGCCCCTTCAATGAGTTCTGACTCCTCAGGTTCATAAATTCAACGAGGGATGGTAAACCTCAGGCATAAATGATTCTGAACCCCTACGTTCAGATGACCATTGCTAACCAAAAGAAATCCATGGATACTATGCTTGGGTATAAACCAAAGATTAGCGAACATATGAATACATCTTAAATTTATAAGAGAGTCCTAGAATAGGAAATAATTCCCCCCAAAAGGGTGCGATGAGCCCGACTTCCCATCCTCTCGACCAATGTGAGTTCATAAGCATCACTGGTCAGACCATCCGTTGAACGCCTGCCTTTGGAAAGCAGGTCCACACGTCATCAGATACGAAACCATTGGAAATTTTCTAGACTGACCTGAAACAATACTTATATGATGTTAACATAGGAGAAAAACCCTTTAAACATCATTCAATCATTTCTTATAAATCATGATAAAATATCCCTTTTCAATTAAAACATTTTACTTAAAAAATCATATAATATTGATAAATTCGTTTTATTGGAAAATATACATTGAAAATTTTAATGGTTTATTAAAAGGAAAGAACAATCAAAATGGTGTAAAAATCCATTCATGTTATATATTTTAAAATAACACATTTATTTCACACTTTAATAAAAATTCCAAAAAAAGACAAATTCCTAAAAAAAATAGATTGATTCTTTTTTAATACTTTATAAATATTTTAAAAGGTAGTTAAAAAGATAATTCAAAGACATTTAAAGTTTTGGTAAGAAAATTCATAAAATAATTTTTAGGTTTATATACATGGAATAAAAATTTCATCAACCAAAAATTGAATGAGGTTGACATTTTTTTAAACATTTTATAAATAATTTTAAGCAATAAAGAGGAAAAATTGGAACTAAAATTTTAAAATTCCATGAATAAATAGAGGATAATAATATATATGAGGTTAAAAGAATAAAATCCATTAAATTATCATTAATGTAAATTTAGAAAAGACAATCCCTATAGTAAATGAGATTATAAAATAAAATATTACCAAATTAGTAATTTATAAATTGAAAATCCATGAAAGGGAAAGAATTATGTTTTTATAAATAAAAAAATTATCATGATAAGAATCGTAAAATAAATTTCAGGATGGTATATATAATTAATAAAAAACAATTTTTAAATATGGAATTTTTCTCACAAAAATTAATGTGATATGAGAAACCCCTAATACATTTATAATTATCAAATAAAAACCAATTGGATTAAATATATATAATTATAACATTAAATTTAATAAATTATGATTTATTCATGATATATCATGTCAATTGGATAGTATATTCACCTCATTTACACAAATAGGTTTATAACATTAAACATCTCACAATAAAACAATTTTGATACAAAGAACCCTTACCTAATATATGATCATTCATTGTCTCTATTCAAAACTCATGTATAATAAATATAGATTTATTATAAATATATTATAAAACCATACTTAATTGTATCATAAAATATGATTTATTTATAGCATATTATCAACAATTTATTATCAATTCTTTATTAAAATCATTATTTTAGGTGATAAAAAATCCCTTTTTCAGAATGTTTCGGTTCGACAGTCCCAATCCTTTTACATTGATCACGATTTAATTATGTCTAAAAATTTAATCATGTAATGGTTATCATATATAATCATTATATTAAGTTTTGTAAATATTCATATAAAGTGGAGAGGAAAAATTTATTACATCACATTATAGATTATATAGTATGTATGTATAGGTGAGTAATGTTTTAACTTTTCAGTGGATGGAATAAAAAAATTCCCCCCTTATTAAAATATAATAATATAAGAAAATATCATATATTTTCACTAAATCAATCATTATAATTGTAAATTAGAAGTGGTAATGGAAAATTAACACGTTACTTTGTTGATGTGGTAGTCCATACATTTACACGTCGGATGTTTTTGTTTCCCATAGGATGGAATGTAGTTTAATTATTTATTTTACATAACCATAATAAAGATTAAGTATATTTAAGATATTTAAGAAATTATCTTATAATTTATTACATATATCTAGTTGTGGTATAAGAATTATTATAAATTGATGTACTCGGTTAAGAGTTATACCACTTCATTGAGAAAGTTTCTTTGGATTACAAATTATGCCTCAAAAGGATGCTATTTTTTCAATTTAAGATTTTTTATTATAGGTTTATGGAATATAGGATTTAATTATGGTATGTACTATCTAATATAGGTGGTTAAAAATTTGTGAATATGGGAGAAGATAAGGTTTCCATTTATAGGTGTGGGAGGGGTACCCTTATAATTACTTAAAGAATTATATTAATATAAATTTATTTAAAATTGACTTGGTACAAAATTAATAGATTTAAAAGATAGGATGAATTCAAATAACAACATAAAAATTAGTCAATTTTAGGTGATTTTTTTACCCTTATATCTATGTTTTAACCCCACCCCACCCCACCCCACCCACCCAATAACCCTTTTTGTGATTACAAGAATCTCATTTTATTATTTTGGGGTCATGGAAGTTAATATGGAAGGATATGTGACACTTAATTAGAAAATGGTTGATATTCATGACTATATCCAATTAAGTTGTCCAAATATAATATTTTTTCTAATATAAAATTATTTAATAAAATATTATTTAACATAGGATACAATTAAAGATATTTGAGGGATTATTCAGGGAGATTTTACATTAAATAAAAAAATATAAAAATGGAAATAAAATAAAAAAAAAATATCACACTTCACTAATATGATATATGTATCTGAAAAAAAATGTACAATAAAATTATGCATCTAAATTTTATTAATTTTAATATTTTAAATATCATTTATTTAATTTTTTATTACATTAATAAGTACTGTGTTGAAATTATGTAAGTATTTAAGATAACTATTCCATAACTAAATATTAAAAATAAATTTACATAATAAAAAATCATTCATATTTGAAATAATAGTTTATAATTGATCATAACATATATTTATGATTATGAAAAACAATTAGTGTTATTAAAACAAAGAGAGTTTCATTTATTATTTAATCATTAGTTAAACTAATATTAAGGTCCTTGTAAAATCGATGTGTAAATAAATTTACAAATCATATAGGAGAATATGACTAAGGACTAAATAAAATTATTCAATAAAATAATTACAAGAGTTTTGGAGATTTTATGGCCTTATCCCATTGTTTTAATCATGTTTTAACCATTTTACCCTTACTGATGTGAAAAATGTTTAAGTTAGTTACTATTACTAATGACAAAAAATAAATGGGAAATATTTACTAAACATGAGACTAGTAATGAATAACATTTTTAGAAAATGCATTTTTAAGCATAAAATTATGTTTCATCTTATCTTGTGTGTAATTTGTAACATAGTATTGATATCAAAATAATAGATTTAATATTTAGTAAAAAATTTCATTAAAATTATTAATCAATAGGGCATAAATTAAATTTTTTATGACAACACATTTAACATTAAAAATATGTTTTTTGAAAAATATATCATTTTTACTTTTAGATTCTTTTATCAATTGATTATAAATTAATGAATTATATACATGTTTAAATAGTAATAAGTAATATTTTAGTTATTATAATTTATTTTATCTAATCCAATTGATAGGTGATAACTATTATATTAAATAGTAATAATTCAATAGTTTATCATGTCTCATTCAAACATGATTTTTAATGTTAAGTAAGAAATTGAGAATAGTATTCTTTTAAACAAAATTTTAGGGGTGTTACAAGTTCAATGTGAAACAATATCTAAGGAATCACAAATATTGGATTCTAATATAGTATATTTTTGAATGAAAAATTATCTTCTTTCTATGGGGGAAGACCGGACAGTTCTTCAAAAAAATATGTCAAAAAACTCCCATATGATAATAATGTTTTCATTATTGTGTTCCTATGCAACCTTTCAGGCCAAGAAACCATCTTTTTTGTACAAATCCCTTTTTAATGGATTTTATTCTAATGGGAGTTAATAATAATCATTAAATTGATATTTTAAAAGTATATCATTTTGGATGTGAAACATGATTTATTTATCTCGAAAAATTGATATTATCACTATTAATGGAGATCTAATCCATGACCAATATCTCATCGTGTTATACCAAAGTAAGAAAAATAGATTGGTAAGAAGTATCTTCCCATAAAACTCAATTAGATAAGGGTTTTATAATTTTTATTTTATCATCACACCATGAGTTCATTTCAATGATAATTCAATATCCAATGTTTTAGGTGGTGAATGAATATTCTTTACAATCATTAATTATATAAAAGAATGTGAATTACATGAGTCAAATAAAAAATTAATATATATGGAGTGGACTGACTAAAAGGTAGCCTAGTGATATAGGGTTGTGTGCTGAATTTGAATAAAATAAGGTTTAAATATATGTGGACTAAATTTAAAACATGATAGATTGAACTATAAAAATATAGTAGCAACACATACTGTAAGGAACAAGATATGGATGACCCAACACATCAATAGACTTGGCTCACCACTAGGACCTAAGGATATTCCTCATCCCCAAATCCTAAAAACTAGTGTCTAGGTAATAATAACTTATATCAATGAATGATTTAACTATTATATAAACAAATAAAAAAGAACAAAATAAGCTAGGATATCACATGACCTATCATGATGGTGTATATCCATGAATATGAAAGATAAAAAATTATTAAATAAATAATCCAAATATGGAATAATTAAATAACTATATATCTAAAATAAACAATATGACACATTCCATAACATATATAGTTGTAGAAACATAAAAAACATCCTTGATATACAGTACAATATAAAAAATTAAAAATAATCCTAAAAAACTTCAATAAAATGTCAAGTAAAACAATCATCACACACTACATCTCTAAAAATCATATAATAGACTCATCATGAATATACAGAATCAGATCAATACTAATCACCTGAAGTAAAAACAAAAGATCTAAACACACACAAACACAGACTGTTGTATATATATATATGGTCTTATCCAATAATTCCATGTATAATGTCACCAAATAGTCTACTTAGTTCATTTATTATTACATTCCATAAATTCTTGTGTGAATATAATTCTTTTTAAAAACCTACATGTGAATTTATCAGAAAAACATATCATTATCTTCTGATTTATTTGAAAATAATGATAAAACATTTTTTTAATAAAATTGATGATTATCCATCCAAAAAAACATTTCTAATCCAATTAAAAAAATTAATCCTCCCTTTAAAATCACTTTGATACCATGAATAATGGAATAAATCAATTTTTAAAGAAAATAATAATTTTATTATATTTTCAATGAAAATGATATGAATTTATTTTTTCAAAAAAACATTCCTTTTAAAATATATACATTCCAAACAATATTAAAATCATTTTAAATGTAAACCAAAACCATAATCAAACACATGGAATAAATACAATTACATTGGGATGTCATGTCAATAAAATAAAACAACTGATAACAAAATCAAGGTACCATGAAATTGAATGGTAGGGGATATAGATGTGACTATGTATTGATATCCCCTAAAACATTCTCATATATATATATATATGAATCATGGTACAATCCCTAGGATATTTTAAAATATATTGTACCTATGTTGTCAGATCACATATCACTAGGGGTCCCCAATGGAGAACTAAAACATACCACTCATCACCCCTTGGGTTAACCAAGAAAAAATAATCCTCACAGAAGGAATAACATTCCTTGGGAACAAATTATCCCATAAAAACTAATCCATCATATCACACATCTATAAAATATACATAGATATCTATGTCCCTATGATATTAAATATGATATTGATAAAAAACAACAAATTTTACAATTACACAATTCAATATTAAAACATAATTAATATACATAATCTCACTTACATCACCCATACATGGAATAACATATTTCTACATCTATGGATAATAATAATTAATAATCAACATGAAACACACTAATTAGGTACCCAATCCCATAATGATCATAATAAAATGAAAGTGGATAAACAATTATGGTAACCAAAATTCCAAATAAACCTTATTTAACAAAGATACAAATAATATATTGAGAATATGTTATGAATTACAAGACACATTATACACTTCAAGAATCATTTACTCAAATATCCATTAAAATAATTTGGTGAAAATAACACTTTCTAAGTCACCCATTTAACTTTTGTAAAACATTTCAAAAAACAAACGAAACCCAACTTTCTCAAGACAAATAAAATTAGTACCAACCCCCAATTTTTTATAAAATATCCATTTAAGACTCCAACCATTTTATTTTAAAATTTAACTCATTCCAATCACCCTTCAAAATAATTTAATTCTATTAAAATATACACTCTTTAATTTTTAGAAACACTTGGCACATGGAACATACAAGACAGTTTTAAAGCTATAAGGAAACCATTTCAGTCCTCACTTAAGTAAAAATGATATGAAAATAATTTTAAAACATCAATGTATTTAATATAATTTAATATAATTCAATAACATAAAAATAATAACCTTATTCATGTGGAAACACATTGAAACACATTACCTTCTATGGTGAACACATAACCCATAAAAGAAACATCCCCTACAACCCCTAGTCACAAAAACCCCCCATTATTTGATATATCCCAAACCCAAAATATTATACCCATGACTATTAAGGTTCAGGGAATAGATGAAATCCATGAGGGTTGGAGAATCATAGAATAGGGGACAAAATAGTGGAAAGTACCTCTAAAAATAAAATTGATACTCAAATAGGAGGCCAAAAATTTGGAGGATAATGAAATTGAGGAGATTTACAAAAATCAACAAGTTTGAATGAATGGGTGGAGTGTATGAAAGGGGTCTAAAACATAAAAATTAGTCTATGTAATAATTTATTTTTCATGTTTTAATAAAAAAGACTAGCTTTATATTTTTATACAAAAGGTTTTTCAAACCATTCCCAAATATTATGGGATCCATTTGAAGGCACTAGAATAGTCTCATAGTTTAGTCACACTATTTCCAAACCATACACCAACCATAAAAAATTATTATATAAATCTACTAAGACTTCTACATGCTTATGGAATGGTTTCTACTTCCCATGCGCAAACAAATAACTAAAACGTAAACCAAATATTATATCATATGTTTTTCAATGGGTTTCTCATGGATTGGATCCAACAGTTTTAACCCATTTAGAAAACTCATTCACTAAAAAAATGTAATTAAAATCATCACTATGTATGGGTAGTCTATGGATTCCCCTATACCCTTCATTTCCAGTCCAAATAGTTACTCAGATAAAATAATATAAATAAATATTATGTCTTATAATTTATGCATATTGAATAATGAATATAGTTTTATCAATATTTCCCTAGTTAATCAAATAACTATCAAAGTGTATATATATATATAAATGATATAGAGTTTATAAAATAAAAATATCCATTGTGTTATAATATGGATATTCAAGTTAATTATAATTAAAAATGTTTAAAATAAAGTGATTTTTTCAAGATAAATTTAACAATCACAAAACTAAGTGATATTTTAAATACAATCATTAAGAACATTCATGAGGAAAATATTCTTTAAACATTCCAAAGTTTCCCACAACACTATAAAACATTTGAATCATAATCTACATAAAGGTATGACATTATATGAAACTTATAATATAATTTGAATAATTATATTTGTGATATAATATATAAAAGGTTAGAATATACACCATGTAAAATTAAGATGGTGCATAACAACAAATAAGTCTCAATAGAATGTAAATCGAGACGGAATCCATTATCATGAGTCTGAATTGTCTTGTGTGTATTTATATTACTGAATTAAAAATGTTTGTCAATAATTTACTTGATTTATAAAATTTTTAAATATTATCATTATTTTATTTCAATTATTAATATGTTTTATACAACTACATATACAATTAATTTTACATCGTGTGTTTTGACTAAATGTGGTTTATGTGTAAAAAACATCTTTGGTAGTCCAAAATTGTCAAAGATGACATTATATAAAAATAAAAAGAATAAAAATAAGGAAATAATTTTCATATCTATACATTAATTCTACTTTTAAAACGAACCATTAAACATGGTTATGAAAAATGAAGCAATGTTACAATCATAGACATGGTATGTCGTACATACGCATGAGTAACGTTCCCATTTTCAATGATCATTTTGGAAAGAAGGTAAGTAATATTAAATCATTCTATTATGATAATTATATAATAAATAACATTTTATTTTCTCATATTTACTTATATATATAATTATTCTGATGTAAAATTAATCACATCATGTTAGGGAGGTGGTATTCCACACATCCACGACCAATGATATCACTTTTTAGTGTGTGAAAAGGGTAATAATGAAAATGATATACTATGATTACATAAAAGTAATTATATCCTCAATATCATATATATTTCATTTCTGTAATATCGGTTTAATTAAAACCATCTTTTACATATTACATGTATAGCATGAACGAATCACATCGCTTTAGGGAGGCGGTAGTCCACACTTCCACAAACATCGTTATCATATTTAGACAAAATGAAAATTATAAAGTTATGTGTTATAAAATAATTAAAGAGTCATAAATACATAATAATTATCATATATATAATATATATATTGTTTTTCTACCATAGTTCTCAACCATTAAAGGTGGTAAAGGAAAAAATAACAATTATAATTTTGTGAGGCAGTAGTTTGTTATACACGAACGTAAGTTTATTACCCATCTTTTGAAAGTGTGTGTAAGTGTAGTTAAAAACCATAACATAAAAACATATTAGTCTATTTAGGATACTAATGTTTTTATTTAATCATGGAATATTGATAATTGAATGAGTGGAGACTGGAAATAAATCTAAAAAACCTGAGGAAAGATGTTATCTCTTCTTTGGGTAACTCCTTTTGGTTTCCACCAAAGGGATTCCTTGGACAGATTAATTTCAAGATAGATGATTTTATTATTATGGGAGTTATTTTTGGGAGATATTTTTTTAGATATTATTCAATCCAAATTTTCTTGAGATGTCTGATGAAGTGGTAGGGTGTGTGTCTTTTTATAGTGGAGGAGGGGTGACCCTCTTGTAAATTTTTGAAAAAGGAATTTCAGCCACATTTTTTTCCAGTAAATTAGATACAATAATGGTCCAAATTAAATAAAAGGGAAGATAGGTTCTAAAAATTATCATAAAATATATTTTTGAAAAGATTCAAGGTAATGTTTTCCTTTAATATTATGGTTTATCCCTTGTTAAATTAATTTTTCTCTTAATCTCTATAATTAATTTTAATTACAGTGACAAATCATTATGTTCAAAAACTAAGTTTACCTTATTATAAATTATAAATTTTTATTATTCTAGATATTTAATCTATTTTTCTAATTTCCAATCACATAAGTGTCAGAAATTAATTTAAATTTAATCTCGTAGATGGGATGACAAGTTAGGTTTTCAAAGTAAAAACATTCAAAAGTTTGCAAGGTTTTTGTATCCAATTTTAATACAAAAGTGATTCCAATGACCTAAATATGATAAAATTATATATTATTTATTTATTTAATATTATAAAAAAAATTAGAAATATTATTTAAACTTATAAATAAATTATATTAAAAGTCAGTTTTGAGTTAAAATTCAGAGGTTTTCAGTATTCAATAAAAATTGAAACCTCATAAAAATATAAAATAAATATTTACTATAAGCTAATTTTTTTGTTATTATTCTAATGATGATGTTTATTTTGATATATAAAATTTAAAAATTTGTTAAAAATTGGATTAAAAATAGGTTCCCCATAAAAAGGTGGTAAAACAACCATTATAAAAATATAGGTTTTTAGGTGTAATATTGAGTTTTTTCTTATATTATTTCTACAAAATATAATGGATGAATATAAAAAAATTGATTAAATATATAATATATATTTCATTAATATAATTCACCAATTGAAATTAATTTAACTTATTCAGATAAAATATATTTTTGAGCATAAAAATTATAATATTTTCCTTTATATTAAAATAGTTTTTATAATTATTTCTAATTAATTTTTAACTCATGAATTATTTTTATATTTCTGTAAACCATATATTTTAAAATTTTATTTAACCCTTTTAATAACTACTAATTTAAGGGTTAGGTTATATTTTATAATATTAAATAATAATATTTTAATAATATATTGTTGTTCATTAAAACATGTTTATGTGTATAACATAAGAAAATCAAAAAACTCATATTTGCATACAGAAAATGATAACTTAGTATCATGTGAAATGAAATTCATATCATATATTTAATTTATTTATACTAGTAAATATATTTTAAATTCTATGGTTATTATATCCCCTTACACTCTTCCGGATGTGTGAGATATACGCTATCGAATACAATATTATTACTTTAGAATTTAAGGGTATTATATTCTCCCAACCTTAATTAAATTGTTTCCTCATAATTTAAACTATATCTCGATACTCAAGGTTCTAATATTTGATAATAAAATATTATTTAAAACCCAAATTTTAAAGATGGTTCATAAAAAATATTCTTAATAAGAATGGGAGGAAAATAAAAAGTTTAAAACAAAGAAGTATTTAAAATAGGAGAACATAAGTGAAAAAATGGAAATTGAAGAAAATAAAACTATCAAGTTATGATGAAGAGTGATATAGAACATGTTTAGATAAAACATTATGAGCACAATGTAAAAAACAAGAGGTGTGAAAATGGGTCATTGATATGATCAAACTTATGATAATAAGACAAAAATTTTGTTTCAAGACTTTTTCATATAATTGATAAATTCTTTCTATCTCAAAGAATATATGTAAATATAAGTTTTTATTTTATTAACATGATCTTATGCTTCGGTTTTTCCTTGAACTATTTCAACTTTATTTATTACCACTTGATGCACCATATGGTGAAGTAATACATTAACATCTAAAAAATCTTCTAAAGATAAACATATATCATTTCATAAATGGTTAAATATTTTAAAAGATTTTTATTCAACACATTATAAGGAAGTTCATTGAATTTCCAAAATTAACTTATCATTATCTTATCATCAATATGATGTATCACATAACAAACATTTGAAAACCTTCATCTTGTATACTTTTGAAACATGGTAATAACATTATTTATCACACAACCTTATTAAAGACATGCACGCTTCCATATTCCTTGAATAGAACATAGATTATTGGATATACTTATTAAATCCAAACATGTTTTAAACTCCATAAATGTTATCATATTCCACATTAATAAAAAATTACTTGATTCCTTGGTAGTTAGAACTTATCTGATTTTACATTATCCAAAGCAATCAACTTTGTATCCAGATATAATTATCATAACATTGAGAACAAAATAATGGTTATCTTTCTATCAACCATGTGTTTTCAAAAAAAATACTTTCTACTGAATAAATTTTCTTAGTACCATTCATTATACGATCACAAATTGTTAATGAAAATGTAATGTAGTATAATACTTATATATTTCATAAATCATATGATGAGAACATCATAAATAAAATAAGTTTACAAACTATTTTTTAGATCCAAATAAATAATTACATTAATTATTATTATTTGTTTGTGTCAATATAATATTATTTACCTTTACCCATTATCTTATTCCAAGGTAAATTCTCTTGTTGCTTGGGGAATTTTTTTGCGTAGTGCCCCATCTCTTTGTAGTTATAACACTGAAAAATAGCATTTTCATTCTTCTATTTTCATTCCTTTTCATGGTAACCATTTTATCCACACTTAAAACAAACACCCAATCCTTTAATTAATTTACTTGGGTGATTATTTATACAGTTATCTCATTTAAGAAAATAAATCATTTACTTCTTCCCTTTATATATCATTTTCCCCTCCATTCCCTTCTTTTCATTCTTCCCTTTAAATCCATAAGACATGGAGAATTATTTCATTATCATGATGTCAAATAAAACTATTTCATCATATAAAGAAAAGGTTTGAGAAACCTGTTACCTTCAAATACATGGCTTAATTAGATTAATTAAAGGATCAATATTTCATTATGTGTTGCCGATGAAATGTGTAGCACACCTTTCTAACCTGGTAACAGTAGCTTCATACTCTACAACACTTTATTCCTTATTTTGATTTAAAATAAGGAACATTATCTTCATCTAATTTTTTTTCTCATGAGGAATTATTTATTGAAAAATATACCCATAAATGTTCTATATTTCATGAATTCTATTTCGTCCTCCCCCTCAGTATTCTGGATCAAAACCACAATTGATCTACATCCCTATTCAAAAAATGCCCTGTAAGTGTATCCTATTACATTTTACCATAATCAAATGCCATGAATATCTTCTGTAAATACATAATCAATTTCATAGACACTAATGGGTCAGTAGTTACACTGTATGTTGGGGGCCTCTACCACATATAGTGATCCAACATTGGATAATATCATCATGGAATAGTTTTCCCCTTCTGGACAGGGTTATGGGTCATAAAAAAATTAAGATTTCCTAATATTTATATAATATTATCAGTTCTAATAATACCTATATTAGGTTCCTCATAAAAGAAATATATACATTTTCCACGAGTAATGATAACATTCCTCATTCTAGAAAACATTTCTAAAAAATGGAATATATTTGGTTATATCATAACATTTTTTAACGTAATTTATAATCCCAAAACAAGTGAAATAGAAATTATAAATTGGAAATATTATCTATGACTAATATTATAATAATAAATAATATTTATGTGGGGATATCATTAATTTTAAATAATTCATAATTGTTCCTAATGAAAATGTTACCTATCATAAGCATATCCCCTAGGAGTGTCAAACCAAGTGCATAGTAATGACCGTTTTTGTCTACCTAGATATTTCAAGTCATGTACAACACACCTTATTGGATTTATTACTCCTAACTACATTTATTTCAGAACCACTTCCACTTGAATTATCTATACTAGGATGTATTACTAGGAATACCCATATAATCACAACATTGCCAAAATTCTTATATGTTCTTCTATAATTATCATCAATGTCTATATTATGGTTATATTTTTTGATACATGTTTTATAAATATTTTTTCTAATATTTCATCTAAACATCATTTGATATGAACTGTAACTCTGAAACCCCGGAATCTTAGAGTCGGTTCATTATCTTATTACATTCGCAAGATTATAAGAAAAAAATCTCAATGAAACATTCATTTTAGTAGTTTTATAAATTGAAATTACTAACATGATACCCATAAAACATTGGGAAATAGAAAATAAATAAAAGATATATAATAAAATGAAATAAACAACCTCCTTGAAATTCATTAAAATGATTCCTCTTTATAACATGTAGAAATAAAGCATAATAAGGGTGATATCAAATACTCATTAAGTCATCTAAAGTAGTAGAAATAAAAAATCTAAGAATAAATCAATATACAATGGAAAATAACTTATAATACATTCTATTAAAATGAGAATATAAGGAAAAATCAATATAAAAAGTTAATAATCTAAAACACATTCCATTTAATCAATAAACTGAGAATAAAATGAATCCATTGATACGTTGACGCAAAATATCATGGATAAATAATAACTAACTATAAATGAAAAAAATGATTAATTATGGGGCATCATTCCTAGGACAAATTAACACCTATACCACCAAGAACTTTCACAAGACAATTTAAAACTACGAATAGAAACTCTTTTAATTAGGCCAAATAATTCGTGTCATGAGAATATTTTAATGAATCAAAGGGATATATAAAGTGTGGGCCCTAACTATCATTGATAGTTGAAAGAATTTATCAAATAAAATAATTTAAATAAATAATATTACTTATCAAAAATATATATTTAATAAAGAATATAGTTTTATTAATATTTCATATATTAATCAAAAATCATTCAAAGTGAACACCAAATGTAAAAATGATATACAGTTTAGGAAATAATAAAATCCAGTTTATGAGAGCATGGATATTCAATTAAATTTAAAATAAAAAATGATTAAAATAAAATTATTGTTTTAATATAAGGTTAACCATCACAAAAGGATGTTATACTGTAAATATAATCATCAATAAAATTCCTAATGAAAATATTTTTTAAACATTACTAAGTGTCACATAACAATTTGAATCATCTAAATCATAATACTCATGATGGTATGACATTAAATGAAACTTATAATATCATAAAAATAAGTATGTTCATGATATAACATGTAAAAGGGCAGTATATACACTATATAAAATTGATTTGGTGCATAAAAAATAATAAGTCTCAATGGAATGTAAATTGAGATGAAATACCTTGCCTTGAGTCTGACATGTATCATGTGTATTTATATTACTGAATCATAAAATTTTGTTTATTTTTTAATTTATTCAAAACCATGTTATTTCTTATCATTACATTTATTTCACTTATTACAATGTTTTATAAAACTACTTAAAAAATTGAGTTTATGTCGGGTGTTTTGACAAAAATCGATTTAGGTGTAAAAATATATTTGGTAGGTGAACTATAGTAAAAGGGGTCATTATATAAACATATAAAGATTAATTATCATGACATAATTATAAAATTTATACCTCAATTATAATTTAAAAACCAATCATTAAATTTGTTTATGAAATCAAAACCGACATTACAGTCATGCAGACGGTAGGTCATACATATGGATGAGTAACGTTCCGATTTTTTAATGATCATTATGGAAAGAGGTAAGTAATATTAAATATTTACATAATTACAATTAAATAATAAATACAATTTTATTTATTCATATATATATATATAATTCTTGTGTTTTGAAATGAATCACTTCATGTTGGGGAGTTAGTAGTCCACACGTCTGCGACTGACATTATAACTTTTTAGTGTGTGAAAAGGGTAATAAAGAAAATTATATATGATATTTAAAAAAATTTAATTATGTAATTATTATCATATATTTTTAATTTATGTCACATATTTTAAATTAAAACTATCCTTTTTTACATTCCATGTATTGTGTGAATGAATTACAAAGCTTTGGGTAGGTGGTAGTCCACACCTCCACAATCGTTGTTATCGTACTTACAAAAAAATAGAAAGTATAAAAGTATGTGTTATGAAATAATTAAATAAAAATAAAGAGATAATAATTATCATATATATATAATATATATATAATTTCAATCATAATTACCAACCATAAAATTTTGTAAATGAAAAATGAACAGTTAATGTTTCGTGATGCGGTAGTTTACTGTACACAAAGGTAAGTTAGTTACCCATTTGATAGAAGTGTGTGTAATTTTAGGTTGAAACCTTAACATAAAAACAACCTAGTATATTGAGGATAATATTTTTGTTATATAATACTGGAATAAGGAGAATTTAAAGAGTTTAAAATGGAAATAAATCTAAATATCTTGAGGAAAGATGTTACCTCTTCTTTCAGTATCCCATTTTGGTTTGCACCAATGGGATTCATTTGATGGACACCTACATAAATGGAGGATTGTAGGATATGGAGAAGGATTTTGAAGATCTATTTTTGAGGATATTTTACTATCCAAATTTTATTGAGATGTGTGAGGAAGTAGGAGGGGTGAGTGCCTTTTTATACTGAAGGAGGAGTGCTACCCTTGTAAATTTTTGAAAAGGGAATTCCACACACAATATTTTCAGGGAAAGTGGATCCCATAATGGTATAAGGTAAATAAAAGGGAATATATGGTCTATATATTTCCATAAAAGTTTTTTTGGACAAGTTTATAGGTAATTTTGGCCGTTAATTACATTGTTTAGTCCGTTGTTAAGCTAATTTGTCTCTTAATTACTGTAATTAATTTTAATTACATTATCTATTTTTTTGATAAAAAAATAAGTTGAAATTATTAAAAATTATAATTTATTCTTATTATAGATATTTAATCCATTTTTCAAAATTCCAATTAAATAATTTTCAGAAAATAAATTATATTTAATCCCATATAAGGGATAATAGTGCATATTTTTTAACTAAAAACGTTTAATTTTTTTGGGGTTTTTATATACAATTTCAAAGTAAAATTGATTCCAATGAAATAAATTGAATTAAATTTTATAAAATTTACCTATTTGATCTCTAAATATAATAAAAATATATAATTTAACCTTTTAAATAGATTAGATAAAAATTCATTTTTGAGTTAAATTTCAAAAAATATCACTATTCAATAAAAATGAAACTTCACAAAAAAAATACCAAAAATTCACCCTATGATATTTTTTAGGTCCCAATTTAAATAATTAATTATAATTTGACATATTAAATTTATAAAAGTGTCAAAAATTTGACTCAAAATAGGTTCTCTATTAAAATGTGTTGAAACTGCCTTTACAAAAATATGGATTTTAATGTGTAATATTATGTTCATTCTTATATTATTCCTATCGAATATATAATAAGAATATAAAAATTATTTTGTAAAATATTTTATTATATTTTTCATTAAAATCATTCACTAATTGTAATTAATTTAATGTATTAGGATAAAACATCTTTGTGAGAATAAAAATAATAATATTTTCCTTTATATTTAATTGGTTTTCATATTTATTTATATTTATTTTGATACCAATTAATTCATTATAAATTTGTGTAAACCATAAGTTCTAAAAATATAGTGAACCATTTTAATAAGTATTAATTTAATGTCTAGGTTATATCATTTTTTATTAAATAAAAAAATTTCATAATATATTATTGTTCAGTAAAACTCGGTCTTGCGTGTAATGCAAGCCATTGAAGAAATTTTTGGTTGGGTGTGATGCACACAAACTAATTATCACGTTAATTTAAATATATATAATAAAATTAATTTATTTAATAAAGTAAATATATCATGACCCGTCCTTGAGACCCATGTCGTGACTACCATAAGCCCACCATCCTTAGGCCAGGGGCTGGAGACTAGCACCATAGGCATAAATCCCTAAGCTGGGAAGGCGTTGCCTTTATAAAAAGTAAACACACACAATTAGAGTACAAAACTGGAAATAAAGCACTAAGCAATACTGAATATGGAAGAGGTTACGAAAAGAATAAGGGGCCCGAAATACAAGCCCAATAGTAAAGTTGAAGTACAACTGAAAGAAAGTACAACTGAAAAAGGGAAAAACAACTAAAAAGTAAAGAGCAGCACCTGGATCATCCTATGGGTTTTTTACCTGAAGGGTAGGTATAGATGGCCATCTCAGCACTCCACGTCCTTTAGACTCCTCTGTGTACCGACTCATCGAAAGGTCCACCTCTGGGTACCGTCCAATCCTCGCGCACTCGGCCTCTGTCAGCGTTGTCTGTTGTCTACATCCAACACAACGAGGCACGGATATAGCCCATGCAGGGGTGAGTGTAACGATACTCAGAAGAGACCCCGAGACTCTCAAGGTATCACAATATCCAACAAGGATAAACAAAAAAGTATAGGATTCAACGGATAATCTATACTTTGGTATATACCCATACATATACCTAAGTTATCTAGTAACCCATATCAATCATGAGGAAACACAAAATTCATTGACTCAGCTCAATCCAGGATTTTCATTATCGAAACCATGACTACTGGAGAACTCCTCCTCTGTCGAGAACAGTGGTCTAGTCATGACACTAAGGCACTTCTCACAAACCTTGGACTACTGAGGTACTCTTCCTATCGAGTACCACAGTCTGCTGCCAACTACCAGGCGCTCCTCCGCTCTGGGTCTACCACCAACTACAAGGCGCTCCCCCTAAAAGCCTGTAGAGGTACTCCTCCTGTTGAGTACCACGGGTCTACCGCCAACTACCAGGTGATCCTCCGCCATGGGTATTCTTCCAACTACCAGGAGCTCCCCATTGGGATAGTTGAATCACTCAGAGTTGAATCGGTCAAGCAGTCGTCAGGTCTGTCAGCTACTACGACTCCACACTCTGCTCGCTCATCACTAGGTGGGTCTGCTCCACGAGCTAAAATTTGATACTCCAAGTGGCCTGAAGTATCACGTAGAAGTATCACAAAGGACTATCATGTCATATTGGTCTCAACATAATAGACGACACGTCAATCAGACGCCCGGTCTGTGAGATATTAGCCTTTTAGTCCCAAGGGCCCGGTTGGATTGATATATGATCCAACCTGACCGTATCTTAACTATACCCTGAACTCAAGTGGATAATTCTCAAAAATACCATCTCTCATCGAGATTACCAGTGCTGTTGATGGTTCGTCAAACAAACGTCTGGTGCCAAAGTTATGGCCAAAGTAACCAGTGGGTCAGTAGTGGGCCCAGGTCTGGTCCGACCCAGTCGGAAAATCCTAGACAAACCCACTCTGAGATGACCCGGTCTAGGTCAACCCGGACAAACCCGATGGGTCCAACCCAGCCCGTTGGGCGGGTCAGCCTAGTAAGTTAGGTCTGGTCTGCTAGGCCCGGCCCAGTGGACTATGAGGGCGATTCGGCCAGGGCCGCGAGGGGCACGACTTGATAGGTCGGCCACCGGGAGGCCAGCGGCAGGCCGCGTGGGGCATGAGTAGGCCGGCTGGACACCGGGTAGGCTGCGAGTGCACTGGGCAGGGTGCTGGGGCAGTGCGCTGGGGCACGGGGAGCACGCCAGGGTGCCGGGCAGACCACTGTAGGGGGCCACGGGGGGCGCCAGGCAGGGCAGCGGGTAGGCTGCCGCCAGGCCATGGGGGCACCGGGCAGGGCGCCGGCAGGGCGCGGGGGCACCGAACTGACTGCCAGTAGGGGTCGGGCAGGCCTCCGGGGGCGCGGGCAGTGCACCGGGGTACGTGAGTAAGCGATGCGGGAAGCACGCTAGGGTAGCAAGATAGGGCGCGGGTAGTGCGCCAGGGTGTTACGGGGGTGGTGTGGTTCGCGGAGGTCGTAGGTAGCGCAGCCTTGGATCGTTGTCTTCGTCGTTATCACAGTGTGTACCGCCTCTGTCGTCATCAGACAAGAACAAGAAAAGGGGAGGGATAGACCGTGTTTGTGCGGTCCCAGCCCTCCTTGTCATGGTGATATCATTTGGAAACAAATTTCTCAACAAATTATGATGAACGGAGGTTTATACTCATATATAAAAAAACTCAAATTCCCCCTACCTCGTTTTTCGTTCGGTGATTGTTGACGGATTCGCGGTAGGGCGGACGTCGTCATTGGCGATGTTCTTTGCAGGCGGCATCTTCTCCTTTGATGTGGATGAAGTTCATTGGAAATTTTGTGGGCGTTCTATATTGAGGTAAACTCTTTCCTCAAAGAGATCTTCCTCTCCCAAGTTTCCACCAACCAAATGAAATAACAGATCGCCTATTATTTTATTTGTTTG
Organism: Viscum album; assembly: GCA_963277665.1. Classification (NCBI taxonomy): domain Eukaryota; kingdom Viridiplantae; phylum Streptophyta; class Magnoliopsida; order Santalales; family Viscaceae; genus Viscum; species Viscum album. Next base: position 49,291,313 of record OY728161.1, on the reverse strand, counting down.
CATGAATTCAAAAGAATTCAAATTGTGGTATTTTAATTAAATGAGTTTTCTCACTTAATTAATGGCGTGGGTTGGCTTATTAATTGGGATAATCCCAATGGACTCCCTCACATTAAGAAGGCATAATAAAGGTGAGGAAACCCCTAGCCACATCCCTCATTAAAGAGGGAGTTCATGAGTCTGGTGGTCCACACCATTCAAACTTGAATTTGGGGTTCTACCAACTCGGGTGGTCCCACCATTTTTAATCCTCTCACAGGATGTTATGTGTGGTTGGGACCCACCACCATAACCTCTCATGGGAGGTTATGGTGTGGTGGAACCACCACTAACCTCCTCTTTGATGTTTTAACCGCCATAAAATAAAAATATGGTTAACACTTATTTTTATTCAATTTAACTAATAACCCCAAAAACTATCTTCCAAACTTGTGAGAACGCAACTGCGGTGAAGGTCTCACTATGTAATCACCAATGCTGTGAGTTCAACAGTGCCCTCTTATTTCAATTCCAATTATCAGTTCAAAAGATATAAAATCACGCTCGTACGTTTACTGAAGGATCCCTGTAAGCTACAACTCAAACTATGGGAACAAATGGGGGTACTGAGCATGTATCTGAGCCTCCCACTCCCGTGTTCTCTCCTGGAGGATCCTGTGCTACCAAAGAACATGCACCAGAGGTATCGACCATCCATGTAGGACCTGATGCTTTCGATCCTCAATCTCCACTAGAAACTCCGTGAAATTTGCCCCGTCATCTATGTCCAGCTCCCCGTGATCAATGATGTGGAATGGGTCGTGAACATATATCCTCAGCTGAGATACGTGGAAGACGCCATGAACCCGGTGAGAATGAGGTGGAAGATCTAAGTGGTAATCCACCTCTCCTACTCTTCTAATCACCTGGAAAGTTCCTATGAACCACGAAGATACCTTACTGCCTCGGCCAAATCTCCACAAACCTCATCGAGGTGAGACTCATAGAAAGACATAGTCGCCATCCTCAAACTCTAGAGGTCTCTGTATCCTATCATCATATGACTTCTATCTGCTCTGTGCGGTCTTCATCCGCTCTTTTATGATCTACACCTTCTCTGTGGTAGCCTGTACCATCTCTGGTCCCACTAGTGCTGACTCCCCTGGGTCTGTCCAGCACAGTGGTGATCTGCAAGGCTAACCATAAAGGGCCTCAAAAGGTTCCATACTTATGGTGGAGTGATAGATGTTGTTATAGGAAAATTTCACCAAAGACAAGTGATCCTCTTAACTGAAACCAAAGTCGAGGACACATGAATGGAGCATGTCATCAAGGTCTGACTGGTCCTCTCGGTCTGACCATATGTCTGAGGATGGAAGGCGGTGATCAGACATACCTGTGTTTCGAAAGCATCCTGAAACCCCTTCCATAGCTATGAAGTAAACCCTATGTCTCATTCGGAGACAATAGAGGAAGGTACTCCATGTAAACACATTATCTCATTCACATAGAGGCGTCTAAAGCTCTTAACTGATCCCTGCTCTCTGATCGGTAGGATGTGGGCCGACTTGGTGAGTTGGTCAACGATCACCCATATCGAGTCGTGACTCCTGGATGTACGTGGAATACCCATCACGAAGTCCATGGATATCCCATCCCACTTCCACTCTGGGACCTCTAAAGGCTGAACCAAGCCTGCTGGTACCTGGTGCTCTGACTTCACTTGCTAACAAGTGAGTCATCGTGAGATAAAATCTACTACTGTCTTCTTCATACCTGGCCACCAACACTGTCATCGAAGGTCCTGGTACATCTTCTCCACTTTGGATGTACCACTAGAGGGTATGTGTGGAACTCCCTCAAAACATCATTCCAAAGTGCAACTGGTACTAGGGTACGTACTATAATGAGGATGACATGCTCCCCACCTTTAGAAAATCCATCAGGTGACTGCCCTGTGGATATCTGAGAACATCGTGTCTCATAGGCTGTGTCTCTATGCTGTGCCTCCATGACTCGCTGAAGAAGTGGAGGAGTGACCATAATATAATGAAGATAGGATTATCCATCCCTATTTACTAATGATATATATAAGGTAGCTAGCTACTCTGTCGCCTCTCCTAGCAGCTGAATGCCTGATCTCTTGCTGAGAGCATCCACAAAAATGTTCCCTTTCCCAGGAGTATAGACTATATCGAAGTCATAATCCTGAAGGAACTCAATACAACACCGCTATCTCAGGTTCAGGTCCTTCTGAGAGAAGATATACCTGAGACTCTTATGATTAGAGTACACAGTAAAATGTTCACCCATCAGATAGTGCTGCCACATCTTCAAGGAGAAGACCACTGCTGCTAACTCCAGGTCATGGGTAGTGTAGTTCTTCTCATGTCGTCTCAACTGATGAGAACTATATGCGATCATAACTCGCTCCTGCATCAAGACACACCCAAGTCCGATCACGGATGCATCTTATTAGACTACGTACCCTATGCCTTTCTATAGAAGCTTCAAAAGGAGGGCACTAGTCAGCCTCTGGCTCATCTCCTGAAAGCTCTGATGGCATCTCTCTGACCACATGAAGGGTTTCCCCTTCTTCTTCATGGCTGATATTGGTGTTGTAACTCTGGAGAAGTCTGGAACAAATCTCTGATAGTATCCAGCCAATACTAGGAAACTCCGTACCTTCCTCACACTCCTAGGTGGCTCCCAAGAAAGCATTGACTCAATCTTCACTGGATCCACTGCAACTCCAGCCTCCAAGATGATGTGTCCTAATAAGTGAACCACTCGAATCCAAAACTAGCACTTCAAGAGCTTACCATAAATTTGGTGCTCTCAGAGTGTGTCTAGTACTACCCGCAAATGGTAGGAATGCTCCTCCTCCGTAGTCGAGTACATCAGAATGTCATCGATGAAGACTATGACAAAGCGATCGATGTAAGGATAGAATATCATGTTCATGAGACTCATGAACACTGCTGGAGTGTTTGTTATGCAGAAGGGCATAACCAAGAACTTATAGTGGTCGTACCGACACCTGAAGGTCATCTTATACACATCCTTGTCTCTAACTCTGAGCTGGTGATAGCCTGATCTAAGTTCTATCTTCGAGAACCATCGTGCTCCCTTTAGCTGATCAAAGAGGTCTTCAATCCTTTGGAGTGGGTACTTGTTATTCACGGTCACCTGGTTCAGGGGACGGTAGTCGACGCAGAGCCTCAAGCTCACTTCAACCTTCTTAGTGAATAAAATCAGGGCTGCCCAGGGAGAAACATTGGTCTAGTTGAATCCCTTCCCCTACAAGTCCTCTAGATATACCATCAGCTCGTGAATCTCAGTGGGAGCCATCTGATATACTGGAGTAGATATTGGTGTGGTCCTGGGGTATAATTCTATGTAGAAGTACACCTCTCTATGGGGAGGTAGTCCTGGGACATCGTTTGAGAAAATATCTGTGTACTGGTCCACCCCTATAGGATAAGTTGGATTCTCCACATCAACTGCTCCGAGGGTAAGGCAATCCAACTTTTGAGTGATTGGTTGCACCCTCCTCTGAGTAAGTCCATTCTACGCTGCAAAGGTTCCTTTCTCGCTGATGAAGGTGAACTTGGTCCCATCCATGTGGACACAACACACTTTGTTCCTAATACAGTCGATCTGAGAATGGACTGTAGATAACCAGTCCATACCCAAGATGACGTCGTAAGGCCTCGACACTATTACGACGAGATCCTAACCGAAGCTCTCGCCTCCTAGAGTAAGATCCCACTGTTGGAACCAGTGCGTAATCGTCAAGTCTGCTCTCGTAGGATTCTCTAAACATAAATACCGATCCAAAGGCTCTGTCGGAATCTCTGAGCTCCGAACATGGGCAGTGGCAATGAAATAATGACCCAAACATGTGTCTATAAGAACTGCAGCTAAGGTGGAATAGACATAGATCATATCTCAAATCATCTCCAGAGAGACATGGTTGTATGCCTCAGCTTCCTGAAGCTAAGCTCTCCCCTATCCACCTGCTCCCTGCAGTCGGGGTGGACCTCCTAGTGGTGGTGGCAGTAGCATCTTGGAACGTCGACCGCCACTAGCTGCTCAAATAGCTCCTCTACCACGTCCTCTTATTCCCCGCGGACCCCCTCGATTGAACCTCTTCCTCTGTCTGGGAGGTCCCTTAACTGTCTTCTTATCATCAGAACAGCAATTCAGACAGTCACGAGCCATGTGACCAAGCCCACTGCATGAGTAACACTATCCGCTCCTGGAATGTCTGGCTCTGTCTCCACTCCGAGTGCCCCACACAACTAATCCAAGGTCATGCGTTCATCCACCAGTAGGTCTGGTCCTCTTGGACCTCTGCGAGAACTGTCTATTGCCAGCTGAAGAAGACTCCACTGCGTGTCGACTAGTATTAGGTCTCGCTGCTAGTGGTTTCTCAGCAAGGAAACACTCTACAAGGAGGGCTCTCTCTAACACCCCCTCCTGCATCGGGATGCTGAGGGAAAACATAGAGGCTCTAATCTCTCTCTTGAGTCCCTGCTCGAAGGTCTAGGCCCTGAAGAATGGGTCTTGTACCATATCTGTGGAGTAGAGCGAGAGGTCAGTGAAACTCGATGAGTACTGCGCTACTATCATGCTGCCCTACTATAGATGAAGTAGATCCTATATCAGCACCGCTCATATGGTCATTGGAACAAACTCTTACAAGAACAGTCTCTCGAAGTCTGTCCAGAGTAGTGGTACCTCATTGTGGACTTAGAGCATCAGGCTCCACCATCTAACTACTGTTTCCTGAAGGAGGATGGCAACAAGTATCACCATATAGTCCGCTGGTGTCCCTACTAGCCTAAAGACTCTCACCACATCCTCCATCCAATCCTCAGCCGCCTATGGTTCCATCTCTCCCCAGAACCTGGGTGGCCTCTGGCACTGGAACTCGTGCAGCGCGCTCAAGTGGCGTGCATCGTCTGCTGCTAGGGCTAGTGGCATCAGGGTCCCAATGGGTGGTGGTACCGCGTGTGCCTTCGCTGGTGCCTCAATTGGAAAGGGTCCATGTACGAAGGCCTCGTCGCTCGGCGGGTTGTCAGTGCGTAAAACTCTTGGGGCTCTAACTGGTCATCCACAGGGAGGCATTCTGAAAGAAACAGATGTGACACAGTCAAACGATTATACCTGGTGAGCTGACCTGGTTGAGTTGACTTAAAGAAAAACTTTTTAAAACACACACGCAATTAGTGTTTTCGTGCACTAAGTCAAAAATCAGTAGTCAGGGTCCTGGTGTATGGATACGTCGGCCGCCGCACTAACACTGGACTCCTAGAACTGAAAACCACACTCGATACCCTTAACACTATTGCTTCCTAGAAAATAAATATCAGAGTCCAAAGTTTTGTGGTTGAACTGAAATCTCTGATACCAATTTGTCAGGACATGTCCTCAGGACCCGTTCCATGACTACCCAAAACCCGCCTTCCATAGGCCAGGGGCCGGCGACTAGCACCAAAGGTGTAAATCCTTAAGTTGGGAAGGAATTACCTTTATAAAAAGCACACACACACAATCAGAGTACAGAACTAGAAGAAAATAAATATGCAATAATAAATACAGAAGAGGTGTTGGAAAGTAAATGGGGCTGGAAATACAATCCCAACAGTAAAGTACATGTACAACTGAAAGCATGTACAACTGAAAAAATGAAAAATGGATGAAAAGTAAATAGAAACTCCTGGATCATCCTCCAGGGATCCTACCTGAAGGGTAGGTACAGATGGCCACCTCATCACTCCACGTCCTTCATACTCTTCTGTGTACCGACTCGTCGAAAGTTCCACCACCAGGTATCATCCAGTCTTGGCACTCTCAGCCTCCATCAGTGTTTTCCGTCATCTGCATCCAACACAACGAGGTGCGGGCATAGCCCGTGCAGGGGTGAGTATAACGATACTCAGTTGGGACCATGAGACCTTCAAGGTATCACAATATCTAAAAAGGATAAACCAAAAAGTAAAGGATTCAACGGATAACCCATACTTAGGTATATACCCATATATATACCTAAATTATCTAGTAACCCATCTCAATCATGAGGAAACACAAAAGTCATTGACTCAGCTCAAACCAGGATTTTCATTATCTAAACCAAAAATACTGGAGAACTCCTCCTATGTCAAGAACAGTGGGCCTTTCGCGACACTAAGGTGCTTCTCACAAACCATGGACTGCTGAGGTACTCCTCCTGTCGAGTATCGCGGTCTGCTGCCAACTACCAGGCGCTCCTCGGCTGTGGGTTTGCCACCAACTACCAGGCGCTCCCCCTAATAGCTTTCTTTGGTACTCCTCCTATCGAGTACCCTGGGTCTGCCACCAACTACTAGGAGCTCCTCCACCATGGTACTGCCGCCAACTACTAGGCACTTCCCACTGGGCTAGTCATATCACTCAAAGTTGAATCGAACAAGCAGTCGTTAGTTCTGTCAACTACTAGGTCTTCGCACTCTGCTCACTCGTCATCGGGAGGGTCCGCTCCATGATCTATAATTCTATACTCCATGTGTCACGAAGTCTCATGTAGAATTATCAAAAATGATCTCCACTTCATAGAGATCACAACACAACAGACGGCGCGTCAATTGGACGCCCGGTCTGTGAGATATTAGTCTTTTAGTCCCGGGGGCCTGGTTGGATTCGTGTATGATCCAACCTAACCGTATCTCAACTATAACCTGAACTCCAGTGGGTAATTCTCAAAAGGATTTTCTCTCATTGAGATTACTAGCTCCACTGACGGTTTGTCAAACTAACGTTCGGTACCAAAGATATGGCCAAAGTAAGTAAAGGGTCAGTAGTGGGCCCGGGTCCGGTCCGACCCAGTCAAACCGACTCGGCCCAACCCAGTCTGAGCTGACCTAGTCTGGATCAACCCAGACAGACCCAATGGTTCTGACCCAGCCCGTTGGGCATGTCAGCCTACTAAGTTAGGCCCGATCCGCTGGGCCCGGCCCAGCGGACTACGAGGGCAGTTTGGTCCACTAAGTTATGCCCAGTCTGCTGGTCCCGACCCAGAAGACGACGAGGGTGATTCGGTCAGCGCCGTGAGGGGTGCAGATCGAGAGGTCGGCTTCCTGGAGACCAGACGCAGGCCGCGCAGGGTGTGGGTAGCCCGGTTGGATACCGTGCAGGCCGCGGGTGCACCAGGCAGGGTGTCTGGGCAGCACGCTGGGGCACAGGCAGCACATCGGGGTTCCAGGCAGACCACAACATGGGGACACGAATGCATTGGTTAGGGTGTCGAGGAACCAGGTAGGCTGCCAGTAGGGGTTGGAAAAGCCGTCGGTCGGGCGTAGGGGTGCCGGGTAGGCCGCTGGTAGGGAGCGGGGGTGCTGGGCTGACCGCCGGCAGGGGCCGGGCAGGCCACCGGGGGCATGGACAGCACGCTGGGGTACGTGGGCAGGCGGTGCGGGCAGCGCACCTGGGTAGCATGCTAGGGTGCGGGTAGTGCACCGGGGTGCCGCGGGGGCATCACGGTTCATGGAGGCCTCGAGTAGCGCGACCCTTTATCACCGTCGTCGTCGTCGTCGCCGCGAGTACCACCTCCATCGTCATCAAACAAGAACAAGAAAATTGGTGGGAGGGACCGTGTTCGTGTGGTCCGAGACCTCCTCGTCATGGCGATAGAATTTGGAAACAAAGTTCTCAAAAAAATGAAGAATAGAGGTTTATACTAATATATAAAAATAAGTAAAATTCCTCCTACCTTGTTTGTCGTTCGGTGATCGTTTACGGATTTGTGGTAGGGCGGACGTCGTCGTTGGAGACTTTCTTCGTGGGCGGCGTATTCTCCTTTGACGCGGATGAAGTTCATTGGAGATTTCATGGGCGTTCTTCGTTAAGGGAAACTTGTTCCTCCAAGAGCTCTTCCTCTCCCAAGTTTCAGCCAAACAAATGAAATAATTGATCGCCTATTATTTTATTTTTTTGCATGAATTAAAAAGAATTCAAATTGTTGTATTTTAGTTAAATGAGTTTACTCACTTAATTAATGGGGTGGGTTGGCTTATTAATTTGGAGAATCCCAATGGACTCCCTCACATTAAGGAGGCATAATAAATGTGAGGAAACCCCTTTCCACCTCCCTCATTAAAGAGGGAATTCATGAGTCGGTTGGTCCCCATCATTCAAACTTGAATTTGGGGTTTTACCAACTCGGGTTGTCCAACCATTTTTAATCCTCTCACGGGAGGTTATGTGCGGGTCACCCCCACCACCATAACCTCTCATGGGATGTTATGGTGTGGTGGCCCCCACCACTAACCTCCCCTTGGAGGTTTTAACCGCCAAAAAATAAAAATAAGGTTAACACTTATTTTTATTCAATTTAACTAATAACCCCAAAAACTATCTTCCAAACTCGTTAGAACGCAACTGCGGTGAAGGTCTCACTAAGAAATCACTGATGTTGTGAGATCAATAGTGCCCTCGGATTTCAATTTCAAGAATCAATTCAAGAGATATAAAATCCCACTCGTACATTTACTGAACGTACCTGAACAAAACTTCAAAAATTGATTCTGGACACACCGGGCCTCGGAATCAAGCGCCGTCAGAAACTGTAGACTTGTAAAATTCTCATGTATTTAAGAAAAAAATTTCCACGGAAAATCTAGGTCTTTACAAAATATATTGTTAAAACTTAGGGTATTATAATCCCTTACATTATTGGTGATACGTGTGATATATATTATCAAATATAATATTCGTAATTATGAATTTTGGGGTGTTATAGTCACTCAGATGATACACCAAATAAATACCACCTCAAGAACTAAACTATTATTATCTCCTTGTGAATAATTCCAAAAACCAATCATCACCCAAAACCCAATAACATCATTCCTATTCATTTAATCCTCTTACACATACATATAAAACTATTAATTATTACTCGAGAATCCAACTCAATCAATAACCATGATCTCAAAACCTCCATGGATTTAATTCATAAGGTTCCAAATTATAATGTACAATAGAAATTAGGTTTATCTAAGGACCTTCCCTATAAAAATATAAAATAAGAAAAAATTTGTGATTAATAACTTAATATAATCTCCACATATATGATCTCGATATAATTTTTATAGTATTGGAATTTTTAAGAATTTTTAGGGTTATACATAAGAATTAAGTGTATTCACATTAAGTGTCTTCCTATGAACAATATTGATATATTTTATCAAAACTCTTCTAGGAGGCATGTATTAAATAACATGAAACATGAACAAAACTCAACCATAATTAAACATCAAAAAAACTTTCCCTAACCCATAGAATAGGAAAAATTAAAAATGATCTATTTAACGATACAACCCACATGTTTAAATCCCACTATTTAAAAAACCACCACATTCTGTAACGAATTGAAAATCCTTTTTCTAGAAACATACTTTCTTTAAAAAAATCCCAAAGGATTTTAAATCATCCAAAAGTATCTAAAAATCATAAAACCTTAGGGGTTTTTAAAAATATTTATCTACCTTCAACAATCACTCATTCTGATATAAAATAGAAACCCCAAAAAATATTTATAACCACATATTCATTGGAAATACTATCTTAAAAATACACTTTATTTCTAAAAATGCTTCACCCTTAAAAAATTTTAAAAAAAATTCTACATTTTCATTTTAAACTATACTTTTTTCAGAAAAACACTACAAGAGGGCCAATTGTTTTACAAAAAAACAACATAACTAGTTTTCATCTCAATATAATATTCATATTCCATTATTAAATAAACTAATTCTAAACACATTTCAAGAAAACTAATTTCATTTTATAATAATTCATATTTTTTCATTAAATTTATTTTTTTCATGAAATCACTCTTTTTTCCTTCAAAAAACCTTTGTTCATAAAATTAATATAAATAAAACATACAAAAAATTTAAATAAAATCAATTCAACCTAATAAACACATCAGAAAACAACATTTAATTCACCCCCATAACTTTGTATCAATCAATATAAATCAAAAAAATAAGAAATAATGGTATTCATGATAATAATTTATTAACCACATAGTCAGATAGACCACATCCAGTCATGTAACAATTTTTAGTTGTTTTCATGATTAGATGTCTGGTCACTACCTAGGTTATGAGACCATGCATTCCAGCCTCATGTTGTTCATCTTTTTTTATATTTACACCCCTAAATCCCAAAAAAACTATGTAAACTCATAAATTTCCAATGAGGATAAAAACATAAATCACAAATATTAATCAACTAACAATAATTTAACACAATCCAAATCCTACTGACCATGGTAACTATAGTGCCATCATAAATGGTGGTGATCAAGAACACACTTGTGATGAAACTTATGAGTCTTAAACAAAATCTTATCCCTATTGTACCATGACACAACAAAATAATTTGAGTTTATTCTAAGGACATAGGAATTTATTAGGAATATTATGTTCTAATACCATTTGTAACCAATAAATTTGGGTAGACCAGACACATAATGTCACCTATATTTCCATTGGTCCTGAAGGGAACTATTAATCCCCATTCTGGAAACTAATGCATGGGTATCAATAATTTAAAATTTTGAAAACTTTCACCCTCATGTAAATAAATAAACAAGCATTAGAAACTACTATGTGTCTAAAATAACCTATCTTGATAGTGGAAATCCATAAATTTAAAATAGCCAAATGTTTATGTCACGACCCGACCTCGGGCCCCGTGCCGTGACTACCCCAAGCCCGCCTTCCATAGGCCAGGGGCTGGCGACTAGCACCAATGACGTAAATCCCGATAACTGGGAAGGCATTGCCATTACAAAAGCAAACAAACACCACAGAGTAAGCAAGCGGAAAAGTAAACACAAGCGAAGAAAAGTAAAAGGGCCGGAAATACAAGCCCAACTGTAAAGTACAACTCGAAAGGGAAAAACAGCAGCTGGAAGAACGAAGCGGCTCCTGGGTCGTCCTCCTCGATTCCTACCTGAAGGGTAGGTACAGATGGCTCAGCTCCTGGATCGTCCACCACGGATCCTACCTGAAGGGTAGGTACAGATAGCTCCTCTACTCCTCGGGTCTTGTCGTCTACTCCGGGTACGTCCGCCCAGTGGTCCTCCTCCGGGTACCGACCTGCTCCGCAAGCCTCAACTGCGATCTGCGCTGTCCGTCGTCTGCAACCAACACAACGAAGTGCGGGCATAGCCCGTGCAGGGGTGAGTATAAGCTACTCAGTAGGGACCCCGAGACCCTTAAAGTATCACTAAATCCAACATGGATATCCACAAAGTAAAGACAGCAATCACGAAGTAACATCAGACTCTACGTAAGTATATGCCCATACATATACCTAAGTCATCAAGTAACCCATCCAATCACAAGGATACACAAAAATCATGAAATCAACAGATAACCATCACCCAGGTATATGCCCATACATATACCTAAGTTATCAGGCGACCCATCTCAATCATGAGGAAACGCAAAGATTCATTGACTCAGCTCAAACCAGGATTTTCATTATCGAAACCGTAACTACTGAGGAGCTCCATCTCTAGAGTGTACAGTGGTCTTGTCACGACTCCGAGGTACTGCTCACTAACCTAAGACTGCTGAGGTACTCCTCCTGTCGAGTACTGCGGGTTTGCGGCCAACTACCGGGCGCTCCGTCCGCTGAGGGTCTGTCGCCAAATACCGGGTGCTCACCTAAATAGCCTACTGAGGTACTCCTCCTGTCGAGTACCGCGGGTTTGCTGCCAACTACCAGGCGCTCCGTCCGTCGTGGGTCTGCCGCCAAATACCGGGCGCTCCGTCCACTGGGCTAGTCGACTCACTCCAAGTCGAGTCGGTCAAGCAGTCGTCAGGTCTCAGTCGGCTACACGGTCTCCGTACTCTGCACGCTCATCCCCGGGAGGGTCCGCTCCACGAGCTACTGGTCGATACTCCAAGTATCACAAAGTCCCACAAAGAAGTGTCTCAAAGGACCGCCTCATCATAGGGGTCTCAACGCAACAGACGGCGCGTCAATCGGACGCCCGGTCTGTGAGTTATTAGCCTTTTCGTCCCAGGGGCCCGGTTGGTTTCGTGTGCGAACCAATCCCGGCCGTATCACAACTGTACCCTGAACTCCCATAGGGTATACTCAAGGGACCGTTACTCAACGCAATCACCAACGCCGCTGACGGTTCGTCGAACGGACGTCCTGGCTGAAAGATATCAGCTTTTCCGTTCCAGGGGCCCGGTTGGATTTCGGGTACAATCCAATCCGGCCATACTCTGACTGCATCCAAAACTCGGGCGGAGTATGTCAAAAGTTCCGTCTCATCAAGAGGAAGTCAACGAAACAGACGGCGCGTCAATCGGACGCCCGGTCTGTGAGTTATTGGCTTTTTCGTTCCAGGGGCCCGGTTGGTTTCGTGTACGAACCGACCCGACCGTACTCCGTCGGCATCCAAACCTCGAGCAGAGTAAGCCAAAAGTTCCGTCTCACTGAGAGGAATTCAACAAAGCTGACGGTACGTCATTCGGACGTCTGGAGCTCAAGATATGTGAATTTGACCGAAATGGTCCGAAAACGGGGGGGTCCGGGTCCGGGCCGACCCGGCCCGACCCCCCCTGGGTTGGCCCGAACCGGGTCCGACCCGGTTGGCCCGGCCCCGCCCGGCCAGGGCCGGTCCGGCTCGGCTTGGCCGAGCGGCCTGACAACCCCGCGGCACCCGCGGGGTGCCGCGCTGGACACCCGCGGGGTGCGGCCTGACAGCCCCGCGGCACCCGCGGGGTGTCGCGCTGGACACCCGCGGGGTGTCGCCTGACAACCCCGCGGCACCCGCGGGGTGTCGCGCTGGACACCCGCGGGGTGACGCCTGACAACCCCGCGGCACCCGCGGGGTGTCGCGCTGGACACCCGCGGGGTGCCGCCCTGGACACCCGCGGGGTGTCGCCAGACAACCCCGCGGCACCCGCGGGGTGCCCCCCTGGACACCCGCGGGGTGTCGCCAGACAACCCCGCGGCACCCGCGGGGTGCCACCCTGGACACCCGCGGGGTGCCGCCGCCTCCGGCCGCCGGCGCCGCCGCGCCGGCGACCCGCGCCGCCGCCGGCTTCCGCGGGCCACCGGAGACGCTCCGGTGGTCCGATTTGCTTCCCGTCTGCGCCTACAGTCATCCCGGGACCCGACCTTCACTGCGGAGGCCTCAAAATTAACTTGCGGCCTCGTTTGTCGTCGCCCGTCAATCTGCGCTCAAGAACAAAATAAAATTAATTTAATCTGCGGCCTCTTTGGCGCGGCGCGACGACGTCGCGTGCTTGAACGACTTCTCGGCGTGGCGCGAAGGCATCTCGATCTTGTTTGATTTCGTTCCACAGCGCGGCGCGGCGGCGCCGCTCAATAGTTGCCGTACGATTCCCGCGTGGTGCGACGGCACCACGCCATCTCGCTCCATCCGCAAGAAACAACAAGAATAAAGGAGGGGGGGTTCGGCCGTGTTTGTGCGGCCCGACCCCCCCTCGCATTAGATTGATAACAATCGGCCTTTCTAGAACGATAATCCATCACAATCTTTTTAAAAATAAATAAAAAGATTCGGAAAAAAGGGCCGACAAAAAAAAAAGAACCTTCAAGATCGAAGGAAAGATCAACAACTTTAAAAAGGTTTAAAACCCCTACCTCAAGCGTTGTCGCTCGCGAGTTCGTCTCGGAAGAGGACGATCGTCGCGGAAGAAACGTCGCCGGAGAAACGTCGTTGATTCCGTTGTCGTCGAGGTGCGTCCGAAGGGAGAACGTCGCTTGGAAAGGAACGATCGTCGCGGAAGAAACGTCGCGGAAGAAGCGTCGTTGATTTCCGCAGTTTCGGCGTTCTTCGCCGGAGGCCGGCGTTCTTCGCGTTCTTCGCCGAAGAAGAACGCTCTCCTCCAAATTCTCCCCACGCCACAAGCTTCCACCCAAAATAAAATAAGAGTAATCTTATTTTATTAACGCACAAGCAACGATTAAAAAAAATAAACGAACAATTAATTCCAAGAATTAATTTACCAAAGAAACCGCCCAATTAATTGGACGAAAGAAACAGCCCAATTTAATGGTCTGTTAAGAAACTAAGAAACCGCGTCAGTTGACTTTCAGTTTCTTTGACGGGTTTTCGCGGGTGCGTTACTTAGCGGAAGAAACGGCGGGGCTCGTGCGGGCCCCACCCACAAATATCCTATCAAGAGGATAGGATATTTCAGTTGCACCCTATCCGCTTCAACTAAGCTTAACCAGCTTAATGTGGCTTTCAAGTGGCTTCAAGTGAAATAAAAATAAAGTTGTCGTAACAACTTTATTTTATTTCTTAACCTTAAGTCCCAAAATTTAAAAACCACACCTGAGCAAACGCAACTCCGGAAGAGGCGTTTCTAGGCAAAAACCGGCGCTGCGATTTCATCGGTGCCCTCAGAATTCGATTCCGGGCACCGGTTCAAAAGTTAGAAAAACCCGCTCGTCCGTTCACTGAACGTACCCAAGCCAAAACTTCGAAAAATGATTCTGGGCACACCGGGCCTCGGAATCAGGTGCCGTCAGAAACTGCGTTCTTGTAAAATTCCAAAGAAAATTAAGAAAAAAAAATTCCTTGAAATTTACGGGTCTTTACATTACTCCCACCACAGGGCTTTACGTCCCCGTAAAGCTTCACCACAGACTTAGGGAAACAAAGCGGTACTGAGCACGCATCTGAGCCTTCCGCTCCCATGTGCTCACCTGGAGGTTCCCGCGCTGCCAAAGAAAGTGCACAAGAGGAATCGACCATCCTCCTAGGATCCGCTCCTGTCAATCGTCGATCCCCGCAGGAACCTCCGTATAAGACACTCATCGCCACCGTCTAGCTCCTCATGGTCGATGATATGCGAAGGGGGGTCGAGCACGTATCTCCTCAGTTGGGATACGTGGAAAACGTCGTGCACCTAGTGCAACTGAAGTGGATGGGCCAAGCGGTAAACCACCTCGCCTACCCAGCTGAGGACCTAGATAGGTCCGTTGAACCTCGGAGATAACTCGCCTCCCAGGCCACATCTCCGTAAACCTCGTCGAGGTGAGACCCATAAGAAGACGTGGTCGTCATCCTCAAACTCCAGAGGTCTCCATTTCTGATTAGAACTAAAACTCAAAACTCCTGCTGCCACGAAGGTAAGGTGGGTCGACCCAAGAATGATCGGCTACACCCTCCTGTGCATGAGTTTATCTTGAGCTGCCCAGGGTTTCCTTTTCGCTGACCAAGGAAAACCTATCCCAACGTTGTAGATAAACCACAACCTTTTTGCCTAAAACAGTCAACCTGGGTATGATCTGTGAATTCGATCCATAACCAGACCAACGTCGCAAGGCCTCGACGCTGCCACCAAGAGATTCCAACCGAAAATCTCGCCTCGTGGTCAGATCACACTGTCGGCGTAAGTGTGATTATCGAGTCTCCTCCCAAAGGTATCTCCAGACGTGAGGGTCAAGTCAACGGCTTACCCGGAACCTCTAGGTCTGGGACAAGATTCGTGGAAGGAAAGAATGATTGGTACCTATGTCTAAAGATATGGCAGCGCATAGTAGACATAGCCCGTACCCCGAATCATTCTTAGAGCCCCTGGGTCACACTACTTGACCGCATGCAGCTACTCTCCTTCCCAGCCCTCCTGCTCCCTGAGCCTGGCGAGGATTTCAAAGGCGGGTGGTTGTAACATGTTGAGATGTACACCACCACCTGCTGATCTCAAGGCCCCACTTCCACGTCTGCTACTCCGCAGATTCATCTGTCCTTTAAGCTTCCTCTTCTTGAAACATTTAACACGCCCGAGTCTCTAAGACTGGCACTGGTTTCCTGTTTCTTACTGCACTGTGCAGTCTTCATCCGCTCCTGGATGAACTGCACCTCCTTTTCATATGATCTGGAAGAGCTGCTAAAATTTCTCCTTTGCCGAAAAGAGAAACATGGTCTCATCCCCTTTCTAGATGAACCACGCCCATTGCCTAATACAGTCAATCCTGGCATGAAGGATGCATTCATGCCATGGATGACGTCGTAAGGCCTCGACGTAACTACTAAGAGATCCAACTGTCACTCTCGCCTCCAAGGGTCGAGTCACACTGTCGGCATCAGTGTGAGGTCACTGGGTCTACTCCAGTTGAAATCTCGAAAGTGAGGGTCAAGTCAACAGTTTAACCGGGACCACTCAGTAACATCACAAAAGAGGACAGGAAGGCAAACATCACAAGAGATAAGTGTCTTCTTTATTATTGCAGCTCATAATACAAAGACACGAATACAACATCAAACATGGAACTAGAAGTACAAGAGACGTATCCACTAGTTCCGCTCATGTCCACCTGCTCCAAGAGTTCTACTGTTGCTCAAGCATTTTTCGCTGCCTCTATCTCGGTGGCTCCCCCAAAGCCTGCGGATCGGGAGTCGGACAGTCACGTGCCAGATGACCCTTTCCGCGGCATGAGTAACACAACCTGCTCCTTGCACGGCTAGCTCTGTTCCCACTCCGGGTGCCCTGCACCACCGGTCCTAAAACCCGAGATCGCCCAACTGCTGGTCTGGTCTTTCTGGGCCTCTACATTATCTGTCTACTGCCCACAGATGACCCGGCTTCTGATCGAGAAGCACGCGACAAAGGCAGCAGCTCCCGAACACGCTCGGGGTGTAGAGCTACTGGCACATACTCCAACCTGAAGGAGGTCTCGAAGTCTTCCCAAGAGAAGGCCATCCCACGGCAAAACTGGAACAAGTGGCTCCACCACCTGCCTGCTGCTTCCTGAAGAAGGCTAGCCGCAAATATCGCCATAAAGTCCGATGGCGTCCCCACTAGCCTGAAGACTCCCACCACAGCCTCCATCCAATCCTCAGCCGCCTGCGGGTCTGTCTCTCCCCTGAACCTGGGTGGCCTCTGGCGCTGGAACTCATGCAGCGCACTCAAGCGCCGTGCATCGCCTACTGCTGGGGCTGGTGGCATCGGTGGCCCAACGTATGGTAGTACCGCTGGTGCCTCTGCTGGTGCCTCGACTGCAAGAGGGCCCTGAACCGAAGCCTCGTCGGTCGGCAGGCTGTCAGTACGCACATCCCTCTGGGCTAAAGCTGGTCGTCCGAGAAAAGGCATCCTGAAAGAAACATTGTAACACGGTCAAACGATTAAACCTGGTAAGCTGACCTGGTTTGAGCTGACATTTTTAAACTTTGGAAACACACACGCAATCAGTGTTTTCATGCACAAAGTCGGAATTTAGTTGTCAGGGTCCTGGTGTATGGATACGTCGGCCACCCGCACCAACACTGGACTCCCTGAACTGAAAACCATACTCGGTACCCTTAACACTATTGCTTCACAGAAAGAAAGATCAGAATCGGCGGTAGAACCGACCACCTTTGATACCAATCTGTCACGACCCGACCTCGGGGCCCGTGCCGTGACTACCCCAAGCCCGCCTTCCATAGGCCAGGGGCTGGCGACTAGCACCAATGGCATAAATCCCGATAACTGGGAAGGCATTGCCATTACAAAAGCAAACAAACACCACAGAGTAAGCAAGCGGAAAAGTAAACACAAGCGAAGAAAAGTAAAAGGGCCGTAAATACAAGCCCAACTGTAAAGTACAACTCGAAAGGGAAAAACAGCAGCTGGAAGAACGAAGCGGCTCCTGGGTCGTCCTCCTCGATTCCTACCTGAAGGGTAGGTACAGATGGCTCAGCTCCTGGATCGTCCACCACGGATCCTACCTGAAGGGTAGGTACAGATAGCTCCTCTACTCCTCGGGTCTTGTCGTCTACTCCGGGTACGTCCGCCCAGTGGTCCTCCTCCGGGTACCGACCTGCTCCGCAAGCCTCAACTGCGATCTGCGCTGTCCGTCGTCTGCAACCAACACAACGAAGTGCGGGCATAGCCCGTGCAGGGGTGAGTATAAGCTACTCAGTAGGGACCCCGAGACCCTTAAGGTCTCACTAAATCCAACATGGATATCCACAAAGTAAAGACAGCAATCACGAAGTAACATCAGACTCTACTTAAGTATATGCCCATACATATACCTAAGTCATCAAGTAACCCATCCAATCACAAGGATACACCAAAATCATGAAATCAACGGATAACCATCACCCAGGTATATGCCCATACATATACCTAAGTTATCAAGCGACCCATCTCAATCATGAGGAAACGCAAAGATTCATTGACTCAGCTCAAACCAGGATTTTCATTATCGAAACCGTAACTACTGAGGAGATCCGTCTCTAGAGTGTACAGTGGTCCTGTCATGACTCCGAGGTACTGCTCACTAACCTAAGACTGCTGAGGTACTCCTCCTGTCGAGTACTGCGGGTTTGCGGCCAACTACCGGGCGCTCCGTCCGCTGAGGGTCTGTCGCCAAATACCGGGCGCTCACCCAAATAGCCTACTGAGGTACTCCTCCTGTCGAGTACCGCGGGTTTGCTGCCAACTACCAGGCGCTCCGTCCGCCGTGGGTCTGCCGCCAAATACCGGGCGCTCCGTCCACTGGGCTAGTCGACTCACTCCAAGTCGAGTCGGTCAAGCAGTCGTCAGGTCTCAGTCGGCTACACGGTCTCCGTACTCTGCACGCTCGTCTCCGGGAGGGTCCGCTCCACGAGCTACTGGTCGATACTCCAAGTATCACAAATTCCCACAAAGAAGTGTCTCAAAGGACCGCCTCATCACAGGGGTCTCAACGCAACAGACGGCGCGTCAATCGGACGCCCGGTCTGTGAGTTATTAGCCTTTTCGTCCCAAGGGCCCGGTTGGTTTCGTGTGCGAACCAATCCCGGCCGTATCACAACTGTACCCTGAACTCCCATAGGGTATACGCAAGGGACCTTTACTCAACGCAATCACCAACGCCGCAGACGGTTCGTCGAACGGACGTCCTGGCTGAAAGATATCAGCTTTTCCGTTCTAGGGGCCCGGTTGGATTTCGGGTACAATCCAATCCGGCCATACTCCGACTGCATCCAAAACTCGGGCGGAGTATGTCAAAAGTTCCGTCTCATCAAGAGGAAGTCAACGAAATAGACGGCGCGTCAATCGGACGCTCGGTCTGTGAGTTATTGGCTTTTTCGTTCCAGGGGCCCGGTTGGTTTCGTGTACGAACCGACCCGACCGTACTCCGTCGGCATCCAAACCTCGAGCAGAGTAAGCCAAAAGTTCCGTCTCACTGAGAGGAATTCAACAAAGCTGACGGTACGTCATTCGGACGTCCGGAGCTCAAGATATGTGAATTTGACCGAAATGGTCCGAAAACGGGGGGGGTCCGGGTCCGGGCCGACCCGGCCCGACCCCCCCTGGGTCGGCCCGAACCGGGTCTGACCCGGTTGGCCTGGCCCCGCCCGGCCAGGGCCGGTCCGGCTCGGCTCGGCCGAGCGGCCTGACAACCCCGCGGCACCCGCGGGGTGTCGCGCTGGACACCCGCGGTGTGCCGCCTGACAGCCCCGCGGCACCCGTGGGGTGTCGCGCTGGACACCCGCTGGGTGTCGCCAGACAACCCCGCGGCACCCGCGGGGTGCCACCCTGGACACCCGCGGGGTGTCGCCAGACAACCCCGCGGCACCCGCGGGGTGCCACCCTGGACACCCGCGGGGTGCCGCCGCCTCCGGCCGCCGGCGCTGCCGCGCCGGCGACCCGCGCCGCCGCCGGCTTCCGCGGGCCACCGGAGATGCTCCGGTGGTCCGATTTGCTTCCCGTCTGCGCCTACGGTCATCCCGGGACCCGACCTTCACTGCAGAGGCCTCAAAATTAACTTGCGGCCTCGTTTGTCGTCGCCCGTCAATCTGCGCTCAAGAACAAAATAAAATTAATTTAATCTGCGGCCTCTTTGGCGCGGCGCGACGACGTCGCGTGCTTGAACGACTTCTCGGCATGGCGCGAAGGCGTCTCGATCTTGTTTGATTTCGTTCCACAGCGCGGCGCGACGGCGCCGCTCAATAGTTGCCGTACGATTCCCGCGTGGTGCGACGGCACCACGCCATCTCGCTCCATCCGCAAGAAACAACAAGAATAAAGGAGGGGGGGTTCGGTCGTGTTTGTGCGGCCCGACCCCCCCTCGCATTAGATTGATAACAATCGGCCTTTCTAGAACGATAATCCAGCACAATCTTTTTAAAAATAAATAAAAAGATTCGGAAACAAGGGCCGACAAAAAAAAAAGAACCTTCAAGATCGAAGGAAAGATCAACAACTTTAAAAAGGTTTAAAACCCCTACCTCAAGCGTTGTCGCTCGCGAGTTCGTCGCGGAAGAGGACGATCGTCGCGGAAGAAACGTCGCCGGAGAAACGTCGTTGATTCCATTGTCGTCGAGGTGCGTCCGAAGGGAGAACGTCGCTTGGAAAGGAACGATCGTCGCGGAAGAAACGTCGCGGAAGAAGCGTCGTTGATTTCCGCGGTTTCGGCGTTCTTCGCCGGAGGCCGGCGTTCTTCGCGTTCTTCGCCGAAGAAGAACGCTCTCCTCCAAATTCTCCCCACGCCACAAGCTTCCACCCAAAATAAAATAAGAGTAATCTTATTTTATTAACGCACAAGCAACGATTAAAAAAAAGAAACGAACAATTAATTCCAAGAATTAATTTACCAAAGAAACCGCCCAATTAATTGGACGAAAGAAACAGCCCAATTTAATGGTCTGTTAAGAAACTAAGAAACCGCGTCAGTTGACTTTCAGTTTCTTTGACGGGTTTTCGCGGGTGCGTTACTTAGCGGAAGAAACGGCGGGGCTCGTGCGTGCCCCACCCACAAATATCCTATCAAGAGGATAGGATATTTCAGTTGCACCCTATCCGCTTCAACTAAGCTTAACCAGCTTAATGTGGCTTTCAAGTGGCTTCAAGTGAAATAAAAATAAAGTTGTCGTAACAACTTTATTTTATTTCTTAACCTTAAGTCCCAAAATTTAAAAACCACACCTGAGCAAACGCAACTCCGGAAGAGGCGTTTCTAGGCAAAACCCGGCGCTGCGATTTCATCGGTGCCCTCAGAATTCGATTCCGGGCACCGGTTCAAAAGTTAGAAAAACCCGCTCGTCCGTTCACTGAACGTACCCGAGCCAAAACATCGGAAAATGATTCCGGGCACACCGGGCCTCGGAATCAGGTGCCGTCAGAAACTGCGTTCTTGTAAAATTCCAAAGAAAATTAAGAAAAAAAATTTCCTTGAAATTTACGGGTCTTTACTGTTTATAAAGAGTAAATCTAAATGATTCATAATGAAATAAAAATATATCTTAAGTATACTATATGATACACTAAATAAAATATAAATTATAATTAGAATAAGATACACTGGGTTTAATTGTCTTATTAAACAACCCCAAAATAAAATGAAACTCAAAAAACTATAAAGAAATGCTCATTAGACCCAATAAAACTCACCACATCTCAATACATCCAACAAAATTCCCAACAAGCATCCAAATAAAATCATTATTTGGCACCTTAAAAGAAAATATAAGAGCAGTACATACAACCACATTAGTGTATATGTAGGGTATGATAAAAATATGACTAGTATAATTTCATTTAATATTATATAGAGTTGCATTTATATTATATTCAAAAAATTCAATTGTGGAAAAAATTTTAAAATAGGGTTTTCACAAGAGAAATCATTATAAAAAATTTAATCCTCTAATACATTCCTTCTAAAACTAGGATAAATACTTTTACTAAAAATAATTTCTATTAAACATAAAATAACCCTTTAAAAATGAATTAACCAAATGAATTAATACATTAAAATCATATTGATACCATTTAAATGAGGAAATTTTAATTTTTAATCAAAAATAAAAATTTATTTTTTCCCCAAAACATTTCTCAAATACACTTTTCAAAACAAAAATCACTTTCCTTCTAAAATATATAATTTCCAAACTATTTTTAAATCATTTTGAAGGTAAACTGAAATAATAATCAAACATATAGAATAAATAAAATGAAACCAAGATATCAATAGAACAAAATAAAATAACCAATAATAAAATCAAGGTTCCATGTAATTAAAATATATTAGAAACAATTGTGGTATAAATATTGGGATTCCCAAATTCAATCTCATATATGTCTATTTATCATGGGAAACTCACTAGGATATAATTTTAATGATATTGTGTGTGGGTCATCTAATCAAATTTCACTAGGTCCCCCTATATTAAACCAAAATATAACAATTACCACCCATTGGGTTAAAGGAGTATAAAATAAACCCATATGAGGGTATAATATTCCCATGGAACTAGATTTATGTTAAAATCTAATATTTCTTAAAATGAATCAGTATATTATTATTAGATACCACAGTTCCTCAAGATATCCACAAAAGGAGGAGAGAATCAATAATCCATGTGATCACTACAAAAATAAATGTTAATAAAATAAATAAACCTTAAATCACCTCCATAACCCACACATGAAACAACCACTTTAAAATTACATGAATAATCATACAAATAAACAACATACAACTACACCTCAATGCTACAATTCCATAATTAACATAATAGAAAAAAAGAGGGTTCAGTAATGAGAGTAACCACAATTCAAAATCAGAATTTATAAAAAAAGATTAGAAAATACTTTAATAATATTCATGGAATATAAATATGAATTATATACACTAAAATTATTTTAAACACACTTTAATATCATTTGATCCTAATACCCCTTATAAATTCACCTGTTTCCATTTTTAAAAACACTTTAAAATAACAATCCACCCCAAAATTCTCAAAAAAACAAAAACAGGGTCCAACGCCGTGTTATTATAAAAAAATGTATTTAAAAAACTATACATTACATTTGAAAATGAAATCGTTGTCATAAACCATTATAAAATACTTTAATTCTATTGAAAATTCACTTGAGCATTTTAACAAGCACTTAACATGTGATAATTCCATTCCACGTGTTAAAAACAAATGGAATCCATTTCAAACCTCACTTAGGTAATACATATAGGTATTATTTGGATTGAAACCCAATTTAAAACATCCAAGTATGTTATATCATGAAATATAATAAAATCCAAAAAAACCTTATGTCATTCAAGAAGGATCATAGTGAAACACATTGCGTTTGATAAAATAAATACAACTGAGAATCGAAATATCTTCTACTACCCATAAAAATAAAAACAAATCCCATGATTATGCCTATCAAGAAATATATATTTGATCCCAATGTCTATTAGAGTTCATGTAAGAAATATTATCAAATTGGGAAGTATAGGAAAGGAATAATGGAATATGAATGAGGGGAATTACCTTAAGAAATTATCTTAAAACATAACTTATATTCAAAAAAATCAAAGGATAAGGAAGAGTATGAGATATTATAGTCAACTGAATAAGATTAGGGGAAGAGGGAGGCTGAGGGATTAAAAATTCATTATGGTAATTTATAGAATTCCATGTTTTAATGAAGCTTGGAAACTCACATTATTTGGAAGCATGATTTTCAAAATGATTCATGAATCATTTGATAACCACCATAAGGAAAAAACACACAAAAATTTTGGTTTCACATTTTCCAAACCATAAAATAAAAACAAAAAACAAATTTGTTTAATAGATAATCCTTCTTATTTATGGGTATGTTATTTCATTTATCCATTCACATTTTGTACAATAGCACCCATATAGAAAATGGTGTTTTATTTTTTCCACTATATTTCTCATGGTTTGGACCCAACTATGTGCTACATGTGTAGACAAACCATTCACTAAAAAATCAACTAAAACCCCTATTTTGTAAGGGTATTCAAATGGTTTACCCTAAACTATGCACATTAACCATAAAATAGAGGAATATTTATAGATTTAAAAAAATAATTGAAACTCTCGTGATTTTAAAATAGAAAAATATAATATAAAAAAATATATACAAATATAGATATTGTGGTTTTATATGTATTGTAATAGCTGATTATTTTAGAAATCAAGATTTCATTAGTAAAAGTACTATTTAAGAATTTTTTTCCTTTGAACTATTTATAAGTTATAAGATCTAATGGGTTATGTTTCTGGGACAACTGGTCATATATGAGTTCTTTATATATCTAATTAAAATGATTCTGTCCAAAAATTAAATAAAAATTAATTTTTATAGAAGATATAAAGAATAGAATATTTTCAAATTACATTACCATGATATAGTTTTGGATTACTGATCATATATGCTCATCTAGGTTCCTTTGGTCTAGGAGGATATGGGTTTATATTACCCTATTTACTTATTTATATCAATCTGTACATACCATACATAGATATTACATCATTTTAGATGAATATTGATTACATTACACAAACACATGCCTAAGAACCATATTTTTAGTGACTTGGGATACATGGAAACACAAAAACAGGTCTATAAGTGAACTACATATTCTCCCAATATATTATTCCCAACCAGTACCCTTCATAGACATATTACAAAAGATAAATTTTTTATAACCTAGGTAAAGGAAACATAATAAAATATTGTGATCAGATGCTCAACAAGGGAAAACAGTTGAGATATGTAAGAATAACAATAAAATAATGGTATGAGAAAATTAGAATTATATTGAAAACCATACAATACATATGAAGGATCATAATCTTAAGTCATATCATAAATAATAGCAGTTCATAAGACATTAATCATAAAGAAATCCAATAACATGATCTATAAGATAATAACACTAGCATAAGAAATACGTTTTTGGCATATACATAATCATAAAAAAATCTTATGTCAAATATACCCACCAGTACATTCATAACATGGTAGGATTGGGTTAACCACCCATATACCTTCTTCAGTCATAAGATTAACAACTATATACACTATTTTGGGATTAATATTACCCTCATGTACCATTTTATCTCATATATAATTAATCACTATCCAATGCATTGGAGGGATATATAGGACCCACCCATCACATAATGAAAATTATACATATGTGCACCGCATGGTCATAAAATTATTTACATCATAACCCATGAAATGTGATTAATTTTATAAATATATCATCAAATATCATAAAATATCGAAAATTGGAAGGTTTTATAATTATTTAATCATAGAATAACCCGTGAATAAGAACGGGTTTCATAAGAATCTTATCATTGTATAGCCTATGGAAAATAAATGGCTTTCATAAAAATAATTCCATAAAAACATAAACCATTTAGAGAAGGTATATTAATGGTATCCTTGGATCATATAAATAGTCATTCATAAGTAACATTGAAGGATTTTATCATATATGGAATATAATTTTGAAAGGTTATTTATAACAATTATTAAGAAAAATATCCTTTCCAACTTAAAAACACATTTTAAAACAAAGATTTTTTGAAGAAAAATATTTGAAAGATTTATTGAAAACATATAATGGATTTTTTTATGAAATTATTGTCCATGATATCTAAAGACTCCCCTCATGACATACATGTTAGAATAAATATTCCTTTAAATTTTTTGTAAAAAAAAATATGCATTGTTTTAAAAATAAAATTAATATTACTATAAAAAAAATATAAAAATCAAAATATGGTTAAATATGTCTTTTAAAATTAATAAGAGAGAAATAAAACATTTTTAAAACTTTTTCAGAAAACATGTGTTTTGAAGAAAAAATATTTCTTCCCATGGATAGAAATAAAGTTATATTTTCATAAAATCATTCTGTTAATAAATTTTTGTAACAAATAGTGGAAACAATGTTCATTTACTTGAAGATATCAGTAATAAATATAGTAGAAGAAATTTGTTTGAGTTATTGAGAGTTATATAATGATATTTAAACATTAAAGACTTAATCGTAATTAATCCCTATAAATGATGAGATTGTAACATAAAATCTATACAACTTTAGTAGCATTGAATCATAATACCCAAAAAAGAATAACAGGAAATGGAATATAAAATATCATGAGTATAAATAAATTCATTATATTATATGTAAAAGTTTATTTGTATACATTTTATTAATGAGTATAGTCGTATAACATAATGTGATTCTCAATGAAGGAAAATTGGGAGAGAGAAACCCATTACCTTATGTCTTGACTTCTATCATACTCATTAAATCATATTGTATAATAAATATAATTTAATTATACAAATATTATAAAACCATATTCATATATATAATACCATATATTATTTTGTTATGATCTTTTATTTCCTATTTTTAATGATTTCATTTTAATTTTATGTTTCAGGTAATAACCGCTTTGTTTTCTGTGTTTTTTTTGGTTTTTTACTTTTGTTACTCTTACAGATATTATTTTTTCATCATCTAAATAATGATAAAAATGTTATAAATATCGTATATATATTTATTATATATTAATTTATATTAATCTATATAATTTAGTGATTGGAAATAAAATACATCGTTCATAGAGACATTGTATAATATGTATTAATGAATGTTGTTTTTTTATTTTTTTATTTAGTTGAATGAAAGAATATTAAATGATATATTATCATTATTGAATAATTTTTATTTCATATATATCACATTTTTTATTAAACCAATCCATAATACCATCCATATAATGTGTGAATGAATCAAAGCGATTTATGGGGAGGCAGTCTGCGGTAAACACGAGCGATGTTATCGTATATCCAAAAATTTGAAATCTTGAAGGTATATACGATATAAAAATTAAAAAATCATAATAAGATAAAAAATATCATATATATATATAATAAAACTATCATTATGAAAAACCGTTATAGGTGTAAATGGAAAAATTGATAACATCGGTTCGCGAGGCGGTAGTCCACCACACACGCGTTTGATTATTTCATAACAGATTTGATAAAAGTTGACACGGATTTATTTATTACCTTAAAATAAAACATAATAGTATGTGGAAGATACTCATCTAATTACATAATCATTATATAATAAAATATATGGGGGTGGAGGAATAAATAAACAAAAAAAATGTTGATAAACGTTACATCTTCTTTCAGAATCCTCTATAGGTTTGCACTAAAATCATTACTTGGATGGATTTATGGTCAATATATGTCTTCTAGGATGAGTTTAGGGAAGTCTATAATCCATTTTTTCTAGTCTTGGATGATCCAAATATGTTTTAATGTGTTAATATGATAGGATAGGGGTGTCTATTTTTATGTGGGGGAGAGGACACATTTTGTAATTTTAAAAATAATTGAGTGTTCCCGTGTTTTTCACATGGAACAAGGGTAGAAATTTGATAAAATTATTATCTTATAAAAGATAAGTTCTAAATAATACCATAAATTTTTTTATAAGTGTGTAAGTAAATTTTTCCTGTATTGTTTTAGTTTAACTCTCCGTAATCCCATTTTTACCTTAACCATGGTAATTAATTTTTACAGCAATCAACATTCATTTCTTTCAAAAGTAAATTACTACTTATTAAAAATTATAAATTATTATTATTCCAAATATGGAATCCATCTTTCAAAATTCCATTCACATAAGTTTAAAAATTCAATTTAAAATTAGTCCTCCAGATGTGACAATAAATCAATTTTTTAAAGTCAAAAGGATCAAAAGTTTGTAATGTTATTATATTTATTTTCTATATTAAATTGATTAAAATAATATAAATTTTATTAATTATTATATTATTGTAAATTTTTTAATTTAAAACCATTTCTAAATATAGTTTATCATTATAAATAAATTAAATTAAAAGGTACTTTTCAATTAAACATCAGTATTTTTCACTATTTGTTAAATAAATGAAACTTTTTAAATAAATCCCAAAAATTCAACCAAATATAATTTTGATATTTATACTTCAAAAATTGTTTTTTATGAAATTAATTTCCACAAAATTTGAAAAATTAAATTTATTAACATTCAAAAAAATTAATAAAAAAGGCACTTTCTAAGAAAATATTATTTTCAAAATATATATACTTTATTGAAAAATTAAGTATTTATGATAAATGTGTGTTATTTATATAAAACCATATTTAATAATATTTTTAAAAAATTTAGTCATTACTATTCTTATTTCTACGTTTAATGAATATTTTATAACTGTTGAGTTTATATATTAAAAATGAATCATTATTTTTCTAAAAATCATTATGTGTAACACAATCTTGGACGGTGTTGTGTGTATTGTATAACTATATTGGAGTTACTTATAATGAAATTAATCAAAGAAATTCAATCTATTCCAAGAAAAAAATAATTCATAAATATTAGGGTGTAACATTCTACCCCCTTTAAAATCAATTTTTCATCCCAAATTAAACACTCTAGTACAATCAAATGAGGATACTTCTGCCTCATCAAATCCTCCAATTCCAACATAACATCCTAAAACTAGTGGTTTCTCCAAAAAAACATTTTTCAGTTGAGTCATAATGAATGTTTGAACTTTCTCTGTACAATCCATAATCTCTACTGATTGTTCATCAAAAGAATTATCTTTCTCTAGAGGTATGACCTATGAGTTCTGTACATATGAATGTTAATCTATGTACTTCTTAAAGAGAGGTACCTAGAACACATCATGGACTTTATATAGGTTTAGTGGAACCAAAATGTGAAATCCTACCATCTAGATCTAATCTATACTTTCCAAGGGGCCAATATATTAAGGTTTTATTTTACCTTTATTCTTGAATCTCATAAACTTATTCCATTGAGAAATTTATAGAAACACTTTATCACAGAATATAAATTCTAGATGATGTTGGATATTTTCAGAATCACTTTTATACCAACTCTGATATGAATTAAATGTGTTTCTGAATGGATTTAACATATATATCATTAATTTAGTTATCTTAGGTCTCAATACCTTACATTCTCAATCTTTACTCAAGCTCATTGAAGCAATGAAATTATTTCCATAGAGGGTTACATAAGGATCCATCTGAATGCCTGGATGAAATATATTATTGTAAGAAAACTCAACTAGAGGAAGGTGTTGATACCAACCAAAATTTAAATCTAGAAAAAAATATCCCAATATATCCAAATGGTTTTGAATTTTTCTTTCATACTCAACATCTATTTGGGGATGATATACAGTGCTGAAACTCATCTCAGTATCAAGATCCTACTGAAGAATTATCCAAAATGTTTAGGTAAACCTTGTATCTAGATCAGATACAATAGAATTTAGTACTCTATAAATCCTTACCACTTATTTAATTTATATAATTTCAATATGATCTAAATATAACTTGTCTCTCTTAGTGATTAATTGTTTTGACTTAGTTATGCGATCAATGACAACCCATATAGAATTATTCCCATTATATAGTTTGTACAGTCCGAAAAATCAACGGTAATGTTCTCCCATTTCCATTTTGGTATGGGTAATGTATTAAATTTCTCCTTATATTTTTTATTTCAGCATTAACATGTTGACATACGAAGAATTGATATACAAACATTGTGATATATCTCTTCATTCTATATCACTATATGTACTCTTCAAAATCTATATAAATCCACATACTTTCTTGGGGAATAGTGAATTTAAGAACTAGGTGATTCTTATATAAACTATATCTTCATATATGGATATGATAATATGATCATTTTAACTCAATAAATATGACACCTTGTTCTCTTTCCCATGGTAGAAATTTATTGAGAATTCATAATCATTAATTACCTCAAACAATCTTTTTTGAATATTAAACTCCTTATGTGTGAATATATACTAACAGAATTTATGATCAATATATATATATATATATCACACATTTCTCTATAATTAAAATGACTACGTACATTTAATTTCGAAATTAACTTAGTTAACTCCAAATCATTATTTGGGTAATTATTCACTTGAATCATCAATTTTATTGAGGATTAAGCTATAAAAATTTCATTATGCAGAAGAACACATCCTAGATCATTATTAGAGACAACACTCAATATTAAAACCCCTTATCCACTACTAGGTAATATAATAATAGGTGTTTTGTCTAATATTCTCTTCATTTCTTAAGAATTTTAGTCACAATAATCTATATAGAGGAAATCAGATCCCTTCTGATTTAAGCAGGTAAGTAGGTTATATATTCATAATAAATTCTCAAAAAAAAATCAATAATTTATAGCTAAACCAAGAAATCTATGGATCTCATCCACCATGGTTGGCATGGGAAAATATTAAATAGTGTCCGACATTGATGGATCTACCGATATACTTTTATTGAGATTATGTGACCCAAAAAATGAAACCTATTGTTTAAAAAAGTCAATCGTTGTAAATTTTTTATAAATTTTACACCTCCTTAGGTACTTTAGTACAATTATCCTGTGTTATTAATTCTCTTCATATCTCTCTGAATAGACAAGAATATCAATTACAAACTCTACCAAAAACTGATCATGGTAATCTATAAAGACTCTATTAATTATATATATGAAGATAAATGGTGAATTAGTATGAATAAATGAAATTAGTATATATTAATAGTGTCTATATATTGTATATAATTCCATCATGGGGATATCCCCGTTCTTGACCCTCAACTATTGATATATAAAATAATGTTCAATCTTAGAAAAGTTTTGAGCTCTGTATAGTTGATCAAACAATTCATCAATAATTGGAAGTGGACTCTTAATTTTGATCTCTTTTATCTCCCTATAATCACTATAGAGTCGCATTAATTAATCATTATTTTTATCAAAAGGAACAAGTGTTCCCCAAGGTGACATAATTGGATAAATGAATCTCATGTCACAGGTTTCTTGGAGTTTCATATTCAATTACTACAACTCAATTAGGTCCATTCTGTAGGGAGTCTTTAAAATTAGGGTGGAACAATCTATAAGTTCTACTGTTATATCAAAATCACATTTGGTGGACATCTAGGAAACTATTTATGAATTAAATCCCCAAATTCCTACACAATAGTACTATAATTGATATTGAGTTTCTCAGTGACCATATTATATAATTACACCATATGTATTGGAATTAAGACCCATATAGTGGATGTGATATCCAATATAATTTCACAATTATCATAACAGTAATATAAGATCATAGGTTGGTTTTGGAATATCAAATGTTACATCCCTTCCTCAAAAATTGATTAGGGGTTTATGTTTTAAAGTCAATACATGCATGATATGACAACAAATTCATCTAGATTAAGAATAAAATTGATTTTGGGAATCACATTACCACCGAATTAAACCATAGAAGAATCATATACTTGAGATGTGATCATCTCACCATTATGGGGTTTAACTTAAAATTCAATATCTAATTATTTGGGTAGAATAATGATACATTTACTAAATTCTTTTGATATAAAATAATGTAGAGATCCACTATAAAATAAGATATTAGAATTTTTGGAGTGAATTGTAAGTGAACCTTTCACCATGTAGTTATGTCACCACTCATTAAAAATAATGATCATGTGATATTTAAACGTGCCCCTCATCTAAAGTAGTTGTGGATTTCAATCATCATCATTATCACTCAATTTTGGGAACTGGTTATCATAATTCGCATTCTCTTTAAACCTATATAATTGAAGTGTTTTAGGTGAATTATTTTAATATTAAATCTATTTGAATTGTTTTCTAACTTCCTCCCATCACTTCAAAATTCAATTTTATAATGCCTTTCCCTTCTACACATAAAAACTTTACTAGTCCCATTAAGACAATTTCCTCCAATATTCTTCCCACACATTGAGAATAAAGTAATAATCATCTACTTTTCTCTATGTTTTTAACTTTTCCTTTGAACTCCATATTCATTTTCTTACCAAAACCGAGATATATATACTTAACTTCAACTTCCATTTCCATCATAATAGGACATAGAAAATTGTATTTTTAAAAAAAATCTATTATATATAACCCCTATTAGATAAATGGTTTTAATCTACTGAAGAGTTAGTCATACTTACTTTTATGTTTATTGATAATACAAGAATAATACATAACAATTCATGTAAAAATTTTATACTATGTAACAACATAATAATTAAACAGTTTCTTTAGCACAAGAAAATCCTTCTACATATTTGTATGAATAATATAAGGAAAGTACTTATTGGAAAATATTTTATTGAACGTTTCTAAATACATGGAGTTAGTTTTATCATATTTCTTTATATTCTTGATTAGAGTATACCATTGATCTTCTTAAACCTCCAAATGATAAATTTCTAAATTGAATTTTTCATGTTCCGAACACTAGAAAATTGAAATTATATTTTTTGTAATACTGATTCATTATTTAGAAACTAGAGGATCAGTGGTTCCACTGAAGTAAGTTGGTAATTTCCTCATTAAATATTCAAAATAATTTATTTACCTTCGTTGATCGCTTGGAATTCCAATATGATTCATAGCTTGAGAAAGTTGTTTGAGAATTTCAATGAGATGTTTCATCCCATTACCCCTGACATTTGGATTCTCAGGATGAAAATTATTTCATTTTCCATCACACTCAGCATTAACATGGTTCCTTCAGGTTCAATCCAATATCTAAAATAGAATAATCATATTGTAATAAAAATCATAGTATGAAACCAAAAAATCCTTAAAATACCTAGATAATGTCCAAATTATGACACCATCATTTTAATATATGAAACAAAAGTTTTAACCTATTTTATTAATAATCTTCATTGATTAAATCCATTATGATGGTTCATAAAGAGTTTTAAAATTTATAAAGTGTCTCCCCTCGAACTCTAAAATTAGGTGTTCCACAAGGCCCATTATTATGCACCAGTTCCTGGTCATGTCTAGATCGAAACAGTATTTTTGGGGTTATTACCCTAAGGTAATTCTATGCTAGATCCACATCCACTTGTTTTATCCACATAGGGATTTATTTTTAAGAAGCCAGTTTCTCATTCCTTTTCCGAAATTCGAAGAAATTTTCTTATACAATGACTCATCCTTTGACTTATCCTTAGACATTTCCTTAGATATATTATAAGGCCCCAGCCTTAAACCTTACTTAATATTGAATTAAATGAGTAATTCACATTAAGTATCTTTTTAGGTTTAGAGTTTTATAGAATTAGGACATAACTATTACATCTCAAAAGATTACAAAGTAGTCGCTTCTACAAAATTTCCATAAAATAAAAACTCTTTAAAAGAAACATGTATAGTTCCATGTTTTAGGTAGCATGAATTTCCCTTGATCCCATCCTTGACCCTATTCCACGCTAAGTCCTGTGAAAAACATTTCAAAAACATGGGATGAGCATAAGAAGCTTAGTAAGGGATACACAAAGAATGAAAACTGTTAGTTTTTTAAAACAACAAGTAAACCATGAATACTTTATCAATGTAATACTTTTCGCCTTCATGAAGTAGTAAAAACTCTTCACTGAATAAAGTATCATTACTTACCTTTTTGTAACCAAAGGATTACCATAAAATCCATAAAAATAACACATAACATATATAAAGGTTACTTGGGACATAAACATACTTATGTGGAATAACCATACGGTCGACTCCCACACATATCACTTAAAGGAATAGCCATACGGCCAATTTCCATACATACTTAATGGAATAGCCATACGGCCGACTTCCATACCCAATGCATTGGAGGTTATAACGTAACCACCCATCCTGGTATTCACGGCACCACCCGTCATATGGTTTATAACGTAACCACCCGTTAAAATGTCCAAGTACCAATATAAAATCATAAAACAAAAAACCAATATAAAGGAATGATAACATTTCCACATTTCAATCACAATATATCATAATATAATCCTTTATCAAAACCATTTTCAATACCAAAATACATAAAAGAGTATATGGTATTTATTTCATTTTAAAAACATAACGGCTTGTTGAGGAAGCCAAAGACCAAATAATACTCGCGGTGGAGAAAAAGGTTTTTGTCGCCGCGTACGTTAAAAGAAACATTCCTTTTTGTCGTTTTGTAAAATTCTTCGTATAAAAAGATTTGTTTTGTATAAAAGTAAAAGTAAAAGGGGGTTTATACACCGTATAAAATAAAGTTGTGTATAAAAAGAAATATGCCTCAATGAAAGGAGATTGAGACGAAGTCCCTTACCTTGGGTCCGAATTGACTCGATCATTCTTTATCATCCTGAATAATAAACTTGAGTTAATTTCTACTTGATTAAGAACCTTTTTAGAGTTAATTATTCCTTTTATATCACTTACTTCCATGTTATAAACATTATGTAACCATTTAAGTTAATAATGCTTGTTTTGTCGATATTTGGTTCTTAAGTCGAAAGTGGACTTGTTACAATTAATGGAATTAAAACTAAATGAGAGGTATGTATATTTTAATTCCAGAATTATATTCATCATTTAGATATATCATTAATTATATATATCCATTATATACATGTACTTTTAATAGTACATTACATTTGGGGATAAGAAATGAAATGCACCGTTCATGGAGACGGTAAGCCGTACGTACGCATGAATGCTAC
This sequence comes from Viscum album, assembly GCA_963277665.1. Lineage (NCBI taxonomy): Eukaryota > Viridiplantae > Streptophyta > Magnoliopsida > Santalales > Viscaceae > Viscum > Viscum album. Next base: position 49,256,838 of record OY728161.1, on the reverse strand, counting down.
TTTCATTTCTATCTCATACTTTAATGGAAAGAAATAATAATGATATAGAGGTATATTATAATTCCAGTATAATATCATATATCATAGTTCCATCCTTTATACGTCCCACATATGGTATTTAACGAATCAAATCACTTTGAGGGGGGCGGTAGTCTGCACTTCCTAAAATGAAGATATCGCGTATACCCATAATGGAATCCATAAAGGTAAGACACAAATGAAAAATACAGAAGCATAAGTAAAACATAAACATATCATATATCATATATAAAAATAGTGACATCATAATGGCCACCTTTGAAGGTGTTAAATGAGTATTGAACAATCATCGTTTCGGGAGGCACAATTTCGCCATCCACGGAAATCGTATGTTCTTTAACCATTTGATGTAGTTGTGTGAGAGTGTAGCTCGAATAAATATTATAACAACATCCTAGTATATTGAAGATACTGGTGTTGTTAAAAAAGAAATAAATAAAAAGAGTTTAGGGGGTTGGAGAAGCAAAATAAAACAAATGAACATGAGAGAATGAATTACCTTTAAAAGTGTAACTCCTTTTGATTTTTTCCTAAAGGCTTCCTTTGAAAGGATTATTCTGAAAGGGAATCCTCTAGGATGAGGAGAGGGTTTTTTAGAGAGTAAATGGGAAGGGGTTAGCCAAGCCAAAGGCTTGAGGAGTGTTTGAAATGAGGTAGAGGTGGGGGCCTTTTATAAGAGGAGAGGAGGGGCACTTTTGGAAAGTAAGAAATATTACTTTATTTGAAACTTTGTTTCGGTTTTAAAAGGTCCCAAATTGATATAATTCGTGGATAAGGTGATAAGGGTTCTAAATACACCCATAAAATAAGTTTTGGACATGTATAGGTCATAGAGTTTACATTATCTTCTCATTTTATTTAAATCGTCAGAAAATGATGTCATCGCTGCATCATTATGATGTCATAAATAATTTACTTTATTTAATGTCTAAAAATTATAAAAAAATTACTATGATGTAATAAATCTTTTTATCTTTCCAATGACTATTTATAATCAAAATTTGGACTTGTATAACCCCACTTAAAAACTGTTTCAGTAAAACAACTCATGTTTGTGTCAATTTAATTTTAACATTAAATAAAAATATATTATTGTCATTTTCCAAATAAAGTGGCTCCATGGGGTCCCCAAGTTGACCCATGGCTTTTCTTGGTCGGCCATGACACAACCAATAAGGTTGGGACATGTGTATAGGTCATTTCATATTATTAAAGCATTATTTTTACCTTAAACTACACTAATTACCACTAATCGCGATTAAGAACTTAATAAGTTACTATTCACCAAAAAATTATTATAATCTCATTGAACCACATTTTACTTCTTAATGACAACCATGTATGTCAGATTTTTGAAATTCAAAACACAATGATGGCAAAATTTCATTTAAATGGAAAATCAGTCTTTATAAGTACCACTTAGTGGTTTCACTATTCATCAAAAATTGATGTTTTTCAGAAAATTACCAAAAATTCACCCTAAGATATATTTGATATTACGAATTCAAAAATGAAGTCCGTTTTACAAAATTCAAAACATATTAGTCACATTAATTAATTTAATAATTAATTCCGGCTGTCAGAGCAAATAGCGTGTTTTTATAAAATAATAAGTATCAAAAGATTGACACTAGTTTAAGTCTGATTTCAATGTGAAATTAATTCCAACGACCACTATTGGATTTAATGGTAAAAATATATTCTAATTTCACTTTAAAACCAATTCAAAAGATAATCTAATCATATAAATAAATTATATTAAAAAGGGGTTTTGAATTAAAATACAACATTTTACACTATTCATTAAAAAAATGAACTTTATCGGAAAGATACCAAAAATTTACACAAAGTAAATTTTTATGTCCTGATTCTTAATAAGAGTTTTATTTGGTCCAAAAGAATGTTTAAGAGTGAACAAAACTATATTTAATGATGGTTCAACATCAAAAGGTGATAAGTGAACCTTTAGTGAAAACTAGGGCATATACGCCTAAAATTGAATTCTTTCCGTATTTTAAGCCATTATCTTTTATTGGATAAATGTAAAAACATTTAAAAACATATATAATCATATTTTAGTTATTTCTATCCATTCCCACCAATACAACGGCTACATGTTGACTAACATTTAAAATAATATTATTTTTTTATTAGAGTGCAACGTAAGATCCCCAAGAAACTCGTTGTTGCGTGTTGGGTACGCCATCGAGCATAGCGTCCCCTTTAAAGCCATTTCAATATTTTATTCACAAATATGGATAAATATGAAATTTCATATTCTTTATTTACCTGGTGTGTTACATCTTTCCCCCCTTTTGGGAATTGCGTCCTTGCAATTTTTAAAATTGAGCTTGGAAACATCCTTGAACGTCCCACATCGGAACAAGAGTCGGTAAAACAATCACTTTAAAATAAAGGAAGATAAGTACATAGGTCACCCGAGTTAACCCATACTAGGTTTCCATGTAGGAAAATATGGACATGGAGGAGAAAACATAGGGTCATGTTCTGATGGAGAGTGATAGAAAACATGTTTAGGAGAAAGTTAACAATAAGAAAATCACAAACTTGTGATGGGTTAAACGGTATTCGATTCCCCAGTAGGAAAAGTTAATAGACAACATTTTTGTTTTAAGTTACTTTTTATTTGAGTAATTTATTCATAAGGAAACATAATCACTTATCATGTTGACTTTCAAATTTTATTAGATTCCTTACACAAACTCATATTTCCTCCAAAAGGCGAGTATTTAGGAAGACTTGTTCACATTAAGAGTACTATAATTAACTTTTAGAGAATCACCTAATCCACAAAAGAGAACTATATAATTCCCATGTCTTTAGACTTTAACCAAAACCAAAACCAAAAAGGCTAGTACAAGATCAGATAATCCAGAAAAGGATAACCCCTTATAAAAAGAAAATTTATTCTTCATCTCCAAAATTTGTCCAACAAAACCCAAAGTTCAACGAGGACCATCCGATAAACAATTTGTCCATAAAATTATTAAAAGTAAACCAATATAAGATTAAAACCCAAATATTTGAAGGATTTAGTCACATAGTCTTCAAGTTAAATCGTAACATTTATCTCCAAACAACATTAGTCGCTCCTAAAGTCTCACATTGAAAAGTAATTATCCTAATCACATATCCTCCATGATAGGTTAATCATTTTCATAAATAACCCAAAATCAACTTACTATTAATTCATAAAATCATATAACTAAAAAGAATCAGTCAAACTAACCAGGGACTTCACGTAGTCCAATGGTAGATGATAAATACCAGTCGCACTTTGGTTGTGGGTTCAATTCCCGCAGCTTTGTCCGACGTGACGGGTAGTCACACGGTCTACGTGTTGTCTTTTTCCAAAACTATATAATTCTCAAATAATTCCCCAAAGAGGGATAAAATCATCAAAAATAACCATAACATAATTTAACCTCAATTTTATCTCATGCCTTTCATTTTCCAGCATATCATATAAAAACCCATAATTACCTCAAAAGTAAGGATCATATAAACCCAAATAGTTCTTTATAACTATGTCCACAAAAGAAAAGATAACTATTCCATGAATAAAATTTTCCTATATTAAACATCATGGTTACACATAATATAAAATGTCTACTAATGTAACCCCATCATCAAAAGAGACTTAATACTCTTAAGAATTTCACCATAACTCTTGAAGCCCTTATATGTTGACATCTTACTCATTCAACATTCTTCATGATCCATTAACCATTCCTTTCCAACTTATTCCGAAATACCTCTTTCCTACAAACAAAATCATGAATCATATCCTAAGATTCCAAAATAGGAAAACAATAGTCATGAAATAATACATACCTTTGATTGGTCATAGTCAGTTTCTTCATCCTCAATCGGAATGGCATTAGGTATTGGTAAACGAGTATTTGTATGATCTTGGTGATCCCATTCACGAAACTTCTTAATGGGACATGTGTTTGCATAATGACCATGCACACCACATTTAAAACATTCAATTGATCCCTCAGAATGAACTTCTTTCCCTTTCCTCGAGTCAACTGGATGCTTCCTTTTTCCATGGAAGGTTCTTGCTTTATGACCTTCATTTCCACATCTATAGCATATTTCTGTCCCTTTGAAACATTTTCCTAGGTGTTTCTTTCCACATCTTTGACACATAGGTTTTTGAACACACATACCTTTATGATTATTACCTGTACTTCCGTAGGGATTTTTTGCTTGAAAATATGATGCCTTAGAGAAATCTCCAAGGTTTAGGTGGTCAATCATGACTCCAGATAGTTGGTTGAGGATAAACACAAGAGTTCTCATTACAGCCCCCATATCATTCAGTTGCTCACTTAGAAAACTGTCACAGTTTCCTTCACATCCACTGTTACCTTGGTGCCTTCTATATCCAGCCATTTACTAAAACCAAAAAGGGTCAGTGTGAGTATAACAACAAAACCATCACGTACTAATGAGGAAGATAAACACTAAGATATTCTTACTCATTCACTTTATCTAAAACTAGGACTCTGTCTGAAATCCTAACCATTATGGTAATGTCACTTATGCTTAAAGAATACCCTAACCTCTAAAGTTATCTAAACCGACCTCTGATACCAACTATAAGGCCCCATCCTTAAACCTTACTTAATATTTAATTAAATGAGTAATTCACATTGAGGATCTTTTTAGGTTTAGAGTTTTAGAGAATTAGGACATAACTATTACATCTCAAAAGATTACAAAGTAGTCGCTTCTACTAAATTTCCATAAAATAAAAACTCTTTAAAAGAAACATGTATAGTTCCATGTTTTAGGTAGCATGACTTTCCCTTGATCCCATCCTGGACCCTATTCCACGCTAAGTCCTGTGAAAAACATTTCAAAAACTTGGGATGAGCATAAGAAGCTCAGTAAGGGATACACAAAGAATGAAAACTGTTAGTTTTTCAAAACAACAAGTAAACCATGAATACTTTATCAATGTAATACTTTTCACCTTCATGAAGTAGTAAAAACTCTTCACTGAATAAAGTATCATTACTTACATTTTTGTAACCAAATGATTACCATAAAATCCATAAAAAGAACACATAACATATATAAAGGTAACTTGGGACATAAACATACTTAAGTGGAATAACCATACGGTCGACTCCCACACATATCACTTAATGGAATAGCCATACGACCAATTTCCATACATACTTAATGGAATAGCAATACGGCCGACTTCCATACCCAATGCATTGGAGGTTATAACGTAACCACCCGTCCTGGTATTCACGGCACCACCCGTCATATGGTTTATAACGTAACCACCCGTTAAAATGTCCAAGTACGAATATAAAATCATAAAACATAAAACCAATATAAAGGAATGATAAAATTTCCACATTTCAATCACAATATGTCATTATAGAATCCTTTATCAAAACCATTTTCAATACCAAAATACATAAAAGAGTATATGGTATTTATTTCATTTTAAAAACATAACGGCTTGTTGAGGAAGCCAAAGACCAAATAATACTCGCGGTGGCGAAAAAGGTTTTTGTCGCCGTGTACGTTAAAAGAAACATTACTTTTTGTCGTTTTGTAAAATTCTTCGTATAAACAGATTTTTTTTTATAAATGTAAAAGTCAAAGGGGGTTTATACACCATATAAAAGAAAGTTGTGTATAAAACGAAATATGCCTCAATGAAAGGAGATTGAGACGAAGTCCCTTACCTTGGGTCCGACTTGACTCGATCGTTCTTTATCGTCCTGAATAATAAACTTGAGTTAATTTCTACTTGATTAAGAACCTTTTTAGAGTTACTTATTACTTTTATATCACTTATTTCCATGTTATAAACATTATTTAACCATTTAAGTTAATAATGCTTGTTTTGTCGATATTTGGTTCTTAAGTCGAAAGTGGACTTGTTACAATTACATGTTTTTCGTGTGGTCAAAGGTTCTTTATATATAGAATGACATTCCTGATTTGGATATCATATATATCATATATATCCAGCATATACATGTATTTATAATATTACATAATCATTTATAGGTAAGAAATGAAATGCACCGTTCATGGAGACGGTAAGCCGTACGTACGCATGAACGGTACTTTCATTTCTTTGTCATATTAATGGAATTAAAACAAAATGAGAGGTATGTATATTTTAATTAAAGAATTATATTAATCATTTAGATATATCATTAATTATATATATCCATTATATACATTTACTTTTAATAGTACATTACATTTGGGGATAAGAAATGAAATTCACCGTTCATGGAGACGGTAAGCCGTACGTACGCATGAACGCTACTTTCATTTGTATCTCATACTTTAATGGAAAGAAATAATAATGATATAGAGGTATATTATAATTCCAGTATAATATCATATATCATAGTTTCATCCTTTATACGTCCCACATATGGTATTTAACGAATCAAATCACTTTGAGGGGGCGGTAGTCCGCACTTCCTAAAATGAAGATATCGCGTATACCCATAATGGAACCTATAAAGGTAAGACACAAATGAAAAATAAAGAAGCATAAGTAAAACATGAACATATTATATATCATATATAAAAATAGTGACATCATAATGGCTACCTTTGAAGGTGTTAAATGAGTATTGAACAATCATCGTTTCGGGAGGCACAATTTCGCCATCCACGGAAACTGTATATTCTATAACCATTTGATGTAGTTGTGTGAGAGTGTAGCTCGAATAAATATTATAACAACATCCTAGTATATTGAAGATACTGGTTTTGTTACAAAAGAAATAAATAAAAATAGTTTAGGGGGTTGGAGAAGCAAAATAATACAAATGAACATGAGAGAATGAATTACCTATAAAAGTGTAACTCCTTTTGATTTGAGCCTAAAGGCTTCCTTTGAAAGGATTATGCCCAAAGGGAATCCTCTCGGATGAGGAGAGGGATGTGGAGAGAGTAAATGGGAATGGGTTGGCCAAGCCAAAGGCTTGAGGAGTGTGTGAAATGAGGTAGAGGTGGGTGCCTTTTATAAGAGGAGAGGAGGGGCACTTTTGGAAAGTAAGAAATATTACTTTATTTGAAAATGTGTTTCGGTTTTAAAAGGTCCCACATTGATATAATTCGTGAATAAGGTGATAAGGGTTCAAAATCCACCCATCCAATATGTTTTGGACATGTGTAGGTCATAGAGTTTACATTATCTTCTCATTTTATTTAAATCGTCAGATAATGATGTCATCGCTGCATCATTATGATGTCATAAATAATTTACTTTATTTAATATCTAAAAATTATAAAAAAATTACTATGATGTAGGAAGTATTTTTAGCTTTCCAATGACTTTATAATCAAAATTGGGACTTGTGTAACCCCACTTAAAAACTGTTTTAGTAAAACAACTCATGTTTGTGTCAATTTAATTTTAACATTAAATAAAAATATATTATTTTCATTTTCCAACTAAAGTGGCTCCAGGGTCCCCAAGTTGACCCATGGCTTTTCTTGGTCGGCCATGACACAACAAATAATTTTGGGACATGTTTCTAGGTCATTTCATATTATTAAAGCATTATTTTTACCTTAAACTACACTAATTACCACTAATCGCGATTAAGAACTTAATAAGTTACTATTCACCAAAAAATTATTATAATCTCATTGAACCACATTTTACTTCTTAATGACAACCATGTATGTCAGATTTTTGAAATTCAAAACACAATAATGGCAAAATTTCATTTAAACGGAAAATCAGTCTTTATAAGTACCACTTAGTGGTTTCACTATTCATCAAAAATTGATGTTTTTCAGAAAATTACCAAAAATTCACCCTAAGATATATTTGATATTATGAATTCAAAAATGAAGTCCGTTTTACAAAATTCAAAACATATTAGTCACATTAATTAATTTAATAATTAATTCCTGCTGTCAGAGCAAATAGCGTGTTTTTATAAAACAATAAGTATCAAAAGATTGACACTAGTTTAAGTCTGATTTCAATGTGAAATTAATTCCAACGACCACTATTGGATTTAATGGTAAAAATATATTCTAATTTCACTTTAAAACAAATTGAAAAGATAATCTAATCATATAAATAAATTAGATTAAAAAGGGGGTTTGAATTAAAATACAACATTTTACACTATTCATTAAAAAAATGAACTTTATCGGAAAGATACCAAAAATTTACACAAAGTAAATTTTGATGTCCTGATTCTTAATAAGAGTTTTATTTGGTCCAAAAGAATGTTTAAGAGTGAACAAAACTATATTTAATGATGGTTCAACATCAAAAGGCGATAAGTGAACCTTTAGTGAAAACTAGTGCATATACGCCTAAAATTGAATTCTTTCCGTATTTTAAGCCATTATCTTTTATTGGATAAATGTAAAAACATTTAAAAACATATATAATCATATTTTAGTTATTTATATCCATTCCCACCAATACAATGGATACATGTTGACTAACATTTAAAATAATATTATTTTATTATTAGAGTGCAACGTAAGATCCCCAAGAAACTCGTTGTTGCGTGTTGGGTACGCCATCGAGCATAGCATCCCCTTTAAAGCCATTTCAATATTTTATTCACAAATAGGGATAAATATGAAATTTCATATTATTTATTTACCTGGTGTGTTACATCTTTCCCCCCTTTTGGGAATTGCATCCTTGCAATTTTTAAAATTGTGCTTGGAAACATCCTTGAACGTCCCACATCGGAACAAGAGTCGGTAAAACAATCACTTTAAAATAAAGGAAGATAAGTACATAGGTCACCCGAGTTAACCCATACTAGGTTTCCATGTAGGAAAATATGGACATGGAGGAGAAAACATAGGGTCATGTTCTGATGGAGAGTGATAGAAAACATGTTTAGGAGAAAGTTAACAATAAGAAAATCACAAACTTGTGATGGGTTAAACGGTATTCGATTCCCCAGTAGGAAAAGTTAATAGACAAAATTTTTGTTTTAAGTTACTTTTTATTTGATTAATTTATTCATAAGGAAACATAATCACTTATCATGTTGACTTTAAAATTTTATTAGATTCCTTACACAAACTCATATTTCCTCCAAAAGGCGAGTATTTAGGAAGACTTGTTCACATTAAGAGTACTATAATCAACTTTTAGAGAATCACCTAATCCACAAAAGAGAACTATATACTTCCCATGTCTTTAGACTTTAACCAAAACAAAAACCAAAAAGGCTAGTACAAGATCAGATAATCCAGAAAAGGATAACCCCTTATAAAAAGAAAATTTATTCTTAATCTCCAAAATTTGTCCAAAAAAACCCAAAGTTCAATGAGGACCATCCGATAAACAATTTGTCCATAAAATTCTTAAAAGTAAACCAATATAAGATTAAAACCCAAATATTTGAAGGATTTAGTCACATAGTCTTCAAGTTAAATCGTAACATTTATCTCCAAACAACATTAGTCGCTCCTAAAGTCTCGCATTAAAAAGTAATTATCCTAATCACATATCCTCCATGATAGGTTAATCATTTTCACAAATAACCCAAAATCAACTTACTATTAATTCATAAAATCATATAACTAAAAATAATCAGTCAAACTAACCAGGGACTTCACGTAGTCCAATGGTAGATGATAAATACCAGTCGCACTTTGGTTGTGGGTTCAATTCCCGCAGCTTTGTCCGACACGACGGGTAGTCACACGGTCTACGTGTTGTCTTTTTCCAAAACTATATAATTCTCAAATCATTCCCCAAAAAGGGATAAAATCATAAAAAATAACCATAACATAATTTAACCTCAATTTTATCTCATGCCTTTCATTTTCCAGCATATCGTATAATAACCCATAATTACCTCAAAAGTAAGGATCATATAAACCCAAATAGTTATTTATAACTATTTCCACATAATAAAAGATAACTATTCCATGAATAAAATTTTCCTATATTAAACATCTGGGTTACACATAATATAAAAAGTCTTCTAATGTAACCCCATCATCAAAAGAGACTTAATACTCTTAAGAATTTCACCATAACTCTTGAAGCCCTTATATGTTGACATCTTACTCATTCAACATTCTTCATGATCCATTAACCATTCCTTTCCAACTTATTCCAAAATACCTCTTTCCTACAATCAAAATCATGAATCATATCCTAAGATTCCAAAATAGGAAAACAATAGTCATGAAATAATACATACCTTTGATTGGTCATTGTCAGTTTCTTCATCCTCAATCGGAATGGTATTAGGTATTGGTAAACGAGTATTTGTATGATCTTGGTGATACCATTCACGAAACTTCTTAATGGGACATGTGTTTGCATAATTACCATGCACACCACATTTAAAACATTCAATTGATCCCTCAGAATGAACTTCTTTCCCTTTCCTCGAGTCAACTGGATGCTTCCTTTTTCCATGGCAGGTTCTTGCTTTATGACCTTCATTTCCACATATGTAGCATATTTCTGTCCCTTTGAAACATTTTCCTAGGTGTTTCCTTCCACATCTTTGACACATAGGTTTTTGAACACACATACCTTTATGATTATTACCTGTACTTCCGTAGGGATTTTTTGCTTGAAAATATGATGCCTTAGAGAAATCTCCAAGGTTTAGGTGGTCAATCATGACTCCAGATATTTGGTTGAGGATAAACACAAGAGTTCTCATTACATCCCCCATATCATTCAGTTTCTCGCTTAGAAAACTGTCACAGTTTCCTTCACATCCACCGTTACCTTGGTGCCTGCTATATCCAGCCATTTACTAAAACCAAAAAGGGTCAGTGTGAGTATAACAACAAAACCATCACGTACTAATGAGGAAGATAAACACTAAGATATTCTTACTCATTCACTTTATCTAAAACTAGGACTCTGTCTGAAATCCTAACCATTATGGTAATGTCACTTATGCTTAAAGAATACCCTAACCTCTAAAGTTATCTAAACCGACATCTGATACCAACTATAAGGCCCCAGCCTTAAACCTTACTTAATATTCAATTAAATGAGTAATTCACATTGAGGATCTTTTTAGGTTTAGAGTTTTAGAGAATTAGGACATACCTATTACATCTCAAAAGATTACAAAGTAGTCGCTTCTACTAAATTTCCATAAAATAAAAACTCTTTAAAAGAAACATGTATAGTTCCATGTTTTAGGTAGAATGACTTTCCCTTGATCTCATCCTTGACCCTATTTCACGCTAAGTCCTGTGAAAAACATTTCAAAAACTTGGGATGAGCATAAGAAGCTCAGTAAGGGATACACAAAGAATGAAAACTGTTAGTTTTTCAAAACAACAAGTAAACCATGAATACTTTATCAATGTAATACTTTTCACCTTCATGAAGTAGTAAAAACTCTTCACTGAATAAAGTATCATTACTTACATTTTTGTAACCAAAGGATTACCATAAAATCCATAAAAAGAACACATAACATATATAAAGGTAACTTGGGACATAAACATACTTAAGTGGAATAACCATACGGTCGACTCCCACACATATCACTTAATGGAATAGCCATACGGCCAATTTCCATACATACTTAATGGAATAGCAATACGGCCGACTTCCATACCCAATGCATTGGAGGTTATAACGTAACCACCCGTCCTGGTATTCACGGCACCACCCGTCATATGGTTTATAACGTAACCACCCGTTAAAATGTCCAAGTACCAATATAAAATCATAAAACATAAAACCAATATAAAGGAATGATAAAATTTCCACATTTCAATCACAATATGTCATAATAGAATCCTTTATCAAAACCATTTTCAATACCAAAATACATAAAAGAGTATATGGTATTTATTTCATTTTAAAAACATAACGGCTTGTTGAGGAAGCCAAAGACCAAATAATACTCGCGGTGGCGAAAAAGGTTTTTGTCGCCGTGTACGTTAAAAGAAACATTCCTTTTTGTCGTTTTGTAAAATTCTTCGTATAAAAAGATTTGTTTTTTATAAAAGTAAAAGTCAAAGGGGGTTTATACACCGTATAAAAGAAAGTTGTGTATAAAACGAAATATGCCTCAATGAAAGGAGATTGAGACGAAGTCCCTTACCTCGGGTCCGACTTGACTCGATCGTTCTTTATCGTCCTGAATAATAAACTTGAGTTAATTTCTACTTGATTAAGAACCTTTTTAGAGTTAATTATTCCTTTTATATCACTTATTTCCATGTTATAAACATTATGTAACCATTTAAGTTAATAATGCTTGTTTTTTCGATATTTGGTTCTTAAGTCGAAAGTGGACTTGTTACAATTACATGTTGTTCGTGTGGTCAAAGGTTCTTTATATATAGAATGACATTCCTGATTTGGATATCATATATATCATATATATCCAGCATATACATGTATTTATAATATTACATAATCATTTAGAGGTAAGAAATGAAATTCACCGTTCATGGAGACGGTAAGCCGTACGTACGCATGAACGGTACTTTCATTTCTTTGTCATATTAATGGAATTAAAACTAAATGAGAGGTATGTATATTTTAATTACAGAATTATATTCATCATTTAGATATATCATTAATTATATATATCCATTATATACATTTACTTTTAATAGTACATTACATTTGGGGATAAGAAATGAAATTCACCGTTCATGGAGACGGTAAGCCGTACGTACGCATGAACGCTACTTTCATTTGTATCTCATACTTTAATGGAAATAAATAATAATGATATAGAGGTATATTATAATTCCAGTATAATATCATATATCATAGTTTCATCCTTTATACGTCCCACATATGGTATTTAACGAATCAAATCACTTTGAGGGGGCGGTAGTCCGCACTTCCTAAAATGAAGATATCGCGTATACCCATAATGGAACCCATAAAGGTAAGACACAAATGAAAAATACAGAAGCATAAGTAAAACATAAACATATTATATATCATATATAAAAATAGTGACATCATAATGGCTACCTTTGAAGGTGTTAAATGAGTATTGAACAATCATCGTTTCGGGAGGCACAATTTCGCCATCCACGGAAACCGTATGTTCTATAACCATTTGATGTATTTGTGTGAGAGTGTAGCTCAAATAAATATTATAACAACATCCTAGTATATTGAAGATACTGGTTTTGTTACAAAAGAAATAAATAAAAATAGTTTAGGGGGTTGGAGAAGCAAAATAATACAAATGAACATGAGAGAATGAATTACCTATAAAAGTGTAACTCCTTTTGATTTCAGCCTAAAGGCTTCCTTTGAAAGGATTATTCCCAAAGGGAATCCTCTAGGATGAATAGAGGGATGTGGAGAGAGTAAATGGGAATGGGTTGGCCAAGACAAAGGCTTGAGGAGTGTGTGAAATGAGGTAGAGGTGGGGGCCTTTTATAAGAGGAGATGAGGGGCACTTTTGGAAAGTAAGAAATATTACTTTATTTGAAAATGTGTTTCGGTTTTAAAAGGTCCCACATTGATATAATTCGTGAATAAGGTGATAAGGGTTCAAAATCCACCCATCCAATATGTTTTGGACATGTGTAGGTCATAGAGTTTACATTATCTTCTCATTTTATTTAAATCGTCAGATAATGATGTCATCGCTGCATCATTATGATGTCATAAATAATTTACTTTATTTAATGTCTAAAAATTATAAAAAAATTACTATGATGTAAGAAGTATTTTTAGCTTTCCAATGACTATTTATAATCAAAATTGGGACTTGTGTAACCCCACTTAAAACTGTTTTAGTAAAACAACTCATGTTTGTGTCAATTTAATTTTAACATTAAATAAAAATATATTATTGTCATTTTCCAACTAAAGTGGCTCCATGGGGTCCCCAAGTTGACCCATGGCTTTTCTTGGTCGGCCATGACACAACCAATAATGTTGGGACATGTGTCTAGGTCATTTCATATTATTAAAGCATTATTTTTACCTTAAACTACACTAATTACCACTAATCGCGATTAAGATCTTAATAAGTTACTATTCACCAAAAAATTATTATAATCTCATTGAACCACATTTTACTTCTTAATGACAACCATGTATGTCGGATTTTTGAAATTCAAAACACAATGATGGAAAAATTTCATTTAAACGGAAAATCAGTCTTTATAAGTACCACTTAGTGGTTTCACTATTCATCAAAAATTGATGTTTTTCAGAAAATTACCAAAAATTCACCCTAAGCTATATTTGATATTAAGAATTCAAAAATGAAGTCCGTTTTACAAAATTCAAAACATATTAGTCACATTAATTAATTTAATAATTAATTCCCGCTGTCAGAGCAAATAGCGTGTTTTTATAAAACAATAAGTATCAAAAGATTGACACTAGTTTAAGTCTGATTTCAATGTGAAATTAATTCCAACGACCACTATTGGATTTAATGGTAAAAATATATTCTAATTTCACTTTAAAACCAATTCAAAATATAATCTAATCATATAAATAAATTAGATTAAAAAGGGGTTTTGAATTAAAATACAACATTTTACACTATTCATTAAAAAATGAACTTTATCGGAAAGATACCAAAAATTTACAAAAAGTAAATTTTGATGTCCTGATTCTTAATAAGAGTTTTATTTGGTCCAAAAGAATTTTTAATAGTGAACAAAACTATATTTAATGATGGTTCAACATCAAAAGGTGATAAGTGAATCTTTAGTGAAAACTAGGGCATATACGCCTAAAATTGAATTCTTTCCGTATTTTAAGACATTATCTTTTATTGGATAAATGTAAAAACATTTAAAAACATATATAATAATATTTTAGTTATTTCTATCCATTCCCACCAATACAATGGCTACATGTTGACTAACATTTAAAATAATATTATTTTATTATTAGAGTGCAACGTAAGATCCCCAAGAAACTCGTTGTTGCGTGTTGGGTACGCCATCGAGCATAGCGTCCCCTTTAAAGCCATTTCAATATTTTATTCACAAATATGGATAAATATGAAATTTCATATTCTTTATTTACCTGGTGTGTTACATCTTTCCACCATTTTGGGAATTGCGTCCTTGCAATTTTTAAAATTGAGCTTGGAAACATCCTTGAACGTCCCACATCGGAACAAGAGTCGGTAAAACAATCACTTTAAAATAAAGGAAGATAAGTACATAGGTCACCCGAGTTAACCCATACTAGGTTTACATGTAGGAAAATATAGACATGGAGGAGAAAACATAGGGTCATGTTCTGATGGAGAGTGATAGAAAACATGTTTAGGAGAAAGTTAACAATAAGAAAATCACAAACTTGTGATGGGTTAAACGGTATTTGATTCCCCAGTAGGAAAAGTTAATAGACAACATTTTTGTTTTAAGTTACTTTTTATTTGAGTAATTTATTCATAAGGAAACATAATCACTTATCATGTTGACTTTCAAATTTTATTAGATTCCTTACACAAACTCATATTTCCTCCAAAAGGCGAGTATTTAGGAAGACTTGTTCACATTAAGAGTACTATAATCAACTTTTAGAGAATCACCTAATCCACAAAAGAGAACTATATACTTCCCATGTCTTTAGACTTTAACCAAAACCAAAACCAAAAAAGCTAGTACAAGATCAGATAATCCAGAAAAGGATAACCCCTTATAAAAAGAAAATTTATTCTTAATCTCCAAAATTTGTCCAAAAAAACCCAAAGTTCAACGAGGACCATCCGATAAACAATTTTTACATAAAATTCTTAAAAGTAAACCAATATAAGTTTAAAACCCAAATATTTTAAGGATTTAGTCACATAGTCTTCAAGTTAAATCGTAATATTTATCTCCAAACAACATTAGTCGCTCCTAAAGTCTCGCATTGAAAAGTAAATATCCTAATCACATATCCTCCATGATAGGTTAATCATTTTCATAAATAACCCAAAATCAACTTACTATTAATTCATAAAATCATATAACTAAAAAGAATCAGTCAAACTAACCAGGGACTTCACGTAGTCCAATGGTAGATGATAAATACCAGTCTCACTTTGGTTGTGGGTTCAATTACCGCAGCTTTGTCCGACGCGACGGGTAGTCACACGGTCTACGTGTTTTCTTTTTCCAAAACTATATAATTCTCAAATCATTCCCCAAAAAGGGATAAAATCATCAAAAATAACCATAACATAATTTAACCTCAATTTTATCTCATGCCTTTCATTTTCCAGCATATCGTATAATAACCCATAATTACCTCAAAAGTAAGGATCATATAAACCCAAATAGTTATTTGTAACTATGTCCACAAAATAAAAGATAACTATTCCATGAATAAAATTTTCCTATATTAAACATCAGGGTTACACATAATATAAAAAGTCTTCTAATGTAACCCCATCATCAAAAGAGACTTAATACTCTTAAGAATTTCACCATAACTCTTGAAGCCCTTATATGTTGACATCTTACTCATTAAACATTCTTCATGATCCATTAACCATTCCATTCCAACTTATTCCGAAATACCTCTTTCCTACAAAAAAAATCATGAATCATATCCTAAGATTCCAAAATAGGAAAACAATAGTCATGAAATAATACATACATTTGATTGGTCATTGTCAGTTTATTCATCCTCAATCAGAATGGCATTAGGTATTGGTAAATGAGTATTTGTATGATCTTGGTGATCCCATTCACGAAACTTCTTAATGGGACACGTGTTTTCATAATGACCATGCACACCACATTTAAAACATTCAATTGATCCCTCAGAATGAACTTCTTTCCCTTTCCTCGAGTCAACTGGATGCTTCCTTTTTCCATGGCAGGTTCTTGCTTTATGACCTTCATTTCCACATCTATAGCATATTTCTGTCCCATTGAAACATTTTCCTAGGTGTTTCTTTCCACATATTTGACACATAGGTTTTTGAACACACATACCTTTATGATTATTACCTGTACTTCCGTAGGGATTTTTTTCTTGAAAATATGATGCCTTAGAGAAATCTCCAAGGTTTAGGTGGTCAATCATGACTCCAGATAGTTGGTTGAGGATAAACACAAGATTTCTCATTACATCCCCCATATCATTCAGTTGCTCGCTTAGAAAACTGTCATAGTTTCCTTCACATCCACCGTTACCTTGGTGCCTGCTATATCCAGCCATTTACTAAAACCAAAAAGGTTCAGTGTGAGTATAACAACAAAACCATCACGTACTAATGAATAATATAAACACTAAGATATTCTTACTCATTCACTTTGTCTAAAGCTAGGACTCTGTCTGAAATCCTAACCATTATGGTAATGTCACTTATGCTTAAACAATACCCTAACCTCTAAAGTTATCTAAACCGACCTCTGATACCAACTATAAGGCCCCAGCCTTAAACCTTACTTAATATTGAATTAAATGAGTAATTCACATTGAGGATATTTTTAGGTTTAGTGTTTTAGAGAATTAGGACATAACTATTACATCTCAAAAGATTACAAAGTAGTCGCTTCTACTAAATTTCCATAAAATAAAAACTCTTTAAAAGAAACATGTATAGTTCCATGTTTTAGGTAGCATGACTTTCCCTTGATCCCATCCTTGACCCTATTCCACGCTAAGTCCTGTGAAAAACATTTCAAAAACTTGGGATGAGCATAAGAAGCTCAGTAAGGGATACACAAAGAATGAAAACTGTTAGTTTTTCAAAACAACAAGTAAACCATGAATACTTTATCAATGTAATACTTTTCACCTTAATGAAGTAGTAAAAACTCTTCATTGAATAAAGTATCATTACGTACATTTTTGTAACCAAAGGATTACCATAAAATCCATAAAAAGAACACATAACATATATAAAGGTAACTTGGGACATAAACATACTTAAGTGGAATAACCATACGGTCGACTCCCACACATATCACTTAATGGAATAGCCATACGGCCAATTTCCATACATACTTAATGGAATAGCAATACGGCCGACTTCCATACCCAATGCATTGGAGGTTATAACGTAACCACCCGTCCTGGTATTCACGGCACCACCCGTCATATGGTTTATAACGTAACCACCCGTTAAAATGTCCAAGTACCAATATAAAATCATAAAACATAAAACCAATATAAAGGAATGATAACATTTCCACATTTCAATCACAATATGTCATAATAGAATCCTTTATCAAAACCATTTTCAATACCAAAATACATAAAATAGTATATGGTATTTATTTCATTTTAAAAACATAACGGCTTGTTGAGGAAGCCAAAGAACAAATAATACTCGTGGTGGCGAAAAAGGTTTTTGTCGCCGCGTACGCTAAAAGAAACATTCCTTTTTGTCGTTTTGTAAAATTCTTCGTATAAAAAGATTTGTTTTTTATAAAAGTAAAAGTCAAAGGGGGTTTATACACCGTATAAAAGAAATTTGTGTATAAAACGAAATATGCCTCAATGAAAGGAGATTGAGACGAAGTCCCTTACCTCGGGTCCGACTTGACTCGATCGTTCTTTATCGTCCTGAATAATAAACTTGAGTTAATTTCTACTTGATTAAGAACCTTTTTAGAGTTACTTATTACTTTTATATCACTTATTTCCATGTTATAAACATTATTTAACCATTTAAGTTAATAATGCTTGTTTTGTCGATATTTGGTTCTTAAGTCGAAAGTGGACTTGTTACAATTACATGTTGTTCGTGTGGTCAAAGGTTCTTTATATCTAGAATGACATTCCTGATTTGGATATCATATATATCCAGAATATACATGTATTTATAATATTACATAATCATTTAGAGGTAAGAAATTAAATGCACCGTTCATGGAGACGGTAAGCCGTACGTACGCATGAACGGTACTTTCATTTCTTTGTCATATTAATGGAATTAAAACTAAATGAGAGGTATGTATATTTTAATTACAGAATTATATTCATCATTTAGATATATCATTAATTATATATATCCATTATATACATTTACTTTTAATAGTACATTACATTTGGGGATAAGAAATGAAATTCACCGTTCATGGAGACGGTAAGCCGTACGTACGCATGAACGCTACTTTCATTTCTATCTCATACTTTAATGGAAAGAAATAATAATGATATAGAGGTATATTATAATTCCAGTATAATATCATATATCATAGTTTCATCCTTTATACGTCCCACATATGGTATTTAACGAATCAAATCACTTTGAGGGGGCGGTAGTCCGCACTTCCTAAAATGAAGATATCGCGTATACCCATAATGGAAGCCATAAAGGTACGACACAAATGAAAAATACAGAAGAATAAGTAAAACATAAACATATTATATATCATATATAAAAATAGTGACATCATAATGGCTACCTTTGAAGGTGTTAAATGAGTATTGAACAATCATCGTTTCGGGAGGCACAATTTCGCCATCCACGGAAACCGTATGTTCTATAACCATTTGATGTAGTTGTGTGAGAGTGTAGCTCGAATAAATATTATAAAAACATCCTAGTATATTGAATATACTGGTTTTGTTACAAAAGAAATAAATAAAAATAGTTTAGGGGGTTGGAGAAGCAAAATAAAACAAATGAACATGAGAGAATGAATTACCTTTAAAAGTGTAACTCCTTTTGATTTGAGACTAAAGGCTTCCTTTGAAAGGATTATGCCCAAAGGGAATCCTCTAGGATGAGGAGAGGGATGTGGAGAGAGTATATGGGAATGGTTTGGCCAAGCCAAAGGCTTGAGGAGTGTGTGAAATGAGGTAGAGGTGGGGGCCTTTTATAAGAGGAGAGGAGGGGCACTTTTGGAAAGTAAGAAATATTACTTTATTTGAAAATTTGTTTCGGTTTTAAAAGGTCCCACATTGATATAATTCGTGAATAAGGTGATAAGGGTTCAAAATACACCCATCCAATATGTTTTGGACATGTGTAGGTCATAGAGTTTACATTATCTTCTCATTTTATTTAAATCGTTAGATAATGATGTCATCGCTGCATCATTATGATGTCATAAATAATTTACTTTATTTAATGTCTAAAAATTATAAAAAATTTATTATGATGTAAGAAGTATTTTTAGCTTTCCAATGAATATTTATAATCAAAATTGGGACTTGTGTAACCCCACTTAAAAATTGATTTAGTAAAACAACTCATGTTTGTGTCAATTTAATTTTAACATTAAATAAAAATATATTATTGTCATTTTCCAACTAAAGTGGCTCCATGGGGTCCCCAAGTTGACCCATGGCTTGTCTTGGTCGGCCATGACACAACCAATAATGTTGGGACATGTGTCTAGGTCATTTCATATTATTAAAGCATTATTTTTACCTTAAACTACACTAATTATCACTAATCGCGATTAAGAACTTAATAAGTTACTATTCACCAAAAAATTATTATAATCTCATTGAACCACATTTTACTTCTTAATGACAACCATGTATGTCGGATTTTTGAAATTCAAAACACAATGATGGCAAAATTTCATTTAAACGTAAAATCAGTCTTTATAAGTACCACTTAGTGGTTTCACTATTCATCAAAAATTGATGTTTTTTAGAAAATTACCAAAAATTCACCCTAAGATATATTTGATATTACGAATTCAAAAATGAAGTCCGTTTTAAAAAATTCAAAACATATTAGTCACATTAATTAATTTAATAATTAATTCCAGCTGTCAGAGCAAATAGCGTGTTTTTATAAAACAATAAGTATCAAAAGATTGACACTAGTTTAAGTCTGATTTCAAAGTGAAATTAATTCCAACAACCACTATTGGATTTAATGGTAAAAATATATTCTAATTTCACTTTAAAACCAATTCAAAATATAATCTAATCATATAAATAAATTAGATTAAAAAGGGGTTTTGAATTAAAATACAACATTTTACACTATTCATTAAAAAATGAACTTTATCGGAAAGATACCAAAAATTTACAAAAAGTAAATTTTGATGTCCCGATTATTAATAAGAGTTTTATTTGGTCCAAAAGAATGTTTAAGAGTGAAAAAAACTATATTTAATGATGGTTCAACATCAAAAGGTGATAAGTGAACCTTTAGTGAAAACTAGGGCATATACGCCTAAAATTGTATTCTTTCCATATTTTAAGCCATTATCTTTTATTGGATAAATGTAAAAACATTTAAAAACATATATAATCATATTTTAGTTATTTCTATCCATTCCCGCCAATACAACGGCTACATGTTGACTACCATTTAAAATAATATTATTTTATTATTAGAGTGCAACGTAAGATCCCCAAGAAACTCGTTGTTGCGTGTTGGGTACGCCATCGAGCATAGCGTCCCCTTTAAAGTCATTTCAATATTTTATTCACAAATATGGATAAATATGAAATGTCATATTCTTTATTTACCTGGGGTGTTACATATATCACTAATTTTTTTCATCCTAATTTACAAAGGATAACTAAAAATATCCTCATATACAAACTATTTATACAAATTCATATCACACAAATATATTACATCATTTTAGATGAATATTCATTATATTACACAAAAACATTCCTGAGGGCCGTAATAGTTTAGTTCCTTTTAATCATGGAATCAAAAACACTAGTCCATTAGTGAGATATATCATCTCCCACTATGTTCTTCACAACTAGAACCCTATATAAACTTATCACACATGATACATTTCTTGATATGCTGGGGAAACGAAACATAAGGAAATTGTGATTTAAAATTATATTTTAGTGTAAAAAAGGGAGATATATAACCATAACATGAACATAAGTGTTTGATAACATTAGAATAATATTTAAACACCATTCCGCTCATATAAAAATCTTAATCACAAGTTGCGGAAAAATTATTGGCATTTCCGAAGACATAAACCATAATTAAATCCAAGATCATGATCCTTGATAGCATAACATTGGCATAAAAAATATATTTATGGAATACAAATAAGCATATAAAAATTTATATCAATTATACCCACAATGATATTTATATAATTATAGTATTGAGATAACCACCCATGTACCAGCTTTGGTCTTGGGATGACCTCCAGTGTACCCTCTTTCAGGCTTGGGATAACATCTCGTGTACCCTTTCAGACTATATAACATTAATTTTTACTCCATTCATTAGAGGAATATATAGGTCCCACACATTACATGATAAAAATCATACATATGTTCTCCATAATATCATAACATTAATCATATCAAAACCCATGAAATGGTATGGGTATCATAAACATGTCATCATATCATAACCTATGGAAAAGAGAACAGTATCACAATCATTTCATCATATCATAACCCATGAAAATTATTTGGTTTCATAATATTATTATCATGGTATAACCCTTGTAAAAGAAACATTTTACATAAACATGATGTCATAAAAACATAAACATTAAGATAAATAATATGAATGGTTTAATTTTATTATATACCCATTAATTCATAGGTCACACCGACATTTGTAATCTTTGATGAAAAATAATTTTGAAATATCATTTATAACATTTATTGAAGAAAATATCCACTCTACATTGAAAAATTATTTTTAAAGTGTAAAAAATTTTAAAAATTGTTCTATATGAAAAGAAACATGAAATACTATAGAGTATTTTTTAATGAGATTTTTGATCATGATTTTTGGAATATTATATTCATGTTGTACTTTTTAAAACGAAAATTTCTTTCACATTTTTGGTAAAATCCATATGCACATTTTTTTAAAAGAGACATGAAGATTCCTTTCAAAAAACTTTTAAAATTTAAAAAAAAGGTAAAAATGTTTTTTTTAAAACATAAGAGTTAAATAAAATGTTTGGAAAACATTTTTTGAAAAAGAAATAGGAGGAAAATAGATTTCTGACCAAAGAGAGAAATAACATCATTTTTTCATAAAAACATAATCTTAATAAACATAAGTACTAAT
Source organism: Viscum album (assembly GCA_963277665.1). Taxonomy (NCBI): domain Eukaryota; kingdom Viridiplantae; phylum Streptophyta; class Magnoliopsida; order Santalales; family Viscaceae; genus Viscum; species Viscum album. The sequence continues at coordinate 49,233,865 of OY728161.1, read as the reverse complement.
GAGTGTAAAAATGGTACCATTACCTAAAGGAAGCATGAATGAATAGAGGAGAAGAAAATAAATTAGAATCATTGAGAGGTGTATTATGATATTTCAACATTAGATACTTACTCATATTCAATCCTAATAAATGGTTAGATTATAACATAAAATATTTACCACTTAGGTAACATTAAATCATAATTCTCATGAAGGAATAACATAAAATGGAACATAAATTATCATGATGATAAATTAATTCATTATATTACCTGTCAGAGGTTCTATATATGATCCTCACAAAATAATATAGCTGTATAAAATAACATATTTCTGAAAGAAGGAATATTAAGACAAAAATACATTACCATAAGTCTTGACCTCCGTCGTAATCATTAAAACCTCATGTATAATAAATATAACATTATTTTAAACTAATTAAATAAAGATATTAATTTTTATCATAACATATATTATTTTATTAAGACCTTTTATAATTTTTTTATTAACTATTTCATGATAATTTTAAAAACCCTAAAATTTGAAGAAATTTTTTTCTTAAATAGGTTGGAATTTTACTAGCCTGTGGTTTCTAACGGAACCTGATTTCGAGGCCCGGTGTGCCCGGAATCAATTTCTGACGTTTTGTTCGGGTACGTTCAGTAAAAGTACGTGCGGGTTTTCCTATCTTTTGAACCAGTGCTCGGAATTGAAATCTGAGGACACCGATGAACTCTTAGCACCGGTATTCTCTTAAGGGGACCTTTACTATAGTTGCGTTTGCTCGGGAGGAGAAGTTAATTTTTTGGGGATTTATAATAAAATTAAATAAAATTTTTGTGCACAGTTATATTTATTTTTGGTGGTTATTTCCTACAAGGGGAAGTTAGAGGTGGGTCCCACACCCAAATAACCTCCCATGAGAGGATAATGTGAGTTGGGGCCCACACTAGAGCCAAACCCCTCAACTCCCCCTTAAACTCCCATGAAACCCATTAATAATTCCTATAACTCTCCACCTTCTCCCTTAATTACATAACACCTCCTCTCATTTATTATGATGGAGCCTCTCCACCTCCCCCCCCCTTTGATTATGCCACCACATACAATTAATAACTTCATTAATAAATTGGCGCATCTCATTTTGAAACAATTTGAATTGCATGGAAATTCTTTTAAAAATTGAGAGGCTTAATATAATATTTGCCTTGGAAAATATTCTGGTGGGGGGAATGTTTGGAGAATTAGAGGAGAGCTTTGTTCTTCAACGAAGAATGTCATACTCTCTCGGAGAAGGACGCTCCACGACTTCTCTTGTCTTCTTCTTCATCCGCGTCAAGGGAGAAGACACCGCTCGTGAGAAGTGTCGCCTACGAGAACGACTCTTCCTCGATCGTTGACGGGACAACACCGTTCTTCTGCGACGCCCGACTACTGCGATGCTCATCTTCCACGGCTCGACGACATGCGACGTCAATTACGAGGTAGGGGGTTTGATTCAATTTTAATTGAATAAAATTATACTTCGTTCTTCGTTGAAACCATGTTTTATCTTCGAACATATGATTTCGCCTAACGCGGAGGGCGCGGGCAGAACGAACATGGCCCGAAGACCCTCCATTGATCGTTGTTTTATTTCAATGGAGGTGGTGACGGAACGGGTTGCAGCGACCGGAGGAAGCGGCGGCCGTATACCGGCCGCGTGGAGAGGAACTACGGCCTGCATCCTCAGGCCGCTCGACCGAAAAAGAACCGGTCGGCCATAACTGGCCAGGCTGGTGGAACCATGGCACCCCATGGTACCATGCTGCGGAGGACCGTAGCTCGCGCTACGCAGTCTACTTCGGCGGGTGAACCGGTCGGCTCGTCAGCCGGATGGGTTGGAGAAGGCCGCGGCACCCGCAGGTGCCGCACGGGCCACTCCTGTCGGGAAAAAAGGCTGGATACGGCCGGTCGGACAAGAGTTCAGTGCCGCTTGGTGCTGCCGGTTCGGGAAGTTAGGGGGCTGCGCCCCCCAGCACCGTCTCGGCCAGCTGACCGAAACATGACCAGCAACGGTCCGCGCCAGCCGGGCCGCGCCCCGCCGAGCCGGGCCGGGCCACGCCCCGCCGGGCCGCCTGCCATGGGCCGGACCATGCCACACTGGGTCAGGCTGTTCATTATTGGTTCGGGCAAACCCCTTAGCCGAGTCAGACCCACCGAGCCAGGACGGGCTGACCCGCCAGTCCACCGGGCTTGACGGGTCGGGCCCGTTTCGCTTAAATGCGAATAACTTTTCTCCCGTGTGTCTGATCGACACACCGTCTGTAGAACTGGGACCCTCATGATGAAGTGGTCCTTTTGCGATACTTTAAGTGATTTTAGACGACTTTGGAAAACATCCAGTTTTGGAATTAGCGTATTTCAAACCAGGCCCTGGGGTAAAAATGCTAATAACTCTCAGACTGGGCGTCTGATTGACGCACTGTCTATCGAGTTGGGTTTCTTTTGAAAAGATGGAACTTCAAGATACATCAAATCTAGACTTCGTGATAGTTTATGTATCGACTTCTTGTCTTGAGAGGAAGACCCTCCCGGAATCGAGCATGTTGTGTGTGGGAACCCTAGAGCAGGCTGCGACTGTAACGAAAACTGTACTGGTATCCTCCTTGGGTTCGGCCATGACGAAAACTGTACTGGAATCCTCCATGGGTTTGGGAGCGATGATAACTGTACTGGAATCCTCCGTGGGTTCGGTGATGACGACAACTATACTGGAATCTTCCGTGGGTTTGACAGCGATGACTTCTGTACATGTATCCTATATGGGTCTGACAGCTTAGCTCGTCTAGTATCCTACGTGGGTCCGACAGCTTAGATGAATCAGTTATTACATATGATCATCTCTATATCTATACGAAAGTTAAATACTTATGTGAGATGAGTCTTGACTTTCAATCATTATCATCGATGTGATTGACTTCTTTTGTGTGTGGACTTAGTTTTGGTAGGGCTCGAGAGTTGTAGCTGAACTAAGATTGATAATATAGGTATATGTATGGGAATATACCTAAGTAGGGATGGTTGATACTTTGTGGTTATATCATTCTTCTGTGGGTTATCGTTTGTGGATTCTGGGAGACCTTCGGGAGTCTCGGGGTCCCTACTGAGTATCATATACTCACCCCAGCACGGGCTACACCTGCACTACGTTGTATTGGATTCAGACGACAGACAGCACTGATTGAGGTGGAGACTTGTGGAGCTGGATAGTACCCGGAGGTGGACCACTTGGCGAGACGTACACAGAGCAGACGGACGGACCCGAGGTGTAGAGGTGGCCATCTATACCCACCCTTCTGGTGGGATTCCTATAGGACGACTCAGTAGTGGATTTTTTACTATTCTACAGTTGTACTAGATTTTCAGTTGTACTGTACTTACTGTTGGGCTTGTATTTCCATCCCCCTTTCCTTCCAGAACTTACTATTTGTATACAGTATTTACTTTGTGTTTACTACTTTTTTGTACTCTGTTGTGTTTTTTTACTTTCATAAAGGCAATGCCTTCCCATCATAGGGATTTACCCCTTTGGTTCTAGTCGCCAGCCCCTGGCCTATGGAAGGCGGGATTGAGGTAGTCACGGAACGGGCCCTGAGGACAGGTCGTGACAAATTGGTATCAGAGGAGTTGGTTCTACCGCAGAACTTAGGAATCTGATCTATATTACTTTGAAGCAATAGTGTTAAGAGTATTGAGTGTGGTTTTCAGTTCAGGGAGTCCAGTGTTGGTGCAGCGGCTGATGTATCTATACACCAAGACCCAGACCTTTGATTTCCGACTTAGTGCACGAAAACACTGATTGAATATGTGTTTCCTTTGAAATGTTTTCTTTGTGATTACTTTGTGTCAGCTCGCCAACTATACTGTTTGACTGTGACACACCTGTTTCATTTTAAGATGGCCCCATGAAGGCAACCAGCTAGGGTTCCGAGTTACGTGCGAGATGGTAGCCCCCGAGTGACGAGGCCTCAGTGTAGGGCCCTATCAAAGCGGAGGCACCAGCAGTACCACTACCCGTTGAGCCACTGATAACACCAACTCCAGAAGCAGATTGTGCAAGTCAGTTGAGTGCATTGCACGAGTTTCAGCGATAGAGGCCGCCCAGGTTCCATGGAGAGATGGACCCACCAGCATTCGAGGATTGGCTGGAGGCTGTCGTCAGAGTTTTCAATTAGTAGGGACACCAGCTGATCTTATGGTGATCCTTTCTGCGAGTCTCCTACACGCAGCAGAAGGTAGATGGTGGAGCTTGATTCTCCAGGTGCATGACGAGGCATCTCTACTCTAGATGGAATTTGTGAGTCTCTTCCTCTCGGAGTTTGTTCCAACCACCCTTCGTGCGGTGTGGATCAAGGTGTTACTTCATCTGTAGCAGGGAATCATGACAATATCTCAGTACTCATCGAGGTTCAATAACCTCACACGCTACTTCACGAATATGGTACGAGACCTTTTCTTTGGGGCCCGAACCTTCAAGCAGGGACTGAGTCATGATATCAGGTCTTTGACGATTCCCTTCAGCATCCTGACACTGCTGGGGGTGCTAGAGAGAGCCCTTCTAGTGGAGAGCTTCCTTGCTGAGCAGTCTCCAGTCGCAAGACCCACCACAGGGCGACACGTAAAAGAGTATTCTACAGCTGACAGTAGACAGATGTCACAGAGGTCCAAGTGGACCAGGACATCAGGTGGGTAACCTCAAGATACATGTTTGGTTGTGGAGGGCACCCAAAACAGTGCCAGCTATACGAGGAGCAGGTAGTTCTATTCATGCGGCGGGCAGGGCCACATGGCTCGAGACTGCCCGACCCACTATAAATATGAGCAGAAGATAGTAGAGGGACCTCCCAGGAAGAGGTAGAGGTTCGACTGTGGTGGTCCACAGGGAGCTGGCAGACAGAGGCAGGCTCAGCTCCAGGTAGTCGAGGCCTACGACCACGGTGCACCCAAGATGATTTGAGGTACTATCTGTGTCTACTCCACCCTTGCTGTAGTACTTATAGACACAGGTATGTGTCATTCTTTTATTGCTGATGCCCTTGTTCGGAGCTCTGATATTCTGATGGAGTCGTTGGCTCGATCCTTACGGATAGAGACTCCTACGGGAGAAGACTTGATGATTACACACTGGTGCTAACAGTGTGAGCTTACTCTAGGAGGCGATATCTTCGTCTGGGATATTTTTGTAGCGGCGTCGAGGCCTTACGACGTCATCTTTTGTATGGACTGGTTATCTATAGTCTATGCTCAGATCGACTGTATTAGGTGCAAAGTGTGGTGTGTCCGCACGGATGGGACCAGGTTCACCTTCACCGGAGAGAAGGGAGCCTTTGCAATGCAGGATGGACTTACGCAGAGGATAGGGTAGCCGATCACACATCAGATAGCTAGTCTCATCCTCAGAGAAGTTTATGTGTGGAGTCCGAGTTTTCCTGTTGTGGTGGATCAGTATGAAGACATTTTTCCTAACAAAATTCCAGGACTACCTCCTCACAGAGAGGTAGATTTCTACATAGACCTGTTCCCCGGGACAACACCGATATCTACTCCAGCATATCGAATGTCTCCCGCTGAGATTCATGAGCTGCGGGTACAGTTGGAAGACTTTCAGGGGAAGGGATTTATCCGACCCAGTGTTTCTTCCTGGGCTTCTTCGATTTTGTTTGCCGTGAAGGTGGATGGGAGCTTGTGATTGTGTGTCGACTACCGTATCCTGAATCAGGTGACCGTGAAGAAAAAGTACCCACTTCCAAGGATTGACAACCTCTTTTATCATCTCAAGGGAGCACGATGGTTCTCGAAGATAGACCTCAGGTCAGGCTATCACCAGCTCAGAGTTCAAGATGAGGATGTGTAGAAGATGGCCTTCAGGTGTCGGTATGGCCACTATGAGTTCTTGGTTATGCCCTTCGGCATAACCAATGCACTAGAAGTGTTCATGAGTCTCATGAATAGGATCTTCCAACCTTACCTCGATCGATTTGTCGTAGTCTTCATCGACGACATACTGATTTACTCGACTACTGAGGAGGAGCACGCCTACCATTTGCGGGTAGTACTGGACACACTCCGAGAGAACCATATTTTTGTTAAAATCTTGAATTGCCAGTTCTGGATTCGAGAGGTTCACTTCTTGGGACACGTCATCTTGGAGGCTGGGGTAGTAGTGGATCCAGCGAAGATTGAGGCAATTCTTTCTTAGGAGCCACCCAGGAGCGTGATGGAGGTGCGGAGATTCCTGGGTCTGACTAGATACTATCGGAGATTTGTGATAGAATTCTCCAGAGTTGCAGAACCACTTTCACATTTGATGAAGAAGGGGAAACCTTTTGTGTGGTTAGATAGATGTCAGTAGAACTTTCAGGATCTGAGGCAGAGGTTGACCAGTGCACCCATCTTGAGACTACCAGAGGAGGGCATAGGGTACGTAGTATACTGTGACACATTAGGGACTGGACTCGGGTGTGTCCTGATGCAAGAGCGACTGGTGATCACATATAGTTCACAGAAGTTGAGACAGCACGAGCAGAACTACACTACCCATTACCTGGAGTTAGCAGTAGTGGTCTTCACCTTGAAGATGTGGTAGCACTATCTGATGGGCGAGAGTTTTACAGTCTACTCTGACCACTAGAGTCTCAGGTATATCTTCTCCCAGAAGGACCAGAACCTGAGACAGCGGCGATGGCTCGAGTTACTCTAGGATTATGACTTCGAGATACTCTATACTCATGGGAAGGGGAATGTTGTAGCTGATGCTCTAAGTAGAAGATCAGGCATTCATATACTAGGAGAGGCGACGGAGCAGCTAGCTGCGTTGCATATATCCTTTGTGGATATTGATGGAGTATCCTTTCTGTAGTCTCTCACAGTACTCCACCACTTCTATAGTGAGTCAGAGAGGCACAACATGGGGATGTTGACTCTGAGACGCGACATGCTCAGATATCCTCAGGGTAGGCAGCTAATGGATTTTCTGAACGAGGGGAGCACATCATCCTCTTCAGGGGACGTAACATGGTACCAGTCACAATACATGAGGAGGTGCTGAGGGAGTTCCACACTTCCCCTCTAGCAGAACATCCAGGAGTGGAGAAGATGTATCAGGACCTCAGACGACAGCACTGGTGGCTAGGTATGAAGAAGGAAGTCGTAGAGATCGTTTCATGATGCCTTACTTGTCAGTAAGTGAAGGCGGAGCACCAGGTATCAACAGGCTTGGTACATCCCTTAGAGGTCCCAGAGTGGAAGTGGGACGAGATATATATGGATTTCATGATGGGGATTCCACGTTCATATAGGGGACACGACTCTATCTGTGTGATCGTAGACCGGCTCACTAAGTCGGCCCACTTTCTACCGATCAGAGAGCAAGGCTCAGTAGAGATCTTGGGAGGCCTCTACATTTGGGAGATCATATGGGATCATGGTGTTCCATTGACTATCATCTCCAATCAAGATGCTCATTTCACTTCCCTATTATGGAAGGGGTTACAGGAGGATTTTGGCACGTAGCTTCACTTTAGCATCTCCTTCCATCCTCAGACGGATGGTCAGACTGAGAGGACCATTCAGACTCTTGAGGACATGCTCTGTGAATCTGTCCTCGATGTTTTTCGTAGATGGTAGGTTCATTTACCCTTGGTGGAGTTTTCGTACAACAACAGCTACCACTCCACCATCGGGATGGCACCATACGAGGCACTGTACATCTGTCCTTGAAGATTACCTTGGTGCTGGACTGACACAGGGGAGTCAGCACTTGTAGGACCAGAGATGGTTCAGGCTATGACAGAGAAGGTGTAGATCATCCAGGAGTAGATGAAGACAGCACGGAGTAGACAAGAGTCATATGATGATAGGAGATGGAGACAACTGGAGTTCGAGTATGGGGACCATGTTTTCCTACGGGTCTCACCTCGATGAGGTCTACTAAGATTTGGTTGGGGCAACAAGTTATCTCTGTGCTTCATCGGACCTTTCCAGGTCCTCAATAGAGTAGTCGAGGTGTCTTACCGCTTGGCCCTTCCACCTCAGTTGCACCGGGTGCATGACGTCTTCCACGTAACGTAACTAAGTAGATACGTGCACGACCCATCCCACATCATCGACCACGGGGAGCTAGACATCGATGATGGGGTGACATTCACGGAGGACCTAGTGGAGATCAAGGATCGACAGGAGGGGGTCCTACATGGATGGTCGATTCCTCTGGTACGCATTTGCTGGAAGCACAAGAACCTCGAGGAGAGTACATGGGAGCTAGAGGCTCATATGCGTGCTCATTACCCCCATTTCTTTTCCTAGTGTGTGTTGTAGATTTACGGGGACGTAAATTTCTGAGGTGGGGGTAATTTAAAGACCCATAAATTTCAAGAATTTTTTTCCCTAAATACTTTGGAATTTTAAAAGTTTGTGGTTTCTAACCGAACTTAATTCTGAGGACCAGTGTGCCCGGAATCAATTTCTGATGTTTTGTTTGGGTACATTCAGTAAACTTACATGCGGGCTTTTCTATCTTTTGAACCGGTGCTCGGAATTGAAATTGGAGGACACCAATGAACTCGTAGCACCTTTATTTTCTATAGGGGACCTTTACCGCAGTTGTGTTTTCTCGATAGGAGGAGTTAATTTTTTGGGGATTTATAATAAAATTAAATAAAATTTTTGTACACAATTTTATTTATTTTTGGTGGTCATTTTCTACAAGGGGATGTTAGAGGTGGGGCCCACACCCACATAACCTCCCATGAGAGGATAATGTGAGGTGGGTCCCACACGAGAGCCTAACCCCTCAACTCCCCCTTAAACTCCCATGAAACCCCTTAATAATTCTTATAACTCTCCACCTTCTACCTTAATTATTTAACACCTCCTCACATTTATTATGGTGGAGCCTCTGCCCCTCCCCACCCTTTGATTATGCCACCACATCCAATTAATAACTTCATTAATTAATTGGCACATCTCATTTTCAAACAATTTGAATTTCATGGCAATTCTTTTAAAAATTGAGAGGCATAATATAATATTTTCCTTGGAAAATATTTGGGTGGGGGGAACCTTTGGATAATTAGAGAAGAGCTTTTTTCTTCCATGAAGAACGTCATACTCTCTCGGTGAAGGATTCTCCACGACTTCTCTTATCTTCTTCTTCATCTGCGTTAAGGGAGAAGACACTACTCGCAAGAAGTGTTGCCTACGACAATAACTCTTCCTCCATCATTGACAGGACAACACCGTTCTTCCGCGACGCCTGACTACCATGACGCTCATCTTCCGCGGATCGATGACGTGAGACATCAATTAAAAGGTAGGGGGTTTGCTTTAATTTTAATTGAATAAAATTGTTCTTCATTCTTCATTGAAACCATGTTTTATATTCATCCATATCATACCGCCTAACGTGGAGGGCGCGGGCCAAACGAACACGGCCTGACGACCCTCCATTGATCCTTGTTTTATTTTGGTGGAGGGGGTTATGGAAGGGGAAGAGGCAACCGGAGGAAGCGGAGGCCGTATACCGGCCGCGTGGAGAGGAACCACGGCCGCATCCATGGGCTGCTCGGCTGAAAAAGAACCGGTCAGCTGTATCCGGCTGGGCTAGTGGAACCGCGGCACCACATGGCGCCGTGCTGCAGAGGACCACAGCCCACACTTCATGGGCTGCTTCATCAGGCGAACCGACTGGCTCGTCAGCTGGCCGAGTTGGAGAAGGTCGCGGCACCCGTAGGTGCCGTACGGGAGGAGGGCGGCCCGCACGGGCCGCTCACTCCGGGAAAACCGGTCGGTCGTACAGGAGGGCAGCGTCGCTCGGCGCTGCCAGTTCGGGAATTCCCCCCCCCCCCCCCCCCCCCCGCACCAGCTCGGCCGGCTGGCCGAGCTGCGACCAGCCACAGGCCGCGGGCCGGGCCACCTGCCACAGGCTGGACCGTGGCCCATCGGGCCGGGCCACACATTATTGGGCTGGTCCAACCCCTTAGCCAGGTCGGACCCGCCATCCCACCAGGCTTGATGGGCCGAGCCTGTTTCACTTAAATGTGAATAACTTCACAATCGTGCATCTGATCGACGCTCCGTCTGCGGGACTGGGACCCTCATGACGAAGCAGTCCTTTTGCAATACTCTAAGTGAGTTTTGGAAGACTTTGGAAAATGGCCAGGTTTGGAACGAGTGTATATCCAACCGGGCCCCTGGGGATAAAATGCCAATAACTCTCAGACCAGGCGTCCGAGTGACTCACCTTCTGTCACGTTGGGTTTCTTTTGATGAGACGGAACTTCGGGATACATCAAATCTAGAATTCGTGATAGTTTATGTATCTAACCCTTGGCTCGAGGAGCAGACCCACCCGGAATCGAGCATGCTGTGTTTGGGAACCCTAGAGCTGGCTGCGAGTGCAACGACAATTGTACTAGAATCCTTTGTGGGTTCGGTAGCAATGAAAATTGTACTGGAATCCTCCGTGGGTTCGAGAGCGACGACAACTGTACTGGAATCCTTCGTCGGTTCAGCAGCAACGAAAACTGTACTGGATTCCTCTGTGGGTTCGACAGTGATGACTTTTGTACTTGTATCCTACGTGGGTCTGACAGCTTAGCTGGTCTAGTATCCTATGTGGGTCTGAAAGCTTAGATGAATCATTGATTACATATGATCATCTCTATCTCTATACGAATGATGTATACCCGTGTGAGTTGAGTCTTGACTTTCAATCATTATCGTCGATGTGATTGACTACTTTTCAGTATGGATTGGGTTGTTCTTGGGCTCAAGAGTTGGAGCTGAACTGAGATTGATAACTTAGGTATATGTATGGTCATATACCTAAGTAGGGATCATTGATACTTCATGGTTGTATCTTTCTTCTATGGTTTATCCTTTGTGGATTCTGGGAGACCTTTGGGGGTCTCTAAGTCCATGCTGAGTATCGTATACTCAACCATGAATGGGCTATTCCTGTATTATGTTGTGTTGGATGCAGACGACGGACAACACTGATCGAGGTGGAGACTTGTGGATCTGGATGGTACCCAGAGGTGGACCACTTGGTGAGACGTACACGGAGCAAATGGATGAACCCAAGGTGTAGAGGTAGCCATATGTACCCACCCATTAGGTGGGATTCCCGGAGGACGACTTAGTAGTGACTGTTTTACTTTTCTATAGTTGTACTAGCTTTTCAGTTGTACTGTACTTACTGTTGGGCTTGTATTTCCAACCCCCTTTCCTTTTAGAACTTACTTTTTGTATACAGTATTTACTTAGTGTTTACTACTGTTGCATACTCTGTTATGTTTGTTTACTTTAATAAAGGCAATGCCTTCCCAGCTTAGGGATTTACGCCTTTGGTTCTAGTCGTCATCCCCTAGCCTATGGAAGGTGGGCTTGGGGTAGTCACGGCATGGGCTCCAATGACGGGTCGTGACAATAATGATGTGTTTCTCGTAATAACCTCTTTGTTTTTTCATATGTGTTATAATTTGTTAAATTTGGTCCTCTTACTTAGATAAGGGTTTAATAATATCTATATTTATAAACATTATATAAATATCATATATATTCTTTATATATTTATTTATATAAATCCATATAATTTAGTGATAGGAAGTGAAATACACTGTTTATGGAGATATTTCGTCATACGTACACATAGACATTGTTTTTCATTTTATTTTTGGGTTGAATAATATAAAATTAAATGATATATCATCATAATATAATAATTTTTATTTCATATATATCACATATTTTTATTACACCAATCCTCAATACCATCCATGTATATATTTAATGAATCACTTCGTTTTGTGATGCAGTAGTTCATCGTACACACGAGCGACTTTATAGTATTCTCACAAAATGGAAATCATGAAGGTTTGTGTGATATAAATATTGAAGAATAATAATTAGATCATGAATATAATATATACCATATAAAAAATATATCCATCATTATTTCCTTCCTTGAGAGGTGATAATGGAAAAATGAATGACATCAGTTCGTGAGTATGTATTTTTCCATACACACGAACGATAATTTCTTAACACAGTCGATGGAAGTTGAGATAGTTTAGTGTCATGAACATAAGATAAAAAGGTACATATATATGTAACATACATATTTAATTATATAATCATGATTTAATATTAATTAAAGAGAGTGTAGAAACAAATAAAACAAAAATTCTCATTTATTAGCGTTACTGCTTCTTCAGGTATCCTCCTTAGGATTTCACAAAAAGCCTTCATTGGATGGATTTATTCACAAAATAAGGATTATATAATGTGGTTAAGGAATATGGTAAGTGATTTTTGTATGTTTTATTGAACAAAATAGGTTTGAAAATGTGAATAATAGAGGATAGTATGAGGGCTTTTATAAGTTGGGGAATAGGACATATTTGTTATTTTTGAAACTGTTCAATGTTCCGACATTTTTAACATGAAACCAGTGTCAGAAATGGATTATATTATAAAAATTTAAATGATATCCTCAAAATATGCCCATAAAATATTTTTTTACAAGTTAACAGGTAAATTTACCCTTATCATTTTACATTATCACTCGGTAAAACTATTTTTACCAAAACCGCAATTATTAATTTTTACTTTATTCACTATTCATTTTAGTTAAAAAATTCTTCATCCTTGTTAGAAATTATAAATTGTGATGATTCAAAATATGGAATCCAATTTTCAAAATTCCATTCACATAACTAGAAAAAAATAATTTAAAATTAATTTCACAGACGTGACAAGAAATCCATGTTATAAAGAGAAAATAATCAAAAGTTTACACATATTTTATATGAAATTTCAATATAATACTAATTAAAAAGAACTAAAATGGAATAAATGATATATAATTTAACTAAAGTTTCTTTAAAATTCATTTAAATTAGTTTTAAATTTTTTTAATAAATTAATTAAAAATGAAATTTTTGATTAAAAATCATTATTTTTTCCAATTCATCAAAAAATTAAAATTTTCATAAAAATATTAGAAACCACTGTAAGATAATTTTAAATTTTGATTCAAAAATGAATATTATTTTTTCAATTTTACTTCCAAAATTTCTGAATATTTATTTTTATTCAAGTTTACAAACATAAATAAAAAGAATTGTTTTTTAGAACTGAGTATTTTCAAAACGAATAATTCTTTTTCTGAAAAATTACTTATTTTTATATAAATTTGTTTTATTTATATAAAACCATTATAAATAATATTTTAAAAATAATATTTACTTATATTCATATTTTTAAGTTTTTAATCTAGGTTAAAATGTCTAATATTATATTTTAATAATGTATCATGTTTTTGTTAAAACTTTGTGTTGTGTGTAACTCAAACTAAAATAATGTTTCATGTAGTGTAATATTAACATGGTTTTTTGAATAAAAAATAAATCAAATAAATTTAATATATTATATGTAAAAAAATTCATAAAAAATTGTGTGTTACAACCTTAGGTTACTGCATTTATTTATATAATTTTTTAACTCCTTGAAATTAAAGCATTGAAGTTTTTGTGGTTAATTAGTTTGGATCTTTTCACCTATATTGTGTTAATAGGTATCTCTTCATTTATTTATAAATTATATTCATTATTTCATACTCTATGACATGTAAAATATAATTATGTCCCTTTGATAAATTTTCTAGCTACTTCCCCATCATTTTTTTCATATAGGTGGTTGAAATTTACTTCATCCAAATGATTTATGATTTGAGTTTCCATGAATCTCCAATTTCATTTTCTCTTATATCTATTCTTCATAATAATGATGTTCTGTAGTTTTTATTTCTATAATAATAAAAAACTCAAAAAATTATTTATAGATACAAAAGTCACTTAAACTAAATCCTTTCAAAGACATTATTTTTTGCCACTAAAGAAATGCTCAATATAGATTCCATGGTGAATAAAAAATATATAGGAATACTTTTAAATTCTTGTACAGTGTTATTTATATTTACCCTTTGATTAATCATCTGTTTTACAACTCCTATAATTCCATCTCCATTTCTAGGAGAATATTTTTGCGAAATATTTAGTGATGACTATTTCATAAAACTATTCACATTCAATAGAGTAGACTTCTTCCTTTTTTCCATTTATTATTAATTACCGTACATTATTTGATAGATTCACCTTATAAAATATACATGACTAAAAAATCCTTTTCATGCACTGATTAATGGGTAATTTAAGATAAATTTTTTGTTGTGTTGAACTATTTCTCAAAAACAACTATGTTGGAAGTCCCACTAAAATAAGGTGAAGTTTTTATATAAATTATTCAGTAGAGATTTGATCCTTCATTTTCGTGTTTAGAAGTTTGATATTATTTGTGTAGTTATTTATTTCATGATATATTTGGGTGAGAATCACCATGATATTTTTCACTCTAGCTCCCATTACATTTTGTTTCTCATTGGGAAAATTACCACATTATTCATCCCACTCAATGTTAACTCATTTTCTACAAGATATAATCATTATTAAAATGAAAAGGAATAATCATGAGTATTAAGAAATAACATATTATTATAATAATCATCTAAAAAATAAATCTTGTGATTTATTAATATTAATAAATTTATTCTAGCCTATAATACTTTTGGTTCGTACTATATTTCTATAAATTTGGTTCACATATACTTTATAACCTAATATATAACAATAGTTCATCCATGATTAGATACCAAATGATTTGACCAGATCTTAACATGCATACATTTTACATCATTTACATAACCTAATAATTATATATCATAAATAATCCCACCATCCCATAACCCAATCTTTTAGTGTATTTAGATATTAGCTACACAAATATCTTATTACACAGTATTGACCTAATATCTCTGAAAACTTTATCCACCCATGATTTCCTTCTACACATAATCCATCATATAAATCTCTGGTGAAATGGGAAACATATGAAGGGGTGAGATCATATTATAATCAAGGGAAGGCATTATTAAATATTAATAGAGTTTTAAAATAAAAAACATGAAAGAAAACATGATAATTAGAGAAATATCATATTAAAAGGATCTTTGAATTATAGTAGTGATGCATAATTCATGATTTAAAGATATATAACCTCAAAAGAACAAATATATACAATGGTAATGTTATAAAAAAATATAAGTAATTAACATGGAACCCTGGAAAATAACATATAAATGAGGCATAACATATAAATGTAGCATACGAATAAGCATAGAAACCCATAGAATAGTGTATTAGGCATCAAGTTCATGTTTCCTATAATATAGTGGATCACGAATAAAAATAAAATATCCCATAACATATTTTATGAAGAATTATAAAGTATATCCCATAGTAGATCATGTATCATAACTCACATCTCATAGTTATTTCATTATATATATATATATATCTAATGAATAGAAGGTCCAAATAGGAACCCACCCATCACATAATAATAAACCATAAATTTGTTCAAAATGAAATAAAATCATGTAAAAACCCACAAAATTAAAATGTTTTTCATTACATTTTCAAATGGGGTCACATAAAATGACACCAAGAGCTTGATTGATTGATATGAAATTTCAATATGAATAAAATATACAATTAAATATTTTAGAGTATGATCATGAACATTAATTCATAAGAGATACATCACTTGGATATATAGAGGAGAATGTTATTAAATTTATAAAATAATTTTAAAGAATAATTTTTCCATTTTTTGGAAAAAAAATATTACAATTTTCATTAAAAATCATATTCAAGTAATGGTAATCGAGACAATGAACCCTTGCATTAGATTCCTATTTGGTCAGGTTTAAAATAACTCTCTATATAATAACCATATATTCAATAAAAATATATTTTATATGATCCTAAATATTTATTACCATTTATATTAATATTTTATATTTATTTATTAAATTTTTTAATTATTTTAGTAAATGTTAATCATCGATTTTATTATTTTAAAATATTTATTTCATTTTTTTTTTAAATTATTCTGGTTATCATCCTCTGTTTATTATTTTAACAAGTCCAAAATAGTAATTTTATTAAAATATATGATCTATCCTAATTTATGAATCTATAGGTTAATTATAAGGGGTGATTCAATATGATTTGTAACGATGTCATCTATGAAAATTTTGTTTTTATAATTTTTGATGAATAATATATATTATTGTAATTCCCTGACCCCAGTTACCTATAGTCGGTGCATTATTTTAATACATTGGCATGATTACAAGGAATCAAGTCCTGAAGGACCGATCAGTTTAACAGTCTTTGAAAATATATTACATACATGAATGTAACATTACATTATAAAATTAAAAACAACAACAAAATTGTCTTTATTGACCAAAATCATATCCCTTAGATTATACCTGTAGGTTATTTATAATATATTTCTTCAAATCCTGGTAAAAATAAAACATAGAAAGGGGTGATCTCAGATGCTCAAAAAGGACAACAATAAAGCGGAAACTTTCATAAATAAGCATAAACATTTAAGGTAATGTATAAAACTAAAATAAAGCCTTTTAAACTTAAACTTCAGCATAATATGAAAGGATAAATCAGATCATATCATTTACTTATTCACATGGATATTCTACTAGTCTAATAATCACATGTAATATCAATAGCCAATTTCATAATGATGGAATGCATAATCCCAAACATCATAACCACATTGTCAAGGCCTTATGCCTAGACTACAAATATAATTTTGTCAAGGCCTTTTTTCCAGACACTAGTTTCTCTTATGAGACCTACCGATTCATCGAGGATCTATAGCGGGCTCCACCCATCACTTACTAAGTCCAATGCATTCCTCATATGAAAAGGTTTAAACATAATATAAACATTTATATGAAAACTATCATACTAAATGTCAATACTTTATCCATAAACCATGAATGGTATAAAAATATCACATCCATAGTCAAACATATCACGAAACCTTCAATACAATATGGAAGATTTGTATCATAATAAATAAATATCAAACAAGTTTAAAATCCATCAAATGATGCTGACATAGATGAAAATGATTTGTAAAACTCTTTGAGAGAAATATCCCTTTTTTAGGAAAACATTTAAAAGTAACACAATTTAAAAAGGAATAAATTTAAAGACATTTTTGAATCAAATTTTCCCATACCATGTTGAAATCTTTGAATGGAATTAACAATTTAAAAACATTCATGTCCATATAAATTAATCCTTAAAACCATTTTGAAAAAATGGACATTAATGAGAAAGATTTAGAAGAATAAATCTTTAAAACATTTAAAATTATGTTTTAGTAAAAATTCCCTTAAAAATAATCCCTTTGAAAACTTATTTCTGAAACATTTACAAGGATAATAAATATGTCCCAGTGGATACTTACGTAAAAACAACATCGGATAATAAAGAGATTGTGAAATTAACTCTTACTTTGTACTTTCCTTTGGATGAGGGTATGTTTAACCTCCTGTATAATGACCATAGTATGTTATAAAATTATTCCAGAACCATATCCATATTTATTATATCATACATGATTCATTTATGACTTTATTCTACCCATTTAATAATGATTTCCATGTTAAATTAACATTTTGGGTAATAATACCTTTCTTTATCGTACGTGATTTAACTTGTTATTCTTGATTGTATCATTTAGATCCTGATTTAAATACTTTGAGAATATAAACCATTATTTATATATAATATATATTTAGAATATAAATATTTATAATACATAGATATATGAAATGTAAAGCACCGTTTATGGAGACGGTAGGTCGTACGTACACATAAATGATGTTTCTGTTTTCATATCGTATTGAATGGAATTAAGTGAATAAGATATATGAAAGTAAATAAATACATATATATATATAGTAGAATTATTATGTAAAATATTACATACTTATTAATAATATAAATTTTTATAATCATCAGTGAATCGTGAATGTGGGAATGAATCTTATCGCGTCGTGGAGACGGTAATCCGTACGTATGCATGAGTGAAAATATCATTATATTGTTGGTGAAATACTATGTAATTGGATGGTATATCATATATATATAATAATTAAAATTTTATATTTATTATTTACATCATTTATACCCATTATTATACCCATCCAAATAATGAAGTGTTTGAATAACAAACTACACCAGGACATGGAGACAGTAAGCCATACGTACGCATGTATGGTGACTTTGTCATTTATAGGATAGATAGAATATCTAATATGGTTTTACCATATTTATAATAACATCATAGTTTTTAGGATGTACTGGATTTATTATTTTGGTATGGAAACAACAAAGAAATAGTAAGTGGAAAAAGAAAAGAACATGAAAGAAGGTGGTGAAATTATTACCTCATTCCGGGGGTTTCCTTTTATGTTGATCAAAAGGGATCCTTAGGTTTGATTTATGACAAAATTAAGTCCTATAGGTTTATTTGAGGGAATTTGGGAGGATATTTGGGTAGGGTTTGGCTTATCCAAATGTCTTTGGAGGTGTGATTTTGAGAGACGGGGAAGTGCCCTTTTATAAGAGGGGTGAGGGTAACTTTAGGAAAAGATTAAAATATTAATTTATTATACAATCATATTCGGTTTATAATGGCTAAATATTAATTTATTTAGGGACTTAGGGGGTTATGGGTCTATATACTCTCATACAATAGGTTTTAGAAAAGTTTAGGTTAACATTTTAACCTTATCGTTTAGATTTAACTCTTAGTTAAATAGTTTAACTTTTACAGTGTCTTCTTGTATTCTTACACTATATGGTTAACAAACATAAAATAAACTTCTAATAGAACCTCAAGTGGTTCATTAATGAAATATATAATATTATTTAATACCTTTTTCCGAACCTTATATTTTTAGGAATATTATATCAACCAATAACATAGTATTTTTTTCAAAAATTAATTTATGCTAATTTTGACATTATTTTCTATTTGGTTTTTTTGAAAGTAATCAAAACTTGATTACTTCAAACAAGATACATTTAATCAACCCTAACATGTCATATTCAACTATAAAATTCATGTATGTCATAAAAACTTTGAAATTATATTTATTTTTAGTATTGATAATACCATTTATTTGATTCTATCATTAATAAGGTAATTACTGTATCATTAATTTGTCATAAATAAATTAAATTATATAAGGAAAATTATTATAAATAAAATTCCATTATGTAGGAAATATTTTTATATTTCTAATTAATATTTATAGTCGAATTTATATTGTGTTTAACTCTATATTAAAAATGATTTAGTTATTAAACTTTTAATTTAACACTTTTAACTCTTCTTTAAATAAAATAATAATAAATGTCCAAATCTAATCCAAGTGGACATAAAGGATCATATTTTATTCCTAAGGTTGTTTTTGGTCAAAATACATTTATCCAATAGAATTATGATATTTTTTAGGGTAATTATAATATCATTTTTAAATTTAATTACCCTATTTACTATTAACTGTGGTAAATAAAAGTCAAAAGTTATTATTCCCCAAAAATTATTTTCATCTTATTAAACTACATTTCACTAACTGATATCAACCTTATCTCTCTTATTTTTTAAATTCTACTAACAGAAGCAGTAAAATTATGTTTTATGAAAATTTGAAAATTCTCTTAGAAGGTGGGTAAAATAGGTTAAAAAGTTCAATAAAATTTTATACATCTAATTTTATTATAAAATGACTCCAATAAATTACATTTAACTTTAGGTATTATATATATATATATATATATATATATATATATTTACTTAAAATAAATTTAATCAAAATAAATAATTATTTAAATAAAAATTCGGTTTTAAATAATAATGCAGTGTTTTCACTATTCATCAAAAATTGAAAGTTTTCAGAAAAATACCAAAAATTAACCCAAATATAATTTTGATATTATGAATTAAAAAATGAAGTCTATTTTACCAAATTCAAAACATAGAAGTTTCATTTATTAATATAAAATTATTTCATGTTGTCAAAACCAAAAAGTGGGTTTTTAAAAAGTAGAAACTATCAAAAGATTGACATGTGTTTATGTCAAATTTAAATGTGAAATTACTTATAATGACCTAAATAATATTAAATGATAAAAATATAATCTAATTATACTTTAAAAACATTCAAATTCTTAATTTAACACTATAAATATTTTAATTAAAAAAGTTATTTTCAATTAAAATTTAGTATTTTTCACTATTCAGCAAAATAT
Organism: Viscum album; assembly: GCA_963277665.1. Classification (NCBI taxonomy): domain Eukaryota; kingdom Viridiplantae; phylum Streptophyta; class Magnoliopsida; order Santalales; family Viscaceae; genus Viscum; species Viscum album. Next base: position 49,213,583 of record OY728161.1, on the reverse strand, counting down.
GAAAGTTATCAGAAAAGTAAAAAAAATTATTCAAACCAAATATTTATGCCCCTATTATAAATAATAATTTAATTTCACTAAATTAAATATATAAAATTGTCAAATATTGGATTTAAAAATGGTTCGCCATTAAAAGACGGAAAAACTACATTTTTTTAAAATACCTCTTTTATCTTAAAAGTTGAATTTTTCTTATATTATGTCTAAGAAACACAAAAGATTAATGTTAAAATTATATAGTATATATATAATATAAAATTTGGTTAATACTATTCATAACATCTTTTTTGAACAGCTAGTTGGGTAAGTCGTGGTGCGCTCGAACTCGGTGTTGCGTGTAGCAAAAGTTATTGAAATACTTTGAAGAGATAACATACTATAAAATATTGGGGTGTTACATTCTCCCCTAATTCAATATATTGAATCCTTGCAATTTTAAAATGTTCTTTGAAAGTAAATGGTTAAAAATAGAAAGATACCATTGTGGAAAACCCAAATCAAAAAATGGGTTAATAAAATTTAGTCTTAATAAGAGGGAAAGGGAAATGAAAAAGTCACCAAAAAATTATGATCTTGACTAGGAGAAAATTGGTGAAAATTAGAGACACATAATTTGAGGAAAAATGAAAATATTTATAGGGATTGATTGAGTTCATCAATCACAAATAATTGTAAAATGGAGGGCCTCAAAGCCATCAATCTATGATGATTTAAAATATTCATGGTTCAACAAACAAAAGGTATTAGGATAACACATATTTTCTTTTAAGATCACTTTACTAAAGTTTATGAATTAATTTATTCATATAATTATAAGAAAAAAATATATTTGACAAGTATATTTTCATCCTTCAACTAATTCCTACCACAAACTCATCTTTCACTCCAAAAGATAATAGAATTCAAAAATATTCTATTTATCCTAATCATATAGGGTTCCAAATATAATGAATTTATAATTCATATGTTAGAATATTTAAAGAAAAATACATTATACAAACTAGGACATCACGTATGCCAGTGGTAGGTGATCCACCATTGTCTCCCTTCGGTTGTGGGTTCAAGTCTCACGACCTTTCCAGACTCGACGGGTTATTGCCCGACCTCCAGGTTGTCCTTTTTATAACAATCCAAAAATAATCTTAAGAAATTATTTAACCTAAATAATAGTATCCAATGTCAAACATAATCCATTCCATCCTTTAGACTTACTCAAAAAACTTCTGTCAAAATTCACAGTCCAAAATTTAGAAGGAATATAAACAAAATGAAGATATCTTTTTCCACATAATAACATGTGAATACCTTCATCGTGCTTTATTTTAAAACATGGTAACACCCTTAATTACCATAAAACCTTATTGATTACATTCATAGTCCCTTATTTATTATATAATACTAGATAAATTCTTTAAATCTAAAAATTTTGAATATTCCAACAATAATGGAATAAAAAAACCATTAATCAGTTCCAAGGTAGTCAAGAATATCCAATATGTTTTATCCAAATCAACCATCTCTTATATCAAAATCACTACCTCTGTATCAAGACCATATTATTGTTTACCTTTCCTTCAACCATGTATTTTCCAAAAATTATAACATGAAACCATGTCACTTTACTTGGTACCATACAATCTCAAATCCATAATGAAATATTACTGCAGTACAATCCTCATATACTCTATAATTCTTATAACATGTACATCATTAATACAATACTCAAATGACACAATACATTAATAAAAACATAAGAACTCTACTCATTCCTCTTCATCTTCTGTAGTATCATAACTTGATTATTATCCAATAGTAGTATTTTGGGTATACTATGATGATTTGGACATTGATTCGTGTAGTGTCCCAACTCCTTAAAGATGAAGCATTGTACATTTGAAACCTTTTACTTACCCTTGAAATAACATACTTGGTGTCCTTTTTCTCAAAAATTATAACAAACTCCCATTCCCTTCAATCATTTACCAAGGTGATTCTTTCCACAGTTATCACATATGGGAAATCCTTCATTCCCCTCTTCCCTTTATATATCTTTCTCTCTTCCAACCTTTTCTTCTCTTACTTCCCTTCAAAGTTATAGGACTCAGAGAATTTTTTTACTTATCTTATTAACACATGATATTATTTCTTCATTTTATGAGAATATGTGGGAGACTATTTCCGTTTTAAATTTTGGATTAATACCATGAAAGATATTATCATTCTTAATCTTTCGATCATGCGTATTGTTGTAATTATCATTCTTTCTACTAGGCGCTATTTATAAGCAATGGCGTACACAGGGTTAGTTTATGAATCACAATGCATAATTTAAAACATGTAAAATAACTAACATAAATAGAAAATATTATTCATATAATCTATAATCATAAAATTTTTTCTTTGAGGAATTACTACTCCTAAATCCTTCATAATGGCTTGTAATGAAAATGTGATGTATCCTAAGAATATCCCCCAGGAGTGTCGTAATCAAAAGTGCAGCAAGGCCTGTTCTTGTGTACCAGTATACCCTGGGTCAAGCCCGAAACTCCTTATTAGAGTTTCACTCCAAGTTACATATATTCTAGATCCACCTATACCTACTTGTATCTAGACAGCGATGTATTTCATGGAAAATAAACAAAATATCTATATTACCCAAATTCTAGGAAGCTATTCTATATTAATCCTCAAATTCTATCATAGGGTAATGTTCTCTAATCAAAGTTTATCAAAATATATTTCCAAGGTAGTTGCTAAACCTGCCTCTGATACCAACTGTAATGCCGCAACCTCAGATACATAGAGTCGGTGCATTCTTTTAATACATCGTCCTGATTACAAGGAATCAAGTCCCAAATGACTGATCGGTTTAGAAGTATTGGAAAATAGATTACATACATGAATGTTACATTACATTATAAAATGAAAAAAAATCAACATTGAATACATTTACCACAATCATATCCCTTAGATTATCCCCACAGGTTATTCATAATATACTTCTTCGTATCCTGGGAAAAATAAAAATAGAAAGGGGTGAGCTCAGATGCTCAGAAAGGACAACAATATAACGAAAACATTTATAAATACGCATAAACATTTAAGGTAATGTATAAATCTAAAACAAAAACCTTTTAAACTTAAAATTAAGCATAATATAGAAAAGATAAATAAAATATTTCTATTTACTTATTCACATGTATATTATACTAATCGAATAATCACATGTAATATCAATATCCAATTTCATAAGAATATAATTCATAATTCTAGACTTCATAACCACATAGTCAAGGCCTTGTGCCAATACTACAAATAAAATTTTGTTAAGGCCTTGTGACAAGACACTGGTTTGTCTAAATAGACCTACTGATTCATCGAGGAGCTATAGTGGGCTCCACCCGTCACTTATTAAGTCCAATGCATTCCTCATATTAAAAGGATTTACACATAACATAAACATTAATATTAAAACTATCATATGAAATGTCAACAATTTATCCATAAACCATGAATGGAATAAAAATATCACATCCAGGGTCAAAAATATCACTAAACCTTCAATATAAAATGAATAATTTTTATCATAATAAATCAACTTCAAACAATTTTAAAATCCATCAAAGGATGTTGACATAGATGAAATTGATTTGTAAAACTCTTTGAGTGAAATATCCATTTTTCATGAAAACATTAAAAAGTAGCACAATTTAAAAAAGAAGATGTTTAAATACATTTTTGAATCAAAGTGTCCCATACCACTTTGAACTTTTGAATGGAATTAACATTTTAAAAACATTCATGTCCATATAAATAAATCCTTAAAACCATTTTGAAAACATGGACTTTAATGAGAATGGTTTAGAAGAATAAATCTTTAAAACATTTAAAATGATGTTTCAGTAAAAATTACATTAAAAATAATACCTTTGAAAACTTATTTACGAAACATGGACTTGGATAATAAATATGCCCCAGTAGATACTTACATAAAAACAACCTCAGATAATAGAGATTGTGAAATTAACACTTACCTTGCACTTTCCTTTGGTCGATGGTATGTTTAACCTCATATATAATGACCATAGTATGTTATTAAATTTTTAAAAATCCATATACATATTTATTATATCATAAATGATTCATTTATGACTTTATACTTCCCATTTAATAATGATTTCCATGTTAAATTAACATTTTGGATAATAATCCCTTTCTTTATCGTATGTGCTTTATGTTGTTATTCTTGATCATATCATTTAGATCATGATTTAAATACATCAAGAATATAAACCATGATTTATATATCATATATATTTAGAATATAAATATGTATAATATATATATATATGAAATGGAAAGCACCGTTTATGGAGACGGTAGGTCATACGTACGCATAAATGATGTTTCTATTTTCATATCGTATTGAATGAAAGTAAGTGAATAAGATATATGTAATTACACACACACACACACACAAACACACACACATATATATATATATATTCATTAGAATTATTATGTCATATATTACATAATTATTAATAATGTATATTTTTATAATCATCGTTGAATGGTGAGCGTGAGAATGAATCTCATCGCATCGTGGAGACGGTAATCCGTACATACGTACGAGTGACAATATCATTATATTAATGGTGAAATATTTTGTAATTGGATGGTATATCATATATAAAGTATCATTAACATGTTATATTTATTATTTACATTATTTATACTCATTATTATACTCATCCAAATAATGATGTGTTTGAATAACAAACTACACCACGACGTGGAGACGGTAAGCCGTACATATGCACGTATGGTGACTTTTTCATTTATAGGATGGATAGAATAACGAATATGGTTGTACAATATTTATAATAACATAATAGTATGTAGGAGATACTGGATTTATTATTTTGGTATGGAAACAACAAAGAAAGGGGAGGTGGAAGAAGAAAAGAACTTGAAAGTGGGTGGTGAAATTATTATCTCTTCTTTAGGTGTTTCCTTTTGAGTTGATCAAAAGGGCTTCTTAGGTTGGATTTCTGATTAATGTAAGGAAATTAGGTTGATTTAAAAGGGAAGTTGGGAGGATATTTGGGAAGGGATTTTCCGAGCCACATGGCTTTTGAGATGTAATTTTCAGATAAGGGGAAGTTCCCTTTTATTAGAGGGGTGAGGGTCACTTTAGGAAAAGATTAAAATATTAATTTATTATACAATAATATTCAGTATATAATGGATAAAAATGAATTTATTTCGATACTTAGGTGGTTATGGGTCTATATACACTTAACCAATAGGTTTTAGACAAGTTTAGGTTATTATTTTAACCTTATATTTTATATTTAACTCTTAGTTAAATAGTTTTACTTTTAGCGTGTCTTCCTGTATTCTTACACTATATTGTTAATAAACTTACTCTAAACTTCCAAGAGAACCTAAAGTGGTTAATTAATAAGATATTTAATATTATTTAAGCCCTTTTTCTGAACCTTAGATTTTTAAGAATATTATATCAACAAATAATATATTATTTTTTTTAAATTAATTTATGTTAATTTTGACATTATTTGGTTTTTGGTTTTTGTGAAAGTCATCACATCTTTATTACTTCGAACAAGATACATTTAATCAAACTTAACATTCCATATGCACCTATAAAATTCGTGGATGTTATAAAAACTTTCAAATTATATTTATTTTAATATTCATAATACTATTTTTTTGATTCTTTCATTATTAAGGTAATTAATGCATCATCATTGTGTCATAAATAAATTAAATTATTTAATGTCTAAAAATTATAAATAAAATACCATTATATATGAAATATTTTTATCTTTCTAATTAATATTTATAGTCTAATTTATATTGTGTGTAACCCTATATTAAAGAGGGTAGAATGTAACACCCCAAGCTTCCACGAAATGTTTCCCTTTGAATAATGTGGTAGTTTGCGTTGTACGCAACTTGGAGTTTTAACAAACCACGACTAATCAATATAGCCATTATGAATATTAATACCCAAATTTTGAAATATTATAAATTTTATTTTTCAGAATGGACTTCATTTTTGGATTAAAAATATCAAAATTAGCTTTAGTGAATTTTTGGTATTTTTCTAAAAACTTTCAATTTTTGATCAATAGTGAAAAAACACTGCGTTATTGTTTAAAACTGAATTTTTATTTAAGTAATTATTTATTTTAATTTATTTTATTTTAGGAAAAAATATTTACATAATAATTATATATGTTCAATGTAATTCATTAGAGTCATTTTATAATAAGCTTAGATATATAAAAGTTTATTGGACTTTTTACCATCTTTTACCCACCTTCTAGGAGCATTTCAAAATTTGCATAAAACTTAATTTTACCACTACTGTGAGTTGAATTTAGAAAATTTGAGAGACATGGTTAATAGCAGTAAGTAAAATGTGGTTCAATAATATGAAAATAATTATTGGTGAATAGTAACTTTTGACTTTTTTTACCACGGTTAAAAGTAAATATGGTAATTAAGGGTAAAAATGATATCATAATGACCCTAACAAATGTTCTAATTCTATTTTATAGTTTTAATTCAACCAAAAACAACCTTATAAATAAAATATGATCCCCTTTGGTTCACTTGGATTATATTAGGACATTTATTATTATTTTATTTAAAGAAGACTTGAATGTGTTAAATTCAAAGTTTAATAAAAAAACAATGTTTAATATAGGGTTATACATAATACAAATTCAACTAAAAATATTCATTAGAAATCCAAAAATATTTCCTAAGTCATGGTATTTTATTTTTAATTTTTAGATATTAAATAATTAGTTTTATTTATGACACAATGATGATGTTGTAATTACCTCATTAATGAAAGAATCAAATAAATGGTATTATAAATATTAAAATAAAAATAATTTCAAAGTTTTTATGACATCCTATAATTTTCTAGGTTAATATTACATGTTAGTATTTATTAAATGAATTTTTTCTATGTAATAACGTTGTGATGACTTTCAAAAAAAACCAAATACCAAATAGTGTCAAAATTGACACAAATGAGTTTGTAAAAAAAATATTTTATTATTAAATTGTATAATATTCATAAAAATATAAGGTTAGTCCAAAGGGATTAAATAGTATTATATATGACATTAATTAACCACTTGAGGTTCTCTTGGAATTTTAGAGTAAGTTTATTGATCGTATAGTGTAAGAATACAAAAAGACACGGTAAAAGTTAAAATATTTAACTAAGAGTTAAGTCTAAAAGATAAGGTTAAAATGATAACATAAACTTGTCCAAAACCAATTTTTTAGATTACGTAGACCCATAACCACTTATGTCTCGAAATAAATTCATTTGGAGCCATTATAAACCGAATATTATTGTATAATAAATTAATATTTTAATTTGTTCCAAAAGTGACCCTCACCCCTCTTATAAAAGGGCACTTCCCCTTCTCTCAAAATCACACCTCTAGAGCCATTTGGATCATCTAAATCCTACCCAAATATCTTCCTAACTTTCCTCAAATCAACATATAGTCCTTAATTTAATCATAATGGAATCCTATGGAGCCCTTTTGATCAAATCAAAAGGAAGAACCTGAAGAACAGATAAATATTTCATCACCTCTTTCGAGTTTTTTTCTTTTTCCACATTCTCTTTATTTGTTGTCTTCATTCTAAAATAATAACTCCAGTACCTTCTATACACTTTGATATTATTATAAAAATGGTACAACCATATTCATTATTTTATCCATCATATGAATGACAAAGTCACCATACGTGCGTACGAACGGCTTACCGTCTCCACATCGTGGTGTAGTTTTTTATTAAAAAACATCATTTTTTGGATGGTAATAATAATGAGTATAAATGATGTAAATAATAAATATAATATGTTAATTATTTTTTATAAATGATATATCATCCAATGACATACAATTTCACCATCAATATAATGATGTTGTCGCTCGTGCGTACGTACGGATTACCGTCTCCACAAATGAGAGGAGATTCATTACCCATCATAATCATTCAAGAATACTTTTCATTTTATGATTAAAAATAATGTTTATAAACAAAATATAATTATGTATATGAATTAAATACATCCTATCCATAACAATCATGTCTTGCGTAACCAAGCATATAAATGAAAACGAATCAGTTAACACCTGAAATAATGATATTACTAAATTATTATTAACAATGCTATATTAGAGGATCATATATGATATCATATTTATGTATATAGTTCATGTATAATTTAATAAAAATGTTTTTACTATTATACAGGAGGTTAACATACCCTAGACCAAAGGAAAGTGCAAGGTTAGGGTTAATTTCACAATCTCTTTATTATCCGAGGTTGTTTTTACGTAAGTATCTAATGAGACATATTTATTATCAATGTATATGTTTCATAAAAGAGTTTTCAAATGGATTCTTTTTAGGGCACTTTTTAATAAAACATCATTTTAAATGTTTTAAAGATTTATTCTTCTAAGCCTTTCTCATTAATTTCCATGTTTTCATAATGGTTTTAAGGATTTATTTATATGGACATGAATTTTTTTAAAATGTTAATTCATTTAAAAAGTTTCAAAGTGGTATGAGACACTTCGATTCAAAACTATCTTTTAAAAGATTTTCTTTATATTATTTTTAAATGATTTCATGAAAAAGGGATATTTCTCTCTAAGATTTTTTCTGATCATTTTCAACTATGCCAAAATCCTTTAAGGGATATAATTCTTAATTGATGTTGATTTATTATGATAAAAATCATCAATGTAGTATTGATGGTTTTGGGATATGTTTGACTGTGGAAGTGTTATTTTTATATCATTCATGGTTTATGGATAAAGTATTGACATTTTTTATGCTAGACTTAAAATGAATGTTTATGTTATGTTTAAACCTTTTCATATGAGGAATGAATTGAACTTAGTAAGTGACGGGTGGATCCCGCTATATCTCCTCAATGCATCGGTAGGTCTTATGAGACAAACTAATGTCTTGGAACAAGGCCTTGACAAAATGTTATTTGTAGACTTGGTACAAGGCCTTGACTATGTGATTATAATGTTTGGAATTATGCATTCCATAATTATGAAATTAGATATTGATATTACATGTGATTATTAGACTAGTAGAATATCCATATGAATACGTAAATGGAATTATTTGATTTATCTTTTTCATATTATAATGAAGTTTAATTTTAAAATGCCTTTTTTTAGTCTTATACATTTCCTTAAATGTTTATATTTATTTACGAATGTTTCTGCTATATTGTTATCCTTACTGAGAATCTGAACTCACCCCTTTCTATTTTTTTTTTCAAGGATGTGAAGAAGTATTTTATAGTTGATTTACAGGGATATGCTAAGGATAATAGTGTGTTCAAAAGGTGAAAAAATGTTGTTGATGTTTTTGTTTCATGATGTAATGTAACGTTCATGTATGTAATCTATTTTCCAAGACTGCTAAACTGATCGGTCTTTTGAGACTTGATTCCTTGTAATCATTTCAGTGTATTAAAATAATGCAATGACTATGGGTAACGAGGGTCGGGGCATTAAAGTTGTTATCAGAGGAATTTTAGTACCAACCTTGGAAACTTGATTTAGAAAAACTCTGATTAGAGAACATTACCCTAAGATATAATTTGACGATTAGTATAGGAGAACTTCCTAGAATTTTTGTAATGTAGAGATTTTATGATTTTTTTAAGAAATACATCCTTGTCTAGATACGAGCAGGTAGAGGTGACTCTGGCATTGATGTACATAGGTATAAAACCCGAAAACACCGCTTTGATCTAGACTCTAATGGGAACTGGTGCACTACAACGAGCCTTGATGAACTCTTTGTTACGACACTCCTGGGGGATATGCGTAGGATAATTCACATTTTGTTTACAAACCATTACGGAGGATTTGTGAGTATTTACCTCATCAAAGAAAACATTTTTATGATTATGGATTATATCCATAAACTATTCAATTTATGTTAAGTTTTTTACAAGTTTGGAATTATGTATTGTGATTCATAAACTTATCTAGTGTATGCCATTTTTTAGATATTTCTCCTAGTGTAAGTAATGGAAAGAGTATCAACACACATAATACATTTAGTGATTTACCTCCTACTCAAGATAATTATAGTGGACCCGGTGATATAACTAGTGCTGATCATCTTATCACCATACTGGGACAACCCACTCAGGTTATGAATAATAACCTTACCCATATGAAGCACCCTCATACACAAAGCAGAGGATCAATGTTAGACTGCTTCATGAGGAAACAAACACTATAATTAAATGGGAGTACAATCCATTAGTAGCAGAGCAATGGATAAATTTCTTAAAGAAAATATTTCTTGCTTTGGGGAGTAGCGAAAGGGAAAAAGTTGTCATGGAATTTTATCGCCTCAAGAGTGATGCAGATCAATAGTTGTCATTAATCCAAATCACAAAGGAACATGAAGAAGTATAAAACATGGAATGGAGGGATTTTAAAGATATTTTCTTAGAAAAATACTTTCCTTGTGAACATCTAGTGGATATAGAAAGACAATTTCTGAGTCTAAGGCAAAAGGAGGATGAGAATGTCACAAAGTATGAGGATAACTTTACAAGGTTAGTAAGGCATGAAGAAGATTATATACGTAACCCGAGGGGTAATATTTATTGATTCGTTGATGGTTTAAAACCATTTATCCATCAAGAATTAGTCTCACAATACTTCTCATCATATGATGATATAGTCCCATGCACTATCAAGATGGAAAAGGAATTCTCTAAGTCTTAAGACTTTAAAGAAAAGAAAGAGAAAAAGAGATCTACTGAACACTCTTGAAATGGAAATAAAGGGAATAATGGAAAAGTTGAATGTCCATCTTGTGGTAAATGTGGGAAGAAACACCCCAATACTTGGCTTAAGGGAATGGGAGTCTATTACGAGTGTGGTGAAAAAGACCACTAAGTTCTTGATTGAAAGGCAAAGAAAGAGTATGTTAATTTGGAATGCTACAATTGTAGAGAAAAGGAGTATTATGAAAATGAATGTCCTAAAAGCCAAGGGAACTTACCTTACAAAAGGACAAGGGAGAAAGGACAAGATTATGTGATCACTAATGCTGAGGTTAAAGCTTCGAAAGACCTGGTGGCAGGTAATTTAATGGTTTCCTCAAGTTTAGACAATTCTTTATTTGATTCTGGATCATCACATTGTTTCATATCTTCCTAGTTTTCTAAGAAAATTAGATATTTTCAATTTGAATTAACAAGGTAGTTGTCTGTAAAAACACCTAAGTGAAGTATCATCGCAACAAAATTTTGTGAATCAGTTCCCATTAGGGCATATAAATGTTCTTTATCTGCTGATCTCATCGTCATACCCATGATTGAATTTGATATAATACTCAAAATGTATTGTCTTTCAAACCACGATGAAAAAATTTATTTTAAGAAGAAGGAGGTTACAATTTTCGATGATGATAAGGAGTACCTTATCTTTAGATTAGAAATGTCACCACCTGATTCTTCTCTAGATCCACCCCCAGTAGCTCTACTAAATTCAATTATTGGGGAGGAATAGAATGAATTAATAATGGGTGAGAAAAAGAATGTTTGAATAGAGGACATACCTATTGTTCAAGAATATGTTGATGTGTTTCCAGAGGATTTACCTGGACATACACCAGAGAAAAAAATTGAGTTTTCCATTGATTTAATTCCTGCTTCAAGGCCCATATAGAAGACCCCTTATAGAATGGACAATGTGTAATTAGTGGAACTAAAGAAAAAACTATAGGAATTGAGTAATAAGGGATTTATTCGCCCCAGTGTTTCTCCATGGGGATCCCCTATTCTTTTTGTTAAGAAGAAAGATGGATCAATGAGGTTGTGAATTGAATACAGGGAGATCAATGCTATAACAATAAAGAACGAGTACATCTTACCTCACATTGATGATTTATTCGACCAACTTCATGGAGGTCAATATTTTTCAAATATTGACCATCGATCTGGATACCATCAGTTATGCGTGAAGAAGAAATACATTCTAAAGACATCATTTCGAACCAGGTACGAGCATTACGAGTTTACATTAATGCCTTTTGGATTAACTAATTCACCCTCTATCTTCATGGATCTAATGAATATAGTTTTCAAGAAATATCTTAATGACTTTTTAGTGGTATTTATTGATGATATCTTGGTATAATAAAAAAGCTACGAAGATCATGAAAATAAATAGCGCACTATTTGGAAGAATCCTAGAAGAAATGAATTATATGGGATGTTTAGAAACTGTGAATTCTGGATTCAGAAAATTTATATTCATGGCCATATTGTCCTTAAGGATGGAATCTCTGTTGATAATTCAAGGACCAAGGCAATCCATGAATGTCCAGAACTGACAAGTATAACTGAGGTACGTAGTTTTATTCGTTTAGCAGGTTATTATCGACGTTTCGTCCAGAATTTTTCTGAGTTGGCTAACCCATTAACCAAGCTCACACGTAAAGGGGTTAAAATTGTTCATAAAAAAGAGTGTGAAGAATGTTTTGAAAAACTGAAGAGAATATTAGTTAATGCTATTATCTTGACTCTACCATCGAGGAATAGTGGGTTTGTTATTTATAGTGATTCTACAAAGAAAGGACTTGGTTGTGTCCTTATGTAGAATGATAGCGTTATTGGCTATGCATCATGATAGCTAAAAATTTATTAGAAAAAATATCATACTCATGATCTTGAGTTATCAGTTGTAATATTTTATTTGAAAATATAGAGACACTATCTCTATGGTAAAAAATGTGAGATTTATACTGATCACAAGAGTTTGAAGTATATTTTCTCACAGAAAGAACTCAACATGAAGCAAAGACGATGGATTGAACTACTCAAGGATTATGATTACACTATACACTACCATACAGGGAAGGTAAATAAGGTGGCAGATGCTTTGAGAAAAAAGGATCATAAAGTTTTGAACAAGATGAGAGTTTAAAGGGATCCTATTTTCATGGATCTCATAAAGAAGGATACGAGAATAACCATGGAAGTTGAAGCATAAATACTTTTTCAAATTTTTTCTAAACCATCTTTACTAGAAAGGATAAAAAAATTGCAAACTGATGATGAGTAATTTCATAAGAAGATTAAAGCTGTGAATGATGGGAGATGAATGACTTCATATATGAAGATGGAATTTTGAAATTTGGGAAGAGACTTCGTGTTCCTAACATACCTGATCTAAAGAGGGAATTTTTGGATGATGCTCATAGATCCAATTTCTCTATACACCATGGGATCACCAAGATGTATAGATATTAGAAGGAACATTTTTGGTTGGACAATATGAAGACGAAGATTTCTAATTTTGTGTCAAGATGTACGGTTTGTCAACAAGTGAATGCTAGAAGGAAACAACCTAGAGGAGTCATGAAACCTCTTCCCATACTTGAGTAGAAATGGGATAATATTACTATGGACTTTGTCATGGGGCTACCAAATACTCCTAGAAGGAATGATGTAATATGGGTTATTGTTGATTGTTTTTCCAAGTCAGCACATTTTCTTGGTATAAGAGAAGATTTACCACTTGAACGTTAGGAAAGACTATATATTAATGAAGTTGTAAGACTTCATGGAGTACCCCTATCAATTGTTTCTGATCGTGATCCCCATTTTACATCAAGATTCTGTAAAAGTATTCAATAGGCCCTGGATACTGAACTTTGTTTGATCACTGCCTACCACCCTCAAACCGAGGGACAATCAGACCAGACTATTCAAACCATGTAAGACATTTTGAGATCTTTCTCACTTGAATTTCAAGGTATGTGGGATCAATATTTACCTCTGGTAGAATTTTCTTATAATAATACATTTCATTCAAGTATTCAGATGGCACCATATGAATCATTTTATGGAAAGATATGTCGCTCCCCAACTTGTTGGGATGATGTTGGTGAAAGAAAACTCATAGGCCCAGAACTTGTTGAGGAAATAATGGAAAAGGTGAAGATTATCCAAACCCACATCAAAGCATCCCAAAGTAGGAAAAAGAGCTATACCGATAATCAGAGGAAGGATTTGGAATTTCAAGTAGGAAATCATGTTTTCTTGAAGGTATCTTCATGGAAGGGTGTTATACGATTCGGCAAGAAGGGTAAATTGAGTCCCAGGTATGTCGGACCTTTAGAAATTCTAGAACTAATTGGAGTTGTAGAATATAATTTGGCGATGCCTCCAAGTCTCTCCAAAGTTCATGATGTGTTCTACGTATCATTGTTGATAAAATACATGTCTGACCCAACACATGTACTCACCTATGAGGAAATTGAACTCGGACCTGATCCATTTTATTGTGAAGATGTTTTCAAGATTCTTGATACCATAGAACAAGTGCTGAGAAACCGAACGACTCATATAGTGAAATTTCTATGAAGAAACCATAAGATGGAAGAGGAAACATGGGAACCTGAGGAACTTATTATGAAGAACCACCTAAATCTTTTTATGCAGTAATATTCTAGAATTTTTGAGGAAGAAATTATTTTAAGTATGGGATAATGTAACACCCCAAGATTCCATGGTATGTTTCCCTTTGAATAATGCAGTAGCTTGCATTGTATAAAACTTTAAGTTTTAATACACCACGACCAATCAAAGTAGCCGTTATGAATAGTAATACCCACTTTTGGAAATTTTATATATTTTATTTTCCAAAAAAGGACTTCATTTTTGGATTTGGAATACCAAAATTAGATTAGGGTGAATTTTTTGTATTTTTCTGAAAACTTTCAATTTTTTATGAATAGTGAAAAACACTACATTATTGTTTAAACATGACTTTTTATTTAAGTAATTAGTTATTTTATTTTAATTTATTTTAGGTCAAAATAAATACATAATAATTATATATGTTCAATTTAATTCATTAGAGTCATTTTAGAATAATTTTAGATATATAAAATTTTATTGAACTTTTTACCGTCTTTTACCCACCTTCTAGGAGCATTTGAAAATTTTCCTAAAACATAATTTTACCACTTCTATGAGTTTAATTTAAAAAATAATAGGAATTCGGTTGATATCAGTAAGTAAAATATGGTTCAATAAGATAAAAAGAATTTTTGGGGAATAGTAACTTTTGACTTTTATTTATCACGATTAAAATAAAATAGGGTAATTAAGGGTAAAAATGATATCATAATTACCCTAACACATGTCCTAATTCTATTGGATAAGTGTAATTCTACCAAAAAAACCTTATTAATAAAATATGATTCCCTTTTATCCACTTGGATTGGATTAGGAAATTTATTATTATTTTATTTACAGAACCGTTAAAAGTGTTAAATTCAAAGTTTAATAACAAAACCATTTTAATATAGGGTTATATATAAGATAAATTAGACTATAAATATTCATAAGAAATTAAAAAAGAGTTCCTGCATTATGGTATTTTATTTATAATTTTTAGAGATTAAATAATTAAATTTATGAATGACACAATGATGATGCAGTAATTACCCTATTAATGAAACAATCAAATAAGTGGTATTATAAATATTAAAATAAATATAATTTCAATGTTTTTATGACATACACTAATTTTATAGGTTAATATGATATGTTAGGATCAATTCAATGTATCTTGTTCTAAGTGATCTAGTTCTGATGACTTTCATAAAAACCAAATACCAAATAGTGTCAAAATTGACAAAAATGAGTTTTTAAAACAAATATTATATTATAAAATTATATTATATTCTTAAAAAAAATAAGGTTATGAAAAAGGGCATAAATAATATTATATATTTCATTAATGAACCAATTTATGTTCTTTTGGAATTTTAGAGTAAGTTTATTAACCATATAGTGTAAGAATAAAAAAAGACACGGTAAAAGATAAAATATTTAAATAAGAGTTAAATCTAAAATATAAGGTAAAAATGGTTACATAAACTTGTCTAAAACCTATTGGTTGGGATTATTTAAACCCATAACCACCTAAGTCTCGAAATAAATTCATTTGTTTCCATTATAAAACGAATATTATTGTATGATAAATTAATATTTTAATCTTTTTCTAAAGTGACCCTCACCCCTCTTAAAAAAGGGCACTTCTCCTTCTCTCATAATCACACCTCCAAAGCCATTTTTCTTGAAAAACCCTACCCAAATATCCCGAAAAATTCCCTCACATCAACATAGAGTCCTTAATTGTATCATAAATCCAACCGAAAGATCCCTTTTGGTCAAATCAAAAGGAAGAACCTGAAGAAGAGGTAAATATTCCATCACCTCTTTTAAGTTCTTTTCTTCTTCTACTTCCTCTTTATTTTTTGTATCCATTATAAAATAATAAATCTAGTATATTATATATAATGTGATGTTATTATGAAAATTTTACAACCATATTCATTATTCTATACATCATATGAATGACAAAGTCACCATACGTGCATACGTAAGGCTTACTGTCTCCACGTCGTGGTGTAGTTTGTTATTCAAACAATTCATTATTTGGATGGGTATAATAATTATCATAACTTATGTAAATAATAAATATAACATGTTAATGATTATTTATATATGATATATCATCCAATTACATATGATTTCACCATCAATATAATGATATTTTGACTCGTGCGTACGTACGGATTACCGTCTCCACAAACGTGATGAGATTCATTCCCCAATGTAATCATTCAAGAATAATTTTCATTTTATGATTAAAAAAATATTTATAAACATAATATAATTATTTATATGAATGAAATACATCCGATCCATAAAAAACATGGCTTACGTAACCAGTTATATAAAATAAAATGAATCAGTTAACACCAAAAATAATGATATTACTAAAATATTATTAACAATGAAATATTAGAGGATCATATATGATATTATATTTATATATATAGTTCTTTTATAATTTAATAAAAATGTTTTAACTATTATATCGGAGGTTAAAATACCCTCGACCAAAGGAAAGTGCAAGGTTAGGGTTAATTTCACAGTCTCTTTATTATCTGAGGTTGTTTTTACATAAGTATCTACTAGGACATATTTATTATCCATGTCCATGTTTCCTAAAAGAGTTTTGAAATGGATTATTTTTAAGATAATTTTTACTAAAACATAATTTTAAATGTTTTAATGATTTATTCTTCTAAACCATTCTCATTAATGTCAATTTTTTCAAAATGGTTTTAAGGATTTATTTATATTGAATTGATTTTTTTAAAATGTTAATTCCATTCAAAAGTATCAAAGTGGTATGGGAAACTTTTATTCAAAACGATATTTTAAATTATTTACTTTATATGACTTTAAAATGATTTCACAAAAAAGGGATATTTCTCTCTATGATTTTTACTGATCATTTTCAACTATGCCAACATCATTTAGGGGATAGTATTCTTAATCGAGGTTGATTTATTATGATAAAAATCTTCTATATTGTATTAAAGTTTTTGTGATATGTTTGACTATGGATGTGTTATTTTTATATCATTCATGGTTTATGGTGAAAGTATTGACATTTCGTATTCTATCTTTAATATGAATGTTTACGTTATGTATAAACCTTTTCATATGAGGAATGCATTAGACTTAACAAGTGACGGGTGGAGCCTTCTATAGCACCTAGATGCATCAGTAGGTCTCATGAGACAAACTAGTATCTTGGCACAAGGCCTTGACAAAATCTTATATGTATTCTTGGAACAAGGCCTTGACTATGTGGTTATGACGTCTAGGATTATGCATTCTATCATTATGAAAGTGGCTATTGATATTTCATGTTATTATTAGACTAGTAGAATATCCATGTGAATAAGTAAATGGAATTATTTGATTTTATCTTTTCCATATTATGCTGAAGTTTAAGTTTAAAAGGATTTTTTTTAGTCTTATACATTGCCTTAAATGATTATGCTTATTTATGAAAGCACCCACTGTATTGTTATACTTATTGAGTATCTGAGCTCACCCCTTTATATGTTTTATTTTTCCTAGGATGTGAAGAAGTATTTTATAGTTGTCCTTTAGGGATATGCTAAGGATATTAGTGGGTTAAAAGGGTAAAAATGTTGTTGATGTTTTTATTTCATTATGTAATGTAAAACTTATGAATGTATCTAGTACTTCCAAGGATACTAAACTGATTGGTCTTTCAGGACATGATTCCTTGTTTCATGTCAATGTTATTTAATAATGCACAGACTCTATGTAACTAGGGTCATTGTGTTACAATTGCTAAACTGATCAGTCATTCGGGACTTGATTCCTTGTAATCATGCCAATATATTAAAATAATGCACCGACTCTAGACTTCTGGGGTTGGGGCATTACATTAAACATTATAAAATAAAACACAACATAAATGATCCTTTGAGAACACCATTAATCCCATATCTTAACATTTTTTATCAATCATAATAAACTTCTTAGAATCCTAGGAAAAATAAAACATAGAAATCAATGAGCTCAGATTCTCAGTAAGGACAACAATATAGAGGAAACAATCATAAATAAACATAAACATTTAAGGAAAAGTATAAGACTAAAATAAAGACCTTTTAAACTTAAACATAAGCATAATATGGAAAATATAAATCAATTAATTCCATTTACTTATTCACATGGATATTCTACTAGTAGAATAATCACATTTAATATCAATAGCTAATTTCATAATTATTGAATGCATAATGACAGACATTATAATCACATAGTCAAGGAATTATACCAAGTCTACAAATAAGATTTTTTTAAGGCCTTGTTCCAAGACACTAGTTTGTCTCATGGGACCTACCAATGCATCGAGGAGCTATAACGGGCTCTACCCGTCACTTACTAAGTCCAATGCATTCCTCGTATGAAAAGTTTTAAACATAACATAAACATTCGTATTAAAACTAGTATATGAAATGTCAATAATTTATACATAAACTATTAATGGTATAAAAATAACACAACCATAATAAAACATATCACAAAACCTTCAGTATAATATGTAAGATTTTTATCATAATAAATCAACCTCGTTCAAGAATAGTATCCTATAAAGGATGTTTCCATAGTTGAAAATGATCAGTAAAAATCTTTCAGAGAAATATCCCATTTTCATGAAATCATTTAAAAGTCACATAATTTATAAAGTAATTAATTTAAAAGATATTTTTGAATCAAAGTGTCCCATACCACTTTGAAACTTTTGAAAGGAATTAACATTTTAAAACATTCATGTTCATATAAATAAATCCTTAAAAAAATTAAAAACATGGACATTAATGAGAAAGGTTTAGATGAATAAATCCTCAAAACATTTAAAAGTATTTTTTAGTAAAAATTCCCTTATAAATAATACCATTGAACACACTTTTATGAAACATGGACATGGATAATAAATATGTATCAGAAGATACTTACGTAAAAACAACCTCAGATAATAAAGAGATTGTAAAATTAACATTTACCTTGTACTTTTCCTTAGTCGATGGTATGTTAACCTCCTGTATAATAGTTAAAACATTGTTATTAAATTATACAATAACTATATACATAAATATGATATCATATATGATCCTCTAATGTTGCTTTGTTAATAATATTTCAGTAGTATCATCATTTCGGGTGTTAAATGATCTGTTTCCATCTATATACTCAGTTACGTAATACATATTTGTTATGGATAGGATGTATTTTATTCATATCCAGATTGATTTTAAGTTCTTAAACCTAATTTTTAATCATAAAATTAAAATTATTCTTGAATGATTATAATGGGTATTGAATCTCATCGGGTTTGAGGAGACGGTAATCCATACGTAGGCATGATTGAAAATATCATTATATTGATGGTGAAATTGTATGTAATTGGATGGTATATCATATGTATATAAAATCATTAACATGTTATATTTATTTCTTAAATCATTTTTACTCATTACTATACCCATCCAAATAATGAAGTCTTTGAATAACAAACTACACCACGACGTGGAGAAGGTAAGCCGTGCATACACACGTATGGTAAATTTTTCATTCATATGATGGATAGAATAATGAATATGGTGGTAAAATTTTTATAATAACATTACAGTATATAGAATATTCTAGATTTATTTTATTATAATGGAAAAAACAAATAAAGATGA
This sequence comes from Viscum album, assembly GCA_963277665.1. Taxonomy (NCBI): domain Eukaryota; kingdom Viridiplantae; phylum Streptophyta; class Magnoliopsida; order Santalales; family Viscaceae; genus Viscum; species Viscum album. The sequence goes on along the minus strand of OY728161.1, from coordinate 49,193,357 downwards.
AGTGGAATAAGAAAAGAACTTGAAAGAGGGTGGTGAAATTATTACCTCTTCTTCGGGTGTTTCCTTTTAAGTTGATCAAAAGGGCTTCGTAGGTTGGATTTCTAATCAAAATAGGGCCTCTAGGTTAAATTAGGGGAAATTGGTAGGATATTTATGTAGGGTTGGTCTGAGACAAAAGGATTTGGAGGTGTGAAATTAATAGAATGGGAAGTGCACTTTTATAAGAGTTGTGAGGGTAATTTTAGGAAAATTTTGAAATATTATTTTATAATAAAATACTTTTTTGTTTATAATGTCTCCAAAATGAATTATTTCAAGTCTAAGGTGGATATGGGTCGAAAAGCTCTCAACTAGTAGTTTTTAGACAAGTTTATTCATCATATTAAACTATAACTCCCCGACCCTAGAATCCCAAAGTCGGTGCATTATTTTAATACATTGGCATGATTACAAGGAATCAAGTCCCGAATGACCAATCAGTTTAGTAGTCTTGGAAAATAGATTACATACATGAAAATTACATTACACAATAGAAAATAAAATACAACTTAAATGATTTTTTGATAATTCCATTAATCCCATAGAATAACCCTACTTATCAATCATAATACACTTCTTGGAATCCTGGGAAAAATAAAACATATAAAGGGGTGAGCTCATGTTCTCAGTAAGGATAAAAATATAGTGAAAAAATTTATAAATAAACATAAATATTTAAGGCAACGTATAAGCTAAAACAAAGGCCTTTTAAACTTAAACTTCAGCATAATATGGAAAAGATAAATCAAATAATTCCATTTACTTATTCACATGGATATTCTTCTAGTAGAATAATCACATGTCATATCAATAGGTAATTTCATAATAATGGAATGCATAATTCTAGACTTCCTAACTATATAATCAAGGCCTTGTTCCAAGTCTAAAAATAATATTTTTTCAAGGCCTTGTGCCAAGACACTAGATTGTCTCATGAGACCTACCGATGCATCGAGGAGCTATAGCGGTCTCCACCTGTCACATACTAAGTCCAATGCATTCCTCATATGAAAAGGTTTAAACATAACATAAAAATTCGTAAAAAAACTAGCATAAAAAATGTAAATAATTTATCCGTAAAACAAGAATGGTATAAAAATAACACATCCACAGTCAAACATATCAAAAACCCTTCAATACAATATAGAAGATTAGTATCATAATAAATCAACCTCAATTAAGAATAATATCCCGTAAAGGGTGATGACATAGTTGAAAATGATCGGTAAAAATATTTGAGAGAAGTATCCCATTTTCATGAAATCATTTAAAATTAAAATAATTTAAAAAGTAAATAATTTAAAATATAGTTTTGAATCAAATTTTACCATACCACTTTGAAACTTTTGAAAGTAATTAACATTTTAAAACATTCATATCCATATAAATAAATCCTTAAAACCATTTTGAAAATAGGGACATTAATGAGAATGGTTTTGAAGAATAAATCTTTAACACATTTAAAATTATGTTTTAGTAAAAGTTCCATTAAAAATAATCCCTTTTAACATACTATTATGAAACATGGACATGGATAATAAATATGTCCCAGTAGATACTTACATAAAAACAACCACAGATAATAAAGAGATTGTGAAATTAACCCTTAACTTATACTCTTCCTTAGTTTATGGTATGTTAAAATATTGTATAATAGTTAAAACATTGTTTTTAAATTATAAAATAACTATATACATAAATATTATATCATATATGATCCTCTAATATTTCTTTGTTAACAAAATTTCAGTAGTATCGTCATTTCAGGTGTTAACTGATTTGTTTTTCTTTATATGCTTGGTTACATAATCCTAATTTGTTATGGATAGGATTTATTTTATTAATATCCAGAATTATATTAAGTTATTAAATATCATTTATAATTATAAAATGAAAATTATTCTTAAATGATTATGATGGGGAATGAATCTCATCAAGTTCGTGGAGACGATAATCTGTACGTACGCACGAGCGATAATATAATTATATTGATGATTAAATCATAGGTATTTGGATGGTATATCTTATATACAGAATTATTAACATGTTATATTTATTATTTATGTAATTTATACTCATTATTATACCCATACAAATAATTAAGTGTTTGAATAACAAACTACACCATGAAGCGGAGATGGTAAGTCGTACGTACGCACGTATGGTGACTTTTTCATTCATATGATTGATAGAATAATGAATATGGTTGTAAAATTTTTATAATAACATCACATTATATATAAGATACTGGATTTTTTATTTTATAATGGAAACAACAAGGAAAGAGGAAGTGTAATAAGAAAACAACTTGAAAGACGCTGGTGAAATTATTACATCTTCTTCAGGTGTTACCTTTTGAGTTGATCAAAACGGCTCCGTAGGTTGGATTTATGATCAAAAAAAGTACTCTAGGTTAAAATTAGGTAAATTTTGAGGATAATTGGTCAGGTTTTGTCTGATCCAAAAGGCTTTGGTGGTGTGAAATTAAGAGAAGGGGAAGTGAATTTTATAAGAGAGGCGAGGGTCACTTTAGGATAATCTTGAAGTATTATTTTATGATAAAATCATTTTCTATTTCTAATGGCCCAAAAATGAATTATTTCAAGGATAAGGTGGGTATGGTTGTTAAAACTCTCAACCAATAGGTTTTATGTAGGTTTATGTCATCATATTGACCTTATCTTTTAGAATAAACTCTTAGTTAAATAGTTTCACATTTACCATGTCTCTTTTTATTTTTATATTATATGATTAATAAACTTACTATAACAGGACAATAGAACCCCATGTGGTTAATTATTAAAATATATAACCTTATCTAAGTATTTTTTCCGAACATTAGATTTTTAGGAATATTATATCAATTAATAATATAATATTTATTTTAAAAACTCCATTTATGTCAATTTTGACACTATTTAGTATTTGGTTTTTTGTGAAAGTCATCACAACTTGATTACTTCGAAAAAAATACATTGAAACAATAATAACATGTCATATTAACCTAAAAATTATTTTATGAAATCAAAACTTTTAAATTATATTTATTTTTATATTTACAATATCATTTATTTGATTCTTTTATTAATAAGGATAATACAACATCATTATTGTGTCATAAATAAATATATTTCTTTTATGTCTATAAATTATAAATAAAATATAATCATGTATGAAATCTTTTTATATTTAAAATGAATATTAATAGTTGATTATATAAATTATATAACCCCATATAAAAATGTTTTACTAAAGATACATGCTTCTCTTATTTTTATCTTTACTTTAGATTAATTAATATAAAATGTCATTATCACTCCCAAGTGGCTCCATGGGGTCCTAAAATCAACCCAAGGACACCCACGGCCTGAAATGTATTAGAAAAGAGGGTTAGGACATGTCTTAGAGTAATTTAATATTATTTTAGTATTATTTATTTACCCATATTTACCGGATTTACCCTTTAACCATGGTAAATAAAATATTTACCGAAGTAATTATTCATAATGTCTAAAAACAAAAGATACCTATTTACACAATTTCTACCTCATGATTCCAAATATGGAATCCATTTTTTCAAATTCAAAACACAGAAGTGGAATAAATTAATTTAAAATTAATTCTAGTTGTCAAAGAAAAAAGCGTGTTTTAAAAAAATAACTATAAAAAGATTGACACTTGTTTACGCCCAATTTAAATGTGAAATTACATCAAATTACCTGAATTATATTTAATGATAAAAATATAATCTAATGATACTTAAAAACCATTTAGATGTATAATTTAACACTATAAATTATTTTAATTAAAAATGTTGTTTTTAATTAAAATTTAGTATTTTTTCATTATTCATCAAAATATGAAAGTTATCAGAAAAGTACCAAAAATTTATCCAAACTAAATTTTTATGTCCCTATTATAATTATGAATTTAATTTCACTAAATTAAATATATAAAAGTTTCAAATATTGGATTTAAAAAGGGTTCTCCATAAAAAGTCATAAAACTACATTTTTTGAAAAATACCTCTTTTATCTTAAAATTTCAATTTTTGTTATATTATGTCTAAGAAACACAAAAAATGAATGTTAAAATTATATATGATATATAAAATTTAAAATTTTGTTAATAATATTCATAAACTCTTCTTTGAATGGCTAGTTGGGTAATTCATGGTGCGCTCGAACTCAGTGTTGTGCGTAGCACAAGTTATTGAAATACTTTGATGAGATAACATACAATTAAATCCTGGGGTGTAACATTCTCCCCTATTTCAATAAATTGTGTCCTCACAATTTGAAAGTGTTTTTTTTTAAAATAAAATGTTAAAATATAAAAATACCTTTTTGGAAAACCCACATCAGAAATTGGGTTCATAAAATTTAGTCTTAATAAGAGGGAAATGGAAATGAAACATTCACCACCAAATTATGATCTTGATTAAGAGAACATTGTTGGAAATTAGAGACACATAATTAGAGAAAAAATTTAAATATTTATAGTGATTGATTGAGGTCATCAATCACAAACAATTGTACAATTGAGATCCTCAAAGTCATCAATCTATGATTATTTAAAATATCATCAGTTCAAAAAAACATAAGGTATTAGGAAAACACATTTTTGGTTTTAATATCCCTTACTTAAAGTTTAAGAATTCATTTATTCATAGAATAAGAATAATATATATATATATATATATATATACTTGACAGGTAGTGTAAATACCCGGAACTTCCATGTAATTTGTTTTGTTATATGGAAATTTTATGAGTCAACAAAAATTGACAGCGCATGATTCTAAGGCCTGATGTTCTCGGAATGAATTTATGAACTTTATTTGGGGTACGTTCAGTAAATGTGCGGGAGGATTTTTTTTAACTTTTGAAATGGTGCTCGGAATAGAAATATGAGGACACTGTTGAACTCGCAACCCTGGTATTCGCTTAAAGATACCTTCACCTCGACCGTAGTGAGTCGAGAGTGAAAAATATTTTTTGTGTTTTTCATAAAATAATGAAGTAAATAAAAATGTTAACATTTTTATTTTATTTTTTGAAACCCCTCAACATTGGTTATGATGGTGGGGACCACCCGAACCTAAACCTCCCATGTTGATGTTTAGAGGTGGGGACCACCTAAACTGACCCCCATTTTGAATTTAGGGGCAGGGACCACCTGACCCCTCTTAATGGGGGAGAAACCTCCCAACTCCCCATTAATCCTTTTCTCCCATTAATTTGAGAAAATTAATTATGCCAACGTGGTACAATTAATTATACCAACAATTAATTGTGCCAACATTTTAATTTTATAAACTTAAATTAAAAAGGGGGATATTTTCACATTTTTTGTGGAAATGGCAGAGGAGAACCTTTTAGAGGATTACTCTCTCCAACAAAGAACACATTCTCCAACAAAGAACATGCTTCCCAATGAATAATACTCATGCTGACGAGGAATGACTTCAATGAAAACAAACCAAAGATCAAGGAAACCCTGACATCACCAACGTCCGTCTATCCCCAATTACTTAACATCTTTCCTCGTGACCTTTGTCGACAAATATCTGAGGTAGGGGTTTAGTTTTGTATGATTATTTATTCACATGTTCTTCCCTTCTAAAACAAAGAACATAGATCAACACTCTAATTAGTTGATCCATGGATATTTTCTTTTGCGGGATTGGGAATAATCATTGTGGGAGGTTGTAGATTTAGACATTCTTCATTCAATATTTTTTTGTGCTGCTTTATACCACTCTAACGTGGAGGTTTTGGGCCAAATAAACATGGCCCGACCCCTCCGTTTTTCTTCTTGAATGGTGTGTTCTTTGTGATGAAAGAAGGTAGCTTTCTGCCCCGGCGACGAATGGATGGGGCGGCTTGCACACTGCTGGCCGCGATGAAGGCGACGGCCCCGTAGCTCCTCTCCACCCCGCAGCCACCATGCCCCTCGTGGCCACCGCACCGCCTGCGGCCTCCACCGCCCCGTGGCCTCACCACCTTGCGGCCCTCTGCGGCCCTTACGTCCTTTCCGCCCAATGACCCTCTTCGGCCCCTGCAACCTCACCGCCTTAAGACCCTCTATGTCCCCCATGTCTTCGCCACCCCGCAGCCCTCCACAACCCCCATGGACTCACCATCCCACAGCCTCACGACCCTGGTGGCTTCACAGCTCGGTGGCCCTCCACAGCCCCCATGGCTCATCGCGACCTCACCGTCCCGTGGCCTCTGGGCCCTCGTGGCCTCACCGGCCTCTCGGCCTCTACGCTGCCCTCAAGGCCTCTGAACCGCCCAACAAGGGCAGTGCTGTACCCAGCACGAGCCGCGCTGGACCCATCAGGCCGGGTCAAACCAAACTGGGTCGGGTAAGCCCAGGCCGAGGTGGGCTGGGTTGGACAGGACCCGGACCTGCTACGAGCTTTTCACTCTATCGGCCATAACTTTGGCACCAAGCGTCCGTCTGACAACCCGTCAATGGAACTGTAAACCTTGGAGCAAGATGGTATATTTGGTATACCACACCTGAGATTTGGATAATGTTGGGATACGTTTGGGTTGGATCGAGCACGAATCCAACCAGACCCTCGAGACTAAAAGGCTAATATTTTATAGACCTGGTGTCTGATTTATGCACCGTCTGTTGCGTTGAGACCCATATGATGTGGTGGTCCTTTGGGATACTTTTTTGTGGGACTTTTTGGTAGTTGCAGTATCAACCAGTGGCTTGAGGAGCAGACCCTACCGGAGACGAGCAAGCTTAGTGCAGGAACCCAGTAGCTAGTTGTGACGTTAAGAATGAAGAGTGATCATGTGTGGGTCAACACCTAGCGATCTTGTGTGGGTCGGAACCAAGTGATCCTGTGTGGGTCAGCACCTAGAGATCCTGTGTGGGTCAGCACCAAGCGATCCTGTGTCGGTCAGCCCTGAGTGATCCTGTGTTGGTCAGCACCTATAAATCCTATGTGGGTTAGCACAGAGAAATCATGTGTGGGTCAGCACCGAGCGATCCTGTGTGGGTCAGCACCTAGTGATCCTGTGTGGGTTAGCACCAAGAAAACCTGTGTGGGTTAGCACTGAGCGATCCTGTGTGGGTCAGCATTGAGCGATCCTGTGTGGGTCAGCAGCAGAGCCTCTTAATAGTGTAAGATGATTCATTGGTTACATCTAATCATTTGTACATATGTACCTAAGTTATACCTGGTGTGAGCTGAGTTTGTACCTTGTGGTACATTCCTTTGTGGTAATACATTGGTGGTATTCTTCTGTTTGGTGTACATGTGTGGTACTTACCTTTGTGGTCTTCCTTTATTTGTGGAATAGTTGATATTTGGGATTTGAGTTGGATTCTATGTTTTTCCCTCCTGTTTGAGATGGGTATACTTGATAACTTAGGAATGTGTATGGGAATATACCTAAGTATGGTAGTCGGTTGATTTATTGACTTTTGGTTTATCCTTGGTTGATTTTGTGAGACCTTGAGGGTTTTGGGGTCCCTACTGAGTATTGTCATACTCACCCCTGCACGGGCTATGCCCACACCTTGTTCTGTTTGGTGCAGACGACAGACAGCGCTGATCAAGGCTGAGGGTACTAGGGCTAGAAGGGGACCAAAGGTGGACCATATGTAATGATGGTACGTAGAGGATACGGGTGGACGCAGAGTGCTAAGGAGGTGATCTATACCAACCCTTCAGGTAGGAACCTTGGAGGATGACCTAGTAGCTGCCTTTCTTTTTCTTCAGTTGTATTTTATTTCAGTTGTACTTGTACCATTACTATTGGGCTTTTATTCTAGCCCCTGTTTACTTTCAATACTCATTTTTCTATACATTTGACTTGTGTTTGTATCTTTATGTGTGCTTGGTTATGTGTTTTTATAGGTTATAAAGGAAATACCTTCCTGGTTTTAGGGAATACGCCTTTCGGTGCTAGTCGTCATCCCCTGGCCTTTGGAAGGCGGGCTTGGGGTAGTCACGGCATAGGCCCCGGGGGATGGGTCATGATAAATTGGTATCAAGGGGAGGTTATACCGTAGAACATAGGACTCTGATCTTTCTTTCTAATGGAAATAGTGTTATGTGTAGTGAGTGTGGTTATCATTTTAGGGAATCTAGCATTGGGGTAGCGACCGACGTATCCATACACCAGGACCCTGACTTGTGATTTCTAACTCAGTGCACGAAAACATTCATTGCGTGTGTATATTGAAGATTTTTCTTTATGATCTCTTTGATTCCACTCACCAGGTATAACTTTTTACCATGGCACATCTGTTTCTTTTCAGGATGCCTCCACGCAGACAGCCAGCTAGGGTTGATAGCCCACCGAGTGACGAGGCCTCGGTGTAGGGCCCTCTTCCAGTAGAGACACCAACGGAGGCACCAGCGGTACCATTACCCATTGGGACACCAATGCCACCATCCCCAGTCGTATAGGGTGCACACCACTTGAGTATGTTGCACGAATTCCAGTGCTAGAGGCCGCCAAGGTTTAGGAGGGAGATGGACCCACATGCGGCTAAGGATTGGCTGGGGGCCGTAGTGAGATTCTTCTAACTAGTAGGGACACCATCTGATCTCATGGTGATACTTAATGCTATAATTCGATTTGAAGCAACAATTAGATGGTGGATCTTGATGCTCCAAGTTCAAGATGAGGTGATGCTTCTCTGGGCAGACTTCGAGAGCCTGTTTCGGGCAGAGTTTGTCTGATTGACTCTTCGTGCAGTGCGCATACATGAGCTTCTTCATATGCAGCAGGGCAGCATGACTGTGGATCAGTAATTAGTGAGGTTCATGGACCTCTCAATCTACTCCATTGATATGGTACAAGACCCATTCTTTGGGGCCCGAACCTTTGAGCAGGGACTCAGGTGGGAAATCAGGGCTTCTATGATCTCACTCAGCATCCTGATGCAGGCGGGGGTGTTAGAGCAAGCCCATGGAGATTTTTCTTGTTGTTCATCCACCAACAGTGAGACCCACCATCAGACGTCGGTTAGTAGAGTCTTCTACAATTGGTAGCAAACAGATTTCATAGAGGTCCAAGAGGACAAGACCTACAAGTGGATGACTGCATGACTTAGAGTCGGTGGTGCGGGGCTCTCATGGAAGAGAAGGACATGCGAGGAACATGTTGTGTTACGCATGCGGCGGGTAGGGTCACATGGCTCGTGACTGTCCAACCCGCCATACAGATGATTAGTAGACAGTCAAAGGACCGCCCAGCAGAGACAGAGGTTTGACCGAGGATGTCCTCCAAGAGCAGGAGGACGTGGCAAAGGAGATAGCTGTGCAGCTGGTGGTGGGAAATGATTCGAGATTTTACCACCACCACCATAAGGTGGTCCACCCCAACCACAGGGAGCAGGTGGATAGGGGCGAGCTCAGATCTACGCAGCTGAGGCCTAGGACTATGGTGCTCTGGAGATGATACGAGGTATGATTTGTGTCTACTCCACATTAGTTGTAGTACTTATAGACATAGGTGTCAGTCCTTCTTTTATTGCCACTGCCCTCATTCGGAGCTCAGAGATTCTGACGGAGCCATTGGATCGATCCTTAAGGCTAGAGACTCCTACAGGAGCGGATTCGATGATTATTCAATGGTTCCGGAAGTGTGAGATTACTCTAAGAGGTGAGAGCTTTGGCTGGGATCTCCTAGTAGTGGCGTTGATGCCTTACAATGTCATCTTGGGAATGGACTAGTTATCTACAGTCCATACTCAGATTGACTGTATTAGGCGCAAAGTGCGATGTTTCCATACAAATAGGACTAGGTTTACCTTCACCGGCCAGAAGGGAGCCTTTGCAGTGCATGATTGACTCACCCAGAAGAGATTGCAGCCGATCACTCATCAATTGGCTAGCCTTACCCTTGGAACGGTTGATGTGGAGAGACCGAGTTATCCTGTAGTGGTGGACCAGTATGCGGATGTCTTCCCTGATGATGTCCCAGGTCTACCTCCTTACAGAGAGGTACACTTTTACATTGAATTGTACCCCGGGACGGAACTGATATCTACACCAGCATATCGGATGGCTCCTGCAGAGCTTCGTGAGCTGCGGGTACAGCTGGAGGACTTATTGGGGAAAGGGTTTATTCGGCCCAGTGTTTCTCCTTTGGCAGCCCCAATTTTGTTTTCCTAGAAGGCGATGGGAGATTGAGACTTTGTGTTCACTATCAGTGCCTGAACCAGGTGACCAGGAAGAACAAGTACCCACTTCTGAGGATTGATGACCTTTTTGTTCTGCTGAAGGGATCACGGTGGATCTCGAAGATAGACGTCAAATCATGCTATTACCAGATCAGAGTACGAGACGAGGATGTGCAGAATATGGCTTTCAGATGTCGGTACGGCCATTACGAGTTCTTGGTTATGCCATTATATGTAACCAATGCTCCAGCAATGTTCATAGGACTCATGAACATGATCTTTTATGCATACCTTGACCTCTTTGTATTAGTCTTCATCAATGACATTATGATCTACTCGGCTACTAAGGAGGAGCACGCCTATTATTTTCAGGTAGTACTGGACGCACTTCGAGATCACCAGATTTATGGTAAGCTCTTAAAGTTCTAGTTTTGGATCTGAGAGGTTCACTTTCTATGAAATGTCATATCAGAGGCTGGAGTTGCAGTAGATCCAGCGAAGATTGAGGCGGTACTTTCTTGGGAGCCACCTTGAAGTGTGAAGGAGGTACGGAGCTTCTTGGGTTTGGTTGGATACTACCAGAGGATTGTGTCAGATTTACCTAGAGTTGCAGCACATTTATCAGCATTGACGAAGAAGGTGGAACCCTTCTTTTGGTCAGAGAGATGCTAGCGGAGTTTTCAGGAGTTGAGGCAGAGGCTGACTAGTGCACCCATCTTGAGGATACCAGAGGAGGGAATAGGTTACGTAGTCTACTACAACCACTAGGAGAAAAATAGTCTTTAATGACGATTTTTTTATTTTCAACGTTGGTTTTTAACCGACGTCGAAGTCACTGATGTAAAAAATATGACTTTTTTACATCGGTTTTTGTAAACCGATTCCAAAAATAAATTACATTTTTTATTGGCATCGGTTTTGTAAAAAATTGATGCCAAAAAACTAATTTGTATCATTTTAGCATCGGTTTTCATAAATACCAATGCCAAAAATAATAAAAATAGTTTTGGCGTCATTTATTTTAAAGAACCAACGCCATAAATGAAAAAAAGATTTTTTGCGTCGGTTTTTACAAAAAATGACGCCAAAAGTTAATTTTTTTTTCTTTGTTTAAGATAATTTCCTAAGATTTTATTTGAGTGGTTGTGGACCTAAAACGGAGTTTTGGATCAAAAGTTATCGTTGTCAGAAGTTGAACCTATCAATGTTTCTATTGATACAACCAGTTTCAAAGAAAACATGATAAACATAAATTAAAATCATATACACCAAATAAAATAAAATAAGCATAATACGTCAAACATAATTCAATGGTTTTATAGGATTCCCTAGAAATGATACGTTGTTTATCATCATATAACTTATATTTAGAAATGAGAATTAATCATCATTATAAGAAAGCTAATCGAGTTGTTTAGAAATGAAGGATAATAATAATAAACAAAAAAATGAAAAGAATATGTACTGTGTTAAAATTAAGGATTGAAGTTGCATTGAAAACATGATTGAATCAATGATGTTGAAAACAATGAACGAAGGAGAAACTGGATATATATATATATAATAAATGAAAATATTTTCAATTGCGTTGTATGAAAATGTAGGCGGTATTTTAAAAAGATAAACGTGCGTTGTGAAAAAAAAATCAAATTTTGATCTCGCGTTACTCTTTGACATCGGTTTTGTTTGAAACCGACGCAAAATAGGATTTACATTGGTCTTTTGGCATCGATTTTTTAGAAAACGGATGCCAAAAATGTCAATCGATATCCTTTTTGGTGTCGGGTTTTAAATAAACTGACGTGAAAAGCTTTAAAAAAATACATTTTTCGTGTCGGTTTTTTCAAAAACCGATGCCAAAAAGTTATCAAATAATATTTCTGGCATCGGTTTTTTAACAAAATGATGTGAAAAAATTTTAAAAAAAAACTTTTTGCTTTTTTTTTCTTAAAACCAACGCCAAAAACAGAAAATAATTTTTTTTCGTTGATTTTAAAACAAAACTAACATAAAAAACTAAAAAATATTTTGGTGTCAGTTTTTATGATAACCAACGCCAAAAAATTAAAAACAAATTACAATGTTTTAGAAAATTCCTTAATCTTTGATTTGACTGGTCGTGGAACTAAAACGGAGTTACGGATTAAAAGTTACGGCCTTTGAAAGTTGAACTTATTTAAGACTTCTCTTAGAGACGATCAAATTCCAACATCCATAAATTTTAATCTGTAACTCTGTTTTTTCTCCATGACCAGTCAAATAGAAGGTTAATGAATTATCTAAAACATTGTAATTTTTTTTAATTTTATGGCATCGGTTTTCATAAAAACTGACGCCAAAAAAAAAATATTTTTTGCATCGGTTTTTTTAAAAAACAAAGACAAAAAATTACTGCAAAAATTATTTACGTCGGTTTATAAGAAACTGACATCAAACTGGCGATGTTAAAAATCATTTTTCTACTAGTGGACTCATCCAGGACCAAACTCAGATATGTCCTGGTGCAGGAGAGAGCAGTGATCTCTTATAGTTCTCGATAGCTGAGACAGCATCAGTAGAACTACGCTACCCATGACCTGGATTTAGTAGCAGTGTTCTTTTCCTTGAAGATGTGGTGACATTACTTTATGGGTGAGCGTTTTACAGTGTACTATGGTCACATGATTCTTAGGTATATCTTCTCTCAGAAGGACCTGAACCTGAGATACTGACATTGTCTTGAGTTCCTCCTGGACCATGACTTTAAGATAGTCTATACTCTTGGGAAGGGGAACATTGTAGCAGATGCACTCAACATGAGGTCTGGTATATAGCTGCTAGGTAGGGTGACGGAGTAGCTGGCAGATTTGCAAATATCCTTTATGGATCTGGTTGGAGCATATTTTTTTTAGTCTCTTATAGTCACTACCCCACTTCTTCAGCGAGTCAGGGAGGCGCATCATGGGGACACTGACTACAAGGAACAACGTGCTCAGATATCCATAGGGCAGGCACCTGATGGATTTTATGAAGGTGAGGATCAGGTCATCCTCTTCATAGGACATACCATGGTACTAGTATCACTTCAGGAGGAAGTGTTGAGGGAGTTCCACACATCCCTTCTAGCGGTACATCCAGAAGTGATGAAGATGTACCAGGATCTCTGATGACACCACTAGTGGCCGGGAATGAAGAAAGAAGTAGCAAAGTTTGTCTCTCCATTCCTCACTTGTAAGCAAGTGAAGGCGGATCATCAGGTTCCAACAGGCTTGGTTCAGCCGTTAGAGGTCCCAGAGTGGAAGTGGTATGGGATATCCAGGAACTTCATGATAGGAATTCCACGTACATCCCGGGGTCATGACTCGATTAGGGTGATCGTCGACCGACTCACCAAGTCGGCCCACTTCCTACCGATCAGAGAGTAGGGTTCAGTAGAGATCTTGGGATGCCTCTATGTGCATGAGATTGTGTGGCTATGTGGATTAACCTTGATGATTTTCTCCAATCGTGATGCATTTTTTACTTTCCGGCTATGGAAGGGGTTGAAGGAGGCTTTCAGGACACAGCTTTGTTTGAGCACTGCCTTCCATCCTTAGACAGATGTCCAGACTGAGTGGACCATTTAGACCCCTGAGAAAATGTTCCATCCTTGCATCCTTGACATCGGTCGAAACTGGGAGGATCACTTGCCTTTGGTAGAGTTTTCATATAAAAACATCTATCACTCCACCATTGTGATGGAACCTTTTGAGGCATTGTACGGAGACATTTTAGATCCCCTTTGTGTTGAACTGACCCAGGGGAGTCAGCACTATTGGGACCAGAGATGGTACAGGCTACGACAGAGAAAGTGCAGATCATCCAGGAGTGGATGAGGACTGCACAGAGCAGGCAGAAGTCTTATGCTGATAGGAGACGGAGACCTCTAGAGTTCAGTGAAGGTGAACATTTCTTTCTATGGGTCTCACCCCGACGAGGTTAATGGAGATTTGGTCGAGGCGGTAAGTTATCTTCGAGGTTTATCGGACCTTTTTAGGTCCTCAGCAGAGTTGGCGAGGTGGATTACCACTTAGCTCTTCCACCTCAATTGCACCGGGTGCACGACATCTTCCACGTATCCCAACTGAGAAGATACGTACACGACCCTTCTCACATCATCGACCACGGTGAGTTGGACATCGATGATGGGGTGACTTTTACGGAGGTTATAGTAGAGATTGAGGATCGACAGGAGTGGGTCCTTTCTGGTTGGTCGATACCTATGGTTAATGTTTTTTGGCAACACAGAAACCTTCTGGAGAGCACATGGAAGCAGGAGGCTCAGATTCATGCTCAGTACCCCCACTTGTTTTCCAAGTTTTGTGATGTGGCTTTTAGGGACGCAAATCCCAGAGGTGGGGAGAATGTAAAGACTCGGAATTTCCATCTAATTTTTTTTATATGGGAATTTTAGGAGTCCGCAAAAATTGATGGTGCATGATTTCGAGGCCCAGTGTGCCCCGAATGAATTTCTGAACTTTTTTTTGGTTATGTTCATTAAACGTGCGAGTAGGTTTTTTTTAACTTTTGAATCAGTGTTTGGAATTGAAATCTGAGGACATCGTTGAACTCGCAGCACCGGTATTCGCTAAAAGATACCATCACCTCGACCGTAGTGAGTCGATAGTGAAAAATATATTTTTTGTAAAAGAATGAAGTAAATAAAAATGTTAACATTTTTATTTTATTTGTTGAAACCCCTCAACATGGGTTCTAGTGGTGGGGACCGCCTGAGCCTAAACCTCCCATGTGGATGTTTAGGGGTGGGAACCACCTGAACTAACACCCATTTTGAATTTAGGGGCAGGGACCACCTGACCCCTCTTAATGGGGGAGAAACCTCTCAAATCCCAATTAATCTTTTCCTCCCATTAATTGGAGCCAATTAATTATTCCAACGTGGTACAATTAATTTTTCCAATAATTAATTATTCCAACCTTTTAATTTGATAAACTTAAATTAACAAGGGGGTTATTTTCACATTTTGGGTGGAATTGGGAGAGGATAAACTTTTGGAGGATTACTCTCTCCAATGAAGAATGTGTTCTCCAACGAAGAACGCGCTCCCCAATAAATAATGCTCACGCCAATGAGGAACATTTTCAATGACAATGAACCAATGATCAAGGAAACGCCGACATCACCAACGTCCATCTTTCCCAAACGACTTCGTCTCTTTACTCATGACCTATGTCGACAAATATCTAAGGTCAGGGTTTAGTTGTGTATGATTATATATTCTCATGTTCTTCCCTTCTAAAACAAAGAACGTGGATCAAAACTCTACTTAGTTGATCCGAGGATGTTTTCTTTTGTGGGTTTGGGAATAATCATTGCGGGAGGTTGTAGGGTTTGACGTTCTTCATTCATGATTTTGTTGAGATGCTTGCTACCACTCTAACGCAGAGGGTGCAGGCCAAAAAAACATGGCCTGATCCCTCCTATGTTCTTCTTGAATGGTGTGTTCTCTACAATGGAAGAAGGTGGCTTTGTGCCATGGCGACGAATGGATGTGGCGGTCAGCACACCATCGGCCACGATGAAGGTGACGACCCCACGGCTCCTTGCCGCCCCGTGGCCACCATGCTCTCTGCGGCCTCCACCATTCACGACCTCCACCGCCCCATAGCCTCACGTCACTCGCGGCCTCTTCCACCCCACGACCTCACCGCCTCACAGACCTCTATGTCCCCCTTGGCCTCACCGCCTAGCGGCCCTCCGCGGCCCCTGCAGCCTTGTAGCTTTCCGCAGCCCTCGTGGCTTCACCGCCCTGCATCCCTCCACCGTCATCGTGGCCTCACTCTCCTGCGTCCTCGCAGCCACCATGGCCTCACCAACCAATGGCCACTCTTCCCTCATGACCACCTCTCCTCCCTCTCGGCCTCCACACCGCCCTCGCAGATGATGTCGACCCAAACCGGGTCAGGTCGGCCAAAGACGAGTCTGATCGGACCTGAACTAGCTACAAGCTTTTTTCTCTATTGTACATCACTTTGGCACCAGGCATCCATTTGAAAAACTGTCAATAGCATTGTAATCCTTGGAGAAAGATAGTCCCATTGGTATACCCCACATAATATTTGGATAAATTTGGGATATGTTCGGGTTGGATCGAGCATGAATCCAACTGGGCTCTCGGGACTAAAAGGCTAATAACTTACAGACTGGGCATTAGATTAACGCACCGTCTATTTCATTGAGACCCCTATGATGTGGTGGTCATTTGGGATTGTTTTTCGTGGGACTTAATTGCAGTTAGAGTATCGATCAGTGGCTTGAGGAGCAGACCCTCCCAGATATGAGCAAGCTTAGTGTAGGAACCTAGTAATTGGCTGTGACGTGAACAATGAAGAGCGATCCTGTGTGGGTCAACACCTAGCGATCCTATGTGGGTCAGCATCAAGCGATCCTATGTGGGTCAGCACCTATCGGTCCTGTGTGGGTCACCAATGAGCAATCATGTGTGGGTCACCACCGAGTGATCCTGTGTGGGTAAGCACCTAGCGATCCTATGTGGGTCAGCACTGAGCGATCATGTGTGGGTCAGCATAGAGTGATCCTATGTGGGTCAGCACCGAGCGATCCTATGTAGGTCAGCAGCAGAGCCTCTTAACAGAGTAAGATGATTCAGTAGTTATATCTAATCATTTGTACTTTTTTACCTAAGTTATACCTAGTGTGAGATGAGTCTGTACCTTGTGGTACTTTCCTTCATGGTAATACCTTGTGGTATTCTTCTATGTGGAAAACCTTTGTGGTACTTACCTTCATGGCATTCCTTCCTTTGTGGAACAGTTGAGCTTTGGGCTTTGAGTTGTAATCTATGTTTTTTCTTCATGTTTGATATGGGTATACATGATAACTTAGGTATATGTATGGTCATATACCTAAGTAGGGTTTTTAGTTGATTTATGGCCTTGTGGTTTATCCTTGGTTGATTTTGTGAGACCTTGAGGGTCCCAGGGTCCCTACTGAGTATCTTCATACTCACCCCTGCACGGGCTATTCCCACACCTTGTTGTGTTTAGTGTGAACGATCGATAGTGGTGATCGAGGATGAGGATACCAGGGCTAGACGGGGCCCAGAGGTGGACCATACGGTATGATGGTACATAGAGGAGATGGGCATATGTGGAGTGCTGAGGAGGCAATCTTTACCTACCCTTCAGGTAGGAACCTCAGAGGACGACCTAGTATTTGCCTTTCTTTTTCATCAGTTGTATTGTATTTCAGTTGTACTTGTACCATTACTATTGGGATTGTATTTTGGCCCCTTTTTACTTTCAACACTCTTTTTTTATACAGTTTACTTATGTTCATATATTGTTGTGTTCTTAGTTGCGTATGTTTACATTTTATAAAGGCAATGCCTTCCCGGTTTTAAGGAATACACCTTTCGGTGCTAGTCTCCAGCCTCTGGCCTATGGAAGGCGGGCTTGGGGTAGTCATGGCATGGGCCCCGAGGGATAGGTCATGATAAGTAGAGTTTCATCCTTCAACTAAGTCCTACCACAAACTCATATTTCACTCGAAAATATAATAGAATTCAAAAATATTCTATTATCCTAATCGTATAGGGTTCCAAAAATAATGATTTTATAATTCACTTGTCAGACTATTTATAAAAACTACATGCTATATACTAGGAAATCACATATACCAGTGGTAGGTGATACACCATTATTGCCCTTCAGTTGCAGGTTCAAGTCTCGCAACCTTGCCGGACGTGACAGGTTGTCACCCGACCTCCATGTTGACCTTTTTATGATAATCCAAAAGTAATCTCAAGAAATTATTTAACCTTAAAAATAGTACCCAATGTAAATCCTAATAGATTCAAACCTTTAGAGTTATCCAAAATACTTCTATCCAAACTCATAGTCCAAAATTTATAAGGAATGTAAACACAATGAAGATCCTTTTTTCTAGGTAATAACATGTGAATACATTCATCATGTATTCTTTTAAAACAAAGTAACACCCTGAATTACCATAAAACCTTATTGATTACATTCATGATCCCTTATTCCTTATAGAATACTTGATATACTCCTATCCAAAAATGTTGTAAACTCCATCAATGATGGAATAAACAAATCATTAATCAGTTTCTAGGAAGTCAAGAATATCTAATATAATTTATCCATATCAACCATATATTATTCCAAAATCACTACCTCGGTATCAGAACCATATTATGGTTTATCTTTCTCTCAACCATATATTTTTCAAAAAAATAAAATGATATTGAGTCACTTTTCTTGGTTCCACACAATCTCAGGTCCTTAATGAAATAGTATTGCAGTACAATCCTTATATATTCTATAATTCTTATAACATGTACAACAATAATACAATACCCAAATGACACAACACTTTAATAACAACGTAATAACTTTAATCATTACTCTTCATCTTTGGTAGTATCATAACTTTATTATTATCCAATAGCATCATTTTGGGTATACTCTGATGATTTGGACATTGATTCGTGTAGTGTCCCAACTCCATGCAGATGAAGCATTGTACATTTGAAACCTTTTTCTTACCCTTATAATCGCGTACTTGGTTTCTTTTTTCCACACTTATAAAAAACTCTCATTCCATTCATGAAATTACAAAGGAAATTTTTCCACAGTTATCACATATGGGAAAATCCTTCTTTCTCCTCTTCCCTTTATCCATCTTTCTCTCTTCCATCCTTTTATTCTCTTGCTTCCCTTGAAAGCCATAGGACTCAAAGAATTATTTACATATCTAATTAATACATGATATTATTTCTTCATATTATGAGAATATGTAGGAAACTATTTCCCTTCTAAAATTTTTCTTTATACCATGAAAGATATGATCCTTCTTAATCTTTCGATCATGCGTATTGCTAGAATTTTCATTCCTTCCCAAGTGGCCCCATGTGGTCCCAAAATCGACCCAAGGATGATCATGGTCCAAATTGTATCAAAAAATAGGATTATGAAACATTTTAGGGTAATTTTATATTAATAAAGTATTGTTTGTTAAACCCTTGTTTACCAGATTCACCATTTTACCATGGTAAATAAACTATTTACTGATCTAAATATTCATAATGTAAACAAATAAAATTAACCTTTTTATACAATTTGGACCTCCTTATTCCAAATATGGAATCCATTTTTCCAAATTCAAAAAAAAAGAAGTATCATAAATTAATTTAAAATTAATTTCCACAGTTAAAACAAAAAACGTGTTTTTATGAAATAACAATTAAAATATTGACACTTTTTTATGTCCAATTTCAATGTGAAATTACTTCCAATGACCAAAATTTGATTAAATGGTAAAAATATATTCTAATTACACTTTAAAACCAATTAAAAATATAATCTATCCATATAAATAAATTAGATTAAAAGGCAGTTTTGAATTAAAATACAGTATTTTTTACTATTCATTAAAAATGAACTTTATCAGAAAAATACCAAAATTTCATCCAAAGTAAATTTTGATACCCCGATTCTAAATAAGAATTTTATTTTGTCAAATAGAACATATAAAAGTGACCAAAACTAGATTTAATGAGTTTTCTCCATCAAAAGGAGGTAAATCAACCATTTAAAATAAATTGTCCTTAAAATTAGATTTATTCACATTTAAGCCTATAACATTTATTGGATAAACGTAAAAGCATTTAACAAACATGTATAATCATATTTTAGTTTTTTATGTACATTCCCTCAAATACAACGGCTAGGCGTTAACTACCATTTAAAATAATATTATTATATTATTATTGTGCAACATAAGATTTCAAAGAAACTCGTTGTTGCGTATCGGGTATGCCATCAAACATAGAAACCCCTTTATGGTAAAATTAATATTTTATTCAAAAAATATTAATTAAAAAGAAAATATATTATTTATTTATTTACCTCGGATGTTACATCCTTCCCCCCTTTTCAAAATTGCGTCCTCACAATTTTATTCACTTATCAAATAAATGGGGGTATTTATCCCTCATATCATTTTCAGATTCCCACATTGCCTCTTCAACCATATGGTTTTTCCATAAAACCTTTACCTTGTGAATTAACTTATTCCCCAATAATTTCTCTCTTTGGTCAATAATCTGGACTGGTTGTTCCTTATAAGAGAGATTATCTTCCAACTGCACTATCTCTAGGCATAAAACATGAGATGGATCTGGCATATACTTTCTTAAAATTAAAACATGAAAAACATTGTGTACCTAGGATAAAAATGTAGGTAAAGACACTCTATACGCAACTGTAACACCCCGACTATAGTTACCCAGAATCGGTGCATTGTTATATAACATTGGCATGATACAAGGAAGCATGTCCCAAAAGACCGATCAGTTTAGTAGCCTTGGAAGTACTAGATACAAACATAAGTTTTAGATTATATAATGAAATAAAAAAACATTGTGTCCCCTTTGAAAAATATTATATCCCCTAGCCTATTCCTACAGGTTAATCATAATATACTTCTTTGTATCCTGGGAAAAATAAAACATAAGAAAAGGGTGAGCTCAGATGCTCAATAAGGATAATAATATAGAGGAAACTATCATAAATAAGAACAAACATTTAAGGAAATGTATAAGACTAGAACACAAGACTTTTAAAATTAAACTTCAGCATAATAAGGAAAAGATAAATCAAATAATTCCATTTATTTATTCAAATGGATATTCTACAAGTCGAATAATCACATGTAATATCAATATAAAATTTTATAATGATGGAATGCATAATGCCAGACTTCATGACCACATAGTCAAGGCCTTCTTCCAAGACTACAAATAAGATTTTGTCAAGGCCTTGTGTCATGAAACTAGTTTGTCACTTGAGACCTAATGATGCATCGAGGAGATATAGCAGGCTCCATCCGTCACTTACTAAGTCCAATTCATTCCTCATATGAAAGAGAGAAACATAATCTAAACATAAGTATTAAATATAGCATACGAAATGTCAATACTTTAACCATAAACCATGAATGGTATTAAAATAGCACATTTACTATCAAACATAACACATTAAATACAATATATAATACTTTATTATAATAAATTAACCTCAATCGAGAATAATGAAGGATATTTACATAGATGAAAATAATTATCAAAACTATTTGAGAGAAATATCCCCCTTTTTTAAAAACATTTAAAAGTATCACTATTTATCAAGAAGTTGTTTAAAAAAGATTTTTGAATAAAAGTGTCCCATACCACATTGAAACATTAAAATGTAATTTTAATTTTAAAAATTTAATGTCAAAATATATAAATCCTTAAAAACATTTTTAAAACATAGACATTAATGATAAATATTTAGAAGAATAAATTTTTAAAACATTTAAAATGATATTTTAGTTAGAGTTCCTAACCAAATGAGAGACCCTTGAATACAAATAATTGAGGTAATAAAAACTTAATAATATCATGAGAATAAATTTATTCATGATATATTATGTCAAAGTACAGTATATACAACAAATAAAAGTAAATTGGTGCACAACAACAATGAAGTCTCAATGGAATGTAAGTTGAGATGAAATCCTTTATAAAGATTGTATTCTTATGTTAAGGGTAGATCAATGACATAATTATGTGTGAAAAATATAAATACACTATGTATGATTTGATATTCAGTGTAAAATAATCTTAGTATATTCACACATATTCTTGTAGCAACAACACCAATGACTTGGATATTTAACTCAATGATTGAAAATTGAGTTAAGATTATACTTATCAAGTTCATATCGATGACTTGAGAATTTATCAATGGAGTGATTATGTATTTCAAAAGAATAACCACACAAAGGGGAGTGTAAATAACTACATAAATAAATAAATAGTGAATTCACACATACTCTTGGAGTAAAATAATCAATGAAGTTTGCGTAAAACCCAATGAGTGGAAATCGAAATTAGAAATTCCCTTACTGATTTGGTGAATTACGAAACATACACCCCATGAAAGAAGGATCATACAATTAAGATGTAAATACCGATAAATTAAATTATATTACATATAGAATACAATATTGGGAAGTAAATACACCACACAAAAGGAAATAGTGTCAATATAGCATGAAACTCACGAAAATAAGAAGTGAGATGAAAACCCCTTACCATGTTGTAATCAATCGATTCGTATGACCAAAAGTAAATAACCACAAAATGAATCACAGAATTCCCTGAATATAAATAGTATCAGGATAATATATATCAAATTTCAGTACACAATACACAACATGCAATAAATAAGTTCTGAACAATGGAAATCTCACAGAATTAAATGTGAGATAAGAAACCCCTTACCTTGAACTTTCCTTTGGTCAAGGGTATGTATAACCTCCTGTATAATTACCATAGTATGTTATTAAATTATACCATAACCATATTCGTATTTATTATATCATAAATCATTCATTTATGACTTTATACTACCTATTAAATAATGTTTTCCATATTAAGTTAACATTTTGGGTAATAATTGCTTTCTTTATCATATGTTTTTTAACTTGTTATTCTTGATAATATCGTTTAAATAATGATTTAAATACTTCAAGAATATAAATCTTGATTTATATATCATATATATTTAGAATATAAATATTTATAATAGATAGATATATGAAATGGAAGGAACCGTTTATGGAGATGGTAGGTTGTACGTACGCATAAATGTTGTTTTCGTTTTCATATCATACTGAACGGAAGTAAGTTAATAAGATATATATAAGTATATATATATACACACACATCTATATTAGAATTATTATTTCATATATTACATACTTATTAATAATATATATTTTTATAATCATCATTGAATGGTGAACATGGGTATGAATCTCATCGCATCGTGGAGACGGTAATCCGTACGCACGCACGAGCAACAATATCATTAAATTGATGGTGGAATTGTATGTAATTGGATGGTATATAATATATAAAGAATAATTAACATGTTATATTTATTATTTTCATCAGTTATACTCATTATTATACCCATCCAAATAATGAAGTGTTTGAATAACAAACAACACCACGACGTGGAGACGGTAGGCCTTACGTACGCACGTATGGTGACTTTTTCATTTATAGGATGGATAGAATAACAAATATTGTTGAACCATATTTATAATAACATAATATTATTTAGGAGGTAATGGATTTATTATTTTTTTATGGAAACATCAAAGAAAGAGGAAGTGGATGAAAAAAAGAACTTGAAAGAGGGTGGTGAAATTATTACCTCTTCTTTGTGTGTTTCCTTTTGAATTGATCAAAAGGGATCCTAAGGTTGGATTTATGATCAAACTAAGGACTCTAGGTTGACGTTAGGTAAGTTGGGAGGATATTTGGTCAAGGTTTGGCCGAGCCAAATGGATTTGGAGGTGTGATTTAGAGATAAGGGGAAGTTCCCTTTTATAAGAGGGGTGACGGTCACTTTAGGAAAACATTGAAATATTATTATATAATAAAATCATTTTCGGTTTCTAATGACCAAAAAATGATTTATTTAGAATATAATGTGGGTATGGGTCGAAAACCTCTCAAAAAATAGATTTTAGACAAGTTTATGTTACCATTTTAACCTTATCTTTTAGATTTAACTCTTACCAAAATAGTTTAGCGTTTATCGTGTCTTCTTTTATTCTTACACTATATGGTTAATAAACATACTCTAAACTTCCAAGAGAACCTAAAGTGGTTCATTAATGACATATATAATATTATTTAAGCCCTTTGTCTGAACCATATATTTTTAGGAATATTATATCAACCAATAATATAATATTTATTTTAAAAACATGTTTATGTCAATTTTGACATTATTTAGTATTTGGTTTTTGTGAAAATAAAAAAAGCATGATTACTGCAAAAAAATTATTTAATCAAACCTAACATGTCATATTAACCCATAAAATTATTTTAATTCATCAAAAGTCTCAAATTACATTTATTTTGATATTTATAATATCAATTATTTTAATCTGTCATTAATAAGGTAATTACTGCATCACCATTGTGTCACAAATAAATTTAATTATTTAGTGTCTTAAAATTATAAATAAAATACCATTTTTTAGGAAATATTTTTATCTTTATAATTAATATTTATAGTCGAATTTATCTTATGTATAACCCTATATTGAAAATGGTTTAGTTATTATACTTTGAATTTAACTCTTTTAACTCTTCTTTAAATAAAATAATAATAAATATCCTAATCTAATCCAAGTGTACCAAAGAGGATCATATTTTATTCCTAATCTTTTTTTGGTCGAATTACACTTATCCAATAGAAAAAGGACATGTGTTAAGGTAATTATAATATCATTTTTACCCTTAATTACCTGATTTTCTTTTAACCGTGGTAAATAAAACTCAAAAGTTACTATCCACCAAAAATTGTTTTCATCTTATTGAACCAAATTTTACTTACTTATGTCAACCGAGTCTCTCAGATTTTTTAAATTCAACTCCGAGAAATGCAAAAATTATGCTTTATGCAAATTTGCAAATGCTCCTAAAAGGTGGGTAAAAGACGGTAAAAAGTTCAATAAAATTTTATACATCTAATTTTATTATAAAATGACTCTAATGAATTACACTGAACTTATATAGGTATTATATATCTATTTTGAATTAAAATAAATTTAAATAAAATAAATAATTGTATAAATAAAAAGTCGGTTTTAAATTATAACACAGCATTTTCACTATTCATCAAAAATTGAATGTTCTCAGAACTATACCAAAAATTAAAACTAAGATAATTTTGATATTATGAATTCAAAAATGGATTCTATTTTACCAAATTCACAACATTTAAGATTCATTAATTAATTTAAAATAAATTCTCGTTGTCAAAACCGAAAAGCGGGTCTTTAAAAAGTAAAAACTATCAAAATATTGAAATGTGTTTATTTCAAATTTAAATGTGAAATTAATTACAATGACCTAAATTGTATTAAATGATAAAAATATAATATAATTATAATTCAAAACAATTCAAATTCATAATTTAACCCAATAAATTATTTCTATTAAAAATGTTTTTTTCAATTAATATTTAATATTTTTCAGTATTCATCAAAATATGAAAGTTGTCAGAAAAGTACCAAAAATTTATTCAAAATAAATTTATATGTCCCGATTCTAAAGAAGAATTTAATTTTCATTAAATTGAATACATAAAAGTTTCAAATATTGGTTTTAAAAAGGGGTTTTCATTACAAGGTGGTAAAATTATATTTTTGAAAAATACTTCTTTTATCTAAAAAATGAATTTGTTCTTATATTATGTCTAAAAAACACATAATATGGATTCTAAAATTATATGGAGTATATAAAATTAAAAATTCTGTTAATACTATTCATAAATGATTTTGAACGACTAGTTTAGTAAGTCGTAGTGTGCTCAAACTCGGTGTTGCGTGTAGTGAAAGCTGTTGAATTACTTTAAATAAAATAACTTACTATGAAATATTAGGATGTTACATTATTCCCCCCTTTTGGAAATTGTGTCCTTGCAATTTTAAAATTGGGCTTGGGAAATTTATTTAAAGTCCCACAACGGAAAAAGAGTCAACAAAACTATCACTTTAAAAGAATGAAAGAGTAGTACAAAGGTCACCCGAGATAACCCATACTAGGATTCCATGTAGTAACACATGGATATTGAAGATAAACTAAGTGTAAAGTTCTGATGAAGAGTGATAAAAAACAAGATCAGGAGAAATTTAACAATAAGAAACCCACAAACTTGTGATGGGATAAATGGTCATTACTTTCCCAGTAGGGAAAGTAAACGGACAACGTTTTTTTTTGTTTCAAGTTCCATTTCATAAAGTTGAAGAATTTATTTATGAGATTGACTAAGACCATAAAGAGATATACTTACTTTTTAAGTAGTGTTTCATCCTTTAATAAATTTCTACCACTAAATCATCTTTTTTTCAAACGATGAGTATTCAAGATGACTTGGTCACACCTAAAGAGTTAGAATCTACTTCTAGAGAATCACATGATCCATAAAGGATAAGCTATATATTTAATTTTTCTTTAGAGATTAACCAAAACCAAAATTCTTAGTACAATATCATATGATCCCCAAAAATGATAATACTTTAGAGAAAGAAATGCTAATCTTAATTTCTAAAATTAAACCAACAATACCCCAAGTTCAATAAATACCATTAAATAAACAATTGTCCTTAAAATCCTTCAATATAATTAAAACTAATATTGAATCCCAGAACTTAGACTAATTTGATTACGTAGTCTTCCATGTTAAATTGTATCTCTAAATAACATCGACTACTCTTAAAGTCACACACTTAATGTAATTAACCTAATCACATATTATCTATGATAGGTTAATTATTTCCATAAATAACACAAATTGCTATAAATCCACAATAAAAAAAATAAAAATCCACCATTACTCCTAAAATTTAATCTCATAGTATTCTATTTTCCTTAGGTATGTAGTGTTCCCAACAGAGTGAACTTCTTCCAAAATAACATTTATCACTTAATCACCAAATAATTTTCCTATACTAAGGATATCTATTTAATAAGACATAAGATCCCACATCACCTTATTATTGATCTATAAAATCATTTAACTAAAAATAATTAGTCACACTAACATGGGACTTCAAGTAGTCTATTAGTAGGTGATAAATCCCAATCGCACTCTGGTTGTGGGTTTGATTCCGACAGCTTTGTCCGACGCTACGGGTTGTTACAGTGTCTATGTGTTGTCCTTTTTTAAAAACTATATTTTATAAAATTCCTTAAATGAGAAAAAATCTTAAAAATAACCATAACATAATTTCACCAAAAATGTTATCTCATACCTTGAATTTTTATCCCAAAATTTAATAACTTGTAATTTCCTCAAATTTAAGGATGATATAAACCCAAATTGTTATTTATAAATATAATAGAAAAGATAATTCTTCCTAAAATATCATTTTCACATAACAAACTATAGGGTTAAACATACAAGAGAAAATTCTACCAAAGTAATCCCATCAATAAAGAGCACTAATACTTTTAAACATTTTTTCATCCATTCATTTCCACATAGGTTATTCCTTAACCAAGCGGTTATCCTAAAGAATAGGGCATTGCACTCAGGTAATGCCTAGGTCCCCTAAATTTATGGAAAATTACTATAAATTGATTCTTGGGATCATTTTTATATTCTTCCATAGTACTCTTCATTTTTTATCGGCAATTCATTACTTTATGTCCTTTTTCCCACACATAAAGCATTTCTTTGTTCCATTGAGACACTTTCTTAGGTGTCTCCTTCCACATTTCTTGTATGATGGAAAATGAGATTTCTTTTCTCCATGGTCTCCACTACTGGAGCTCTAATCATTAACTGCCTTTCTCTTATTTGTTGAGTCTGGGAGTTGGTTAACATATATGTTGTTGATCATATTTTTGAAAAACTGATTTGGCATGAACAAGATATCTTTTACACCTAACCACGATCCATTTTGTTGCTCATTTCCACCACAGTTCCCACCTTTTACATCATGTTCAATATTACTATGACTTCCTTGGAATCCATCCATCGACTAACATAAGAAAGCATAATGTAAGTTATAAAATCATTTAGAGAATATCATAATACCTTAATTTCAATCTAAAACACCTTAGGATTAACCAAGTTTATTTATTCTCATCTTATATTAAAATCATTAAAATCGGTTTGTAAAGAAATTGTGAATTATCCTAAGCATATCCCCTGGGACTGTCGTAACCATGAGTGCAGCAAGGCCTGTTGTTGTGTACCAGGATATCTTGGGTCAAGCCCAAAACTCCTTGTCGAAGTTTTTACTCATAGGTACATGTGTTCAAGAGCCACCTCTACCTGTCTGTACCCAGATAGGGATGTATTCCTTGGAAAACCCACATAGTATTTACATTAACAAAGTTTTTGGATGTTCTTATATACTAATCCTCAATGCTTATCTTAGGGTAGTGTATCGTAATCAGAGTTTTTTTAAATATAGCTTCCATGATTTTACTAAACTTCCTTTGATACCAACTGTAACGCCCCAACCCTAGTTACACAGAATCGGTGCATTATTATATAACATTGGGATGATACAAGGAATCATGTCTTGAAAGGCCGATCAGTTCAGTAGCCTTGGAATTACTAGATATGTACATAAGTTTCACATTACATAATTAAATAAAAAAACATTGTGTCCCCTTGAACACTCTTATATCCCTTAGCCTATTCTTACAGGTTAATTGTAATATACTTCTTTTCATCCTGAGAAAAATAAAACATAAGAAATGGGTGAGCTTAGATGCTCAGTAAGGATAACAATATAGCAGAAACTGTTATAAATAAGAACAAATATTTAAGGAAATGTATAAGACTAGAACACAAGCCTTTTAAACTTAAACTTCAGCATAATAAGGCAGAGATAAATAAAATAATTCCATTTAATTATTTACATGTATATTCTACTAGTATAATAATCACATGTAATACCAATATCCAATTTCATAATGATGGAATGCATAATTCTAAACATCATAACCACATAGTCAAGGCCTTGTGCCAAGATTAGCATAAATATTTTATCAAGGCCTTGTGCAAAGACACTTGTTTGTCTAATGAGACCCACTGATGCATCGAGGAGCTATAGTTGGCTCCACCCGTCACTTAATAAGTCCAATTCATTCCTCATATTAAAAGGTCAAACATAATCTAAACATTTTTATTAAAACTAGCATAAGAAATGTCAATAATTTAACCATAAACCATGAATGGTATAAAAATAGCACATCCACATTCAAACATAAATCATTCAATACAATATGTAAGATTGTATTATAATAAATTAACCTCAATTGAGAATAATTAAGGATATTGACAAAGATGAAAATAAACATAAAAATTATTTGAGAGAAATATTCCCCTTTTTCTTGAAAACATTTAAAAGTATCAATATTTGTCAAAAAGCTATTTAAAATAGATTTTTGAATCAAAGTGTCCCATACCACTTAGAAAATTTTAAAAGGAATTTTAATTTTAAAACATTAATTTTCATATATATAAATCCTTAAAACCATTTTTAAAACATGGACATTAATGATAAGGATTTAGAATAATAAATTTTTAAAACATTTAAAATAATATTTTAGTTAGAGTTCCTAACCAAATGAGAGAAACTTGAATAAAAATAATTGAGGTAATAAAAACTTAATAATATCATGATAATAAAGGGATTCATGATATATTATGTCAAAGTATACTATATACACCAAATAAAAGTGAAGTGGTGCATAAAAACAAAACAAGTCTCAATGGAATGTAAGTTGAGATGAAATACATTATAAAAACCATATCCTTAGTTAAGGATAAATCAATGACATAAGTATTATTAGATATTCAGTGTAAAACAATCATAGGACATTCAAATATATTCTTGTAATAACAACACCAATGACTTGGATGTTTAACTCAATGAATGAAAAATGAGTTAAGATTACTCTTATCAAGTTCATATCGAGGACTTGAGAATTTATCAATGGAGTGATTATCTGTATCAAAAGGATAACCTCACAAAGGGGAGTGTAAATTACTACATAAATAAATAAATAGTGATTTCACACATAATCTTGGAGTAAATTAATCATTGAAGTTTTCGTAAAACCCAATGATTAGAAATGAAAATTATAAATTCACTTATTGATTTGGTGACTTACGAAACATACACCCCATGAAAGAAGGATCATAAAATAAATATGTAAATACCCATAAATTAAATTATATTACATAAGGAATACAATCATGGGAAGTATATACACCACACAAAAGGAAATAGTGGCAATATACAATGAATCTCATGGAAATAAGAAGTGAGATGGAAACCCCTTACCATGTTGTAATCAATCTAGTTGTATGAAAAGAAGATAATAACCACAAAATGAATCACAGAATACCATTAATATAAAAATAGTAATGATAATATATATCAAATGGAAGTACATAATACACCACATGTAATAAATAAGTGGAGAACAGTGGAAATCTCACTGAATTAACAGTGAGTTAAGAAACCCCTTACCATGCACTTTCCTTTGGTCGAGGGTACCTTTAACCTCCTGTATAATGACCATAGTATGTTATTAAATTATAACAGAATCATATTCATATTTATTATATCATAAATGATTCATTTATTACTTTATACTACCCATTTAATAATTATTTCCATGTTAAATTAACATTTTGGGTAATAATAGCTTTCTTTATCGTACGTGTTTTAACATGTTATTCTTGATCGTATCATTTAGATCATGATTTAAATACTTACATAATATAAATCTTGATTTATATATCAAATATATTTAGAATATAACTATTTATGATATATAGATATATGAAATGGAAGTCACCGTTTATGGAGACGGTAGGTCATATGTATGCATAAACATTGTTTCTGTTTTCATATCGTATTAAACAGAAGTAAGTGAATAAGATATATGTAAGTACATATATACATAAATACATATATATATATATATAGTGGAATTATTATGTCATATATTACATACTTATTAATAATATATATTTTTATAATCATCATTGAATAGTGAACATGGGAATGAATCTCATCGCGTCGTGGAGACGGTAATCTGTACATACGCTCGAGCGACAATATCATTATATTGATGGTGGAATCATATGTAATTGGATGTTATATCATATATAAATAATAATTAACATGATATATTTATTATTTACATTAGTTATACTCATTATTATACCCATACAAATAATAAAGTGTTTGAATAACAAACTACACCATGACGTGGAGATGGTAAGCCATACGTACACACAAATGGGGACTTTGTCATTTATAGGATGGATAGAATAAAAAATATGGTTAAACCATATTTATAATTAAATCAATTTATGTAGGATGTAATTGAGTTATTATTTTGGTATGGAAACAACAAAGAAAGTGGAAGTGTAAGAAAAAAAGAACATGAAAGAGGGTGGTGAAATTATTACCTCTTCTTCGGGTGTTTCCTTTTGAGTTGATCAAAAGGGATCCTTAGGATGGATTTATGATAAAATTAAAGACTCTAGGTTGATTTGAGGGAATTTGGGAGGATATTTTGGTAGGGGTTGGCTGATCCAAATGGCTTTGGAGGTGTGATTTTGAGAGAAGGGGCATTTCCCTTTTATAAGAGGGGTGAGAGTCACTTTAGGAAAACCTTGAAATATTATTTTATAATAAAATTATTTTCGGTTTCTAATGGCTCAAAAATGATTTATTTTAAAGATAAGGTGGTGTCGGTCAACAAAATTTCAACCAATAGGTTTTAGACAAGTTTAGGATACCATTTTAACCTTATCTTTTAGATTTAGCTCTTAGTTAAATAATTTAACTTCTACCATGTCTTCTTGTATTCTTACACTATATGGTTAATAAAAATAATCTAAACTTCAAATAGAACCTCAAGAGGTTAATTAATTACATATATAATATTATTTAATCCCTTTAGCCTAACCTTAGATTTTTAGGAATATTATATCAACCAATAATATAGTATTTGTTTGAAAAACTCATTTATATCAATTTTGACATTATTTAGTATTTGGTTTTTGTGAAAATCATAACAGAATGATTACTTCTAAAAAAATATTTAATCAGCCTTAAAATGTCATATTAACCTTGAAAATTTTTTTAATTCATAAAAAGTCTCAAATTACATTTATTTTCATATTTATAATATCAATTATTCTAATATGTCATTAATAAGGTAATTATTGCAGCATCATTGTGTCATAAATAAATTTAATTATTTAGTTTCTTAAAATTATAAATCAAATAACATTATGTAGGAAATATTTTTATCTTTATAATTAATATTTATAGTCAAATTTATCTTATGTATAACCCTATATTGAAAATGGTTTAGTTATTAAACTTTGAATTTAACTCTTTCAACTCTTCTTTAAATAAAATAATAATAAATATCCTAATCTAATCCAAGTGGACCAAAGAGGATCATATTTTATTCCAGTGATTTTTTTGGTCGAATTACACTTATCCAATAGAATAAGGACATGTGTTAAGGTAATTATCATATCATTTTTACCCTTAATTACCCGATTTTCTTTTAACCATGGTAAATAAAACTCAAAAGTAACTATTCACCAAAAATTATTTTCATCTTATTGAACCAAATTTTACTTACTTATGTCAACCATGTCTCTCGAATTTTTTAAATTCAACTCCGAGAACCGGTAAAATTATGTTTTATGAAAATTTGCAAATTCTTCTAAAAGGTAGGTAAAAGACGGTAAAAAGTTCAATAAAAAATTATACATCTAATTTTATTATAAAATGAATCCAATGAATTACATTGAACTTATATAGATATTATATATCTATTTTGACTTAAAATAAATTTAAATAAAATAAATAATTATTTAAATAAAATTCGGTTTTAAACTATAACATAGTGTTTTCACTATTCATCTAAAATTAAATGTTTTCAAAAAAATACCAATAATTTCCCCAAAGATAATTTTGATATTCCAAATTCAAAAATGAATTCTATTTTACCAAATTCAAAAAATATATTTTTCATTAATTAATTTAAAATTAATTCTCGTTTTCGAAACCAAAAAGCGGGTTTTTAAAAAGTAAAAACTATTAAAATATTGACATGTGTTTATGTCAAATTTAAATGTGAAATTACTTATAATGACCTACATTGTATTAAATGATAAAAATATAATATAATTATACTTCCAAACCATTCAAATGTATAATTTTACCCTATAAATTATATCAATTAAAAAAGCTGTTTTCAATTAAAATTAGTATTTTTTAGTATTCATCAAAATATGAAAGTTATCAGAAAAGTAACAAAAAATTATTCATAATAAATTTATATGTCCTGATTATATAGAAGAATTTAATTTCATTAAATTTAATATATAAAAGTGTCAAATATTGGTTTTAAAATTGGTTTTCCATTAGAAGGTGGTAAAATTGTATTTTTTGAAAAATACTTCTTTTATCTGAAAAAAATGAATTTGTTCTTATATTATGTCTAATAAATTCATAATATGGATTCTAAAATTATATGGAGTATATAAAATTCATAATTTAGTTAATATTATTCATAACTACTTTGGAACGACTAGTTTGGTTAGTCTTGGTGCACTCAAACTCGATGTTGCGTGTACCGCAAGTTATTGAATTACATTAAAGAAAATAACTTGTTGTTAAATCATGGGATGTAACCCTATATTAAAAATGGTTTAGTTATTAAACTTTGAATTTAATACTTTTAACTCTTCTTTAAATAAAATAATAATAAATGTCCTAATCTAATCCAAGTGGACCTAAAGGATCATATCTTATTCCTAAGGTTGCTTTTGGGAGAAATACACTTATCCATTGTAATTTGGACATGTGTTAGGGTAATTATAATATCATTTTTACCTTCAATTACCCTATTTACTTTTAATAGTGGTAAATAAAAGTCAAAAGTTACTATTCACCAAAAATTACTTCCATCTTGTGAAACCACATTTTACTTACTGATATCAACTGTTTCTCTCGAATTTTTTAAAATTTAACTCAGAGAAGCGGTAAAATTAAGTTTTATGCAAATTTTCAAATGCTTCTAAAAGGTGGGTAAAAGAGGTTAAAAAGTTCAATAAAAGTATTTACATCTAATTTTATTATAAAATTACTCCAATGAATTACATTAAACTTATATAGGTATTATATATCTATTTTTACTT
The DNA here is from genome assembly GCA_963277665.1 of Viscum album. Classification (NCBI taxonomy): domain Eukaryota; kingdom Viridiplantae; phylum Streptophyta; class Magnoliopsida; order Santalales; family Viscaceae; genus Viscum; species Viscum album. The sequence continues at coordinate 49,159,301 of OY728161.1, read as the reverse complement.
AAAATAAATTTAAATAAAATAAATAGTTATTTAAATAAAAATTCGTTTTTAAATAATAATGCATTTTTTTTCACTATTCATCAAAAATTGAAAGTTTTCCAAAAAATACCAAAAATTCACCCAAAGATAATTTAGATATTAAAAATTAAAAAATGATATCTATTTTTCCAAATTAAAAACATAGAAGTTTCATTTATTAATTTAAAATTAATTCTCGTTGTCAAAAACAAAAAGTAGGTTTTTAAAAAGTGGAAACTATCTAAATATTGACATCTGTTTATGTCAAATTTAAAAGGGAAATTACTTATAATGACCTAAATTATATTAAATGATAAAAATATAATCTAATTATACTTTAAAAACTTTCATATTAATAATTTAACACTATAAATTATTTCGATTAAAAAAATTGTTTTCAATTAAAATTTTGTATTTTTCACTATTCACCAAAATATGAAAGTTATCAGAAAAGTAACAAAAATTTATCAATGATAAATTTTTATGTTCCTATTCTAAATAATAATTTAATTTCACTAAATTGAATACATAAATGTGTCAAATATTGTATTTAAAAAGGGTTCACCATTAAAAGGCGGAAAAACTGCATTTTTTTAAAAATACCTCTTTTATCTTAAAATTTGAATTTTTCTTATATTATTTCTAAGAAAAAAAATATGTATGTTAAAATTATATTGGATTTATAAAATTTAAAATTTGGTTAATACTATTCATAACCTCTTTTTTGAATGTCTAGTTTGGTATGTCGTGGTGCGCTCGAACTCGGTGTTGAGTGTAGTGCAAGTTATTGAAATACTTTGAATAGATAACATACTATGAAATCTTGGGGTGTTATAATTATATTAATAATTACATAAATATTAATATTTCTATTCTAGAAGAAAATCATTATTTATGAATTAATATCATATCATTCACGTTATTATGATTTCATATTCACCGATTATAATTATTTATAGTGCCATTTATGCAGGCGGTTAACCCAATAAAAATAAGAACATGATGTAATTTATTCATGTTTATAGTTAAGAAATTGATTATTTAATTATAATATCATTATAAAATAAGAATAATGATATTTAATATATGTTATTAAGGTGATGAATCATGTTATATAAATAGTGGTGGGAAAATATGGATAATAGTGGCTTGTATTGGGTGGATGATATCTCATTTTTATGTAAAAATGAGTAACATTTATTGGGGAAATTAAGTTAGGTAAATGGGTATAGATGGAATTACATGAGAGATAGATGAGCTATTTAAATAAATATTTTTTTTATGTGGGATATATTCACACACCTATGAAAGGTATTCTTGAAATATTTTATATAAATATAATTATCACAAATGTTAGCCACTTTAAATTACCACTTTTTATCTTGATTAAATATTTACCATTGTAGTTATTTATTTTTTAAAAAATAAAATAAGATCCCTCTTACCTGATTTTTTTGTGTTAATTATAAATTATGTCTCTATTTGATCTGATTTTATTTCTATTTATATGATAATTAACATTTTAACTAATATATATTATATAAAGAAAAATATATAGATTAATGCATTTTAAAACATTAAGTGTTCGTATTCAAATTTCTGTCAATTACTAATATAAATTCAAGTTAATATATTATTTATATATTTTTATCAATAAATTAGTGACATCATTTAATTTAGATAAATTTATTCTATTTAGATAAAAATAAAAAAGTATTATAATATAAATTCATTTAAAATTTTCATTTTTACCCTTACTATAATAACTAACATTTACCTTAATAACTAATTTTTATGCATAAAAAATTGATTGGACTCATAATATAATTTTAATATTATCATTTTAAATATAAAACTAATTTAATTTTCTTTAGTTTCTTAATGTAATAAAAATTAATTTTAATATAAATAAACCTAACCTAAAAAAACTTTCTTGGAAAAATGCATTTTTAAGCATAAAAATAAATTTATTCATATTCTTTTCCAACTAAAAATATTCATATTAATAATTTTTATTATTTTTAATATATATTTATTTTAAAACCCTTTCTATATTTAATTAAATCTATTTTTTAAAATATAATTTTATAAAAAAGTTATTGATGTATAGAAATTCACATAAAAATGAGAAAAAATATATATTACTTATTAAGAATTAAATTTTTAAATCATTATAAATTCTACATAGAAAACCCATTAATATATTCATAAATGGGATAAGGGTAAGATAATAAATGGTTTCAGTCACTGGTGGTGATTTAGCTACCATGGATCTCGTAGGGATTTCCATGAGCATGAGCGTCTCTTATATACAACTTCACTAAAGTTACACTTGTTGAACTTCATCATGGGTTTGTTCTAGAAAAATCCCTAGTGATGTTACCTCCCTTCCAATATTGAAAAAATGATCCCCATAAGGAATAGTTACACTTAATGATTACATTTATTCCCCTTTTCTATATATATATATTATAAAGTTATAACTTTTATTTAGACTCACGGATTAAATTTCTATCATGTAATTATGAATCTCATCCATGAGAACTAGAGAATGCCCTATAGGGTTTCATCTGTTTATCATATGGTAGGGATGTTCCCCCCTAATCAACTCGACTTTCTTAAAGTCAGATGCTCCTCCTCATGACATCCAAGAAGCTACAAAACCATTTTTTTGAGTCTTATAAGGATGAGGTCCCATTCATTCTTATTGGTCTCTGTTAGGTCCTTGGGAAGTTGGGTTCATTGGAATCAGAATGTGCTAGGGTCTTCATCTTCTTCCCAGTCCAGTACCTAGACACATATGGTGTTCATAAGAATTCTTCATGAAAACATTTTCCTCTACATGTTCTCATCTCAATTCTTATCATTTGTTATATGGTGTTTTTGTTGCCTTTTGGGTCCAGCAGTGTGTGTCATTATGGCTTGGAATATTGGTTCATCAATTCTTTGGTTCCATGTTTGGAGACATGATAACAAAGCCTCCAAAATCGCTCACCCTTCTTCAATGAATTCTAATTGATTTTCCATTATTTTTTTCTCATATCCTTGCTCCGTCATTTTCTAACCCTTTTTTGTTTCTTGTTTTGATTTCCTTGGTTTGGTTGTATACATCGTTGGTGTTCTTCTACTCTTTTTTCATTATTCCTCTTTGAATGACCCCACTCTTTCTAGTTTTGAAGTTTCCCAAGGCGATTTGGGATGGATCTCATGGATTCAATGATTAAGATCCTCCTCATGGGATTTCTGGTTATGGTTGTTCCCTAAAGGTGTGGTTCGTGGTGGTCTTGTGGCAAGCCAGTGTCTGGGGTCTCTTCTGTTTTATTTATTTTCAATGGTAGTGGATCGGCAGGGGGATTTGATTATATTTGGAGGATTCCAGATTCCATTTTATGGCTTCCTTATTTTGGTATCATGTTCATTGGCACCTATCATGGTTCCTTGCTTCCTAGATTTCTTCTACGACATCTATTGTGGATTTCGGAAGAGGACATACCCATTATAGTACTAAGGTTCTATGATTGGATGGGTGATGCAGGAATTGTGTAGGGTGATGATGGGATGGGAGATGCATATCCTGATGTGTTCCCTCAGGTTTTTTGGGTGGCTCTACACTGGGGCTTGTCCCAATTTTCATCCCACTCATGGATACTTTTTTTATGATTTTTCTGATTCTCACATAACTTTAATGTGATGTTATTTGAAAATAAAAAAATTAGTGGGAATAGTTTAATATTAATATTTTAATGGAATAGAATTTATAATTATCTAATTAAAGATATCATTGTTTTTTAGTTCAATTATTCATTAGAAACTAGATAATCTATATAGTATTTATTTAATGGAAAAATACATAGAAAAATAGTGGTGAGAAACAATCCATATAAAATATATTTGTATTGTTTAGTTTATCTCCAACCTATCTAATTATTGTATGACATTTTATTTTCATTACTCCATCATTTTAAAATCTAAATATTTCATCAATATGGATATTCATATTATTTATTAAATTTAAATTAAAAATCACGTGGGATAAAAACCCACTATTGAGAATCCAGGTGCTATTGTTTTTGGTTCTGTTGAGAGAAATCTCTACTAAAATAGCCATTTCATTTTTCCTCTTATCCTTATATGAAAGACCCTATTGATTTGTAGCATAATGTGGTATATTATAATTTTATTTATTATAATTATCATCATCATACTCTTCTTCCATTAGTAGAGAAAATTTGTATTTTTAATCGAACATCATAAGTTATTTCAACCACCTTTACACTATTTCTCAAATGAGAGTGAGTTTAAATATTGTATTTACAAAAAAATATATACCTGAGACCAAAATTATTGTATAAATAATAATGAAAATAAAAAATAATTTTTCCATTAAGATGTTGGATAGGTTCTCACCTTCATTTCAAAATATCAGGACCTTCACCTCTTAAATATATCTCTAATTTTGTTTACTTATTCATGGTGTGGCAATGAAATCCATAGAAAAAATCATTAATTAATAGATCATTATATCACTTCATATACACTTGTTTCTCAATTTGTATTGGTTTTTTGATTGTTGTCTTTGATTTGGTATTTTAATTTTCCCCAATTATCTATTTTCCTTTATTTTTTTACCAGTATCCTTAGTTTTGGATGTATCATCTTTTCAACAAATCACAATTTTTCCATAGGTATATAAATATATTTATTTACTATCTCTTATACAATCCTTTCTATTTTTTCTACCATTTATATAAATTCACTATAAAAAAATTTATTGAATTTTAAATTCATTTCTCCATAATTATCCTTTGATTCAACCTCTAAATTATCTTGAAAATATATGAATACTTATTCAATAGATTAAACTCACTTCCATATTTCTGTCAACTGTTAATTCATATAATTGATTCTTTTTTCTTATTTTTTTATTTATATCATGAAATTATTTACTCTTCAAGTTTATTTGGGGAGGTTTGAAGTTATTTCATAACCTTATACAACTTTTAAATTTCAAATAAATATTAATCAATATATAGAATTTACTATTTATATAATTCACATATATTCTCGTATTTATTATATATAATTTTTTACTCCTAAAGATATTATTTAATCTCATCATTCAAGTTGAAAAATAATTCATTTTGATCTTATTTTTATTCTTTATACTTGTTTCCTTTGACTTTCAGAATCGCAACATCCTTAACATCATAGATGAATTCATCTTTATTATCTTCAAGGAATTTATCTTCTTGATTTTTTTATAGAAAATGTTTTTCTAATGAAACCAATTTTTGGTTGAATTTCAAGATTTACTAATTCATATTGTAAGAAACCTTATTGTTGTTATTGGTTCTATGGTTTCTTCAACTCCATTTTATACCTTCCTTGTACATATTTCTATAATATTCCCAACTTTTCCATATTTAAAACAATAAAATAATAGTTCTTCTTCATAAATACCTTTTCTTTATTTGAAAATTCTTTCTATGACTAATAAAAATTTATCAATTATATATCAATAAATTCATTTGGATTCTTGGATTTTATGATTCTCTTGGGAATTGAGAGAAATTTCATTCATTGATTCACTATATTTTATTCCATGATTAACTCGTTTCTCATAATCCAACCTATTATTGTGAAAATCATTAACTAATATATCAATGAGGTTATTTTCCTTACAGTATTAAACCTTGGAATTATTAAATTGTGTAAATATTATGAGTATTTTTCATTATATCAATATCAGTAAAAAAATCCATGTCCACAAATGGACCCTATGACAAAAATGATATGATTGAAAAAATCATCAATATTCTCATTTGGGTTGTTCCTCAGATCATAGACATCATTTTGGAAAAAAATATAATTTATCCCATTTCAAATTATTCCCCAATTTTTAAATATTTTCTAAAATATACTATATATATCTTGAAGATGTGTAGTTCATCACTACCATAGAGATATGATTTGATAAGGATTTATAAGAAATGTTTTTCGTATACATTTGTATCGAAGAGTTTCTTATCTGTGTTAGTCATGAATATTAAGATAAAATTACTAAACAAGTATCCATATTCATAGACTGAACCCTTACCTAAATATAAAAACATAAAGTCTACATGCGTCTTGAAGGGCCCATGTAAGTTTGAGAACGGGTCTTGGTAGGATGACACCCATGTGTGAATAACAAAACAATTCTTTATGTATATGTAATATAAAATTAAATAAGGCAACAAATAATTAAAATTAAATAAATATAAGATCCTATAGTTCTCATAATCCACTAAGAATATATCACTGGCTCCATCCAATGCTTGAATCACTAAAGGGGAGATAATTCTTGTCTCATTTCCCATGGTATCCCCTAATGTCAAATATCTCAGGTGAACCCCCATGGTTTTACCTCCAAGAAAGGAACCTGGAACCTCATTCCAACAAACTCCTCTAATCAAAAACCATGTCACTGAAATACCAAAGGAACATCCAAGGAAATAGAAACATTGTCGCTTAGACCCATGCTTTAAAGCACCCATCGTCTTAAAGACCAATGCCTAAAGGCACAATGATGTATTTCCTCAAAATAAATCATTGTCTCCAAGAACGAAATCTTAAGGAATGGTTATCTTAGACCTCCCAAAAAGGTCCAAAACCAACCACCTCAATATGGAGAACCTCATCCCCCAACCAATAGCCTCAATGCTATCATTTAGAGGTTCCACTCCTTCCCTATGGATTTCTATAGCAAGCACACCCAAACCAAATACCTAATCCATGATATCGGGGGACTCTACCCACACAAGTGGTCAAAACACCACATCATTGAGTCAACCAATGTACATGGGACTCTATGTTGTTCTTTGGCCATCATGGGTGGGAATAAATCACCAATTTTGTAACTAAGACACATCAATCTTGACCCCTCATGCCCTTGTGACCATGTCTCCCAAGTATGATGGACATGAAATCCAATATCATGGGCCATTCCCTCAACATGATGGCCTTTTGGCCTCCATCGATGTCAACAATTGCAAAATAGTTATCACATCACCCAACTAACGTGAGTTAAGTCCATCATAATAGTCCCACCTCTTAAATTATAATGAACGTTTCCATTTCAAACCCTAGTCCAAGCACATCCTGGTGACATGGATCTCAACCATATAACACAAGAATTTTATTTGTATAATTCACTTCAACTTAAAAAAACAATTCAATATAATTAACAAATACACCCTGGAACAAATCTACCCAAGTTTGATGGCCTCTAAACAATCCCCGCACACATGGACATGGTTTGGTCATGCCCAACGGTATCCCATAGGGTTCAATTAAAAAATTAGTAACAAATATTTAAATTATAGTGTCTCACTCAGTTAATACATAAGCTCAATAAAATCATTACCCATGAAATAATAGAAAAACATGAAGAAAAGTATTAACCAAATAAATTGGAGTCATAAACGTAGTAATTCCCGATATTAGCCTCAAAGTCGATGAAATTTGGAAGAAATAGTATTTTATAAAAAAATCCCAAAAATATGGAAAATGAATGGAATAGATTTAGCACTCTGTAAGGAGGTAGAAAAAAATATAAGTGGAATGGGTTAAGAGGTTGTTACTGATATGGTTCCAACGCACCCAACATATAATATATTGGTCTCCATATGAAGGGATGATTAATCCCTATTGTAAAGGAGGAGGGGTATTTATGCTCTGTTATGTGTGGCCCACGAAGGATGATGGAGGGGAAAAGAAGAAGAAAAATGAAAATAAAGATAGGGTAAAAACTATAAATTTTCCACTTTAAGAGTCTTTATGATTATCTCACACAGTTTTATAAATCATTCGTAAACTGTGTAGGCTACCATATTGAGGTACATCCTAAATTGCACTACACATGTGGCTTGCAAATGATATTCCCTAACTGTGCACAAATAATTTGGTAGCACTCTAATAAAAACTACAGATTTATCACACAGCCATGAACCTTTCCCCACAATGTTTGCCAAACCATGATAAAAAAATAGGGTTTCATGGTTTTCATTGATACGCCACACGGTTTACCCAAATTGTGTGCCTCAACCAGCAACTTCCAATTTAGGGTCATCGAGCCTCTGACGTGCCTGAAACCCATCTGAATGACTGGGTCGTTTTCTAAGAATCTAAAAACATCCAAAGAACATGATATTGGGCTGATGGAAAACTCATAATTGGGTTATGATGATAAAATTGGCTCACCCACCATTTCTAAAAAATCAAAAAGGGAGAGGTTTCTGTCCCACGATAAAAATCAGGGATGTTACAAATGAAAATCACTGTTTATTCAAATTTCAAAATTTGTAAGGATCACATAGGAACATTTTTTATATGAGAATATTTTTTATGATTGAATAATGTTTTCTAGTTTTATTTGTTAATATCCATTACCATATGGACATAATTTGTTAGATCATTTCCATTTACCTATTAAAATTTTTACTTTTGGACAAACTATGGGAGCGGGATATATATTCATCAATGGTTATGAATTTATTTAAAGTATTTAAAACTAAAAATCCATGCATTTAAGTTGAATAATAAATAAAATATTAATAATTGGGAAACATTTATTCATAATTCAAAAGATAGTGGTCATTATATGTATTATTTTTTTAATTACTATTCTCCCTCTTCCTTCACATGTTTCTATTTAGTATGTCTTATTTGATTTGAATCTATTCACATAGATTAAAGGAGTTGTATGATCTTTTTTCTAAAATGAAAAGTTATGATTGTTTAAAAATTTTAAAAATTATCAATCTCAATCATTTTTTTAATACCAAAATTGTTCATTATCCAATACATTTTTTTGATAATAGAAACCATATTAACAAATTCAGATAGTCCATGGGGGAAATCCATTTGAGAAAAATTATTTTTAACACTATATCTTTTCATTCAAGAGATTGTTTTTCTACCACTAAATTCGAATAATGTATTTTTTAATTATGATAAAATCTTAAGAGTGGGGAAATTAGAATTTTATTCAATGTTCTTTAAGTATGATTAGTGCTATATTGATTGAGAATCTATAGACTTCCTTCCTCATCCAATATAAAGTCATTATTTATTTTTTATATTTATTTTTGAATTATTAGAAGGAACTTTTTAAAAAGTTAAATCTCATCAATATAGAAACAAATTTGTTTTAGGTAATAAATAAAGAGGATTCGATCGAATAAAAATTAATTTTCAATGATTCATTTATAGGGGGGTTATTTTTTTAATATCTTCACTTTAAATTATTTAAATCATATTTAAAAATATTATTGATCATTTTGTAAATTCAACTACCATGTTTTATTAATGGAAGTTTTTTCTTCATATTATATTTTTATTTATCTCTATTAGTATCTTCTAATATCTTGATTTATTTTAATGAAACATTATTTTTCATGAATTGTTATTTTATTTAATTGTTCAAAATCCTTTAGGAACTCCTTATCTAAGAATACATTTTTCCAAGTAAAATATTAATGTTTTTCATTTTATATTCATACTAATAGATTTTAGGAATCATGTGTATGATAGAAATTGATCTAATTGATAGTGTTATGTGAAAAAAAATTGGTCTAAAAAATGACCATATGTATGAATTTTCGCTTCTATATATCTTTTTTTTTTGATTAAATGTTTTTTTCTTATTCACACATATTGAGAATTATCATTTAAGTAAAATGTTTTTTAAGTGTGGTTTAGGGTTCCTTCACTAAATTTAACAATAATTTAATGTTATATCTATCATGAAACTATATTTTAATTTAATTTCGACTATTTTCTAGGACCACATAGGCATTTGTAGTTGGTAGAAAAAAATTTTGATGTTTGAAGGATTTTTTTCCTTATTGAGAGGTCAATTTATATTACCCTATTGAATTAATTGGTACACATTTCAATTTACCTCTTATTTTTTTCTTTTACCAAATGATATTATAGTGATTTATAGTCATAATTAGTTTTTATCTTTTATAATTTATTTTAAACTCATTAGCTATATATTTTAATATGATGTAAAATTATATAAGAATCATTGAAAACTATTTATTCACCAAAATAATGTTGGTGTGTGAGTTTTTTACTATTATTATGAAATTATTTTTCCAGTTCTTCCACTAATTGTTTCTATTTATTTAGTTATATCATATATGAGTTTTTTAACCTAGATAAAAATAAAATGTGTTATTTTTCTATAAATAAAAAGTGATGTTTGTTTAAAAAATTTCACAAAATTTAATAACAATATTTTTTGTAAAAATAAATCTAATCCTTAGAAAAAAATTGAGAAGAGAAACCACATTTACAACATTAGAGTGTCCATGGGGTGATAACAATTTGAAAATGAAATCTTCTTAGAACATCAGTTTTTCATTATTCAAATTTATTTTATATCATAGAATTTAAATAATGGATTTCTTGAGTAAAATAATCATCTTAACTATGGGGGAATTTTTTTTTATTTTTTTAATACATTCTACCACATACATTTTTTTTATTTATTATGGTTACTAAGGTCAAACTCTTTAAGTGGAAAATAGTTGAATATTTTTTTTTCTATGATAAAATCTATATCCCTTGAATATCTTGAAGGAATTGTATGTAGTTTGTTACAAATTTATCAAACGTTTCTTTGGTTAATTTTATCATTAGATTAGGATTGTTAAATTATATTTATTTTTAAGAGTTTAATCATTGAAAATATAATTTTCTAGTTTTGGGGTTTACTTTTTTCATGTACCACGATTTCATTCTGAATATTAATACTTGTAACATATATTAATTTTCATTGAGAAATATCGAAATTCATAAATATTATGCCTTTATTGTTGCTATAATTTTTAAAATTAAAATTGTGAAAAAAATTAGAGGGGATTTAACCCATGATTGAAGAACCATGATAATTCTAGATAATCATGTGAGATAATTTAGTTTGACTTGAATTGTGAAATCATCATGATTCAACACACCTTGATCTGGAGTAGGCTTGAAATCATGTAGTGCATTCAGTTTTGGGGGGTCATGTCATGTCACATGAAGAAGAATATAAATATTGAATTCTTTTATATATAGTCTATTTAGGTAATTAATGAAGTTATTTTCAATATTTATATCTATGATGATAGAGTATAAATATGAGAAAATTGAGTGATCCACTCACAAACCCTGAAGGATAATTATATGGGATATAGGAAACACACCTTGTTCATGATCATTCACATAAAATAATGTTATCAATAAGGGTAGGAAGAAAATGATTTTGTACTCTTGAAGTAGGAGTACAACAAAGATGGAGCTAGAGTAAGTGTTTGATATCAATAGATAAGCATCTTCATATCTTCATTTTTAAATTTCGGATTATTTTCTTGAAATGTTTTCATTTAAATACATTATTATTGATTCTCTGAGTATTTGAACAGAATTTTCGTAAGGTAATTGAATTGTATAAATTGAAATATTTATTTTTCTATTCTTACAAGGTTTTAATCATAGAGGTATCTTGTTCATTTTGTCCAGAATCCTCATTTTCTCTTCTTTATGACCACCATTTTCACTCAATTCAAAGTGTAGACATTTGAATATTAGATTTTATGTATCCTTGGATACTAAAATTAAATCAATTTAATTTAAAATGTTATAGTTCAATGGTTCTTTATGAAGAAGTGTCGTCATCATAATTTATGTTAGGTATAAAAATTTTTAGGATATATCTCTTGAATGGTTTTACATTTAATGATAATTAGGTGTTTCATGATTATTTTCCCATAAATTAATCACCATTTTATTTTATACAATTGAAGAAATGTTCTATTTTCTATCAATTAAATCATGTAAAATTACCATAACTCTTCCTATTGTTCATAATTTCTCTCTCTTATTGCCACTTCCTTCACAAATTTACCATAGTTTTCACATTACTGTATTTTTTCACTTCAAAATTACACCATCACTTTATCACTTTATCTATTTGTTTGGTTTTTTTCATTTTTTTTCATTATATTTCATTATCCTTCACTATGTTTTGATCATAAATACCAAAATTATAGCATTAACTATGATATAAATTATAAATTTGATACAAGTCAATGACCAATCGTTATCTTTTTTTGGAAACTATGTAATTATAAAAAAATGTAATTTTTAGTTCTAAGATACACCTATAAAATACCAGTAATATTTTGTGCCAATGATGGTGTGGATTCAATCATATTAACTAAATCAATTATTTCCCCATATAGAGGTAGTTCAGTAGTGATTTCATGGTTTTCTCTTTCAGAGGTTGCATGTTATGATCAAACTATTACTTTGGTAATTTATTTCATGATAAGTTATAGTTTAAAGTGGGGATTGTTGGTTTCAAACAATTTCTAAATAAATAAAATGAAGTTAAAAAAATAAGTTATAAATAAGGGATAAAGGATACTAAAAAGAGATGAGATTCAATAATTAAGATAGTACTAATGGATAATATTTTAACCTTGGATACTCCCTTTATCATTTTTCAATTATAATAATTACGTATATTTCTAAATTATCACTCAAATACCTCCATGTGAACACATATATTTTATAGAAAAAATATCAAAAAAATATTTGTTATCATCCCCTTATAAAAGTGATTTTATTTCCCAAAGAACTTGAAGAAACCTAAAATAATTGAACATGTTGTGCTAAATAGGGAGACCTAATCCAAATAATATTTTACTAAATCACAATTATTTGATATTAATAAGTTACTAAAAAATTTATAAATTTTTATAAAATTGAATTCATGTGGGAAAAGTAACCTCATACAATCATTGGAAAATCTATAAATTTATAATTAGAATACATTGAATCGAAAAATTCAAAAGGGATGATTCCTTAGATCTATACTACCACCAACACATAGATTTTATCCATTAATCTCCAAATTACTATATTAGCTCTCCTCTATCCACCACAATTATCCTCTTTCATAGATATGACCACACCCTATAATAATCTTTTATAATGGAAGTGGATAATATTTTCTTTAATAAAAAGGTTTGGCTAATTTTACCTCTATTAACTAAGTAAATGGATAAATCTCATAATTTTTCCTTCTTCAATGTTGTTACCAACTATCTTTCTCATTAATTCTATAAATTATATATTCTTATGATATGTGTATCCAATTTTATGATTTTAATTACTTTTAAAAATATTTCTAGCTGAAAATAACATTCATTTTCCCCCAAATTGATTCATATATTAGCTACCTTAATTAAAAAAAATTACATAAAATTTAATTCTCTTGAGAACCTAGAGGACCTCTCAAATTTCAAATTTTAATCCCCTAATTTATAGTTTTAGATTTTTATATACACTTTATTTATTTAGTTGTGGTCAAATATCTCTATCTAAAATGATTTTTCCATTTGATGATTTATTTTTTCTTATTTGGGATTGAATCAACAGTAGATTTAATTGAAGAAATTATATCTATCCAAAAATAGAATAATAACAAATTAAATTAAAAATTTAGATACTTATTTAAAAAATTATATGTGAAATACCAAAGTTATAAAAACTATTAAAATTACATAATTGTCAAATCATTACATTAATTCCCAAATATTTTAAAAAATAAAAAAATTGATGTAATTTAAATAAAAAATATAAATTTTTTGGGATTGAATCATAAAAATACATATAAAATGTTATGAAAATATAAAATCAATAAATTCACCCACACTTAATACTTAGAATCTAGATAAGTAGTCATCAAAATAATATTATAGAAATTTTCAAAACACCTAACCAACTGATCCACTAATTCAAAACCAATAAAAGAGAAGTTATCATTCCACACAAAAAACCACTATTTCAAGTTCTCTATTAAAGAAATTAAAGTCATTATCACTTCATTTTTTCATTTTTATGCACACAAAAAACATACCTCACACGAAATTTCTATCATTAAAAAAACATATTCAATTATTCTTTTCTCCTCCAAACACATGCAGGGGTCACAATAGTTATGAAAAATTTCTAAATATCCACCCAATATGAGTCAAGGAATTTTTTTTATCATTAATAATTGTAAGGATTTTTCATATTAGTAAGAAGTTTTGTTGTTATATGTGAAAATTTTATTGGTAGAATAAGGTGGGTTTTCTATTTGGATATACTATGCTTAAATTTAATTTAAACCCAATTATATGTATTCTCCCCACTCCCCTTAATATAAATTTAACTCCAATAATATTTAAATGTTAAAATAATTTGTACATTATTAATTATTTCATAAGAAATAGGATATCCTCTCAAATGCCTTCAATAGAATTAATTTTTTATTAATATTTTAAAATTATACGTAACATTATTTTTAAAGGAAGCATGGGATTCACTAAATTTAAATTAGTTGGTGTGACTTAAATATCATCTTTATTATGATAATATATATTTTTCATATTTAAAAATATGAGTGTTATTTCATTTTTCAGTTAGATTCTGGATTTTTTTAAAACATTTTTTCTAAAATCTACTAAAAATGTTCTAGTAAATAATATATTGTAGAGACAATAATTTATCTATAGAAACACATATTATAAGTATTTATTTTAAACCAAATTAATCTATTATTAATTTATTCCATAATAATGAATCTCCCCCCACACTTTATTTTTATATGAATATACAGTTTTTACATCTAGGGAACATTATATAAGGACAAGTGGATTATAATGTGGATAACTAATAGGTAATTAATAAATTCTATATGACGTAAAGAGATAATGTATTGGTTAGATAGAATAAAACAATTATTCTCATGATAAATGGTTATTATAGATAATGAAATTCATCAATAATTACCATAATAAATTCCCCAAAACTACAAGTTTTAACATAAATAAATAAAATTATTATTAATAAATAATATTTGGATTCTATAAAGAAGTTAGGTGAATGTAAATAATATTTCAAAATGAATAAAAAGCCTAATATAAAAGTTATTTTAAAGATAATGAAATTGAAAATTTTAATGACATTAAAAAGTAAAAGTTATTTTAATAACTCTTTCAATGTTTTCAATATGAAATTAATTTATTTTATCTTTTATTCAAATTAAGTTTAATGGAACATATTGGTTCACTTATGGAAATTGGTTTTAGAAATGAGAAAGATAATTATTTTAGGCTCACAAGTTTCAAAAAGATTTAAATTTGAAAAAAAAATATAAATTTTAAAGGAAAAACGTATAAAATTTAAATAATACATAAAAAATAAATTCAAAAAATAAGAAAAAAAAACATATTATATAAATGGATTATCCTACCCCACAATAAATTTTTTAAATTTCATAATTGTTTATAATTTATATGTGTTGTTAAAATCATGAAGAAACATGCATTATAAAAACCAATTGGAAGGTAAAACCCAACTTGGTTTATTTAAACAAAATAATCCATGGGAAAGTCTCTAAACAAAAAAAAATAAATACCTTAGAAAAAAACAAAAAATATAAAAAATTGATTGAAAAAAAGTAAATAAAAAAAGGGGTAATGATTCTTGGTCTTAACCCCTAAGTGGGGGTTGTTATTTCACTGTTCTTTTTTCAAGAAGCTCAAAACATTGGCCCCAAATCTGATGGTGGGTGTGGATTATTCCAAAACACAAAACAAAAATCATCAACAAATCTATTTTTATTAATTGAATTATAGAATATCCCTATAAAAATCATCATGTTCCCTTCAATGAATATATATTATTTAGGATTAATTAAATGATGGAAAATGTATTGAAAATTCTATGACATATGGTCTTCCTAAAGGTTATACATAGGTTAAAGAAACAAAATTATAATATATAAATATTTCATACTAATAGATGAATATTCATCAAAATTATGATCCACACAAGAGTAATTAAGGTATAGTTCCTTTGGAAACATGGACACATAAACTATTGGTCCATATGTAAGGTATGTGTTATCCCACTATCATCTTTATAACTAAAACTCATCTTAGAAATATGATACACAATACCTTTCCTCACATCCTCTAAAAAGAAAACATAAAAAATGGTGATATTAGATTCTCAAAAAGGTTAGACATGGGATATATCAATATAACATTAAAATAAGGGTATCTTAACGTTAGAATATCATTTGAAAACCATAACCTATATATCATATCTCATAAATGGGAGTATTTGAATAAATAGTGTTTGTTAATAATATAAGAATGATAAAGGATTCTAAGAATATGAGACATGAGATAATAACAATGGGATAATATATATTTTTTCATATATATATATATATATAAGAATAGAAAGTATTTTTTTCATTCTTATCCACAAAGGAATTCATAACATGATAGGATTGGGAGAACCACCCATGTATCTGCTTTGTGAATTGGATAACCTCCCATGTACCCCCTTTTAGGCTTGGTATATCCTCTCATGTACCCTCTTTCAATATTTTGATATCCTCCCATGTACTCCTTAATCTCATATAGAAATAATTATTACCCACTACATTGGTGGGAGATATAGGTCCCACCCATTAATTATTAAAAATCATACATATGTGTGTTATAATATCCCAATACATTCATCATATAAGAACCTATAAAAATAATTATGTTACCTAAAAAATCATCATAGAATAAGATTTGAAAAAGAAATCGGTTCCATAAACATATTGTAATCATAAAAATAATCCATTAAACAAAATAGTTAGAATGTTATACTTTGATAATATCCCTAATAAAGCATAAATTACATAAAAGGATTTCATCTAACATGGAAAATTATTTTGAAATATCACATGGAATATTTCATGAAAAAATAGCATTTCCATATTGAAAAAACTTTTTAAAACAAAAAGTGTGTGTATATATAAATCATTTACACCATTCATAGAGGTGTTCGGTCTTTCATACGCATGAACCTTACTTTTGTTTCTAAATAAAATAATCATAGAATAAAAAATAATATTTTATCATTAAAGAAACATACTAATATCCTAAATATTATATAAAAATATTAGTTCTATATTTATAACTAGACCAATAAATTGATTAGGAACAATAAATTACACCACTAAATTGGGATAATAAGTATTACATATATATGAGTAATGTTTTCATTTTCTATGGGATGGAAAGATGGGGTATAATTGTTGTTACATTATCATAGTTATAATTAATTTAATTTAAGATACTAATGAAATTATTTTATAGTGGATACCAGATATTTAGAGTGGTAGAATAATAAATAAAATTTAATGTACTCGGTTAAGAGTAATATCTATTTGTTGAGAAGAAACTTTTTACATACACATTATGCATTGAAAGGAAGGTATATTGGAAATTATTAAATATCAAGAAAGTCTGTAAGGAATATATTAAGTTATTTTGATAGGTATTTGGAATGATATAAGGCTTATGAAATGTGGATATGAGAGGATAAATGATATCCTATTATAAAAGTGGAAAGGAAACACATGGAATTACTTAAAATATTAAATAATATATATATCATATTCATGTAAAGAGGAACCAAGACCCACCAAATTATATTATAATATGTTGTATGGATGACATAAACTCCAAAAAACACAATTATAAAAGTTTTTTATACCTTTTATGCATTATTTCCTAGTTAAAACACATTAAAGTCACTTTAACCTCAACTGTAATAGCTTAAATTTTTAACATGATAACTTAATTATATTACAAAAAATAAAATATGAACTCAAAAAAATAAGGAATAATGAATAAAAAATCATAATCCATTTTATTTGGTTTAGTTTCTATATATTTAAGAAGTTATTTTTAATATATGAAAATAATAGGGATGAAAAATATTTTTTAGGTAAATACACAATTAAAGTGTACAAATAATTGTACCTTAATATCAATTAATAAATTGTTTAATATTAATTTTTTTGTTATAAATTAAAACAAATAGTGGTTTTAAGACTTTTTGATCCTACTAAAATTGAATTGAATCATTTAACCATTCCAATAAATGAAAATATGAAAAGATATATATTAATGTTATTAAAATATCACTTATCTACTCAAAAGTAATGATTGTGTTCCTAAATCCAAATTATTTATTTACAATAAATTATATAACTTCATAAATATATATTTGGTTGAAAAATAAACAAACAATAGCATAAATGTTAGTGTTTAGGTAATTTTAAATCTTGTATCATATGTTTAACACCTGTTAAACTAGATTTAACATTAACTATTGTAATTTTATTATTGTTTATACTATCAATTATGACTAAAACTTATGTTTACAACATTAAATTATATTAAATATTATTATTAAAATATTTTATACATTAATAAAATTAAATTTAGAGAATTAATATAATATAATTTCAAATTATTCCCCCAAAACATGACGAAAAATGGTTTATCAAAAAAATTAATTTTTATGTATAGATTTTTTTACAAAAAATCAACTAAAATATTTATTCCATTAATATTTATTGGAATAAATTTCATCATAAGGAATTGTTTAATCTTTAAAACTAATTCAAAATAAAATTTAAATTTTTAAACACATGAAAATAAAACAATGTTTTCCACAAAAATAAGTGTTTTCCACTATTCATTAAAAAATTTATCTCTTTAGAAAAATCCCAAATTTTAAACCTATGTTAATTTCTACTAAATATTTTTGAAAAATGTTAAAAGTTTATAAAATATAATTTCTAAATATGATAGAAAATCATTAAAATATCAATGAACAAAATATTATATAGATCACTATTTATAAAAATAAAATTTTGAAGTATATAATGACTTTACTAAAAAATAAATGTTTATTTATTAAGAAAAATTAAATATTTTTTGTACTGGTTAGGACCATTATACTTTTATTTTGAAATTAATTTATTCATATTCATACATTTTTATTCGAATTTTATATTACAATGGTTATATTTAAATAATAATATTTTTATAATATATCTCAACTTTCAAAATTCTCAATGTTGCGTGTTAGGAAATCTATCAATCATTTTATTATTTTTAAACTAAATTTTAAGGGTGTTAAATTATCCCCCTAAATTAAATAAATTTTACCCTTAAAATTTTATCACACACATTAATGGTTCTGCATTTGAATATACATAGTTAAAAACTCACATCTTATAGAGAGATGATAAAAATTCCTTCAAAAATAGAAAGTGGGAAACATAAAGGTTAACATAGATAAAAAATATTTGTATTCCAAGATAAGGATAAAATTTTGGGATGTTAAATTATAGACATGAAAGGGAAAAATAATTCCAAAGGAATAATATATATTTATAGATAATATGGCCATGAGAAATATAATGACCACAATACCATAAATTAGTGAGGGGAGAAAAGACCATCAATTCATCTGAAATGAAGGTAAATGTGTACCATTATTTTTTCAAGATCCATTTTATAAATTTGAGATAATATTTTATTATCAAGATAAATAAAATGATAAAATGTACTTTCTTTATATTTAATAATATCATTTTCATGTTTTGGTTATGCTTTAATGAATTTCAATGTTTTCTATTACTCTACAAAAATGAATAATCAAGATTTATTTTTTAATATTTATGCACTAAAATTAACTTTCAATAGATCAAAATATATAATATATTGAAAATTTATTTTTTTATTTGACGAAATATTTACCAAAACAAAAAATGGTTTTCATAGGTTATCCAATATAGTTAAATATAATACATTCATCTCTAATACCATTAGAATAACAATTAAAGATCAATGTAAAATATTCCATAAATAGTTTACCTGAAGAATCTTCTAAAATATTAATAACCAAATTCAATACTAAAAAATATGAAATATTTATACACATATTTTTTTCCATGATCTAATTTTACATTTATCTCCAAACAACATAAATTATATCATAATGTAATATAACAAACATGTGGATACCTTGATCAAATTTTGTCTTAAAACATGATAATAACATTTCTAGAAATAACATAAATAACCATTACAACTCAATAAAAACATATATTCTTTCAAAAATTTACACAATCCATATTTGAAAAATAAAATATCAGACTATTGAATAAGTTACATAAATCCAAAAATAAAATAATCCACTTACTCAACAAATCACTAATAAATTCCAATCTCATCAATACTATTAAATTAAATTTATCAATGTTAATAATCTAGTTATACTAATTAATCACTATTAACTGAATATCATACATATATTAAGGTCTATATTTTTCTTGATCATCTATTCTCTAAAAATACCACATTTCCAGTAAATATTTTTTCTTTTTCATTAAAACCATTCGACATCTTCTTTCACATTGTTCTAGAGAAATTATTATTGAATGATCCTTATATATTTCATGATTCTTATATCCATAATATCCTTGATATAACATAGTTATAAAATTCCAAAACATAAACACCTCAATACATTCAATTCAAGTATGGGAATAACATATATCTTTCCTTGGTAAATGAGATAACACTTGGATGAGGGAATTAACTAAGATAATACTCATGATTACCACACATAATATATTAAACTAGAAATGCAGCCTTGGTATTATATTAATATCCCTCCATCAAACACTTCATTTTTCCTCAGTAATTACTTTCTATATACCCTTTTTTATGCGTAAAATATCTTCTCATTCATCTATGTAATTTCCATGGGTTCTTATTTTAATATACTTTAGATGAAGGAAAATGAATATTCTTCCCATTGTGGTCATTATGAAACTCCATTATTCTCATATTAATTGTGATAGTAAACTCCCCCAAGTAGAGAATTTTAATCATATATCAAGATATCCAATTAGGAATAATCAAAATATTTCTCAATCTAACTCCAATTTACTTTGATTTATCATAATGATAGTCTTTTCATTGTTTTTCACATTCAGAATTAACATTATCTTCCCTTGTTCCTTGCATTGATTAAAACCGAAAATAATACTATGATAAAAAATAATCAGTGTGATAAATCATAATAAAATCAATCATAGTATTTCTAAATCATGAAAATTAATTTTCAATCAATGACACATTTGTTTTAACAAGGGTAATTCATGGTCACCATCTATTCAAATCCATAATAGTGTTTTATAAAGAAAATATAAGTTAACCATCATATATCCCCCAAGAGTTTTAAACTAGATGAATTTTAAGGGAACACTCACTATACACTAGAATAATGTATCAGATATACTCCAATAACATTTTTGGGTTATTGCACAAATATTAATATATTTCAAAACCACATCCACTTATAATATCCACAAAATGATGTATCTATAGGAAAACCACATAATCTATACCTTATCAAAATGTTAGGATATTATCCTAAAAATAGGATTGTCCCTAGTATTTTCACAAATGTTATATAATCTTAATATATAATTATTAATTAAAATATTCTTTAATAACAACTATAGTGACCTGTATTTTTGGAACCTGAATATTATATCATATTGTGTGAATATTCATTAAATAACATTTCAATCTATTCCATAACCATAAAAATTTAGTGAATTTGGGGACTAGACACAAAATATTCTTATTTCATTAAAAAATATTCAACATATCACATAAATATCATCTCCCATAATTCACTTAGTAGACATACCCCAATTAAAACTTTTCTTCATAGCCTGTAGAAAGGAATCATATGAATGGGTGATATCAAATTCTCAATAAGGGTAAATAAAGAAATATAAATTATAACATAAGAATAATAAGAAAATAAGGATATGAGAATATGATATTACCATTTTAAAATCTATACCCTATATAGAATAGATCATCACCTTAAATCATGTCATAAATCATAGTAGTTCATAAGACCTGAATCATAAAAAAATCAAAGAATGTGACCTATGGAATCATAACAATGATATAAGAAATTTGTTTTTTGGAAATAACATAAGAACATAAAATAATTTACTTAGTCAAGGATCACTTCCAATAATATTATAGTGGATTTTTTTCACTCCCCATTACATAATTTCCTTAATCAATGTTCACTCTCAAGACTATTATAATGAAGAGAATCCCTTATTGAAATGGGTTCCCTCCCAATTCTAGTCTATCTTATCACATGAGATATCCCTATTTACCCAATCCATTAGAAGGAAATACAATTTTGGGCTCACCCATCACATAAACATAATAAATTTATATTTGTGACATAACATCATAAAACATTCATAATATATCACAACCCATGGATGTTAATGTGTTTTTATAAACATTTCAAAAATTTATTATAGCATAAACTATTGAAAAAAAAATATTTTCATAAATTTTTTATTTTCTTAATTATCAACCTTACATTATAATAATATGTATGGTATCATTAGATCATATCCCAAATAAATCATAATCAATATCAAATTATTTTATAATAGAAAAAAATTAATTTTTAAAATATCACTCAGAATATTTCTTCAGGAAATTACCCTTTTAATTATGGGATCCCTTCTGTAAAATCAAAAATTTCCCGAAATTTTTTAAATATAATTTTATTTTAAAATAAAATTTAAAACATGTAATTTAATCATTAAATCATTTAGTAATAATGAAATTGTTAAATTTCATTGTAGTTATGTACTATAAAACAATATTTTATTTCACAGTTTTGGTAAAATGTAAAAAGAAAATTATTTGGAAAACAAAAATAAGATCCCTTTGAAAATTTTTATAGAAAATTAAATATGGGTGAAAGTGAAATTAAATAATCATTAGATAATATTAATAACATTTTTTAAAATATTTTAAGGAAAATATGGACATGAAAGAATAAGTCTCCCAAAAAAAGAGGAAATAAATTGCAATTCTCTTAAAAACATATCCTCATCCATTTTAAGTACAAAAGATAAGAAAATTGTATAATCACTTAAAAATTAAATAAATTATTAGAAAATAATAAAATTAATGATATTTTTAATAGGTATATCATGAAATATCATCATCATAATCTTATTCATAAACAACCTACATAAATAATGAAATTGTTAAATAAAACTCTTACATTGTGGGTATCCTTTCTAGGATAAGCCATTTGAAAGAATAACATAAAATAAAAAATTAATATTATAAACATAAATAAATTCATGATATAAATTTTTATTGGTATGTATCTACAAATCATAATATAAAATATTTGTATAGTATAACATATACCTTAAAGAAGACAATTTGAGATGATAAATCCTTACAATATTGTTAATATTGAAATAAAAACCTCATGAAAGAGATAACCTTATATTAATTTTTAAATAAAAATAATTTTCATGTGAATAATCATAAAATAAATTCATGGTAATTATATACACAAAAAAAGGTAAAAAAGTGGTGAATAGGGGATGTGTCTTACATAAATAAAAGGGTGACAAGAATCCTTACCTAAACTCTCATCATTTTTAATACATGTTCGAATATCTAATTTAATAAATAAATATTAATTATAAATTTATTAAATAACAATATTCACATATAAAATATGATATGCGATTTACTTATAACTTCTTATCGTGCATTTATTAATAATTATTTATTAAAATCACTATTTATATTGAGAACTACTTCATTTTTCATTCATGTTTCGATTTAGAAGTATCGATCATTATATATTGATCATGATAACATCATATAAAAAAATTTATTAATGATATAAATATCATATATATTAATTATGTACATTTTTAAAATATTTTATAAAAGTTATAGACTGAAAAATGATTTACACTGTTCATGGAGATGATAGGTCGGGTGTAAACATGGATGTTGTTTCAATTTAAAAAAAATAAATATAAATAATGTTTTATCAATAAAAAAGAATAATATAATTTTAGATATCATATATAATCATTATTTCCATTTTTATTACCATCCATGTAAAATGTGTATGAAAAAATACATCACGTCGTGGAGATGGAATGTCATACATACGCACAAGTGCTATTTTTATTTTTGATAGGATGAAATGGAAAAAGATAATGGTATTCCCATTATCATAATTATAATAATTTATATTTCATATACAAAATAATTTTTTTATAATTGGAAACATAGATTTATTGGAGGTATAATATGAAATAAAATTGAAAGTAATCGGTTAAGAGTAATAGATCGTTATTGAGAAACCTCCTTTAAATTACACCTTAATCTATTAAAGGATTCTATTTATAATTACCATATTCTCTTGTATGTGTAGAATTAATCTTAGAATTAATAATTTTTTGGATTTTTTAAGATAGAATAATCATGTGGTATGAAGAAGATAGGAGAGTTGGTATCCTTTTATTAAGGAAGGAAAGTACACCCTTAGAATTACATAAATGATTAAATAATATATATACTATAATCATGTATAGTGGAACTAGAGTTCTAAATATTTGAATATAAGATGTGTTATTGTCAAAATAATCTCAAATGAATATATTTAGATATGGTTTAGTTATATTTTGTTCTTTATCTCTATGTTAAACCTTGTTAAACTCGATTCTACCATAACCATGGAAACATAACTTTTCACCATGATAACAAATTTATAAGACCAAAAAGGGAATTCTAACCAAATATTTACAATATGATTATAAATTTTTATTAAATTTTATAAGGATATATTTCTATTGGTGGAATATGTTACATTTAATATAATAACATAAATTGCATAAAATATAGTTTTTTAGAAATGAACTCATTTAAGTGTAAAATTGTTTTACCATGAAATAAAGTAATAAAATTGTTTCCATAAATTTTTTAATTAAATAATAAAAAATTTAACATTTTTAAATTTAGATAAATCCAAAACCAAATTTGATCTTCTAATAATTCCATTAAATGTAAAGATCAAATAATGGCTTTTAATTTGAATGAAATATAACTTAACCTCTCAAAAGTCAATATTACATTCTAAAAAATCAAATTAATTATTTTATGTAAATTATTTAACTCCTTAAATATATATTTTCTAAAAAAATAATCTATTCCATTTGGATAATGGAATGTTTTAATTTAATTATAGTCCTCATCTATGAGGTTTAACCCCCTAGTAAATCTTTTTTAACATTAATTGTGGTGAAATTTTTTTACTCTTTTTATGATTCATTATAAAAAATATATAATTTTAACCTATTAAAATATATTAATTATGATGATTTATAAACTTTAATTAATTTTATCAAATTCAATTCATATGAGTGGAAAATAATAATATTTCATTAAATAATAAAAATGTGACCGAAACTATTTTTTTTAGAAAAATAATTTTTTAAGTATAAAAATGTTTTTATTCCAAATTCTGGTATATTATTGATTCCCATAATATATATTATATTAATTTTAATAAATATAGAATAATTATTTTTTAAATCTAATCTGAAATGGATTTTATATTTTAAAT
This sequence comes from Viscum album, assembly GCA_963277665.1. Classification (NCBI taxonomy): domain Eukaryota; kingdom Viridiplantae; phylum Streptophyta; class Magnoliopsida; order Santalales; family Viscaceae; genus Viscum; species Viscum album. Next base: position 49,133,831 of record OY728161.1, on the reverse strand, counting down.
TATTGTAATGAAAAGATTGTTATCAATAAAAATCATTATTTTTCATTATTCATTAAAAAATTAATCTTTTCACAGAAAATATCAAAATGTTATACTATGATAATTTTGATACATTGATATAACAAATGGTTTCATTTTTTAAAATATAATTTCAAAAAGTTTTCGAAATTAATTATAATTTCCACACATAAATTTCATTGAAAATCACTTCTGAAAAAATTAATTTTTGAACCATAAATTAACTTTACTAATAAATGAGTTCTTATTTATTAATAATTAATCAACAATAATATATTTAATAGGACCATAATAAATTTGTTTCATAATTAGTTTAATCATATTTATACATAGAAACTCAATAGCTAGGTTATAGTGATCACATTTAAATAATAATATGTACATAATATGTCTCACCTTTCATAAAGATTAATGTTTCATTTTAAGAAATATATCAAGAATATTATTCTTTTGTAACTAAATTTTAGTGTTGTTACCCTATATATTCTCCCTCAATATTTTATATTATATTGATATTTTTTTGAGTCTATAATTTTTTATCATTAGTAAATATTCCTCGCTTATGAGACTCTTCTGATTCTTATAATTTGATTCATTTATTGACTACCTTAATGAATTAATGATTAATTTAAATTTAATTTTAATATGAAACTTTTAGTCATATGTATTTGAGATCTAGAATCATCTCATTTGGGTTTTTTATCTAGGTATATTCCTTATTTATTGTGGTGTGTTTAGATCATTCTACCAAAAAAATCCACATTACATGAATTATTTTAGCCTCATAGGGTTTGAATTATCACTTGGTATGGTTGAAGAAACCAAAGAATGCTAAATATAGAAACCTTGTAAAGAAAATTTCACAATTTGGATCATTTTTCAAAAAATTATACCTAAAAAAGCAATGTGATTAAAAGCTGTTAGAAATCCAGAATTAAGAAATTTTCACAGTAATTCCAAAAATGAAATTATAGTTTAAAAATTATGTTATTTTACATAAAAATATAAATTTTTGGAGTTTAGATCCTTGAAATACATAAAAAAAATTGAAAATTTCACCTCAATCAGTCATTATACGCCTTTAAAATTTCTGTGGCAAGTAGGGTAGAAATAAATATAGTTCGAGGCTAGTCAATAGTGTTGAATTATCTTTAAAAGTCATATAATTATCAAACATAAATTTTGAAAAATAATTTTATGAAGTGGTATAATTATTTTTCCTTTCATATAAAATTTTTCTAGAATAATAAATCACATGTTACATATCCTACTTTTCTCTATACATGTTCCCACAACTACTTCAATAACATCACACATCACATGGAATCATATTTTCCAATTTGGGGAAGTAATAATTGGTGAAGTATTAAGATTATATTTTAGAATAATGGGACATTTAAAACATATATAAAAATATAAAGGGTTATTTTTTTACAAACATTGTTAAATAGGGTTGTGTTATTACTGATAATTCTTTAATTAATCATTATTTAAAACAGATATGACCATGAAATATAATAATTCCTTTATAAATTTTTTGAATTAGTAATTTTTTTAATCACATAAGTCATAGTATTATCCATTTATATCACTAAATTAGGGATTTTCCTACCTAATAAAATAACCTCATTATTTATAAATTGACACTTTTCTACGATTAATATAATGTTGGTTTCATGGTATCATTGTAGAAATGATTCATGATTCAAAAGGATGTTATAAAATGTTTTAGAAACTGTGGAAAAATAATATATGAATAAATCGATTATCCTTTATATCATATCTAAGAAAATTTATATCATACACCTCTGAAATTATAATTATAAATTTGACACATTATATTTTTTAAAGACTGAGGCATAGAAATAACATCATACAATAATCATAGACATGATGTGTTACAGGAATATAGGCCCAAATTAATAGTTTCTATAGTTTTAGTGTCTATTATTGAACATAATGAAATATTAACAAAAATATTAAAGCGTATTTCATCGATACATCATACCCACTAAATGATTCTGGTGATATTTTAGGGATAATCCTGGTTGAGACTCTAAAAAAGGACTGCATGAGAGGAAACTTATGGGTTTCTTTGTTTTTTATTTTTTATTTTCAAATAAATATATATCAATTAGTTATGCCTTAACCCCAATTCTATAACATGAATGGAATAACCTATCATTCATTTACTAAATTGATAGTATGAACAAGGGGGTGAATAATTGTTAAGTTGATTAGATCTATAGTCACTCAATAAATAATTCAAATCAATTGAATGTGTAATTATTCAAATGTTTCTATATGTAAAGGAAATAGACTATGGTACTATTCCATAGAGAAAATAATAAAATTTTTGGATTGACATGTTGGTGGTCTTATGGTATATCAAGTTATTATAAGAAGGTAGTCTACCAAATGTTAGTCAAGTGGTCATGTGGTAAATTAATTGAGTGTAATAAGGAAGGAGATACCATATAAAAATATTAAGTAACTATGAAATAGATCAATCAACCACATAAATTTTGTGAAGAAACCACAAAAATTGAAGCATCAAATGTAAATAGTAACGAGAGGACTAATTGTGGTTTGTGTAGAATTGTGGTCACTCAATCAATTGCATTATGATTTTCCATTAATCATGATTCAAGTGGCCAAGTGGTAGGTCAATAAAACATTATAAAGAATAAAGTGGTCATTCATGTTTTAGATCAAGTGTAGGGAGACTCAACTGGCCATGGCACTGAACTAACAAAAATTGAAAAAGTGTTAATGTGATCATATTAAGGAGTCAATAGACCACATTAAGAAAATCAGAAGAAATTCGATCAATATTATGGTAAATATACTACAATATTAACATTTTTCTTGATTATACTTACTATATGAATTTTGAATATTCTTCAAGTCCAATAAGATCTAAAATTATGATAAAATATTGACCATATTTCTCACTCAAAATTTGGTTATTATTCCCTCTGATATTTATTGGTTGAGTAATTTTTTTATCTATTTGAAATGTTTAGGTTCTTAAAATGAGTAACTAAAGAGATTTATCAAAAAAAATGGGGGATTTGATAGAATGAATATGAATGTTTAAATATTCTTTGATAGTATAGAAATTATTTTTATTTATACACATTAAAATATCCACATATTGTTTAAAATTGGAATTTTTTGTGATGTGAACTAATGAAATTTATTTATAAAATTTTTATGTGGGATGATTTAATTTAATTTAATCTATTGGTCACTACTTATATCATTATTTCTTTGAATATTGAATTATTATTCTATCATACTTATTTTAACCCCATTTCCAAACCTTGTTGGGAACTGAATGATTAAGTATGCATTTTTTCTATAAAAACATATATTTTCTATAGAATATTATCTTACTACCATCAAATAATAATTGTGTGCATGTTTTGAATCTATTTGATTGGTTTTTATTTATATAAAGATGGTTTAGATCAAACGTGTGACCCTATGCATTTTTTTCACTACTAAATCTCTAAATAAGTATGAAACAAATTTTTTTCCTTATTCATGAATATTGAGATTCACTATTTAGGAAAATATTATATTTTAAGTGTATGGTTAGATATTTTAATATCAAAACATTTATTTCAATTCTTTATGCCTCAAAATCAACCAATGTTTATTTTAAATTCCCCAATATTTAGGGATCACAAAGGCATTAACACTGAGTAGAAATTTATTCCGTGTTTTTAAATTTGTTTTTTCACTTTGATGGTTTAATTTTTATTTCCTAGTAAACTTTATTGGGTACATTTTTTTATTCATCCATTCAATATTTTATTTTGAAAAACCTTAGGGATTTGGTTTTGAAATGATCATTTATTTTATAATTTTGACTAGATTTTAAACATATATGCTATGAATTTAAATAGTATTTGAAATAAACTAGCAATCATGGAAAACACTTTTTTCATTAATCTATAGCTTGTGGTTTAGTTTATTATTGTTATTTTGAAATTATTATTTTCACTATTCCACCAAACAGGCCTATTATATTTTTTTTATCTTTTATGACTCTATTCAATTAGAGAACAAGAGATGTTTAGGATCTTCATTTAAATGAAATGTTTATTTTATTTAAACATTTTCATAATTTTCAATCTCAATATTTTTTATTAAACTTAAACAATTTTTTTAAAAAAATATCTATTTTGAGAAGAGAATCCAGATTAAGAAAATTTGTTGGTACATGGGGTTATCCATTTAAAACCAATTCATTATGATACTTAAGAATTTCATTCATGAGAATTTTTTTATACCACTACATTTGAAAAATGGGTTTATTTAGGACAAGAGACATCTTATGTGTGGTGGAATTTGATGTGGCCTATTTTGAATACATTATACAACTTCTAATTTTTAGATTTATTTTGGTTTTAATGTCAAAATATTTATTAAATGATAAAAAAATTTATTATTTTATATTCATAGATAAAAAATTTATTCTGTAAATATCTTAATGAAAGTTTTTTCAAATAAGAATTGATTTAATTATTATTAGATAACTTTTATCATGATTTTATGATCATGAAAATATTTTTATTCTTATGTTATGATTAATTGATATATTATTTTCATGTTTTTTTATTTAATTATTTCATGGTGCATGATTTTATTCTGAATATATATAATTGGAAAATATATTAACTTTAATTATAAAAATTTGAAATTTAATTCTTATTAAGTCTTTCTTGATGAATAAATTTATAAAATTTAATTAGTGTAAATAGATGGATGGGATCGATCTCATCAGTAGAGAACTAGAAATATTTTATAAAATCATGTGAGCCGCTTTTATTTATTTCAATCTGGGAACTAAACTAGGATAATCACACCTTCTTCTAAAGAAATATGCACCTTGGGAAGTGTATTGGTTTATGTGAGTTCAACTCTAGTCACATAAAGGGGAAGATGAATAGTTAAGGATTACACATGGAGGATGTTGAGGTAATTATCAAAGCTAGTATCAATGTTTTTAGTTCTGATTTTGGTGTGTAATTGGAGGTAAAATTTGTTATTCATTCACAATACCTTATGGATACAGTGAATGGGAGACTGGATAGAAACACGCAATTATCAATCATTCACTCAAGAGAATGTGATTGAGAGATGTATAACCCCTATACTATGGATATATTAAAGAACATTTGTAGTGGAGCTGGAGCTGGAGAGAGAGGTTAATAAAAATAGAGAATCTTTTTTATCCCTTCCTTTTCACTTGTTGAATTTATATATCAAAATTATTCCTTATAATAATTTTTTTTGCAACAACTAGTATGAGTACATAATTTTGTTGGGGGAATTTGATGGGATAAATTGAAATATTCATTTACCAATTATTGGATGGATTAAATCATATAGATTTGTTGCTCATTTTTTCTAGAGTTATAATTTTCTCTTCTTCATGATCTTATTTTTTACCCTACTATAAGTATCAATGGATGAAAATTATAGTATATTTTGTATTAGAAACTACAATAGATATACTTAATTATAAAAAAGTTATAGTGTTGATCTTATATATAAAAAACATTCATATGTTGAATTCTTTTTTTCATAGTAGTTTGTAAGATAGATCATAGGTGAGGTTGTTTGTCTAATGATAATGAGGGGTTTTAATCCCCTCTCTACATAACCTCTACTCCATTGTGGTTTATCCTATATGGGTGAAGTGTTTTTTTTCTATTATTTATGTTCAATAAAATTAGCCTAATATCATACACTACTTACCCTTTCTCTCTCATGTTTCCACTTCTTCCACACCTATACCACCTTTTTCACATCACTACACTTTTCACTATGTATCTCCACCATCACTCTATCACCTTGGATATTTTTTTGATTTTTTTTTCTTTATTTTCAAAAAACCATATCCATATTTAAGGTATAATACAATGTTCCATTTTTTATTATTTAGTAGTTTATGTATTGAAATTATATACTATTTAATGACCTATACTTATCAATATTTGGAAACATTATTGGGAATATTTAAATATAATATAAATTTTAATGGTGTATCATGGATCTAAAAATAACTAGAATAAAATGGACCCTATTTTCATTATATATTAACTGGAATTTATTATGTGAATTATAAAATTAAAAATAACTAGAATCACATGTGACCTCTCCTCCTAAAAATATTGAATAAGGTACAAATAAAACTAATTGTAATTTTAAATAAGATTATTTTATGATTTAGTCATGAGAAAACTACCCAAATATTAATTTATTCAAATTGGAACTAATAACACAAAATTTAATTAAGTTAATTAATATTTATATATATATATATATATTATAACATATAAATAAATATTCAATTCTTTCACATTTAAAACACAACTTAACATTAAAAATCATAATAAATACCCAAAATAGAAGTTGAAAAATGTATTGAAAATATGACACATAAGAAACCTAGTAATAAACTCAATATTATAGACTTCATTAGTAAAATTTGGAAACATCTTAAACACCGATTCAAACACACCGATATTTCCTTATTCGACCATCGATTTAAATAGATCATTTTAATATGATCAAAATAATGTAGGCACTAAAATCATATCACAAACACTACTAGCATAAAATAATATAGAATAATCACCCTTCCCTTCTAAATCCCCATACAAATCCACACAGGAAAAAGGCCCAAAAATAATTAAATTCATATTGCATTATTTAGGGATGAATTAGTAGACCAAATCTCTAAAAGATTCAATCTACTTTTCATTTTTTCCCTAAAGATGAAAAAACATATAGTATTAGTAGTATGAATCCATGATATATATTAAAAAGTAATCCTTTTATCAGAATTCATCTTCCTAATGGTGTGGTCCTTCTATAAATGACCAATATGTTAATAAAAATAGAAAAATATATTAGATTTAATACTATTAGGACAACCATTTTCTAACATCAATACATATTATAGATAATTGATGTGTGAGGGAGGCATTTATTATACCCCCAATCTCTTGCCCAATTATCTATATACAAACTTATTAGATCTATGTTATCCCATTACATAAACCCTCCAAAGGTATCCTTAATTTTTTAAATAAATATACCTATCTGGTTTTCAATGGGAATTATTTTAATATTTATCCTGTATGGGTTTCTTATAAATTTCAAAACTCATGGGATCTAACTCATCAAATACATCCTAAATAACCATGAGTTTGTTAAAAATATCCTTGCACACCCTTCAATAATTCTTTTATAATCATACTTGTGGTTCAATTGAAACTCAAAATTTCATGGTCAAATTCTTGAAAGGAAACCCCCTTCTCCATAGTCCAAATCAATTCATGGGTAATTTAAAACAATAAATTCATAGTTGAGTTTCCCATATAGTTTAAACACCAAAAAAGTGATAACTGATTATATACATCTATATTCTCCCAAATATTAAGATAATTAATTATATTTTTTTCTATTTAATACAATTTAAATTTTTCCGATCAATCAATCAGGTCATTCTCAAAATGGGGAATGTAGGACAAAAGAAAAACCCTCTTGTTTATAAATACAAATCATTAGCTAGAAAAATACATCATTCCAAAAATAAAACCATTAGTTGATCGGATCATATTTCTAAGAACTAAATGAAAATTAAAATACAGATTACAAAACCATGAATTGAATGGAAAACTTTTCATATGGCTAATAACCAGTTTTAAAGGAAAACCTAGAAACCTTGGATGAAAAATCTCAAAGTGAGAGACTAATGTATATATAGGAAGGATAGTTGAGTTATTTTAATGATTCAAAAATACTCTTCATTAAATTTATTTGATAATAAGTTACATCTTTATATGATTATATAATAATCTCCAAGGATATTATAAATACCTAATGTCAATTTTAATTGATAACTGTAAAATAAATAATGATGGTGATTCATACCTTTTTAAAAATTTACTTAATCCATGCTCTAATGTTATCTCTAAATACCTTTTACACTTTTTTATCTACCTCTATTCAACTCAATGTCCATTTATGGTTATTTTATTTATATTAATAATTTTTTTATTTGAGTTGGTACTTTTGAGTGGGCCATTGCATGTGATAAGATGAACAACATGGGTTAAAACATTTGTGGAGTTGGTATAGAGAATGGGATATTCTGATTAACTCTCATCTTAAATGATTTTCCTTATTTTGTTTATTTATTTTTTATTATTTTTTATTTTATTAAATTTTCAATATTTTAAATAATTAAGGTTAAGATGCGATTGTAAAGACCCAAAATTTTCAAGCAAATTTTTTTTTCTTTTTTTTTTCTTAATTTCTTTGGAATTTTACGAGTCTGTGGCTTCTAATGGAACTTGATTCTGAGGTCCGATGTGCCTGGAATCAATTTCCAATGTTTAGCTCAGGTACATTTTGTAAATGAACGAGAGGGTTTTTATATCTATTTAATCGGTGCTCGGAATTGAAATCTGAAGGCACCGATGAACTCGCAACTCCAGTAATTACTTAAGGGGACCTTTACCGTAGTTGTGTTTTCTCGGGAGGAGAAGTTAATTATTAGGGTTTATTTAAGAAGTAAATAAAAATTGTCGAAATAATTTTTTTTATATCTTAAGAGGTTATTTCCTTCCATGGGTAGTTAAGGGTGGGATTCATAGCCACCTAACTACCCAAGTGTGGATGTTAGAGAGGTGGGGCCCACACGAGCCCCAACCATTTAATTTCCTCTAAACTGCTTAAACCCCCTCATTAAATTGGCAACCCCCCATTAATTTCCATTCTCTCCACCTCCCTCTCTCCATTAATTATTGACAACCCACAAATTTATGAGGATCTTTCCTATCCCTTTCCGTAATTAATTGCCAACACATTTAATTAATGAAGGGATTTGAGTTTCGAATTTTAAATTGCATGTGTTATTAAAATAATAGATGAGCCTATTATTTTATTTTTGGCACACATTGGGTTGGGAAAAGATTAGAGAGATATGTTGTGTGAAGAAGAAGAGCTCCCTCCCCCCACGAAGAATGGTTCTCCTTTCGACGGATCTCCAACAAACGATGCTCGAGCCGGGATCGAGGGCCTTTGCGGAAGCAAAGAACGCCAACAATCATCGTCACCTTCATCTCCTCCCTTGAATCGACGTCAACGAGCAGACTTCCACCCTTTCGCGATATCATCAAAGAACGGAGAACATTGAGGTAGGGATTTAATTTTAGTATGCTTATATTTTCATGATTCTTCCCTTATAAAACAAAGAACGTGGATCAACTCATTATCAAGTTGATCCGCGAAAGTTTTCTTTGTAGGTTGGGTATAGTTATTTGCAGGGAAATTGTGGGATGGTTTGCTTCAATTTTATTTAAATAAAATTGTTATTCGTTCTTCGTAAAACCATGTTTAACCTTGTCCTATTGATAACGCCTAATGTGGAGGAAGTGGGATAAATAAACACAGCCTAATGACCCTCCAAAAATTGTTTCTTGATATGCGGATTGACGAGCGATGATGAAACAGGACCTCAATGGAGTTTGGAAGCTGTCGTAGTGAAGAACGGGTCTCGGGAGAGCCGTAGGCGCAAGCGGTGGGCGAATCAGACCACCGGAGCGCGTCCGGTGGTCCACGGAAGACACTACCGATGCACCACACCGGCACGGCGGTGCCAGCAACCAGAGGTGGTGGCAGCGCCCCAGCGCGCCACAGGAGAAATTCTGATGCGGAAGTGGTGCGACGGATCCCGCGGCCGCGCGGGATCCCAAGACGGCGGGGCGGCGCCAGCTGGCACCGCTGGTATCAATTAACGGAGGGGGGTCGCGCCACCCCACTCTGCGCAACTCGCTCGGCCTCGCTGGCTGAGCAATGACCAGCCATGCGGGCTGGGCTGCGCCCGTCAGGTCGGACCGTGTCGGTCGCGCCGTGCCGCGCTGGGCGGGGTGGGCCGCGCCGGTCGGGCCGGACCGCGCCAGCCAGTCCGGGTCACGCCCGCCTTTCCGGGCCGCACCGGTCGGGCCAGGCCATGGCCAACCTGGCCGGACCCAGACCCGAGTCGGGTCTACCCGGTTTGGGCCAACCGACGGGGTGTAGGGTCGGGTTGGACCGGGCCCAGACCCCCTATTTTCAAACCTTCTTCAGTTAAACGCCCATAACTTGAGTTGTGGACCTCTGATCGATACACCGTCAGTTGTGAACGATTCCACAGATCGAGAAGCACGTTTCGGTGTATTACGATCAAGGTTTCGGTGAAGTTTGTGTACGACTGGGTTGGTTCAAACCTGAAACCAACCAGGCCCTCGAAGTAGAAACGCTTATAACTTGAGCATCAGACGTCTGATTGACATGTCATCAACTATGTAGGATTCCTATTAATGAGATGGTTCATTTGGAATACATCACCTGAGTTTTGGACGTAGTTGGAGTATGGTCGTGTTGGATTGTACCCAAAATCCAACCGGGCCCCTGGAACGGAAATGCTAATAACTCACAGACCGGGCGTCCGATTGACGCGTCGTCTGTTGCGTTGAGACCCCGATGACTGGGCGGTCCTTTTTGTTACTTCTTCGTGAGACTTCGTGACTCTTGGAAGTAACTACCACTAGCTCCTGGAGCAGATCCTCCTAGATATGAGCGTATGGAGTACGGAGACCTAGTAGCTGTAGACCTGACGACTGCATGACCGGTTCGACTCGGAGTGATTCGATTGGCCCAGTCGACGGATCGCCTGGTATTTGACAGCAGACCCACGGCAGACGAAGCACCCAGTAGTTGGCCGCAGACCTGTGGTACTCGACAGGAGAAGTACCTTTGTAAGCTATTAGGGAGAGCTCTCGGTATTTGGCGGCAGACCCTCAGCGGACGGAGCGCCCGGTATTTGGCAGCAGACCCGCGGTACTCGAGAGGAGGATTACCTCAGCAGTCTAAGGTTAGTGAGTGGAACCTCGGAGTCGTGACTGGACTACTGTGTTTGACAGAGGAGGATTTCTCCAGCAACCGTGTTTTCATCATCATGAATAAAATTCTGGTTTGATATGATTCAACAACCTTTGTGTTTTCTTCATGATTGAGATGGGTTACTTGATAACTAAGGTATATGTATGGGAATATACCTATGTAAAGGTTATTTTTTGAGATATTTCTTTGTGGTTTATCCTTGTTGGATTTAGTGATACCTTGAGGGTCTCGGGGTCCCTACTGAGTATCGTTATACTCACACCTGCACGGGTTATTCCCACACCTCGTTGTGTTGGATGTAGATGATGGACAACACTAATCGTGGTTGAGGCTTGTAGAGCTGGACGGTACCCAGAGGTTGACTTCACGACGTGATGGTACTCGGAGGTGGACTTCATGACGAGATGGTACCTAGAGGAGACAGACAGACATGGAGAGCAGAGGTGGCCATCTGTTCCTACCCTTCAGGTAGGAACCCGGAGGATGATCCAGGAGCTGCTTCACCTTTCAGCTGTTGTCTTTTCAGTTTCACTTTCTTTCTGTTATAGTTGTACCTTCTGTTGGGTTTGTATTTCCGGCCCTTTGTACTTTCAGTATACCTGTTACTACTTTACTTAGTGTTTACTTCCTCTTGTACTCTGGTTGTGTGTGTGTTTACGTTTTATAAAGGCAATTCCTTCCCATTTATAGGGATTTACGCCTTTGGTGCTAGTCTCCAGCCCCTGGCCTATGGATGGAGGGCTTGGGGTAGTTACAAAAGGGTCCCTGGGGGACGGGTCATGACAAATTGGTATCAGAGGAGTCGGTTCTACCGTAGAACTTAGAACTCTGATATTCCCTTTCGGTGAAGCAATAGTGTTAAGGGTACTGAGTGTGGTTTTCAGTTCAGGTACACTAGTGTTGGTGCGGCGGCTGACGTATCCATACACTAGGACCCTAACTACTGATTTCCGACTCAGTGCAAGAAAACACTGATTGCATGTGTGTTTCCAAATTTTTTCTTTAAGTCAGCTCAACCAGGTCAGCTCACCTGGTTTAAATCGTTTGACCATGTCGCATTTGTTCAGGATGCCTCCATGAAGACAGTCAGTTGGAGTTCTGATAGAGTACACAATGATGGCCCACCGAGAAACGAGGCTCTGGTTTAGGGCCCCCTTTCTATGTTGGCACCTTCGGGTGGTGTACCAGCAGCACCACTACCCATTAGGTAGCATATACCATCAGCCATACTAGCAGATGGTACACGCTAATAGAGCATGTTGAATGAGTTCCAGTAGCAGAGGCCTCCGAGGATACGAGGCTAGATAGATTCCCAGGTAGTAGTGGACTAGCTGGAGGTGATTTCTAGAGTTATACACCTAGTTTATACACTAATAGAGAAGTTGGTGATCTAGCTACTAGTGTTTTCTATTGAGTGACCATGAGGTTGGTTCTCATAGTTATGAGGCTTTGGTATGTGGACCGATGGATGAGATAGTACCTTTGGGTAGTGTGCCAGCTATATCACTATCTGTTGGTCAGCAGTTTCAACCGGAAGTACCGGTATATGACACATGTAGACGTAGTGCCTTGTACGTGTTTCAACATCAGATACCCCTTAGGTTCTGAGGCGAGCTACACTCACAGGAATATAAGGACTGGCTCGAGGAGGTGGCTAAGAGTTTTCTAGAGCTTATATAGCTTCGGGAGGACGACATTTCGGTAGATGGGTAGTAATAGAGGCTTACCGGTTGTTCTTGGTACTTGATGACTATGATACGATCAGTGCTTTAGACCTCAGGCCTCAGAGCGAGGTGTGTTTAAAGGACATCTGAGCCAACACTTTTCCTCTATGAATTCCTACTTATGATAGGGTGCTTGAGAGAACCTTTATGGTTGAATGTTCTTTTGATGAATGGATACACCCAGTGAATGTTAGCAGTGGGAAAATAGGAAACCGGTGCCAGTCTCAGAGACTTGGGCATGTAAAATGTTTCAAGAAGAGGAAGTGTTAGGGACAGATGAATCTGCAGTGCAGTAGACGTGGAAGCAGATCTGGGAGAGCATCATGAGGTGGTGTACATTTCAACATGTTACAACCACCCACCTTTGTAGTCCCTGCCTGGCTTTGGAAGTAGGGTGGTAGGGGAAGAGGGTAGCTCCATGCGGTCAAGGAGTGTGACCCAAGGTCTCTAATAATGATTTGAAGTATGGTATGTGTCTACTACTAGATGTCGTAACAACAGACATTGATATTAATCATTTCTTCCTTCCATGAATCTTATCCCAGACCTAGGGTTTCCAGTTAAAGCCGTAGATTTGACCCTCACGTCTAGAGATACCTTTTGGAGGAGACTCAATAATCACGCTTACGTTGATGGTGTGATCTGACCCTTGAGGTGATATTTTTGGTTGGAACCTCTGGGTGACAGTGTCGAGGCCTTACGAAGTTAGTTTGGGTATGGACTAGGAAACCACAGTTCATACACAGATTGACTGTATTAGGCAAAAAGGTTGTGGTTTACCTACAATGATGGGATGGGTTTTCCTTGGTCGGCAAAAGGAAACCATAGGCAGCACAGGATAAACTCATGCATAGGAGGGTGCGGTCGATCACTCTTGAGTCGGTCAACCTTACACTTGTGGCAGCAGGAGTTTTGAGTATACAGTTCCAAACAAGGAACGTAGGCCTCTAGAGTTTGAGGATGGTGACCACGTCTTTATATGGGTCTCAACTCGATTAGGTCTACGGAGATGTGGCCGAAGCGGTAAGTTATCTCCAAGGTTCATCGGACCCTTCTAGGTCCTCAGCGGGGTAGGCGAGATGGTTTACCGCCTGGCCTTTCCACCTCAGATGCACCGGGTGCACGACATCATCCATGTATCTCAGCTGAGGAGATGTGTGAATGACCTATCCATCATCATCAACCACGGGGAGCTGGACACTGATGATGGGGAGAATTTCATGGGGATCTAGTAGTGGTTGAGGATCGACAAGAGAGGGTCCTATGAGGATGGTTGATTTCTCTTGTGTTCTTTCGCTGGCAGTACGAAAACCTTCAGGTGGGCACTTGGGAGCGGGAGGCCAATATGTGTGCTCGTTACCCCCTTTAGTTTCCCTAGTTTGTGTTGTAGATTTACGGGGACGTAAAGCCCTGTGGTGGCAGTAATGTAAAGACCCAGAAAATTCAAAGAAATTTTTTTTATTTCTTTTTTTTTCTTAATTTATTTGGAATTTTATGAGTCTGTGGCTTCTGACGGAACTTGATTCTGAGGCCCGGTGTGCCCGGAATCAATTTCCGAAGTTTAGCTCAGGTACGTTTAGTAAACAAATGAGCGGGTTTTTCTATATTTTCAACCATTGCTCGGAATTGAAATCCAAGGGCACTGATGAACTCGCAATTCCGGTAATTTCTTAATGGGACCTTTACCATAGTTATGTTTGCTCGGGAGGAGAATTTAATTATTGGGGTTTATTTAAGAAGTAAATAAAAATTGTCGAAACAATTTTTATTTTATATCTAAGGAGGTTATTTGCTCCCATGGGTAGTTAAGGTTGGGATCCACAGCCACCTAACTACCCAAGTGTGGATGTTAGATAGGTGGGGCCCACATGATCCACAACCATTTAATTTCCTCTAAACTCCTTAAACCACCTCATTAAATTGGAAACCCCCCATTAATTGACAATCTCTCCACCTCTATCTCTCCATTAATTCTTGACAACCCACAAATTTATGAGGATATTTCCTCTCCATTTCCTTAATTAATTTCCAACACCTTTAATTAATGAAGGGATTTGAGTTTCGAATTTTCAATTTCTTGTGTTAATAAAATAATAGATGAGCCTATTTTTTTTGGCACACGTTGGGTTGGGATAAGATTGGAGAGATCTCTTGTGTGAAGAAGAAGAGCTCCCTCCCTCCACAAAGAACAGTTCTCCTTTGAACGAATCTCCAACGAATGATGCTCGAGCTAGGATCGAGGGCCTTTACAGAAGTGACAAACGCCAACGATCGTCATCACCTTCATCTCCTCCCTTGCGTCGATGTCAACGAGCCGACGTCCACCCTTTCGTGATATCATCAAAGAACGGCGAACCTTGAGGTAGGGGTTTAATTTGAGTATACTTATATTTCCATGATTCTTCCCTTCTAAAACAATGAATGTTAATCAACTCATTATCAAGTTGATCCGCAAATGTTTTCTTTGCGAGTTGGGTATAGTTATTTGTGGGGAAATTGTGGGATGGTTTGATTCAGTTTTATTTAAATAAAATTGTTTTTCGTTTTTCATAAAACTAAATTTTAACATTGGCCTATTGATAACGCCTAACGTGGAGGGCGTGAGCCGAACAAACACGGCCTGATGACCCTCCGCATATTGTTTTTTGATGCGTGTATTGACGGCCGACGATGAAATGGGACCGCAATGGCGTTTGGAAGCCATCGTAGTGAAGAATGGGTCCTAGGAGAGACGCAGGTGCAAGAGGTTGGCGAATCGGACCACCAGAGCATGTCCGGTGGTCCGCGGAAGACACTGCCGGCGTGCCCCGCCAGCACGGCGGCGCCGGCTGGAGCCATCCGGCTGCTTGGAGGTGGCGGCGCCACAGCATACCGCCGGAAAAATTCCGCTGCAACAACAGCCACGGTGGCGGTGCGATGGATCCCAAGGCCACACAGGATCCCTATACGGCGGGGTGGCACCAGCTGGTGCCGCTGATATCAATTAATGGCGGGGGGGTCGTTCCCCCCTGCTCCGCGCAACTCGCTCGGCCAAGCTGGCCAATCCGCGGTCGGCCATGCGTATCGCGCCGCGCCGGTTCGGCCGGGCCACGCCGGCAGGGCCGCTCCGCACCGCTCCAGCTGGTCCAGGCGGCGCCCAACTGGGCTGGACCTAGACCCGAGTCGGGTCGACCCGGTTTGGGCCGACCCAGGGGGTGTTGGTCCGGGTCAGACCGGGCCCAGACCCCCTATTTTCGGACCTTCTTTAGTTAAACGCCCATAACATGAGTTGTGGACCTCTTATCGACACACTGTCAGTTGCGTAAGATTTCTCGGATCGAGACAGTAATTTTGGTGTATTACACTCAATATTTTGGTGAAGTTTGGGTATAGCCGAGTTGGTTCGAACCCAAAACCAACCGGGCCCTTGGAGCGGAAATGCTTATAACTTGAGCTCTGAACATCCGATTGATGTGCCATCGACTATGTCGGATTAATCTTGATGAGATGGTTCTTTTGGCATACTTCACCTGAGGTTTGGACACAGATGTAGTATGGCCGAGTTGGATTGTACATGAAATCCAACTGGGCCCTTGGAACGAAAATGCTAATAACTCACAGACCGGGGGTTCGATTGACGCGTCGTCTATTGCGTTGAGACCTCTATGACGAGGCGGTCCTTTGTGATACTTATTCATGAGACGTTGTGACTATTGGAAGTAATGACCAATAGATCATGGAGCGGACCCTCCCAGAGATGAGCGTACGGAGTGCGGAGACCAAGTAGCTGTAGACGTGACGACTGCTTGACCGGTTCGACTCAGAGTGATTCGATTAGCCCAATGGACAGAGCGCCTGATATTTGGCGGGAGACCCACGGAGGATGGAGCGCCCGGTAGTTTTCAGCAGACCTACGGTACTCGACAGGAGGAGTACCTCTGTAGGCTATTAGGGACAGTGCCCGGTATTTGGCGACAGACCCTCAGCGGATGGAGTGCCCGGTATTTGGCAGCAGACCTGCGGTACACGATAGGAAGAGTACCTTAGTATTCTAAGGTTAGTGAGTGGCACCTCGAAGTCATGATAGGACTACTGTTCTCGACAGAGAAGGAGTTCTCTATCAGCCGTGTTTTCTTCATCGTAAATAAAATCCTGGTTTGAGCTGAGTCAATGACCTTTGTATTTTCCTCATTATTGAGATGTGTTACTTGATAACTTAGGTATATGTATGGGCTTGTACCTAAGTAAATGTTATCTTTCGAGATCTTTCTTTGTGGTTTATCATTGTTGAATTTAGTGATACCTTGAGGGTCTCGGGGTCCCTACTGAGTATCATTATACTCACCCCTGCACGGGCTATGCCCACACCTCATTGTGTTGGATGCAGATGATGGACAACACTAATCGTGGTTGACGCTTGTAGAGATGGACGGTACCCGGAGGTGGAATTCATGATGTGACGGTACCCAGAGGTGGACTTCATGACGAGACGGTACCCGAAAGAGGCAGATGGACGTGGAGAGCAGAGGTGGCCATCTGTACCTACCCTTCAGGTAGGAACCTGGAAGACGATCCAGGAGCTACTTCACCTTTCAACTGTTGTCTTTTCAGTTGTACTTTCTTTCTGTTGTAGTTGTACCTTCTGTTGGGTTTGTATTTCCAACCCTTTGTACTTTCAGCATACATGTTACTTCTCTACTTAGTTTTTACTTCTGCTTGTACTTTGGTTGTGTGTGTGTTTAAGTTTTATAAAGGTAATACCTTCCCAGTTATAGGGATTTACGCCTTTGGTGCTAGTCGCCAGCCCCTGGCCTATAGAAAATGGGCTTGGGGTAGTGACGACACGGGCCCCGGGGGACGGGTCGTGACAGTGATAGCCTATAGAAATCTACCACACAAATGACTGTGATTTCACCATATATATTGAATAAATGAAATATTTATATGTGTATGATGAATAAAACTTCAAATGATTTCATCAAGACTTTATCCTATACAAAAATTCTGAAATGAACTTTAGCTATGATAGACCATTAAATAATATCATTCAATTATTTAATTATTTCAAAAAAATTATAATTACCAAATAAATCCATAATTATCAATTTATCCCAAAACATCATGAAATAATTTACATAATTTTTTTAGTGATATTTTTACATTAAAACAAATAAAATCATATCAAATATTTTATTCATATTAAACTAAATAAGCACAAGAGCATGTGAATCAAAATCCATATTAAGAGATGTTTCAACCTAAAAAATTTACTAAAATAGGCCATAAATTCTCAATTATGGGTTTAATCACTATGTTAGATCGATCAAAGTCTTAAAGTGTAAACATTTTAAGGATTACACTTGATATTTTTTGAGATTTTTTAAATTTTACCTCAAAATATTAGTCTATCAATCCATTTAAAAACATAAATTTATTTGATTTATAAAATTTAGTCAATGAACCCCATATACATTAATAAAAAACCCAATATGTAATGTATGAATATATCTTCACATTTATGGTTTATTTCTAATCTAAATAGAGTTCATATTTTTATATTTAAATCACACATCAAAAAACCCCTAGAATAAGAAATGAAAATTAAATCTTATATAAGTTACATTGTTGTCGCAAACACATGATAATTATTAGAAATTTATAATCCCTTTTTATTTTAAAACATTGTATAATTATGGTAGTTAGAGGAAAAAAGATTGAGTAGAATTTATTCAGGGATAATTTATATGAAGAATTAATTTTTATGTAATGAAATTAGGAATGATTGTTTACTGAAAAGAGTACGAGAAATGAAAAATTGAATCTTTTTTATAAATACAAGGTGAAGAATGATATAATGAATTTAAATTCTACTAAATATTTTAATTCTTGGGGATTTTGAATTATTTATTTATCTAAATTCATAAATTTATAATTATATGTATGTAATGAAACATAGGGGGTTGATTCAATAAAACTATTGAGTCCCAAACACCTAAACACAGTTTCATAGAACTTTTTAAAGGTTAGTGTTTACAATTATTGATAAAATATCTAATAATTAATTAATTAAAAATAATTAATTATATGAAATTAAATATTAGTATATTCTCAATCCATCTTTGATAAAATAAATTTAATAAAAATAGTCAATAGTTCATTGAAAATAGAAAATTAATCCATTAATATTCATCATATCTTTAACAATGAATGACTTAACTAGATATTGATGCATATTTCAGAGATGAGATAAGAAATAAATTACTTGAAAAGTCCGTCATTTCCTTCATGTTAACCATTTGAAGATGATTCCTCCACTCTCTAGTGTGATTATTCTCATCTAGGACGAATCTATGAGAACTTTATTTCTTTAACTGCCATTTATGATTTTCAATTTCATAATGATAAAATAAAAGAAATTTATTTACTTTTAGCATAGTGAAACGTTCAATTGAAAAAATATCATTTTAACTTCCATAACTATGGTTGAACTACATCTTTACATTAAACCATGGTCATATACTAGCTAGTATGAATGGAATATCCCCATACTAATTTTGAATAACAATATAACATTTTGACAATATAACTAATATGGGTCTTATATAATTTATTGGAACAAGTCACAATATTTTAATTTGGTATGGCCCCATGATATTATATAATAGATTCTATAACACTTTATTGAATTTCAAAAATTTAAAGGTAAATGTTGAAAAATGAATCCATGGCCCTATAATTTGTAGCAATTGATTGATGTTTTTTCATTTTTCTCCTCCTAATGTTCTTCAAGGAAAAATCTATCAAAATAAGAAAAATAAACCATATTAAGTTCTAAAATTTAATTAAAATGAATTATAAAATATAAGAAAACAAATAAAAAACACATTGACATTAATAAAAAACATTCAAATACCTCTATATGATAAAATTGAAAAAATAACTATATGAAAATATATAAACAGTAATAGTTTTTTTACACCTAATTGTTAAAATACCACTAAATTTAAAAATTAATTTCTTTTTATTATTTTATTATAGAAAAAAAAATGTTTCATCAATAATTTTAATTAACGATGGTTTTAAAAAAATCCTACATTAAATAAATTATATTGTAGTTATTTTGTAAATCCATCAAGATGTGTTCTTATTGAAAATAAAGTAAGTTTCTCTTTCCCTTACAAATCAATATCAAAACCTCTGGTTATGGATATATATTTTTGGTAATAATTTTTTTAGTATTTAGAAGGAGATATTGGTTTTATTTTGTCTTTAAGATTTAAAAATACTGATGGTGGAAAGGAATTATTGGTATAAATTTATTTACATATTGATGATGTGAGTAAAAATTTCATTAAATAATTTTAATAACATAATTTTTTTGTGCTCTACATTATTTTTCTAAAAAATTTATAAAGTAATGAAAATTATTTTTATACAATATTTAGATACATTGTTTTACAAATATATCAAGTAACCATTGAACATTTATTAAACAAGATTATATGTAATGTCATTAAACATATGAAATTTAACTTTTTTTAGTAAAAAATATTTTATTCGTTATTTTTTCCTATAATTAATGAAATAATTATTAATTTGAGACCAAACCATGTGTTCAATGTAAAATTGACCATAGTTTATAGGAAAAAAATATGATAAATTACTTTTTTTATTTTAGTTTTATTATATTTGTAAAAAATATATTCAAAAGATTATTTATTTTTATAACATGTTATTTGTGCATTGGGAGTTAGGTTTTAATATTAGAGAACACATTTTATATCCTATAATAACATTTTTTTCCTTATAATAGATTATTGGTTTTTATATATAGTTTTTTGCGTGTTTGTAAATAGATTAAGAATGGTACATTTAATATAATATTAATTTTGTCTGCAATATAACAGAATAGTGTTATTAAATTATGAGATAAAGTCACACTAATTTTAAAAAATATACTCTTTTTGATCAATGAGGATTATTTTCATATGTGAAAAAACATAACATAATACATGAAGACAAAAATATATGTCATTTTCACCATGTAATGTTAGATAAAATGAAAGATATCATATTGATAAATACAATTCATAATGATAGAAGTCAATTAAGAATGGTTAAAAATTGGATATATAACTATATTATATTTTAATTAAAATGTACTATTTTATTCATATATACTAATATAAAATTATTAATTTTTTTAATGTGAAAATAGTCTGAAAATTGTGAATAAAAATGAATTGTAATTCCACGGATCTGACCTAAGTATGTCAAGTTTTTTGAGATGTTTTCAAATTTTCCAATTTTAGGTCGATCTATTAATAAAGGAATAAAACATCCAAATACTTATTATATTTTTTAGATAATGGTTGAAGAATAAAAATTTATTTGAGTAGTTTATGTTGATAAAATTACACCTTAGTATATATGGAGATTTTCTCATGTAGAATAAAATATTAGAGAGTGTTTGAGTAGTTATGTCCACCATTAGAGAGAATAGTTTAATACCTTTATATTTGGAAATAAAATTTAGAACATAATAACTGATTATTTCAAAAAAGGATCACAACACAATAAATATAAAAACATATTATATTATCCACTTATTTATGATCTATATATTATTAATTTTTATTATAAATTCAATTTATTCTTTTCAAGATGATAACATATTAATGGATGATGTTGTAGAGACTATTGGAAGGGAAAAATTAACTGAGCTGAAAATGAATTCTTTTAATTAATACATGGATGAAATCAAGAATTTTATAATGTTAGTCCTCATAAATTGCCTATATAGAATTATATATAAAAATTTATATGATATTCCATGATTTATTTTGTGAGATATGATCCTTGTGTCATTTTTCAATATATATATATGGTTATTATAAATCATTGAATTAGTTATAAAATGATAAAAACATTTTCTAATGATTATATGAATAATTGAGTAGAATATTTGAAATTTTAAGAGCATGATAGACTCTAGACTTCTAGATACATGTTATAAAATAATCTTAAAATTTTTAAATGGAAAAGGAAATATCTAGTGACTTTTTTAAATTATTTTATTTTAAATATATTATTATAAATATTTTTTAGGTCATATTTAATAACTTAGCATACAATGTGAGATGCATTAGATAATAATAATGATGATTTCACACAATATCCAAGAGTCTCAAAATCCCAAAATACCTTTGTTTGAATATATCTATATTTCACTTATGTTCCTAGAAATGTTTTCTTGTGATTGAAAACTAATGGATTCAACCTTCTAGGAAATTAATTAGTGATTATTTCATTTGTATGGTTATTTTTATCCCTTATAATTTATCATTATTGATAAATATTTGTAACATATCATTCATCAGAATGATGATTTTTTCTGGTGATTCTACACATATAATTACTAAGTATTTTTTTCATATGTAAGAAAAATAAGAAAAGTATTTACTGCCCCATTTTATAATAACAAAGTGGGACACTTACAAAGAACATTTAATTATTGGTAATTTTTATTATCAATGTACCAAGGAAATTCATAATCTAAAATAGGCCTATAAAGAATAAAAATAGAATATATTATACATACATTATAAAAGCTAAACATACACTTTTCCATCATAGTATCTTTTTCAATAATACCCGTTATTTTATTTTCTATTCATGAACATGATAATTATTTAAAAATATATGTATAAGTGAAATTATTTAATATAATGGGTTTATGGAAGGAAAATAATTTATTTTATATTTTATAACTAGCTCTTCAGACATACATTAAAACCTTTTTCAACCAAAATAATCCCACTCCAATGAAAATCTAGTGTAATTAGTTTAGTTTGGATACCTCTAATGTGCACCAAAGCATAATATTACATTGAAAATTTTTCTAATTAGAATGTTGTAGGTAAAGTTTTTTGTAGTGATGGTGCTTTTTCCATTTAAAATTTAATTATATCATCCTCAACCAAAGATTTCCCTACCCTACAATAATATTAACACTCTATAACTGTAAGGGGTATTTAGTACCATGCATGTAAAGTTATTACACTAAAATATAAAATTTAATTATTTTATATGTAATATGAATAAATATTTAAATTGAAATGGAAAAAAATATTTTTTTTATAAAATTTGTATTCAATAAATATATTATTTGTGTTTTATAATTAATATTTTTATTTCTTAAAGTAGTTTTCAAAACACTAAATATAATTTGATTTCAACTTATAAGAAACAACTCCTAAAGTATTATTTCAAAAAATCATATAAATTACAGAACCCTTACTTCTTATATCTTTTATAAATCATTTCTTTGTCATAGAAGAATTTGATTGTATGAACACTTTTGTTGACCAAAAAAAAGAAAACTATATGATGAGAGTTGAATTATCATCTAAAACCCACATTTAATTTTCCTGAATCTCTTGTACTTAATTCATCAAAACACATGATTTAGAATCCACCCAAAAATATGAATATGAAAATATAGTGAAAATAAATGATTCTTTGAAACAGATATAATAATAATGAGTGATAAAAGGTGTATGAACTCAATATCACAATGAAAAATGAAACAAAAATTGATGTATCATTTAACAAACCAATAACCTATAAAAATTATAGTGTAAATGTATATCAGCCTCTAATTCTAGAGGACATAAATTTAACCCAATGTTTCTATGGATTATTGTAACTAACTTTAGGTTTCCCTTTTTGAGCATGTAAGTGATAGAAATACTAATTAAATGTCAATGATTTATCCACTATAATCTTATTCAACACCACTATTAGAATAATATTTCTAGCCCCAAAATCTCATCATCATCCCAATAAAAACCCAACTTTGAATCATGAAAATCCCCTAGATCAACATGATTAGAAAATACCTTATTATATAAACTGAAAGATCCTTGATCTCAGTGATCAAAAAATGATTATAAGAGAAAATTATAATATCTTTACAAGAAAAGTATAACAATTTAGATATTCAAAAGTCCCCATAAAGAAAACCACTACAATAAAATATTCTCAAAAACAACATGTTTTTTTTTGAATTTAGAACAATTGATAACATCTAGAGATATTAGTAACATTTTTTTTACTCATTAAAGAAGGATCAATTTATAGAAAATTATGATACCATCAAATTTTTCAAAACTCAGGTTTAGTCTCAAGGACATTAGAAGTAGTAACATCCATAATTTTATGTTTTTAGAAAATCAAAAATTATTTTGATAAAGTAAATCATATTGATAAATCACTTTATCATTAATTAAATGAAATTTTGGTAAAACAAAATTCTACAAAAATATGTTCCCTTTATTTTCAATATATAGATAATGAAACTTATTCAAATATCAGGTAAAATTAGATTCATATATAATTATATTTTTATTTTTAAAATAATGGTTTCAATGGAGTCGTTAACTAAAAAATCTCACACTTTTTAAATAAAAAATAAATAAAAATAAAATTTATTTGATGAATAAATTTTGAGGATAAATAATTCTTATAGATATATAAGAAAATTTAGTTCTCCATCATTTAATCAGATATTACAAAAATAACCCATTATTATAATAGGATATAATGAAATAATTTCATGTCTCACTTTTGAAGAATAATAAGAACATAAGAAAATATAAACTAATTTTATCCCTCTAAGAACACTTCACTTAAAAAATACTCCCCATATAAAAAAATCTCCTTACTAAAAACATTATTCCACAAATTCCCCTGCATATTTTATTTTCTAATAGATGTTTATGAATAGAAAAAAGTTTTTTCTATATTTTTGATATGGGAAAAATATCATAGAATATAATACTATAGTATATAATATAGAAAAAAAATTGAAACTATGATTTTAGAACCTTCTACAAGTTATCCCTTCATAACTATATAATCATGATTCTATATGGGTCATGATTTTCAAGAGAAAATTTGACTTTCTTGATATCTGGTTGAAGTTCCCTTTTGAGAATATAGATTCAGATCTAGAATTTGAGGTCTTGAGCATCCTAATATGATTTTATTTGATATGTTTTAATGCCTGATATATTCCCTAAGTTCTCAAAAGTGTGTCAAGAGCTTCTAGTAATGTTTAGAAGTTTTTAGAGGGTTTCTGCTATTATTCATGGTTCAATGGAACAATTTAGAAAAAACCAAGTGGTTCCTTAAGTGTTAGAAGGATTTAAATAAAAATTTTATAGTGAATAGATGTTTTGAATCATAAGACCAATTTTTTTTGGAAAAAAGTAGGATTATATGGTGAGTTTTGTTTTATGTTTTGGACATGTGGTGTGGTTCACCATTTATATATGGTTAAAGAAAACTGGATGATATTATTCAGTTAGAGGGAGTTTCAATTTGTATATTCGGTGCATGGTATAGTAAACCATATTTCCCAACCATGTGAAGGGGATATTATTGGATATATACTACTATATGGTTGTAACACAGTTTGTAAAAACTATTTGTCAAAATCATTTAACTCAATAAAAGTGGTATCATATGGTTATACAATCTCAAAATTGAAGAAAGGAGATCACTCTACTTCTCCTCCTCCTCATAAAAGATCCATCCAACACCCCTTCTATTACCTTATTTGTTCTTATTTGGATTTTAGTCACTTAGGTAGCATTTGTTTTGGGTTTCAAGGTGATATTAACCCACCCCTGTCCCCCTTTATTCTTTCTATATGGTTTTTCTTTATTTTAGTTTTATCTGAGTTAATATTCTTGAACAACACCACTGGTGAATAGTTGAATCATGATATTATGATGGGGATTTCATGTATTTCACCTAGATTTTGTTCTTTTATTCCATACACTAGTGGTTTTATACATTTTTATGTGGTATGACACCGAGGTGGCTTTCGATGATTTTTGGCATAAATTAAATGAATTAAGTGAATTATCAAGTGTCTGTGTTTAAGGATTTTTCTTGTGTTGGTTTTTGGGGGTGTTTAAAACCATTTAAAAGTTATTTTTCAAGTTTTTGGTGACTATGTGGTTCTTTTTTAGTGTTTTGGTGATTATTCAATGTTTTTTTTAAATATTTTTTTTTTATAATTAATTTTTTTTTGGTATGTGTTGTATGGTAACAGATCCAGTGTTGAGAGTGCCTTTGGGTGAAACTTGGATGAGGCTTGGATATCCAAGAAAATTCTATAGATTTATGGATTGAAATATAAAATTATTCTTAAGAATTTATATGTTCATAGTAATTTCCCCATGGCCTACTATATGATATTAATATGGAATTTTATGTGTGGTCTCAGAACAAATGGTTCATTCCCTTTTATTTGAATAATTGTTCAATTAAATTATATTGTTTTATTTATGTTTATTTATTAAACTCAATTGAGTACCTAATAATAAAAAGTAAAAAAATGGGTCTTAGACCACCAAAGAACTATTGGAAAGGCTTAAAGACTTAGTTATTGATGGTTTAGGATTTAACTAATGGTATTCTATGACATAAGAACCCCTTGAGTGGTGTTCGTCAAATTAATAGACATAGATAAGACAGTTTTCCCATTTCATAAGTGTATTTCAGATTGATTGGCCCTATTATTTCATATTGTATCCCTTATGACATATCATTTCCATTATACATGATTAATTGGGTATAATGAAAATTATCCCTCCAAAATATGTGTATTTATCCTTGGTGGAATGAAAATTATCATGATATACTAGGGTTGGGTGAGGACACCAATCAATACATTGAGATTTTCAATTATACTATGATCTATTTATATAATTTTTGAGGAACACAATTACCTCTAATATATTGGTGACAAACAAATATTTGACTAAGACCCAGGTCTAAAATTGGGATTCCTTAACTTGATAATTACCCTAGGGGACCCATTTTGGTTCCTTAGTGACATATTGGCCCATTGTGCATGCACTGACCCTGAGTAGATCTTCTTACATTTTCCCCATAAAATAATTACCATTCATGTTATAACATAGGAAATGGATAGGGATAATAGGTTTAGGTATTTTGCCAACCCAAGGTTCCTTTTTTTATAAATGACTTGAATAATAGAATACATTATGGTTGTAACATTATTAGAATATACTTTAGGGGGAGCTATGATGTGTTATGTATTACATTGTCACATTGGTTTGGATACATATGTAAAACTTCCATGGGGAAGTGTTTTCTTGAAATAGAAAACAACCCTTTTAGGGTAGTTTTTGATATTAAATAAAACACCTCTTGTAGGTATTCCAGTGATGACTAAATAAAACTACCCTTGGTGGGAGGTCCATGATAACTAAAGAAACACCCCTTGTAAAGTGGTCTATGATGATAAAAGAAAACTCCCATTATATGTTAATCTATGATAGTAAATAAAAATACCCTTATAAATAGGTATGTGGAAGAAATTGAAAATCCCCTTGAGGATTCCTATGAAACTATGGTATTTTTGTTCATCACGATAGGATTAGAGACCCTCTGGAATTGGATGAAGTATGTAAGTTCAATCAGGATCACATACCTAATGATTGATGGTGGTTTATTTTTTTTATTTTTCAATTGTTATTTACTTATTCAAAGCATGTAACATGTACATATCATTAAATTATGAGTATATTCATATCTACATTATCGATTTCCTATAAATTTTTATACTCATACCAGAATCAAGACACCACTACAATTGGGTACCTAATTAGACTCTCACATTATATTAGGTATTTGTTTAGATAAATATAGAGATTGATCAATTAGGATAGATATGGTGTTTATATGAATATTAGGAAGAGGTATAACATGATGATTAAGTAGAACCATTCTTGTATTGTATTTTATTTTATCTTATTTTTACTTATGACCATCCATGTGGTTAGTTTTTCTTATATTCTTATATTCTCATATATAATTCTTTATTTTATTTTTCAGTTACATTGATATTTGTGTAATCAAATGGAAATTGATTTTTTATGAGTTTTGGTTATTTTTCTTTTATTTTACACTTTGATGTAGGGGGTATAGTCTTCACAGAGTACCATATTAGACCCACCCAGCTTCTTGGATAGCTCTAACATATGAGGAGCCACTCTTGAGGTCATGTTGTGCCACATATATGATTAATATCCATAATGATCTTGATTGGGATGCTACAAAGAGGTATCCATTCATTTTTTTAATTTTTCTAACTATTTTTGGTATGGTATATGGGAAATATATATATGTTTTGGATCAATTGATGTACCTTGGGATGGTGTATCATGAACATGGTTTCCTAAGAGAAACCTTGGATACAAAGGGTGGGATTTCTATTATGGTATTATTTTCTATATTTGTATGAATTTGATCTAATGTGGTGAACATAATGTCTTAAGATAAAATTGAATTATGGGGTTTTGAATCTTCACCTATGGTTGAAATAACTGTTACGTGAATCATTTTAGGAAAATATAATTCATATGACATGTATTCCTACTGGTGTAATTTTTATCACTCAAGTCCAAGGCCCGACTAATGAATGTTTCATGAATAACACATACACATTTTACAAATATGTTATTGGTGGTATTCTAGTTAGATGTAATGACCTTTATATCTATCTTACTCTAAGTAATGCTCATATATATCTACTATAATATGGTCACTGATGATGAGGATGAAAATGAAGTCCCATGTGTATGGGAGTTGGAATGAATCTAGTAGCTCAATGCTATAATTTGAGGCCCATATGATAAACTCATTGTTCTTTGTTAGTATTTTAGGTTTGGTTATGAGAAGTTTTAGTTACAACATATATGGTTTCATTCTATATTCATTATACTAGAATTATACTTAATTGAACCATGTGACTATCGTTCATGGAATATAGGTTATGGTAGTGTGATTCCATTTTTATTTGTATGTTGGGAAAAAATACCTCAAAGTATCATTGAAGCATTTTTAAGGTGATTGTGTTTGTTAACAATGTGTCCAAATGTGCTGTGATTGTTGACAAAGAAAACCATGACATAAAAATTTGTTGACAAGGTGGATTTGATGGTGGCATGTCGAGTTCAAGGGTTGTGGTCAACGATCCATGTTTGATTCAAGAACGCCGATAAAGTGATGGATGATCTGGAGGCGGTACAAAAAGAACAGATACAAGGTGGCGTCGTTTTCCAGTGTTTGCAAAATTTTTGGGCCAGAATATCGACAAATGAAGAAAAGTGGTTTTTGGCAAAGGGACTTGCACGTCGTGTTCTTGGAGGCTTGAAACTTGCGTGCCATATGTTTTTCAAGATCATATCATCAAAATATGGAAAAGGGATAAGGGTCGTGAAAGTATTGAGTTGGTCGTGCAGGTGACCTGCGCGCCAAGAGAAAGGATTTTTGTGTCGGTGCATATGAGGATTGGAAACTTGCGTGCCTGTTGTTTTTCAAGATCAGAACTTCAAAATATTGCAAAGTAAAGAGGTTCTCACAAGTTTGTAAGTGCGTCACGCAAGTGACTTGCAGGGGAAGAGATCTTTGCGCCGAGACCTGCGCACCGAAGGGAGACTTGCGTGCTGTCATGTAGGGTGTTCAAAATTCCTATAAATACTGGAACAACCCTCCTCATTTTAAATGGAGTTCAACACATAGGAAAATCAGATCACCTATTGTGCAGGTGTGGTGGTCGCGTAGGTGGTGGTGTGTCACGCAAGTAGGACTTGCGCGCCAGATTTGAAGAATGGAGATTGTTGTTTTGTGCAAGTCAATATTTGTTTGGGCGTAAAGGGAAGTGTGTCGCACAAGTTTGGAGTTAAAGAAGCTTGTGTCGCGCAAGTGTATGAGGTGGACTTGCACACCATTTGTGACTTGCACACCGAGACTTGCGCGACGGGTTAGACCTGCGCGCCAAGTAAGGTTGATTTCAAGTAGTGATTCAGGGCTATGTGGAAGCTGGAAGATTTCCCGACACCTTCGGTGAAAAGAGAGATTCATCTACAGGGTGAAAGTTAGAATTCAATAGAGCATCCACATACAACCTAGGATGTATTCATTAGTGATAATGAAGATACCTACACATCAATAAATTGTTAGTGGATCCTTTTTGTAGCAGTGAGCAAAGGAAGAGGATGAAGGTGATCCTCTCCATCGATAGTGAGCCAGAGAGAGAGAAGCAGGGAGTGACCCTTGGGAAAGCAGTGAGCTGACCCTAAATATTGTAAAGGCAGTGATCCTGGGATAGAGTGACTATCCCTGAACCTTGTAATCCATGGATAGTGAAGTTTAGTGTAATTTGGGACAACCGAAAACTTGTCAGTGTATGCTCCTTAGACGTAGCCCTTAGCAGTGAACCAAGTAAAAATTGTTGTGTCCTATACATGCTTTACTTTCTGTTTATATTGTGCAACAAGAAAGATAGAGAAGAGTATTTTTCTTAGCAGCGAAACAAGATCAGAACAGGCTTTTATTTTAAATTAGTCATACCGCGATTCACCCCCCCCCCTCTTAGGGTATTCAGCCTTTTGGACCTAAAAATTGGTATCAGAGGGAGGTTGATATTTGTTCTTCTCTCAATGGAGGTCACTAATCATAAAGGGATTTCGATCTTCAATGGATGTAATTTTCAGATATGGAAGAATCGAATGAAACACTATTTATGATCTTTTGGAATGGATGTGTTTTCAGCTGCTATGCATGGTATCACAGCTAATATTAATAGTGGTTCATTATCAGAAGTTGAGAATAGAGAGTTGGATGTTGATGCCAAAGTAATCAATTCCTTAGGGGATCCCTTGCCAATCCCATCTATATGGTAAAAGCTTTTGAATATATATGAAGTGGATACAAAGGTCAGAGAGGCAAAGCTCCAAGTGTTGTGGAACATGTATGAAGATCTAATAATGAACCCGAATGAGTCTGTTGATGCATTATTTGATAGGGTAAATACTGTGGTATAAGACATGTGAGGTCTTGGTGAAATTATCGAAGACATAAAAATTGTGAAGCATATTTTGAGAAAACAACCATCTCGGTTCAATCCCAAAGTTTCTGTTTTGAAAGATAAAGACCCGAAAGAATTGAAATTGGATAACCTGCACAGCACCCTTATTTCATATGAAATGAGAAACAATGGTAACGACGCTGTGGAAAATGGGAAATCCAAAGATGTGGAATTTAAATCCATGAAGAAGCTCACCATTGAATATTCTCAGGAGGAAGAAGATACAGATGAGGTTATGTCATTCCCCTCCTCAAAACATCAAAGAGGTAAAGAAAAGTTCAAAGGGAAACTTCCTCTTGCATGCTTTAGATGTGGAAATGTTGGAAATCTCATAGAAAGATGCCCCCAAAAAGTTTCAAGAAGAAAATTATGAAGATGATTTTGAAATTCCAAAGAAGAAATCTTCAGCCTATGTGAAAGGGAAGAAGCAGTTCAAGAGAAATATTTTCAAGAAGAAGAATCTTATTTCAAAAGAAATAGATAATTCAGATGAGTCTGAGGTTGAAGAGGTTGAGGAGATTGAAAACTGCAAAGATCATGGATAAAATACTATGGTGGAAGTCGTCGGTATTTCTTATGAAAAGGATGAAACTGACGCTGGAGAAGAAGAAGAAGAAGTTGAATGAAGAGTTGATTTGGAAGCCGAATTGGAAGCAGCTCTTGAGGAGATAGACGTTTGGAGAGCCAAAACAAAAAAATCCAATAATGTGGTTCATGATGCCAAACTCTATATGCAACAACAGGATGAAGAAAATTCTGAGCTGTTAGAAGAAATTGAAATACTAAAATCCTATACACCAGAGAGCTCAGAAAATATTGTTGAGTATAAGATTAAAATTGAGGAACAAAAGAAGTAAATTGATTGTTTGACTAACATAGGAAAGGAGCAGGTCAGACGTATCAAAGAGCATGAAGAAGAAGTGGTCAGTCTGTGAAGAAAAATGAAGGATCAAGAAAAACTCTTGACCTCCAATGTGATGTTAGGAAATCAGGTCATTCCAAAAACTGAAAAGGTGAAAGAAGATCCTAGTTTTTCAGCAGGAAAGAAGCAGCAATTGAGCTCAGACGTTAAGGTGGATTCAGGGCTTGATAATAAGTAAAAGTTTGTGGAAATTGAAGTCAGACCTCAAGCACTAGTCCCGAAAATGAAGGTTGATTTGGGCACAAAGAATAATCAGAATATTCAGAGATCCCAAGGGTAAACTCATAGTGCTGAAGTAACACGAAGGAATTCACCTTATATCAGGTGTTATTATTGTGGAAAGATGGGACATTCATAGTATGTGTGTTCCATATCCGAGAGATATCGAAGGGAATAAGAACAGAGGTTTCATCCAAATAGTGAATGATTTTACAGAACATATTTCGAAGGACACTGTTTTTGGTGCAGAGGATTTGGGCACATGTCTAGGTATTTCACTTCGACCATACAGAGAAATGTGCCAAAGAGGAATCAAAATGTTTGCAAGAAACAGATCAATAAACCAACAGATGAGTTAAAAATGCAGAATAGATTTGCGGCCTTGCAAGATGAATCTGGTCCATCATACTCTGATAAAGAACAGAAGTCTCAATCCATGCTGAGTGTGAAGACAAAAATATGGACCAAGAAGAAGAATAATGAGAAGGTTGTGCTGGCTGAAATTTCCCTAAAGGCATCAGATCACTCTGGTGTGTGGATCCTTAATAGTGGTTGTACATCTCATATGATAGGCAATAAGGATCTTGTTACAAGCATAAAATATGACAAAGAAGGAGTTGTCAAATTTTGAAACAATGAAGGCCTGAAGATTGTTGGCTCAGGGACGGCCAAGTTTGGGGGGAATGAGATGAGACATGTTGATGTCTTGGTAGTAGAGGTCTTCAGTCATAACATACTCAGTGTTAGTCAACTATGTGACTCTAGGCACTCTATCCGATTTACCAAGAAAATGTGTGTTGTGAAAGGAAAGTATGGAGCGGTTGTTCTACAGGGAAAAAGGACAAAGGGAAATATTTACCTTGTAGGTGGTGAAGAAGATACGTGCCTTTTATCGAGAGAGAAAGAAAACCAATTGTGGAATAAGCGACTTGGTCATCTATGCCAACCATCCATGGAAGATCTGGTAAAGTGTGATGCTGCTAGAGACCTTCCCAAACTATCACGTGATCGCACTCATATGTGTTATGATTTCCAACAAGGGAAGATCATCAGAAAGATATATAGGCCAAAGGAACAGAAATCAACTAGAGTGCTCGAATTGGTGCATGCAGATGTATGTGGACCTATCTCACCACGAGCTATAAATGGGAAAAGGTAAAATGTTCTTTTCATCGATGATTATAGAAGAATGTCCTGGGTATTTTCCATTACCCATAAGACATATGTGTTCAGTTATATAAAGCAGTATAGGAGGGAATCAGAAAGGATTCTTGGGATGAAAATTAAGAAGTTTCATATTGATAACAGAACAGAATTCACAAACAGTCAAGTTGAAGACTATCTCAAGAAACACAAAATAAGGCATCAAGTTTCATCAGTGAGAACTCCCCAACAGAATGGAGTGGTTGAGAGGAGAAATCAGATCATCAACAACATGGCCAGAATGATGCTCATTGAAAAGGACCTACCAGAGAAATTTTGGAAGGAAGCAGTTTTGGCATCGGTATATATTTCGAACAGGTCTTTGTTGTGTCCTAAGGAAGGGAATACTCCGTATAAAATGTGGTATGGAAAGAATCCAACGCTTAAATAATTTCAAATATTTTGGAGTAAGTGATTCATTCTCAACAAAAAAAATCATAGGAAGTTTGAGTCATGGGGAGATGAGGGGAGATTCCTTGGATACTCATAAAAAAGAAAAGCATATAAATGTTTCAACAAAAGGCCAGTAAAAATTGTTGAGAGCAATGATGTCACTATAATTGAAAATGAATAGAATACTCAACGACCCAGTGAACAGTTTCTGGATGAAAGTGATGATGAGATAAGAAACACAGGGGGATTAGAAGTGGCAGAGGCTGACTCAGAAGAATATAATGATGAATAACAAGAAAGTGTCAAGTCTGTGTCTACAAGGAATCCAAAGAGTCGAGCTGAAATTGATAGGAAAATATCAATGGTGATCAGACAGCTCCAGTTCAGACTTGAAGAATGAAACCATTATAGCAAACAATGTTTTTATCTTAGGTTGAGCCGAAATGTTTTTCTAATGCATCTGAAGATGAAAACTGGTTTCAAGCTATGAATTAAGAGCTTGATTAGATTGAGAAGAACCAAACATGGTAGATTGTTTCGAGGCCAGCAGACAAGAATTTCATCGGGACTAAATGGGGCTATCGCAACAAGATGAATGAGGATGGCACAGTGATTCGGAACAAAGCATGGCTAGTGTGCAAGGGATACTCCCAGATAGTGGGAATAGATGTTGATGAGACATTTGCACCGGTTGCAAGGCTATAGACAATCAGATTATTTCTGTCCATAGCAGTGCAAATAAAGTTCAAAGTGTTCCAGATAGATGTCAAATCTACATTCTTGAATGGTGTTCTAGAAGAGGAGGTGTACATTAAGCAGCCAGATGGTTTTCTCATTCATGAGGATGACAACAAAGTTTGCAGGCTGAAGAAGGCATTGTATGGGCCGAAACAAGCACCAATAGCATGGTACTCAAGGCTTGATCGGTACTTGAAGAAGCTTGGTTTCCAATTTGGGGGAGTTGATTACAATCTTTATTTCAGCAATGACAGTAATCAAAGGATGTTGGTGTTATTTTATGTCGATGACATAATATTTGGAGGATCAGATGAAGCTCAGCGCAAACAGTTCTCCGAATTCATGAAAAATGAGTTTGAAATGTTAATGATTGGAGAGCTAACATTTTTTATTTGTTTACAGGTGACACAAGGAAGTAATGGAACTTTCATTTCTCAATCCAAATACGTGAAGGAGGTTCTAAGAAGTCTTGGAATGGATAATTCCAAGGAAATGAAGACTCCAGTTGCTTCCCGGATGAAATTATCAAAAGATGAGGATGGAAAGGTATTTAATATCATAGAATATAGGAAAATTATTGGAATTTTTCTATACTTGACCGCAACAAGGCCTGACATTGTTTTCGCCACATTCTAAGCAGTGAGATATCAGAGTGATCCAAAGGAAATACACATGATTATAGTGAAAAGAATACTTTGGTATATCAAAGGCACTGTGGATTTCAGTCTGATGTATAATGACAAATTTCAATTAGTGTTATTGGGTTACACAGATGCAGATTGGGCCGGATCATCAGATGACAGAAAATCAATGTCAGGGGGTGCATTCTATCATGGTGGATTGTGTATTTATTGTCTAAGAAAGAAAAAAGATTTCATTTCATTGAGCACCGTGGAAGATACATATATTTTGGTCACTCAATCATGCACACACTTATTGTGGATGAAGCATCACCTTAAAGATATGGGAGTTGAAGTGAAGTCTCTGATTGGAATCCAGTGTGATAACTCAAGTGCTATCAATCTTAGTAAAAATCTCGTCCATCATTCATGGACAAAGAACATTGAGATAAAGTATCATTTTATCAAGGAGAAGGTTGAGTAGGGAATCGTGAAGTTGGAGTATTTTCCTACAGAGCTACAGGTTGCAGATATTCTCAAAAAGGTCTTACCCAATGAAGCTTTTTAGAGACATCGACTGGCTCTGGGAGTTCAGTCAACTCCCCACCCTTAAAAGAGTGTGTCTATGGGACCACCTCTTCTCCCTGAGGTATGATGTGATTTTCCCTAATGTTCTGATATGTATTCTCTACATGGTTACAGACTGCAAAAGAGTGCCCTTTGGGTTCATTGACAAAGGGGGATAAAATAGTGATTGTTCAAGGGGGAGACAGTGTGGCTATTTGAAAAATAATGAATGATATGGGGAGAAGCTGATAGGTGGAGCAGTGATATAGGGGGATAAATAAGAAAGTGGGAGCATATTAAATCTGAGGATGCTAGAGGTGATCAATCAAAGACTAGATATCATGACATCTGAGGATCGTGATAAAAGCAGAAGAGTGGTGCAGAACGGTAGTGTTGGAATGTGGTAAGAATATTTCCAAAAATTGGTATTCCAAAAAAAATGGTATCAGTTTGGTTTCAACAGTGGGTGTCAGAGTTGAAGTGATTCATTGATGAAATTATCATTTACTCTTGTTTATCACTCTGAGCATTGCTCCTATGGGCTTAGAGTCTCTGTTGAGTGAATCCTTGATCGCTATTAGAATCGCAATAGGCAAATGGTGGCTTAAGAGTTATTGATGTATCTTTTTATGGAAGAGTTTTAAACAAACCCAAAGGGGAGAGATTATTGGGCAAAAATCCCTCAAAGTATCATTGAAGCATTTTTAAGGTGATTATGTTTGTTAACAAAGTGTCCAACAGTGTTGTGATTGTTGACAAAGAAAACCATGACATACAAATTTGTTGACAAAGGGGATTTCATGGTGGCATGTCAAGTTCAAGGGTTGTGGTCAACAATACATGTTTGATTCAAGAACGTCGACAAAGGAATGGATGATCTGGAGGTGTCAAAAAAAGAATAGATACAATGTGGAACCGTTTTCCAGTGTTTGCCAAATTTTTGGGCCTGAAAATAAAAAAATGAAGAAATGTGGTTTTTGGCAAAGGGACTTGTGCACCGTGTTCTTGAAGGCTTGGAAACTTGCGTGCCATATGTTTTTCAATATCAGATCATCAAAATATGGAAAAGGGATAAGGGTCGTGCAAGTATTTAGTTGGTCACGTAGGTGACTTGCGCGCTAAGAGAAAGGACTTGCACGCCGGTGCTTAGGAGGATTGGAAACTTGCGCACCTATTGTTTTTCAAGATCATAACTTCAAAATATTACAAAGGAAAGAGGTTTGTGAAAGTTTGGAAGTGCATCGCGCAAGTGACTTGCAGGGGCAGAGATCTGCATGTCGAGACCTGCGCGCCGAAGAGATACTTGTGTGCCATCGCGCAGGGTGTTCAAAATGCCTATAAATACTGGACCACTACTCCTCATTTTCAACAGAGTTCAACACTTAGAAAAATCAGAGCTCCCATCGCGCAGGTGTGGTGGTCGCGCAGGTGGTGGTGTGTCGCTCAAGTAGGACTTACGTGCCAGATTTAAAGAAGGGTGATTGTTGTTTATTGCGCACCAATATTGGTTTGGGCATAAAGGGATGTGTGTCACGCAAGTTTGGAGTTGAAGAATATTTTGTCTCACAAGTGTCTGAGGTGGACTTGCATGCCAGTTGTGACTTGCGAGCCGAGACTTGTGCGTCGGGTTAGACCTGCGCACCAAGTAAGGTTGATTTCCAGCAGTGACTCAGGGCTGCGTGGAAGCTAGAAGATTTCCTGATACCTTCAGTGCAAAGATAGATTCATCTATAGGGTGAAAGTTGTACTTCAAAAGATAATCCACATACAACAGAGGATGTATTCATTAGTGATAATGAAGAGACCTATAGGTCTATTAACTTTTAGTGGATCCTTTCAGGAGTAGTGAGAAAAGGAAGAGGAAGAAGGTGATCCTCTCCACTGGCAGTGAGCCAGAGAGAGAGAAACAGGGATTAGCCCTTGGGAAAGCAGTGAGATGACCTTAAATCTTGTAAAGGCAGTGAGCCTGGGACAGAGTGACTGTGCCCGAACCTTGTAATCCATAACTAGTGATGTTTAGTGAAATTTGGTACGACCGAAAACTTGTTGGTGTATGTTCCTTGGACGTAGCCCTTAGCATTGAACCAAGTAAAAATTGTTGTGTCATATCCATGCTTTACTTTATGTTTATATTGTGAAACAGGAAAGAGAGATAAGAGTGTTTTTCTTAACAGTGAAATAAGATTAGAATGGGCTTTTATTTTAAATTAGTCATACCCCAATTCACCCTCCCCACCCCCTCTCAGTATATTCAGCCTTGTGGACCTAACAGTGTACACATCTGTGCTATTAGTATATCCTCTAGGGAGAAATATGATGTGAATATTCTTAGAGAGTGTAGTTTTCCTAGGAGTGGGAGGTGTTATTGGAAATTTATTTTTGAGATGAGATAGTGAAATACTAGGATTTGTGTGTTTTGAAAGTGTGTTTCTTTGTTATGGACCTTTTTGAGTTTGGGAACTATGAATAGTTACCATGTGTTTTGATCTTTGTGGGTTAGGATTACTAGAAAAGTAGAATTATCAAGTGACCTTGTGATGTGAATTAGTTTTTTAGTGATTCAAGGCCTATTTATTCTTCTTATGTTAACCTAGTGGACGTGTTGACTTGGGAATGTGAGTTCCCTACTTACAAGGAGTAGGGGTGGGTTCTTTAAGAATGAGATCGGTGCACCTGATGTGTGAGCAAGTATCTGACATATGAATGGTGATTCATTAGAGTATCCTGAATAGGGGATAACCTTGAGGGTTATTTATTAAGTACCATGGTCTGGTTTTAGAGGTTATGACTAGTCAAATAATAAACCATGTTTTTTTGGACATGCTTCCATTGGTGTGGCTAGAGTTTGGATGGATGTTTTTTCTTTTTGTAATGAATCAATGGATTGAAGGTGATTATTCATTATATCTATACATATGAGGGAGGTTCGTATTGATGGAAATTATATTTGGTAATATTTCTTAAGATGATACTAACATGTTGAGTTGCATGGTCAGTGGTTTAGGCATATGGGCCTAGTCTTAATGTGATACAACATTCTGGGAATTAGTGAATTATTAAACTAAAGTGGTTCAACAGTTTATTAAAATTTAATTTATATGTAATATTAATATAATAAATCATAGTTCATATTGAGTTGAAAATCATTGAGCGAGTATGTGAGATCTGGGGGAAGATGGATTCTAGTGTGATTTGTTGAGTGTGGATGGGAGGAGTGACATGTATCTGATTATGAGGGAAAAATGATGTTTAAATAATATATATTTTTCAAGGTGTGATCCTCATTAATTATTTCATTTAATTTATTTCCATGGATTTAGTTCCCATAATCATCTATTTGTAGTGGAATGATGTTTTTTGTTAAATCTCGGGTATGAGAAAAGTGGAAATTTCATGTCATTAAGTTTAATAACAAATGAATTGTGGGATGTGATTATTGGGATTTGACCTAGTTATGTGATGATAAGGAATATCTAGTGGTGAGTAGAAGGATTCTAGTTATGGTGATGCGACCCTCACATAAGAGGGATCAATAATCCATGAAACCATCCAATTGAAATTCATAGTGGCCCTAGGTGTTTTAGTGTACAATTGAGTATGAATTTATCAAATTCCATTATGAATTTTGAATTTGAGATTTTTATGTGATTTTGGAAAATTTCCATGCATTGGAATTGGGTTCAGGATGAATTTTTAATGATTAAAGAGTTCATTAGATCTGTTAAGTATCATCTCTCACGATATGTAATATCATGGTGGTGGATTCTAAAAATTATTTTTTTAATAGTGTAAGTTTAACCAAGAGTTGGAGATGGACCTCGGTGAGTGTGATCAAACAATTTCAAGGTGACTGTGATGATTTAATTCCTCATGATCATGTGTATTAGTATTATGTGGATGAATGAAACATAGAATTTTTTATGGAACTTTGACGAACATCATCTGACTGATGTTTCTTCATATAATTGGATATTGTGGGATAATAACTATGTTGGGATTTTTTTAAGTTGTGAATATATTTTTTGAGGATCATTTGTGGTCTTTTATAAACACCTCTGTATCGGGGAATGTGAATGGATGGTATATACTTGTTGATTCAATTTAGAATTAGGAAAAAGGGTTTTTTAGAATTAGATTGGTGTTTCCACTTATAATGGAATATCCCTAGATGTCACTAAAGATTTCTCTAAACCCAATTGGTCACATAGACTCAAGTTCCTTTCCCTAAATGCCAGAGGATTCTAACTAGAACTGAGGGCCTAGGGTGTGTCTTTGGTGATATTATTCCCTATTACCAAAGTGTAACATTGTGGTAGTAAAAATACAAAACAATATATGAATCATTATAACAAGAATAAAATAGATAACCAACAAAAATTTATAAAAATGAAAAAAAGGAATCTCATATACAATGATGATCATGTCATGTGTCTATAAAGCATCTACAATAGGTATACATGGAATAGGTACAATACAAGTATCAAATTACCAAAAATACCAAAAAGAAATATCTACTTATAGAATCATGAGCCTCAGCCTGGTATCATTCTCACCTACTCTTAAGCATATCACAAATCCATGCATCGAACTTTGGTCACTTCCCTAATCCATACATGCATCCAATTAGCCTTTCTGGGTACCCAATGGAATATTAAAGAGTGTGTGAGATACAATCCCAGTAGTTAAACACCCAATGGTCTATAAAAAGTTCTGGATGTGAAATATAACAAGCTAAAGTAGACTACAATACATATCATAGGTAAGTAGTTAATAAAATTAATCTACCCAAGGTTTGTATACTATATAACATGTGATACTGTACATCCTAAAAAGGATTTTTACAAAGTATAGTTCAAGATCTTATAACAAGATAGCCAAAAATAATATAGAAACAAATAACATTTCCTCACTATAAATCCATACATATAATGTGAACCAAATACTTTTTGAACAACTAGATATTTCATATCAACCATGGAATCACCGTACAACCAAGAATATCACATTTACCATGGCCAAGTCATATAGTCAAATTGTCAGACCCTGCTAGGTCAGATCAAAGTTATTGTGGACCAAGGCATCCTCATAAATTCCCTTGAGAATATCAATGGAAACTCAGTTAGTCTTGAAATGGGGTCTAAGTATAATGTCAATGGATTATTTCCACTATGAACCCAAAAAAATTTAATCCAAGGGTTATAAAGGCCCAAGACATCTCATAGAACCAGAATTCAAGGAACATATAGGTCTAAGGAATTATCTATGGTTTCCATGACCCATGGAATAGCATATACATGGATTCCTATGTAAATATTTATCAATTTAGATTCATGTTCCATGATTATACCCACTCATATCACAATTTAGATTCAATTACATTCCATGAGTTTACCCACTCACATAAACAATTCCATATAAACCATTTAATTGAAAGCATCAACATGAAAATGAAAACGCATCTACTAATTAAGAAATTTATTTTATTTTATTTATAAATAGTATTCCTCTAACTTTTTATGAAATAACAACATCCCACATGTGGTTTAACAATGTTATATGCATAGGAAATTTACATGGAACATCCCGTGGGTGGTTGTGGTTGGAGAAAAAACCCCCCAACACATCTCAAAACAACTAAAGGGGTATCTCTAATATGTTTTATTTCATTAAATTCAATTAATCAATTCAATTTATGGGCCATGAAATAAATTACTATAGGATATGCATTGTAAAATAGCTTAATAAAGAACCAAAACTAAATAGAAAAGTATACACCACCTATAGTAGGTTGTTAGTAGAGTCTTCACCTCCTATCATCTCTTGATTTGACTTCAAATGGGAGAAAATTAAAGAACATATGAAGAACCTAGAAATAGGCAAAATTATCTTGCACCTAAATAACATCATAAATACCAAGAACAACAAATACCAACACAAAAGTAATTGGTTACTCATCAAATCAGATCTATTGAGACAGATGGCACTCGATTCCGAGTCCAGACAAAGAAGAGGGATCAAAATATATCCTTTTAACATCAATGGAGATTTCATAAATAAAGATTTTCTCCAATTAAATATAGGTGAAATTATATTTAATGTTGTAAAACATTTACAGGAAAAATAGTAATTTCACCCAAATCACTACACCGCATGGTTTTGTAGCACAATTTTCTAAACCTAGCATGAATTGTGCATCACTACTGTATGGAGGATCACCTCGCATATTTTTTACATTCTATTTCACTAACCATGGGAAAACTGTGTTCCACACCATTGTAAAAAATTGAACAGGCTGTCGCATGGGCTTGCACCTCCATTCTCATAGTTTCCACCAACTATTAAACCTATATCACCACACCATCCAGCCTCACATAGTTAGTAGTAACTATTTAACCTAACATGTAGG
The DNA here is from genome assembly GCA_963277665.1 of Viscum album. Classification (NCBI taxonomy): domain Eukaryota; kingdom Viridiplantae; phylum Streptophyta; class Magnoliopsida; order Santalales; family Viscaceae; genus Viscum; species Viscum album. The sequence continues at coordinate 49,092,100 of OY728161.1, read as the reverse complement.
GTTTTTATTAACCATGAATAATTCCTTATTACCCAAAAAAAGGATTCCAAGTTCTAAACTAGCCTCAAACACCTCCTAAACACTCGTGACATCAGATAGTAATCACATTAGGCTATAATTAAGAATTTAAACTAAAAAAATGATTATAACCTCTTACAAAAACCCATGTTCTTAAAATATTCCCCCATTAAAGAAATTATTCCTCAAATTTACCTCTCAAGGGTGGTCATGATTTATCTGAGAATAACTCTGGACACTGAGAACATACATCAAACTCCCACTCCCAAGTCTCATCCTATAATTTGTTTACTTCCACAGAACCCATACTGTAGGAACTGACCATACGTGGAGAAACTTCATCCTCCTATCACCAATAATAAATAGATTCTTCTTAAAGGAAGAAAGTACCTTTAACTCCACCTCATCAAGATGTACAATGTGAGACAAGTCTTAATAATAGTGGAACAACTCGGATATGTGGAAGACTTTGCACATCGACTGATACGTCTGATGTAACTAAAACCAATTGGATACTGGCCTGAATCACACTAGAATCTTGAATGTCCCAACATATCATGGTGAATTATTACCATGTCTCATGATCTGTCTATGTACTAGCATCGATCAGATATGTAAAAATATATCAACCCGGACCTCAAACTCTAGAGGTCATCAATAATAATTATTGTATGATTTCTTTCGAGACTCTATAGTAAGCATCAAATTTCTAATCAATTTTACCAAATAAGAAGTCTCTTTCATGTCATGTAGTCCCAATAAAGCATCCTCACCTACTTTTAACCAACATAGGGGTGATCATAATGAACTAACATAATAATCCTCATAACATTCCATATGTAAATTATCATGATAACTATTATTGTAAGTGAACAAAACTAAGCGATTATTCATTTCCAAAGAGCCCCAAAATATATAACACATGATATAAAAATATTCTCATGATCTTGTATTGTATTCTCAAACTAGAAATCATTATGAGGGTGGAATGTTGCGATTTGAATCCCCAGTTTACCAAGTTCCTTATGCACACAATTCCAAAAATGAGATGTAAACCAAGAATCCATATCTGAAATGATAGTAATAGGGACTCCTTAATGTTGTACTATCTCAAGGATATACAACCTCCCAATCTCATCAACCCTGAAGGTATCCTTGATCAATAGGAAATGAGAAACCTTCATGAGCTTGTCAACAACAACCCATACAACATCACTACATCAAGGAGACCTTGAGAACTGGGTCATGACATCCATCGTGGCATCATATTATTTACAATATGGAATAGTTAACTTTTATAAACATCCATTTGGTTTCTAATTTTCTTATTTAAACTACTGATATGATGATAAACTCTTAAAAAACTGACTATATCTCTTTTCATACACATCCACTAGTGCTGATGACATAAGTCACAATACATCTTGATGACACTGCAATGCACTGACCAAACTGAGGTAATAAATTACCACATTTTCTGGTTGTATATTTCTACTAGAACAAAAACATGGATATGGAGATGCAAGATCTCTTCATCACCTATAGTCCAAGTAGTATGTGGGTCCCCACTTTCCACACTCTCTTGTAGGACTAGTCCATCAAAATCTGATAGCTCTCGCATCCTCACTCTATCCAGAAAGGTATAGGTAATATCTAAGAATGAAACATATGACTAACCCAAATTTCCCTCACCTCCTAGTTAATCTTAAAGAAAAAATTCATAATATTTCACTTGATATTTCCCTGTTGAACTACATGTATCTAATTCCTCCTATATAGTGAATCGACCACTTCATTTATTTTAACAAGAATTTAGGCAATCTCAAAGTCAAATAACTATAGGTAATCAACCCCACTTCTATTCCTTACATTAAAATAATGTTGTGTAAAAATATACTTGAGGATTTTGTATTCTATGTAGACCACAAAATGATGACCCCGTAAATAGGGTCTTCAATATCACAAATAATGAAAAACTACAGCAAATAAGATATCATGTGTATGGTAATTATTGTCATGTGGCAACAATTACCAAGAATCATACTCCAAGACTTTATCCCTCTATATTATAACCACTCCCATTATAATACCTAATGTTTCACAATACATAGTGTCACTTCTTCCCTGCTCTAGAAGAATTAGGATTGGTTCTGAAGTCAATCTCCCAATCAGCTCCTAAAAGGCCTTATTATAGGTATCTTCCCAAAAAAACATCACACAATTCATATTCAAGCCCATGAGTTGTGCCTCTTAGAATAATAATTCATTTATGAAAAACCTGTAATATACAACTGTCCCCAAGAAACTTATCATGTAAAATAAATTCTAGGGCTTCTCACAAAAAACTATAGCTCTCACTTTCACTAGGTCTATTAATACTCATGTCTCTGAGATAATATGACCCAAGAAATGAATCATGTCCACATCAAAGTGTTACTTTATGAGATTAAAATATATATAATTATCACTTAGTGTATCCAAAAATATATCAAGATTATTGGAATTTTTGTGTCAGCTATGAGAATAGACCAAGTTATTGTCCATAGAAACTACAAAAAATGAATCCAAATAATGATTGAAAACTCAGTTCGTTATCCCTATGAAAAATACTGGAATTTTCCTGATATTGAAAAACAAAACCATATACTTTTATAGAGCATAACTAATAAAAAAATATTTATGAGGTATGTATACTGGTCGAACATGTTCTTGGTGATATCATGTGTCAAATCAATTTTCGAGAACAACTGAGATCCTCAAACATGATCAAATAGTTCATTTATTAGTGGTAGGGGATTCCGGTTCTTAACCATTGGAAGATAAATTTCCATTCATCCACACATATCCTAAGGTTACCATCTACCTTTTTTTCAAAAAAATCTAGGGAACATCACATATAAGTACTGGGCCATATAAACAATTTTTCCTCCAAATCCTTTAGTTACCTCTTCAGATCCTATAAATCTATTTTTTCAATTCTATATGATGTAATGGGTATCATTGATATCACCCCCAAGTTCTTCATTAAATGAACTTATATTTCTTATATTTTTATCCTAACATTCCCCCATAATTCCCCCCTAAGCCCCCATAGATTTTGGTGGCTTTTGGAGATGTTTTGAGGCGACAAAGGAGGGTGCACAATTTAGGTGCATGGTTTTCCAAACCGTGCACACAAACTGTGCGCCCATGGCCAGGTCATTAAAAATGTGTTAAAATTTTTTCTTTTCCCTCTCAGTTTTTATCCAAACTTGGACCTTTCTTCCACGATTCAACCATTTCAGCCATTCCATCCTCCCAAGAACTTCAAATCTTCATTTGAACTCCATTTTGAATGGGGGTTTGGTGGAGGAACTTCACACAACCTCAAGCAATTGTCTCTCCCTCTTAGTTCCTCCCATTTCCACGAAGATTCTTCCATTTTTCTTGAAGTCCCAAATGAACATATGGTAGGGTTTCAAACCTAGGATTTAAACTTGGGTTTTCTTGGTCTAATATTTTTATTTTAGGCTCAATATACCTTCCTTGAAGTGTGGTGGTGGTGCGATTGAATTTCCGCACAAAGGATTCAAGGTTTTAACAATTTTGGTAGGTGATTCCATTTTGTATGAAATCATTGTGAGTTATATTTATGTTTTTATAATATTTTAGTGTTTATATAATTTTAGTATTGGTGAAAAAATTTGTTTTAGTGGTGTTTGTAAAGAAAATGAATTTTTTGTGCCATTTTTATGCGAAATTGGGGGGGTTTTCATAGAAATATTTTGTTGGTTCATTTTGGGATACCCTATAATTACTTAGTTGATTTTATTGAAATGTATTAGGTATGAATATAATGTTTTTAATATTTATCTCCTTTTTTTGTTTCTTCCAAAACTTGTTTTAATGGTGTTTGTGAAACATATGATTTTTTAAGTTCCATGTTTGTGTGAAAATGGAGGTTTTATAAAGATATCACTTGTTGGTTCTTATTGGGATTCCATATAACTAATTTTTTGGTTTCATTGAATGTTATTGAACTGAAATTTTTGTTTTAATGACTTAAAATTGTGCACATAGTTTTCAAAGTGGATATTTCAAAGAGTTTTGGGTGCAAAACAATGTGAGATTTTGAGAAGTTTTTTTATTGAAAATCAAAATGTTTTGTTGCGTGTTTTAAGTGGTATAAAGTGTGTATAGCTACTTTATTTTTTGTATTTGACCTATATTGGTGTTTTTATATGAAAATTAATGTATGTAGTATTCTTAAATTGTTTGAGCACAAAGTGGGAAGTCTGGCAACCTAGGTGGGTGCATATGTACTAGTATGGCTAGTGATCCGGATGGGTTTTGTCCATGTTTCACTGAGAAAATGGATAAATACAACTCTAACTAAACTATATGTATGATTTTTGGGGGAAAATAGGTTATTTTTATGTTACCTACTAGTGTCTCATGCACAGTTAAGGATTTGTGACATGGATATTTTACATCGAGGTACGAGGTACATAGGGCTTGAGACTATCTAGTTCCTAGGTTTGTTCCCAATTTTGGTGCTCATTGGATTTGTGGTATTTACTATTTTAATAGGGTTTATTTTTATGTACATTATAGTATCTAACATGTATTATTTAAATGTGTTAACATTATGATATTTTCGGTTTGAAAACTTTTTTCTATTGAAAGTTGCATTACTTGGAATGTATCGTCGTTTTTCCTTACATATTAAAACTGCCTACTTTTCACCTTGTATTGAATAATATTTGGAATAATTGGGTGGAATCCTATTTGGATTAGTCTCAAACCCTACTTACACCACATGGGTTTAATTATACTTGGTTATGTGTGACTCAGGTAAAGGAAGAGCCTCGGGTAAAGGAGGTTCGGGTTGTTAGTCCCCTCCTATGGTGTGGTGTTGTGGAGACGACTCAGGGGTAACGACCCCTTGTCATGTGGAGTCTCAGTGGCTGATTTGCTTCTATTTTTATTTATGTTTGGACCTCTTTTAATTTATTTAAAACCATGTATTCATGTCTTTTTTTTCTTAAGTATTGTTTTGCATGAAAATTTCATATTCATATTATTGATTATTTTTAGTGTTTTATGCTTTCATACTGGGGTAAATCATTCCCAAACCAAATTTATTGATACCCAGACACTTATTCCAGCTCATGGAGATAGGTAACACCCTTATGGACTTTTCATGAGTAGGATTTTGTGCTGGTATTAGTGGTGACTGGATTCATTTCGTGACAAAATGGTTTCAGGGGAGGCAAATGTTTTCGAGTTATATTACTATTTTGGGATGAGTCGAGATAGAAAGGAGCTAGAAATTTCAAGGATCAAGGTTTTTTTCATGAGTTTGTTGCTTGGAACACACCTCTCTTGGAAGACCTTGAGTTTCTAGGGGACATTGGAATTTTCTGATTGACTTCACTTCCAGGTGAGACGTGTGGGCTGCAAACCACACATGGACATTGGGCAGGGGTGGAGTAGTTGTTTATTTTATTATTGTAATGTGTTTAGATTATTTATATTTGATATACTTGATTAAAATTTTCAGAATTTACGTATTGACTATTGTTTTTGTGACTGTTGAATTTTGTAGCAACATGCCTCCTCGGAAAGCTCCCATGCTCCCACGAAAAGAAACTAGAGAGAGTTCTCCCAAACAAATTGATTAGAGGCTAGTCGAGGTCATTTTCTGGGCTATCCAAGCTCTAGTATAGATACTAACACCTATTCCATATTCTTTTAGAGAGTATTATACCAGTCCAAGAAAGGAAAAGGCCTAGGAGTTCCTGAAAAATAATCCTCCCACCTTCCGAGGTAGCATAGAACCCGAGGAAGCAAATGAATGGCTCAAGAAGATCGAGAACATGTTTGAGTTCTTGGATACACCTGAAGAGCTCAGGGTGAAATGTTCCGCCTTTATTTTGGAGGGTCCCAGCTGTAGGTGGGGGGAATCGGTACTTCAAAATGGGAAGAATGAGCATATGCGCTGGGGAGACTTCAAGGTTGTCTTCAATGAGCAATATTACCCAGAGGTCTTGGCATATGATAGGTCCAAAGAGTTAATGTATGTTGTTTAGGGAATTATTTCTATGATGGAGTATTCAAATGGTTTCACTGAGTTGGTTCAGAATGCTCCTGAAATCATCTTGAATGATCAAGTGAAGACCCAGAGGTTTGAGAAAGGTTTCCGACCAGTGATATACTCTAGGTTTTCTTGTTTAAGATGAGGACCTATGCTAAGGTGGTTGATTGGGTGTGCATGGTGGAGATTGAATGGAAAGGGAGGGATGGTTTCTCTGGGTCAATATTAGTAGTGGTAAGTGGTATCTCTTCAGAAAATAAAAGGAATAGTGAGGAATAGGTGAAGAAAGGAGGTGGTAGTTCAGGACACTCTTCCAGGCAGTGTTTGTCTGTGGATTCTGATGAAAGATTGGTCATGTTCCACCAGTGTGGGAATATGGGACACATCCAAACCGAATTCCCACTTCCTTTGAAGTCTTGTTACCAGTGTGGAGTTATGGGGAATTTGAAGCACTTCTGTGGGGTGGCACATCCACTTCCGAGTGAGGCAGGGTCAGTGGCTTCAAGAGGAGTGCCAACACAGTCTGAGCCATCGAGATTTAGGGGATCTCAATTTGGTGGTTATGGTGTTAGGGATGGTTCATCTTCTAGGAAGAGACAGTTTAGGGCACAGCCATAGACTAGCGGTCGTCCTCAGGTAGAGAGCAGGCATCTCCATGTGGTGGATCCGGAACCAGCAGGATCAGAGGTGGGACCGTCGACATTTCGAGGTATTGTTTTGATTGAATCTTCTATAGATGATACTCTTTTTGATACTGGTTCCTTTGTTTCATTAATTTCATCCCATTTTTTTGGAAATAATGAATTTACCAAATGAGTTTCTATCTTTTGCGATCGAGTTGGTGATGCCCCTAGGAAAGAAGAAGGATCATAGTCCTAGGTGCCTGTCATGTGCGCTCTCTGTGTCAGGGATTGAGATGGTGTGGGAACTATTGGTATTAGATATGGATCTTTTTGAAATGATACATATAATGTATTGTATTTTACACTTCCAAACACACATTTATTGATACAGGCAGTAAGTGAGTTTCATGACACCTAATGGGAGTCTTCAGGTTTTTCATGGAGAATGGGATCCTCAGTCGGGTCGCGTAGGACCTCCACTTCTAGAGTTGGGAATTCTTATATTCCATTTATCATCGCTATATCTATAGGATTATGGTATTTACCCTGAAGTTACACTACCTCATGTATTTAATGAGTTTAAAAAGGTATTCCCAGATGATTTTTTATGTTTTCCCCAGAGCAAGATGTGGAGTTCTCGATTGATCTGGCGCTAGGAACATAGTTTATATCTCTTACCTCATATTTCATGGCCCCTACAGAGATGAGGAAATTAAATATATAGCTTGAAAACTTGGAATCCAAAGGATTCATTCACCTGAGAACTTCTCCTTGTGACGCTCCTATGTTGTTCATGAAAAATGATGACAGGTCTATTTGGTTGTGCACTAACTACCGGAAGCTGAAAAAGGTAAAAATTAAGAAAAAAATATCCCTTTCCCAGAATAGATGCTTTGTTTGACCAGTTTAAGGGGGTAAAGTGGTTTTCAAAAATATACTTGTGTTTGGGGTACCATGAACTCAGGGTGAGAGAAGAATATATCCCGAATACAACCTTCCGAAGCAGACACGACCACTTTGAGTATTTGTTCATGCCCTTCGGATTGACCAATGCTCTAGTGTTCTTTATGGAACTCATGAATAGGGTGTTCCATCAGTATCTTGATTCTTTTGTCATGGTATTTATAGATGATATCCTAGTTTATTTCAGATTCAAGGAGGAACATGAGAATCACTTGCATATTGTTCTAGGAACTTTGCGGGATCACTGCCTCTATGTAAATTTGTCAAAATGCACTTTCTGGATGATGGGGTGAAATATTTGGGGCATGTGATCTCAAATAAGGGGGTTTCGGTGGAACCCGAGATGATCAGTGTGGTCATGACATGGGATCAACTAAAGAATGTGTTTGAGATCAAGAGTTTCCTTGGATTGGCTGGTTATTACTGGCGATTCATTCGGGATTTCTCTCGGCTTGCTTCACCGATGACTGTGCTCACCTGGAAAGGGTTGATGTTTGTATGGAGCCTAGAATATCAGGAATCCTTCAAGGATATGAAGCAGTAGTTGACTACCTCCCCTGTGATGATTTTTCCTGAGGCAGAGAAAGGGTATGTGGTATATTGTGACGCTTTAGGTATGGGTCTTGGGTGCATTCTTATGCAGGATGATCATGTGGTGGCATATGGATCTTTCCAACTCATACCACACAAAAATAATTACCCAAACCATGACTTGTAGTTTGTAGTTTTTAGGTATTATTTGAAGACTTGGTGTCACTATCTCTTTTGGGAGAAGTTTGTGGTCTACTTTGATCACAAAATATTGGCCTATATCTTCTCGAAGAAGGACCTAAACTTGAGGTAGATTCATTGGATCGTGTACTTGCAGGGGGTCGACTTTGACATTGTCTATACCCCATTAAAGGGTAATGTGGTGGCCAAACCCTTGAGCAGAATAGTTACAGTGCATGATTTTAGGAATTCCAGTGATGATTGGACTTTTATGGGACTCTTTGCTCAGATGCATGTGGAGACGAAGGAGAAAAATGGGGGTACGTTCTTGGCGAGCGTTCAGTTGACTCCTTCTCTTTTGGAGTTGATTTAGCAGTAATAGACTAGTGATGATATTTTTCAATGGTTGAGGTAGTTTCTTCATGGTGGGGAGATGTCTTATTATTGGTCGTCGTTTATCGAGGGCATCTTGTGCTTTAAGGGCCATTTAGTAGTGTAGTTATCTCTACAGAAGGTGGTGATGCAGGAGAGCCACCAGTCTTAGTGGGATGTCCATTATGGTGCCACCAATTTGTATTATGATGTTAAATGATAGTTTTTTTGGCCAGGTAGGTGACGGTACATAGTGGAATTTTGGTCGAGATTCTCCACATGCCAGCAGGTGAAGGAAGAGCATCAGAGGCCCTCCGGTTTGCTCCAACCATTACCAATTACTACCTGGAAGTGGGAATATGTCACTATGGACTTCATTTTTTTCTTTCCTTGTACACCTCGGGGTAAGAATTCCATTTGGTTTGTGATTTATCATCTTACCAAATCAACCCACTTCATTCTGATCAAAGATACAACTAAAGTGGATGAGTTGGGTCATTTGTATCTTGAGGAGGTGGTAAGGCTCTATGGTGTTCCATCAGTGGTTGTATTAGATAGAGACCCTTGTCTAACTTCTCACTTTTTAAAAGGAATTAATACGGCCATGGGGTCTCAGATTAAGATAATAATGGCATACCATACTAAAACGAATGGTCAGACAGAGCAAGCGAATCAGATTTTGGAGGACATGCTTTGTGCATGTGTTCTGGACATCAGAGGTTCCTAGGATAGCCATTTGGGATTGGTTGATTTTTCTTATAATAACAATTATCAATCCTCAATTCGAATGTGTCCTTTTGAGGTTATCTACGGTTAGCCTTGTCAGTCCCCCTGTATTGGGATGAGGTAGGTGAGACCTCACTGCGGGGGCCGAGTCTGGTGCAGGAGACGTCTCAGAAGGTCAAGATGATCAGGCAGCGCTTACTGACAGCTCAGAGTCTCCATAAATAATATTCTTACCGAAGGTTTCAATACCTATAGTTTTTTGTGGGTGATAGGGTATTCTTGAAAGTTTCCCATCGTCTGGACTATCGTCGATTGGGAAAGCAAGGGAAGCTGACGCCGCTGTATGTTGGACCTTTTGAGATCACCTAGCATATTGGAAAGGTGACATATAGGTTGGATTTACCTTCTTAGTATAAATTCTTCCATGATGTCTTCCACGTCTCCCAGTTGAAGAAATACAACCCGGATCCATCCCATGTGTTGAGTTGGGAACAACTGGAGATAGAGCCTGACTTGTCAGTTTTTGAGAGGAAATTGCAAATAGTGGACTCCCAAGAGAAGGTTCTTCAAGGGAAGTCTATTCTGTTAGTCCGGGTTCATTGGAAGCATGGTGTTGACACACATGAGACCTGGGAGTAGAATTCATAGGTTGAGGAAGAGTACTCATTCTTGTTTTCCGATCAAGCCTCTAGTCGACATTTCGGGACGAAAAGTTTTCATGGTGGAGAGAATTTTCACAACCAAGTTCTTCAATAAAGGTACTTATATTTCTTATATTATTATCCTAAAATTACCCCATAAGTCTCACCTAATACCTCAAAACATTTGGTGGCTTTTGGAAATGTTTTTAGGGGAGAAACGAGGGTGCACGGTTTAGTTTCACGGTTTTCCAAACCGTGCACACAAATTGTTCACCCATATCCAGGTCATTAAAAATGTGTTATAATTACTTGTTTTCCCTCTCATGTTTTATCCAAACTCGGACCTGTCTTCCCCCATTCAACCATTTCATCCATGGAAGCCTCCCAATCACTTCAAACCTTCATTTGAACTCCATTTTGAACGGGGTTTGGTGGAGTAACTTCACACAACCTCAAGTAAGTGTCTCTCCCTCTTAGTTCCTCCTCTTTCCATGAAGTTTCTTCCATTTTTATTGAAGACCAAAATGACCATAGTGTAGGGTTTCTAACATAGGGTTTAACCTTGGGTTTTATTGGTCCAATATTTTGATTTTAGGCTCGATCTACCTTCCTTGAGGTGCGGAGGTGGTGCGATTTAATTTTCGCACAAAGGATTCAAGGTTTTAACAAATTTGGTAGGTGATTCCATTATGAATGAAATACTTGTGACTTATATTGTTGTGTTTATAATATTTTCATGTTTATATCAATTGATTATTGGTGCAAAAAATGTATTTAGTGGTGTTTGTAAAGCAAATGAATTTTTAGTTCTATTTTTATGTGAAATTGGGGGTTTTTCATACAAATATCTTATTGGTTCATTTGGGGATAACCTATAATTACATAGTTGATTTTATTGAAATTTATTAGGTCTGAAAATAGTGTTTTGAATGTTTATATCATTTTTTCTGTGAAAACTTGTTTTAATGGTGTTTGTGAAACATATGAATTTCAAAGTGTCATTTTTGTGTGAAAATGGAGGTTTTATAAAGATATCACTTGTTGGTTCATATGTGGATGTCCTATAACTGATTTTCAGGTTTCATTTAAGGGTATTTAACTGAAATTTTTGTTTTGGTGACTTAAATTTGTGCACATAGTGTGAAAATTGGATATTTCAAAGATTTTTTGGTGCAAAACAATGCGAGATTTTGAGAAGTTGTTTTATTGAAAATCAAAATGTTTTTTTGTGTGTTTTAAGTGGTTTAAAGTGTGTATAGATACTATATTGTTTGTATGTTACTATTATTTGTGTTTTTATAAGAAAATTAATGTATTTATTATGCTAAAATTGTTTGATCACAAAGAGGGAATCCTGGGTACCTAGGTGGGCAGATATGTACTAGTATGGCTAGTGATCCGAATGGGTTTTGTTCCTATTTCCCTGAGAAAATAGATAAGGAAAACTCTAAATAAACTATATGGACGATTTTTGGGTACCAATAGGTTATGGGTATGTTCCCTACTATTTTATCATGCACGGGAAAGGATTTGGGACGTGGATATTTTACACCGAGGTACGAGGTATGTAAGGCCCGAGACTATCTACTGCCTAGGGGTGTTCCCAGTTTTGGTGCTCATTGGATATGTGGTATTTACCATTTTATTAGGTTTTTTTTATGTAAATTATATTAGATAACATTTATTCTTTAAATGTGTTAACATTCTAAAATTTTTTGTTTGAAAACTATTTTCAATTGAAAGTTGCATTACTTGGAATTTATCATTGTTTTCCTCACATATTAAAACTGCCTACTTTTCACCTTGTATTGAATACTATTTGGAATATTTGGGTGGTATCCTATTGGTATTAGGCTCACACCCTACTTACACCCCTTGGTTGTAAGTATACGTGGTTATGTTTGACTCAGGTAAAGGCAAAGCCTCGGGTGAAGGTGGTTCGGGTTGTTAGTCCCCTCCTACGGTGCGGTGTTGTGGAGATAGCTCGGTGGTGACAACCCATTGTTGTGTGGAGTCTTGGTGGATGATTTTATTCATTTTTTATTATCTTTGGACCTCTTGTACTTTATTTAAAACCATTTATTCATATCTAGTTTTTTTAAGGCTTGTTTAGCATGAAAATTTCAGATTCATATTATTGATTTTTTTAGTGTTTTATGCTTTCATAATCCTGTAAATCGTTCCCAAACCAATTTTATTGATACCTGGGAACTTTTGATATCTCTTGGTGATATATAAATCCCTTCAAGACATGTCATGGGATGGATTTGGTGCTGGTATTAGTGGAGACCATATTTGATTGTTGACAGTTCCGTCTCTGGGAACTAGCTTAATAGAGAACTCAATCTATCTCTATAGAGGTAATCCAGATAAGTCTTCTAGGAAAATGTTCTTGCAAAAAATCCACCACTGGAGGATTGTTCACCGCATGTTCTCCCTAATAATCCAGATAAAAACTATAAATTCGGGTTATCATTCCACCTATCCCAAGATGTTGTGGAACAGTTTGACTCACCTAGACATTCCATTGACCCTTTTGAGTATAAACCGTTCCCTTTGGTGAAGAAAAAGTCACCCTCAAGTGATTACATTCAACTTAGGCCTGATAAGACACTATCCAGTCCATACCGAGTATGAACAGAAACCTAGTGATCTAAAGGAAAAAAATATTATAGATTATGTGACACATTCCAACCTCAACGGGGAACTCCACACACTAATGTACTTCCTAGTTTCAAATCCCAATGAAGTTTCAATCCTTATAACACCCTCATAAAATTGAATCATGAGACCATGGATCTTCACAATAAGAAAAATGTAAAACTATTCGATCAACCTTTTTTAAAAAATAAGATACAATAGTTGAGGTTACTATGATCATACCTCTAAATGTAGATAGTATAACTCCCTACTCCTAGAATTTATGATGTACATAAAATATATATCCTAAATAGCAAACTTGTGATACAACCTCACTACCCAAAATTGGACCACTCTATTGTATCCGTAAAAATGATGCATGACTGCTACATCCATGACCAACACCACCTTGGATTGATCAAATAGTACTGATCCAAATATCTACCTAAAACGTAGCAATGAAACCTTCTCCTAAACCTAGTTTCATATTTGACCTCCTACCACTCACTATTGGAGGGAAGGTATTGCAAAAATGTTGCATGTTTCCCATCCATATTTAAGCTCAATACTCAACTAGGTTATGATCATAGTGATTTATCATGTTTCAATTTATGCCACACTGATGACAGAAAGTTTTGATTTCAATAGTAGCGTCTTGGATAGTACTCATCTCATGGGAATCATCAAAACAACGCTTACTACCTAAAGATGTTGATCCACTAGGTCGAGTGACTACAGTGCTCTATTCCGCAACCCCATCATCCCTCAATATCCACTCTATAATTAGAGAATGATTAACTATGTTATTAATAATCATAAACCTAAACGCATTGACAAGAGATTGAATAGAAAGCCAGAGACCTTCCTTGAAGCGTCTCTCTCTCCATAACTCATCATCAAGGTATGTTGACATAAAACACTTTAAATATATAAAGTAGTTAGAGTGGTTCATAATCATCTGGTACCCTGATCTAGATGCATGAACTCAACTTATCACTCTTCCCTCATATTCTCAAGGTAAAATTTTTCCAAGAACATGGCCTAGAAATCAACCCAAACCACATCTGACAATTTTTCAGTCTGGTTTAAAAAATCCCACCATCACTTTACTGCTCCTTGAATCATATAACTCGTGAGCTTCACTATCCTCTCAGTAGTTGTCTTCATATTATCAATGATAAAAAATGTAGTTACAATCCACATATCAGTATCCTTTATACCACCATATCCTAAAAACATGTGAGGATGATGCTGTTGAAACCCAAGCGCCAGCTCAAACATTGACAAGTAAGGTTGCGGTGCTCCTTAAAAAGTTCGCATGATGTGAAAAAACCCCTCACAAAAATATTCCTCATGACCTATGTCTAGAAAAAAAAACTAGTTACTCATTTATAACTATAGGAGGATTAATCGGCATCCCATGGACCACTAACTCAAATGTGTGATCTTTTACACCCTACTAGAGTATGATTGAAGGTTGTCATGGAGGCAAGCCTCTACAATTCCAAACCCACACCTTAGAAAATAATGATAAAAAATTTCATAGTTCAAAATTGTAGGACGGGTCAAAAAATCCAATAAATATGTCATGCCACATTATCTACTTCTAAATCCAGGACTATAAAAATAAAAATCACAAAATCCACTAGGGAAACATCCTCTTTCCCACTCAAAAGTAGGGTGTAGGACCAGTTCTATATCTATCATTTGAATTTTCCATTCGAATTTCATCTTCAATTTAAATTTCATTTTAAATGTTTTAACCAAAAGTTTCATTAATTCTGATTCTTAAGGGAACATACTATTTATGAACTGAAATATGGAATTCACTCAACCACACCATAACACGTTCCAGTCCATGCGACTCATGATCCCTAGCTCAACATGCCATAGTTGTATTTTTAGGGTGTCTGTTGTATCCCACTAAAGAAAACACTTCTTATGTTATGGAGGGAAATCTATATACCAACCATGTTTTCACATCCACTGAAATGAATTCTATCACAAAAATAGGTATATATATCATGGAACCTATCACAACGTTATGCGAATAGGCAATGAATCCTATATTGTATGACATAATGTGTGGCATGTAATTTATAAAAAGTGTCTAAAATGGGGCTTGAGATTGCATACACTCATTTTATCTAGTTTCAAAAAATTGAATCCGCAATCATATCAATTATAACATTACAATTCAAGTACATCTCAAATCAATGGAATAAAATCAACATTAATAGCCAAAATCCCTAAGACATCAATTTTCATTCGATGAAATTTGGATTTTTCATATATATGGGTTGGCAATGCCTAGTAGTAACTCATAACAAATTCATATTCTTCCTAATCCCTATTATATTTTCTCAAAATATTAAACAAATACTGAAATGAACTCATATGATACCACTTTGCAACATCCCAGAACCGGAATCTACTAAACGGTTCCCCAAGCCAGGTTTTTCACATGGCCTCACGCACTTCTCCCCAAATGTCAGAGGTTTATGACTAGCAACGAGGGCCTACGGTGTGTCTTTTGGGAGACTATTCCATTATACAAGAGTATAAAAAATAGGTATAAATCCTAAAAAACAATACTGAAAATAGTATAATAGTAATACAATACCTAACCATAAATAATTGATATCAATTGAAAACCTAATCTCACATAAAATAATGATCATTATATGTGTTGAAAAATTATCCAAAACATGTATACATGGAATTAGTACAATACATTTATAAATATAAAAAAATACTGGAAATAACTATCTTCTAATAGATTTATGAGCCTTAGCCGAGTCATTTTCTCTCATTCACCTAATCATAACACAAATTCAAGAATAAAACTATGGACACATTTTCTGGTCTATACCAAGATCCAAATATTTTTCACAGGTACCCAACTACAACCTGAAATGGGTGTGAGATACAATCCCAATAGATAACCACCCAATAGTCTATAACATGACATGGATGTGAAATATAAAAATCTAAAGAAGTTTTCAATACAAATCATAGCTATTAAGTAAATAAAAGTAAAGTTTCAATTACATGTATACTTTATAACAATTGATAATATATAGTCCAAAAAATCTCCCTATAATACATGGGTTAGGATCATATAATAAGGAACCTAAAAATAATATAAAAATAACTAACATGGCCTAGCTATATATACATATATATCATGTCAACCATGAACTTTCCATATAACCAAAAATGTCATATCAACCACAATTGTTCTGTACAACCATGAATATAACCTTTACCATGGTTGAGCCTTATAATCAATGTTTTAAACCCGCAAGGTCGAAGCCTAATTATAGTGTACCAATGCATCCTCATTGAGTCCTAAGATCATATCAATGTAAAATTGATTAGGATTGAATTAGGGTACAAGGATAATTTCACTAGACAATGTCCACTTTGAGCCCAAATAATTCATATCTAAGGGGTAGCAAGGCATAAGGCATCCTATTGAATCAGAATCCAATGATTATACAGGTCCATGGAATTCTCTACTGATTTTATAACTCATGTAGTATCACACACATAGAGTCCTATGTAAACATTCATTAATTCATATTCATGTTTAATGAGTATACCCACTAAGATCACAATTTACATTCAATTCCATTCCATGAGTTTACCCAGTTATAGAAAATATTCCATATAAACTATTTAATCAAAATCACCAAAATGAAAAGGAGGAAAATCATATTTTAATTGAAAATTTTAACTCAATTAATTTATAAACAGGATTCCTATAACTAGGAAATCACTAAAAACATCTAATGAGTGGTATAATAAAGCAATGGGCATAGGAAATTTACATTTCACACCCCATGGGTGCCCATAGTTGGGCTAAAAACCTCCATCTCACCTCAAATAAAATAAAGGGTCATCCATAACAGGTTCTATTTCATTAAATTCAATTAATAATTTCACTTTTAGGGTCGTTCAAGGAATTCCATACTGTATCCCAACAACAACTACAATAATAAACCACCAAAACTCAAGGTAAATGTATAGACCACCAACTATAGGTTGGTAGTGGAGTGATCATCCAATATTAGCTCATGATTCAACTCAAGTCAGGAGAAAAAAGAATATATGATGAAAAACCTAGAAATATGGAAAATTAGCATTCACCTGAATAACTCAGTCGATACTAAGATGAATAAATAAAGACACAAAATAATTGAGTTTTCACCAACACATATCCAACAAGACAGATGTATCTCGACTCTGAGATAATACAAAGGATATGTATCAATATATAACCTTTGAGATTTAAAGGATATTTCCTACATCAGGATTATTCCCATGGAAAGAGTGGGAAAATTAGGTTTAATGTTAAAAAATATTGAATGGAAAATTATAAATTTCTCCTAATGTAATAGGCCACATGATTTGGTTGCATGGTTGTCTAACTTGTGCGCAAACCTCTTTCCCACTACTATAAAGATTTTCATCTTGTATGGTTTTCATTCATGGTTTGACTAACCATGCATGAACCATGTCTCAGTCCACCATCAAAAAATTCAAAGCCCATCGCATTGGTGTATGCCTCCATTTGCATGGTTTTCTCAAACTTTTTGACCTGTATAACCCCACTGTCGAGCATCGTACAATTAGTATTAACTGAGTAACCTCCCTCACATATTTTCTAATAACCTTTAATCCTACCTTATTTTACAAAAAAGTGGGCTCTAGGTTCCGAACAAGCCCCAAACACCCCATAAATACCCGTGACCTCAAATTGTAACCACATTAGGCTATTATTAAGCCTTTAAATTAAAAAAATATCCATAAATACAATGAAAACCTTATTTATTACACCACATTTTTTTGTATAGGTATTGAAAGCCACATATTTTGGGTCATTAAAATTTTGAGACCACATTTTTATTTTAAATTATAATAATAAAGGGTTCCATAGCTTATAATTATACTCATTTAGCTATATTATATAGTAGAGTGCATCATGACCGAGGTAAAAAATCAAGTGAAGAAACCTTAAGTGTTATTGGATAGATGGGTGTGGGTGAGCATTGTATCAGGATTTAGTGATGAATTTTAGTGGTGGATCATGTTTTGGATGTTTTTGTACCTTATGTTAGATGTTGTATTGTGAGTGCATCTTTAAAATTTAGGGATAGAATGTAGCTTTTTGAATGGGAATTGGTGACCAATGTCGGTCAGGAGACACAATTTTATATACACTAAGTCTTATTGAAAATAACATGTTATTTTGGGGAGGATGTAAGATCTCATACCATTATATATCTTTGTTTTCCCTAGAAAATTTAAATTTTACAATTTTTGAGGAAGGTCCATTTTCAGATCTGATATTTAGATCAAGAATCTTAGAGTTTTAGAATCCCAAGAAAATAATTTTAAATATTATTTGAGCCCTAAGATTTTCCATGGGTTCAAAAATATGTATTAAAATATTTAGGTAATGTTTTTTAAGTTTTTAGAGGGTTTTTTATGGTTCATGATTTGGTGTGTATAGTTTTGGAGAATCTATGTGACACCCAATGTGTGAGAATGTTTTCTATTAAAAATCTATAATGAATAGTTTTTGTGCATAGATAGAGAAAAATTTTGTGTAAATAGATTTTATTTTAGGGTGAACCATATTCCTTTTTTGTACATGGGTATTGGATCCTAGATTGTGCAGCATTATAGACAAACCATGTGAAATGGTTTAGACTAAGGCTGGGAAAATTTCATGGTTGGTGCAGATTTCGGTAGACCATGCATCCCAACCATGATAATGGTGTAAAACTATAACTTAAATTAAAGTATGTGAACATTTTATTATTAAATTTTTAATATTTCATGGAACAAAAAACCTGATTGGAATAAAATTAATATTGATTTTGAACTTACTAGACCAAAATATGCCTACAAATATTTTATGACATATTATATTTAATAAATTGTTTTGTAAATAATTGAAATAGTAGTATTCAACTATTCCTTATTTTACCCATAATAATTATTTTTGATATTTATATTTAACCATGTATTATTTATCATTTTTTTATTAATAAATATAATTTCATTTGTAGGTAAAAAGGGATATTTTAAATAAAACAATATTTAAGTGCATAATAATTTTCCTATTTAATTAATTAAAATAACCCCTAATAATGAATTATTTAAATTAAATTTATATATTATATATCTATAAATATTTATTTAAATCCAAAAAAAATTGTTTACTAGTCATCTAGTTAATATAAGATCATCTTATACTTGAAAAATGTATTTCTTGAAAACGTATTTTTTATACCATTTTGTGGGTTAACCATTAAATTAAATTTTTCCACTATTTGGAATTCAATATGATAAAAATTATTCATATTTGGAATCATAGTAATTTATATTAGGTAATATTTATAAAATATTTTTTATGTATAATTAAAATTACAAATAATAAAAATCGGTTACCATGATTAAGGTCAAAACGGTTTTACCAGGGATTTAATCTAAATTGATATGTGTTAAAAAAGATCTAAAAATTTTATTAAACATGATTTTATAGTTATATTTATGTATTACCCTTTTCTATTTTTAATATGAGCCTTTTAGAGACATTTTTCTATTAAATTTACTTAATAATATTTTAATACACTAAAAAATTATAAGTGTTCTACTCACCAAAATTAAAAATGGGAACACCCTGTACTCATATTATTACAAATATTAAGAAAATTATCTCAAAAACACATAAAAAATCTATCCCTAACATCGATATAAATGTTCTAGAGGTGATTTTATTCCCATAATATCCACCATAGGGTTTTTAATAACATATCCAAAATAGGTTTCTCTAAGGGAAGGTAATCATCTTAAAGAAGCTCTTACTTTTTACGTCTTATTTTAGAACCTTCAATTTTTTCCTAAAAATACCAATATTGTAAAATAGATCTATAAAATACATAGTGGGGTTATTATGTTTATGAAATAATATTTATCCATTTCCTTCTCCATCAAATGGGAAATAAAATTATCGCTCATGTGTATGGAGGACTACCGCATTGCAAACCGCTACAACTTGTTTTGCATAAACCACTCACATGGATAGTAATAATGAAAAAAGTGATAAATATATATGATACATATGACAAAATATTAACTATACAAATTTAATGTATCATCTACTTATTTTAAATTTCACTCATTATGAAATGAAAATGTCGCTCAAATATATGTATAACCTATTGTCACCATGAAGCAATGTCTTTCATTTATCATGTACAACATTAATAAATGATTATAAAAATATATCTAATAAATAAATATGATATTAAAAAAATTAATCTAATTATGTATATTCTGTATTTATATCAAATTCTGAATAATTATAACTCCTTTGATGAAACATATATGTGGAAACTAAATGTTTAACACCTAAAACAATAGTAATGAATGATTGTTGATGAATGATTGATAAGATGTTATGAGAAGATCATATATGATAATATAAATATGAATATGGTTTTGGTTTTCATATAAATTAATAATATTTTTAAAACCATTATATAGGATATTAAAGCACATTCAAATAGGGAGTATCATGAGGAAAGGTATTTCATCTCAATTTCCAAACCATTGAGAAACAATGGGTATTATGTATTTATTTAATTTTATATTCTATATACACTATAAATTTCATTTATTTATCATGAATTTTGAATTTATTAAATTTTTTTAAAGTTTAAATTCATGTTACTCTTTGAAGGGGATTCATTTTAAAAGTTACCAAAAAGGTAATAATTTATTTACAAATTTTACTTTTCTTGGCTTGATTATATTTTTTGTTGAATGAATAATATAATATAACCATAAAAAAATCTATTTTCTTATCCTCTATATATTAAATGAGTTTACTTATTTTCTTCCAACTTTTCTTATCTTTATATCTTGAATCAATAAAATATTTAAAACAAAAACCGATCTGATTTCTCTTTTTTATCAAGTACATTTTTCTTCCATGTTCTTATTTGTCAATTTTTTTACAAATTTTTTTTTAGTTATTAAACATATCTATTAAGACATATTATGTAATATTTTACATTTTAAATTAATTTAAAGGATTATTTTTAATGTGTTCCAAAAATTTCTTTATTGACTTTCATTATAATAATTCAAGTGGTATGTTTTTCAATGTGTATAATGTTAATAGGATTTCCTATTTCCATAAAAATTTTATGATATTTAGCATATTCTATAAGTTTTTAGTGGTTTTAAAACAACTCTCTAATCAAAACTAATTTTAGTTTTCGTCATACATTTTATTTTATATTCTAAAATACTATATTTTATTACAAAACTTATATCACTAATTAATTTTTTGTTATATTTTAACATTCGTTAATTTTTTGGTTATAAATTTTCTCTTGAAAAAATCACTCTAATGTGATCATATTTCATTATACATCAAATTTATCATAATTTTCCATATCCTTTATATCATTGGTATTCTTATTTCATAAACTATATCACAATTCTACATGCAGTGTTTTACTATGAATTTAATTTTATTGAATGTATAAATATTGATATTATATAATATTAACTCAATAATAATTTTCTTTAAAAAGGAATATTGTTTATGAATTAAATTGGTCATTAAATAAATGTGTACTTCATTGGAGATGAAATAATGGGTGGATCCCAAAATTATATCGAACCCTAATTCATTGACATGTATCATGATATAAACTAGATTTCCAAACATATTAAATTGGTTTTTGGTGTATATAAAAAATCAGGATGCACTCCAAGAATCAAGAAATGGAACAACTCACTGGTGGTTCCTCCATTTTGTTTATATACACAGATATCATATCTCATTCGCATCATGTTGGTATTATATGTAAGAGGTGGTTGGTTTTGTGGTTACCCATAGTTTTAAGATAAAAACATAATATTAATGGAAATTATTTTAACAAATTATGGGAAACAGGGGTATTATCTAGGATGGCCATGGTTTGAAGGTTTTTACTTATAATTTTTTTATAGTGAAGGATTCACTCTAGGATCAGAATACATTGCCATGATCAATAGAATCTCTATATAAAATGAAATAAATCTATCATTATTTATTATTTAAGTATAATTAGTGTTTATTATCAATTATATATAAGGACCATAACCAACGCACAACTCTATTTTTATCTCATTAATAAATATTAGAGGTCAATCAAATGGGGGTGATGGTAAAACATAATTGGAATCCAAGGAACATAGAATCATGCATCTTAGAATATAAATAAGATATAAATTATAAACTTATAACTTATTCATCTTTCATATCTCTTTCTTGAGATTGTGAAGTTATGGTGAGTATGGGTTCCCTTGACCTCCATTATTTATACTCCTTTGACTCTTATTTGGGCACAGTTTTTTATTTATAATAAAAATTTATCAACTATATCTTTATATATGTATTAACATTATGTTTTTCATTTAGTTCCAATAAATATAATATGTATTACAATATATGGAATTAAAAAGGGGGACATATTGTCGTTATTTTTTATTTATGTGATTATGAAGCTAATAAATGTATTTATAAATTTCATTACAACATTGCAGATCTTTATATTGTTTGGTAATGTAATTTTTACTATTATATGCAAGTTTGTATTATATATACACTAAGATATTAATAAATGTTTTAATTATTATTATTTTATAGAAAATTTTAAAAAATATAAGAAGTATTTGAAGATGAAACACATTTTTTGAAAATTAATTCTTTTGTTGTATAACACATTCAAGAGAAAATCACACAATTAATTGAGAACTTCTACAATTTTAAATAAGTTAGAATGTTTTTACAAAATATTATAAATATATAATAGTTTTAATAGGTAAATTTACTAATATCATGTACTCAATATCCTACAATTAAAAATTTATTAAATATTATATTTATATGTGAATAACTGACTAATTGTCCCAAGTGATTTTACAGGATAGAGTTTGATTTTTTTGGTGAGACATAAGTTAAAATAAAATGATTCATAGAAACATTAAATTAAATTTTGATATTAAAAGAGATAAAATAATATGTTCCACTATTAAAAAATATTTCACATATTTAAAAATTTACCAAAATTGAGGTTAATATAAGGATTCTCCATCGATTAGGTAGACTTAAAGTAAAAAAATTAAGGTGATATTGAGTTTCCAGATGCCTTTAAATTCCCCATAATAACCCTAACTATATCATATAATAAACTATTTTCATTTTTGTATTCATTAGATAAATACATAAAATTATAATGGGTTTTGAATAATAACACATCTTGGCCCGGAAATAAGAAATACATTATTTATTAGAGAAAAAAAGGTTTTGATTAATTCAATGAAACCACAATTAATTTGACCATGAAAAGGGAGAAAATGGATTAAATTGAAAATTAATCAGAAGAATATAACAATCCTTTAATTACTTTTCATGTAAAAACTAATATAGGATGGTTTTTTAGTTAATTGAAGAGAAGTGCATATCGATGTAAATTATAATGCAACAATGCCAGTTTTTGAGACCTAATGGAAACTAATGTCTTTATAAAATATCTTGTAATAGTTTTTTTGTGTATATTATACTCAATAACCCCCATTGTTTTTTTATTTTAATTTTATAATAACTACATTAAAATTTTAATGATTGTGTTACTTGATTGAGTTCAATATTATCAATTTCGGACTCTGATATATTGGCCACATATGTTATATACCTTCACATAATCTATATTTATTATAATAATAGTTTTTATTCATGATTTTATTTAAAAAATTATGAATAAATATATTCTATGTTATTGAGTCCTTCATTACCTAGGAATCATTCCCCATCAATGAGGCATCCCTCACTAACTATTACTTTCATTGGAACATTCATATTTGATGAATCTTGCATCCATAATCACGATAAAAATTTCAATTTTTAAAAGGTGTGTTTTAGAAGAGTTTAATGAAACTAATTCTTAAAAAATATATATTTATTTCATAATAATTTTAGATAACCCAATAAAAATATTTATAAAATAAAAAAAACACTTTATTCCTATCCCTACCCCTCAATACTAAATTCCCTTCCCACTAAATCTTGAAACATCATACTTGTTGACCAATGCCTCATTACCAGTGATAATCATTAATATCACTTTATTCTTTTCAATATAGAAGCTATTTGGTGACATGTAACTAACCAATAGATGAGATAAATTCCCAATGATGAATGAAATCTCTGATAGTTTCATGTATAATTCAGTTTTAAGAAGTATATATTCTTTCATTTAAAATTCATTTAATCATATATTATTTTTTATACTCAATTTTAAATTTAAAATCTATCATGAGATGGGTGCTTAATAGATACTATGGGATTGATCCCTTGTTCACAATCCTATAGTAATAAAACCAATTTATAAATAAACTAATTTTTTAACTATATTTTCTAGTGATTTCATATTTGATTTTAATAGTATGAATAATTTTATAAAGAATTTCTTAATGAAAGGTTAAATTTTTTGTTATTGAAATAGTTTAATTATGATGATATTTGTTTAATTTTTTTATTATTATTTAAATAATTGAAATAAAACATATTTTTATATAGTTAAATTTTAATTGATTGTTAATAAATAGGAAAATTAAAAAAGATTCTTGAAACTATAAAATTTACGTGGATTCAAATAAATGGAGTGGAAATTTTTTATAAGAAAAATGTTAAAAAATAAATGTAAATTTAGATATGATAAAAAAAATTATTTGGATAAAGGGGGTCATTTAAAATAGTTATGTTAATGATGAATATTTCTCTAAATGACATTCTTTACTATAAATATATTTTGAAATAGTGAGAAAAAATGAGAATTTAGAAGATGTGATAGGGAAAACATTTTTCAATGAATATTTTAGTGACATTTAGTTGGTTAAATCCTACAATGATTTTTACTGGGATAATGGAAATAATAATATATTATATCTAAGTATTTTTGTATAAAAA
Source organism: Viscum album (assembly GCA_963277665.1). Classification (NCBI taxonomy): domain Eukaryota; kingdom Viridiplantae; phylum Streptophyta; class Magnoliopsida; order Santalales; family Viscaceae; genus Viscum; species Viscum album. Next base: position 49,067,290 of record OY728161.1, on the reverse strand, counting down.
ACCACCTACACATAGACAGGTGTATTAGTGAGAAAACATATAAAATTTTCATGTTTATTAAAGACATTGTTAGATATTTATTTATAAAATATATAGAGGGACTATAGATTTTTTCTCATTCTTAAATCATAGATATCATAACGAGAAACCCATAATTAGGTAATAAATATTTATAATTTTTTTTATTAAATGTGAATGAACTTTTTTATTTCAATCCAAAATTATTTTAAGTATATATTTTGTTTATAAATCATTAGGTAATCAATGATATATGTATAAAATTAGTATCATATTATCTATGAAAAAACATCCATACGATAATGTATTATTGTAGTTTTTAGATTTCTCAATTTTGAAAGGATCAACAGATAGGAGAATTCAATATCCATGTCCAAAGTGTAAAATCGAAAGATGATCGAAGTTATATGATGTTAATAAATGGTTGATTTTAAATCAATTCCATATCAAATATTTTCATTGGATAAGGTATATTGAAATAAACATTATAGAATTCTTTAGGATTGATTTAAATTATCAAAATGTATACGATTTTTCAATGATAGTGGATAAAGGTGTTCAAAAAATCATAAACAATGGTTTTAGAACTATATGGAAACAAAGAAAACATTAAGAAATGACAGTATAACCACTAAAGGATGTTATATATATTATCTATTTAAAAAAATTCTGATCATTAGGAAAATTACATCATAATTTTATCATTTGAGTTCATTTTTTCTTAACATTATATAGATTAAGTAATGAAAAAAAATAGTTAAAAAATGTGTTTTTGGAATTATTTGAAGATATAAAACATGAATTGTATTGATAAAGTCACAGGTATTCAACGTATTATTTTTCTACTAATGTTTTAAAATATCAAATGTCTATGTAGAATTAAAAGTAATTAAATTTCTATGAAATTTGAATTGTTAAATGATGTATTTATTAAATAAAATAACCCATAAAATTTTTATTTTATGAGGAAAGTTGTAAACATGATTGGTCTCAATTATAAAAAATAAAAGCATGTTTTTATAACAATTTTCTATTTTAAAGAATATATTTTAGTTGTGATAGGTGTAAAATTTGTTATAATTATATATATAAGTAAATAACTAATGTTGAAATTTTTAATCAATATACCTCTATGAATAATAAAAATATATATACTCATATAATTTTTTTTATTCATATCCTCAAAAATACCTGATTTCAATGATTAATTATTCCACATAAAGCTACGAATCACATAAATTGGAATTCTATGAAAAATTAAAATGATGGATTTATATGACATCCATATTATTCAAAATCATGGAAAACTTTTTATTTAATATGTTAGTTTTTATCATTATATCATTAGAATAAGAGATTGTAATTAGATATAAATAGATTTAACCTATTGAGGACTTTTAGAACATGTTATTGTATTTTTAAATTCATTATAGTCTCTTATAATTATATCTAGGGATATTTTTGTAGAAAAAAATCTTTACTCTTTTGATGATTATTATAACAATCTATGCTTTCTTGACCCATTTCATTGCAACATTTAGGTGTTTGAGCCATTGGGATAAGTTTTTTGTAAGGAATATGAATTAGAGATAAAATTTCAACTTGAAGGAAATAATTTCTATGTGTCTCATTGTGTTGAACCATAGGGAGTTTTATAGGGGAGATAAAAAGTTTATTGTATTGTTCTTCACCATAAATTGTTTTCTTACAACACAGTTCTTTTGTTGAGGCATAGGGTGTGATCCAGAAGAGTTTGGTTCAATGTTTATAGTACACCATATATTTTGTGAAATTTAATTTATTTAGGTGAATTTTATCTTTTCAATATTTTATTTTATAAAAACTATCATTATTATCTTGCATTACATGAAATACTAAGTTTATCTTCTGTTAAATGAAACATTGATCTTAACTTATTATACACGCAACACCGAGTTTAAATGAAACATGTCATATTATTTACATTTTATTGTTAAATATATAAAATTGATATTTGAATGAAGTTTATGAATAGGAATATCTAAATTATGAAAATATATAGTTTACATATATTCAATTTTTATCTATTGATTAGAAACAAAATATAAATCTGAAATGTTTTTTAGACATTATATTTTTTAAAAGATGAATTAGTTGTGTTTTTTGAACATAATTTAAAAATAATTTTACTAATTTTAGAAAATTTATTTTAATTAATAAAATTTATTTATGAAATTATAATACTAAAATTATCATAGGGTTAATTTTTATGATTTTTCTGAAATGTTTCATTTTTTGATGAATAGTGAAAAATATTGAATTTTAATTAGAAACTGTATTTTATTTTAAAATTTTTATAATGTTAAATTATATTTTGAATTATCTATAAAGTTAAATTATATCAATTATATATCAATTTATCTAATTTATGTCATTGGAATCAATTTTATATTGAAATTAGATATAAATACTTTGTAATCTTTTGATCTAATTCTCATTGAAAACATGTTTTATCATCAAGGTAATGGGATTAATTTTAAATTAAATGTTTCAACATATATGAATATAATTATTCAAAATGAATTCCATATTTAGACTCATAATAATTTATATTATCTAATAAGGTCAAATTGATTTTTGGCCAAAATAATTAGTGAATGTAGTAAAAATTAAATATTGTAGTTAAGGTAAAAATGAGTTTACCACGAGTTACACTAAGAATATAAGGGGTTAAAATGAACTAAAAATTTTCCAAAATTCCTTTTCTAGCCTATGTTATATAGTTATGACCGTAGGTTTAATTTTTATCTATTTTGGGATGCTTGTACATGAAATTGACCTGTATAATTAGTTAATTAATGAAATGAAAAAAAAACTAACCTCCCATGTTTTTAATATCTATGAAGCATTCAGATTAAGAAAAATACTTTATATGTTATTTTATTGATATTATATTTAAATAAAAAATGTTTTTTATATTTATAATTTATTTAAATTTTATATAAATGAAATAATTATAATAAAATCATAAGAAATTCCAACACATGAATTATTTTGTTAATAATTAAGTAAACTAAATGATACTAAATATATTAAAAGTGAATTGAATTGAATGAATTATTATTTTCAGTTAATTTTTTAAATAAATATATAATTATAAATAGGATAGAACATGATATATTTTAATTCCAGAATTTTTTTTATATTCAAATTAAATGAATAATGTAAAAATTGTCATTAATGATATATTATAAAAAATGATATTTTATTAAATGATATGAAATTAATTAAAATACATTATTATTCAATGTTATTTTTAAATGATAATAAATATAAATCATTTTCCATTCATAGACTAACTATTCTTTTATGATGACTATATTAATTTTTAAATAGCAATGTTTATTTTAGCACGGTTGTAGTTAAAATGATGTTTTTTCATGCTACATGCCCTTGTGTTAAAATTAATATTCAAAGAAAACATTAGATTATTATTTTATAAATTTAATATAATATTTATAATCCTTTAATCCAAATTATCTAATAAGTATCATTTTAAATTAGTCTTAAAGAATAAATTATCTAGGTTAAAAGTAGTAGTAACCATACTGAAAAAAATTTCAAAAATAAGAAAACATAATAGTTGAGGAAAAAACTTTTTAAAAAATGTGTTTTATTTCGTGTTGGATATTTATATATAAAAAATAATCCCTACACCCTATTAATAATAAACTTTTTATCCATTTTATATAATATTTACCACCCAAATTTGAATACTTTTGAGTATTGACAAGAATTTCACACCTTCTCATCTATAAAATGGCACTCAATCTCCCTCATTATTCACACCATCACACCTATTTCATTTAGAAAATACCTACCAAAATAATTTCCTAACTTCCCTCACCTCATCTTATAATTGTTATTTTGGTATGAAATATATCTTATGAAGTATTTAGTTAAAACTTAAAGAGGATACCCAAATAATATGTAATATTCGACAAAGAGAATTTTTTTTATTACTTCATTCATCCCATTAAATTATTATTATATCAATATTATATAATAACAAATAATTTTTAATATATTGAGAATTTGTTATGTTAAATTAATTATCAACAAAAATCTAAATTTTAATCAAATGGGTTATGAAATCATCGTTCATGTGTCTGGAAGACTACCACCTCGTGAACTGATGTAATTAATTTTTCCATTACCACCTACCAAGGATGGTCATAATGATTGATTTATTATTTATATTATATATATATGATATTTATTATTTTATTAGGATTATTTAATTTCTATGTCACACATAATGTCATGATTTCCATTTTGTGGGAATATGATAACGTCGCTCGTGTGTACGACGGACTACCACCTCACAAAGCGATTTGATTCATTCACACTTTACAGTGAATTAATTAAATATTGTTTTAATGGAAATATGTGATAAATATGAAAAACAAATATTCAATATTGATAATATATCATTATTTCATTATTTCATTAAATACAATAAGAAAATGGAAACAATGTTCATCCGTATGTACAACCTACCGTCTCCATGAGCATTGCATTTCATTTTCAATATCATAATATTATGGATTAATATAATTAAAAATATAATGAAAATATATGATATTTATATAATTATTATCATTATGTATATTATTTAACCATGGTAAAGGTAATAGGACCAAAAATATAACAAATCATAATATATATGAAAAACAAATTGGTTATTACAAAAAACGTAAACTTAACATTGAATATTTAATGAACGGGTAATAAGAGTTCATAAAAAATAAAAAATAGTATTATATATATGAATATAGTTATTAAATATATTTATAATAAACTTATATTTATTATTCTGTAGGTTTTAATGAGTATGAAGAATGTCAAGACTTAAGGTAAGGGATTTCCATCTTACTTTTTATTTCCATGGGACACGTATCATATTCACCAACTATTTATTTTATGTGGTGTATATTCTACCCATGAATGATAGTTTTGATTATTATACTTCATATTATTTAGTTTTAGATATACATTTGAGTATCTCTCTTTCATGATCTTTACGGTAAAAATGTTACCAAAACGTTAATGGATTTTGTCTTAATTAGCATTATTTGAGATGTATGATATGTTATACACCAATATTCACTATTAAGGTGTAGATATAGCCCCTTTGGAATGTAATATCATGAGTTTCTTCATAATAATTATATTTTACATTTAATTTAATGTTATTCATTCATGTTTTTTATTATTCAATGTTACCATAGGGGTAAAGAATTTTTGTTATAATCTCATCATCTATCAGGATTATTTATTATTAAGTCTTCAATATTGAAAATACATGATCTACATTCCAAAAATTCTCATGAGTTTTCTTCTCATATGGTTATTTGTGATATCCTCATGTAATGTTACCACTTTTGGACTATTTTTTACTTAAAATAATTAAGAAATTATTTTTAATAAAATCATAAATTATTGTTATCTTCGGAGAGAAATCTATTTCTTCCAAAACCATTCTCTCTAAAAATGTTTTCAAAAATCTTTTATTACTATCTTTTTATTTTTATAATTTAATTTTAACAATTTTTTAATTGTTTTAAAAAAATTTAAATTAATCTTCATATCCTTTTCCAAAAAAATCATGTTTGGAATTTACTGAAAATGTGAATATAATGTTTGTTTTTAACATTCATGTTAGAAACATTGTTTCTTGCTATCATAAATTCTTAATTATTTCAAGATTCCATTGAAAATATTAAATTATATTTTCAAATATAATTGTTCCCTTAATATTTTAGAAATTTTTAGAATTAAAATAAATGATTTCAATGTGAAAAAGTATTTAAGAATTTTTTTATGTTTTAATAAGTTCATTTAAAAGTGGAAAGAATATTTTTCTTGAGAAATGTTTTAAATAATTTTTAAAATAATCATTTATAGGTATTAAATTTTATTTTAAAAAAATTAATTTCATAATGATATATTTTTAAAAAATTGATTTTCATTTAAAATATATTTTCCTCAAGAAATATGAAAAGTAGTATTTTAAAATTATTTTCAATCTAAGATAACATTAATTGAGGTTATATATACCTTACTAGGGATATGATCAAATAATAGCATTCTTATTCTTTATCTAAATGGTTATTTTTTTGATGAAAGTTGGTTTATGAAACCTTTTTCTCCTCCATGAGTTATATAATGATAAAATATGTAAGTAATATCCTTTATTATCCACTGGTTATACATTGATGAAATGATTATGAAATGTGTTTATTTCCGACAGGTTATGTTATCATGAAATGTTTATAAAAACAATTTCATTTCATGGTTTATGATATGATTAATGTTTTATAATCTTTTGGAAACCATATTTATGATTTTAATTATTTAAAGGTATTTATATTATAACCATTGATTTGGTTACATTATAAACAAAGAGTCATGGGACATATATCTTCCTCAAACACATTGGGTAATTATTTATACCTCATGACATAGATAGTGATGGAATCGAGATTGAATTGGGATTAGTAAGAAAAGTATGTAACAAGGAATGAACCCAGTTCATTAAAAAAAATCTAGAGTGGGGAGTGAATCCATTTCAGTAATATAAGGTAAGAATGTGGAGTGAACACATTTCACTAAGATATGGTTAGCATAGGTATGGAATCTAGTTCAATAAGGTACTTTTTCCACTATGATGGTATTGGGAGTGAACCTTGACTACTATGATAGTTTTTTTAGTTTTCCCATTTCAATATAATTGATGTCTCAATGGGACATGACTAATATGGAAATGATTTTATATTCTTATATTTATGCCAAAAATTCATATCTTATACTAATTTTATTCTCTCGTGGCTCATGTTTATTGATTATTTTATGATTCTTGCCTTATGAACTACCAATATTTTTTCCATGACTTAATATTATGATCTTTTATATGAAGTTTATGGTTTTCAAATTCTATGTTCATGTCCTCATACCCTTACTCTCATGTTATGATTACATATCTCTCATTTTTACCCTTATATAGTATCAAATATGAATAGTTATTTTGTTTTATTTACCCATTTTATAAATAATGGATTTAAGTAAAAGTAATAAAATAGAAGTCCTTTATGGGAGAAATTTAATATCTTTAAAAAATTAATAATATTATGTTACAACTTTCCAAATTCCCTAGACTATTATGGTTCATTGTCATGTGTTTTTATATTATAATGAATATTAATCTAAAAAGACGTAATATCTATGCATGAAAATAATGGGACAATATAATTGGTATTAAATGAACTGTTTAGTTAACATTTGGAAACTAGGATAAGAAAACTTTAGTGAGGTCCCTTTGGATATCACTAATGATATGTCTAGGTATGTTTCTAATGATAAGTATAAGTATGAGTAAATGTTTTGGAAAATTTCATAGGATTTTGGTAGAAGATAGATTTAGTGGTTGCTAAGAAATTACATACCTTTTTGGATATTAAAGGTTGATGTGGCTCTAGAAATGATGTACCTAGGGGTAACAACCCTAAAAACTCTGTATTGAGATAAACTAGATTGGGAATTGGTTAATGTCAATAGGCCTTACTACACTTCTGGTTTGACACTCCCTTGGGATATTATTTGAAAATTCACACTCCTTAAGAAATTTCATGAAGGATCTAATAAAATTAATGACTATGAATGATCATATATATAATATATTAATGAATGTGTCATGATTTATACATAATAGAAGTGAATTTTTAGGATTATTTGGTTCCTTTCAATCTCTATTCTTTCTACACTTTTATTTTGGTTTTAGTCGATAGATGGAACCTTAAGGAACCATGTTAATGATGAATGTGATGGATAATTATCTAATGTGCAGTCAAATGGGATGATGACTGGATTGAGGTATTTTGTGATTATTCCCAATCAGTTTTCATGAAACATGAATAACAATGTATACCTTAACATAATATCAGTCTCACCAAAGAAAATATGTAAATATTTCATTGAGAGTTCGTGTAGTGGAGACCATGGTGGAAAAAATATTTAGATTCCTATAAATAGAATATGTTGGAATAAACACCCAAGTGAATGTATTACATGAATGATAAAAAAATTGACTATGAAAAAGAAGGAAACAAAGCAAGTAACTAAAAAGGTAAAATCAAACATTCTGTTGACATAACAGATATGAATATTTTTCTCACTTAGATGTCATTGACTATTGAATTCAATAAATGTGGAATGTATTGAAATTACTCAAATAGATGTCCTAAGGGGAAATATCATTAAAAAAATTAGAAATTTTGTATGAGTCATGGTAATATTTAAAAATTTAAAGATGTTATTGATGACATATGAAAGGAAAGAGGTATTTAGAAATAAGATGATGATTCGTAATTAATAATTTGAGAAGGAAGTGATATGTTTAAATTATTTTTTCATTGTAATTGAAGGATTATGTTATGGGAATCATGAAATATAGAATTATTGTTTAGTATATGTTTTCTTATAAGTATTTTTTAAAATATGTTAAATTTTATTGATGGAATAGAAATTTGATTTAATATAAAGGTAATATTTTTATTAAGGGAAGATAACACTTAATATGTTATTGAGGTAGAGAAAATGGTGTTTAGTTTGGAAAAAAAGATGATTAATTTAGATAATGTAAATTGGATGGTATTTATGACTTCAGAACTAAAAAGGGATTTATTTAAAAAATGGTATATGTTATCTTTAACAGATTCTACAACATTTTTGGACATAAAGAATGTATCCAGTTATCTTTTATCTATATAATGTGTGAAGAAGCATGTAGTTTTTTGATATGTTTTTATGGTAATTTAAGTTATTATCATTTTTTAAGAGAATATGTGAAGAAGTTTTCCACATGATTGGTATGTGACAATCAAGTGAAACATTATGATATATGGTGGATCAATATTAAACTGATTTTGAGAAATTTAGTGAGTAAATTTCTAATGTTTTTTTATTTTTATATTTTGGGAGGTTAAAAAGGTTAACCAATTAATAAATGGTTTATGTTTACCATTGAATGTGGTTTTAGATATTAATGTACAATTTCTATATATGAATATTTGTGCATATCAGATAACATGTTCTAAACATTTTGTTTTGATGAAAACTAAAGTAATATAGAATGACTTATCATTCTATCTATGGATATAATGATCCATTCATGATCCAAGCATAAAAAATTAACATTAATTAATTTGAGTTAAATATGAAGTGTAATTTGATCAAGTCACAAACATATAGTGAGATTGTGATTGTGAAAAGGAATTAAATCAAGTAATTTTATCTTCTTATAAAAATTCATCATTATTTGGAAAAGTTTCTCGAAATAAAATATTATCCTATTATCAAAAATTTTGAAGATATCAATGACCTTTTTCCATAATATTTGTTTTATGGATTTTTGATCATTAACATTATCCTGATCAAGGTCTCTATCACTCTCCATAAATATTTTGGTGTTAGTTTTCCAGTTTTTTGTCCATGTTTTCACATCCCACCTATGTTATCCTATGTGGAAACCTAGTTACTAGTTACATTATGTAACTAATATGTTCCCAAGTTTCCATTTTTAAGGAGGTTTTAATTATTAATTTTAATTATCTATATTCTATAAAATAATTTTTTAAATGATAATCCTTCAATGAACAACATGAATTTTGAGGGTGAAATTTATTTTAAGCGGCGTAAAATGTAACACCCTGTGATTTTTTGAAATTATTTTTTATCAAATTAATTTAATAATTTTGATATTTTGTTTTATAAGAAATATTTATTTTACCTTTTGTTATAGGAAACATTTAGTTTAGCTTGAATTACATGCAACACCAAGATTAGCTTGTAATACATGAAACACTCATTTTAAACGATACATGCCATAAAATTAAAATATTATTATTTAATATATCACCTAACATTATAATTTATGGTATGAATAAGATTATAAAAATTATGAAATTTATTAGTTTAAATAGATTCATGTGTTTTCTATTGAACTGAAATAAAATAATAAAGAGAAATATTTTATGAGAAACTATATTTTTCTAAAAGACGAATTAGTTTAGCATTGCACACATACTTAAAAACTAATTTCTTCCACTTTTAGAGAATATACTTGAAAAAATAATATTTATTTTTGAAATTGGAATACCAAAATTATCTTATGGGTATTTTTTTAGATTTTTCTATAATGTCTCATTTTTCATTAATAGTGAAAAAATACTGAATTTTAATTGAAAAATGCCTTTTAATTTAAATGATTTATAATGTTAAATTATGTTTTTAATATGTTTTAAAGTGAAATTAGATAAATTTAAATTATTTAATCCATTTTTTCATTGGAATGAGTTTTATATTGAAATTTTATATAAAACATTGTAAATTTTGATCACTTTCTCATTAAAACATGCTTTCCCATCGTGTTTATGGGATTAATTTTAAATTAATCTTTATCACTTATATTAATGGAATTAAGAAAAATATATTCATTATTTGAAATCGGCATAACTTATATTATCTAATATAGGAAATATAATTTATAACCAAAATAAATAGTGAATGAAGTAAAAATTAATTATTATGGTTCAGGTAAAAATGGGTTTACCATGGGGTTAAACTAATAAGATAAGGGGTTAAAATGAACTACAAATGTCTACAACACTAATTGGATTGAAATATTTCTACCCTTATGAAATTATGTCATGAATTAGTCTTTGATACCATCCGACCCGACACTTGACTCAGTCTAAGAAAAGGCCTAAGAGGTGTTTACGATCCTCTCGAGCTGGAAAATAGCATTGGGCATCAAAGATATCATTATGGTAATGAGTTTTCCCAATAATAACTAGGTTCTCAAGACCAAATAGATAACACTTCATAAAAAAATAACTGAACATAAATAAAAAAAACCAAATTCATATAAAACCAAAATTGAACCAAAATAGAAACTAAAAACAAAATAAAAACCAAATTAGAACCTGAACAAATCTTCATGTGACCTCCTGGTCACTACCAACCACCATACCAGCCTTCTTCAAGGGAAAAATTGAACCAAAAACTATAATTTTCAAAATATATTGTGTCTACCAGTGCCGAGTGGTATAAGTAGAGTGTGACAATAAATATATTAGTAGGAAATCACCACAGATTCCATAAATTTCCTTTCCCAAAATATTCTGTAAATATCAGTTTGAAATACATATATAAAATAGTTTTAATCATTTAAAAATCCAAAAAAACATTCTGTAAAAAAATCACTTTTCCAAACAATACACTACATTTATTTTTAAAAATTTCTAAACACATTACATGTTTCTATACATTTTTCTTTTAATTGTTTGTAATCCATTCTTCATGACCCTAACACCAAAAAAAAGTCGTATTGTTACTCCATGGCCTCAAAATGTTTAGTCCAAACCATGATCAATCCATAAAAGTCAAACCACTCATGGAGAAAATAATTTAGAGTGGACATCATCCTCAATAGTCAACACAGTTAACCCCAAAACCAAGAACACAAACCATGCATATATGAAAAATTCACCAGGAAAATGAAAAACTAAAAAATTATCACTAAGGACTCAACCAGAAATTACACCAAAATATTAAAAATCAAAAAACTAATAACTAAGGTTAGGTTGTGAAAATTATCCCCAAAAAAAAATTTCCCCCCATAAAGTCACCTGTACACATGAGGAACAATGGACATGATCAAAATGGGATGTGATCAAATGAAAAAATGGTTCACTCTATGAACTTTATCTCCAAAAGTCACACCCAACCAATTATAGTGGAAATCACAACACAAAAACCATGAGAGAACACAAGAGGGTTCTCTCGACCACAAGAAACTAGATTGCATAGACCAACAATGGTACAGGGAACTCCGCACAAGAACAAACATGAACCAAGAATCCCCAACAAAAGTGAAGTCTCAAAGATTGAATTAAAACCAACCAGTGAACCCATGCATGATGCATCATTTCCTCAAGACACAAACATATTTAAAGAAAGCACAAATGGAAACAAAAACGAATTCATGAGAAGGATACATACACACAAGGGAGGAATACCAACTAATGGTTCATATCTATAAGGGCCCTGTCACTAGGAATACAAGGAAATGAAGCCAAAAATCCTACACAACATGGAGAAAAAAATAATATTCAAGAGTAACATAGAAGAGGTACTCTATATATTCCCACATTAAGGTTTCCAATACACTTGGTGATTCTTGGCCGTGTGAAAACCTTTACTTCGTGGCATACAGTAGTAACCCTGGTGTCTGAAGAATCTGATGCCCCATAATCATGAGCTGACATCCTTAGAATGATAGTCCTCTTTGGAAAAAATCATTTTTAGAGATTCTACAGATGACCCAAATGTCCATAATGAAATCATTCCTTCAGAGGATTATGACAAGGTGGATTCGAATGCCCAAAATGGCCACACAAAAATTAAATGATTGATTGCTCTGATGAACAAGAATATTGAAATAATTAATGGTGTTTCTAAAAAATGGTTTCTTTTGGAACACACCAATCACTAGATGGGGAACCTTTTGAAGAACTCAAAGAAACATATTTATCAAGCTCCAAAGACTGTACTCTATCAGCCAAATATTCCAGAAATTCTTCTTCGACTAACTTCTCAAACTGAGCTTCCCCATATGAAATTTCTTTCACCCTAATATTTGGATTAAGTCCCAAGTCAAAGATAGGATATTTAAACTAATCCCCTAATTCTACATCCATATAAAAGAAACCCAACTCCTTTAATCAATCCAAATTAGTCTTCACTATCCACTGGCCTTGATGGAAACCCACCAGCTTTTCCACTTTCATCGCATTCACCTCCTATGGTATGAACCATTGGATGAAACTAGTATTAATGACTTTTGAATAAATTCCACATTAAAATGATGTTGGTATGATCTCCTTTAAACGATCCAAATCCAACCCTTTAGACTAACTCAAAATAGCATGCACCCTCATGACCTCAAAAGGTCTCAACGAGCTGAAGACATCCACGACTATATCAATACACTTTGATGCCTTAAAAAGATGATGATAACCATGAAAGACTAAAAAAACCGAGGATAAGTTGAATATGATACCCCACTAGGAGTCTGGGTAGTTCCCACAACTGAGAGATTATCACTGGAAATGATAAGGACCTTTCTTGGCATAATACTCTAAACAAACATAAAAGCACAGGACTGGTATCAACACCAAACTAAAAAAACTGACAAAACACATCAAAAAAACCATGAGACTCAAAATACAAAAACCATGAAACAAAACCAAAAATAATCTATCAAAATCATCACTTTTATTTCAAGACCAAAACTATTCGGCCACAAGACCACTTTACAAATAGAAGAACCCACTTTCAAAACTAACTCACACACCAAATCCCACCTAAAAATAATACCTAACACTAAAAATAATTTCCATTTCCAAATCCAATTTCCAATGACCATTTTTTCATTTAAAATTCCATAAACACTGGTCAAAGCCAAAAAACACAAAACTGTCACTGAATACCCAGAATAGGGAAATAGTGATAATTTCAAACTTGGTCGCATGGTTTTGTGGTCTATGCCCAAAGAAAACCTAAATCCCTAGAAATACCTTCAGCTATTCACCCATCCCCAGATGGATCAACACTCTGTGTAAGACTATCATACATCACTGGTTCAAATCTATTTTCATTCCCTATCCACACACCCAAGAAACAAAAAAATGACTACTCAAATCTCAGACTACCTCTGGAATCATTTTTATTAGAACGGAAAATATTTCATTACATCCTTCATGTACCTACCTCTCAAGTTTTGACAGTCCTATCTCCAATCTACTTGACACCCGAAATAACAAGGTCTCCTCTCATACCATTTTTTCATGAACAGGGCTGAGCTTTCATCTCAACCAACACCCAACCTAGTGTCAGACAAGGCCTGAGAGGCATTCTCGAATCTCCAGAGTAAGCTCCTAGAACTAAGTATAAAAGATATCACTATGAGAATTATTTTCACCAATAAAAACTTGGATCACAAGACCAAAGAGATAACACAACTTAAACAAAAAATAATTGACCATCAATAAATACAACCTAATATAAATTTAAAAACAACTAAACTAAAATAGACACTAAAAACAAAACTAAAACAAAACTGTAACCCAATCAGATCTCCATGTGACCTCCTAGTCACCACCAACAACAAGACTAACCTGCTCCAAGGGAAAAATAAAACCAGAAACTCAAACCTGTGAAATAGCTTGGGTCTATTAATGCTGATTGGCATCAAAATAGTGTGAGAATAAAGAGATCAGTAAGAAGTCGCCATAGAGTCCATCCATTTCATTACCCAAATGACTCCACAAACCCATAGTTTAAAATACATATAGAAAATAGGTTTTATCATTTAAAAATACAAACACACCTTTCCATAAAAATAAAATTTTCTAAATGACACACCAATTTCCTTTTTAAAACATGTTTCTATTTTAAAGCATTACAGTTCCATAACCAATACCCAATGTAGAATCTATACCCAGTAATAAAAAGGGATACACTAAAAATAAATGGAAATTGAACTAGAAGGTGAAATAATATAAATACAAATAGGCAGATACTGGTGGAACATGTAATGAAACACAGCAGAAACAAGAAGGATAATATAGATAGATAATTGATGTGGCCTTATTTTATGTAGTTTTTTCACATCTTTTTAATTAATTTTTATTGATTTTAATTAATTATTTGTGAAATTTTTACTATATATTAACAATTTTGTATTTTTATAAATAAATTTATCAATTAATCATCTTTTTATAAAAATTCATGTATTTTAAGCTTTACAATAGTTAATTTATAGTTTCTTTATTTTTATTGTCTTATAATTTATTATTTAGTTTAGTGACTTAGCCTACATATTTAATAATTTGACTTTTTTATTAATTAATTAATCATTATTTTCACATAAATAATGAAGTTTTTAATTTAACATCTCATATATTAAATATAAATTAATTTAAAATAACATAATTTAATTATTTTATGTCTTTTAGTAAATCATTAATTATAAAATTAAGATTATAAAAGTACTACATTTATTATATATCTTTAATATAACTTCTTAAATTAACTTAATTTTTTAATAATAAAATAATTAATTGTCTACTTTAATAAATTTAATTTGTTTTAGTAGTTATTTTAAATAATTTAAAATTGTTATATAGATGTTTAATTTAATTTTTTTATTATTTTTAATAATATAGTTGCTTCTTAATTTTAAGATTATATTTAGTTTAATTTAGGTATTTTATTTTGAAACTTTAAATAAATTATGTTTAGTTTTTATTAATTCATATATTAATTTCAGTCATTGAGTATCAATTATTTTAGTTAATTTTTAGGTTGTTTATATTATATTTTAGTTTTAATTTGTTTTGTTTACAATAACTTTCTTGTTTGTAGTTTAATCCAGAGTCATGGTGCCACCGTAACCCCAGCGATCGTATCCCCTTCATGGTGTTGCATAAAATGCTAGAACTATTTCAACTTGCAACACCATTTTCTTCTAGTTGGCACCGTCATTCTACCACTGCAATTTTCATTCACGATTTCTCTCTTATAGTCCACCATCACTTCTGCCACTGTAACCTTCTCAACCCAGTTCCTCTACCTTCATGGTTCCACATCCTCACGGCTTCACCCAAACCGTTTTCATAGAAAGTCTCCTTCCACTGTTTTTCTAACACCACAACACCATCCTTGGCATCGGTTCCTTATCTTTACTGTTTTACCCCCACTGATTTTCTACCATTTCCCCACATCACGATTTCAGTCTCCCACACCACATCTTTACAAACACCCTCCCACCGCACTTCATCATGGTTCCATCTTCCATAGAAACATCCCTCGTATTACTGATCTAAAATTCAAATCAAAATTAAGATAGTATTGAACCCACTCACATCACGGATCTGCAGTCGTCTTAACACCTAACAAAGAACCACTCCACCTCCTATTTTGCACCACCGCTGTAGAGAAATCCTCAAGGTGTTTGCTAAATCACGCCACCTTGAGTCATTTCTGCATGACCTAAAAAACCCTATTGGAGGATTTGGAGTTGAACCATGAGTTTCGCCAGAACCTAAAGCTATTTCAGATCCAGATCTAGAATGCAACCACCTCACACTGTTGGGAGAAACTAGATTCACCGCACTTCTTGGAGGAACCGAATCACCAGTCACCGCCACTTTCCAGGTCCAGTGAACAAGATGTTGTGATTCAAAGAGGAGGGTTGGTGATGAGTTAAGGTGTTCCAATGGTTCTGATAATCCTTAGTTAATTTTCATTGTTGTTGTTCAGGATCCTTTCTCTACACCTCCTGGATTTTTCCACCGGAAGGAGAAGACGAGGTCGCACCTTCTGAAATCAAGATGAACTTAGGCTAATTCTTTCTCAGCTCAGGAATTTTATTCTTCAGGATTTTCATTTAAATTTATTTACATACTTTACACCTTTTAGAATCACAATCAACGATCATACTTTGTGAGAGTAGGGACTCCTGGGAGATTGAGCAGCACAATTGGAGCAGTCCTAGAGAATAAGGAACCGAGAGGAGAGAGTCGTAATAGGGGAGTCCTTCCTCCCTTTTGTCCTTAATTGTTTTACTCAGTTTTTGAATGTAATTAGTGTTTTGAAATCAAGATGAACTTATCCTAAATCTTTATCAGCTCGGGAATTTGATTCTTCTGGATTTTCATTTGAATTTCTTCACAAACATTACATATTTTATAATCACAATCAATCGTCGAGATTGAATAAGTGACATGTATGATCATTTTTTAGTAGTGATATATAGAATATATATATATATAATTAGTTATACATATCATGTTCATTTTTTTGACTGACATGTCTTGTTTTTTTTTGATTTGTTTTTGTCACTCTGCACAGGGGGAGTTGGGTATGCAAAGCAAATTGTGGGTACTTTGCAAGAAAGGCATGAGAATATTAGAGAGTTTTTTGCAAAGAGGGGAATAATCATTGAGAGTTCACTTGAGAGATAGTGTCTAGTGCATTGGAGCGCGCCACATCGATTTACTACTTGTCAGTTTTCTACTATTTTCAGTTGACTTTTTTGGAATAAGAGAACCCCCGACCTATCTCACACATGGAAAATAGTGGGTGCGTCATTACAAAGTGGGGGAGGAGACTCCACCACCATTCACACACCATTCCATAACAATTAACTAGACTGGAATTCATCTTTAACCTGGAGATAGGTTCCCGCTCCTCTATTTCATCCATCCTCCCTGCTCTATTTTTGTGTTTTGATTGGTGTTTGTAAATATATTCTGTTATATGTTTTTTCTGTGAATTTTTCTTTACTTATTCTGTGATGTTTGGTTCTTATCTATTCTTTTTTTGATGTGACCTCAAATCTCCAGAAATTGAGATCTAATTTGCTGGGTTTGATCCATATTATGAAATTCAACGTACCCTAGAGATTTTATCATTAGGGTGATCATCTTTTCTGTTTCTTCGCCTTGGTTTATCGCATCTATGAGTTAGATTTAGCGAGAAAAAAAATCTTGAAAAATAAGATGGGATACTTTCTTCCTTAATCGTTTATCCCCTTCCTTTTTTGATTTCTCGAAATGAGAATTTGAAATAGGTTGTGTGATGTAACGATATTAGTGGAATCATTCTAGCTTGTGAGAATTTCTTTCCAGAATGAATTTGCTGAGTTAATCACCTTGCAGTTTGGAGGAATGCTTGAGTATTGAAGAACTTTAGTGATTAAGTGTTCGATATTTAGGCGAGGGAGGTGTATGATCTGAGACTTCGAACATGCATTGAGAAGATTTAGAATTATTTATTAATTTCCTAATTTGATCTAGGATAGGTAGTAGGGGGTATATTAACCTAGGTATGGCCTTGTTTACACTGACTTTTCTATTCTGTGTTTGGTGTCATTTTTGTTGTTTTGTGTATGTTTGGGTCTTTTATTGGGTCTATATACTGTCTTTTCTTGTTTCTTGTATTTTTTTCCTATGTCTAGGTTTCTTCACCTGTCTGTCAATATTTAATCTCTCTCCACTATTCTCTTTAGCACTGATTAGATTTTTCTTAGGGTTTGTGTTCTACTGTTTTCAAAATATTTAAAAATCAAAAAAGATTTTCAGAACGGACCACTTAGTCCCTCAACACGGATTCCTTGAGAGTGACCACTAGGTTAGACATTGTTCTATATCTTGGGTCTTTATAAATGTAAACTTTAATGTCCTTGTGAGAAGGATGATGTCAATAGAGATATTGAATTATGATTCTCCAGTTAGTTGTTTTTCCTCCCAATTGATTTCAAAATTCACAATTTCAATATCGACTTGTGAGGTTGATTTTGAATGCATCTTTAGAAAATTTAATATCATTAATTTTTAAATTTATGGTGAGTTTATTTCCAAACATTAACTTTTTCAAACTTCTTAGCAGTGTGATTAAGTTTTGGTGTGGAAAATTTCAAGATTTAATCCTATGCTTGTTGAATTTCCTGGAGAGGGGGGTTCTTCAGCATGTCTTTAAGGAGTGATTCAATAAAATATGTGAAGAAGTCAAATATTTTAACCATTATATTAGATTTAAAAAGTGAATTTTGTTGAACTGAGCTCCTTTATCTTTGAAGCTATGTATTAGTTACGGTTTTCTTTTAGTTTCCAGTGATTTAGTATATGATTAGTTGCTTTGTCTATCTTGTTTTCATAACCACTATCACTAAAAAAAGACTATAAATATGTTTACCTCACTAATAAAAACATTTATTTTTTTAGTTCTAAAACCTTAGAATAAGTCACCTACCTTCCCTTGCATTTGACCCTTCACTACTATACTAGTCTAGGTTTATAAATAATATTTTGAAGGTCGTGATGACCTCCAGCTCACCAATATTTGGCACCGTTTTTGGGGAGGGAACAAGTTGAGTAATCTAAGTGTTAAAAAATAAAAAATAAACAAAAAATAAACAAAAAAATATGCGTTAAAAAATCTTTCCACTTGAATCTGCTACTTGTTTTGAACTTTAAAAAATATTGTTATTTTAAACTGGATGTGTGTTTAACCTGTTTTAGTTTGAAAAAAATGGAAGTACCAAAGAACTAGAATCAATATGGACCACATTGTGATTTTTTTGACTGTTATGGGAACACTTACTAGTAATGTGTCTATAACCAGACACAACAGATTGATTACATTGAAGTGAATAAGAAAAACTTTTAATATAATCCTGAATTATTAGCTAAACATGAATTTATTGAAATAAAATTGGATTCTAGGGAGGATGTTTGGAATTCCTAGTTTAATCAAACTCTTGAAATTCCACTTAATGATTATCAAGATCAAGATAAAAGAATGGAAAGATTATAAAACATTCTCTTGGAATTATAAATAAGGGTCAAATAATAGGAAGAGGTTGAACTGATTGAAAAGGAAAATTTTTATAAAATATTTGAAAATCAAGTTAAAGAGGAATGTGATAGTGAAATTGGGCATCAACACTTTTACTTTGAAAAATCTGAATCTGGTGAACCAAACATGGAAATAACCAACTCACTGAACCAAGATAATAACATTGAATATTCCATCAAGAGCTCCAATGAAGATGAGTTGGATAATTCTGAAAATGAATAAAAATAGATTGAAAAATATTTCCTAGTTCTCTTCATAATTCCTAATTTTGAGAAAAATCAATGTTTTAGAAATTTTGAGAATGAAGTGACTTGGGTTGAAGATAAAATAGAAAATAAAAACTTGAAGGTTAAAAATTCTTCACCCAAAAAATCTAAAATTATGAACAATGAGAATGAACTTGAACTAGGAAATATGTTGGAAGAGAACTTTAGTCTGGAAAACATTAAATCTGAAATTTTTAAACCTGATTTGAAAACATCTCTTTTATATTTTGTAAAATGAAACCCAAATATTCCTTAAATTTTTTCTAATATTGAAGATGATGTTATTTTCTTTGAAGAAATACTAAATGATGAGATTTCAGTGCCCTTTTCTGAGAATCATCACTTTCCTGAAATGTGTGATTAAATGGAAAATAGTGTTGTCACATATGGGGATAAATGTTTAAATTTAAAAATCTAGAAATTGAATTTATTTAATATGAATTAATCATTATTCTCCCTTTTGTGAACTTTTTAGAACATACTACAGAAATTTATTTGGAAATTGAACCTTTTTATAACAAACTGGAAGTAGAGGTTGAACACAAACTGGATTTAAGAAGAATTTATTTTTATGAAGTAATTGATGTTAATATTATTTTATCTAATGAGGAATTGTTGGAAGAGATTTATAATATTTTCAAACCTTAATGTTTTGTTGAAAAACAACTGAATCTTCCATGTAGTTTACTTCTTTCCTCAAATGAGTTGGGTGATAAACCTTCTTATGATGCTGATAATAATATAGAGGGTGAATCACACTTTAGTTCCAATGTTCATAATTCTAATCAACACCTTACTGTTTCTCCTCTTGAATCTATGTGTCATAACTCTGTCATAAGCACCTTTTTTTTTATAATGTTGTAGTTGAGGATGAGATATAGAACTATGAGGAAATTCCATATCGCTAGGAACACTTGGTTCAATGTTGTCCCTTCATGTGAATTCAAATCTTGATAAATCAAAAACAATTCTCAAAGTTGACAGCACCATTCCCAAAATGATTAAAGGGTGTTACTTAGGGAATTTTTTAGGTTATGAGTGTTCAATTTTTGTTGTGTTTTACTTTGGAGCCCATAATTTTAATTGTTCTGTTAAAAACATTTGGGCCAAAAAAATATGGTGGTTACTATTAATGAAACCACATCCACCTAGTGACTACAGTTAGTTTTTGGTGAGTCCGACTGGGGACTATAAATATAGCGCTGCGTGGGAGGTAACCCATGTTTTTATTTTTTTTCTTTAGTATAAAAAAATTGTAATTAAATAAATTTGAACTGAAGACTTTAAATTCAGTGCTTAATGAGATTCAGCCCATGCCCTTTCTTTGTTTTCAATTTTTTACTATATTTTTTGAATAAAATTCTTCTTGTTTCTTCCCATGAAATCTTTTTCTTTGTTGAAGTTTTATTTCTGCTCTTTCTGGTTCTTGATTTTCAGGTTTCTTATGTTTTGTGTCATTGAATGAAAAAAAATTCTGTGTAAAGGTATCATTGATTCAGGTAAGTTTTCTCTTTTTATTTCTGTTTCATTTTTCTATTCTTTACTACACAAAAAAATTTGCTGCATTTCTTGCTTTCCAGGAAAATTATGCTTGTATAGAAAGATTTTTCATGTTCCTCCTTGATGAAAATTGGAATTCATTGATTTATTAAGCCCTCCCACTGGATGAAATTAAGTTTGATGGGGTATAGGCTTGCTATTGTGTTTTTTGTTGAATATGATTGTATCTTTGGGGTATAGATAATGAACTTGTTTGCTTTATGGAAAATCCATTTGAACCCAATCTTCAAACTTTATTTCACCTGAGTAAATTTTCCACCCACAAGTTACATGTTATATCTTTATCTGCTATGAAAATCTTTATCAAAGACTTAAAATGTTAATTCATGTACTTTCTTGTGAACCTGCTATAAAATAATCTTTGTGGAAAACAATATTTTTAAAATTTAATGAGATCCTATACATGTCATAAATCTACTAATTTGAAAACCAATTTTTAACCTTAAATTCTTAATTATTCTTCTCCATATTTGTAAGTCAACTATGGGGATAGAGTTTGATTTTTGTGGTGAGACATATGTTAAAATAAAATAATTCATAGAAACATTCACTTAAATTTTGATATAAAAAGAGAGAAAATAATATGTTTCACTCTTAAAAAACATTTCACATATTTAAAAATTAACCAAAATTGAGGTTAATATAAGGGATCCGCATCGATTATGTAGACTTAAAGTAAACAATTTAGGAGATCTTGAGTTTCTCAATGCCTTTAAATTCCACAAAATAACCATCACTATATCATATAATAAACTATTTTCATTTTTGGATTCATTCGACAAATACATAAAATTATAATGGTTATTAAATAATAACATATCTTGGCCCTAAAATAATAAATACATTATTTATTAGAGAAAAAAAGTTTTTTATTAAGTCAATGAAACCAAATTTTATTTAAACATAAAAACGGGTAAAATGGATTAAATTGAGAATTAATCAAAATAATATAACAATAATTTAATTAATTTTCATGTAACAACTAATATAGGATTGTTTTTTTAGTCAATTAAAGAGAAGTCCATATCGATGTAAATTATGATGCAACAATGGCAGTGTTTGAGACCCAATGGAAACTAATGTTTTTATAAAATATCTTGTAACGGTTTTTTGTGTAGATTATAATCAATAACCCCCATTGTTTTATTATTTTAATTTTATAATAAATCCATTAAAATTTTAATTACTGTGTTACTTGATTTAGTTCAATATTATCAATTTATGACTCTGATATATTTGCCACATATCCAATATACCTTCATATAATCTATCTTTAATTTAATAATACTTTTTATTCATGATTTTATTTAAAAAATGATGAATAAATATATTCTATGTTATTGAGTCCTTCATTACCCAGGAAGCATTCCCCATCAATGAGGCATCCCTCGCTGACTATTCCTTTCATTGGAACATTCATATTTGATAAATCTTGCATCCATAATCACTATAAAATTTTCATTTTTAAAAAGGTGTGTTTTAGAGGAGTTTAATGAAACTAATTCTTAAAAAGTATATATTTATTTAATAATAATTTTAGATAACCCACTAAAAAATATTTAGAAAATAAAAATACACTTGATTCATATCCCTATCCCTTAACACTAAATTCCCTTCCCACTAAATCTTGAAATATCATACTTGTTGACCAATGCCTCATTACCAGTGATGATCATTAATCTCGCCTTATTATTTTCAATGTAGAAGCTACTTGGTGATATATAACCAACCAATAGATGAGATAAATTCCCTATTATGAATGACATCTCTAATAGATGCATGTATAATTCAGTTTTAAAGAAGTATATATTATTTATTTTAAAATTCATTTAATGATATCTTATTTTTTAAACTCAATTTTAAATTTAAAATCTATCATGATATGGGTGATTAACAGATACTATGGGATTGATCCCTTGTTCACAATCCTATAGTAATAAACCCAATTTATAAATAAACTAAATTTTTAACTATATTGATTAGTGATTTCATATTTGATTGTAATGGTATGAATCATTTTATAAATAATTTCTTAATGAAAGGTCAAATTTTTCGTTACTGAAATAGTTGAACTATGATGATATTTGTTTAAGTTTTTCATTAGTATTTAAATAATTGAAATAAAATTTATTTTTTGTATAGTTATATTTTAATTTATTGTTAATAAATAGTAAAAAATGATTCTTGAAACTATAAAATTTCCATGGATTCAAATAAAGGGAGTGGAAATTTTTTATAAGAAAAATGGTAAAAAATAAAAGTAAATTTAAATATGATAAAATTATTATTTGGATAAATTGGATTATTTATAATATTTATTTTAATGATGAATATTTCTCTAAATGATATTCTTTTCTATTAATAGATTTTGAAATAGTGATAAAAATGATAATTTAGAAGCTGTTATAGGGAAAACATTTTCTAATGAATATTTTAGTGACATTTAGTTGGTTAAATCCTACCATGATTTTTACTAGGATATTGGAAATAATAATATATTATATCTATATATTTTGGTGTAAAAAATCACCTACACATATATAGGTTAATTAGTGAGAAAACATATAAAATTTTCATGTTTATTAAAGATCATTGTTAGATATTTATTTATAAAATATATAGAGGGACTATAGATTTTTTCTCATTCTTAAATCTCATATATCATAAAGAGAAACCCATAATTAGGTAATAAATATTTATAATGATTTTTATTAAATGTAAATGAATTTTTTTATTTCAATCCAAAATTGTTTTAAATATAAATTTTGTTTGTAAATTATTAGGTAATCAGTGATATATGTATAAAATTAGGATCATATTATCTAGGAAAAAAACATCTATACGATAATGTATTATAATAGTTTTTATATTTCTCCATTTTTAAAGGATCAACAGATAGGAGAATACAATATCCATGTCCAAAGTGTAAAATCAAAATATGATTGAATTTATATGATGTTCATAAATGATTGTTTTTAAATAAATTCCACGGTAAATATTTTCATTGGATAAGGTATGTTGAAATAAACATTATAGAATTTTTTAGGAGTGATTTAAATTATCAAAATGTATAATATTCTTCAATGATGGTGGAGAAAGTTTTTCAAAAAATCATAAACAATGGTTTTGGAATTATATGAAAACATCAACAACATTAAAAAAGTAACAGTGTAACCACTAAAGGATGTTATGGATATTATCTATTTAAAAAAAAATTGATCATTAGGAAAATTACTTCATAATTTTATCATATGAGTGAATTTTTTTCTTAACATTATAGAGATTAAGTAATGAAAAAAATAATAGTTAAAAATCTGTTTTTGGAATTAGTTGAAGATATAAATCATGAATTGTATTGATAAAGTCACTTGTATTCAACATATTATTTTTCTACTAATGTTTTACAATATCAAAAGTCCATGTAGAATTAAAAGTAATTAAATTTCCATGAAATTTTATTTTTTAAATGATGTATTTATTATTGAAAATAACCCGTAGAATTTTTATTATATGAGGAGAGTTGTAAACATGATTGGTCTCAATTATATAAAATAAATGCATGTTTTGATAAAAAAATTTCTAGTTTAAAGAGTATATTTTATTTGTGATAAGTGTAAAATATGTTATAATTCTAGATATGAGTAAATAACTAATATTGAAATTTTTAATCAATATACCGCTATGAATAATAAAAATATATATACTCATGTAATTGTTTTTTCTTTATATCCTCAAAAATACCTAATTCCAATGATTAATCATTCCACATAAAGCTACGAATCACATAAATTGGAATTCTATGAAAAATTAAAATGATGGATTTATATGAAATCCATATTATTCAAAATCATAGAAAACATTTGATTTAATATGTTAGTTTTTCTCATTATATCATTATAATATGATATTTTAATTGGATATAAATAGATTTATCCCATTGAGGACTTTTAGAACAAGTTATAGTATTTTTAAATTCATTAGAGTCTATTATAATTATATGTAGGGATATGTTTTTATAAAAAAAATATTTACTTTTTCGATTATTATTATAACAATCTATGCTTTCTTGAACCATTACATTGCAACTTTCAGGTGTTTTAGCCATTGGGATAAGTTTTGTGTAAGGAAGATAAATTAGAGATTAAATTTCATCTTGAAGGAAATAATTTCTTTGTGTCTCGTTGTGTTGAACCATGGGAAGTTGTATAGGAGAGATAAAAAATTTATTGTATTGTTCTTCACCATAAATTATTGTCTTACAACATAGTTCTTTTGTTTAGGAATAGGGTGAGATCGAGAAGAGTTTGGTTCAATGTTTATAGTACCCCATATATTTTGGGAAATTAAATTTATTTAAATGAATTTTATCTTTTAAATATTTTATGTTATAAAAAATATCATTATTATCATGAATTACATGAAATCCTAAGTTTATCTTGTGTTAAATAAAACATTGATCTTAACTTATTATACACGCAGCACAGATTTTAAATGAAACATGTTATATTATTAAAATTTTATTATTAAATATATAAAATAAATATTATAATGGAGTTTATGAATAGGAATATCAAATTATGAAAATATATAGTTTACACTTATTCATTTTTTATCTATTGATTAGAAATAAAATCTAAATCGTAAATGTTTTTTAAACACTATATTTTTTAAAAGACGGATTAGTGGTGTTTTGTGAACATAATTTAAAACTAATTTTACTAATTTTAGAAAATTTATTTTAATTAATAAACTTTATTTATGAAATTTTAATACTAAAATTATCATATGGTTAATTTTTATGATTTTTCTGAAATGTTTCATTTTTTGATGAATAGTAAAAAATACTGAATTTTAATTGGAAACTGTATTTTCATTTAAATTTTTTATAATGTTAAATTATATTTTGAACTATATATAAAGTGAAATTATATCAATTATATTTAAATTTATCTAATTTATATCATTGGAATCAATTTCAAATTGAAATTACATATAAATACTTTGTAATCTTTTGATCTAATTCTTATTGAAAAAATGTTTTCTCATCAGGGTAATGGGATTAATTTTAAATTAAATGTTTCAAAATATATGAATAGAATTATTAAAAATTAATTCTATATTTATAATCAAAATAATTTATATTATCTAATAATTTCAAATTAATTTTTGGCCAAAATAATTAGTAAATGAAGTAAAAATTAAATATTGTAGTTAAGGTAAAAATGAGTTTACCACGGGTTACACTAAGAAAATAATGGGTTAAAATGAACAACCAACTTTACATCATTCATTGTCTAGCCTATGTTAGATAGTTATGACTTTAGGTTTAATTTTTTTCTATTTTGGGACACTTGTACATGAAATTGACCTGTATAATTAGTTAATTAATGAAATGGAAAAAAATTAACCTCCTATGTTTTTATTATCAGTAAAGCCTTCAGATTAATAAAAATACTTCATATGTTATGTTATTAATATTATATTTAAATAAAAATTATTTTTTATATTGATAATTTATTTAAATTTTTTATAAATGAAATAATTATATTAAAATCTTAAGAAATGCCAACACATGAATTATTTTTTTTATAAATAAGTAAACTAAATGATACTAAATATGTTAAAAGTGAAGTGAATTGAATGAATTATTATGTTCATTTAATTTTTTAGATAAATATATAATTATAAATAGGATGTAACATGATATATTTTAATTCCATAAATTTTTTATATTCAAATTAAATGAATAATGTAAAATTTTCATTAATGTTATATTATAAAAAATGATATTTTATTAAATGATATGAAATTAATTAAAATACATTATTATTCAATGTGATTTTTAAATGATAATAAATATCAATAATTTTCCATTCATGGACCAATTATTCTTTTATGATGACTATATTGACTGTTAAATAACAATGTCTATTTTAGCACGGTTGTAGTTAAAATGATTTTTTTTCATTCTACATGCACTTGTGTTAAAATTAATCTTCAAAACATTTTGGATTATTATTTGATAAATTGAACATTATATTTATAATCCTTTAATCCAAATTATCAAATAAGGATCATTTTAAATTAGTTTAAAGAATAAATTATCTGGGTTAAAAGTAGTAGTTAGCATACTGGAAAAAATTCCAAAAATAAAGAAACATAATAGTTAAGGAAAAACATGTGTTTTATTTTGTGTTGGAGATTTCTATAGACCAAATAATCCCTAAAACCTATTAATAATCAATTATTCATCCATTTTATATAATATTGACCACCCAATATTGAATACTTTTGAGTATTTAAAATAATTTCATACCTTCTCATCTATAAAAGGGCACTCAATCTCTCCCATTATTTACATCCATCGCACCTATTTCATTTAGAAAATACCTGCCAAAATAACATCCCAACTTCCCTCACGTCATCGTAGAATTTTTATTTTTGGATTAAATTTATCTTATAAAGTATTTAGTGAAAACGTAAAGAGGATACCCAAATAATATGTAACATTCAACAAAGATAATTTTTTTTTTTATTCATCCATCCCCTTAAATTATTATTATATCAATATTATATAATAACAAATAATTTTTAATATATTTATCTTTTGTTATGTTAAATTAATTATCAACAAAAATCTCAATTTCAATCAAATTGGTTATGAAATCATTGTTCATGTGTTTGGAAGACTACCACCTCGTGAACTGATGTCATTAATTTTTCCATTACCACCTTCCAAGGATGGTCATAATTATTGATTTATTATTTATATTATATATATATATATATGATATTTATAATTTTATTAGGATTATTTATTTTCTATGTTGCACATAACGTCATGATTTCCATTTTGTGGGAATATAATAACGTCGCTCGTGTGTACGACAGACTACGACCTCACAAAGCGATGTGATTCATTCACTCTTTACAATGAATTAATTAAAGATTGTTTTAATGGAAATATGTGATAAATATGAAAAAAAATGTTCAATATTTATAATATATCATTTATCATTATTTTATTAAATCCAATAATAAAATGGAAACAATTTTCATGTGTTTGTATGACCTACCGTCTCCGGGAACATTGCATTTCATTTTCAATATCATAATATTTTGGATTAATATAATTAAAAATATACTGAAAATATATTATATTTATATAATTATTATCATTATGTATATTATTTAACCATAATAAAGGTTATAGGACCAAAAATATAACGAATCATAACATATATGAAAAACAAACTGGTTATTACAAAAAACGTAAATTTAACATGGAATGTTTAATGAACAGGTAATAATAGGTCATAACAAATAATAAATATTATTATATATATGAATATAGTTCTTAAATATATTTATTATAAACTTATATTTAATATTCTGGAGGTTTTAATGAGTATGAAGAAATTCAAGACTTTAGGTAAGGTATTTCCATCTCACTTTTTATTTCCATGAGACACATATCATATTCGCAAACTATTTCTTTTACGTGGTGTATATTCTACCCATGAATGTTAGTTATGATTATTATACTTCATGTTATTTAGTTTTACATATACATTTGAGTTTCTCTCTCTCATGATCTTTACGGTAAAAATGTTACCAAAGCGTTAATGGATTTTTTCTTAATGTGCATTCTTTGAGACGCATGTTATGTTATACACCAATATTATCTAATAAGGTGTATATATATAGCCCCTTTGGTATGTAATATCATGATTTTATTCATATTAATTATATTTTACATTTAATTTAATATTATTCCTTCATGTTTCTTATGATTCAATACTACCATAGGGGTTAAGAATTTATGTTATAATCTCATCATCGATCATGATAATTTTTTATTAAGTCTCCAATGTTGAAAATATGTGATCTACCTTCCAAAAATTCTCATGAGTTTTCTTCTCATATTCTTATTCATGATATCATCATGTAATGGTACCACTTTTGGACTGTTTTGTACTTAAAATTATTAAGAAATTGTTTTTAATAAAATAATAAATTGTTGTTATCTTCGGTCATAAATCTATTTCTTCCAAAACCATGATTTCTAAACATGTTTTCAAAAATGTCTTATTACTATCTTTTTATTTTTATAATTCATTTTTAACAATTTTTTAATTTTTTTTAAAAAAATTGAAATTAATCTTCCTATCCTTTTCCAAACAAGTCCTATTTGGATTTTACTGAAAATGTGAATATAATGTTTGTTTTTAACATTCGTGATAGGAACATTGTTTCCTACTATCATAAATTCTCAATTATTTCAAGATTCCATTGAAAATATTAAATTTTATTTTCAAATAAAATACTTCCCTTAATATTTTAGAAATTTTTAGATTTAAAATAAATGATTTCAATGTGAAAAAATTATTTGGGAATTGTTTTATGTTTTAAAAAGTTCATTTCAAAGTGGAAATAATATTTTCCTCGAGAAATATTTTAAATAATTTTTAAAATAATCCTTTATAGATTTAAAAAAAAAATTAAAAAAATATTTTCATAATGATATATTTTTTAAAAATTTATTTTCATTGAAAATATATTTTCCTCAAGAAATGTAACAAGTAGTATTTCAAAATTATTTTCAATATAAGATAACATTCATTGAGGTTATATATGCTTTACTAGGGATATGATCTAATAATACCATTCTTATTCTTTATCTAAATGGTTTTTTTATGATGAAAATTGGATTATGAATACTTTTTCTCCTCCTTGAGTTATATAATGATAAAATATGTAATAAATCTCCTTTATTTTCCACTCTTTGTACATTTATAAAATGATTATGAAATGTTTTTATTTTCCATAGGTTATGTTATCATGAAATGTTTGTAAAAATAATTTCATTTCATGGGTTATGATATGATTAATGTTTTATGATCTTGTGGAAACCATATTTATGATTTTAATTATTTAAACATGTTAATATTATAACCATGTATTTTGGTAAAATTATAACCAAAGAGTCATGGGACCTATATCTTCCTCAAATGCATTGGGTAATTATTTATATCTCATGACATAGATAGTGATGGAATCGAGATTGAATTGGGATCAATAAGAAAATTCAATAACAAGTAATAAACCCAATTCATTAAAAAAGAGCTAGATTGGGGAGTCAATATGTTTCAGTAAGAAAAGGTATGAATGGGGAGTGAACACAGTTCAAAAAGATATGGATAAAATAGGGAGGGAATCTTGTTAAATAAGGTACTTTTTCCACTATGATGGTATTGTGAGTGAACCTTGACTACTATGATGGTTTGTGTAGTTTTACCATTTCAATATGATAAATGTATCAATGGGACATGACTAATATGGAATGTATTTTATATTCTTATCTTTATGTCACAAATTTATATCTTATGCTAATGTTATTCTCTCCTGGCTCATGTTCATTGATTATTTTATGATTCTTGCCTTATGAACTGCCAATATTTTTTCCATGATTTAATAGTATGATCTTTTATATGAAGGTTATGGTTTTAAAATTCTATGTTCATGTCCTCATACCCTTACTCTCATGTTATGCTTACATATCTCTCATTTTTACCCTTATAGAGCATCTAATCTCACCAGTTATTTTGTTTTATTTACCCAGTTCATAAATAATGGTTTTAAGTAAATGTAATAAAATATAAGTTCTTTATGGGAGACATTAAATATCTTTAAAACATTAATAATATTATGTTACATATTTCCAAAGTCACTAGACTATTATGGTTCATTGTCTTCTGTTTTTATATTATAATGAATATTAATCTAAAAAGATGTAATATCTATGCATGAAAATAATGGGAAAATATAATTGGTATTAAATGAACTGTTTAGTTAACCTTTGGAAACTAGGAGAAGAAAACTTTAGTGAGGTCCCTTGGGATATCACTAATGATATATCTAGGTATGTTTCTAAGGATAAGTCTAAGTATGAGTAAATGTTTAGGAAATTTTCATATGATTTTGGTAGAGGATAGATTTAGTGGTTCCTAATAATTTACATACTTTTTTGGATATTACAGGTGAATGTGGCTCTATAAATGATGTACCTAGGGGTAAAAACCCTGAAAACTCTGTATTGAGATAAACTGGATTTGGAATTGTTGAATGTTAATAGTTCATACTACACTCCTAGTTTGACACTCCCAAGGGATGTGATTTGAAAATTCACACTACTTAAGAAATTTCAATGACTATTTAATAAAAATAATGACTATGAATGATCATATATATAATAGATTAATGAATGTGTCATTATTTAGACGTAATATAATTGATTTTTTGGGATTATTTGGTTCCCCCTAATCACTATTCTTCGCCACTTTTCCTTTGGTTTTAGTCGATAGATGGAACCTGAAGGAATTGTGTTAATGATGAATGTGATGGATAATTTTCTAGTGTGCAGTCAAATGGGATGATGACTAAAGTGAGGTATTTTGTGATTATTCCCAATCAGTTTTCAGGAAACATGAATAATAATGTATACCTTAAAAAATCTCAGTCTCACCAAAGAAAATATTTAAATAATTCATTGAGAGTTCATGTAGTGGAGACAATGGTGGAAACAATATTTAGATTCTTATAAATATATAATGTTGAAAGAAACACCCAAGTGAATGTATTATAGGAATGATAATATAGAGGGTGGATCGCACTTGAGTTCCAATATTCATAATTCTGATCAGCACTGTACTGTTTCCCCTCTTGAATCTATGTGTCAGAAATCAGTCATAAGAACCTTTTTTTTTATAATGTTGAAGTTGAGGTTGAGATAAAGAACTTTGAAACAATTCCATATCCCTAGGAACACCTAGTTTAATTTTTTCCCTTCATGTGAATTCAAATCTTTCTAAATAAAAAACAATTCTATAAGTTCACAACACCATTCCCATAATGGTTAAAGGGTGTTACTTTGGTAATTTTATAGGTTATGAGTGTTCAGTTTTTGTTGTGTTTATCTTTGGAGACCATAATTTTCATTGTTCTGTTAAAAAAATTTGGTCCAAACATATTTGGTGGTTATTATTAAGGAAACCAAATCCACCTAGTGACTACGGTTAGTTCTAGGTGAGTCCAACGGGGGACTATAAATATAGCACTGCATAGGAGGTAACCCTTGTTTTTATTTTTTCTTTAGTATAAAAAATTGTAAATAAATAAATTCTAACTAAAGACTTTAAATTTAGTTCATCATGAGAGTCAACCCATGCTCTTTCTTTGTTTTCACTTTTTTATTGTTTTCTTTTAATAAAATTATGTTTGTTTCTTCCCATGCAATCTTTGTCTCTATTTGAGTTTTGTTTCTACTCTTACTGGTTCTTGATTTTCAGGTTTCTGTTGTTTTGTGTCATTGAAAGAATAGAATTATTTTTTGTAAAGTCATCATTGATTGAAGGAAGTTTTCTCTTTTTATTTCTATTTCATTTTTCTGTTCTTTACTACACAAAAAAAAATCTATTGCATGTCTTTCTTACATGGAAATTTATGCTTGTATAGAAATATTTTTCATGTTCCTCCTTGCTAAAAATTGGAATTCATTGATATATTAAACCCTCCCACTACATGAAATTAAGTTTGTGGGGTGCAGGTTTACTATTGTGTTTTTTGTTGAATATGCTTGTATCTTTGGGGTGTAAAGAATGAACTTGTTTGCTTTACTGAAAATCTATTTGAACCCAATCTTTGAACTTTCTTTCACCCTGGTACATTTTCCACCCTCAAGTTACATATTATATATTTATCTTTTATGAAAATCTTTATCACTGACTTAAAATGTTAATGCATGTACTTTCTTGTGAACCTGATGTAAAATAATCTTTGTGGAAAACAATATTTTTGAACTTTAATGAGACCCTATACATGTCATAAATATACTAATTTGAAAACCTATTTTGAACCTTAAATTCTTAATTGTTCTTCTCCATATTTTTAAGTCAACTTTGGGGACAAAGTTGGGTTTTAAGTGTGGGTTAGGGGGTCAATTATTGAATGAGATAAACTATGTTTAATGATAAGTCCATCAATTCCCAGTACAACTTCAAAAATTTTGTAAAAAAATGGGTAAACTTTTTCAAAACTCTTTCATAATTTTAGGCTTTACACTATACCCAATTGGGACTTTCCTTATCATGATGCTTGATTAGTAGTTTAGATTTACATTGAATCTGAAATTGATAAGTTGGATGATTACTGTGTGAATATACTTAGTGATTTAATGAAAATTTGGTTTAGGATCTACTATTGAGAGTGATATGGGTAACCTGTTTAGTGGAGTTATGATCATAACCCTTGGAACAGGAAGTTTGATCTTGATCCAAGGGGACACACTTTTTTATTATTTATTAAAGTAATTACCTTAGTGTGACAATGTAAATGATTTTTAAATAAATGTTTTGAAACTGGAGTAGTTTGGGCATCTTAGATCCCATGGTGAATCTCTGAGAACCTAGATATTGGGTGCATTTCTATTTACTATAATCCCTCTATACACTTTGAATAAGTGCATTGCAAAGTTCTTATCACAATTATAAATGGCTTTGTAAAAATAAAATAAAGTGTTTAGGGTGGAAATTGAGTTCATTAAGGTGAGGGGAATGATGAACGCCAAATTAAGAAGGGTTCAACTGGTTTATATGGGATTCATTTAGGTTATATCAATAAGGTGATTCAAAAAAATATTTTTGGGAACCTAGGATTGAGTAATTTTACAAAGTTCTTACTGTTGAGTTCTTGATTCCACTAACTTTTAACTTTTTTTCACTCTTGGACTTCTGATCTTGGTTTAAAATGAGTCACTAAGCAGATTCATATATGAGGCATGACATCTCCATTTCTTTATGATTAATATCTTTCTAGATTACCCTTTGAGTATTTCTTTAGGTAAGACTTCATTTGAACATATTTTTCAAAAAACATGTTGATAGTTCTTTCCCTCTATTTTCAAGGAGCTGGACATGTTACTTTGTGAGTTGGGTTATCAAATCTCACTTTTGTTTTTCAAAGATAATAAAACATGGGATTTTTTTAGGACAAACAATGATTAAGTGTGAGGGAATTTGATGTGGCCTTATTTTTAAATAGTTTTTTCTCATCTTTTTATATAATTTTTAATGATTTCATTATTTATTTTTTCTCATTTTACTAAATATATGTACTTTTTATTTTTATAATGAATTCATTAATTTATCATTTTTTATAACAAAATTTGTATTTTTAGTCCTTAAAATAATTAATTTAATATTACCTTTTTTATCTAATTAAGCCTTTTATTTATTATTTTACCCTTTATTTTTGTTTTATTAAAATTAATTAAGTGTATTAATTATTATATTTAATTATCCTATTAATTAATTAAGTTAAGAATTTGAGTTATAATTTAATGAAATAATGTGTTTTTATTTTAAGTTTTCAATTAGTTATTTAAGTAATTAATTTAGCATTTTAAAACATTAATTATTTAATCCTAAGTATGCATTTAAACTATTAAGTCATTAAATTTTGTTTTTAGTATAACGGTAAGACAGACAGGAGTTATCGGTGACTCATTTAGTCACCGATGTGGTCCTTTTTCACTCACTATAGACCCTTTAATCAATTTATTTAATAAAATTTAATTTAATTCTTTTAACAACTTCTTTTAGAATTATTCCAGTTTTTAACTTAAATGTTAACAATTAATAATTTTAATTTTAATTTTAAAGTTAAAAGTTTATTTATAATTCAGTTTTAATTTATGATGATTTTCCTTGTTTTAA
Source organism: Viscum album (assembly GCA_963277665.1). Classification (NCBI taxonomy): domain Eukaryota; kingdom Viridiplantae; phylum Streptophyta; class Magnoliopsida; order Santalales; family Viscaceae; genus Viscum; species Viscum album. The sequence goes on along the minus strand of OY728161.1, from coordinate 49,032,153 downwards.
TTTTTAAATTTTAATCTTTGTATTTTTCATTTTATGTTTTTAACCAATTAATTATTTTCAATATTTATATTTAATTAAATTTAGTTTTAATTTTAAGTTTAATTTATGCATTCTAATTTTTTGTATCACTGTTAGTTCATTTTTTATCCTGCTACCATTAGTTTTTTTTGTATGCTACTGATGCTAATGATTATTGGAATTGGTCTTACCATGGCATCGGTGACAGTGGCTTATTATTTTTGAAACTAATTAGGAATTATTATTTTTTAAACTAATGGTGACTGATTATTCTTTTAAACTAACGGTGACTTATTGTTTTTTAAAACTATCTGTGACTTCACCCTCATACTGATAGTTTTACCTTCCATCGGTTTCACATTCTCACACTGACATCTTCGGTCTCTTCCACCTCTTCCCTACCAATGTTCCCTCTTTTTCCACTATCGGTCTCACCGATGCAAATTATTTTTTCTATCGGTGAATGGTTTTCTTTCTAACTATCAATTTCACGCACTCATCGATACGCACCCTTTTCCTCCCTCCAACACTACATCTCACTTTTAGCCATCCTCTCATCAGGCCGATTCATTCCTCTTCTTTATCCACCCTCACATTGATGATCCCCTCACCATCGCAGCACCCTTGCTTCTTCATTGCAGTACCTGCCTCTACTTTTTCACAACACTAATCATTTATAGAATCAGATCGACATCTATATGGATTTCTACAAGATCCAAATAAATTAATCATAATCAGAAACCCTAATTATTTTTATATCTGGAATCAAGAAAAGATCCACCAATGGTTTAAAGCTAGTACTCCAGCCGCTAGAAAGCATCGAGCTACTGGAAGACCCAGCCGACCACCACTGCAAGCTGAATCTTGTTCACCATTACTGGAGGGGATGAACTATGAAAGAGTAGTTGTGCACTACTGGAAGATGAGGAGGCCACCACCTATTGAGACTGATATTGGAGAACAGCAGGGATGAACTAAAACTGCTGAAGTGATGAGGAACTCACCATATTGGATCTGCACACAAGAGTCAGTGCCTTAATTCACTATAGAAAGTCATATGCTACTACTAATAGATCTGGGGAAGTCATGTGTCCATAGATATTGAACCACCGAGAGGAAGAAGGCCGCCCCCATTTTGGAGTTGTGTTATACTTCATGATGAGGTGTTTGTTGGGTGGAAGCTGAAGTCGCACCTTCTAGAACGAAATCCACTACTCGCTACATGGTTGAGTAGGCCTCCGTCGCTCCCCAGGTGAAGAAAAACTGATGAGGACCCCCCCCCCCTAGGGTTTCACTGAGAATGGGGGGGAAGGAAATGAATTTTAAAAAATTAAAAAATAATACTTAAATAAAATATAAAATTAAAAAATAACTAAACTAAATATATTAAACAATAATAATTATAAATAAATAAAAAATATAAGATTATTAATTTTAATAAAACAGAATTATTAACTTACATAAAATTTTATTAAACTATGTTAATTAAACATATAGATTAAATTAAAATAAATAAACTATTAATTTGATATTACATATTAAATATTTAAAATTATATAATACTAAAATTTATCAATAGAATAAATAATAATAATAATTTATAAATTAAATTAGAATAAACTATTCTAATTAACATAAATTAGTAAATAATTTAATTTTAAAAATAATAATAAACTTTATAATTAACCTTAATAACATTAATTAATAAAAATCAATAACTTAATAAATAATAACATTATTAAATCTTTTAAGACTTTTAATAAACTAATGACTTTAATTATAAATATGTATTTATTTCCTTCACATTTTTAACTATTCTGTGTATTTTATATTGTTCAGGTTCATGTAGGAGACTTTATCTCGTCCATCTACATTTAACTAACTCACAGGAAGTTAGTTACAAGGAAAAAGCTAGTGCAATGTGCAATGCACCAAAAAGCACATGTGTGTAGTCAAAGGTTAAAGAACCAAAGTATGTCGGTGGAAACGTGTGGTGACGTGAAGCAGATGATAGTGGGTTTAAAGTCAGAGCAAGTAGTAGTATTTTTGGGACTCTAATTACAATTCAATGATCATACATTTTGAGATCAGGGACTCCTGGGAGATCGAACAGCAGCACTAGCGCAGTCTTAGAGACAAAGGAACTGATAGAAGAGAGTAGTAATATGGGGTCCTTCCTCCCTTTTTTCCTTAATTTTTTTACTCTGTTTTTGGATGTAATTAGTGTTTTGAAATCAATATGAACTTAGGCTAATTCTTTCTCAGCTCAAGAATTTGATTCTTCTGGATTTTCATTTGAATTTTTTCACTTAATTTATATCTTTTAGAATCACAATCAATCAGTGAGATTGAATTATGATTCTCTTTTTAGTTGTTTCACCTCTAAATTGATTTCAAAATTCACAATTTCAATATTTACTGGTGAGATTGATTTTTAATGCATATTTCGAAACTTTAATATCATTAATTTGGAAATTTATAGTGAGTTTATTTCCAAACATTATCTTTTTCAAACTTCTTAGTAGTGCGATTAAGTTTTGGTGTGGAAAATTCCAATATTTAATCCTCTACCTATTAAATTTCCTAGTGAGGGGGATTCTTTAGTAATTCTTTGAGGAGTTATTCAATAAAAGTTATGAAGAATTCAACTATTTTAACCAGTTGATTAGATTTTCCAAGTGACTTTTTTCTAATCTCCTTTGTCTTTATAGCTATGTATTAGTTACTATTTTCTTTTAGTTATCCATGATTTAGTATATGATTAGTCTCTTTGTCTATCTTTTTTTCATAACCACTGTCTCTAAAAAAATATAAAAAAATTAAAAATACTAAAAAAATTACTATAAAGATGTTTACCTCACTCCTGACAACAGTGAGGTTTTTAGTTTTAAACCCTTAGAATAACTCACCTACCTTCACTTGGGTTCTACCCTTCACTAATATACTATTTTAGGTTTATAAATAATATTTTGATGGATGTGACGACCTCAAGTATCTCCAATAATCAAGGGAATTTCATAAACATCTCTAGAAGAAATACCTGGATTTACTTGGTTTGGACTCACCTACCAAGATATGGTGCGGATCCATAATCAATAACCAAATGGATATTCTAAACAAGGCAATATAGTGGAACTTCCCACCTAATCTCTTATAAAATCTAGGGGTACCAACCTATATAAATTTTGTGGATAATAAAATGTCATTCAACCCTCTATTTGATGCCTAAGAATTGAATGATAGTAGTATATGGTGAGTGGGGATTTCATCACATTCATGGATCAAACTGAAACCCATAGGCACCATGATTTCGTAGCCCAAACACCGACACCACCTATATGATGAACCTCTCCTTTGAGAGTGCACTGTAGAGGTTTCCATATCATAATAAGTTGCACACAAGTTCCAACTATCCCTTCACATCATATTTTATTTCAAAAAAAATCCAAAACATGATAAGATTCCAAACAGGCCTTTAGGATCTCCAAACCTAAAATCATTTCTAAAACTATGATGAAACTATATAATACACAAAATGGTTCCAAATAGGAATTTGTATTATTTAGGTACCAATTTCCATTCCAAGGTTTCAAATGGTCCAAATGTTATGAAACATAATTAGAACACACATTTGAAAAATATTTATATTGAGAAACCACTTTCAATACATTTAATATCAATTGGGATCTTAGGTAAACTATTTAAAAGTGATAAAGTCAATGATAAGAAACACTACTAGAAAATAGAGCTATTTCCACTGATCTATAGCCACGGTTTTAAAACCGTGGCTATAGGTGGCTATAGCCACGGTTCTGTTGCCTATAGCCATGGTTTTCTGAATCATTTTAATAGCCCATAGCTATTTCCATGGTTTTGTGGCATATGGCCATGGTTTTCAAAACTGTGGCCATAGGATAATTTTTTCATTACCCTATGGCCACGGTTCTCCAAAACTGTGGCTATAGGGTTCCCGCGCTTCCACAAGAAGCCCTATCGCCATGATTTTGAGTCTATTCCCATAGTTTTTATTAATATATATATATATATACACAAATTGTGGCGCGGTGTAGTGGTAAGTGCACTGGACTGCATAGTGGAGGTGTAGGGATCAAACCCCGCTGGGGACATTTATAATTATGGCTATTACCACGATTTTATGAGGATATTGCCATGGTTTTTCAATTATATTTACATAGTTTAAACTGTGTCTATAGGTCAAGCACCACAGTTTCAAATTTGGAGGCCTATTGACAAGGTTTTCAAAACCGTGGCAATAGGTAACTATTGCCACCGTTAAAACTGTGGCAATAGGCCAGGACCAACTGCCATTGCGATAGCGGCCACGGTTGGCCAAGACCATGGTCATAGCCTTTTTCCACAGTTTTGAGGCCAATTTAAATGTTTTTGAACCATGTAAATAGCCCTTTTTCTAGTTGTTAAAGAGTTAGAGTAAAAGTTCTTTGAAAACCTAGGTTTAAGGTGACCATCATCTAAAAATTCCATTATAATTTTTGTTCTTATCCAAACGTGTAGCTCATGCACCTATGGATATTACCACATAAAATTTATTATCTATAGTAACCCATAAATTATCCAAGGGTTATAATAAATGAAACATAAGGAACCTCAAAAATCATTTACATGGGTTTACACACAAGTATCAATCAAAATAAGGAACCCAAGCCACACACCCAATTCAATTCACATGGAGAACAAAACACCAAAACATCACCAAGTCCAACACAATCCTAAAGACACCCAACCTCATTTTAAAATACTAATTGAAATTTTATTAGACATATTACATGCATATATACATAGGAATAAATATATAAATCTATTGAAATCCCAATTTCCTTCAAATTTCCCACTTAAAAACACCACAATAATTCATAGAACACATAAAAACTATAAATAAATCATTTAGAAATTAAATAAATGGTATCAAACACCACATGGAATGCATCAAGAAGAAAATGGATGGAAACACCTACCTCAAAGAATTTTAGATGCAATAAATCTCATAGGGGAGAAAGAATAAGGCTTGATCGACAACCCACACACACTAGAATCTATGGAACATAGGTAAAATATAAACCCTAGCTTCTAGGGTTCGTTTAAGAGAGAACCCATCAAAGTAAAACCAATAAATCAAGAGAGGATAAGAAAATGTGGATAAAATTGGTAAAAAACTAAAGAAACTCACCATAGAACCTTGATGAAGAATCCATTATGGAAAGAGAGCCTTGTGAGGGAATATTGGGAGCTCCCATAGTGTTTCTAGGTCGGGTATGGTGAGGAAAACCTGAAATGGGGTTAAAACAAAAGAGGGTTAAAGAGGAAATTTCATCATTTTAATGAACTGGGAAACTTTCAAGGTTTGGACACATGATTTACCAAATGGGTGAGAACTTTGTGGACCCTACTAAAGAAGAGGGAATCCTTCTTGGATTGGATAAATTATTTCTATAACTGGGCACCAATTTTGTGCTAGATTCTATAAAAAAATTCAAAACACCTCGCATGCTTTTCATATTGTTTCCTCTAACTATGTTCAATTTGAGCTTCCTAACCCTGATACTAAAAACAAGTCACACGGTTACTCCTTGGCCTTTCACGGTTTTTCCCAAACCATGCTCAATATATTCAATTCAAACCGTGCAAGTAAAAAATGAACTGGATAGCACCTTATCCTCAATAATTTGCACAGTTAAGCCCCAAATTGTGCAAACAACCTATACACAAACATAAAAACTACCCAAAAACTCTAAAACTCAAAAATTATCACCAAGTACTTCACATAAACTATTACCTAAAGATTAATCCTTAATAAAATAATAAAATAAATGGAAAACTGTAGTTGGGGTGTGACACCTTAGGTTCTATTTTTATGAGTTTTGGTGTATTAGTCCATTAATGTGGCATATATAATATTTTATGTAATGAAAAGGATAAAAAAGGAACCTCTCTTATTTTTAATATCTATACAGTCTTGGGATAATGGAAAAAACATCATTTGTTCGATTATAGATGTTATTTTGAAATATAAATGAGTTTTATTTATCATGATAATTTATTTTAAATTTTTAGATATAAATTAATTACATTACATTCTTAATAAAACACATGAATTATTTAGTTCACAATTTAATGAAATAAATGATACTAAAAATATTAAAAGTGAAGTAAATTAAATGAATAACATTGTTCAGTTAATTTTTTGAATGAGTATATAATGTTACAAAGGAGTAAACATGATATATTTTAATTAGATAATTTTATTTATTTATTTATTAAATTCTAATTACATAAATAATGTTAAAATTTACATTAAATTCATATTATAAAAAAATATATTTTATTAAATGATTTAAAAATTTTAAAAATCCTATATTCCTCCAAGTAACTTTCAAAGGATAATAAATATAAAATATTTTCCATTCATGGGCCTATTTTGGTTTTATAAATACTATATTAACAACTCGATAGTAAAAACACTGTTAGCTTGGTTAAGGTTAAAATGGTGTTTTTTCATGTTATAAGTAATTGTGTTGAATTTAATTATCAACAATTGTAAGATTTTTAATTTATAATATGGATTAAATATTAAAAATTAGTGGTTCCAAATTATCTATTAAGGTTTATTTTAATTTATTCTTATAGGATAAATTATCTTTATTGAACAGACTAGTTACCATAGTGAACAACCAAAATGGGAAACATAAGGAAACATATATGTTAAGGAAAAAATGTTTAAAATTTTGGTTTTATTTTATGTTAAAGGTTTGGAAAAAAAATAATCAATACATCCCATTAATAATCAATTTTTTATCCACTTTATGTAATACTGACCTCCCAATAGTAAATATTATTGATTATTTAGAAGAATGCAACTCCTCCTCATATATAAAATGAAACTGGGTATACTCTCTTATTAAAACCTTAACACCTATTTTTTTTGTTAAATAAATAACTAAATAACTTCCTAGAACCCCTAACTTAATTATATAGGAAATATTTTTTAAAAAAATCCAACATATGAAGGATTTAGTGAAAACATAATGAGGATACCCAAAGAATAGGTAATGTTCATCAATGAGATTTTTTATTTTATTTATTTCTCCATCCCCTTAAATTATTTTTATTATATCATGATTATATAATAACCACAAAATATTCAATATAATTAGATGTTATTATGTTATTTTCATGGCCTAAAAACTTCTCTACATCCATAAAAAGGGGTATGAAATCCTCATTCATGTGTACGATGGACTACCGCCTTGTGAACCGATGTCATTCATTTTTCCTTTACCACATATCAAGAATGGTAATAATGAAATATTTATTATATATATATGATATTTAAGATAATTATTTTTTTATTATGATTATTTAATTTTTATATCACACATATTTTCATACTTTCCATTTTTTGGGAATACAATATCATCAGTCGTGTGTCTGCCGAACAACTGCCTCGTGAAGCGATGTGATTCATTCACATTTTACATGAAATGTATAAAGGATGATATTAATGAAAATATTTTATATATATTACATGAAAATGATTATATAAATATAATATATCATTTATTCTTATTATTTTTAATACTAAAATAAAATGGAATCATCATTATTGCGTACGTTCTGCCTAACATCCCCAAGAACAGTGCATTTCATTTTATATCTATAAATTTTATAAATTAATCTAAATACATATATACTGAAATTATATGATATTTATATTATTTTGATCATTTTTATAATTTTGAAGAATATTTATTAATGATAAAATTAATAGGACCACAAATATAACCAATCAAAACACATATGAAAAATAAGGCAGTTATTACCTAAAGCGTAACTTTAACATGGAATTATTAAAAAACTAGTAATAAAAGGTCATAATAAAAACATATATATTTTGGTATTTATAAATATGGTTCATAAATATATTTATAATAAACATATGTTTATTATAAAATGGTATTGAATTATTATGATGGAAGTTAATACATATGGTAAGGGATTTTCGTCTAACTTTTTACTTTCATGAGACACATTTAATATTCACAACATATGTTCTTTATGTGGTGTATATAATTCACATGAATATATTATATAATTATTATAATTAAAATTATCATGATTTATAAATCCATTTTGGTATATCTATTAAATGTGTATTATAGTTAAAACATTTCCAATGTGGTAAGGGTGTTTTCTCTCAATTTTCTTTTTTTTTTGATATATATATTATGTTTTCCACCAATATTATTTCACGAGGTGTACATACATCCACTTTTACATGTAGTAATCATCATTATATTTTATGTTTAATTATATTTTTCTCCTTCATGGGGATTATTATTCAATTTTACCAAAGTGGTAATGATTTTAGATTACAATCTCATCATTTATCGATATTTTTTATGATTAAATCTCTAACTTTAAAACCAAATTATCTACCTGATCATGAATAATCTTGATGTTTATTCTCCTATAGTTATTCATGATATCTCCAAGTAATGGTACCATTTTCCCACTATTCATTTCATAAAATAATTATTAATTGTTTTAAATAAAATCCTACTTTATTACCCTCATTGGTCAGAAATCTATTTCTTCCAAACCCATGTTTTCTAAAAATTTGTTCAAATATTTTTATTACTATCTTATGATTTTTTTTAAAAATTACCCATATTATAAATTATACAAAATGGTTTTAATGGAATCTACATTCCATTTTCCAAACAATACCCATTTGGATTTTACCGAAAATTTGAAAATAATCATTGTTTTTAACTTGCACAAAATGAACAGCACATCTCAATTCCCTAACCACTAAAGGATTTCAATATTCAATTTTAAATTTTAAAATTTATTTTTAATAAAAATTATTTCCTTAATATTTGGAAAAATTTTATATTTTAAATAAATGATTTCAAATTGAAACTGATTTTGGAAGTGTTTTATTTTTTAAGGAGATTCTTTCAAATTCAAAAGGATATTATCCTCATGATAAATTTTAAATTATTTTTTAATATTGAAATTTATATATTTTCAAGGTTATTTTAAAATAAATGGATTTTGATAATTTTTTATGTTTTTAAAAGTTATTTTTAAATAAACTATATTTTCCTCATGAAATTCCCCAAAAAGTATTTCAAAATTATTTTCCATCAATAATGAAATTATTTGAGTATAATTATGATTTAATGGTGAAATGATCTAAGGATACCATTATTTTTATTTATCTGAAAGGAAATTTTAAGATGAAAAGATATTTAGGAAACCCATTTCTCTACCACAAGTTATACAATGATAAAATTCTTATGAAAATGGTTTATTTTTCTGCAATTTATGCATTGATTAAAGGATGAAATGATTGTGAAACCTATTTTTTACACATTTTATATTATGATAAAATATTTTTTAATCCCATTTTATTTCATGGGATTTGATATTTTGAATGTTTTATAATATTGTTGAATACATATATATTATTTTTATTATGTGGTGGTGGTTATGATATAACCCATGGAAATGGTCACATTACAAAAAATAATGTTGGTACCCACATATCCCACCAATTAACTATATAATGATATATATCTCATGATATAGATAGTACTGGAAAATGGAGAGAATCCAGTTTAGTAATATACTATTGGAATGGGTAGTGAACATAGTTCAGTAAAATCAGGCCAGAACATAGAGGGAACCTAGTTCAGTAAGACATGGATTGAATAGACAGTGAACCATATTTAGTAATATAGGGTTGGAATGGGAAGTGAACCCAGGTTAGTAAGAGAATTTGTCAAATATGATGGTCTTGATAGCGAACCTTGACTACTATGATGGTTTGAGGAGTGATCCCATTCCAATATGATACCCTTGTAAATGATCCTTGACTAATATGGAAATTATTTTCTATTTTTATGTGTATTTAAAAAATAAATTTCTTATCCCAATTTTATGAAAAAATTTCTCAAGATCATTGATTATATTATCATTCATTTCTTATTAACTAAAAATATTTATACCCTGATTCGAGATTTTTATTTTGATATCTAGGTTATGTTTTTCAAATGTTATTCTCATGTCATCATACCTTTGTGTTCATGTTTTGTTTATGTATCTCACATGTTTACCCTTAATGAGTATCTGAGTTCACTCATTATTATGTTTCCATTCCATAGGTTTTTAAGAAAGGTTTTAAGTAGTAGTACTAAAGAGGATGATATTCAAGGGATAAAATGATCATATTTCCCTCATTAAGAAGATAATGTTCCACATTTCTAAAGTAATTAAACTAATATAGTCCTCGGGCTTGTGTTTGTATAATGTAATGAATATTCATATTAAATGATGTAATATCTATGTGTCAGAAGACATGGTAACTATCATGTTGATTCAAGGAGGATTTTGATTTCAATGTAAGGAGGTTAAATTGGGGTGTGAAGGTCCCCATTTTATTCTAAGGTGGGGAGAGTCCTTTAATTAATATGAAATTATTCCTCTTGAGTTAATCCAGTGTGAGATTAGTTTTGTTATAAGGGGTAATATTATGGCATGATAGTCTTGAGGTGTTTTAAGTTTATCCTATATAGTTATTATCTCATATATTTTCCTTTGAGATAACATTACCTAAACTATTGGTTAATATTATGTTAGGATTATAGGGGAATGGTTTTACCCACTACTGTTTGAAGTCTAGTGTGAGAAAATTCTTAAATCTGTTTATCTATGATCATTTGCACAGTGATTCATTCTGTTACACAGTGGTGTGGTCCGGGGTTAATTGGGTTCAAGGATAGGATGTTAGTTATGTCATTATGTTTCTTATAGAATCTATCATTATCGCATGGTCACCTAGGTTTCGTCATGGCCTTTATTAAATTCCAAGAATTAAATTAATATTTTCCCAATAATTAGTGAGAGATAAGGGGTGGTCATGGTGTGATTTTCAAAGGTATACAAAGCTTAGTCACATTATATTGTGATGATCCCCTATCATTCCATTATTATTTTATTTTCTATGATAATTATAAATTTTATATTTTTTTTCAAATTCTCTCTTAATTATTATGACTCCTATTAAAATATGGGAGATAATAGACACATCCTTAGTGATCATTAGCCACTTGTTAATTAGTGTTAGCCTTTAGTTTAGATAAATGAACTCGTTTTATCCAATGTGAACTCATTTTCTATTATCTATGGTTCACTTCATCCCTTTCCCCCTAGGAGAATCAATAATAGTGGTGTTGATTCAATTTTTTTGTATAGTGGTTTTTACGTGGACTAGTCGATAATAGGCTGTGTGGTTAATTATTGAGTGTTTTTAGGTGTTTAATTTAGATATTATTCATCATACATTGAATATATTATCAAATATTTGATTTATGTGGGGTATTTGATACTTATCATTCCATATTTATGTGAAAAAATTTTAATTATCAAATTTGTTCTTTTGGTGGATGGTATTGATTAATGTAAAAAGATAATTAACTAGGGAAAGTGAAATTGGTGGGATTAGGGTGATTCACATGTCTTTCCTAGAATTATATGATATTATATATATGTTAGATGTTTTTATGATGTTACATTTAAAATAATGATGATTTTCATTATGATATATGTTGCTTGACGCTAATAATTTGTTAGAATTTCCAATTATAAGGGGTTAATCATTAAATGTTTTTAATAAATTTGTTTTGTGGAACTATGTATTTAAAGTACTGATATATAACCTGAAATTAAACCAAATAGTAAATAATTATTATATGGTATGGTATTAAATTTGAACTTTTTTCCGTTACTCTTTTTTTGTTATATTCGAGGTTTTCCTAATTGTGGTTAAAGTAGTTTTTTGAGTAATGTTTATGTCTATTTGCGAGAGTGAGGTGTAGATATCAATTTTGGAGTTATTTATGGGATATTATGGGATTATGATAATATTGTTTGGTATATATATTCACTATATATGTGGGTTTATAGCTTTTAAAAATGATTATTAGCAAGTGATACATATAGATTTTCATAGTGAATTGTTTTGTTGATGTGGGGTTGATTTATACTTTTTCTAGAATCATGGAATCTGGTTGTTACTAATATATTTTTTAATGGTAAGTGGGATTGAATTAATAAATTTTAATTGATCATTTCTAGAATTAATAATTTAAATTGTATTTAAATTAATAGTGGAAAGGAGACTAGTAATTTAATGTTTAATCGTGCAATAAAGTAGTTTTGTAGGAAGTAAATGTGGCTACATATTAGTAAATTTATTGTCAATAAATTCTATAAAAATGTATAATGATGTAGATAAATCATTAAATATTAATTAATGGTAGCTTTATGGATTATATGATTCAATGGGAAGGGAATAACTATTTTTTGGTTATTTTATATGATAAGAATGATTAGGTTTAAGGTATAGTGATGGTAGTGGTTGTTAGTGATTGGTGTTAACATTTTTATGGTTTCACATTTTTATAATTATTCTGATTTAGTGTAAATCATTATGTTATAAATTTTTATTAATACTATATTTATTTTATTTTTTTGTTATAGAATATCCAACACCACCAAAGTCTGGTAACCTAGCTAAAGCCCATATGGGGACATGGGTTTTATATGCTTTCCCAAATATTTATGTTGAAGAGGGAATGGATGGATTACTAATCCATCATTCCTAATCTCACCATTAATATAATTTAGGTTTCAATTTTTTATTTTTATGATTGAAATGTTATAATAGACTAAATTTATAGTTTTTATGATGTGTATTGGTAATGATGTTATAATAGAGATTTTGATGCATGGTGGGTTTCATTCATTATAGGAGGATGGAATATGATTTATGTACATCATGTTCACAACACCCTAATATTATAAGAATGTGATAAGAAATTTTTATGTGGTATGTGTCCCTGGATATGTGGTTATGGATATGATATAACTTGTGGTTGTATGGATATGTGGATATATAAGGCATTGAAAAACAAGAGTTGTGTCTTTGGGGTGAGAGAGATACTAATTCATTGGTGATGGTTTTTTATTGTACCTTGATGATATATATTCTTTTGAAACTATTTTATTCTATAAGGATGTGATACTGGGTGAGTTTCCATTAATTAGGTTGGGTAATGGTCGACCTGATAGAAGGGTCAGTTGTATTTATTGTTTATTCACCAAGCCATTAGTATTATTATTTCTATAATATTATGAGAGGTTTTGGAGTGTATCCTATCAAGTATTATTGTATGATATAATTTATATATCCAAATATGTTTTTGAGGTTCCTTGCAGGAATTTTGAAAACAATCTTGGGAATACTATCTTGAGGCTTTGAGTTTCTATTGGAGTTGCTGCCATAAGAGTTTTTTTAGGAATATTATTCTTGAAACATTGGTTATGATAAAAATTTAATACCTTTATATATTAGATTTAACTTAATAATTTATTTAGTTCATTTATGGATTATTTATATTTGAAGGGTTATGATGTTAATTTCTTACATCTATCTGTGATTATTATAACAACTCAAAAGTCTAAACCTTATGAAACAAATGTTATGTTCGATAACTTTCCTTATACACTACACTCAAAATAAATGAACAAAAATATATTATAATAACACTATTAATAAATCTATAATAAACAATAATGTGGTAAAGTATTCAAATTTATTATATTTAAAAGATAAGTACAAAATATGAGTCAATATTAAAAAAAGTTATTTTTAATAAACAATATATTATTTATATTTTATGATTTATTTTAAAAACTAAATTTACATATTTTGTAATAAAATTTGTATAAAATAATATTAATTATTGAATACTTCATATAAAAATTAAATCGGTATGAATTTTCTATTTTTTATGAAAGGATTAATTTTTATTTGAAAAATAGGATTTTTTTTTAAAATTATAATTTTTAGGATTTTAATGTTATATAAGAATATAATAGAAGTTTAAAACCCCTTTTAAGAAATTAAATATTTATTAATATAATTTTAATATAATATTTTATTTTATAAATAATAGTTGAAACATTTTTTAACTAAACTGAAACATTAGATTAATAAAAACTATTTTCATCCTTTTTGTGAATCAAGTATTTTTAAGGGGATATTCTGTTTTGGGTTACCATGAAAATATCATCCTTTTATTTTTTTTATAATAAATTTTTTTTCTGAATTTCTAAAAAATCAATTTATTTTAAGGGAGTCGATAATTTTAACAACTATAGATTATACATGAATTTTAAACATAATAAAACACTTTTTATAAAAAAAAAATACATGATTTAATTTCTTTATTCTAACATATACTTTTTCTGACCTTAGAAATTATTATTTGATAAATTTATTTTAAAATTTAAAATTAAATGTATCGAATCAGGTAAAAGTTTCAATCATAGTTTTTTCATTAAAATTATCTGTTATGAAAAAAATTAATAACAAAAGTAAATGCTAATTAATGGTAAAAGTTTAAAAAAATAAAATAAAAACCATAAAACAATTAAAGACTTCACATAAATTATTTTTTGAGGTGATTATCATCCAACACTCTCTTTACCCACATCTTTTTTCTATTTTTCTCTAATGACCCTTGAATAGTAACTTTACATTTTTGAAAATGTAAGGGTTACTCTCAAAACTACCCTTCTCCTCACTTATAAAAGGGTAACATCTCCACCAATTCAAGACTCAATTTACCATTGAGTTTCTACTTAGAACTATATCAAATTTCTCCTATAATAACCTTATCCAACCACTATAATATTTTATTAATCATTATATTTCTTAAGGCCTTCATCTCTATGGAGTTATCCAAGAGAAAAATCAAGCTACTGATGTATGTATTACTTTCTCTTAGTATTTCTTTTACTGTACACATTCCTAAATCATATATAACATTATTGATTTAATTATATCATAATAGTTAGTATAATTAACTTTATATATATATTAATTTAATAGAAATTTTTTACTCTTATACATCTGTATATAATAATAAATGAATATTAGCCATATATTGTGCGGACTGTCAACTCTATGAAGTAAATCTTTTCATTGTTCATCATTATTTTCATTATTTATGTAAAAAATAATATTTCACTCAAAAATTATAAAATATATAAATTGGCTAATTATTCTTCTATTATAATGATATTACATGCTTATTTAACTACACTCACCCATTGAGATATAACATGTTCTTGTTTGGGTTGGTTTAACAAACTACTTTAATTAATGCTATAAAACTATATAATTAATGAATATGTGAAATTAAACACTAATATTATTATAATAAAAAATAATTTAGTGATTTATTTTGTTTTTTTAATGGTTATATGAGGTATTTATATTATTATTAAAATATTATCACTGATCTATAAAATTACAAATATTTTCCAACATCAATTTCCTTTTCATGGAAACATAAGAAGAACCAATATAATAAATAAATAAAATATAATAATAAATTTTCAATATTAAAATAATTATATAATAATAAGGCTTCTAAGAAGGTATCCAAGAAACTCAATTTTATTATTTTGGATGTTAGGCACATTAACATAATGAATCTAGAACAATGTAAAGGTATTTTGTCTAAATTTCCCTTCATTGAGACATGTTTTAATGTTATGTCATCATTTCTTATCTCTATGGTGTACATACTACACAATAATGTATTATTTAATACTAAATTAAATAATTCATTTTATTTATAGATCCATGTGATTTTAAATATTTTAATGACATTTTCTTAAAAAAAATTATAATCCCATATGGATTTTGATAACTCATTTACCTATTATTGAGTTATACTCTTCTTAGTAGAATATTATCATTAAAATTTAGTTCTAATGAAACATATGATGATATTATGTTATAATATTGTTTTATTATTTATATAATTATTCCTGATATCCATATCATCTTCCTTGATGATTTAATTTTTAATATGTTAGATTATAAATAATAATTATTGTATTTTCTAAATCACTACTCTTTTCCATATCAATATTTTCCCATCCCACAAGATTTTTCCTTGTTATTTTTTTTATCTCTTATGACCCTCATATTTATATTTATTAGTTTTAATATAAATTTTTATCAACCATTTAAATGATTTCATTTTCTACATAAATACAAATCTTTTATATAAAAGGATTTTAATTTCAATCTCTTATATTTTTTCTTTTAAACAACATTTGTTTATAAAAGAAAAGTATTAAATATAGATTATTTATTTTCAAAAACAAATTTTTTAAGTCTCTTTGAATCTTTATAAAAATATTTTTTTTATTATTTTAAACTCTTCTTCTCAATCATTTTACACAGTATTTTAAAATGTACTTATTTTTAATGTATTGATTCTAATTTCTTCTATATCCCTATGATGTTTACTTCTTGGGTGTTTCATTTCATGATCCATCATATTTTTTCTCTTATAATTTATTTTATTTGGATTATAAAAAGTTATACTATTTGGTTTTATTATGAAGCTATTTAATGATATACAATTTGATAATGTCATAAAACCTGTTTTTCTTTCTATGGGTTGTTATATAATGTGATGGTTTTTTTAAGTGGAACACAATTGTATAGATTATTAGATGGGTGGGATGTATATCTATCTTAAAAGAATTTGGTAAATTCATATATCCATTGAAATATAAATTTTATGTGAACGTGTTTCATTGTTTCTAGTTTTATAGAGGGTGAGTTTGATGGAATTTAGTACTACTCACAATTTAATGTGTGAAAATGTTTTATGTTTACTATGTTCACTGAGATAAAAATCCTATGATTATAATTCTCCCACTTTATTTTATATATTCATGGGACTATGATTTATGCTTCATGTTTTATTTTCTATTTCAATGTTAAAATATTTATCATTTGAGATGATGTTTCTATCATTCTTGCTTATGGTTAATGCATTTTGATTTGTATTTAATTAAATCAGATATTTCTTTTAATTCATAATTTCACATATTTTAATTATCTAACCTTTATAAGAATTTATATTTTATCCCTTACTGAGAGTTTTTGTATACATATTATTCTTTTTCCATTCAATTAGATTTAAGGATAATTATGAATCATGTAATGTATAAGAGTGGGTTGATTTTATGTATAAATATTTATAGTATATAAAATAAATATTTTTATATTTCCAGTATCTAGGTCACTAAATAATTAGTTACTTTGGAAGTGAGACTATTTTTGTAATTTATTTATTAAAATATGGTATCAGTTTATTATTTATTAAATTTTAGCATGGGTATCTATAGTTGGTATTAGATCAGGGTGTAGTTTTTTTTTGGTGATTAGGATCAGAAAACATTAGTGAAGACCCAAATGATAAGTTTAAGATAAAATCCTTTTATTTTGATAAATAAATGATTAGAGGTTTTCGAAATAAATACATCCCCAACATCATGATGGAAAGGGGTTACAGGTTCTAAAATAGTTGTACTTAGGGTTAATAACACAAAACAGGGTGGGTAGTGTTTTAACTCAAGCATGACCTAGTGCACGAAAATGTGGCCTAAATGTACATCTTGATATACACTCCTGAATTATATGATTTGGTTAATTCATACTCTCTCTAATGACCTATTATAATGGATTTAGTGATTATTTATAATAGAATGGATAAGAAAAACCTAGTAGTTAAAATTACTTTCATATCCCAAATCATTTTTTTATCAAGTATCAATGAAATAAATACATTTCACCTTCTTCAAAATAAAAATATATAATATGGTTCTTGATACCCCATAATAAGGGGTTATTATATTATATGGTTAAATATGGAGTCATCATTGAGAACATTCTTTTTATATGATAATATAATAATATACTTCCAAATTAATTTTCAATTCTTCCCTTATAACATGAGTTTGAATTCTCAATAAAACTTATTTCTAGATCATTTCCTATCTGAATAAATCCATGTAAAATTGAATCCATTGAATTAGAGGATTTGAAAATTTAATTATAATATAATCTTGAAAAGGGTTTTATACACCCTAGTTATTCATCATATGTTTCACCAGTACTAATTATAAATAATAATGATAGATCAATGTGTCTGTGAATTTATTATCATGAGCTCAAAAAAATAAACATAAAAAAATTCTCTTTAACCCCAATTGTATTACATATTAAATCTACCTATAACATTTCAATTCTTCTCAAATATTAAATTCGAGTCTATATATCATAAACTGACGGTAAAGTGGGAGGATATTCTAAAGACTTTACTCCAGATAAGATATGAAAATATTAGTATATAGTAATTCCATTTTGGACTTTCCAATAACCCCCAACAACTTCATGGATATTATGAATAGGGGATATATATATTACCTGGTGCAATTTTTTATTGTCTATATAGGTAATATCCTTATATATTTAAATTTTTAGGAAGATAATAAAGATCACATAAGGACTATGTTGAAGACCATTGTGAAGGATATGTTGTATGTCAAACTCAAAAAATGTGAATTATAGATACAAAAATTATTATTCTTTGGTCATGTAATTAGAATTGATGGTAAATATGTTTATCTATCAATGAATTTTTTTACTGAGAAATGACCCCAACAAAAAAAAATCACTCAAATATATAGTTTTATTAAGTAATTTGGATATTTTTGATTATTTGTGATAAATTTATCATGGATATCAAATACATTAACAATCAGAATAAAATGGTTTATGTTATTATAGATGGAAAAATGTGAGGGAATATTTAAGGATCATATAGAATGTTTAGTCATTTCATGCATGCTTTCAATACCTTATAGTATTTAATGGTTTTTAATTTATAGTGATGAATCATTAAAAGGAATTGGATGAATCCTCATGAAAATTTATAAGGTAATTTCTTTTGCCTCAAGTATATCAAAGGATCCAAGAGAAAAATTTCCAAGTTCATGATTTAGAATTAGTGGCTATAGTATTTTAATTGAAAATTTGGAAGCATTAACTTTATAATGATAAGTGATATATATACAGTGATTAAAATATATTGAAATATATAATTATATAAATAGAGTTAAAATTATTCCATGTGAGAGAGTTAGAGATAATGAAATTTAGGACTTCTTGATACATTACAACCATGGAGTGAAAAACAAGGTGTATGATAGTCCAAGTAGAAAATATCATGCTACATTATCCCTGATGAGGATTGAAAAAGAGACAATACAAATTGATTTATAAAGGATGAATCTGGAGGTCCTAATGGATAGGTAGAAATCTCACCTTTCCCAAGTTTACAGTAAACACTCTTTACATTTAAGGATAAAATATTCCTAGAAGTATAGTATGAACCTACAAAATAGGGTAGTGAATATTTTGAAGAACATCTTTTATAAATAAGTTGTTATATGATTTGTAAATCTGATATGTGATTCATCTATACTGAAACTAATAATGGATATTTTTTATGATGTAAATAGATTATCATTCTCTATATATTATAGAGGAATAAATATTTATACAAACCATAAACAAAACATTTTTTTGGATAACATGAAGAGGTAAATCTCAGAATATATATATTTATTCCCTTTATGTCAGAAAGTTATGGAAGAGAAAAATAAACCTAAAGGGATTATGCCACAATTTACTATACCTATATGGATATGGGAAATCAGTAGTGTGGATTTCATGATAGGAATCCCCATGACATCGAATGGTAACAATGTCATATGGTTTTTAGTCAATAATCTTATAAAGTTATCACATTTTATTTCCATCAAAGAATATTTCTCACTAGATATTATTTTTAATACATACATTAAAGAGGTGGTAGAGATTTATAGAGTACTCTTCGTTATTATATATTATTGAGATCAAAGGCTTATATCAAGATTATATAAATGTATTCATCATGTTTATGTAACCAATATTAATTTTATCACTGATTATTACAATTAGAAAGATGGTATGTCTTAGAGAACCATTCTAACTCTATATGATACACTAATATCTTATTCAATGTATTTTCAAGGATGTTTGGATTAATACCTTACCCTGGTAGAGTTCATGTATAACAATAGTTTCTATTATTTTGTTCATATGGAACCACATATTGAATTGTATGAGAAGATATGTAGGGATAAAACATCATGGGTTAAAGTTGGGGAAATAAATTTAAAAGGTTACTACATTGTCTAATAAATGATGAACAAGGTCTAAACCATTAAATGGTATATAAAAATAGATAAAAGTAAACAAAATATCTTTTATGATAATCATTTAAGAGATATAAAATAAAATGTTGATGAAAATGTGTTTCTCTAAATATATACATGGAATGGGTTATGGTATTTGGTAATAGAGGGAAGTTGAGCCCTTGATAAATCAATCCCTTCGAGATCCTTGGTCATGTAGGGGAAATATCATATTACTTAGCACTCCCTCATGATATATCCCAACATCATGATGTCTTCCATGTATCATTTTTTAGAAATTAATCTAGATCAATCACATATAATGAACCAAGAATCCCTAAAACTAGAACATTATCTCTCATTTGAGGAATAATAAGTGGAAATTATTGATTTAAATGATAAGGTGTTGAGGAAAATTACTTCACATCTTGTCAAAGTCCTATTCAGGAATTACAAGTTGGATGAATCTCTATTGTATCCTGAGGATGTAATGAGTAAAAATTACCCTTTCTTTTTTCATTCATAGTAATAATATTTTCAATCATGAAATTATTTTAAGATGGTAACAACATGAAATTATAAACATTGTAAAAAAAATTTATGTTTGATAACATCAATTATATACTAGAACCAATATAAAAAAAACCAAAATATATTATAATATCAGTACTAATAAAACTATACTAAACCATAAGTTTTTAAACCATTAAAAAGTTTTATGTTTAGAAGATATATAATTGATATGAGTTAGCATTGAAAAAATTAATTTTTAAAAAATGATATTTTCTTTATGTTATTAATTTTGATTAAAATTTTAAATATAAAAATTTTATAATATAAATTTGATAACCTAAATTTTATTTTTTACTTCCTAAAATTAAAATTTACTTAGTATGAATTTTAGAGTTTTTTTGAAAATGATTACTTTTTAGTTGAAAAATACGGTTTGTGTAAAAATTATTTTCTTTATGATTTAATAATTATTTAAGAATATCATGGATATTTATAAAATATTTTATTTAATTTAATATATATTAAATAAATAATATTATAAATTTTAATATATTCTTTAAGCTTAGAAATCCAATGTCCAACATTTTATCAACTGAATTTAAAAGTTATTTTAATATAAAATATTTTTAATATTTTTTTGAATCAGTTATTTTCATAGAGAGATTCAATATTGGTGTTCCATAAAATAATGATACCTTTTATTTTTTATAATAATATAATTTATTTCACGTAAATTTATAATTTTAATAACTATGGAATACACATGAAATTTTATCCTAAAACATTGTTTTCTTAAAAAAAATGCTTTTACACAATTAAGAGTGTTTATTTTAAAAATAACATTTGACACCCTTAGAAATTTTTATTTGATAAAATAATTTTAAAATTTTAAATTAAAAGGATCAATTTAGTTAAATTTTTTGAAATTAAATGTTTCTATAAAAATTAAATTTAAGGTAAAAAATTTATTAATAGACTAAAAGTAAATTTGGATAAAAGTTGTAAATATAAAAGGAAAACCATAAAACACTCAATGTTGTTTTAAAGATTAGTTTTTTTTGTTTATTTACCCAAAGTTACTTTTTTATCCACCTTATTTAATTTTTGTTCCATTTATGTTCTTATAGTTACTTTAAATTATTGAAAATGTAAGTGTTTCTCCAAAAACAATGCTTCCCTTAACATATAAAATAGTAACATACCCATCAAATAAACTATCATATTAACATTGAATTTTTCCTTGAAAATCATTAAATTTTATCCTCCTATAAATCTATCCCTCCTCCATAATCTTTTAGTAACCATTATTTTATATAAGTTCTTCATCATTAAGATGTTTTTGAAGGGAAAACTCATGCTTCAATGTGAGTATTGATTATGTCTTTATTTTACTCAACTACTTACTAAATCATATACATACATATTAATATATTGAAATCAGTATAATTAATATAAATAAATTTAATTATATTAAATTAAAAACAATTATTTATGCCTATCCATCCACATAGGAAAACAATAGAATGTCAATTGTGTGTTGTGTGGGCTATTGCCTTTATGAATTAACAGTGTTTTTTATATTATATTATTTATTTAGTAAAACCACTTAAAATATGAATCAAAAAATTTAAAAAATATAAATAATAACTTTATTATTCAATTATAATTATATTATTCACTTCCTCAACATTATTAAACCATCTAGATATAGTGTGTTCATGATTAGGTTGGGTTAACCACCTACCTAAATAAATGATATAATTATCTATCTTTTATGATTACGGGAACATAAATTCTGATATTATTATAAGATAATATGAATTTTAAGATGGTTTTTTGGTTCTATAATTTTTATAAAATGTATTTAACTTATTATTATAATATCATTGTTGATCACTAAAATTACCAAAATATGCCGACACTGATTTAATTTGCATGAATGTATTAGAAAAAATATACAATAAATGAATATCATATGATAATATATGGTATATATTAAATTAATTATAAAATAATATGTTTTCATAAAAGGTATTCAAAAAACCTTTTTTATTATTCAATAATTTTATCATGTGCATATAATGGATCTGGAACAATGTAATGGTTTTCATATAAATTTTTCTTTATTATTCCATGTTTTATATAAAGATTTCATTTATTATTTATATGGTTTATATTATTTACAAAAATAAATTTTTATATAATCTATGATTTAATTATTATTTTTTATAAATTCATATGATATTTAGGATTCTAATGACATTTTATTAGAAAAATACTAAAGTGTTAATGGTTTTTATTACTCAATTACATTTCACTCAGTAAAAATTCTCTTTGTTGAAGATTTTCATTAAAAGTTATTTCTAGTCATATATATGGTTATTTATATTATAATACTTATTTCATATTTGGGTAATTATTCATGATATCCATGTTGCCTTCCATGATGAATTCATTTATAAATTGTGAGACTCTAAAGAATAATTCTTGTATTTTTTAATGAACCTATACTTTATATGTCTATATATTCCCTTCCTATAAAATGATTCTTTCTTATTTTTAAAGATATTATGTTTTATCTCTTATTACTATCATATTTTTTACTATCCTCTTTAAAAATAATGGTCAATCAACTCTTTAAATGATCTGGGTTTCAAAATAAGTATAATTTATTTATATAAAAGGTTTTTAATTTCAAACTTTTATGTTTAATATTCGAAGAAACATTTTATTATAAAATAAAATTACTAATTCAATATAATTTACTTCCAATTTTTTTAATTTATCTTTGAATAATTATGAAAAATATTCTATAAATGGTTTTAAACTCTATTTTACAAAAAACATTACATGGAAATTTGAGAAATACTAAAAAAATATATCCATTTTAGTATCTAAATATAAATTATTTATCCCCAATGGAGTTGTTTTTCATGATTATAATTCTATTTTATCTTATAATTTATTTAATTTGGGTGAAATGTTTTATCATTTTATTTTATTTTTCATCAATTTTATGAGATACCATTTGTGAATGTCATGAAACACATTTTTCTTTCTATGGGGTATTTTATAATGTGATGATTTTCTTTCTAAGTGGAAGATAAATAAAATTATTTTGAGATGTCTATGACTTATATATCCCTAAATCAAATTATGTAAATTAATACAAATCAATATTTAGAAATATTATGAGAATAGGTTAGTGTGTATCTAGGTCCACAAAGGGTGAGTGTGATGGTATTTAGCTCTACTCACTATTTTATGTGTGAAATATTTGGAAGGTATTAAAGTCAATATAGATATAAAATTCTATTTTTATGACTATGATAATTTCATTCCCACATTCCATGGACTATTTTATATGATTCATGTTTTATTATCTCATTTCATGGTAAATTTTTTGTCATTTGAGATTATATGTCTATATTTCAGGCTTATGGTTAAAACATGTTGATTTTTGTTAATCTAAATTAGATATTTTCATTATTCATTCATTCCATCATTTTTATGATCTAAACATTATGGCTTTGATATGTTATCCCATAATGAATATTTGATCTCACCACTTTTATGTTTTCCATTCCCTAGGATTTTAATATGATAATATCTCATAGAATGTCTAAGAGGGTGTTCAGTTTATGGAGAAATGTTCCCAATATATAAAATATGTGTTTTTATATTCCTAGTACAAAAGATACTAAACAATTTGGGCCTTGGGTTATGCGACTATTTGTGATATATTTTAATTAAACTATGGTATGAATTTATTATTTATGTATGATTAGCTTGGGTTTATATAATTATACCCTCAAATCCAATTTCCAACATGCGGCCCATTAGAGGTGGGATTTAGGGGTCACACTCATAGTCACTACTAACATAAAATGGTCTCACAATTGGGGAAAATTATAAGATATTGGTGTTAAAAAATTTGTTAAGAGTTTTGATATAGTTTTTAGTTAATAATTTTTTATTGTTATATGGATGAGTGGGGAAAATATTTAGAAAACTTAGTATTTGATGTAGAAGGGGAGACCGTCTTGAGAACATGTGCTAAGGGACCATTTTGATATGATGTAAAAACACAATAATAATAAAAAAAATTATAATTGATTTTTATTACATGATAAAGACCTATGAGTTTTATATATATCGTGATTTATTTTTCTTGTGTTTTAATTGTGGTAATTTTTGGATGATAAAATAAATCTGAATAAATGATTTGTAATGAATTTCATGTTCCCAGTCTATGGGTTTTTCTTTCATAGATATAGTATTTGTTAATATTCATAATAAATGTATTGTTTATATTGGTGAGTTGTAGTATGCTGGCACAGTTCATCATAGATGTGTTGACCTTGTTGAGAAGGATGAGTCATGGAGGAGGAGGATTTTTGAGTTCCAATTTCAAAGAATGGAAATGTATATAGGGGAGTGTCTCTAAAATTGAGATAAATTAGTAAAAATAGGATTTATATATTTCTTGTATTGTGTTTCTTTCCTATAAGTATAATTGTGTTCCTTTGTATATCAATAAAATTAGGTGAGTTGTTCATTAGTGGTGGTTTTTGTTCCTCGATAATCAGATGTCTTCAGTTTTTTTGGATGATTTCAAGAATTAGTTTCATGGATGTTTTATTTAATTAATGATGAATGAATATATGTGATATGAGTTTCCTTCTATTTTATAGGATTTTATGATTTTTTCATAGATCATGATTTGTTTTATGAAGAATATTCACTTTACCCCCAATCA
Organism: Viscum album; assembly: GCA_963277665.1. Taxonomy (NCBI): domain Eukaryota; kingdom Viridiplantae; phylum Streptophyta; class Magnoliopsida; order Santalales; family Viscaceae; genus Viscum; species Viscum album. The sequence goes on along the minus strand of OY728161.1, from coordinate 49,006,646 downwards.
ATTTTTTGGATTATGAAGCTAGAGTAAAAAAAATTAGGAGGTTATGTATCCTTCTATAAAACATTAATTTACTTGTATTGCATATTATATATATTTATATATGTGTACTAAAGTAAAATTGATTGGGATAATGCATGAGAAGTCCTGGTAGTCTCAAGTGGGATTTCATCAGAACTTCCTAATGAGAAAAGATATAGATAGATGGACTTCGATTTAGTGAAAGTTGAGGCTCTAGACCATAAGGAATCAATCTCAGTAATATTATTTTCATTTATTTACACTTAGTATATCCCATGATTCTACAGAGAGATATGTTCTAGTGTGTTTTAATTATATAGGTTATGGCCATTTCCTGTTATAATACATGACCATTCTCTTTGGTCACCATGGTGTAAGCGGTCATATTCTAGCTCAGACTCTATATTAGATACCTATAAGGGTTTATCATTAGGATTTATATCATCCAAGTGGAGATGATTTTCTCACTAGATATCCCCATGATATCCCTCATCCTTATAAACATATGGTTAGGCATGGTTATGGAGTTTTATATTAGTAGGGATAGTGAGGAAGAAGAATAAGGTATAGTTATATGAATTCTAAATAAATACTATAATGTATTAGGAAAGATATCAATTGGGGTACCATCCATTATTTTTCTACCATAGTCTCTGTTTTTTTATTCTGGGGATTTTAATTCCATTACAACACCTTCCTTTTTTTGTTTATTATCACTCAAGTTTGGGATACTTTTACTTCCCTTGGTATTGAGTATGATATTTTGACATTAGTATTGTTTTTATGATGTCTTTAGGGGTCATGAGTTGATAATGGGGATGTATTAATTGTTATAGGATTCATTATTATTGAATATATGACCATTTTATGTCATTATTTAAATGGATTCTTTGTACTCTATGTATGTTTTAATATATTTCATCTAGAGTAGAGTTTTTTTCATAGATATGGATGTCCAACATACAATTTTCCATGGGTAATGGGGCCATTAAAAGGATCATAAGTGTTTAGATCCCTTTTCCACTATGTTTGAGGAGTTAATGTTTTTCTTTATGAAGGATTATGGGTAGGTATCTCCTTATATTGTTGAGGATTTTTTGGATGTTTTTCTCAAATATATTGTGACACTACACCCTATTTGTGATATTGAGTTTGGAATATATTTCCAACCTACTGTCTCCGTAATTACAATGGATCCTTACCAATTGAAACCATCTGAGATGCATGATTTAATTTTTTTAGATCAATTATTTGATGAAAAATGGTTCCATTTGGCCTATTGTGCCTCTATTGTGGATTCTAGTGTTGTTATTAAAGAAAGGGGATGGTATTATGGTGTGTTAACAAGATTATTAGAGTCTCAATTAGGTGAAATTCAATAACTATTATTTGTTACAAATGATAGATGATATATTTTATTATTTGAAGAGATTCAGAGAGTTTTTGAAGTGTGATCAGTGTTCTGTATACCATTATATGTTGGTGAAGGAGGAGGAAATCCTGAAGAATTTTCATAGGTGATTATATTTCCACATTTAGTTTGTATTTATGTCATTCAGTCTCACAAATTAAATATTTGTTTTCATTGGAATCATGAAATAATTTTTTCATTAATTCCTAGATCATTTTATGATTGTATTCATTAGTAACATTATCATTTACTCAAAGTCATATGAGGATCATGTTTAGAATATGAGGACTATCTTTTATGTATTTTAGTACCATCTCTTAGATGGTAAACTATAGAAATTCTGTTTTTCTATATGATAGAAAAAAATTCTCGATTATTTGGTTTCTCAAAAGGGAGTGGTGGTTAATCCATTTATAATCCATGGAGATGTTTACTAGGAAGAACCCATTCATGGATCAATGGTTTTTATTTTCCTTAATATTTTAGGATATTATTAGAGGATTTTTTTTTATTTTAATCATATTATATAACCTTTTATTAACCTAATAAGGTAGGAAAAATCCATTATATTGAATTATCATATTTTGGTAGCTTTTGACTATGTTGATAAGAATTTTATCAATGATCCTATCATTAAATTTCTAGAGGAATGAGTTATGTTTAAGGTTTTTTGTGACACTTATCATCTTTTATATGGGGTGTGTTAAGATATAAAAGTGGTTTATAATCTTATTTGTTTCTAGAAAAATATATTCTCATGATTTTTATTATTTCATCCTTGATATTTAGTTAGTATTACTGGTGTTTTCCCTAAATCTATGGATACATTACCTCATCATTGAATGTTTTATAGGGTTTACATATCACAAGGGATTGAGGTATATTTTCTCTCATCATTATTTTAGCCCATGTAAATAGAGGTTTATGGAGTCATTATAGGGATATGGAATTTAATTCTCCTACTCCCTATGGAAAAATAATTTTTTTATTGGAATACTGAGAAATAAATATCAGGAGATATTTTTTGAGAGTATTGAGATATATGTAGTGTTATGAAGGTGCTATCACATATGTATTTTGATGTGGGGGAAATTGGTTGTGGAGGTCACTTATACCAGATAACTATGAGATCATTCTTATTGAAATATATTAACGAGTCTATGATTAGAAATATCAAGGTGTTTTTTTATCATATTATTTATGTTGATTATCTATATTGATGATTAGTATATGGTGTTGTTTTTATAAAATTTGTTTGTCCAATTTGTAGTGAAAGAGGATGTTCCTTGTGAGTTTCATAACTCACCCATAGTAATGCAACATTTTATATCCATGTTATACCATACCATGAAGAAAAAATATTGGTGTTCAAGGATAAATTAATTAGTGGAGGAGTTTTTATCATTATTTTTGGTATATTAATAGGTGAAAAAATAAAATCATCTTCCAAGGGGTATTTTGCAACAATTATATATCCCCAAGTGCAAGTATGAAGACCTATTAATGGATTTTATCACCATTTTTTCATGTTCATGGGATGGATGTCATTTCATATTCATGATCATGGATCAATTGACAAATTTGACTTATTTCTTAGTGACTAAGTAGTAAATTTATTTGTATGTCTTCATAGAGAGCTATGTAGATGAGTTCATAAAGCATCATGGGTTTTAAAGGAAATTAATTTTTTATTGTGATACTCACATTACATAATAAATCTTGGATGTATTCATTATAATTTTGGATTTATTTTATCCTTTAGAAATGGTTTTCATCTATATAAGAACAGTTATATCAAGTGTAAGATTCAAAAATAGGTGACATGTTTCATATATGCATTTTGGATTTTGGTTGATCTTGGGTGAAGAACATTCTCTTTATTTATTTTTCCAATATTAATAACTAAAAATATTCTATAGGATTCATTTAATTCCTTTTAGGTAAATTTTAACACCCTGATATTTTTTGAAATATTTTATTTTGAATTAATTTAATCTTTTCGATATTTTCCATTTCAGAAAATAATTAATATAGCTTTAAAAATATGAAAAAACACTATTTTTGGATTGTGTTATACGCAACATCAAGTCATGGTTGTACTACATGCAACACTTATATTAGCTTTTGGTATATGCAACACTATTCTTGGCTTGTGTTATATACAATGTCAAGTTCTTTTGATAGCTTTCATTACATGCAATACCAAGTTTTATTGAACAATAATATATTTTTAAAATATTATTATTTAATATAATAACATAAAAACTAGACATTAAGTTACATATTGTGAATAATATTAACTAAATTATTAAAAAATAAGGTTTATATGATGAATTTATTGGTAACCAATTACATAGAAACCAAAAATATATACCAATTGATTGTAAAGGAAATAGGTTTATTTTTATGCACCCAAAGTCGTTTTGTATTAATAAATTAAAATAATTACAATTATTGAATGATATTAATGTAATATATATTTTATATATGAAATAAAATATTTTTTATATTTATACCATAGATTTTATAGGCACAAGATAAGAAGAAGCCCAATTTTATGCATAAAAAACTATGTTTTTCAAAAGGAAAATTTTATCACCTTTTAATAATGAACCCATTTTAAATCCAAATTTTAATAATTTTATAAATTATATTTAAAAAATAAAATTCTTATTTTAATTAGTAATATAAAACTTTTCTTTAGTTTAATTTTTGGTATTTTTCGAATAAGTTTCATGTTATCATGAATAGTAAAAAATAACAAATAATAATTGAAAAAAACTTTCTTTATCAAAATAATTTATAGTGTTGAAATATATTTTTTATTGGTTTTAAAGTATAATTAGATAAAATTTTTGTTGTTTAATTTAATATAGGTCATTTAATTCAATTTTTCATTGAATTTAGATATCAGAACGTTTCAAACTTTTTCATGTTTTAACTTTAATAACTTGTTTCATTACATCGTCAACTAGATTAATTTTAAATTAATTATTGAAATTTTTTGTTTTTAATTTTGAAAAATGGATTCCATTTTTTAAATCCAAAGGACCAAATTATGTTAATATGTTTCTTTTAATTTTGAATATTATGAATTGTAACTTTAATATTTTTTTATTAACAAGATTAAAGGTAAATCAGTTAATTAAGGTAAAAATTTAATATTATAAATAATATAAAATTACCCTAAAACATGTCATAATTTCATTGGATGAGTGTGTTTCTAAAAAAATACTTGGGGTAGAATTATAAACTTTTTAATCCACTTGTATGAAAATATTTCATTTCTTATATTTTATTTAAATAAGTGTTAAAGATGTCATACTCATATATTTAATAATTATAACAATTTTAATATAGGGGTATACAGAAGATAAATTCAACTATAAATATTAATTTTAAAGGTAAATTGTTTTATTTATCATGGTAATGTAATTTTAATTTTTATGAAATAAATAAATACCTTAACAACATCAATAATTATGATTTTGTAACTGTTTAATTATTTGAATTACCAAATAAATTGTATTAAAAATATTAAAATTATTAATTTGATATAATTACTATCATCAATGAAATTTATAGAATACTTTAACATTTTAGTTATGAGTTAATATAGTTGGTTCTAAGATACCATATTGTTATGATGTTTTAAAAAAAATAGAAATAATGAATAGTGTCAAAATTTATACTAATGATATTTTATGAAAGTAATATTTTATTAAATTATTTCAAAATCATAAAAAAATTAAATAAGGTAAAGGGATGGCTAAGTGGTCTAAAATATCATAAATTTACCATTTATGGTCCAATTTACACTTTATAAGTAAAAACATACATTCTCTTAACATTAAAAATTTTGTTATCATATTTAAAATTAAAATAGGCTAACTAAGGGTTAATAAAAAGTTAAGGTTTAAAATTACATAATAAACTCTCTAAAATTTATTGTTTGATAAGATTACAAAATTATATCATCTTATATACAAATCCACATAATTTTGGAGATATTTGGATTAATATTTAATTTATTATAAACTAATATTTTTTGAAATTCCAAAATTGTCCCTCACCTCAATTATAAAAGCGTACCTCCTCCCTCACATATTCACACCACATTGATCCTTATATCTCAAAAAAACAACCAATTTCCATTATAAACTTACCTTTCCACATTATATAGTGTTGTTATTTCCAAAGGACCAACTCTAGAGTCATTTATATGATATCCAAAGGATTCATTTTGGAGAAGAGGTAATCACTCTAACTGATCATTATCCTTTTCTACTATTCTAGACCTACTATAAATATATGATATATATCATAAATTAATAATATCATAATAATAAATATTATAAAAATTTATTATGATTATGAACACACCATTATACATCCCCTCACCCATCAAACAAAAAACTTAAAGTATCGCTTGTGTGTATGTGCAGCTTATCGTCTCCACAGAGTGAGACAATTCATTTTTTTCTGGTAAGAGGCCAAAATAAATTTTTTTATTATTTTACAAATAGAATCATTGAGGATCAGTGGTAACTAAAGAGAACTACATACCCCCATACAAACGACTCGCCAGAAATAAAAAGATTCAAAATACCAAATTCAAATTTCAAAAACCAAACTGCATCATCACCATAACCTATCCACATTCCATCTCTGTCACACGCCCACCATCATTGTCACATCCATCAGATCAAACACTTTTTCATCACACCAAAACTTCATCCCAACAATCGCCAGTTAGCCCACCGGAGAGAACATTGTCCCCACCGAGACTCAAATCTCATCATCCTCATCATGTCGAAGACATCGATCCACCGAGACCGCAGACAAAGATTAGTCCAAGAACCTCTATAGTCAGCACACCCTCAGGCTTTGGTCTCCTTAGCACCAAACCAACAAACGTTGGTGACGAAATTCCCACCGGAACCCTCCAATAACACCATGAACTGATCCTTGCCTGCATAGGGAGAAAGTGATCCTCGCGAAACCAATGAGCCACCCGAGGAGACCTTTCTGTAGACATCAACTGTGCCACCAACATCCACCGAGATAGCTAATAACCAGAACACCAGAGAGAACAAATCATAGAATAGTGAGAAAAAACATCAACACCAAAAAAACACCAAACCCTAAATAGAGGAACAACAAACAAGGGAAGACTAAAATGGGGAAGAAGCATAAAATTGACGAAGAAAACCAAAAGGAATGGGTGATGAAACCCAAGAAAAATACAAACCCTAGAATGAGGAAGGAGATACTGGGGGTCAGAACCCCAAAGAAAAGAGATGAAGACACCTTGATTCCATTTCCACTAAGCCACTAAGCCCAAAACTTCAAGAATCCAACTCTCCAGAACTGACCTGGAGAGGAGTGGAAAAACTCGATGTTAGAGAGAGGAGTGGCAGTCGTGGAAAAGGTGAGAACCTTCATCGGAGCGGACCAACCGTGAAAGAGAGGAGACGTAGCGAAGAGAAAAAATAAAGGGAACAGAGGGGATTCTTGAGGAACCCTAAAAAACAGGTGAGAGTCGATTCACCATTGAGGAAAAGGTCATAAAACCCTAAAGAGACGTCGTCGAGAAGACAAAATAAGTAAAAGGGCGAAGAAGTAGGAATATGAGGGAAGTAGCCTTTACACCATAAGACTCTCGAAACCCTAAAGGGGGGGAAAGAGCAGAGAACTGGGAGAGTGAGGGGCCATCAGTTCCTGGTAAAAGCAGACAATTTATTTTTCATAACCATCATTTATGAGTAAGAATAATGATGGGTTTAATAGTTATATATGATATTTATGATATAATTATACTTATGTAACGATAATATCATTTCTACATTTTTATAATCCTTCTAATATTTTGGGAAAATGATAACATCGCTCATGCACACATATAGAGTATCATCTCCATGATGCGATGTGATTCGTTACTCACATATATTTTACATGGATGGTAATAAGGATGAATTTTTTTAATATATAGATTATATATGACATAAAAATAATTATTTAATTATAATATATAATAAAATTTATTTTCTTTTAACCTGACAAGAAAATGAAAACATCATTCATGCATATGTACGGCCTACTGTCTCTATGAACGGTGTATTTTATTTTTCATCTATATATTTTATGAATCATTATTAATACATATATACTATATATATATATATAATTTTTATCATTTTGGATATTATTAAATCATGATCTATGCATGAGGACTAAGTATAACAAGTCAAAACATATATGAAAAACAAATCAGTTATTACCTAAAACATAACTTCATCATAGATAGGATAATAATTGAGTAATATTAAGTCTTAATTAAATAATATATGGTATTAAATATATTAATTTTATTATATTATATATGTATAATAAACATAAATTTATTATACAGAAGGTTTTAACTTCTGTGAAGGAATTCAAGACTTAAATTAAGGGGATTTCTATTCTCACATTTATTTTGGTGAGACATATGACATATTCAACAATAGATTATTTTTTGTTGTGTATATACTTCCCATGAATTGTATCTATGATTCATATACTTAAATTTATGGATATTTAAATATCCATTTTTTGATTTTACTTTCATGGGGTTTAAGGTTCAAAAATTTCCAAATCAATAAGGCAATTTTCTCTCAATTTTCCTTTTTTGAGAAAAATGATATGATATCCAACTATATTAAATTTTTAGGTGTATATAGTACCCTTTTAAATGATTTTTCATGAATATATTTAATTCATTAATATTTTAATATTCATGTAATGTTATTTTATCTTCGGTCCGAAATCTGTGTCTCTTCAAAACAATTTTTTTAATAGATGATTTAAAAGTTTTTTTAATGATCATCTAAGTATTTTCATGAAAATGGATTTCAAGGGACTATAAAATGGTTTCAACGCTCACTTTATAAATTTTCAATGTTATTGTAAATTAAATAAGTTTGATAAATGTTTTGTGGTTTAAAAATATTTTTTCAAAATAGAAAGGATATTTTTTTCAAGAATTATTTTCTAGTGATCTCTCAAACTTATTTTCCTTCTATGATAGTGTTATTTGAGGTTAGTTTTTTTTTACTAGGGGTATTATTCAATGATACCATTATTATTATTAAAAAAATAGTTTATTTTTATGGTGTAATTATATTTATGAAACTCAATCCTTTCCATGGGTAATTTTATGATTGATTGATGTTTATGAAAACCATTTAATTTCATGGGTTCTGATGTGATGTATGTTTTTGTGGAATACATATGTCCAGTTTCCATTATGTGATGGGAATTACCTATATCACCCTAAAAATTCATTAGGTAATGATTTATATCTCATCATATAAGAATGGATAGAATGGGGATTAAACTCTCTTTAGTAAAGGACTTTGTCCACTAGGATGGTTTTGGGAGTGAACCTTGACTACTAAGATCGTTATGGGAGTAAACCATGACTACCAAGATGGTATGGGAATTGAACCCATAATATTATGATTTCCATTTAAGTGATTCCTTTACTACTATTTAAATCATTTTATATGCTTATGTTTCTGCAACATATTTCATGTATTATTCCATTGTTATGATTTAATGGACTTTGTTCTTTATTTCCTTGTGATTCGTGTCTTATGAACTTCCAATCTTTATTCCATGATTTATATTTATGATCATTGATATTAAGGGTATGATCTTCTATTTTCATGATCATTTTATCATACACTTATAATCATTATTATGTTTACATGTCTCTGTCGTTTACCATTAATGAGAATATGGGATCAGCCCATTTTATATTTCCCTTCCCTTAGGTTATGAAGATATGTATTATGTTTGATGTATCTAAAAAGGGTGCTAGTCGAGATGAAACTAGTGGGTGATAATGTAGTTCACCTATGTACCCGTGTTTATGTTTCTATATTTCCAAAATAACTAAACTAATACGGTCTTTGGGATTGAGTTTATGTAATGTATGAAATGATCCGTAAAAATGACATAATGTCAATGTATGAAAATCTGGGGTTATTATAGTTGGTATCATAAAAAATGTTTCACCAACCTTTAGAAAATAGGATGAGAAATATTTAGTGATATCCTGTGGTATATTTCTAAGGTTTTGTATATAGGTGTCTCTAATTATAAGTCTAATAATGAGTTAATGTGTAGGGAATTTTTTGGAAATTTGTAAATGATGGTGTGACTGGTTTCTTAGTATTATATCCTAGTCAGAATACTACAAGTTGATGTGGCTCTAGCATAGATGGACCTAGGGGTAAAAACTCTAACAAGGAACATTGGTCCTAACTCAAGGGTAACCTGGTACATGACAATGGGCCTTGTTGCACACCTGTTTTGACACTCTTATGGGATATATATTGGAAATTAACATACTATTTATGAACTATTGTAAAGGATTTAAATTGAAGTTGGTTATAAATACCCTAGGATAACCCTAAGGTGTCATATATTAAAGAAGTTATCATAATATAGATACCCTGTAAGTTTTTATCATGATTATGTGGTTCCTCACTATGATAATGGTTTCTTACTCAATGTTTTTTATTTTATTCAATGGCAGGAACTAGAAGAAACTAGGTTAAAATTGAACATGAAAGAATTTTTTTGATGAGAAGTCAAATGGGATGGTCATTGGAGGGAAGGATGTTGTGATCATTCCTAGTTAGTTTTCACAAAAACTGATTAATAATGTCTACCACAACCACCTATCAGCCTCATAAAGGAATATAATGAAGGAGTTCACTAATAGTTCAGATAATATAGATCTTATAGGAATGAATATTCAATTTCATTTAGGTTAAGAATGTTAAAAGAATCACCTAAGTGAATACCTTAAAGGAAAAAGAAGATGTTTTGACTATGGAAAAGAAGAACACAAATCAAGTAACTATTAAGGAAAATGAATGGTTCGATTAATGAAATGGGTCGGAATATTGGCCACAATAATTCATCATCAAAGGTTAAATTCTTTAAGTGTGGAATGAATGGTCATTATGAAAATTGATGTCCCGAGTGTAATTCTGAAGAATTGAATCCACAAGTTTGTACGAGTAATGGTTATATTTCTTATGATGATGAGAATATATATTAAATGTTAAAGGAAAGATCTATTAAGTAATGGGATAAGGTATCATTCTTATGGATTATAAATAAAGTGTAATAATCAAAGATTTCATATATTTGGATTCATGAATTAGGTTATATGAATTGTAAAATATACGAGGATTGTTCAGTTTATGTCTTCTGCTAAGGATTTACAAGTTTATATTGAATATTTATGATGTAATAGGAAAGTGATTTAATATTAAGGTCGCATTTTGACTAAGGGAAGATAACCCATAATATTCCCCTTAGGTTAAGATAAATTTTTTTTGGATATATATTTGTTGGATATGAATAAGTGATTATCCACTGAATGAGTATAATATTAATTGTTAATATATATAATATTCAAGAGCTTTATTATTCATAAACACCATTTTAGTTCATTTTATACTTTGAACATTAGTTCACATTATGATTGTAATTCCCTCTTAAAATTCACTATTACATGGTACATTTTTTAACACCTCCTAAAATAAAAAATCGTCTTGATTTTATTTTAATATTTTATTTTAATTTTTATAATTACATTGGGAATAATTCAAACTTTTGTATTTCTTGGAGATTCACATTGGAAGACCACCAAAATGGGATTTCATTGCAACACATTCTGGGAAAAGTAAACTAGACATCATCCCAATAAATAGACTGTAGCATCCAAGATACAAACCTAATGATTCTCAAAATTTAACTGAAGATATAAGACATCATGGGTAACATTTCATCCAATAGTGAAAAGAGTTAATTTCTATGTTCTAATGGAGTTCTATGTGGCCCAAGTTGGAGATAAAATTCTGAGCCAGATTCTTCGGCCCATAAAAACAGTACACCATTTACACATATCTCGCAAAAAAATCTATTTGGGATGAAAGTTTACAGGAGATTAGGATACATCTAGATCTCCATTTTCTTCTTCTATGTCCCACTCTAATTATTCCATCTAGAAGGCTATTTAAGTGCCTCTATTCGGTGGATTCAAGTTGGATTCCACTTCGGGTCAAGGATAAATAAGTCCACTCTCCCTTACTTTTCACCACCCTAGGCCTACCGTACTCAAGTGGGATGCTTTTTACTATTGGTATCTCGACCCATGCCTCTTGAGATACCTATTTAATGCAGTGGTTATGAAGTATTTGAGTGTATATAGTTCTTTGTTTCATTTAAATGTTATGCTACCCAATGGATGTTGTATTGTTCTTCTTCATTTGTAAGTTATTAGAATCACCTTAGTTTTTAATAAAAATTCTCCATATTCTCTTATTCTATTATTATTATTATTACATTGATACCATTGCTTCATTTTGTAAATTTATTCACACCATACCTTGTGAAATTATTCACACAAAGGTGGAGTGATTGTTTTCTTTTTATTTATTTTTTACTTCTTCAATTCCTCCATCATGAGTCTACTTCCTGATTCCATTGAAACCATAGCATTAATGGAGGGATAAACCTATTATGGGTTGATCCAAGGGAGTAGTAAGGGGATGGATTGGATTTTATTTCTCACTCTATTAATTTATAATCAAATCTTTTAATTGATAATTTCATTTGACGATTTTAAAAATACTTCATCCTTTTTGAATTTTAAGGCCGCACACTTCAAGTGATAATACAAACCTTTACCTTAGAGTGATCAAAATATTGATGCTCAAAGTGTATAGGTGATTAGTACTATTTTGTGTAGGTATTAAACTAGGAAGTGATGATGTTTTTTGATCTTATTAAATTAACTCATCTCAAATATAAGAAATTAAAGTAGTTGAAAAAGGAATGCATTAAATCCACCCCAAGTGATAACCTAGGATCAACTCATTCTCTTAATTTGAATTCACTTAAGTCTAATATAATTCACTTAAACCCATATAAAATCAACCCAAGTTGGACACTTCATATCCAAAAACAATCCATATAATCAATGTGTCTATACTTTACTTCTTAGGTCTCTGAGGATTCGACAACCCAAGCTAAATTACAAGTGACCGCTTAACACTAAAATCTTGGATAAATTTGGGAAAGACCAAATTTTGGTACCATTTTCAGGGACCCAAGTAATTCATATAAACACCCATTCTATTCTCCCACATTTCTCTTTTATCACCCCAAATTCTCTTATCTTTTCCCTTTATCTCTTTTTTTTCTTTTGGCGCATGTCTGCCTATACCTGTGATAACTCAAACAGATTAGTTAGGGTAGAAAGTCCTTGGGTTGGGGAGTCAAGTATGCATAGGGGTCTCTAACCATTATATCCAAATATTCCTAATAATATGGATTCAAAAATTGAACCAATTTCAATGGAGGGTCTTCGAAAAATCAACTCATAAACCCGAGTGGGAACCAGAATGGAAATCCAAATGACGTAGCCCCAAACTTGGGGAATGTAGTCAATCAAACCATGAATGACTACCTCACACATGCCTAGACCAATGAACCCTCTTGAATTAGGAATGCTTCCCTAGGATAATCCCACTATATTTTCAAACCGCGTTTCCTAAACCACCTTCCAAACTTCCATGGGATGGAGTCAAAAATGTCATACCTTCATGTCAAAGAGTTCAACGACATTGTTGAAACTGTGTGCCCACTACATCAACTTGAGTCTGATAAGATGAGGCTCTTTCCTTTCTAACTTAAGGATCGAGAAAAGAATTGGTTAAAAAGTCTGATACTAGTATCAATCCACTCCTGGGACCAATTTCAAAGAGAATTCTGAAAATAATACTTCCCCCATCACAAAACAATTTCACTTAAAAAGAGCATCCAATTTTTTTTGAAAAAGAAGGGGAGTAATTTTATGAAACATGGTAAAGGTTCAAAGACACACACAACATGGTAACTCACCATGAATTTTCAATCCCATAATAATTTAAAATTTTATATGAAGTTTTGGTTATGGAAAACAAATAATTCATTGACATGATGTGTAATGGAGCCTTCAAAAACAAAGCCCCAAATGATGCTTATGAGTATCTAGAAGGATTGGCCAAACAAGACCAAAAATATGGGACATCACATTACTATGAGAAGCCACCCAAATATGTTGAAATTAACACACTTAGGAAGGAATAAATATTTAGGGTGAAACTTTATTCACTCACTAGGAAGGTCAAGGAGATCGATCTTAGGAAGTTCTATAAAATGCAAACTGTAGACCCTGTATGCACAATTTGTGACAAATATGACCACAAAATAGACAACTGCCTAATCATTCCGTCCATCAAGGATGTTCTTCTAGGAGGACCACCTACTGAAGTAAATTCCCTAAACTTCCAAAATCCCTAATACCAAAACACATTCAACCAAAGGTATAATGACCACCCAGGATTACATTGGAAAGATAACCAACAACCTAGCAAACCACAAGAACCAAACCCCTACCCTACACAAAATTTTCAAAACCATAACCAATTCCAACTGCAACCAGTCCAATACCAACATCCTCCTATCCAATACCAACAACCAATCCAATAACCAAAGTATCCTCTTGGGATAATCCAACCAGCACAAGCCCCTACTCAATTTTTCCCTCTTCCAATCCTTGAGAAGTTGTGTAAAAAAATAGATAAAATGAACTCAAAAGTCTCATCCCTTAAACATGAACTACAAACAATTAAAAACTGGAAGGAACCCATGCCTAATCAGGTGGTACCGTCCTAAAATTTAAGGGGAAAATCCAGTTACACACAAACCTCTCATGAACAACTCAAAGCAATGACTATTTTAAGAAGTGCGAAATAAATTTAGAAACCTGAACAAATAGAAACCATCTAAAGCTTCAAAATCTAATGAAAATTAAAATGAACCACATGATCAAACTGATAAAAATGATAATAATGTGAAAGAAACAACCCTTTAACAAACAAACCCACAACCTGCACTATTTCCTCAATGCATGAGGGGGAAAACCAATCCTGAATTGAATGAACATTGAGGGAAATATTCTCACAATTCAAGATGAACATTCCACACCTCTATGTTATTCAAATAATTACTAATACTAAAAATACCTAAAGGACCTATGCATATTTAAAATTAAATTCTCACATAATTACCAAGTCCTTATAGTAGAAAATGTTAGAACAACAATCCAAGGAACCCTTCCACCAAAGATGAAATACCCAATATTCCCTTACATCAATGTTGAACTAGGAGAGAAAAAAGTTTTCAAAGACTTGTGTGACCTAGGTGCCAGTGTTAATCTCATTCCTTATGATTTTTATTTCCAGTTAGGCCTGGAAGAGATCCAACCCACATCTGTCACACTTCAACTTGCTGATCGTAGAATTAGAGTTCCAAAGGGAATTTTAAAGGATATTTTGGTAAAAGAAGAAAACTTCATCTACCCTGCTGACTTCATTGTCCATGAAAACAATCTAAAATTAGTAAATAAGGAAAAAAACCCAATCATCCTTGGTCGTCCCTTTCTTGAAAAAAATTAACATTGTTATCCACGTCCAAAATGGGAATATGACCATCACCTTTGGAAACATGAGTCTATACTTTAACATCTATAATGAAATATCACAAATAGGGGATGATGAGGATATTTATGAAGTAAAAATGATAGGAATTGTTAATAATTAATCCATATAACATCAAGGAATATTTGAGGAATGTTTAAGTCAGGATGAGATTAATTTCCTTTGTTCACGTGAAGGAAGTTTATCTCCATAGATAGAATCACTTTCAGATTTCTCCTATAATGAAATATTAAGACCAATAATCAGTGAAATATTTCAAGAAACCACATTCATGGAGACCAATCTAACTCCCTTCCCTAACACAGATCAAACCAATCTAGTAGCTGAA
The DNA here is from genome assembly GCA_963277665.1 of Viscum album. Classification (NCBI taxonomy): domain Eukaryota; kingdom Viridiplantae; phylum Streptophyta; class Magnoliopsida; order Santalales; family Viscaceae; genus Viscum; species Viscum album. The sequence goes on along the minus strand of OY728161.1, from coordinate 48,991,282 downwards.
ATTTCTAAACATGGGGAATTAATCCTACTTGAAACTCTAAAAAAGAAATTGATTTTGAGCCAATGTCCCAATATTCTTATGAAATTTTGAACCAACCTAATGTTTAATTGAAATAAATTCCTACTACACTTAATTATTCATTCATAGGATAAAATTGAAGACATCCTATTGTAATTTATTCTTCTCTTCAAGCTGATCATTATAGGATGCTTCTAGATGTCCTTAGGAGACATAAGAAAGTCATTGGATGGACCCTATCTGATATTCCTTGAATTATCCCACTTATTGGGAATCATAGTATTTTTCTAGAATCTGATTCAAATCCATGTCATCAACCTTAGTGGTGACTCAATCCTAATCTCATGAAAGTAGTGAGAAAAGAACTTCTGAAATTGTTAAAAGCCAGTATCATTTATCCCATAGCTGAGAGTGAGTGGGTCAGCCTAATCCAAGTGGTTCCAAAGAAGTCTGGAATCACAGTGATAAACAATAAGGATAGAGAGATTCTTCTAACTAGGGTGAGTAGTGGTTGGAGAGTCTGCATCAACTATAAGAAGCTAAACTCATTTACCAAGAAGGATTATTTCCCCTAACCATTCATTGACCAAGTCCTTGAGAGAGTGGAAGGTCATGCCTTCTACTATTTCTTGGATGGTTACTCGGGGTACAATCAGATTGAAGTCTCCCTAGAGGATCAAGGGAATACTACATTTAACTATCCGTTTAACACCTTTTCCTTCAAACACATACCCTTCAAGTTATGCAATTCCCCTAGAACCTTCCAGTGGTGCATGATAGTAATCTTCTCAGACATGGTAGGAGATTTTTTAGAGGTATTCATTGATGAATTATTTGTGTTTGGGGATACATTTGAGGGATGTATGAGGAATGTGGAGAGAGTCTTTTTAAGATGTGAAGAAAAGAATCTGGTCCAAAACTGGGAAAAATTCCATTTCATGGTTAAAGAGGGATTATTCCTTGGTCATCTAGTCTCAGGTAGGGGGATTGAAGTCAATAAATCCAAGGTTGACATCAGTCATCACCTTCCATCACCCAAAACTATAAAATAAGTGAGGTCTTTCTTAAGATACTCTGGTTTCTATATAATATTCATTAGGAACATTAGTTCAATCGCTTGTCCCCTTTGTGGTCTTCTTGTAAAGGATGATCCATTTGTTTGGACAGAAAGTTGTGAGGGTTCATTCTCAACCCTATAATCATCTCTCACCTCTCCTCCGATCATTAAATCCCAAAATTGGAACCTTCCTTTGAAACTCATGTGTGATTCCAGTGACTTTTCTTTAGGATCTGTGTTAGGAAAAAGTTGTGATAAAACTCATTATGTAATTTCTTATGCAAGAAAATCCTTAAATGATTCCCAAATAAACTACAACACCACTAAGAAGTTAATTTATGTTTTGTTTTCCTTAGAAAATTTTAAGTTCTATCTCTTATTATCCCCCATCACTGTGTTCACTGACCATTATTCATTGAAATACCTCTTCCAGAAACAATATACTAAGGCTAGACTGATTAGGTGGGTCCTTCTCTTACAAGAATTTGACCTCACAATCAAGGGAAAAAAGGGTGTTGAAAATTATGTAGTTAATCATCACTCTAGGATAGAATTTAATGACAAATTATCTCACCTTTATGTGTCTGATTCATTCCCTGATGAACACTTATACTCTATGAGTGACTGCCCTTGGCATGCTGACATAGCCAACTTCTTGGTTACATGAGTCATTACAAAATTCTTAGGGACTCAAGCTAGAATTAAATTCCTTCTTGATGTTAGGAACTATGTGTTTTTGATGATCCATACCTCTATAAGTTCTTCCCTGACCAAGTTTAAGGATGTGTGTCCTAGAAAATGAACAAGAGTACATCCTTAAATTCTGTCATAGTGAGGCATGTGGAGGTCACTTTTCCTCTAAGAAATCTTTTAATAAGGTTATTCGGTGTGGTCTCTTCTGTACCATCCTCATAAGGGAATCCTATATATTTTGTCAAATCTTTCCTAGGTGTCAAAAAGTAGGTTCCATCACAAAAAAAGGAATCAAATTCCATTAATTATCATTTTAGTGATTAAAATCTTTGACTGTTGGGGAATCGATTTCATGGGTCCCTTCCCAAACTGTAAGGGATATCTGTACATTATTTTAGTTGTTGATTATGTCTCAAAATTGGTTGATTCCATTCCTAAAAAATCAAATAATCATCAAACTATGATTATATTTCTCAAGGAAAACAGCCTCTCAAGATTTGGAATTCCTAGGGCTATCATTAGTGATTGTGGAACTCATTTTTTCAATAGTCCATTCTCTAATCTCATGTAAAAGTATATAATTTCTCAAAAAGTGTCCACTTCTTACCACCCACATACCAATGGTCAAGATGATTTATCCAATAGAGAAATAAAAAAAATTCTTGAGAAAACTATTAATTCGTCTATAAATGATTGGTTTTGAAAACTCTTAGATTCTCTTTGGGTCTATCGAACCATATTTAAAACCAATTTAGGAATGTCTCCATATAGGTTGGTTTATGGTAAAGCATGACATTTTCCAGTGGATATTGAACATAAGGACTTTTGGGAAATTAAGAAAATTAATTATGACCTCTCATTGGCTGGAAAAAAAAGGAAATTAGATCTCAATGAACTTAAGGAACTTAGGATGGAGGCTTATAAAAATTCAAGGATCAATAAAGCTAAAGTACAAGCCTACCAAGCTCGAAATTTTAAAACCAAACACATTGTACCGAGTAAACCTGTTCTTTTGTATAGTTATAAACTTCATTTACACCTAGGAAAGTTGAGGTTCATATGGTCAGGTCCATAAAAAGTGCATAAGGTGTACCCCTATGGGGATGTAGAAATTCAAGATCCCACCAATGGTCAAACCTTTAAAGTTAATGGTCATAGAGTCAAACCATTCATTGAACCATTCCAAAAACATGAAGTTGATGAAGAACTGTGTGAACCAACCTTAGATGACTGAAATACTTAAACAAATAGGGGTCTAAGTATGGCTAACGACGTTAAACAAAAACACTACATGGGAGGCAACCCGTGGTTTTCAGGGTTCTAATCATTGTGAATCATCTTTATTTTTAAAATAGGATTAATGAATCATTTTGATATTTAAAAAAATAATCAACTCTGAATATGATAGTACCTTATACTATTGACCTATTATTATATTAGGATTATGGATGGGTATGAAAGAGGAGCATCATATTCATCTGTGTTGCATGGCGTGATCCTTGTATAATACCTTACCCAGAAATTTAAAAAGAATAAAATGTATCATCAGTTTATTTTATTTTATATGCATTTTTAGGCTAAAAGAAAACTAAAAAAATAAAAAAATAAAAAAATAAATAAAAGGACATGTCATAGGTCATGGGGAAAACCCTGTTACAACTGGTGTAGCCGTGGAGACTCAAACTCGGGACCGAAGGGAGGTAGGGTCACATGCTTTCCACTGACCTATGGCTTATAGTGATTCCCTATTCTATAATTTTTATATATATACTTATATTTTACTTATATATATATATATGGTTTTGATTTGTTTTTTTTTTGTTTTTTTGTTTTCCTTGTTCTAATATAGAACTCTACGAGTGACATAAATATCAAAGGACTAAATTGGAGCGGTATAAATTTCAACTTCAACCACCAAGTTAATTCATTCCATGATTTTCATTTTCAATGTCCACTTTAAACTCCTCTCCTCTACCCCCTTCTAATTTTTATTTTCTTTAAACATTGGGGATAGTGTTATTCTAAGTTGGGGGGTAAAAAGAAATAAAAAAATAATTTTGTGTGCATAAAAAATGTGTGGAAGGAAAATTTTCTTTAACCTTGAACATGATAATAAACATTGCACACTTTTAAATTGAATATCAAATAATTTATCATGCCCTGATTCTAATTTTAATATATGTATAATTTCATGAGCATAGATTTTGGAAAGTGTGGTCATCTAATTTGATATTTCATGGGGTCCCCCAAATAAATAGCATAGGTTTGGTGATCATTTTTGTTCTAATATGAGTATTAAAAAAGCAATAAATTTGCATGTAGAGCAATGAAATGACCTTATGCGTGGATTTTGGCACATGGGGATCGTGACTCCATAGTTGTCTGGATTAGAGTTAGTAATTTTTTATATATTTGTGGTAATTTGACTTTATTTTTGACTGATTTAACTCGAGATGATGCCCGAGTATATGGTATTAACTTGGTTCCCTGAGGTCTTTGAGCCTGGGAGTCATCGGTAATGTTTCGCTACATGGGTTGACAATGTTGAGTTCAATTTCAATTACCATTGAAAAATTGAAAAAAAAAACAAAAAAATATATGTATTTAATACTCATCTTAATATTGAAATGTGATTCCACCTAACACTTCCATCATTTACCCCTTGAATAAAGATGAACCCCCATGTCTATTGTGATACACAACACATCATAATGCTTAGTTGATATTGGATGAAATATGGAAATGAATTTGAACAAAGGAATGAGATTGGGATTGGGATATTCTTATGAAACTATATTTTATTAAAATATTTTGACGGGTTTCATGATTTCTTGGTATAAGGGTTCTAGGTGATCATTTTATATTAAAATGTTTTGGAAAATAGAATTTGAATTTCACATTTTTGAGATATATTTTGCTCGGGACTAGAAAAACTCAAGTTGGGGGTGTGATTAGCCACTGAATGAAGATAATATTAATTGTTAATATATATAATATTCATGAGCTTTATTATTCATAAACACCATTTTAGTTCATTTTATACTTTTAACATTAATTCACATTATGATTGTAATTACCTCTTAAAATGCACTATTACATGGTACATTTTTTAACACCTCCTAAAATAAAAAATATTCTTGATTTTATTTCCATGTTTTATTTTCATGTTTCTAATTACATTGGGAAAAATCATACTTTTGGAGTACTTGAATATTCACATTGGAAGACCACCAAAATGGGCTTTCATGGAAACACATTCTGGGCAAAGTAAACTGGACAACGTCCCAATAAAGAGAATGTAGAATCCAGGATCCAATTCCAATGATTCTAAAAATTAAACTAAATATATAGGACATCATGGGGAACATTTCATCCAATAGTTAAAAGAGATAATTCAGATGTTCTAATGGAGTTCCAAGCGGCCCAATTTGGAGATAAAATTCTGGTCCAGATTCTGTGTCCCAGAAAAACAGTCCGCCATTTTACACATATCTCACAAAAAAATTATATTTGGAATGATATTTTACAGGAGGTTAGGAAAAATCAGGAGATCTATTTTTTTTGTTTATGTACCACTCTAATTCAGCTATATATAAGGTCATTTAGGAGCCTCTGTTCTGTGGATGTAAGCTGGCTTCCACTTCGGGTCAATGATAAAGAAGTCCACTCTCCCTTACTTTCCACCACCCTAGGCCTACCATACTCAAGTGGGATGCTTTGTACTATTGGTAGATCGACCCATGCCTCTTGATATTCCTATTTATTTTAGTGGTGGTGAAGCAGTTGAGTATTTGTAGTGCTTTGTTTCATTTAAATGTTATGCTGTCAAATTGATGTTGTATTGTTATTCTCCATCTGTAAGTTGTTTGAATCACCTTAATTTCAATAAAAATTCTACAACTTCTCTTAATCTATTATTATTATTATCAAATTGATATCGTTTCTTCATGGTGTGAATTTATTCACACCAAACCTTTTGAAATTATTCACAAAATGGTGGAGTGATTATTTTCTTTTTATTGTTTTTTTTTACTTCTTCAATTCCTCCCTCATGAGTCTACTTCTCGCTTCCATTGAAATCATAGTATCAATGGAGGGATAACCCTCTTATGGGTTGATCCAAGGGAGTATAAATGGTATATATTGGATGTTATTTCTCACTCTATTAATTTATAATCAATTATTTTAATTGATGATTTCATTTGATGATTTTAAAACTTCTTCATCCTTTTTGAATTTTAAGGTCGCACACTTCATGTTCTAATACGAACCTTTACCTTGGAGTTCTCAAAACATTGATCCTCCAAGTGTATAGGTGATTAGTAATAGGGTGTGTTGGAATTAAATCAATAAGTTATGATGTTGTTTTATCTTATTAAATAAACCCATCTCAAATATAAGAAAATGAAATAGTTGGAAAATGAATGCATCAAATCTACACCAAGTGATAACCTAGGATCAACTCATTCTCTTAATTTGAATTCACTTAAGTCTATTAGAGTTAATATAAACCCATATAAAATCAACTCAAGTTTTCCACTTCATATCCAAAAAAATCCATAGAATTTATGTGTCTGTAGGTTACTTCTTAGGTCTCTGAGGATTCAACAACCCAAGCTAAACTAAAAGCGACCGCTTGACCCTAAAATCTTGGGTAAATTTGGGTGAGACCAATAAGTTAATTGGAAGATAATTATTACCTTGGAACTAATTAATGACTTTTTGACAAGTGGTTATTCTATCATTGATGAATTTTATAATATTTTTGGATTTAAGGAATATATCCAATATATATTGGAATAAAGAATCATTCCTATTTTTAATAATAAATTTTGGTAATTCAAGTTTTTACCATGTTTCAATGGAATACATGATAATGTTACTCACATGTTTGGTTTTACACAACCAATAGTAACATTATGTTATATTGAATATCAATTCTAATCTTTTCTTTATAAATTTAGTGACCTTATTTCTAGAGTCTTGGACTTTCATCTTCTAGAATGGTTATAAGGTTTACCATTTATGGAACGCTTTATGTTAAAATTTGGGAAAGGTTTTAGAGATAAATGTATTATCTCACCATATGAGGATTTATACATATTGGATAATTTTTTTGAACCTTATTTTTTGATAAGAACAAATGGAGTTATCTTTCATTTTATTTATGGTTCTCATGATATATTAATGATTTTGGAATTAAAAATTCACCTTTATTTTTTGGAATGAAAGATTAAGTGGAAGTTGTTCAAAGCACAAAAAATGGTATGGTTTTCCTAAAGACTTTTAAGTATATATTTTTATGAAAATTATTCAACATTATGAAAATGGTATATAAATAAAATGTTATCCTAATGCCATGATTTTTTTTTTGAAGTGATAGACTTTCAAATAATCATATATTTATGACTTTCATTCCCTAAACATTCTAATGGTCATTCAATTTATTATGACTGATAACCTCAATAACTCCCTATGAATATTTACTCTTTTTTACCAAGTCCATATTTTTACTTCCCCCTGGTATTCTTCTATATGGAAACCTATTTATATGTTACTCTAGGTAATCGTTATGTTTCCAACATTCCTTTTTAAGAGGATATTTTAGTATTCATTTTTATGATGCGGATATCTATGAATGTAACTTTCAAGTATTAAACCTTTGATAACCCATATTAATTTCAAGGGAAAAATCATTTTAGGGGGGTAGAATGTAACACCCTGATATTTTGTGATATATTTTTTCTAATTAATTTAATATTTTTGATATTTTTCATTTCACACAATACTGAATATAGATTTTGTTATATGAAAAACACAATGATTTTCTTGCATTACATGCTACAATAAGTCGACGTTGTAAAACATGAAACACCTAGATTATCTTTAGGTATACACAACACTATACTTGGATTGTGTTACACGCAATGTGGAGTTTTTTTATAGCTTTCATTACACGCAATTCCAAGTTTTACTGAACAATAGTATATTTTTTAAATATTAAAATTTTATATAATAAGATATAACATATATGTTAAGTACGATATAATGAATAATATTAACTAAATTATGAAAAAAATATGTGTTATAAGATGAATTTATTGGTTACTAATTACTTAGAGAAAAAAAATATTCTAATTAAATATAAAGGCAATATGTTTATTTTTATGCACTCAAAGTTGTTTTGTCTTCAAAAATTAAATTAATTACAATTATTGAATGATATTAATGAAATATATATATTTTATCTATTCAATAAAATATTTTTTTATATTCATACAATAGATTTTGTAGGTAAAAGATAAGAACAAGCCCAATTTTATGCATAAAAATTTATATTTCTCAAAAGGGTAATTTCACCTCCATTTAATGGAGAACCCATTTTAAATCATATTTTTGACACTTATATATTATATTAGACAAAATAAAATTATTATTTTAAATATAAATATAAAAATTTTCTTAGATTTAATTTTTGGTATTTTTCTGATAAGTTTCATTTTGATAAATAGTAAAATAAATAAAAAAAATTAATTGAAAACAACTTTTTTCATCAAAATAATTTATAGTTTTGAATAATATTTTTTATTGATTTTAAATTATAATTAGATAAAATTTTTATCATTTAATCTAATATAGGTAATTGGAATCAATTTTACATTGAATTTAGATATAAATTTTTTTAATCTTTTTCATGTTTAAACTTCAATAACCCTTTTTCTCACCCCATCAATGGGATTAATATTAAATTAATTACTGAATATTATCTATTTTGAAATTCAAAAATTAGATTCCATATTTGGAATCATATTTTCCAAATTATTTAAATATTTTTCTTTTATTTGTGGATATTATGAATAGTATCTTTAATATTTTTTATTAACAAGATAAAAGGTAAATCATGTAATTGAGGATAAGAAATAATCTTTTAAATAGTATAAAATTGACTTAACATGAGTCATAAATTCATTGTAGGGGTGGGTTTAGTCCAAAATCATCTTTGGTCCAAACTTATAACTTTTTGATGCCACTTGGATGAGAGTATGACATTTATTATATTTTATTTAAATAATATTTAATTATGCCATACTCATAATTTCAATAACTATATCATTTTTTATATAGGTTTTTACAGAAGATAAATTTGAATATAAATTCATTTAAATTTTAAAATGTTTTTATTTATCATGGTAATGTTTTTTAATTTTTAGGAAACAAATAAATACTTTAAAGGTATCTACAATGATGATTCATTAATTGTTTAATTAATGTAAATACCAACTTAATGATATTCAAAATATTAAAATAAATATAATTTTATATAATTAATGTCATAAAAAAATTATAGATGACAATTACATGTTATGGATGAGTTAATATAGTTTTTTCAAAGATATCATGTTGTAATGATATTTTTAAAAAGTAAAATAAGGAATAGTGTCCAAATTGAAACTAAATATATTTTATAAAATAAATATTTTATTAAATTATTTAAAAATCATAAAAAAAAATAAGTAAAAGGGGATGTTATATGGTCTAAAATATCATAAATTGAACATTTATGGTCCAATTGAAACTTTATATGTAAAAAATTGCATTCTCTTAACATTAAAAATTGTGTTAGAATTATTAAAATTAAAATAGGTTAACTAATGGTTAATAAAAAAGATAAGATTTAAATTTACATCAAAATAAGACTAAAATTTATTATTTTATGATATTACAACATTTTATCATCTTATATTCAAATACATGGCCTTTTGAGTTATTGTTATTGATATTTAAAACATTATAAATTAATATTTTTCAAACTCCAAAAGTGCCCCTCACCTCAATTATAAAAGGGAACCTCCTCCCTCACTTCTTCACACCACATTGAGCCTTATATCGTAACCAAACCCTACCCATTTCCCTTATAAAATTCCCTAGACACATTCTAGAGGTTCTATCTCCCCAGAGTACCGAATATAGAGTCTTTTAGAGTTGATCTAACAAATTCATTCTAAGGAAAAGGTAATCACTCTAACTAATCATTCCCTTTTTATACACTTCTATAACTACTATAAATATAAGATATATATCATTAAATTATATATTAATAATATTAAATATCTTGAAATTATATATTTATTATTATCACACCATTATACATCCCATCTCCCATCAAACATAAAAATAAATTATCACTCATGTGTAAGTACGGCCTACCATATCCACGTAGCGATACAATTCCTTTTTCCATCACCATCTATTAAGGGTAAGAATTATGATGTGTTTAATATTTATATATGATATTTATTATATATTTATACTTATATAAAGATAATATGATTTCAAATTTTTTATTATCCTTCTAATATTTTGAGAAAATGATAATTTCACTCGTGCATGCGTCTTGCTAACCATCTCCATGATGTAATGTGATTAGTTATTCACATATATTTCACATGGGTGGTAATAAGAAAATTTTTATGAATATATATGTTATATATTACATAAAAATTATTCTTTAATGACAATATATCATATAATTTCCTTTTTTTAACCCGACAAGAAAATAAAAAAACAATGTTCATGTGTACGTACGGCGTACCATCTCCATGAATGGTGTATTTTATTGTTAATATCTAACTTTTAGGAATCAATATGAATTAATATTTAAGAAACATATATATATATATATCATTAATATAATTCTAGATATGATAAAATCATGATATACGTAATAGGACCAAAGATAACAAGTCAAAACATATATGAAAAACAAAGCGGTTATTACCCGAAACATAACATTAACACGGATTTGTTAATAAGAGAGTAATATAAAGTCTTAAGTAAATAATATATGGTATTAAAAATAATTATATTATTCTATGATATATTTATAATAAACTTAAATTTATTATACATGATTTTTTAACTCATGCGAAGGAAGTCAAGAGTTATTGAAAGGGGATTTCTGGCCTCACATTTATTTCTACGAGACATATGCAATATTCACCACTCAATTATTTCTTGTGGTGTATATACTAAATATGAATGTTATCAATTATTCCTATACTTATGTTAATTTATATTTACATATCCATTTGGTGATCATTATTCCATGTGTTTTATGGTTCAAAAATTACCAAATCGGTAAGATAATTTTGTCTCAATTTTCCTTCTTTGAGACACATATTATGTTATGAACCTATATTATTTTATGAGGTGTATATACTAACCTTTTAAATTTTTTATCATGAATCTCCTTGATTTCATGCTTTTTTATGATTCATATAACGTTATTCTCTCTTCTTTCAAAAATTTGTGTTTCTTCGATACAATGTTTTCAAAATATTATTTAAAAGTGTTTTAAATGATCTTTGAAGTATTTTCATGAAAATTGATTTTGAAGGTGTTTAAAATTGTTTCAAAGATACCTTTAAAAAAATTATTTTATTTTTTAAAAAAATTTATAAATTATGTATGATTTAATAATCATTTTTCAAATAAAAAAAGATATTTTCCTCAAAAATTATCTTCAAGTGATGTTTCAAAATTATTTTCCATATAAAAGAATTTAATATGATGTTACTTATGTTTTAATAGGGGTATTATTAAATTATACCATTCTTATTATTTATAATAATGGTTTATTTTTTATTATGGAATGGTATTTATGAAACTCATTTCTTTTTCAAGGGTTATGTTATGATTGAATGATGATTATGAAACCCATTTAATTTCATGGGTTCTAATATGATTTATGTTCTTGTGGAACAAAAATGTATGGTTTCCATTATGTTATTGGTAGGACCTATATGTCCCTCTAATTCATTGGTTAATTATTTATGTCTTATGATATAGACATTGTAGGAATGGGGAGTGAACTTATTTTAGTAAAGAACTTTGTCTAATAAGATGGTCCTGGGAGTGAACCTTGAGTAATAAAATGGTCATGGAAGAAAACCATGAATACCATGTTGGTATGGGGATTAAAACCATACTACTAATATGGACTTGTAAGAGATTCCATTACAACAATGCTAATCATTTTATATTCTTATGCGTCTAACACAAATTTCATGTCTTATTCCTATGTTATGATTTCATGGATTATGTTTTTTATTTCCTTATGATTCATGTATTATGAATTGCCTATATTTATGAAATTTTTCCTATTTAAGATCATTGATATGCAGGGTATGATCTTATATTTTACGTATCATTTTCCCATGCCCTTATGCTCAGGATTATGTTTACATACCACTATTCTTTACCTTTATTATTCATCTAATATCACCCCTTTTATGTTTACATTCCCATAGGTTATGATGATATGTATTGTTTTTGATGTGTCTAAGAAGGGTTATAGTCATGAAGATTATAGTAGGAGATAATGTAGATCACTTTTGTATAAGTATTTACGTTTCCATGTTTCCAAATGAACTAATCTAATATGGTCTTTGGGTATATGTTTTAGTAATGTGTGAAATGTTTCACAAAAATAACATACTATCAATGTATGAAAATACTGGGTCATTATAGACGTATTTATAAATATACATTTCATCAAAATCAGGTTGTATAGTCTATGATCCTCAGAAAAGATATGGTGAAAATCATGACTTGGAAGGTATGGATAATTGAGAAATGAGGATAGAGTTAATGGGCCCTTGAAATTCATATATAGATTAGAGAAGTAAATATCCTAAGTGTGAGGTTGGAGAGCATTTTTTTTATGGTTTCTTCTATTCATTTAGAGTAGTGGATTAGATAAGGCATTAAATATTCCTTCAATTCAGTGTCCTCCTTTGTGATATTGGAGCATATATAGTAGGTTTCATTTCCATTAGTCCTTCCTCTGAAGATGTTTCAATTTCATGATTCTTTCCCTATGTTTCAACATCTTAGATATCTCTACATGATGACCCTCATGTCCTTAATTTCGATGGGTTTGATGTGGAGGATTTCACAATGTTCGTGGAGTGGTAATTTGAGATTTAAAATCATCATTGGAAGGGGTAGCATGGGGAAATTACTCCATTGGTTAATGTCTTTAGGAAGCACATTACATTAGATGAATGTGTATTGGAACATGTTTCATTGATTCAGACACATTATTTTAAGTTGTTTTAAACTTTTTTTGTTGAATTTTTTTATTTAAAGTTGAATTGATTGATATTTTTTATCTTCTACCATAAAATAATTGGTGATGATACTATACTTTTTTTATTGGTATCTTCTAGGTATGCTTCAGTTTTGTAGATGGTGTTTTCATTCTAGTGTTTGTTTTTACTCTCAAGGATGAAAATTATTTGAGAGGTATCTAAAGTTATAACCCATTATTTTTTAGAACATTAAATTTTTTTTTCAAGTGTTATAGGTTCCAGGAGATGGTTAGTGGAAGGGATAGGGGATAGAGTTGAAATTTTACCTAGGAGAAATATGTTGTGGCATAGTGTAGTTCATTTCACCATGGGTATTTTACTAGAGGATATGTTTTTGTAATATGATATATTTCACTAGGAATCATTGGGATGTGTTATGGTTATTTTTTGTTTGTAATAAGGTGTGATCCATGAGAGTTTTTTATCATGTTTTTTCTAGGAGGAAGTATGTTTTTATCATAAGGAGGATTGACTATGGTGTGGAGGTCCATGCGATATTCATGCAAGGGGACTGTACCTGAGTTAATATAATATGAGGTCTCTTGAGTTAATTATAATTGAGAATTTTTATTTCATGAGTTGTTTCATCATATCATGATAGTGTTGAGGTTTTTTTATTATATCCTACATAGGATTTTATAGCATGGTGTCCTTTGGTTTAATCTCAAATAAACTCCTGGTTAATATCACATGTTAAAGGAATGTGTTTTGGTTGTATTGGAAATTGCAAGAATTCGGGGGTGGTTGAAGTGTTTGTTCTTATTCTCTAACATCTATTTCACTATAATGATTTCTATTATAGTTTAGGGTGATTCAGGGTTCATTAGGTTTTATATGAGGTGGTTTTTATTTTCACCATGTTTCTCAATGGATCTACCAATGTGGGTTGGTAACTTTAGTTACAAGGTGGAATTCATTAAATTCATGGATTTAAGGTGGTTTGACCATGAGAATTAGGAAAAATAATGGGATATCATTACTTGAATTTCATAAGTGCACTCGGCTTAGCTTCATTAAATAATGATGGCCCCCTACCAAACTATTATTATTTAATTTTATATAATTATTCTAAATTCAGTCATTGAATCGTATTTTTTATTAATTCTATAATTCCTTTTTAATTCTTGGAACCCAGATATGTGTTATTGGATATTGTTGGTCGGAGTGGACACTCAAGAGGGGGTGAATTGAGTTCCAATTAAAATTTCAGTTAAAAATGTTTCTCTTAAAATCCCCCTATTTAAAAACAAAGTTAAACTGTAGTGAATTTATACAGAGTGTAAATGTTCAATTAGTTTATCAAAGATTGATTAGGTCTCAATTAATTTAATATGAAGATTAAATTGACTTTTGAAACTAACTTACTGGTTTACAATAATTATAAACACTTTCTAATTTAACTATAATGTAACTTTAAATTAGTTATGTATTTCAAAGTAATAGTAGCGGAATATGAAATATATAGTGTACTTATGACTTAAAATGAAATGCACAGCAAATGTAACCAGGAGGTTCATTCTCAAGCCAAGAATTAGTCCTCTCAAACAATTTATATAAATTGATCCACACCCTGGATCAGGGTAAACAACAGTACAATACTGTCCAGGTCCAAAGACATCTACCACAGTTCTACGTGGGAAAACAAAGAAAATAGCTCACAGTTTTCTAGGTCTTACTTGACCTCTACCACTATCCACAGTGGGATACAAAGGAGTTATAGAACTACTAGAAATACAGGTATTTGTGACGGGTTATTTGCGAAGGGATCCCGTCGCAAATGGCCTTTTGCGACGGGGCCCCGTCTCAAATGACCCGTTGCAGAAAACGGCATCGCAACTTTTTTTTTTTTGATCGGTCCGTTGCAAATAAATTTTTTGGGACGGAAAATGGGCCCATCACAAATAGATTTCTGGTTTTTTTTAAAAAAATTGTGTCGAGCCCCTCGCAACAAAGTATTTGCGACGGACCCTTTTCCCGTCGCAAATAGTCTCTTCGAAGAAACTATTTGCGACGGGAATATATTCCTGTCGCAAATAATAATAATAAAAATTAAAAAAAATTAAAAAATTGTTTATTAATATTTAAATATATTAATCTATTTATATTGATATAAATATAATATTTATTTTATAAATATGTTTTTGAAAAGATCTATGGAAATATAATATTAATTTATAAGATATTTAATAAAAGAGGATTATAAAATAAATTAAAAAATATTTTTAATTAGTAATTATATAATTTGTATCAACTAATAGTCATTTAATAACTCTTTGAATATAAAAAAATTAAAAATTAATGAAAGATCAAAAATAAGTTGAAAATGAAACCCAAACTTCAAACATCCATAACTTTTGATCCGGGACTCCGTTTGAGCTCTACAGCATATCAAATCGAAGCCTGTGACGAGATCTACAGTCCTGTAGATCGGTATAACCCATCTAATGTTTTTTCGAGGCCAAAAAAGGCCCAGAAGGCCCCAAAAACTGAGTTTTTAGTCGGGGTACCCCGGTTTTTTACCATTCACACAGCTATAAATTCTGATCCTGATGTCTGATAAACCTGTACCATATATCATATCGAAGATTGTTTCATGTTCTTCGATTTGACTGATTGTAAAGCAGAAACGGACTCCTGGATTAGATGTTATGGTCGTTTTAACATTCAAATTTCTATAACGTCCGATCCGGATGTCCTTTTGGCCTGAACCGCATATCATATCGAAGATCATTTCATGTTCTTTGATTTGACTAGTTTTGGAGTTGAAACGGACTTACGGATTAGAAGTT
Organism: Viscum album; assembly: GCA_963277665.1. Lineage (NCBI taxonomy): Eukaryota > Viridiplantae > Streptophyta > Magnoliopsida > Santalales > Viscaceae > Viscum > Viscum album. The sequence goes on along the minus strand of OY728161.1, from coordinate 48,975,572 downwards.
ATATCCGTTTTAACATTCTTGATGGATTGTCACCCCCTCATTTCTATGTATTCATTCATAACTATACATATATATATATGTGTGTGTGTGTGTGTGTATTTTATATATGTATGTATTTATTTATTTATTTATTTATAAATACACATAAAAAACATATTTTATAAATTTATTTAAAACTAAGTTTATAAATATATATTAATATACAAATAAATATACAAATAAATATTTATAACTACATATATATATATATATTGATATACGAATAAATATATATATTAATATATTAATATATATATATTCATATAACCAAATATAATTATATTAATATAAATATATATTAATTTACGAATAAATATAACTATATATATATAGATAGATCATTAAATGTATAAAAAATGAAATGGCTTAGTTGTAAAGGTTAATGCGCGCATGGGGGGGTTTATTAATAATTATTAGTAATTATTAGTAATTATTAGTAATTATTAGTAATTATTAGTAATTATTAGTAATTATTCGTATTTTTTCTTATTTTTCGTAATTGTTCCTAATTATTTCCTAATTATTCTTAATTATTCTAAATTATTACTAATTATTACTAATTATTACTAATTATTAATATTTATTCCTAATTATTAGTATTTATTACTAATTATTAGTATTTATTCTTAATTATGACTAATTATTAATAATTATTCCTAATTATGACTAATTGTTATTAATTATTCCTATTTATTATTAATTATTTCTAATTATTATTAATTATTCCTAATTACCATTAACTATGAACAATGAATACTAATAATTTAAATTTATTAAATAACAAAACAATCTAAACATAATTAAATTACAACTAATTAAGAATAATTAAAACTAATAAAAAATTTAAAATAAATATTAAATTAAAATGAACATAAATACCTTTAAAATTGATATGAGGTTGATCTCTGATAGTTGTTGAAGACTTCAATATCAACTCCGAAAATAAAAATTAATCTTAAGAAACTATGAACTCTAAAAATAGAGTTTTGAGAGAAGTAGAAGATAGAGTTTGAAAATGAATGAAAAAAATAGATGGGAGTATTTATAGGTTAGCTTATTTGTGATGGGACTATTTTCGACGTGATACCCGTCGCAAATACTTTAGCCCGTATTTATCACGGTCAATGGTTAAATAGTTATTTGCAACGGGTCTCATCGCAAATAATAACCTGCCGACATAATATTTGCGATGGGGTATATTCCCGTCGCAAATATTTTTTATCGCCGCCGGTTATTTGCGACGGGTGGTAACCCCCTGTCGCAAATAACTTTCCCGCGGTTTGGCGCGCATTGCGCCCCAAACCTTTTACGACGGGTGAGACTTCTCCGTCGCAAATAAGTAGTTATTTGCGATGGGAAAATTCCCCCGTCACAAATAAGTTTCTAACGGGACTATTTGTGACGGGATTTATCCCCTTTGCAAATAACTCGTCGCAAAAACCCCTTTTTCCCGTAGTGTAGAGTTTGAATGAGGATTTAAGAATCCTATAGCTTAGCTTAGGAGATAGTATGTGTGTAAAATAAACAGGGTACACACACAGCTCAAAATGTAAATGAAAGAATCACTCAAATAATTATGAGTGAGTTTAGAAAAGCTTTAGTGATTGGCAGTGCGGCTTTGGACTCATTTGATTTGTTAGAAAATCTTCTGAGTCTTTCTCTGGTTTTTGTGTGAAAAACAGAGTATCATTTTCTTCCTCGGTTCCAGGTTCAGTTTATCATCCTGAGTGCATGAAGTTTTTTTTTGTAATTCTTCACTCAAGATGCAACTTGTGTTCTCTAGAAAAGAATTTCTCCATGTATGTACAGTGTTCTTGGAGTATGGATGTATCCTTGTGTGAATGCACCACGGTTGAATGCTATTGAGCCCTTTTTCTTTTTCACCCTTCATGTGCCTTCTTAGTTCCTTGATTCTTTCTGTATCATTCGATCTCTCTGTTCCCACACACAACTTCAACTAGGTATTTATCTTCCCTTTTATATCTTTTAGCTCCGGCAAAAAGGAATGATTACTTTTTGCATGGGTACTAGGTACGGTTCCCTGACATACAAACAGATATCATTAAATAACATTAACAGCATTAAAAACATCAAATGTAACCGTTAGCTTAATAAATAAATATTATTGAGAATATAGAGTTTGACTGGTTGGTCAGTCATTAGTAGCCTTCTGTTGGTAGACGTGTATGGTGGATTTTGTGTAACAGTGACCTTCCATCGGTAGCTCTTTGAACTTGTATCGGTAGCTCTTTACGTCGGTAGCTCCTGGTATCAGTAACTCTTGATATCAGTAGCTCTTACTCTGTGTATCGGCAGCTCTGTACATATTGGTAGCTCTTTCTATCGGTTGACTTACTCTATCAGTAGCTTGGTAGACTTGTTCGATCGGTAGCTATCTATCGGTAGCTCTTCTTTGTATCGGTCGCTCTTGATCTATCGGTAGCTCTTGCTTAGTTCCAGTGATTATGTGTATCGGTAGACTTATGCACATCGGTATCTCCATTCTGTACTATCGTAAAACTTGTTCTATTGATAACTCTATATCGGTAACCTTGTTCTATGCTTACCGGTGGACTTGTACATATCGGTATCTCTGCGTATCGGTAACCTTAGCTTATCGGTGACTCTGTCTATCGGTAGACTAAGTCTATTAGTAGACTAAGTACCGGTAGCTCTGTATCAGTAGCTATAGTAAAATCAGTGACTAACACTCATCTGTTTTATACAAAACATATCCTATTGGGTTAGAATTACTTCAGAACTCATAAAAACATGGATAAACATTGATTAACATATTTCAAGGATTATTTTAAAATTATTATCATCTTGATAATAGAATATCATATATTGAGTGAATTAGAACATAGATAAACATTAATTGGGATTATCAAAGTATGTAAAAGCATAATTGGGATTATCAAAACAGGTGAGGTCAACAATCTCCCCCTTTTTGATAATCACAACTTATGATATTATAGTTTTAAAATAATGATTAGTTGTATCAGAGGATATATCATTAAATGCAATTATCTTAGAGAAAACAGTATGTTAGAGAACATAATGTATCAGAGGTAGAATTAAATCTAATGATATCAGAGGGGAAAAGAATGGTAGATCTTACTTAGATAATATTGCTCCCCCTTTGAGAATATTTCTCCCTCTTTGATACTTAGATAATATTTCTCCCCCTTTGTGATAATCAAAAAGTGGGAAATAAGAAATAGAAAAAGGAATACAATGAGAAATAAATGAAATCCAATTGTATTAAATGTTGCGAGAAGGTACATAGATAGAAAAAAAACACAAAGGATACCTATCAAACATCTTATCCACTTGTTCAATCCACATCCTTAATATGATATTTTCTCTTTGGTTCAGAAGAGGATTCAGATTGTGTGGATGCTGGTGAAGGCTTAGGAATTCCAGAGATGATCATAGGAGGCTGAGCCACAAAAACTATTCATGGTATGTACTAAGGATTTCTTTGAGTGATCATAGGTGTAAGGCTTCGAATGTCTTGGGTAGGAGTCATCTGAATAGAAGAAGAAGTAGAGGCAGAGGCAGGTAAAGCAGGAGGTACAATCCCTGGCCTAGCATCGACATGTAGGAAAGGAAGCAAAAGATTTCTAAAATCCATAATTATTCCTCCTACTCTCTCTCTATAGTAGATATGAAATCATCCTCGTTCTCTGTGAATTTGTCCAAGGCTGGAGTCAATTCCCTTAGTTTGCTTACTTGCTCTCTGAAGGCTTGATTGACAGGAGGTAACTTTATATTTTCCAACAGAAGTTTGAATTGATTGTTGAGTTGATACTTGGTGTAAACCTTTTGAAAATAGGATTCCACCTTGTCATTCACTTCTTTATGAGAGGAAGAAGATTCTCTCATATAGTCTTGTACTATCTTCATTATTTCTCTAGCTGAATCTATAGTAGAAATCACAACTTTTCTCAAGTCGGATGAGTCCATAGAGCCTCTAGTTGATGCTGAACCAAGCTCCTCCTTCATCACAGCTCATATCTGATTCAGATCCACTGAGGGTTTAGAAGTAACAGAACCAATAGAGAAGGTTACTGTTTCCTTTATGTTTTTGGTTAACCCACTAATAAGATTTTGGACTTGGGAATCCTGGGTTTTAACATGATCTTTCATGGAGGTTTTAAAACCTTCAAACACTGAAACCATCTGGCTTAAAACAATTTTGACATAGGCTAAGTCCTTTTCTTCTAGGGATTTTGAAATCACTTAAGAGTTTAAAGAGATAACCGATTTCTTTAGATCTTCAACATTAGCTTCCAGTCTAGAAAATTGAGTCTAGAAGTCTGTAACTTCTTCCACTATTTCAACCACAAAGGTTGACAAATTACAACTGAGAGAGAGCTCAAAAGATTTTTCCAAATTACTCATCTCTTCAACAAATCAGTACTTCAACACAGCAACATAAGCACTAAAGGACTCCTTAATCTTATCATTTAAGGATTCAAGGTCAGCCCTGGTGATCATATCAGCAGGAGAAATCAAAACAGGTGCTCTTTCCGTTGCTATGCTGGACACTGAGTCAGTCATAATCGATTGGATTGATGACACCAGTGAAGCTTCCATCTTCTTTGTCTCTTCCACAAAACTGTCCTTAAGATTTTTCTTCAAAATATCCAGGTCATGCATTCTGACCACATCTTCAGGTAACAACTCAATCTCAACATCATAAATAATATTTGGTCTATTGAGGGATGCCTCATTATCAGAATCAGGATAATATAATCCACAAATCACAAAACCTGGGTCTTTTGTCCAGTCCTCAATCTCAACAGCTACTGACACACTTCCAAACTTGGTTTGATGTTCCCACTCAATAGGTGCATTCCCATATACAACAACAGCATTATCAGCAGGTCTTTATTCCTTATAAGAATCTTTTACTATCAACTCTTTCTCTGCAACAGCTGGAGGGTCCTCTGGATTAGGTACAGCTTCTTCCATTTCTCCTTCCACATCCTCAGTAAGCATAGTTGAGCTTCCAATTAATGGACTCAGACTTAAGCAGACAGAATCAGAGGCTTCATATTCATTCTCCTTTTATTCTTTATGATTAGGGGCTGGCTGGTCTTCCTCATCAGCAGGTGCCACTCCTTCTATTAAGGTTTCCTTTCTAGAAGATACAATTTCAGCAGCAGGACTTGGAGGTAATCCCAGATCTCTTCCATCATTCATAGAAATCTCTTATTCTTCAGTATCATCATTGTACTCATGTTCTTCTTCATCAGGTCCTAGACCTGGATCCCTCACATCCTTAGGTCTTGAAGGATTATTCACAGGATTGAATTTATCATATACCTTCTGTTCATCATTAACCCACTCTCCTCTCTAGGGGTTCCAATTTATCTTCATGTATTTTCAAACTGTGTTTGTGATAAAAAAGTTTTTCCTTACTACAATTGTCTCATCTTGAGACTCGGCTACCCATTTTACTTTAATCATCACTAAGATAAACTTGGAAATGAATAGGGAATTATTCTTTGATTTTGGCCTTGTCATGTCTTCCATTTGAATCATCAGCAATCTGCACACATTCACTTTTACACAATGTCTCAAGAGATGCAGGAGATAGATATCCTTATATCTTAGATTCTCAAAGTCTCCTCTCCTTGGCATTAAGACATGCGGAACAAATTTGAACAGCAATCTGTTCTCTCCATCCATTTCAACAGCCACTACTTGTCTTTGATTTCCATCACCGGTGAGCTCCTCCAAGGCAGTCTCATAATCAAATATATCACTTGTAGGTGTCATAGCTTTCAAGACATATCTAGATACACATTTATATGGAACCTTTAAGAATTCATCCCACTCAACAGATGAAAAATACATCTCCTTTCCATTCACAAAAGAAGTCACTCAGTTCTCATCTTCTGATTTCTCAAAGCTTACAAAATCATAAAATTGTTTCACTAGCTTCGGATTGTAGGGGCCATTGTTGTTTGAAAAGAAATCTACCCACTTTTGATCTTCTAGCACTTCGAGCACTAACTACTTGCTAGGTAACAGCCATTCCACACACAGCTCTTTTTCAATCACAATAACTCTATTCTGCAAATGAGGATTCACTGGTCGCCTACACGACCTAGTTCTACCAACACTACCACTTTCTTCTGGCTCAGACTTCTACCTATTTTCTTTCGGCTCATCAGTGTCATATCTGGTGGTAGGAAGTTTGGTTTTTTCCATCTCTGGATCAAGTGATTTAGGGTTCTCAAGAGATTAAGGAGATCAGGTTTGAGGGTAAATGTTTGAGGCTCAGTGGATTTAGAAGTAGCTAGGACTTAGTTTTTATCATTTAGGAATCATAAAATAAATAAATAAAATGAAAAAAGTAAAAAATATTCATATTCTGGAAGTAGACCAAAGTTTATAATAGCGCACTCATCGGTAGGGATTATCGGTGAGAATTCTAATCAGTGAGGTCCATCATTGAGTTTACGTCGGTGAGGTTTCACATCGGTGAGGTTACATAGGTGAGGTTACACATCGGTGAGGTTACATCGGTGAGGTATCTACTAATCAAGATTAATCATTCCCAACTCATGTCTAATGTAACTTAACCTATCCGAACTCAAATGTTTGGTGAAAATGTCAGATAATTGATGTTCATTACCTATAAATTCAAGAGTAATATAGCCCTTTTAGTAATGATCTCTCAATAAATGGTGCCTTACAACAATGTTTTTTTTCATAGAGTGAGATACAGGGTTCTTCAAAATTTTTATTGAACTAGTGTTGTCACAGTTGATAGAAACATGCTTAAAATCATATCCATAGTCCAAAAGAGTGTGTTTCATCCATAGAATTTGTGCGCAGAACTACCAGCAGCTATATACTCTGCTTCGGTAGTGGAAAAAGCTACATAATTTTTCTTCTTACTACACCAAGATACTAAGGATTTTCCCAATAAATGACATGTTCTAGATGTGATTTTTCTATCCATCTTGGAACCAGCAAAGTCAGCATCTGAATAACTCATTAACTCAAAGGATTGTCCTTTTGGGTAAAACAAACCAAAGTTTACATTGTGTTTAAGATACTTAAAAATTATTTTAACAGCAAGTAAATGAGATTCTTTTGGATTAGCTTGAAATATTGCACACATACACACACTAAACATAATATCTGGTCGACTAGCAGTAAGGTAAAGTAAGCTTCCAATCATACCTCTGTAATTTGTTTGATCCACTGGTTTCCTAGTTTCATCTGCATCCAATTTACAGACTGTACTCATAGGAGTATCACTTTCCTTAATACTATCTAAACCAAAATGTTTTAAAATATCCTTTGTATATTTACTTTGATTCAAAATAATACCATTTTCATTTTGGAAAACATGAAATCCAAGAAAATATTTGAATTCTCCCATTAAAACCATTTCAAATTAATTTTGCATACTCTTTGAAAAATCAGTACATACTATATGTTTAGAAGATCCAAAAATAATATCATCAACATAGATTTGTACTATCAAAAAATCTTTAGAAATTCTTTTAATAAAAAGTGTTGGATCAGCAATCCCTTTAGTAAAACTTTTTGAAATAATAAAATTACTATGTCTATCATACCAAGCTCTTATAGCTTGTTTTAAACCATATAAAGCTTTAGAAATTTTAAAAACTCGACTTGGAAAATGAGGGTTAATAAATCCAGGTGGTTGTTCAGAAAAAACATCTTCAATAATAAAACCATTTAGAAAAGCACTTTTAACATCCATTTGATATAACTTGAAATTCAGATGAGCAGCATAGGCAAGTAGAATTCTAATAGCTTCTAATCAAGCTACAGATGAAAAGGATTCCTCATAGTCTATACCTACTCTTTAATATATCCTTGTGTAACTAGCCTAGCTTTGTTTCTAACTATATTTCCTGATTCATCCACTTTGTTTCTAAAAACTGATTTAGTTCCTATTGTTAAAGTGTCCTTAGGTTTGTCACCTAATTCCTAGACTTTGTTTCTTTCAAATTGATTTAACTCTTCTTGCATAGCCATTACCCAAAATTAATCATTGATAGAATCATTGAAATTTTTGGGTTCTAGCTATGAAAGAAAAGCTTGATGTTCAACCTGGTTTCTTATAGAAGCTCTAGTCTGTGTCCCTCTATCAAGATTACCAACAACAACATCTAAAGGATGATTATTTAGAATCCTAGTTGATCTAGTAAAGGTAGGGCTAGAAATTTCAGGTTCATCTCTAAGTTTGGGTTCAACAGAAGCAGATTCTGGAATATGCCCAGAAATGGATGTTTTTACAGTAGGTTCTTTAGATTTATCATTAAGGTCCAGAATAGTGAAATCTTCTTTAAGATTTTCAAGAGAGGTTTTAGGATCATGTGGATCAGTTTCATAAAACTGGATGTGAACAGATTCCTCCACACATTTGGTTATTTTGTTAAAGACTCTATAGGCATTTCTAGTTAAAGAATAACTACAAAAAACTCCTTCATCACTCTTATAAGCAAACTTGTCAAGATTATCCTTTGTATTAAGAATAAAAACTTTGCAGCCAAAGACTCTGAAGTAACTAACCTTAAGTTTTCTATTATTCCATAATTCATAAGGGGTCTTCTTGAGAACAGGTCTAATTAAGACTCTATTAATAATATAACAAGCTTTATTTACAGCTTCAGCCCAAAATTAAACAGGAAGGTCATACTCATTAAGCATGGTTCTTGCTATTTCTTGAAGGGTTTTATGCCTTCTTTCTACTACACCATTCTGCTGAGGTGTCCTAGGAGAAGAAAAGTTGTGACTATAGCCATTGTGTGAGCAATAAGATTCAAACTCATGATTTTCAAACTCACGACCATGGTCACTTCTCAAGGTTTTAATCTTAAGTCCACTGAGGTTTTCCACAAACTTGGAGTATTTAACAAAGTAAGAACAAGATTCACTTTTGTGAGCCAAGAAGTATACCCAAGTATATCTAGAAAAGTCATCTACTAGGGCATAGACATAGTGCTTCCCATTTAAACTAGAAACTCTAGAAGGTCCAAACAAGTCCATGTGAACTAACTCGAGAGGTTGAGAAGTTGAGACTTCTTTCTTTGATTTAAAAGAAACTTTATGTTGCTTTCCCTTTTGACAGGGATTACAAACTTTGTCATTTGGGAATTCAAATTTAGGTAGGTCTCTAACCAATTTCTTTCTAGTCAGACTTCTAAGTGAATGTATATTGCAGTGTCCTAATCTCTTGTTCCAAATCCAAGACTCTTTATGAAAATAATTTAAACAAGTAACATTTTTCTTAGCTAAAGAATTTAAATCAACAGCATAAACATTTTCATTTCTTAAAGCAGAAAATATTAAAACATTCTTATAATTAAAAACATTACAAGAATCATTTTAAAATTTAACATTAAAGCCATCATCATGTAATTGAGATATAATTAACAAGTTATATTTCAATCAATCAACAAACAAAACATTAGAAATAAAAACTGAATCAGTGTTACCAATTTTGCCTAGGATAATGATTTTTCCCTTAGAATTATCACCAAAGGTGACATGGACTCCATAAACCTTGATTAGGATCTTGAAGCATGAGTAATACCCAGCCATATTTCTTGAACATTCACTATCCAAATACCATTTCTTCTTGTGGGAACTCTTCAAACAGGTTTTCTACAAAACAGATTTAGATGGGAAATGAATTTGGTACCCAGATCTTCTTGGGTCCAAACTGGTTAGCAATTAATTATTTTGGTACCAAAATTTGTCTTATGGGTTTCATATAATTTACAAAATCAAAATATTTTTAAATATAAACTCTATTTGATCTATAACTATGTGAATAACTAGTTGAATCATATGAATTTCCATAACTGGAACAAGAATAATTTTTTCCAAATTTAGGAATAAATCTAGTTTTAGTGAACTGTCTTTTCCCCGGTTGGTATCCCAAACCAGTATTATACTTTTGTGCAACTTGTTTACCTAACATTTGAGTAAGTGTATCTTTTACCTTTGTGAATTTTTCTAAGTCCTTCCTAAGTTTCTCATTAGATATTTTTAATTCAGTATTTTCCCAGCATTCTTTTCTTTTTCTATATCAAGGGAAGATTTAACATTTGCAGTGAGAGCATGTTATTTATTTAATGACTTATATTTGTCCTTAAGTTCATTTCATGTTTTCTATAGCATGTAACAGTTTTCAGATAACTCATCTTTATTCATATCTTTAGAATCAGAATCAAATTCTTCATCAACTCCAGAATAATAGTAATTTAAAACATGAGTATCTAAGGTTACCTCGGATGTGTTGGTCATGAAACACATGTTAGAACGATTCTTTTCAGAATCAAAAATTTTAGATTCACTTGTGTTGTCTTCTGAATCACTCCAAGTATCTTTCATTTATTTCTTGTACTTCTTGTCCTTATAATCATGTTTCTTTATGAATTTTAATTTTGGACAATCAGCTTTTATATGTCCTTTCCTTTTGCACTCAAATAAGACTACATCATCTTCCTTATCAAACTTCTTCCAATCCTTTTTCCAGTGACCTTCATTGTCATATTTACCTTTTTAGTTTGTTTTTCTGAAGAATTTATTCTTCCTATAGAATTTTTTAAACCTCCTGGCTATTTGGTCCATTTCAGCATCACTGTCAGAGTCTGAATCGTCACTTTTAGAACTTTCAGTTTGTATTTGAACTTTGTCTTTTTCCTTTCTCTTTGAAGCAGTAGACTTAAATTCCACATATTTTCTCTTGGGTTCATCATCTTCTTCTTTATTCACCTTGAGTTCTTCCTTATACATCATAAGATTACCAATTAGTTCTTTAACATTCAGAGCTCCAATGTCACATGATTATCTGATTGAAACAGAAGTGCCTCTCCATCCATCTGGCAAACATCTCAGTATCCTCATGATTTGTTCCTTTGCTGGAACAGATTTTCCAAGTGAACTAATTGTATTGACTATCTCATTGAACCTGAGATACATATCAGAAATAGGTTCATCAGTTTTCATTGTAAAATTATCATATTTAATAGTATAAGTATTTAAACTCATTTATTTAACATTAGTTGTTCCCTCATGAGAAACGCCTAAAGTATCCCATATTTCATAAGCTGTTTTACAGGCATATATTCTATTGAATTCCTCATCTCCTAATTCATAATAAAAATCATTCATAACTTTACAATTATTATTGTAATCAGTTTTTGTAGGTTCATCCCAAGTTGTTCTTTCAGTTTCTGGAATTTTATATTGAGATTCTATAGCAGTACAGATATCAAAACCCATACTTTCCAAATGAATTTTCATCTTAAGTTTCTACTGGGCATAGTTTTTACCATTAAAGAAAGGTGTCCGGTTAGTAGCAGCACCTTCTAGTCTATTATCAATAGCTAGATTTTAGAAAATAATTTTAAAGAGATAAAATTTAGAACTAACAGAAATTTAATATCTTTAAAGATGCAACTAAAATCATAGTTGAATAACAGAATGTTTTTGAAAACTTTTATTAATAAAAAACAACCTCTGATACCAAATGTTGGTCAGAGTGGACACTCAAGAGGGGGGTGAATTGATTTCCAATTAAAATTTCTGTTAAAAATATTTCTCTTAAAATCCCCCTATTTAAAAACGAAGTTAAACTGTAGTGAATTTATACATAGTGTAAATGTTCAATTAGTTTCTCAAAGATTGATTAGGTCTCAGTTAATTTAATCTGAAGATTAAATTCACTTTTGAAACTAAATTACTAGTTTATAATAAGTATAAACACTTTCTAATTTAACTATCAAAGTAACTTTAAAATAGTTTTGTATTTCAAAGTAATAGCAGCGGAATATGAAATATATAGTGTACTTATGAATTAAACTAAAATGCACAGAAATTTAACCAGGAGGTTCAGTCTCAAGTCGAGACTTAGTCATCTTAAACAATTTATATAAATTGATCCACACCCTGGATCAGGGAAAAAAATAGTATAATACTGTCTAGGTCCAAAGACCTCTACCATAGTTCTACGTGGGAAAACAAAGACAACTACTCATAGCTGTCCAGGTCTTGCTCGACCTCTACCAATATCCACAGTGGGATACAAAGGAGTTATAGAGTTTGAATGAGGATTTAATAATCCTCCAGCTTAGATCAGGAGACAGTGAGTGTGTAAAATAAACAGGGTACACACACTGCTTGAAATGTAAATGAAAGAATCACTAAAATAAGTATGAGTGAGATTAGAAAAGATTTAGTGATTGGCAGTGAATCTCTAGACTCGTTTGATTTGTCAGAAAAGATTTTGAATCCTTCTCTAGTTTTTTTCTAAAAAACAGAGTATCATTTTCTTGGTTCCAGGTTCAGTTTATCAGCCTGAGTGCATGAAGTGTTTGTTGTAGTTCTTCACTCAAGATGTAGCTTGTGTTCTCTAGAAAAGAATTACTCTGTGTATGTTCAGTGTTCTTGGAGTATGGATGTAGCCTTGTGTGAATTCACCACGGTTGAATGTTGTTGAGCCCTTTTTCTTTTTCACCCTTCATGTGCCTTCTTAGTTCCTTGATTCTTTCTGTATCATTCGATCTTTGTGTTCCCACACACTACTTCATCTAGGTCTTTATCTTCCCTTTTATATATTTCATCTCCAGCAAAAAAGGAATGATTACTTTTTCCATGGGTACTAGGTACGGTTCCCTGACATACAAACAGATATCATTAAATAACATTAACTTCATTAAAAACATAAAATGTAACCATTATCTTAATAAATAAATAGTATTGAGAATATAGAGTTTGACTGGTTGGTCAATCATTAGTAGCCTTCTATTGGTAGACGTTTACGGTGGATTCTGTGTAACAGTGACCTACCATCGGTAGCTCTTTGAACTTGTATTGGTAGCTCTTTGCGTCGGTAGCTCTTGGTATCAGTAACTCTTGATATCAATAGCTCTTACTCTGTGTATCGGCAAATCTGTACATATCAGTATCTCTTTCTATCAGTAGATTTACTCTATCGGTAGCTCGGTAGACTTGTTCGATCGGTACTTATCTATCGGTAGCTCTGCTTTGTATCGGTCGCTCTTGATCTATCGGTAGCTCCTTCCTAGTTCCAGTGATTATGTGTATCGGTAGACTTATTCCCATCGGTAGCTCCATTCTGTACTATTGGAAAACTTGTTCTATTGATAACTCTGTATTGGTAACCTTGTTCTATTCTTACCAGTGGACTTGTACATATTGGTAGCTATGCATATCTATAACCTTAGCTTATCAGTGATTCTGTCTATCAATAGACTAAGTCTATCGGTAGACTAAGTACCGGTAGCTCTATATCAGTAGCTATATGTAGATCAGTGACTAACACTCGTATATTTTATGCAAAACATATCTGATTGGGTTAGAATTACTTCAGAACTCATACAAGCATGGATAAACATTGATTAACATATTTCAAGGATTATTTTAATATTATTATCATCTTGATAATATCATATCATAGATTGAGCGAATTAGAACATAGATAAAAATTAATTGGGATTATCAAAGTATGTAAAAGCATAATTGGGATTATCAAAACAGGTGAGGTCAATAGATATTTGTATACATCATTTGATTGGTGTTAGCCCGTGATTTTGGTATATCAACTATTTTGATCGAAGGTGAATTCATCATCTATTATCCTTGAATCTCATCTAATCATTTATTATTAGGGAGGATGATATGATATTTTTGATTCATTTTGGGTATTATTTTATTTTCATTTTGATGAGTAATAGTTGATAATAGGCCACATGATTGTTCGTTGTTCTTTTGAGTAGTTTTTTATTTGAAGTTTCATCATCATTTCATGAATTTGTTGTTAAAGAATCCATCAAGGTAGGGTATTTAAGACATCTCATTCCTTGTTTACATAAAAATTAGGGAACTATCATCCTTTAGTTTTATTTTGGTGGATGATAGGGATTTACCTAAAAGTATAATGAACTAGACTAATGGAAATTTATGGGATGAGGTTGATTCACATGAGTTTTTCAAAATTACATTATTATAAATAAATGATAAAGTTTTTTATGATATTTTGTTTTGAAGAATTAATATCATTCATATGATACGCATTGTTCATTGTTAGTAATTAATTGGAATTTCCTTTTTATAAAAGGTTAATCACATAAATTTGGTATTGAATTAGTTGTGTGGGATTATAGAATTAAATAGTTTACATTTAAACCTAAAATTCACCCTAATTTGAAATAAGTAATAATTGTGAATTTCTTCAATGTCAATTACTGTTGTGTTTCCCTTTGTTTCTTGTTTTAGTTATGAGGGTGTTTCAGTTAAAAAAATGTGTTTATAGGATTGTGGGATGGTTAGAATTTCCACTAATATGAAAGAGAATTAATATTATGTTTTTCTATAAACACATGTCATTTATGATATCTTCTTATTAAAAATCATTATCCAAATTTCAAAAGGGGTGTTGGCCATAAGGTAAGTTAACCTCATCAAACTAGATGAAACCTAGGTTCAAATTATTATAGGGGGAAATTTAGTAGCTGTAGTAGTTATTATAGTAGTTACTCTAGCGGTACTATATCAATGACACTATTAATCTAAAATGGGCCTTCGGGCCATAGAATTGGGAAATTAGGACATAAGACCATTGTCCCATAAATAAGAATTTGTATCACATGAACGTCCAGAAAAAATATTTAATTCATTGGGATACAGGCCCTTTGGGACATAAAGAATAGAATATTTGACTTACTAGAGAAACCCTAGGCCGATAGATCATTGAAGAAGAAGTAACTAGGTGGATCATTCTAAAACTATGATTTAGGGAGGCATATGGTTCCAGCCATCAAACTGTGTGGATCTACAAAATGTCAATGTATTCCATTAGTAATGTTAGGTGATGTGCATGATACATACTTTATGAGGTGTTGTTCCAACATTTTTGGGTTAATAAAAATATAAGGCCTTATTCCCGTTGACCTCTAAGCCATGAAATTTTGGATTTTTGAATCAGGTCCCCCAGGTAATGTATTGGTGGGTTCTCTCTCATCGCAATTAAAAAAATATTAGATGATAAAAAATGAAAATAGGAGAATCGTAATGGTCAATGTTTTTTGGGATGGTTGTTGTGGTTGGATTGAAGGATGACATATTTTTATTGATTTTATATTGATGGATGTATTGTTTTGTGATTATAGAAGTAGTGATAGGGATGTCTATCTGATACAAATGTGTTTTTGTGGATGTTGTGGTGGTTTTGGGTATTTTATATATAGTGTTTTTTCCAATGATGTGTTTGGTTGATATGGATATCATTTATCTTTTTCCAGTAGCATGAAATATTAATGGACCAAATTTTATGGGTAATGGGAAATGTGATGGAATTAAAATATGATAAATTATCATGGAATGAATTAATAATTTAATTAATATATTAATAAATAGTGGAATTTTGAATAGTAATTTGAAATTAATGTAGAAAATGAAATATTAATGGTTGTAGTAAATATAGAAAATGATTATTGAATTTAGTAATATGAAATATGATATAAGAATTTAATAGTAAAATTAAAAAGGATTGTAAATGGTACTTTTCAAAAAATTTATTGGATATATGACTAAATTGTAACTAAATAAAGATTAGTGTGACTATCATCTATGAATACATGGAAATAGGTCATGGTATAGCAATGGTAGTAGTTGGAATTTAGTGGTAGTAACATTGTGGTGTTTTTTGGGGAAATAGTATTGTTAGATTCATGTAAAACCTTAGGTTGAGAATGTTTGTGATTACCTTATTCATTGTATTTTATTATTATTTCATATCCACCACCATCAATGTTGGGTACCTAAAATGATGCCTATATGAAGTCATGTGTATTGAGTGTTTCCACATGATACAGGTTATGGGGGGAACATATGGAAAACTACTCCCTATCCTCCTCTCTCACTTTAAATGTAGGTTAGGTTGTAATGGTCTATGATTATGATGTAAGGGATATACATGATTGCAGGTAGGGTTTTTATAATGTGAAAATATTCTGATGATAATATAGAGGTTTTGAAGTGTGTTGGGTGGCATGCATGGTAGGAGAAGATCATGTGTTTAATGTCCTTCATATTTATAATACCCTACTATGAAAATAATATGATATGATGTAGTGATGTGGTTTAAGGTTTTGGATATGGGGTTATTTCGATGAAATGATATGTTATAACCACCCATTTCTATAACAAAAAATAAATATAATTTTAATTGAAATGATTTCACATTATTTGCATTCATGT
This sequence comes from Viscum album, assembly GCA_963277665.1. Taxonomy (NCBI): domain Eukaryota; kingdom Viridiplantae; phylum Streptophyta; class Magnoliopsida; order Santalales; family Viscaceae; genus Viscum; species Viscum album. The sequence goes on along the minus strand of OY728161.1, from coordinate 48,959,243 downwards.
GGTCTTTTTAGTTTAGTGTTTTACAGAATTATGAGAAACATTACATAAAAAGTAGGCAATTCCATACAATGTACATTTTTTCCATAAAAAAGGTATTTATGTGCATGACCATGTTTCATTCAAAACAGTTTTCCTTATTTTAAGATATTCCCCAAGAATAATATTTATCCATTCTATAATTCCTACTAATCCTTAGATCCTATGAACAAATATTTGAAAATATGTTACAAGACCAAAAATCATAGTAAGGTACATAAAAATAAATAAATTTTGTCATTCTAGTGAAAACATGAAAACCCATGAAAATATTTATATTTATCGCAAAATTTAATAAAGCATATTTATAATCCATTTACAAAATTAAATATCAATTTCTTATCAAATAAAACACTTTAGAACACATTATTAAGCATAGTAAACCATGAAGACATCTTGAGGCTTGTGGGAACTCATGGAAATATTTCATTGGAAAAAAACCTTCCACCTTTTAAAGTTCCTAAATATTCCTTACCTCATGAAGTCAAATTATTTCAAAAAAAACCTGTTAGAAGGAATAATAGAGGTATCTTGGAGAATCATATTCAAAACTAATGTTCACTCAGGTTTTACAAAAGTCATAATAACAGAATCATATTTAATTATATAGGAGTATCCCACCTGGTTATCTCCTTTATTTTTCTCCTTCAAAGACTATATCATTACCAAATGCATTACAAAGCTATATCACCCTCAACCATAATCATAAGCTATATCAGGTTCACCTACACAACCAATAATTCTCAATTATCATATAATGAATATATAATTTTTTTATATTTCACTTTTTCAACATAAACTCTTTGAAAAACTCATTTGAACCCACAAGAAAAAACACTTTCCATTTTGATAAAATCATAAGAAGAAATATACTTATTTATTGAAAATACCTAAAAAGGAAAATATTTGCAAAGATCTAGATTATGATCTTATATCAAAAACAATTTTATCTTTTAGATAAATCATTATATTGATAGAGGTTATTGCGGTGTGATTTGATGGTCAAGACGTATATTTTAAAATACATTATTTTTGTACTTGTGTAGAAAATAAAAAATAACCCATATATAAAAAGTTGAAAATATTCCAATTCAAAAATTGTAAATAAAGTAAAATGTAGTAAAATTTTACCTTTATAAACCATTTAAGAGTAAATAAAAATATTATTGAAATATTTAAAATAACCTTGACATGAATGAAAATGGGTTTTAAGGACAACATTAAAATATGAATTTTAAATGAAATTCCCATACCATATTTCACATCGAGATTCTTGCATTCTATAAGTCATAAATAATTAAATTATATTAGATATCTACATGATGAAGAAACCTTTTCATTTTTATTTCATTAACATTATTCCATTTATTTCATTTATTACCATGATTTATGTAGATACTAAAATGGTTAACTTCACATTGGATATTTTGGGGCCATTTAGTTTATTACCAAAAAAACATCGATGCATTGACTATGGTCAAAGGGGTTATGACTCCATTAACTCTAGTATCATAAAAAATTTATAACTATAATATTTATATATTAAATAAAAAACAAAACCATACATTTAAGGATGTCGTGAAAAATTAATCACATCATTTCATGGATGTTTTAGTATATATGTACACTTTAACTATGTTTTCATATTACTGTTGGATGGAAAATAAATAAATTATATAATATTTTAATTTTATATAGTCATAAATATTTAATACATATAAAATTTAATTATTATTTCTATACTTATAAGAATCCTTGTAAAGTGTAAACGGAAAATAAATCACATCGTTTCAAGGAGGTGGTAGTCCATATGTATGCATGAGCAATATTATCGCTTTATAGAATATGGAAGGGTAATAAGGTAAGTAATATATTATCTGATAATATTCATAATTTTGTCACAAAATATCATATATATTTATTTATTTATTCAATCCATAATTTTAAGAATATATATGATCTAGTGATGAAAATAGAAACACATCAATTCTAAGATGTAGTAGTCTACATGTAAGCATGAGCAATGTTTTAATTTCATAAATGATGGAAAAAGAGATTATAAAGGGTTGGGTAATCAACATGAAAACATTTATGTGTATGGAATATATTTTATTTACTACATCATCGTGGTTAAAAATGATTTGATGGTGGTATAATATGAAATAAACTTGAAACACTTAGATAATAATTATACATCTTATTTAGAAAAACTCATTTTCTTTACACCTAACCCTTCCATGGATAGTCTTTTAGTGAGACAAAAACCACTATAACATGTTGATGGATGTTGGAATATATTTTTTTAAGGTCTTGGTCAATATAAATGGCATAAAAGTGTTTGAATATGTTATGAGTTGAGCTTCCCTTTTATAAGTGGGGTGTGTGACACTCTTATAAATACTAAAAACTTTTAAATATATAATATATCATTCTCAAAGGAAAGTGGAACCAAATTAAAATATTTAAAATATAGAATTAATAAGATTCAAAATATACTAATCCAATCAATTTTTTTAAAATCATTATATTATTTTAAACCTTATCTCGTAGTTTTTTCCTCTTCATTAACTCTTTTAATCTTAACCATGGTGACAATGTTTTATCATGGTTACTATAAATAATTTTCCAAAAAGAAATTGTTCTTATTAAAAAATTTAACTTCATGATTATAAATATTAAATCATTTTTATGATATAAAATTTCTAGATGTGGTAAAATTTTATCATAATAAAATTCCAACTACAATGAAAATAGTTTTTTAAGAAATTTCATTTTAAACATAAAAATGATTTTATACCAAAATAAAGTATGATATTTATTTTTATGGAATTAATCGCATGATGATATAAAAGGTTGGAAAAATTCACTATTAAACCAATATAAAATAGAATTGGACTTTTAAAATACCTGAAGGGAAATGGAATTAAAAAAAACGGTATATATCACTATTCTCCCAAAAATCAATCTTTTCAAAAAAATCCCAAAAATACACCCTTGGTTAAATTTAATTTCATAAATCTAAAAATGAAGTAATTTTCATCTAACTAAAATTATAGAATTTAAAATTTTAACTTTTAGTTTAAACCATGTAAGACATGGAAAAATGTAGTTAAATAAAACTGTTCTTTTTTATTGCAAAATTATATAAATTCATTTATAAAATTATGATGATCATGAATACAAAAAAAATAATACTTATAAATCATAGTATTTATTTATTTATATAATTTCCAAGATTTTAACATTCTTCTTCGATTTATGAAATTATATCCTCATGATTTTATTCATTACTTATACATTTGAGGGAATTTTTCCTTTATAGTTTATTCTTATTTCCATGTTACTTCCTCAATCATGTTATTCATCCATAAAAACATAACACAGTGAGTCACCTAATTTCATAGTACCTCATATCTATAATTTAGAATCATAATTGGTTTTTCCTTACAAAAAATATTCTCTTCCAACTAAACTACTCCAAGGTTCAATACCTGGGATTCATCAGGTACATATTTCCTTTATAAAAAAACAACAAATACATCTTGTGCTGAAGATAAACTCAGAGGTAAGGCCACTTGGTATGAAATTGATCCCACTTTTCTTAAATTTTCATATGGATTAATATACTATTGGATTAATATTCCTTTATTTTAAAAATGTATGACACTTTTCTAAGGAGATACTTTTAGCGAAGCATAATTTCCAACCTGAAACGAGAGATCTTTTCTCTAATTAAATGCAGAAACTTTTTACATAATTTTATCTTCCCTCTTATGTTATTGAGAAATCATTACCTTCTTGACCATTATTTCCATCCTCTATGGTCCCAAAAACTTCCTTTTACTAACATCATCCCAATATTATAGATTTTGATATAGCATTCCATATAATTACTCAAAAGCTATCATTTTTATACTATGATGAAAACTTTTACTATAAGAAAATTCCACTAATGAACATAGTTGATCTCAACTCCACCAATAATCCAAAGAGAAAGCCCGGTCTATATCATCCAAAGTATGAATTAGTCAATTTGACTATCCATCAGATTGAAGATGAATAGTGTACTAAAATGTAATTCAATACCCAATGACTCTTGAATTCCATTCTATTTTTTTTTTGGTAAATATAGGATCATGATCATATACAATTGAGAGAAATAATCCATTTAATTTGACTATCTCTATGAGATAATGTCTAGAAAGTTGTTCAAAATAAAAACTATCTCAAATATGAATACATTTCATAAATTTATTCAAATGAACAATATTAACCAAAACCAAATTATTACCTTGATATTTATTTGGTAATTCCACCATGAAATCCATGGATTTATTCTATCATTTCCATTTAGAATTTGGAAAGGGGTGAATAATCCTCTTTGATAGTTACCACTTAGATGTATTCTAGAAAAAAATCATACATTTAATAGTAAAATTAGAAATATATTTCTTCATTCCACCCCACAAATAATACTATTGAAGGTCTCTATATATTTTACATCTATCATGATAAATAGAAAATGGAAAGTTATGATATTGACTTAAATATTCCTTCTTCATCGGGGAATCATTTTTCACAAAGAACCTATCTATAAATCTAATAACACTTTATTTTTAAATGTTAAATTTATGAAACATAACCATATTGAAAAATTCTTTAATTTCTTAAAAATCATGAACTTGTTTTTGAGAAATATGAATTATGTCCAAAAAATATGATCTCACTAACACCTATACCAAAATATAGGGTGTTGCTGCATGCACAATTTCTTGGAAAAATTAATCAAATCATTAACCAAAGTATAGTGTTCCATACATTACATGGATAATGATACATTATATTTTTAACTCAAGGAATTGGACACATTTTTTCTTTACTTGTATGACAGTGAATCATGAAATCACAATCATGTTCAAAGAATATTTTCTACCTCATGTTCAAGTCTATTTTAGTGAATATATACTTTGAACATTTATGGTTAGTATATATGTCACATTTTACCCCATAAAAAATATTCATCAACATTTCTAAATCAAATAATACCTCTGTATACTTAAGGTCATGTGCAGTAAAATTTTGATAAAAGATTTTCAATTTACATTAAGCATATGAAATTAAAAAATCATATTGCATGAAAACACAACCACATCCCTTCAAAGAAGTGTCACTATAAATAAAAAATTCATCATTTCTTGTTAGATAGTACAACACATAATAATTAAACAATATTATTTTAAATTACTAAAAATATTCATTATATTACTTTGTAAAGATGAATTTAACACCATTTTGATTTAAATTAATTTGTGGGATAAATATCCTAGATACAATTTCAAAAAACCATTGTAAGTAACCCACTAATTAAAGAAAACCTCACATATGAGTAACATTTTTAGGTATTGGACAGTATTCCACCACTTTAATTTTATCATGATCAATATTTATGCCATATTAATAAAAAGTATTCTTAATGAATGAAATATATTGTAACTAAAGTTCACACTTCTTTAATTTTCTAGATAACATATTTTTAATAAAATCTACAGAACAATCCTTATATGTATTTCATGATCCTGATAACTTTTCAAAAAATCAAATTTGTAATTAATGAAAATGAACCAATATTTATCCAAATTCTCATCTAAAACACCATTAATAAGATCGATAAACACAATAGGTGAATTTTTCAACCTAAAAAAATTACCAAAAACTCATAATTTGCATACCAAGTATGAAACATTGTCCTTGTAATATCATCATCCTTCACATTCAGCTGGTGGTTCTCATATCAAACATCAATCATTGAAAAATATTGTGCACCCTAGACCTAATCAAAAAATTCATCGATATGAGGATTCCGATAATTATTCTTAACAGTGCTGTTATTAAGTGCTCTACAATCAATTCAAAGACTAATAGAACCATATCTATTTTTAATAAATAGAATAAGATCAACTATAGATAAAATTATAGTATAGATGAAACCCTTATCAAGATACTCTTGTAATAGCTTTTTCAATTCCTAAAGTTTCATTGGATCTATTCAATATGGGGGTTTTGAAATTTTATTAACATCGTGTACAATTTCAAAAGTAAATTCAACCTCCCATATAGAAATAACACAAAAAATATCATCAAGAAATAAAACCATATATTTATTTACTTCTTGCACGTCACTAATTTAAACTATTTCTTTCTTTTAAATAATATATTATAACTTTCACTTTGATATTTTTTCAATTTCTCAACTTCTTGATGTGTTATTAAACATATGATTTCATCCTTAAAAATAAATTACAACACATTCTAACAATTAACATATGTTGGTCTGTAATATATCATAGCATTATAAACTAAGATGAATTATATTCTCATAATAACATCAAACTCTATAATGGGAAAGACAACAACGCTATCATGAATACCACTCTTTTTTAAAAAAAATAAACCTTTTATTTAGTAGAAAAATTTTTGCATGCACCTCTCACTGACAAGCGGTAGAGATGGTGAAATTAAAATGCATCACCCTTCACAAACAAACTTCCAGACATTAGATAAATACCCAAAATCAATATACATAATCAAATAATTATCATAGCTAACATTGTTAGCAAGCACATCAACTGAATATTCACCTTCCCTCCATGTATGGGTGACTTGAATCCTCTTATCAACAAAAATTTTTCACATCCTGGTATAATAAACAAGCTCCCATAGGAAATTTCACTTCCCTTGAATGAACACCACCAGGACTACAGAGTCCAATTCGACCTCAGAAATCTGGATATTATAGAATCCTCATAGAATCATACTAGTAATCATAGCTCTAGCTTCTACACTAAGATAATTCTCAGGACCATAGCAAGAGTTAAATTCCAACAAAACTGAACCCCTGATATCCATAACCAAGCCACCCCATTTCATCTCCCCCTTCTTGTATGAACTGTCAACATTAAATTTAAGACCAAAACATGGAGGATTCCACCTGATCCATGTAATATCCCTTCAACAATGAACATCCAGGATATTACCAGTTCTATGTGGCAAGCCATTGAACACAGCAGCAGAAAACCCACCTTTTAAGAGACTGCCCATTTCAACCAATATGATCTTTGATCAGATATGAAAATAATAGGAGGTCAATCCTTCTTGTATTTCCTTGTTCATTGTGTCCCATAGGTACCAACATACCACCGTTATCACCACCGCTCTCTCCTTAGCCTCTATACTGTGTTGACGAACTCCCTGAAGCCAAAAATCAAACAAATCCTGCATTGAATTCTTGTAAAACTAAATACCAAATCTCTTCCGCAAAGAACTCCACAATGCCTTGGCCCAATCACCTTTGGTAAAATGATGCGTTATTATTTCGTGCTATGGAGATGACCAACAATGGAAGCAAGAATCCAAATTAACCCATTTCCATTGTACGTTTTCATCTATAGGAAGTGCTGCATTTCTCATTCTACAAACTAGAAATTTCATCTTGCATGGAATTTCTTTACTCCAGAATATAGGAGTCCAAATATCTGATCCATTAATCAGGTGCAACATAAGTATGAAATGACATAAATTGAAATTTCCTGAATTTTCTCCAAAAAATATGCATATATCTAGTTCTTCGATCAGAAAAATACTTTCATAAACCACTTTCTGGTCGGTATTTAATATTGAGTTGATAAACACTAGAAATATTCAAGCCTCTTTGAAGGTGATCTGAGAAACTGGATATCCTGGAAAAAATAAGTAATCCCCTACCCATTTCAACTTCCAGAAATTGAGTTCCCCATTTCCGACCACCCACTGAATTGTATCCTTCAGTTCCTCTAAATGCACCATCATACAGTGGACCAAGTGATCCATGTGGAAATTGGTAAGTGACCAATCCTCCCAGGCCTCACCGTATTTTCCCCTCATTTTGTGCTTGAATGGGCGCGTAATGGAAAATGAACAACCACAATATACAAAGAATCAGGTCTTGTATTGTGCATTGATAATGCAAGAACCAAATACAGTACAAAAATTACAGAATAGTAAAGAAGACAATGTATTTAACATGTTTCTCCCCCTTAGGGGACCTACTACATGGAAATAACACCACTCGTACCCACGAACATGATTTATTACATTCAACAAAGAAATTGAAATTGTAAAAAGCATGTAATCTAACAAATACGACTGAAAATGGAAGCAATAAATACTAATTGCGAACAGAAAAATGATTGTATCCCTATACTTATAGTGTCAGACATAAATGAGTCAAGTGGTCCTGGTCTCTTCATGATGTGAAGTGTTTTTGGCATCGTCATTCAGATCTAAAGTAGTGGTGTTGATTCGCTTCTATTGTGGTTCTAGAAATTGTCAACAAAGGAACGTTGTCTCCACTATGAACCAGCACATGATGTAGACGCTGAGGAAGAAAAACATGTGAGGAAGATCACTCCAACAAGGAGTCTTGGGTTGGAGTTGGTGGCCTAGAACCAACTACTTTGTACTTTATTTATTAATAAATATTTTATCACATCTTGATTGTTCTTCTTCATGAAAATGCATGTGATAATATCCTAAGAATAGTTGTTGCACCAAAGGGTCATAGTGGATCCCTACTATTATGGGAACCTGGATGTGTCATAACATTATTCTTGAATATTTTTTCTATGTCTGGATGATGTTATTTGAGGGACACAAATAATACAGGTCATTAGGGGTAGGGACACATAAAACTTTGAGGCACCTTCTCATGGTGTGCGCCCTTGGTAGTATCTAGGAGGATATTATGAGAACAAGACCCGCCAGTAAGAAATCCACATTTCATAGTGTCATTGGATGTTCCTATCTGCGGATGTGTGTATTGGTCCTTAGACTTTAAGATTATTATTGATGGGTATTACAACTCTCACACCTAGATGTATTGACTAAAACTGTGACAACGCACCATTCACGACGATGTAGGATATGTTGGGTGCATCGCGAGTAATACCGCATTAATAGATAACGTGAGAAAGGATTTGTCCCTTCAGTTCCATAACAGAATTTGATATCTCAGACCCTTTGATAGAATTGATATAGACTAAATAAATCCATGGTCATGGTGAGGAATGAGAAAGTTCAATTCTATGAAGTCAAAGAAAGAATAATCGGGCACATGAGTTGATGGCACTATCATGCAACCTACTTGATTGTAGATATCGTGACAAAGGGATTACATTACATGGTAAGCATTCGTAGGAGGTGACACATCATTGTGGCGTTAAATTCTTTCACTATGGGGGTCTTGGTGTGTTTCTATACGCTAACCTTGATTTTTAAGCAGGCTCTGCCTAATGCCACTGATAAAGTGGCTTAAAGGGTCACACACTAAGTGTGTCCGAGTATCTCAGTTAAATATTAATTTAACAAGTTGAATAAAGATTATTCCCAATTATGGTTTAATAATTATTCAAATATGCATGATCACATTTATTTTTACACTATTTATTCAAGTGAATATATTGTTGGTGAAATAATATATTTATTAATGAGTAATGCAGTTATATTTATTTAAGAAATAAATAGTCATTATTCAAGGTTTAATAAATGTGGTGGAGGAAATAAAGAAAATGGAAAAAACAAAATTACATGTCTTGTAGTTTTTTTGAGGATTTGTGAGAAATAATATTATTTATTTAGTTAAATAATATTATGTGTAATTCGTTGGGCACATGTCAAGTGATAATAACAGTCAACTATTATTATTAGACATGGGGTCTTACTAAGAATTAAATAAAATGAATAAATGATTTCGGGTAATTAATTCATTTTATTATTCTAAATAATTAAAATCCCAATTATATTATTATCATTAACCTATCCATTTTGTGTGGTTGTGCACAAAGGATCTAGATAAATCTATCAAGTCAAGAGAGAATTATTTTTACTCTAAAAATTCTCTCAAGTTACGAGAGAGATCCTCCTCTATTGGATCAAAGAAATGCTTTGGAAGAAGCAATCAAGGTGATTGAAGGCGGACACCGCAAATGAAGGTTCTTCCACGCTAACACCCAGATATCCCTTCGGTGACGTCCAGAGATACATGGAGCACTTTTGAATCACCGCTGGAGGAATCCTACACTTGGCTTCTACGATGCAACGTCAGATCACATCGAATCGTGCTCGAAAATATCAATGAAGAGAGAATTACATCTAGGTAATTCTTGTCTTTTAATTAAATTAATTATAACCAAGATATGATGATCCTTTATATGGTTTCAGGACTCCCTTATTTTCTTTCATTTTTCATTATATTCCTAAGATCCGATATTTTATCATCGTGACGGAGCTCGGATTGATCGTCATTAATGGAAAAAACTAAATTTGGGTACACCCATCCATGCGTTTCCGCTGCGCATGGAACCTACAAGTGGTATCAGAGGGGTAATGTTGTTGATTATAATTATTTAGTTTTTTCATTTATGATTTACATATTTAATAATTTAGTTGTTTCAATTCAAGTTAATCCTTCTGCAAATCTGAATCTCAAGATCTGTTTATCCTCTTTCGTTTCTCGTTTACCTTATAGAAAAAAAAATTTCTTTTAATTTGGATTAAAATAAAACAGAGGATCTCATTCGAAGGTTCCAAAGCTTCTTGGTTATACAACACCATAACACATGGTGTGTATTCAGCAGTACACGCCGTGTAGTTTAGGTTTCACCGGGACTGGTCTTCCAAACCAAGTCATGTGTTGGAGTCTATCTAAGTCTTAAATGACTCTGTGTGTTGACCAGGAATAGGTGGCACGCAGTTTTCAGATTACATGTCATGTGGCCCACTAGACACGGCATGTAGTCCCTTCGTGTTAGGGTTGGACCGTGTACCCCATACACGGTTTTCCCAACTGGAGATCGTGTAACGTGGATACTACACGGAGTGTGGCCCACTAGACACGTCGTGTACTCCAAAGATTTATGAATTACACTCACATGTCGTATCCTCGGGCGTATACTTAGGATGGACAGTGAACGATAGTACACACTGTGTAGTTGGAACTATACGTCGTGTACTCATCCAAATTAAGCAGATTTATTACAATTTGTTATTATATTATACAAACCCTTGAGACGTGTATCATGGTGTGAGCCTAAAGCTGAGACACAATACGTGATAGGTGTTTTATATATATGTGTTTAATTTAACATCTGTGTAATGTTCATTTATGCTCATTGGGTAGTTATGAACGGGAATTCACTGTGTTGCCTCAAAGGTATAAGTTATGTACAACGATAATTTTAAATGAATTTATTTGTTTAAAATTATGATAGATGAGAATCTAAAATAAATTAGAAAAATGGTTTAAGATAAAAGGATTGATTAATTAAAGATAATTAATTGATTCTAGCGTGATTTATCCTAAACAAGAATGATTAAAGAATTGAATGATACTTTTATTTATGCGTAAATATCGTTGCATGTGTGGATGATCAAGAGCTATACTAAGACCTTTTTATGTGGATGGTTTCTTTTAATTTGTTTATTTAAATTAAATTTTTTGGTCTACGAGCCTTCTCCTCATTAATATGTAGGGTATGCGTGCCTAAGGTTTCTTTTGTGTTAAACCCCATTTTACCCCTCACCTGCGAGTGAGATAAAAACATATGTAATGGATGAAGCTCCTAAGCCAGTGAAGGAGGCTCAAGCTAGGAGCCAAGGTGAAACCAGTCCAAAGAAATACAAAGGTGGATAGGTGGAAAGGTGTAAACACAAACCCAAAAGGTTCAAGGTATTTATCACCTAGGTCTTGAGTTAGTTTATCAACCGCTAGATAAACTAACCAATATAACAAGATCATGATCATACCATTTATTTTACTTTTTTCAGTTTCATGGTTTATTTATTGTGGATGTGTTATCAAGATCACACAATTAATAAATTAAACATACAAGATAGAAATAAAATAAGATCAGCTTATACATAAATATTATTTTAGACATGGTTAATAATTTAATTATATCCCACTTAATATTAACAAGCATTTAATGAAATATAATAAAATTAAAATTACGTATAAGGACAAAATCCCTCAAAGAAATATTAAGTCAGTATATCCTTCCATAATCTTGGTTAGAATCGAACCATAGTTCAAAATGTTTGACCAACCCTAGTTGGGGTGCTTTCAATTATCGAGGAATTATAATTCAAGTTTTTGGGTTGACTTGACTTGGTTCACATCAAGGGTTGACTATCACAACATGTCTTGGTGTGACCATGAGGCAAATGTTGAGAAAATTCAAAATAAAAGAATTTCAGGATTAGGGAGTCCACTCAGCAGATTAAGGAGCTGTGAGTTAATGCAGTTGTAATTTGGAATGTATACCTAAAACCTTTCAAGTTGCTTGACCAACCCTAGTTGGGGTAATGCGAAGGGCTATATGGATCCTTGCCACTAGAATATTCAGGCAACAGAATATTTCGAAGTCAATAGTGAGGGTTATTGGATTTCGATAAAATAGTGGGAGACTAATAAGTATTAATTTATTTATTTGTCTCAGTTCTATCATGATAAAGTACTAAAAAAAATTCTTGTCTTAATTTATAGAAACAACAAGAAAAATGACTTCAAACATATCATTATGAACCATACTTGAGAAAGAAAATCATCTCACAAGCACTAATTTCCAAGAGTGGCAGAGGCGTTTACGTGTCATCCTTTTCCACGAGAGGAAATTGTATGTGCTGGAAGAGCCTATTCCAGTTGCACCTGGAAAAGAGGTCAGTGATGAGGAACTATATCTCTATATGAAATATATGGATGATTCCATATATGTCCAATGTTTCGTGCTATTGGTCATATCTAATGAGCTCTTGAAGCAACGTGAAAACATGGACACATATAGAATGATGTCTCACCTTAAGGATCACTATCAAGAGAAGGAGAGTCAAGAGAGATATGAGATCTCCAATGATTTGTTCACAACTAAATGTGGAGATTCTACGTCATCTGGGCCACATATACTCAAGCTCATTGGCTACATTGAACTCCTGGATATCTTAGGGATTATGTTCCCGAATGAGTTGAATACAAATCTCATCCTATCATCACTTCCCAAGACCTTCTCTAGCTTTATTGTTAACTACAACATGATAAACAATGAGAAGAGTCTATTGGAACTTCTAACCTTAATTTTCCTGGTATATAAGGACATGGGGCATGAAAAACCCACAGTACTTATGGTGAATAAGAAAAGGGAGGACAAGGAAAAGAGGCCAAGGATTTATAAACGGTCTGATGCCCCTAAGCATCATCCCTCTAAGAAGGGGAATATCCAAAGGAAGGGCAAGGAACGGGAGGCGGTATGTTTTTCATGTGGCAAGTTAGGACACTGGAAGAGGAACTGCACCCAAAAGCATTTTGATGCTAAAGGTGTGTTTGTTATCGAGTATAATATTTCCATTTCTATACATTGGGTATTAGATAGAGCTTATGGGGATCACATATGTATTCAAATGCATGAACCAAGTAGATTTAGAAATATTTCCTTAGGAGAGGTGGATCTTCGTGCTGCCAATGACGTGAGGCTGGCTGTGTTGGCCATTAGTGATTAACATCTCCCATTTCCAACTGGGATGCATTTGGTTTTACATAACTTTTATTATTTTCCTAGTGTTACCAAGAACAAAATTTTTGTATCATGTTTGGATATGGATGTATTTATTTTCAAGTTTGGAAATAAGAGTTGTTTCTTTTATAAGAACAACGTATGTTATGGTATGGCGCATTTAAATAATAGTTTGTATGTATTAAATTATGAAAACCAAGTGTTGGAAATCGATAACGAAACAAACTCGCATGACTCATACAACACTCAGTTGTGGCATCACCGTCTTGGTCATGTAAATGAGAAGAACTTGACAAAGCTCTTCCAATATGGTTATTAAACTCTAATAAGATAAAACCACTTGATAGATGTCACATTTGTTTACAAGGTAAAATGACCAAATCACCTTTCGGTGGATAGGGTGAAAGAGCCACAAAGCTTCTAGGATTGGTGCACACTGATGTGTGTGGACCATTTCCAATAGAAGCTAGAGGTCAATATTCTTACTTCATTACTTTTACTGATGATTTGAGTAGATATGGATATATCTACTTGATGAGATATGAGTCCTTGGAGAAATTTAAGGAATTCAAGAATTAAGTAGAGAATCATCTTGGTAAGAAGATAAAGAAACCTCGATCAGATCGAGGTGAAGAATATTTGAACAAAGAGTTCATCTAACTTCTAAGGGAGTCTGGGATTCTATCTCAACTCACTTCTCCTTATACACCATAGTGGAATGGTGTTAGTGAAAGGAGGAACCAAACCTTGTTGGACATGGTGAGGTCGATGATGAGTCATGTAGATCTTCCATTATCCTTTTGGGGATATGCATGACAAACTACAACATACACATTAAATTGAGTACCAACTAAGGCGGAAAATGGAATTCCCTATGAGTTATGGAATGGAAAGAAACTCATTTTGTCGCACAAACATGTATGGGGATATGAGGCTTTTTGTTAAGGCATTCTCAGGAAACAAACTGTCACCCTGGGGCATGATGTGTATCTTTATAGGATATCCCAATAAAATGAAAGGATATTACCTATATAACCCTTCAGACAAGAAAGTGGATGTCGCCAGACAAGTCGTCTTTCTTGAGAGGGAGCACATCCTCAAAAAGGATAGTGAGAGCAGGATTGACTTTAATGAAGTTGATGCTCAAGATACACAAGAGGTGGTACAGGAACAAGTTCCACAAGTTCCCATGGAAGAGGTTCCAAAAACACAAGTACTACGTAGGATCTCAAGAGAGGTAAGGGAACCAAAGAGATTTGGTTTCCTAGTCACTGAGAATAGTGAATCATTATTGTTTGACAATGATGAACTTCTATCCTACATGGAAGTAGTAGAGAGCTCAGAAGATGCAATATGTCTAGAAGCTATGAATTCTGAGATGGATTTCATATATTAGAACCAAGTCTGAGTTCTGGTCGATGAGCCAGTTGATGTAAAGCTCGTTGGATGAAAATGGGTATTCAATAGAAAGTTGGACATGGAAGGTCAAGTTAACACCTATAAAGCAAGGCTAGTGTCATGAACAGTCCCCCAGGGCCCGTGTCGTGACTACCCCAAGCCCGCCTTCCATAGGTCAGGGGTTGACGACTAGCACCGGAATGGCATATCCCTAAAATGGGAAGGCATTGCCTCAAAACATGTAAACACACAGATAGGGAACACTTCACACAAGCAAAACACAATGGAAGAAAATGGTACAACCACAACTAAAAACCACAACTAAGTGTTAAAAGTAAGTACTAAAAGTAAAGGGTCCAGAATGCAAGCCCAACTGAAATGAAAGTATAGAAAAAATGAAAAACAGCTCCTGAGGTCGTCCTCCAAGTATCCTACCTGAAGGGTATGTACAGCTTGTCACCACGACCCTCCGCGTCAACCGGTCACCTCTTTCCACCGTCTTTCAATCACCTCCGAGCACCGTCTAGCCCTGACTCCTCAAGACACAGTCAAGATGTCTGTCGTCTACACGATACACAACAAGGTGCGTTCGAAGCCCGTGCAGGGGTGAGTATAAAAATACTCAGTAGGGACCCCAAGACCCCCGAAGGTCTTTATGAATTCCACAAAGGAAAAACCACAAAGCATGATCTCAATCACAAAGCACAAAGAAAAAGACAGCTCACACCAGGTTTAACTTAAGTACAGAAGTACAGATGTTTAGTCATAAGGCTAGATCATCTTATTCTGTCATGCGATTCTACTGCTGACCCACACAGTATTTCTCGGTGCTGATCCACACAGGATCGCTTAGTGCTAATCCACACAGGATCGTTATTCATTTTTCATGTCTCAGCCAGCAATTGAGTTCCCGCACAAACCACTCTTGATTTCGGGAGGATCCTCTCCTCAAGTCATCGGTCATATTTCAACCGGCACGAAGTCCCACAAATAAGTAACACGATGAACCGTCATGTCATAAAAGTTCCAACGCAACAGACGGCGCGTCAACCGAACGCTCGGTCTGTAAGTTATAGGTATTTCAGTGCCGAGGACCCGGTTGGATTCGGGTATGATCCAACCCGACAAAACTCCAACATTCTCTGAAACTCACATGGAGTATCTCAAAAGTACTGCTTCATCTTAAGGGTTCTGGCGCCGTAGACAGTTCGTCAAACGAACATTCGGTTTAGAAGATACTCAAGTCTTAATTAAAAGGGGTCGGTCAGGACCGATAGGAGTCCGTCCCAGCCGACCCGTTGGGTCCGTGGGTCCGGACCGGCTCGTGGGTCCGGCCCGACCGGTGGGTTCGGTCTGGCCGGTGGTTCCGATCCGGCCCGCCTGGAAACCTAGCCCCCATGTGGGGCGGTTCTACTTGATGATGGCACCAGCAAGGCACCTCCTGTTCCTCCGAAACGGTCGGCTGGAGTCGGTCATTCCGCTCCAGCCGAGCGGCCCGAGCGGGCCACTCCCCTCCTCCACATGATGCTGGCACGCCACGTCTTCCACCGTCTTGGTTCCTGCGAACATCATTTTTCCCATGTGGTCGGCTCAGTCGGTCGCACTATTGGTGCTTCTGTGGGCCACTGGTGAGGCTCTGGTGGTCCGATTTCGTTCCAGTCTGTGCCTACGGGTCTCCCGGGACGCCACCTTCACTGTGTTGCCCCTGGTTTCATCTTTACATCAAGTTGAACGTTAACCCATGAAGAAAACATGAAAACCAAGAGCGGTGGAGGGTCTGAGCCTTGTTCGGATTGGCCCGCGCCCTCTGCGTTAGCGTTATAACATGGGAAAAAGTATAATAATCATTTAAAACCCCATAATGAAAACCCTGCATTGACCTCCCACAAAAAATGAATGAAGTGTGGATCAACCCATTTTTTGGTTGATCAGCGTTTTTCATATTAATTCAAGAATGGAAAGAGGGTATCATTTAATCGCAAGAACAATTTTAGCCCCCTACCTTGAGTTTTTTGGAAGGCGTTGTAGAAGAGGAAGGAGCGTCCACGTCTGAATGTGTTCGACTAAACATAAGTTGCGCCTAGGGTGAACCCGCCATCCTGAATGCAATGGCACCCTCGTATTTCAGATATGGGCACCCGTTTAAGATTTATTCTTGTTTTTCAAGAAAACTACTCACTCGCTCTATTTAAATCTTAACACTTTTCGACAGATCATTTCAGGCACTCCGGGCCTCAGAATCATGTGCTGTCAATTTTCGCAATCTCATAATAATTCTATTTAATTAAAAAAATACATGAAATTTCCGGGTCTTTACATTATCCCCACCTTAGGGATTTTCATCCCTGAAAGCTACAACAAATGATAGGGAAACAAATGGGGGTACTGAGCATGTATATGAACCTCTCACTCCCATGTGCTCTCATGGAGGTTCATGTGCTGCCACCGAACTCGCACCAGAGGGATCGACCATCCATGAAGGACTCACTCATGATGATCCCCTATCTTCACCAATAACTCTGCGAACGTCACCCCATCGTCAACATTCAGCTCACCCCAGTCGATAACGTGTGATGGATCATGCACATACCTCCTCAGCTGCGACAATGGAAAACATTATGCACCTGGTGCATCTGTGGGGGGAGAGCTAAGTGGTACACTAACTCGCCTACTCTGCTGAGGATTTGTAAAGGTTTGATAAACCTCAGAGATAGCTTATCGCCCCAACCAAACCTATGTAATATTTTTCATGGTGAGAACCATAGGAAGAAATGGTCTCCCTCCTCAAACTCCAAGGGTCTTTATCTCATATTGGCATACGACTTATGTCAGCTTTGTTCAGTCTTCATCTTTTCCTGGATAATCTGCACCTTCTCAGTGATAGCCTATACCAACTCTGGACCCATAAGTGATGACTCCCCTAGGTCTGTCCAGCATAGAGGTGATCTGCAAGATCGCCCGTACAGGGCCTCAAATGGAGTCATGCTGATGGTGGAGTGATAACTGTTGTTGTATGCGAACTCCACTAGTGTCAGGTGGTCCTCCCAACTGCGGCCATAATCAATGACACAAGCATGAAGCATGTCCCTGAGTGTCTATATGGTCCGCTTCATCTGACCATTTGTCTAAGGGTGAAATGCGGTGCTCAAGAATAGTTGAGTACCGAACGCCTCCTGCAATCCCTTCCACAAGCGAGATTTAAGATGAGCGTTGCAATCTGAGACGATCGTTTATGGCACCTCGTGAAGCCATACAATCTCATGTATGTAGAGGCATCACAAGCCCTTTACTAGTCTCTGCTCTTGGATGGGTAGGAAGTGGGCCAACTTGGTGAGTTGGTCAACGATCACCCAGATGGAATCGTGGCCCCTAGACGTACGTGGTAGCCCTATCACGAAGTCCAAAGAGACACCATCTCACTTCCATTCTGGAACCTCAAGTGGATGAGCTAAGCCTGATGATACCTGATTCTCGAACTTCACTTGCTGACAAGTGAGGCATCGTGATACGAAGTCTTTCATGGCTTTATTCATCCCTAGCCACTTGTACTGACACCGGAGGTCTTGGTACATCTTCGACACTCCAGGATGTACCGCCAAAGGATATGTGTGGAACTCTCTCAGTACCTCCTCTCTTATCGTCATGGGTACCATGGTGCATCCTCTGAAAATAACAATGTGCTCACCACCTTTAGAAAATTATTTAGAAGACTGTCCTGAGGATATCTGAGCACATCGGGCCTCGCAATCAACGTCCCCAAGTTGTGCCTCCCGAACTCACTGAAGGAGTGGGGGAGTGATAATCATAGACTGGAGGTAAGTTGCTTCATCTCTATCCACAAATGATATCTACAACGCAGCTAGCTGCTCTGTCGCCTCACTCGGCAACTGTAGACCAGACCTCCTGCTGAGTGCATCTGCTACTACGTTCCCCTTCTCAAGAGTGTAAATTGTCTCAAAGTCGTGGTTCTGGAGGAACTCCAGCCATCACCGCTATCTCAGGATCAGGTCCTTCTGTGAGAAGATATACTTAAGACTCTTGTGATCAGAGTAGACAGTAAACTGTTCACCCATCAAGTAGTGTCACCACATCTTCAAAGCAAAGAGGACACATCCTAGTCCGGTCCCTGATGCGTCGAAGTAGACTACATACCCAACGCCCTCTTATGGTAGCCTCGAGATGGGGGCACTCATCAGTCTCTGCCTCAACTTCTGGAAACTCTACTGGCACTTCTCTGTCAATTAGAAAGGTTGTTCATTCTTCTTAAAAGATGATAAGGGTCTTACTACCCTGGAAAGTCAAGTATAAATCTTCGGTAGTACCCAGCCAATGCAGAAGTCTTTCTCCCTATGGGGAGGTAATCTTGGAAACATCTTTTGAAATGATGTTCCCGAACCCTGTCATTACTGTTGGGAACTAAAAACTCAAAACACCTGCTTCTATAAGGGTAAGGTTGGCCAAATCAAGATTGATCAATTGCACCCTTCTATGCATGAGTTTATTCTGTGCTGCCCGGGATTCCTTTTTCACTGACCAATGAAAACCTCATTCTGACGTCATAGATATACCACAACTTTTTTGCCTAAAACAGTCAATCTGAGCATGATCTGCGGATAACTAATCCATACTCAAACTAACTTTGTAAGGCCTCGACGCTGCCACCAAGAGGTTCCAACTGAAACTCTTGCCTTAAGGGTCAGATCACACTGTCATCATAAGTGTGATTATCGAGTCTCTTCCCATAGGTATCTCCAGACGTAATGGTCAAGTCAAAGGTTTAACCAAAAACTCTAGGTCTTGAACAAGATTCGTGACAAGGAATGATTAGCACCTATGTCTATTAATACAGTAGCTATTATGAGACACAGACCGTACCTCGAATCATTCCTGGAGCCCTTGGGTCACACTCCTTAACCGCATGTTGCTACTCTCTTCCCCTGTCCTCCAGCTCTCTGAGCCTAGTAGGGACCACATTAGGGTGGTGGTTGTAACATGTCGAAATGTATACCACCTCATGCTGCTCTCCTAACTCCTCTTCCACATCTGATGCCCTAAAAATTCATCTATCCCTATCACTTACTCTTCCTGAAACATTTTACACGTCCGTGTTTTCAAGACTGACGTCAGTTTCCTGCTCTCTCACTGCTGACATTCATTGGTTGTATATAATCAGTCAAAGAACTTTCAACCATAAAAGGTTCTCTATAACACCCTAACATAAGTAGGAATGCATAGATAGAATAGTGTTGGCTCAGATGTCCCTAAACATGTCTCACTAGAAGGTATGAGCCATGAAGCACTGGTCATATCGTATTCATCGAGTACCTGGAATGGTCGGTACACCTCGACGAATACTCAATTAATGACATGTCGTTCTGTCGAAACTGTAGAAGCTCTTGGGAACAAAAACCCCTTAGGTTTTCATGGCAAGAGACGCCTTCTATGAGGAAAGTTCTCAAGCTCTATCCACAGAAAAAGTCACATCATCGTAAGATAGGGGTAATCTAAACCCTATCATCGCCCTACTGAGCCACATATAATGTTCACTGCCAAGACCACCACCTGATCTAATGGTGCCCGGGCTAGATGGAAACTCGGTCACCACCTCAAGCTAGTCTTTAGCCACCTGTGAGTCGGGCTCGCCTCAGAACCTGAGGGGTATCTGTGACTGAAACTCGTGTAAGGCACTGAGCCTATATGTAGCACGCCAAACATCTTATGGTATGTTTCTCTTAAATACATTGTATTCATTAGGTAGCCTATATTTCATGAATCACTGAGCCCCTATGGAACAAAACATGGTTACTTATAGGGGATAGCCAAAACTTAGCCACTAAACTTAAATTTACCAGCTCTGTGATTTGAATTTTAAAAATCTGATATACACGACTGTGTTCAAGATGATATTTAGAGTCTGATAGAATTAACTTAATTTTTGATGAATAGTAACATACAGTTATGAATAGTAACCTACCCTTAGGAATAGTAACTTACCCTTATGAATATTAATATGACTCTTATGAATGGTATCCATACCCTTGAGTGTATAAATGAATTTAGACACCCTAAAGATGAAGATGAATATTCAAAGTGATTATATATTTCAATTAAATAATGATTTAATTAAATATTTAATTAATCGTATTTAGAAAATTATTTTTGAAAAATGGACTTCATTTTTGAATTCTATACGTCGAAAAATGGTTAGGGTGAATTTTTGGGATTTTTCTGAAATACTTAAATTTTTTATGAATAGTAAAATCTCATAATTCACAATAAATGCTAAATAATGGATTAATTGATTCATTGATGATGATCTGCTGATGTAAGACTAATTGGTTCGAAGTCACATGCATATATTACTGTTCTTGGTCATGGAAGACTCACTATTGGTTGTCTTGAGAGGAAATAATAAATTAATGAGTTTTATATTAAGAAATCCCCTCTCTCATCCACTATAAAAACCCCCTCTCACCCCCCCCCCTTCCATTCACTCCTTTCAAGCCTTGTTCCTTCTCCAAATTCTATCCAAATACCTCCCCAACCTCCACCCCCACGTCCAGTAAGATTTGGTCTCATAAAAAGACCAAAACCTCTCCCCTGAAGAGGTTCTCAATGGAGGATGTCTCAATAGGTAAATTCCTCTTTCAAATCACTTCTTTTATTTTAAGTTCTTTTATTTTTGTTTCTTTTCCCACCTCCCTTCACCAAAATAGTATGATAAATCCAGTAACATACATGTAATGAAATGTTTTCATGCTAATGGTATATATTCCATTATCTTCTCTTCTTTCCCCACTTTTATTTGAAATAAATGAAAGCACCATTTGAAATGTGCTAATTTAGCACATTCAAGGATAACGGTTTATCAATTTCTATTATAATCTTTAATTCTGGTCAGGAAGACATTTGTGTTATGGTTGAACCATATTATTATGTAATATATCCTATTTTTAGTTCTGTAATACTTTTGTACACATGGTATTAAGTTATAAAGAAAAAAAATGTTCATCGTGATCAAACCCACTGATTAACCAAAACAGTTATCACAAAGATTATATATATATAAATTCGACTTCAATCTAAGTAACCCAAATTAAATTTAAAACCATGTAATCTCCTGGATGTTAACTAATAGTGTATAAATTCATTTATGGACAACCACATCCATCTTATATATTTATCCTAACTTGAATATAATGGAACCAATCATTTAAAACCAAGTAAACAAACGAGCCCGAACAATGAAATTGAACTTTATAACTAATCAAAAAGACCTAGAATGAACTAAAAAGGATTATAATAAATCATTTACATATAAAATAGGTTCTGTACATATGAATTAATAATCCTAATTTGTTTATTCAGGTCTTTAATAACAAGTCAAGAACAGCTTCAAGCATAAGGTAAGGGATCCATTCTCTCACTTTTATTCAAGAATCCACCCTATCTTGTGTGCTTTTGTTTTTAATTTTATAATGATGGGGTATGTTCTCTCACCTCCCCCATACTTCCCTTTTGACATATAAATAATGATACCCTTTTCCTCTCATTAATACCTTGCAATAACACTCGTTACCGTGCCAAAATGTTTGTAAGAGGTTTTCTCATCTCACCTTCAATTCTGTGGGATTTCCATTGTTCGCCTCTTATTTCTTATATGTGGTATAGGTGCACTGTCATTTGACATATTTTATCATGGTTCTCATTATATTAATTTTATTTTGTGACTCTTTTGGTGGTTATTAACTTTTTTCATATGAATCAATTGAATACAACACGATAACAAGCTTTGTCTCAATTTTCACTTCGTTGTGACTTGCTTAGTAATTGTGCACCTACTCTTTCTTATGTGGTGTACCTACTTCCCATTTGAGATCACTTTTCAATTGAAATTATATTCCTTTTAAATATACATATTCTCATATCATGGATATTATTATTTTCTAAGTCGTATACCATTTTACATATGGTATTTATTTTTAATGTTGTTTTTACTGTGGAAATGTTGATGAATCTGTATCCTCTATTCTATACAGATAATGTAGATACATATTTCTCTTTTATTGAATATATTTATAAAAAAAATCTTTGGATATAGAGTTTTTTGGGGCCCACTATATCCCATCGATGCATCGGTAGGTCTCATGAGACAAAACAGTTTGGCGACAGACCCTTCGAGTTTGTTTCCAAAAAATCAGACAGGTTTCTACTCATAGAACTAAACCATTTTTACGGTATTTTGGTTCATGTTCCAGATACATGACTTCCAATTAATAGGAATTCTCTTTATTCATTATCAGTTATTATTACTATCCATGAGTTTTTCATTATGACAAAATCTTTGGATGCAGTTTCATTCTCAGTTTATTAATGGAATTAGTTGTTCATTTATTCACTATGTCAGATTGATTATGTCAGATTTATTATGATTCACTTATTATTATACTCATGATTATGCTATTTCTAACTCTTACTAAGCGTTTGAGCTCACCCATCTCATTGTTTACCTTAAATAGGTTATGAAGAGGAGGTCATTTATTGAGTGATTGTGGATGCAGTTTTTGTTTTTCATTATGTATTGTATCTTGTAACCTTATCCAATGTATTTTGTGTTAAATATATGTATCTAGTTTCTTCAATACTAATAAAATGATCATTCATTAATGATTTTCATTCCTTATAACCATTCAAAAATCACAAGTAATGCACCGGCTCCAGCCTAGTGTGGTCGGGGTGTTACAGTTGGTATCAGAGGAAGTTTAGTAGGAAACTTGGAAACTAGAGTAGGAAACATATAGTAGGGAACAAAGCCCAAGGTATTATTTGAGGATAAACATACAATAACATCCTCGTATTTTGGTAAGGAAATAGATTATGTGGATCTTTCAAAAAATACATCCCTGTCTGGATACGAGCAGGTAGAGGCGGCTCTGGCACAGATGTATCTATGGGTAAAACCCGAAAACACCTCTTTGAGCTTGACTCGAATGGGAACTGGTACAAGACAACGGGCCTTGCTACACTCTTGGTTACGACACTCCCGGGGGATATGCCAAGGATAATTCATATTTTCTTTACAGTACATTATGAAGTATTGAAATGTAAATTATTCCTCAAATACAATCCAAGATTGGCTCACACCAACAAACATAACCGAGGTACGCAGTTTTATTGGATTAGAAGGTTACTATCGGCATTTTGTTCAGAATTTCGCTCGACTGGCTAACCCACTAACCAAGCTCACACGAAAAGGAGTTAAGTTTGTGTGGAAAAAATAGTGTATAGAATGCTTCGAAGAATTGAAAAGAAGATTGTTCAATGCTCCAATTTTGACTCTTCCATCTGCAAGTGATGGATTTGTCATATACAGAAATGCATCAAAGAATGGTATGGGTTGCTTCCTTATGAAAAACGATAAAGTTATTGCTTATGAATCAAGACAGTTGAAGACTCATGAGAAAAAGTATCCAACTCATGATCTTGAGTTAGCAGCCGTAATCTTTGCTCAGAAAATATGGAGGCATTATCTCTACGGAGAGAGATGTGAGATCTATAAGGACCACAAGAGTTTGAAATAAATTTTCACACAAAAAGAACTCAACATGAGGCAAAGAAGATGTATTGAGTTACTAAAATTTTATGATTTTTCAATACACTACCACCCAGGAAAGGCGAATAAGGTGGCAGATGCATTAAGCAGGAAAGATCATGGCCTTCTGACTCAAATGAGGATTGAAAGAGATCTTATATTCATGGATCTACTGAAGATGGATATGGGAATTGTTATGGAAGGGGAAACATCTTTTCTATTTCAAATGATTGATAAACCATCTTTAGTTGAGAAAATAAAAAGCTCTCAATCTGATGATGAGAATCTACACAAGAAAATTAATGTTGTCAAGGATGGAAGACTGGCTGACTTCGTGTATGAAGAAGGAGTTCTGAAATTTGGGAATAGATTATGCATTCCATCAGTACCTGAGCTAAAAAGGGAACTATTAGATGATGTCCATAGCTCAAATTTCTCTATACACCCAGGTAGCACCAAGATGTACAGAGATCTGAAGGAATATTTCTGGTGGGATAATATGAAGCGGGAAATTGCTGACTACGTATCAAGGTGTCTAGTTTGTCAATAAGTGAAGGTAGAGAGACAACGTCCCAAAGGAGTGATGCAACCTCTACCTATTATTATTTGAAAGTGGGATAAAATTACGATGGATTTTATCATCGGACTACCAAGGACACCTAGAAGGAATGATGCAATATGGGTAATTTTTTATCATTTCACAAAATCAGCACATTTCCTTCCTATACGAGAGGATTTTCCACTCGAGCACCTGGAAAGATTGTATATTAATAAAGTTGTAAGACTTCATGGTGCACATCTATCAATTGTATCCGATCGAGATCCCCGTTTTACATCAAAGTTCTAGAAAATTCTCCAGAAATCTTTGAATACTGAGCTTTGTATGAGTACTGCTTATCACCCCCAAACCGATGGACAGTATGAAAGGACTATACAAAATCTAGAAGACATGCTGAGGTCATGCTCTCATGACTTCCAAGGTATGTGGGATCAATACTTACCTTTCGTGGAATTTTCCTACAACAATAGTTTCCATTCTGGTATTCAAATGGCTCCGTATGAAGCATTATTTGGAAAGAGGTGTCGAACTCCAAACTGTTGGGATGAATTTGGTGAGAGGAAACTTATAGGCCCGGAACTTATTGAAGATACCACGGCAAAGGTGAAGAAAATTCAATCCCATATTAAGGCAGCCCAAAGTAGGCAGAAGAGTTATGCTGACAATCGGAGAAAGGATTTGGAATTCCAGGTGGGAGATCATGTCTTTATAAATGTATCTCCATGGAAGGGTGTCCAAAGGTTCAGTAAGAAAGGGAAACAGATCCCCAGTTACATCGGGCCATTTGAAATTATGGAAAGAATTGGAGTTGTAGCTTACTATCTAGCGATGCCTCCAAATCTCTCTAGAGTGCATGATGTGTTCCACGTGTCATTGTTAAAGAAGTACATGCCAGACCCAACGCATGTTCTCACATATGAAGAAATTGAACTGGAACCTGATTTTTCATATTGTGAAAAGCCTATTGGGATTCTTGACACAAGGGAGCAGATATTGAGAAATCAGACAACTCGCCTAATGAAGGTTTTTGGAGAAACCATAATATGGAGGAAGCAACATGGGAACCTGAGGATGTTATGAAAAAGAATCACCCATATCTTTTTTGGGGGATTTATACATAAAATTTTGAGTATGAAATTTCCGAAGGAGGGAATAATTTAGCACCCCAAACATCTTATGGTATGTTTATATTAAATACATTGTATTCATTAGGTAGCCTATATTTCATGAATCACTAAGCCCCTATGGAACAAAACATGGTTACTTACAGGGGATAGCCATAACTTAGCCACTAAACTTAAATTTACCAGCTCTGTGATTTGAATTTTAAAAATCTGATATACACGGTTGTGTTCAAGATGATATTTAGAGTCTGATAGAATTATCTTAATTTTTGATGAATAGTAACCTACCCTTAGGAATATTAACTTACCCTTATGAATAGTAATATGACTCTTATGAATGGTATCTATACCCTTGAGTGTATAAATGAATTTAGACACCCTAAAGATAAAGATGAATATTCTAAGTGATTATATATTTCGATTAAATAATGATTTAGTTAAATATTTAATTAATAATATTTAGAAAATTATTTTTGAAAAATTGACTTCATTTTTGAATTCTACACGTCGAAAAATGGTTAGGGTGAATTTTTGCGTTTTTTCAGAAATACATAAATTTTTTATGAATAGTAAAATCCGATAATTCACAATAAATGCTAAATAATGGATTAATTGAGTCATTGATGATGATCTGCTGATGTAAGCCCAATTGGTTCGAAGTCACATGCATATATTACTATTCATGGTCATGGAATACTCATTATTGGTTGTCTTGAGAGGAAAAAATAAATTAATGAGTTTTATATTAAGAAATCTCATCTCTCCTCCACTATAAAAACCCCCTCTCACCCCCCCCCCAACCATTCACTCCTCTCAAGCCTTGTGCCTTCTCTAAATTCTGTCCAAATACCTCCTCAACCTCCTCCCACACGTCCAGTAAGATTTGGTCTCATAAAAAGACCAAAACCTCTCCCCTTAAGAGGTTCTCAAAGGAGGAAGTCTCAAGAGGTAAATTCCTCTTTCAAATCCCTTCTTTTCTTTTCAGTTCTTTTATTTTTGTTTCTTTTCTCACCTCCCTTCACCAAAATAGTATGATAAATCCAGTAACATACATGTACTGGAATATTTTCATGCTAATGGTATATATTCCATTATCTTCTCTCCTTTCCACCACTTTTATTTGAAAGAAATGAAAGCACCGTTTGAGATGTGCTAATTTAGCACATTCAAGGACAACGGTTTATCGATTTCTATTATAATATTTAATTATGGTCATGAAATCATTTGTGTTATGGTTTAACCAGATTACTATGTAATATATCCTATTTTTAGTTCTGTAATACTTTTTTACACATGGTATTAAGTTATAAAGAAAAAAAATGTTCATCGTGATCAAAACCACCGATTAACCAAAATAGTTATCACAAAGATTATATATATATAAAAATTCGACTTCAATGTAAGTAACCCAAATTAAATTTAAAACCATGTAATCTCCTGGATGTTCACTAACATTGTATAACTTCATTTCTGGACAACCACATCCATCTTATATATTTATCTGAACTTGAATATAAGGGAACCAATCATTTAAAACCAAGTAAACAAACGAGCATGAAAAATGAAATTGAACCTTATAACCAATCAAAAAGACCTAAAATGAACTAAAAAGGATTATAATAAATCATTTACATATAAAATAGGTTATTTACTTATAAATTAATAATCCTAATTTGTTTATTCAGGTCTTTAATAACAAGTCAAGAACACCTTCAAGCATAAGGTAAGGGATCCATTCTCTCACTTTTATTCAAGAATCCACCCTATCTTGTGTGCTTTTGTTTTTAATTTTATAATGATGGGGTATGTTCTCTCACCTCCCCCATACTTCCCTTTTGACATATAAATAATGATACCCATTTCCTCTCATTAATACCTTGCAATAACACTCGTTACCGTGCCAAAATGTTTGTAAGAGGTTTTCTCATCTCACCTTCAATTCTGTGGGATTTCCATTGTTCGCCTCTTATTTCTTATATGTGGTATAGGTGCACTGTCATTTGACATATTTTATCATGGTTATCATTATATTAATTTTATTTTCTGACTCTTTTGGTGGTTATTAACTTTTTTCATATGAATCAATTGAATACAACAAGATAACAAGCTTTGTCTCAATTTTCACTTCGTTGTGACTTGCTTAGTAATTGTGCACCTACTCATTCTTATGTGGTGTACCTACTGCCCATTTGAGATCACTTTTAAATTGAAATTATATTCCTTTTAAATATACATATTCTCATATCATGGATATTATTATTGTCTAAGTCGTATACCATTTTACATAGGGTATTTATTTTTAATGTTGTTTTTACTGTGGAAATGTTGATGAATCTGTATCCTATATTCTATACAGATAATGTAGATATGTATTTCTCTTTTATTGAATCTATTTATAAAAAAATCTTTGGATGTAGAGTTGTTTGGGGCCCACTACATCCCATCGATGCATCGGTAGGTCTCATGAGACAAAACAGTTTGGCGACAGACTCTTCGAGTTTGTTTCCAAAAAATCAGATGGGTTTCTACCCATAAAACTAAACCGTTTTTACGGTATTATGGTTCATGTTACAGATAAACGACGTCCAATTAATAAGCATTCTCTTTATTCATTATCAGTTATTATTACTATCCATGAGGTTTTCACTGTGACAAAATCTATGGATGCAGTTTCATTCTCAGTTTATTAATGGAATTAGTTGTTCATTTATTCACTATTATATTTTGATTATGTCAGATTGATTATGATTCACTTATTATTGTAATCATTCTTCTGCTATTTGTAACCCTTACTAAGCGTTTGAGCTGACCCATTTCATTGTTTACCTTCAACAGGTTATGAAGAGGAGGTCATTTATTGAGTGCTTGTGGATGCAGTTTTTGTTTTTCATTATGTATTGTATCTTGAAACCTTATCCAATGTATTTTGTATTAAATATATGTATCTAGTTACTTCAAGACTACTAAACTGATCGTTCCTTCGGGATTTTCATTCCTTCTAACCATGCCAATATCATAAGTAATGCACCGACTCCAGCCTAGTGGGGTCAGGGTGTTACACTATATGTGTCCCCTACCGGTAGCGCCGGTAGTAACTACTGACCAACGGGCAGTGGTATCGCTGAGACACCGCCCGAAGGTACCATCTCAGGCAATAGTCCTTGTACAGAAGCCTCATCACACTATGGGTCATCCTCATGGTCACGCATTGGAATCCTGGTTGGCTGTCTGCGTGGAGGCATCATGAAAGAGAATCAAGATGAACCACGGTTAATAAGTTATACCTGGTGAGCTGACTCAAAAGACATCAAAAGAAAAACATTTCAAAAACACACGCAACCAGTGTTTTCGTGTACTGAGTCGGAAAACAGAATCCATGGTCCTGGTTTATTGATACGTCGACCGCCGCACCAACACTGGACTCCCCAACTGAAACCCGAACTCAAGACACTTAACACTATTACTCCATTGAAAACATAGACAAGTTTTCTGGTAGAACCAACTCCCTATGATATCACTTTGTCATGACCCGTCCCACAGGGCCCATGTCGTGATTACCACAAGACCGCCTTTCATAGGCTATGGGTTGGCAAATTGCACCGGAAAGGAATATCCCTAAAATGGGAAGGCATTTCCTTGAAACCTGTACACACACAGACAGGGCACATTGTGCACAAGAAAAACACAACGGAAGAAGAATGGTACAACCAAAACTAAAAACCACCACTGAGTGTAAAAGTACTGAAAGTAAAGGGGCCAAAATACAAGCCCAACTGAAATGGAAGTACAGAAAAAGGAAAAACAGCTCCTTAGGTCGTCTGCCAAGGATCCTACCTGAAGGGTAGGTACAGCTCGCCAATGTGGCTCTCCAGATCAACCGGTCACCTTCGTGCATAGTCTGTCAATCACCTCCGAGCACCGTCTAGCCCTGACTCCTCAAGACTCAGCCAAACTGTCTGTCGTTTGCACAAAACACAATAAGGTCCGGGCAAATCCCATGCATGGGTGAGTATAACTATACTCATTAGGAACCCCGAGACCCCCGAAGGTCTCTCAAAATTCCAAAAAGGAAAAACCAAAACGCATTATCTCAATCACAAAGCACAAAGTAAAAGACAGCTCACACCAGGTTTAACTTAAGTACAAAAGTACAAATGGTTAGTCATAAGGCTAGATCATCTTATTCTGTCATGAGACTCTACTGCTGACCCACACAGGATCGCTCGGTGCTGATCCACATAGGATCGCTCAGTACTGATCCGCACATGATCACTCAGTGCTGATCCACACAGGATCGCTCGGTCCTGATCCACATAGTATTTCTCGGTCCTGATCCACACAGGATCGCTATTCATTCTTCACGTCTCAACCAGCCATTGGGTTCCCGCACAAAGCACGCTTGATTCCGAGAGTATCCGCTTCTCAATTCATAGATCGTATTTCAACCGGCACTAAGTCCCACAAAGAAGTAACCTGATGAAATTTCATGTCACAAGGGTTCCAACGCAATAGACGGCATGTCAACCAGATGGCCTGTCTGTAAGTTATAGGTATTTTAGTATTGAAGGCCCGGTTAGATTCGGGTACGATCCAACCCGGTCAAACTCCAACTTTCTATGAAACTCACGTGGAGTATCTCAAAAGTACTGCTTCATCCTAAGGGTTCTGGTGCCGTAGACGGTTCGTCAAACGAACGTCCGGTTTAGAAGATACACAAGTTTTAATGAAAATGGGTCGGTCAGATACGATAAGGGTTCGGCCCGACCGGCCCGTTGGGCACGTTGGTTCGGCCCGTCTCGTGAGTTTAGCCCAACCGGCGGATCCGGCCTAGCATCTGTTCTGCTCCAGCCGAGCGGGCCGCTCACCTCCTCCACACAGTGTTGGCGTGCCGCTGTTCCCATGCGGCCGGCTTGGCCGGCCGCCGCCGACGGCGGTGCTTCCGTGCGCCACCTGCGAGACTCTGGTCATCTGATTCCATTCTTTTCTACGCCTATGGGTCTCTCAAGACGTCGCCTTCACTGTGTGGCCCCTGGTTTCTTATTTTCGTCAAGTTGAGCATTCACCACCCATGAAGAACGCATGAAAACTGAGAGCGGCGGAAGGTTTGGGCCTTGTTCGGAGTGGTTTGCACCCTCCGAATTAGCGTTATAACATGGGAAAAAGTATAATAATCATTTAAAACCCCATAATGAAAACACCGCATCGACCTCCCACAAAAACGAATGAATCACGGATCAACCCATTTTTTGGTTGATTCGCGTTATTCGTATTAATTCAAGAACGGAAAGAGGGAATCATTTAATCGCATGAACAATTTAAACCCCCTACCTTTAGTTTGTCAGAAGGCATTGCAGAAGATAAAGGAGTGTCCACGTCCGAAGGTGTTCGTCGGTGTTTGTCATCACCCGTCGTTTCCCCCAATGATCGTCGCTCGATCATGTTCTTTGTCGGAGCAGAAATTCATTGGCACTTCGTCAGAGCTTCCTCTCATAGTTCTCCCAAAACCCAAGCCCGAGCTCAGATTAAATATAGGGGAAGATAGAGATTAATGCATTGCACAATTAATGAGGTTCATTAATAAATTTAATTAATGAACTTATTAATTCTCTCAACGGTGCAGTTACACAACCAATTGTAACCAACCAATAAATGGTCGTGAAACCCAGCGGTCTTGCCATCACTGCTCAACAGTTACAAAGAAGGAAATAAAATAACTCATTGAGTTATTTTATTATTTTTTTGTAAAGTACAAAAATTAAATTTTTCGTCCGACCCTTTCCTGTCGAAGTTAAGATTCCCTTAAGCGAATCCCGGTGTTGCGGATTCAATGGTGCACTCGGATTTTTAATCCAAACACCGGTTCAAATGATTGAAATCGTCATCTGCACGTTTATTGAACGTATCTTAATAAAAGTTCAAAAAATATTAACAGTCACCCTCGACCCGCGCTGGTCGAGGTTAGGATCTGCCTAAGGGGAACACACCCTCACGATCTCGACGGTACTCTCGGATTTCCAATCCTAGTTACCGTTTAGGAGTTAAAGAATTTAATAAAAAATAATTGTTACTTAATTATTTTATTTACGGCCAAAAACTAACTTCCACTGTTGACCCGCGCCAGCCAATGTTAGGATAGGCCTAAGAAAAGAATACTCTCACAAGTTCAGCGATGGTCTTATATTTTTAATCGGAGTCACCGTTCGTGAGTTATAAGCATTTGAAAAATAAAATAATTTAATTTAATTATTTTATTTATGGTTGTGCCATTTTCGGGTTTTCTCACTGGAGGTTTGCGCCAACTAAACTTAAATCACGCCCGGGGTAAACCCGCTATCCTAAACACAACGGTACCCTCGAATTTCAGATCTGGGAACCCGCTTAAGAGTTATTCCACTTTTTCAGGAAAACTACTCACGTGCTCTATTTAAAGATTAACATTTTTAAATGGAACATTTCAGGCACTCCGGACCTCAGAATCACGTGCTGTCAATTTTCGCAATCTCGTAATAATTCCATTTAATTAAAAAAATACATGGAATTTTTGGGTCTTTACAGCTAGTGGTTAAAGGATTCATACAACGTCAAGAAATTGACTATGATAAAACCTTTTCATCAGTTGTCATGTTTAAATCCATAAGAATCATACTTTCCATAGCAGCTTACAATGACTACGAGATTTGGCAGATAGATGTCAAAACAACATTCCTTAACGGGAACCTTTAGGAAGATATATATATGACACAAGAAGAAGGGTTTGTGACACTAGGTAAAGCCAAACGGGTTTGCAAGTTTCATAAATTCATATATGGATTAAAGTAAACATCAAGGTCATGGAATATTCAATTTGATGAAGTCATAAAGGAATTTGGTTTCATTAAGAACGAATGTGAGTCATGTGTTTATAAGCGGTTTAATGGGAATGTGATCATTATCCTAGTAGTAAATTTTGACAACATATTACTTATTGGAAACGATGTATCAGTCTTACAGTCGGTTAAGGACTAGTTGAACAAGTGCTTCTTTGTGAAAGACTTAGGTGAAGAATCCTACATTCTAGGGATCAAGATCATTCATGATAGATCCAAGAAGCTGCTTGGACTAAGTCAGGGTATATACATTGACCAGATACTAAAGATATTTAGTATAGAACAATCCAAGAGGGGATTGGTTCCAATGTCACATGACCTACATCTTTCTAAGAGAATGTGTCCTCAGACACAACAAGAGAAAGATAGAATGAGTAATATATCATATTCCTCGCCTATAGGATCCATCATGTATGTCATGTTATGTATCAGTCTTGATGTTGTTTATGCACTGAGAATGGTAGTCAGATATCAAACAGATCAAAGAGAACAACATTGGACTATTGTTAAAATTATCCTTAAGTGTATGAGAAGAACTAAGGATATATTCATGGTGTATGGAGGAGACGACGAGCTTGTCATTGGATGTTCCTATCTGTGGACGTGTGTATTGGTTCTTAGACTTTAATATTATTATTGATGGGTATTACAAATCATGTACTTAGATGTATTGAAAAAAACTGTGACGGCACACTGTTAGCAGTGAGGTAGGATATGTTGGGTGTGTCACGAGTAATATCTCATTAATAGATATGTGAGAAAGAATTTTTCCCTTATGTTCCATAATGAAAGTTGATATCTTAGGTCCTTTGATGGAATTGATATAGCTTAAATAAATCTATGCCCATGGTGAGGAATGGGCAAGTTCAATTCCGAAAAGTCAAATAAAGAATAATTGAGCACATGGGTTGATGGCACTATCATGCAACCTACTTAATTGGAGATATCGTGACAAAAGGATTTCATTACATGGTAAGCGTTCGTAGGAGGTAACACGTCATTGAAGCATTAAATTCTTTCTTTATGGATTCATTGTAATGTTGCTAGACGTTAACTTTGGACTTTAGGCAAGCACCATCTAATGCCACTGAGAAAGAGGCCTAAAGGGTCACACACTAAGTATGTCCAAGTATCTCAGTTAAATATTAATTTAACAAGTTGAATAAAGATTATTCCGGATTGTGGTTTAATAATTATTCAAGGATATCTAATCACATTTAGTTTGACACTAGTTATTCGAGAGAATATTTTGTGGGTAAAATAATATATTTATTAGCGAGTAATGCAGTGATATTTATTTAATAAATAAATAGTCATTATTCAAGGTCTAATAAATGTGGTGGAGGAAATAAAAAAAATGGAAAAACAAAAGTACACGCCGTGTAGTTTTTCTGAAGATTTGTGAGAAATAATATTATTTATTTAATTAAATAATATTAGGTATAATTTGTTGGGCGCATGTCAAGTGATAATAATAGTCAACTGTTATTATTAGACATGAGGTTTTACTAAGAATTAAATGAAATGAATAAATGATTTCAGGTAATTAATTAATTTTATTATTTGAAGTAATTAAAATCTCAATTATATTATTCTCATTAACCTAACTATTCTGTGTGTTTGTGCATAACGGATCTAGAGAAATCTATCAAACCAAGAGATAACTCTTTTTCCTCAAGAACGCTCTCAAGTTACGAGACAGATTATCCTCCACTGGATCAAGCAGAGCGCTTTGGAAGCGGCTCTCAAGGCGATTGAAGACGGACATCGCAAGCAAATTCTCTTCCGTGCTAGCACCCAGAGATCCCTTCGGAGACGTCTAGAAATACACGGATCACATGTGGATCACTACTAGAAGAAGCATACACTTGGCTTCTACAACGCAGCGACGGATCACATCGGATCGTGACCGGAAACATCAACGAAGAGAGAATTCCATCAAGGTAATTCTTGTCTTTTAATTAAATTAATTACAACCAACATATGATGATCCTCTCTATGGTTTCGGGACTCCCCTCTTTTCTTTCGTTCTTCGTTCTATTCCAAATATCCGGCGTTTTATCGTTATGATGGATCTCGTATTGATCGTCGTTAATGACAAATATTAAAGTTGAGTACACTCATCCACGAGCTTCTCCTGCACCCGGAACCTACAGCTTAAGCATAGAACCGAAACCCAAACACTAAGGATCACCAAGAAGAATGAAGCAGACTTCCGCAAGAGAGACAAGAAGCTGAAATGATTTGGTGCATTAGGAGGTGACAGGAAGGTCATTGAAAACCCCTTGCAATCCGTTTTTCCAATCATAATTGTTTTCCCTATCTAGGGATGCCACGAAGGAAGGGAAACCCCGCCTAGAAAAAAAACTCATCGGTTTGAACGGACAGGGAGCACAATGGACATCCAGTAATGGATGGACGACAAAACATATCAACGGTGGAAAATAGGTCGAGCAGTATATCATGAATTTCCGACATCACATGTATAGAAAACAAGCCTCACAAAAACGACCCAATAGAAACAGTACCCAAAAGCAGCATATATCCGACATATAATAGCGTAAAGCATGGGTGTCAATTTAAAAATAAAAGGCATAATATACTAAATATATTAAAAATAATAATATGGAAAACGGATTAAAAACCTTAATTCACAAATCTCAACCTTTTTCAATTAAATTTGTGATATTCTTTCACATATCCTATCAATTGAATCAGGCAATCATGACACAAAACCTAAGCAAAACAAAACAAACCGACAATAAATAGTGTTAGTCAAACTATGCATCTCTTATGTCCAAAATGTGTATCAATATGATACATATTTTTCATCATCAATTACATCTAAACTACTACTTAGATATGTTTAGAATTGAAACCTCTAAACATAAACAGAATTCATACCTACACTTACCTGACCTGGTCTCTGAGGCGATGGCATTGAGGAAGTCTCATACTGCTAACCAGTACCTCCACACTAGCAGCAAACACAGTAGTACCAATTCTCAAATCATAACATCAATACAAGGTATGTACGTAAACTAAATAGTTTATATGCAAAAAGTACCAACAAAGAAAATAGCTCATGCAAATGAAAGCAAACAAAGCACAATGTTTAGAGAAAGAAAATCACTCCCTTCACCTAGATCTATGACAGACTCAGAAGACTCTCCACCTAAAGAGAGAACACTACCTCGAATCATGAAACAAGGGAGACCACCTCCTAACTTACATTGTTGTATGACCCATACAGCCCCGATCCTAAAGCCAAGTCGAAACCAAGAAGAAACAAACCCAACAAGCAAGGTAATCCTGCTACCGACCTAGGAAAAACTCATTCTACTCTAGCCCACTAATGACATCAAGCACCAAATTACCTGGTACTCATCCAATGTCATCAACAAGATACCAGCAGTACCATCATGAAGTCTGGTGGTTAGAAAGACATCTCCCCATGAACCTGCTTCTCAAACCATTTTCTAACACCTTATTATCCTCACACCTGGTTAACCCTGAGAAGACCAAACCTCCTAGGACATAAAGAAGGAAAACCCAGAGTTGAACCCACAACTCTACCCCACTGAAGCATACTAGACAAAAGAACAGCCTAAAACAAGCCAACAAGAGAGGTTCCTCAAAACCGGGTACCACTGCAAAGCTCATGCAGACCCAAGAGTCCTCAGGGAAAACTCTAAGTCTACGAGAACACCGATGATCCAAGAGAAGCTTGATACTGACCAAGAAAACACATCCCGATCTATCTTCTTAACGATATCTAGGAACCACCTAACATCGCTAAATAGATCCCGACAGAACCGCCATGAACCCCGATCACCACCAAACTTATTCACATGACACTATCACTCTAAACATTGTCCAGGCCCAATCACCACTCATAACGAGTCACAAACTAGAGAAACAATCTCAAAATTAGAACACACCAGAGGAACAAACCCGAACTAATTATCAGCTCTCTCCTAAAGCTAAAGGCAGAACTGGGAGACCAAAACAACCAGACATACAAACTCTGTCACACACCCCTACTGCTAACCGATACACTAGATCAAACCATCCTCGCAAAAACTCCTCCTACCCCAGAATCTGAGACACAAAGCAGGCAACCGCATGCTTCCTAAGGTCTCTCCCAGGGCAGAAAAAACAGGGAAATAGGGAACATTACACAAAAATTGTAAAAAGGACACAGCATACACAAAAATTGCAATCGTAAGCAAGCATTTTATGAAAATGGTTAAACAATGATGCAATAAACTAGTTTTATCAAAGAAACGGATTTAGTAAGAAAGAAACAGGTTCAAAAAAAGTGTATACAGGTGAAAAAAACATGTATATTAAATAACCAATATCAAAATGCACTTCACATATTAACAGGGGCTGTAAACCAAATTCTAACAAGGCAGGTTGCATACAACAACAAAAATCCATAGGCAGATCAAGCAAATATTGAAATCCAACACAACATCCAGGGAGGCTCTAATAAAACTTGTTGTGCTTAAATGGGAAACAGAATGGAAACCGAACAACCACAATACACAAAGAATGGGATCTGACGTTGTTTATTGATAATTCAAGACCCAAAAACAGTACAAAAATTGTAGAATAGTAAAAAAACAAGATATTTAACGTGCTTCATCCCCTTAGGGGACCTACTACACGGCAAGAACACCACCTGTACCCAAGCACGCTTTTTATTACTTTCAACAAAGAAATCGAAATAGTACAAAGCTTTCAATATAACAAATTAAATTGAAAATTGAAGCATGAAATGATAATTGCAAACAGAAAAATGATTGTAGCCCTATACTTACAATGCTGGACATAAATGAGTCAAGCGGTCCTAATCTCTTCTAGATGTGAAGTGATTTTGGTGTCACCGTCCGGATCTGAAGTAGCGACGGTGATTTGATTCTGTTGTGGTTCTAGAAATCATCAACAGCAGCCACACATCTTCCATCTAGAAGTAACAATGTCTCCACCACAAACCGGCATGCAATTTAGGCGTTGAGGAAGAACAACAGGCGAGGAAGATCTCTCCAATAGGAAGGCTTGAGCAAGAACCGGAACCCGAACACAAGGGTTCACCAAGAAGAACGAAGTAGACTGTCGCGAGAGAGCCAAAAATCTGAAATGATTCGGTGCATTGGGAGGCGATAGACAGGGGAATTGAAAACCCCCTGCGAGGAAATCGTAATTGTTTTCCCTAACTAGGGCTTCCACAAAGGAAGGGAAAATACACCTAGACGAACCAACTCATTGGTTCGAACGGACAAGGATCAGAACGGATGGGGAGCACTATGGATGGCTAGCAATGGATGGATGACAAAATGTATCAATGGTGGAAAATAAGCTGAGTAGTATATCATGAAATGCCAGCATATCACACGTACAACAAACATGCCTCAAAAAAATGATCCAATAGAAACAAGTCTCAAAAGCAACATATATCCAGCATATAATAGCATAAATAATGGCTGTTAATTTAAAACTAAAAGGCAGAATATACATATTAAACAAATTTTATATGGAAAAAAATTAAAAATCTCAATTCACACCTCATGAAACTCGCCCACAATGATTTTCCTTCGATAATATTCCACACCATCATCATGAATATCGTGAATCCCAATACCTCCTTCAACTGGTTTCGCCAATCGCTTCGAGGTTGCCTAATGGTAGCAGACGTCATGGTTTGCATCCCATAAGAAAGAGGACATCAGGTTCTCCAATTTGGTAATAATTCCTTTTAGAGGTTTGATGGTGGAGAGAACATTCATAGGGATTGACATCAAGATGCTGTTGATCAGCGTAATACTTCCACCGAATGAGAGAAATCTATTTTTCTAGTTAATAATTATTCTGGTGATCCTTTTGATGATCTCCTCAAAGAGGTACTTCTTGATTATACCACAAGAAATTGGGACTCCATGATAGTTCATAGGGAGTTCCTCCCTCCTCTGGATACCCAGTTTTCCCTAGATGACGTTTCTCTGTCTTCAAGAACATTTATTGGGTAAGAAGATGTTGCTCTTCCTTTTATTAACCTTCTACCCACTCAGACTACCATAAATAGTAATTATTTTAATGATCTCCCTAATGGAACTTTTCCAACCATTGCCAAATAGAAGAATGTAATCATCAAACATTAAGTGTGGTGCAGAACCCACACTGGATCTGGTTCCGAAAGTCCTGATACTTCCTGCTTTCATCCTTCGTTTAATATTTACAGGAATTAGCTTCTTATAACATGATGAAAAGATTTGGAGACAAGGGTTCACCTTGTCTAACCCCCCAGACCATTTTGAATAAGCCAAAACTCTTTCCCATAAGATTTATAGTGAGCCACAGGGATGAAAAACGTCTAAAGAACAGATCGCAGAACCGCTCATTAAAACCAAATTTTCTCATTGATATGATAATGAAACTCCACTCAAATCTATCGTAAGACTTGTTCACATAACCCATTATCATAACATTGGACCCAACTGCTTTTTTGTTCAAATCTTCCAACATCTCACACGCAACATTAATAACTCCCTGGATGTGTCTACCCTTTACAATATTGTGTTTCTCTTCTGAGATGATACTAGGAATAACTGATCACAACCTTATGTTGATTAAGTTAGAAAGATATTTTTAAACAAAATTGCATAAGAAAATTGGCCTAAATTGGTCCAAGTCCGTAGGTTTATTGACCTTAGGAATGAGAATCACATTGGAAGCACATACGGATCTGGGTAATTCACCACCTCTCAAGAAATTTTTCATCGCCTCTTCCACCTTCTTTTTAATGATATCCCAAGCCACCACAAAAAAAGAACCTGGAAAATAGTCAGTTCCTAGTGCACTTTCTTGACTCAACCCAAACATTTCCCCTTTAATTCCGTCATTATCTGGCATTCTTGATAGGAACTCATTATCATGGTTCTCAATAACACTCTAAATATAATTCATGAACATTTATTCCTCTGTATTAGCTCTTTGACCGCCAACGGATCGATTAGCAGGACCTGCCAGAAGGTTCCCAAAGTACTTCGGATCCAGCCTCCCTACCGGATTCACATCTGATGTGAAAGACCCATTCTCTTGTTTCAGATTGATTTCTTTTGTCACATATTTTTCTTTTAAACATGCCTAGAAGTATGTCATATTTTGATCTCTCGCCTTGAGCCATGTGGCTCGTGACCTATCTATGCACAACCGTTTTAAGAAATATTTCAGACAATAGGTTTTTCTTCACGGACAGTACATCAAAATCTTCTTCATTCCAGCAAACTTGCAGGTTTTCCTCAATTTTGTCGATGTCTTCCATAATACTATCCAGATCACTTCCTTTCTCCCTTTTATTCATATCCCAATCCTGAATATCTTTTTTTATCCTATACAACTATTTCATCAAGCCCCCCTATGCAGCACCTTCTATAGGTTGCTTCAATGAATGGCTAATCGTCTGCAAAAACCCATCGACATTGTTCCAATTAGATGAATAAATTGAGCACTTATTCCTCGTATTGTCCTTTTGAAGATTGATCATAATCAGAGCATGGTCCCAAATGGATCTGGTTAGGTGGGTGACTGAGGCCCTTACAAATAAATCAAAACCGTGAATGTTGGAAAGACATCGTTCGAGTCTGCACCACATCCTCCGGGGTTTCATCTGATTATTACACCACGTGAACTTTTTACCAGAGAAACCTGGGTCGATAATCCCCTTGTTAGCAATAAATCCATTGAAATCCTACATTGCTTTCACTGAAAAGGAAACCTTTCCATGCTTCTCAGAGGGATCCGAAATAGTATTGAAATGACCTCCAATAAACCAAGGAAGTGTACCTAGATGAAACATTTCATGGTTGTTCCACAACTCTAATCTATCAGCAACCTGAGATCTTGTATAAATGTGTGAATTTGTTGGATCTGAATCTACAGATTATACACAAGAGGGGGGTGAATTGTGTGTTTTGCAATTTTTAAATAACTCTTCCTTTGAACGAGTTCTATCCTTTAAAACTTATCAGATTTGATTGTGCAGCGTAAAAATTAAAAACAAGAACACGAATATGTATAGTGGTTCGGGGAACAGAAATAACCTAGTCCACTCCACCAACGCTCTACTCCATGAGCTTGGTGATTTTCACTATCTGGTCCTCTTTTCCATAGACCGATTCACAACTGAGTACAGGCAGTTGACACCTTTACAATCCAAGGAAAAAAAATCATTCTGGTTCAAACACGAACCTACACAGCTTAGAACGAGAAGCTGGTTACTCAAGAATAAAAATAATTTCAGAAAGAAATTTCCAATTGATCTTCACAATTGCAACAGATTGCAATTGATAGCAGATGGATCGTAGTCTCTAGAAATATTGAACTTCAAGACAAAGCAGTTCTAATTTGATCCAGTTGTAGTAGATATAGAGATACAGTTGACAACCTCAGCAGTAGTAGATCCACAGTAGATAATTGAAGTAGAACAGGTGAATCTTCTATCAATTTCCTTCTTCTAGAACAAACAGATATTTTACGCTCCTGTTGAATCAGCAGATCAATCATGAATAGTTTCAATCTCTATTTTCCACCTTTTTCAATAATAGATCGGTCATACCATCCCTTTTTTTGTGTTTCAGAGAGAGCATATATAATAAATCATATCTCATGCACATTTAGATCCATAAAAGTTGCCTTCTGAT
The DNA here is from genome assembly GCA_963277665.1 of Viscum album. Lineage (NCBI taxonomy): Eukaryota > Viridiplantae > Streptophyta > Magnoliopsida > Santalales > Viscaceae > Viscum > Viscum album. Next base: position 48,917,365 of record OY728161.1, on the reverse strand, counting down.
TCGCGATATTCAAAAATTTGAATTTACAGAGAAGTCGTAACTTCCCTTAAGACTCGACATAAAAATATCCTTTTAATTCGATCTTAAATCCATTAATAAAACGGCTTTGAATCAGTCAAAGTCGTAATTTAAAAACAATTTTAAATCTGGCTTGAAATCCGCCCAGAAATCAGCTTACTGATCGTTTTACATAAAAAATGTCTGCCGAAAATTCTGATGCCAAACGTAAGGTTTATAACGTGGCCTCCAAACATAGGTTTAATAACATAGTCTTCAAACGTAGGGTTGAAAACGTAAGGTTGATATGAAACTAAGGGTTGATAATGTAAGGTTGATATCAAACATAGGGTTGATCATCCATACTTTTTCTTCAACATTCAAATGTATGGTAAAAGATCCATACTTTTACTTGATCCATACTTTTCCAGGAATGTATGGTTGTTTACAAAATTAAGGTTGATGAACCATACTTTTGAGAAATAAACGTAACCTTTAGAATTTACGTACGGTTCTCCTTCCATACTTTACTGATAACCAAAACGTAGGGTTCCTTCCTAACGTAAGGTTCTTCTTCCATACTTTGCTAAAAATGTATGGTTGTTTAACCATACTTTTCTCTTATCTCAAAAAGTATACATGCTTTTCATCCTTATGCTACGTTTATCCATGTAGGGTATGAACAATGATTCCAGAAAGCGCTAAAACAGATTCCGTGCTATATTCATCTACGTAATATGTGAACAGTGTTTCCAGAACATGCTAAAACAGATTCCACGCTATGTAATAAATTCTCGTTATTTCAAGAGTAAAATAAATTAATAACCTCCTGAAAAAATACTAAGTAAAATCATTAGAAAATAACTAAGGGTATTTGTGAGCATCAAAATTATCATAAAGAGACAGAGTATTATTTTCAATAAACTCCCCCTTTAAATAACATTAATACGCATTGTTGAAAACAATACTTTTCTCAACAATCTCCCCCCTTTTGATGATCACAAAAACCCATAAAATAATTAAAATTATTTAAACAAAACAAAATTAACTTTCAAAATTTGTTATAAAGTTTTAAATATAATATTCTCCACCAAAATGATAATTATAAATCCAAATGTCTCATCTAATTTTCTGCCTCAATAAAATGAATTCTCCCCCTAAATATTGATGTTGTGTTTATCCAAATTCTCCCTCTTTTTGTGATATCAAAAAGAATGAAAAATCATGGATTTTAACATGTTTAATATTGCATTGAACTGTTAGTAAATTCTATTACGAACTATTTATCAATAATTAAATCTAGAGTACTGGCATATTAAAAATAAAGTCAGTAAAACAAATAAGGAAAGAGACAAATAAACAATGAAGAAAATTTTCATTCAAAAACAGTAGTATATACATGACAATGATATACACATGAATCAAGGTTTGGGTAAGATAAGCAACAGGGTCTATCTCTTCTGAATTGCAGACTTGATTTCTGTAAACTGTTCCCGAAGTCTCTTCATCATCCCATCTCCAATCTTGATAATGATCTCTCTATTCTCTTGAGTCATATGAATATCTTAAATTAAATTGACTCTGAAAAACTCATGCATCCTTTCCTATTTTTCAACAAATACTGACAGCTTCTCCGATAATCGATCTAACAGAATTCTGATTGATGGATCACTAGATGTCAGTTGATCCACTAAGAATTTCTGATTGTCCAAAAACACTGACAGAGGAGCACTGTTACATTGAAGATCTTGTATCCTGTCATTCATATTGCTCAACACAGCTGTGATAGCCTAAAACCTTCTGATTAAATCAGGTGAAGAACTTGATCCACTAACAGCATGATTTGCAACTGATGCAAATTGGTTCTCCATAAACAACTTCAGATCTGATAAATCTGAATTCATAACCATTTCAGATTTTAATTGAGTAACAACAGTTAGCATATCCTCTTTAAACATTTCAACTTCATTCCTTGAAACTGTACACTCCTTCAGCTTTTGAAACTTCAAATGATCTAAGTCTAAAGCATTTCTAGGAGAAGTATTCTCAGATTCCAACTGAGATACTTTTCTGTACAGTTCTTCAACTTCTTCTTTCCTTGAATCAGATGCACCATGTGCTTAATTCACATTCTCAGGTTGATGCAGAAATACCAAAGGCAATGATTCAGTATCAGATTTCTCTTTTTCTTTGTCCTGAGAAGGTTGGTCCACAGATTTTTCCTTAGAGTTTTCAAACTCCTCCACAGAAAAATCCTCTTGAAGTACCTCTATTTGAGCTTCAGAAGCATGTTCATCACATTCATCTGCATCTTTTTCTTCCACTAGAATTTCAAGAACAATATCTTCATAAGTTTCTTGAGGTCTGGACACTTCTTCACCAGGCACTGCCTCCATCTCCTGTTCCGGTTGAAGTGCAGCTTCAACATCAGCAACAATCTATTCCTGATTTTCCCTTTGAGCTTCTTCTTGAGCTCCTGATTTCTCTACCAAAGCCGTTATCTCAGTAACATCTTCCATGGTTTTATCAGAAATAGATTCTCTCACAAAAGAATAAAAAAATAAAGGTTTTGTTTGAGTTTCCAAAGCAATGGAAGTGACTTCCTCATTTACTGGTCTTTTTCTTCTTGATTGAAGTCCCTCTTGGATTCTATCTTCCTCAACATCTATCACTTCAAAGCGAATCCTTCTTGCTACATTGCTGACTCTGGATTCAGCTTGTCCCTCCTTGGACTTAGCAGTTTGAACCTGAGCACTCGCTGAGTCTTCCTCAGCTCCTACTTCCAAAAGCTTTCCTTTAATTGTGCTCCATAAATATCCAAATTTTATCAAGGTTCCAGCATTAAACGTATTACTGTGATGACAGTTAACTCTTGCATCCACTAATCTCACCATGTATTTCTTAAACAGCAGCTTATAAATAAATCTACCAAAGGGATAGAAATTCATCCTGGCCTCGCTTTGATAGCAATAACTGAGATACCTTATCATGTATCTTGGAAATTTTAACTTAATATCACTTAACAAAAGAAATATTATATACATATCAGGGTAAAAAATCTTCTCCATTTCTTCCATCCGTGGAGCTATTCCGGTCTGAATAAATTTTACCAAAATCTTCTGATCAGACTCCAAATCCTTAACAAAATTTTTCTTTATTTTCTTGGTACCAAAAAGAAAATAAATAATGTCTTCAGATTTATGCACAGAATCTCCTATATTCTTCAAGTCAAAATGAAAAACTACCTCATGAGGGAAGTTGAGAATCTGACTAATCTCTACTGAAGAAATTAAGAAATCCCTATCCTCTATTTTAGCCATCATATTGTCTTCAGTATCACCCAGACTAAACTGTACATATTTTTAGAAGTATATAAGTTCTACTTCATACAGAAATTCTGTATTTTCATTGTTGAACATCTGTTCAAGATTCTGAAATGACAGTGCTTTCTTCAACAACAGATTCTTCTGAAATAACCAGTCAAGATCGATTACCTTACCCTGTAAGATTTTTCTTCCTTCAGTGCATTGTCTCTTAGCATTGCTCGGCTCAGCCTAACTGGCTCTTTTAGTCCTTACCATTGATGCGAGAGTCTCTGAAGGTTTGAAGATTAGGGTTTCAGAAGTTTGAAGGTTAGGGTTTCAGAAGAGAAAATGCGATTTTCGGATTTCGAAACGGTTTCGATAGAAGTGAAAGGGTTTAGAAGTTGAAAAGGCTCTAACAGCCTTGATTCCCGTGTAATCACTCATCATTACATATATTTAAGAATAAATAAAATTTTCATACGATGAAAGAAAGAAAAAACATAAACAGTATTCAATAAACAAAATAAAATTTAAAAAAAATAATTAAAATTAAATAAACCTAGCTCCCCCTTAATAAAATCAAACCTTGCAGTGGGAAGAGGTTTAGTAAAAATATCTGCTAATTGAATTTCAGTATTTATAAATTCTAAAAATATATCCTTTTTAATAACATGATCTCTTAAAAAGTGATGCCTTATATCAATGTGCTTAGTTCTAGAATGATTAATAGGATTTTTTGAAATATTAATTGCACTCGTATTATCACATAAAATAGGTGTATTATTAAAATTCAATCCAAAGTCCATAAGAGTGTTTTTCATCCACAACACTTGTGCATAGAAACTACCAGCAGAAACATATTCTGCCTCAGCTGTTGACAGGGCAACTGAATTTTGTTTCTTACTAGACCATGATACTAAGGACTTTCCTAAAAAGTGACATGTACCTGATGTACTTTTTCAATCTAATCTACAACTTCCAAAGTCAGCATCTGAATATGAAATCAAATTAAAATCAGAAGTTTTAGGATAAAGAAGAGATTGAAAAATAGTTCCTTTTAAATATCTAAAAATTCATTTAATAGTAGTTAGATGGGATTCTTTAGGATTTGATTGAAATCTAGCACAAAGAAATACTGAATACATTATATCTGTTCTGCTAGCAGTAAGATATAACAAGCTACCAATCATACCTCTATATAAATTTTTGTCAACTGATTTCCAAGTTTCATCCAAATCAAGTTTTATATTAGTACACATAGGAGTTGTAAATGTCTTGATGTTCTCAAGTCCAAATTTCTTAAGTAAATCAGTGATATATTTTTTTTGATTTAAAACATTTCCAAAATCTTTTTGAAATATTTGAAGACCCAAAAAGAAATTTAATTTTCTCATCATACTCATTTAAAATTCTTCTTGCATTAATTTTGAAAATTCATGACAAAGAGTTTTATTAGTTGATCCAAAGATTACATCATCAACATAAATTTGAACCAATAAAACATTATTTTTCACAATTTTCTTAAATAGTGTTGGATCTACCATACCAACAGTAAAACCATTTTTCAAAAGAAAAGAACTTAATCTTTCATACCAGGCTCTAGGTACTTGTTTAAGGCCATAAAGATCTTTAGTAAGTTTAAAAATAGAATCAGGTTTTTGAGAGTTTTCAAAATCACGAGGTTGCTCAACATAAACATCCTCCATTAAATATCCATTTAAAAAGGCATATTTGAAATCCATCTGAAATAATTTAAAATTCATATAAAATGCATAGGCTAAAAGGATTCTAATGGATTCTAACCTAGCTATAGGTGTAAAAGTATCATCATAATCTATTACCTCTTCTTGATTATATCATTTAGCTACTAATATTACTTTATTTCTAGTTATTGTGCCTTGTTCATCCTGTTTATTTCTAAAAACCCATTTGGTTCCTATTATAGGATAATTCTTAGGTCTTTCAACTAAATCTCAAACTTCATTTCTTTTAAACTGGTTTAATTCATCTTGAATTTCTATTACCCAGATTTCATCATCTAAAGATTCTTCTATAGTCTTGGTTTCTTGTTGAGATAGGAAGGCAGATAATTACACTAGGTTTCCTAAGTTTCTTCTAGTTTGAACACCAGTTTCTAAGTTACCTATTATAGTTTCTAAAGGATGATTCTTTAGGGTTCTAGACTGTCTAGGTAAAATATTTAAAGGTTCTTCAGTATCATGTTCCTCTGAACTGGACTGAATTTCTTTTATATCATTTTCAAAATCATTCTTTAAATTCTCAAGTCTCATGTTATCATTAGAGTCAAGTTCATCCATTAGTTCTGTCCTTTTCTCAAAAGGATCAGATTCATCAAATTTCACATGAACTGATTCTTCAACAATCCTTGACTTCTTATTATAAACTCTATAGGCTTTGGAGGTAGCAGAATATCCTAAGAAAATACCTTCATCAGATTTTGGATCGAACTTACCAAGATTATCCTTGGTGTTTAAGATATAAACCTTGCATCCAAAAACTTTAATGTAATTTACTTTAGGTTTTCTGTTATTCCATAGTTCATAGGGTGTCTTTTTCAAAATAGGTCTAATTAAAACTCTATTAATTATATAACAAGTTGTATTCACAGCTTCTGCCCAGAAATATATAGGTAGGATATATTCATTTAACATAGTTCTAGCCATTTCTTGAATTGTTCTATTTCTTCTTTCTACAATCCCATTTTGTTGAGGTGTTCTGGGTGCAGAAAAGATGTGTTTAATACCCATATTTGAGCAAAAGGAATTAAATTCCAGATTCTCAAATTCTCCACCGTGATCACTTCTTAATGAGATTATATTGAAACCTTTTTCATTTTGAACAGATTTGCAGAAACTTTCAAATAAAGTAAAAGATTCATTTTTAAATTTAAAATTGAAAATCCATGTAAATCTTGAATAGTCATCAACTAAAACATATACATATAATTTACCAGCTAAGCTTGCTACTCTTGAAGGTCCAAACAAATACATATGAATAAGTTCTAGAGGTTTAGATGTAGCAACCTTATTAACAGATTTGAAGGATGATTTGTGTTGCTTGCCAAGTTGACATGCATCACAAAATCTGTCACTTTCAAATTTGAGACCAGGTAAATCAGAAACTAAATGTTTCTTGGATAACTTATGTAAAACATATACATTGCAATGACCAAGTCTTCTATGCCAGATCCAAGATTCACTTACTTTAGCAGTCAAGAAGTTTACTTGTTGTTTACACAAGGAATTTAAATCCAAAGTATAGACATTTTCAGTTCTTGGTGATTTAAATTTAAACAGATTATCTTTAAAAATAGTACAGCAATTGTTAGTAAAATCAACAGTATATCCATCATCACAAAGTTGAGAGATACTTATCAGATTGTGTTTTAGTCCTTGTACATAAAGTAATTTGTTGATTGAGACTGTTTTTTGGATCTCCAACAGTTCCAATGCCAATGATTTTTCCTTTGGAATTATCACCAAATGTGACAAGTCTTCCTTCCTTTTGAGTGAATGAAGAAAAATTCAATGAGTTTCCACTCATATGTCTTGAGCAGCCACTGTCCATGTACCATATATCTTTTCTTCTCTGGTAACCTGCTACCTACAAAGAGATTCAAACAAATTGCTTTGGTACCCATATTTTGTTGGGTCCAGGAGTGTTAGCTGGCAATGATCTGGGTATCCAGATTTGCTTTGTTCTTTTAAAATTAGCTGAATCATATAAGTCTTTTGAAACATAGGCTTTCTTAATACCACAAATTTGAGGTTGTCTTAAGAAACAGTTTTAGGCTACATGTCCCTTTGCCCCACAAAAATTACAATTAAGCTTTTTAGAGCTAGGAACAAAATAATTTTTATATAGATTTGGTTTTTCTCCTTTACGGCCAATTCCAAATCTCTCCTTTTTAATGACAGTTTTTCCAAAAATTGCATTTAATGAATTCTCTCCTTTTGTAAAAACCAATACAGCCTGTTTGTAAGACTATACTTCATCCTACAGTGATTTTATTATTGATTCAAAATTAACATAGTTAGTGTTAATCAAATTGTATTTATCAGTTAATTCTTTATGTTGTTTCAGCATTGTATCTCTTTCATCTGAAACGGATTTATGTATATTTTTCAGTGACTTATGTTTCTTAAATAGTGAGTCATATCTTTCTTCAAGCATATTGCAGTAGGCTGCAAGTTTTTCATTTGCGTAGCTTGATTCAGAATGTGATTCAGAGAAGTAATATGAGTGTACCTCATCAATTTCTGCCATGAAACACATGTTTTCCTTTATATTGACTTCTTCTTTCTCTGAGCTTGATTTAGAAGAGCTACTTGAGTCTTCAGATACACTCCAAGTGGCTTTCATAGCTTTCTTGTCTTTCTTCTCAAAGTCATTTCTTTTGAAGAATTTATTCTTCTTTGTATCCTTCAATTGCGGGAAATCTGGTCTGATATGTCTCATCTTTTTGCATTCATAACATCTCACTTCCTTATTATCTCCCTTAAAGGATTTTTTGAAGCCTCTTTTCCTGCTGTAGAATTTTCTAAATTTTCTGGCTAGTTGAGCCAGTTCTTCATCTGAGTTGGATGAGTCAGAACTTTCTGATTTGGATTTGACTTCTTTTCTCTTCATCTTTCTATTATTTTGTAGTGAAGTTACCTTCAAGGAAGTATCTTCTCTTTTGATAAGCACTTTATGTTCATTAGATTCATCTTGCATTTCAGCTTCATACATCATCAGTGTACCAATCAGCTCTCTCATAGTTAGATCTTTGACAGGTGTTGATTGTCTGATTGTAGTAGAGATACCATTCCATCTAATAGGAAGTACTCTCAGTACTTTTAATGCTTGATTAGCCTGCTTGATAGGTTCTCCTAGAGAATTTATGTTATTGACAATTTCTGTCAATCTCCTATTCATTTGGGTAATTCTCTCACCTTCAATCATTATGAAAGTATCAACTTTCAGTTTTGTAGTTTCATATCTTATTTGCCTTATATTATCTGTTCCTTCATATGCCACAGATATTGTTTGCCACATCTCATATGTTGTTGGGAACTAAGATACTCTGTTAAATTCATCTGGTCCTAGACCGCAGAAAATTGCATTCATAGCCTTCGAGTTCATATCGTACTCTGCCTCTATAGCAGCACTCCATGCCTCAGGATTTTCAGGAATTTCATAAGGAGTCAGAATCTTTGAATAGACTCTATATCCTAGGTTTTCAGATATATTATCATAAGCGATTTCCAGCAACTATAGTTGTCTCCATTAAAATATGGTGCTCTAACCATCGACATCCCTTCTCTTGTATCAGTCATAATGCTCTGTTGTATAATCCTTAAATGCTTCTAGCTTTCTAAGGCTCTGTCAGAAGCTCCTCCTCTGATACCAATTGTTGGATCTGAATCTACAGAGTATATACAAGAGGGGAGTGAATTGTGTCTTTTGCAATTTTTCAATAACTCTTCCTTTGAACGAGTTATGTCATTTAAAACTTATCAGATTTGATTGTGCAGCAGAAAAAGTAAAAACAAGAACACGAATATGTATAGTGGTTCGGTGAATAGAAATCCCCTAGTCCACTCCACCAACGCTCTACTCCACGAGCTTGGTGATTTTCACTATCTGGTCCTCTTTTCCACAGACCAATTCACAACTGAGTACAGGCAGTTGACACCTTTACAATCCAAGGAAAAACAAATCCTTCTGGTTCAAACACGAACCTACACAGCTTAGAACGAGAAGCTGGTTACTCAAGAATAAAAATAAATTCAGAAAGAAATTTCCAGTTGATCTTCACAATTGCAACAGAATGAAATTGATAGTAGATGGATCGTAGTCTCTAGAAATATTAATCTTCAAGAAAAAGCAGTTCTGAGTTGATCCAGTTGTAGTAGATATAGAGATACAGTTCACAACCTCAGTAGTAGTGGATCCACAATAGATATTCGATGTAGAATAGGTGAATCTTCTATCGAGTTCCTTCTTCTTGAACAAACAGAGATTTTACGCTCCTGTTGAATCAGCAGATCAATCGTGAATAGTTGTAATCTCTGTTTTCCACCTTTTTCAATAATAGATCGATCATACCATCCCTTTTTTTGTGTTTCAGAGAGAGAATATATAATAAAGGATATCTCCTGCACATTTAGATCCACAAAAGTCGCCTTCTAATTCGCGATATTCAAAAATTTGAATTTACAGAGAAGTCGTAACTTCCCTTAAGACTCGGCATAAAAAGCTCATTTTAATTCAATCTTTAATCCATTAATAAAACGGCTTTGAATCAGTCAAAGTCATAATTTAAAAACTACTTTAAATCCAGCTTGAAATCCGCCCAGAAATCAGCTTACTGATCGTTGTATATAAAAACCGTCTGCCGAAAATTCTGACGCCAAACGTAAGGTTGATGACGTGGCCTCCAAACGTAGGGTTAATAACATATTCTTCAAACGTAGGGTTGACAACGTAAGGTTGATATCAAACGTAGGGTTGATAACGTAAGATTGATATCAAACATAGGGTTGATCATCCATACTTTTTCTTCAACATTCAAACGTATGGTAAAAGATCCATACTTTTACTTGATCCATACTTTTCCAAGAACATATGGTTGTTTACAAAAGTAAGGTTGATGAACCATACTTTTGAGAAATAAATGTATCCTTTAGAATTTACGTACGGTTCTCCTTCCATACTTTATTGATAACCAAAATGTAGGGTTCCTTCCTAACGTAAGGTTCTTCTTCCATACTTTGCTGAAAACGTATGGTTGTTTAACCATACTTTTCTCTTATCTCAAAAAGTATATATTCTTTTCATCCTTACACTACGTTTATCAACGTAGAGTATGAACATTTATTCCAGAATGCGCTAAAACAGATTTCGTGCTATATTCATCTACGTAAGATGTGAACATTGTTTCCAGAATGCGCTAAAACAGATTCCGTGCTAAGTAATAAATTCTCATTATTTCAAGAGTAAAATAAATTAATAACCTCCTACAAAAATACTAAGTAAAATCATTATAAAATAACTAAGGGTATTTGTGAGCATCAAAATTATCATAAAGAGACAGAGTATTATTTTCAATAACCTCCCCCTTTAAATAACATTAATACGCATTGTTGAAAACAATAATTTGCTCAACAGAATTAACATGTTTAATAACTTATTTGTTTTTTTTGATTAAAAACATTAATTTTTTTTTTCATTTAAATATATTCCATATCTCCTGTTTTTATTATTTGTCTTACTGCATTATCCATGCTAGAAATCCTCGTTTTACTGCCTGGATTTCTCTCAACCGTCGATCTGTTTCGCTGCCCAAACCACATGGACCGTCCACCTGTCCATTTCCATTAAAACTAAAATGTCGGCTCACCTGTTTACGGTTTGGTTCTTGCTCGTGTCGAGCCCTGATTGGGGCATTCTATTTTGGGAATGGCCGCTCGCAGGGGCATTCATCACCCCTGCCTCGATTCTTCCCGAGGGGACGTGACAAGATTAAGAGTGAGTCTTCCTTTGCACCCCAAGAGCACTTTCAGAGATCCTTCCCTCAGATCTTGGCTTCTGAACCCCCGTTTGTTTGGGGTATTCTCGGCGGCAGCAAACTCCGCAGCACACTACTGGTGTGTCGCCTTCAGTGGAGATTCTTCACGGTCATCCTCGGCTTCAACATCCCGAAGACCAGCACGTGAAGTATTTCGGACCAGATCCAGGTGAAGAAGAAGAGCACTGGACCGCCGGGTGATTTGCGCCCGACACTGTAATTCGTCCCTCTCTTTTACAAGTTTCTCATTAGAACTGTAATTATTTTCTTGGTTTGTGCCGTTATAGGCTGATTGCATTTCTCTGTATAGTTTTCTTTTGAAGATTAATAAAATCAGGTGTGTGCGTGGTGTTCTTTCCGTGCAATAGGATGCAGGGGATCTGAAGCACATAAATCTTTATGTTGCTCTCTTTATTTCCTGCAATTCTTTCCTGCAATTTGATTTCAGTTTGTTCTTATTTAATCTGCACTGATCTGCTTTATAATGTTGTTCACTAGATGATTGCCTACTCGTTCTGAGATCCATCCTGTGTAACAAGTGGTATCAGAGCCACCTTCGGCTGCTGTTTTGATTCATTTTGCCTTCTGTTTTTGTTTCCTTGTTTGATCCTTTTCTATTCTGTTATTCTTGAAATTTCGTTTAGAATAACAGTGATATTTCTACTGCATATTTTGTGTACGGCTTTCTGTTGTGATCCTAATTTGCATGTTAAAATTTGTTCACAATCTGCCCATATCATTTCCACTATTTACATTTTGTTAAAAAATCTATTTCTTATTTTTTATTGCACATATTAATAGGCTGCCATCATTGTAATTAGCAGACCCTTTGTGTTGTTTTACAAACATGTAGAATCTTCCAATTTTATGTTCTGTTACAGCCTAGTATAATTCCTGTTTATTGGTTTCTGTTTATAGTCCAGTGTGCAGTTTGTTTTTCTAATAATTTGGGTTTCTGTTTTTCCGCATTTTGTATCTGTTTTATTTTTCCATTTATTATTGTCTTTAATTTCCTTTAGACTGAAATTATTACCTTCACCGAATAATTTTGATTTTCACTACCCATTGTACAAATTTATCCCTAGTGAGATAGGCCAGTCTTTTGGGGGCGTACGCTCTCGTTGTCCCCAATTACTTGGCATCAACTCACTATATAAATATGTCTACAATGAGGTATGAAATCGAAAAATTCGATGGAGATAATGACTTCAATTTATGGCGTATAAAAGTAAGGGCATTATTAGTCCAACAAGGTCTTATTGATGCACTATCTGGGCCTACTAAACTCATTACAACCGTAAATGAAGCTGGTCAAACTATAACTAAACACCGACCTGTCCCCAATGAAACTCTAGTTAAAGCCCACAGTTCCCTTTTGTTGTCCTTAGAAGATAAAGTCCTTAGGGGAGTGGCCTTTGAGTCCACTGCTACCGGTATCTGGCTCAAGTTAGAAAAGCTTTACATGACTTCCTCCCTAGTCGGTAGGCTTTATAAGAAGCACCGCATGTTCACCTTTAGGATGAGACCAGGCTCTTCTTTGAAATATCATCTTGATGAGTTTAACAAAATCATGTTAGACTTAGCCAATATAGATGCCTCGGTAGATGATGAAGATCAGGCCATCATTCTTCTGCTCTCCCTTGACCATAGTTATAGTACCTTGGTCGAGACCATGATGTATGGTCGAGACTCCTTGACTCTAGAAGAATTCAAGTCTGCCCTTCTATCTAAAGACCTTCACTCAAAACCTAATGTGAAAGGTGAGGCTGAGAGTTTGTTCACTAGGGGTAGACCTCATGTTAAAAGAAAAAAAGAAATATTTTAACAGAGATAAAAGTAGTTACAGCAAAGAACCTAGGCAAGAATGAAAATCAAATAATAATGACAATAAAGACAGAAAAGTTACTTGCTTCCATTGCGGGAAGCCTAGGCATATTAAGCCCGTGTGTAGGAAACTTAAGAGAGAGCAAGAATGTGCACAACCCACTGACCAGTCTCTTATCGTTGACTCTGGTTATGACACCGCTGAAGTTTTAAATGTGTCCCCATAGAAAGTTTTTCTTAGATCTGGTCGAGAAAGTGGAAGGGGACGTCCTATTAGATAATAACAAAAAGTGCAAGGTTGAGGGCAGAGGATCTGTCCTGATAGAGTTGGATGACCATTCTATCATCACCCTACTTGATGTAAGGTGGGTCCCCAACCTACAACGAAACTTGATCTCCTTAGTAGTCCTAGATCAAAAGGGATATACCTTTAGATCTGAATCGGGTACTATCAAAGTTTCCAAAGGATCTAGAACCATCATTAGAGGGTCCCTTGTGAATGGGTTGTATGTCCTGAATGTCATGACCCATTCAAGACAGTTGGGTAGTGTTTACAATACAAACACTGACACCACTATGCTCTGGCATAGAAGGTTGGGGCATGTAAGCTCCAAAGGTCTTGAAAAAACTCAACAAACAAGGATTGCTGAGTGACATCACACCTAAAAATCTCCCATTTTGCGAAGATTGTGTGATGGGAAAGGCTAAAAGAGAAACCTTCAATAGATCCTCCTTCAAGGTGGTCACCCCACTTGAATATATCCACTCGGATTTATGGGGGTCGGCTAGGACCTCCTCTCATGGTGGTGGATTCTATTTCTCCACCTTTATCGATGATTACTCCAGGAAGGTTTGGGTGTACATCCTTAAGAATAAATGTGATGTTTTTCAAACATTCAAAACCTGGAAAGCCTCAGTTGAGAATCAGACTGGGAAGAAAGTTAAGATCATGAGAATGGGAAATTGGATTGAGTACCTGTCCACTGAGTTCATTCAATATTGTGAGTCTGAAGGAATTAAGAGGCATAGAACTGTAAGGGAAACTCCCCAATAGAATGGCCTAATAGAGAGGATGAATCGGACTATCCTTGAAAGAGTCCGTAGCATGCTTGCTTACTCGGTCCTCCCCAAATCCTTTTGGGTCGAGGCCACTATCACTGTTGTGTATCTGATTAATAGGTGTCCCTCTTCTGCAAATCAATTCATTACTCCAGAAGAACTCTGGACCAACAAGCCCCCTTCATATTCCTACTTAAGGGTCTTCGGGTGTACAGCCTATGCTCATATCAAGACTGCAAATCTTGAACCTAGAGCCCTCAAGTGCATCTTTGTTGGATATCCCGAGGGAGTTAAAGGATATAAACTCTGGGTTGATAAACCGGGATACCAAAAGTGCATTATTAGAAGAGATGTAGTCTTCCATGAGTCTTCTGCCCCTAAGACCAGGATTGACACACCTGGCAGTTGTGATCCAGACCTCCATAAGTCTGATGAACATGAGTCATCTACTCATGTTGAGACTGATGTTCAGTTTATTCCTCCTCCTCAGCCCACTGATGTGGCTGACTCTGAGACGAGTTCTGGTTCAGACTCTGATTCTGGACCATCCACCGCTCATCGAGATTATCAATTAACCCGAGATAGAGAAAAGAGAGTCTCTAGACCTCCTGCTCAGTTCAGCCAGTATGATATGGCTTCATATGCCTTTCAAGTGGCCCAGGATCTCATCGACGATGATCCTCAATCGTATAGGCAAGCTTTAAAGGATAAAGATTCAAAGCATTGGATCATAGCTATGAATGAAGAGATGCAATCTCTAAAGAAAAATCACACCTGGACCATTTTTCACAAGCCTCTGAATGCTAAATTGATTGGGTCCAAGTGGATTTGTAAGAGAAAAGAAGACAAAACAGAGGGAAATAAAGTAAGGTTCAAAGCAAGGCTAGTCGCCAAAGGACCCAATTCCATTCAGTGGGATCTTTCATTCACATTTTTTTCCACAAAGAACGCTTTATAAAACTACTCTTTGACCCCCGAATTTGGAGTATCCTACATTTTGCACGCAATTCACAGGGTTCGACAAGAAATCGCACGATCAAGGGTGTTGTACGGGAATCGACTATGCTGAAATATTTTCCCCTGTTGTCAAACACTCTTCCATTAGGCTCCTGGTAGATTTTTCTGTCTATCTCGATCTGCACATCGAACAACTTGATGTTAAAATTGCCTTCTTGCACGGGGATCTGAATGAAAAACTCTATATGAAACCTCCTTATAGTTATTCAAAGGAATTCAAATCAAACTAAGTTTTCCTTCTAAATAAGTCCTTGTATGGTTTAAAACAGGCGTCTAGGTAGTGGTATAAAAAAATTGATTCCTTTATGATGAATAATCAATTCACCAGGAGCCAATATGATGCATGTGTTTACTTCAAATCAATCCAAGGTTGTATGGTTTACCTTCTGCTTTACGTAGATGACATGCTTATTATATGTAAAAATATGGGTTTTATCACTTTTATTAAATCCCAATTAAAAGGCAATTTTGAAATGAAAGACTTAGGTGCAGCTAAGCAAATTCTAGGTGTTGAAATCATTAGAGACAGACCTAACAAATTGCTATACTTATCTCAGTATGCTTATATTTTAAAGATCTTAAAGAGATACATATTTGAATCTCTCAAACCTGTTAATGTACCTCTTGCTCAACACTTTAAGTTGTCTTTAACACAAGCACCCACTGCTGATGATGACGTGCAATTTATGTCTAAAATTCCATATGCTAGCATTGTTGGTAGTATAATGTACTCTATGATTTGCATTAGGCCTAACATTGCTTTTGCAATCTGCACCCTTAGTAGATTTATGGTCGCACCTGGGACGCCTCATTGGCATGCCCTTAAGTGGCTACTCAGATACCTCTCATGTACATCTAATTTATCTTTGTGCTTTGGTAAAAATGTTGATGCTTTTGACATTTTGGTAGGCTTTGTAGATGTTGATTATGTAGGTAACATTGACACTAGAAAATCATTGACTGGATATATGTTCACTGCCTGTGGTGGCCTTGTCTCTTGGAAGTGCAACATGCAGTCTGTTGTTGCCCTCTCCACCACTGAGTCTGAGTACATTGCACTCACCAAGGCGGTAAAGGAAGCTTTGTGGCTTAAAGGCTTGTCTTCTGAACTCAAGCTTTATAATTCAGTTATTAATGTCTTTTCTGATAGTCAATCTGCTTTACATTTATCTAAAAATTTAGTTTGTCATGGTAAATCAAAGCACATAGATATTAGGTTTTATTTTATTAGAGATGTTATAGAACAAGGAACCGTGTGTGTCAATAAGATACACACTGATAAAAATCCAGCTGATAGTTTGACTAAAGCTGTGATTTTATCTAAGTTCAATTTTTGTTTAGATAGAATGAACTTGGTTCCTGTTCCATAACCTTAGGTGCAAGAACATCATTGTTTTTAATTAAAAATGGTGGAGATTTGTGAATTAACATGTTTAATTCCTTATTTGTTTTTTTAGATTAAAAACATTGATTTTTTTCTGCCATTTAAATATATTCCATATCGCCTGTTTTTATTATTTCTCTTACTGCATTATCCATGTTGGCAATCCTTGTTTTACTGTTTGGATTGCTCTCAATCGTCGATCTGTTTCGTCGCCCAAACCACATGGGCCGTCCACCTGTCCATTGCCATTCAAACTGAAACGTCGGCTCACCTGTTTACGGTTTGGTTCTTGCTTCGTGGCAAGCCCTGATTGGGGCATTCTGTTTTGGGAACGACCGCTCGCAGGGGCATTCATCACTCCTGCCTCGGTTCTTCCCGAGGGGACGCGATGAAATCAAGCGTGAGTCTTCCTTTGCATCCCAAGAGCGCTTTCGGAGATCCTTCCCTCAGATCCTGGCTTCCGAACCCTCGTTTGTTTGGGGTATTCTCAGCGGCAGCGAACTCCGCAGCACACTGCTGGTGTGTTGCCTTCGGTGGAGCTTCGTCACGGTCATCCTCGGCTTCAGCATCCCAAAGACCAGCACGCGAAGTATTTCGGACCAGATCCAGGTGAAGAAGAAGAGTACTGGACCGCCGGGTGATTTGCGCCCGGCACTGTAAGTTGTCCCTCTCTTTTACGAGTTTCTGATTAGAACTGTAATTGTTTTCTTGGTTTGTGTCGTTATATGCCGATTGCATTGCTCTGTATAGTTTTCTTTTGAAGATTAATAAAATCGGGTGTGTGCGTGGTGTTCATACCGTGCAGTAGGATCCAGAGGATCCGAAGTACGTAAATCTTCGTGTTCCTCTCTTTATTTCACCCAATTCTTTTCTGCAATTTGATTTCAGTTCGTTCTTGTTTCATCGTCACCGGCACCGATCTGCTTTATGATGTTGTTCACTGGATGATTGCCTACTCGTTCTGAGATCCATCGTGCGCAACAAAACAAAGGAGAAAAATACTCATTACCTGGTGTAGAAATCTTTATGGTAATATGTTGAGAAGAGGTTTCCACAATAGTCACCGAAATACCATTTTTCCAAAAATCCCTAATATGAGACTTGCAGGGATTGGCATGCGTAAAATTTTGGAACCCCATGCTCTTAGAAAAGGAAGAAATACGCTCAAAACCTTGTTTAGGTTCAATAATAGCAACCAAATAGAAATGTTGACGATGAGATTCAGAGAGAATGAAATCAGTCTTCACGTGCACGCCCATACCTCGGGCATTCCAGATTAGCATTGAAAATATTAAACAATAAGGGGGGAGGTCTTCTGCCCTAAAACGGCCAACAACGCAGCTGAACGGGTGGTCTAGGCGTCATGCGATCTGGACCTGGTAACACGGCCATTCTCCGATGGGGACAGAATCGATTTTTTGGATTTTCATCCCTTGTGGCTAGGAGTAAGGTACTCGAGCGGAACCTCTTCATCGTCCTCAAGCACTGAAAACCTATTATTAGAGCAGGCCGGTCTGGGAGAGGAAGTTGTCAGGTCCCCCTCATTAAGAATAGAGAAGAGAACTAATCTCTCGGGAGAACTCTGGGAAGCTCGAATCTCTGCGATCACTCCCTACGGAATCGAATGCTTTTTTGCTGTTATCCTTCGAGACTATCAAAAGGCAGGACTCCACCTTAGAGAGATCATGCAGATCCGACAACGGGTTCTTGGTGGGATGAAACGGTCTGGAAAATGACGGGACAAACCAGGAATGAGAAGCGCGGCTCAGAAAAAGCAGGGGAAGTAAGTAAACCAACGGGTCGAAATTTAAAAGCGGCAAGCGCGTGAGCCTCCTTTCCCAAAAAAGACCCCCCCGCCTCAATATGAAAATCGAGCCTCCTGTCTGAGAGCGGATCATTGGCCGCCAGAGCCGAAGAAATGAATATTACTATTGGATGACTATCTATATTCCCAAGTATCTAACTTCGATCGTGTGTTACTGTGTAGTTCCAAATCATTATAATTAATAAATATTACTATTGGATGACTATCTATATTCCCATTACTATTTTGATTAGAACTATTTTAATTGTATTCCTGACCTAAATAAATGAGATTAAAAAATTGGAAAAACAATCCTAATTCTATCATACAGTTATTAAAATGTCATTTACAACTTTTGGAACATTTCGAGGGATTACCTCCTGATTTATTGGCTAGATTTTTCTCCATATCATCCATGACCACTTATTAAAGTTATTATCATGAAGTACAAAAGTGTCGTAAAACACCATATCAACATTCATGGCACAATGAACAACCTCCTCAAAACCTTTAAATTCAAAATTTGGCAACTCTCTTCAAAACAATGGTTTCAAACTAGTGTAAAATATATAAATTTAAAAAAGTGGTTCGGGGTGTAGGCGGGATGAGTTGATTGATAAACTGCGGCAATGTCGTGTCTCCGTTTCGATGTGGGACGCGTTTTAAAAAACACGGACGTGATCACGACCATTCATCTAATCCAGCATCTCGCTCAATCATCCGATCAATCCACGACAGATGGATCTAACCGTGGTTGTCCATCATCCCACGTCGCGTTAAATTGAACATGAGTCGTTCGATCTCCCACAGGTTCTGGTTTAAACCGCGTCGTCTTCAACCTCCAGCGTCCGACGCCGCCACTGCCGTCCACCTGAGTTGATGAAGAACCATGTCTCGAACCACATGTCTTATCATTTTTGGCATTTGTGAAGGCTATTGGATTGTGCCGAGACCATGCATGCAATCTTCGTCTTACATGCATGCGATATCTCGATGAAGAAGGTTCGACCGAGGCAAACGGAGTTGCTGAGGCCACGTGGATTCGAGCGAGTCTTTAAAAGGAGATTGCATGTGTTCTTTTAAACCCATGCACGTGATCAGAGAGAAGAGACTAGCTCGCATGAAAAAGGAAACATCCCGAGTTATGCGACATATCTTTAAGACGGGTTCGAAAATCTTAAATGATGAAGATCTTGCCCGATTCAAAGGGAGGATCTCGGTTGATTCAAAGGAAAGAATGCGAAAAAAGATCTATTCCTCGCCTATAAAAGGAGAAGGCCTGAGCTGAGAAGAGGTTGCTGATATACGCATTCCCGAGAGCTCCTGTCAAAAAAAGAGCATCCATCTGAGTGCTTGTTTTGCAAAGGGCAAGGAGAACCACAAGGCTTCAAGAAGAAAGGATCCCGCAAAGCCTTCGATTGAGTGCAACGCACTCTCGACTGTTCTTTGCAAAGAACCACGCTGCGCAACGACAAGGGAAAATGCAAAGCATCTCCCTCTCTTTCACGATGAACTGAGGTTCACAAAACCCTCCTGGTTTGTGAATTACCCTCAGAGTTCCATGAGTTAGCGATCCCACTATGCATTGTGAATATCACACACCCTATGCGTGGAAGATCCTTGCTCACAAAGAGCAGCACATACTGTGTGCATAGAACCCATGCATCCCTTGCACGAAGGAGGACCGAGTACTCTCTGCTCGCACTAAGGTAAGCACCCCATTGACTGTTTAACATTTGCAGGGGTTGTTATTGATGAAAGAGGAACTTGCTTAAAGGAGGGCAATGCATTCTTTAAAGAAAACCTGAGGCAGTGAGTGTGTGTGCCAAAGGGGTTCCATCTATTCAGTTTTGGGTTGCATGAAAACAACGAAAATGACACAAGGTAGGTAGTGTGTGTGCGCTAGGGGTGTCCATGGGTCGGGTCGGGTTGGGTTTGAGGATTTTTTGGACCCGACCCAACCATAATAGGCCGAGCCGGGTTGGGTCGGGTTGAAGGTGGTTTTTATTTGAGAACCGACCCGACCCGACCCGTCTCACATCGGGTTGGGTCAATGGGTTATGAAAAAAAAAGGTCAGTGCTGCTCTCATTTTAATAACCCACACACTGCACGACCATGTATCCTTCCCCCACTTCGACACTTTGCCTTCCTCACCACACAAGGAGGAAACCTCATCTGGGTGACAAATCGACCCCAAACATCATCTCCCAACTTCAGATATCTCAAACATTTGATCAAAGATACCTAAGGTGTTGCTCAACCTCCAATCGAATGATGATTTAATAGAAAGATCAAACCCAAACTCAAAAATAGCAACTATAGAAAATACAATCACCTAGCAGATCAGACATCCAACACCCATCCTGTTTCGACCGCAACACCATCCAAGAATTCGAAAGCTCGAACTAGAGAAATCCAATGCGACAGTGACAACTTCACTCAAAATAAGAATTAATTCGAGCAGTAGATTTTAGTAGTAGCACTGACATGGCGGTCCCCCACGAACTACTCATATGCGATATTCAAATTCTTCAACTATACCAGATGAACAGCTCAGAACACCACTAATATTTGACTGAAGCAGCAATGACAGAATCCCAATACCAAGATCATCGGCTCCCATGCGAGCGAATAGATTCTAACCAGCTTTAATCTCAATCTCCAGTGACGAATGAAGCCGAAAATATGGGAAACTTTGAAGATTAGGGTTCATTGATAGAACTTGGAGATAGAGGAAGAGTAGGAAGCAATGGGGGTAGTCTCCGACGAATTCGGGGCTGCAGAGGGGCCAATCTCCTGTGGATCTAGAGCCGTGATGGTCACCGGTCATGGTGGAGATGGACAAACAGAGGTAAGACGACAGGTTTCAAGCCAGGTGAGGCAACACGTGCGTGAGAGGGGAATGAGTAATCTTCTGGGTTTGTATGGAAGGGTGATGAAATGATAGTGATGATGAAGGGTTTCCAGGAAAAGCAATGCACACATACGAGGGGCAGGATCTGTCGGGTCGTTGGGTTGGGTCGGGTTATTTTTTCCTCTACCCGTGACCCGAACCTACTCGACCTCGGGTTGAGCCGACGGAACCCGACCCATGCATCTGGAATTTTTAACCCGACCCCACCCGGTCGGGTCAGGTCAGTTTGGTCGGGTCGGGTCAAGTTTGGACACCCCTAGTGTGCGCGCACATGTGAAGGATGTTAGGTAGTACATATACCCATGCACTCATAAACTCAACACACCTGAACCCATTGCTAAGTAGAGTAGAAGAAGGGAAGAAGAAAAAAGCCTGTGCGTGTGTGAAAAGACTTACACCCATTAGGGTTTTCACACAAGAAAGTAGAAGTGTATTGTGATGCACTCTTGCATGCACATGCATACGTGAAGGAATTTAGAAGGAGAACCTAGACTGTGGTTGCACATGTGTAAAGAAGAAGAAGAGATGTAAATCCAAATGCTACATGCATGATCACATGCATACATAGAAGAAGAAAACGTGATTTTGATGATTCCCTGTAAGCTAATATTCAGTTTTTGAACAATCACATAGGGTGTGTGATTCTGTCCAAGAAGAAGAAGTCCTAGTGCATTCATTTGATTTCACCAAGGAGAAGAGTGAATATATAAGAGCATCAATTCAGGACTCTGATGCAAGAAACGTCTCATGTTGAGAAGGAGACAAAGACTTCCATGCTTATCTGTTGAAGATACCTTCATGTCTATAAACTGAGTGGGACTTCACCCAAGGCAATGATCCAGGAGGGTCAATGAGAGTGTTCCGAGGGAAGCAGTGAGCTATCTCTGAACCTTTAAACAGTGAGTCTGGGACAAAGTGATTGTGCCTGAACCTTTGTAATAAAGCGACCCAGCCTTTTCTTACATTACTATTACATCATTTTAATGATAAATAACATAATAGTATTACACATAGAGGATCCAACGGTTTAGTGCCTTGGGAAAACTAGGACCATACATAACAATTACAACATCGAGCATAAACATTTATTCAATTTCTTCTTCACTAGCTTCTTACTAGCACTTGACCTCTCCTTAGTACATGTAGTAACCTAAGGATATACATCAAAAGGGGTGAGATAGAAGCCCAGTGATGGGACAGATAAGAACAATATAGCATGGGGTGAGCATAATCATAATATAGGCAAATGATCATGAACATAAGAGGAAGCATAAACATAAGACTTGAAATGTGGCAATGCATAAAAATGAAATATTATGTCTTAGTGGTTAACTACCACACATACTTTTGAAAAAAGATAGAATATTGTTCACACATCATTTCACATTTACTCATGAGATTCACCAGTTTATCCATTTCATTGGAGCACTGTATAATTCTGGGCGCACCCATCACATTTAAACATTCATATTGCGCTATATAATTCCGAGCGCACCCGTCACATCATAACATTATCATTTATCATGCATGCCACAATGAACATATAACAAAAATGAACATAAATAACCCATGAAAAGGAATGGGTTTCATCTCATAAGAACACATTCATAAACTTTGGGTTCCCAAAAGGAAGAGGGAATAACATACTTGATATAAGAACCATCAACCTTGAATGAGAGGTAAAAGGTGAGTTCTTAAAAGAAGAGTTCTTTTGGAAAACATTTTTTTTTGACAGAAACTTCAGTTGAAAACATGTATATCCCAAAAAAGGGAAGATAATGATGAAAAAATGCTTTTAAGGAGTGACCATACCAAATTTGGAGTAAAAGAGGGAGAACTTGAAGAATGAAAATCGGGTTCTAGATTTTCCCCTTACCTTGTATCTGAATGCTTTCTTCACTTTAATGTCTTGTATAATAACATTATATTCATTAATTATAAATTCAATAACATTTTATACATGAATAGGGTTAATTTTTGTTTCATTATGTTATTTTATGGGCCTTTTGATGAGTTATAGGGTTTAAAAACATTGTTCGGGAATGTTCGTTTTTATGGTTTTCTTGAGCGTTTCACATGTATTCATGAATTAAAGTTCATGCAGAACATGGATAAACATCCAGAACATATATTCCATGTTATTAATGATATTCCAGAAGCTAAAATGATCTTATAATGAATTACATTTCATACCATGTGTATGAATCATTAAATAGGAATTTAATGATGATCATTTGGGTTAATTTGGGCCGTTTTTCGACCACAACGAACTTGTTTTGTTTACTCATCTAGTAATATGTACATAAGTTAGTTCCAGAAATTAAAATAGGAAATAATACATATTTAATATTCTGGTTCAACCATAAAAATGGTTTCATGACCAGATCTGTAGGTAGAAATGGAAAAAATAAAACATGTTATTCTTGAAGGTGATAGATTAACACCTTACGAACAACGTTTTCTTTTATAAAATAAAAGGAAGAGGAGAAGGGGGTTGGATGGTATAATATCCCATTAGTATCATAAAATTCCAATATATGTATGATACTAGAGTTAACATACCATTTGGACAAATATAGGTTGAGAGAGAATAAGAAAAGGACTTGAAATTGAAAGGGAATTAAAGGAAAGAGGAAGAGAAATTACCTCTTGAATCCTCCTCTTGAGATCCTCCTTAAGGGACCTAGGCTTGGTCTTTTGTTGAGACCAGAAGATCTTGGACGTGGGGGAGGGGCTAGGAAAGATGCTTGGGTAGAGTTTAGACAATGATTGAAGCTTGAGAGGTTTGTTTTGGCAAGAGGAGGGGGAGGAGTTATTTATACATGAGGAGAGAGGTGTTTTTAGAATAAAATATTAAATAAAATAATATATCAAAAGTTAGACTTGTAATAGTAGTTTTTTGACATACTAAATCATATATTAATATAATATAATTCATTTTAGGCTTTAAACCATATTTATAATTCGAATTCATTAATTTATTAAAAGGAAGTGAAAGAAAGAGAAAAAGACACTTTAAGAAATCACCTTTTGACTTTAAGATTTGGAAAGTTCTTTTTAGGTTTGGAAATTTAGTTTATTGTATTTTAAGAAACCATTTATGAAATTAAATATAATTTTTCTGAACCTAAATTTCTAGAAAGTTTATGTCATCATTACATCATTAATGATGCAATTTAGGATACACCGGTTATGCGAAAAACTGTATTTTTACTATTCACTTGAAAATTGAAGTATTTCGGAAAAATCCTAAAAATTCACCCTAATGATTTTTCGATGTGTAGAATCCAAAAAAGAATTCCATTTTTTAAAAATAATTTTCTAAATATGATCAATTTAATATTTAATTAAAATCATAATTTACTTGAAAAATACAATTTTTAAAATTAAAACTGATTTTATAATGCTTTCAAAAATTACGTAGGGTCTTATAAAATTATCTAAAAACTATAAGACATATATTTTCTAATTTATGAAAAAAATTTAAGAAAATAAATTTTCTTTTAAAATTATAATTAATTATTTATGACTTATAAAAATATCAAAATGTTTACTATGGTCAAATTGTCACTTTCTAAGATACCTAAATTTTATTAAATTATTCATGGGTAAGGTTACTCTTATTTGGACGATTTACTATTAATAAGGGTCGTACTACTATTCATAAGGGTAGGTTACTATTTACCAAAAAATAAGTTTTTCTTTTTGGACCCCAAAAATCATCTTGAACACAACCGTGTATGTCAGATTTTCGAAATTCCAAACACAGAAGTGACAAAATTATGTTTAAAGGTCACTTAGCACTTAGTAGTTCATTATGTTATGTTTTCATGTGATTTTATGACATATTTTTAAGAAGGGTATTTCTATTGAAAAACTTTAGGTCATTACATTCTCCCCCCCCCCTTATAAAATTTCACCCTCGAAATTTCACTTTACACAAACAGGTGAGGGTACTTATCCTTCATCGCCTCCTCTAGTTCCCAAGTAGATTCTTCAAACTTATGGTTCCTCCAAAACACTTTGAAAAGGTGGGTTGTCTTGTTGCGTAAAACCTTATCTCCCCGGTCCAGAATCTCTACTGGATGCTCCTCATAAGAGAGATCATCTTCCAACTGTACCACCTCTGAGTTTAGTACATGTGAGGGATCAGGTATGTACTTCCTCAGGAGTGATACATGAAAAAAATCATGAACTTGATCTATATTTGGTGGAAGTGCAAGCTGATAGGACACAGATCCTATACGGTCAAGGATTTCAAAGGGGCCAATGTACCTTGGGCTTAACTTTCCTTTCTTCCCAAATCACATGACTCTCTTCCATGGTGATATTCAAAGGAAGATTTTATCTCCAACGTCGAACTCCAAATCCCTTTGACGGTTGTCAGCATAGCTCTTTTGTCGAATTTGAGCAGCTTTGATGTGTTTCTGGATGACTTGAACCTTATCTGTTATCTCTTGCACAAGATCAGGTTCAAGTAGATTTCTTTCTCCAACTTCATCCCAATAGGTTGGAGTTCTACATCGCTTTCCATATAGAGCTTCATATGGAGCCATCTGAATACTCAAGTGGAAGCTATTGTTGTATAAAAACTCAACCAATGGGAGATGCTGATCCCAACCACCTTTGAATTCTAGTGAGTAGGCTCTTTAAATATATTCAAGCGTCTGAATAGTCTTTTCAAATTGGCCATCGGGTTGGGGGTGATAGGCCATGCTAAAATTTAATTCAGTACTCAAAGCATGTTGAAGCCTCCTCCAGAATTTAGATGTGAAATTTGGATCACAGTGTGAGACAATTGATAGTGGAACACCATGCAGTCTCACCACTTCCTTCACATATATCCTTGTAAGTTGTTCAAGAGAGAGATCTTCCCTAATAGAGATAAAATGGGCAGTCTTGGTGAGTCAATCAACCACAACCCATATCACATTATTTCCCTTCGACGTCTTCGGGAGACCCGTGACAAAGTCCATAGTAACATTTTCCCATTTCCATATGGGTATAGGCAATGGATGCATCATCCCTTTGGACTTTTGTCACTCTACTTTAACTTTTTGACATGTCAAGAAACTTGATATATATTCTACAATCTCCTTCTTCATGTTATCCCACCAGAAGTGTTCTCGGAGATCACGGTACATCTTGGTGCTACCAGGATGGAAAGAGAATATTGAGATATGTGCATTGTCCAATATCTATTTCTTTATCCTGGGTGATGAAGGCACAAAAAGCCACATTCCGAACCAAATCACACCATCATCATCAATATGGAACTCATGCAGCTTCCCTTCCTTTACTGCATTCACCCTCTTTTGTATCTCCACATCATCCCTTTGTGATTCCTTAATCTTCCCTTGGATGGATGGTTGAACAATCATTTGGGAAATGTAGGATGTATCCCCTTCCCTTATGATTTCTAAATCCATGCTTTTCATATCCAAGAAGATCAAGTCTTTCTCAATCCGTAACATGGATAGAGTAGCAGGTTATTTTCTGCTTAGAGCATCAGCTACCTTGTTCGCCTTTCCAGGATGGTAGTGAATAGAGCAATCATAATCCTTGATTAGCTCTAACCATCTCCTTTGATGCATGTTGAGCTCCTTTTGTGTGAATATATACTTTAGGCTCTTGTGGTCAGTGTATATGTCATACTTCTCACCATAAAGGCAGTGCATCTAGATTTTCAAGGCAAAAATCACGACTTCCAGCTCTATATCATGCGTCAGGTAGTTCTGCCCATGGATCTTCAACTGTCCCGAGGAATAGGCTATCACATTATCATTTTGCATGAGTACGCAACCCAAAACTTTCTTTGAAGCATCACTGTATGTCACAAAACATTCTCCACTTTTCAGTAGTGTGAGTATAGGTGCAGTGATCAACCTTCTATTTAGCTCCTTGAAGCCTCCCTCATATTCTTCCCTCCAGACATAATTTACCCCTTTCCTTGTTAACTTAGTTAGCGGGCTTGACAATCATGAGAAGTTTCTCACAAAACGTTGGTAGTAACTAGCTAATCCAAGAAAAATATGGATTTCAGTGACACTAGAGGGCCTAGGCCATTCCTCAATTGCCTTTGTTTTTGAAGGATCCACATAAATTCCCTCACTTGTGTTCAAATATCCCAAGAACATGACTTGATTCATATAAAAGTCACACTTGTTGAACTTGGAATACAACTTCTCATTTCTCAATGTCGCCAACACAAGTATTGGATGTTCTTCATGTTCCTCCTTTCTCTTGGAGTAGATGATAATATCATCGATAAACACTACCACAAATTTGTCGAGGTAAAGTCTAAAGACTTTATTCATCTAATACACAACGATTGTGGGGGAATTAGTAAGTTTGAAGGGCATCACTAGAAACTCATAGTGCCCATACCTTGTACGGAAGACAGTATTCTGAATATCAACCTTCTTCACCTTTAGCTGATGATATCTAGAATGAAGATCCACCTTTGAGAAGTATTTAGTTCCACTTAACTGATCGAACAAGTAGTCAATCCTTAGAATAGGATACTTGTTCTTTATAGTGATCTTGTTGAATTCCCGATAGTCGATACACAACCACATTGTTCCATCCTTCTTCTTCACAAAGAGCACTGGCGTACCCCAAGGTGATGCACTAGGTCATATGAACCCCTTGTCCAGATGCTCTTGCAGGTTCTTCTTTAACTCCTCCGGTCTAATAAGAGCCATCCTATAGGGTCAGTTTGAGATAGGAGTAGCTCTGGGTATGAGTTCTATTGAGAACTATACCTCACGATCTGGGGGAATTCTGGGTAACTCTTTAGGAAATTCATCATTGTATTCCCTCATGATGGGAATTTCCAAAAGGTTGGAACCTTCCTTTAACTCAACTATTTGGACGAGGTATGCTTCTTAATATGGAATCAACACCCACACAGATGGAGGATTTTTCAAAGGTGATTCATGATCTTCTTTTCATTTATAGAGGAGCATGGGATGGTTCAGAATATAAAAAAATATTTCCTTTTCCTGACAGTTGATATGTGCCCTATATAACGAGAGCCAATCCATTCCTATCATAGCGTCAAATTCCACCAAGGGAAGTATTATGAGATTCTCTATAAGAATCTTCCCACATACACCAATAGGAGAAGAGTCAAACACTTGGGTTGAAATGATTAAACCACTTTGTGTTTTTACAAATCTCTACTTCAAGGTTTTGGGGATTCAATTCTATAGTTCTAGCAAACTTTCAAGATATAAAGGAATGTGTAGAACCATAATCAAATAGGAATTTTTCCATTCTTGAGGGAATAATAAGTATACCTTGTATGAATTCATTATCTTGATCCACTTCCGAAGTAGTGATGGCATAAGCCTTCCCTTGTTCCTTTGGCTTTGGTGGCTGCTGAAGCTAATTACCCTTGAGAACTCGAGGTTTAGTGCACTGGCTTTCATAGTTCCCTAGATCCCTACAGTTATAGCATTGAACCATGATTGGTTCTCTCCTTTCTTCTGCCACATTCTCCTTCCTTTTTATGTCTTTCCGACACTCTTGAGTAAGGTGTCCTTCTTTCCCACACTTGAAGCATTTTCCCGTCCCTTTAAGGCAGTTCCCATGGTGTAACTTCCCACATTTTTGGCATGTGGGTCATTGAGTTTTCCTCCCACCTTTTTCATTAGATCCACTGGCTTGAAACTCCATCTTTCGTTTCTTATCAACATATCCATGAGACCATTCTCAAAACTCCATCTCCACTTTTAGGGCACACAGAACAAATTCTTCATAACTCCCAAAGTCTTGAATTGAAAGAGCCTTTCTAAGGTGTGGTTTTAATCCACTAAAGAATATATCAATTTTCCTATCATTGTTGATAAAAAAACCTGAAGCGTACCTTGCAAGCCTTGTGAAATTTTCTTCGTAGGTTGTGACAGATTCTCCTTATTTTTTCTTGAGCTCTATGAATTCTCTCTTCATCTTCGTATGAAGAGTTATTGGGAAATACTTGTTAAAAAACATTATCTTAAAGTCTTCCCATTCTATCTCTTCAATTTCTTCCCTTGTCTTGGTGTTCTTAATCAGATCCCACCATTGATCAGCCTCTCTATCTAGATGATAAACGAATAGTTTCACCTTCTCCATCTTAGAACAGTGAAGAACAGAAAAGATCTTCTCCATGGAGTTGACCCACTGTTTCGCAATTAGTGGATTGGAAGATCCACTAAACGTTGGTGGTCTTTGCCGCATAAAACATTCAATAGCCAGTTGCTATATCTTTGGTTAAGGAGGATGTTCCCCATTATTATGGTTATTGTTTATAACATGAGATAATTGGGTAAGAATCACTATGAAGTTCTGAACTCCATCTCCCAAATCATTGGGGATGTCGTTCGAGCAATCGTTGCATTGACCCTTGCATGATTTTTTGGCCTGGTTTCTCTTGGTTCCCACCATTTTCTAAAATAGAAAAGGTTAGAACAAAACATAAGTCAACAAGTCAAGAATAAATAACTTATTCATTTGCACAATTTATACTAAAATTATAGCATATGGGATCCCTATGTAAAGATTCTTGTGTGCATATTTGTACTTAGTCTCATGCTAGAGGTTTTCTCTAGGGTTCACTAATCCTAATCCCAAATTAACTAAACCCTTCATGTGATACCAAATATAGCGACCCAACCTTTTTTTACATTACTATTACATCATTTTAAAGATAAATAACATAATAGTATTACACATATAGGATCCAATGGTTTAGCGTCTTGGGAAAACTAGGACCATACATAATAATTACAACATCGAGTGTAAACATTTATTCAATTTCTTATTCACTAGCTTTTTACCGGAACTTGACGTCTCCTTAGTTCATGTAGTCACCTGAGGATATACATCAAAAGGGGTGATCTAGAAGACTACTAAGGGGACAAATAATAACAATATATCATGGGGTGAGCATAATCATAACACAGGAAAAGGATCATGAACATAAGAGGAAGCATAAACATAAGACTTGAAATGTGGCAATGCATAAAAATGAAACATCATGTCTTAGTGGTTAAATACCACACATACTTGTGAAAAAAGCTAGAATCTTTTCCACACATCATTTCAAATTTACTCATGAGATTCATAACTTTACCCAATGCATTGGAGCGTTGTATAATTTTGGGCACACCCATAACATTTAAACATTCATATTGCGCTATATAATTCCAGGTGCACCTGTCACATCATAACATTATCATTTATCATGCATGAAACAATGAACATATAACAAAAATTAACATAACTAACCCATGAAAAGGAATGGGTTTCATCTCATAAGAACACATTCATAAACTTTGGGTTCCCAAAATGAAGAGGGAATAACATACTTGATACAATAACCATCAACCTTGAATGAGAGGTAAAAGGTGAGCTCTTAAAAGAAGAGTTCTTTTGGAAAACATTTTGTTTGACATAAAATTCAGTAGAAAACATTTATATCCCAGAAAATTTAATATAATGATGAAAAAATATTTTTAAGGAGTGACCATACCAAATTTGGAGTAAAAGAGGGAGAACCCGAAGAATGAAAATTGGGTTCTAGATTTTCCCCTTACCTTGTATCTGAACACTTCCTTTGCTTTAATGTCCTGTATAATGACATTATATTCATTAATTAGAAATTAAATAACATTTTATACATGAATAGGGTTAATTTTTGTTTCATTATGTTATTTTATGGGCCTTTTGATGAGTTATAGGGTTTAAAAACATTGTTCGGGAATGTTCGTTTTTATGGTTTTCTTGAGCGTTTCACATGTATTCATGAATTGAAGTTCATTTAGAACATGGATAAACATCCAGAACATATATTCCATGATATTAATGATATTATAGAATCTAAAAAGATCTTATAATGAATTACATTTCATACCATGTGGATGAATCATTAGATAGGAATTTAATGATGATCATTTGGGTTAATTTGGGCCGTTTTTCGACCACAACGAACTTGTTTTGTTTACTCATCTAGTAATATGTACATAAGTTAGTTCCAAAACTTAAAATAGGACATAATACATATATAATATTCTGTTTCAACCATAAAAATGGTTTCATGACCATATCTTTAGGTAGAAATGTAAAAAAACATGTCGTTCTTGAAGGTGATAGATTAACACCTTACAAACAACGTTTTCTTTTATAAAATAAAAAGAAGAGGAGAAGGAGGTTGGATGGTATAATATCTTATTAGTATCATAAAATTCCATCATATGTATGATACTATAGTTACCATACCATTTGGATAAAGATAGGTTGGGAGAGAATAAGAAAAGGACTTGAAATGGAAAGGGAATTAAAGGAAAGAGGAAGAGAAATTACCTCTTGAATCCTCCTCTTGAGATCCTCCATAAGGGACCTAGGCTTGGTATTTTAATGAGATCAGAAGCTCTTGGATGTGGGGGAGGGGCTAGGTAAGATTATTGGGTAGAGTTTAGACAATTCTTGAAGCTTGAGAGGTGTGGTTTGGCAAGGGGAGGGGGAGGGGTTATTTGTACATGAGGAGAGAGGTGTTTTTAGAATAAAATATTAAATAAAATAATATATCAAAAGTTAGACTTGTAATAGTAGTTTTTTGACATACTAAATCATATATTAATATAATATAATTTGTTTTAGAATTTAAATCATCTTTATAATTAGAATTCATTAATTTATTAAAAGGAAAGTGAAAGAAAGAGAAAAAGACACTTTAAGAAATCACACTTTGACTTTAGGCTTTGGAAAGTTATTTTTAGGTTTGGAAAGTTATTTTTAGGTTTGGAAATTGAGTTTATTGTATTTTAAGGAACCATTTATGAAATTAAATATAATTTGGCCAAAACTAAAGTTATAGAAAGTTTATGTCATCATTACATCATTAATGATGCAATTTAGGATACACCGGTTATGTGAAAAACTATATTTTTTTACTATTCACCCAAAAATTGAAGTATTTTATAAAAATCCCAAAAATTCACCCTAACCATTTTTCAAAGTATAGAATAAAAAAATGAATTCCTTTTTTCAAAAATAATTTTCTAAATATGATTAATTTAATATTTAATTAAAATCATAATTTACTTGAAAAATACAGTTTTTAAAATTAAAATTGATTTATAATGCTTTCAAAAATTACGTAGGGTCTTATAAAATTATTTAAAAACTATAAGACATAGATTTTATAATTTATGAAAATATTTTAAGAAAATAAATTTTCTTTTAAATTATAATTAATTATTTATGACTTACAAAAATACCAAAATGTTTACTATGGTCAAATTGTCACTTTCTAAGATGCTTAAATTTTATTTAATTATTCACGGGTAAGGTTACTATTATTTGGATGATTTACTATTCATAAGGGTCGTACTACTATACATAAGGGTAGTTAAATATTCATAATGGTAGGTTACTACTCACCAAAAATTAATTTTTTCTTATTGGACCCCAAAAATCATCTTGAACACAACTGTGTATGTTGGATTTTCAAAATTCCAAATGCAGAAGTGACAAACTTATGTTTAAAGGTCACTTAGAACTTAGTAGTTCATTATGTTGTGTTTTCATGTGATTTTATGACATATTTTTAAGAAGGGAATTTCCATTGAAAAACGTTGGGTCGTTACATGTAATCCACAATTAGCGAAGAATAGTAAAATTAGGTACGACCGACAACCTATCAGCGTATGTGCCTTGGACGTAGCCCTTAGTGGAAAACCTAGTAAAACATATTACGTTGACCTTTTTCATGTGAATGTTTTAATTACTAAACATATATATCATATATGTTTAAACAAGTTCCTACCAACGTGGGAACAAGATCCAATAAAGAAGAGAAAAAGTTAACATTCTGATTCACCCCCCTCTCTGGGTGGTATAGGGTCATTCAATTGGTATCATAGGGAAAAGGTTCAGGTATATTGGATACTCTATAGTAATTTTATCCAGTGAAGGATTTATGTTTTCTTTTCTATATCAATAATGAAGTGCAGTTTTTGTTGAAGATTCAGTTACCTATGAGAAGTAGTCTATATCCATCAAGACCTCGACAAACAAGAAAAAGAAAGAGAAGAAGTAGTTGAAGAAGTCCCTATTATCTAAATAATATTTAGTGTTTGGTTCTCCACACCCTTCCAATAATGAAGAAATATCAGACTTGGAATGTAAAGAGTAGGTGGCTTAGGTAACCACCAAAAACAAGGATTCCAGTACAAGTGGTAATGTTGATCAAACTTTTACCTCCCATGAGCTTGCAAGTGATCAACAGAAATTAAGAACCTATCTACATGACATTCCTGAAGAAAGATTTGCTGTTTTTTTTAGAATATTTCAATGCATGTAGGTTGAGATCACTCAATTGGAAAGAGAAGCTGACAATATGGAAAATGGATTAGTAGGAAAAATTTCAGAATGTTTAAAGCTCTCCAGAAAAATTGAAACCTTTGAAAAGAAATAAGATGTCAATAAGACTCTGGAAGAAAAGATCCATGCACTTGAAGATGAGCAGAGGAAGAACACTGAAGTCAATAGTTTTTATTTGGAATAAATTTCCAATAAATTCAAGGAACTTGACTCTTTGCTACAAAACAATGTTAAGTTGCATGAAGAATAAGTTGAAAGAATGAAGGAAGCTTGTGAAGAGAATATGACTATGATTGAAGATTAGAAAGTCATCCTCAATATGAAATGTCTAGCATGGGGAGCTCAATTGACCAATCTTGAGAAGGCACATATTGATACTTCATAGAAGAAGGAAACAATAGATGCTGGTACTCAATGCTCACTAGAGGATTCTAATAGTGTAAGACCACCAACATGTGATAAAAATATCATGACTAAATTCAATGATCTATCACAAGTAGCTGAGAAATTAAAGGTACCATCCATACCATCTTGTACTAATGTTTCTAAAGTTGTTTCCACAAAAAGTGCAGGTTGGAAGAAAAAAACTAAACAAATATGGATGAGGAAAGGTGATGAGATCCCTACCACCATGGCTAGGGTGGATAAGAAAAATAATGTGGAAGGTGGCTCCCTAGATAGAGTAAAAAAAATCAATAAGTCAAGATTTTTAGGCCAATGTTGGTGCTGCAACATGTTTGGGCATTGTGCATTAGATTGTTGGTAAAATCCTCAAAATGAAAAAGCACAAAGAAAGCCCATATCAAGGGGGAGCAAGCCAGAGAATAAGAATTAACATCCACTGGTCCAAAAACATCAGTATACTGCAAAAAATTTTGGAATACTTGACAACATCTGTGATGTATGTAATGGGAGTGGTCACAAGGTTGGTATATGCTCATCTCAACATGCATCAAAAGCTGATAAGAAGAGAAGACCACAAAAGTTTTATAAGAATGAAAAATGAACCTTTAGAAGAAATCATAATAATTTTTCAAAAGAAAATTCTCCCAAGAAGACTCCAAGAAGGAAAGTTGAGAAGTCCTTGGATTCCAAATCCAAGAAGGTGAAGGGTAGTGAAACCAAAATAACTTCTAAGAAGGATGACACTCAGAATAATCTATGTGGAAGATCCAATCTTGATGCCTTAGTTCCTAATGACTTATTGGTTATCTGGCTAGAAAATTTGGAAAGAATGAAGAAAATGGAAGACGCACAAGCTAAGGCTAGTGCGAAAAGTAAAAAGAGTATTCCATATAAAGAAAATAAAGTTCTATGTGTGTTGAAACACAACTGGTCATACTATTAGAAATTGCATTGCCAATATTTCATCCTAAGAAGAATTACTAAATAAGGTGAAAGTTTCACCAAGTGATTCTAGTTCTTTGAAATCTCTTAAAGTAAGAAGACTCACACACAAACACATGGAAGAAGGATTGAGATCCACACAACCACAGTCAGAATTGAAGATCAGTTGTGAAAGTGTGAATAATGGAGCATCATGGATGGGAAAATCATCTCAACCTAGATGTTCACATTGATAAATCAAGGAGGATCCATCTTATTCCCTTAAATCATTATGTATTGTATTTGTTCTTATAATATATGGAATTTAAGTTGAAACAAGCTCTTAGGGGGAGAAACTGAGAAGTTTTCTCTTGAGGGGGATACACATAAAGAATCTTTCAGAGTTATTATTTAAATTAATATTGACATTAGTTGGTATCAAATTCAGTTACTCTGAAGATTTTCTTAAGATCATGTCATTGGAAAATGTATGTCATTTCTCAGTCTCTCATACTTGGTTACTCGAAATAAAAATAATTTTACTAAGGGGGAGTAACTAAATAAATTAGTAACATAAGAAGATTGTAAGTACCTTAAGGTCACTAATCTCATGAGGTATCATGATCAGTGGATAATGGAAATATTTTTTCTCTAGATAAAATCCTTTTATTTTCTACACCGATCATTGTTCAAGTAGAATTGGAGATAAATGATTGATGACACATTTATTAAGTATGGATTGATACCCTCTCTACCATAAACTTTTTATTTCTTGTCAATAAGGGGGGGATAAAGTGAAATTGAAGTTGAAAAGTTAAAGGGAGAGATAAGATATAAGATTCTCATTTTGATATTGACACACTCATTTAAGAGAACTGTTAAGTATTGGCAACAAAAAACAAAGGGGGAGATTGTTGGGACCACTTTGTGTATAAAGATTATATTTATTTTCAATGGGTGTTAATGGATGTCAATTATGATCAACATAAAGAAATTAATTCTCATAATTGAAATGGAGATTGAAAATCAGATGATTGATGCACTGATCCTAAGTTCCAAATATGTGTATTAGGAGTGATACATTGTCTACAAAAATGAAGGATGGTTGGAGTGTTCTTTGGAAGGAGTAAAAGAAAATGAGAAGAAGAGGGTGTAGAAGAGTCTTGGAATTCTAAGGTGGCCATGCATGAGTTTTGAGATAGAAAGTGGCCATGAATTTCAATGCATACCTTGTTTTATACTAAGTATTTTCATAAGCCTTATTTAAAAAAAGGCCAGCCCACTAGCCAGCCAGCCATCCTAAACCCGAGGCTCATGCGGGACCATAGGGTTCAACCGCGCCTATAGATAAGCCAGCCAGGCCAACCCAAAAGCGGCATAGTGGGTGCATAACACACCCATATGGAGTAGATGTTGGGCACAGAGCATGCCCCTAGAGAACACGGTACGGGGAAATACTGTGGAGGGAGAAGAACTAATCTGTGTTGTAGGCGGGAAAAATTAATTGATAAATCGTGGCAATGTTGTGTCTCCATTTTTATGTGGGACACATTTTTAAAAACACAGACGCGATCTTGGATGTTAATCTAATCCCACATCTCGCTCAAATGTCCGATCAATCTGTGGTAGATGGATCTAATCATGGTCATCTATCATACCGCTCCTTGATAAATTGAACATGAACTATTTGATCTTCTGTATGTTCTAGTTTAAACCAAATATTCTTCAACTTTCAACGTCCAATGCTACCACTTCCATCCACCGGAGTTTATGGAAAACCATGTCCCAAACCACCATGTCTTATCATTTTTGGCATCATGAATTCTATTGGATCATACTGAGACCATGCATGCAATATTCATATTTCATGCATGCAATATCTCGACAAAGAGTGTTCAACCGAGGTAAACAGAGTTGTCGAGGACACATGGATTTGAGCTAGTATTTAAAAGGATATTTCATGTGTTATTTTAAACCCTTGCACGTGATCAGGGAGAAGAGGTCAGCTCGCTTGAAAAAGTAAACATCCCGAGTTATGAGGCATATCTTTAACACGGGTTTGAAAATATTAAATGAAGAAGATCTCACCTGATTCAGTGGGAGAATCTCAGTTGGTTCAAAGGAATGATTTATAATGTGGAAAAATATCTACTACTCATATATAAAAGGAGAAGGCCCAAACTGAGAAGAGGTTACTGCTATATGCATTCATGAGAGATCCTATCTAAAAATAGAGCATTTATCTAAGTTATTGTTTCACAAAGGGCATGGAAAACTACAATCCTTTAAGGCTTCATGAAGAAAGGATCCCGCAGAGCCTTTGATTGAGTGCAATACACTCTCGACTGTGCTTTGTGAAGAACCACACTCCGCAAAGATAAGGGAAAACACAAAGTGTCTCCGTATCTTTTGCGATGAAATGAGGTTCACAAAACCCTCCTAGTTCGTGAATTACCCTCAGAGTTCGGTGAGCTAGTGATCCCAATATACATTACGAAGATCACACACCATGTGAGTGGAAGAACCTTGCTCACAAAGGGCAGTACATACTATGCGTAGAGAACCCGTGCATCCCTTACACAAATGAGGATTGAGTACTCTCTGCTCACACGAAGGTAAACATCACACTAAATATTTAACATTTACAGGGGTTGTTTTTTATGAAATATGAACTTTCTTAAAGGAGGGAATTTCATTCTTTAAAGAAAACCCGAGGGAGTGAGTGTGTATTCCAAAGGGGTTCATCCATTCAGGTTTGGGTTGCATGCAAACAATGAAAAGGACACAAGGTAGGCAGTGTGTGTGTACACACATGTGAAGGATGTTGAGAAGTACATATACCCATGCACTTATAAAATCAACACACCCGAACCCATTTCTAAGTAGAGAAGAATAAGGGAAGAAGAAAAGAGCCCGTGCGTGTGTGCAAATACTTACACCCATTAGGGTTTTTTCACACAAGAAAGTAGAAGTGGATTGTGATTCATTATTTCATGCACATGAATATTTGAAGAAATTTAGAAGAAGAATCTAGACTGTGGTTGCATGTGTGTAAATAAGAAGAATAAGATAAGTGAATCTAAATTCTACATGCATGATCACATGCATACATGGAAGAAGAAGGGGTGATTCGGATGATGCCAGGTAAGCTAATCTTCAGTGTTTGAACAATCACATAGGGTGTGTCATTATGGATGAGAAGAAGAATAATTTCTAGTGAATTCAGTTGATTGCACCAAGAAGAAGAGTGAATATAGAATAACATCAATTCAGGACTCTGATGTAAGAAATTTTTCATACTGAACAGGAGACAAAAAATTCCATGCTTATCTATTGAAGAGACCTTCACATCTATAAAATGAGTGAGACTTCACCCAAGGTAGTGATCTAGGGGGAGTCAACGAGAGTGTTCCAAGGGAAGCAGTGAGCTATATCTGAACCTTTAGAGGTAGTGAGCCTGGGACAAAGTGACTGTGTCTGAACCTTTGTAATCCAAAGTTAGTGAAGAATAGTGGAATTAGGTACGACTGACACCCTATCGGCGTATGTTCCTTGGACGCAGCCCTTAGTGGTGAACCAAGTAAAAAATTTTGTTCTGACCTTCTGCATGTGAATGTTTTAATTACTACACATATCCATCATACAGGTTTAAACAAGCTCCAACCAATGTGGTAAGAAGATCCAATAAAGAAGAGAAAAAGTTGACATCCTGATTCACCCCCCCTCTCAGGGCGGTCTAGAGTCCTTCAAGCCAGAGGGTGATGTTTCATGGAATACTTCACTAAACACTTGTTCCTCTATGGATAATTTTGTTGTTCTCTTCCATGGGTGAAATCATTAATATACTTTCTCAACTAAGATAAATTTTCCATATAGTATTATGTTCAAATCATTCCAGGTTGCAGATTTGGAAGGTTATTATCCTCTTGATGACTTCCTACTTTAACTTCCATGTTTCCTCTAAATAAAATGATTTTGAATAGACATGGATTAAATGAAAAAACATAATAAACCTTTAAAATCTATATCATGATAATATATACATAAATATGAATCTCTTAAGAGTTTTTTTTGACTTTATCCTAACATATAATGGTATCTAAAACTTTCTATGATACATAAAATATTTACCCATTACTTTAGAAACCCATAAATATAAGTTTAATGAAAACTATTTCACATTCTTTAAATTTTAATGATATTTTGGGGATAATTTTTTAGATAATTAAGAAAAACATTAAATAGAAAAGTGGTCACTTCCACACAATTTACATTTTCCCCATAGAAACAAGGTTTTATGTTTATAACTCTATTTCATTCAAGACATTATTTATTCTTTTAAGATTATCCCAAAGCAGAATATCTGACCTATTTACAGTTCCTAATCATCCAAATATCCAGTTCAAATCATTTTGAAGTGTTGTATGACCACAAATATTTAATTGAGGGAAAAAAAATAATGGAATCGTATTAATCTATTGAAAACATTTAAACCCATGAAAATTTTAACTTTTCCCAATTAAAATTTGAGCACAAAAATAAAACATTTTTAATTATGAAAATCGACCTTTGAAAAAATAATAAATTTTTTCACCCACTATTAAGAATGGAAAAAACATAAAGTCACAAGAGGCGTGTGGTTACTCATGATAACATTTCAATTAAAAATAAACATTCACCAATAAAAGTTAATTAAACTTTATTACCTCATGAAATAAAATGATTTGAAGAACACTTTTTAATTCATAACATAGATATCTTGGAGAATCATCTCAATAATTGGTTTTAACTCATGTGTAATACACATTAGAATAACTAAATCCCAGTTAATTCTATAGGATTAACCAGCCTGGTTATCTCCCTCATTGTTCACCTTCAAAGACTAAATAATTATCTAATGCATTAGGGATATATAATAGGATCACGCATAATCATGATTTATATCATACTCAACAATCATCATATATAATTTTCAATAAAATATCATGGAAAAATTGTATTATTTCACTTATTGATAATAAACCACTGAAAAACTCATTTTAACCCATAAGAAAAACACTTTACATTTTAACATAATTATAAGGATAAATATATTTTTTAATTGAAAACTACTAAAAAGGAAAAATTACTAGAGTATCAGGAATATGATCTAATTTAAAAAATAATTTTATCTTGTAGAGTAATCTTGATAATTAATAATAGTTATGATGGAGAGGAAGGGTACTCAAGTCATATATGTTTAAAATCAGGCTTTTCACTTTTATGAAAAGTAAAAAATAATCCATATGATAAATGTTGAAAATATTAATTATTGAATTTTTTTAAAGAAATACTAATATAGTCAAAATGAACATTATAAAAATTTTATTCATAAATATGAACATTCTTGTAATATTTAATAGAACTTCAACATGTAAGATAAATAGTTGGGTGGGAAAACTATTAAATTAAAATTTTAAAATAATTTATCTTCCCATAAGTAATATTAAGCTTCATACATTATGTAACTACAAAATAATAAAATTCTGTTAGTTATTTAATTTATTAATAACCTTTTTTATGTTAATAACATTATCATTATTCCCTTTATTTCATTTATTTTAATCTTTTATTACCGTTCTAAAATGGTTAAGTTCGGGGCGGATGTTTTGGGGTCATTCAGTTTATAATTTTAAAACAACATCAATGTGTTGAATTTGGTCAAACAGGTTATGATTAAATTACCTAAATAATCATAAAGATGTTTTAATTATCATATTTATACATTAAATAGACTTTTAAAACTAACCATGTAAAGTGGTCATGAAAAATTAATCATTTCATTTTATGGAGATGATAGTCTGTTTGTATGCATTAACGATGATTTCATATTTATACTAGGTGGAAAATAAATGAATTAGATAATATTTAACATTTATAGAATCATAAATATGTCATATATGTCATATTTATTTATTAGTTCCATCCTTATGACTATCCTTGTGATGAGTTCAAATTTTTCATACAATTTTTTTAAAAAATTAGTTAATTAATGTCATTTGTTTTTAAGTGATAACACCCATTGTTAATTGGTAAACATCAATTATGTGTAAATCATATTTTAAAATATATTTTTGAAAAAAAATAATTTTTTTAATGAATATACTTTACTAAGTATTTTTTGGAAAAAAAAATTTCCATCATGGTTAGGCCACATCCCATGAGGAAAAAAGCTACATTGCAGCACCAAAAAGGGGATACTAGAAAATAAAATCCAAATGGAAATATATACACATAGTAGAGGAGTAAAATATATTTAACATGGAATATGCTATAGTATATCACACCATTGCATGTGGGTTAGGTCTATGTGGCAGAAGAAGAGGAGCATCATCGGTGCGAGGCAACACACGATGGTGGTATGTGTTCTCAAACACCAGTAAAACTTGATTAGTTGGTTGAGGAGTATAAGTAATTATTAAATGTATCCATAACTAATTAATTTTTTATATGTGATTCTATCTTATATAGGTTACTATTTACTTGTATGTACAGTGTTGTCTCAGGATAATTGTGTGTCATCTCCATTATAAAGAATGCCCTATCGAGCTAAGCCATGGGTTTTCGATTCTACAACATGCTTTGAAATAAAATATTACTGATGAAATAAATATTCATTAGAAATTTTAAGACCACCATGTCGTAGGCCACTCACTTTCATCGTAGTCAACAAGGATTCTCAACTATAAGAAATTTAATATTTCATGTGGACTAAAAGGAATCAAGGATGTGTATGTGAATACTATCCTTTATCATATCAATCATAGACCATCAAGTAGAATAATAAGGATATTATAAATACAACATATCTCAAGTGGAGTATAAATAAAGGGTTATTGTCGTTGATGAATAGAAATACTATAGAATATATTTTAAAAACATTCTTGAGGAAAATATCATTTTTTATTTCGAAAAACATTTTAAAAATATTTTTCATTGAAAATAATTTTTTAAAAACATTTTATTTAAAAATTAAACTGTTAAAGATGAAAAGTAAGCTTCAAAGAAATGATGGTGGGTAAATTCATACATTCCATTCAAGGTAAAAATAGAAATCCATTTTCTTGATAAAAGTTTATAAGAATTCCTTATTCTGAAAGAGATAAGAAGATTCCATTAAAAACAAGTATAAAAGAAAAAAATGGTAAAATTTTATTTACAAAATCGTTTTGAAAAGGTTAAAAAACTTTTTTAAAACATTTTAATAATTTTTTTTTCAAATATAACAGGTTCTCCGACTAAATAGATAAATTAAGTTATTTTTTTTAAACCATTTTCTAAAACATGTTGAGTACCAAAGAGTAGAAAAATGAAACTAGTACTTGAAAAAGGTAATGAATGACTATATGAGAAGATAATTAAAGGGTTTATTATACAATGATCAAATTATTTCATATGATTTAAATTTCAATTGTAAAAAATCTTGAAAAAAATGGGATTGTAAAGTAAACCCTTGAAAAGATTATAATTTTGGAGTAAGAATCAATCAATGAGTACATTATGTGTATCGACCCTAAATCCACATATAGAATTGTACATAAATCAATAGATAGTCAAATTAATTATACACATAATCATAGGATATTAATGAAAATGATGATGTAATATAACCCAATGAAAATTAATTTTTTTATAAAATTCTATTACACTTGGTAACTTTTAACTTGAATCCCATTAGATGAAATAATTCAAATTGAAACTCAAAATATCATGAAATGAATTAATAAAGATATTATAAGAAAAATTGGCAGTATTTAAACAATATATAAGAAATTAGGTGCAAAATAATAAATTTATTATTTCAAGAAAATGTTAACAATCAATAATGGATGTTATATTTCAAAGATAATCATTAAAAACATTCTCGAGGAGAATAATCTTTAAACATTCCAAAGTGTCTCATACCACTATGAAAAATTTGAATCATAATCCCAATGAAGGAATAACATTAAATGAATCTCAAAATATTATGATAATATGGATATTCATGATATAACATGTCAAAGGGTAGTATATGTACCATATAAAAGTAAATTGGTTCATAATAACAAGTAAGTCTCAATAGAATATAAATTGAGACATAATCCCTTACCGTGCATTTAATTTTGACTAAAAAACCTTAAAACTCTTTTATAATGGTTTTTATAGTGTTAATAACTTATTAAATAACCATATTCATGTTTATAATATCATATATTATCTTATTATAAAACATTCTTACCCATTTGATAATAATCGTTCATTATTTTCACTATTTCGGGTATTAATTGCCTAGTTTGTCGAGTATGATTTAACTTGTTATTTATTATTCCTATCATGGGTTCACCATCTAAAGAATTTAAAACACCATGTTAATATAATATATATTCATTATATATATATTTAGAATAATCCATTATATTTGGAGATAAGAAATGGAATGCACCATTCATGGAGATGGTAGACCGTACGTACGCATGAACGCTACTTTTATTTATTTTTTATATTAAATGAATGAAAAGAAAATTATATATATGTATATTATAATTCCAATATAATATATATATATATATCATATATGTTAAATTGTTTTATTAAAACCATCGTTTATATATTCCATGATTAGTGTGAACGAATCACATCACATTGAGAGGGCAGTTGTCCACACTTCTACAAACGATGTTATCGCATTCCCACAAAATAGACTGCATAAAGGTATAAAATAATTACATAAGTATACATACATTATAAATATAATATATATAACATATATAAATATATTTTTTATAATAATTTCCAACCATGATAGGTGGTAATTAAAAAATGAACAATCATCATTTCATGAGGCGGTAGTTCGCCATACACATAAACTGTATGTTTGATACTCACTAGATTAAAGTGTGTGTAAGTGTAGGTCTAACCATTAACATGAACACATCGCAGTATATTGATAATATTGGTTTTATTATTTATTCATGGAAAAATAATAATTGAAAGAGTGGATAAAAATTGAAACTAAATAGATTGAAGAATGACATTACCTCTTAATCAGGTAACTTCTTTTTATTTGCACGAAAGGGATTCCATGGACGGATTTCTGCCCAAGTTGAGGATTCTAGGATGAGGGTTAGAGATTTTGAGGATATATTTGGGCAGATATTGTTCTATCCAAATTTACATTATATGTTTGAGGAAGTGGGTGGCTTGAATGCCTTTTATAGTGGAGGAGGAGGGCACTCTTTTAAATTTTGGAAAAGGGAATTCCAACCACATTTTCCAATTGAAAGTGGATCCAATAATGGAAAAAATTAGATAAAAGGGAGGATATTTTCAAAATATATCTATAAAATGATTTTTTACAAGTTTCTAGTTAATTTTGGCCCTTTAGTTTTAAGGTTTAGTTCTTTGTTAAGCTTAATTTCATCTTAATCATTGTAATTAATTTTAATCACATTCAGTAATCTTTTTGGTCAAAAAATAACTTTACCTTATTATAATTTATAAATTATGATAATTAAAAATATATAATCTATTTTTCATAATTCCTATCATATAAAATGAATATATTAATTTAAATTTAATCACGCAAACTGGAAGACAATGTGGGTTTTTAAAGTAAACATATTAAAAATATTGATAATTTTTCAAATCAAATTTAAAATTAAAATTGATTCCAATTACCTAGATTGGAATATTTAAAAAAAATATATCTAATTAAACTTTAAAAATATTTTACAATATTATTTAAACATATAAAAAAATTAGATGAAAAATGAATTTAAAATTAAAATCAAGTATTTTTCAATATTTAATAAAAAATGAAATATTTTAGAAAAATATAAAAAATTCTCCCTAACCATTTTTTAGGTTTCTAATTAAAACATGAAGTTTATTTTTACATATAAAATCTATAAAATTTCCAAATATTGGATTTAAAATAGATTCTCTATTAAAAGGCGATAAAAGCGCATTTATAAAAATATAGGTTTTTATGTGTAATATTGGGTTTGTTCTTATATTATGTCTATTGAATATATTGGATGATTATCATAAATATATTATTGAATAATATATATATATATATATTACATTAATATCATTCACTAATTATAATTAATTTAATTTATTTGGATAAAACATATTTGTGAGCATAAAAATAGTTTTCTATAAAAATATTCTTTTTATATTCAATTTGTTTTTATATTAATTTATAATTAATTTTAACCAATGAGTTAGTTTTATATTTTTGTAAAAGTTATATCTTCATAAGTTATTTAATACTATTTATAATCACTAATTTAATGGCAAGGTTATATCATATTACATTAAAAACTAATATTTTAATATATTGTTGTTCTGTAAATCTCGGT
The DNA here is from genome assembly GCA_963277665.1 of Viscum album. Lineage (NCBI taxonomy): Eukaryota > Viridiplantae > Streptophyta > Magnoliopsida > Santalales > Viscaceae > Viscum > Viscum album. Next base: position 48,872,404 of record OY728161.1, on the reverse strand, counting down.
CTTGCATATAATAATATCTATTGAAGAAACTTATTTTTTGTGTGGGATGTACGCTGACTCAATGTCAAATTTATTAAAATCTATAAAATATATTAAATTTATCTATAAAATTAATTATATTTTAAATTCTCAGGATGATATATTCCCTTGCATGCTTATTGTTGTGTGTTATACATGCTATCAGATACAATGTTCTATAGATTCTTAGGGTGTTAAAAGTTCGACGTACAACATATATTTAAATTATAACAAAAAATGGAAGAAAAAGTATATATTTAAATATCCCATATTGATAATTTAATTTTTTGTTCCATAATAGTTCTATAATATGTATTATGAAGAATGTATGTTAAAAAAGGATCTTCACATTACTTAATGTGTATATAAAATTAAATTAAATTATTTACACATGGAAGGGATTAAAATAAAGAATAAAAGAATGATCTATCTCTGAACGAGAATATAAAAACACTATATAATTATTTTTATAATATAAAATAAGTTGAATTAGATATTCCATCGAATATTATGATGTTTTAATGAACCTAATGAATATTGAACTTACAATTAAAGATTTTTTAATTAAATCATCATATGATACATTGATTGAAAATTCATGGTTCACATATTTTTCATGAGCAGTTACCACCTTTGGTATTTCATATATTTCTAATTGAAAAATTAAATATATTTGGAATATACTTTTTTGTCATTTTTCATTCATTTTTTTGAGAAAAATATACTACCAAATAATATGGAAAATATTCAAAAAATAATTTTACCAATACACTTATATAAGGATATCATATTTACCATATAATTGTTTATTTTCTTGATGAATTTAAATGCTCATTTAGTAAAATAAACTAAATTTGGAGGACCCATACAATTTTGAGGGATGTATCCTTTATATTGGTACTTTATTTTTATGTTTTTTATCTTTAATAAACCATTTTTTAAAATTCATTTCATTAATATTTAATTGTGTCTCATTAATTCAATTTTACAAATTCATCTTTCATTATAAATCATTTATCAATAAATAAATCCCAACCAGAAGGATCTATTTCTGATCGTTACCAAGAAAAGGAGTGTATTACCATTTAATCCATGTAGTTTGATGATATTGAGAAAACATTCAGTTTACTTGATCATGTTGGTGACATTTCAACTAAATATCAACCTGATTGGAAATCTATAATTTTTTGTTCTTTTGGACAACTAGTTGGGAGGGCCTCAAATATTACACTAAAACTACTAAAATTATCAAAAACATATATGAAGGTGATACTAAATAGTGAAATTTAATTTACATTCATTAAAAACCTATAAAGACCCTGAAAATTCCATGTAATTTTTTTTAATTATATGAAATATTACTAGTTCGTGAAACTTTACGGCATGTGAATCCGAGGCCCAGTGTGCCCGGAATGAATTTTTGAACTTTCTTTAGGTACGTTCAGTAAATGTGAGAGTGGGGTTTTTGTAACTTTTGAACCGGTGCTCGGAATTGAAATCCAAGGGCACCGTTGAACTCGCAGCGCTGATATTCACTTAAGGAGACCTTCACCTCGACCGCAGTAGGTCGATGGTAGAAGTTAGTTTTTCACTCTTTCATGGAGGAATAGAAAAATAAAAATCCTTAACATTTTTATTTTTCTTGTTACCTTCTTTGGGGTTATGGAGGTGGGGACCACCCGAACTAAAAACTCCCAATTTGAATTCAAAGGTGGGGACCACTCGACCCTTGAACCCCCCTTTAATGGGAGGTAACTCTTGGAATCCCTCTACTTTAATTATGCCACATTAATTAATTAATTAATTATGCCAACTTCATATGTGCCAACAAATTAAAATTGATAAACATTTTTTATTTGGGTTGGCTCGTCATTTTTGCTGGGGAGAAATCATTGGCGAAAGGGAGGCTTAGAGAGAGATCTTGGAGAAACTCATCCTCCAATGAAGAACACGCTCTCCTACGAAGAACATGCTCTCAAACGAGGAATGTCTTCAACTACAATGAATTGACATACGTCCTTCCCTCCCCAACGACGTCAACAAACCTCCAAGGTAGGGGTGTGTTTTTGATTGATCATCGTTAATTTTTCTCTCACGTTGAATCATCTCCCTTGATCTTCTTGCTACCGCTCTAACGCGGAGGGTACGGGGCAAAAGAACATGGACCGACCTCACCACAAAATCTTTGTGGTTCTTGGTGTGTTCTTCACGATGGAGGAGGATGGAAACCGACACCGGTGGGGCTCAGAAATGGCGGTTGACACCACAGCTGGCCGTGAAGACGGCGTCGGCACAACTGCACCGCCGGAGAAGGGCCATGGCGGCGCGTGTCCGCACTACCCGACGAGAAAGGACCATGGCTTTGTTCTGCGGAGGCGATGGGAGGGCGGCCAACCGAGCCGGCCATCGGCGAGGGCGCGGTACACGACCGCGTTGTCGGCACAAGTCGCCGCAGCAGATGGTGGAAGGCGGCCGGCGTTCGGCCGGCCACGGAGGGGCGACACATGATGCGCCGCTAGGAGGAGAAAGGGCCTAACCATTTTGGCCGGCCAAGCTGTACCGATCAGGACCTGTGGTGGGTCCCGTGTGCTTCCTGGCGACCGAACGGCTTCGACCGTTCGGTGATTGAGGGTGGGGGCACGTGACCCCCCCCGCATGCGGCCAGGCCGGGCCGCCCATCGCGGGCCGGGACGGATCCAGTGAGATGGGTCGGATTCCGCGGGCTAGGTCCGACCCAAAAACAAACCTAGGTCGTGCCAGGTCGGTCTGACCAGGTCAGATTGGACCCGGACCAGTTTCGACCCTATACGTTCTTTCGCCCATAACTTGATCTACGGGTGTCCGTTTGACGAACCGTCTACGGTGCCGAAAAACTTGGAGCGAGATAGTACTTTTGTTATATCCCGCTTGAGATTTGGACAAAGTTGGGGTATGGTTGGGTCGGATTGAGCTTGAATCCAACCGGGCCATCGGGACTAAAGGGCCAATAACTTACAGACTGGGCATCCGATTGACACACTGTCTGTTGCATTGAGACACCTTTTACATGTAGATCCTTTTTGATAATTCTTCATGGGACTTCATGGAAGTTGGAGTATCTACCAGTGGATTGAGGAGCGGACACTCCTGGAGAAAAGTGAGCTTTGTGCGGTAATCCTGTAGCTGACTATAACATGAGAAAGGGATCCTATGTGGGTCTGCTATACTAGGATTCTGTGTAGGTCTGATGATGTACTAGGATCCTATGTGGGTCTGCTGTACTAGGATATTGTGTAGGTCTGATAATGTACTAGGATCCTATGTGGGTCTGCTGTACTAGGATCCTGTGTGGGTTTGATGATGTACTAGGATCTTGTGTGGATTTGATGATGATTTAGGATCCTACGTGGGTGTGCCTCTCAACAGAGTAAGATGATTCAGTAGTTAAAACTAATAATTTTTACTACTGTACCTATTTTATACTTGGTATGAGATGAGTCCTTACCTTCATGGTGATAACTTTGTGGTATTATTCTGTGTGGCGTACTTTTGTGGTACTTACCTTCATGGTATTCCTTCCTTTGTGGAACAGTTGAGCTTTGGGCTAATGAGTTGGGCCTTGTGTTTCCTCATGATTGAGTTGGGTTTACTTGATAACTTGGTATATGTATGGGAATATACCTAAGTAGGGTTTTCAATTGTTTTCATGCTTTGTGGTTTATCCTTTGTGGATTTTGCGAGACCTTGAGGGTCTCAGGCTCCCTACTGAGTATCGTTATACTCACCCCTGCATGGGATACACCTGCACCTTGTTGTGATTGGTTCAGAGCTCAGACCTCTGAGCGAGGTGTCTTTAGGGACATCTGAACTAGAACTATTCTTCTATGCATTCCTACTTATGTTAGGGTGATAGAGAGAACCTTTGTGGTTGAATATTCTTTGGCTGAAAGGATGCATCCAATGAATGTTATTAGTTTGAAAGCAGGAAAATGGCATCAATCTTAGAGACTTGGGTGGGTAAAAAATGTTTCTAGAAGACGAAGTGTTAGGGACAAATGAATCTTCAGGGCTGCATACATGGAAGCAGAGCTAGGGTAGCAACATGATGTTGTGTACATTTCGACATGTTAAAACCACCCCCCATTGTAGTCCCTGATAGGCTCAGGGAGCTGAAGGATAGGGGAAGAGAGTATCTACATGCGGTTAAGGAGTGCGACCCAAGGGCTCTTGGAATGATTCGAGGTACGATCAATGTCTACTACTAGCTTCCATATCAACAGACATAGGTACCAATCATTCCTTTCTTCCAAGAATCTTGTCCAAGACCAAGAGTTTCCGGTTAAACCATTGACTTGACCCTCAAATCTAGAGATACATTTGGGAGGATACTCAATAATCACACTTACGCCGACGATGTGATCTGACCCTTGAGGCGAGAGTTTTGGTTGGTACCTCTTGGTGGCAGCGTTGAGGCCTTACGACGTTAGTTTGGGTATGACTGGACATCCAAAAATTCATACACATTTTAACTATATTAGGAAAAAAGGTTGTGGTTTCTCTACAATGTTGGAATGGGGTTTTCCTTGGTCAGAGAAAAGGAAACCCAAGAAGCACAGGATGGACTCATGCATAGGAGGGTGCAATTGATCACTCATGATTCATCTTGGCTTACCCTTGTGGCAGTAGGAGTTTTGAGTTTTCAATTCCAAACAGGAGTGGTAGATCATGGGGAAATCTTTTCAAAATATGTTTCAAGGATTACCTCCTCAAAGGGAGAGGGACGTCTGCTTTGGATAGGTACTACCATATATTTGTACCTGACTTCCCCAGGGTAGAAACACCCTTGTCAGCTTTGACAAAAAAGGGGGAGCCTTTCCTGTGGATGGAGAAGTGTTAGCAGAGCTTTCGGGAGATGAGAAAGAGACTGACAAGTAGGACTATGCTACCCATGACCTAGATTTAGAAGCATTGGTCTTTGCACTAAAGGTGTGGTGGCATTAATTGATGGGAAAACGTTTTACAGTCTAATAGGACCACAAGAGTCTCAGGTATATCTTATATTAGTAGGACCTGAAACTGAGACAAAGATATTGGATCGAGTTCCTCCTGGACTATGACTTCGAGATAGTCGATAATCCTGGGAAGGGGAACATTGTAGCAGATGCACTCAGTAGGAGATCTGGAATACAACTACTAGGTGAGGCGACAGAGCATCTGACTGCTTTGGAGATATCCTTGGTGAATTGAGATGGAACAGCTTTTCTTTAGTCACTTATAGTCACTCCCCTACTCCTTCAGTGAGTCAGGGAAGCACAATGCAGGGACACTGACTGTGAGGCTCAACGTGCTCAAATATCCATTGGACAGACACCTGATGGATTTTCTGAAGGTGGGGACCACATCATCCTCTTCAGAGGATGTACCATGGTACTAGTAGTGCTATAGAAGGAGGAGTTGAGGGAGTTCTATACATCCCATCTGGTGGTACATCCTGGTGTGGTGAAGATGTACCAGGAACTTCAACGTCAGTACTAGTGGCCAGGGATGAAGAAATCAGTGGAACATTTTGTATCAAAATGCCTCACTTGTTAGAAAGTGAAAACTGCTCAGATCCATAAGAATTCTTATGCCGATAGGAGGAGGGAGATCATGTCTTCCTACGGGTCTCACCTCGACGAGGTTTGTGGAGATTTGGCCAAGGGGAAAGTTATCACCAAGGTATATTAGTCCTTTTCTGATCCTTCAGAGGGTAGGTGAGGTGGCATACCTCTTGGCTCTTCCACCGCAGTTAGAGATGGTGCACAAAATCTTCCACATATCCCAGCTGAGGGGATACGTGCATGAACCATCTCACACCATCGACCATGTCGATCTGGACTTAGATGATGGGGCATAATTTACGGAGGTTCCAGTGGAGATTGAGGATCGACAGGAGAGAGTCCTTCATGGGAGATCGATACCTTTAGTGCATGTACATTGGCAGTACGAGAACCTCTAGGAAAGCACATGGGAGTGGGAGGCTCAGATTCGTGCTCAGTACCCCCACTTGTTTTCTTAGTTTTTGTGATGTGGCTTTCGGGGATGCAAATCCCTGAGGTGGGGAGAATGTAAAGACCCTGAAAATTCCATGTAATTATTTTTAATTATATGGAATATTACGAGTCTGCGAAAATTTAGAGCGCATGATTCCAAGGCCCGGTGTGTCCGGAATGAATTTTTGAACTTTTCTTCAGGTATATTCAGTAAACGTGTGAGTGGGTTTTTGTAAATTTTGAACTGGTGCTCAGAATTGAAATCTGAGGGCATTGTTGAACTCGCAACACTAGTATTTTCCTAAGGAGACCTTCACCTCGACCGTAGTTGGTCGAGGGTAGAAGTTATTTTTCACTTTTTCGTGGAGGAATAGAAAAATAAAAATACTTAACATTTTTATTTTTCTTGTAACCTTTTTTGGGGTTATGGAGGTGGGGACCAACCAAACTAAAAACTACCAATTTGAATTCAAAGGTGGGGACTAACCAACCCTTGAACCCCACTTTAATGGGAGGCAACTAGTGGAATCCCTCCACTTTAATTATACAACATCAATTAATTAATTAATTATGCCAACTCTATATGTGATAAAAAATTAAAATTGATAAACATTTTTTATTTGGGTTGGCTCCTCGTTTTTGCTGGGGAGAAATCGTTGGAGAAAGGGAGGCTTGGAGAGAGATCTTGGAGAAACTCATCCTCCAATGAAGAATGCGCTCTCCAATGAAGAATGCTCTCTCTAACAAGGAACGTCTTCAACGACAATGAACTGATGTTCGTCCTTCCCTCCTCACCGACGTCAACAAATCTTCGAGGTAGGGGTGTGTTTTCGATTGATCATCATTAATTTTTCTCTCACGTTGAATCACCTCCCTTGAGCCGCTTGCTACCACCCTAACATTGAGGGTACGGGCCAAATGAACATGGCCCGACCTCACCGCAAAATCTTTTTGGTTCTTGGTGTGTCCTTCGTGATGGAGGAGGACGACAACCGATACTGGTGGGGATCGGGAACGGCAGATGGCACCACGACCGGCTTCCGGAGAAGGGCTGTGGCCCGTTATCCGTGGCCTCTAGCCACACGATGGGGGAGGTGACACGCGTCCACGCCACCCGACGAGTAAGGGCCACAACTTTGTACTGCGGTGGCAAAGGGAGGGAGGATGGCTGAGCCAGCTGCCGGCGAAGGCGCGGTGCGTGACTGCGCCGTCGGAGCAAGTGTCCATGGCCCGCCAGGCCGCAGAGAATGGTGAAAGGTAGCCGAAGTTTGACTAGCTGTGGAGGGGTGGCGCACGACGCGCCACCGAGAGGAGAAAGGGCCCGACCATTTCGGCCGACCGAGCTATACCGAGCGGGACCCGTGTGCTTCCTGGCGACCGAACGACTTTAGTCATTCGATGATTGGGGGTGGGGGGTGCGCGACTCCCCTCTGAATGCAGCCAGGCCAGGCCACCCAGTGCGGGTCATGCTTCTCAGCACGGGTTGGGCTGGACCCAGTGAGCCAGGTCGGATTCCGCGGGCTGGGTCGGGCCGGGTCGGTCCGACAGGGTCGGACCGGACCTGAACCAGTTTCGATCCTATACATTCTTTCAGCCATAACTTGAGCTACATGCGTCTGTTTGACAAACCGTCTGTGGAAATAGAAACCTTGGAGAGATATGGTCCTTTTGGTATACCACAATTGAGATTTGGATAAAGTTGGGGTACAGTCAGGTCAGATCGAGCATGAATCCAACCGGGCCCTCGAGACTAAAGGGCCAATAACTTACAGACCGAGCATCCGATTGGCGCACCGTCTGTTGCATTGAGACCCCTTTTATGTGGTGTTAATTTGGGAAACTTCTTTGTGGGACTTTGTGGCAGTTGGAGTATAGACCAGTGGATTGAGGAGCAGACCCTCCTGAAGACAAGTGAGATTTGTGTGAGAACCCTGTAGCTGGCTGTAACAGGAGAAAGGGATCCTATGTGGGTCTGCTGTACTAGGATTCTGTGTGGGTAAGATGATGTACTAGGATCTTGTGTAGGTCTGATGATGATTTAGGATCCTATGTGGGTCTTCCTCTTAAAAGAGTAAGATGATTAAGTAGTTAAAACTAATCATCTTTACTACCGTACCTATGTTATACCTGGTATGAGCTGAGTCCTTACCTTCATGGTGATAACTTTTTAGTATTCTTATATGTAGCATACCTTTATGGTACTTACATTTGTGTTATTCCTTCGTTTGTGGAATAGTTGAGCTTTGGGCTAATGAGTTGGGCCTTATGTTTCCTCATGATTTATATGGGTTTACTTTATAACTTAGGTATATGTATGGGCATATAACTAAGTAGGGTTGTTAGTTGTTTTCATGCTTTTTGGTTTATCCTTTGTGGATTTTGTGTGACCATGAGGGTCTCAGGGTCCCTACTGAGTATCGTTATACTCACCCCAACACAGGATACACCCACACCTTATTGTGATTGGTGCTGATGATGGACAACGCTGATTGAGGATGAGGGTACCAGGACTAGAGGTAGCTCGGAGGTGGACCTTAGACGAGGCATACCACAGAGACGAACGTTTGAGAGATGTACCTACCCTTCAGGTAGGATCCTTGGGGGGTGTTCCAAGGAGCTATTTCAGTTTACTTTTACTTTTTAGTTTCTTGTACTTTCCAGTTGGGCTTATATTCTGGCCCATTTTACTTACTGTACTCACTCTATTTACTATTTAGTTTACTCGTGTTTGTATATTTCTATGTTCTTGGTTGCGTGTGTTTACAGGATATAAAGGCAATGCCTTCCCAATTTTAGGGAATACGCCTTTCAATGCTAGTCACCCGCCCCTATCCTATAGAAGACAGGCTTGGGGTAGTCACGACACACTACCACAAAAACAGTTTTTCCCGGCACCAACCTTTATTAGTGCTAACGAAAAAGTGCTGATAAAGGGGGGTACCTTTATCAGCGCTAAAAAAGTGCTGATAAATTACCCCTTTATCAGCACTTTTTTTAGCACTGATAAAGGTACCCCCTTTATCAGTGCTTTTTTTAGCGCTGATAAAGGGACCCCCTTTATCAGCGCTTTTTTTAGTAGCGCTGATAAATGGGGGCCTTTATCTGCGTTTTTTAAAAGCGCTGATAAAGGGTCGACTTAAAAAAAATAAAAATAAAATATTAATATATAAATATATAAATATATTTATATTGATATAAATATAATATATAATTTTTAAATATATTTTAGATAAGTATAAATATACATTCAAACTTAATATACTTAATATATACGATATTTAGTGAAAATGGCTTATAAAAAAATTTAAAAAATATTTTTAATTAATAATTTTATAATTATTATGGAGTAATAGTCATTTAATAACAATTTTAAGACTAAAAAAATAAAAAAATAAATAAAAAAAATATCCAAAATATGTTGAAAATGCAACTCAAACTTCAAACGGCCATAACTTTTGATCCGGGTATCCGTTTGAGCTCTACCACATATCAAATCGAATCCTGCGACGATCTCTACACCCATATAACTTTAGAGTTCCCTAGTCAAGGTTTTTTCAAGGCCAAAATAGGCCCAGAAGGCCTCCAAAACCGAGTTTTTAGTCTGGATACCCTGATTTTTTAACATTTTGTGGATTTTCAGCCTCATTTAAGGGGGTATTGTTGGATGTTTTTGGTGGGGACTGAATTTATTCCAAGGTATTACATTCATATTGATATTATGTCTTTGAAATTTTATCATTTTTTATAATGCACTGATATTTATAATCAAATATTTAACTATATGTATATATTTTTTATATATTCACAACTAAAAATTTAATTTTTTAAATAAATAATTAAACGTATTTACATATAAAATATATTAGCTTTATCTAAATAATAACTAATATCCATTTTATTTAAAATACTAATATATGAATATTTATATAACTATATATTAATATATCTATATATATATTAATATAACTATAAATATATATATTAATATAACTATAAATATATATATATTAATATAACTATAAATATATATATTAATATAACTATATATATATATTAATATAACTATATATATATTAATATAAATATATATTACTATACGAATAAATATAACTAAATATATATATAAATAAATAGATATATCATAAATAAGAGAACAAATCAATATAGGGGAGTGGAAAAGGCTTCAGGCACGCAGGGGGGAGGTCTCAAGATCAAATCTGGGTGGAGGTAGGGGCATGTGTGCAAGTGTGAATTAGAGGTTCTAGCGCTGATAAAGGTGGGGTATAACACTGATAAAGGGTGGAGGCAGTGCGTGCGGGCGCTGGAGGTGCGGGAAAGCGCTGATAAAGGGGGGATCAAGCGCTGTAAAAATCCCCCCAATATTGGAAGTATTTTTTTTAATTTTTTTAGTTTTATCAGCGCTAAAAAAAGTGCTGATAAATCAGTTCTTTTTTTAACACTGATAAAAGGAGTCTTTATCATCGCTTTTTGGAGCACTGATAAAGGGGACCCCCCCTTTATCTTCGCCGGCTTTAACAGCGCTTTTCTAGCGCTCTTAAAGGCCATTTTTAGCACTGATAAAAGCAGTATTTGTAGTAGTGGCATGAGCCCCAAGGGATGGGTCGTGACAAAAAATGGAAAAAATGAATTTATTCCTAATAAATAAAACATGGAATGAGATAGATATTACAAAATTTACTAATAATGAAATAATAGAAGGATTTTCATAATATTTAATCAAATAAATACTATAAATCACATAAAAAATATGTTGATATATATTAGATAAATTTAATAATTCATATTAATTTTTTATGGTCATGATTATCAATATTCAAATTAAATAGTCATATGATTTTATGTTTTTTGATCAGGGTTCCCTGATGCAGGTTAACATATTTAATACTTGAAATGTGAATGGATTCAAATTTTCTAAATTCAAATGTGGAAAATATTTTAAAAATAGAATGTGGATTTATTTATAGTCTCTAAATTATGATATTATACAAATATTGATAATGTTTTGAAATTAAAAAACCATGCCCATTCTTCAATTATTTTATTCAAATTCATGTGCGAAAATAATAACAAGGGTATTAAAATGGTTCCCTATAATTTACTTATCTTATCCTCTATAACATGATTGATAATAGTGACAATGAAGAACATATTCTATATGTCATCAATTTATAAGAAAAATTGTATATTAAAACAATGATGTATTAGATAATCTATGAGGTTTAATTATGTACATGAAATAAAGAGGATTGGGATATATGGGTGATGAAGTGGAAGAATTAATGTGATATATTGAATCCCATAAATAATATGATATTGGCTTGTTTTTTCGAGATAAAATTGAAAATATTAATCTTGTAAGAGAGTATTAAGTGGATAAAGTAATGATTGAACATGATAATGATAAAATTATTTTATAGAAAAAGACTGTATGCATAGTTATCCATTTATTTATGAATTTACATATGAATTTTATTATTTATATTACATACTATAAATATTATATCACTTTTAAAATCATTTTTATAAATTACGTGTTTAATTTGGTAATTTTAATGTTATACTTGTTTTAAAATATATGTTTTAAATATCTCTCAAATTTTTTTTATGATGGGAATGGTGAGAAGAAAACAATTTAGTGACAATATCTGATCAATGATAGATGGTCTACCCCTAATCTATAATTTTTAAACTTTTCATATGAATGCATTGCATACTATATCTTTTAATCACCCCTCTCCCTTTGGAAAACATTAAACACACCCTCTAACTACCTACAAATAGTATTTATCATGCATTCTATAAATACATCTAACCCACCAGGTTGTATAAAAGTTCATTATGCATCGATTGATCTCATTTTCACTCTAGTTACCTCACAAGAATAATTTTGGTTCATGATGATATATAGGGGTGTCTAAACCTGACCCAATCAAACAAACCTAACCTAAACCAACTAGGTTAGATCCGGTTGGTTTGGGTCACATAGATTATATAGATGGGTCAAGTTTGTTGGGTCAACCTATAGATTGGTTGGGTCAGGTGTTGGGGCATAAAATTAGTTACCCAACCTTAGCTGATTAGAATTATTAAAGTATTCTCTCATTAATATTTTACATTGTCTCTCATAGAGGCATCACCTTCCATTGATCCAGAAAAATCTAATTATCTCATTTCCTTACCCTCCCACTACCCCCTCCAGCTCACTCCCTTCGTTTTCAATCATCCCTTTTGATTGATCAAACACTAACCTCCCTCTCATAATCTCCTGATGTCACATGTGCACTAATGAGACCATTCTCCATCTTCCTCCTCGACTGTCATCCCTCTTACACGTACTCATTGTGTCATATGCTACTAACAATTGTATGTTGATGTCTATGATATATAATTTTGTACATCTTATCTTTATCCAATCTATTTAATAAACATAATCCCTCATTCCATTTTTATCTTATTATTTCCTTTCATTTATTTTTTGTTGTTTCAATTATTTTCATATTTTTTCTTACTATGAAAGGCTATTTCTATGTTCTATCATCCTAATAACCCATGGTTAGACCCCATGAATCTCACTAAGTTTAATTTTATCGCATTATCAAGCTATTCATTAGTTTATGGAAGGTGGTGTAAGTGGATCTAATCCTACAAATACTAGAGGGGGTTTAATTTTAATTGGATATAGTCTTATTGTACATCCAATTATATAAATATAGGGATACTAACAAGAACCATCCTAAAATAAGGTAAACATTCATAAATCATATATTGTTTTAAGAATGGGATCATTTTTATAAGATAAAATATAGAAGACATGTTTTCAATTATTTTTGTATATATTATTCATGTACTTTTTTCTAACATGGAACATGTAATTTGAATAAGAATTTGAAAAAATATAACAAAAATCCTCAAAATTTTTTATGAAAAGTAAAAAATCCCTATTTTTTTAGAAGGATGTATAAATATGATGATGATGGGATTGATAAATTTTCCTTAGATCAATTTAACAATGAATATTTTCATATATATCTTAGTATAATGATAATAACTGATGACTTATCAATTAAATATATTAAGAATCAAGGATTTATAGAATTTATAGAGGTTGTTCAACCACAATTTCATGTTCTGCTAAGAAAAATTATTTTTAGATATTTATTGTAATTATATTTTAGTGAGAAACAATATCTCAAGTCTCTATATGACATGTTATCTTATATGGTATGTCTTAATATGGATGCATGGGCTTCAATTTGGAATTTGAATTATATGCGTGTGACTCTACATTTTATTGATAATGATTGGTTCTTTATTAAAAATAATAATCATGTTTTTCCTTTTTCTTAATATTTAAGGGGAAATAATTTCCCTTATTTTAGAAAAAAATGTGATGTAATGGGTTAATTGTGGGATTAAAATATTTACAATGAAAATTTGTAGTTATAATAATGTAGCTACCAATTTTATGATTTTGTGGGTTATGTATCAGAATGGGTCTATACTTAAAGGAGAGTATAAGCATATGAGATGTTGTGTGCATAGATTATACATTATTTTTTGACAGGTTAAAGGAAATATCAACATCCATTTCTATAATTCATGTTTTTTTTATGTTTTTGAGAAGTTATCCTTCATAATTGGATCATTTTAAGAGTATTGTTTATGAGTTAACTATTCCTAGTAAACAGTCCATTATTCTTTATATTCGTACTAAGTGGAATTACTTATATTTCATGTTGTATGTTTATAAGAACAATTGAAAATTATTTATTCACTTTTAGGAGGATTCATGTTTTATGATTCTCTTATAACTAAAGGTTTCCTTCCTATATAATATGATTTAGAATATGCTAATGTTTTTTCTTCAATTTTATAAAAAATATTTTATGGTGGTATAGTTGAATTTATTTGTTCTATATATGTGACATGTTACAATTTCTTTAATACCCATGGTTATGTAAATAGAAAAATAAATAACTGGATTAATTTAATGGTGATACTATAATTATAATGGCTATTTCAATGAATGTGATGTTGGATAAGTATTGAGAAATTTGATACAATTTAAATTTTCTCTTTATTATGGTGGTTTATCATGTTCCATAATATAAATTATATTATGTTCATAAATACAATGAAATAATGTCTGATTCTGAAGATAATAATTAATTTATCAATAAATTAAAAGAGTATATAAATAATATTATTTAGTTTTACTAAAATAAATATCACATCATTAATGATCAATATGAATTATGTACTCTTCTTGATTCATATATTCAAGAACATGATGTTAGTGTTTTTATCTAGGATGAAGAGAATAAATGTAACAATGCATATAGGTCAAAGAAAATGAAAATATAAATGACACTTCAAAGGAATAAATTAGAAAGATAAATAGATGCTGATGATTGTGAGGATTATTTTTGGTGGTTTTGATAATTTGAAATGATGGAAAGGATAGATAAGAAAATATCACATTTTCTCATGAATTTTCAATGATATTCAACATATTAAATTATCTAAAATATATTTTGAGTAGTAATTTTTTATTGGAGGACAGTTCCACGATCTATTTCATAGCTGTTTGAATCCTAGTATTGTCGATGCATTAATATTTTACAAGAATCAGTTTAGAAAGTATAAAACAATTGATATTAAAAATAAACTAAAATAATTTTTATCAATTGAATGAGGTGAATTAAAATTATTATTATTATTTATTTCATTTATCAATTATAAAGTTTTTATTGAAGAATAAAAATAGTCACTTTTTTTTTGTGTTTTTAGGATATGGATTACATGATTCATGATCAATGTGTCACTGTATAATGTATTTTTAAATATAAAATAAGTGTGAATGAGAAATAAAATAATAATAAAGGATGATGCAACATTATTCATTAAGTTATAAATTTTAATTTTTTTAAATTTTTAGTGCATATATTTCTTTATTTGTTTTATAGGGTCACTGATATATTATTATTTGTCTGATTTAGAATGAACTATAAAAAAATTACATGTGATTAAATAGACTAAGGATAGTAATCCTCTCATATGCGTTTCTTTATTGTTTCAATTTATGAAAAAATTTATTTTAAATATAAATTTATAGATTTATGTACGATTCATAGTGTAAATTCCACTAAAATATTATTATCCTAATTTATTCTAAATACAATTTACTTAATATAAATGTAGTATATTTACAATCTATTGTAATCATTTAAAAACTATAACATTCAATAATAAAATGTATATGTATTATATTATTCATTAATCCATTAAAAAAGCATTTCCAACTATAAAATTAATTAATATTTTTTAGAAACTATAATATTCATTAATAATATTATACTATTAATTAATCAATATGTTGCCTTAAATTCTAAACTATTCATCATGTTTACATTTTAATTGTTTCCAAAAAATCTATACATGTTTTATTTTATTGTTTGAAATTTGTTTTTACATTATATGAATTTCTTTTATTTTACACTTTTTGGACATGTTAGTTTTGTTTACCTTGTAGGTAGAGGTTAGATATTTATTACACACCTCATATGATCAAATTGAAAGAAATTTAATGATACAAGGAATATTTTATTTTTATTTTTTCCATATATGTTCTTTTTTACCATATAATTTTCTACATATTCACAATTATGTATTGATTTCTTTGGTTCCACACATCTCCTTTTTTTATTCTGAATTGTTTTTGTAAAAACGAATCGTCCTCCAAAATATAGATCACATTTGTTTTTATTTTTATTCGTCTTCAATATTTATTTTTTCCATAACCCCCATCTGAATTTTTATTTTTACATATGTAGTATTACCAAATCAATCCAACCCAACCCATTATGGGTAGATTTTATTTGGTTTTTGAAGGAAATAATGCTTGTAACCTGACCTAACCAAACCCATTCCCATTTTTCAACCAGGTCAAATATACATCCAATACCAATCCGACCTAACCCAAGGACACCCCTAATTATAAGTATGAATTTTAATGTGAAATTAATTATTCCATTTTTTATATGAATATCTTTTTTTATCCAAAAGTAAATATAATATAATGTTAAAGAGAAAACTATTAACATTTTAGAACTGTTAAATCTGAATTGCTTGAAGATAGTGGTACTATTTTATAGTTTTTGGTTTTCAAAATAGGATAATGTTGAAATATTCAAATAAATATAGGGTTAGTTGTAATTTGAGATAATGAACCTTCACATTAAATATTTATATTGGAGTCATATTACTTCATCTTGGAAGAATGGGGTATTTAATTCATAGATAATTATATTATAATATACTAATTATAGCTGATTAAATAGAATGTTATTATGTAATAAAACTCTATTAACTTGAATGAATTATTTTTTTGAAAATATTATTCCAATACAATATAAATAATGATATAGAAAATACATGAATGTCTAAAAACACTCATAATAAATCAATGGAATTTGATTGGAGTCCGCTTCATGAGTTTTATGATACATAATTGAGTTTTCAATAGATATATGAAAATGGTTGAATAGATACACTGAAAGTAATGTAATTTTTTATTGATAGTAACTATAATGATAAATATATTATATTGTAAAATCTATTATTATATTGATATAATTTAAAATAAGTATATGGAAATTATAAAAACAACTTGTTATTTATTTTATGAAGTGTATATAAAATATTTATCATGTAGAGAGAAACAAT
This sequence comes from Viscum album, assembly GCA_963277665.1. Lineage (NCBI taxonomy): Eukaryota > Viridiplantae > Streptophyta > Magnoliopsida > Santalales > Viscaceae > Viscum > Viscum album. The sequence goes on along the minus strand of OY728161.1, from coordinate 48,855,629 downwards.
TACTTCTAGACATATATAATTCAGAGAGGTTTTCTATAAAAATATACACCATAAATGTATTTTTATGAATTATAATATTTATATGATAAATATTGTATATTTAATATATTAAAATATAGATTTATCTATTTTTTATATTAAAAAATTATCTATGGTACCATGTTATAAAAACAGATGTATTCTTATAGTTCTACACCAAATATGATGGTAGATATATAAATGATCCTACTAACAATGTTAGAGAAAAAACCATTACTATTTTATTTTTTAATTCTTACTTCACATAAAATTTAATTTATATTGTATTTGAAATAAAAAATAAGTGAATTATGGGATTGCAAACTTTTATACTCTAAATTGGTCTCCCTGGATGATTCTAGCTATCAAGTCTTTATGAAGTAGCATCTTGGTCATGTGTGTAGAGTGGATTCGAGATCACCTCCATCTCAGATCATTTGTATGTCATTGGTGTCATTTTCATCACCTGTATCAATTAACAGTTTCAGTGTTTCTATAAATATATAATCTTAATGATAATTTATAATTATGAAAAACATAATCTAGGAACTAGGAAAAACAATTTGGAATATAGGATTCACCAAAAAAAATAATATTTTAAGGTTATCACCTGATAAAATTAATTAGATCTGTTATATCATAGGATAGTTTATAAAAACACTCCTTGATATTGAATCAATATTTAAAAAAATTCATTAGTTAAATATTTAAATTTTATATTCTTTTATAACTCTTATTTATATCAATTTAAATATATATATATGGGTTTCTGTATCTGTAACTTTGATTAATTATAAAATAAGTTATAATGAGAATTTTAGAATATGGTACTATAGATAGTGATGATAAGAATCTCTCATCATGTGTAGTCCTGATGAAGACATATATTTAACTCCATAGTGGTAGTTCTGTATAATTAAACTATTTTTTTTCAAAATACGTTGTCTGATTAGAAATGTATATGTTTTATTATATAAAATTTTACTTTTTATTTAGTTTATATAAATATATTGGATTATATTTTCATTTTTCCTATGTATGTTTGAATCTACTATTATATATATTCTAATTTAATTGTGTATATTTCAAGGTTTATAATTTATGTTTTCATTTCTTTTGGGAGGGTTCCAGCTTCAGGAATTTTTTAATCTAGTATATAGTGACATTTTAAACTATAAATATATATATTACCAATATTAATGTATAAAAAGACTATAAAATAGTTTTTCTATGAATTTTAATTAAAATAACTATGAGACACTTAAACAAATTCAAAAATATTATACAATTTCATATTATCTAGCAGTTTAAATAAACATTAAATGAAAAAAAACCAGGTAAATGAAAAAAATCATGTTGTGGAATACACCTCCCTCTATAATGATTATATAAATATTCTTCATTACACCTTAATCCTTATAACACTTCCACATATGTTAAACCCCCACCCATATGATCCCCCTAGTTTATTCTCACTCCCATTGATGTTTCCCATCACTAAAGGTGTTTCCACTCCATTGGTTCCCCAACAAGACTACATCACATAAGATGTGATTCCCCTAGTGAATACCTAGTCTCTCATATATTGGGATTCAAACATTTATTAATTAAAAATAAAAATACTATCTAGATATATTGACAATTTTATTACATGGGATTTTATTCAAAATAATTATTAACTTGTATGATTTTTATCAAGGTTTTATAAACCACTACAAGGAGACTTATTATTTTTTTTATATATATAGCCATTGAAGGAATAAAAAATAGTTTAATAGTAGGAGTTAATCTTTCATAAATTACTTTGTTCTGATAAAAAATTTCACTCCTATAATGAAATAGGTGGCGATCAAGTGATCATGATTCTTTAGTGAAAAAGAGGAAATAAATGAAATTGCTAATAAAATCATGGATAATGGATTTTTTTAATTATATTTAGGTGAAAATTGAAAGAGGAAATTATCAAAATCTGAAATACAATTTCAAATAAAACTAAACTAATGGATTTAAATTATAGAAAAAAATCAATAAGTGAAAGATAAAAATTTAAAAATTGGGTTTACCTATTCAAATAAGATATAATGATCTAAAAATAAATTTATACTTCATAGTTAATTATAAATATATAAAATCTATCCTATTACAGGTGATTTAGCTAGTCCTTTTAGAACCCCATTTGAATAAAGGAAGAATTAAATATGATCTCACCTCTCCACCCAAAATTACTATAGTGAATAATTTAAAATGTTGATTGGGAAGGAAATCTTTGTTTAACTTCTTAACAAATGGAATTAGATACAAACATGTAAAAAATAACTACAATTGTAATCATGGATAAACACTATAGATATATGATGTATATATTTTCATGTTACCTTTGGCAGCCATGGGTGTATTTGGGAATTATTGAGGGTTGGAGGATAAATATTTTCAAACAGGGACACTGACCACCATGACTATAAAATGCAGTTAGGGAGATCCTTCCACCATCATTCACCAAATCCATAGAGATATTTTATTCTATGAGAGATAAATTGATAATAATTATATATATAGATGGAGGTGGTGTGGTGGTGTAGTTTTGTATATTTTTTTCATTTAAATAATTTTCATTTTCAACAATTTTTCTTCTTCAATTACCTCTCATAGTGTTCAGTGAATGACATAAAATAGTATTACAGAAGATGGTAGTGAAATAGTGTTGATCAAAGGATATTTTATGACAAAAAAAATAATGTTACTTAAATTAATATTTTATACATATATTCTGAAAATTTATGTTTAGGTGATTCCAATTTCACACATGAAAAAACGTATTTAAAATGATATACTTAGGCTTAGTCAGTGTTTGTTCAATGTTTGGGGTGTTATAGTTCTCCCCTTTCTAAATAATCCACAACTATTTTGGCCCCAAACATATATCTGCAAGGATTCTAGTCATTGTTCTGGAATTCCATATCAACAACACATCATCACCACATCAAATTCCTACCATATCCACATCATCAACCATTCTCATCCATTGTCCCTTATTTAATCACATATTGATCAATTAGAGTCATATTTCATCATTCCATGAGTCAAGTTCATGATATTAGACTTTGTTGGACCCAACAGTAAGCTCCATTTTTAAAAAATGAGCACCTATTTTTATAGTATTAAATTTTAATGGAGGGACCATCCATGGGAGGGATGATCATGTTGAACTTTTCAAATTACTCTATTTTCATGTATTGAATGGAATATTTTATTAATTAAAATGGTTTATTTTCCACCATAGTGAACAAGGGAGTCAAACATAATGCCACAAAGGATACTAAGTGGAAGAAACTTCACAAAAAAAAATTATTCAAATCCTCAGGTGAATCAATCATATATTTTACCACCAGATTTCTCAAGAGAAAAGCCTTTAAGAACTCCAGATGATATTGGAGTAAACATACCCATAAAATACCACTCATAATAATATTCTCTTATTAAATCATTTTATGAACCTCTAACTATTATGTAGAACCTATATAGCTAAATAGACCAGCGAGTTCTAGTTCATGTTGAATAAACTAGTGTCTATATGTTAAATTATGACTGATAAAGATCAAGAAAACCACATCCTATGAATAATTACTGATAGTTTAGATACACTGGTAGTATCCATTTGTAACTTTGTGCCTTGAGGAAAACATACCATGAAAATGGATATGAATGAGTTTCTAAACATGTAGTGTATCACCCTCGGTTTGAGGTATGTAACCCTTGTTCATGTATTTTTATGTGTTTAAAGTTGTTGGGTAATGTTTGGGAGAGTTTGGGAAGGTTTTTGAAGGGTTTTTGGGATTTTCTAAGGCCACACAGTTTGAGCATGAGTAGGTGAAACCATGTGGAATTGACCAGGTAACAATATAAATCAAGGCAGTATCATTCGTATGATTAGCGCACAATTTGCCTAACCGTGCGTGATGGAAAAATGGTTTTTAAAAAAATCAGGATCACTCATAATTTTCCCTAAAAATCACATTTCTTTTCCCATATGAACCCTATACAGGATTCCTTTATCTCAAGGGTTAGATGGGCTCTCCCACCCATTTTGGAAGCAAATCTAAGGGGTATTTTGGAGGTTTTAAGGTGGTTCTTCTCAGGTAAACCTCCCCTATTGGTTTCTTGTGGCTTTCTCTAGATCTAATCTCCTCTCTCTCTCTCTCTCTCGGTTTTCTAGATCTACATCCATTGCATGTAGATATAGAGTTTTGGTAGCCTAAAGTGACGATTTTCGGGATTTTTGATGACAGGGAAGGGGATATAGTGTGGTTTTGGTGGAACGTTCACCTGGATTTGTGGTGGTGGGTGCGTATGGGTTGATTTCACTGGAACCCTAAAGGTAGGTGGCTTCTCTCTCAACTCCACTTTAATAGAACTTGAGTCATGGTTTGAAATTAATTTGTTTTTCTTAAAATTAATTGTGAATATGATGAGTGAATATTTATGAAAACCCATTTGGTGATGATTTGGGGATTTTGGGTAAAATGGGACATTGTTGAAAAATGGGCTTTGTTGTGTGATTTTAAAATGTTAATTTTAAAATTGATAATGGTTTTCATTATGGAAATTGTTTTATAAAAGATTAATTTCAATAAAAATGTTTTTATTGAAATATTATTTGGCATGGAAAAAGGGTTTATGGATGTTTTTGATAAATTGGTGATTTATTGAAGTGGTTATGGCTTGCGTCAGAATGGTTTATGTGGTTAAGGTATTGTTTGGTTGGAATATGTTGTTTTCATATTGTTGTGGCCTTATGGGTGTATATGATTGTTTATATTCTTACGAATATTTTATTGTGTTGACATGGATGTGGAGTGGGTGGGGAGTACCACTATAAAAGAAGGTATTGATAGTGGATGGAAGGGCCACCATCAAAGATAAGTGGTCGGGAAGTACTACTATTTCAGGAAAGTAGTGAGATGGCTTGGACAAGAAGTTCCATCGTGATAGATTAATGGTTTGGTCATGTGAACCCCTATGGTAATGCACTATTGGGTGTTTCAATGCAAGGTGGAAATTATTGTGCTAATATGAAATGGTAAAAATAGATTATGGCATGGTTGTTGGCTTTCCTTATATTGTGGTTATTTGGGTGGAAGATGTAACGACCCAAAGTTTCATTAATGGAAATACCTCTTGATCTAATTAAATGTCTCTTTATGTTTATATAAAATGTAAACTTCATTGGTTTTATGTTAAGAATTTTTACCATTGCTAATATAGCCATTGAACAGTGATCACATGATTAGTATAAATATAGGGCTTTAACAAATCCAAATTTACACAGACAAAGGAAGTGATGACCTCATCCAGTAGAATTTCCCCATACGAAGCCCATTTTTCGGAGGTTAGAAAAGAGGTGGAATCCTCGGGCTTCACTCCTGACCAAGCCCAAGCTGATCTTCATCATGTCAAGCTCAAACAGGACCGTCTACGGGAGAAGTGGAAGTTGATAGAAATTACCACTCGAGCGATGTTATCCGAGCCACCCCTAGAGTCTGTCACCATTGCACACCTAAACCTTAGGTCTTATGTGGCTGTTTTAAGGGGCTATGTAACAAATAAATAGTACTATGTTCATGTACATTATTTTTTGTATATAATAATGAATATACTTTCTTGTCATTATTGATACATTGTAAATGGTTTTTAAAGTAAAAATAGTGTTTTTAGTTATCATTTAATTAAGAATTCTATTTTTTTAAATTAAGGGATTTTTGAATTAAATAATATTTCAATAAAATATTAATATTATTAATTAATTTTTATTAAATATAAATGATCTTATAATTTTATGAATGTAATTATAATTTTTATTAAGGTTTGAAAGTCATTTCTGTCAAAACCGGTGAATTTTTGATAAATGTCAGTTTTTATTTTAAAATTAAAAATTAACATATTTAGAAAATTATTTAGATAAAATAAATGTTATTTCTGGAATCAGGATGTCGAAATTATCCAACGGTGAATTTTTCATAATTTTCTGAGACAGTCAAATTTTTGGGTAAAAATTAAATACCGTTTAAATATATAATGTGTTTTATAACATCATGATGACCCAATAGTGATGTAATAAAATAAAATAATATTTATGTTCGGCCAATATATGTTTTACCATTATAATAATGTGATTTTGGGTTTGTTTGACTTACTTTTTAAAGCATTAATTGACCCCTCAAGACTTATTAAACACCTTGTCTTTTTAAATTAATTTCCATGGGAGTATGACTCACCTCCACATAAGCAACCCTATTATTTTAAGAATTTCGGACTTTGAATTTATAAAATATTTTTTTCCTCTTACCTTTGCCAAAAACCATGGGCAAAAACCATGAGATGGTTTGTGGTTTGGATTAATTTAATGTAAGGGGTCCCAAACCTAAATAATAAAGAATTCCTTCACCTTTCCTATATAAACCCACCCAATCTCCCACTTACTCCTCACTCAAATCCTTTGGAGTTCATCCAACCTCTTCCCTACTCTCTCTATAATCCTCCCAAGGTTCCCCAAGCTCCCAAGAATCCTCTCACAAGCCTCTCTCTAGCCTTTGGAAGCACACTTCCAAGTAAGGGTTTTTTCTTCCTTTCTCTTTTTTGTCCAATTTTCTTTAAGTTGTTTTTCCCTTTTAATTACAATTATGAATGTTGGGGTATGGTTTCACACCTCCCCTCATACTTCCCTATTTATGTTTTAATGATGGGATACCCCTTTCTCTCTCATTAAATGCCTCCCATGTACACCCGTTACTTTGCCGAAATTCCGAAAGGAACTTCTCTCTCCTCTTTTACATTCAAGAAATACTTTTGTATCATGAATATAAATTCCATTACAATTGTTGGGACATGTATATATATGACCTCCTTACTTTCCATTACATTTAAATATGATTAGGAACCCCTTTATCTCTCATCAACCATTTTTATGAATTCTTATGTCACACCGTTACGCTGCAGAAATTGCACTAATTTTCTAAGCCAATGTCATTGTATAGTGAATACCACTCCCATTTCTCCATCAAGGGTATTCAATTTTATGAAAATTTAATTATTGATTATAAAGTTCCATGTATGAATTCCACATTCTTTTATCGTGGAATAAATTATTATGTTTTATGAATCCATGTTTTATGATCCATGTGGCACACTTATGCATGAAATGAAATGTTTAAGAAGGGTGCACCCTTATAGCGCTCCAATGCATTGGGTAAAGTATAGTATCATGATACATCATGTGCAATGAGTTTTGACTCATGCTAATTCAAGTTCAATGAGGGTTTACTCATGCTTCATGTGCAATGAGGATTTACTCATGCTCCATGTGCAATGAGCCTTGGCTCATGAAAATTCCATGTTAAGTGTTGTTGCCACATTTCCATGTTATGATTATCATGATTTATCATGCCTTTATGTTCATGTTTCTCTTATGATCTATTAATATGCCTATTTCTTAACATGTATTGTAATACTCATGTTATTCCATGTGTACTCCCTTACTGGGCTTTATAACTCACCCTTTTCTTATGCATGTCCTTAGGTTATCCCATGCAATGCTAAGTACAAGGGAATGCAGTGGTCATGTAAAGGAAGTTTTCAATAAAGATGTTATATTTCATGTTTTAAGTTTTTATGTAATGATCCTAATCCACAAAGACACTAAACCTCTCGATCTTATTTGTTGTATCAAGCGAAGTTTTATGTAATAAATCATGTTTAAGTTTGTAATAAAATCAGGGTTGTCATAGAAGATGTCTTAGTAAGGGTGTGTTTGGATTATTGGAAACAGTTTCACTATTTGGTGTTTTATATAATTTATTTTATATTAGTGTGCTAACAGTTTTATCCTAGTGTCTTTTGTAGGGAATTCATTTGGGGAAAACAAACTGAGTATTTTTACTCACCCCCTACATTGGCACTTTGGTGATTTTGCAGATGCCATTTTCTGGGATACAAGTAAAGGTAAAGCATATAATTTCTTTTGTGGTACTTAATGATGCTTTGGTGGGTTTTGGTTCTTGGAGCATGGAGCTTGGCTTGGAGGTGTGGAGTTGTGTTGTAGCTTTTTGGGGTTTGGTTTTGTAGTCTTCTGTTTGGTACTCTAATTATGAATATTTTGGTTTGTTGTATTGCTCTTTTGGCCTTGTTGAGTTGTAAAATCATGTTGACATGCATCATGTAGTTTTTGTTTGTTATGAATTGTTTGGTTGGTTTCTTTTATTTTTAGTGAAAATTGATCCCCAACTGTTCCTGAAGCCCTCAGCATTTATTTCCAGCCTTTGGCACCTTGGGAAAATTGCCTAAGGCCTAGTAGAATCTATCTTCCTTCTCAAGACAATGAGGAAGGGGTGGGACATTATAAGTGGTATTAGTTTTTTTAGTCCTTGACTTTCAAGTGAAATAAGTTGTTTGGTCCTTTTGCATTGATTATTGGTCTTGGTGTTGACATTCATCCTTAGTCTATTCTTTGAGTCGAGATGGTAGCAAGGCATAGGATTGTCGTAAATTGGAATGTATAACATAAGAGGACATAACTAACCATTTTATGATAAAATTAAAGTTACTAAGGAGTTGGGTATATAAGTGTTTTTGAGACACTTATAGGCATTGAAAATCTCATTATCATGGGTGTAGACAATGAGATGAGCAAGGAATGCATGGTAGCAATGACTTCCCACCAGGATGCAAATTTGATTGAGTATAATGATTTATGTTGAGTTTTGATTATGTTTATTTGTGAAAAACATGGAAATTACTTTCAAATGTGTGGATTTGAAATGTGGATGGTTGTGGTATTTTGAAAATGGATCGATTTTCAGAATATGGTGGATTTTTCAAAAATGTTGCAACATGGGAAATGTGAACTTGTGGAAAGACTCATTGTGCTAGTGGAAATGTAATTGAAATTTAAATATTAAACCTTTTCTTGCTAAGTGAGTGACATTTATGGTTATTTTTGTGTTGATAGAAATGGAACTAGGTAGGCATTGTAGAGACCAACTGGAGGTGGTTGCTGAAAATGTGGTTGCACCTGAGCCCCGGGTGAACCAGCAGCTAGTGAAATGTATAGTGCAAGATTTCAAAGATGTGGAAAGTGGGAATAAAATGGATGAGACAAAGCATGTAGATCGTGCGGCTCAGTTTCAAAAATTGAATCCACCCATCATTAGGGTTGATATTGAGCTAGAAGGGGCAGAAGCATTGTTGAACAGAACAAATAGGATATTTGAATTCTAGGAAACACCGGTCAAGATGAAAGTGAAACTAGCAACCTGCATACTAGAATATATTTCCCTATAGTGGTGGGAGTTATTGGTCCAAGATGGAATGGACCAAGGGGCGTCATGGGATGGTTTTGAGTAAATTTTTAATAAACAATTCTACCCTCATATGTTTAGAATTCAGAGAACAATGTATTTATTTAGATTTAAGAAAGGGAACATGTTAGTAATGGAATATGTTGCTAAGTTCATGAATTTATTGCAGTTTTCACCTGAGGTGGTAGTTAGTAATTTGTTCAAGGAATTTTGAAGCTAGATTAAGGCAGAAAATTCATTCAAAAATAGCGGTGTTAAGTATAAGTGACTACACAAAAATGGTAAATAATTCTATAGTGTAAGAAAGAGATATTTTGGGAGCTATAGGTATGTGAAGTATGTTAGTAACCATGGGAAATAGTGGGAACAATAACATTGGCTTTAAGAGAAAGTGGGACACTTATTCCTAGAGTGGAAGTATAACTTAGAATCTGATGGTAAGATCAATGAATCTTCCTCCAAAGCCTCATAGAAATTTGGGCTGTTTTCATTGTGGTTCTATGGGACATATCAAGAGGGATTGTATATCACAGCCTCAAGCATGTCATAAATTTAAGCAGATGGGGCATCTTCAGTGGTATTGTTGTAATTCTCTAAGGTTGGGTGTTCATGACACTCCCTAGGGGTCGCAGGAATCCTATTCCTCAATAGGGAGGGGGTAGCATCACACCCCTTCTAGTAGAACAAAGTTAGTTATGGTGTTTCAAGGAATACCACAACTCCGTAGTAGTGAAATAAAGAGAAGAGTTTGGAAAGCAAGCAGTTGTTTGGAGTTGAGCAGCTTATGATGGATGATTAGTTGGGACCATCCACAATGAGAGGTATGATTCTTTTAAATTCTACATTGATGCAAGTATTGTTTAATATAGGTGCTTCCCATTATTTTATGGCTTTATATGTTGTCACTTTTTTAGTTTTACATGTGGAAATGATGCATTCAGTTTTAAAATTTGAAACTCCTCTGGGTCATAGAGAGTTTCAAGCCTTCTTATTTAGAGAATGTTGTATAGTTGTTGATGGGGTTGAGTTGATGTGGGATTTCTCAGTGCATGAGATGGATGTGTATGATGTAATCCTAGTAATGGATTAGTTCACGATATTTATGTCCCACATTGACTGTTGTGTGTGAACAGTTAGTTTCATGATGGATGATGGTGTCAAACATATCTTTATAGGAGAGAAGAATGAAAAGTTGGGTGCAACAGGTTTGTTAACACCAACTGTTGGCACAATTTCATATCAGTTAGAGGTACTGTCATTGGAATTAATGTATAGAGTTGAGTAGAGCATTTTTTAGTGGTTTTTGATCAGTTTTTTTGGATGTCTTTTCTGAAGAATTCTCAGGGTTTCCACCCATGAGAGATGTGGAGTTTACGATTGATATCCTTCTGGGGAATAGTACTATATCAATTCTGTATTACCAGATAGAACCAAAAAAATTAAGAGAATTGAAAGTGAATTTGGAGGAGTTATAAAACAAAGGGTTCATCTGGAATAACACGTATCTATGGGTAGCGCTGGTCTTGTTTGTTAAAAAGGTGGATGGAACACTTTATTTGTGTGTTGATTATCATAAGCTTAATCAATTCATGATCAAGAATCAATATCCAATTCCACACATTGATGATTTGTTCAATTAGTTGAGGGGAGATCAGTGGTTCTCCAAAATTGATTTGAGGTCAGGATATCATCAAATACAAGTGCAGAAGGAAGATATTCTGAAAACAGTCTTCAGAAGTAGATATGACCATTATGATTATGTGGTTATGCCCTTTGGTATCATGAATGCACCAACACTTTTCATGTAATTTATGAATCAGATATTTCAGAGATATATGGATTTTTTTGTGGTGGTATTTGTGGATGATATACTTGTGTATTCAAGGACAAGGGTGGATCATGAGCAACACTTAGCGATAGTGTTTGGGATCTTGAGAGATCATTAGTTGTATGAAAAATTGTAAAAGTGTGAATTCTAGATAAAAGAGTTTCTTTCCTTGGCCATGTTATTTTTAAGAAAGTTATTTCAGTTGATCCAGAAAATATAGAGGATATTATCTCGTGGAAACCACCAAAGAATTTCTTCGATATACGAAGATTCCTTGGTCTAGCTGGTTATTATTGGTATTTTGTTTGTGATTTCTCATGATTGGCCTCACCAATGACAGATTTTACAAGGAATAATGTTCCATTTAAATGGGATGAGCAGTGTTAGAAATGTTTTTAAGAGCTAAAGGGTTACCTTACATCAACACCAATCTTGGTTTTTCTATAACTAGGGAAAGGGTACATGGTGTATTCTAATGCATCGGGATCAGGCTTGGGGTGTGTTCTCATGCAGTGGGATCATGTGGTTTCATATGGATCACTTAAGTTGAGGTTGCATTTGAAGAACTACCCAACACATGATTTGGAGTTGGATGCAGTGGTATATTCCTTGAAAATGTGGCATCATTATCTCTTTGGTGAGAAATTCATAGTTTTTACCAATCATAAAAGTTTAAAGCATATTTTCTCACAAATACATTTGATCTTAAGTTAAATAAGATGGATTTAGTATCTCCAGATGTTTTATTTTGACTTAATGTACACACCGGGTAAGGGAAATTTGGTGGAAGATGCATTAAGTAGGAAATCATATGCTCATATGGTGTAATATGCATTGGATTAGTTGGAGTTGATGTCGATCATAGCTGACATGCTGTTAGAATATGAGTACCAGGGTGATAGAGTAATCTTATTTCTAGTTTCTTGGGTTCCTGACTTGGTTTATTTGGTTAAAGAGGCATAGGTGTCTGATTCTGAGTTTATGGTGATGAGGTCGAAACTTAATGGTGGGGAGACCATTGAGGGCTGTGAATTGAATGGGAATGCAATTTTGTGTTTTTGGAATCATATGGTTGTACCAATGGTTTTTTAGGAGGAAATTATCCTGGATTGTCATAATTCTAAGTGGTTTTTCCATTTGGAATTTAGAAAATGTATAAGGAGTTGATAGTGTAGTTTTGGTGGGCTGGTATGAAAAGGAAAGTGGCTGAGTTTGTTTCAAGATGCTTGAATTTTCAGCAAGTCAAGGTAGAGCATCAGTAGCCAACAGAAATGCTGCAATCTTTACCAATCCCTGTATGGAAGTGGGAACATATATCAATGGATTTTGTTACAAGTCTCCCAAGAACATTCTATAATCATGATTCCATATGGGTAATAGTGGATCAACTCACAAATTTAGACCATTTCATCCCTATTCGTGAATCTCATACGATAGAGGATTTGTCCAAAATCTCTATTCATGTGGTTGTAAAGAGTCACGGTGTTCCGGTTTCGATTGTATCAGATATAGATCTAAGGTTCACAAATCGTTTTTGGAAATCCTTGTAGTAATCCATTGATACTCAGTTGATGATGAGTAAGGCGTATCACCCTCAAACAGATGTGAAATTTGAGAGTAAGATACAAATTTTAGAATATATGATGTGGGATTGTGTGATGGATTTTAGTGGTTCATGGGAGGATCACTCACCATTTTTGGAGTTCTTCTATAATTATATTTATCAATACTTTATGAATATGGCTCTGTTTGATGCATTTTATAGGCATCCATGTCATTCTCCACTTTTTTGGGTGGAAACAGGTGAGACTTTGATGGTTGGGATGATCCTTGTCCAGGAGACTTTGGAGAAGATTATGTTTTTTAGGAAGAGAATGGATATGGATTAGAGTCTTCATAAATCATATGCGGACCATCATCAACAACTGTTGTCATTCTAGGTGGGTGATCATGTGTTTTTGAGAATATCTCCTAGACTAGGACATTGTTAGTTTGGAAAACATGGCATGTTATCTCCAAGTTATATTGAGCCTTTTGAGATACTTTAGTGGGTTGGAGAGGTGGATTATTGGTTGGCTTTTTCACCACGGTTTAGTGTGGTGCACAATGTGTTTCATGTATATCAATTGAAAAAGTATCAGCCTGATCGTGACCATGCAATTCGTTGGGATCTTGTTGAGTTATAACCTGATGCTTCTTTGGTACACGTGCCAATGCGGATTCTGGATAGGAAAGATAAAGTCTTGCTTCATAAAATAATTAGTTTATTTTTGGTTTTATGGAATCATGGTAAGATTTCGGAGGATACTTAGGAGCAAGAGGAAGAGATGGCCGAGAAATGGCCCAAGCTATTTCAGTAAAGCAATGGTTCTCTACTATCTGAGTATGGAAAGTCTAATGGTGGGGAGAATGTATCACCATCAGTTTGAGGTATGTAACCCTTGTTTATGTATTTTTATGTGTTTGAAATTGTTGGGTAATGTTTGGAAGATTTTGGGAAGGTTTTGGATGGGTTTTGGGGCTTTTCTAAGGCTGCACAGTTTGAGAATAGTTAGGTGAAACTGTGAGTAATTGCCTAGGTAATCATGTAACCTGAGGAAGTAGCGTTTGCATGGTTAACGCATGGTTTTCTTCAATGTGTGAGATAACCATGCACAATGGTAAAATGGGTTTTTTTAAAAATCAAGATCACTCTAGATTTTCCCTAAATATCTCCTTTCTTCTCCCATATGAACCCTATGAAGGATTCCATGTCCTCAAGGGTTAGAGGGGATCTCCCACCCATTTTTAAGAAAACTTAAGGGGTTTCTTGGTGGTTTAAAGGTGGTTCTTCTCAGGTAATCCTCCCCTCTTGGTTACTTGTGGTTTTCCTTATATCTACACTTCTCTCTCTCTCTCTCAGTTTTCTATATCTACATCTGTTTCATGTAGATCTAGGGTTTTGGTAGCCTAAAGTGTTGATTTTAGGGCTTTTTAATGATAAGGAAGGGGATATAGAGTGGTTTTGGTGGTGCGTTTACCCAGATTTGTGGTGCGGGTGCGCGTGGGTTGATTTCACCAGAACCCTAAAGGTAGGTGGATTCTATCTCGACTCCAATTTTCTAGAACTTTGGGCCTTATTTTCAATTAATTTTTTTCTTGAAATTAATTGTGAATATGATGTGCGAATCTTTATGGACACCCATTTGGTGATGATTTGGGGATTTTGGGTAAAATGGGATATTGTTGAAAAATGGGATTTATTGTGTGATTTTAAAATTTTAATTTTAAAATCGATAATGGTTTGAATTATGGAAATTATTTTATGAAAGAAAAATCTCAATAAAAATGTTGTTTTATTGAAGTATGGTTTGGCATGGAAAAATGGTTTATGGGTGTTTTCAATAAATGGATGATTTATTGAAGTGATTATGGATTTCATTGGAATGGTTGATGTTCTTAAGGTATTGTTTGGTTGGAATATGTTGTTTTCATATTGATGTGGACTTATGGGTGTATATGCTTGTTTATTTTCTTGAACATATTTTCTTGTGTTGAGATGGATTTGGAGTGGGCAGGTAGTACCACTATAAAAGAGGGTATAGATAGTGGAAGGAAGGGCTACCATCAAAGATAAGTGGTTGGAAAGTACCACTATATTGGAAAAGTAGTGTGACAACTTGGACTGGAAGTTACACTGTGATCATTTACCAATTTGGTCATGTGAAACTCTATGGTTATGCTTTGTTGGGTGTTTCTATGCAAGGTGGAAATTGTTGTGCTAATATGAAATGGAAAAAATGGATTATGGAATGGTTGTTGGATTTTCTTGTATTGAGGTTAGATGGGTGGAAGATGTCTAGGTAAGGGTGTGTTTGGATTGTTGGAAATGGTTTCACTTTTTTTTGTTTTATATAAATTGTTTTATATAAGTGTGATACCAATTTTATCCTAGTGGTGTGTGTAGGGAAGTCATTTTGGGAAAACCTATTGAGTATTTGTACTCACCCCATGATTTGGCATTTTGGTGCTTTTGTAGTTGTCATTTTCTAGGATATAAGTAAAGGTAAATAATCTCCTTCCTTTTGTGGTACTTCGTGATGCTTTGGTGGGTTGTGGTACTTGGAGCATAGAGCTTGGCTTGGAGCTATGGAGTTATTTCATAGATTTTGGGGGTTTTATTTTGTAGTATTCCTCTTGGTACTCTGATGATGGATATTATGGTTTGTTGTATTGGTCTTTTGGTATTGTTGATTTGTAAAATCCTGTTGACATGCATCATGTTGTTTTTTTGTTATGTCTTGTTTGGTTGGTTTCTTTTATTATAAGGGGAAATCATTCCCCAACTATTCTTGAATCCCTCGACATTTATTTCCAGCCTTTGGCACCTTGGGAACATCTCTTAAGGCCTAATATCATCTCTCCTCCTTCTCAAGCCAATAAGGAAGGGGCGAGATGTTATATATAGGTCGGGAAGAAGGAAGTGAGTTACAACTAGGCACATGATGTCATCCTATAGAAGTGAGGGAGACAACAAGGTAGTTGTCGAGGGGTGGTATGAAAATAAAGAAGAAGGATCATAGGAAGGTCCATAGATGATAAGAGTCCAACATACAAATGCTACCATTGTGGCATGGCAGAACACAATAAAAAACACTACAAAAAGTTACTACAACAGAAGGTTTAAGTTATTAGCTGAAAAAAAGAAATTATGATGTACATGTGATAGTCACTAATAAAGTTGTTTTTTCTCCATAAATAGAGAAGAGACTTGGTTTCCCACATTAGGCCACAATACAAAATTTCGTGGTCAATACTATTGTATCATACCATGTCACATTGCATCATAAATATTACTTGAATTATCATCCTAGTGACTTAAGAGTAATCATTATGGGGAATAATAGTTCATTATATATTTTAGTAATTTATAATATCCAATTCAAGAAGAATATATGATATAAAATAACCATGAAGGATGTTTGGAATGTTCTATGTCTTTGACATATCCTATAATCAAGAATATACTTTGATATACAAGGTTATAACAATATATTTAGGAATAGGGCATGAAGGATGATCAAAGAATCAATCTTCATCACTAAAGGTCACATATTTGGTACATTTTAAAAAACTCATGTGAAGATAGATGAAGATAGTCACAACATGGTATAAAGCGAGATATCATATTATCTATGGAATAAAAGACTTAGCTATATAATTATTAGAGGATTATCCATCCTGATAAAGAATAAGTACATTAGTGTTGACAAGGATGAATGACAAGATCCTTGTGGAAACATTTTGTATGAGAAGCTGTATAATGTATCATTTAGTACTGCTTCATAGAAGAGATTAGATTTACTGGATCTAGGGAAGCCTCGTTTATGTAGTCACATGCTGGTGGATTCACTAGGAATATTTCATAACCTATAACGACCACAACTTTTCTAAATGAAATTTATTTTTTAATGAGTAAATTCCTTATTAAAAATTGAAGTTATAGAAAAAATGCATAACATTGGTTATATTGGAATGTTAAATGGTAATTCAAATTTAATAAACCATTATGAATCATAACCATTGTTAATATAGACATTATACAATGACCATTAAGATTATCATATTATGGGTTATGAGACCAATACCATGTAGTGATTCAAAAACTAAAGCATTAAAAAATATTTTTATAGAATAAGGTTCATGATCATCAAGATCACGACTAAAACCATGTATTCCAAACCACCCCATAAAAATATCAATATTATAGACTTTAAACTTAGGGAATTAACTGGTGTAATAAAGGTATATGCATCTTGACTGTGAAAGTATTAATTTTTATATTAAATTTTTTATAAAACAATTATTATATTTATTCATTTTTAATATTAATTTTAAATTATTTATTATTGATTTTGATAAAAATTAGATTCTGATACAATGAAACACAAATTTTATATATGGAAAATATTTAGTTTCAATCAAGACATACTTTTTGATGAGTTTAAGAATATTTTGAAATAAATTATATTTTAATAAAACAAAATTATTAAATAATATTAAAAAATTTAAATGATAATACAATTTTATGACATCAAATATAATTTTAATAAGGGTCAGAAAACTATTATTTTCAAAAAAGTAATTATTTTTTTAATAAATGGGTATTTACATTTAAAAATTTAAAATATCATATTTAGAGAATTATTTTTATTAAAAAAATATTTCTTTTCAAATCATCATTTTGAAATTATCCAATGGTGAATGTTTTATAATTTTCTAAGATAGTCGAATATTTGGGTAAAAATTTAAAACTGTATAATTATATTATATGTATTATAATATCATAAAAACCCAGAAGGGATTTAATGAATACTATAAAAGTTATTCTCAACCAAAATTATTCATTCCCTTTAAAATAATTTGTTATGATATTTTTTGATTAATTTTATAAACCCATAACGAATCCTATAGAAACTATACTATATTTTAAGGTTTTAAAATCAATTATTTATAATCATGACTTCCTTCCACAAAACCAAGGGAATTATTTTAAAATTTTTAGATCTTATAAATATAAAATATTGATATCCACTCCACTATAGAATAAAAAATGGGAAAGAACCATCATATTGTTTGTGATTTTGAATAATTTATTATATAGATTCCAAGTCTTATGTTTATAAAATAATAAATAACTCCACTTTCTTTTCATATATAAACCCACACAAGATCCCATTTATCTACACAATAGAACATTTTATAATGAAATTAATTGGACCTTATCTATCTATATCCCTCCAAAGGTACTCCCATGATCTAAATAAGCTCCTCCCGCGCATTATGAAGTTCCTTCTCAGGGTACGAGATCCTCTCACTATCCTCTTTATTAAAAAAACTCATTTACTTTATTCCTTTTGTTTTCAACTTGGTCATGTTGGGATATGTTTTAATACATCCCTATTACTATCTATATGATTTTTAAGAGATGATATAACACTTTCACCATCATTAATCCCTCCCATGAATATTTATGTATCCCCGTTATGCTACTGAAATTATACTACAATTTTTCCATTCCAAACATATGTGTTGTAAACAATCATCCATTTTTCCACTCAATTGGTTTTAACTATATGTAATTATACTTCATTAATTTTCGAAACTATGTATATATACCACAAAACATAATTATGTGACTAAATTTATTGAAATATGATCCTATGATTACTGATATATGTGGAACACTTATGCATGTACATGATATAAATGTGATGGGTGGTCCTATAATTATATAGACCACCAATACATTGGTTAATGTTTTTATCTCATGATATTATATATATAGTTCATGGGAGGTAATTCTAAGCACACAATGATATATTGTCTTGTATGTTAGTGTTGACTTCTGTTTATGATGTCATATTTTTTTGTTGTTACCATATTCCCATGTCTCATTTATACTATTAGGTTATATCATTCCACATTGATTATTATTATGATTCTCGCTACTATTATGTTACCATGATATGAATCTTGTATCACATTAAAAAATTTACCTTATACTATTTTTTTATTCCCTTAATGGGCATTACAACTCATCCATTTCATATGACCACCCCCAGGTTATCCCACACAATTTTATTAGAATGATGGAATTTTAGGAGCATGATAAGAAAGTTTTGAATAATTTTATTTTAATTTTGTTGCGTGTTGTTATTCTATGAACCTAATTTCCCAAAGACACAAGGCTTCATGATCTTATTGGATTTTATAATGTGTAAATTTATTTGATAAATCTAAAATTAAAGATATAGTTGTTCACAATTAGTATTAGCTCAAAGGTGAGTTATTTTTTGGATTTGGATTAGAAAACTATAATTAAATCCTTATGTATAATACTAAACTTTGGAAAAAAATACCAAAATATTCATAATGTATATAGTATGTGGTTTAGAATAAAATAGATCATTTCCTTTAGACTATAAGTGAATTTGGTTGTGGAACAAAGGTACCTAGGTGTAATGAACCTAAAAGTGGAACATTGAGATTGACTCAATTTTCACCTAGTGCAAAAAATAGTATATATTGTACTCCTAGTTTAATACTCCCATGGTATATTTTTGGTTATTTCAAAATCCCCTTATGAACCATTATTATGAGAAAAAATTCCCATAATATTTTATGTTAGTTAATAGATCATGGATAACATGGTTTCAAATCTAGAAATTCAAAATTTAAAAAGTATCTATCATTTATGAGTTACCCCCTTAATGATCATGGTTTCCCATTTATATCATTATTTTTTTTAAAAAATTCTTATCCATATGTATATTTTTGAGGAATTAAATGATTATATTCAAAATCAAATATTGAAAGTCACACATGATATCCATTCATGATGTACAATTATCCGATGTGACAATGGTTCTATGCATTATTTCATATCATGAATGTTTAGTCAAACTATTCAAAGACCACCTAAAAACATGGAAATCAAGTTGGCAGTGAAGATGGATAATGGTTTTATTGTTGCATCCCAAGTATATAACTCATCCTATGTCTAATTTTTTGGGATAAATTTCTTGACAAACCTTATGTTTCTCCCATTTTTAGAATTCAATGTTATATTGGTATTTGATTGGATTTCCATGTATAGATTCAAGTAAATTTCTATGGAAACAAATTCTCCCCCTATCTCGCAAATCAACCTCTGATTATATATAAGTGCAAAGAGGAGGATGGATTTATTGGTACAAACATCTCAAGAATGGATGGTATTAACTTGTATGAAAATGCATGTATCTCAAATGATTTAGACTATGAAAAAAATCATTCATGATGAAATTCCCGTTGTAATAAAATTCACTGATATGTTTCTTAACAAATTTTTAGGTCTTCCTCATATCTATGAGGTTAAGGTCTCAATAAATCACATTCATTGATCTTTCCCAATATCCAACACTCCATATATAATAGTTATTTTTTTTAACTTGAAGAGACAAAGAATGAATTGTGAGAGAATCTGGATAAATGGTTTATATGCCCATGAGATTCATCGTGGGGTGATCTTATCATCTTCATCAATAATAATGAGGATTAAATGCACCTATGAATTGATTATCATGAGCTTAATAAAACCATGATAAAGAATAAGCATAATCTTCCACATATTTATTACTTATTTGATCAACTAGGTGGATCCAAATACTTCTGTAAGTAGGATAAATGGTTGGGTTATTATCAAGTAAAGGTAAATAAATAGGATATCCCCAAGAATAATTTTCATACAAGGTGTAGGAATTTTGAGTTCATAGTGATGAAATTTTTACTCACTAATTCCCCATCAATATTTATGGAATTTTCTGAGTATAGTCTTTAGAGATTACTTAGAAATATTTTTGGTAGTCTTTATAGATGATATTCTTATATACTCTAAAATAAAGGAGAGAGATGAGTAGAATTTAAATAATGCATTGAAGACTATGCAGACTAAAATGTTTTATGAAAAGTACAGTAATTGTGACCTTTCATTGGAGAAATTATATTTATTTAGGAATGTTATCAACAAAAGGGGAAATCGATGGATCCTTCAAAAATAAAGGAAACTGAAGGATTTATTAGACCAATATATGTGATGAAAATATATAGTTTCCTTGGATTAGCTAAGTAATTTCATCTATTTTTGAGAAACTTCTCATTATTTTAAATCCCAAAAACCAAGATTAGTCGAAATTTATTCATGTTTCTATAGACTAATGAATGTGAAGAAACCATTAAAGAGATAAAGTAGAGGCTAATCACTACACCTGTGCTCACATTACCCACTATTAGGGAAGGATTTTTGATCAACAATGATGTATCCAAAAAGTTATTTGGTTTTGTACTCATATATAATGACAAAGTGATAGACTATTCCTCCCATAAATTAATGACCCACAATATTAACTATCTAACCAATGAATTAGAATTGGATACAATGATCATGTCATTAAATATTTTTCAACATTATCTCTATAGGAAGAAGTGTGGAATATATATAAATAATAAAATTATCAAGTATATATTCACAAAAATATCTTATTATGTTCCAACAAATGCAATTTGAGCTGATCATAGAAATAATATTGTTCAATCCATTACCATACTATGAAAGAATAAAAGAAACATAAGATATAATTTGAAAGTATCCTAGAACACTATCCTTAATGGAAATGGAAAGTGATCTATACATCTTGGATAAGAAAATGATGGACATGCTGATCATAAAAGGATCTTTATACTACCTACCTAAAATAATATCTTAACCATCCATTCTTAAGAGGATCATAGAAACCACAAATATGAAGAGTTTCAATATAATAAGTTAGAAAATATTACATATTTAAACTTCGATAAAGATGAATTTATTAGGTTTGGAACTAGGATATGTGTCCCGTGTAACATCCCGAACTGGGTTCCACACCCCGGTGCCCTGAGCTGGACTACTTATATGAACTCAGTTGCACCTCACTGTATTCTAGAGGATGCCGACTAGCAATGAGGGTCTAAAATTGATCATGGGGATACTATACCCTCTTTTATCAGAGTAACACACTAGTGGAAAATAAGAAACAATAACTGAATAACATTTAACCATACATAGAATAGTACCAGTATCACTAGATGATCAAAACTGGAAATACAGACTCAAAACCCAACAATAGATATTCCATGCTATAGTACATTCCAAGTGTCTTAGTGTATACCAAAAATAATGAATCTGATGAATCCCTCAAGTGGGTCCCAAATCATGTCTAGTTTCCTCACCCTAGCTCTATCCCATATTAGCCATCTAATATAGGTCCTTTTCCCTTATCATGTTCTATGAACATGAAATCTATTAGGGTACTGATTAGGCGGACCATGTAGGGTTTGAGTACAACTCAGTTATCCACCACCAATGATGTCAAAAACAAATTTAGTCAATCATAGTGTATGCAATTTTAAATATAATAAAATTAAAGAAATAAAGTTAACAATTTATATTTTTTCAATTACTCTTTATTTAACCACATAACACCCCTAGGTTCCTGAGGAAACCTGATCCTCAATCCCTACCTTGGAACATGCCGGAGTTGAACTATCCTCTAGAGACATCGTATATCTAAATTCCATTGCTACCATTCATTATCAAAATTTATATCTTGATAAAATTCATAAAACATTAAAATTAGTATAACATGAGTAATGTTCACATAAGGATCTAACCTTAAGGGTCTAATGTTAGTGAGACTAAATGAAAAATAATATATTTCTATGTATATGGGTAATCTCTTATGGTCTTTCCCTTGATACAACTTGAATATCTATCATGGTCCCTTGGAAATCAAATAGAAAATCTCACGGTCTTCCTCATTGAAGGAACTCACTATCCCTTGGGTAATCAATAAAAAATATCTCATAATCTTCCTCCCTAAAGGATCTCATGTTCCTTGGCGTAATCCCTTGCTCACACCCTAGTTAACCCATGTGCTACTTCAGGCCAACATAGTCAAAACCAAGTGTAATACATCCAAAATCTATTTCTCAAATAATTAGATTATTTAATTCAAAAATTTAATTCATAATACCCATTTACATTAATTATTATAATGATTAATTAATCACATCAATTCTATTAATTAATTCAAAAATTAATTAATCACCCTGATTCCATTAATTAACCAAAATATTAATTAATCCCATCAATTCCATTACTTAATAAAAAAATAATTAATCATATCTATACCATTACTTAATTATCCAAATTAATTATTGACATCTATTCTGTTAATTGATTCAAAAATCAATGAACCATATAAAGTCCATTAATTAATTCAACAATTAATTAATCATTTTATAATCTCATTATATAATAATTAATTCACCAATAAATTAATCTTGATTCCCAATTCAACATTCTGAAAATTTACGCACCAATTAATTTTCCCTAATTCCTTAATTCAATACTTTGATAATTAATTCATCAATTTATTATCTTAATTTCACAATTCTACTGTTTAATCATATCGAAAATTCCTTAATTATTTAGTTGACCATAATAATTAATTCAATTTAGGAATTAAAATTTCTAGAAAAACCCCTAGAAATTGTACAATCACATACACATAATTGATATCAAGACTATGGGATTTGAAAAATATACCACCTAACTCGATTTTTTGACAAACAATCACCTGAAGAAAATTCCAAAAATTCAGCAGAGTAACAATGTAGAATGAGATCTAGGTCTTTAACCTAAATCAAGATCGATCAAATCAATATCTCTTAAATATATATCTAGATATAAAATCCTAGACATCGATTAAAAAAAACAGGTATAGATCTAACCAAAACAGAGGATAACATCCCTTAAAGAAAGAGAGTATAAAGGAGGAGAAATGAGAAAGAATCTAGGATGAGATCCTCTTACTAGGAGGGTTGAAAATCTTCACTATGGGCTTCAAACCACCAATAGAAGAGGTGGGGAGGGCTTGGAATATTTCCCAGAGGCTCTGAAATCTTGAAATAGGTGTTAGGGTCGAATGGGGGATGATTTGGGATTAAAATGGGAGTTCAGGAATTTATAAAACTATTTTTTGGGTTAATTTAATTCCCGCACATGGTTTTATGGGATGGGGTGCACGATTTCCCCTAGTTGTTCCCCTAAACCATGGAACTATTTCATAGGGTTGCACAATTAATCTAAATAAGGAAGAATGTTTTACAAACCTTGATTTAACTATGTAATTCCCCTCTATGCAGTGTCGCATGGTTTTTTGGGCTGGGGCACACAGTTAGGGAAAACCGTGCGCCAAACGTGCACCTCCCTATTTTTTTTAATTTAACTCAAATTTCCACCTAAACACACCCCATGATAAAACCCAAATTAAAATTACTCAACACAAGGGAAAATACTACCTAAAAATGATCATAGGAAAACTCTAGAAAAGGTTGTGGTATAACAATCTTCCAACCTTATAAAATCTCATCCTTGATATTTACTCTCATGCATCTATATGATTCCAAGTCAAAAATATAAAATTTCTTATCCCTTATATCTTCTTCACTTTCAAATGTTTTCTTCTTCACACACCCATGTTTCCAAAATACATGAAATATCAGCACGACATTCCCTAAAACACTTTCTCACTATGATCTAAAACATGTATCATATGTTCCTCAAAGGACACATCTATATCAAGATCAATATAATCCACCTCGATCACATGATAAGTGTCAGGTTGATACCACATAAGTTGTGACACATGGAAAATTCCATGCATAGAACTATATATATGTGTAAGAGCCAATCAGTACGCCACTGGCCCAATTCTCTCTACAACCTCAAACGGTCCAATGAATCTGGGCACCAACTTTCCCTGTCTCTATGTCCTGTGGATGAAAAATCTAGGTTACACCTAAAGGAATACACGATCACCATCTGTAAACTCTAGGGGTCATTTTAATTTATCATCATAGGATGTATTTAAACTCTGATTCATATCCATAAATTTCCAAATCAGTTGAAAATGTTCTAATGTCTCCTGCATGAGAGTCATTCCCAAAATTTTTGACTCACCTACCTCCATACATTATAGAGTAGATTTATATGGCCTACCATAAAGTTACTTGTATTGTTTCATATCTCATGTTTCTTAGTAAGTGTTATTATAGCCAAACTCAACCAAATCTAGGTGATATGTTCAAGATCCTCTAAAGTCTAGGACACATGCTCACAACATATCCTCAAGAACCTATATAGTATGCTCTGACTATCAATCAGTATGTGGGTGGAATTTCGTACTAAAAAAAACATGTGTACCATGCATCTTCTGTAATACCTACCAAAAGTGTGAGGTAAAGTGAAAATCATAGACAAAAAATATATTTTGTGGTATCCTATGTAGATGGAATATCTCTTGAACATAAAAATCTAAGATCTTATCCACTAAAAAAGTCTCTCGTATAGGGAAGAAATGTGATATTTTCGTTTGTATGTCCATAAAAACACTAATAGAATCATTCTTCTAAGGTTTCATCAAGATACGCACTATAAATTCCATGTTCACATCATACCACATCCACTACGTAATGGGAAACAACTACAAAAAACCTCCAGTTTTTTGATTCTCAGACTTCACCTACTGACTGGTGTAACATTGTGTCATGAAAATTGCTATTTCCTTCATCAGGAATGGCTACCAAATAACTTAACAAAGGTCACTGTACATTTTTTTTCACACCAGGATGTACCACCCACTTCAAGGAATGAAATTCCCGCATCAACTCTTCACGCATACCTAAAGTCACAACAACCCAATTATTGACCTTGATGATCTCATCCTCATATATTCATTAATATGAAGGCGAGTCCAAAACTTCAAATATTTACCTAAAGATCAAGAACTCTAGATCCTCATACTCTATGTCTCTAATCAAGATCAAAAGTATATACTCCACTAAAACTGATATGAGAGTCATCTGCTACTGACTCTCCAGAACCACCACACGCATTTAAACTAGAAAACTTATCATTTTACACTTATAACTACACTCTTGAACTTCTTGAGTCTAAGATTTCCTACTAAAAAAATAGTCCACATTGTTTCCTTTCACATATATAAATGGTTGTTTTAAATCAAATAGCTACATGTACTCAACCCATCTCCACTACTGGAGATTCATGTCTCAATGTGAAAATATTTACTTCAAGCTCTTCTAATCTGTATACACGGTAAAATTTTCCAAAAATATTTAATGTCACCAAAAATTCAATTAATATATCACTACATCCAATGATAGGTCATGATTAGGGAAGTTCCTTTCATGTGGCCTCAACTTTTGAGATCCATATGCCACAACTCTCTCTCCCTAGATCAATAAAACATTGATTCCGATCCCAGTTGCCTCAAAATACATTGTATTCTCCTCACTTAGTTTGGTTAAGATCATGATCGGTGCCTATTTCATATGCTTCTTTAGCTCCTAGAAGTCATTCTCACATGTTTCTAATAATTCAAAATTTTTCCCATTTTTGGTCAAGCCCGTAAGTTACACTACCAATTGGGAAAATTCCTAGATAAATCTTTGTTTATATATAGAGAAACCCAAAAAACTAAGGATATTGAAAATGTTCTTGGGATGCTCTATATAAACCAATACATGTACTTTTTTGGGTTATATACACACCTCCCCCTAAGATGACATGACCCAAGAAGTGCACCTGATCAATCCAAAACAAACACTTAGATAGCTTGGAGTATATCATATACTCTCTCAGTGTAGGATGTGTTGAGTCAATAAGTTTTTCCTTATGAATTTTCCATTCCTTCATACTTGGGGGAGATTGTTAAGTCAATAAGGTTTCCTTATGACTTTAACATTCCCTCTTGTTTTGAAAATCACAAACACCTCATCTTAAGGAAAATTTCATTTTACCCTGTGTTTTACTTCTATGAGGAAAAATTTACTTCCCCAAGGAAATTTATCCTTATCAGGTTTTCATTGCTATATCATAATTTTTATAAGTGTAAAATTCAGTTTTAAAGAAAAACCTCAGAATCCTATAAATACCTAGATATGAAGTATTCTGTTTCAGAATCCGAATTCTTAGAATTATGATTACAAATTCTGGTTATGAACTCTTCTAAGTTCTGACTCAGAATTCTGATTATGAATTCTGGATACAAACTCTTCTAAGTTCTGACTCCGCATTTTGATTAATAATTTTGGATACGAACTCTTCTGAGTTATGAATCCGAGTTCTTTGAATACAAACTCTGAACTCTTATGAGTTCTGACTCCAAATTCTCATGATTTCTGACTCCAAACTTTGTGAGTTCTGGTTCCAAATTCTTATGAATCCAGATTCTGAATTTCCTTGAAATTTAGACTCCAAATTCTATAGAATTCAGGTTCTGAATTCTTAGAAAATAGAATCAGAATATCCTTGTATTATAGGCTCCGAATTAAATTTTGGTTAGACTCCGAACTTTCATATTTTCTTACATTCCTAATATTGGATTTTAGTTATGTAACCATATTTTTGCTTACACTTGTTTTTTTATAAAATGATGTCTTGATTTCAGTTACTAACTAACCATTTATTGAGTGACACGTGTATAGGTCCCTCCAAAATTCAAGGAAAAATATGACCATTGGAGGAGGGAGCCGACCATTGAATCTGTGCCTATAAATAGGAGCTCATTTGAAAGAGCTTAGAACTTTTGGAATTTTTGAAGCTCAAAACTTTCAAAAGTGATTTCTAGAGAGAGAGGCTCTTATAAACTCTCAGGCTTAATGCAGAAAGTTTGGACCTCTTGTTCAAACTTTGCTTCATGCAGATTTTCTTTGTGCAGAGGTGTGATTTCCTTGAAATTAGAGACTTCAGGTTGTGAAGTCAGAGGTGCCGATTTCCTTATAAATAAAGGGCTTGCGGGGATAGCAAGACAGATACCGATCTTCGGATTGAGGGATTACCTGGGTTTGGGTAAGACGGTCTTTATTGAAAGTATAAATCAATGGATATTTTATCCAGGGATGTTGAATACCCTTCTCTTTGGGTTAAAAGAGTTACCACTTGTTACTTGTAGTATTTCTATTTTGTTTTTCACTTTACTTTTAGTTGTTGAGGAAAGTATAATATTCTTATACTTATTTATACTTTTACTCTGATTTTATAGTATTCTATAGGCTTTAAGGTAGAATATAAGTTGGTGTAAACTTTTGTTAAGTTTCATTTATGGAATCAATTTTCTGGAATCAAGCAAGTTATTAGAGCTCAGAGGTGTTGTGAATTTTGGTTATGCAGAATTTCCTTAGGGATTTTTAAAGTATACAATTCACCCCATCTTGTATTTGAGGATCTCATTATTACATATTCGATCCAAGAATTGGTATCAGATGAGGTGACCTCTGAATTAATCTCACTATTAGATTCAGAAGAAGATTATTCTTCTTATTACTTTCAAAATTGAATTTTTAGATTCACACTTTTTCGGAATTAGTTTTTTGGACTCGTATAGTTCAGATTCATTTTTTCTTAGAGGTACTCTTGTTCTATATTTTTCTTGCTTAGCAATATTCTACTTTTTTATGAAATTTTTATTTTAACAATTTTTTGTGGAAAGAATTTTCTTTAAGATGGAAGGAATCAATATTGGTTCCATAGACAATCTCAATCCAACTAGACCACCTATCTTTGATGGAAATGATTACAAATATTAGAGAGATTTAATGAAAACTTTCATTATCAATACTGGAGTTGATAATTTTGTTATGCTTACTGGAGGATATAAAATCCATGACAAAGAAGTTAGTACCTTCATAAATCAAGAAAAACATGAATATCAACTAAATTATAAGGTACACAATACTTTGCTTTTATCCATGACTAGAAACATATATAACCAAATTTCATCTTGTGAAGAAGCAAATTTTATATGGAAGAAACTTGAAGTTACTCACTTTGGAACTTCCAAAGTAATTGAAACTAGAAGATCCATGCTTAGAGCTGAATATCGTGGTTTCTACTTTTCTTATGGAGAACCCATTTGTAAGGTGAAACAAAGATTCATGACTATTGTGAATAGTTTACAATCCATGGGTGAGAAAGGATTAGATGATGAATCTCTTGTTGATAAGATCATAGACATCATGCCGAATGAATAGGAATCCAAGAGGACAGTTATTGATGAGAACAGAAAGGTTACTCAGATTTCCTTAGATGAACTATTTGGAAATCTTCTTCAACATGAGACTAGAATGAAGAGAGATAATGATAATTTAAAGAAGAAGAATGGAAATGGCATTGTTGCTTTTACTACAACTTCAAATAATATGAAAGCTAAGACTCCTAAGAGAGTTACTAGATCCTAATCTAAGAAAGTTATTATCCAATTCGAATCTAGTGGAAGTGAATCCTCAGAAAATGAATTAGCAAATCTTGCTCGAAGGATGAACAAGATAGAAGGACATAGGAACTTTAAATCTAGAAATAAGAAGAAAGAAAGGAAAGATAAGAAAGATTTAGAAGTTACATGTTATTAATGAAAGAGAGCTGGATACATAAGACCTGATTGTCCTATGCTCAAGAGAAAAGAATGAAAGGAAAGGCATTCAAAGAGAAACAGAAAAAAGTATTACAAGGATAAAGCTAAGAAGGTCTTGAAAGCTAATGACACCTAGAGTGTTAGTGGTGGTGACTCTTCAGATGAATCTTCAGATTATGAATCTTTTGGAAAAAAGAATCTTGGTATAATAGCCAGAATACCTATTGAAAATCATTTCTTAATGGATAAGGTACATAATGCTAAATCAATGAACACTTTTTCTTTGAATGCTAATGATAGTAAATACTATAACTCTTCGGATGAAGAATCTTCTTCTGATGAAGATAATACTTTACCTTCCTATGAAGAAGTTTCTCAGTTTCCAAACTCATTGAGATTGAGAATTCAAAACTCATGAAAAAACTTGATAAGGAAAAATCTAGGAATACTATTCTTACTAAGGAAATATTAAATATTTCTAAAGATCTTGATAAGAAAATTTTTGATTTTGAATGTTTTTCAAAAAGTCTTGAGGAATTAAGTTATGAAAAGAATAAACTTTCTAAAGATCTAGAAAACATAATTTCTAAGAAAAATGTTTTCGAGTCTAGTTTAAGTTCAAAATCAAATGTTTTTGAAGAAAATAACTTAGTTATCAAACTAAAATCCTAAATCTATTCCTTGAGGAAGTGTTTGTCAAACTTTACCTTAGGTAAAGAAAATTTTGATAAAATTTATTCTCAAATATAACCTCTAAGGAATAGTTCTAGTTTTGGTTATACTAGTTCTAAACCAATTTTTAGTAACAATTACTTTGTTCCTCAAAGTGCTCCATTCTGTACTAAGTCTCAGTGTTGTGGACATTGGGAAAATAATTTCTCTCTAAACAAAACCCAGTATTTAGGATTTCATAAAGCCTTTTTTTCTAAAAAGGTGTGGGTGCCTAAAATTTTTCTTTCTAAGCATTCGGGACCCAAGAAAGTTTGGATTTCAAAAACCTAAATTTTTCTTATTTTTAGGAAAATAGAGAGAGTACCAACAACAATACATGGTACATGGATAGTGGATGTTTCCAACATATGACTGGTAACAAAAACTATTTTGAAAATATTATCAAGACTAAAGGAGGAAAAGTAACTTTTGGAGTAATGTTCAAGGAGAAATTATTGGTATAGGTAACATCGTTCTTCTTGAAAAAACATTGATTTCAAATGTTTTATTTGTAAAGGATCTTAAGCACAACCTCATTAGCATAATTCGGTTATGTGATGAAGGTTACCTTGTGAATTTTAGGAATGACTAATGCTTAGTACACAATTCCAAGGAAGAGTTAATTCTTTCTACCCATAGGAAAGATAATGTTTACACACTAAACTTAGAAGACCTTAGGATCCAAGACTTACCTTGACTTAGTGCAATGGAAGATCACTCTTGGTTATGATATAGAAGGTTAGGTCACTATAACATTAGGAACTTATGCAAACTCTCTAAGGAAAGGTTAGTTAAGGATCTACCGGAGCTTAGATTTGATTATTCAAAAGTATGTAACCCTTGTCAATATGGAAAGCAATATAAATCGAGTTTTAAATTAGTTGGTGAAGTCTCAACTACTGATGAATTATAGCTAGTGCATATTGATCTCTTTGGTCCGACACAAACTGGAAGCATTGGGGGTAAGTATTATGTATTTGTCTTGGTTGATGATTACATTATATTTACGTGGGTCTACTTTCTATCAAATAAGTCGGAAGCTTTTCATTATTTCAAAAGTTTTATAGACCAAGTTAAAAATGAGAAAAACCTTCCTTTGAAAACTATTCATAGTGATCATGGTGGAAAATTTCAAAATTCTGATTTTGAAACTTTTTGTAGTAGAAAAGGCATTACTCATAACTTCTCAACACCTGGAATACCTCAAAAAAACGGTGTTGTTGAAAGAAGAAATATAATTATTCAAGAGATAACTAGAACCATGTTGAGCGAGTATTCTATAACCAAACATTTTTGGGATGAAGTTGTAAGTACTAATTGTTATACTATAAATTGAGTTCTGATTGGACCTTTTCATAATAAAACTCTTTATGAGTTATAGAATGGTAGAAAAACTAGAATTTTATACTTTAAGGTTTTTGGTTGCAAGGTATTCATTTTAAATACTAAAGATAATATTCATAAATTTGCTCCAAAATCTGATGAAGGAATTTTCTTAGGATACTCCACAACTTCTAAGGCTTATAGAGTTTTCAACAAAAACACATGTACTGTTGAAGAGACAATACATGTGAAATTTGATGAAACTGATCCTTTTGTTTTTA
Source organism: Viscum album (assembly GCA_963277665.1). Lineage (NCBI taxonomy): Eukaryota > Viridiplantae > Streptophyta > Magnoliopsida > Santalales > Viscaceae > Viscum > Viscum album. Next base: position 48,824,065 of record OY728161.1, on the reverse strand, counting down.
AAAAACCCCAACCTACATCCTCGGATGTGTTTTCAAAAACTTATTATCAACCTTTGTTAGAAGATCCTTCTGATAAGGAAAATGTCCAAGAATATATTTCTGAAACATTTAACCCAGAAGATTTCCTACCCTATGTTGATGAATAGGTTTTACAAAACCTAAATCAGATGTTTCTAAATAATCATCCTAGTGATAGCATCATTGGTGATATGAATCAACCTGTAAGGACTAGAAGTTCCATAAGGAATGAAGTAGAACATCTAGAATTCCTTTCCCAATTAGAACCAAAAAGTACTGATGAAGCTTTAGGTGATGATTATTGGATTAAAGCCATGAAAGATGAACTAAATGAATTTGAAAGGAATAAAGTCTGGACCTTGGTTGAAAGACCTAATGAAACTTCTTCTATTGAAGTAAAATGGGTCTTCAGAAATAAGTGTGATGAAAATTGAATCATTGTAAGAAATAAATATAGATTAGTTTCTAAAGGCTATAATCAACAAGAAACAATAGACTATGAAGAAACCTATGCTTCAGTAGCTAGACTTGAATCTATTCGTATCTTACTTGCCTTTGCAGAATTCTTCAATTTCAAACTTTTTCAAATGGATGTGAAATGTGCTTTCCTTAACAGTTACATTCAAGAGGAAATTTTTGTTGAACAACCTCCTGGTTTTGAAGATACAAAACATCATGATCATGTTTTTAGACTTACCAAAGCTTTGTATGGACTTAAGAAAGCCCCTCGAGCCTAGTATGATAAACTTACATGATTTTTGCTTCAAAATAATTATGTTAAGGGAAATGTAGATACAACACTTTTTATAAAGAAAGATAATAAAAATGTTTTGATTGTTCAAATTTATGTTGATGAAATTATATTTGGTTCAACCCAACAATCATTAACTGATTCCTTTTCGGATCTAATGAAATATAAGTTTGAAATGAGTATGATGGGTGAGTTAACATTTTTCCTTGGTTTTCCAATATCTCAAAAACCAAAAGGAATCTATATATCACAACATAATTATATTAAATATCTTCTTAAAAAGTATAGATATGACAACACTACAAGTATAAGTACTCCCATTGGTACCTCAAATACACTTGATATTAATGAAGTTGGGAAACGAGTAGATCAAACATCTTTTAGAGGTATGATAGGAAGTTTAATTTACTTGACAGCTAGTCATCCTGACTTAATTTTTTCAGTATTATTATGTGCAAGATATCAATCCAATCCTAAGGAATCTCATTTAAAGGCGATGAAAATAATTTTTCGAAACTTAAAGGGAACCATGGATTTAGGACTTTTCTATTTATCTATAAATGATTTTATTTTGAAAAGTTTTTCAGATGCTAACTTTGGTGGATGTAGAATGGATAGAAAGAGTACATCCAGAACCTGTCATTTCTTAGGAGATTCATAAATTTCTTGGTCATACAAAAAGCAACACTCAGTTGCACTTTCCACTACTGAAGATGAATATGTAACAGCTGGAAGTTATTGTGATCAAGTGTTGTGGATGCAACACACACTCACAGACTATGGTATGAGTTTTACCAAATCAAAAATTTTATGTGATAATATAAGTGCCATTGCCCTTAGTAAAAATCCCGCACATCACTATCATGCAAAGCACATAGATATTAGGAATCACTTTTTTAGGTATCACACACAAAAAGAAGATATCATTCTTCAATTTATCGGAACGCAAGATCAACTTGCTGATATTTTCACAAAATATTTACCATTCGATAGATTTGAATAAATTAAACAGAAGTTAAGAATGATAACCGTAAGGTAATCTTCCTCATTAACTTTCTGTTGAACAAATATCTTTACAATAATAAAATTCTTTTCATTGGGGGAGTACATTTGTTCATATGTTTTTCATATTTTTCGTAATGAAGTTTTTCATGTATTTTGCAATAAAGTTTTTAGGATTTTCGTAATGAAGATTTTTGTAATAATGATCTGTGTACTCATTTTTTTTCACACTGAAGTTTTTTTTTTCGGAATCTAAAGTCCTTCAAGATGAATTTTCCTCAATACGAATAATTCTCCTGAAAATATGAAAGGTATGATTCTTTCTTGAGTTTTCATAATCATGTTTTATTTGCTAGAAGTTTCTTTTTTTTTTTAAAATTTTTCAGATTCTAGTTTCCTTAAATCCAATTTTTTTCTTTTAAAAAAACTCAAAAGATCAGATCCTACCAAATTTTCATTGCAGCTATCATTTTAACCGTCAGATCTAATTAGAAGAATTCTTAGCCATTGGATTAATCTTGGAAGTCAAATCATTGCATCAACACCTATAAAAGGGGACCCTCGGTGGTTGTCCCACATCGGTTTTTCAAGATTTTGTGGGTCGAAGCTATGCCCTACTACAAAATCCCATTCCAAATTTCTCAAAGTTTTCTCATGTCCGAATGTCAGGTGAAGTTCCTTCTCAAGATATGTCCTCTGTCAAGATGATTTCGGAGTGGAAAATATACAGGGAGAGGTTGGTGAATACTAACTTATTCAATAAGTATGACTCTATTATTTCAAATAATATCAAGCTTAATGGATGGGAGAGTGTATCCATTTCAAAGACAGAAGCTTAGGATGTTGTGTATCTGGATCTACTAATTGAAATTTATGAATCAGTTTTCTTTTTCAAGGAAGATGGCAGAGAAACATTTTCCTTCAAGAGTTATGGTAAAACTTATGCACTTTCTTATACCAAGGCTGCTAGCTTGGTAGGGTTATCCTATGAATGAGAGGAAGAATTTTATTCCCACAAATTACCGGTTGTGTAAGGAAGTTTTGTAAAAGTGAAGGCCATGAAAAGTATTGGAATTACAGATGTCAAGACTGCAAAGATTTATCACTTGTCTACCAAAAATCAGATCCTAGAGTTATGGGTTCAGGATTTTATCATACCAAGAAAGGGTAACAAGGACACTATTAATAAAAGTGATATGTATATCTTATATTTTTTGGTAAATCTAAGAAAACTCAATCGATGAAGCATATTCTCATCACGATAGAGAATATCAAGAATGAGAATTTGAGAGCACAGATAATGATGTATCCTGCCATACTCTCCAGGTTGATAGTTCGGTGTCTTGAATCATTCAATATTCCTTTTAGTTACAAGATGAGGAATTGAAAAGTGATTTTAGTAAGCACTGACACTTTGAAAAGAATGAATGTTGGATTTTCTAAAGATTCAAGAGAGTTTTATGATCTTCTAGTGGAAGAAGCAGAAGCCGTTCCAAGAAATGCAGAAGATGCTGAACCATTAAAGAAAGCTGTAAAGAAGAGGAAACTAAAGGAAGTGGAAGAAACAAAGAAAACCTCTAAGGCCAAAGAAATTGAATCCGCACCTCCAAAGCCCAAGAAACAGAAAACCTATCCGAATGAGGTAGTATCCAAATGGAGGGAGGATAAAAAAAACTGGAAGGAAGGGGAACCAAAATTTGGCCTAGACCCTGCAGAGGCCAAATCATTGAAAGAGAATGCTGCTGAAGATCTTGAGAAGACATCCAAAGAAAAAAAGCTTAAGAAGAAGATTTCAGAGGTAGATATTGTGAAATATCTTTTGAAGGCTACTGAAGTATCATCTGAGAACATTCCTATACCGAAAACCTTCTTAGTTGAACCCTTACCTGAGACCCTGGGGAAGAAGTACATGACTCTGGAAAAATCCCAAGAGAAGGATGTTGAAAAGGAAGCTATAGAAGAAGTACCAGAAGATGAAAGTAGTGATGATATAGCTGATACGATAAAGAAATTTGAAGACTTTCATGATAAGGAAAGTTCTTTTGAAAAATTGTCAATCCAGACTTCTCAAGCCGGATCCTCGAAACATGCTACCCCTGGAATTGATGAGAAGGATAAAGAGGAAGTGAAAAAATTATCTGAGGAAGAGAGTCATAATAATGACTTCATTCTCCCTGAAGATATTGAGGCAGGAGCTGAGAAAGAGTAAATTGATGAAGAACAAATTGTTCAGTTATCTGAAAGCAAGCATGAGTCTCCAGATGAGGAAGATGTTATGAGAATCAAAAAAGGAAAACAAGTGGTTGTTGACACACCAACCAAAATTTATTTAAGGAAGAAAAAAGATGGTGGATCCTCTAAGAGGAAGCTTGTCGAGCTAGAGGAAGAACCACAACCTAGCAGAGTGTCAGACTCGGAGTCATCAGCTCTAGGACATGATTTTGTCATTCAGTCCCTAAAGAAGCTAGTGGAAACCATTTTGATCTTTCCAACAATTGACTCTAGATGCCAGATGCTCCAGTATAGCATGAATAAAAAATTAGACTCTATATCCATGGTGATGGATAGGTGCATAAAGATTGAGGCTGAACATAAGAATTTTCTTATCAACTATGAAGCCCACAGAAAATCTTGTAGGAAAATGTTCAGCTGGTCAAAGAATATAGTTAAATATTTAAGAGAGCTTCATGACTTTCAAGGTGATGTTAATGAAACTATTGATACTCAAGACAAAAAAAATCAAGGATCTCACAAATAACTTTGTGAAAAAGATAAATCTTAAGCAGAATTCTCAGATTCAGGATGTCAAAGATCTCGATGGGAAGTTGAATTCTGTTGTACAAAGTAGGAAAACAGAAAGGGATCTCTGAATCGAGATTGAAGAAAAACTAGTGAAGCAAGATGACTTGCTGAAGGCTTAGGCAGAGGCTCTGAAGGCTCAAGATGATAGGATAAAAGCCTTAGAGAAGTAAGTAGAGGAGGATTACAAAGAGCTAAAGAAGCTGAAAACCATTATGAAGAAGCTGATACCCAAGGAAAAAGAAGAAAAATAGAATCAAATCCGATATTTTTTTGTATCTATTTTTCCCTATACAAATCCTTCCAATATTAATGAAATTGTGGTTGCTTGTTTTTGTCTAGATGTTTGTACTAATATTTTAGGTACCATATTTTTTTCCATTCCCTCAAACTCTTTTTAAAAATCACAAAGGGGGAGAAGGAAAAAAATTCCAAGTAAAATAAGAAATATCCCTAAGTAAGGGAGAGTTTATCCAAGGGGGAGTTCTCATTACAAATATTTCCACATTCAAATGAAAAATCTCATTCCAAAAATCTAGAATACGATCCTTAGTGTTCCAAATCCTAAGGGGGAGTTAGTCACATTATACATTGTTCATATATAAAGGGAGATAAGTTTTATTTTCAAATTCTAGAAATTTTTTTCTAAGTCCTTATATTATTTTTCATAAGGATGTTTTTTCTTTCCAAAAGGGGGGAGATTGTTGAGTCAATAAGGTTTTCCTTATGACTTTTCTATCCCTTCATACTTAGGGGAGTAGTTAAGTCAATAAGGTTTCCTTATGACTTTACCATTCCCTCTTGTTTTGAAAATCACAAACACCTCATCTTAAGGAAAATTTCTTTTTTACCCTGTGTTTTACTTCTATAAGGAAAAATTTCCTTCCCCAAGGAAATTTATCCTTATCATGTTTTCATTGCTCATATCATAATTTTTATAAGTGTAAAATTCAGTTTGAAACCAAAACCTCAGAATCCTATAAATACCTAGATATGAAGCATTCTGTTTTAGAATCCGAATTATCAGAATTCTAATTATGAATTATGGTTACGAACTCTTTTGACTTCTAACTCCGAATTCTGATTAAGAATTATTGATAATAACTCTTCTAAGTTATGACTCTGAATTCTGATTATGAATTCTGCATACGAACTCTTCTGAGTTCTAACAATGAGTTCTATAAATACAGACTCCGAACTCTTATGAGTTCTGACTCCGAATTCTCATGAACTCTGACTCCGAACATTGTGATTTTTGGTTCCGAATTATTATGAATCCAGATTCTGAATTTCCTTGAAATTCAGACACCAGAATTCTATAGAATTCAGGTTCCTAATTCTTAGAAAATAGAATCCAAATATTCTTGTATTATAGACTCCGAATTCAATTTTGGTTAGGCTCTGAAATTTCATATTTTATTACATTCTGAATATTGGATTTTAGTTATGTAACCATATTTTTGTTTACACTTGTTTTGTTATAAAACAATGTTATTATTTTAGTTACTAACTAACCATTGATTAAGTGACATGTGTACAGGTCCCTCCAAAATTCATGGAAAAATATGACCATTGGAGGAGGGAGTCGACCGTTGAAGTCGTGCCTATAAATAGGAGCTCATTTGAAAGAGCTCAGAACTTTTAGAATTTTTGAAGCTCAGAACTTTCAGAAGTGATTTCTAGAGAGAGATGATCTTATAAACTCTCAGACTTCATGTAGAAAGTTTGAACGGCTTATTCAAACTTTGCTTCATGAATATTTTCTTAGTGCAGAGGTGCGATTGCTTGAAATCAGAGACTTCGGGTTGTGAAGTCAGAGGTGCTGATTTCCTTAAAAATCGAGGGCTTGTTGGGATAGCAAGACAGATACCGATCTTCAAAATGAGGTCTTTCCTAGGTTTGGGTAAGACAGACTTTCTTGAAAGTAAAAATCAAGGGACCTTTTATCTATGGTTGTTGGATACCCTTCTATTTGGGATAAAAGAGTTACTACTTGTTACTTGTAGTATTTCTATTTTGTTTTCCACTGTACTTTTAGTTATTGAGGAAAGTATAATATTCTTATAATTCCTTAGACTTGTACTCTGATTATATAGGATTCTATATGGTTTAAGGTACAATCTAAGTTTTTTTAAACTTTTTTTAAGTTTCATTTCCAGAATCACTTTTCCAGAATCAAGAAAGTTATTAGAGCTCAGAGGTGTTGTGAATTTTGGTTATACAGAATTTGCTTAGGGATTTTTAAGGTATACAATTTACCCCCATCTTGTATTTGAGCATCTCATTATTACATATTCTATCCGACAGGATGATGTCAAGGTGTTGTGAATGATCTTCATGAGTCTTAGAGTATACTAATATGTCATCCAAAAACACTACTACAAACTGATCTAGGTACAGATAGAATATTTTTTTCATCATAGATACAATCATTGTTGTTGTGTTTGTCAACCCAAATAATATTAAAACCAACTCATAAAAGCAATACCTTCTTTTGAAAGCAATCATCTATATATCAGAATATTGAAATCTCAGCTGATGATACCCTGATATCAAGTCAATATTTGAGAATAAAAAATCTCCTCTAAAGTGTTCAAAGAGACCATCTATACATGGAAGAGGAAACTAGTTCATCATATTCATCCATTTCAACATCTAGTAATCGACACATAAGTGAAAAATACCATAATCCTTGTTTGAAAACAACTATGTAAAACCCCAAGGTGACGTACTCAGACAAATAAATCCCTTATCCTACAACTCATCTGATTGTGTCTTGTGATATTTAAGCTCTATTAGTTATATTTAGTATGATGGAATTGAAACTGGCTTAGCCCCTGACAAGAGATCAATAGTGATTTCCACATCTCCCTCAGGTGGAAACCTTGATAAGTCTTTAGAAAAAACATCTTAAAACTTGTTCAGTATGGGTATAAAGACACCATGATTTACACATTCTTTATCCAGCAATAGACTTCTGACATGGGATGTGAGCTCTCTCAGTTGCTGAGTAATTGGACCTGCTCGACCTTACTGGATATTCCACTCTACACTGTGAATGTAATGGTCACCCTTATGAGACATAAAAGTCACACTCCTTTAGTAACAATCAATATGGTCTCAATATAAGACTATCCATTCCATTACTATAATTAGGTTCAAGCTTGAAATGTCAATAATATATAAACCATAGAGAAAATGGTACTCCTCGATCTTAAGAGAAAATCCTTTTCACAAAAAAATGTCTCTAGACTGTACTCACAATGGTGTATATGTTTTCATTACCATACTTATGAACTCCACTGCCAGTATCAAACAATTAACTAGTTTAGAAGATATAATGTAATGGTAGGAACCAATATCAAATAAGGAACTAGCTAATTTAGAAGCTATAAAATAGTACCTCTCACTATCAATGGTCCATCATCACTATCCTCAAGTGTAGGATGAATGAAATGTAACTATCCTACCCTTCTTCTTTGTGATGTAGTTTAACTCCATTGAGATTCACCACTCTACTGATATGAGTTCCCTTTCCCAGAAGCACCACATCCACTACCTCTATCTCCTTGGCCAGTAGAACTCTAGATTCCATATAGATATGATGCAGAAGACCCCCTTCCCACACTCTTGTTGTATCTAGCTCCTACATCACTAACTATCTGTTAAAAGTTCTTAGATAACCTCTATAGATTTATCATATTGTCATATCCTTGGGACTCTATTGGTGGTCATGGAAAAGGTTTCCATATCTTTCCCATCATATCACATTAGTGACAAACCACATGGGTAAGGTTTTGTTTAACCGACCCATCCCCATGGATACTCTTCTTACCACTTCTCTTGGAGAAATTATTGTAATGATGATTCTTGATTTTAGAATTCCCACCACCTAAACATCTAGTATAAATAACATGTCCCCCACTAGAATCCTCCTTTAGGTTCCTCTCAACAATGAGATCCAGATTCACCACATCTTCAAACTTCCTCAGTGAGAAGATATTTACTTAGAACTTAATTTCACATTTAATCCCATCCTAAAACCACATTTCCATAGTAACCTCATCTTCTACCAACACCAGAGAAACGATATACAACTATTTAAAGAATCCAATATAGTATATCACAAATATACTCCCCCAAGTCAACCTTATAAAGTTAGCTTCTCTATCCTTTATCAAAATATATGTATAAAAGTGATCCATGAACGTCTCTGTAATGTCCTTACATTACATAGTTTACAGTCATCCATCTCACGTCTGGATGTCCCACCATTGCTTCGCCTAACCATATAACATATAGGCATCCATTTTGAATCTCTTCTCTACAGGAGTCTCCAAGTGGTTATGTATAGTGTGAATAGTGTCAATCCATAACTCAACTCCCTCAGGTACACCATCTCTAGTAAAATTTAGATGGTGCTGAAATTGAAACCCCCTCATCAGATCAGATATGCTTTCCATAACATGACCTAGGTCACATTCCATGAATTGCATGAATCAACAGAAGATATCTCATAACATCTCCCCTACATCCAGAACAGGCACTTTCGGTGCCTTAGTTTCAACTACTGGTGAATCATCTCAAACCATATCCTCATGTCATCCTCTAAAAAATAATCATCATGGAGGAACATAAATACATGTCTTAGTAATTATGATACAACTCCATAAAATTTACAAAAGAGGAAAAATCACAAGTCACAAAAAGTCTCATCCCCAAACCTTTCCACATGGTAAAAACTAAAACACTATCACTACCATTAACCATCCCACACCTAGGTCTAGGTTCACAAGGAAAAACACATTCATATTATTCACATTACCTTATTCACATTTTTCATCATTTAATGTTTTAAAATTCTTTATTAGGAATCATTTACATTTCAATTTTAAAAGCAAGTAAAAAAGGTTTATGTTAAAAAACATATCCAAAACCTGTTTTCTCATGCATGCCTAATATGATGCATCTCACAAAATAATTCAGAGTTCCTAGAATGATGCATTCATAGAAAAAAATTATGTGTTACCGAGCCATTAGTAAAATATTGGAAAATCTCAAAAAATATCTAAAGCAATAATCACATCACACAACAATTGATTTACCCAAGGTGAAATAATATCCAACTATAACAACACACATCAATTACCAAAATCGCACCATGGAAACTTGGAGTTTTTCCCATACATGGGTTTGTAACTCCCATGCATGAGATTAAGTACAAGTTATGAATCTCCCTAATATCCTATCTACCATTACACCAAATAAAAATAGAAAAGAAAAATAAAAGAAAAATGGGCTATGATACCACTTTGTAATGTCCCAGCCTGACTTCGACACCCTGGTTCCCCAAGTTGGATCTCCACATGACCTCAGGCACAACACCTCTAATGCCATAGGCTACTGACTAGAAGTAAGGTTATAATATAAATCATGGGGATACTATACCCTTTTTATCAGAGTGACATACTAGTGGAAAATAATAATCAACAACTGAATAACTTTTAACCTTAAACAAAATAGTACTAATATCACAAATGACCAAAACTGGAAATACATAATCAAAACTGAATAGTAGATATTCCATGCTAAATTATGTTCCATGCATCTCAATACACACAAAAAACAATGACACTATATACTCCCCTAATAGGGTCTCGAATCATGTTTGGTTCCCTCATCCATGCTCCATCCCATATTGTAACACCCTGACCCCAGATACCCAAAGTCGATGCATTAATTACATAACATTGGCTTGATACAAATAATCATGTCTCGAAAGACCGATCAGTTTAGTAGCCTTGGAAGTACTAGATATAGACATAAGTTTTATATTACATTATGAAATGAGAAACAAAAACATTGTGTATCCTTTTAACACATTCATCTCATTTATACTATCCCTGTAGGTCAGTCATAATATAATTCTTCGCATCTTGAGAAAAATAAAACATATAAAGGGCTGAGATTAGGTGCTCAGTAAGGATAATAATATAGCGGAAACTTTCATAAATAAGCATAAACATTTAAGGAAATGTATAAGACTAAAATATAAGCCTTTTAAACTTAAACTTTAGCATAATATGGCAAAGATAAATCAAATAATTCCATTTACTTATTCACAAGTATATTCTATTAGTCGAATAATCACATGTAATATCAATATCCAATTTAATAATGATGGAATGCATAATGCCGGACATCATAACCACATAGTCAAGGCCTCATGCCAAGACTACAAATAAGATTTTTTCAAGGCCTTGTTCCAAGACACTAGTTTGTCTAATGAGACCTACTATTGCATTGAGGAGCTATAGAGGGCTCCACCCATCACTTACTAAGTCCAATTCATTCCTCATATGAAAAGGTTGAAACATAACATAAACATTCATATTAAAAATAAGATACAAAATGTTAATACTTTAACCATAAAACATGAATGGTCTAAAAATAACACATCCACAGTCAAACATATCCCAAAACATTCAATACAATATGGAAGATTGTATCATAATAAATCAACTACAAACAAGTTTAAAATTCATCAAAGGATGTTGAAATAGATGAAATGAAAACTATTTGAAAGAAATACCTCTTTCTATTTTGAAACCATTTAAAAGTCACATAATTATAAAAGAAAACATTTATTTTGGAAATATTCTTATAATCTTGTAATAGAATCTTCTAAGGTGTTATAATGATGGAAAATAGCCGCACTTGTCGCATAAGTTAAAAAAAATATTTTCTTAATTTTGTCGAAAAGGTCATAAAGGACCATGTTTGGAAAATGAAAGAAATATTCCATTATAAACATATTATAAAAAGTAAAAAAGGGTATAAATTAATTTAACCCATAGTCTATGAAATAGTAAAAATGATTTGAAATACATTTTTAAGAAACCCGTATGTGGATGATAAAGAGGTCCTAGTAGATACTCACGTATAAACAACCTCGAATAATGAAAAGATTATAGAATTAACCCTTAACTTGTACTTTTCCTTGGTCGAGGGTATATTAATATCATGTATAATAGTTAAATCATTGTTATTAAATTATACAAGAACCACATACATAAATATGATATCATATATGATCTTCTAATATTGCTTTGTTAATAATATTTTAGTAGTATCATTGTTTCGGGTGTTAACTGATTCATTTTACTTTATTTGTTTTGTTAAGTAAGTAATGTTTGTTATGGATAGGATGTATTTGATTCATATTAATAATTTATTAAGTTCTTAAAAATTATTTTTAATCAAAAAATAAAAATTATTCTTGAATGGTTATGATGGGGAATGAATTTCATCACGTTCATGGAGATGGTAATCCGTACGTACGCACGAGCGACAATATCATTCTATTGATGGTGAAATCATATGTAATTGGATGGTATATCATATATACATAATCCTTAACATGTAATATTTATTATTTAAATCGGTTATACTTATTATTATACCCATCCAAATAATGAAGTGTTTGAATAAAAAACTATACAACAACGTGGAGACGGTAAGCCGTACGTACGTACGTATGATGACTTTTCATTCATAGGATGGATAGAATAATGAATATGGTTGTAAAATTTTTATAATAACATACCATTATGTATAAGGTAATCTATTTATTATTTTTTTATGGAAACAATGAATAAAGAGGAAGTGGAAGAAGAAAAGAACTTTGAAAGAGGTGGTGAAATTATTATCTCTTATTCAGGTGTTTCCTTTTGATTTGATCAAAAGGGATCCTTAGGTTGATTTTATGATCAATGTAAGGCATAAAGGTCTAATTTAGGGTATTTTAGAGGATATTTTATCATTTTTTGTCCAATCCAAATGGCTTTGGAGGTGTGATTTTGAGAGAAGGGGAAGTACCCTTTTATAAGAGAGGTGAGGGTCACTTTAATAAAAGCTTGAAATATTATTTTATTATACAATAATATTCAGTTTATAATGACTCCAAAATGATTTATTTCGAGGATAAGGTGGGGATGGGTGTAAAACCTCTCAAACAATAGGTTTTATATAGGTTTAGGTCACCATATTAACCTTATATTTTATATTTAACTCTTAGTTTAATAGTTTATCTTTTACCATGTATTCTTTTATTATTATAATATATGGTTAGTAATATTACTATAAAATTAAACGAGAACCCCAAGTGGTTAATTAATGATATATCTATTATTATATAAGTCATTTGGCCAAACCTTATATTTTTAAGACTGTTATATCATTTAATAATATAATATTTGTTTTAAAAACTCATTTATGTCAATTTTGACACTATTTAGTAATTGATTTTTTTGGAAGTCATAACAACATGATTAATTAGAAAAAAATTCATTGAATCAATCATATCATTTCATATTAATCTATAAAATTAGTGGAATGCATAAAATGTTTCAATTTACATTTATTTTGATATTTATAACATCAATTATTTTAACCTTTTATTAAAAATGTAATTACTACATCATCATTTTGTCATACATAAATTTAATTATTTAATGTCTAAAAATTATAAATAAAATACAATTATGTAGTAAATATTTTTAGCTTTATAATTAATATTTATAGTCGAATTTATCTTTTTTATAACCCTATATTAAAAATGTTTTAGTTATGAAAATTTGAATTTAACACTTTTAACTCTTCATTAAATAAAATAATAACAAATGTCCTAATCTAATCCAAGTGGACCAAAAGGACAATATTTTATTCCTAAGTTTGATTATGGACAAAATAAACTTATCCAATAGAATTATTACATGTTTTAGGGTAATTATAATATCATTTGTACCTTTAATTACCCTATTTACTTTTAACCGTGGTAAATAAAAGTCAAAAGTTACTATTCACCAAAGATTATTTTCATCTTATTGAACAAAATTTTACTTACTGGTTTCAATAATATCTCTCTAATTTTTGAAATTCAATTCTCAAAATCAGTAAAATTATGTTTTATGCAAATTTGCAAATGTGCCTAGAAGGTAGGTAAAATATGGTAAAAAGTTCAATAAAATTTTACATATCTAATATTATTATAAAATGAATCCAATGAATTACATTGAACATATATAGGTATTATGTATCTATTTTTACCTAATATAAATTTAAATAAAATAACTAATTATTTAAATAAAAATTTGGTTTTAAACAATAACATTGTGTTTTTCACTATTCATAAAAAATTGAATGTTTTCAGAAAAATACAAAAAATTCACCCTAAGCTAATTTTGATATTCCAAATCCAAAAAAGAAGTCCATTTTGAAAAATAAAATTTATAAAATTTCAAAAATTGGGTATTAATATTCATAATGGCGAGTTTGATTGGTCATGGTGTGTTAGAACTCGAAGTTGCGTACGACGCAAGCTATTATATTATTCAAAGAGAAGCGTACCATGGAAGCTTGGGGTGTTACATTCTTCCCTCATTCAAATAATTATTTCCTTGAAATTTCTATAATATTACTGAATAAAAATATTCGGGTGTTTCTTCATCATAAGTTCCTCGGGTTCCCATGTTTCCTCTTCCATCTTATGGTTTCTCCATAGAACTTTCACCAGACAAGTCATCTGGTTTCTCATTACTTGTTCTCTAGTATCAAGAATCTTGACAGTATCTTCATAATACAATAAATCAAGTTCTAGTTCTATTTATTTATAGGTGATTACATGCATTGGGTCAGGCATGTATTTTCTTAACAGTGATACGTGGAACACATCATGAACTTTGGAGATACTTGGCAGCATTTCCAAATGATAAGCTACAACTCCAATTAGTTCTAGAATTTCAAAAGGTCTGATGTACCTGGGACTTAATTTACCCTTCTTACTGAATCATATAACACCCTTCCATAAAGATACCTTCATGAAAACATGATCTCTTACTTGAAATTCCAAATCCTTCCTTTAGTTATCGACATAGCTCTTTTGCCTACTTTGAGATGCTTTGATTTGGGTTTAGATAATCTTCACCTTTTCCATTGTTTCCTCAACAAGTTCTGGGACTATAAGTTTTCTTTCACCAATATCATCCCAACAAGTTGGTATACGACATCTCTTTCCATATAATGCTTTATATGGTTCCATATGAATACTTGAATGGAAGCTATTGTTATAGGAAAATTATATCCGAGGTAAATATTGATCCCACATACCTTGAATGTCAAGTGAGAAAGATATCAATATGTCTTCTAAGTTTTGAATAGTCCATTCTGATTGTCCATCAGTTTCAGGGTGGTAGGTAGTGCACAAACTAAGTTCAGTATCCAAGGCCTTCTAAATAATTTTCCATAATCTTGATGTAAAATGGGGATCACGATCAGAAACAATTTATAGGGGTACTCCATGAAGTCTTAAAAATTCATTAATATACAGTCTTGCTAAAATTTCAAGTGGTAAATCTTCTCTTATAGCAAGAAAATGTGCTGAATTTGTAAGTTGATCAACAATGACCCATATTGCATCATTCCTTCTAGGAGACTTTTTTAGACCTATGATAAATTCCATCGTAATATCATCCCATTTCCACTCAGGTATGGGAAGAGGTTGCATGAATCCTCTAGGATGTTGTCTTTGATCCTTAACCTGTTTACAAACCATACATCTTGACACATAATCAGTAACCTCCCTCTTCATGTTATCCCACAAAAAATTCTCTTTCAAATCTCTATACATATTAGTGCTACTAGGGTGTATAGAGAAATTGGATCTATGAGCATCATCTAACAATTCCATTTTTAGATCAGGTATGTTAGGAACACAAAGTCACTTGCCAAATTTCAAAATCCCATCTTCATATATGAAGTCGATCAATCTTAAATCATTCACAGCTTTAATTTTCTTTTTAAACTCCTCATCATCAGTCTAAGAACTCTTTATCCTTTTTAGTAAAGATGGTTTGGAAACCATTTGAAAAAGTATTTATGTTTCAACTTCCATGGTTATTCCCATATCTATCATTACTAGATCCATGAAAATAGGATCCCCTTAAACTCTCATCTTGTTCAAAACACCATGATCCTTTCTTCTCAAAGCATCTGGAACTTCATTTTCCTTCCTCGGGTGGTAGTGTATAGTGAAATCATAATATTTGAGTATTTAAAGCCATAATATTTGCCTCACGTTGAGTTATTTATGTGACAAAATATACTTCAAACACTTGTGATCGGTATATATCTTACATTTTCACCATATAGATAGTGTCTTCATATATTCAAAGAAAATATTACATAAACTAACTTAAGATCATGGGTGGGATAGTTTTGTTCACAAATTTTTAGCTGTCGTGATGCATAAGCAATAGACCTATCATTCTGCATAAGGACACAACCAATTCCTTTCATTGAAGCATCACTATAAATAAAAAACCCATCATTTACCGATGCTAGAGTCAAGATAGGAGCATCTACTAATCTTCTCTTCATTTTTTCAAAACATTTTTCACACTCTTTTGTCCAAACAAATTTAACCCCTTTACGCGTGAGCTTAGTTAATGGGTTTACTAATTGGGAAAAATTCTGGATGAAAAGCTGATAAAAACCTACTAAATCAATAAAACCGTGTACCTCAGTTATACTCATCGGTGCTAGCCA
This sequence comes from Viscum album, assembly GCA_963277665.1. Classification (NCBI taxonomy): domain Eukaryota; kingdom Viridiplantae; phylum Streptophyta; class Magnoliopsida; order Santalales; family Viscaceae; genus Viscum; species Viscum album. The sequence goes on along the minus strand of OY728161.1, from coordinate 48,807,891 downwards.
TTCTTGGATTTCCTTGGTCTTTGAAGGATTAATAGATATTCCATCCTTAGAGACAATATAGCCAATAAAAAAAATTTCCTGAAGCCAGAATTCACACTTACTAAACTTCCCATATAATTCATTTCTTCTAATTGTTTTCTGAATAGTGCACAAAGTGATTTTCATGATCTTCGAAGCTTTTCGAGTATAACAAGATATCATCAATAAATACCACTAAAATGTCATCAAAATATTCCTTGAAAACTCTATTCATTAGATCCATGAAATCATAGGTCGCATTAGTCAGTCCAAAAGGCATTACTGTAAACTCCTAATGCCCATACCTAGTTTGAAATGATATTTTCATAATTTCTTCCTTATTCACACACAAATGATGATATCCAGATATAAGGTCAATATTTTAAAAATATTGAGCTCCATAAAGTTGGTCAAATAAATCACCAATGCGAGGTAGGGGATACTTTTTATTTATTGTTATAGCATTGATCTCCATGTAGTTAATGCACAACCTCATCTATCCATCTTTATTCTTAACAAAAATAAGAGGACCTCCCCATGGAGAAACACTAGGGAGAATGAATCCCTTATTACTCAATTCCTCTAGTTGTTTATTTAGTTTCACTAATTCCAAAGTGTCCATTCTATAAGGGGTCTTCGATATGGGCCTTGAACTAGGATTTAAATCAATGGAAAACTCAATTTCTTGTTCTGGAGGATGTCCAGGTAAATCCTCTAGGAACACATCAACATATTCTTTCACAATAGGTACATCCTATATTTGAACATTACTTTCCTCTCCCATTGTTATTTCATTGTATTCCTCCCAAATAATTGAATTTAGTAGAGCTACTGGGGTTGGATCTAGATAAGAATCAGGTGGTGACGTTTTTTCTATAAAGATAAGGTACTCCTTATCATCATAAAAAATTGTAACCTCCTTCTTACAATAATTTTTTGCATCATGGTCCAAAATCCAATCCATTTTGAGGTTTATATCAAATTTAATCATGAGTATAATGATGATATCAGTAGATAAAGAATATTTATATGCCCTAATAGGAAATTATTCACAAAACTTTTTTGCAATGATACTCCCCTTAGGTGTTTTTACTGACAAATCCCTTGTTAAATCAAATTAGAAATATTTAATTTTCTTAGAAAACTGGTAAGATACGAAACAACACAATGATGTAGAATTAAAAAAAGCATTGGCTAAACTTGAGTAAACCATTAAATTACCTTCCACCACATATTTCAAAGCTTCAACATCAACAGTAGTGATCACATAAGCTTGGACTTTCTCCCTTATCATTTTCTAAGGTAAGTTTCCTTGGTTATTAGGACATTTGTTTTTATAATTATCCTTTTCTCTACAATTGTAGCATTCAACATTGATAGCCTCTTTATTTCCCTTACAATCAAGAGCTTGGTGGCCTTTTTCACCACACTTGTAACGGAATCCAATTCCCTTCAGGCAAGTACCGAGGTGTTTCTTCCCACATTTACTGCAGGATAAATATTCATCTTTTCCCTTCTTCCCCTTATTTCTATTTCAAAAGTTTTCAGAAGATCTATTCTTCTCTTGCTTTTCTTTAAAGTCATAAGACTTAGAGAATTACTTTTATTTCTTGATAACACATGAGACAATATATTCGTATGATGAGAAAGATTATGAGACTAATTATCAACAAAGAAATGGTTTTAACCCATCAAATAATCTATCAATCTTACTCCTTGGGTTATGTATATAATTTGTTGCATGACTTTATAACCTTGTAATGTTAGCCTCATACTTTGCGACATTCCCATCCTCCTTTTTCCCCGGACTCAGAAATTTTCTTTCTATATCTTCTTGATGGTCACGAGGAAAGTATTTTTCTACGAAATCTCTTTAAACTCCCTCCATTCCATATTTAATACTTCTTTATCCTCCTTTGTGTTTTGAATTAATGACCACCATTGATCTGCATCTCCCGTGAGGCGATAAACTACCATGAAAACCTTTTCCATTTTTCTACTCCCCAAAGCATGAAATATTTTCTCTAAAGAACTTATCCATTTCTCAGCTACAAATGGATTTTTAGTCCCATTGAATGTTGGTGGTTGTTGCCTCATGAGGTTGTCTAACATTGATCCTCCATGTTATGGATCAGGGTGCTCCATACAGGTAAGGTTATTATTCATAACCTAAGTGAGTTGTCCCAGTATGGTGATAAGCTGATCAGTATCAGTTTCATCACCATATCCACTATAATTATCTTGAGTATGAGGGAAATCCCTATATGGATTACATGTGTTGATACGGTTTCCATTCTTTCCAATAGGTTCCATTTCTAAACAATGGCATATACTAGATTAGTTTATGAATCACAATACATAATTCCAAACTTGTAAAACACTTAACATAAATTGAACAGTTTATGGATATAATACATAATCATAAAAATGTTTTCTTTGAGGAGGTATATACGCATAAATCCTTAATAATGTTTTGTAAATAAAATGTGAATTATCCTAAGAATATCCCCCGGGAGTGTCGTAACCAAGACTGCAACAAGGTCCATTGTTGTGTACCAGGATACCCCGGGTCAAGACCATAACTCCTTATTGGAGTTTTTACTCCTAGGTACATCTATGCCAGAGCCGACTCTACCTACTCCTATTTAGACATGGATGTATCATTTGTAAAACTCACAAAATCACTATGTTACCAAAATTCTAGGAAGTTCATCTATACCAATTATCAAAGTTTATCTTAAGGTAATGTTCTCTAATCAGATTTTTTCAAAATATATCTTTCAAGGTTTGTACTAAACTTCCTCTAATACCAACTGTAACACCCCGAACACAGTTACCCAGAGTTGGTGCATTAATTACATAACATTGGCATGATACAAATAGTCATGTCTTGAAAGACCGATCAGTTTATTATCCTTGGAAGTACTAGATACAAACATACGTTTTACATTACATTATGAAATGAAAAACCACAACATTGTGTCTCCTTTTAACAAATTAATCTCCCTTATACTATATCTACAGGTCAGCCATAATATACTTCTTCGAATCCTGGGAAAAATAAAACATAGAAAGGGGTGAGATTAGGTTCTCAGTAAGGATAATAATATAGCGGAAAATTTCATAAATAAGCATAAACATTTAAGTCAATGTATAAGACTCAAACACAAGCCTTTTAAACTTAAAATTTAGCATAATATGGAAAAGATAAATCAACTAATGCAATTTTCTTATTCACATAGAAATTCTACTAGTTGAATAATCACATGTAATATCAATAGCCAATTTCATAATGATGGAATGCATAATGTCAGACATCATAACCACATAGTCAAGGCCTCATGCCAAGACTACAAATAAGAATTTTTCAAGGCCTTGTTCCAAGACACTAATTTGTCTAATGATACCTACTGATGCATCAAGGAGCTATAGTGGGATCCACCCATCACTTAATAAGTCCAATGCATTCCTCATATGACAAGGTTGAAACATAACACAAACATTCGTATTAAGAATAGCATAAAAAATGTTAATATTTTAACCATAAACCTTGAATGGTATAAAAATAAAACATCCATAGTCAAACATATCCCAAAACCTTCAATACAATATGGAAGATTTTATCATAATAAATCAACTTCAAACAAGTTTAAAATCCATCAAAGGATGTTGACATAGATAAAATGAAAACTATTTAAAAGAAATACCACTTTCTATTTTGAAACCATTTAAAAGTCACATAATTATAAAAGAAAACATTTATTTTGAAAATATTCTTATAATCTTGTAAGGGAATATTTGAAGGTGTTATAATGATGGAAAATAGCCGCACCCACCATATAAGTTAAAAAACATTCTTTCCTTAATTTGGTCGAATAGGTCGTAAAGGACCTTGTTTAGAAAATGATGGGAAGATTCATTTATAAAAATATTATAAAAAGTAAAAAAGGGTATAAATTACTTTAACCCATAGTATATGAAATAGTAAAAATGTTTTGAAATACATTTTTAAGAAACCCATATGTGGATGATAAAGAGGTCCCAGTAGATACTCACGTATAAACAACCTCAGATAATGAAGAGAATGTAGAATTAACCCTTACCTTGTAATTTTCCTTGGTCGAGGGTATGTTAACCTCATGTATAATAGTTAAATAACTTTTATTAAATTATACAAGAACCACATACATAAATATGATACCATATATGATCTAATAATATTTCTTTGTTAATAATATTTTAGTAGTATCATTATTTCGGGTGTTAACTGATTCGTTTTCCTTTATTTGTTTTGTTAAATAAGTCATGTTTGTTATGGATAGGATGTATTTGATTCATATTCTGAATTATATTAAGTTATTAAACATTATTTTTAATAATAAAATAAAAATTATTCTTGAATTGTTATGATGGGGAATGAATTTCATCGCGTTCGTGGAGACGGTAATCTGTACGCACGCATGAGGGAAATTATCATTCTATTGATGGAGAAATAATATGTAATTGGATGATATATCATATATATAGAATCCTTAACATTTTATATTTATTATTTACATCGGTTATACTCATTATTATACTCATCCAAATAATGAAGTGTTTTAATAACAAACTACACCACGACGTGGAGACGGTAAGCCGTATGCACGCACGGTGACTACTCATTCATAGGATGGATAGAATAATGAATATGGTTGTACCATATTTATAATAACACCACAGTATGTATAATTTACTGGAGTTATTATTTTGTTATGGAAACAACAAATAAAGTGGAAGTGGAAGAAGAAACGAACATTGAAAGAGGTGGTGAAATTATTATCTCTTATTCAGGTGTTTCCTTTTGAGTTGATCAAAAGGGCTCCTTAGGTTAGTTTTATGATCAATGTAAGGCCTCTAGGTATAATTGATGCTAGTTGGGAGGATATTTGATCATGGTTTGGCTGATCGAAATGGCTTTGGAGGTGTGATTTTGAGAGAAGGGGAAGTACCCTTTTATAAGAGAGGTGAGAGTCACTTTAGGAAAAGGTTGAAATATTATTTTATTATACAATAATATTCGGTTTATAATGGATCCAAAATGATTTATTTCGAGGATAAGGTGGGTATGGTTAGAAAAACTCTCAAAAAATTAGGTTTTAGACAGGTTTAAGTCACCATATTAACCTTATCTTTTAGATTTAACTCTTAGTTAAACAGTTTAACTTTCACCATGTATTCTTGTATTATTATATTATATGGTTAATAATCTTACTATAAAATACCAAGATTACCCCAAGTGGTTAATTAATGATATATATATTATTATATAAGTCCTTTGGCTGAACCATAGATTTTTAAGACTATTATATCATTTAATAATATAGTATTTTTTTAAAGACTCATTTATGTCAGTTTTGACACTATTTAGTAATTTATTTTTGTTGTAACACCCCAATATTCCATGATACACTTTTCTTTGAATAATACTGCAGCGTGTGTTGTACACAACTTCGCGTTCTAACACACACACCACAACCAATCAAACTAGATGTTATGAATAGTAATACCCACTTTTTGAAATTTTATAAATTATATCTTTCAAAATGGACTTATTTTTTGGATTTGGAATATCGAAATTAGCTTAGGGTGATTTTTTGGTTCTTTTCTGATAACTTTCATATTTTGATGAATAGTGAAAATTGCTAAATTTTAATTAAAAACATATTTTTTAATCGAAATAATTAATAGTGATAAATTATGAATTTGAGTGATTTTAGAGTATAATTAGATTATATTTTTTACCATTTAATCCATTTTTTTCATTGGATATAAATTCACATTTAAACTGGACATAAGCAAGTGCCAATCTTTTGATAGTTATTATCTCTTAAAAACACGCTTTTTGTTTTAACAACGGGAATTAATTTTAAATTAATTACTATCACTTCGGTGTTTTGAATTTAGAAAAATGGATTCCAAATTTATTATCAGGAGGTCTAAATTGTTTAAATAGGTAACTTTTATTTTTAGACATTTTGAATAATTATTTCGGTAAATATTTTATTTACTGTGGTTAAAGGGTAAATCCGGTAAATAAGGGTAAAAAAATAATATTATAATAATAATAAATTACCATAAAACGTGTCATAACCTTATTGGTTGATACATGTCCGACCATGGGAATCTTTGGGTCGATTTTGGGACCCCATGGAGCCACTTGTAGGTGATAATGACACTTTATATTAATTAAGTTAAAGAAAATACAAAAATGACAAAAGCATATATCTTTAAAAAAAACATTTTTACATAGGGTTATATATGTTATATTTTCGACTATAAATTTTTATTATAAATATAAAATTATTTCCTACATAATGGTATTTTATTTATAATTTTTAGACATTTAATAATTATATTTATTTATGACACAATAATGATACAATATTTTCCTTATTAATGAAAGAATCAAATAATTGGTATTATAAAAGTTAAAATAAATATAATTTTAAAGTTTTGATGCCATCCAATAAATTTTATTGGTTAATATGTCATGTTAGTATTTCTAAAATGAATTTAGTTTGAATTAATAAATTTTTAAAGACTTTAACAAAAATAAATGTTTAAATATTGTCAAAATCGACATAAATGAGTTTTTAAAACAAGTATTATATTATTAATTGATATTCTATTATTAAAAATCTAAGGTTCAGAAAAAGGACTTATATCATGATAGGTGTATCATTAATGGACCACTTGGGGTCGCTTGTATGTATATAATAAGTTTATTATCTATATAATATAAAAATACAATGTGACATGGTAAATGTCAAACTAATTAAATAAGAGTTAAAACTAAAAGATAAGGTTAATATAATGACCCAAACCTGTCTAAAATATATTGGTTGAAAGTATTTAGACCTGTACACACCTTATACTTTGAATAATACACTTTGGAGCCATTATAAACCTAATATGAATTTATTATAAATTAATACTTTAAGTTTTTCCTAAAGAGCCCCTCCTCCCCCTTAAAAAAGGCACCACTTCTAACCAGTTATTCACACCTTCAAAGCCTTTTTGTTTGGAAAAACCCTACCAAATTATTCTCTCAAATCTCATCCCTTATACCTAGAGGAATTATTTTGATCAGAAAGCCATCCTAAGGATCCCTTTTGATCAAATCAAAAGGAAGAACCCGAAGAAGAGGTAATGTTTTCACAACCCTCTTTCAAGTTCCTTTCTTCTTCAAATTATTATTTCTTTGTTATTTAAATTCTAAAATAATAACTCCAGTATATTTTATATACTGTGATATTATTATAAATATGGTACAACCATATTCAGTATTATATCCATCCTTTGAATGACATGTCACCATACGTGTGTACGTACGACCTATCGTCTCCACGTCATGGTGTAATTGTTATGCAATACATTATTATATGTACGGGTATAATAATGATGATTAATTCATGTAAATAATAAGTATCAAATGATAATGATTCTGTATATATGATATACCATCCAATTATATATTATTTTAATATCAAAAGAATGATATTGTTGCTCGTGCGTACGTACGGATTACCGTCTCCACGAACGCGATGAGATTCATTCCCCATCATATCCATTCAAGACTATATTTCATTTGATGATTAAAAATAATGTTTAGAGACATGATATAATTCTGGATATGAATAAGATTCATCCCATTCATAAAAAATATGGCTCACATAGCAAAGAATATAAAGGAAAATGAATCCGTTAAAACCCGAAACGACGATAATACTAAGATATTATCAACAAATCAATGTTAAAAGATCATATATGATATAATATTAATGTATATGATTCTTTTATAATTCAATAAAAATTATTTCACCATTATACAGGAGGTTAACCTACCCTCGACCAAGGAAAAAGTACAAAGTAAGGGGTTTCTTATCTCACTTTTAATTCCGTGAGATTTCCATTGTTCACCACTTATTTATTGCACGTGGTGTGTGTATTGCCCATGATTATATTAATTGTATAATATACTTTAATTTATGGATATTTACATCATCATTGTATGATCCTTAATTCATGGGTTTATGTTTTTTAAGTTAGAAAATCAATAAGGTAATTTGAAATTTAAATTTCCACTCATTCGACTTTACGCATACTTTATTGATTATTTTAATCCAAGATTATCCGTGGAATAACTATTCATTTTCTTATGTCATAACTTCCACTCACCTTTATGTGGATATACTTTTCATACACATAATCAATCCATTGATAAATTCTCAAGTCATCGATATGAACTTGATAAGAGTAATTTTAAGTCAATCTCCATTTTTTTGATTTAAACATCTAATTCATTGGTGTTATTTTTACAAGAATATGTGTGAATGTCCTTTGATTGTTTTACACTGAATATCCAATCATATTGAGTGTATTTATATTTTTCACACATGATTATGTCGTTGATTTATCCTTAACCTAAGGATACGGTCTTTATGAGTGATTTCATCTCAATCTACATTCCATTGAGACTCCTTTGTTGTTATACACCAAATCACTTTTATATGGTGTATATAATGTACTTTGACATAGTATATCATGAATACCTTTATTCTCATGATATTACAATGTTTTTATTACATAAATTATTTTTATTTAAGTGTCTCTATTTTGGTTAGAAACTCTAACTAAAATATCATTTTAAAATGTTTTAAAGATTTATTATTCTAAATATTTATCATTAATGTCCATGTTTTAAAAATGGTTTTAAGAATTTATTTATATGAACATTAAAGTTTTAAAATTAAAATTCATTTTAAAAGTTTCAAAGTGGTATGGGACACTTTGATTCAAAAATCTATTTTTAAATGGCTTCTTGACAAATAGTGTGACTTTTAAATGTGTTCAAGTAAAATGGGATATTTCTCTCATATATATTTTTATGGTTATTTTCATCTATGTCAATATCCTTCATTATTATCGATTGATGTTATTCTGTTACAATACAATCTTCCATATTGCATTGAATGAGTTATGTTTGACTGTGGATGTGCTATTTTTATACCATTCTTGGTTTATGGAGAAAGTAATGACATTTCATATGCTAGTTTTAATATGAATTTTTATGTTATGTTTAAACCTGTTCATATGAGGAATGAATTGGAATTAGTAAGTGATGGGTGGAGCCCACTATAGATACTCGACGCATCAGTAGGTCTCATGAGACAAACTAGTGTCTTGGCATGAGGCCTTGAAAGAATCTTATTTGTAGTCTTGGCACGAGGCCTTGGCTACGTGGTTATGATAATCTAGAATTATGAATTCCATCATTATGAAAGTGGTTATTGATATTGCATGTGATTATTCGACTAGTAGAATATCCATGTAAATAAGTAAATGACATTATTTCATTTTATTTTTTCCATATTATGATTAAGTTCTAGTTTAAAACACTTTTGTTTTAGTTATACATTGCCTTAAATGTTTATGCTTATTTATAAAAGTTTCCACTATATTGTTGTCCTTACTGGGAATTTGAGCTCACCCCTTTCAATGTTTTAATTTTTCCCAGGATGCGAAGAAGTATTTTATGAATAACCTGCAGGGAATGTGTGAGGGGATATGAAGACAAGATGTGTTGTAGTTTTTGTTCACATTATAATATAATGTAATACTTATGAATTTATCTAGTGATTCCAAGGATACTAAACTAATTAGTATTTCGAGACTTGATCTTTTGTGATCATGCCAATGATACGTAATAATGCACCGAATCTGGGTAACTGGGGTCAGGGCGTTACAGTTGGTATCAGATTAAGTTTAGTACAAACCCTGGAAACTAGATTTAGATAAACTCTGATTAGAGAACTTAGACCTAAGATGGAATTTGAGGATTAGTATAGAAGAACTTCCTAGAATTTTGGTATTGTACAGATTTTTTGAGTTTTCAGAGCAATACATCCCTATCTGGATACGAGCAGGTAGAGGCGGCTCTGGAACAGATGTACCTAGGGGTAAAATCCGAAAACACCTCTTTGAGCTAGACTCGAATGGGAACTGGTGCACAACAACAGGTCTTGCTGCACTCTTGGTTATGCCACTCCCGGGGGATATGCTTAGGATAATTTACATTTTCATTACAAACCGATTTGAATTATTTTAATATAAGATGAGAATAAATGACCTTGGTTAATACTAAGGTGTTTCAAAATTGAAAATATAATGTCATGATATTCTCTAAATGATTTTATGACTACTGTTACTCACACAATGCTTTTTGGTTTTAGTCAATGGCTGGATTCCAAGTAATTCATAGTAACATTGAGCATGATGAAAAATGTGGGAATGATGGTGGAAATGAGAAAAAAATGGAATGTTGATAGGAATAAAAGATATTGTGTTCATTCCAAATCAGTTTTCCAAAAATATGATCAACATATATATTAACCAACTCCCGGACTCAACAAAGAAAAGAAAGGTGATGAATGATAAGAGCTCCAGCAGTGGAGACCATGGATAAAAGAATCCTCAATTTCCATCATGTCGGAAATGTAGAAGGAGACAACCAGGAAAGTGTCTCAATGGAACAAAGAAATGATTTACATGCGGGAAAGAAGGACATAAAGTGAAGAATTACTGAAGAAAAATGAAGAGTACTATGGAAGAAAATAAAAATGATCCCAGGAATCCATTTACAGTCATTTGCTATAAATGTAGGGCACTTGGCCATTACCCAAGTGAATTCCCTATTCTATAGGATATTTTCTTGGTCAAATAAGAAGCTATGTGGAAATAAATGGTTGGAGAAATGTTTAAAAGTATTAGTGATCCTTGTTGATGGGATTACTTTGGAATAATTTTCTCTTATATTTGTAACCCCATAGTTTTCCATGTGAGAATGATATTTGAGGAAGACATATATTTTCCCTTGTGGATATAGTTATAAATAACCATTTGGTTTTATATTATCATTGGGTTTGAGGCAATTACAAGTTATTATATTTTGGGATGAAAATGCAAGGTATGAGATAAAATTTCTGGTTAAAATTATGTTATGGTTATTATGAGGAATTTATCTCATTTTGGTAATGTTATAAAATATAGTTTTTGAAAAAGGACAAAACGCAGGCCGTGTGACAACCTGTCGCGTCGGACAAAGCTGTGGGAATCGAATCCACAACCAAAGTATGATTGTGATTTATCGCCTACCACTAGACTACGTGAAGTCCCCGGTTAGTGTGACTAATTATTTTTAGTTAAATGATTTTATTTATCAATAATAAGTTGATTTGGGTTCTTATGTCTTATCAAATTAATACCATTAGTATAGGAAAATGATTTGGTGATTAAGTGATAAATGTTATTTTGGAAGATGTTCGCTTTATTGGGAACACTATATGCCCAAGAAAACTAAAATACTATGGGATTTCATTTGAGGAGTGATGGTGGATTTTTATCTACATTTTTATTGTGGATTTATTGTGAGTTGGGTTATTTATGGAAATGATTAACCTATAATAGAGAATATGTGATTAGGTTAATTACTTTTAAGTATGTTACTTTAAGATTAGTTGATGTCATTTGGAGATACAATTTAGCATGGAAGACTACATAACCAAATTCTTCTAAGTTTTGGGTTTCAATAATAGTTTGGATTATATTGAAGGATTTTAAGGACAATTGTTTATTGAATGGTATTTATTTAACTTTGGTGTATTGTTGGTTTAATTTTAGAAATTAATATTAGTGTTTCTTTCTCTAAAGGAATATACTTTTGGGTGATCATCATATCTTGTACTAACCGTTTTGGTTTTGATTAATCTCTAAAGACAAGGTAAATATATAGTTTATCCTTTGTGGATCATGTGATTATATAGAGGTTTATTCTAGATCTTCCAGTGTGACCAAGTCTTCTTGAATACTCATTGTTTTAAAAAAAGAGTTAATGGTGGAAATTTATTAAATAATGAAACTCTACTTAAAAAGTAAGTATATCTCTTTATTTTATTAGTCAATCTCATAAATTAATTACTCATATTTATGTAATGTAACTTAAAAAAAATATTGTCCGTATTCTTTTCCTACTGGGAAACTAATGACCGTTTGTCCCATCACAATTTTGTGGCTTTCTTGTTGTTAACTTTATCCTGATCATGTTTTCTATCCCTCTCCATTAGAACTTGACACTTAGTTTATCTTCTATATCCATGTTTTTCTATATGGAATCCTAGTATGAGTTATCTTGGGGGACCTTTATACTCCTCTTTCTTTCTTTTAAGGTGATAGTTTTATTGACACTTTTTTTCGATGTGGAACTTTTCATTATATTCCCAAGCCCAATTTTAAAAATTTAGAGGATGAAATTATTTGAAGGAGGGGGGAATGTAACACCCCAAGCATCCACAGTATGCTTCTCTTTGAATAATACAATAGCGTGTGTTTTACACAACTTCGAGTTCTAACACACACCACAACCATCAAACTAGCTGTTATGAATAGTAATACCCACTTTTTAAAAATTTATAAATTTTATCTTTCAAAATGGACTTCATTTTTGGATTCGGAATATTGAAATTAGCTTAGGGTGAATTTTTGGTACTTTTTTGATAACTTTCACATTTTGATGAATAGTGAAAATAACTATATTTTAATTAAAAAAAAACTTTTTTAATCGAAATAATTAATAGTGATAAAATATGAATTTTAGTGATTTTAGAGAAAAATTAGATTATATTTTTACCATTTAATCCTATTTTGGTCATTTGATATAAATTCACATTTAAACTGGACATAAGAAAGTGGCAATCTTTTGATAGTTATTATCTCTTAAAAACACGCTTTTTGTTTTAACAACGGGAATTAATTTTAAATTAATTACTGCCACCCATTAGGGAATACGATACACTATTAATATAATGATTTTTAATTTATCAAGTGTGGTTTCTATTAAAAAATATTACTATAAAATTAAATGGTTAAAAAATAATGTAAAATATTACCAAGGTAGGGATAATGTGAATGTTTGGTTTACAATGTCATGTAATAGAAATTTTCTTCACATTGATTATTTTCTAAAGGACACAATTAATTTTTAAGAAAAAAAATCTTTATACATATTTAACATACTATTAGGATTATTTTAACTTGACCAATAAAATGGTAAATATATTCAACATTGAAAAATTACCATTATCTAATTCTATTAAATATAGTAATATTTATTTCCATCATTGTAAAATAATCTATATAAAACTTATAAACACAAAATTTTGATTTAACTATGGTATGAAATAAATGGAAGGAATGGTAAGCCTACATTCCCTCTAAATAACTTCTTTTTCATTCCATCCTCCCTCATATAACATTACTTAGTTTTAATCAAGATTTTTTGTTAGATATTTTTTTTGTTTTAGAAATATTTTTAAAATTTATTTTTTACATGTAGATGGATGGGTACTAGTCTAGTTTTTATATAAATTAGTTTTTTGATGATATATTAATGGTGTAGACATTGGTGATGGAGTTAAGTCAATGTGATGAAAAATTGAAACATGTGGTAATGAAAATGGTGTGAATTATTTTAGGTATTTGATGTATAATAGAGGATATGGATGTAGGTAATATGGAAGTGGTGTGCAGGTGAGAATATTGCATCCTAGTGGTTACCAATGTGTATAAGTGATACTACACCACAATCACCTATATTATGCACACCATTTAAGAGAATGGGGAGGATTTGAGAAGAATAAGGAAGATGATCATAGTGGAAAAATGGAAGTGGAGAATAAGTAGTCCCCCATTATCTGCAATGACCATGACATCTATGAGAATCACTAAAACAATACACTAAGGAGACAAGGACGTAACTAGAAAGAAATATCATGTTAAACTACTGTTAGACTTGCTGACATGAAATGACTACTGAAGATCCACCTATGTCGATGACAAACATAGTGTCCCACTACAAGCCTATATATAATAAGACAGGGGATAAGGAAAATCATAAAGAAATAAAAATTTATATTGAAAGAAATAATCTATGACAACATGAAACATAAAAGAATCTCCAATAAAAAATAATATCCAACAAAAATTGAATATATATATACATATAATTAAACAACATAACAACAAATGTATGAGAAAACCACTATCTAGTAAAATTACATAAATTCTAAACCTAATTAGAAAATGAAACTACAGAAGATACAACCCCCCCCCCCCCACATGTGCTATGGAATCAAAAAATGGGATGAAACCTCCTCAATACATGGTCTCATGTGATGAAATCCACTAAAAACCATCACTCACCATGTATCATTATCAACAACTATGAAAAAGCATCATGAAAACCACTATATACACATTCTCTAAGGTCATAATTGATATGTGAAACTTTTACAAAAACAAAACACATGTGGGAATAATACCTATATAGGTGTGAGTACAATTATTCCATGTATGATGTACTCAAAACACAGTAAATGATAAAATAATAAGTTATCTCAAAACACAATTATGAGGGAAATAGTGGGGACTATCATAAAGAAAAATGGTATTCTTTAAATGTAATAAGAAAATAATTAAATAAAGGGATAATATATACCTTTATACTCTATCTCTAAGAGGGATCATTTCTTATTATCATTTTACATGACATGTGTGACCATCTTGATAACTATTTGTGCATGTGGATACACTCTGAGGTATGTTATCCTGAGTTAGATGACATATAACCTAAAGTTTTATAGTGTGTGATATCTACAAAACCCACATAACCCTACCCACCATGGTTTCTGATATAAATGACCGTTTTTTCAGGGATATAATCAATGTGGAATTAATGATAATGTATAAATCACTATTGGTGATATATAAGATATGTGACTAGATACTACATAGTGTGTGTTAGGAAGAATCCCAGAATCTTGAAAACATAAATTTTATACAGTGAGGACTATTACTACCCCTACCTATTATTTCACCATTATTTTCAATTGATCCTAACACCACTGTCATCATGTTTGTACCCATAATGATTTATTTTAATTATTTAATCACCCTAAAACATAAAGTCAACCATTATATAAGGACATGGGAAAAAGTATTTAATGTAACACATGATCTTCAATTATAGTAAATGAAAATTATATTTTAATAAAACTATAATAAAATGAATTTATTTATATTTGTGGATCAAAAATTCTAATTTTACAAGATGAATTTCAATTTTGACTTTACTAATACAATGTATTCATAGAATGAATTTTTGAAATTTTACTTAGAAGTAATATTTTTTTTGAAATTTGAAAAAAAACTAATCCTACTTATATTTATAATATATTTTTATAATATTTTTAATTAACCATGTAATGATTATATATTTGATAAACTAAATAAAATATCATTTGGCGGTAAAAAGAGATATTTTTTTAAAAACTATATTTAAATGAATCGTAACATTATTTCTAAATTTAACAAGACAAAATTCAATAATGAATGATTAAAATGAAATGTATATATTATATATCTAACTATATTTATCTAAATCTATATAATTATTATAAATAGTTATATAGTTGAAATATGCTCATCTTGTCCTAGAGAAATGAATTTTTTTGATAACATGTTTTCCATCAAGTTTTGTAAGATTATTTTTAAATTAAATTCAGCCACATATATGAAATTAATTTGAAAAAAATGGATTTAATATTTTTAATTATAATAACTAATATTAATTAATATGATCAAAATAATGTTTTTTCATAAGGAATAGTAAAAATATTATAAATTGGTAATCACGATTAAGGTCAAAACATGTTTATCGTGGGGGGAGGGAGTTAATCTGAAATGATAAGGGTTAAAATGAACTAAAAAAATTGTTAAAACTCATTGGATGGATGTATTTATAACATAAAACTAGAAACATAAAATATTACTCAATATTATTTGAAAGAAAATTAATAAAATTTTTATACAGTTAAAAAGACAAGCATACTACTCACTTCAATTAAATAAAGGTGCCTCCTCCCCTCACTTCTTCATGGATATTGAGATATATAGATCAACCAAAAAATTAAAAAATTTCTAACTTCAATATTCAGGAACTTTATAGATGTTTTGGTTATTCTAATATTCAAACCCTATGGTTCTTAATATGAAATCAAAAAGTGATTTCCCAAATATAAGGAAATCTTTTAATGAAGTTATTTCTTTTGTAATTTTTCTCTTTACAATTAATTATTTCATAAAAATTAAACTATAATAAAACCATTATCTCCCATATAATTTTATCTTATTATATTTATGTTATGATATTTATCCACATTATTCTCCATCATATTCGAAATAGAACCACTGCTCATGTGTATGAAAGACTACTAACTCGCGAACCGATGTAATAGGTTATTCATCACCAAATCACATGGATAGTCATAATGAATGGAAAATTAATCTATATATATATATATTAGATTTATGATATAATATTCATTAAATTTAAAATATAATCTACTTACTTACCCTTTCATCCATTATTATATTATAACGTTACTCGTACATACGTAAGGCTTATCGTCTCCATGAAGTGATGAGATTAATTTTCCACATACAAACTTAAATAATGATTATAAACATGTATAAAATGAATAAATATGATATATATATAACATTAATATAAATATTTAGAGGATATAATGATTTACTATTCACATAAACCTTATTTTCTATGGAAAAAATTCATGAGAAAATGAAGCAGTTAACACCCGAAAATGGTAATAGTGAAAGTTTGTCAAAGAATGTGAAATAGGATGTCATAAGAAGATCATATATGATATTATAAATATTAAAAATTTTATATTATAATTTATTAACATGTTTAAAACAAATATTGATGATTTTGAATCATTTTCATTTAGGAGGAAGCGTGAGGTAAAGGATTTCATCTTAATTTCTACTCTACTGAGACGTATTGGGTTTTATGAACCTATTTTATATTATTTAATTTATATAATAAACCTTTTATGTATTTAACATGAATATATATTTATTTATGATGATTTATTATTCCATTAAATTTTAAACTTTGATGGGATTAAAAGTTAAAAGTTACCAAAGAGGTAACAATTTATTTTACAATTACAATTTTCTAGGATATCTTATATTTTTTGTTGGGGAAATATTATAATATATCATACATAAACAATATATATTATCTTATAACATGTATATTTAAGTATTTTCCATGTTCTATTCTGTATTTTCTTATATTTTACCATTTAATCATGCAATGAAATGTTTAAATGAGTAAATAATCTTATTTCACTATTTTATCTGTTATATTTTTCTTCCATAACCATATTTTTCAAAATTGTTTTAAAAATTCCTTGTATAAAAAAATGATTTATTAAGTAAATTTCATGTTATCCTTAATATTTAAAAGGTTTTTAAAAAACCATTCTATTTTTTAATTTTTTTTCCATTTTTACTTTATTTATAAAAATTTAGAAGGAAGGTTTTATTTTTAACATATATGATGTTAATGGGATTTCTCGCCACCATAATAATTTTAGGATATTTATATTCTTATAAATTCTTTCAATTGTTTTAAAAATAAAATTCCTTAATGAAAACTTATTTTTAATTTTCCTCTTCCGTTTTCTTTTATTCTAATAAATACATGAAATTATTAAAAAAAACATTTCTAATGAATTTGTTTTCATCATTTATCTCCTATCAATTTTTTGGTTGTTAACAATATTTTGAAATATTCACTTTCTTTTGATATCATTTCATTGAAAATTAATTTTCTTTTTAATATCCATTTTCTTTATATCATGGAAATGATTATTTCATAACCCATATACCATTTCCATATATAGTGTTTTATATTGAAATTTATTTCACTAACCAAGAAAATATTAATATTATATATCATTTAGTCATTTTGGATATTTGTTTATAAGGTATATTTATTATGAATTAAAATTTTCATTCAATATATGAGGAATGAATTGGACCAGAAGTGATGGGTAGGGACAAGAACTATATATAACCTCAATGCATTAAAATATCTCATGATAAAAAATAGTTTTCTAGCCTTTTTAAATGGGTGTTTGGTGTATGATTACCCATAGTTTAAACTGCCTTGGAATAAAGAATTGGTTGTAAAGATATCTTAATTTATGAGAACATGACATCAATCATTATGTATTTCCCTCATTGAGAATTTAGATATTATTATCTATGTTATTGTTGCATTGATATTATCAAAGGATTCAATTCTTGATAATGTTATTGATAAAATGTCCTTTGCTTTCATTAATTTACCATTCCAAGTTGATTATTCCTTATTTACTAGTGATATATTTCAATGTATGTAACCCTTATTGGGAATTTGAGATCACCAGGATTTTGTTTCCATTCCCTGGTATATGATGAATTATATTATGAATAATATGAAGGATGAAATAATTTTTATCATGATATGTATTTTGTATTTCCAATGTAAAATGGGATTCATGTATTTGTTTGTATTTTCAAGACTATTAACCTGATTGATCCTGAGTGATGTGGTCCATTTTATCTTATTCCAATTTAGTAAAGTAAATACTAACACTAGTTTACTAATGGTGAGGTTATTATAGTTATTATCAGAATAAGTATCCAAGAAATATTGGGAAATATATTTAAAAATAAATAAATTAGGGAATCAACCCTGTGATAAAGTTTGGGGATATGTCTAATTTTATGATAATATATATATTTTTTAATGTATAGATTATGTGATTTTCCTAGAAATAAATCCTGATATGGTAACAAAAAGTTGATTTGGTTTTGGAATATATGAATCAAGGGGAAATGACCCCAAAAAGAGTTGATTAAGTATATATTAACCATACTTCTAGAGTACAGGTAATTATCCCTTACTATGAACCTAGTTTGACACTACTAGGGGATATTCCTAGGTTAGTTCACATTTTATTTAAAACCCATTTTGACATATTTTGAAATATTTTTATGATTTAATGATATCCCTAATGAAACCAAGTTAATGATTCTAATATTAAGAATGTATGTATACTAATTTTAATATAAGTGTTACCCCATATTTATAATTATATATTCTATTTTATAATTCATAATGTTATAAGATAATAGAGTAAGTTCAATTATTTATAAATGTAACTTAAAAAAAATAATTGTATCAATACTCATGGAAAATAAATAAATTCCCCTGTTGATTAACCTAAAACAATTGGAGTTTGAGACAAGAAAATCATGGATATATTTGGAATGATGACATTGGTTATTACTAAAAACCTTGAACATATAAAGAAACATGATGCTACATAGAATGATATGACTAGATTGGATCATTTCATGTGACAGAAGCCTCCACCATTTATTGGAACTACTAATCCAGTGGTAGTTGAGAAATGCATTAAGTCCATTGAAAAGGTATTTCTGATATTGGGATGTAATTAAATAGAAAAGGTTATGTTAGGAATTTTTTTTATTAAATGTAATGAGGATAAATTTTGGTCATTTATCTAGAATATTATATAGTTATAAGAAATATAACATAAGGAATGGATAGAATTTAATATAAGATTCATCGACAAATATTTCCCATGTGAGAAACAAACATAAATAAAGGGAAATATTCTCATCATAAATAAAAAGGGAGAAAATAGTGTTTTAGAGTATAATAATACATTTATAACACTATCTAGGTATTATATGGATTCTATAAAGAATTAAAAATGGAAAATTGACCATTTCATTTAAGGTCAAAATCCAATTATTGAATGGGCACTAGTATCTCAAAAAAATTTATCATATGGTTAAATAGTATTATGTTCCATCAAAACCAATATGGAATTTTTTAGACCCTATATATTAGTTGGAAATCCAGAGAATAATAGGTTATATGAACACCAAGAGAAATATTATGAATCAATGAAATAGAATTGAATGAGGAAATATTTATCATGTTAAAATTATTGAATACAACATTAAAAAATGATCAAAGGGCATGAGACATTATTTTGTGTTTAGGTAAAAAAGTTATCTAGATATTAAATGTAAGGGGAACAAAGAAACCATTGTTATCCAATATTTCAACTATATATATATGGATAATTATTCACACCAATGTCCCATGAATCAAGGGAACCTATGATAGAAGAGTCTAATGGGGGAAGACCAAGCTTATGAAATCACTACAGATGAGTTTGATATTACAAAATATATGGTTAATGATACTTTAATCATAGCCTCAAATTTATCCAATTCGTTATTTGATTTTGGATCATAGTAGTATTTTATATCTTCCATGTTTTTCATGAAAATTATATATTTCCCTAGCACATTAATAAGGGATCTTTCAGTCAAAAATCTTATTAGAAATTTCACTAAAATAATGATGTGTTTTTCAATTCCCATTATGATAGATAAAAATTCACTATTTTTAGAAATTATTATTATACCTATGGTTTACTATGATATAATCCTTTTCATGTAATGGATTTTAAAATATAATTCAAATATTTATTAAAAAGATAATAAAATTATAATTTATCATGATAGTGATCGATTATTTTTCTTTAAAGGGGAGACATCGTTATCTAGGTCATGTATGTACCCACCTCAAGTGTCTCTTATAAATGTGATTATTAGGTAAGAATTAATGTCATAGTCACTATATGGAAAAGATAATACCCAAATTTAGAATGTACCTATTGTACATGAATACATTGATGTATTTCATGAGGAATTACCTAGACATCAATGAGATATAAAAGTTTACTTTTCCATTATTTTAATCAATGATTCTATACCTATATCAAATAATCCATGTAGAATGACCAAGGTGGAATTAGTGGAATTGATGAAAAAAATAAAGTAATTATGTGAAAACTAATTTATGCACCCTCATTATTCACCTTGGGGAGACCATGTTCTTTTTATTAAGAATAAAAATAGATATATGAGGCTATAAATTTATTATAGTGTTATTAATAATACTATGATAAAGAATAAGTGTCCTCTATATCATATTGATGACTTATTTGATCAACTTCACCAATGCCAATATTTTTCAAATATTGACCTTCATACGGGGCATCATAAACAAAAATTAAATAAATAATATGTTAAAAAAGTAACATTTTGTATGAGTTATGAACATTTTGAGTTTATAGTAATTCATTTGGAATGAATAATGAAACCTCGATTTTTATAGACCTAATGTACAAAGTATTCAAGTAATATCTTGATATTTTTTTATAGTGCTTATTTATGATAACCTGTTGTACTCTAAAATACATGGGGAGAGTAATGATAATATACGAATAATTCATGATATTTTTAGAGAAAAGGAATTATTCAACAAATTTAGAAACTAAAAAATTTGGCTTCAAGATGTTTCTTTTCTCAATTATATTATCTCCATGTATGGAATATCAGTTGATCCTATGAAGATAAAGGCACTCAAAGAATGGTTACACCAATAAACATAACTAAGGTACTTAGTTTCGTTTGTTTGGTAGGTTATTATAAGTGATTTTTTAAAAATTATAGCATTTTGTATTAACCATTATCCATGATTACATATAAAGGGGTTATGTTCACATGGACAGGGGAATGCGAAAAATGTTTTCAAGAATTAAATAAGAGATTTTTTGATGATCTGGTTTTGACTGTACTATTAGAAAATTATGGATTTGTGATATATACTAATCCATCAAATAAGGGAACTGGTTGTTTCAATATACAAAATGATAAGTTTATTTCATATACATCATGGTGGGTAAATAATTATGGACATAAATATCTAACTCATGATCATGGGTTGGAAATTGCAATCATTTCATTAAAGATATAGGGACATTATATTTATGGAGAAATATGTGAGATACACATAAATCAAAAGACTATGGAATACATATTTTCAAAAAAATTCTCAACAAGATGAAATTAATACCACTCAAGCTACTCATGGATTATGATTTCTCAAAACACTAACACCTAGTGAAGGAAAATATGGTAACATATGCATCGAGCAGGAAATATCATGAAGTTCAAGCCAAAATGAGGGTTTTTAAGGAATATATGTTAATTTATTTAGTGAATATGAATTTGGGAATTATTACATATGTTGAAACATAACTCCTTTTTCAAATGATTGAAAAATCTATCTTTATTAGAAAAGTTAAAAAATTACCATCTTGATAATTATAAATTTTAATGGGAAATTAGAAAACATCTAATATGAAGAATGTTTTATGAAATTTGAAATGAGGATATGTTTTATAAATAAAAAAATGATGAAAATTAATTTTTAGATGATTCTCATAGATTTAATTTCACTATGCATTTAGGTAGACCCTGGATTTATTAGGATTTTAAAGATCATTTTTGGTGGGATACTATGAATTTGATTTTTTTTATTATATATCAAGATTCTTGGTTTTTGAAAAAGTGAATTCTATTAGAGAAAATCCTAGAGGATTAATGAACCATCTACCTATTAATATATGTAAATGGGATTCCATTAGTGTGTAATTTGTTATAGGATTACCAAAGACTCCTAGAATGAGTGATGCAGTAAGGGTTATTGAAGATCACCTCAACAAATCTGCAGATTCTGTTTCTATAAGAGAAGATTTTACTATTTGGTAACTTGAAAAAATATATATTAATGAATTTTTAAAAATTTATTGTGAACCTCTTTCATTTTTTTAATTGTGATCAATGATTTAAATCTAAATTATGGAAAAGTATTCAGAAGGCTATTGATACCAAGATTCATTTGAGAACCTCCTATTATCATTAAACTGAGAGAAAAACCAAAATCACTATTCAAACATTATAATACATGATTATGTTATTCTCACTTTAATTTCATTGTATGTAGGATCATTATTTAACTTTTTAGTGTTTTTTAATAATAAATTCCATTGAAACATTCAAATTGCATCGTATGATACATTATATGGAAAGATATGTTGTACGAAAACTTGATGGGATGAACATAAATAAATGAATCTTGAAGGAAAAAGTATCTTGAGGATAAAATGATAAATGTATATACTATTCATACTCACATTAAAGAATATCCATGTAGGAAAAAGAGTAATATAGATATGTGAATGATTTTTTTTGGAATTTCAAGTGGGAGATCATGTTTTATTGAAAGTATCTTCATGGAAGGATATTTTAAGGTTGTGTAATAAAGGAAAAATGATCCCTAGGTATATCATTTCTTTTGAAATTATATAAAGAATTATAGTTTTAGTTTACCATTTGGAAATTTTATAGAGCCTACTTAAAGTACCTATTTTATTTCATATCTCATTGTAACATAAGTATATACCATACGCAATGTATTTTCTCACCTATGAATATAATAATTTAAAAATGATCTATTATACTGTGAAGAGAATATACAGATTCTTGACATTAGTGAAAAATTAGAGAGAAATAAAATGACTCATATAGTAATGGTACTTTAGAGAAATTATAAAATGGATGAATCAATGTGGTAACCAAAGGATGTTTTTTGAAGAACCACCAACATTTTTTTAGAAATTAATACCCATAAAATTTTCAAGGATGAAATTTTTGAAGGGAATAATATAACAACCAACATTAAATTATAGTATGTGAACATTATATTTTAGGAGAACTATAATATAATTGATATAATAATATTTCATGGCACAAAAATTATAATTTTATAGGATAAATATCGATTTCAACTATACTAGGTAAAAATAATCATAGAATGAATTCTTAGATTTTTATATAGAAATAGGATTTTGTGAATAATAGTAAATATAATATTTAACTATCAATACATTATTTTTATAATATTTTTTATAATATTTTTAATTAATCTTGTATTAATTATCTATTTTATAGAAATAAATATAAGGCCACTTCGAGGTAGAAACTGATATTTTTCAAAAAACTATTTGTAAATGGGTAATGTATTTTAATTTTAATTAATTAAAATAAACATTAATAATTAATGATTTAAATTAAATTTTTTGATTATTTTTCTAACTATATGAATTTAAATATATATCTTTATGATCAATAGTCACATGGTTAATATAAAACAATCTCACTCTTTAAAAATAAATTTCTTAAAAAACAAATTTTCACCATGTTTTAGTGGATTATTTGTCAATTTAATTATTTGACTTATATTAATTGAAGTTGAAAAAATAGATTTCATATTTTAAATAATCATAATTAATACTATGTTATAATGTTAACTTATTTTTTGATCAAAATGAATTGTAAAAAAATAAAAATTTGTCACCATGGTTTAGGTAAAAATGGTTTTACTATGGTTTAATCTTAAGATTAGTGTTAAAATTACATAAAACATTCATAAAACCAATTTATTGTATGTATTTACCCCTTAACCTATCTACCTTTTACCTTGATTCATTTTGAATCCATTTTTATAATAATATTAATTAGTAATATTTCAAAAAATTGAAAAATTACAAGTGTGACACTCACATCACTTATTAAAGGGTTCCTTCTCCCCTCACATATTCAAAACTAATGATCCATTTATCTAAACCAAGAATAAAAAAATATCTACCCAAAATCCTTATCCATATTATATAGGTTCTTATATTTCCAAAATACTAAACTTAGGTTCCTTAAAATAGATTCAGAGGAGGTTTCTCTAAGACAAGGTAATACTCTTAATGAAGATCTTTCTTTTTCATTTTTCTTTTTGCAACAAAAATTTAGTAATAATAATTACGTAATAATAAAAAATTTTATAACATATTACAATATGTTAAAATTTTTATGGAATATTATTTCTCTATCTTATTCTCCAATAAATGGGAAAAAAACCATCCCTTGTATGTACGACAAACTACATCCTCACTAACCAATGTAATTTTTTTTCATAACCGACTCAAATATATAGTCATGATGATTGAAATAATTAATATATAAGATAAATATGAAATATTATACTATAAATTTAATATATAATCTACTTACCTACCCTTTAACCTATTCTAAATAGATAATGTCACAAATGCGTACGTATGGTTTACCATCTTCCCGAAGCGACGTGATTCATTTTACATTCCCAACATTTACGAATAATTAAGAAAATGTATCTAAGGAATATAAATATATTTATGACATTAATTTAATTATGGATATTATAGAACCATATCCTATACAAAAGAACTATATCTTCTATGACAAAACATTCATTAGAAAATGATGCATTTAACACTTGAAACAATGGTAATAATCAAATATTGTCAACAAATATGTAATAAAATATTAAAATAGGATCAAATATGATATTATAAATATTAATATGGTTATATTATAAATTAATAATTTTTTAGAAAATTTTTACACGAGGTTAAATTATGATTCACTAAGGGGAATCATGAGGTATAGGATTTCATCTCAATTTCCGCTCTATTGAGACATATTTTCTTTTATACACATATTTACCTTCTGTGGTGTATATACTACCAGTTTGATGTATTTACATTGAATATTTATTTATTAATTATTATTAATGTTTTAATTCATGTTTAAACTTTCCTTGGGTAATAGTTTAAATGTTAGAAATGATATAAGAATTTATTTTACAATCTCATTTTTCAGGGATTGATTATGTTTTTAATTGAAGGAATATTATAATCTATCCTTCATAAAAATAATTGATTTTATTATCTATAATTTTAAGGATTTTAGTTTTTTTCTTAGAATTTTTTCTTTCTTTTTCAATCTAATAAATAAATTAATTATCAAAAGAAAAATATTTCTTATTTATATTTTTTAATTTTGTATACTTTTCTTCCTAGCCCATATATTTCAATATTTTTTTGAAAAAGTACTTTTATTTAATCTAATTATTTTTAAGAATGTATTATGTTATCCTTCAATTTTTATAGGTTTTTATGGAATTATTTATAATGTTTTATGAAATTTTCATTTTCAATATTCTTTATAAAAAAGTCAAAATAAATATTTTCTTATTAACATATATGGTGTTAACGTATATTCCCAATGCCATATTGATTTTATGATATTTAGTTTCTTAAAAATGTTTTCCATGCTTTTACAAATTAAAATATTTAATGAAAAAATATTTTAATATTTTCTTCCATTTTAATTTATTCTTAAAAATATATGATTTTATTACAAAACCTATATTTCTAATGAATTGATGGTCATCATTGATCTCTTATTATTTTTTTGGTCGTTAAATTTACCTAGAAACACTCAATTTCTTATGATCATATCTAATGAACATTTTATTTCTTCAAAATATAAATATTATTTATTTCATGGATATAATTATTTCATAAATCATATTCCATTTATATATATATTGTTTTACATTTAATGTTATTTTATTATTTTTGGAAATCATGGTATAATGTATCCTTTACTTAATATAGATACATATTGATGAGGTACATTATTTATGAATTAAATTGATCATTAAATATATGATAAATGAATTGGACATGTAGTGATGGTTGGTGCCCAAAATTATATATCCATTTTATGTATCGATAGGTCTCATTAGACAAACTTTTTGTCTATGATTATAAAATAGGTTATTAGTGTATTCCTACCCATAGTTTAAACTATCTTAGCATATGGTCCTGGTGATAATGATATCATAATGTCTAAGATCATGATTTAAAACATTATTCCTTTCCATTATTGAGATTTTAGTTATTATTATCCATTATATTACTCCAATAATGTAATTCATGATCAAGTTTTTGAAACAAATTCGCGCGTTTTCATTTATTTACCTTTCAATGTTGATTATTACTTATTTACTGAGTGATTCTATTTTACATAACTTGTACTCATAATCTTAGCCCACTAATAGTTTTTTTCCTTTCCTTGGGATATGAATAAAAATATTATGAATAATATTAATGATGCAAGAATTTTTATCATGCTATTTATTTTTCATTTCCATTGTAAAAGGGAAATCATGCATCTATCCACTTCACCAAGACTACTAAACTAATCGATACTCAGTAATGTGGTCACTTGATCTTATAAAAATATAAAAAATAGACACTGGATTTGGGTTACTAGAGTTAGGGTATTTAAAATTAATTTTGGCTCATGGAATATTCGAGTAACTAAATGGGTTTTTAGTTATATCCAATGAAGAATGAGTAAGACCTAGAAGTAAAAATTTTGATTCTTGATCAATAATGAAATGGTTAAGGGATAATTATTCAAAATTAATGTTCTAATTATCTTAAACTAATTTACCAATGTAAAATAATTATCCATCACCATGAAAAAACCATGTTGGATAAATTAAACAAGGATTAATCTTAAAAAAATTAATTTATATTATCATTGAATCTTTATCCCTATGTTAATAATATAATATTATTAAATATTATATTTCTATGTTTTCATTTAAGAAGGAAAATAATTACTATATAAAATCAATTCTTCATGTGATTTAAAGATAATATAAATTAAAATATTTATTGAATATTTATTTTCCTCTAATATTTTAGTAATTAATATTCAAATATGCTTCTATATTCCACAAAATAGGGGAAAAATAATTTTTATATGATATAAAAATAATTCTCATAATAGAATAAATTTTGTATTAAAATATTTTATTTGTAAAACTTCAATTATTAAATCTAAAAAAATCTATATCATGTTCATCATTATGAAAAATATTTTATGAAAAAAGAAATGCGAAAAAATAAAAAATTACTTCAATCACTATAAAACTGCTTTCAAGGGGAATCCAATAAATATAAATTTTAAGAATAGTAAATTTTCCTCAAATCTAAAATTTAATTCTTATAATAAAAATATCATTCTTTTGGAACATAACCAATTTTCTAGGATAATAATTATTTATATTGTTATGTTTCGATTTTATCAATTTATTATTAATTTTTTTTTTCTGGAATCCACTATAGTAAATTATGTGATTTGAAAATGAAGGGATAAGGATACAATCAAAAAAATTAAAAGGTTTAGTGATTTAAAAATTTTCATACCTCATGGTTAAAATTCAATTTCATCAAAATTCAATCATCATTAATATATAAAGTTAATTTTAATTATTCTATATCTATTGATCATAACTGGAAGAGTAGTTATTAATTTTCTCAAGACATCATGAATTAATTACATATATTTATCTACCACCCAAGATGAAATTTAAGTGAGATTTCTTATTTTCTAATAGGGAATATCTATTTTTTGGAGTGTTTATTCCATCCAATATAGTTTTTTCTATAATTATCCAATTTATTTATATTAATATTTTCCATTCATAATTTTTTTAAACCCACCAAAAATATTTATTTTGAAAATCCAAAAACTGTAAATTATTTAATTTCACATAAATCCTGATGCCACATTTCTATAAAAACTAATATATTTATTTTTATAATATAATTCTGATATTTATCAGTGTTTCAAATAATGTGTTGAAAATTTATAGTACATGGTTTTACACTCAAGTATCGTGCTTATACTACACCTGTTGAAAACTTTCCATTTTAAAAATATCCATGGTGTTAGGTTTTCCATTAGATCCCCCACATATGAGTTATTAACATTAATTAATTTAGGACAAAAATTTATTTACTCAATAAATATTAAATATCAATTTGAATACTACTATCAAATATTATAAAAAAAACATTATGAAGGGTAAACACTATATTTTAAATTTAATTAAACCCTCAAAATGATTTTTGTGGTCAATTATTTGTGTAAATTTACAATTTTACCCTCCTTAAATGACCCACCACTTTGATACTCAATAATAAATTAAATCATACATGAGATATATCTAGGTCTCTAGATTATCCATACTTCTAAAACTATAATACTTATAAAGGAAACAACCTAGATTATTAAACATTAAATATTGTTAAACATCCCTTTATAGAAATCACCCCATTCTTACACATAAAAAATTCTACTTTGGAATTCCAAGACCGAAGATGAACTGTGACACAACTACTCCTGGAAACATACCTCACTTCTCAGGATCCACCCAGTCAAATCTTATGTCATCAATTTCTTATGGGGGTGGGGTTAATCATAAATTATTATAATTTATCCAAGATTTCACATAAAATAAAATTCTAACCATAGGTCCATCATCCATATTTCATGAAGAGAAAAATAAAAAAAAACACAAAAAAACCATAAAATCAATCATTATCAAATTATGTATCAATTAGAGAATCACACTACCCAACTTTAATAAAAGACCCCAAAACCACCATTAGTCATATACAACTACAAGCCTGATTCCCCACATGCTCACATATACTCCTAAAGATCATACAGTTTGGTTACATTTTCTCTATGTGAAGGTGACTGATGAGAACAACAAGATACATATTCAACCTCCTAAAATCGATATGAAACATGCATAATTCTCATTGGAAACCAATTTAACCATAATAAAAATCAGGAAATCTTAATCACTTGGATAACCAAACTTCATTGGCACTAGACCATATGAAAAATCCCTCCAAACTCGAGTGTCAAAATCCCCAAATCTTAGAGCATAAACCTTCACATCATGGATATAATCTCCATAAAAAACACCAATACTCCATTATTATTACACTACTATGGTTTCAAACCAATTATGGGACCCTAGTTTAAAACTATGCATCACAACATGCTAAATGATTATTAAGATTCAATATTATCTATCCATGAAAAAAGATGATGAATTCACTAATTTTAAGTGAATGTGACATGTGAAATATCCGTAAATAATTAATCACACATGATCCAACAAATAAAATATAAATACTATACATCATACACTCAATGATGATTTAGTATTACAATAAATTAAAAAATAAAAATGGCGTCTTTATGAAAAACTACCCTATCAAGGATATCTACTCATGTTTCATCTACAACCATATTATAACTCAAATTTTTTTTATTCCACTAATGAATTGAATATCTTGTTTCACAAACAATAGAAGACTAAAAAAACCATTATATATTTTATCAAGATAAAAAATTGTAATATATAATATACTTTAACACATTATGATAACATAATAAGAAGCATCATAAAAAAAATTAAAAAGTGAATTAAACAATAATTTAATATTGTGAATGTGAAAACATCATTTTCAGGGTTTTCCTTGATGATTTCATAACCAATTATAATAATTTATAGAAATAAAATAATTATAAATATAATATATATTTGTAGAGATAAATAAGTTAATGGTATGAATTAATTTTAGAGAATTCTGTGCGAAACATATAGGGGTGATAATGTTAAATATGACCATTGTATAGCTGTATTATATATAGTTGTATGATATATGATCATTAGTTTTAAATTGTATCCAATTAGTGGATTAAATATTTTTTGAAGTGTATAATGTCTAAAAATAATATACTTGATAGGTAATTAATATAAAATAAATAATTTTGGATTAAAATAAAATTATAATAATTCATTTTTATAATATATATTATTTTAAATAATTTTTTAATACATTTTTAATCTAATTTATTACTCAAGAAGTTCTATTTTAGATTGAAAAGAATTTATGTAATAGTTAGTAACATATATAAATAAAATAAATTATATCATTATTAAATTATAATTAATAAAAATTTAATGATTCATTCTAAATGAAATTTGTTTTATTTAAAAGCAATGTTTTTATTATATATTATGTAGAAATTTTTTAAATTATTGGGGTTTTAATTTTAATAAGTTTATATATATATATATATAATTAATTAATATTCATTAATTATGTGTGAATTTTTTGAGACTCATGTATAATATTATTTAATTATTACAAGTATACTTTTATAAGAAAATTTATCTTCAATAAGAATTTTTACATTAGAAAATTATTTATAGCACGATTTTTAGATGATTGCAATTTAATTTTATTTTTATGTGAATAAAAAAATACATTATCATGAAAGTAAATTTTACTAATTTATATAAAAAATATTAAGAAAACTTAATTTTTAAAAATTCCTTAAAATATAAAAATATATTTTTCTATTTATTTTTTAATTTAATTTTAAAGATAAATTTCTCATATTTGGAGAATAATTTAGGAAAAATCTATTTTATATTTAGAATATTTTAATTTAAATTAGGTATGAAAATTTAATATACGATGTTCCAAAATTGAATCCTTTGTGATTTTCCATGGCCTAGTTATGTCAAGAGATAGATCATGGATTTTTCTCTTTGAAATTTCTATGTTTTCTCACACGATCACATGCCATACTATGCGGTCACTTATACCTTGATGAGGTTAGTTGGTTCCTTCATACGGTTGGATGGTTTCTTCTTGTGACTACTTTTTTCCTACATGCTTTCAGGTTGGGTTCTTTTTATGGTTAAGTGGTTCCTTTGTATATTTAGTTGGTTTCTTCTTATGGTTAGTTGGTCTATTAAAGCATTCAATCAGTTTCCTCATATGTTCTATTGGTTATTTCATATAATCAATTGGTTTTTTATGGTTAGTTGGTTACTTTATGTGCTCTGTTGGTTTCTTCTTATGGTTATTTTTTTCTTCCAAGGCATCAGTTTTTCTCCTCTTAAGGTCAATTGGTTTGTTCATGTAGTTGGTTAGATTCTTCTGGTGGTCACTTATTTCTTCATGTGGTCGATTACTTGGACCTATTTGGTCAATCAATTCTCATATCCATTTCAATGGTTTTCCTAATATTATATTATTTGAAAATACTGTTATTTTTCTAGAATGAAGTGTAAACTATTTTGAACATAAAATATGAGATTTAAAATCATGAATAAATGTCTTTAAAAAATTTATTTACATCGATTAAATACAGGTTTTGAATTATTTAAACCCTTTAGTTATAAATGGGTCATTCTGTTTATTTTAAATGAAACATAATTAAATTCAAATTATAAAGGAAAAATGATTGTGTTAATATTTTGAGTTATTCTAGCATCATTATATGGAATCTTATAGTATGGGTTTTACTGTTTTCATGTCTTTATTTTTTCTCATTGTGTTCTAATGAACAAATACCATAATCTTTCACCATATATTCACTATCTTTTGACCTGAATCCTTTCTTTTCTTGACTCAAGGTGTGTTTAATAGGTTGGTACTCTATTTATATTCTATTGTAGTGTGTCATGTTTGAGGAAGGAGTTGTCTCTCTTTTTTATTCATGCAATATTTATAGGTTTTGTATGATCAATCAACCAATTAGCTTCATGACATCTAAGTAGTGACATAATGTACATATTCCTTGGTATTAGTGTAGCATTTTTTTGGAACCTATTTTCTTGGTAGGGGTTTTTCTAGTATTATTTTGTTAATCTATGAAATTGGAATGATTTTTTTTCTAATGTGTGGGTGGTATATATTTAAAATTTATGATAATGAACTAGATTAAATTTAAGTACATGTGAAGGGGTTGTAATCAGATGAGTTTTTCTAATTCATTTTTATTGATGATTATTTTCTCTTTAAATATTTAACTTTTTTCATGATATTCTGAATGTGGATAAATTGAATTATAAACCCCTATTATGGATTAATAACCATTTCTTTGAATTAATTTTTTAACCAACCATTCAGAAAATTATTAATAAATATATATTGATAAGAATAAGTTTCCAAATTTAACCTAGAACAACATGAAAATACCTTTGAAATATAATGAATTATTGAGAAAACCCTTCTTAAATAAATTATGGTCTTATGTTGTATGTATATTTTTTTATTTTTTTACTTCATTTATGTTATTCTTTAGACATGTGATTTCAAAGAATTTGTGGGGTTTTTTTGATGATGGTGTTGACCATCTCATGTGTGTGATGTGTTATCAGAAGTAGAAGTGTGGTGTTTGATATATGTTTGTTTTTTGGTGAGGTTCTTATTGTATGTTTTTGTGGTTGTGTCTTTAATATGGGGAGTGGTTTGGATAGGAATGTGTCACATATGGGGTTTTATGGCTATTTATATTGGGAAGTTGGTTTTCTATATTGTTTATTTTTTAGTATCATAGAAATATTGAAATACTATGATTTTAGAAATTATTAGGTAATGGTGTACACATGTAATTAATAATAGTGGGATGGAAAAAAGATGTACTAACTGGTTTAAAAAATGAATAATTATGAAACTGTAACACATAAATGATAATTAAATGCATATGTTTTCTATATTGGTTTTTCATTAAATATGAGGTTGAATAGATTAATTAAATAACAATGTATAGTAATGTAATAATCTATAAATTGGTTGAATAGTTAATTGATGGAAGGGAATTTTGGTTGTGTGTGCGGCTGTTTAGTGTGGGGGAGTTTCATCTAGTTGGTGGCAGTGCGTAGTAATGTTAATATGGTATTGATGATAAGTATAAGGTTATCAAGTATTTATGTTAAAACTTTAGGCCATGATTGTGTTTAATCTATGTACATAAATGAATAAACATTTATATTCTTTTAATTTTTATATGCACCTCATATGGATTGAGAACCACATATTGATACCAATATGTTATGGGGGAATTTTTATGAATAGCTGGATGGTGAAGAATAGATGGATAATTCCTCACTCTTTCATGAAATTAATTTGGTAGTACTATTCAAGAGTAACATTGGTGGTGGTGAAGGTTATACCTTGATTAAAGACATAGTTTTTGCTGATGTTTTACTTTGATTCACTATGGTATATATTGGGGGCTATGAAAGGTGTGAGGAGGGAATGAGGTTGATGTCTTACACATTCATGATACCCTACTCTAATGGTTATAATATTAAGGATGGATGTGTTATGATATAGTAGTGGAATAATATATGTGCATGGTTAAATTTATGAAATCATGAGATTTTGTTCCCCCTAAGAGGAATGGGTAGTAATAGTTGCGACCTAAACTACATTATAGTTGACTGTATACATTGTGATGAGCTGGAATAGAATGGATTATAGCACTGGATGTTTTGTGTTGACGAGTGATAGTGGAAACATAGAGGGGAAAGTGGATTTGGTCACCTTTACTGAAATAATATTGATTTTATATTACTACATGCATACATTATATGGTTATTGGTCCATGGTGTGGTTTTTATAGACAAATGACCTATCAAGGTACTTGTTGCTCCTAGTGTTTGTTCACTAGTGAATTAGTGTTTTATTTTCACAATTTCATTGGATACATTTTATATGATCTAACTAAGAATATTTTTTATATTCAGCATATATATATATAAAATGATTTTCGGTTTATAATAATTTTACATGGACTGAGATGAGAATTACTAGCTTGGAAATTGGTTCTGTTGTGGAGTTTATACCTTAGTTTACTTTTTTTGTATTTACATTAGACTCATTATTTATATTTCATGATATAATTTATGGTATGGTCTGGTTTATTTTATATTATTTTATTGATTTTTTATGTTTTAATATATTCTCTCTCAATCTATTTCATTTACTTAGGGTAATACCTCCCATTTGAGTGTTTTAAACCCTTGGTGCTAGTCACTAACCAAAGGCCTACTGGAGGTGGAACCTTGGGGTTATTCATTTTCTTCACTACCAAACTAAGAGGGGTTCCAGTGGATAGTGGGCCATGGTGGAGTGGTATCATAGTTTTTGGTTGAGAGATAATATGGAGTTTGGAGTTAAACACTCATGTGGATTGCATAGTAATGGTTGGGAAATGAAATTTTAGATACTATCAGTGTGATGTGGAAAAGAATACCAGTTAGGGAATATACACATAGATCCATCCCAGTGATCTGACAGGAAGACCATAAACTTATTAAACACCATGTGTGAGATAATTATTATTTAAATGTTGGGAACTATAGAAGGTACAAGAATCATGCTTGTTTTTATTTGTGATTTAACATGGTGTTTTGGGAGTTAAAATTAATTAAATTAATTAATATAAAAAAAATCCATTTTATATATATATTAGAATTCATTTTGTTTTAATTTTCCATTGATGATTCCTGATTATTGTCCACATGAAATTTATAAGGTAGAGGTTCAATAAGATGATCTAGTCGGTGGTAGAGTAATAGTATGACTAAGGAGGATAAGATGTAAGCATTATTTCCATAATCATGTACTATAAATTTATGGGTTTCATATCTCTAATCTAGATATTAGATCATTTGATATATGATATTGGTATTTAATTTAGTCTTAATTTATCCCAAATTTAGTACTGGGTTTCATTGATACTTAGTTAGATGTGGGGAGGAGTACGTTAGTGGTGGACATTTTATATTAGAGAGTAGAAGGAGGAGTATGTTTATGGGGTTAAATTCTAAAAGGATTCATATTTGTAGTTTATTTCATCAATAGTGAAGGGTGAAAAGAGGATAATGTTTCTTTCAATTTGGTAGGGATGCCTGATTGTGCATGATCATGGAATTATGTTTAAGGATAATCTTTTTATTTCTCCTAATATCCTTATAGATGATGAATCTAGAGAATGAAATATTGATGAGGTGTTGTGTTTAGTGATTAGATATAAATAAACCATATTTATAATTCTTACACATATGTTTGTATAGAAGTAAGAGGAAGTGATGAAGAAGATGAACTTATAGTGAGGATTTCCTTGAGATGGAGGCCACCAATTATTCTCTTAGAGAATAGCACCAGGTAGGGGATTGTGGATGTTAGGGCCTTCATTGTTCTAATCAATAGTGTTTGTTGGATTTGGACACTCAAGTGGTGGGGTGAATTGATGTCCTATCAAAATTTATGTTGAAACCCTTATTTAAAAATTCCCACAATTTAAAATCTAAATAGTTATGTTAACCAAAGTAGCATATTTATAAGAGTTTTGAATGTTCAATTAATTTCTCAAAATATTGATTAATTCTCAATTACATAAATTCGAAATATTGATATAACTTTTGAAAGTAATTTACTAAAACAAAAAATAGTTATAAACACTAACTAAGATTAACTATCAAAGTAATATTTACTTTTCTGAAATATATATGAAAAAAAAGAAACTAAATTTGAAAAAATAGTAGAGAAAAACAAGATGTTCAGTCTCAATCTGAGAACTAGTCCTATCCACTTGGTTATCACCTTCCACTAAGAATTTTATATTAATAAACTTGATCTACACCCTGGATCAGGGTTTACAAAATCACACAAGTCTATCCAGGTCAAATAGACCTCTACCACAATTATTCATGGGAAAAATATATAACCAGTCCACACAGGGACCTATTCTATAGTTATACATGGGATAAAAATGGTGTAAATGAGTTAGAGAGTGAAGATATATTGTATCTTCCATATTACCTTAAGAGGTATTATGTGTTTGTGACACACAAACACACACACACACAAAGACACTACTCGAAAAGTAATAATAATGTGCACAATAGAGAAGAAATAATGAGAAAAGGTTTAAAATGCTTTGTGTGATTTTCATGAAGTTTCTAGACTTATTAGGTGTAGCATATGTGAAGCTTGTGTCCAAGTTTGTAAATAGACACCAAAACAAAGTGTCACAGAAGCTTTGTTTTCTGGTTTCTAGTAAGGTGAGATGCTCCTCAAAGATACTCTTCAATAGGGTTTGTTGCAGTAAGGATGTTGGGATTTTTGGTTCACAAAAAATCCTTCCTTGTTCACAACTAGAAATAATGAGTGTTATTCTCATATATAGTTTCCTCTACCTCGTCAGGTATCTCTAAAAATGGTTGTTGAGATTTTTTCTCAAGTGATTCCTTTTATACACTATAGAGGTCGACAATAGGCATGATCCTCAACATGAGGGTTTCCTCATACCTCGTACTTTTCTATGAAAATGTTTACAAAAGACAGTCAATATCATTAATATAATAAGCAGTACTAAATTTCATAAATATGAATGTTAGAATTAATTTTGAATTTAAGAGTAAATTTAATTTTCTAAGTGTTGATTGGTAGGTCATTCTGTTGGTAGGTCCTTCTGTTAGTAGGTTGATGTGTCAGTGAGTCCTTTTGTTAGTAGGTCCTTATGTTGGTAGGTTATTTTATTGATAGGTGCTTATGTCGGTAGGTATATGTGTCAGTGATTCATTTCTATTAGTGAGTTCCTATGTCGATAAGTTAGGCTATTGGTGACTCAAACTTGTATCAGTGACTCAACCTGTCAGTAGGTTGATACTTCTGTTGGTGAATCATCTGTCGGTAGCTCATACTTCTGTCAGTAGCTCACACTTCTATCGGTATCTCACACTTCTATCGATATCTCATACTTTTTTCGTCGAGTCCTGATATCAGTGACTCATACTTGGCCATTTTTTTCTATTTTCATTTATTATATTATAAACATTAATAGAATATGTTAAACTTATAGTTGAAAATAGATAATCATAATGAATCATATTTTAACTTAAAGCTTAAGACATGATTAAACATTATTTTACATGATTTAAGTGAATTAAAACTAGAGAGGGCCAATAATATCCCCTTTTTGATGATAAAAAATCATGGAATTATAAAGTACAATCAGTTGATTCATAATGATCAAAGTAGCCATTCTACTTACTATCTCCCCATTACTATTTTTCTTAAATAAAATTAAAGATCATGCTCCCCCTTTCATGTTTCCATATTATCCATAGTTAAAATAATGTATAAATCCTTCTCCTCCTTTTAGGATTATAAAAAAGAGTAAATTACATCAAATACTAATGACTAAAGAAGAATACAAATAATTAAAGTACAAAGAAAGGAATGAAGAGATATTGAATTTCATAATCAAGTGAAATTCCATTGGATAAGAACATAATAAAATTAAAACAATTCAGCCCTATCAAACAAGTGATCCAAACTACGTCTTATTGAACGTAGAGTCCATAAATTCCTTTCCCTTATTAGAAAATATAGGGGTAGGAGAAGTAGATGTAGAAGTAGTGGCTAGAGGATCATAGTGAATTATGAGAGGAGGAAGATGAACTCTAAAAAACAATAAAGGGGCCATGTTTTGGAAGGAGGATGCAAAAGGGACAGTAATATTTCTAAAAAAGATAGGATGGATCTATCTGAAATCTTGAGTAGAAGATAGTGACTAAGAAGGTAAGGAGATAGAAGGAGAGGAAGAAGATTGGAGATATGTTCTGAGAGAAGAGGTAGATCATGCAACAACATCCGTACTCTAGACATACAGATAAGGATTGATAAGATTGATAAAATCCATGATAATCTTCCCACCATATTCTATATCCTTGGTGAAATCTTCCTTGTTTTCCAGAAACTTCTCAATGGTATGAGTAAACTCTTTAATTAGCTTCACCAGATATCTGAAAGTCTATTTCACTAGAGGAAGTCTCAGATTCTCAACAAAACACTTGAATTGGATGGTGATCTGATGGTTAGTGTATATTCTCTTGAAATAAAAATCAACTTTCTTGGTTATTTCTTGTTGTGAATTTTTAGTACCTTTGGTATAGAATCTTACCATGTCATAAATATGATCACAGTTCTTCTTAATCTTGGAGAGACTCTCCTGGTCAGTTCCATCCATCATTGTTTGAAGCTCTTATATGATCACATTCCTAACCATCTCAATATATAGAGGGTGTGAAACTAGAGTTGTTGAGCTATAAACACCTTGCACTATATCTACGAGTTCCTATATCAACTGATTCATATCAATATCAGGGGTCTAAGGTAGAGCAGTAGCATTTCTAGAAACTGCATCCTCAAAAGTATTTAGAACTTTATATAAGGATGTACTATAATCAATAGTCAATCTATTTATAGATGAAACCATTTCACTTAACTCATTCCTTATTCTCTAGTTATCCTTTATTATAGTTTCAACAATGAAGATCAGCCTAGGTTCCACTTCAAAAACCACTCTTTATGTCAGAACAGAAATATATCTTTCACTTAGAGTATGAATATGATAATTTTGAGGTTGATATAAAGATCTAATAAGAGAGATAATATGTTCCTTAAACCTTTCAAAATCATATTTTGTGACATAGTTACCTGGTACTGAAGTCACTGGAGGTGAAGGAGTAGAAGAAGAAGCAACTTTTGGAGGTGTCTCGTAATGAATAGGTTCCTTAACTATTGGTCACCTTAGAACCACTATACCATCTTAAACATCTAAATCAGAATAATCCAAACCGAGAGCAATAGAACTAGGATGATTCTCCCATACAGATACCACACCAGCATCAAAATGTGTGAGTGTATAAACTCTCACTTTCTTTTATTGAGGCTTCCCCTCAATTAGAGCTCTCTATCTAGTATAAAATGATCTTGGTATAGGGGATAACTATGCTTTTACTTCACTATTAACTTTAAATAGAACCACTTCTTCATCACCATATTCAGGAGGTTCTACAATCTGTTCTTGAGCCACAATACTAATAGGTTCTGTATTAGCACATTGATCATCACTTGGATGATCCAAACTACTATAACTTCCACCACTTTCTTGCTTAGCTTCATCTTCTCCATCACCTCCACCTTTATCACTATATTCTTAATCCAATTCCTCACTACCACTTCCTTCATCATCACTACCACTTTCCTCTTCCACATTTTTTTTCTTTTTCTTCTCTAATTTCCACATCTGAACCATCATATTGGATTTTATACTGCACACTAACTGATTCCTCAGTCTCATCATCATCATCCTGGGAAAGAATAGTTTCCTTGGAAGGTAGAGATAAAGGTGGACTAGAAATTCCAAAAGTCATCCCCTTAATACTTTCACCAATATCAGGGTCACTCCTATCATCTAATGGAGACTTATCTTCACTATTAGTTTCATCCATTTCCTCTTCATCATAATAGACAACATCAGCATCTAGTGGAATATCAGGATCAACTATATCTCTTGGCCTAGATGGATGGTGAACAGGGTTGAAATTATCATATAATTTCTCATCATCTACAACCGAATCCCTATTCTAGGGATTGTAATTTATATTCATTATCTTGAAAATATCTTTTTTTGTTAGATACCACTACAAATAGATATTGTTTCTTCATCTTCACATACACATCCTTTGGCTTTTATCAATGAAGATATAATTATTGGGTAAAAAAAGATTTTTTCTTACAATAATAATTTATTAGGTCACTTAAGTGGACCATAAAATACCTATAAAGATTTAAATTATGTCATTTCTTTAGAAATTGTAGAAGATATACATCTTGATAATTGAGTGAAGCAAAGTACCCTTTCTTGGGATACAACTGGTGTTGGATAAAACTTAATAATAACCTGCTTTCACCATCCAACTCTGTAGAAATTGGTCTTATAAACTCTGCATTACCAGTTATCTCACCCAAATTTATCTTATAGAAAAATAAATCACTTGTTGTAGGAAAACCCCCCTTATAGTCATCATAATTCCCTTCATGAGGTACCTTCAGAGATTCTACCCAATGCCTTTAAGAAAATGATCCTCTTCTTCCATTCACCACAGATTTAGTCTAGTATATCTCACTACCTTCCCGAATAAATTCAGCATGAAGATAAAATTCATGTACTGGTCTAGGGTAATAAGGTATCTCATTATTTTATAATCGTTCCAACCATCCTTTCACATGAAACAATTTTAATAACAGAGAATCACTTGTTAATTACCATTATGAGCCCACTTCTCTCTCAAGCATTAACACATGGTTTTAATGTCCTTGATAAATAGGATTAGACTTTCAAAATTCTCCTTTTCTGTCTCTTCATTGTTTGTGAATCATATCTAGATCCTTCCAAGAGGATTTTTACTCTTACCATCTCAAGGGTTCGGTTGAAGATAAGAAGGTGAATGGGTATAAGGTAAAGAGAGTTTAAGGGTACGAGTGTGAGAGTGGAAAACCGAGATTAAGAAGTAAGTAGGATCAACTTGGTTTTATTATTTAGTGTTTTATAAGCCGTAAATAAAGTAATCCATTTCAAATATAAAGAAACAAGTAAAAAAAAGCATTAAAAAAATAAAAATAGTCGGTGAATTTTATCAGTGAGAGGTCATCGGTGAGACATCATCAATGTCAGTAAGACACTATAGGCATGACATCGTTGTCATGACACTGTCAACATGACACAATTGGAATGACACTATCAGCATGACACTATCAACATGACACTTTTGGTGTCAGCGATACATTGTCAGTAAGACATTATCGGTGTCGGTGAGAAATTGTCAGTTTCCTATCAGTGATTCATACCCACTAAGTTTTAATGGTGAGTTATTAACACTAGGTCCTCAAAAACTAATCATCCTTAATTCATGTATAATTTAACTCATTCTTTCAGAGTTTAATGGATTAGTAAATATATCAGCAAGCTGATGTTCTGTGCCAATAAATTCAAGAGTTATATTATCTTTTTTATAATGATATCTCAAAAAGTGATGTCTTACATCAACATGTTTTGTTCTAGAGTGATAAATAGTATTATTTGATATGTTAATGGCACTTTTCTTGTTAGAGTTTATAGGGACATGTCAAAAATGATATCCATAATCAAGAAAAGTCTATTTAATCTATAAAATATGAGCACAAAAACTACCTGTAGCTATGTATTCAACCTCAGTAGTAGATAATGCAACATAATTTTTCTTTTTTACTACACCATGATACTAGAGACTTTTCCAAAAAGTATCATGTTCCAGAGGTGATTTTTCTATCTAACTTACAACCACCAAAATCAATATCTGAATAACTAACTAAATCAAATACTTTTCCTCTAGGGTAGAACAATCCTAAGTTGGTAGTATACTTGAGGTATTTAAAAATTATTTTAACAACATTTAAATGTGATTATTTGGGGTTTTCTTGAAAATGGGCATACATACATACACTAAAAATAATATCAAGCCTACTATTAGTCAAGTAGAGTAAAATTTCAATCATCCCTCTATAATTGGTTTGATCAACAGATTTTCCATTTTCATCAAAGTCTAACTTACAAGTGGTACTCATTGGAATATCACTACTTTTTGTACTATCAATTCCAAACCTTTTTAAAAGATCTTTATTATATTTAATTTGATTTAAAATAATACCTTCTTTATTTTGAAATATTTTAAATCCAAGAAATAATTTTATTTCTCCCATTAAACTCATTTCAAATTCACTTTGCATCATTTTTAAAAAATCAATACATAAATAATTCTTTGAAGATCCAAAAATAATGCAATCAACATAAATTTCAACTACTAAAAAATATTTATAAATTCATTTTATAAAGATATTAGGATCATATATACCTTTTTTAAAACCTTTAGAAATAATAAAAGTACTTATCCTATCATACCAAGCTCTTAGAGCCTGTTTTAAACCATAAAAAGCCTTTGTTAATGTAAAAACATGATTTGGAAAATGAGGCTTTGTAAAACCAGGGGTTTTTCAATAATAACATCCTCAACTATATACCCATTTAAGAATTCACTTTTAACATCCATTTGATATAGTTTGAAATTGATATGAGATGAATATGCTAGAAGGATTCTAATGGAAAATCTATCAACTGGTGCAAAGGTTTCTTCATAGTTAATGCCTTTATCTTGAATATATCCTTATGAAACTAGTCTTACCATATTTATTACTATGGTATCTGATTCATATACTTTGTTTCTAAATACCCACTTAGTTCATTTGGTCAAGGTGTCTTTAGGAGTATCCACTAGTTTCTAAACACTATTTATTTCAAACTGATTCAACTCTTCTGGCATATACATTACCAAAAATTAATCATTGATTGCATCATTAATATTTTTAGGTTTAAGATATTACAAGAAGTCTTGATGTTCAACCTCGTTCCTAATAGAATCCATATTATGTGTCCCTTTATCTAATTATTTAACTACAACATCTAAGGGATGGTTCTTAAGGGTTTTAACAGATCTAGAAAAGGAAGGAATAATTTATTTTATGTTCATCTATAGGTTTACGTTTACTATGATTAGAGTCTAGAGATTTTCCAGAACCAGAGGATTTTCCACCTTGCTTAATAGCAGAATCATAGAGACTAGCATTTATATCCAGATTGGACAGATCATCCTCAATATTTTCAAGAGGGGTTTAGGTTCATGTGGATCTATTTATTCAAATTTAACATGTCTAGATTTTTCCACACATTTGGTTCTTTTATTAACAATTATATAGGCTTTACTAGAGGTTGAGTAACCTAGGAAAATTACTTCATCACTTTTGGATTCAAATTTGACAAGATTTCTCGTAGTATTGAGAACATAAACCTTGCAACCAAAAACATTAAAGTAGTTAACATTGGGTTTCCTATTGTTCTATACCTCATAAAGAGTTTTCTTAAGAATTGGTCTGATTAAGTCTCTATTAATTATATAAAAAGATTTATTGATATCTTTATCCCAAAAATAAATAGGTAATCCAAACTCATTAAGCATTTTCCGGTCTATTTCTTGTAAAGTTATATTCCTTCTTTCTATAAATCCATTCTGTTGGGGTGTCCTAGGAGAAAAGAAGTTATAACTATAGCTATTTTGTGAGAAAAAATATTCCAAATCTTAGTTCTCAATTTCAATACCATGGTCACTCCTTAAGGTTTTTATCCTAAGACCACTTAGGTTTCCTACAGATCTAGCATATATAGTGAAGTAAGAATAAGCTTCACTCTTATGAGATAAAAAGAAGGTCCAAGTATACCTATAAGAGTCATTTATAAGAATATAAAAATAGTTCTCCCTATTAAGACTTGAAACTCTAGATGGTACAAAAAAATCCATGTGAACCAACTCAAGTGGTTGAGAAGCTAAAACTTCTTTCATTGGTTTGAAAGATATTTTGTGTTTTTTCCCTTTTGACAAGGATTGAAAAATTTATTACCTAGAAATTCTAGTTTGGTTAGATCCTTGACTAACCCTTTCCTTTTAAGATTTCTAAGTGAGTAAGTGTTATAGTGGCCTAATATCTTATGCCAAAGACACATTTCTTTAGAAAAAACACTTAAGAAAGAATCATTTTGAGAAACTAAAGAATCCAAGTTCACAGCATAATAATTCTCATTTATAAAAGCAGTAAATACTAACTCATTTTTATAATTAAACAGTTTACATTAATGATTTTCATACTTAACATTAAAACCATCATCACATAACTAAGAGATACTGAGTATATTGTTCTTTAATCCTTAAAAAAAGTACTTTGGAAATTAAAATTTAATTAGTGTTATGGGTTTGACCAAGGCCAATTATTTTTCCTTTATAATTGTTACAACAAGTAACATTCCCACTATAAATATTTATAAGATTCTTGAAGATTGAGTAGTCTCCTGTCACCTTTCTTAAAAATACACTATCCAAGTACCATAATATTTTACCAAACTCTTAAAACATACATAATTTAAAGATAATTTAGACAAGAAAATATTTTGGTACCCAAACTTTCTTGGGTCTAGTAATATTATTAATCAATTCTTTGGGAACCCATATATTTTTCATGGTTTTCCTATAAATAGTTTTTAAAGTATTAGAAAAATAAACTCTATTTAGTCTGGAAAAACTAGAATCAGTAAAATATTTTCCACTTCTAGAACTTGAAGTATATCTTTCAAATCTAGGTACAAAGCCTAATTTTCCAAATTTTGATAAAAATTTATTTTTAAAAAAGTTTCTTTGTCCTGGTTGGTAACCTATATCGGTAACATATTTTGGTGGAACCTGTTTACCAAAGATTTTAGTGAGAGT
Organism: Viscum album; assembly: GCA_963277665.1. Lineage (NCBI taxonomy): Eukaryota > Viridiplantae > Streptophyta > Magnoliopsida > Santalales > Viscaceae > Viscum > Viscum album. The sequence continues at coordinate 48,763,148 of OY728161.1, read as the reverse complement.
GTTCTATCACTTGGTAAAATTTTATGAATCCTTTTTCAATATCTAATTTGATAATTTAAGATCATTGTTTTCTTTAAGCAATTGAAATTTTTTCTCTTTATTTGTGGTAAGCTTAGATTAAACAGTAGAGGTGAGAGAATTTTTTTTATTCAAAGATTTATATTTATCTTTTAATTCATTACACATTTCTTCAATCATTTTTTAGTACTCAAACATTTACTCACTGGACATGTTTTCAGAATTGGATTCATTTTCAGAATAGTAGGAATTTTTTTACAGGAGATTCAAGGGTTACCTCAAAAGTATTTGTTATAAAGTACATGTTTTCTTTGTCACCTTTATCATCATGTGAAGACTATGACACACTATATCTATCCTCAGAAGCACTCCATGTGGCCTTCATTTCCTTCTTATACCTTTTATATTTGTACTCATATTTCTTTTTATACTTTAACTTAGGACAATCAGCCTTTTCATGTCCTCTTTTCTTAAATTCATAAAAGACTATCTCTTTAGATTTATCACCTCTAGTACCATCCTTTTTCCAGTCTCCCTTATAGTCATACTTTATTTTGTAGCTGTTCTTCCTAAAGAACTTCTTCATTCTATAAATTTTTTCAAAATTTCTAGCTAATTAATCCACTTCTTCATCAATGTAATATGGTGATTATTTATTACTTGAACCATTAGAATGAGTTTTTACCTTCTCCTTTTCTTTGTGTTTAGAATCAGTGGTCTTGAAATCCACTGAATTTCTCTTTGGTTCATCATCCTCTTCTTTTTTGATGATAAATTCTTCCTCGTACATCATCATCTTACCTATCAGCTCCTTTACTGGTAAATTTTTGATGTCACAGGATTCCCTTATTGATAATTAAGTTTCTCTCCACCCGTCTAGTAAACATTTGAGGATTCATATAATTTTTTCCTTGGTTGTAACATAATTCCCTATATAGAAAATAGTCTTTAAAATTACATTAAACCTGAGATACTTTTCAGTGATAGATTCATCATGATTCATTTTGAAGTTGTCATATTTAATAGTATATGTATCAAGACTCATTTACTTAACACTAGTGGTTACTTAATGTGAAATATCTAGAGTATCCCTAATTTCCTGGGCTATTTTACATATAGAAATAATATTGAATTCTTTATACACTAAGGCATAATATAAGGCCTTCATTGCATTGAATTTATTATTATAATCTTCCTTATTTGGGTTATCCCATGTATTTCGGGTAGTAGAAATAATATTATATTCATCTACAATTAAAGACTATATTTCAAAACCCATAATTTCTAAATTCATTTTCATTTTAATTTTCTACTAATTATAATTAGTTTCATTAAGAAATAGAGGTTTTTTGGTAGAAGCACCTTACAATCTATTATCCATAATAACGAATAAATAATAGAGTTTTAAAGAGATAAAAATTTAGAACTAACAGAAACTTAGAGATCTTTAAAACACAACTAAAATCATAGTTAGAAATATTTGAAAAATATTTGAAAACATTGAAAATATGAGGTTAAAAACAATCTTTTGATACCAAATGTTGGTCAGAGTAAGACACTCAAGAGTGGGGTGAATTGAATTCCTATAAAAATGTCTATTAAAAAACTTATTTAAAAATTCCCTAATTTAAAATATAAATAGCCTAGTTAACCAAAGTAGAAAATTTATTAGTGTTTTGAATGTTTAATTAATTTCTCATAAGATTGATTAATTCTCATTTACATGAATTTGAAATATTGATATAACTTTTGAAAGTAATTTACTAAATAAAAAACAGTTATAAAAAGTAACTAATATTGACTATCAAATTAATATTTAGTTTTCAGAAATATGTATGAAAATAAAGAAAACTAAATTTGAAAAAAACCTTAGAGAGAAACAAGAGGTTTAGTCTCAAGAAAAGACCTAGTCCTCTCTACTTGGTGATCACCTTCAACTAAGTAGTTTATATTAATAAACTTTATCCAGACCCTGGATCGGGGTTCACAATATCACACAAGGATATCTAAGTCAACAAGAACTCTACCATAGTTATTCATGGAAAAAAATACAACCAGGATACACAAGGACCTCTTCTATAGTTATAAGTAGGAGAAAAATGGTTTAAATGAGTGAGAGATTAAATATATATTTTATCTTCCAGCTTAGCTCAGGAGACAATATGTGTTTGTGATACTGACACACACACTACTCAAAAAGTAATAAGAATGTTCACAATAGATCATAAATAATGAGAAAAGGTTTATAATGTTTTATGTGATGTTCTTGAATCTTATGGACTTCTAAGGTGTAACATATTTGAATCTCAAGTCCAATTCTAAAAATAGACACCAAAAAAGAGTGTCATAGAAGCTTTGTGTTTTGGTTTCCAGTAAGTTTAGATGCTCCTTGAAGATGATCTTCTCTAGGTTTTTTTTGCGAGGATGTTGGGATTTTTGGTTCACACTGAATCCTTCCTTGTTCACAATGTTCTAGAATGAGTGTTCTTCTCATATATACTTTTCTTCACCTCATAAGTTCTCTCTAAAAATGGTTGATGTGATTTTTTCTGAGGTGATTGATTTTATAAAATGTAGAAGTTGACAATAGACACGATCCTTAACATGAGGGATTCCTCATAACTCATACTGGCCTCTGATAATGTATACAAAATACAGACAAAGTCATCAATATAATAGTTAGTACTATGTTTTATAAATATCACCATTAGAATTAATTTTTAATTATAGAGTAAAGAAAATTTTATAAGTGTTGATTGTTAAGTCATTCTGCCAGTAGGTCCTTATGTTAGTAGGTTGATGTTTTAGTGAGTCCTCATATTAGTAGGACCTTCTGTAGGTAGGTCCTTCTGTTAGTAGGTCCTTCTATCAGTTGGTTGATGTGTTAGTGAGTCATTGCTATCGATGAGTTTCTCTGTTAGTAAGTCAGAATTTTGGCGAATCAAACGTGTATCAGTGAATCAAATTTTTAGTAGGCTGATGATTCTATTTGTGACTCATATGTTAGAAACTCATAAATCTGTCGATAGCTCACACTTCTGTTAGTATCTCACACTTTAGTTAGTAGATCATACTTTCGTCGGTGAGTCATGATATCAGTGACTCATACTTGGCCATTTTTATCTGTTTTCCTATCTTAAATTATAAAACTTAAGAGAATTTGTTAAAATTATTGTTGAACATAAATAATCATAATTAATAATATTTTAACATGAAAATTAAGACATGATTGAACATGATTTTACATGATTTGAGAGTATTAAAACTAGAGATGGACAACAAATAGTTATTTGTTTTTAATAGCCTGGTTCAAAAATTTCCTTGTCCAGTGGTTCCATAGGATTTACTGGGGGGTTTCTATTTTCATTGTATGATTATAGAGGTTATGGTCACCAACATGATCATTACCCAACTGCTCAAGGTGGACAACTTTATTTTTGTAGTTAGACCCCTCTTAACCAACAGTAACTATAGAGGCCACCAATATTTGTTCAGTATTAGAGGTGAGATGGAGCCAATTGTGTTCATCCATGTGATGGTCCTCATCCGTAGGGACCCAGAACAAAGTAGGTTATTTGAGGTATTCAGTATCAAGGAAGATGATTTGGGTGTGGTAATGTGCATACTATTAAGCTTTTAGCATGAGATGGATCATAGGTTGTTTGTGGTGTTATCATTTTATCTTCTATCATAGTTACTATTTTTTTTGATTCTTGAGCTTCACACTCCCTTATTTCACTTTCTTGTTTCCACATAATAATATATAAGGTATATATTATTCTAGTTCACTTAGTTTTATCCCTATCAGTTGGATGCTAGGATTTCTTATTTTATGTTTTCCAGGAATGTAGACCGATGATGGGGAAGAATCATTCACTATGGAAATTATCCTCCTTGTAAATTAAGCTATATAATGTCATATTTTTCATGGATTGGATATATATAGTACATGTAATTATTTAATATTTTTTTAGGATATTTATGTTTTCAATTGTGGAGGGCCAATTAGTGGTATTTGTTGGATTGAAGAGATATCAGATGAGTATTATGTACACAATGCCTCATCAATATCTTTTAGAAGAATTATTACTAGATACCCAGGAGGGGTAAATCCCCAGAGTTATTGAGTATTTTCATAATTCATTCCCCACTGAGGTTTTGACAATAATACGTTTACATGATGTAAAGTTTTTGATAAAGTTATAATCATGTACCTTTCTAATTTTGATGGATCCTTATCAAAAGAACCCATTGATCTACATGAGTTGTGGCTCTAGATTGATGACTTACACCAAAAGGGATTCATTCAGAATAATGTTTGTCCTTGGGGTGTGCCAGTATTTTCCACTATAATATAGATAATAGTTTAAGGATATTTGTGGACTACTGGAGGTTGAACTATGTTATGATCAAGAACCATTGTACCCTCTAGATAATTTATGATCCATTTGACTAACTAAAGTGGGTTAGATAGTTTAAAAATCACGATCTATGTTCTAGATATAACAAAATGAGTGCGATATATGGGGATATACCAAAGTATTTTTTTGTGCATGTATGGTCACATTGTTTTTGTTTTAATGTTGTTCAGTGTAAAAAATGCCCCATATTTTTTCATTGATCCCATGAACTCTATATTTCAATATTTACCAGGAAAGATCATAGATATTTTCATCGATGAAATCCTCATATATTAAATGTATGAAGATTAGAATTTTTAACATCTTAGATTCTTACATGTTTTAATAAACTATAAAAACTATGTAGAACTGTCCATGTTAAATTTATTGGATAGAAGATGTGTATTTAATTGGATACTTGGAGTCATATTAAGTTGTATATGTGAACCCATTAAATATTAAGGAAAAGTTTTCCTAGGAATAACCTAAAACATAAAAGAGTTTCATAGATCCCTTGGGCCTACAAGCTATTACTAGATGATTTTGGCCAAATTTTCTCAGATTAACCCCCATTAATAGATTTGAACAGGATTAATCATACTTTAATTTTGATTGATTAGTTTAATGAAGATGCGATGTTAGAAGACTTTTTTGATTCTTATTGTTTGGGATTTGGATGTTTCTTGATTCATCAAATATAATCGTTCTCTTATGGGTATATTAGTTGCATTCCCACAATAATAACTATGGAACTCATGACCTAGAGTTTGAGGAGGCAATGTTTTCCCTAAATCTGTTTTAATATTAACTCATCTCTAAGTTTTTTTGGTCTTTAATTAATATTATAGTATGAGGTATGTCTTCTCTCAATGGGAGTTTAAACATTCCTTAGTAGATCTTCATGTATTTTCTCCATGACTATTATTTGGATATCTCCTACACCCTATGAATGGGGAATGTCTTTTCTTGATTAATGAGCCAAAAATGTATAGGGATATGTCATTTGGGAGTCCATTGATGTTTGGAAAGGAGATTAAGTGATTGAAGCAATGTATCTTGATGTGTAGGAGGTTATTGGAAAATTGTTTCTCTATGAAATGTTATTATAATATTATATTTTGTGGAAGGTGGTTGAGTCTTAGTGTGGAGACTCAGAGTTGGAAGCAATGCAAGACCATATTAGTTATGATGATGCTTTAGAGGGGTATTCAGTGGATGGAAATAATTGGATATTGTTATAGGGAACATTGTTTGTCCCATTTGAGATACATGAATGAGTTCCCTATGAGTTTTATCCCTCTCCCTTAACAGTGAAAATGTGTGTATAAAATATGTACAATTATTTGAGGAGTTGGCTTTGGTGGACAGGGATGAAGCAATCAGTGATTGATTGGATGGTACAATGTTTTGAATTTTAGATAGTGGAAGTGGGGAAAAATGTTGTAGGAGTATTTTTCAACACGTATCCCAGAATGAATGTGAGAGGATATATCAATGGTTTTTTTCTTCCCTGGGTTACCTTAGGACCAAGGAGGTTATAGTGTTGTTTGGGCGATATTTGAACAATTGATCAAGTCTACCCTTTTTATGATAATTAGGGTGTTGATTATTGTGGATTATCTAGAAAGGAGGTTCATGTATATGGTCATGGGACTGGATATGATACTCAAGGAAATTATATGCATTTAAGATACTCATTTTTTCCCACATGTTTGGAGAGGATAAAAAAATTATTTAGGATATCAACAACATTTTTGAATTTCCATCCATCCCCAAATAGATGGAATGATATATAAGAACATAATTCCAATAGAGGCTACATTTTAGTCATGCATCTTGGAATTTGGAGGATTGATGGTTATCAAACTATAGGTAGTTAAATTTTCCTACAACCATAGTTGTAACTTTTCTATAGAAATGGATCTGTTCAAGGTATTGTATGGGTGGTCATTTCAATCTTCTTTGTGATGGATTGAGGTTGGGGAATCTGAATTCCTTGGTCTGAATGTGGTGTATTTCACAATAGATAAGATATATGTTTTTTGATATTTGATAAAGGTTTTTTATGATCATCAAAATGCCTGTGTATATTGTAGGGGGATTACCATGCAATTTATGGTTGGAGACCAAGTTTTCTTGATCGTTCACTCTTATTAGGGGAGGTATAGTTTCTTTCCAGCGATAAAGAATTACCTCAGGTTTTTCAATGCTTTTTGAGGTATTGGAACATGTTGGTGAGGTTCTTTATTATTTTGAACTCCCAACATGGCTTGATAAAGTTCAAAACAACATATATCTTTCTAATAATAATTGTGATCTTCATGATGACTCTCATGTCATTTATTAGAGAGATATGTAAATTGAGGATGTTGAAAAATTTGTAGAGGAGGTAGTTGTTATCTAGGATCACTTAAAGAAAGTGCAATACAGGATAATTATCCCCATGGTTCATGTGTTGTGGATGCATGAAGAAGTGGAGGAGGGTACTTGGGAGTGAGAGTCACATATGAATGCATGTTACCCCATGATATATGATGGTTGAACTTTGTGGTTGTGTTGATTTGTTTTTTATATTTTCCAGGACAATACGTTTAACCTTATTCCTTATAAGTGATCAAATCTCTCCTTTGGTTGATGATGAATACTTTGTATATTGTTTTTTTTTGCAAATATGCAGTTGTGTTCTTATTCTAGCATGATCCATGGGAGTTATCTCATGGGAGATTGTTTATACCTCTATTCCATTTTCTTCTAGGTTATATTTTGATTTTGGAGGATGATAATTTTCTGATAGGTATCTAATGTTATATCATAGGTTTATAAAAAATCTCCATTATAAATTTTTAAGACATGAAAGTGTGTAGATAATGTTCATGTACTTTTCCCCTTTAAATTTAATCATTTTACTACAAAAAAACTTTATTGACCATGTTGTCACTGATCCATTAAAGTGTTCAGTTGGTTCCTTAGTGTGGTTAGAGGGTTTATTCTTGCAATTAGTTGGTTCCTTAATGTGATTAATTGGTTTATTTTTATACTTAGTTTGTTCCTTCATTTGGTTAGTTGGTTTCTTCTTGTGAATGTTATTCCCTTCACACATTTGGTTTGATTATTCTTATGTTCATTTAGTTCCTTCACCCTATCAGTTTAATCCTTCTTATATTCAACAAAATCCTTTATGTAGTTATTTGGTTTTTTCTATTTGTCAATTGGTTCCTTTATCTGGTTAGTTTTTTCCTTCTTTCAGTCATTTGTTTTCTTTATGTTTTTGATTTATTTATTATTATGTTCAATTTTTTATGTATATAGTTTTTTATTAGATCAATTTTATCATTCAATTCTCAATGTTGGTTCAACAGTTCTACAAATTTCCCATTTTTTCAAAATTCATCGATTATTCCAGAATGACATGAAACATGATTTTAATGTAAAATTTTGTATTTAATTATTAAATAAATATCTATAAAAATTTATTTATAGGGATTAAATAAGGGGTTTGAATTATTTTATCACCGCGTATTTAAATGGATCATTCCATGCATTTTAAATTAAACTAAATTAAATAACAATTTAAAAGGAAAGTTCACCTCTTGAATCATCAATGTTATTCCAGCATCAATATATATCATATTAAAGAATTTAATATTCTCCATTCAAGTATTTTATATTTTTCTTTGAGTCTTGATGAACCAAAACCATTATCTTGATCCCTAGAGATAACTTATTTTGAATCATTTACTTCCATCTCAGGATTGTAGGCATATTTAATAGCTTAGTCCCACTCTATTTTTCTACATCATTATGTCATGTTTGATGTTTGATTTGTTTATATTTTACATTATCCAATTATTTTCAAGTGTTATATTATTTATAAATCCATTACCTTCAAAATATCTAGGTGGTGAAATCATATTCTTTTTCCTCTATTTTTGGTGTAGTATGTTCTGAAACTTCTTTTATAGGTAGGTGATCATTATTCTCCTCCTATTTTTTCAATCTATGTAACTAATTTTTTTCTAGTTGGTTAGTAGTGTGAATTTAATAATGAATTTAATGAAGTTTATTAAATGGAATAGTAAGGTAAGGGGTGTAATAATATGAGTTTGTCTAATTCCATATTATATATAATATCTCATGTTTTGGATTGTGTTGAGTTTTCCTAAATGTATTTGAATTATTTATATGATAGTTGGACCATTTTTAATTTGGAGAATTGGAGTGATGTTATGAAGGAATAAGCTTTCATAAATAGTATTTTGTAAAATTGTTTATGATTCAGTGGAATTAATAGGGTTTTGAGTAATCACCAAAGGAAGAATGGGTAGTTGGGCTGCTAAAAGTAGTAAATAGTTAGAAACTAACATCGTGTATTCAAAACACGATATGAATTTGTTTCATGGGATGTTTCTAGGGGGTATAGGACAGAAATACCAGGGGATTAACCTAAGGAATTTATGAATCTTATCACTTACATGTTATGAATTAGAATCACATTATGTATCAGATACGTGAAGTGAATTATGCAAAATTTTTTTTAATGAAAATTAGGGCCCGACCCCATATTTTCTCCATGCACAAGAGGGTTCCCAGGATTAAAAGTAGCTCCTATCCTCCTACAAGGGTTCTTATGACCTCCCCCATATGGTATCTATTTTTCTTGATATCTATCTCATTTATTTCTTAATGGAAATATCTTGAATCATCTTGAATTATTACTTCTTTTATATCTCTATCTTTAGTGTTATTTTGGTGCGACCTAACTCACCCTATTTTCAGAGATTTTTTCAAACCTTCTATTTCCTCCTGAACTGGCTCGAATAAAAGGTTGATAATGGACGAGTGATTAATACTAAACATTAGGTAGGTGGTTAAAATCTTTTTTATTGAGTTTTGTTGATTTATAAATTATGTCATTTTTCTATGCACTAGTATTTCCACGTGACACCTCTTAAACTTGAATTTATGTTCATATAACTTAATGCATTAATTTATTAGCTATTTTACATTATTTATTTTCATTTGATATTTTTATCCTCATCAAAAATCATCCCCATGGGATGTTTTTCTTTTATTTTGTGACCTATGCATTGTCTAGGTAATATAATTAGCCTTCATTGGAATTGTTTTAAATTATTTTAATTAAAATGACTTTAGTTGTTTTAATCACCTTAATAGTTTTTATATATACTCTCAAATAAGGGTTTTACAAAATTTATCAAATTATAAGGTTTTTTCCTTTCCCTATTTTTATAATAAAATAAAATTTGGGCTATGTTTTCTTCACTATTAATAAAGGATCTAAAAATTATGAGATGAGAAATATGATGAATATAATTATTATGTATATGTACTTTAATGTTATGATTTAAATAATTAATGGGCATGAACCTCTTTTATGTAATCAATTTGTTAGAAAATGTTTTTGCAAATGGCCTTTTTTAAATCTAAATGATTAAATTAATTGTGTACTCCCTAAGTGATACTTGGGACCCTTTATATGGAACACCAAGGAAAAGATCATAGGTTAATTGAAAGAGATTACGAAATGAGTGATACTTTCTTTATATTATATAATACCTTGGATGGGCTCACCAAGAGGATTTCTTATTATTCCTATGAGTAATACCTAGATCCAAAGTAGTTTTCCTTGGACGAGATCAATGGTAAATGTTTCTATAACATTCCATGAGTGACACTCATCCCCCATTGTGGTGTACTAGGGATGGAGTTAGTGGGTTGTGCATGTATACTATAAAAAGCGTTATACTTGTGATTAATCTATGCAGATCTCTATAGAGAGACTGTTATGGTGATGTGTAATTATAGTTTTCTTGGTGTGATACATGGGATTCCTCTTTACTGGTCACCATGGACAAGACCAGGATTTCTTTTGATTAAGAAACTCAATTCAACTTGTTTGAATATCTATGGAATTATAGTTAATAAAATTTAAGGATGCATCTTCCAAACCAAAGAGCATTATTAGGTTTGGTTCAAAATTTTATTCAGCCCTCATGATTGCCCAGTTATGTCCCCATGTGCATACACCAATAATATATATATATATATATATTAACAGACATTATATATGAATGAGGTTGACTGTGGTTCAAGGTATTATGACTTAGTCCAAATAACATATGGTCATCAATGTGTCATTAAGGTACCTGATTTGACTTGCTTACTTTTATTTATTTAATTATTTACTAGTCATACATTCCCATTGGTGTATTTTATATTCAAAGACTAGATATCTTTATACAACGTTAGTTGTGGTGTACTGACTATATCTCATACCCTATTAGATCTACCATTTCACTATGGTATATGAAAGGACCTCATGTTTTTGAGTTCAGGTTTATAGATTATGTATGTGTTGCTCATTTTTACATGGGAACATAGGAGTGTAGGAATGGACCGGTTCTCAGGATTCCCACGGAGATACACTTTGAGCTTTTTTTTCATAATATTTTATCATTTATTTATTATATGTTGTATGTTTACTACTTAGATTTTTTATCCTATTATGAAAATGAATGCATGGTATTATATTAGGTGTTGTCCATTTGATTAGTTTATCACTGTTATCTTTAGCTTCCTTTTTTTTATAATTCCACCACTATATATTGATTTATTATCTCTTATATAGGTGTACTACTCCTATCAAGAGGGAATAGTCTCCTCAGCATACCATAATTAGACCCTCACTTCTATTCAGAAACCTTTGGAATATGGGGAGGTTTTATTTAGGCCTTGTGACTAACTAGATTAGGGAAGTGGTTAGTGGATATAGATTCGGGACATTACAAAGTTGTATCAGAGGTTTTTGTCATTTTGTTGGATTGTTGTTTTTGCTTAGCATATAATAGCCTAAAATTGTGTCAGTGCATGGTGTATAGTCATGTCTGGGAGTGATCATGCCACACATGGGAAAAATACCATGTGTTCAGTGATGGTATTGTTGATCGTGTTGTTTTCAATTACAGTTGATTATTATTTCACCTCTAGTGACTTTTTTATTTTTAGTTAGTTATTGAATTTTGGGATTTCTTGCATAATTTTTGTGGCTTGGTATGGAAAATAAATTTTCTTATGTTCATCATTATAGTCAGATAGATATTCAAATTTCATTCATATTACATGCAATGTATGTTTCATTATACTTGTGATATGTTCCTTGATCATTACATTAAGCTACTTTGATTTATTTAGCCAACTTTCCCATACAAATAGTTTTTGTAATATTGTTTTATGTTTCTCATATTTACCTATATACCATATTTCAGTGTTTATCTACCATTATTTTCAAATATTTCATGTTTATGTGGTTTCTTGTTTATATAGCGAGTCATCATTATTAGGTAATTATTTTCCATGTTACTAGTATTTACTACCTGTTATAGCATTTGTTGTTATAATTAAAATCTGTTTATGGTTAAATTAAATTTAATTGTAAATATAAGTGGTGTTTTCATATATAGAAATATTATTTCATTCAATTAAACCATCCAATTTGGACATGTTTGATCCATGGACCATTGGTTACAAGGGATGAAAAATATTGTTTGTGATTAAATGGGAGCCATTTTGCAATCGATAAAGTGTATGGGTACCTTTTAAATTGAGATATGGTGACAAATATAATAGAACCATCATATATGATCTTTATATACCTTTATAACACTATATAAATATAAAATCTATTAAATTTTTACCTTAAATGAACTGGTTCTTATGGACCTTTTACATGATTCAACCCAAGTAGGTCAGTCTTGATCTATTATCATTATTACATAGACTTCACTCAACCCAAGTAGGTTGGTCAAGGATCTAAACACCTTATAATTGAAACCAATAAGGGTGTCATTTAATCTTGGAATAATTAGTGGGACCCTCTTAGTCACCACTATTTTGGCATGAATTATTACTTAACACCATGGGGGCATGTTTATGTTATATAGGGATAGTTATTTAAAATTTCAAAATATTGTTATATGGGTTTACATGTACATGTATGGTGGAATCTTACTAAACTAACCCCCTTTTTAATTTATAAAAAACCCGTTATATTCTTTTTAGTTGTACTTATATGAGACCACAGTTAATTAAAATTCCATTTAAAACAAAAATATTATTTTCCTATGTAGATTGGAAAATAAATTTTATTTAACTAAACCAATTGATAATTATTTTGAATAAATAAATGATAAATAATATTGATATTATAAGATTAAATTCATAAATATTAAAGTATTTTAGTTAAATAATTAATTTTTAAAGGAATTTTATTATAAAACTTTTATGTGTTCCTTGTAGCTTTAGGTGAATAAAGTACCACACCATTTTCCTTATGACTAGTATGATATGATCTTTAAAACTACGAATTTAAATGTTTTAAGAACTAAATTTGATTTTTTGTAATTATTTAAAATAAAACCTTAAAGTGGTGTTTTTATTTGAAACCCTTGTGTACATGATTTTTAAATCATTTTCTTGAGTTCTACCTTGAAACAGAAACACGAGTATTATTCTTAGGCCCCTTCTTTTATTATATGAAACTAAATCGTAAATGGTATATAAAAGTGATATTATTAAAGAATTACCACCATATAGGACCAATGGTTTATGTTTTATAGGGGCTACCTTAAGTATGTATCTTCCTCTAAAATTTTAAGACCTTCCCATGTGCCTTTACAGAGTTTCATATGTGAGATGTCAATCAGGTTCTGGTTGTATTGAGAAGGACATTAGTTTCTAAAATGTTGGTGGTCATGTTGCATTTTTACCCTTGTTAAGGGTGTTATCATCTTGTAATTATTGATCTTAGTGGATTAAACATGATAAGGGATTGATTTTCCTATTAGTTGGTCATGCGACCCTTATTTCTTTTAAGTTACAGACAACTCGGTATGTCATCAACTACGTTAAAATTCACATGGGACAATATGAATCCATGTTAAATTCCTTATGTGATCCATCAGATACTAGAATTCATAGGGATGATAAGAATATAGATAACATCAAATAATTATCCCTCGTGTTCATGAATCGTGAGGTAGTATGCGCTGACATATGCAATACTCATCATGTTTATAAAATGGTTTAGAAAACCATATGAGTTTAGTGGAAATCATTAAAGAATTAATATTTTACTCTTCAATTATAGTTCATATCTGAGGTAGAGTGACCTAAATGTTTAATCAAATCTAACTCATTCCAACATTCAATATGACTTTGTAAAATGTCTTGGTGTCCTAACACTATCAGTCAGGTTGGTTTGGATTTTATGCCTGATTTTATGGCACACATGTATGTAACATTGGAGGAGTTTCACACATACATCTAATGGTGAATTTGATCTAGTGATATTTTAAGTAGATGGTTTTCTTCTCTTTTCATTTTATCACTCGGTAAAAGTTTTTCGACTTCCTCTAGGACCTGCGGTTAGTGGTTTATGGAACTCGTTCCCTGGAATGAGTTCCCATTATTAGTAAACAAACACTTATAATAAAGAGCATCAGGTAAATCACATTCATGTGTATCCTCCCAATTAGTGGGAATGAAATAGTAAAGGGATATTTTGAAATGGTTAGTACTTATTTTGAATTCCCATGGGGATTATGTGTTTCAAAATATGTATGTTCTTGTGAGGAAGAATGATTATGACACTTCTACTTAGTTTCCAATTTTTTCACAAAATAAAAACTCTTAAAAAGAAACATGTATAGTTCTATGTTTTAGACAGAATGAAATTCTATTGATCCCATCATTGATCCTATTCATCTTTAAGTCCCGTGGAAAACATTTCAAAAACTTGGGATGAGCATAAAAAGCACAGTAAGGGTAAAAAAATAAGTAAGGAAAACATTAGCCCATCAATAAATACAAATCAATGGAACTGATAGTTTTCAATCATAACTTACCTTACAAAATCATAAGATTTATGAATAACACACATAAATCAGAAATCATAAAGGTAAATTATGGAATTCATAATATACTTACATTTTAGCTATCATGACTACAAAGGGAGTCACATTTGGAATACTCATCACACTATATTCCCAAAATATCTTAGGAGAAATATTAACGTTTACCTCCATCATGTTACCCAATGCATTAGAGAGGTATCTCGAGTCACCTGCCCTAGGTTAATTACAAAACTACCTGTATATGTAAACAATGATGAAGAACCATAACATAGTCATAACACATAAAACAAGCATAATGGAAATATAACATTTCAACATTGCTATCATAATATATTATTTCAATATATTGACATAATCAATTAATTATCAAACCATTTTCAAAAACCATTTAAAACATTTAATAAATAGATTTTTGAATCAATGTGTCCCATACCACTTTGATACTTTTAAAGTAACTAACATTTGAAAACATTAATGTCCATATAAATAAATCCATAAAAACCTTTTTAAAACATGGACATTAATGAGAAATATTTATAAGAATAAATATTTAAAACAATGTTTTAGTTAAAGAGTTCCTAACCAAATGAGATATGATTAAAAACAAATAATTGAGGTATAAAATTTAATCAAAAATTTATAATATCATGAGAATAAATGTATTCATGATATAATATGACAAAGGACAGTATATACACCATATAAAAGTGAATTGGCGCATAACAGTAATGAAGTCTCAATGGAATGTAAATTGAAACGAAATCCCTTATAAAGATGGTCTCCTTAGATTAAGGATAAATCAATGGTATAATTATGTGTGACAAATATAAATACACTCAATATGATTGGATATTAAGTGTAAAACAATCAGAGTTCATTCACAAATATTCATATAAAGACATAATCAACAAGTAGAAGTTTATCCCAAATAATTGAAATTGGGTTAAGAAGTTCTCTTACAGAAATTTGACAGCCTAACAACGTCACTTTAAAATTCAAAAAATGAGTTGATGAGAAAGGAAAGGGTATATAATCACTTGGACATAAAATTTACATCAATAATGATATAGAAGAACATATCCCAACATAAGAATATGTAAATTAAAAGACATAACAAAAAGAAATCTTTTAAAAAGAGGATGGTGAAAGGTTCCCTTACCGATTTGGTAACTTACGAAACATACAACTATGAAAGAAGGATCATAAAATGAAGATTTAAATACATATAAATTTAATTATATTACAAAATTAATACAATCATGGGAATTATGTTCACCACACAAAAGTAAATTGTGGAAAATATAGCATGAATCTCATAGGAATAAAAAGTGAGATGAAAATCCCTTACCACATTGTAATCAATCGAGTCATATGACCAAAATTTAATAACCACCAAATGATTCATATAATAACATGAATACAAAGACAATAATGATAATATATATCAAATGTCAGTACACAATACACCACATGAAATAAATTAGTGGCTAACAATGGAAATCTCACAGAATTAAAAGTGGGATAAGAAACCCCTTACCTCGTGTCCGACTTGACTCATTAGTTCCTTGTTCTTACTAAATAATAAACTTAAGTTAAATTATACTTTCTTAATAACCTTTTTCAAATTTATTATTCCTTTTATATCACATATTACTATGTTATAAACATTATGTAATCATTTAAGTTAATAACAGTCGTTTTGTCGATATTTGGTACTTGAGTAAAAAATGAACTTCTTATATTTACAAGTTGTCTATGTGGTCAAAAGTCCATTGTATACAGAATGATATTAATGATTTAGATATCATATATATCTTATATATCCACTATATATATGTATTTATAATAGTAAATAACATTTGGAGGTAAGAAATGAAATACACCGTTCATGGAGACGACCAGCCGTACATATGCATGAACGCTACTTTTATTTCTATTTAATATTTAATGGAATTAAAACATAATGATACATAGGTATATTATAATTCTAGTATAATATCATATATAATATCATTAAATCCATCCTTTATATGTCCCACATATGACATTAACGAGTCATATCACCTTGAGGGGGCGGTAGTCCGCACTTCCTCAAATGAAATTATCACGTTTAATCATAATGGAAACAATAAAGGTATGATAAAAATTAAAAATAAAGAAGCATAAAAAAACATAAACATAATATATATAAAATATGAATACAGTTCCATCATAATGGCCACCATAAGAGGAGATATAAGATAATTGAACAATCATCGTTTTGTGAGGCGTTAGTTTTCCATCCACAGAAACAGTATGTTCTTTACCCATTAGATAAAGGTGTGTGTAATTTTAGTTTGAATAATTCTCATAAAAACATAATATTATATTGAAGATATTGTTGTTTTTATAAAATAAAATAATAAAAAGAGTTTAGGGGTTGGATAAATAAAATAAAACAAAAGAACTTAAGAGAAGACGTTACCTTTAAATCGGGTAACTCCCTTTGGTTTGAACCAAAAGGGTTTCTTGATGTGCCTTCTTCCTAAGTTAAGGCTTATAGGTGGAAGATACGGATCATGAGAGCTTATTTGGTCAGGGGTTGTATGATAAAAGGGCTTGAGAGGTGTGAGTAATGGGTTATAGGTGAGATATTTTTATAAGGGGGAGGAGGGGCTCTTTAGGAAAGTGTGAAACTATTATTTTATTATATAATGATTTTCAATTTCTAAAGGTCAAAAACTTATTAAAGTAGAAGATAGGATGACTCCTGGTCGAAATAAAATCATCCAATAATAATCGGACATGTTTTGGACATTATTTTAATCTTTATAATCTTATTTATTTAAATATTTTATTAATGAGGTAAACACTGCATCATTATTGTGTTATAAATGATTTAATTTATTTGATGTCTAAAAATTATTAAAAAATTACCATGATGTAGGAAATATTTTTAGATTTATAAATAAAATTTATATTCAAAAAAAATAACTTATATAAGCCTATGTAAAAATTAATTTACTAAAAGATATTTGTTTATGTCATTTTTGTCTTTACTTTATTTTAATTAAAATAAAGTGTCATTATCACTCCCATGTGGTTCCATGAGGTCCCAAAATCGACCCAAAGATTCCCATGGTCAGATATTTATCAACCAATAGGATTATGACACATGTTAGGGTAATTTTATATTATTATAATAACATTTTTTTACCCTTATTTACCATATTTACCCTTTAACCATGGTAAATAAGATTTTACTAAAGTAAATATTCATAATGTCTAAAAATAAAAGGTACCTATATACACAATTTGGACCTCATAATTTCAAATATGTAATAAATTTTTTCAAATTCAAAATACATAAGTGGCAGAAATTAATTTAAAATTAATTCCCACTTTCAAAACAAAAAGCGTGTTTTTAAGAAATAATAACTATCAAAAGATTGACACTTGTTTATGTCTAATTTCAAAGTGAAATTACTTCCAATAACCAAAATTGGATTAAATGGTAAAAATATATTCTAATTATACTTTAAAACCAATTAAAAAGATAATCTAACAATATAAATAAATTAGATTAAAAGGCAGTTATGAATTAAAAAACATTATTTTTCACTATTCATTAAAAAATGAATTTTATCAAACAAATACCAAAATTTTACCCAAAGTGAATTTTGATGTCCCAATTATAAAGAAGAATTTAATTTTGTAAAAAAGAATATATAAAAGTAACCATGACTAGATTTAAAGAGGGTTCACCATTAAAAGGTGCTAAATCAACCTTTTAAAGTAAATTACATTCATTCCCATTTTAAGCCTCTAACTTTTATTGGATAAATGTAAAAATATTTTACAAATATGTATAATCATTTTTTAGTTATTTATATTTATTTTCACCATTACAATGTCTAGGCATTAACTACCATTTAAAATAATAATATTATTATATTATTTTTCAGTACAACTCAACATTGTGTGCAATGTAAGATTTCAAAGAAACATGTTGTTATGTATCGGGTATGCCATAAAACATAGCATCCCCTTTAAAGTAAAATTAATAATAAATTTAAAAATATTAATAAATATGAAAATTTCATATTCTTTATTTACCTGGGATGTTACAGGCAATTACATGATCATGTATTGACTTAAAAAGCCTTAGGTAAGCCTCTTCTTGATGTTTTATTTTTGGAATGTGAGCATTTGATTGAGTTATAATGAATTATGTACTGTACTCTTAATAGTATTTCTTGTGGGAATATTGGATGTTTAAAATGAAACAAAATTATCTCAGTGAAATTTTCTCAACCTTGGTTGGTCATATGATGATATATTGTTTTGACAATGTCTTCTTGGAGGTGAGATGTTTTAAGGTGGGTAGAGGGAAATGTCCTATGTTTTGGATTAGTTTTAATTTTCATAAAGGAATTTGAATTCATTATTTTAAGGACAAACTATTTTGAGTTTTAGGAATTAGGGTGAGGTTTTAACAGTTTGAATGTTCATAAATTGTTTTTTTAATGTGTTTTATAATTTTGTGGAAGTCCCGAGTGTTTAGGAAAACAATGGATGAAGAATGCGAAGATGTGATACAAACAAAATCCAACAGTAAGAAATTCAGATCATGTATTCAATACATAACATGAATCCATTTCATGGAGAGTGTTAGGGGGTTATAAGATGAAAAATATTGCTGTCATACCCCACTTAATTCATGATGTGTATATATTAAACATCATGAATTCAATTCACATCATGTAATAGATACAAATTGGGAATTATAGGGGTATTTATTTTAAAAGGAAACATGGGCTCAACTAATTATTTTCTCCTCACATAGGAGGGTCCCCATCCTTGCTAGCATCTCCACTTCCACTCCTAGGGTTTATATGTTCTCCTTGTCTAGTGTATGTTATTCTTATTTTCATCCTCGTTTCTTACATAGTGGTATGATCTCAACTCCTTTTGATTCATTCCTCAGTTTTTCTTGTCAACTTCCCCATTATTTTAGTGTGAGGTAATACACCCTATTTTTATGGGGTTTTTCACACAATATATTTTCTACTGAACTATCTTAGATCAATGCTCAATAATGGATGATTGAAGCACCCTAAATATGAGGTATGTGCTCTATACCTTTTCCATTGAGTTTCATCAATTTATAAATTACACCGTTATGTTGCGCACTAGTATTTCTATGTGACGACTCTAAAATTTTAATTTAAGTATGTAGATACTAATGAATGTGTTGAATAGCTATTTTTCTTTAATATTTATCCTTTTTGTTTTTTATACTCATCTTGAATCAGTCATATACAATGTGTTACTTTTATGTTGTGACATATGCCTCATGTACGTAATCTAATGGCCATTATCAAGCATTATTTTAAATGATTATAATTATAATGGAATTATTTGATTTTAATCAACTTAATGTGTTTTGGATCAAATCTCATGTAAGGTTTGTATAAGTTGTATCAAATGATTTGATTTGTTTATTTTCACTATTATTATAATAAAATCGCATTTGGGGTGTATTGTCTTCTATTATAAAAAATGAGCTAATAAATATGATATAAGGAAGATAATTCATGGAATTATTAAGTAAATGGCCTTCAATATTATAATTTAAGTGAATAATGGGGATTAAAATCTTTTGTATACTTGGGTTGTGATTATAGTTTGTTGAATATGACCTCTTTCTTATTTTAATTGAAATGATTAAATGAATTTTATACACCCTGAATGATACTTGGGGTCCCTTTTTATGGAATTATAGGGACTGTATTATAGGTTAATTTATTTATATTACACTTAGAGGGATACTTCTTTTTTATTATATAGTATAATGGATGATCTCATTGGGAGGATGTATTATTATACCCATGAGTGATACCCGATCCTCTAATGTCTTACCTTTGATGATATAAATGGGAAATGTTTTTATACCATCCAATGAGTGATACTCGGCCCCCTTTTTGGAGTATGAGGGAAGGAATCTGTAGGTTAGGCCTTTATACCATACCTAGAGTGATACTTCATATTCAACTTCATGGGATTACTCGGATGGACTTTTATGTGATAGGTAATTATTATTCTCTGGGTGTGATACTTTATATTCCTTTTTATGGGTCTCCTTGTAAGGTATTGGGATGCCTTTTAATCAAGAAACGTAATTCCATTTTTTTAATATCTAAGGAATTCTTGTTTTTCGAAATTAGGGATGGTCCCTCCATGAAAAAGAACTTGTTTGGGTTCATTCCACGATTGTATTCAACCCTTATGATGACCCAATTATGTACCCATATGCATAAACATGGAAAATTATATATATAAAAATGTATATTTCTCCTCATAAAAATTATATCTATATGAGGTTGACTGTGTTTTGATAGATTTTGGGTTAGATCGATGCAGGTATGGTCGGCCTAGTGTCCCTGATGAAACTGATCTGACTTGTATACTTTTATTAATTTAATTCTTTTGCTGTCATACCATCACACTAAAATATATTATATTTAAGGAATGAAAAGATTTATACACCATTGGTGGTGGCCTATTGAGAATAACTCACACCCTGTTTGGGCCACCATTGTACTAGGAATCCTGAACAGACCTCTTTTTTGCAGGTTCAGGTTTATGGATTATGTTTGGACTGCTCATTTGTACATAGTACTTTAGGATCACAAGACTGGACTTGTGAACATGATTAATATGGTGACAACATTTGAGGATTTTTCCATCTTTTGTATCATTTAGGAATTACACTGTTTATATTTACTCCATAGATTATGTAGCCTCAAATGTAAATGCATGCATGGAATTATATTAGACATTATCCAATTGATTAGTTTATTACCATTATTGTCCTCTTATTTTATTTTATAATAAATCTATTATTGATTGATGTATGATCTCTTATATCATTGTGATACTATGATAATGAGGGTATAGTCTCCCACACACACCATAAATGGACCCACAATGCTAGTCAGTAGCCTCTGGCATATGAGGAGGCACGCTTGAGGCTATGTGGCCAACTAGCTTGTGACACTGATTATGTGGATCCCAGATTGTTTGTTAAATTATAGATTATTGGTTTCCTAGAAACATTAAACATGTTGCGATATGAATGTTTTGGATACTATGAATTGTAAACCCCTATTATGCCTTAATAACCCATTTATTGAATTTTTGTTTAATCCCACTATTCATAAAAGGATTAATATGTATATCTTGATAATAATTGGTTTCCCATGTTAATATATAACTATTATAAAATACTTAGGGAAGATAATGAATTTTTGAGAAAACCCCTCATAAAAAATGGTGGCTTATGTGGTTAGTAAATCTATTATTGTGTGATTCTTGTTTGTTTGTCTTTAGAATTAATGTTGTGTGACCTTTTTTTGGTTTTAAAAGATGACGATGATGAAATATTCTAGTGTGGTATGTATTATGGTAGTTAAATCTTGGTGGTTGATATGTGGTTTTTGTGTTGAGATCCTTATTTCCAATCATGGGGGTTTTAGCGGTACAAGACATTGTGGTTGGAATTTGTTGTATGTGAGATGTGATGGAATCTATTTTTAGGTAGTTGGTTTGTTTTGGGGTTCTTTATTATACTACCTTGGTAGTGATGGAATTCGATGTTTTTCGTGATGAAAGGTTAATGGTGTGGGATGGAAATTAATAAAATTATGGTGGAATTTACATGTTCCATATTTTTTAACAATTGAGTAATTATAAACCTAATGGATATTAATGTGTGTTCTATTAATATGTTTGTTATAGTGCATTTTCATTATATATGAGGTTGAATGATGTAATTAATAAATGATTTATAGTAATAAAATAATCAAAAAAGGGGTTGGATATGAAATTTAAGGAAAGGAAAGTGGGATGTGTGTGTGGCTATTTGGTGTGGTTGGGTTATATCTTGATGGTAGAAACATGTGGTAATGTTATTTTACTATTAAAGATAAATAAAAGGTGATGAAGTATTGATGTGTAAATTTTAGACTAGTCTTGTGTACTATCTACATACATATATATATACTATTAATTTTTTTTAAATGTATTAACACCTCACAATTGTTGAGTACCACATATCAACACCCCAGGTGTTCAAGGTGGTGTTCCCCCCCAACAGAAAGATGGTGTAAGATTGATGGTTGGTCACCCCATATCCCCAACTCTTTATTCAGTGGTAATATAGGTAAATGGAATTGTTGTGGTTAATCTTGTCCCTTTATGGTGAAATAGTTAGAGGTGATGCTTAATAATGAGAGGATGTGATATGTAATAGGGGTTATATGTGGTATAAGGAGGGTATTAGGTTGATTTCATTCACTTTCATGATTCACTACTACCATGGTTGTGATTTTTCATATGGATGTGTGATGACGAGGCATGACATACGAGATTTGTTTGGTGGAATTGATGATAATACGGGATGTTGGGCCTAACAGGGGGTTATGATTGGTAGTTTTGTGACTTGACCTACATCAGAGATGGTTGGATACATGGTGATGACATGAAATATATGGGATGAGAGCATATGATGTTTGATATTTGGTGTATGAGAGTTTAATCATAGTATAATAAGTGCATAATGAGAACCATTATCAATTTATTATTGATTTTATATTATTAATATCTTTCATTATTTGGTGACTGGTCTATGGTGAGGTTGGGATGAATAGATTTTATTATTAGGTACTTATTGGTTATATTTTTTTTTCATTGGTGCATTAGTATTCTCATTTCATAATTTAATTATATACCTTGGGTATTATCCTCTAATGTCTTTAGGATTGCTGGTTCCACTTATAAGGTTGGGATGAATCAGTGGTAACCTTTTACAATTTTAAAATCAATGAAATTAAAACCACTAAATTGTTAATGTTTTATCATTATAAACTTTTTTTATTGAATTCAAAAACATTAAATAGTATGGAATAAATGAAAGTAATACCATATTTACAAGGTTCGGTTTTGGTGTGAGAACTAACACCCTTTCTATAGATACTTCTATTAGTCTACTAAAATTCACTATTAGTGGGAAGTGAATACAACTTGATCCATATATCATTAGACTTCTTCTATCTCCTAATATGGATTATCATTACAAAAAACTGTATGTCTAATAAATATTTCATATAACACTAATCGAACATGAAATATGTGAATATTTATAAAAAAGGATCCCAAATGTTCACCCAGAAAACTCTATCCATTTTCCTTCATCTGGAAATGTCCATCTCGTGTGCAATCCTTCGTATGGTATTATATATCTTGTTAACCTCTCTAAAAGTGTTATTTTTTTCTAAGATTTTTTTCCACTGAACAATACTACCACACCTCAATAGAATTATTTAAAATTCTATCTATTATTCGCTATTGTGTTTCTTGAAATTGTTACTCTATAAGATTTTTCTTCTCTAAAAATATGTTTGGTGTCTTAATATGAATTATCTATCTTATAAATACTCTTAAAATTAAATGTAAACTTGTTTGGAAACTCAATTATCCCAAAAAATTCTAATAATTATATTTTTTGTTTGTGTGAATAGTGTTTAGGGAAGCCATATTTTTCAAACACTTTTTACAGTTTCTCCTATTGTAGAAACAGAAATATCTCATTTTATTCATTCCCATGAAATTAAAACTTACTTGATGTTTCTTGAGTGTTTTAAAGAATTCTGAATATTCTTTAACCTCCATTAATACTTTATAAATTCAATACATCTCTAATCTTTATTAACATTATATGTTATAGAACATTTTTAGTCTTAATTATCTTAGCTAGATAATAAATCAATTAAAAAATAGACCACATCATCATCAATTTTAAGGGATTTACAAAGATTTATGTAAAGATCCTAAATATATATAATATAAATGTTTATGTGATTAATTTTTTTGAAACTCATATAACCAGTAATTCTCTATCTCAACATCTTCATTAGACCGACTTTGTCTGATGAATTCTTCTGACCATTCTTCCTTATCTCACACTTCTTAGTTAAATAATCTTCTCATTAACATCTTTATAATGATTTTTATTGGATATTTTTCTAATAAAGTGAGTATGATTCGTTTCTTATCAAATAACATCATAACTTTCAAAGAAAAAACATTATAAAACCTTTGAAAAAATATTTTCTAATTGAAATATCATACAAACTGTCTATCCAAAAAACACATTGTAGTTTATTATATTATTGTAACTTCCATATAATCTTATCACATAGAACATCTATGTCTTGTTACCTTCTTATATTTCTCCTCCTTTATATCTATATATATTAAAAATACAATTTTAACTTCTCATTTTTCAGTCATAACCCTATTTATACATTATTTGAAAATTTTCTTCATTTTTACTTATCAATAAAAAACCCATCATAGGGTTTTCTTGTAACTATTTTTTGGAAACATATTTTTGATCATATGTATCTGGTGGATCAAGAAAAGTTCCACTTGTAAAGGTTTTTTTACATTTCACAAATTTAATTTATATACCGCTGCTTCTCTATCCAATTTCATATGTCCAATTTTATACATCCATTGATTTTTTGTAGCTTTTTCTAGAAACAAAGTTGATATTACCCTTTATATAAATGATCCGATCATGATATTTTCATGATGTTAGAAACTATTTAAATATCTTAGAATCATCTAACATAGTAAAAAGTATACTAAATAAAGTTAAGTAAACTTCCTAATATTCTATAAAAACTTCATTAAAAACATTCTTGAAAAACATAGATCTATATCATAAACATTCATAACTTCATAAAACATCTTTCATGCATGTTTAACAAAAACATTCATAACATATTATGTTTAAATATTTTTTTTTTCAAAATTGAAATTGATCAATAATATCTACCTTTTTTATTTGTTGGAAACAATTGGCATAACTTTTAACAACTCAATATTTTTTACAATTATATTTTTTAATAAAACTTTTCTCAATAATATTTTTAAATTTGTTATCAAATATTAGCCTTTCTCAAAGAGAATTTATTGAAACCACACTACAAGATAAAGTAATGTATATTAAGTAATTCCATCCATCACAACATGAAATATTTTTCCATGTTAAGATAAATTTCCCCTCATATATTTCTAATAAAATTATTCTCTCACCCATTCTATAATAACCATAACATAATATTAATTTAATAAAGGGTTGTACATACAATTTAAAAGTAATATTAACTCTCCTCCTTTAACAACATAAGAAAAATAATAGTGTGTTTATTTTACTTATAAATTTTAGGAAGTCATTAGTGGTGGTTGAACATGTAGTTTCATCCTAAATTCCAAAAATATTAGTCTTTGTGTAGATTTGGTAAAAAACCCCAATTTTATAATTTGTTGAAATGTATTCAAGAAAAAAATCTACACTAGAAACTATCTTATTGATGATGTGATACTTTATATGAATGTTTTTTGATCATTAATTTTGTAAAGGTTTTTTTGAAAATATCAAAATAAGTTTTATTGTCACAAAGAATATTCAATGGTGTAGAAACCTCCACCCTTAAATACTTTAGTTTAATTTTCATCCAAATCATTATTTTATAAGCATGGGTGGTGGATACATATTATTTTTTCCACTATAATCAAAGTAACTGAACAATGTTTCTTACTATCCCAACTCACACAACATTATCTCAAGAAATATGTTCTTAATATTGATTTTATATCATTGAAATGTCTATCCAAATATACATCAATGAATCTCAGAATGTTTAATCACAACATCTTTTATATAATATCCCATAAAAAGATAATCCTTTAATATATCATAGAACATGTGGGATTCCTTGCGATCACTTTGATATCAGGCATATAATGTTACAACATAAATAATGTATGTCCTTGGATTTTAATATTTAAAATAATTCCTATCAATTTATAGAAATATTTTTGATTCATCCTTTTCATAGGTTTATCATTACTCATCTTCATCCTAATGGAAATGCGGGAAGAATATTATTTGGAATTGACCATTCCATACAATTGTGAAAACCCACTAGAGTGATTTTCTTGATATAGAAAGACATATAATTCCCTATATTGAATATATAATAATATTTATAATGTTAATTATCTGAGAATTCATATTTTATTTTTTTCTTCATTTCATCACCAAACTCTTTATAAGAATAATAATTATCCCCATAAAAGTTATTTCATCAACATAAATTTTAAAAATTAGATTACATAAGGTCATTAACATTATATATTATCAACTTTTACTTCATAAATTTTCAAATATTTCAAGGAACAATAATGTTTTAAGTACAAGAATCATGGAGCTTATTTCAGACCATCAATTACATTCTTCAATTTACACACCTCAGTTATATATTTATCAAATAAGAATCCACTAGGTTTATCTATGCAATATTCTACCTCAATTTCACCATTTAGAATTGTTAACTTTACATCTATCTAATAAACATTCAAACAAAGATGTGAAGAAACTTCTATGAATGTTTATATAGTTCCTAATATTGGGAAAGGGGAAAGAGTTTACTCAAAATATAATCCTTCCACATTTGAGTAACCTTGGAAAATAAGTAGAGATTTATTTCATGAAATTAATATTTAATCATTAGGTATGATTATATATCCCACTTTTTCCCTATAAAATTTTTTATACTGGGCTTGGAATAAGTTTCCAGTTTTCATTTTTCTCGATATGATCTAATTTTAATTTAGATTATTTTCTAATTCTTTATGATCAACTACCTCAAAAATTGATTAGAGTTTTTCCAATTATATAACAAAGGTTTGAATCTCTAATATAAAATTTCTTGTAATATGAACTGGATCTTTCTAATTTCTATTGAGATTATTTGTTTCAACCATCTTTTTTTAATGTTTGGAATAACATGTATTTTCTTACAAACTACCGTTATTCATGAAACAATTCATTTAAATATTTATGTATATATTTTGTCTCACATTCATCTTAAATTTTTTATTCTCATTTTCGGAATTAAATTTATACTCTTTTAAACAGGTAAAATATTTTATTAAGAAATATATATTTTCAATGACTTCAACATCATAAGAATTTACCATAACTTGTAATTTTTTATTCAAATATTTTTAGCTTCTTCTGTGTGATGAATATCCCATTAAAATTCCTTCTAAATTTTTCATCAAGAATACCAAGATCTATATTTTTATCTTTATTAATTATGGACTCCAAAAAACCATGAAATATTTCATAGAAGGTTTTTTCAAATATGACACTTCATAATATGTAATTTATGATTCACATATGACAAACAACTGTTTTGTACATATATTGATGTACTAATATAATCTATCTTGAAAAATTTAGAAATTTTATATTCATTCAGAATGCTTCTTACGATTTCTACTAAACTTCTATTTTTTCTTTCTACCATATTATTTTTTTGAGGAGTGTATTAAGCAATATATTGGTGTTTGATTAAATTTTTATTTAAAAATTATTCCAAAGAATTTATGTTTTATTCCATTCTATTATCTATTCTCATATTCAGTATATAAATACCCATATCTCTTTTAACTCCCCTTATAAATAATTTTAACATTTCTACAACCTCTAATTTTTTATTTTTATACACTATGTTGATCATTTAATTTATTTCATTAATAATAGTGTTGAAGTAAAGATATTAATTAATTTATTAATGTATCATTATACCATAAATATTAGAGTATGTATTCTCAAGAAGTTTGGATAATTTATTTTCAACTTTTTTATTCCTTTTACCAATTATCAACTATTTCTAAAATGTTTGAAAAATAATGTATTTTTTCTATTTTTTTATGAATCATTAATCATATTATTTAGGAAGTTATCTTTTACTTTTCTAGCTCATATTCCCATGTATTAAATTCCAAAACTTATTTTAATCATTAGAACAAAAGTTGGTTAAAAAACAAAATTCTCTAATTTGATATAAATTTATACTACTTTCTTATCCTCTGGTGAAAACTTTTCCATATTCCATATTTTTTATGATATAAGAATATTTCATGATGATAACTTCTTTACCATCATCACAATGTTTTATAAAACTCAAAATGTATTGTATGAAAAAAATAATTATATAATACTTCTTTTTATTTTGTTTTTAGAAATCAATCTTAGAATTTATGAGTCCAGTAACATTTAAGGAACTATAATTTCTAGAGGTTACTACTCCACCTTATAATTTTTCAATATTTCTCAATATTTTCATATCACCATATGTAATGATTATTTCTAGGTAGATACATGTTATGGAAATAGTTATATGATTTTTCCCATAGATTAAAAAACACCAATAAATACCATTGAATCTTGGTATTCTATTAAATTAAGATATTTATAAATACAATGTTTTCAAAGGTTTAAAACATCTTTCTATTCTTGTTTACTCCTCCTTTGAGGGGACATTAATATGAAGATTTTTTCCAACTTTGTTTGACTTGGAATAATTTCCATATCCTTTCTCAACCCATGTTTTCCCAATTGGTTTCTAACACCTGTAAGTTTAGGATAATCAGATGAAAGTTTAAATTTATTGGGTGAAGATTTCACTAGATTTTTAGAATGATATTTATCAACATTATGAGATGTTTTTCATTATACCTATCATGTTTTATTAAAAATTTCATTCATTTTTCTTAAGTTAATTTCAACCTAATGAAATTTATGTTGATTTTATGAAATATTATTCTATTTAGTTGCAAGTTCTTTACCAAGATCGTCCATTATAATTCATTGTTCAAAAACTCTTAGTTTAAGGTTTATGATCTCATAAATATAATCATCTCCCTATTTAAGAATATATTTACTTACTTTATTATTCTTTACACTTTCTTTCTTCGTTATTATAATATCATTATTTCAATTTTTGTTTTTCTCAAGATATGAAACATGTTTGAATCTCAGATGAAATTCCATGTAAGATTATTCACCTTTTTCTTACTCACATTGGGAAGTATCATTCTTATTTTCAACACTAAAAAAGAAATTTCTAAACATATCAGTATTTTAATCTTTTGATGAAAAACAAATAGTAGAGCCATACTAAATTTTTTCAACCATCACACTTATTTTGTTTTTTTATCATTTTTTTCTTTTTTCTTATGGTGGAATACTTATCTTATTTTGAAGTTTGGTTCCAATTATTCAAAATAGGCATATCATCAGAGTAATCATCATATTCTTAAATGTTCTTTATTGGAAAATTAATTAAAAATTTTATAAGTCCTTCATAGTAAAATCATTTATTTAGGATTTTCCTCTATAATTTCCTTAACCACCCCATTATTTTTTTGAGATAATAGACATGATCTTTTCATTCATATCATTATCTCTCTCATCTTCTGAATGGTTGAGGTAAAAAATTTCCACATCTTAGATTTTTAAATTTCGCATAGATTCAAAATAAATTTCACCATTGATCTTATTTTTTAATACTATAGATTTTTTCATCTCATATGCAATAATAAATTTTTAAAATTTATCAACAGATTAATCATATATATCTTCCAAAGTGATGATTTTTTGAATCTAACTTATTAGTAAAGATTCACATGATTTTCTTAAAAGTTTTATAATATTTAAATAAATATTTTAATCCTATAATGTCACAAAAAACGTCATTTACTATAGTTTATTACTCATCTATAATTTATTAAGATTATATTTTTTCATCATTAAAATTAAATCACTATATTTGTAGAATTGAATCTTTCACTTTTGTGTTTATCTCAAGCATACATTCATGATTTTCCCAAGTTTAATTAGTTTTTTCAAGAACTATCACATTCATGAAAAAGTTTTCTAATAATGTCATTAAAATTTAATTTATATCTTTCCCATTTAAGTAAATATTTTTTTTTTCATAAAATGTAATTGAAACATATTTCTAAAAGGGTGGAAACACAACCATTTTTACATCAATTTCCATAATGGAAAGAGAAAGAAAACATAAGTTCATAAAATTATTATAACCATGATATTTTTTCCATAAAAGATAGTAATACCTCTAATATTGAATTAATTGAGATTTTAAATGATAATGAACAAATAGTGCAACCAGTTACTAATACCGATTCAAGTTTCTCTATATTATTGGAACCAATGAGAAGGGGGGAAGGGGGTGAATGTAACTCCCCAACCCTAGATACCCAGAGTCGGTGCATTATTACATAACATTGGCATGATAACATAGGATAAAGTCTCGAAAGACCGATTAGTTTAGTAGTATTGTAAATACTAGATATATTCATAAGTCTTACATTACATCATAAGGTAAAAAAAAACTACAACAACATCTTGTCTTCATATCCCCTCATACTATCCCTACAGGTCATTAATAAATTACTTCTTCACATCCTGGGAAATATAAAACATTGAAAGGGGTGGGATTAGATGCTCAGTAAGGATAACAATATAGCAGAAGCTTTCATAGATAAGCATAAACACTTAAAGCAATTTATAACTAAAACAAAATCCTTTTAAACTTGAACATCATCATAATATGGAAAACATAAAATGAAATAATTCCATTTACTTATTCACATGGATATTCTACTAGTCAAAAAATCACATGAAATATCAATAAAAACTTTCATAATGATGGAATGCATAATGTCAGACTATCATAACCACATAGCCAGGGCCACGTTCCAAGACTACAAATAAGATTTTTCCAAGGCCTTGTGCCAAGACACTAGTTTGTCTCATGAGACCTACCGATGCATCGAGGAGCTATAGAGGGCTCCACCTATCACTTACTAAGTCCAATGCATTCCACATATGAAAAGTTTTAAACATAACATAAACATTTGTATTAAAACTAACATATGAAATGTCAATACTTTATCCACAAACCATGAATGGTATAAAAATAGCACATCCACAGTCAAACATAACTCATTAGATACAATATGGAAGATTGTATTGTATCATATTAACCTCAATCGAGAATAATGAAGGATATTGACATAGATGAAAATAATCATCAACACTATTTGAGAGAAATATCCCCCTTTTTCTTGACATCATTTAAAAGTCACACTATTTGTCAAGAAGCCATTTTAAAATAGATTTTTGAATCAAAGTGTCCTATACCAATTTGAAACTTTTAAAATAAGTTTTAATTTTATAACTTTAATGTCCATATAAATAAATCTTTAAAACAATTTTTAAAACATGGACATTAATGAGCAAGATTTAGAAGAATAAGTCTTTAAAACATTTAAAAATGGTATTTTAGTTAGAGTTTCTAACCAAAAGAGAGACACTTGAATACAAATAATTGAGGTAATAAAAACTTTGTAATATCATGAGAATAAAGGGATTCATGATATACTATGTCAAAGTACATTATATACACCACATAAAAGTGATTTGGTGTATAACAACAAAGAAGTCTCAATGGAATGTAAATTGAGATGAAATCTCTCATAAAGGCCGTATCCTTAGGTTAAGGATAAATCAATGAAATAATTATGTGTGACAAATATAAATACACTAAATATGATTGGATATTCAGATTAAAATAATCAAAGGACATTCACAAATATTCTAGTAAAAACAACACCAATGAATTGGATGTTTATCTCAACAAATCGAGATTGAGTATAAAAATTACTCTTATCAAGTTCATACCGATGGCTTGAGAATTTATCAATGGGGGGGTTGTGTGTATAAAAAGTATATCCACAGAAAGGGGAGTGTAAATTATTACATAATCAAATTAATAGTGATTCCACACATAATCTTGGAGTAAAATAATCAATGAATTATGCGTAAAGCCGAATGAGTGGAAATTGAAATTTCAAATTCCCTTAACGATTTGGTAACTTATGAAACATGCACCCATGAAAGAAGGATCATACAATGATGATTTAAATACCCATAAATTAAAGTATATTACACAATGAATACAATCATGGGTAGTACACACACCACATGTAATAAATAAGTGGTGAGCAATGGAATTCTCACGGAATTAAAAGTGAGATAAGAAACCCCTTAATTTGTAATTTTTCCTTGGTCGATCGTAGGTTAACCTCCTGTATAATGGTGAAATAATTTTTATTTAATTATACAAGAATCATTTACATTAATATGATATCATATATGATCTTTTAACATTGATTTTTTAATAATATCTTAGTATTATCGTCATTTCGGGTGTTAACTTACTCGTTTTCCTTTATATTCTTTGTTACGTAAGCCGTGTTTGTTATGGATAGGTTGTATCTTATTAATATACAGAATTATATCAAGTCCTTAAACATTATTTTTAAACCATCAAATTATAATTATACTTGAATGGATGCGATGGAGAATGAATCTCATTGCTTTCGTGGAGACGGTAGTCTGTACATACGCACGAGCGACAATATCATTCTTTTGATGTTAAAATAATAAATAATTGGATGGTATATCTTATAGACAGAATAATTATCATGTTATATTTATTATTTACATGAATTACACATCATTATTATACCCATCAAAATAATAATTTATTGAATGACAATTACACCATGACATGGAGACGGTAAGCCGTACGTACGCACGTATAGTGACATGTCATTCAAAGGATGGATGGAATACTGAATATGGTTGTACCATATTTATAATTAGATTATAGTATATAGGAGATACTTGATTCATTATTTTAGAATGGGAATAACAAAGAAATAAGAAGTTGAAGAAGAAAATAATTTAAAAAAGAGTGGTAAAAACATTACCTCTTCTTCGGGTTCTTCATTTTGATTTGATGAAAAGGGCTCCTTAGGTTGGCTTTCTGATCAAACTAATGCCTCTAGGTTGTAGTGAGGGAAATTGAAAGAGTATTTGGGCAGGTTTTGGCCGAACCAAAATGCTTTGAAGGTGTGAATTAATGAGAAGGAGGAGTTCCCTTTTATAAGAGGGGTGAGGGGAACCTTTGGAAAAGCTAGAAATATTATTTTATAATAAATTCATATTCGGTTTCTAATTGCTCCAAAGTGGATTATTTAAAGGTTAAGGTGGGGATTGGTCTAAAACCACTAAACCAATAGAATTTATACAGGTTTGGGTCATTATATTAACCTTATCTTTAAGTATTAACTCTTAGTTAATTAGTTTCACTTTTACAATATCTCTTTGTATTTTTATATTATATGGTTAATAAACATACAATATACATACAAGAGACACCCAAGTGGTACATTAATGATACAAATATCATGATATAAGTCTCTTGGCAGAACCTTATATTTTTAGGAATTTAATATCAATTAGTAATTTAATATTTGTTTTAAAAACTCTTTTATGTCAATTTTGAGACTATTCAATAATTTATATTTGTGAAACTCATAACAGAATTATTAATTATAAAAAAGTCAATTAAATAAATCCTAATATGTCATATTAACCTATAAAATTATTTTAATTCAATAAAAGTCTACAATTATATTTATTTGGGTATTTATAATATCAATTATTTTAATTTTTCACTATTATGGTAATTACTGCATTATCATTGTGTCATAAATAAATTAAATTATTTAATTTCAAAAAATGATAAATAAAGTATAATTATGTATGAAATATTTTTATATTTCTAATGAATATTTATAATCGAATTTATCTTACGTGTAACCCTATATTAAAAATGTTTTAGTAAATAAACTTTGATTTTTACTCTTTTAACTCTTCTTCGAATTAAATAATAATAAATGTCCTAATCTAATCCAAGTGGACCTAAATGATAATATTTTATTCTGAAGGTTTTTTTTGGTCCAGATACACTTGTACAATAGAATTAGGACAAGTGTTAGGGTAATATTAATATCATTTTTACCCTTAATTACCCTATTTACTTTTAACCGTGGTAAATAAAAGTAAAAAGTTACTATTCACCAAAAATTATTTTCATCTCAATGAACCAAATTTTACTCTTTGATATTAACCGTGTCTCTTGGATTTTCAAAATTACAGTTACAGAAGTGGTAAAATTAAGTTTTATGAAAAATTCAGTTTTTTAACTACCACTTAGTGGTTTCACTATTCACCAAAAAATGAAAGTTTCCTGAAAAATACCAAAAATTAGGCCTAAGCTATATTTGATATTATGAATTAAAAAATGATTTATATTTTACCAAATTCAAAGCATATCAGTTGCATTAATTAATTTAAAAATTAATTCCCATCGTCAAAACAAGTAGCGTGTTTTTAAGAGATAATAACTATCAAAAGATTGACATTTGTTTATGTCTGGTTTAAATGTGAAATCTCATCCAATGACCAACATTGTATTAAATGGTAAAAATATATTATAAATA
This sequence comes from Viscum album, assembly GCA_963277665.1. Classification (NCBI taxonomy): domain Eukaryota; kingdom Viridiplantae; phylum Streptophyta; class Magnoliopsida; order Santalales; family Viscaceae; genus Viscum; species Viscum album. The sequence continues at coordinate 48,728,455 of OY728161.1, read as the reverse complement.
TAATTTTAAACCACTCAAATTAATAATTTATCACTATTAATTATTTCGATTAAAAAAGTTGTTTTTAATTAAAATTTAGTAATTTTCACTATTCATCAAAATATGAAAGTTATCCGAAAAGTACCAAAATTTCACCCTAATCTAATTTTGATATTATAAATCCAAAACTGAAGTCCATTTATAAAGATAAAATTTATAAAATTTCAAAAAGTAGGTATTACAATTCATAATGGCTAGTTTGATTGGTTGTGCTGTGTTAGAATCTCGAAGTTGCGTACAATGCACGCCGTTGCATTATTCAAAGGGAAACGTACCGTGGAAGCTTGGGGTGTTACATACTCCCCTCCTTCAATAAATTGCGTCCTCGCAATTTTTTTAATATTGGGCTTGAGAATATAATGGAAAGTCTCACATCGGAAAAAGAGTCAATAAAACTATCACTTTAAAAGAAAGGAAGAGAGGTATAAAGGTCACCCGAGATAACCCATACTAGGATTCCATGTAGGAAAACATGGATATGGACGATAAACTAAGTGTTAAGTTCTGATGGAGAGGGATAGAAAAGATGATCAGGAGAAAGTTAACAATAAGAATATCACAAACTTGTGTTTGGACAAACGGTCCTTAGTCTCCCAGTAGGAAAAGTAAACGGACAACATTTTTTTTTGTTTTATGTTACATTACATAAGGACGAGGAATTCATTTATGATATTGACTAAGAACATAAAGAGATATACTTACTTTTTAAGTAGAGTTTCATTATTTAATAAATTTTTACCACTAACTCATTTTTTTTGAACAATGAGTATTCAAGAAGACTTGGTCACAATGGAAGAGCTAGAATAAACTTCTATAGAAATACAAGATCCACGTAGGATAAACTATATATTTACCTTGTCTTTAGAGATTAATCAAAACCAAAATGGTTAGTATAATATCTGATGACCTCCAAAATGGATATACAATTAGAGAAAAAAAACACTAATCTTAATTTCTAAAATTAAACCATCAATACCCTAAAGTTAAATAAATACCATTAAATAATCAACTGTCCTTAAAATCCTTCAATATAATCCAAACTAATATTGAAACTCAAAACTTATAATAATGTAGTCTTCCATGTTAAATTGTATCTCCAAATGACATTAATTACTCTCAAAGTAACATACTTAAAAGTAATTAACCTAATCATTTCCATAAACAACCCAAATCACTATAAATCCATAATAAAATCATAGATAAAAATCAACCATTACTCCTCAAATGAAATCCCATACTATTCTATTTTCCATACAAAAAAGCGAACAACTTCCTAAATAACATTTATCACCTAATTACCAAATCATTTTCCTATACTAAGGGTATTCATTTGATAAGACATAAGATCCCAAATCAAATTATTAATTATCAATAAAATCATTTAACTAAAAATAATAGTCACTCTAACTAGGGACTTCACGTAGTCCAGTGGTAGGTGATAAATCCCAATCACACTTTGGTTGTGGGTTCGATTTCCACAGCTTTGTCCTACGCGACGAGTTGTCACACGGTCTGCGTGTTGTCCTTTTTCAAAAACAATATTTTATAACATTTCCAAAATGAGATAAATTCCTCAAAATAACCATAACATAATTTAGCCACAAATCTTATCTCATACCTTGCATTTTCATCCCAAATTATAATAACTTATAATTTCCTCAAACCCAACGATCATATAAAACCAAATGGTTATTTATAACTATATTCACAAGAGCAAAGATAATTCTTCCTCAAATATTATTCTCACATGGAAAACTGTAGGGTTAAAAATACAAGAGAAAATTATTTCAAAGTAAACCAATCAACAAGGAGCACTAATACTTTTTAAACATTTCTCCAACCATTTATTTCCACATGGATTCTTCTTTGACCAAGAAAATATCCTATAGAATAGGGACTTAACTCGGGTAATGGCCAGGTCCCCTACATTTATGACAAATGACTGTAAATGGACTCTTGGGACCATTTTTATCTTCTTCCATAGTACTCTTCATTTTTCTTTGGCAATTCTTCACTTTATGTCCTTCCTTCCCACACGTAAAGCATTTCTTTGTCCCATTGAGACACTTTCTTGGTGTCTCTTTCCACATTTCCTGTATGATTGAAATTGAGGATTCCTTTCTCCACGGTCTCCACTACTGGAGCTCTTATCATTCATCACCTTTCTCTTCTTTGTTGAGTCCGGGAATTGGTTAATTTATATATTTTTGATCATATTTTTTGAAAATTTATTTGGCATAAAGACGATATCTTTTACGCCTATCAACATTCCATTTTGTTGCTCATTGCCACCACCGTTCCCACATTGTACATCATTCTCAAAGTCACTATAACTTCCTTGGAATCCAGCCATTGACTAAAACCAGAAAGCATTGTGTGAGTAACAATAGTCATAAAATAATTTAGAGATTAACATGTCACCATATTCTCAATTTGAAACACATTAGGATTAACCAAGATCATTTACTCTCATCTTATATATAATACTTCAAATTGGTTAGTAAAGAAAATGTAAATTATCCTAAGCATATCCCCCGGGAGTGTCGTAACCAAGAGTACACCAAGGCCCATTGTCGTGCACCAGTTCCCGTTCAAGTCTAGCTAAAAGCGGTGTTTTCGTGTTTTACCCCTAGGTAAATCTGTGCTAGAGCCGCCTCTACCTGCTCGTATCCAAATAGGGATGTATTGCTCGAAAAACTCACAAAATCTCTAAAATACCAAAATTCTAGAAAGTTATTCTATAATAATCCTCAAAGTTCATATTAGGTCTACGTGCTCTAATCAGAGTTTATCTAAATCTAGCTTCCAAGGTTTGTACTAAACTTCCTCTGATACCAACTGTAACGCCCCAACCCTATATACCCAGAGTCAGTGCATTATTACATAACATTGACATGATCACAAAGGATAAAGTCTCGAAAGACCAATTAGTTTAGTAGTCTTGGAAACACTAGATATATTCATAAGTCCTACATTACATTATAAGGTAAAAAAACTACAACAACATATTTTATTCATATCCCCTCATACTATCCCTACAGGTCATTCATAAATTACTTCTTCACATCCTGGGAAATATAAAACATTGAAAGGGGTGAGCTCAGATGCTCAGTAAGGATAACAATATAGCAGAAGCTTTCATAGATAATCATAAACACTTAAAGTAATTTATAACTAAAACAAAAGCCTTTTAAACTTGAACTTCAGCATAATATGGAAAAGATAAAATTAAATAATTCCATTTACTTATTCAGATGGATATTCTACTAGTCGAACAATCACAAGCAATATCAATAACAACTTTCATAATTATGTAATGCATAATGACAGACTATCATAACCACATAGCCAAGGCTTCATTCCAAGACTAAAAATAAGATTTTTCCAAGGCCTTGTGACAAGACACTAGTTTGTCTCATGAGAACTACCGATGCATCGAGGAGCTATAGCGGGCTCCACCCGCCACTTACTAAGTCCAATGCATTCCTCATATGAAAAGTTTTAAACATAACATAAACATTCATATTAAAACTAGCATACAAAATGTCAATACTTTATCCACAAACCATGAATGGTTTAAAAATAGCACATCCACTGTCAAACATAACTGATTCGATACAATATGGAAGATTGTATTGTATCATATTAACCTCAATCGATAATAATGAAGGATATTGAAATATATGAAAATAATCATCAACACTATTTGAGAGAAATATCCCCCTTTTTCTTGAAATCATTTAAAATTCACACTATTTGTAAATAAGCCATTTAAAAATAGATTTTTGAATCAAAGTGTCCCATACCACTTTGAAACTTTTAAGAGAAGTTTTAATTTTAAAACTTTAATGTCCATATAAATAAATCCTTACTTTTTTTTAAAACATGGACATTAATGAGAAAGATTTAGAAGAATAAGTCTCTAAAACATTTAAAAATGGTATTTTAGTTAGAGTTTCAAACCAAAAGAGAGACACTTGAATAAAAATAATTGAGGTAATAAAAACTTTGTAATATCATGCGAATAAAGGGATTCATGATATACTATGACAAATTATATTATATACACCACATAAAAGTGATTTGGTGTATAACAACAAAGAAGTCTCAATAGAATGTAAATTGAGATGAAATATCTCATAAAGGCCGTATCCTTAGGTTAAGGATAAATCAACGACATAATTATCTGTAAAAAATATAAATACACTAAACATGATTTGATATTCAGTGTAAAAAAATCAAAGGACATTCACAAATATTCTAGTAAAAACAACACCAATGAATTGGATGTTTATCTCAACAAATCGAGATTGAGTAAAAATTACTCTTATCAAGTTCATACCGATGACTTGAGAATTTATAAATGGAGTGATTATGTGTATAAAAAGTATATCCATAGACAGGGGAGTGGAAATTATGATATAATCAAATGAATAGTGATTCCACACATAATCTTGGAGTAAAATAATCAATGAAGTATGCGTAAAGCCGAATGAGTGGAAATTGAAATTTCAAATTCCCTTATCGATTTGGTAACTTATGAAACATGCACAAATGAAATAAGGATCATAAAATGATGATGTAAATACCCATAAATTAATGTATATTACACAATGAATACAATCATGGGTAGTACACACACCACATGTAATAAATAAGTGGTGAACAATGGAATTCTCACAGAATTAAAAGTGAGATAAGAAACCCCTTACTTTGTACTTTTTTCCTTGGTCGATGGTAGGTTAACCTCCTGTATAATGGTGAAATAATTGTTATCTAATTATAAAAGAATCATTTACATTAATATGATATCATATATGATCTTTTAACATTGATTTGTTAATAATATCTTAGTATTATTGTCATTTCGGGTGTTAACTTACTCGTTTTCCTTTATATTCATTGTTACATAAGACGTGTTTGTTATGGATAGGTTGTATATTATTCATATCCAGAATTATATCAAGTCCTTAAACATTATTTATAAATCATATAATCATAATTATACTTGAATGGATGCGATGGAGAATGAATCTCATCGCTTTCGTGGAGACAGTAGTCCGTATATACGCACGAGCGACAATATCATTCTTTTGATGTTAAAATAATATATAATTGGATCATATATCTTATATAAAGAATAAATATCATGTTATATTTATTATTTACATTAATTACACATCATTATTATTCCCATAAAAATAATAATTTATTGAATGACAATTACACCACGACGTGGAGACGGTAAGCCGTACGTACGCACGTATAGTGATATGTCATTCAAAGGATGGATAGAATACTGAATATAGTTGTAACATATTTATAATAAGATTAAAGTATATAGGATATACTGGATTCATTATTTTAGAATGGGAATAACAAATAAAGAGGAAGTTTAAGAAGAAAAGAATTTGAAAAAGGGTGGTAAAAACATTACCTCTTCTTCGGGTTCTTCCTTTTTATTTGATCAAAATGCCTCTTTAGGTTGGATTTATGATCAAAATAAAGCCTCTAGGTTTTAGTGATTGAATCTGAGAGAGTATTTGGGCAGGTTTTTTACGATCCAAAAGGCTTTTAAGGTGTGAATTAATGATAAGGAGGAGTGCCCTTTTATAAGAGGGGTGAGGGGCACCTTTGGAAAAGTTAGAAATATTATTTTATAATAAATTCATATTCGGTTTCTAATGGATCCAAAGTGGATTATTTAAAGGTTAAGGTGGGGATAGGTCTAAAACAACTCAACAAATAGAATGTAGACAGGTTTGGGTCATTATATTAACCTTATCTCTAAGTATTAACTCTTAGTTAATTATTTTCACTTTTACAATGTCTCTTTGTATTTTTATATTATATGGTTAATAAACTTACTATATACATCCAAGAGACCCCCAAGTGGTCCATTAATGATACAAATATCATGATATAAGTCTCTTGGCAGAACCTTATATTTTTAGTACTTTAATATCAATTAATAATATAATATTTGTTTTAAAAACTATTTTATGTCAATTTTGACACTATTCAATATTTATTTTTTTGAAACTCATAGCAGAATGATTACTTAGAAAAAAGTAAATTAAATAAATACTAATATATCATATTAACCTAGAAAATTATTTTAATTCAATAAAAGTCTCCAATTATATTTATTTGGGTATTTATAATATCAATTATGTTAATTGTTCACTATTATGGTAATTACTGCATCATCATTATGTTATAAATAAATTAAATTATTTAATGTAAAAAATTATAAATAAAATATAATTATGTAGGAAATACTTTTATATTTCTAATGAATATTTATAATCGAATTTATATTATTTGTAACCCTATATTAAAAATGTTTTAGTAAATAAACTTTGATTTTAACTCTTTTAACTCTTCTTTGAATTAAATAATAATAAATGTCATAATCTAATCCAAGTGGACCTAAATGATAATATTTTATTCCTAAGGTTGTTTTTGGTCGATAAACACTTTTCAAATAGAATTAGGACATGTTTTAGGGTAATATTAATATCATTTTTACCCTTAATTACCCTATTTACTTTTAACTGTGGTAAATAAAAGTAAAAAGTTACTATTCACCAAAAATTATTTTCATCTCAAGGAACCACATTTTACTCCTTGATATTAACCGTGTCTCTCATATTTTAAAAATTACACTCAAAAAAGCCGTAAAATTAAGTTTTATGAAAAATTCAGTTTTTTAACTACCACTTAGTGGTTTCACTATTCACCAAAAAATGAAAGTTTCCTGAAAAATACCAAAAATTAGGCCTAAGATATATTTGATATTATGAATTCAAAAATGATGTCTATTTTAGCAAATTCAAAAAATATCAGTTGCATTAATTAATTTAAAAATTAATTCCCGTCGTCAAAACAAATAGCGTGTTTTTAAGAGATAATAACTATCAAAAGATTGACACTTGTTTATGTCTGGTTTAAATGTGAAATCTCATCCAATGACCAACATTGTATTAAATGGTAAAAATATTTTCTAAATATACTTTAAAACCACTAAAATTTATAATTTATCACTATTAATTATTTCGATTAAAAAGTTTTTTTTTAATTAAAATTTAGTAATTTTCACTATTCATCAAAATATGAAAGTTATCCGAAAAGTACCAAAATTTCACCCTAAGCTAATTTCGATATTATGAATCCAAAAATGAACTCAATTTCAAAAGATAAAATTTATTAAATTTCAAAAAGTAGGTATCACTATTCATAACGGCTAGTTTGATTGGTTGTGGTGTGTTAGAATCTCGAAGTTTCGTACAATGTACGCCATTGCATTATTCAAAGGGAAATGTACCGTGGAAGCTTGGGGTGTTATAGTGAATTAGTGGTGAACTTTTACAATTTTTAAATTACATAAATTGTCACCTATAACTTGTTAAAGTTTTATCCTTATCAATTATTTATAACAAAATCACATGAAAATAATAATATAAAAGAAATTCAAATCATGAAATATTTATGAGGTGTGGTCTCAATATGATACATACTACCTTTCCTTGGGATATCCCATCGATGAGTGAAAATTAACTATTAGATAGTAGTTAATAAAACTTGATCAAACTCATATTACACTCATTATTTTTCTTGATAATAATGGTTAAAAAAACTTTCATCAGTTTACACTATTTTTTATACAAAAATATAGAAACAAAAATATGGGAAACTTTTTAAAACCGTATTCCTACTATTTTTCCATGAAAATTTATCCATTTTTATCCATCTAAAAATGACATTCCAGTGTGTGGACCTTCATCTGGTATTCTATGACCATTGAACCTCTCTAGAACATTTCCTCTATTATAACCTTAATTCTATCTACTAAACATAACTACTGAACCTAAAAAAACTACTCATAATATCTATGTATTACTCATTATTTAGTTTCTATAAACAATGACTCTATATGATTACTCTTCTATAAAACTGACTCTAATATCTCATTATGAAGACTCTTTCTAAAAAAAATTCTTCAAAAGAAAATCCATCTCCTTGGGAAACTAAAAATTCAAAAAAAAACATCTCAGTGCCATATTTTAATACACAAAAATAGTTTTTAGCATAGTCTAACTTTTTATAGCCTTTTATATTTTCTTATAAAGTAAAAATGGTGAGATTTGATTTTTTCCCACTCGGTTGAAACTCATGTGAAAATTCTATATTCTTATATAGTATTTATGGTCAATCATAAAAATTCATAAAGACTTAAGAAATTAATTTTTTTAGAGAATTATTAACTAATTATTTTAATAATCTCCCTTTTCCTCCTTATCCCAACTAGATAATAGACCAATTAAAAACACACCATAATATTTCTAAGTTAATGGAAATTAAAACTATTTATTTTAAGCTCTTAAAACTATAAATATAATAAGTTTATCTAATTAATTATTTTTAATATCCTCTATCTAGTTAATATATATCCAAACTTATTCATCCAAAATACTCTATCGAATGAATTCATTCATATATTTTTCCTTAGCTGAAACTAATTATTAAAACCAACTTCTCATAAATTGTTCAAATGATGAATGTTCATATGATGAATGTTCATATAATGGATTATTATCTTATAGAAATGGTATATTTATTTCCACATAAGTAAAAAATCATAGATTTAAACCTCAATCTTCATATAGTTTTTAACAAAAAATCTTTTTTGATTAAACCTTTATAAGAGGTGTCTGTCCAGAAAACTCATTTATCTTTGTTTACTAAATTGTTTCAACTTCTAGAGAAACATGTTGCATGAAACTTCTCTTTATGGTATCCTAGTTATATTTCTCCTACTTTTTCTCATAGATAAAATCCCAAACTATATCTTAAAATTATTAGTATTAAACCAATTAATAATTTATATGAACATTTTCCACATTTTTTCATATCATTACAAAACTCAACATATATTTTCCTTCAAACTTTTTTTCATAACTTTTTCTGGCCATCTACATCTAATGGATCATTAAAATCTCTATCTATAAGGGATTTGATATATTTATCCCATGGATTTTATATACCAATATATATCCATCCACTTTCCTCTATATGGTTTTGTACATCAAGTGATCTCACTCTGGTAACTCTATATGGTAATAAAGTTGATCTCCCCCTTTTTATGATTTCTTAAATAAATAAATTTTCATAATGTTATGAACTTTTTTGAATATATTATAATTTATTAAATATTATGAATGTTTTTTAACAATGTTATGGAGACAACCTAACTTCCTACAACAACTTCATAAAAAATATATCTTAACAATCTTCCTATAACTTCATAATCTTTCATAACATACAATAACTTCTTTCAAAATAGTTTAAAAAAAACATTTATAACAAACAAATTTGACAAAAAATATAAGGAATTTTCATGAAAACATAACCATGTATATTAAATTATACTATATATAAAAGTTATTCTCACCCTATTTTTATATTAACTATTCTTCAGGTTCTCAAGAGTGTTAGAGGGAACGAATAGGGAATTACTAGATCCAAAATTGGATATTCTTTAGAGTTGATGTCATTTTTTATTTTTTGGTATTTATATTGGAGACTTTATTTGTATTTCATGAAATTCAATATGGGTTTTTTGGTTTATTTTATATTATGTCATGGTGTTTTTTGGTTCTTGATTATCTTCTCTATTTATCCGTTTCATATACTGAGGACAATACCTCTTATTTTAGTTTTTTACATCATTAATGCTATTTACCAACCTATGGCCTATTGGAGGTGATAATTAGGGGCTCATTCTTTCTCATCACTACTAGTGAAAGAGAGGTAACATAGGAGGGTGTGTGGGTAGATATAGTGTGTTAATTTCATGATTTGAAAAATATAACCTCTCGATGTAGTAATTGAGTTACTAAGTTAAAATGATACAAATGGGGATAAATTAAGTGAAAATAGCCTAGAATATCTCAATTATAAACTATAGATTATTTATATAAGAGTATTCATGACCCTTATAAATTATTATTAATATTTAGATCAACTTTACTTCTAAAATTACACTCCTTACAAATTAAGGAATTGATATTTCCATTATAACCTTCCAAACTCACCTATAAAGGGATCCATATTATAACAACATAAAACCATAATTTTACTTTAGTTTTGTCTTTATCACATAAACAAAATATCTATATGAAATTTTTCTTATGTGTTTCATTTTTTTTTCTCATAAAGGAAACCCAAGTCCTTCGTTTTAAGGGAAATCACTTCGAGAAGGATCAAATTAATCAAAGTATATACTCATTCACAATTTTTTAATAAAATTATAATCTAAAATAATTTTAAATATAATTACCCAATATAATTATGTTATATAATTATACTTATATAAAAATAATATTAATATAATATAACTCTATTGTCTTACTCATTCATTAGTGTATAATATTCATATCTGGATCAGGTCATCCAACTTCATGAATGCTATAATATTATCATCACCATTTTGTATATGAATTTGTATCAAGAAATTAATAATTATAATATATGTAATTAAAAAGAAATGTAATTTATTTATATGGACCCATATGCTTAACTCAAAAATTAATAGTCATTATAAGATAACTCATTTTTTATTGGTAAATTACTTATAACACACTCACCCTAAATTAAATGTTCACAAAACATACATGTATCATCCATAAAATGAATAGGGGACTGTATAATTCATTATAAAATAATGATTTAAATACCATTAATAATCTAATAATGATTAATTTTTTATCATAGAATGAGTAAAGACATCTCCATCACAAAACATGTACAAAATAATCAAAATTACCGATATCTAATGAGGAAAGTAAGAAATAGTTAACAAATATATTTTAAAAAATGATAATAAATAAATATTATAAATGTTAATAGATAGATATTAGGTTATTAATTTTTTTGATATATTTAGGTTTACTATATAATATTTTAAAGAACTTTCATAGGATTATGGAGTAAAGTTAAGGGTTTCATTACAAAATTTCCATTCATTGAGTCATGTTCCATATTCACAAAAAAATTTCCATTAAGTGGTGTATATTTTTCAATATATATGTATTTTATCATAAATATAAATTTATTTATGGGATTTAAAAATCCCCCTCTTGTTCACTCTTTTAATATCTTTCGGTTCAAACATTAACAGAATTGTAACATATTCTATTCCAATCTCATCTTAAATAAATATTACCTATATAAAAATATCCATCAATGAAAATAGTATTTTTTTACATGATACAAAAAAATATATTTTATTCTAATCTGGTTATTTTTGGATTTTACTTGTCTATATTCTATTTCACCTCTCATTAGTTTATAATTGGAGAAGAATGATACTTGTAAGGGGTATAAAACTTATCTCTTTTTTTTAGTTGAGTAACTTTTTCTTCCATTTTCATGTTTATTATAATTTTTATGAATGTACATATCTCTACATATATGATTGATTATGGTCACATTATATTAAATAACACTATATTTTAATAAAATTTGAAAGGAACCTTTTTCAACCACCTATTTAATGTTTTCCACACATTTACTTTATACCAATTTTTTATTTTCTTTTCAACCATGATTTTATGTTTCATTATAGTAGTTTTTATTTATGTTCTCATTCAAGATTTAAATCCACTGATTTATAAATTGTTACAACATAATGATCAAGAATAGTAATACTTTACCACATATATAGGTCTTTTATAATCAACTGAAAGGGTATAAATACTCATAAAAGATAGATATTTGATCAATTAATCATAAATTAAGGATAAAAGTAGTGGATATTCCTAAGATAATTTTTTGAAGGATATAAAAACTATGAATTCATAATGATTCCACATTGACTAAAATATTTCCATGAAATATTTATGTATTTGATGAGTAAAGTATTTTTTATATTAACTCATTAATTTTATGGTAGTATTTATAGATGATATAATTAAATATTTATAGGGAATGAAGACCAGAAAGAGTATTCAAGGATTTTTTAAAAGGACATAATAAAAGAAAAACTACAACACCTCATAATTCTTTTATCTATTTCCCATTTAATAAATAATGCGTGTTTGATAACATGTGATAAATTTAACACTGAACTAAAATGAAAGATGCCTAATTTCATTATATTAAAATATTTAAATAAAAAAACATTACTAGAAAAATAAATAAAAAATAATTAATAAAATAAAAAAGGGAATAAAACCATGTATAAATAAAAATACTCTAATGAAGAAGTTCTCACATCACGATTTATGATAAAGGTCATAATACTAATGATAACTATATAAAGAATATAGAATATTAACAATATAATAAAAATATTTAAAAAATAGAGAATAGGATGAATGATTTTAGAGATATATATAAGGCTATATATGGGAATTTAATATGACAGTTATATATATAGTTTTTTGTTATATAGTGGTTGAAAAAATGGCCATTGGATATAGCATAATTTGATATATAGTCAATGATATACTTATATGGAATAGAATCATTGAAGCTATAAAATATTTACTTTCAAATTTGAAATATTATAACTCAAATATAACAAATAATTCTCAAATAAATTGAAACGTTAAAAATTAATTAAAATATTTTTATACAAATATGTATTCTTATTTGGTACATATTATTATTAATATTATTATTAATAATACTACTACTAGTAGTAGTAAAGAATTATTTTTTATGTATATAATATTAAAATAATTATTATAATACAATTTTATTTTAATATTTTAACACTCAAATGATATGAAATTTATTTTAATTAGGTGTAATTAAAATCACTTCACATAAAATAGATATATTTTAAGAGATTTTTTTTTCTAATTATTGCGTATTATTTTTCATAATAATTTTAATTGAAAAACATAATAGGATGATTATAGATAATGTTTAAATTTTTTAAAAAATATATTAATACTCAATTTACCTGTAATAAATATATAAGAAAATAAAAAACAATTAATTTTTTAATAATTCATTTCTCAATAAAAGATAGTTTCTCTATATATATTTTTATTTTTTCATAGTTAAATTTATAAAAATATTAAATGAAATTAGATTATATAGACTCTAATTTTTTTATTAGAATGATTAAAATAGGTATTATTGTTAATTTTATTTTTGGTAAAAGAAAAATTAATAAAGAAAAAATTCAATTACTATAGTAAATCCAAAATAAGGAAAAAGGGTTAAAATAAGGGGTAAAGTCATAAAATATCGATAAACTTACCTCTATGTTGTGTTTTTAAAGTTTTTCATTACCAATATACTTTATTTATTAAAATTTTGTCACCTTTTCTTGTAAAATAATAACCTTACAGCTTTAGGGACAAGTATTTGTGGAAATTCCACTTAAATCTCCCTAATAAAAGGAAACATCTTCTGACATCACCTAGAACACTATTAATCATTAGTTATCTATTAAATATATTTGAAAATTATTTATATTAAATCATTAGAACACTTTTCTGAGACACTAGTTCCCTGAAAAAGTCATAAATCTATTATTTTGATGGAACCTGTTTCAAGATGGAGAGAATTCATCAAAGTAAGTATCATGTTCATCGCCATATTTTTCATTTAACTTCTCATTTAATATTTCTTATAAATATCATTATAAAATATAATGATATTAAATTATCATAATTATTTATATGTGAAAATTACATTACCATTACATTACTCTATACTCATATAAATTCATCAGTATAAAATGATATTCATTGGGTTAGTTTAACCACCTATAGGAATGATATTATACTGTCTTCACTATTTCCAACATCATTCAGTGTCAGTAAATTAATACTGGTATTTTGATTTAATAATGATTAATTTATAATATAAATATTTTTTTAATGATGACATAAAAATTAATGAACATTATAAAGTAAATTTACATTTTTTAAAAGTGAATTCTCACAAACCATACCCATATCTTCCATAAAATTAACATGGGGACAAATAAATAATTAAAATATAATTATTTTAATACATTTATAAATCTAATAATGATGAGATATATCAAATAAAAAGTATCAATATGCCCATTATCAATCTGGTTTGAAAGAATCAAAATTACTATCATTCAATGATGAAAATAAGCAATAAATTACTAATATATATAACAGATGATTAAAATTGTTGATTATAAAAGTTGATATATTTGAATAATTTTCTAAAACAAATTATTAAGTTTTTTTTATCATTATTATATAATATTTTAAAACATTTTCATGGATTTAATGAAAAAATATAAAGGTTTATTTTCCAATCTCGTATTGAATTCTAGATTGAGATGTATAAATACATATAGAAGGAAATTTTATGTTCCTTCTCTTTAAAACCCAATTTATATATATTTTTTAATTTTTTATTTATTTTATTTAAAATTATCTTTTCCATTTCAAATCTATTTGGTTGATTATTAAATTGTAAGGATTCTTGTATGTGGAGCTGACCATATCTATTTTTTTATTAGGAATATTTCTCCCATGTGTCCATGATTTTAATATGGTTTTATATATGTACCTATATATACCTATATTATTAATTAATAGAATTTTTTATTAGCTTTTTCAATATTTTTTAAATTTATAAAATTAATATTTTTCAAAATTTTTCAGAAAAATTCATTTCCCACCATTATCATTAACTTCATTATAAAACACCATTTCAAAGTTATCATGGTTCTTAAAATAAATTTCTAATTAAATTCTCATTATTTTTTTAAACCTATTAATTTATAAGTTATTTCTATTTTAAATATTTTTTACAATAAAATATATTTATTTTTCTTTACAAATATATTTTCTAAGGTTTATCCAAACATGTTTTTCATCTATGTAAAAATAATTTAATCTATCTTATGAATTTTTGGGATATGATCTAATGATACCTTCAAATTTATTTCTCTATATGAACTATGATAATTCCTTATTGAAATATTCATAAAACCCATTGTTTTTATTGGGTTATATATTCTTATGGTTAATTTATGAATACAATCATGTTCATGTGGCACACATATTTATGGTTATTAAATGTGTGATGGGAAGTCTCAGAATTGTATACCCTACCAATGCATTGTTTAAATATTTATATCTCATGATATGAAATGAAAGGGACTAAGTATTTTACTCGGTATACTATACTTATTTAAATGGGGAGTGAACCTAATCCACTATGTGACTTTGTCCACAAAATGATGATGATCACATAATTGGGAATGGAAATAAGAAATTATTTTCTATAGTTAATTGAATTCCATATTATCATTCCACATTCCTTTTTTATTATACATTCCTTTATTATGTTTCCATATATTATGATAATTGTCTGACAATTCAATTTTTTTCCTAATTTAGAATGTTATATAGAAAGCCTTGTGTTATAATTAATGAATTATTATACATGTTTTATTAGGCATGATATCCTTGTGTTATGTTCATGTACCTTTATTATGTTCTCATACCCACATTTTCAAATTATTCTCACCAGTGATCTTCTATTGATATCTCTTATGATCAGCCATTATTGGGAATTTGAGTTTACCCTTTATTATGTTTCCATTCCCCAAGTAATGAAAAGGAGTATTTTTTTGCTATTAATAAAAGGATATCATTTGTGAAGATTATTTTTGAGATATATTGCTGAATTTTTCTAAAATAAATTTTCCACACATCTAATCTCAAAATACACTAATCCTACATCCTATGTAATATAAATTTTGGTAACATATAATGAATAATCATGTGAAATAATGTAATATGTATATACATTATGGTTGAGTAATCTTGGTCGGTATGAGAGCTGGGTTTAATCAATTCTGAGAATATGGGTATGATTAATAAGACGATAAGACTTATTGATACCTAAGTGGAAACCAAATTTAGGTAGGATGAAACTAATATATTATAAGATGAAATTGTGGTATCATAGTTTAGGATGTAATATGATTAATTTTAATTTTAATATAAATATTTACTCAAGTTATTGTTTTTTAATACTCTCACTAACCGTTTTTTGTTTTAGAAATTTATTAAAACTTGAATCAAATTGAGTCAAGTATCCATATTCTCAATTTATAAACATCAAATATCGTATTTTTTTTATATTTACACCACTCATTAAAATATATGAAATTATCTAAGAGAATAAATTAAACAAACCAATTATTAGATATCAAATTATTGGTGAAAAATGTAGTGATATAATGATTTCGTCCAAATTTTACGACTTTATTCTAATAAAAGTTTTTGGTAATGTGATTTAATTTTTTTTGTTATTTTAAATTTAGTTAAATTCAATGTTTTCTGGGAATGTATAATATCTCTCTACATATATACTATATAAATTTCTTTGATAGGGAAGTCAGATTTCATATCTCAATTCAATACATAAAAAATATTGATGCATGCTTGGAAATGAAAACAATATAGGAGTTAATTCCATTTTGTCTGCCTTATTACGAAATAATGAAGGATATTTAGATGGTTTTTTGAGAAAAACTAAATAGAGAATATATATATATGGTTTTGTAACGTTTTTTTTGAATTTCTAGAAGAGTTATATAGAAATCACCCAAATCATGAAATTTATTTTTCAATAGATTTCATACCTTGAACTATTCAACTACCAAAGAATAATTATAATATATCCCCAATTGAGTTTTTTGAATTCAAGAGGAAAATACAAAACAATATTGATTATGGGTTTTACATTCCTATGTGTTTCACCATAGGGTGATCTAGTCTACTTTTTTAAGTAGAATTAGTAGTTAATTTATCTTTTCAAGTATTATTTTGATTTTATTAAGATCCCCTCTAAGAAAAAGTATCCTTCACACCATATTAATGACTTTTTAAATCAATTATGAGGGTATCCGTACTTCTCAAAGATTAAACTTCAATTTTGATATCATCAGTTAATGGTGAAAAGGGAGGATATATCAAAACAAACTTTCATATAATTCATAAAGACTATTAATTCATAGTGATTAATTTTAGACTTATAAATTAACAATTTATATGTATAGATATAATGAATAAGGTCATTATATATTATTAGATAAATTTTTCGTAGTAATTTTAGTCATTATTATCATATATTACAGGAGTGAGTATGATTATAAATATCATCTATGGATTGTACTGAAGAACTAGAGAAGGGGGAAAGTTTATTCCAAATTTATCAAGAGTGATATTTGGATTAAGAAAATCTTTTATGGGTAATTTAGTCACAAGTGAGGGTATATTTTTGGATCATTAAAAGATATATATCATTAAATAATGGCTAAGACTAACAATTTAAATAGATATTTGTAGTTTTCTTAGATATATTAGATAATATTGATCTGTTGTGACACATTTATCATCACTCTCAAATCAACCTACTTAGTTAACTTCAAAATGAGTCAAATTATTCTTGAAAAAATTAACCTGTATAAAATTACATAGAGTTTATGAGATGGTTGGTCACATAAACTTTACTCACACTATCCTCTAGCGGATAAGGGTTTATTATATTAGTGATATTTCAAAGAAGGTATTGTGATATATTTTCATGAATAAATAAATTTTGTTATCTTATCCCTCGTTTCAATTAAAGGTTTATTTGAAAAATTACCAAATCAATGATTTTAATATTATATAAGTAATTTTTTAATTAATGATTCTGGGTTTTTTTTATATGGTGAAAAGTGTGAAATATAGACTAAAAAAGTAACATAAAGTTTATATTCATATATGTGGAGTTGACCATGTCTCATATGAGACAATTATAGTTGATAATGAACTATGAGTACTCAATAATTTACAATACTAGTAAGTAAAAAATGTGTATGATGCTTTGAACATGAATGATCATGCTACCCTATCCTTGAAGAGGATTAAAGATACTAAATACTCAATTATTTGAAATGGTTAAACCTATAAATAATATTTAAAGGGTAGAAATACTATTTTAAAAAAATAAATTCACTGTAATAAATCCAGGAGAGGATCAATGAGGCCTAAAAGGAGGATATTAATCTAAAGAAGAAGTATATGAATATTAGAGTTCAACCATCATATTAATGGAATTATAAGATTTGGGAAATGAATATGCGTCCCTTGAATAATAAAATTAAATTTGATTTTGGATGATGAAAATAACTCATCATTCCATATCTATTCTTGATGCAGAAACATTTATAGAGATCTCAAGGTGAATTTTTAAATATAAAACATTAAGATGAATATTGTAGAGAATTTAGTTTGATGCTTGGTATACCATAAAGTAAATTATGAATGGAAGAAGGCTAATAGGATGATAAAACCATTTACTATACCAGATTTTAGTTGGGATAATATCACCACAAATTTTGTTTTAGTTTATCTTAAGAACTCTAAAGGCCATAATGAAATTTGGGTTATAGTTTATCAACCTTAAAAGTCATAACATTTCATTTCTATTTGATAAGATTTAATTATCAATAAAATATTAAAGAAATACATAAATATGTTAGTTTATATGGATTACCACTATTAATTTTATCCAATATAGATGTAAGGTTTAACTCAATGATCATGATAAGTCATCAATAATATTTGGATACATGGCTATGATTTGACAACATTCTTCATTCTCAGATTGATGTTCAATATGAAAGGACTATTCAAACCCTAGAAGATATAATTTGGAACTAATTGATGGAAATCAATGGAGCCCTAGATAAACACCTTCCCCTGAACGAGTTCAAATATAAAAATAGTTTCCATTCTAACAATAAAATGGCACCATGTGAGGTTTTTGAATAGAAAGTCATTAAAATATCCAACTTGTTCCGATAATGTCAAAGAGTGTAATGTTCAAGTAAAATATATTTCTAAAAAACTAATATAGAATATTCAAAACATTGAGTGACTCATTAAAGTTTTAACAACCCCAAATATAGTAACTTATAGTTGATGTATACATTATTACATTTTTATAAGACAAATAACATCACATAACTGAGCATATATTAGTTTATTAACCTTAATAAACTAGATACATACATGATTCCAATTTTATATTGGAAATATAAAATATATAGCATTATAAATATGCTCTAATACAAGATATTATTCATAATATCCTTCTCCATAACCAAGGGAAAGGAAAAAAATAAGGGTGATCTCAAATGCTCTGTAAAGGTTTCATACAAAGAAATCTATACTCAATAAATAAGACATAATCAATATTGAAAGGTAAATAACTGCAAACACATTCCATTTATTAAATAACATGAGCATGAAATGAATCCACGGATAATATCAATGACATAAAATCATGGATAATAATAAAAAAATTCTCAATGATAGAAATTCATAATGTTGGACATCAAGATCTCAGACATCATGTT
This sequence comes from Viscum album, assembly GCA_963277665.1. Taxonomy (NCBI): domain Eukaryota; kingdom Viridiplantae; phylum Streptophyta; class Magnoliopsida; order Santalales; family Viscaceae; genus Viscum; species Viscum album. Next base: position 48,708,987 of record OY728161.1, on the reverse strand, counting down.
ATCTTTAAAACTAAGGCCTTGTTCCAAGATAGTTTAAATTATGGGTTGGAATAAATCAAAACCATATTTCATATGTTTATCCAAGTGCTTTGTCTCTTATGATATATCGATGCATTGAGGGGATATAAAATCCTAGGCCCCGCCCATCACTGTATGTCCAATGCATTACAAATATACATAATAATAAATTTAATTCATAAATAGTATTCCTTATCAATAAATAAATGTATTGAGTATAGTATACAAAATATCATTATTTCACCATTAAATCAAATAAAATTCAAATAAAAACATCATATATAGAAATGGTATATGATTTAAAAAATAATCATATCCATGATATTAGTAAAGTTTATATTTAATATAAATGTAATGTTTTATTAAATATGACAACATGGAAGTGAATGTTTCAATAATTTTTTTGGACAGATGATTAATATGCGATAAATTATGACCATAAATTCATTAGAAAAATAGGTTTTGAGATACATTTCTATATTTTTTAGAATAAAAAATTAATAAATACCTTGAAGTAAGTTTCCATTAATTTTTTATTTATTTTTAAAACCAAATAAAACTTTTTGAAGAAGCTAAATATCATAAAAAATTTATGGTTTCAAGAAATTACATTAACATCTGATATGTTAAAAAGAACACATTCCTTTTTATTTTTTTATAAAGAATGTAAAAAATCACCCTTTAAGAATATATTTAAAAAATTCCTTTCAATATTTATAAAAATTCAATGATAAATTAAAATTTCCTTAATAAATCATTTTATTAATTTAAAGGACTTTTGTAAATGTTTTTTTAAAAACATGGATATAAAAGAAAAATAAACCAAATCAAAAATATAAATTTGATCCATTTTTTATTTAATCATTTATTTAATTTATTTAAGTTAAATAGAGTTGAAAAGATAAAATAAAACATGTAATATCATAAAATATCTTGATGATAATAAAATATATTAATTTTTACGAGTGATTGATTATAGGATTACTTCAATGAAAAATATAGCTAATCCTAGAAAATATGATTGTAATATAAATTTTTACCACATTAGTATCATTTAAATTAAATACCCATAATGTGTAAACTTTTATTGAAACCATATTCATCATTAATAAGTATATATTTATTTTAAATATATCTAAAGGGTTGTATATACACCATATATAATTTTATAGGTTCATAATACCAAATATGACTCAATATAGTGATAATTGGGACAAAATACCTCATCTCACACTTCACCTTAATTGAAAAGGATATAAAATAATATATAATTGTATTAATGTATTTTATTAATTTATAAAATAACAATATTAATATTTATAATATCATATAAGATCTTATTATTATACCGTTTTGCTAGTTTTTTTGACAATATTTCATTATTACCATTTTTAGGTGTTAAATACTTCATTTTATCATGTTTTTTATCACATAATATCATATTATTGGTCATAGGATATAGTTATATCATCTCAAAAATTATATTAATGTTATAAATATACTATTTTTTCATTAGATATGTTTTTATAATCCTCCGTGAAAGTTGGTCATGGAAAATGAATCACATCGCTTAGTGTATAAGGTATGTCAAATGTATTCATAAGCAATGTAAAAATTTATTAATGTGTAAAAGGATAAGGAAGTTTATGATATATAAAATTCATGAAAATTATTTCATAATTACCATATATAATCATTTATTCCATCTTTATGACTGTTTGTATGAGTTAGTTATGAAAAACCAATTACATCAGTTCATGAGACGGTTGTTATCTGTTTACATGAGTGATGGTTTTGTTTCCCATTTGATGAAGAATGAGATGGATAAATATTATTTAAGGAATATAATATAATCTTAATATAGGGGATAATGTTTTTTTATTATATTTTAATAATTATTATAAAGTTGAATGTTGTAAAAGAAGAAGTAAAAAAAGAGTTTTTTTGAAGATTTCATTTCCTTAGAGAAACCACTTTTAGTTATATTATTAAAGACCCAAGGGATGATCTTTTTTACAAGACCAGGACCAATAGAATGTGTATACGGGTGTTGGGGAGATATTTTAGAAGGCTCTGGTTGAGATAAATTTCTTAAGATGCGTGAATATATGAGTGGATGAGGTTCCCTTATATAATTGAGGTTAGTAGGACACTTTTAATGTTTCAGTGTTTTAAAGTATTATTAAGTCACTTTCATAGAAAAATTAATTTAAAATGAATCATAGTTTAATATTATATGGATATTGTATAAATACAAAAATAATGCTGTTTAAGAAAGTTTTTATGTCATTTTAATACTTATCTTTTTAGATTAAACCCCCGACAAACCCATTAAGACATTAACTATCGTTACTAATTCTTATAGTAACACTACTTATTAAAAAAAATAAGTGGAAAATATTATATAATATTAAATATTATTACTCCAAATATGGAATCTCTTTTAAAAAATTCAAGTCACAAAATATGATGAATTTAATTTTAAAATAAACCCACAAAACACGATGAAAAACAACTTTCAAGAATAGAATTTTTCAAACATAATATGATATTATATTAACTATAATATTATTAATCATAATTATATAGATATTTATTTATATAATTTGATATATAATATTTATATTTATTTTAAATAATTCATTTATAAATAATATTATAAATAATTTAAATGAAAAGACATTATGCAATTAAAAACAATTTTCCAAAACATATCCATTTTACCTCAAAATGATAATCAATGCATGGTTAATTAATCATATTATAACACAATACTATATATATTTAAATAAAATATTTTCAATTATTCATAAAATTTTATTTATAAAGAAAAATTCAATAATTCATTTCAGACTTATTTTGACTTAGTATGTTTAGAATCTATATTCATCATACCAACTTAGTATTTTTACTCCATTATATATTAAAATGGTAATTTTATTATACATATATTAAAATAGAATTTTCACTAAATATAATTGATAATCATGGGTTATTATATTCCCTATATTCAAAATTTTATCCTCTAAATTTTCATGGATGTTACTTTATAATCAAATGATTGTGGTTCTTCTTCATAACTTTCTCAAGTTCCCATGTTGCTTTTACCATTTTATTATTTCTCCAAAGTAACAATACCATTCATGTTATCCAATTCCTCAATACTAGTTCTATAGTTTCAATAATATGGGTAGTGTATTTATAGTAAGATATATCATGATTTAAATATATTACTTTAGAGGTGAAAACATGACTCTGGTTTGGCATATACTTCCTTAACCATGAGATATGGTACTCATTAGGTACTTTAGAGAGGATCAGTGGAATTTCCAAATAGTAAGTGATAGGTTAAATTATTTATATAATTTAAAATGTGTTGATATACTTGTGGCTCAGTTTAACTTTCTTACCAAACCTTACAACATCCTTATACGAAGGTACTTTCAGGAAAACATGATCTCCCCCTTGAAATTACCAATATTTCTTTTAGTTATCAGCATAACTCTTTCACCATCTGTGATATTATTTAGTATGAGTCTATATATTATTTATCTTTATAGTGTTCTCCTCAAAACATTCAATTCTTATAGGTTTATTTCACAAATTTCATCCCCACAAGTTCTAGTTTGACAACTCTTTCCATAAAATGATTCATAAAACATTATTTTAGTACTTTAAGGGAAGATATTGTAAATGGAAAACTCTACCAATGTTAAATAAGAATCCCACATATCATGAAACTTAAGTGAGCATATCCTCATAAGAACATTTAATATTTGACTAGTACTATAATAATTTCTATTTGTTTTAAGATTATAACACACATTTATTTTAAAATAACATTATGTTTTAGATCTTATGTTTGACACAACATCATGCCTAAATGAACACAGAAATATTATTATTTAAATGTGAATGTTATAACATATTTTTTAAATTGGTGGGTGTGAATAGTATTATCCAATTTATGAAATATATATATATATATATAAAGGAACTAATAAATAAAAATTAATTGATTAATTATTATGAAATATTTACTCAATTTCTAGTAAATTTATTTAATGCTTCAGAAATACAATTTATTGAAAATGGGTTTTCTTGCTTTTTATTAGTGAATATTATCATTAATTTTGGGAAATTATATAAATTTTATTTTATAAAAATAATATAATTTTTTAATTATCTTACAAAAATTATCTTAGGGTGATATTTTATGATTTTTCTGAAAATATTGGTTTTCAAGTGAATATTGAATTATATCAATTTTTATTGAATATTGTATTTTTCTTCAACCATTTTCAAAATTCTATTTTATTTTAAAACAGATTAAAATATAACTTAGTTAAATTATATTATTAATAATTAAATTATTTTCATTTCTATAACCTTTATAATTTAATTTGGAATAAAATCAATTTTATATTAAAATACACATTTTAATAAAAGAAGTATTTTTTTTAAAAAAATTATTTTGCCTCGTTTTTCACCAATGTTATTAAAACTTTTCTATTAGTAATATAAATTTAATTTAATGAAAATTAATTTTTTTATTAATAAGTTAAAATTTATTATAGGATTAGTTTTTTTTTTCAATTTTTAGAAGAAATTAATTTTTTATAAAATAGTTAAAAAATATTGCTTTTTATGAAATACGATATCTTTTATTATATATCCATGACCTAAAAATAATATTTAAATTTATGAAACTTGTGCAATGACTCTTTCATTTTAATTTAATATAAATATCATTATCAGATAATTTAAAAAACATTGATATGAATTTATTTTATAATAAATATGAAAATCATTTTCAATGTTGACATAGAGCTTGTGTAGTACTGGGAAAGTTAATTTTTGTATCCTAAAAATAATAATTGGTATAATAAATTTAATTGATATAATTGGATATTAAACATTATTTATTATTTATTATTTTTATAGTTATTCACAAATTTTAGAGTTTTATAACAAGTGTCTTATTCAAATACATGTGTAATGATTGCATAAGGCCTGAGAAGTCAAAATAACACATTAAATATGTTTTACTAATACATAAGTCAGATAAAATAATTAATTAATAAATATAAATAAATATTTTTACAAAAATAAACTTATTTTTTGTGATATAAATTTATTTATAATTTTTATAAATTATATAATTATCTTATATGCTTCTACAACGATCATACAATATTAATTTTATCAACATAAAAATAAAATAAATGATATTAAAATTTTAAAAGTAACATATTTTGAGATATTTAAGGTAATAGACGAATTATATATATGATCATGAAGTTTTTATGATACAATAATATATTTGGTTCCAATTTTAATTCTTGTATTATTGTTTTTAATGTCAAAGTCATGAATAATATCAAATTTGACAATAATGATATTTTATGGGATTAATATTTTATTAAATTATCATAAAAATATTAAACCAAAATAATTAGGGTATTATATGGTATAAATTTTCATCCCTTATTAATTTATAGTCCATTTAGAATCACATCGATCTAGAATAGGCTTATTATATTTTGATCATTTATGAAATTTCAGAAGTTCCCCCCCCCTCAATTATAGAAGGGAATCCCCTCCATCAAATCATCACACAAAATTGATCCCTATACCTTGACCAAGTCCAAATCATTACTCTTATAAAAATTATTATCCTTGTTATAGAGGTTCTCTTCCTTCTAAATGACCAACTATGGATCCCTTAAGAATATTTCTAAAGAAAGATTCCCAAAGAAGAGGGAATCATCTTTACCAACTCTTTCAAGATTATTTCTTATTCTACATCCTCTTCATGTGTTATTTTTATAATAATTTATTAAATAAAGTTTCATCAATATACTTACACGTTATTATGATTAAGGTATGACCATATTCTATCTCTTTTCAATCCTATGAAAATAGAAAACATCGCTCGTCCATTCATATGACCCACTATCACCCCATAGCGGTGTAATTCATTTTTTCTCACCACATCACATGAATGGTTATAAATATTGAACTAATGAATATATATATTATATATATTAAATAATATTTATTTTTTAATGTGTAATTATTCATTATCATTCTTTCATTCTATCCATCGAAAAATGAAAACATTGTTCATACGTAACTAGGGCATACCGTCTCCATAAACAATGCAATTCATTTTTCAATATATAAATATAGATTAATCTAAATATCAATATATTTAATATATATGATATTTAAACCATAATAAATATTCTATATATTATGAAACTATATCCTATGAACAAGAACCATAACTTACATAACAAAATATACTTGGGAAAATGAAGCAGTTAACTCCCGAAACAAGGGTAATAAGAAAATATTGTTAACAAGAAAATTATTAGATGATATAAGAGAAATATATATGATATTATAAACATGTATATTACACTTATATAAATTAATAACACATTTATAATTATTATACATGGGGTGTAATCACCTTAACCTAAAGGGAAGTGCGATGTAAGAGATTTTCATCTAACTTTTATTTATGTGGGACACATTCCATATTCATTACTTGAATCATTTGAGTAATTTATATACATCTAAATAATTAATTTTATGATACATATTATAAATGATATGGGGATTTACATTTACATTTATTTTTATTTCCTTAACGAGGTTATGATTCAAAAGATACCAAATAGTTAAGGTTTCATTCCACAATCTCAACATTCTTCAGCATTGTTTATATTTAAGTCCCTACTAGGGAGTGTTTATATTCAATTTACATGTATTCTAAAAAAAATTTCAAAAAGTTTTATACAATTATTAAAAAAAATTAGACTTATTTTTTTACCCATTCTTGAATTTTTACAAAATGGTTTTAAAATAATCTTTTTATCATTTTCTCAATGAGTTACTTTGTGACTTTTCTGATAAAAAAATTACAAAAGGATTTTTTTAACTTATATGTAATGAAAATTATATCCTACTTTAATTATTATATAATTATTTTATAATTCATTTATAATTTTACAGGTTTATTTTTAAAGATAAAGTCTTCATTTAAAAGTGTGCAGTTTTTTAGATAAAATTGATTTTAAACTGGAAATGGCATTTTCCTCAAAAAAATCCATGTGATCTTTTGAAATAAATTTTTATCTAAGATTAATTAATTTAAATATACATAATATTTACTATGTATATGATCCAAGGATACCAAAATTATTATTTTTTATATATGGTTTATGTTTTGTTTATGAGGCTAATTCCCTTTTCTATATGTTATACTTTGATTAAATGTTAATGAAATTCATTTATTATATTGACTTTTGAGATGATGAATGTCATTTGATCTTGTAGAACACAGATATATGATTTTAATTATCTGAAGGGTGGGACCTAAACCTCACTACAATGAATTGGGTAAATAATGACATCTAAAGAGATAAATGGAACTCAAATGGGGAGTGAACACAATTCACTAAGGGACCTTGTCCACCATGATAGACTTATGAGTGAAACATGACTACAGAAATAGTTTTGGGGAAACAACAAATGAAACTATTATATAATTAGGATTTAACATTGAAAAATATGGTTGTTTGTGGAGTAAACTCATTCTATAATAATAGTCTAGTAAAAATCCTTGACTACTAATGAAATGATTTTCTATGTTTATGTGTATTTCACAATTTCATGTATTTTGAAAACTATATTCTCTCATGGATAATTTTACTTTATTATTCATATCTTATGAACTAAAAATATTTATTCCATTAATAAATATTTTTATCTTTCATATATGGGGTATAATTTTCAAAAGTTAATTGCATGTTCTTGTGCCCTTATAACAAGGCTACAATTATGCAATCATTGATATCTCCCTTATTTACCCTTATTGGACATCTTTGATCACCCTTTTCCTATTTTCCTTTTCCCTATGTTATTATTAAAGAATTTAAGTAGGGTAATTATAAGAGGGTTTCATTATGTGAATAAATTTTGGGGTATGATATAGATTTTTATAAATGAGTAGTTTATTTTTTCCATGATATGTAATAATTTTACATAATTTTAAAATACTCTAATATTATAAGTTTTTTTAGTATGAAATTTATATGATATTTCCAATTATTTTTTACTTTTTTTTATTTTTAAAATCAGTTCATGTTTATTGGTATCAAAGGTAGAAATTTAAAGATTATTTTTTCTGCCTAGGATCCAGTAGTGTCGGTTTTGGGTTGTTACAGTTTGTATTAAAGGTCAGTTTAGATAACATTGGAGATTAATATATTTTCATGATAGGTTATATTAAGAGTTATAGATACCATATTGTGTGAATAAATTTGATATTAACCACATGTTCAGAGTCTTAGACACCCCTTTTTTGGTTTTAAGTGAGAGAATTTTAAAGAGTATAATGATAATTTGGGAATGGTTTATATAACCCTTAGATTTTACATGATGTATAATTTGTTTGATAATGAATATAATTTTTTTGGGAATAAATTATAATGTTTGTTATAAACTTTAGGGTTTATGTGATCATTAATTTTGATATAAGTATTGGTTATTAAATTTCTGGGCTGCAAAATGAAAGGTATTAGATAACCTTGGAGGTTCAATCATTTCTTTAATACTGAATATATTAAGGTTAATTTTGAGTAATTTTATAAAATTTATTTGAATATTATTAGGATTATATTAATATAGTTTTATAAAAAAATACATCCCATAGGATGGTCAACAACCCATCACATCTAGAAAGGATGTGATGTTTGAACCCATAATATATGCACAATATGTGTGCATCTCAAGCCATCACCCTATGTGATGTCCTGGTTTTTATGATTTTTTTCTTTATTCAAACTATCAGATATAAAAAATGTTATTATTATTTTTTAAATATATTTGTTAACATATAGATAACCATGGGATTGGAAATTTTTTTTAGTGTTATGTGAATAAGGTTATTTTGGAAGATGTTAAAAATAGCGGGAATCCAAAATAATTAACTTAAATTTAATATTATGAAGTTTTTATTCCAGAATAAAGAGAAATATATGATTTTATAATGGATTTATGGTTATTTAGGTTATTTATATAAATTTATAGAGTATCTTGGAGACTACATGTCTAGGGAGTGCACATTTTGGGTGATAAATGCTAAATTTTTCTTAGAAGATGATGTGATAAAAGTCATATAATTTTTGGGATTGAATACTATTATGATATTTTTTGTGTAATTTTATAGATTTTTATTTTTAAAATTATTCAAGTTGAACTTTAGGTATTACTGTCTAATTTTGGCAATTAACGTAGTTTTCCCCATATGACAATTTATCTTTTTTTGGAATCTTCTTATCACGTGTTACACATTTTAGTTTTTATTATTTCTTAGCTATATAAGGAATATATTTTTATTATATTATGGTTTATGATATCTATTATAATTTTATTTTAGTTATTCAATCATGCAAAGTTCATCTCAAATACTCCTCATTTGGAGGAACATATGATATTGTGGTGAAAATTGGTTAAAAGATGAAACTCTACATTTCAAGTAAGTATGTTTTTTAATTTTTTTGGAATATGTAGTAAATTAATTAATCAACTATTGGAAAAATATATTGAAATAAATATGTCATCCTTTTCTTTTTCTTACCATGAAATTAATGTATTTTTAACCCATCACAGAATTACGATTTTATGATTGCTAACTTTCTCATGGTCATGTTATCTATCAATCTGTATCATTAATTTGAAGTTAGTTTTCTCATATATATCCTTGACTTCACATCCCACCAAATTTCTCCAACATTTATTACTAATATGTACTATTCCATATGACCTTCATACTTCAATTTATCTCTTTTCAATTGGATGATTAATTGAACCTTTTTATGATGTGGGATATCAACAAAGGTATTTTAAAAGGTCAAACCTATGTTTCTGAGACAAAGTTCAAAATTTGAGGATAAAATTTATTAATGGGTTGGATAATAAAAAACACTAATATTTTAAAATAAAAATATGATTGATAGATTATGTTTCATGTAAAAACAAGCCTAAACAGACTAAAAAATATTATTATTTATGTATGTTTGTTATAACATATCTGTTAAATTAGTGGGCATGAATATTTTTAATAGAATTATGATATATATATATATATTAAATACTAAATAATAATTGATTTATTAATTATTTTTAAATATTTATTCATTTTTAAGTACATTTATTTTATGCTTCAAAAATATGTTTTCTTAAAAAATGGGTTTTCTTTCTTTTTATGAGTGAATATTATAATCATTTATTTTGAAATTATATAAATTTTATTTTATAAAAATAATATCATTCATGAAATCATCATACCAAAATTATTATTGGGATAAATATTTGGATTTTTCAGAAAAGATTAATATCCTAGTGAATAGTAAAGAATATTTATTTTTGTTGAAAACTATTATTTTAAAAAAAATTATAAACTTCCTTTTTATTTAAAAATAGTTTCAAAGAAAATTTAGTTATATTATATAATAAATAATTCAATCGTATTAACTTGAATAAATTCCATAATTTAAATTTTTATAACAACATTTTTATACATAATTATGAATTTTTGAGAAAAACTCTATTTCTTCTAAAAAGTGGTTTTCATCATGATATGCACACTTATTTTAAAATTAATTTTCATACCTTATTAAAATTTAATTTTAGAAAATTTAATTTAATTTTTGATTTATAAATCCAAATATATCTTATTATGAGTTTTTTTACATTTCTATAATGTAACTAAAATTTCAGCGAATAATAACAAATAGTATTTTTATGAGATAAAATATATTTTATAATATCTTTAAGTTATAGAAATAATAGAAAAATATGAAACTTATGGAAATAATCAATTATGATAAAATAATACACGTATATTTAAAAAATATTTGAAAAAAATATAGAAAAGAATTTATTTCATAATAGAAATGAAAATCATTTTATGTAATTTCACATAGCCTACACAATACTAGAAAAGTAAAAACATTTATCCTAAAAATAGTAATTGGGGTGATATAATTACTTTATCAACATGGATATTAAATATTAATAAATTGGAATATTTTTATGGTTAGAACCGAATTTTATAGTTATATAACAATTTGATTTTCCAAATACCTGTACAATGTTTGTAGAGTTCTAGAAAAGTAAAAATTAGAATTTTAATGTGTTTTCAGGATATAGATGTGAGTTAAAATAAATATTGAAATATTATTAATAGAAATTATAATCATAATAAACTTATTTTCATGATATAAATTTATTTATATTTTTTATAAATTTCTTAATTACCTTATATGCTTGTGAAACTCTAATACAATATTAATTTAATTAATAGAAAAATCAAATAAATTTTAAGAAAAATATTAAAATTAATATAATTTGAGATATTTAAGGTGATATGTGAATTATATAGATGAATATGAAATTATTATTATATTATTAAATAGTTTTTTTTAATTTTACTTTTTTTCTTGATGTTTTAAAGAAAAAGTAATGAATAATATCAAAATTAAAAATTATTATTTTTAATGAAATTATCCTAAAAATCATAAATCTGCACATAGGGAGTATTATATGTTCCAAAATTTCATCCCTTGTTCATTTATAGGCCATTTGTAATCATTTGGATCTAAAATAGTATTATTATATTTTAATCTTTTGAGATATTCAAATAGTGCCCATCACCTCAATTATGAAAGGGAACCTTCTCCATCACTTTGTCACACCAATTTGAGCCTTAAAGATTGACCTTTTCCTACCAATTCTACTTATTAACATAATTATACATGTTATAGAGGTTCTGGTTCTTCTAAATGACCAAATCTATGTCCCTTAAAAATATATCTAAATGAATTCTACTAAAGAAAAGATTATTGTCTTTCCCAACTCTTTCAATTTTATTTCTTTATATAATTCTTATTAATGTGTTATTTATACCCTAAATTAATAACAATAATATTATGAATGTACTAATATGTTATTATGATTATGTTAAAAATATATTCCATCTCTTTTACATCATACTAAAATAAAAAACATATCTTGTTCATACGTACGACTTACTGTCTCCACATAGCGGTGTAATTCATTTTTCATCACCACATTACTTTTATGGTTATAAAATTAAAAATAATGAATATATATAGAGATATAATATATATATATATATATGTGAAATAATAATTATTCTATAATGGTTAATTATTCTTTACCATTGTTTTGTTCCATCCATCAAAAAATGAAAACAACGTTTATGGGTATGTACGACCGACCGTCTCTATTAACAATGTAATTTATTTTTCTATATATATATTTATTGATGAATATAAATATCTATTAATTTAATATATATTATATTTAAACCATAAATAATATTTTGGCTATAATGGAACTGCATCCTTTGAATAAGAACCACAACTTATATGAAAAAACAAGCATGGGAAAATGAAGCAGTTAACACCTAAAACAAGGTTAATAAGGAATTATTATTAACAAATGGGTAATAAGATGATATAATAGATTAATATATGATGTTAAATATATTAATATGGTTTTTTTATAAATTAATAACATTTTTGAAACTATTATATAGGATGTTAAATCACATTCAACTAATGGGAAGCGTGAGGTACTGGATTTTTGTCTCACTTTTATTTCTGTGGGACACATGTCATATTCACTAGATGATTCCATTGAGTGGTGTACATACATATCATAAATTAAAATTATGATAAATTTTATGAATTTTATGGGGATTTATATATCCATTTATGTTTATTTTCTTTCATGATGTTATTATTAAAAAGTTACCAAAGCGGTAAGTGTTTATTTCACAATCTCATTATTATTTGGGATTATTTATGTTTATGTCCTTGCTAAGGTATATTTATATTCCATGTCAATTTTTTATAATATTTATTTTAATTTTTTATTATTATTCCTTTATAATGTTTTAAATTTATTTTTTACACATGATTAAATTTTTACAAAATAGTTTGAAAGTATTTTTTTTCATTTTCAAATAGACGTACTTTGTGACTTTTCATGAAACAAAATATAGAAAGAATGTTTCTAAATATTATAGAATTATATTATTTTCACCCTATAATTAATTATTAATTACTTGAATATTCCTTTACACATTTACAATTTCATCATCAATGAAAAAATTTTCATTTATATGTATACAATTTTTTAATTAGATGAAATTTTAAAATGGAGAATTTATTTTCCTCATGAATCTTTACAAGTGATGTTTCAAAATAATTTTCCATATAAGATTACAAAATTTAATAATAATTATGGGGATATGATCAAATTATACAGTCCTTATTCTTTTTTGATATGTTTTATGTTTTTTTTATAAGACCAATTCCATTTTCCATGGATTATACTTTAAAAAATATTTATAAATTTAATTTGTTTTCATGAGTTATAATATGATCAATTTTTTTTCATATTTTGGAAAAAATATGTATTATTTTTATTATTTTATTAGTGGGAACTATATATCCATATAATTAATTGGTCAAGGAATTATATGTCATTATATAAATAGGTCTATACTAGGTATTGAACCCCTTTTAGCAAGGGATATTTTTCTCCATGAAAGCCTTGGGAGTGATCCTTCATTACTAAAATGGTTTAGGGATTAGACCCATTCCACTATGACAGTTTTGGGAGTGAAACTTTACTACTATGATGGTTTTGGTAGTGGACCCATTCCACTATGACAGACTAGGAAAAATCCTTGACTACTATGGAAATGATTTTCTATGATTATGTATACGCCACAATTCCATGTCTTATGCCTATGTTATTCACTCATGGATTATATTGCTTTATTATTGATATCTTATGACCGTATGTGATTTATTAAATTAATTATGATTTTGATCTATGGGATATGGGGTATTATTTTCAAATGTTAAGTTTTTTTTCTTTTCCATTATTCTAAATTTTTTATATAATCATTTATATCTCTCTTGTTTACCCTTACTGAGAATATAATCTCACCATTTTATTATTTTTACTTCCCCTATGTTACAGAGAATAGTTTTATATAGGTTATGTCTAATAAGGGTGCAATAGGTGAAGAATTTTTGGGGAAGATATATATTTTTATGATCCAGTTGTTTATATTTTATAATATATGTAAGAGGTTTTCATAATTACCTAAAAATTTAAGCTTAAAAGTTTCTTTAGTATGAAAGTTAACCAATATTTCCTTTAATTTTGTATATTTTGGATAGTTGAAATTGGATCACATTTATTGGTATCAAATACATAAATTTAAGGATTATTTTTTTAGTATAGGATATGGGAGAATGTGTTCTTTTCTATTATAAGGAAGGTAAGTTGTGCTCAAATGAAGCTTCGTATCAAGATCCATCTGAATAATTTTCTAGAATTTCTATGTAAATAATGGATCATATCTTGATAAAATTTAAATTTTTACATCATGAATTATTTCAAATTCATCAATATATAGTTTTATAAGTTTCTAAAGTGGTAAATATTTTCTTATATAAAGGAAATGTGAATATTTGGTAAGGGGATCAATAATAACCCATACTACATCATACATTCTAGGAGTATTTGGTAATCTAGTGAAAAAGTAAATAATAATTTTATCCCATTTCTACATTTTAATAAGTAGAGTTTACATTATTCCTCTAATTTTTTGTCTCTCATCCTTCACCTACTAAAAAACAAAGCATCTTGATAAATAATCATAAATCTACCACTTCATATTATCCCACAAGAAAACTATTTCACATCCTTATGCATCATAGTGTGACTAGGGTGTATGGTGAAAATATATCTATGAGAATCTTCTAATATTTATCTTTTTAGATCAGTTATAGATGGAACTCATGACCACCTTCCAAATTTTGGAATTCTATTTTTATATATGATGTTTTAAAATTTACCATCATTAAAAGCTTTAATTTTCTTTTTAAAATTCTCATCATCAAGCTAAGAACATTTTATCTTTTTGAATAAATATGGTTTGTTAATAATTATAAAAAATATTGATGTTTCACCATCATTAATGATTCTCATAACCATCATCCCTAAATCTATAAAGATAGGATTTCTATCAATCTTTATTTCAGTTAGGAATCCTTGATCATTCTTTCATATTGTGACTGATACTTTATTCCCCCCCATGGGTGGTAGTGTATTGAGAAATCATAATCCTTGAGTAGCTTTATCAATCATATTTACCTCATATTGTGATATTCTAGTGAAAATTTATATTTCAGACTCATATAATCTATATATATCTCAAATATTTTACCAAAGAGATAATGTATCCATATATTTAAAGAAAATATTACAGATACCGTCTCAAGATCATGAGTTAGATAGTTCTTTTAATGAGTCTTTAACTACCTTTATTATAATAAATAATTATATTATTTTTTATAAGGACACAATCAAGCCCCTTCTCCAATGTAATAATTTATATCATAAGTCCATCATTTCCAAATTCTAGAGTCTAAATCATAGAATCATACAATATCTTGTTAAATTCACCAAAACATTATTCAAATTCCATTTTCCATGTGAAAATAACCTCATTACGTGAAGTATTGGTTAATTGGTTAGGAAATTAGGATTTGTTTTGGGAAAATCAGTAATAGTAAACTATTAAACCAATGAAACTACATAACAAAGTTATGTTTATTGGTGTTGGAAATTCTTTGACTATATTTTCTTCACAGGATCAATAGAGATTTCATCCTTGGAGACAATATGGACAAGAAAATAATCATTTTGAATATTTAATTCATACATTCTAAATTTACCATATAACTCTTTTCATAAAATCACCACAAGAATAACATGGATGTGATTCTCATGGTTCTCATAGATTTTATAGTTCATGAAGATATCATTGATAAACACAACAATAAAAATAATAAGATATTCCTTGAATACACTTTTAATTAGATTTATAAAAATTTAGGGTGAATTAGTAAATGTAAATGAACTACTATAAACTAGTTAGGTTCATACTTTGTACAAAATGATATTTTCGGAATATCTACCCTCTTTACTAACAATTAATGAAACATAGAATAAAGTTACATATTTGAAATATATTAAGCTCTGTAAAGTTGAATGAATAAGTCATCAATGTGAGGTATATTATAATTTTTATTTATCATAATTTCACTAATTTCCCTATATTCAATGCAGATCCTAAAAAATATACCTTAAGTCATAATAAAAAGAACTAGGGATTCCATAGGTGAAACACTAGTGCATATAAATCATTTTTCAAATGACTCCTACTTTTTTATTTTCAATTAGAAAAATTCAATAATTTTCATTCAATAGGGTGTCTTTTAAACATGTCTTGTATTAGGGATTAAATCAATGGAAAACTCAACATCATGCTTTGGAGGATATCTAAGTCATTCCTTAATAAACACATCAATGTATTCACATAAAATAGGTAATTTCCTAATTTGAAGATTAACTTTTCCATATATTTATTATGTATTCTATTCTTCCCCAATAATATCAATGTCATTATCTATATGGGTGGGTATAGAAATGACCCATATGATTAATTATACCCTAAACAATAAGGAATTTTATATCTTCATCAAGAAACATAATATCCTTTTTTTATAATTAAAAATTTCATTACATTTTGAAAATACTCCATGCTAAGGATTATATCAAAGTAAACCATATGTATAATAATAAATCCTTTAAATGGGGTAAATTTATGTGTCATAATTGGAACATGATGACACATACTTATTGGAGTGAGATTTCCAATAGGTTTTTTGACTAAAAACTCCCTTATTACGATGCTAGTGAAATATCAAATTTTAATAAAAAAATTGGAATATATAAGAGTGTGAAGATCCAAAATCAAATAAATCAATATCTAGATTTGATTCTATGATTAATATACCTACGAACAAATCTTTATAAATTCAACCATATCTATATTGATTGCATATGACTGGAATTCTCCCCTTGACCGCTTTTGTGGTAGGTTCCATTGAAACATGAGAGATTAGTGTGAATGATGAACTATTTATCTGAAAATAAAGAATCAGATAGCATTGGTTTCATTCTTACAATTTCATTCATTAGTGAAATGAAACTACTCTATGCACTTGTAAAAAACTCCCATTCCCTTCGAGCATTTTCTAGGATTGGTTTTCTCCTATTTTAAAAAGATGGAAATTTCTTCATCCCCCTATTCTTCTTTGATGAATTACCTTTTTTATATTGATATGTCTACCTATTAATCGCTTGATTTCCCATGAATATATAGGATCTATAAAATTAATTCACTTTTTTGATGTCATGTAATACTATTTCATCATATGATGAAAAAGTTTTAGAAGTAAGTTCTTTTCAAAGGATTATATTAAGTAGTTCAATGAAATGGTCAATATATGTTTCCAAATTACATATGTAATTTATACAATACATATAATTTCTTGTAATGGTATCCTCATACTCTGAATTTTTTTTTCACTTTTTCATTAGGTTGAGGAACATTATCCTCATTTCAATTCGTTTCTCATTATGGAAGTATTTTTTAGAAAATGTTACTATAATATTTCATGATTACAACTGTTTCATTTATTTTTTACTCCCTAGTTTTCTAAATCAATGAAATAAATTTATCAGTACACCTTTAATAAAATAAACTAATATCATAACCTTTTCCCTTTTATTGAATCACAATTCTAGAAATACCTTTTCAAAGGACATAATAAAATTCTCATCTAACGTTTGATTTGTAGTTAAAATAAAATATGGAATCTTATATTGCATGAAATTATCTAATATAGTTGTATAATGTTATGAAACATCATGTTTCTTCCTATGTGTAATATTATTTTTCATAACCTAGGTTAGTTTCACTAATATGGACATGATCTTATCAGCTCTAACAACAATTGTATAGGATTTCTAAATAGGTAAATCCATACATTGTCCATTAGTATTGTACCCATTATTCATTCTAGGTCCAACTTATAAAAAATGTAATATAGTAGAATATATCATAACATTATGAACTTTAAATCATAATATATAATTCTATATTTGGTGTAACACTTAACATAAATAAAAAATTTATACATTGTGAATATCATAATCACAAACATGATTTCTTTGGGGATATCATTAATTAATAATAATATTTTCAAACCATTAAAAATGGTTTGAAAATAAAATGTGTATTAACCCACAAATATCCCCCAGGGCATCAAAACAGATTCAAAGTAAGGTCCCATTCATCATACACCATAATTATGGTCGAGACATAATGGTCCAACTCTTTTCAGAGTTATAACCCGTAGATGTATCTATGCTAAAACCACTTCCAATTTTTGTTAACAGATAATGATTTATTTCTACGAAGCCACATAATCACATCCTTACCAATTTTTTTTAATATTATCTTACAATTAGATATATTCTCAAAGTATTTCATAGGGATATGTTCACTAATATATGTTTTTATAAATCAAGTTACCGTGGTGTCAACTAATCTTTCTATGAACCCAACTATAACAACTCAAACTATAATAATCTTAAGCTATTATCTACTTTATTACATTATAATAAGTTATAATGGATCATGTCACTGTGGAATTAGTAGTTTAGTAGTCTCAAAGCACTAGATACATGCATGATTCCCATTTTATATTGTAAATATGAAATACATAGCATGGGAACCATTCTATAATCCTTTTTATTATTCAAAATATTTTTATTTAAATATTGGGGAACCAAAAAAATAAGGTTGAGCTAAATTGATCAGTAAGGGTTATTTATGGAAGAATATATCATGATTAATTAAGGAACAATGAATGTAGAAAGATAAATATCATAAAACAAATACCATTTAATAAAAAACATGATAAAAAATATATCCATTGATAATATCAATTATATAATATCATCAAAAATAATAAATGAAGGAAATTCATAATGTTTGACATTGGGATCTCAGGAAAAATTATATATACATACAACCAAGTACTGGAACTAATATAATTTAAACTATGAGTAGGAATACACCAAAAACCCATTCAATATGGCTATCCAACATGTTTTACTCATGAGACCTATTAATATAATAAGGGTTTATATAATTTGGGCCTCACCCATAGCATTATGTCCAATGAATTCCTCATATATTGAGTGGTATATTTAATTCATAAATAATATTAATTATTAAAACATATGTATTGTGTAATGGATACAAAAATGTCAATATTTCTTTAGTCAATAAATTTACATTAAAATTAAAACACCAGAGGTAGAAATATTTTATATTCTTTCGGAAATAATCATTTCCATAATACAAGGAATATAGACATTTAATATATTTTTAATGTTCACTAAAATATGATCATAATAATTTGAATGTTTTAAGATACTAGAATAAAGTAAAAAATTTATAAGAGATAAATAATAACTATCAATTCATTTTAAATATAGGTTTTTTAGTAAATTCATTTATTTTTTTGAATAAAATAAGAGGAATTTGAAAACTTAAAATAATTTTAAATAATTTTTTTTATTTGTAAACCCATTTAAAAGTTGTAGGAGAATCTAAATATCATAAAGTGTTTAGGGTGATGAAAAATTCTTTTAACGATGTATACATTAAAAATAAAAAATTATTATTTATTTTTTATAAATACTGTCTAGAATGACTCATTATGAAAAAATAATAAAGATTCCTTTCAACCCATGTAAAAAATAAATTATAACACAAAATTTCCTTAATAAATCACTTGAGTAAATAAAAGGACTTTTGTAAAACAACATTAAAAAATATATACATGGAATAAAAATATACCTGAATCTTTATTTTCAAAATTTATTATATTGCTACATGTTTTAAAGAGATTATGAGTTGAAAGAAAACATTGAAACTGATTTTTCGTATAAAATGTGGGGAAATATCCTTTATTAAACCAAAGAAACCTCATTTTTTTCTTCGTAGTTGGGAACCCATTACATGGCTTGTTGTCCCAATGGGAATTAAATCCCATTACATCATGATATATGTCACAAACCTTATAGGTCCATCCAAACTAAATCATTAAAATATTATAATTCCTACAGTTTCCATGAAATCACACTTGTGCTGACACCTGACCAACATCGGGAGGGTACACAGGCGTTGTGGAAGCCCACCCCGATCTTACAGCCTGCTCCAATAATCATCTATTCAGGATGATAGTGCATATATTCATTTTTATGATTAGAAAACAAACCCATCCTAGAATCCATACCTTCCTCACCACCTACAAGGGAACCTCATGGATCTTCCATGACTCTTTGCCAACTATAAAGGAACTTCATGGTCCTTCCACCCCAAAATCCCCATAAAAGGGTCCATCAGGGGTCAAAAATAGGTCCCATGAAGAAATGATGTCAGAGGTAGGTATTAATCAACACTTAAGAAAAAACCCATTATATAATCCTTAAATATATTCTTTATATGAAAATAGAAGATATTTATGATGGATTTATTAAAATATTCATTTAATGAAAATTTAAGCAATCCCAGAAAATTGGGATTGTAAAATAAATTCTTACCTCATTCACAACATTTATGTTGTAACCCCTTTAAAGTATAAATTATTATTGAAACATTAATAATAATAAAAATAAATAAATATTAATTTTAAATACAAAAAGGGAATTATATACAGTTCATAAAAGTAAATATGTGCATAAAACCAAATATATCACACTGGATTGGAAATCGACACAAAAATCTATTACCTCATGCTTCCTCGTTGTTGAAAAATAATTTAACTCCAATATAATGGTTTTAAATATGTTATTAATTTATAATAGAATCATATTAATATTTATAATATCAGATATGTTATTTTTTTGTCATTTTATCATCCATTTATTAATAATATTTCATTAGTAACACAGTTTCAAGTGTTGAATCATTCATTTTCTCATGCATATTTTTTCATTGGTGATTTGGTTATTGTGCATATGATATAATTATAATAACTTCATAATGATATTCATGTAATAAATATAATATTTACTTATTATATACATTTTTATAATCATTACTAAATGATGGATATGGAAAATGAATCACATCACTTCATGGATACAATAAATCCTATGTATGGATGTGTGACACAGACATTTATTAATGAGTGAAAGGGTAACGAAGAAGATTTTATATTCAATTTAAATAATAATATATCAAATTTATCATTTATTTTCATTTTTTCCTTCATTATGTTTATCCCTGAGAGTCTGTGTTGAAAAACATATTACATCCATTCGTGTGGCTCTAGTTCATCGTACACACAAGTGATAGTTTTGCTTCCAATTTTATGTAGATGGAGATGAATAAATATTATTATATCAGTATAATTAAATCTAAATATATTTAATATATTGGTTTTATTATATCATATTTTTTATGAAATAAATAAAGGTGGGTAAATAATTAGTAAAAAAGAAAGATATTTATTAAGAATACTGCCTTATTTTCAAGAAAACTCCAATGAATATACTCTTAAGGATCCTAGTTAAGGTATTTTGGGAAACAATACCTCTTTAATGCGTCTACGTATATTAGGGGGAGATTTATATTGTGATTTTTCAAGATAAATGTCTCAAAAATGTTTCAAGAAGTGATCACGGAATGTTCCCTTTTATAATTGAGGTAGGTGGAACACTTGTAATTTTTAAATATTTTACAATGTTATTAAAATGTAAAAAAAATGAATCATAATATACATTTATATGTTTAATGTAAAAATAAATCCATCCAATGTATTTAAATTAAGTGTTTCGGTTATTTTAACCCCTTTCTATTGAGATTATCCTTGGCAAACCTATTTTGACCTTAACCATGGTTATTAACTGTATTTACTATTCATTGTGACTAAAAATTAAGTAGAAATTTTTACCTAATATTAATTATTCTGATTCCAAATACAGAATCCATTTTTTCAATTTCAAAATAAATAATTTCATAATTTTATTTTAAAATAAACCCACAAAACATTATGAAAATAGTTTTTCAAGAAATGTACTTTTCAAGAATAAGATGATATTATATTAAATATATGAATCATAATCAGGATTATATGGATTATAATTCATAAACACACACACACACATATATATATATTATACACATTTAATTTAAATAATTCATTATTAATGATCATAATAATTAATTAAAATGGAAAGACATTATGCATTTATAAAATGTTTTCTGAATAATACCCCCCTTTACTTATACATGATCATATCATTATTTATATAAAATTGATAATCATTACATGGTTAATTAAATATATTTTAAATAATTATATGAATAAAATTAGGAATAGTTAAATACTATATTTTTAATTATTCATAAAAGATTATTTCTAAGGAAAATTTCAAAATTTTATTCTAGGATAATTTTGACCTAGTAAGTTCAAAATAGATATTAAATCTATAAAATTATAATTATTGTTCCATGAAATATTAAAATGTTAATTTTATTAATTTTTTTTAAAAATATAATTTTCACATACAATAATTGATGTTTGGGTTTTACAAACATTCCACAAATATGGTATAATAACTACACTGATAATCATTAGAGAGATTTGGATTTTAAATATAAATAAATGGTATTAATTTGGTTATATTTATAGAAGAGGGTTATGATATCTATTAATAAGAGAAATTGGGACCTAGCTACATTTTCTATATAAAATTCATCGCTCATGTGGGGACATTTTCTTATTTATTTACACATCTGCCAATCCTCTCATAAGTGCATGATGAGTTCCATGTATCACATTTGATAAAGTAAAAATATATTCATTTATAGGTACTAAAATCATAGTTAGTATAAATGGATATTGATTTCCCTAATGATGAATAATATATAGTGTCACAAACCAGACTTAGTACTCTAGTAACATGAAAACTGGACCATTCCTGACATGGAATGAAGGGCATTATTTATCCCCACATGTTGGCGACTAGAACCTGGAATCATAAAAAATGAATGTAGGAACTATTCTTCCACAAAAATTATAGAAGTAGATAAACAATTAATTTTTCATACAAAAGAAAACTCCATATAGAATACTATATGAGAATTCAAACAAAAAAACCCAAAAGTAATATAGAAAATAACTATAAAACTATATAAAAACCCAAGTACCAATCGATGAAACTCTCCATTCCCCATGGATCATAGCTACTACCACCTAGTGGTGGCTTACCCATTCTCGAACTAGGAAAAATATAATCTACAAACACCTTAAATAACATGTAGGGTGTGAGAAAAAAAATCCAATATGGTCTCACCAAGGATTCCATAAAAATATTCTAACATTTATATAACCAATTAAAGATTTTATGTTTAAATAAACTTGTATAGAAGTTCAAATAAGAATTAAAACAATTCATGCTTTACATTTCCAATGATGGAAATACTTTAAAAAATGTCTTCATAAAAAAATTATATAAAACAGTTTATATAAATTCATTATATATGTAAAATAGTTCATAAACATTGGAAGAAATTTATATATCATATATAAAAAAACAAGAAACATGGTCATCTTCCAAAACTTATGATAGTTCCATGCTATATGATCTGAAATCACTTGAAGGTTATCATGAAAATATGTGTATACACACATCCGTATGACACTAGAAAAAGGAGACACATCGCGATCCTAATGGGGATATTTCTTACTACATTATGTTTTGTTTTTGTTATAAAGCGTGAAAATAATATTATCCTAATAACTCACTAACTACCTAGGATTTCATGTTCTCTCATATAGTCAATTATGGGATTTTTTTTAAAACTATTAAAAATAAAATGCATTCCATTCCCCCTTCCAAAAGCATCAATTTTCTTTTTAAAAACCAAAACATAGGTTTCTAATCAAAATATGCCTTTTCCTAAGATAAAACCACTGGGTTTTTATCAAAACCATTTTGATCCATTTTTCTTAAATACTAATTTGAAATCAAATTCAAAAAATAAAATTCATAATTTAAATTTAACAATTTAAATTATACATTTTTCCATCAATTTCCCAAAAACATCCCAATTCAATGGAATTTTGTGTTTTTTTCCAATTTCATTCCTAAAATTCAATTTCGCATTCAAATCTCCCAATTAAATGGAAGTTGTTTTTTAATAAAAAATTTTAAATTAGTTTCAAGTAACTGAATTTAAATCATCTAATTGAATTTATATCTAATAATTTAGTGTTAATCAAATTTTTCCATCATAACGGAACCACCTAACTTTTTCACAGAAACAAAAATATTGCAACGAAACCCACCGATAAGATAAAAGGTGTGGAAGATCTTTGAAATCAACTTAGAAATGTGATTCAACAACATAGAGAATATATCAATAAATACCATGATGATCTATCATACTCTAATAAGGGGAATATACATATGTAGAGAGACAAGAATACTTACCTGGTAAGTCATTCCACTACTAGAACATTGATCAATTTATGAACTAAAGAACCCAGAAGGGTTTGTGAGATCCAAAATAAAATAGGAATGAAACTTAGTTCAAGATCATGGAAATATAGATAGTATAAAATAGATTTTTTAGTTGATTTTCCTATTTAAAAACATCTCTTGGGACATTACATGATGTGTAACCCAATTACACATCATGTAATTGAAAAATCCCAAAATCACCAAAAAACGAATATCCTTTTGTTAAAAAATTATTCATAATAATTTTACAAGTTAAAAGTCATGTAACCACATTACATGGAATATAAATCCCAAGTAGGATATAGAACCGGTAGGTTTTATGCTGAGAATAAAACAAATATCTAACATCAACTTTATACCTGTCATCCCAATTCTTCTTCAACTATACCCAGAAAACAAAATCGGAAAACAATGATAAGGTTTGAGACTTACCTGAAATAAAGGTAATGAGATGTTACAAACCCCCCATCATAATAAATATTTTTCTACATAATATATTTCAATAAACTTCTATATCAAAAAGGTGAGGCCAATACTCTCTCATTAGTGTCTTGTGCTCCTATGTCTCATGATAATATGAACTGTGATTCCATATAAATTTAACTAAAGGTATCAACATCCCCCAAATTACCTTGGTTTCATAATAAACTCTCCTGAATGGTCATCCAGTCATGGATAAATCAATTTTAATATAAATATCACTACAGCTCAGAACATGAGATGGATCAGATAGATACTTTTATAGCTGACATACATGGAACATGTTATGTATAAATGTCAGCCAAGGTGTATGTTAGAAATGGTAATAAACTATCCCCACCTAATCAAAAACCTCAAAAGGTCCCAAAAAAATCAGGGGAAAAATTTCCTTTAATCTCATTCTATCGATGATCCAAACAATGTGAAACTTTGAAAAACACCAGGTCACCAACAGAAAGTTCCAACATTCTATGATGAAGATCAATATAAGATTTATACTGGCTCTATATTGTCAATATTCTCTGATGAAACAACTGAGTCTTTCCTTTTACCTCTTAAACCAAGTATAGTCAAACCAAAGAACTTTTACCAATATATAACCAACACAATGGATAACTACAAGTCCTTCTATACAAGGCCTCAAAAGGAGACATTATGATTGTAGACTGGTAACTATTTTTGTAAGAAAACACAAAAATCCATAGATGGTCATCTAAATCTCCAATAAAGTCCCAAACACATGAATGGACCATATCCTCAACAATATTTATATCTCTTTCTATCTGGCCATCAAACTTATTATGGTATTTCATGATCAAATGACCCTAAGATCTCAGTGCCTCTTGAAGGCCTCTACAAAAGTAGGAAGTGAGATGATGACCCCTATTAGAGACATTAATAGATGGATCTCTATGAAATAGAAAAATCTCTTTCACATAGATATTTCCCAACTCATCAAATTTGGTTGTATCATGAATGGATAAAAAGTGTGAAAATTTAGTCAACCTATTAAACACACAACATATCACATTCTTATTTCTCTTAGAACGTGGAAATCCAACCACAATGTCTATAGAGATCTCATCCCA
The DNA here is from genome assembly GCA_963277665.1 of Viscum album. Lineage (NCBI taxonomy): Eukaryota > Viridiplantae > Streptophyta > Magnoliopsida > Santalales > Viscaceae > Viscum > Viscum album. The sequence continues at coordinate 48,682,822 of OY728161.1, read as the reverse complement.
CTTCCATGTAGGCACCAAAAGTGTCTGAAGCAAACCTAAAGTTTTCTGGTGATTATACATGACTTTTTGGCATGTATAACAACAAGATACAAATTTTGAAATTCCCCATATCTTACTTGGCCACCAAAATCTATGTTGTATGTCATAGAACATCCGTATGGTTCGTATTTTCACTGCCCATTGGGAGTTATGGAAATCCCCCATCATAGATTTCCTTAACACTAATGGCACAAAAAATAGATTCTGTTAGCATAGAAGTCCATCAGTTGAGAACGGCTAGTTATCCACATTCTTCCCAACATAAATAGATTATCTAATGATATAAAACTCATCATCAGACATATGTCCCTGGAGAGCCTTCTTAGGAAGGGTGGATGTTAGCTAAACACTGGACAATGAAAACACAACCCATAATTCATGGAATCTTTTCATGAATCAGGTTTTGGCCCTATCAGACTTTGAAATATTTCTATGAATAATTATTGAGCTAGGTGAGAAAGCGGCATGTGATTCTGAGGCCCAGTGTTCCCAGAATTAATTTTATAAAAATGTTAAGTATTTTTATACTATGAAAATGGAAGAGATGAGTTATCTCCTAAAAGGTAGATCAGATCAGAAATATAAGGAAACTAATGCATCCGGAGTGTGCCGATTACCCTAGGTGGGGTGTAACCTTTGCGGGCATGGGCCTACTGTAGAAAAAGGTGACCAATGGCATTTTCGTAAATAAATGAATAATTTTATTTATGGTTGTCAGCTCAAATAACTCATGAATGGAGTCTCAGATCAAAATTTTGAGTGCGTGGTTGAGTTCAGAACTCCATGTTTCCTCTAGGAGCGACCTAATCTTTTCCATGATAAGAGTGTAGGTTGGAGGTGTTAAATGGTGGTATGATTGATTGATTGATTAATTAATTAATTAAAATGAAAATCAGTCAACACCCCCTATTCTTAATCATTTTATACAAAGTAGGAACCTCATCCTTCCTCTTCTGTTTTGTTGACGAATTCCCAAATTGAGAAAACAAAGCATCGATGAGCCCCGATTTCGACGTCGGATGCTCCCAGATCATGCAACGGAAGCTTTGGAGTGCATATCTAGGCTCGAACGTTGGAGTTTCTCCCGTGAGGTAAGTGGTTTGAGTTTTAATTACCAAATCATGTTTTTTCTACAAATTCCATCATTTTTTTGTTATAGAATTGGAGATCAGGTCCTGAGGGTCACGTAGATGGTCGCAAATCTATTTTTGGAGTATCGGGGTGCTCCCGGTGGTCCGCAGAAGATTTTCAGCGGCAAGGATAGATTTATGTGGTGACCATGGTGGAATCCGGTGAGGAAAGAAGCAGACCAGAAACAACGTGGCAGTTTCCAGCACTGGCACGACGGATTCTGGCTTTGCCATGGCAGTTTTTGGCTCCGGAGCGGTGGTTTCTGGTGAGACAAGCAGTGGTCCGGCCAGAATTTTCTAGGGGTTCTTTAGACGCCCGTAACTCGTAAACCATAAGTCTGATTTGTGATTAGTTTGTGGTGAAATGTTCCCTGTATCAAGATAGACCTTTTCATCAATATTTGGGAATTTTATGAGTTGCTTTTTTGGCCCGTGACCATGAAACATTGAAAATAATAATAATATTTTATTATTATTCAACTTTGACTCCCCGTAACATCTGCATAGAGAATATGATTAACGTACTATCAGTGGAATTATGATCCTGATAGTAAGACGTACTTTTGAGGATTGTTTTTGAGAGTTGGGACCCGGATCAGGGTGTGGGCCCCACAAGGCTGGTTTTGGGCGTTTATGGAGAAACGTGACTTTTCTGTCTAGTGACTGTTTTGGATGAACGAGTAGAAAATATCATGTGTTTTTCTGACGGAATTGAAATGGTGTAGTCTTCTTAATGAGTTTCGGAATCGAAGTGTGGGACCCACTCAGATTTTTTATGGAGAATAATACCTTTTTTCACCGGTTATCCGTTTCGAGAGAGTAAATAGCCTATCCTATGTGTTTTTCTATGTAGAACATTATGGGGGCCTTGTTCTAGGCCTAAGAGGTGTGCAGTGTGGGGATGTTGTGAGTCACTTGGGTTAGCAATGTTTGGACCAACAGCGTTTGAGTGAACTCCCTTGGTTCCTTCCAGTGATGGTTCATGTGGCATTACAACCCCAATACAGGTTTGTGATCCCCTCGATATAATGAATTTCAGATAGAGTTGTGGCATCCCTCTAGTGAGTCTAGATAAGGATCCTCTAACTTTGCTTCCCTAGATCAGGTTCTTGGTATCACTGTGACTTCTTATCCATGGACATTGACCCCTCTCTAATGGGGAAATCCTGTAGGGTTTGTGGCATCATCAGGAATATGATCCCCTACATAGTGGGACATATTAGTATGGTTGTAATATTTTTGGGTATACGATCCCCTACTCAGTTTGTTATTTTCCGTAGGGTTGCGGTATTGTTTATAATGTGATCCCCAATTCAGTGCGTGGTTTCGGTAGGGTATTTGGTATCGTTAGTTCGATCCCCTACTTCGCAAGTTATACCAGATGGTTTTTCAGCATCGTCATGACCACCTTTACATAGGAGACAATCCTCTATCTGAGTGATGTGTTCTGTGGAACGTCATATTGGGTTTTGGTATCCCCAATAGATCTTGGGAGTGATCCCCTTTCTGTGAGATCTTGGAGTTACTGAAGTCAGTTCATGTATCCACTAGCATACCCTAAAAGTGACCCCATATACCAAGAGTTTTGTGTTTTCTCTATTTCAGCATTGTGTTCTTAGTGATGATGTTCGATGAGGGTGTTCTCTTAGATGGGCCATCTGGGATGGTGGAGTGAGGCCCGATAGAGTGTATCTCTCAAACGAGTGTCATATGGAATGATAGAGCTCTTAGAGTGTGTTCTCTTGGTTTGTGTAAGCCTTAGATCATTGATTAGAACCTGTCACTGGTAATGAGGTCAGAAGCATGTGAGGCTTGGTTCCTGAAACAAGTATATCTGGATGTTCATGGTATATATATGGGTATATACCTGAGCTGGGCTGAGTAGCCGTGTCTTTCCGAGGGTGGTCTCAAGGTGGATTTTCTCTCTTGTTTAGGTTCCCTCTAGTTGGGATGATCTAACTGTTGCCTTTAATTTTATCTCTTTTATTTTTGGGTTTTTGGGGTTCTTACTGAGTATTTTTATACTCACCCCTACAAGGGCTTTTCCCACACATGTTTTGTGTCTTGTGAAGAATACATGCCTTTCGACAGAGTCCTAGGAGGACTCGGAGTAGACAGAGCTTAGTGAGCTTGACCAACTGGGGTGTTTACCACAGTTGTGTCAAGGATATTTCTGTCAGGTGCTTTTGACGATGATACCCTCCTTTTGAGCAGGTTCTATGATTTTTTAGTTTTATTTTGGTGGGCCATGCATTTTCCCTTTTGTACTTTTGTTGTACTCTGGTTGTGGGTTAGATACATGCATACATTTATTTTTAGTTTTTATATATATTTCTGCACTGTTTCATGGAGGTGTATGTGGGTGCCTGTGTACAAGTACCTTAGGATAATGCCTCTCATGTGTGTGATAGCCTACTCGGCGCTATTCTCCATCCCCTGGCCTATTGGAGGCCGCCTTGGGGAGTCACGACTCGAGCCCCATTGGGTCGAGTTGTGAAAAAGTGGTATTAGAGGAGTTTCCACCTTTGGGATATCTAGGAATAGGTGGTCTAGCTGTGATCATGGTTTGGGTTGCATAATAATAGTTTTTGGATGTTTCAAGTTCGAATTTCAGGCCAGGGAGTCCAGTATTGGTGAGGCAGCTAACATATCCATTCACTAGGACTCTGATAACCTGCCTTTCAACTCAAGACATTAGAACCCTGGTTGTAGGGAAATAATGGTACATGAATCATATATGACTGGGTTTTGGGTTTTCTTTGTCCTTCTTGAGTCATCTCCCCATATATACTCTTTGACCGTGGTGTGTTGTGATTGTATTTCAGGATTCCTCTATGACGAAATCCAGCGATGGTTCCATAGTAGGATTCCGGTGATGCTCTGACCCAAGTAGAGGCTTTGGAACAAGAAACATGTTCTTAGGTTGGGCCTCCAAGTGGTCTGCCAGTTGATCCACCGCCTGTCGAGCAGCTGGTTATGCTAGTAGTGCTGGATGAGGATGCACATAGGTTGGGTGTGATGAACGAGTTCAAGAGGTAGTGACCTATGATGTACCAGGGTGATCCAAACCCCCGGGCATTTGATGAATGACTCGAAGCAATCACCTGATTTTTCTGCTTAGTGAGGATACCGCCAGATCAGATGGTGGTCATAGTGGGGAGACTTATGCATGGTTTGGCTGGGTGATGGTGGAGTATGGTGATGCAATACCATGATAAGGAGATTCTCATGTGGATAGAGTTTGAGAGGCTCTTCATAGAAGAGTTCTATCTGGTCAGGTTGAGGTTAGTGTGGATCTAGGAGATTCTACAGCTTTGGAAGGAGGACATGATCGTGTCAAAGTACTCAGTGAGGTTTACAGACCTGTCGCGCTACACCCTAGATATAGTTCGAGACCCATTATTTAGAAATCAGACCTTCAATCAGGGTCTACATAGAGACATCCAAGCAGGTGTGGTTTCCTTGTTCTTGCCCACCTATGTTGGAGTGCTGGAGTAGGCCTTGGTGGTGGAGAGCTTTATGGCTAAGTAGATTATGACCGTCAGTGATGGGTACGTTTGAGCTGAGACCTTGGCAGCTGGTAGCCGATGGCAGGCACATGGGTTTGGATGTGCTCGATGTTTTAGGTGGCGACCCCATGATGGAGGAACTAAGGGTCAGGGCTCTCAGGCTAGTTTTGGTCAGTTGTAGGAGAGGCTGTGTTATGCTTGTGATGGCTGGGGAAATCTTGCTAGAGATTTTCCAACCTGTCATGTTTCTGAGAGGGATTTGATTGACATACCACCTTTGTAGAGATAGAGTCTTGAGTATGGAGGTCCATAGGGTGGAAAACATGGTGATAGAGCTGGTGCAACAGCGGGAGGTGGCAGGCGGTACGAGTTTCCGCCACCACCACCCACAGGTGGTCCATGCTGGGATGAGGGAGATGGAGGATGGGGGAGAGGACAACTGCATGCCATATAGGTTGTTGACCCTGAGGCTCTACGGATGTATAGAGGTACGCTCTGTGTCCTTTCTACTTTTTTGAAGCAGTTTTGATAGACACTGTTACGAAGTACTCATTCCTTTCCGTAGATTGCTCGAAGTTTGTTTTGGGAATTGGTAAGACCCTGTGTTGGTGTTCGTGTTTTTCGATGTGCATCGAATGAATGAGGAATAAGGATCCTTCCCCCACTAAGATGTGCTTTTTTTGACGTGACTAAAACTGTGTGGGCGAGTCAGTGCCGCCCAAAGAGGATATTATCGAGGTGTGGAGGATGAGTCCCTCTGACTTATGTGTTCGGGGAAGGGTTGTTTGTTGGGGAGTTTGTGCGAAAATCCTTGAGTTCCCCATAATGTTTTCTTATTGGCAGTATGGGAACACTTAGTGTCTTTGTTTTGGTTTTGGTGAACTCACTGGTGTGGGAAACCCAGTTCAAAGTATAGTTTCTTTTCCTCATGCTGATAACTTTTCAGGGACAAAAAGTCCTCAGGTGGGGATGATGTAGTGGCTCGGGTTTTGGCCCTGTCAGACTTGGAATATTCTTACGAATAATTCCTGAACTAGGCATTAATGCGGCGTGCGATTACGAGGCTCGGTGTTCCTAGAATTAATTTTATAAAAATATTAATTATTTTTATACTATGTATGTGGAAGATATGAGTTATCTCTTAAACGATTTCTTGGATCAGAAATCCACTACTATAAAAACAGGTATTTGCAATGGGTCATTTGCGACGGGATCCCGTCGCAAATGGCCTTTTGCGACGGGGGCCCGTCGCAAATGACCCGTCGCAGAAAATGGCATCGCAACAACAATTATTTGCGACGGGCCCGTCGCTAAAGACTTTATTTGCGGCAGGGATTTTTCCCGTCGCAAATATTACTCCGTATATTTGTAAAAAACTTTTAAAATACTATTTTCAACGGGCCCGTTGCAAATACTATTTAAAAAATAAAAATAAAAACTATTAATAAATTATTTTAATGAATATAATAATAATACTATTTGCGACGGTCAGAGTATCCCGTCGCAAATACTATAAAAAAAATAAAAAAAATAAATTATTAATAAATTATTTTAATTAATATAATAATAATCCAATTATAATTCAAAAATAAAAAATAATAAAATATTAATAAATGATTTTAATTAATATAATAATATAATTATAATTCACAAATAAAAATAATAAATTATTAATAAATTATTTTAGTTAATATAATTATAATATAATTATAATTCAAAAATAAAAAATAATAGAATATTAATAAATGATTTAATTAATATAATTATAATATAATTATAATTCATAAATAAAAAAATATTAATAAGTTATTTTAATTAATATAAAAATAAGAGAATTATTTTACATTCAAATATTAAAATAATTCAAATATTACAAAAAAATATAATTAAATTATAATATTATAAAATTTTAATATATATATATATATAATTTAATATTATAAAATATAAATAATATTATTATTCATATTAATATTGTTATTTAAAAATATAATATTATTAATATTTTATAATGAGACAGAAACTACGAATAGAAAAAAAATTCATATTTTGATTTAACAAACTTCATAACATAAAAACAAACTCTAATCTAAAGGAGGGGGGGAGGGGGGGATCTGTAGATGCTGGTGAAGGAAAATCCATCCCTAAAGCATGAGTGAGTCGGCACATGTACTCCATCTGCTCCTACTGCTGCTGCTGCCACCGACTCATCTGCTCCTCGTACAGCTGCTGCTGGCGTCGACGCTCTCCTCATGCTACTGCTGCTGCTGACGCATCTGCTCCTGCACCTGTCAGAGACTCTCTATCAGTGCAATTTGAGATCACAACTGATCCTCATACTGTGTAGCAAATGAATATGCACGAGCTCCTCTCGAGCTGGACGCCGACATCGCAGCACTGCCATAATAATATACGAGAGTCAGTCGAGAGCTGATACCAACTACCCGACCCTTCTTGAAGGCATACTAGGTGGCCTGCATCCATGCCGCCTCATCAAACTGATGGCCAGTGGTTTGATCTGATGACTCGGCCTGACTCTCAGGCCGGGTCTGTGACGCTGCGGCCTCATATGACTCCTATAGTTGCAATTTAAAATTAAAATTGTGAATATATTATATGTAGTTAATTTTTAAACTTGAAAACAAATAATACTGACCACGATGTGATGCTGACGATCACCTATGAGCTCCCTAGTAGTAGGATCACAATACATCCTCCGATATACGTCGTACTCCGTAATATCGGGGTGCTCGATAGCCTATAAGAATAAAAAATAAACTGTTAATATTCATAGTTATATAAAATATTTATAAATAATGTACGTACCAGATGCTATCTATGAGTACTAAAAGAATGACTCCTAGCTCGATGAGTCACCTCATGTATCCCCCGATTCTGTCTCCCCACCGATGATCTCTTCTGAAAGGCACCACTCAACTCGTGCACACATAATCCATCCCATACATGGGATGAAATGTACTCTGGTCGATGTGCTCTACATGACTAGTCAAAATCTGACACTCCTACTTTCTTCATGGCATATTTTCTTAAATTGTGCAAAAACTGATGAAAGCGATCACGCATGGCCACCTCTCATGCCTCGTGGATGGCGTCACGCATGGTATCCTTGATCGGATACCATAAACCCTACAAATAAATCAAAATATCAAGTTAGAAATGAAATAATTTTCAAAATAAAAATTATTTATTTACGTACATACCAACCAATGGCCGAACATGGCCTGCTGCACATCAATGAGAATCTGCTCCCATGTGGTCCACGGTTGAGAGAAATAGTTGCGCAAAATAGCGCTTCCCTTTCTGACTGCTATATGCGGAAAACTGTAAAAATAATAAACATTTATTATGTGAGTAGATTAATGAAATCTTATTAAAATCCACAGGTTATCACACAGGTTATCACACCTCCGTGTGCGTGGATCAAACCCAAGACGTGGACGTCGCTCGGGGACGGGGTCAGGAATCATCAATCATGCAAGACCGCGCCCCCTCCGCGTACTCCCTGGAGCGCCTGCAGGCTAAGGGTCATCTGCCAGCAACTCATCCGCATCGAAAGGCAGGTCACCATCCGCCAACTCACGAAATGTGTCGTCGTCCATCTGAAACAGAAAATGTTAATGTTGTTAGCAAATAATTGATAATTACTATTATATATACATATATATATTATGATTGTATATAACTACCATGGAATTCTATCAGTGTTCATCTTCATCATCATCTTCATATATGTCAATGTCATCTTCATATTCCTCCTCAACATCATCGATATCAATTCGAGTTCCAGTTGCTTCATCTCTTACCATTTCAAATTCATATGTGACATCATTAACATCATCGTCATCACCGGCTCTTAAATGTGGGGTGTCGTCATCGATACTCATGTCTCTTTGTAAAAAAGATTGATTTTGAGTACTCTCTTGAAAAAATTTAATTCTTTGCACATCAGTGAAAGCACATTCACTTTGACTAAACTGATTGTCTCGAATTTTTATTTTTATTACACTCCACCAATCAGTCAAGTCTCTTGATGCAACACAGTACTTTGCATAATAAACTTGATGTGCCTGTTGAGCCAATAAGAATGGTACATTTACTGCGAGAACACTTTTACATTTAATATCGATGATTCCATGAGTCGGATGAACAAGCACGCCTCTCTCTGTATCCAACCACCAACATTTGAACATGGTTATGTAATGTTGTCCAAGATAACAGACTTCAATGATTTCATCAAGTATTCCATAAAAGTCAACGTCATTTTCTCGATGATGAGATTCTCTCAAGCTAACTCCACATGTAATATTTGCATTCACTTTCACCTCTCCATTGGCAAGTAGGTTGATAATTTTGAAAAAGAATGCAAATACTACATGTGGAGACAGAAAACACATAGATGAAAAGAGAATTGTATATAATATAGAAAATTATATTATTTTAATATTAATAATAAAATATACAAATAATGTAATAATGTTATTATTTCTAATTATTGGTAATTATTCCAAATTATTGGTAATTATTCCTAATTATTGGTAATTATTGGTAATTATTACTAATTATTGGTAATTATTGGTAATTATTACTAATTATTACTAATTATTGGTAATTATTACTAATTATTGGTAATTATTACTAATTATTCGTAATTATTACTAATTATTGGTAATTATTACTAATTATTGGTAATTATTACTAATTATTGGTAATTATTACTAATTATTGGTAATTATTACTAATTATTGGTAATTATTACTAATTATTGGTAATTATTACTAATTATTACTGATTATTGGTAATTATTACTAATTATTGGTAATTATTACTAATTATTGGTAATTATTACTAATTATTGGTAATTATTACTAATTATTGGTAATTATTACTAATTATTACTAATTATTACTAATTATTGGTAATTATTACTAATTATTGGTAATTATTACTAATTATTGGTAATTATTACTAACTATTGGTAATTATTACTAACTATTGGTAATTATTACTAACTATTGGTAATTATTACTAATTATTACTAATTGTTGGTAATTATTACTAATTGTTAGTAATTATTACTAATTATTGGTAATTATTACTAATTATTGGTAATTATTACTAATTGTTGGTAATTATTACTAATTGTTGGTAATTATTACTAATTATTACTAATTATTACTAATTATTACTAATTATTGGTAATTATTACTAATTATTGGAAATTATTACGAATTATTGGTAATTATTACTAATTATTGGTAATTATTACTAATTATTGGTAATTATTACTAATTATTGGTAATTATTACTAATTATTACTAATTATTGATAATTATTACTAATTATTGATAATTATTACTAATTATTGGAAATTATTACTAATTATTGGTAATTATTACTAATTATTGGTAATTATTACTAATTATTACTAATTATTACTAATTATTACTAATTATTACTAATTATTACTAATTATTACTAATTATTGGTAATTATTACTAATTATTGGTAATTATTACTAATTATTGGTAATTATTACTAATTATTTGTAATTATTACTAATTATTGGTAATTATTACTAATTATAGGTAATTATTACTAATTATTACTAATTATTACTAATTATTGGTAATTATTACTAATTATTGGTAATTATTACTAATTATTGGTAATTATTACTAATTATTGGTAATTATTACTAATTATTACTAATTATTACTAATTATTACTAATTATTACTAATTATTGGTAATTATTACTAATTATTGGTAATTATTACTAATTATTGGTAATTATTACAAATTATTGGTAATTATTGGTAATTATTACTAATTATTGGTAATTATTACTAATTATTAATAATTATTACTAATTATTGGTAATTATTACTAATTATTGGTAATTATTACTAATTATTGGTAATTATTACTAATTATTGGTAATTATTACTAATTATAACTAATTATTACTAATTATTACTAATTATTACTAATTATTACTAATTATTACTAATTATTACTAATTATTGCTAAGTATTGGTAATTATTACTAATTATTGGTAATTATTATCAATTATTACTAATTATTACTAATTATTACTAATTATTGGTAATTATTACTAATTATTACTAACTATTGGTAATTATTATTAATTATTACTAATTAGTGGTAATTATAGGTAATTATTTCTAATTATTACTAATTATTGGTAATTATTACTAATTATTACGAATTATTACTAATTATTGATAATTATTGGTAATTATTGGTAATTATTACTAATTATGGATAATTATTGGTAACTATTACTAATTAATGGTAATTATTAGTAATTATTTCTAATTATTACTAATTATTGGTAATTATTTCTAATTATGGATAATTATTACTAATTATGGATAATTATTGTTAATTAGTAAATTATTACTAATTATTGGTAATTATCTGTAATTATTACTAATTATGGATAATTATTGGTAATTAGTAAATTATTACTAATTATTGGTAAGTCTTGGTAATTATTGGTAATTATTACTAATTATGGATAATTATTGGTAATTATTACTAATTATGGATAATTATTGGTAATTATTACTAATTATGGATAATTATTGGTAATTATTACTAATTATTGATAATTATTACCAATTATTGCTAATTATTGGTAATTATTGGTAATTATTGCTAATTATTGGTAATTATTATTAATTATTACTAATTATTGGTAATTATTGGTAATTATTACTAATTATTCCTAATTATTGGTAATTATTACTAATTATTACTATTTAGTTCTAAATATTGGCAATTATTACTAATTATTGGAAATTATTACTGATTATTGGTAATTATTGGAAATTATTACTAATTATTGGTAATTATTACTAATTATTAGTAATTATTACTAAATATTGGTAATTATTGGTAATTATTACTAATTATTCCTAATTATTGGTATTAATTACTAATTATTAGTATTTATTCTTAATTATTATTAATTATTCCTAATTACCATTAACTATAAACAATGAATACTAATAATTTAAATTTATTAAATAACAAAACAATGTAAACATAATTAAATTACAACTAATTAAGAATAATTCAAACTAATAAAAAATTTAAAATAAATATTAAATTAAAATGAACATAAATACCTTTAAAATTGATCTGAGGTTGATCTCTGATCGTTGTTGAAAACTTCAATAAACTCCGGAAAAAAAATTAATCTTAAGAAACGCTGAACTCTAAAAAAAGAGTTTTGAGAGAAGTAGAAGATAGAGTTTGAGAATGAATGAAAAAAACGGATGGGGGGGTATTTATAGGTTAGCTTATTTGCGACGGGTATATTTGCGACGGGTATCCCGTCGCAAATAACTTAGCCCACATTTATTACGGTCAACGGTTAAATAGTTATTTGCGACAAGACCCGTCGCAAATAATAACCTGCCGACATACTATTTGCGACGGGGGTATATTCCTGTCGCAAATATCTTTTACCGCCGCCGGTTATTTGCGACGGGCGGTAACCGCCCGTCGCAAATAACTTTCCCGCGATTTGGCGCGAAAAGCGCGCCGATCCTTTTGCGACGGGTTAGCTTTCCCAGTCGCAAATAACTACTTATTTGCGATGGGAAAATTCCCCCGTCGCAAATAACCCGTCGCAAATACACATTTTTCCTGTAGTGATCCAAGGGCACGACTGTGTTCAGAGCGTGCTGATTACCCTTGGTGGGGTGTAACCTTTATGGGCATGAGACTGCTGTAGAAAAATGTGACCAGTGTTGTTTTCATAATTAAATGAATAATTTAATTTATGGTTGTTGGCTCGAATAACTCCTGAAAGGAGTCTCAGATCAAGTTTTCGAGTGCGTGGTTGAGTTCAGAATGTTGTGTTTCACATAGGGGTGACCTAATCTTTTCTGTGATGGGAGTGTAGGTTGGAGGTGTTAAACGGTTGTCTGATTGATTCACTGATGAATTAATTAATTAAATTGAAAATAAATCAACACCCCCATTCTTCTTCATTGTGCACCAAGGAGGAACCTCCTCCTTCCTCCTCTTTTCTTCGACAAATGCCCGAATCGAAAAAACGAAGCGCTGATGAGCCCCGATTCTGAAGGCGGATTCTCCTGGATTGTACATCAAAAGCTTTGAAGCACAGAAATAGGATCGAACGTCGGAATTTATTCCAGGAGGTAGGATGTTTGAGTTGTAATTCCCCGATCCCATTTATGCTACAATTTCCTTTTTTTGTCATCATAGCGTTGTATATCGGGTCCCGAGGGTCATGCAGATGCAATCAGATCTATTTTTGGAGTACCGGGGTGCTCTCAGTGGTCCGTAAAAGATTTCTATTGGAAATTACGGATTCCAGCGGTGGCCATGGCAGAATACAGCAAGGGAGGTGGCTGCACGACGCTTTCCGGCTCCGGTGTAGTGGTTTCCGGTGAGACAGGCGGTGGTCTGGCTAGAATTTTATGGGGGTTCTTTAAACCCCCATAATTTGCAAACCCCAAGTCTGATTTATTAGCTGTTTACGACGACATGTTCCTTCATTGAGAAGGACCTTTTTATATCACTTAGGGAATTTCATGAGTCGTTTTTTTGGCCTGGGTCCATGAAATGTTGAAAATAATAATAATATTTTATTATCACTCAACTTTGACCTGCGGTAACTTCTGCACGGAGCGTCCGATTGATGTGCCGTCAGTGGAGTTGTGATCCTAATGATAAGGTGTAATTTTTAGGATAGTTTCTAAGCACTAGTAAGGAGATCTAGTTGTAGGCCCTATGAGGCTAGTTTTGGGAATTTATAGAGAAATGCGACTTTTCTGTATGGTGTCCATTTTGGATGAACGAGTAGACGATCTCGTGCGTTTTTTTGTGGGGATCGAAATGGTGAAATACACTTGATGTGTTTTGGAATCAAGGTGTGGGACCCAATCTAATTTTTTGATCCCCGCGATAAGATGAATTTCAGATAGGGTTGTGGCATCCCTTCGGTGAGTCTAGAGCAGGATCCTATAGGTTTTCTTTCCTAGATTGGGTTTTTGGTATCACTGTGACTGCTTATCCATGGGAGGTGACCCTCTATATATCAGAGAAAACCGATAGGGTTTGAGGCATCATTGAGAATATGATCCCCTATGTAGTGGGCCGTATTAGTAGGGTTGTGGTATCATCGGGTATACGATCCCCTACTCAACGTGTTGTTTTCTACAGGGTCACGATATCAGTGTTAATGTGATCCCCTAATTAGTGCATGGTTTTAGTAGGGTTTGTGGTATCATCAGTTTAATCCCATACTTTTGAAGTTATACCAGATGGGGTTTCCAGCATCGTCATGACCACCTTTATACGAGTGACGATCCTCTATCTGATTGATGTGTTCTGTGGACCGTCAGATTGGGTTTTGGTATCCCCTAGTATATCCTAGGAGTGATCCTCGATCTGTGAGATCTTGGAGTTACCAGAGTGGGTTCATGTATCCCTTAACTGACCCTAGGAGTGATCCCTTATCAGAGGAGTTTTCTGTTTCTGCTGTTTCAGCGTGGTATTCTTAGTGATGATTTTTAATGAGGGTTTTTTCGTAGGTGGGCCATTTGGGATGATGGAGTGAGGCCTGATAGAGTGTATCTCTTAGAAAAGTGTCATTTGGGATGACAGTGATCGTGGAGTGTGTTCTCCTGGTTTGTGTAAGCGTCAGATCTTTGAGTAGAACCTGTCACTGGTAATGAGGTCGGAACCTCCCGAGGCTTGGTGCCTGAAATCAGTATATCTGAATTTTCATGGTATATGTATGGTCATATACCTGAGTTGAGATGACTAGTCCTATTTTTCCAAGTATGGTCTCGAGATCGAGTTTCTATCTCATTTGGGTTCCCTCTAGCTGGGATGAGCTTACTGTTTCCTTTTTTGTTTCTCTCATTTATATTTGGGTTTTTGGGGCGCCTACTGAGTATTTTATACTCACCCCATCACAGGATTTGACCACACATGTTTTGTGTCTTGTGCAGAAAAAAATATTTTCAACAAAGTCCCAGGAGGACCCAGAGAAGGTGGAGCTTAGTGAGCTTGACCAACCAGGGTGTTTACTAGAGCTGTGTCGAGGAGCTTTTCGGCGGGTGCTTTTGAAAGCGATCCCCTCCTTCTGAGAAATTTGGACGCTTTTGTAGTTTTATTTTGGTGGTCCATGTATTTTACCTTTTTTAATTTTTCTATACTATGGTTGTGGGTTAGATGTATGCATGTATTTATTTTCTTTATATATATATATATATATATATATATCTAAGCACTATTTCATGGAGGTGTATGTGGTCGCGTGTGTACTGTTACCTTAGGCTAATGCCTCCCATGTGTGTGATATCCTACTCAGCGCTAGTCACCAGCCCCTGGCCTATTGGAGGCGGGCTTGTGGAATTACGGCTCGAGCCCCGTTGGGTCTGGTCATGACAGAGTGGTATAAGAGGAGGTTCCACCTTTGGGATCTCTATGCATATGTGTTATAGTTGTAAGCTTGGTTTGGTTTTCATAGCGGCAATGTTCAGATGTTTTGAGTTCATATTTCAGGCCAAGGACTCCAGAGTTGGTGTGATGACCAACATATCCATTCACCCAGACTCTAATAACCTAACTTTCGACTCAGTACATTAGTACACTGGTCATAGTGAAATAATGGTACATGCATCATATATGACTGGGTTTTGGGTTTTCCTTGTCCTTCTTAAGTCATCTCCCTGGATATAATCTTTGACCGTAGTGCATCTTGATTCTATTTCAGGATGCCTCCATAAATATAGCCAGTGAGCGTTCCATAGAGGTATTGTGGTGATGCTCCACCCTGAGTAGAGGCTTTGGAGCATGGAACAGGTTCTGAGGCTGGACATCCAGGTGGTCCACCAATTGAGCCACCACCTGCCAAGTAGCTGGTTGTGCTGGTATTGAAAGATAAGGATGCGCACAGACTGAGTGCGCTGCATGAGTTCCAGTGGAAGTGACTTCTGAGGTACCGGGGTGATTCAGAACCTCTGGAATCTGATGAATGGCTTGAAGCATTCATGCAAGTTTTCCTCTTGGCAAGGAAAACTCCAGATCAGATGGTGGTCCTAGCAGCGATCCTTCTGCATGGTTCATCCAAGAGATGGTGGAGTCTGGTAACACAATACCATGATGAGGGGACACTCATGTGGAAAGAGTTTAAGTAGCTCTTCCGGGAAGAGTTCTATCCGGTCATGCTGAGGTCAAAATGGTGGAGTGGGCCTTCGTGGTGGAGAGATTTCTGGCCGAGCAGATTTTTCCCGTCAAAGATGGGAACGCAGAAGATGAGACCTTGAAAACAGGTTGGGTAACTGGTAGTCTATGGTCGGCACATGGGTTTGGATGTGCTCGACATTTTAGGAGGTGACCCCAGGATGGATTATTTGAGGCTCAAGGATCTCAGGCTGGTTTTGGTCAGTCGCAGGGGAGGCAATCTTATACTAGCAACGAACGAGGACATTTTACTAGAGATTTTATAACCTGTCGTTCACCTGAGAAGGAGAAAATCAATAGGAAAAATTGGCAGAGGCAACATCTTGAGTATGGAGGTCCGTAGGGCGGCATATGTGGTTATGGAGCTGGTGCAGTAGTAGGAGGTGGCAGGCTATACGAGTTTCCACCACCACCACCCCTAAGTGGTCCACACTAGGCTCAGGTAGTAGGAGGATGAGGGCAAGGAAAATTCATGCCTTATAGGTTGTTGACCCTGAGGCTCCATGGATGGATAGAGGTACGACCTATGTCCTTTCTACTTTCTGCGGTAGTTTTGATAAACACTGTTACACAGTACTCTTGCCTTTCTATTGCTTTCTCGAAGTTTGTTTAGGGAATTGGAAAGACCCTCTGTTGGTGTTCGTGTTGTTCGATGCGCTTCAAATTCATGAGGAAGAGTGATCCTTCCCCCACTGAGACATGTTTTTTTGATGTGATTAAAACCATGTGGGCGAGTCATCACCTCCCTAAGTGGATAGTATCAAGGTGTGAAGGATGATTCCCTCTGACTTATGTGTTTGGGGCAGGGTTGTTTATTGGGGAGTTTGTGTGCAAAGCCTTGGGTTCCCCAAAATGTTTTCTGGTTGGCAGCATGGGAACCCTTGGTGGATTTGTTGCGGTTTTGGGGAACTCAGTGGTGTGGGAATCCCAATTCAGAGTTCAGTTTCTTTTCCTCATGATGATAGTTTTTCAGGGATGAAAATTCATAATGTGGGTATTATGTAGAGACTCGGATTTTGGCCCTATTAGACTTGGAATATTACTACAAATAATTCCAGATCAAGGTGCGAAAGCAGCGTGCGATTCCGAGTCCCGGTGTTCGCGAAATTAATTTTATAAAAATATTAAGTATTTTTATACTATACATGTGGAAGAGATGAGTTATCTCCTAAATGTTATCTCATATCAGAAATGTGAGGGCACAAATGTGTTTGGAGCATGCCGATTACCCTAGGCGGGGTGTAACCTTTGTGGGCGCGGGCCTGTTGTAGAAAAAGGTGACCAGTGGCATTTTCATAAATAAATGAATAATTTTATTTATGGGTGTCAGCTCGATTAACTCATGAACAAAGTCTCAGATCTAAATTATGAGTGTGTAGTTGAGTTTAGAATGTCGCATTTCCTCTATGGGTGACCTAATCTTTTTCATGAAGGGAGTGTAGGTTGGAGGTGTTAAACTGTGGTCTGATTGATTGATTGATTAATTAATTAAATAAAATGAAATTAAATCAACATCCCCCATTCTTATTCATTTAAAACCAAGGATTAACCTAATATTTCCTCCACCATTTTGTCTATGAACGCCCGAATTGAGCAAACAAAGCACTGACGAGCCCCAATTTTGACGGCGGATGCTCCCAGATCTTGCAATAGACGCTTTGGTACATGGATCTAGGATCAAACATCAGCATTTTGTCTGAGTGGTAGGCAGTTTGAGTTTTAATTACATGATCCCATCGATGCTACTATTTCCTTCATGTTGTCTTCATAGTGGTTTGGATCGGGTCCTGAGGGTTATGCAGATGGTCTCAGATCTATTTTTGGAGTACCAAGGTGCTCCCGGTGGTATGCAGAAGATTTATAGTGGCAATGATGGATTTTGGTATCATCCATGGTGGAATACAGTGAGGGAGGAGGCAGTACGGCAGCGACACAGTAGTTTTCAGCTCCAGTGTAGAAGATTCTTTCTCTGGTATGGCGGTTTCCGGCTCTGGTGCGGTGGTTTCTGGTGAGATTATGGGGGTTATTTAAATTACCGTAACTCACAAAACATAAGGCTGATTTTCAAGCTATTTGTGAAGAAGCGATATTTTCATTGAAAATGACCTTTTTATATCGCTTGAGAAATTTTATGAGTTGCATTTTCGGCCTAGGGCCATGAAACATTGAAAATAATGATAACATTTTATTATTATTCAACATTGAACCACCGTAACTTCTGCATGGAGCGTTCAATTGATAAACCATCAGTGGTGTTGTGATCTTGATAGTAAGGTGGAATCGTCAGGGTATTTTCTAGGTGATGGTACCCAGATTAGGGTGTAGGCCTCTTGAGGTGGGTTTTAGGCATTTATAGAGAAACATGACTTCTCTGTCTGGTGTCTATTTGGGAAAAACGAGTAGACGATCTCGTTCATTTTTCTGAGGGGATCATAATGGTGAGATCTTATTGATGAGTTTTAGAATCTAGTTATGGTCCCTTCTAAGATTTGTTACAGTGAATAGTACCTTTTTCACGGGTTCTCCATTCTGGGAGAGTAAATAGCCTATCCTGCGTGTTGTTTCACGTAGAACATGATGGTGGACTTCGTCTAGGCCTAAGAGGTGAACAATGTGGAGATGTTGCAAGTCGCTTTGGTTAGCGATGTTTGGACCAGCAGCAGTTGAGTGAAATCTCTTGGTTCATTCCTATGAGGGTTCATTTGACATTACAACCCCAGTACAAGTTTGTGATCCCCTCAATATGATTAATTTCAGATAGATTTGTGGCATCCCTTTAGTGAGTCCATAGTAGGATCCTCTAGTTTCACTTCACTAGATTGGGTTCTTGGTATCACTATGATCGTTTATCTATGTGTGGTGATCCTCTATCTAGCAGGGAAACCCCGTAAAGTTTGAGGTATCATTGAGAATATGATCTTCTACACAACGGGCCTTATAATTAGGGTTGTGGTATCATCGGGTATAATATCTCGTAATCAGCATGTTGTTTTACCTAGGGTCGCAGTATCATTGCTAATGTGATATCCTACACAGTGCATTGTTTTGGTAGGGTTTGTGGTATCATCAGTTCGATCCCCCAACTTCACAAGTTATAACAGATGGGGTTTCCAGCATCATCATGACCACCTTTACATGGGCAACGATCCTCTATCAGAGTGATGTGTTATGTGGACCGTCATATTGGGTTGTGGTTTCCCCCATCAGATCATGGAAGTGATCCTCTATCTATGAGATCTTGGAGTTACTAGATTGGGTTCATGTATCCCCTAGCAGACCCTAGAAGCGTTCCCCTATCTGAGGAGTTTTTTGTTTCTGCTATTTCAGTGTGGTGTTCTTAGTGATGATGTCCGACGAGGGTGTTATCTCATATGGTCCATCTTGGATGGTGGAGTGAGGCCCAATAGAGTGTATCTCTTGGACGAGTGTTATCTGGGATGATAATTCTCGTGGAGTGTGTTCTTCTAGTTTTTTAAACCTTATATCTTTGAGTAGAACCTTTCATTGGTAATGAGCTCGGAATCTCATGAGGCTTAGTGGCTCAAACAATTATATCTGAATGTTAATGGTATATGTATTGGAATATATCTGAGCTAGGATGAATATTCATCTTTTCTTGAGTATGGTCTCGAGATGGAGTTTCTCTCTTGCTTGGGTTCCCTCTGGATGGGATGATCTGACTATTTCCTTTTAGTTTCTCTCTTTTATTTTGGAGGTTTTGGGGCGCCTACTGAATATTTTTATACTCACCCCTACACAGGATTTTCCCACACATGTTTTGTGTCTTGTGTAGAACACAATACTTTTTAAGGAGTCCTAAGGGGACCCAGAGTAGGTAGAGCTTAGTGAGATTGACCGACCAATGTGTTTTCTGGAGCTGTGTCGAGGATATTTCTGGTGGGTGCTTTTAATAGCGATCCCCTACTTATGAATAGGTTTGATGCTTCTATATTTTTATTTTGGAGGGCCATGTATCTTACCTTTTGGACTTTTTTTGTACTCTGGTTGTGGGATAGATGTATGTATGCATTTATTTTCAGTTTTTTATATATATCTTTGCACAGTTTCATGGAGGTGTATGTGGGTGCGTGTGTACATGTACTTTAAGCTAACACCTCCCATGTGTGTAATATCCTACATGGTTGTAGTCTCCAACCCCAAGCCTATTGGAGGCGGGATTTGGGAGTTGCGAATCAAGCCCTGTTGGGTCGGGTCATGAAAAATATAATATGAAAATGTGAAAATAGATCCATCAAGATCCACTATTCTAAAGATTCTATCATGGAATGGGTCATAAGTTTCCAGCTCAAATCATATGCGATGACATTCCCTTTCCTTGGGGTATAGGTGATGTCAAAGTTGAATGATTTAAGGAATTACATTGAATGAATCTAGATGATACTCAAATATTTTTGAGAAAAGATAAAACTAAATATTTTATGATATGAAAGAATGGTAAAGATTTATCCATAAAGGTAATACTACAAACTCTTATGTATGTGAATCACAACTACAAGTTCAAGGTCATGGGTCAGATAATATTTCTCGTATAGATTTAGATGAAGAGATCCACAAGAAACTACATGATCACCCTGTATAATAACACCTCCTAAAACTAAACCTGATGCATCACCAAAGACCACATAGCCTTGCCCAACCTCTGGGATATTCAAAACTGGTTCATTATTAAAAAGATGTTCTATCTCAACAAAATAATTCTAACATTTTTCATCCATAGTAAACATTACTCACTCTTGAGTTAGAGAAGTCATCGAAGAATCCAAATTTGAGAATTCCTTAATGAACATGAGATAATACCCAACTTGACCTAAGATGCTCCAAATATTGAAAATATTTTTTGGTTGTTCCAATGACATAAAAACATTTAAATTTTTAGGATTTACTAAAATACCATGTTATGACACCACATGTCTCAATAATTTCACATACTAAATCTAGAAATAACATTTAAAAATATTTTCATAAAGGCACTGATTTCTAAAAAATTCCAAGTCTTCTTTTAGATGATGCACATGATCCTTCTCAAACATAGAGTATATATGGATTTCATACATAAATAATCGCATAAAATTATCAAGATACTCATGGAAAATCCTATTTAGTAGAGTCATAAATACTTCCTAAAAATTTTTTACAACGAAAAACATGATATGGTACTCATAATGGACTTACATGATCTAAATAGATGTTTTCTGAATGTAAGATTCTTTTAGTCTCAACTAATGGTAACCAGATGGAAGATCAATATTCTATAACCACAAATCCCCTTTCAACTGATCAAAATGACCATCAATCAATGGAAATGGATATTTGTTCTTTACCGTGACTCAATTGAGTTTTTAGTAATCAACGCTAAGGAAAAGAGACCATCAGCCTTCTTAGAAAAGAGAACCAGCACCACCTAAGGTGAAAAAACTAGGGAATATAAATCATTTCTCTAGAAGATATTCCAATTGATTCATCAACTCATTAATTTTATCTGGTCCCATGTGATAAGGATTAATTGACATTGGATGAGTACCAGGCACTAGAGCGATTGAAATTTTTTTCTCCATTACTTGTCGAAACCTGAAGAAGTCAGAAGGAAACAAGTTAGGAGTCTCAAAGGGAACTGGAGGGAGATCACTACTCAAAGATTCTTGATCTATATCAAATGTGAACATAAATATTACTTTCCCCAACTCCAGCTAAGAAAGCCCAAAATTACTCAACCTTGGGTCTCATTCATTTTTGAAATACATGACACACACCATTATATATAGTAAAGTAAACCCATCGAAGATAACAATGAATCTATGATTTATTGAAAATGATCTAATCCATTCCAAATATGAAATCAAGGGGTTTCATATGGAGAAAAAATCTCCAAAAAATCTTGACATATGATAATGATAAAGAACAATATGGAATAAAAATGCCCTACTCTCTCTTCACTCCAAGGGGTGTAGTAATATCCATCACATAAGAAAAAATATATGTATGATGATTTAGAAGATTAACAATACATGATGTAATTAAAAAATTAGATTCAACAATATCAAATAAAGCAGTCACTAATGATGAAGTTATTGTGATAGAACATTTTATAGTCACTAGACCCATATCTTCTTCCTTTAGAAACTCTTACACTGTGTGAAGAATCTTTGTTCTAGATGCATGTGGTGGGAAACCATTTTTAAATGAAGTATATTATTTCCTTTTATTTTTTTAGGAGATGATCCTGTGACACTATTTGGAGTGAAATAAACATGAAATAACTTCTGTATGTGACTTAACATCCAGAGGAGCCACATATCTTTGGTGCATCAGTGAAAATCTTCTTTTAGTGACATGGATTTCTAGACTAGTATCAAAACAAAGGTCCTCTTCCGGGCACCACTGGACGTTTAGAAAAAAAACATCTTATCCAGATCCACCATAAGAATCATCATGCATCCTCTTCCCCATAAGGAAAACACACTACCACTAGGAGGATAAGAAACTTCCATCAACAATAAGTTTCCATACAGGTCCATTTCAAACATCAATGATCTATCTAAGACATTAGAAAAAGAGGTAAGAATTTGTAAGAAAAGATGATAATGAATATATTATCCAAGTCCCATATCAAACCACCATGTCTTCAACTTCTCATTTAATACTTCCTCAGTTGAAAATTACACTAGCTTAACAAAACTGTTAGCATTCTATACACGATTCTATCATCCTGCTTATGTTTGAATAACACTAAATATGTAGATAATAACATTGAGTCTTGATAGAAAATGTATATAAAAATATACTTGATTACTTTCATATCTAATCCTTTATGCTTATTCACTATCATCATTATGTCCCATCATCTCCTACTCAATACCTCCAACATGAAGGTGGCCCACTTTACCTTGATTTCATTAGGTGATTCCAAGAACTCAAAAAAACTTTCAATTATTCTCAATAACTACTTGGACACTTTATTTTAATTATGTCCTTTGAGAACTGGTCTCTACTAGAAAAGAAACTCATGGGAGTGATCCTAGAGAACATTCCTTTTAATTTCCATAGCTAGAGCCTAAATGAGAATGGGTGGTGTTTCCTATCCTAGAGCATGACTAGTGCACACAATCACCTCCACCTGAATTGGGTCTACTAGAGAATTTCCTCACTGTGGTCCATCAAAATATCCCTCCTGGATCCAATTCACTCATCTTATTGATGACATAATGATACAAAATGTCAATAGACAACTTTGATGACATCATATTGACACTCAAATTGAGAAATAAGGGAAATTATTCCCAATTGATAGATAAAGAATATTTGGATTTAAATATATCCAAATAAAAATGTAGGGAAAAAATATAACTAATCCTCAATACATATTTACCAAACCACCTATGGTTACTTAAGGTTTGTTAAAATGAGATATGGTCATGAAATTTTTCAAAACAACTTCATATGTCCCAAAAAGAAGACAAAAAATGCATACTGACATCAAGACAAGAAGCTCAACCTAGATCTCCAATACCACTTTGTCCTTAATTAGTCTGGGTACCCTGGTAACCTAATAACTAGACTAATTCAGACATGGCCCAAAGGGCATTCACAATCCCCACATGTTATGAAATATCACCTGACAGCATACCAAACAAAAGTATGAATTATTTTGCCATAAAAATTGCAGAAGTAGATAAATATGTCAATATATGTACAAAATAAAACTCCATAGGGATTAGTGTACAAGAAGTCAAGTAGGTAAACAACCAAAAATTACTACAATAAATTACTATAAAAAAAAGATAAAAACCTAACTCCCAATGGTTGCAAATCTCCAATCCTAAAGTATCAACATCTACTTCCACCAATTCACACCTTTCCCCTGCTCGATCCTAGAAGAAGATAATATAAAAATACTCAAAGGCACAGGTAGGGTGTGAGATAAAATCCTAGTAGGGTCTCACCATGGATTGGATAATAATATGTAATCATTTAGTTAATAAATTAATGCCTTCATGTTTAAATAAATAGGTATTGTAGTTCAGATAATAATTAAAAAAATCATTCTTTACATTTCATATGATTTAAATAATTTAAACAAATGTATTCAAAAACAATTTATATAATATTTTTTATATAAATTCACTAGGCATGTAAAATAGTTCACAAACATTGGTATACATTTATATCTCAAATAAAAACATGTGAGAAAAATATTCATCTTCCAACAAATATGACAGTTCCAGGATATAGGATCCTCACACACTCTAAGGTGATCATGGTAGTATGTGTATACACACGTCCCTTTGACACTAGCCAAAGGTGACTCACCACCATCCCATCGAGGACATGACCTATTTCTCTATGGTTTGTTTTAGTTGTAAATCATTAAAATTTTGTTATCCCAATAACTCACTGACTACCTAGGATTTCATGTGCTCTAGTACAATCAAAGATGGGAAATTTATTTCAAAAATTATAAATATACAATTCATCCCATTCCCCCATTCAAAAAGTTTAAATTTTACATTTAATAACCAAAACATAGGTTTTAAATCAAAACATGAATTTTTCAAAGATTAAACCATTGGGTTTTTATCAAAAGCATTTCAACAAATTTTTCTCAATTACTACTTTAAAAAAATATTAGAAAAATTCATAATTCAAATTTAATAATTTAAATTACACAATTTTCCATCAATTTCTCAAACATACCCTAAATCAATGGATTTGGGGGGTTTTCCCATTTTTTTTCCATAAATTCAATTTCAAATTCAAATCCCCAAATTCATTGGAATTGGTTTTTTAATAAAATAATTGAAAGAAGTTTCAAGTAACTAAATTTAAATATAAAAATTTAATTTAAATATATAAATTTAGGGTTAATAAAAAATTTTCATCATAGTAGAACCACCTATCTTTTTCATGAAAACACAAATCCCACAACAGAACCTGCTGACCAGAAAGAAGGCACATAAGATCTAGGAACTCAACCTAGAAATGCGATTTAAAAAATGGTTCTTACATCCATAAATCCCAATATTATCCATAAAAATCCAAGATTGGAATGAGAAATATATGGATAGATAAGGATAAAACTTACCCGGTGAGTCACACCGCAACTTCAATAATGATCAATTGCTAAATAAAATGTCCCGGAAGGGCTAGAGTGTTCTAAAATCACATGGGAATGGAACTTTGGACCTTATAAAGTAAACCTATAGAAGAAGAAAAATATATTTTGGTTTTTTTTTTCAATTTAAATCAACATTCATGAATTTACATGACGCGCAACCCAATTACACATCGTATAATAGAAAAGTCCAAAAATCACTGGAAAAATAATCACCTTTTGTTAAAAATGGATTTATTATAATTTTAGAAGTTACATGTTTTGTAACCACATTACATGGAATGTGAATCCATCTTAGGTTGTAGAACCAGTAGATTTTATCATGTGAATCTAACAAATATCTAACTTCACCATTATAGGTATCCTCTCAATTCCTCCTTATCCCTACCATGATAATGAAAAAGGAAAAAAATGATAAGGATTGAGAGGTACCTTAGATAAGGGTAATGTGATGTTAGAGATAGAAATCATGGATCCTTGAGATAAATTACAATGAAATAATAACACCCAACTGATTAAATTTTTCTACAGAAATCATAAGTTTGAAGAAGAAACATCAAATCATAGTGATGAAATCAGGAAAAATACCATCATTTTTTTCCATAGTTTAATAAAATTTAAAGCATGTAATTTATTTTAAGGTGGTATAATATAAAACCCTATGATCTTGGTATATATTTCCTTCTAAATGAATCTATTGGTTTCAATATCTTTCGATACACACACCACAAAGCTAGAATGAATAATTACTTATTTCATTATAATAGAATATTAAAACTTAAAAAGTACATTACTTGATAACTAAATGATAAATAATAAATAAAAATAAAAAATGAATATATCCAAAAGTTAAACAAACATTATATGGTTGAAATTCTCATCATCATGATATTTCATGATGATCATACTCCTAATGATAACTATTGATAGAATACAAAATGTTAGAAATATGATAAAATATTTAATTGGAAATTTATTAATTGTCTGAATTATTTTAGATATTTATGTAAGGTTATATATAGGAATTTAATATAATGGTTATATATATGGTCAATGGTTTTATGGTCATTGGAAATATGGTTGTCAGATATAAGACAATTAAGTTTTTTTTTTCACGGGACATACCTACATCAAATTGGTGTGTTGAAATTATGTAATTTCCAATAACAAATTAAAACTAATATAATTCACATATAATAAATAAATCAATAATTAAATAAAATGATTAAAATAATTAAAATTATTCATTATAATTTTTTTTAAATTTTATCAATTATATATTATATTAATTATTATCATTTATAAAAATTTATTTTATGTGTCTGTAAAATTCAATGAAACATTCTAATAATGATTGAATAATAAAATTATATTTTAAGATAATAAATAATTAATTTTAACGTGATGTGATTAAAATCATTTAATGATAAAATGATATATTTCTCAAAGAATTATTTTTGATAATTTTTTTCTATTATATATTAATTAAATGAATAATTAAATTTTATAGGATGATGTAATGTAATTTGGAATTAATAAGGAAATATTTTTTTTTGAAGAAAGTGGTTCCATGGACAAAAAACCAAAGCATAATTTATTATAAAAAAGATATTACATGAGTCTAAAAGATGGGATCATATTACAATATTTCTCATAAAGGGGGAGTTAATCGTCAGGAAGACCATCCATACATGTAATATACTAACTTAATCCTCTATTAGAAAGCCCATCTTCAACCATATTTGATTCACGATAGATATGAGTGGTAATATGGTTGATGTCGTTAAGCGAACAGAGAAAATCTATTCAACATTTAGCAATCGACCATGTTACATGAATCACACCATTCCAAATCTCTTGCACTATGGTTGTGAAATCACTTTCAATACATACATTGTTTTATAGAGAAATATATTATTACTCATTTAATATAAACTAAAAAAAAGAACATATAATGATTAAAAAATAATTTTCTATCAAAAAAACATTTACAATATATATTTTTTTAGTTTAAAAGTTAAATTTATCATATTTAGAAATTTAATTATATTTAATGGAGTCAAATTTTAAAACATTTAAATCAAAATTAGTTATGTTGGTAAATTTCATATTTTTCAAAAAACATTACTCGGGAAAAAACTGACTTATTGGGGTAAAGAGAAGATAATATAAAATTTTAAATTAGGTGGTAAAGGATAAAAATATCTATATTCTTATCACTAATACTTTTATAAGGGGAATAATTACCCATATAAATTATATTTTCCACAATTTAAGTGTTTTCCATGTAAAATAAAAACCTTACAATACAACAACCAAATATTTATTGAAATTCCCCTAAAAACTCACTTATAAAGGACTCATCCAATTCCCCTGTAAAAACACTATTTTAGTTTAGTTTTATCAATAATCACTATCATAATTATTTATCCTAAATCACTACAACACGTTTGTTGGCCTATGGATCTAATAAGGATGCTTAAATCCATCATTTTAAAGTAACCCATTGCAAATAGTGAATTCCTCAAATTATCTAGTTCCTAAACATATTTTTTCAATTATATTATCATTTCATAACATTAAAAATATCATTCTACACTATAATTATGTTATATTAACATCATTATAATTCATTAAAAATGTAATCACATTTATTTAAATCTATACTCTAACTCATTCATTAGTATAACAAGTTCTTGTTTGGGTCCATTTAATCATCAACATGAATGATGTCATACTATCTTCATTGATTTAAACATAAATGAGTTTCAAGAAATTAATATTGATAATATTTTTTTTTAAATATTAATTTATGTAATGAATATTATTTATGATGTGTTACCCAAAAATTAATGGTCATTATAAAGAAAGTTATTATTATTTTGAAATATCCTGAAACATGCACATCAAGGATTCCAATCTTGTGAACCATACACATAAATTCTCTCAAATAAACATATAAATAAAAAAATTATTTAAAAATAATGTTTCCACTACCTTGAATAATTTATTAATCATGATTCTTTTTTTAATGAATGATGAATGACATCTCTATTATTAAACCTATATAAAAGAATCTAAATTAATGACACCCAAAGATTAAAATAAACATTCACTAACATAAATATTTTTAATAAATGATAAAAATTGTAGAGTATAAAATGTAATATGTATAAGTAAAATTCTAAAAAATATATTATGATGTTTATATTAATTATTAAATAGGTTAAATCATTTTTGTTAATTTTAGGAAAAAAGTAATGTTCTTATTTTCCAATATCACATTGAAGTCAATATTATCTATATTTAATTTACCTTTGAAAAAATTGTACTTTCTTTCACACTAAATACTTATTTAATTTATTCTAATATTTTTTTTACATGGGTTTTCAATTATGTTTAATCTTTTAACTCCCTTTGGTTCACAAATAAAACAAAAGGTTTTTTATAAAGGATGATGATCATATATCTTTTTCTGATTAAGAATATTTATCCTCCATTGACATGTCTTTTATATGATTCTATGTATGTACTTATCTAAGCATATATGATTTCTAAATTTCATTTTATATTTCATTTAAATTATTTTTCATATGCAAAAAATGTATATTTTTTAACATTTTCCACAACATTAATTTCTCCCATAGTTTTATTATATTTTTATGAATATTTATTTCTATATTTTTATAGTTATTAAAAGTGATTTTTTACTTAATTTCTCATTTATTTGATAATACCACTTATTTATAAGTTATTTCCAATGGAAAAAAGTTATTTAAAATAAAAAGGATATTTTTTTTTCTTATTTTTCATATAGTTTTCAGATGATCTGTTGAAGGTTTTTTCATATATTTAAAAATATGTCAATTTATATTATACTCCCCTAAAGATAATATCTAATGATACAATAAACATTATTTATATGTATATTTTTAGACCATACCTTAGGGATATTTTCATGAAACTCGTTACTTTCTCATGGGTTAGTTTTTTATGTTGTTAATTTATAAATGTGATGAAGCTCATGTGGTACACATAGGTTTGGTTTTTGAATATATTATGGGTGGGAATATAATTATATAACCCTAAAATACATTAGTAAAATATTTATATATAATTTTATAAAATTTAAAGGAATAGGGAGTGAATCCAATTCATAATTTTTATGGGAATGGGGAGTGAAACTAATTTATAATGGGACTTTGTCCACTATGTGATGATGTTATTTCTATTTACCCTTAACATAATAAATAATTTTCTATGATTAGGTACATTCAACCATATTATTATAATTTTATATGTTATTCCAAATTGATGTGATTTATTTCTGTGGATTATGAAAAATATTTCATTATTCTACATTCTGAGGCCTCATTTTGGTTGTTTTGTTCAAATACTTATGTAATGATTTATATAGTATTATCTATGTATTATTATGTATGATTTAATTTTGTTATTTTTATATACCTTTATTATATTCACATAGTCACATGTTCAATGTATTATCAAATAAGATATTTCATTGATATATAATATGTTTATCTTTTAAGAAGTTTCTGACCCACCCTTATTTATATTTCCATTCCCTAGGTTTCGAAGAAGAGTATTATGTATGGTACATATATAAGGTTAAAATGTGTGAAGATTATTTATGGGTGATGTTGAATAAAGTTTTTAAAATAATTTTTTATGTATATAATCTATAAACAGACTAAAAATTTAGGTTATGGGGTTGATTTATTAAGATATTTCAGGAATATTAATGAAAAGTGATAGAATATGTATATATGTTATGGTTCGGTCACCTCCAAAACTATATATATTTTTTTTAAATTTTAATATTGGATTTGGATAGTGTAATTTTTATCACATATAATCATATGATTAGGTATATCTATGGATATTTAAAAGATATATGTGATTAAAAAATGACCCATATCAACCATTATTATAGAGATTCATAGTTTTCCTGAATTAGTTGGATACTATAGATTACTTATGGGAAATTAATATTTTTTTTAAAAGAATTAACTATATAAATTCATAAGTTAGAGAAGTTATTATTTAAAGATGAATGCAAAGAATATTTTAGGGATCTTAACACAAGGATTTTCCCCACACATTTACTCATATTACCCTATAGTAGAGAAGGGATAGTGATATATAATGATAAATTAATGTAATTTTTAGGGTGAAACATTATAAAAAATGATACGTTTGTATATTATGATCCATTTTAGTTCATATTACATTAGGAAAATTTCCAAAACCATTATTTTATGTTTTGATTAGAAATATTTTCATTATATATTTTTATGAATAATTTATATAGTGAAAAGTGTAATATATATAGTGATCACATGATCTTAAATTATGTATTCTCACACAAGAGTTAATCATGAACCAGAAGATATAGTTGGAGTTGATAAAATACTCTACTAAATTAATACATTACCAATTGAGGAAGGAAAATTTTGGGTATCATGCTTTGAGAGGGAATGATAATGATATATTATATATATTTATAATTAAAATAGTCCTGATACACATTGTTTTTATAGGATAGAATTGGAAATAATTAGGTAATGTGAGAAATAATATCTTTATTAGATAATTAATAAATCATCTATCTAGGTATAGATCAAGGAGGTAGAGAAGGATGTTATTTAGATACAAAATATAGTTGAAAATATTACAACATCCATTATTTATTGTGGTGGAATTATATAATTTTGGAAACAAATACGCGTCCCCTTCAATACACTAATTGAAGCATTATATCTTGTATGATTCTTATAGTCCATTATTATTTGTCTTTTCTAGAAGATAAATTATGTATTATGACCTAATGGGTTATTTCAAGTGGGACACAATAAAAAGGGTAATTTGGAGTATAAATTATGATTCTTAGTCTAATAGTAAGTTATTATTGAGTGAGGCAACTCTGAGAGGATGATGAACCATACCAATATGGAAATGGGATAAAATCTCTATTTATTTTGTTATTTTTCATCCTAATGATGATATTGGATGTAATTAAATTTGTTTTTTAGTTGATTGTGTTAAAAAGTTGATAAATTTCATTTCTATTCAAGTGTTCCCACTTGATCAACATGCCACAATATATATAAAGTGGTAGGGCAACATGGGGTACCATTTTCATTTATGTATGATCTGGATATATTTTTTACCTCATTGTTTTAGATAATTAATCACTAATAATTGGATATATAGATCAAATTTAACATTACTTATCAGCCTCTAACTGATGGTTAATCTAAAAGGACCATTAAAACATTATAAGAAATGTTTTTGTCATGTTCAAAAGATTTTAAAGAGAATTGAGATCAATATAGTTCAATGGTGGATTTATAATACAATATCGATTTACACACTAGTATTTAATTGGAACATATATGGATTAATATAATAAGTTATTTAGAACTCCATATTATTGGGATAAATTTTGAGAGAAGAAGTTATTAATGTCAGATCTTTCTCAATAAATTTCAAAGAAAATATAAACCATTTAGTGACATATCAATGAAAAATAGAACTAATAAAATAACTAATATAATAATTTTTTGAAATATTTGAAGTTTAATTTTTGAGATAAATTATTATACAAAATATCATAATTGAAAAGGTTTATGATATTCTTAAATAAGTGAGAGTGAACCCTAAAAAATTAACCCTTTTAAATACCCAATCATGTGGTTATGGTAACATACCTAATTTTAATTCCATAAAATAATTATTAATTGAATAATTTGTTTTGTGTATCAATTTAGAGGAATTACATTCCAGGCCTATCGGATCTTCCAATCTCAGAGATTTTAAAATTAGAGAATGATCTCTCTTACAAAGAAAAGATAATAAATATCTAGCTCATAGAGATAAAGTGATATGAAATAATAGCACTCACATGGTCAATGTTTTATGGATATATGAAAATTATTATGATGAAATTTGGGAGTTAAAATATCTATTGAGTCCAAAATTACCAGAACTATTTTCATCTTTGAAATGAGATTTTGAGGGAAAATATTATTTAATTGGGCCAAATATAACAACATAGATCTTTATTCATTTAACTTGTTTAATAACAGATTTCACATGAAATAACAAAATAAAATCATCCATGATATTTTTTATTATGATAAAATATAGAAATAAAAGATGAAAATTAATACATTATGAGAAATAAATATAAAACTTCATTATGAAAATTAAAATAAGAATAATGTAACAAATAAAAAATAGACAATAATTAAGAAATATTCATCCTCATGGTTCGACTTGAGTATAATAACACTAATTAAGAATATATAAATAACTTAATGCATTAAAAATAAAATATACATTTTGAGATAAAATTAATCAAAGGGTATAAATTAATTTTATAGATATATGTGAGGTTATATATAGTGATAAAAAAATTAAACATGACTGTTATATGGAAATTATATACATTTTCATTGGATATATTCTCATTGTATATATGGGTATTAGATATGAGTTTGTTGGGAATATATATATATATATATATATATATATATATTTCCAATACGTATATCAGACATTTTATAAGTTAAATAATTTTTAAAATACACATGTCTTGAAATTCATATAAAATAAATAATTTTCAATTAAAATAAATAGATAAAAAATCATTGTTAAAATATTTATTATTGTATAGAATTTTTTTCTTGATTATTTAATTAAATTTATATATTTTATATAATTATTTCATATTGAAAAAAATTATGGAATTGTTGGTATGTGAAATAAGTAAATAACATCCAATAAATAATATAGTTATTATAAATAACAAATTTTAAAGACTCATGGTAAAAGAAATTTTCTTTATTAAAAATGATGGTTTTATTAAATATTGTGTGTATTAATTTCTAATAATTAAAGTAAAAAATGTAATACAATATATTGTGTGTGTATAAATATATAATGAATTAACATTGACATATTGATTATAAATAATATTGAAATAAGAATAAAATCATATAATTCTTAAAAAGATTTTTTTAAAATTTTTTCTTATTTATATTTTTCATTTTTTTACTTTAATAAAGTAAATATAGAATTATTAAAAGATAATTTAACTAAAATTTAATCTTTAGTTTATTAAGAAAATAGGTTACCAAGCAGGTAATGACTAATAATTTATCTGTTAGTATTTAATAA
This sequence comes from Viscum album, assembly GCA_963277665.1. Lineage (NCBI taxonomy): Eukaryota > Viridiplantae > Streptophyta > Magnoliopsida > Santalales > Viscaceae > Viscum > Viscum album. The sequence goes on along the minus strand of OY728161.1, from coordinate 48,649,538 downwards.
TCCCTTTCTCTAAATAATAGTTATATATATAATATATTTTAATTTAAATATTAATTATATATATATTTTGAAAATAAATTAATTTAAATGGATTTATCTTTTTTGAATCAAAGAATCAAAATTACGAATGATGGTCAGTTTTATTTTCGATTAAAAAAATTAGTAACCAACCTAACTTGTGAGTTGCCGCAATAAGTGTAAAATTATGTAAAGGGAGTTAAATTAAGTGATAAATTTCTAAAATATCTCTAAAATTATCATTATATTTTTTATATGAGATTATTCATGATGTATATTCATAATTTGTCTATTTTGGATCCACAATAAATATAAAATGGAATCCATACAGATTCATGATTGAGTATTTGCACAATTTCCTATAAAACTCATATCCTCTACAAACTTTAAAACACAAATTCACTCAATAAATCTATTAAATACATTCCCAAATTCCTTACCTTAAAATATTATTAATTATATTTATCTTTTGGTCTTAATAATTATGCTTAAATCATTAATTTTTAAGGAACTTGTTTCTAAAATGATTGAATCCATCAAAGTTAGTATCTAGTTATTCAGTAATTTTTCAATTACCTTCTTACCTACAATCATTATAAATTTTACTAAACACTATAATAAAGTTATATTAACATCATTATCCTTGTATAAAAATTATATTACTATAATAAAACTATAAATTATAACTCATTAATTAGTAGAATTTGTTCTTGTATAGATCAGTTCAAAAAACTATGTAAATAATGTTATTCTGCCTTCATTATTTACAAAATTTATGAGTATGAATGGATTAATAATTTTAATATTTGGAATTAAAGATTAATTTATGTTATGAATGTATTTATGTTGTACTAAAATAACATTAATGGTTATTATAAATTAACTTGTTCTTATCAGTTAATTACATAAAAAATGATCATCATGAAATCCATTTTGATGAACCAATCATTTATTTAAAATATAATTAAAATTGACTATACAAAAAATCATAACACAATTATTAAACTAATCTAGTTAATATAGTAATGATGATATTTTTTCAATGAATGAGGATAAAATTTATCATTGTGAAATTTAATTGAAAAAATCCAAAATACTAACAACTTATATAGAAAATAATAAATTAATGACTAAAACATTTTCTATATACAATTATAATGTAATATAATAAAATTTAATATATAAAATTTTGATTTTAAAATAGTTTATTATTATTTTTTGGTTTCTTATATAGGATGTTAAAAAACATTCAGGGGAGTCAAGTGTAATGATACTGGATTTGTGTCATAATTTACATTATTAAGATATGTTCCATATTCAAAACCAAACATCTTTTATGAGATGTATATTATAATTTATGGATTTATTTTATAATAACTATCATTTAATTTATATGATTTAAAAAATATCACATTATATCTTTCAATTTATTTTCATTCAAACATGACCAATGTTGTAAGTGTTTATCTTATAATCCTACCCTGATATATAGATTGTATATATATAAATTTTCTTTAGAGGAAATTATATATAGTTTATCAAAAGAAATTATTTATTTTATAATACTATATTATTTTGGGTGGTTTACATTTCTTCTTACCATTTCCCATCACATTAGTTTATAATTTTCTTGGAGTGATTTTTGTATGTGGCCCCGACCATATATATTATTTTTTATGCACCCGATCTATTGGGGTGTGGCGGTGTCTTCCACACCCATTTTGGTTTCATATAGAGATGTTTCTCACTTTATATTGGTAGTGTAACTTCTTATCAAGATGAATTGTGGGCCTTGATTTATGTTTTCAAACACACTGCTCATCATAATTGGAATCATATATGGATCGAATCTTATTCTAAGATGGATTTTAATGACCTAATGACATATACCTGGGACATACAATGGAGGGTTCTACCTCAATGGATTGATTGTATCCAGACTAGTAGTCACTATAATTAGAGGGTTTCACATGCATATAGGGAATCAAATATTATTTTGGATTCTTTTTGAAAGAGGGAGATCATGGGTAAAAGATCGATGTAGTATTTCTTGATTCCTAATCACTTCACACCATTGATTGAAGAAGACATATAGGGTTTATTTCATTCCCACATCTATTAAACCCCTTGTAATCTCTATCATTTCGAATTTTATTTTATTATTTATTTTATAACCATCTTTTTCTGGGTCCTGCTCTTTTTCAATATTTATACAGTGATTTATTTATGAATGTGATAATGTTAATATGACACAGATATGTATGTTTTATCATTATTTGATAAGAGAGTATGATTTAACCCTCCAATGCATTGAGTAAAGATTTATATCTCATGATATGTCATGTTATGGGACACAAGTGGTTATCCTAATCAATTATGTTATGGTACATAAGTTGATATCCTATTATACATGGACATGAATGTCTTGGTTATTTTTTTAAAGGTTGGGGTCGAAGCATCATTTATTATTAAATAAAAGAAAAGACCTCTTTAACTGGGTAGAGGGAGACCCATTACATAGCCTGAAGGCCTAGTGGGCATTTAACCCATTACATATGTTATGATATTCTATGCATACTATTATGACACTTTCTAGATTTTTTTCACCATTTTTCATTTTTAATGGTTCAACATTCCTATGATATGTGTTATGTATGAAGATTATTTTCTTATGTTTTAATACTAAAAAACCCGCATTTAACAACACTGGTATTTATCAGTGCTTTATCAGCACTTTTTTTAGAACTGATAAAGGAAACATTTATCAGTGCTTTATTTTTAACACTACTAAGGGTATCCTTTATCAATGCTTTATTTTTAACACTACTAAATGTGACCTTTTATTAGTGCTTTATTTTTGGCACTGATAAATATTTCTTTTATCAATGCTTTTTTAGCGTTGATAAAGTTCTGAATAAATAAAAGGAAACAATTAAAAAATAAAAAAAATAAAAAATGAGTTTATCCAAAAAACAATTACAATTTTTATTAATTAAATAATTATTCAAAAAAACTAATAAATTGATTATAAATTATTAAATATTAAACATTTTATTAATTAGATAATTATGATAATTAATGTTATTAAATTTTATAAATTAAAAACACACACACACACACACACATATATTAATGTACATAAATATGATTTATATATTAAAAAAATATTTATACACTTTACATTAAATAGTCATATATTTATTGAATAATGTTTTATAACTAAAAATTTATATGAATTAAAAATATTGACTAATTTCATAGTACTAGACATATAATTGAATGTCGTTTGATTTTTTAATTTAACATAGATCAAATCTGTGTTATACTGATTTCACATATATGTAATTAATGCATTTTTATATATAATGCACACACATCAAACTTATCTATTTTTTCAATATTTTTAAAGTGTACTTATTCTTAATTTTTTTCAATTTCACTCATTTTTAACATATATGCATACACATAAAATTAGATATTCCTTAATAATGTTAAAAATATATTTGTAAAATAATTATTATAAATAAATATATTTATAAATATACATTTACTATGTTTATACAATTATTTATTTATAATTATAAATAAATAAATATATTTTTTAAAATTATTAATATAATTATAAATAAATAAATAAATATATTTAAATAATTTTTAAATTTATAATAACTTTAATTAAATAATGAATATATTTACTATATTTATATATATATTTTAAATATATATATGTATAATTATAGAAATATATATAATGATACAAATATATTTTTTTTAAAATATTTCTCTAATTATAAATAAATAATTATACAATTATAATAAATATATTTGAAAAGGAATATATTTACTATATTTATATTTATATATACTTATTAAGTATATATAAATATTCATAATTTTTTATTTATAATTATAATTATAAATCCTTTATCAGTGCTTAAGTAATAAGCGCTGATAAAATAAAATTTATCAGTGTTTTTTGATGCTGATAAAGATGTGACATTATCAGCGCTAAAAAAAGCGCTGATTGAATTAACATTTATCAGTGTTATAATTTTTGCACTGATAAAGATTGAAATTTCAGTTCGTTTTTAGCACTGATAAATACCTAACTTTATCAGTGCTAAAAAATCACTGATAACTAGTCCTTTTATCAGTTCTTATATATAAGTGCAGATAAAAGTGTCCTAAACTAATTATAGAACCTTAACCATTTTCGAACCCATCGGGATATCAGAAGCTTTTCGCAGAAGTCACCAACTTCTGGTGCTCCTCTTCGGTGTATCAAACCTAAAATCACACCACTCAACTTCATCTCAAACATCTATTTCAACATCCAATGTTTGATTTTTGTTAGGGTTTTTAAAGTGGGTTTTGGGTTTTCATAAACCTAATGAGGTAAAAAAATCCAATTATCTTTGTGTATTTCTAGTTTTTTTACTTCTTCTTTGATGATGTTTTTATTTATGGCCTGGTGATTTTATACTAGTGAGTTAGGCCTTTTGATTTTCTTAGTTTCCAATTAAGATTCAACTCTTGATCTCTCTTAGAGACTTTATTGTTTCTAGACTCGATAGTGACTCATGGTGTTTAGTTGGGTGTTTTATTTGGTTTATATTTCATAAATTTATCACCTAAAGCTATCACACATATTTTTTATTCATTATTTTATCAATTATATTAATTACATGTGAAATTTTAGAAATTAAAACTTGGGATTTTGTGTGTGAGGGAGTTGAAGGTTGGTTAAGGGATTTCATTTATATTATACTGATTTATATCTTCTTTTTTCTACTTATCTGGGTTTTTCAAGGAATCTAATGTATGGATGCATCATGGTAGTTTTTATTTAAAATTTCTTTCTAATAGTTTTTTTATTTTTTGGGTCAAATCATTCCTAATGTGTTTTTTTTCATGCCCTAGTGCTTTTTTTTTTCAGTTCGAAGGGGATCGAGAATGTCCCTTGGACACTATCGTGGTCCAGCTTGTGTGTTTGATATATGGTTGTCTGGGATTTGTTTTAGAAACTATATATATTGTTAATTATGTAGTTCCTTTCCTCAATAATCCAACTTCCTATGTCTCTAATGTTTTTTAAAAAATCTATTTTATTTTTTCCCCTCTTTAGATTAATCCCACAGTATTTATAAATCCTTTTAATAATAATATATGAAATATTATACCTTGATCCTATGTACTATTTTCCAACCAAATTATAATTTTTCATCAGTACCTTACTTCCACCTCTCTCAATAATTTACAAAAAAATATCTTTTTGAGATTACCCCTTTCTAGTTTTATCACTTTTTTGAGACCTATATAAAATTATAATACATTATAATTTATTTCTTGGAAATGTAGATTTTCAAGAATTTCCCCCTTTTTGAGTATTTATTTAACTAATAAAAAGTGTATTTCCCTGAAATCACTTTGATACCTAGCTATATGAAATATAAAAACATAATATGTGTAACATCCTGATATTTTATGATAAGTATTCTTTTTAATTTATTTGATGTCATGTGTTTTATGCAACAACAATATTTTCTTGTGCTTTACGCAACACCGTATTAGCATGCAGTATACGCAACACTATTCTTAGATTGTGTTACACACAATTTCAAGTTCGTTTGATAATAGTCATTCTACGCAACATTGAGTATATGTATATATATATATATTCAACGTATAAATGAAAAATGGTTGGATTCTGTTACAAAAAAACAACAAAGGAGTCTTTCACAACATGCAACCCTGACTTGGCTTGCATTACATGCAATCGCGACCTTCCTCGATAGCGTGTGTTGTATGCAATACCAGGTTTTACTAAACAACGATATATTATTAAAATATTATTAGAACTAGCCGTTATGAATAGTAATACCCACTTTTTAAAATTTTATAAATTTTATCTTTCAAAATGGACTTCATTTTTGGATTCGGAAAATCGAAATTAGCCTAGGGGGAAATTTTGGTATTTTTCTGAAAACATTCAATTTTTGATGAATAGTGAAAACACTAGGTTACTATTTAAAAATCAATTTTTTATTTAAATAATAATTTATTTTACTTAAATTTATTTTAGGTCAACATTGATACATAATACCTATATAAGTTCATTGTAATTAATTGGGGTCATTTTATAATAATTTTAGATATATAAAAATTTTATTGAACTTTTGACCGTCTTTTACCCACCTCTTAGGAGAATTTGAAAATTTACAAAAAACATAATTTTACTGATTTTTTGAATGGAATTTCAAAAATCCGACAGACACGGTTGATGTCAGTATGTAAAATGTGGTTCAATGAGATGAAAATAATTTTTGGTGAATAGTATCTTTTTACTTTTTTTTACCACGGTTAAAAGTAAATAGGGTAATTAAGGGTATAAATGATATTATTATTACCCTAAAACATGTCATAATTCTATTAGATAAGTTTAATTCGACCAAAAACAACCTTAGGAATAAAATATGACCATTTAGCTCCACTTGGATTAGATTAGGACATTTAATATTAATTTATTTAAAGAAGGGTTAAAATAGGTAAAATCAAAGTTTAATAAGTAAATAATTTTTAATATAGGGTTATACATAAGATAAATTAGACTATAAATATTCCTTAGAAATATAAAAAGATTTAATACATAACGGTATTTTATTTATAATTTTTAGACATTAATTAATTTAATTTATATATGACACAAAGATGATGCATTAATTATCTTATTAATGAAATATTGACATAATTGATGTTATAAATACCCAAATAAATGTAATTTGAGACTTTTTATGAATTACAATAATTTTATAGGTTAATATGACATGTTATTATTGATTTAAGTAACTTTTTTCTAACTAATATTTCTGTTATGATTTTCACAAAAATCAATTACCAAATAGTGTCAAAATTGACATAAAATAGTTTTTAAAACAAATATTATATTATTAATTGTTATTTTATTCCTAAAAATATAATGTTCGGCCAAATGACTTATATAAGGTTATATATATTAATAATAAACAACTTTGGGTTCGTTTGGCATGTTATAGTAAGTTTATTAACCATATAGAGTAAGAACACAAAAAGACATGGTAAAAGTAAAATTATCTAACTTAAAGTTAAATATAAATGATAAGGTTAAAATAGTAACCTAAACCTGTAAAAATTCTATTGGATGAGAGGATTTCTACCCATACCAACCTTATATTTTAAATACATCAATTTGGAGCTATTTAAAATTGAATATGACTTTATAATTAAATAATATTTTTTGTTTTTCCAAAGGTGCCCCTCTCCTCCCTTATAAAAGGGCACCTCCTCCCTCTCTTCCTCACACCACTTTGACCCTTCAGACTCGACCAAAACCTACCAAATTCTCTTCTCCACCATCCTAGAAACATCCTAGAGGTCCTCGTCTTCTTCAAAGACCATGTTTAGTGTCCTAAGAGGAGGTCTCAAAGAGGCGCTTCAAAGAAGAGGTAAAGTCCATTACCGATTATTCCAACTTTATTTCTTCTTCCACTTATTCTTCTTTAGTTGTTTCATTATTAAGTAATAACATAAGTATAAATCATATACTTATATGTTATTATAATTATTAAACAACCCCATTTCACCTTCTATCCATCATATAGAAAATGAAATCACCACGCGTGCGTACGTACGGAATACCGTCTCCACGCCGTGGTGTAATCTGTTTTTCCAATACCACCTTACTTGGATGGGTATAATGGTGTAAATAATAACTATAAATAGTTATTATAACATCATAATTATTCTTATATATTGTATCATCCACTCCAATTCAATTCAATAATTATGGAAACGATATCATCGCTCGTGCGTACGTACGGACTACTGTCTCCACAACGCGATGAGATTCATTCTCCATGTTAACCATTAAAGAATGATTATAAAGTATATATATAAGAAATAATAATGAAATATATGACATTATAAAGCTACTGGATTTATTTATATATATATTTATGTCATCTACTTAAATTCATTATACTCAATAAGGAAACGAAAACAGCGTTCATGCGTACGTACGGCCTACCGTCTCCATGAACGGTGTATTTATTTCCATTTATTGATCTATTATATATATGTATATTCTGAATATATATTATATATAAATCATGTTTTATATTCTGGAATTAATTAATCGTGTTCTAGGTAATCATATGAATAATTACAAGTCAAATCACGGACTATAAATGAAACGATTTTACCCAAAATGCTACATTAACATGAATTTACAAAAGAACAGGTAATATAAAGTCATAAATGAACCATATATGATATCATAAAAATGAAGATGATTATGTAATAAGTCAATGAAATTATTTAAATCATTATACCAGAGGTTTGGATACATATAAATCATATCAGACATAAGGTAAGGGATAATGTTACAATCTCAATTGTTTTCTTTCCGAGATTGCTTATATGTAAGTATTTACTGGGGTTATTTCTATCATCCATGTCCATGTTTTATAAAAGTTATTTAATGCATGTTTAAAGTACTTTTTACCCATTTTTGACTTTTACTACATGGTATTTAAGGAATCTTTATTTTGTTTACGTTACGAGGTACTTTTTTGACTTTTCCGGAAAAAGTATGAGAAGAATGTTTTTTTAACTTATATGGAACGAACGGAATTTTATGGTTTTATAAAGCCTTATTTTCATGAAGATTACTCCAAAATATTTCATGACTATTTTCAACAAAATACTTTTCTTTTAAAATTGGATGACATTTTTTGAAAAGAGAATGATTTTGAAGAAGAAAGGATATTTTCCTCAAGAATTCATTTCAAGTGTTTTATCAAAACCATTTTTCATCTAAGATGAAATTATTTCATATGTGTATGTTTCAAGTATCATGTCTCTATGATTTACATGGTTTCACTTTTCTTATTACGAAATGATATCCATTTCTTTTATATAGATTATGTGATGATGGAATGATGTTTATGAAACCCATTTTATTCTTTGGGTTATGATGAATGATTTATGTTTATGTTGTGGCACAAGTAAGAATGATTTCATTATGAGATGGGTGGGACCTATATCTCCCTCCAATGAATAGGATAAAGATTTATATCTCATGAGATAGACATGGCTGGAACGGTAAGTTAATCCGGTTCAGTGTTACAAGACTGAAATGAGAGTGAACTCGATTCAGAAAGGGACTTTGTCCACTAAGATGGTCTTGGAAGCAATGCCTTGGCTACTATGGAAATCATAATAAGTGTTGAATGGTTTCCCCAATTATATATTTTATTCCAATGCTATTTTATCATGATTGATGTTACCTTATGATATATGCCTTACGTACTTCCACGATTCATGTCTTTGCTAAATATTTTGATGTTTAGATTTTATGTTCAAGTTTTTCCATTCAAATGTTTATGGATTGTTTTATGTTCTCTATGTTTACCCTTACTGGGCATTTGAGCTCACCCCTTTTGTGTTTTATTTTCCCCAGGATATAAAGAAAGGTTATTGGTAAGAAAAAAAAGGGTAAGATCTTAATGGGAGATTTTGAAGATCTTTCACCACGATTAGAAGATTATATTCCGAGTTTCCAAAGACACTAAACTATTACGGTCCTTATGTGTGTGTTTTTGTTATATACTAAGTATTCCGCAAAAGTAATGTAATTTCCATGTACGTCAAGCTTAGGGTCTCTATAGTTGGTATCTGAGGAAAGGTTTAGTCAACCTTTGGAAACTATGATGCGAAAACGTTAGTGAGATCCCTAGAGATATTTCTAAGGTATGTCTAGGGATGTCCCTAAGGATAAGTATACGTATAGGATATAGTCCTAGAACTATGGTAACAATTTTAGAATTTAACCTAAGATGTTAGATATTGAGGGTACTCCCCCTTTACTATGTTTTTTTCCCTAACATGATTTTTCCTCTCACACTATTCTTTTTGGGTTTTAGAAAATGGTTGAAAACTAGAAGATTCACGATAATGGAGGATATGGCGGACAATGGAATGATATTCTTCATGAGAAACCAAAGGAAATGATATCTGGAAGTCCCGACATCGTTATTATGCCTAATCAGAAATCTCATAATATGATCAATAATCTTAACTTTGGTAAGTTTCCCGACTCAGATAATAAGATAATGATAAAGTTTCATGATGATCATAGAGGAAAGAAAGTTCAATTTCCCTCATGTAAATCATGTGGGAAGAGGAATCGTGGAGATTGTTTCAATGGAACTGGAAGATGCTTTAGGTGTGGAAAAGAAGTACATAGAGCCAGTAAGTGAAAAGGAAAAGGTTCAGTTAACACCATGGACGCGAATAATGGTTTTTCTACGACATCAATAATTGTTAAATGTTTTAAATGTGGAATGTACGGGCATTATGTAAACCAATGCCCTAAGGGAAAGTCTCATGAAGAGAATCAGTATGGTCATATGGGTAATATTTATGTTGTTGATGATGAAGAGACTACAAATGATATGTGATATGAAAGAATTGTTGAAGCTCGGTCAATGGTTTAAGAAGGTAGTGGAATGATTACATGTTTATCAAGTGTAATGTTGTATAAGTAATCTCATGGTACTATAGAATAAAGATACATCTAAGGATTGTTACACTGTTGTCTTTCCTTAAGTTTTTAAAGTGTGTGATGAATGGTACCAGTATTTTTGGAAAGTAGATGATATGTGCATAATGAAGGGATAAAGAGAAAATTAAATGTTTGATAGTATTCATGAGCTCATGACTGATATAAGGAGAAGGTTATATCATGGTTTGAGTATATAGAATTTTTGGATTTTGGTATGTGGAAAGAGTTAACTTTTGACAGCATTCATGTTTTCACTAAGTTTTGATGGGTATTCATTTTTCAAGAGAATACATGATTAAAGTATTCACATGATTGGAATGCGACCAACAAGATAATGGGGGATAAATGATCGTTGGTTGATGACATTTCAAGTAATCATTTTTTTTATACTATGAGCTTGGACCGAAGTATTTTAGACAACCCTAAAGATTGGAATGGATTATGTTGGACATAAGTTAGTATTGCTTAAGGATATAACTTTTTTTGATATTATTGATGGGATGTTATAGTAATATAGTTTTAGAAAAAGGACAACCTGCAGGACGGGCGACATCCCATTGCGTCGAACAAGGCTGTGGGAATCAAACCCACAACCGAAGTGCGACCGGCCTTTATCACCTACCAATGTCCTACAGGAAGTCCCTGGTTAGTAGAAACAAGTTTTATTTTATTACGCGGTATGATATATGAAGTATAAGTTCATTTTTGGAATCGTATATGATTAACCTCTCCATATATGGACTTATGTATATTTGATAACTTTTGCTAAACTTTTGTTTGAAAAAGATATAATGACCCATCATTCTATCAAATGATCTGTTAACAATTCACGAATAAAAAATTCAACTTTATTTCTTTAAGAGATGAAGTGGAAATTGTTCAAAGCACGAACAACAGTGAGATTGTACCAAAATAAAGTAAGTATTTATTCTAATTCAAATTCTTCAAGTTTAGGGAAATGATATTGAATACCAAAAATGTTGTCCTAGTGCCCTTATATCCGATGAATCAGATAGTACCCTAGATCATCATAAATTTATGGCTTTGTGATTGTTGGATTTTTCATAGCCATGTTCTCTACCACTCTCCATCAGAACATGACGGTTATATTTCTCATCCATATCCATATTTTCACCTATGTTCACCTATGTGGAAACCTAGTGATTAGTTAATTTGGGTAAACGTTACATTTCATACTTTAGATTTTAAAGCCAAGTTTTGGTATTTCATTTTACGATGTGGGTTTCAATTGAAGAAACTTTCAACTAGAAAACCATGTATAACCCCGACGAATTTCGAGGAAAAAATTCATTTTAAGGGGGGTAGAATGTAACAACCCGATATTTTATGATAAGTACTCTTTTTAATTTATTTGATGTCATGTGTTTTATTCTAAAACAAGATTTTCTTGTGATTTACGCAACACCGTATTAGCGTGCAGTATACGCAACACTATTCTTATACTGTGTTACACACAATTTCAAGTTCGTTTGATAATAGTCATTCTACGCAACATTGATTATATATATATATATATATATATTCAATGTATGAATGAAAAATGGTTAGATTATGTTATAAATAATCAACAAAGGAGTCTTGCACAACACGCAACCCTGACTTGGCTTGCATTACACGCAATCGCGACCTTCCTCGATAGCGTGTGTTGTATGCAATACCGGACTTTACTAAACAACGATATATTATTAAAATATTATTAGAACTATCCGTTATGAATAGTAATACCCACTTTTTGAAATTTTATAAATTTTATCTTTTAAAATGGACTTCATTTTTGGATTCAGAAAATCGAAATTAGCCTAGGGTGAAATTTTGGTATTTTTCTGAAAACATTCAATTATTGATGAATAATGAAAACACTGGGTTACTATTTAAAAACCGACTTTTTATTTAAATAATTATTTATTTTATTTAAATTTATTTTAGGTAAACATTGATACATAATACCAATATAAGTTCATTGTAATTCATTGGGGGTCATTTTATAATACTTTTAGATATATAAAAATTTTATTGAACTTTTGACCGTCTTTTACCCAACTCCTAGGAGAATTTGCAAATTTAAATAAAACTTAATTTTACCGCTTTTGTGAATGGAATTTCAAAAATCCGAGAGATATGGTTGATGTAAGTAAGTAAAATGTGGTTCAATGAGATGAAAATAATTTTTGGTGAATAGTAACTTTTTACTTTTTTTTTACCACGGTTAAAAGTAAATAGGGTAATTAAGGGTAAGAATGATATTATTATTACCCTAACACATGTCCTAATTCTATTTGATAAGTTTAATTCGACCGAAAACAACCTTAGGAATAAAATATGACCATTTAGGCCCACATGGATTAGATTAGGACATTTAATATTAATTTATTTAAAGAAGGGTTAAAATAGGTAAAATCAAAGATTAATAAGTAAATAATTTTTAATATAGGGTTATATAAAATATAAATTCGACTATAAATCTTAATTAGAAATCTAAATAGATTTCATTCATAATGGTATTTTATTTATAATTTTTAGACATTAAATAATTTAATTTATATATAACACAAAGATGATGCAGTAATTATCTTATTTGTGAAATATTGACATAATGGATGTTATAAATACCCAAATAAATGTAATTTGAGACTTTTTATGAATTAAAATAATTTTATATGTTAATATGAAATGTTATTATTGATTTAAGTAACTTTTTTGGAACTAATATTTCTGTTATGAGTTTCAAAAAAATCAATTACCAAATACTGTCAAAATTGATATAAAATAGTTTTTAAAACAAATATTATATTATTAATTGTTATTTTATTCCTAAAAATATAAGGTTCGGCCAAATGACTTAGATAAGGTTATATATATTAATAATAAACAACTTGGGGTTCGTTTGGCTTGTTATAGTATGTTTATTAACCTTATAGTGTAAGAACACAAAAAGACACTATAAAAGTAAAATTATCTAACTTAAAGTTAAATCTAAATGATAAGGTTAAAATAGTAACCTAACCTTGTCCAACTTATATTTTATGAGAGGATTTAGACCGATACCCACCTTATATTTGATATAAATCAATTTGGATCTATTTAAAACCGAATATGACTTTATAATTAAATAATTTTTTTTTTAGTTTTTCCAAAGGTGCCCCTCTCCTCCCTTATAAAAGGGAACCTCCTCCCTCTCTTCCTCACACCACTTTGAGCCTTAAAGCTCGGCCAAAACCTGAAAAATTCTCTTATCCAATTCCCTAGAAACATCCTAGAGGTCATTGTCTTATTCAAAGACCAATTTGAGTGCCCTAAGAGGAGGTCTCAAAGAGGCGCTTCAAAGAAGAGGTAAAGTCTGTTACCGATTAATTCAACTTTATTTCTTCTTCCACTTCTTCTTATTTAGTTGTTTAATTATGAAGTAATAACATCAGTATCAATAATATACTGATATTTTATTATATTTATGAAACAACCCCATTTCACCTTCTATCCATCATATGGAAAACGAAATCACCGCGTGTGCGTACATACTGAATACCGTCTCCACGCTGTGGTGTAATCTGTTTTTCCAATACCACCTTACTTGGATGGGTATAATGGTGTTAAGAATAACTATACATAGTTATTATAACATCATAATAATTCTGATATATTTTATCATCCACTCCAATTCAATTCAATAATTATGGAAACGGTATCATCGCTCGTACGTACGTACGGACTACCGTCTCCACGACGCGATGAGATTCATTCTCCATGTTAACCATTAAAGAGTGATTATAAAGTATATATAATAAATAATAATGAAATATATGGAATTATAAATCTATTTTATTTATGTATATATATATTTATTTCATCTACTTAATCCCATTATACTCAATAAGGAAACGAAAACAACGTTCATGCGTACGTACGTCCTACTGTCTCTATGAACGGTGTATTTCATTCCATTTATTGATCTATTATATATATGTATATTCTGAATATATATTATATATAAATCATGTTTTATATTCTGGAATTAATTAATCCTGATCTAAGTAATCATATGAATAATTACAAGTCAAATCATAGACCATAAATGAAACGATTTTACCCAAAACACTACATTAATATGAATTTACAAAAGAATTGGTAATATAAAGTCATAAATGAACCATATATGATATCATAACAATGAATATGATTATTTAATAATTCAATGACATTATTTAAATCATTATACAGGAGGTTCGGATACATACGAAGCATATCAGACATAAGGTAAGGGATAATGTTGTAATCTCAATTGTTTTCTATCCGAGATTGCTTATACATAAGTATTTACTGGGGTTATTTCTATCATCCATGTCCATGTTTTATAAAATTGTTTTCATGTATGTTTAAAGTCCTTTTTACCCATTATTGAATTTTATTACATGGTATGTAAGGAATCTTTATTTTGTTTACGTTACGAGGTACTTTTTTGACTTTTCCGGCAAAAGTACGAGAAGAATGTTTTTTTAACTTATACGGAACGAACGGATTTTTACGGTTTTATAAAGCCTTATTTTCATGAAGATTACTCCAAAATATTTCATTACTATTTTCAAAAAAATAATTTTCCTTTAAAATTGAATGACATTTTGTGAAAAGAGAATGATTTTTAAGAAGAAAGGATATTTTCCTCAAGAAATCATTTCAAGTGTTTTATCAAAACAATTTTTCATCTAAGATGAAATTATTTCATATGTGTTTGTTTCAAGTATCATGTCACTATTATTTACATGGTTTCACTTTTCTTATTATGAAATGATATCTATTTCTTTTATATGGATTATGTGATCATGGAATGATGTTTATGAAACCCATTTTATTCTTTGGGTTATGATGAATGATTTATGTTTATGTTGTGGCACAAGTAAGAATGATTTCATTATGATATGGGTGGGACCTATATATCCCTCCAATGCATTGGGTAATGATTTATATCTCATGAGATAGACATGGATAGAATGGTAAGTTAATCCGGTTCAGTGTTACTGGACTGAAACGAGAGTGAACTCGATTCAGAAAGGGACTTTGTCCACTAAGATGGTCTTGGGAGAAATGCCTTGGCTACTATGGAAATCATAACAAGTGTTGAATGGTTTCCACAATTACATGTTTTATTCCCATGGTATTTTATCATGATTGATTTTCCCTTATGATATATGCCTTACGTACTTCCAAGATTCATGTCTTTGCTAAAGATTTTGATGTTTAGATTTTATGTTCAATTTTTTGCATTCAAATGTTTATGGATTTGTTTATGTTCTCTATGTTTACCCTTATTGGGCATTTGAGATCACCCCTTTTATGTTTACTTTTCCCCATGATATAAAGAATGGTTGTAGGTAAGAAAAAAAAGGGGAAGATATTTATGGGAGGTGTTGAAGATCTTTCACCATGATTAGAAGATTATATTCTGAGTTTCCAAAGACAGTAAACTATTACGGTCCTTGAGTGTGTGTTTTTGTTATGTACTAAGTATTCTGCAAAAGTAATGTAATGTCCATGTACGTCAAGATTAGGGTCTCTACAATATGTCAAACCTTTTTACTATAAAAAAAGTTTGCATATAACGAATCTCCCACACTCCATGATATAGATTGACATTACATCCACAAAATTTTAAAATTTTATTCCATTTTCAATGGGTGTCAACATGGGTTTTCAATATTCCTTTTGAAATCTATAAAAAAATTCAATCAAATACATATATCAAGAAATAAATATCCCATGAATTTCATGAGTTACCTATGAACTAAAGAAAATTTCAACACACTAATAATTAACATTTAGACATTGGTCATTGTTAATGTGGAAAATTATTATCATCATTAATCTCTCCGAACTCTAAATATTATGTCATCCATACTGATAATCACTTTCAATCTATCCATAAAATTATTTCTTATGTAATGATTATGATCAATTTATCATTTTTGAAATTAATGTTTCTTTGATAATTCATCTAACCTAAAATACCAAGTGGTTAGTTCTGGTTTCAATTCATAGATCACCTTTCTCAATTGGAAAACATTATTCTCATATTAAAGAATAAGAGAACTAACTATTTTATTAATGTAAAAATATTATTCATGTAATACATTATTAAATGATAATTTTACATCCAGTTGGAGTGCCTTGAATTTACTTGGGATGGGTTGGTGTGGTAATATGACATCCCAAGAGTCTTCAAATAGTTTTTAAATATTGATATACCATTAATTTTAAATGTAATAATTCCTCAGGTTTCTACATCACATATTCCAATACATTTTTATATCTTCTAGTTGATTGAATGAGAGTTTATTATTATTGTTTACCATATTTGAGTTTATTATTACTGATTAATTTCCCATACAATATTTTCACTTATTTAGGGTATTTAAGGAAGATTTGATATAGAGTAATTCTTTTCTTAAATTCAATTACCCATTTTCTTTAACATACCAAAATTCATTGAAACAAACAAATGTTTAGTTTCCTTAATTGTCTATAACTTTCACTTTTGATAATGGATATGTTATGTGTATTTATTTATATATTTTATAAAATTAATCTTTTTTTAACCCAGTAGGATCGAATGAACTGAAAATGGATGCATACTAATCGTTTGAAAAATTAATATGAAGAGGGTGCTAAAGAGTTTATCATTTTTGCAAGAGAGTGTGAAAACAACCCTTCTAAAACTATATTTCCATGTTTACATTGTTGTTATTCAATATAAATTAGTCCTGAAGAGTTGGAAGAACATTTGATTTGTCATGTAATAGATCAAAGCCTTAAATGTTGAACTAAATATAATGAAAAATGAATGTGGACATCAATTGGGATGATACTATGTTGTATGAATGATTTGACATAAATTCCTTTGTAAAAGATAATGGAGATCACATGGAAGAAATGAATATGAAGATTGAAGAAAACATTCATGATTGTCTAATGTTGTTTGCGGAGTTAAATAGTTGTTCCAAGAATCCATTGTATACCGATAGAACCAAAAACACAACATTGTCAACTGTATTGAAGTTATATAATTTGAAAGCTAGCAGTAGATAGAGTGACACCAGCTCTATAGAACTATATAGTCTCCTAAAAGATATAATACTAGATTAAAATGGACTACTATATCAAACATATGATGCTAAACAAAGGTAACATTTAATGGGAATGATCTTTTAAAATAATAATTTCTTGTCCAAATGATTTCATACTGTTTTGCAAGGACTATGAATCACTCATAAAATTCCCTAAGTGTGACACAATTCAATACAAGAAAAATGAATCATTTCCCTAAAAATATATATGGTACTTTACTATCATTACAAAGTTTAGAATACTATATGGATGTTAGGAAACTGTGAGACAATTAACATGGCATGTAGATACAAGAATTAAAGACGGGAACCTATGACATCCAGTATATTCTCAACATTAGAGGAAAATTGATTATAAATTTATTGAATTTGTAGATGAGATGAGAAACTTTGTCTTGGATTATCCATAGATGGAATAAATCCTTTTGGTGTACAGATTAATACTCATAGTACATGGACCATCATGTTGGAAAATTATAACTTGTCGCCACAGTTATGCATGAAGTGAAAATAAGTTATGTTGTCTCTACTTATATCTGGACCAATGAAACTCAGAAATGATATTGATGTCTATTTGGATATATTGATAAAAGATATAAAATTGATGTGGAATACAAGTGTTATAATGTATGATTATCATAGATGTAAATCATTTACATTGAGTTCCATATTTTATGAAACAATAAATGAACTCCACACTTATGAAAATTTATTAGGCTATAGAATTAATGTAATATTGGGGTGTCATTTTTCAAACACACACATTCTTAGTTCGGTTGAAACATTCCTCGAAAACTATGTTTTTAGGACATTAGAATTTTTAACCTCACTAACATAAATATTGATCTTGGATAACAACATTAAATGGGAATATAGAACAAGGTACAACATCATATCCAACAATGGGTGATCAATTTTACAAAAAAGGTTAAAAAATTGACAATGTTTTCGGAATTTTTTTTTTGAAAAACCTTACAAAATCAGGTTGGAAGAAGAGATCAATTTTCATTAAATTACTGTATTGGTATTTTTTATATGTCAGACATTTTCTTGATGTCATATATGTAGAAAAAAATTATTTTAAATTGTTATTGGAACGTTACTAAATATTCATATAAAAAATATGGCATCAAGGCTAGGATGAACTTGATTGAAATAGGTATAAGGGAATAGTTGGCATTGATAAAGGGTATAAGGTGGAATTTTCTTCCTTCACCAGCTTAAACTCTATCCAGGCAAGAAAAGTTGAAAATTTTCCTTTTTTTTACTAGTGTAAAATTTCCATGGGTATATTCATAAAATAGAACTAATGTCATTTCAATGAATAATTTGAAGACACAAGGACTAAAATCACATGAATATCATGTTTTTATACAAGATTTAATTCATTTTTATTTCTATTTCATTCTACGTCAAAATTTACAACATACATTAAATAGACTCCACTTATTTTTCATAGCCATAAGAAGTAAAGTTTTAGACCCGTAAAATTTTCCCATCATGAATATGGATATTTCAGTCATATTATGTGAATTAGAGATGTTCTTCCCACCATCATTCTTTGTTATAATGGTCCACCTGAAGGATCACTTGGTTAGAGAGTTCCAACTATGTTCTCCTATCCATTATAGATGGATGTACCCCGTTGAATTGTATATGAATATCTTAAAAGGGTATGTCAAGAATCGATGTTGGCCAGAAGTTTGTATTACATAATGATATATTGTTGAAGAAGATATTGAATTCTGTACCAATTACCTAAGAGATGTTTAAAGCATTGGTCTCATAATGTCCCATTTTAACAAACTCCTCAGGGGTGAAGGGATTTTCATAATATTTTTTGTTACAATTACCTTTATAGAGCGGGATCAAGCACATATTTACATATTACATAATATTAAAGATGTTAATCCATAAATTTAAGCCCAAAAATAAATTCTTAGATATTTAAATCCATCAAGGTATGAAGGATGGATATTAAATACACATAATCAATAGTTTATAGGATGGTTCAGAGATAAAATTTATAAAGAGTTATCTGAAAATAATAATTCTATTTTTGAATGACTTCAATGGCTAGCCAGAGGACCGAATGAAAATGTTATATCTTATATTGGTTTTTTAATCAAATGGTCATATGTTCTATACAAAATAACATTATTAATTCTGTATGATGAAAAACAGTGGTGTTAAACTTGTGGCCAAGGAGATGAAAATATCTTGTTCCAAGGATATAAATCCAATTTATGCAAATATGTCATATTTTGGAATTATAAAATAGATGTACAAGTTGTATTATACAACATTTCAAGTGTTTCCTTTCAATTTAAAATGGGTTGACAATATCAACAAAGTGAATGTTGATGAAATAGGCTTTGTGAAGGTGAATTTTATTATAGAAGTGGAAAAGGGGAGCCGTTTATAATGGAATCACATGTAGTGAAAGAATTTTATGTATCTGATCCAAATAACAAGAATTGGTCAATTAATCTATTGGAGACTAAAAAAATGTTGAGTCAGATGAAAATTCAATCAAGGATGACCCTTTCATTGGTACATCACAATCAATTCATTTTGGTCCCAATTTAGACAATTATGTACATTAGAGGGGACTAAAAATAGGGGATTTATATTCTTAATAGAGGAAACAAATCCTTAAAACCTTTAAAAATAAAGAGGGTTCAATGAGAAGGTAAAAGTGTTTTTTAATATATTATGTTTTCCCCATAATATTATATGTTCTCCACTACATTAACATAATACATATTAAATGATTGACTACTCATGCTGACAATGTCTTCTACACATGATGGAAGAAAAAACTATAATGAATTAAACCCTTTAAAAAGATATAAAGGTAATGTTACGATATACATTCTCTATTCTACTGAAAAATTATATAATGAAACATTGATTTAATTTTCAATATTCCTTAAAGAGTTCATTTATTTTATAAGATTTCTATCCATGTGTCATGACTTTAGAAGAATAGTAACGACATTGTCTTTGCTCAATCATAGAGATAATCATGATGTTTTGATAATAAATAATTATCCATAGAATTAATTTATTGTTTCATATTTATGTTTAATTTATTTCTTTTTAGTATTAATCACATAATAATTGTATTCCAATATAGGTGGATTATTTTGTTTGAGTTGGTGTGATATATCCAACTTTTTTGCTTCTTCTCCCTTAAAACATTTTAACCACTGAATTGTTTCATTTATCACTTTATTTCAAATTTTCTCCACTCCCTTTATTAGAAGAGAAATAACGCTACATCTTCTCAATGATAGGGGTAATTTTGATGTTTATAGAGTAAAATCACTGTCCATAGAATTAATATATTGTTTCATATTTATGTTTAATTTATTTCTTTTTATTATTACTCACATAATAAGTTTTTTCTTATATAGGTGGATTATTTTTTTAGTTGAGGTTCTCTATCAATATTTCATCCATTTATACAACAAAAATTACAAATACTTCTTCTCCCTTAAACCCTCTTCACCCCTACAGTGGCACATTTATCACTCTCTTTCATGTTACCTTCACCACCTTTGTAGGAAGGGAAATGATTTCACCTTTTCTCAATTATAGATGTAATATTGATGTTTGAAAAGTAAAATAATTTTCCATAGAATTATTGTATTGTTTCATATTTATGTTTAATTTATTCATTTTTACTATTACTCACATAATAATTATTTTCTTACATAGGTGGATTGTTTTATTCGAGTTGGGGTGTTCTGTCTATCTTTCATGCTTTTCTCCCTCAAAACCATTTCACCACTGTAACAATGAATTTATCACTTTATTTCAAATGACCTCCACTACATTTTGCAGAAAGAGAAACGATGCTTCCTCTTATCAATTATAGAGGTAGTCATGATGTTTTCACTATAAAATCATTTTCCATACAATTAATTTATTATTTCATATTTTTGTTTATTTTATTTCTTTTTTGTATTAATCACACAATAATTGTTTTCTTATATAGTTGGAATATTTTTTTTTTACGTTGGGGTTCTCTGTCCATGTTTCATCTCGTTCTACACCAAAATTTCCATAGACTTCTTCTCTATTAAAAAAATTTCACCACAGAAGTGGTGAATTTATCAATTTATTTCAAGTTACCTCAACTACCATTGTAGGAAGAGAAATGATACTACCTCTTTTCAATTATAAATATTGATGTTTTTAAAGTAAAATTGTTATCCATAGAGTTAATGTATTGTTTTATATTTATGTTTAGTTTTTTTATTTTTAGTATTAATCACATAATATTTGTTTTCTTATACAGGTGGATTATTTTTTTTAGTTGGGGTTCTCTATCAAACATTCATTATTATTCTCCCTCAAAATATTTTCACCACTATAGTGGTGCATTTATCACTTTATTTGAAGCTACCTCTACTACCTTTGTAGGAAGAGCACCGAAACTTCATCTGCTCAATTACAGTGTTAATCTTGATGTATTCATAGTAAAATAATTATCTATAGAATCAATGTATTATTTCATATTTTTTTTTAAATTTATTTGTTTTTAGTATTACTAACATAATAATTATTTTCTTATAAGGTGGATTCTTCTGTTTGAGTTGGGGTGCTCTGTCTATATTTCATTTATTTCTTCACCAAAACTTCCATAGACTTCTTATCCCTTAAAACCTTTCACCCCTATAGTTTTTACATTTATCACTTTTCCACAAGTTCACTTCACTACTCAATTATTGAGGTAATATTTATATTTTAATATTAAATTCATTTTCTATAGAATTAATGTATTATTTCATATTTATTTTTAATTTAATTCTTTTTAGAATTACTCATAATACTTTTTTTATATAAGTTTATTCTTTTTTATTGAGTTGATGTGGTTTGTTTGAAGCTTTTCCTGAAGTGTTGGTAGTTCGATAAATACATTTAATGGAAATCATGGTAACATTGATATTTAGTATTTTTTTGAGACTTTGGGATGTGTAGGAATTAGTGACACCTCAATACGGGACACATTGTGATCAGTATGACTCAAAGTACTTATTTCTATTTTAAATTGACATTAATTTTAGTAAAAAAGAAAACTGACATATTCAAAACTAATATAATATATTTATATTGTTTTAAAACTTAAAAAAACAATCCATAATTCATTTGTGATGTGTTAGAATCAGCCACACATTAATCAAATACACGATGTGCCTGATATGACTTAATGTGTCTGTTATCATTTTAAAATCGACATTTTAATTTTAAAAGTTTAAATCATTGAAAAATGAGAAAACATGGTTGTATTTTTTTGATAACGTAGGAAAATGATCCTTAAATCATTTTTGATATGTAGGAATTATTCTCACTTCAAATAGATACACGATGTGATCCATATGAGTCAAAGTGAATGTTTCAAGTTAAAAATGACATTTTAGTAAAAAATAAAAGTGGCATACTAAAAACTAAGTAAACACATATAGATTATTTTTATACTTTATAAAAATTATATATAAGTTATTTGAGATGTACATGAATTAGATACACCTCAATTCGATGTACGTTGTGACTGGTTTGACTCCATGTGCATGTTTTTATTTAAAATTGTCATCAATTTTAGAAAAAAGGAGAACTGACCTACTCAAAACCAAGAAAATGAATTCAAATTGTCTAAATACTTTATCAAAACGATCCATAAGTCATTTATGATGTTTAGGAATCATATGAACCTCAATATAATATACAATTTGATGGATATGAGTGAAAGTACATGTTTCAATTTTTAAATGAAATTTTAGTAAAAAAGAAAAGTGATGTACTCAAGACTGATCAAACATGTTCATATTGTTTTTAAACCTTTGTAAAATGATCAATATGTCATTTGGGATGTGTAGGAATCAATATCACCTCAATCCGATGCATGGCGTGATTGGTATAACTCAAAGTTCATCTTTTTAATTAAAATTGTCATCAATTTTAGTAAAAAGGCTAACTGACCTACTCAAAACCGAGAAAAAACATTCAAATTGTTTAAATAATTTAAGAAAATGACCCATAAGTAATTTTTGATGTGTATAAATCACCCTCACCTAAATCAAATACATAATGTTATCGGTATCTATTAAAGTACATGTTTCAATTTTAAATTAACATTTTAGTAAAAAATACAAGTGACGTACTCAAAACAGAGAAAAAACATTCATATTGTTTTGAAACATTAGGAAGCAAAATCCATAAGTTGTTTGGGATGTGTAGGAATTAGCCTCACCTCAATACAATATATGGTGTGAACAGTATGACTCAAAGTGAATTTATTTATTTAAAATTGTCATGAATATTAGTAAAGTGGACAACTATACTACTCAAAACCAACAAAACACATTAATATTATTTTGATACTTTACTAAAACAATCTATAAGTAATTTTTAACATGTAGGAGTCATCCAAATATCAATATGATACACGATGTTCCGTATTTTACTCAAAGTGTCCGTTATCAGTTTAAAATCAACATTTTAGTTCAAAAAGTGTCACTCAATAAAAACCAATCTAACACAATAAAATTTTATTGATAATTTTGGAAAATGATTTATAAGTCATTTTTGATGTGCAGGAATCTGTTTCACATAGAAATGATACACAATGTTATCATAATGATTTAAAAGTGTGTGTTTCCAGTTTAAAATGAAATTTTAGTAAAAAAGACAACTCACATACTCAAAACTGAGAAAACACATTTAGATTATTTTGATATTTTAGTATAATGATCCAAAAGTTATTTGAGACATTTTGGAATCAACCTCACCTCAATAAGATGCATGGTGTGACCGGTATGACTCATAGTGCATGTTTTTGTTTAAAATTGACATCAATTTTATTAAAATTAACACTTAATGTTAATTCTAACACATCAAAAATAACTAATATAAGGTTTGTTTTCTTATAAAAGCATGTTATTTTTCTCGAGAAGGGTTGGTTAGTTTAGAAATTGCATGAGTCATCCATAATTAAAGATAAAGGAACATTGATGTTTCTGAATGTATGTAATAATTTGAATTTATGTAATTGTATAAACCAATGAATGAAATGTCTATAATATAGTGTTTTTCTTATGTTTGTGTTGTAAATTTAATTTCATTTAAATCCTGTATTGTTATGTATTTCTATTGATATCTGGTGTATTTTTTGTGCTGTGATGTGCTGTTACAACACATTATAGTGGAGCTCCATTGTACTGTTACAACACACTAAAATATGGACCTTTATCAGCACCTTTAAAAGTTCTAATAAAGGATACATTTATCAATTATTTTCAAAGTAATGATAAAGGTATACCTTATGAGAACTTTTAGAAGCACTAATATAAGGTCCTTTATCAGTGATTTTATAAGAACACATAAAATATTATTTATCAGTAATTTGTTTAGCACTGATAAAAGACCCCGTTATCAGTTATTTTTCAGCCCTGATAAAAGACCAGGGATTTTAACCTTTCCCTTGTAGTCAGCGGTTTTCTAGCACTGATAAAGACCATATCTAGTGCTGGTAAAGGTTAGTTATGTAGTAGATATTCTACATTCCTATATGTTTCATTATTTTTTATGTCAAAATCCTTATGCCATGAGTTGGGTTTTATGATATTTGTTTTATTAGGTATGATTTCTTTAGGTATTGATCATATACTTTGATTATATTCTCATAACCACATGCTCACCTTATACACACTTTAGATCTTATTTATGCATACCTATGCTATCTCAATTGTCTTGAATTATGTTTATCCATACTGAGAACCTGATTTCACCCATTCATATATCAATATTCACTACCAATTTCAGATAATGATTATATATATTTTTTCTATAAGTATATCATTTGTGGTTCTTTTCTAGGAGGTATGGAATACATATCATAAAATTAGATGTCCAGGTATATAATCATCAATAACATTAAACCTATAGGTTATAAGGTGTCTTTTCTTATGATATTTAAGGGATATTCATGTAAAATGATTTAATAGGATTTAATTTTATTGTTGTAATGTATCATACTAAATGCTAAAATATTTCTAGGTGAATCAACTACCACGATAAAATGAAACAATTATGTCTATCTAAAATATCAAGATAATGAGAATTATATAGATGAACCACTACACCATTGTCCTATATATCATTCATGGGAGTTTGAATAACTCAAATATAAAACTAACACCTTCAGTGTCTTCCACAAAATTAGTATTTTAGACTTATAGAAAAACATATAAAAAAGGTGCTCACACATCATTTTAATTAAATTGAGTGTGTAATTAATGAAGAATTCCATAAATAATCCATAGGCCACATAATCACTACATGGTGGGAATTACACCCAAGAAAACCATTAAGAAATTTTATAATCCCAAGTGATATTCAAAAACATCTATTGGTGCATCTGTTTTAAATTAAAGAACTAAATATTTCACAAACTAGATTTCATGTCAACCTCCATGAAATATTGGTTAAATAGGAGACACCTAAACTAATGAAATCCATTATCCAATAGGTAAATCAATTAAAAAATATCTTTATTACCCTACCTAGGCTATCAGATTAATGGTATGATATATCAGTAAAACTATATAAGAAAAATATCATGAATACTAATTCTAAATCAAATAAACTCCTACCTGTTTAAAATTTTGTTTTTGAAAGATCAAAAACCATAAAACATAAATTATGGATGTTAACACAATTTATCATCCTAGCATGATGGGATATGATAAAATAACTTCCTCATATTATGAAATATCACAAATCATGTGGTTTTTACTTATATGATGATTCCTATTAGTAGGCTTCTCATATTATAGAGGTTTTTTTAAGAACACTTGAATATTAAATTCTGGATAAACAATACAAAAAGAAATATATGCCTCTTATAGAAATTAATAGAATTGTGTTTCAGAGATGAAGATACAAATAATACATCAAATCTAACCAGATACTTCATATATTGTTCCATCAATCACATATAACCACTTATGAACTATTTTTTTTGGCACTATTAACATAATAAGAATTACTTGATAGCGGTGAAAAAGATGGTATGAAACATTTCCCATCTCTAGCTACTCCATCTCCACTAAATAACCTATAATAATTACTTCCTAGAAGTATATATATTTGTACTATATAAAACCATCAAATCTCAAAGATATTTTTAATATTGATTTCCTTCAACAGTAACATTTTAAATACATACAAGGTACTGTTTAATATATTTTTATGGTATTCACTTTAAACAAAAAAATTACATATTAAATGATTAGTATATATTTTTTGGTTTACGTGTGAAATTAATAGGGTCAGAACCACCATACACGAAAATCTCATTGATGGACCTGATCAAAATATCAAGTTTAGAAGAGATCCATCACAAATAATGTACAAAGATAACCCCATATATAATAAACCACATAAAAATAACAATAATCATGATACCCAAAAGAATAGGGTTTCATATCATTTAGAGTCAAGACATAAATTACATCAAATAATATAACATCTAAAGAAGGTGTTCCATATCTAATTATGGCAATATAGTTTTATCATGAGTTCATATAATCATATAGAAATGATTAACCACATAGTGAATGGTAAAGAAAATGAAGGATTCTATATATATTTAGTGGCTCTTTGAACCTAATAGGAAGAATTAATCTTATACTCTAAATAAACCTATACCATATAATTATTTTAATTAACACATAATCCCATTAGGAATCTATCATTAAATAAATCATAGCATGTTTAGTATGTGAGTATTATTCTCTTTCTCATTGGTAACTGAAAATTTTTCTATATATGAGTAAACACTATGTTTATATAGGTAAATATCCATCCACTAGTACTAGGTCAGGAATACCTCATAGTCATACTCTGAATTGATATTTCATCTCCCACCTTATGATTGGTGATGGGATTAAGGATAGGAATCAGAGAATCATGCCCTATCTCTAAATAAAATCTATCTATTTGTAGGTATCATCTTCTATATGGTGAAATGAACTCATAGTTATTAAATGATATTTAATATAGTTTACTAAATAAGGGAGTGTAAGATCATTAATAACCACTATTTGATGTATATAACAACTTACATGTAATATAAAAATTATTATATAGAATTTTGGGCTGACTAATATGTTATCAATGTCATGGAAAATGGATACATCAACCATTGAACCTATGTTGGACTCCATGGTTTGAAATTCAAACTCAAAACCCCCTTAGAATCACTACCTTAATTCCCAAAGTAGTCTTTGGAATACAACTCAATCCAAAATGATTCCCTAATACTCAAACATCTTTGATAACATTATAACAAAACCTGAATAACTAGGGCTACACATGGGATGGTGGTAAATTAAGTTTTCCACCCTACACCAACCCATAAAAGGATAGGTGATTGTTACTAGCTTATGAAGGCATAAAACACATGATATGACTTATCCAATTATAACTTTTGACATAAATGAATCTCCAATAAATAATAATAGCCGACTAATATATCAAATATAAATAGATAAACGAACTGTATAACAATTCATGCAAGGGATAATAACTATCTTGTGGAACTCCATAAATATTAAACTAAAAAGGTAAATAAAAATAAAGAAGTATAAAAATAGTATTCCCTACATATGGAATTTGATAAAAATTACATGCTATATAGAATCCTTGAATGAACTTTCTAATAAATTTTCTCTCCCCATACACCACTATCTCTCATTATGAAACAACTCTATTAACACCACTATCTCGAAGTCTCATAAGGTAATCTATAAGATATAAACCATCTACACATACACTTCAAATTTGGGCCCAAGTAATCTTTAGAAGTGAGTATAAATATACCTAGTATGATTCCCTAAAAACACATATATAATGATAGTGTAATTGAGGGATATCCACTTCAGCGGAGAGATCTCAGTCTATTTAGGGTTTTGATCCCTAGGTGGCGCATGTTGAGTGATATGATGGGCATAACATGTGGTGTGTGATGGGCGTCTATGGGCTTTGGAAGCTAGTGACATTAATGAAAGTTGGGGATTCGAATGGAAGCTGCATCGGCAGGTGGGTGACTTCTCAAATCTGGGACTAGATCTGGCCGACAGTTGATGTTGGCGAAGGGTGTGTGTGGTGACTTCAGTTCATCGAATTGTAGATCTAGGGAGATCTGAATTTCATGGGAGTAGGTAGAAGTGATGCATCACCATGGGGGCTCTTTGGGAGGCGGCAGGTTCGAGTGATTTAGTTCGACTCTTGCGATGGCACGGGCGGGTTGCAGGCATGGAAATGCTGGTTTCCACATGTGACAATGTGGGCAGACCTTGGTTTGCAGGAGGCTGGGCAGATCTGGTTTTAGAATAGATCTGGATCTGGTGTGAGCTGGTTTGGTATTTCCAGATTTGTGGCACTCATCTCATAGTGGTTTTGGTGGCTGTGGTTTGTGATTTTTCTACTGTGTTTGATTTTATGGGCATTTGGTGTGTCACGACCCGTCCTCAGGGCCCGTGCCGTGACTACCCCAAGCCCTCATTCCATAGGACAGGGGCTGGCGACTAGAACCAAGGTGTAAATCCCGCTAAAAGGGATGACATTTCCTTTGTAAAGAAAACAAACACCACAGAGAAAGAAAGCAGTAGAAGTAAATACTAAGTAAAAACTGAGTACAACAGTAAGCGCGGGAAAGTAAGTGGGCCAGTATACAAACCCAAACTGAAAGTAAAGTAAAAATGGAATGGAAAACAACAACTGAAAATTAAATCCACAACGCCGAGCTATCCACTGAAAATACCTCATGAAGGGTGGGTACAGATAGCCTCCACTGCTCTTCGGGTCCAGCCGGCCGCTCCGAGTACGTCTCGCCCAGTGGTCCACCTCCTGGTACCGTCCTGCTCCACAAGCCTCAACCGCGATCAGTGCTGTCCATCATCTGCAACCAACACAACGTAGTGTGGGCATAGCCCATGCAGGGGTGAGTATAAGCTACTCAGTAGGGACCCCGAGACCCCCGAAGGTCTCCCAGAATCCACAAAGGATAAACCACAAAGGAAATATACAATCACGAAGTAAAATCAGACACTGCTTAGGTATATGCCCACACATATACCTAATTCATCAATTCTCGTTCGGCTCCAACATCCGAGCCCAAGTACAACACATTCCTCAAAAGAAAGAAAAACGTAAATCCACACAGGATAGCACAACACAATCCACATAGGAAAGAAAAACAGGATTCAGCTCACACAGGAATACTTCTTTGTATGATGATAGAGATGATCAGGTATTGCCACTGATTCATCTAATTCATCAGACCCACAAAGGATTGATAGGTACTAACGCCCGCAATGACCCACAAAGGATCTGAACACAAAGGATCGAAAGGTAACTAACCCCCGTAAAGACCCACACAGGATCAGACCCACACAGGATCTGTAGGCGCTGGCCCACATAGGACCGCTGAGCGCTGACCCACACAGGATCGGACCCACAAAGGATCTGTAGCACTGACCAACGTAGGATTGTTGAGTGCTGAAGTCGTCGTCATCGAATCCACTGAGGATCTTTGTACAGTCGTCGTCGTCACAGTCACAGTCGCAGTCGACACTAGGGTTCCCGCACACAGCAAGCTCGTTTAGGAGGGTCCGCTCCATGAGCTGAGAGGCTGATACATCAATTGACACATAGTCTAGAGTTTATGTATCCAAAAGTTCCATATCGACAACAGGAACTCAATTTCGTAGACGGTGCGTCAATCGGACGCCCGGTCTGAGAGTTATTGACTTTTTCGTTCCAGGGGCCCGGTTGGTTTTTAAGGAAAAACTAACCCGACCGTACTCCACCTGCATCCAAAACTCAGGCGGAGTAAGCCAAAAGATCCGCCTCACTTATAGGAATCCAACAAAGTCGACGACACGCCAATCGGACGTCCAGAGTTTAAGATATAAGCGTTTCCGCTCTAAGGGCCCGGTTGGTTTCGTGTACGAACCAACCCGGGCAAACCCCATGTACTCCTAAACCTTGAGTGTGATATACCGAAATGACCGTCTCGATGGAAGGATCACATCTCTCCTGACGGTGCATCGATCGGAGGTACACATATAAAGTTATGAGCAAAAGACCGAAAAGGTCCGAAAACGGGGGTCTGAGACCGGACCGACCCAGCCCAACCCCCCATGGGTCGACCCAAACCGGGTCCGGGTCCGACCCGGCCGGTGCGGCCCAGCCCGGGAAGGGTGGCCCGGCCCAGCCTGGGCACGACCCGGTCGGGCCTGGGCGCGACCCGGCCCGGCCGGAGGGTCGGCTCGGCCGGTTACAACCAAGCGGAGCGGGGGGCATGCTTCCCCCGTGTGAGAGAACCGCGGCCCCGCGTGGGGCCTCCCTTTCCAGTATATACGACCGGGCTGCCGAGTCCCATGCTCCTCTGGTCCCACGCGGTCGTGGGAACGCGCTGCTACCGCCGCAACGGTTCTCCACGGCGGCGCACCGGGCGCCGCCGCCTTCCGCCGGCAGGACGCTCCGCAGACCACCAGATGAGTTCCGGTGGTTGGAAATTCACGACGTCTTCGCCAAAGGTCCTCCTGGGGTCCTTCCTTCACTACGAGGACCCGGAATCACCCGTGCGGCCTGCTTTGTCGACGTCCTCCATTTTTCACACCAAGAACGAAAGGGGTGGTGGGTTCAGACTTGTTCGTTAGTCCGCACCCACCGCGTTAGATGTTTTAAAAGTCTCACAACAATTTTAATCATACGCCACGGGTATAAATCACAAAGATTTAAATAAAACAAACCCCTACCTCATCGTAGTCGTCGAACGAGAGTTCTTCGCGGAATTGATCGCCACAGAAGAAGAGGATCGTCGCGTTGCGGAAGGGGTGTCGCGTCGTCGCGGTACACGGCGTCACGTCGATGATCTCCGAGGGTTAAAGAAAACACACAGATTTAATTTCACGAATTAAATCCATGTTGAGGATAAAATACACGAAGGAAATTTAAAAGATCCGTAATCCCCTACCTTAAACGGTGTTGATCGAATATTGTCGCGTGGAAGGATTGTCGCAGAAGAACGTCATGGGAGGAGAATCGTCGGTGTCGTGGTACACGGCGTCACGTCGTCGATCTCCGAGGGTTTGTCATTCTTCGTTGCCTTTCGTCGAAGGCCGTAATTCTTCGCGTTCTTCACGTTCTTTGCGAAGGAGGATGAAGATATAGTTTCCCCAAATCCTCTCAACAATCCGCACCCAAGAAAAACGTGTGTTGGTCTTATTTTATTATTATGCCAACAGTTTGAAAAACAAGTTAAGAAACGAACCATTAATTCAGTGAATTAATGGTAACGACTTAACTATCCAATTAATAAGGGCGTTTAGATTTTAATAAAATGCACCGGTTGACTTTCATTTAAAAAGGGGTTTTCGCGGGTGCGTTACTTAGAGGAAAAGAAACGGTGGGGCTCGTGAGGGCCCCACCTCACAAATATACTACCAAGTGAGTTGGATATTTTGGGTTCCACCCTATCCGCTTCAACTTTTCTTAAGTGGTTTTAAGTGGCTTTAAATGTCTTTTAGTGAAATAAAATAAAGTTGCCGCACCACTTTATTTTATTTTCTTCACTTAACCCCAAAAATTAAAAACCACACCCGAGCAAATGCAACTCCGGAAATGGCATTTCTAAGAAAATATCGGTGCTGCGATTCCATCGGTTCCCTCATAATTCGATTCCGAGTATCGGTTCAAAAGTTAGAAAAACCCGCTCGTTCGTTCAATGAACATACCCGAGCCAAACTTCGGAAAATGATTCCGGGCAAACCGGGCCTCAGAATCAGGTTCCATCAGAAACTGCGTTCTTGTAAAATTCCAAAGAAAATTAAGAAAAAAAATTTCCTTGAATTTTACAGGTCCTTACATCACTCCCACCTCAGGGATTTACATCCCCGTAAAGATACATCATAAACTAGGGAAACAAATGCGGGTACTGAGCACGCATCTGAGCCTCCCGCCCCCAAGTGCTCTCCTGGAGGTTCCCGTGCTGCCATCTGATGCACACAAGTGGAACCGATCGTCCACATAGGACCTGCTCCTATCGATCCTTGATCTCCACTAGGACCTCCGCAAAAGTCACCCCATCACCAACGTCTAGCTCCCCATGGTCAATGATATGCATCAGGTCATGCACGTATTTTCTCAGCTGAGATACGTGGAAGACGTCGTGCACCCGGTGCAACTTAGGGGGTAGAGCCAGGCGATAAGCCACCTCAACAATCTTGATGAGGACCTAGAATGGTCCGATGAAGCTTGGAGACAACTTGCCGCCTCAGCCAAATCTCTGTAAACCACATCGAGGTGAGACACGTAAGAAGACGTGGTCGCCATCCTCGAACTCTAGTGGCCTCCGCCTCCTATCAGCATAAGACTTCTGCTGGCTCTGAGCTATCCTCATCCGCTCCTGGATGACCTGGACCTTCTCTTTCGTGGCCCGGACCATCTCTAGTCCCACAAGTGCTGAGTCCTTAGGGTCTGTCCAGCACAAAGGAGATCTGCAAGGTCGGCCGTACAATGCCTCGTACGGTGCCATCCCGATGGGGGAGTGGTAGCTGTTGTTGTACGCAAACTCCACCAAGGGTGGGTGGTCCTCCCAGCTACGACCAAAGTCGAGGACACATGCGCGGAGCATGTCCTCGAGAGTTTGAATGGTCCTCTCTGTCTGACCATCCGCCTGAGGGTGAAAGGCAGTGCTCAGACGTAGCTGCGTCCCGAACGCCTCCTACAACCCCTTCCAAAGCTGGGAAGTAAAGCGAGCATCTCGATCGGAGACGATAGATGATGGAACACCATGAAGCCGTACAATCTCCTGAATGTAGAGACGTCCCAAGCTCTCCACTGAGCCCTGCTCTCTGATGGATAAGAAGTGAGCTGACTTGGTGAGTCGGTCGAAAATCACCCAAATGGAGTCATGACCTCTGGAAGTGCGTGGAAGTCCAGTCACGAAGTCCATAGATATCCCATCCCACTTCTACTCTGGGACCTCCAAGGGCTGTACCAAGCGTGATGGTACATGATGCTCTGCCTTCACCTGCTGGCAGGTGAGACATCGAGAAACGAATTCTACCACAACCTTCTTCATGCCTGGCCACTAGTGCTGTCGTCTGAGGTCCTGGTACATCTTCACCACTCTAGGATGTATTGCCTAAGGAGAAGTGAGAAACTCTCTCAGCACCTCCTCCCGTAAGGCAACTGGTACCAAGGTACGTCCTCTGAAAAGGACGCTGTGCTCTGCTCCAAAGGAGAAACCATCAGGTGCCTGTCCTGAGGATATCTGCGCACGCCGTGTCTCACAGTCTGCTTCCCCACGCTGTGCCTCTCTGGCCCGCTGCAGTAGTGGAGGGGTGACTATGAGAGACTGAAGGAAGGTTGATCCATCTCTATCCACGAAGGATATCTGCAAAGTGGCTAGCTGCTCTGTCACCTCCTCAAGTAGCTGAATGCCCGTCCTCCTGCTGAGAGCATCAGCTACCACGTTCCCCTTCCTAGGTGTATAGACTATCTCAAAGTCATAGTCCTGGAGGAACTCGAACCATCACAACTGTCTCAGTTTCAGATCCTTCTGAGAGAATATTTACCTGAGACTCTGATGGTTAGAAAAGACTGTAAAGTGCTCGCCCATCAGATAGTGTCGCCATGTCTTCAGAGCGAAGCCCACTGCTGCTAACTCCAGGTCATGGGTAGCGTAGTTCTTCTCATGTAGCCTCAAATGACGTGATCCATAGGCGATCACTGCCCGATCCTGCATCATGACACATCTGTGTTCGGTCCCTGATGCATCGCAGTAGACTACGTACCCTACTCCCTCCTCAGGCAACCTCAAGATAGGGGCGCTGGTCAATATCTGCCTCAGCTCCTAGAAGCTCTACTGACATCTGTCTGACCACACAAAGGGTTTACCCTTCTTCATCAAAGCAGAGAGTGGTTCCACAACTCTGGAGAAGTCTGGCACAAATCTTCGGTAATATCCAGCTATCCCCAAGAAACTCCGCACCTCCGTCACACTCCTGGGTGGCTCCCAAGCTAGCACTGCCTCGATCTTCGTAGGATCCACCGCAACTCCCGCCTCAGAGATGTAGTGCCCCAAGAAGTGGAACTCGTGTATCCAGAACTGAAACTTCAAGAGCTTTCCATAAAGCTGGTGCTCTCGGAGTGTTTCCAGTACAACTCGCAAGTGGTAGGCGTGCTCCTCCTCAGTGGTCGAGTAAATTAAAATGTCGTCGATGAAGACCACGACAAATCGATCGAGGTATGGCTGAAAGATCCTGTTCGTGAGGCCCATGAACATTTCCAGAGCATTGGTTATGCTGAAATTCATAACCAAGAACTCATAGTGGCCATACCGACATCTGAAGGCCGTCTTCTGCACGTCCTCGTCCCGAACTCTGAGCTGATGATAGCCTGACCTGAGGTCTATCTTCGAGAACCACCATGCTCCCTTGAGCTGATCGAAGAGGTCATCAATCCTCGGTAGCGGATACTTGTTCCTCACTGTCACCTGGTTCAGGTGACGATAGTCGACACAAAGTCGCAAGCTCCCGTCCTCCTTCTTGG
Source organism: Viscum album (assembly GCA_963277665.1). Taxonomy (NCBI): domain Eukaryota; kingdom Viridiplantae; phylum Streptophyta; class Magnoliopsida; order Santalales; family Viscaceae; genus Viscum; species Viscum album. The sequence goes on along the minus strand of OY728161.1, from coordinate 48,614,153 downwards.
AAAACAGTATCGGGGAAGCCCAAGGTGAAACACTCGGTCAGATGAATCCATTCCCCTTCAAGTCCTCCAACTGTACCTTTAGCTCTCTAAGCTCAGCGGGGGCCATCCGATATTCTGGAGTCGATATCGGGGCTATCCTAGGGTACAAGTAAATATAAAAGTCTACCTCTCTACGAGGAGGTAGTCCTGGAATGTCGTTGGGAAAGACGTCCGCATACTGATCCACCACTGCAGGAAAACTAGGACTCCGCACGTCAACTGCTCCTAGGATGAGGCTAGCCAACTGATGAGTAATGGGTTGTCCTCTCCTCTGTGGAAGTCCATCCTGTGCTACGATGGCTCCCTTCTCGCCGGTGAAGGTGAACCTGCTCTTGTCGGTGCGTACACATCGCACCTTGTGCCTAATACAGTCAATCTATGCATGGACTGTAGATAACCAATCCATGCCTAAGATGATGTCATAAGGCCTCGACGATGCTACAAGAAGATCCCAGCCGAAGATCTTGCCTCCTAGAGTAATCTCACAATGCCGGCACCAGTGCGTAATCGTCGAGTCTTCTCCCGTAGGAGTCTCTAGCCGTAAGGATCGAGCCAACGGCTCTGCCGGAATCTCTGAGCTCTGAACAAGGGAAACAGCTATGAAAAAGTGACTTTCTCCTGTGTCTATAAGAACTGCAGAAAGGGTGGAATAGACATAGATAGTACCTCAAATCATCTTGGGCACACCGTGGTCGTAGGCCTCCACTGCTTGGAGCTGTGCCTGTCTCTGCCCGCCAGCTCCCTGTGGCCGGGGTGGACCTCCTGGTGGTGGTGGTGGTAGAGCCTCAATGCGTCGCCCACCAACTGCTGCTCAAACATCTCCTCTGACTCATCTGCCTGCTCCCTATGGACCACCATAGTCGACCCTATGCCTCTGCCTGGGTGGCCCTCAACCGTCTGCTTCTCCTCAGCATAGTGGGTCGGGCAGTCACGAGCCATGTGGCCCTGCCCGCCACATGTGTAGCACTGCCTGCCTCTCAAAAGACTGGCTTCGCGATGTGTTCCCCGCACTGCTGAGCTAGTGTCCTGAGGTTGTCTGTGTGAGGGTCTGGTATGCCTGGACCCATGTGTCATCCGTCAACTGCCTGCCGCAGAAGACTCTGCTACGTGCCGCCCAGCGGTAGGTCTCGCCGCTGGGGTAGACTCAGCAAGAAAGCTCTCGATAAAAAGGGCTCGCTTCAGTACTCCTTCCTGAGTCATAATGTTGAGGGAGATTAGCGATGCCCTGATCTCGTGTCTCAATCCCTGCTCAAAGGTCCAGGCCCGGATGAACGGGTCCCGTACCATGTCTGTCGAGTAGCGCGAGAGATCGGTAAATCTCGCTGAGTAATGGGCGACCGTCAAGCTTCCCTACCGCAGCTGTAGGAGCTCCTGGATGCGTACCGCATGAAGGGTGGCCAGGACGAACTCTGAGTGGAAGAGGCTCTCAAAGTCTGTCCAGAGAGGAGATGCCTCATTGTGCACCTGGAGAATCAAGATCCACCATCAGTCCGCTGCCGCGTGCAGTATGCTCGCTGCGAGGATCACCATGAGGTCAGCTGGTGTGCTCACTAACCGGAAAACTCGTACCACTGCCTCCAGCCAGTCCTCGGCTGCCTGGGGGTCTGTCTCCTCACGGAACCTGGGCGGTTGCTAGCACTAGAACTCATGCAGTGCACTAAGGCGACGTGCATCGTCAGTGGCTGTGGCTGGAATCATCGGTGGCTCGGCGGGTAGAGGTACTGCCGGTGCCTCAGCTGTCAAAGGGCCCTGTACCGAGGCCTCGTTGCTCGGTGGGCTGTCTTCATGCTCAACTCTCAGAACCCTAGCTGGCTGCCGTCGTGGGGCCATCCTGAAAAGGATACAGGTGCGACACGGTCAGAACAGTATACCTGGTGAGCTGACACAAAGTAATCACAAAGAAAACTTGAAACACACACATGCAATCAATGTTTTCGTGCATTAAGTCGGAAATCAGAAGTCAGGGTCCTGGTGCACGGATACGTCGGCCACCGCACCAACACTAGACTCCCTGGACTGATAACCACACCCAATACGCTAAAAAATATTTCTTCACATAGAAAAAGATCAGAGTCCCAAGTTCTGCGGTAGAACCGAACTCCTCTGATACCAATTTGTCACGAACAGTCCTCGGAGCCAGTACCGTGACTACCCCATGCCCGCCTTCCATAGGCTAGGGGCTGGTGACTAGAACTAAGGCATAAATCCCGCTAAAAGGGAAGGCATTTCCTTTGTAAATAAAACAAACACCATAGAGAAAGAAAGCAGTAGAAGTAAATACTAAGTAAAAACTGAGTACAACAGTAAGTGCGTGAAAGTAAGTGGGCCAGTATACAAACCCAAACTGAAAGTAAAGTACAACTGGAAGGGAAAATAGCAACTGAAAAGTAAAGCCACAAGGCCGAGCTGTCCACTGAAAATCCCACCTGAAGGGTGGGTACAGATAGCCTCCACTGCTCCTCGGGTCCAGCTGACCGCTCCGAGTACGTCCCGCCCAGTGGTCCACCTCCTGATACCGTCCTGCTTCGCAAGCCTCAACCACGATCAGTGCTGTCCATCGTCTGCAACCAAAACAACATAGTACGGGCATAGCCCGTGCAGGGGTGAGTATAAGCTACTCAGTAGGGACCCCGAGACCCCCGAAGGTCTCCCAGAATCCACAAAGGATAAACCACAAAGGAAAGATACAATCACGAAGTAACATCCGACACTACTTAGGTATATGCCCATACATATACCTAAGTCATCAATTCTCGTTCGGCTCCAACATACGAGCCCAAGTACAGCACAGTCCACACAGGAAAGAAAAACGTAAATCCACACAGGATAGCACAACACAATCCACATAGGAAAGCAAAACAGGATTCAGCTCACACAGGAATACTTCTTTGTATGACGATAGAGATGATCAGGTATTTCCACTGATTCATCTAAGTTGTCAGATACACAAAGGATCGATAGGTATTAACCCCCACAATGACCCACAAAGGATCTGACCCACAAAGGATCGAAAGGTAACTAACCCCCGCAAAGACCCACACAGGATCGAACCCACACAGGATCTGTAGGCACTGGCCCACACAGGACCGCTGAGCGCTGACCCACACAGGATCGGACCCACAAAAGATCTGTAGCACTGACCCACGTAGGATCGCTGAGTGCTGAAGTCGTCGCCGTTGAATCCACTGAGGATCTCTGTACCGTCGTCGTCGTCATAGTCGTAGTCGCAGTCGGCACTAGTGTTCCCACACACAGCAAGCTCATTTGGGAGGGTCCGCTCCACGAGCCGAGAGGCTGATACATCAACTGACACATAGTCCAGAGTTGATGTATCCAAAAGTTCCGTATCGACAACAGGAACTCAACGTCGCAGACGGCGCGTCAATCAGAAGTCCGGTCTGAGAGTTATTGGCTTTTTTGTTTCAGGGGCCCGGTTGGTTTTTAAGACAAAACCAACCTGATCGTACTCCACCTGCATCCAAACCTCGGGCGGAGTAAGCCAAAAGATCCATCTCAGTTAGAGGAATCCAACAAAGTTGACGACACGTCAATCGGACGTCTGGAGTTTAAGATATAAGCGTTTCCGCTCCGAGAGCCCGGTTGGTTTCATGTACGAACAAACCCGGCCAAACCACAAGTACTCCGAAACCTTGAGTGCGATATAAAGAAACGACCATCTCAATCCAAGGATCACATCTTCGCTGACGGTGCGTCGATCGATGGCCCGCAGCTCATGTTATGAGCAAAAGACCGAAAAGGTCCGAAAACGGGGGTTTGGGCCTGAACCGACCCGGCCCAACCCCCCCTGGGTCGACCCGAACCCGGCCGACCTGACCCGGGTCTGGGTCCGACCCAGCCCAGCCTGGGCGCGACCCGTCCCGGCCTGGGCGCGACCCGTCCCGGCTGGCGGGTCGGCTCGGCTGGTTACGACCGAGCAGAGCGGGGGGCGTGCTGCCCCCGCGTGAGAGAACCGTGGCCCCGCGTGGGGCCGCCCTTGCCAGCGGACGTGGCCGGGCTGCCGCGTCCCGTGCTCCTCCGATCCCGCGTGGTCGCGGGACCACGCTGCTGCCGCCACGTCTTCAGCCGCGGCAGTTCTCCACGGCGGGGCACCGGGCGCCGCAGCCTTCCGCCGCCGCCACCGCCATGCCGGGGTGGCGCGCCGGCGGGACGCTCAGCGGACCACCGGACGAGTTCCGGTGGTCCGAAATTCACTCCGTCTTCGCCAAAGGTCCTCCCAGGGTCCATCCTTCACTGTGAGGACCCCGCGTCGCCCGTGCGGCCTGCTTTGTCGACGTCCTCCATTTCGCACACCAAGAACGAAAGGGGCGGTGGGTTCGGACTTGTTCGTTAGTCCGCACCCACCGCGTTAGCGGTTTTAAAAGTCTCCCAACAATTTTAATCATACACCATGGGTATAAATCACAAAGATTTAAATAAAACAAACCCCTACCTCGTCGTAGTCGTCGAACGAGAGTTCTTCGCGGAATTGATCGCCGCGGAAGAAGAGGATCGTCGGGCCGCGGAAGGGGCATCGCATCGTCGCGATACACGGCGTCGCGTCGACGATCTCCGAGGTTTAAGGAAAACACACAGATTTAATTTCACGAATTAAATCCATGTTGAGGATAAAATCCACAAAGTAAATTTAAAATATCCGTAATCCCCTACCTCAAACGGTGTTGATCGAAGATTATCGCGGGGAAGGATTGTCGCAGAAGAACGTCGCGGGAGGAGAATCGTCGGCGTCGTGGTACACGGAATCGCATCGTCGATCTCTGAGGGTTCGTCATTCTTCGTTGCATTTTGCCGAAGGCCGGAATTCTTCGCGTTCTTCGTGAAGGAGGATGAATATAGAGTTTCTCCAAATCCTCTCAACAATCCACACCCAAGAAAAACGTGTGTTGGTATTATTTTATTATTATGCCAACAGTTTGAAAAAAAAGTTAAGAAATGAACCATTAATTCAGTGAATTAATGGTAACGACTTAACTGTCCAATTAATAGGTGCGTTAAGAGTTTAAGAAAACGCACCGGTTGACTTTCATTTAAAAAGGGGTTTTCGCGGGTGCGTTACTTAGAGGAAAAGAAACGGTGGGGCTCGTGCAGGCCCAACCTCACAAATATCCTACCAAGTGGGTAGGATATTTTGGGTTCCACCCTATCCGCTTCAACTTAGCTTAAGTGGATTTAAGTGTCTTTTAGTGAAATAAAATAAAGTTGTCGCACCACTTTATTTTATTTTCTTCACTTAACCCCAAAAATTAAAAACCACACCCGAGAAAATGCAACTCCAGAAATGGAGTTTATAAGAAAATACCGGCACTGTGATTTCATCAGTGCCCTCAGAATTTGATTCCGAGCACTGGTTCAAAAGTTAGAAAAACCCGCTCGTTCGTTCACTAAACGTACTCGAGCCAAAATTCGGAAAATGATTCCGGGCACACCGGGCCTCGGAATCAGGTGCTGTCAGAAACTGCGTTCTTGTAAAATTCCAAAGAAAATTAAGAAAAAAAATTTCCTTGAATTTTACGGGTCTTTACATAGTGGATGTTGCAGAATACTGCATTGTGTTTTGGTGTTTATTGAACTTTTTCCCTATGGGGTGATTTTTCCTAATTATAGTTTCTTGTCTAGGACATTAGATGATGGTTTGATGTGTTGGTTTTCATCATTGGGACCTTGGGAATCTGTTTTTAGGTGGTGTTCCATCTGGAATTAGACATGTGATGGGTACCCTTAACCCATCGCAAAAAAGAATTCTATTTTTATTTTTCACTTTTAATAAAGGGGTTGGTCTGACCCTGTTCTAATAAAAAAATGATAGAGTAATTAGTCATCTCAAAACCAAGGTCTAAGAGAAATATGAGGACTATCCCAAAGATAACTAAATATGATTTATTAATCAAAATAAAAACCCAAAATAATGGAAAAATACCAACATTTACAACATATCATCATGAAGTATCATTTCTAATAATAACCAAGGATACCAAAGTACACAGTCCCATAAATGTTGAATTCAACATGCACTTGTATGTTATATCTATAAGGAAGATTTAAATACCTATCATGTATTCAACAACCCAAAGGTATCCACAAATTATAATACATCCTATGAATAAAAAAATTGAACTATACCATAACATTGTCTTCTACATTATCCCTAAAAATCAGTATAAATTTTGTACCCATAACCTTTTGATGAATAAATATATCGAGGGGGTTAACGACCCCTATATAGGACCCACGTTTACATGTGTATAATGTTAATTGACCGAGAGGGTTACCTAGTCCAAAAGTAAAGGACATATCCCCCATCACTATGAGATAGTTAAATACTCCACTAAATAAATTAAGGACTCTTTCCCTACATACAATAAACTTCTACGAGGGATACACCCTATGTATACTCTAAAAATCCATCCATTATCATCATCATCTCTATAAAAATATGATACAAAAAAGAGGTTGAACACATCAAAAATAAACCTCATATAAAGATTATATACATACAATAAAATTATTATTGAAAAAAAATCCTTGAAGAGAATATAAATACATCCAAAATGGAATCATGGTTTTAAAGATATGAATAATAATGGAAATTTCCTATTATACGATGCAATAATTCTAGGGTGTATGGTGTGTAAGTCACCTGAGTAGGATATTTTTGTACATACATTATTTTTCATTCTTGGTAATATGGTACATAGAACTTACTTATTTTAAATAATTCTTTGGACTATTTATGATGGTTAGAATGTACACAGTGTAAACACTATGTCTCTATAGAAGTTGTTCACATTATCTTTGAAAATTATATTATGTGTTGGTAAATGTGGCTTCTTGATATGTATATATGATAAATGTTTAGTCTATTATCCAAATTTACAAGGATTTTTTGTGTGGAATATAATGTTTGAGTCTATATTGTTGACTTTACTTATACACAAATACGCATCAAGGTACATGCGGTAAGATACACAACATTTGACCCAAAATAACACAACGTGTGATATTTATAAAACCTTAATAACACTATACACTATATTTTTTAATATAAAAAGTGGTATTTTCAAAGATAAATTTCATTCATCAGTAATGACCATGCATAAATCTGATTTACTGACCAAAATAATGTGATATTTAACACAACATTTCATATAGTCAACCAAAATCCCAGAACCCTTGAAACATATATTTTATACCATGAAGAACATTTTCACCTATTCCTTCAGGAAATCCCTTGATAATAGTTGATCCTAATACCATCACCCACTTGTGTGAGCACCTAATTTCATTAGATAATTATTATATCACTCAAAATAAAAATATAAATACTACGTGAGGAATGGGGTAAAGAATGTTAATAATAATGGTTAGCTAAATATCAAACCACCTAATATGGATTCAAAATTATATCAAATGATTAATGGGAAGGACATGGAAAGTAATAATTTTATTCTTGATACATAAATAGTTGGTTTTCAAGGATTATTATAATAAGTTTACCGCTTATCTCAAACAAATTTATTATAGAAAAATAATTTTCCCATTATACGATCAAACCTAGTTATAAAAATAATACAAGGATGATTATTTGAAAATGAATTTAGATAATCATAGAAGATTCATCCCTATATTAATCCCACACAATGAATAATTAAAATACTTCCATATTTTCAAGATCAAATAGAATTTATTAAAGTATAAAATAAAGTCTTCATATAATGATATTATAATCCAATTTATCATTTCAATTGAAAGATTTTTTCCTTTAATATTATAGTTATTAGTATTTTAAAAAATATACCATATTCCATTGATAGGGATAACATAATTTTCATATGATATAAAAAAATTATCATAACCTAAAAATTATATAATAGAATATTTTATTTTAATTTTATATATTATTATCTATACATCATCTCTATCATGTTTATAAATGGAAAAAAATATGGTAAAATAAAATTTATAGGATTTTTTTACTTAATCACCAAAAAAAATTCAAGGGAAATATATTAAATATAATATTTCATGTTAATAAATTTTCCACAAAACTATGATTTAATTAACATAATTAAAATGACGTATTATTTGAAAAAAATTGCTTTCTAGGAAAATAATTTTTTATATGGTCATTTATAAATTTTATCACATTACAAAAAACAATTTCAACTATCTACCAATAAAAATTATGTGATTAGAAAATGAAGATAAACTAATTTAATCACGTAACTTATGAGTTATAGATAATAGAAAAGTATCACATATCATGGTATAAATGGTAGTTCTTCGAAATTTAATTGTTATTCTAAATTTTAATTAATTGACATCCTACAATATTTTTCCATCATCACCCATAGGTTGGTCCTTTATTGTGTCATTACATGATGAATTATCGACAATGGAGTGCCCTAATTATACAACACATAGGGAAACACCTAACTCTGAATATAACTTAGGTGTAGGAATTTAAATATAAGGAATTATTATTTTTTCACTAATTAGATATATTTTTCAATAAATATCAAATATACCTTAAAATCTAAATAGTTCAAAAAATTAGTAAAATTTTACCTAGATTAAAAATATAATTCCAAGTTCAATATAACCCACAAAAAAAAATTAGTCAGAAATTTTATTGGTTAAAAAAATTACTCAATTTAAATTTAATTATCTACAAAATAACCAATCTCACATGTGAAAAATAAGGGTCAGTAGACTAGGAGTGACCCCATGAGGATACATGGATCAGATTGAATATAGTTGGCAAAGAAGAGTTATGCACGTTATAAGAGAAAGAATACACTTATGAAGGTTAAAGTAAATGTAAATGATAGAAAATTAAAAGGCTATTAACACCAAAACAGTTATAAAAGACAATAAAAAAAATTAATTAATGAAATAGAAATATAGATAACACCATTAAATGATATAACATCAATGAAAGAGTCTACGTCCGTGAGTAAAGAAGAACCACACAACCATGTACACATGGTGTATTAAAAGATTATTAGGGTAGAAATCATGTAGATACACATGAATGTTTATACACTATAAAAAAAAAAATCATGTACATAGAAGCTATAACTCACATTAAAGAATCAACAGACAAGGGGGCCAACTGAACATTATTTCAGAGAAGTTTATGGATAAATACATTTCATGTAGAATTATAAGGGGATATTATAAGATAAATATGAATTATTTTATGTATTATATGTTTGTTTCATCATTTTTAATGGAATACTCTAGGATTCTATAATAGCATATAGGAGATCCATATGAGAAGATAATTCAATCTACCCCAAGAAAATGAAAAAACGCTAATGGTTCCCTATTAGAATCCCCACTAAACACATGAAATAAAAGATAATATCATAATTAGAATAAGGCATACGCAAACATATCGATCAAAATTGAACATCTAATGTAATACCCTTACATGGTTCTACCTATAATTTAGCCACCTTCTATTTTCAGAACAATTTTTTTGTGCTAAAATATAAAAACCAAAAAACATAAAGTCATTGAATCAAGCTAAAAACTATTATATTTTTGAAATATATTATAAAATAATAATTTAAATATCAAAAAACAAATAAAATACTCAGATAATAGTCCCTTACATTAGAGTTGGGTATAAAATTCCAATTATAATATTTCATAGAAAATCTAAATTATGAAAAATTTGATCTAAATTTTCTATTAAATAGATAATAAACATGTATTCCTCTATTTATCACCTATTCAAAATTATTAGAAAAAAATTTCCAAATGATATTGTTCATTATATATTATAAATATCTAATAAAAAATCACAATATAGCATTTTTTATTTTTCAAACTCATTCCCTTAAGTTTACCACATTTTATATACATTAATATGAATGAGAGAATTTATTTCACCAAAAAACCCATAAAAAATAAAATATATCACTCAAATTATTATTTAATAATTAAATCCATATTATAAAACATTATTTTAAATTTAAATCCTAAAAACAACACATTTATATAATAAATCATCCCCAAACATCAACTTTCATCACACAAAACTCATTAATAATGATGTCATCAAACCTATGATTTAATCCATTATAACTTCTATTTGTTCAATATTTTCACATATAAATTTATATTTCCCATGATGAATTATATATATAATATATTTTTCGAAGACATCAAAACTCATATTATATATATCAAATTAAATTAAATTTATATTTCATCTCATTAGTCTCACACACAAAAGTAAATTATAATTTTATTCAACATTTTATATATAAACACTCAATGAAATGAAAGAGAATGAAATTGGTAATCAACTACCTAATGAGGAAAAAAATAACATGATGAATTTTGTCTCAAATCCCCCTCGTGATTGGTGAATAGAAAATTATACCAGCTATAAGGATATCCGATGATTAGAACAATACAATAATTAAACTAGGAATCCATTATACAAAGTGATTGGTATTTCAATTTTCTTATTGATATAATTCCAATTCCGTTAATAGTACATGATTTCATGTACAAAAAAAAATCATCCAATTAATTTAAAGATGGAAAATGAGATATTTAAATCATGAAATCGTATATGAACAACACATTAGTATTGGAAAAAAAATATTAATTTAATTCAAATTCATTGACTATAATATTTCAAAAATGTCCATGTTTGGTAAATAGACTCATGATCCTTCTATATACCCAGTTCCCAACCACTTTCTATCAGATGGACACTAACAAACCAATGTGATCAAATTTTTCATTCGATGGATGGACATATAGCTAAATCACCACTATCACCACTACTTGGTACTTGGTACAATACCACTGAGTAACCAGTGCAATTTTTTATAGTTTCGTAAAAAAACATTGAATTATACCCCATCTATAATTCCTCTAAAAAATTACTAATATTTACCCTTCATTAAAACAATATAAAGATAAATTTAATTGAAACAAAAAAAAACACACTTTATATTATGTAATATTTATAAAATCCTCAATATAGTGATTCTTGTACTTGAAAAGTGTCCCTAAATATCACTATTGAACCGTTCTAAACATTGAGACCTCATATCTACTTCATTTTTCAATGTATCATTTTTCACATATCTAGGATACATAAAATATATACAGGTTTTTCTACCATTCTCTATGATATCATATCACTATAATCCATAATATATATTGGTATTTTCAATAAATATTCATCCTACTCCAACATCACATCATCATAATGAATAAAATGGGATGGATCTGGTTCAAATTTCTATAGACATGATACAAGAAATAAATCACAAATTTTAATTTAAATCATAAGAAATACTAAATGATAAGTTACCTCTCTATTCTTATCTAGAATCTCAAATGCTTCAGTGAATCATGGATCTAATTTTCCCTTGTTTTCTCATGAATTAATGTATCGATCAACATGATATAGAAAAAATGCATGATCCTTATTAAAGAACTCACCATGGAGGCATCTTTTATTGATATATCACTGTAAACAAAATATTCCTAATAATCTAAGACAATTCTTAAATCTCCTATACCATGATAGGCTCAAAAAAATATTATTTAATCGAATTAATCTAAAATAAAAGTGATTGACATGACCTCCCACAAAAAGAATTAAATGGGATGATCATAAAAAAAGTCTAGATAGAAAATTTTATATAAAAGTATTCTAAATCCTTGTGGTATTCTCACATACTGTAAAAACAACAGATTCAAAAATAAATAATATCATCATGAATCTAGAATGTGTGCTCAAAATAGTTATTGTAAAGACCTAAAATTCTCATTCATAAATATTACATCTTAATATATTAATATTCATTATGTAACATAATTATATATTTGACAATTGTTTAGTTATAATTAATTTGAAAACATAAAATATAAAAAACTATTTCATAGGTAAAATACATATTCTACCACTAATTTATTCATACATGTAACCCCTCTTAGACTAATCATACACAAAACACTTCTTCATAACATGGGAATGAAAACATAGTAATGGGTGATCTTAGATTCTCTATTAGGGTAAAGAGGGGATATATCAATGATCAAATAAGAATAACATGAACATAAGGGTTTGAGTACATGAATTTAAAATTTTAAAACCATACCATCCATATCATATATCATAATCTTGAGTCCTGGAATACATCTTCGAATTTCATAAGACATTAATAATAATGGAATTAATGAACATGATCCATGAGATCATAATATTATCATAAGATATAGATTTGTGGAATAAAAAAAATGTATAAAATCTTATCTTAATGTTATCCCCTAAAAAATTCATAACATGTTAGTATTGGGTCTCCCAACCATCACATAATCCATAAATTTTTTTTCCATGAGATCATAAAATAGTTATCATATAATAACCTATGAAAAGAAATTTGTTTCATAAAAATTTCATCTTTTTGATCATAGTATAACCAATGTAAAAATAACACGTTTTATAAATATTGCTAGTGCCAAAATCTGCCTCTTGCATAGGCAGAAGAGTAGGTCATCTCAAAGCGGCCGAAAAGGGATCCATCACAAAGGTTCCTCACAGAGTGGAGACCCTCTCGGTAGATGCCACAAAGAGAGTCATTCTCCGTGCCCCCCGCGAAAAATCTAACGGACATAGCCGCACCTATGAAGTAATGCGCCGCCCAGTGGTGGCCCTTGTTTCACCCACCATAGAGAAAGGCCCTCTTGACAGATGCTATGGAGAGAGGCCATCTCTATATCCACCGTGAATAAAGATGATGGGCCAAGCCCCGGTTCTGAGAAACTTGATCGTATCTCCCTTCGGTCTTGGAGCACGAATTTCCTCACACCGTATCCTCCTCCCTTTGAGATCCTATTTCTTATAAATAATCGACTTCCCTAACTCAAAAAATACCAAACCTTGACCTTTTCTCTTCCAGATCTTGAATCGTGAATCAACCTTTGGTCTTCAAACCTCTAGAAAACATGAATCATTCATGGCACTTGAGAAGTTTAAAATCCCTTTCCCTTTGCTAAATTTTTCCCCTCTTCATAGAGGTATGACCTTCAAAAATCCTATGGGCCAGTTTAAAAGATGGAGACCCCTTTGGGTACCCTAAAATTTTCAAATCATGCAAGCTTTGTGAAGCACCTTCAAAAAACATGTGAACTCCTTGCTTACACTGGGTCATGGATCTCAGCAACCACATGTTCTCCGCGAGCCTCTGTACTCTGTGAGCCCTGGTGCACCATGATCTTGGGGGATTAGTGAGCCTCTGTTCTCTACAATCCCTAATGATCCATGATCCTGGGGGCTTAGTGAGCCTATGTTTTTTGTGAGTCCCAACGCTCTGTGATCCCGAGTGCTTTGCGAGCTGTTGCACTCCGCGAACCCCTACGCTCCACGATACTTGGTGCTCCACGAGCCTCTTCGCTCTGTATGACCCAGTGCTCTACCACTCCTTTTTCTCTCCAAGGCCCTCTTTTTTTCAAGCTCAGTTTCTTTTCTACCCATGATCTTTGTGAATCCCCTCCTTGTGAGGCTTTTTTCTTCACAAACCCTTATTCTGCTCAGTCCTCCAGGCTTGCATGGGGTAATTTCAAAGTCCCTTGGGTGGTGCTTCATGTTTTGTTTCTTAGCCTCACACATCTTCACATAGGCACACTAAATACTATTGCTTCTTCTCATAGCCATGATAACACGATCCCCTCAATGTATCGCTCCATAAAACCACCTCACCATGGCATTGCTGATGCCTTCCATTCCCCAAGGGTGGTTGGGTATCAGTTATGTAAGTCCTAGGGGTGTGGAGTGAACCCACCTCATCTGAGCTATAGGATGATAAACTACCAAGCACCATTTTCCCCATCACGTGACGTTAAAATGTAGCCTCACCCCATGAAATATACATGGGTCTCCCCACCTCGAACATTTTCCACACCCACTGGTCTCTACAGGAGTGAGATCATCCTCACATGGAATGATATTCTCTTTTCTGGAATGTCACCTGTTTTTGGGGAAGGGAAACTATCTTGGTTTAACCCCCTAACATTTCTTGCAGGAGGTAGAATCCTTGCTCTTTATCTCTCATTTCGTGAGCCAAGGCTATAGGAGAAATGGGAAAAGGGACTCTCGTTACCCCATCCATCCCCCATTGGGATTCATCGCCATCAGGACTCCATCTCAGAGTAACTCCCAATACCCATCTCCCTGGGCTGCCAACCATGTGTAAGCCCCTCTCTATTACTCATGAATTCCACTTTCGCAATGTAATCAACATGTCTTTTCCGCATCTTTTTATCACACCGAGCATGACTCACATGGTCTTAGAGTAAGCATCGACCATGGAATCCTCCCTGGGCTACATTAACGTGTAAACCCCAAATCCCCCAATCACAAAATTCATCGACTTTGATCCTTTCCCTTTCCAAGAAAGGTACATAGGATGCCTCCCTAAGGTTCAAGACCAACACCTATCGGTCCCAACTACTTCACATCGGTTTATTTCCATCCTACATGATGTTAAAAAGTATCACTATTTTTTCCTGCATGATGCTAAACTCTATGTATATGAACTACGTGGGTTTTGATCCCTGTCTCCTAGACATGCTAAGTAGGAGGACTCACCATGGTTCAATCCCAATCTACAGTAAACTGTTGTAGTCCCATTTGTTGGTATCAAATTATCTGGTCTACCATCGGGCATTAGATCAGTTTCAGGATGCTAAAAACATGTAAGCCCCAACATCATCTTCGGGTTGCTATACTCCAAACACACCCCTATCCTATGCCTACTTCAAAATACCTGAGTTTAGATGCCTGTCTCCAAGATAGGGTATGTAGGAAGCCTCCTAGAAGTTAAACCCCAAACAGTGGTAAACTGTGGTGTCTCCTTTGTTTGGAATCACATCCTTGGTCTATCCTAGTGATGCCATACCAACTCTTGGGCCGCTAACCACACGTGACCCAAACATGTCATTAGGTCACTATACTCTTCCCACACCCCGATTCATGCCACTTCCTAAACTATGTGAACATTGATTCCCTTCCATGGGGATATGTAGGAAGCCTCCCTGAGGTTCACGACCATAATCCATGTATCATCCTGGTCTCTCACTTGAGCCTTTGCATTTTGTGAAGTTCACGACCCAACCTGGAGGTTCCACTTCCTCTAGGCCACATCCATGCATCCATTCTCATAGGCTGCCTCCTCAGGTGTCCCATCGCCCCACCGAACTACATGGACATTGATTCTCCCCAATGGGGATATGTAGGAAGCCTCTCTTAGGTTCAATACCAACACTACCGTCATGTTCATGTTAGTTCTGTCTCACTCCCCCTTCACTTCATTCAACCCTCCATCATCCACCCCGATTCTTCCCCAGGACACCGCATCCTGGTAAGATTATGTCATTCCCTCAGGAAGATATCCATGCATAATCCCCACACAATCCAAAATCATCCAACCAAGAGTGTCCCTATTGCGATGGGATGCTATCCCCGTATCTTCCCCAACAGGTCTCTGGGTGACTTTCCTCTGTGCACACCCCGATTTTTCACCCTTAAAAACTATGTGGGTTTTGATCCATATCTCATGGGACAAGGAACATAGGAAACCTCCTTAAGGTTAAATCCCAGCCAACAGTAAACCCTGGAGTCTCCTTAATAGGGACCCAAACATCCTTAGATTCATATTCATTAGATGTTTTGATCCACTCATCTTGTAAATTCCCTAGGTGCTCCCTCTTGGGGATACCCCCATCTGATCCACTCCCATCAGTGTTCTGATCAGTCCAATCCATATCCGCTAGATGTTAAACTCACGACATAACTTATGTTAAACATGGGAAGATGAGGAAAACCTCAGAGACATGACCATGACATATAATTCTATACACTCGACATGGGATTCCTTGGGATTACACCACCTCAAAAAGCCCTATCATAAAGGGAATAAACCCATAGGCACCGATGTTTTAGAATCCAGACATGCCAATGATTTCCAATGTGAATACTACCCCAATCGAAGGTTTCTTCCCTGACGTGACTCCTTGGAATTTCCTGAATGAAGTAGTGTAATTAATCGATATTTACAAAAGATATGGAATTGGGAAGAGTTTCATGAACAACGTCTTAATCTATAAGGGAGACCCAGACTAGGTGACAAGTTCTGAGGATGAATCAATAGAAAGAGGAACTTAAATCCCATCATCCCATTTTGATCAAGGAGAAAAATTCCCTGAATAAGCAATAGATGCCACCTGCCTTTGGAAAGTGGGAATGCCTAGAAACAATCAGCGCATCCTCCATAGACAGATGCGTGCCCAGACGAAAGCATAGGAAATAGAAATGTTGAACCCGATGTGAATTTCTTCTCCTCAATGTGGATATTAGTAGTGTTCTAGACATCAATAAATAAGATTTTCACCAGATCCAGTTATCCGATGCCAGGTCCCACCAAGAAAATAGTGGACTTAGCAAGAAACTCACCAAATATTAGGGTAGTTGAATGTTGGACATCCTATTTTGCGATGCTATCAGCATGGATCCTTCTTACTAATCATGGGAGGTGTAATAGAACTAGGTCACTGGACATCACTTTCTTCCTTTCAGCGCTAATGGTTGAATCTCCCTGGTTTACATGACCCAAGATTCCATGACATGAAACCGATCACCACCCACCCGCCAACACATGGACCAAGGAAATACCAATGTGACAATCCAGTATGGATCCATCTCTTCTTTGACGGCCTCCACATCCATATCTATTGGGTGACCACCCCCCATCACCCCATATGAACTCATTCAGAGGAGGGTGATTAGTGACCTCTTCTGATGATACGAGGAAGAAGGGATTATCCCAATTTGGGATATGGCCCAATAGGACCTCGAATATTCTGCACCTCACCATCTCCGACACCCCCAAGGTCAGCAAAAGGATCCACTTGTACCCACTCCAATCTACAACCATTTCAGGAGCCTCTCCCTAGAACGTTTGACAAATCACCCCCTATACTAATGAGGTGAAAGAAGTTCGTGCTAGCCCAACTGTGATCCCATCCAGAGGGCCTTCAAGGAGGGATCCCACCAGGCCACATCAGTGCCACCACTCGGCCCCATAGGCTAAGGAGAAGGCGAGTTATACACCTGCACCACCGACCCCATCCCAGTTAACCCAACGCGAATATCTGGTGCTAGATGCCCTCCATAGGGATTCAACATCAACGAATACCATGGACCATTCCAACACCAATTAATATCATCAAATACCCATTTAAATTGAACATGGACACTCATACAACCAACCTGGATCAAGGCCCTAACTGCTCCACATGCTGGTTGGGATGACTCTCTTGGTTACCGACACAGGCGGTGCCCATCACGGGCCTACCCACGGTGACGATATCTATCATGAAGGTCCTCCCCATGCCACCACTAATGAGAGCGTGGTTCCTCCCCACTCCCAAGCTAGGCTTGGAGTTCCTCCCTATGCCATAGTCAGTCTGAGAAAAGGCCATGCCCACTGCACTGATATCTAGCACGAAGGATTCTTTTGCACCCATGATCCCATGTATGGAGCCGTCTCTCCTGTCGTAGATCTATAATGTGAATATCCTTCTTGTTTGGTAAACCACAAGTGTGGGGGTCTTCCCCGTGTTCTTACTGCAATTAAAAAAGGTCCTCCTCATCCTGGTAATCAGAGAAGCAGAGGTCTGCCCCACTTCATTGACATCCAACACAGAGGTCTTCCTATTATCCAATTTGACTAGTATGAAGGCCCCCTAGTTCCATCAATACTAAGGGAAATAAGCATGGGGATGCTGCCCATGCTCCCACCAGTTCTAGAGGAGGTCCTACCCACTCCAGCACTTCCCATGGGGATTCCCTATACCTTCCATCCAGTAAACATGGAGGCCCTCCTTGTGTTCCTTTTTCTATTTCTTGGGTACTCCATGCACCCCGACACACCTAGGAGGAAGTCCTCTCCACCCTAGCACTAGTTTGGATGAAGGTCCTCCACATACCAAAAACTTACCCTCTCCTGAAGAGCCATCTTGGGAAGGAGGTTGGGTTATTGTTGCCAAAGGAAGAATATTGAGGAGTTTTAGACTGTGATTAAACTCTTCTTCTTTTTAGATTCCATGGAATAATGAGATTCGACAATGGAACCATCACCTCAATCTTTCATGTTGGGGGCTGTGATAGGAAGAAGGCGTATAAGCCACATGCTTTCGAAATGTGAGGTCCAACAAATTTATGCCTCCCTCTGAAGATACACCCAGGAGGATGAATATTTGGCCTCTTTCTTGGGCCTGACCATGATATCCCCACTCTCTTCAACAGGATCATTCTCTACCTTAACCATAGATCATGGAGAGTTATTTTGGGGACTGATAGAAAATGAAAAAAATCTTGACCCATCATCAGCAACCACATACCCTATGTGGGAATCTGTGGCCACTAGTCCATCTTACCGAGACGTGGTGGATCATTCATTTCATTCTTCATAATGCAGTCCAATATGCGGCGGTTTTTTCATCTCACTCACTGTATTATCCCCTAGCCAGTCTACCATCTAAACGGTCTTCTTCAATTCCATTACCGGTCCCTCAGTCGCCCCCGGTTGATGAATGGGGTAAAAAAGGGATGGATCTCGAGTCTGAGAGAAGAGATTCATGTACATACTTGTAGTGGATCATTTCCCAAAGATGTTTTAGAGGGTCACAACTATGAGCTTCAGTGCACCAGAATCGCTTACCCAAGTGGATGTCACATGCTTTTGCAAAACCCTTTGGGCGACACACTTCCATCTCCATTATTAGTAAGTGGATTACCCCAAGAGTTAGGAGCACTTTCAAGATATTGGCTAGAGATTCCATATGATCGACTTGGCTACGATCCCTATGGCCTAGTGCCATGAGTCTCCCAGTCGCCATAAAACCCTATAGCAATCATGTGTTCAAAGATTTAAAGGGCTATATAGAATTAACAAGGAGGCTTCCCCCCCACGTTCAGATCCATGGTTGGGGGTAGTATGCGGCCCTTCATTTCAGCTCTATCTAGCACCAACCTGACTTTCCAGGCGATATTGAGGATATGCCTCTAGGTATAGTCGTGGTTAACATGGTCAAACTATTAGAGGGAGAGAATGATCTCGATCTCCTTGAAGAGAACTTACCCCCTAAGGGAGTGCCACATATACTGGATCCATTGCAAAGGATTACCCACAGACAAAGAAATTTATTGGGTATTCTCGTACCTACTGAGTCATTAGCCCTCGGTTGGAATCCAAATAAGATAAAAGAGCATCTTGGGACCTTCAAACTCTCTAACCTATCTGGATCAGTGTAGAAGATGGAAGATGGTCCTGAAAAGGTTACGTTGAATCAATAACTCTCATAGGTTAAAAATATGGTTTATTACCTCCTCAATGAATGTGCTATGGATCAATGACCATATTACGGTTATCCTTGACCGAGGGTATCAGGGGTAGGTACAACTATCCCCCGACGAGTTACCACCTGGAGACCCTGACTATCCAGCCCACATTGGAAGGGTAAAAGCCGAAGCTTATGGAAATAGGGTGCAATATGTATCACCAAATACACTTGAGCGGTGTGATAATTCTTGGGACTTAGCTCAGGTTCCCCCATCCGCTCCATAGGTTGTTCCCCCAATAGTCCCACAGGTCATCCCACCACCTTCTCCATGACCCGTCAAGCCTACTTATCATGTTTAAGAACCTGTCATCACACTGGCGGTCAGGGATCCTCATCAAGATAGAAACTCCCACACAGATGATCCAATAGCGGCGCTTATTGCCCGCCTCGAGGCTTTGGAAACTCGACAGGTGGAAATCCCGCCTGATGGAAATCTATATCCGGCATGGGTGAATGATATGCTAGCACCTCATGGTCTTAGAAACAATACCTTTTCCCCTTCAATGGGATGAGAGATCCACTGCAGCATTTGGCCCACATCATCTCAAGGTGTGGACCCATGCTAGGAAATCTAGCATAGTAAGAGGCTACCAAACTCTGGTGTTTCGTACAAAAATTGGAAGGGCCCGTGTTTGTCTGGTACAACAAGCTACCCATAGGGTCAGTAGCTGGATAGGAGGATCTTCATAGGTATTTTATCTACCAGTTCATCTCCACCACCCATAATATGATTATTACACAACTCTTTAGGTGCAAGTAGAGGCCTAACGAGCATGTCATAGACTTTGTTGCCCAGTGGAAAGGTCTCACCTACTACTGGATATACTGATGACTTAGGAAAATATGTTGAAAATGTGTGTGTGGAATGTAAAAACGGAACTAGTTCCCTATCTCATCACACAAAACTACCCATGGGGATTTCAGGATTTCTCTGACAAGGCCAAGCATCTAGAGGAAGCCTTACAGCAGGACAAGCAGGCACCCATGTTGCCTCATGTAGTTCCTGCAAGATGATCCACTAAGGCCAAGCCAGTTGAAGTAGCATAGATAGAGGCACTAATTCTACTAGATTTATCACCAGTGGAGCCACCTCCACAACCTTGCTAAGGCCTGACACCTCAGGCGCAACCTCTGTCCCATCAACGCCCACTTTAGAATCAGTATTCACCCTTGTGTAACATACCGCTTCCACCTACTTGAAAAGATCCTATAGCCCCTCATTAGGTCTAGGCTTCTAGAACCACATTCCCAGATATAAGGAACTAGAACTACTCATTTAATGAGGCTCAGGTCCCTAATTATTTTTGAAGTGACTTGGAACAATGAATTCTATAGTTGTCAGAATATAGGAGACCTGGAGAGGAAAAGCTCACTGATATCCCCAATTAATGCCCTTATCACAAGATACTGGGGCACAAACTCAATAATTTCTATGTGTTTAAATACTAGATTGAAGATTAGGTTGATAAAAATATAGTTAGGTTGGGCCGAACCCTGACATAGGTGGCATGTGTGTTCATACAGCCTGACAGTGACAACGAAGGTGAGTGCCAGTAGGTTTCTATCCACAGGTCTCAAAAATATGATGACAGGATGGCTCGTAAGGTAGTCGCCCACACTCATGGAATTATCAATGCACATTTAAATCAACCCAATCCTTCAGAAGTTTCCGCGTCACCCACAACCACTACTTCTGCGTCGACATCTCATCCTTCATCTTCTCAGAAGGGATAACATTGGTGACGTATGGGGAAGAAGATTCCCCCAATTATGCCTTCGTCATACCATAATCTTAGCAATTTCATCCCCTTATAATTATATAGTTTCCCCAGAATCCATCCAATGATTGAGGATTCTTCAAGTGATGACCAAGGGTATGCTTTGTTTAACACCATGGAGATGGTAAACCCCTACATGATTCTTGATGACGAGGAGTACTAGGTGGATCCTCCCAATGTCCCCAACCGACGCTAGCGTCGATGGAGAAATGTTTACATGAGTCACTAGGATTCATTGGTCAGAACCAATATCCAGGATGTGCATGCCACCAAAACCAGACAACCGTCCCATCATAGAGCTCAGCATGCACAACCTTCTCATCTAGTCTCACCAGGTCCACGCTATTTGTGCTACTTGATCAAGAAGAGCCACCAAGACCATGTTATGATCAGCCACGTTCTATTGTGGACTAGACTCAATCATCTATACCTCATCCGGTATTCGTTCTATGTGTTTCGACTAGTGAGAAGTGGGAAATTCGCTGCACCAGTCGGCCACTGGTTCAGCCTAAAGGGCTCGTCATACCTCCTAACACAGAATGACCTTCCATAAGCAGAAGTGCACGCTTGGCATAGAAGTATGATATCCTTAAGAATCATTCCAATATTCATATTAATATCACTATCCTTGAGGATATTCACCTATCGGAAGATATGCGTGAAGCCCTCATCGAGGCTTTAAGAAGCCCTCTCCAGTTTGAGACAGAGGTAACAACCGTAAAAGCCTTCCATGATGAGGCATCCGGGCATGAAAAATTCCCGGCCATCATCTCTTTATCCAAAGAAGATGAAGGATATTACATACTGGGGAAAATACACCTACTGTAGGTCACTGGCCACTTCAAATGCATGGATGTTTGTTGCTGTCTTGTAGACATAGGTTTTGGGATCAACCTTATCCCACCTGGACACTCTGAAATATAGGGTTGTCCGAGGATGATATGAGCCCCTCCAACCTAAAAATTAAAGGTTTTTATAGGATAGAACAAATACTATTTGTAATGATCTACCTAAATACCTTGTTCGGTGGCTTGTATCCAGCACCGAGTTCATGGTTGTCTCACAAGACACCACCTACAACACATTGACGGGTTGGACAAGGCTCCACCTGCACGCGGCGGTCCCTTCTTCGTATCACCAATGCCTTAATTGCTCCATTAATGTTCAAGTGGGAATACTACAAGGTGATCCATCTCCCTTTTCCTATTTTAAAATACATTACCTAGATGCTGACTATTATAAGAGCAAGGATAAGAAAATTCAGGCTAGTGAGGTTGAACCCGCTACGCCTGCGACCAACCCATGGACAAGCCTAGATGATGCCTACATCTTCCCAATCCACCGATTGGTGGCCACAAATCTGGATTTTGGGAAATGATTTGTTGTCTCTGGAATAAGGGGGAAACACATTCCCAAGTCTAAGGGATGCCAGAGGATCACCTCATATTCCTATACAAATCAGGCTTGGGTGATCCCATAGCCTCCCACTCCCATAAGATATTGAGATGTCTACCCCATGGAAACGAATGCCATTATTTATTGTTTCACTAGGATAAGACAAACCGGATCAATCCAACACACCACCATTCCTTTGATATCATCAAGCATGGCCCCTTGGCCCGAAGGCTAGATAGGATTGGGTCGACAACTTTCATCGCTATGGTTTTGGTAGTGTAGGAGATCCCCGATGTGGTGTCCACTGCCACTCAGGCTGGCACTAGTGTCCCATTAGGATTTGTAAACTCAGAAGAATCACCTCCTAATGTGGATACCTCATCCGTGAATGAATAAGAGTATGATCCTCCTGCATTTGAAGAGGGTGTATCCACCCCGATCGATAAATTGGTACAGGTGAACCTCGGTAACAAGATAGATCTGAAACCCACATTGATCAACGCCGCTATTCCTATCAAAGAGAAACATTGGTTTTTTTACTTCTTATAGAAAAAACATGATTTATTTTCCTAGAGTTATGATGATATTTCGGGACTAGATCCTTAGGTTTTCGTCCACCACCTCAGCCTTCTAAAAAATCATCACGGGTTCAAACAACCTCCCAGAAAGATACACCCTTCTCATGGTGCCATGGTTGAGGATAAGGTTGATAATATCATCATAGAGAACTTATCAAGGAAGTCCAATACCCCATATGGTTGGATAACATTGTGCTTGTTAGGAATAAGAATGGACAGATCAGAGTCTTCATTGACTTACAAGATCTCAACAGTCATTTTCTGAAGGATTACTTTCCCCTTCCTACAACATAACTATTGATTGACTCCACTGCTAGTTTCCAGGCTCTCTCATTCATGGATGGGTATTCTGAGTATAACCAAATTTTAATGGCTCTGAGGATGAAGAGTCTATAGCCTTCCTGGAACCACAATGTACTTTTTTCTACCAGGGAATTCTTTTCGATCTAAAGAATGAAAGTGCCACCTATAATCATGACATGAATCACATATTTAAGCTAATCCTTAGGAAATTTTTGGAATGCTACATGAAATATCTGGTGCTAAATCTCACCAATGCCAGGACCATATCCAAGATCATGAGAAAGCATTCATCTTTCTTCGTTCACTCTATCTAAAGATGAACCCCTTGAAGTGTGCTTTCGAGGTTACCTCCTAAAAGTTTCTCAGCATCATTTTCATATATAAAGGCATCAAGATTGATCCAGAGAAGATCAAGGATTTCATTCAGATGTCTCCTCCAAGAAACATTCGGGAGCTTTGAGGCTTTCAATGCCACTTAGCTTACATATATTGATTCATCACAAATCTGGATAAAAAGTGTTATCCCTTTTCCCTGCTCATGAAGAAAGGTACTGATTATCGATGGGATGAGGAGTGTCAGACTGGTTTTGAGGGAATAAAGACGTACTTTTTATAGCCTCTGGTCCTGATTCCACCCATTTTTGAAAAGTCGCTGGTCCTTTATGTGACTGCTCTGTAATGATCTCTCGGTGCCCTTATCACCCAGAAAAACAATGAGGGAATGGAGAATAGTTTATACTATCTTAGCCACATGCTCCTCGATACAGAGACCAGATACTCATATATTGAAAATAGATACATTGAATTGGTATTCACAGTGAAAAAAATGAGACACTACCTATAGCACCATGAGATACAGGTAGTGTCCCGAGTGGATCTACTGAAGTATATTCTGATCTTCCCTATGTTAACAGGCCGTACCGCTCTGTGGGTAGTGATCCTCCAATAGTTTGACCATAGGTTTTCCCCCCAGAATGCTATCAAGGGTCAGGCAATGGAATAATTCTTTACTACTCATACAAATTCCACAGACTAGTCTCTAGATCTTTATTTTCCATATGAGGAAATTCTCTCAGTAGATCAATCCATTCCATATTGGTAGATGTATTTTGATGGAACATTCAGAAGCCCTACCAGTAGAAGACTCAATGATCCCAGACTCAACAAAGTGGGATTGGGTACTGTCTTCATCACGCCAACACAACCTATTCTACCATATTCATTCCTGTTGTCGGAAAGCTGTACCAACAATGTGGAAGAGTACCAGGATCTCATCACCGGTCTTGAGATGGACCTTGAGATTGAAATTACCCACCTACATGTGAACTAGGACTCCAAAAATAGTAATCAAGAAGATTAACAGTGACTACGTCGTCAGGAATATGGAGCTCTTACCACTGTTAGAACATACCCACTAGCTGATGGACTAGTTATCATCTCGGCCAGAAGTTACTCACATTCCTTGGTCCCAGAACAGTCGAATAGACACCTCATACATCTTGTCCACGTCTCTTATATAACCTGACCAGGATGATTTGATTATCCATGTGGTGTATTAGAGATTCATCACTCTTGTTACTCTAGATGATGATGATAGCCCTCAACTTATCCACCTTACCACCGATGCCTCCACATTAGGATCCCTAGGTCCCCCTTCCATAGTGTTGGAGGTGACTCCTAACCGGAGAACCCCTTTAATCATGTACCTACAACATGTAAATCTTCCAGCAGATCAATCCGATCATGAGCGAATCCGATGGCGTGCATTGTGGTTCACCCTCCTAGGTGGTCCGGTCTTGAGTAGATCCTTTATAGATGTGGGTTTTATGGTATTATTCTCCTTTTCATTCAAGGAGGTGATGTTTCTCAGGTCGCATAAGAGGTTCATGTCAGTTCTTATGGAGCTAATTAGATAGGGCCGAAGCTATCTCACTAGATCAAGAGATTGGGGTATTTTTACACCGCCATGATCCTTGACTGTATAGAGTTTTCCAATAGGTTCCATGTATGCCAAATCCATGCTAATTTTGTGCATCGGCCTCTAGATCCTCTCTACACTACCAAGTACTCTTGGCTATTTTTGGTATGGGGACTCGATGACATGGGACCATATCCCCTGGCGAAAGCTCGCCAATGAAAGTTCATCCTGACCGCTATGGATTTCTTTTCCAAGTGGGCAGAGGCAGTTCCACTCAAGGAGGTCAAGGCCTGTTCTATTGTTGAATTTGTGAGCTCCAATATCATCTACTGATTTGGATCCCCTCACGCTGTCCTCACCAATAACGAATCCAACTTCTGAGAAAATTAATTAAAGAAGTTATACGCCATGTTCAACATCCGTTATAACAATACCCCCCACTATCACATGCAAGAAAATGGGCACATCACGGCGTTAAAAAAACCCTCTATAAAATTTAGCAGAAGATAGTTGGTTAGAACAAGAAGAGTTGGATGGATAAACTCCCCAATGCTCTTTGGGATTATCAAACTAAGAATCGCAATTCAAATCAGGTGAACCCATATTCCATGGTGTATGGAATAGAGGTAATCTTTTCCATTGAGATTCAGTTTCCTTCATTGCGCACAATTGTCTATAATCAACAGACACTAGATAAGGTAGATGAAATCCATCTAGATGAACTAGAATCACTAGATGAGAATAGGCTTTGTGCCCTGCACAATTTGGAGAGGCATCAGAACAAGATATCCAGAGATTTCAACATGAAAGTTTGTATCCTCTCTTTCTTACAAGGTGACATGGTGTTGGCCCTAAGAACACTGATGATACCCAGAAGGAAACCACTGATGTTAGAGCCCAAGTGGGATGGACCTTACATCATTCAAAAAATTTACCCTAAAGGGTAATACTCCCTAGTTACCTTGGATGGTGAGAAGATCACTCCTTCCACCAATGCCAAATTCCTCAAGAAATACTTTTCTTGAGTAACCGACCTGGTCTCGCATGACCTTAAAATGTTATGTATTTTCCACATAATGTGAAAATGCATGGTCTATCAAGGATGAAGGACATAAAACTACCTATCACTCATCCTGCATGATGATAAACTATAAAATGGTATGAGCTCTATGATCTTAAACTAAGATCTCCTCTCATCCTCACTGCATGACATTAAACTGCACAACATCTCAGGAACTATGTCCGTATTAATTCCCATCCTCATGAGATATTTAGTAATTATAAGAAGTTTTGTCTTAGAGTGCAGTCCTAAATTATTTTCTCTGACTACCCCCTGGGTATAGTTCTCTTGGAGGATCACACACAGTGTGGTGTAGACTTCTTTGGATACCAGGTTTACGATGATCGCACCATGTCCCCCTCCCGTTCTTCTATTCTCCCACTTCCTCACCGCACGACATTAAACAACATGTACCTTTTATGACTATATGTGGATTGATTCAAATCCTCATGGAATATGTAGGAATTCCCAAACATTTTTTCTAGAGGCCTAGCCCCAATCTTCAAGATCTCCCCCTAGGTTCGGCCCTTTGGCCCAGATGCCCCTCAAAACATATGGTGTGGTGAAGGTTTTTATTGACTCCATTTACATTGGGTTTTTCACAATTGTACCATGTATTCCCATCCTTGGATATCTATACTTCTATTTTCCCATACACATGACATTAAGTTGGGCATCTATGGTCCGAGGTCTATGACCATAAACTAAGACCTACCACGTCCTTGTTCCATGATGTTAAACTGTAAAACATCTCGAGAACTACATATGGATTTATTTCCATCCCCACAGTATATATAGGAACACCCAAAAAAATTTTCATTGGGTATAGCCATGTTTTTTAGAAACCATTTCTCCCTTCTGGCCACTTGGACTAAGTCCTCTAAGGGGGGTATGTGGTGTGGTGTGGGCTTATGTCCTCATTCATGTTGGGTTTGAAACAGCCACACAACGCACCTCTATACTAAGAAATTTCCATTCACTCATCCTCCACTCATATTCTAAAGTTGTCTATTCTCAAATTGGTCCCCTCGACCCTCTTTGGAAACTCACCATTATGCCCATAAGCACCCTGACTTAGGACCTAGAGTGTCAGATTCTACATAGATGTGTTTTAGCCCACTTTCATGATTCATGTTCCCCTTTATTTTTCATTTAATCATATTTCACATTCCAAAGAACCCCAGAATGGTAGGGATTCTGAGCCTTAGGGCCGTCCTACCGCCTCAGGCCAACGTCCTAGAGAATTTTTAAACAACAATTTGATATAAGTCCCATGTTTTGAATCTAGTCAGCAGTCGATGCTCAATTGTTTATTTCCATTTCAGGCCACATGATATAAATGTTGTGTTTCGAACATGATCAACATTCATCCTCCATCATTACACCACCCCCATTAATCCTTAAATATTGGTTGTTTGATTCACATCCTCTTCCACCCCATCATATCCATGATGAATTTCGACACTCTTGGTGTTACCCTCAGTGCGCGTTTGCGCATTAGGGGGATGAATCCATGGTGTGGTCGCATTCACAACTCTTTACCATTTCCTATTCTTTGCATTCCACGTGTTGCAAAGAACTTCTCCGCCCTCACTTCCCACACTGAGCACAAATCACATGGGCTTAGGTATTTGGTCGAGGTTTACGCCCATTTGGAAGAGTCTTGCTTCTAATGGTCTGAGTTTTATGAACATAAACTAATATCTACCATGTCCTTGTTGCATGACGTTAAACAGCATGACATATTCTAGAACTACGTATAGATTCATTCCCATATTTATGGGATATGTAGGAACTCTTGGACTTTTCAACTTTGGGTCTAGATTAGGTTCCACTAATTATATCTTCTTTTAATCCTTTGGACCCTGAATCATATAGGATTTCATGGTATGGTTTATGTGGGCTTATGTACGCATTCACATCAGGTTTGCAATAGGTTCACCAGGTACTCCCATTTTAAGAGCTAGTCTCTGCTACCTCTCATCCCACATGATGTTAAAATACACTCATGGAAATATGTGTGGCTTGATTCCCATCCCCATAAGATACATAGGAACACCCATAAGTTTCATCTTCAAGTCCAGCCCCATACCTTATGATCTTTCCTGGCCCCTCGGCCTGAGGTTTCTCCTCTAGAGTTATGCGTGGAGTGGTGTGGGCCTGGACCTCATTCACATTAGGTATTCTTTATCACACCTTATGCATTCAATCTAAAACCTAGATCTTCTATATGCTTCCAAGCCATATTACCTTAAATTATGATTCTTGGCCCCAAATGAATTTAAACTACTACATCTTGGATGAATGGCGTTATGATACATGGGTAGGTCCTATCATATGACCGTAATCTATGACACTATTGTCCTGGTTGCATGACGAAAAAATGGCACCGTATTGTAGTGTCCTATCCTGAGAGAGAATCACGCCTGACATTGGTAATTCACCATGATATTTTGTCAAGTCCAATATATGACTTGATTTCTATAACAACACCAGGAGTCCTCATCTAGGTTTATCATTTCAATGAAAAATAGGGAAGAGGAGAACAAACGAGATATATATAATGTCTCTTCTTCCCATGAAAGGGCCAGACCTGCATGGTGATTCAAGAACTATGTGTCTTGATTCCCATATTTATGGGATATGTAGGAACTCCCAGACATGTCTTATTCAGTTCCATCCCATGCTCTATAAACTAATCATTTCTTATGTTCTCCCTCTTGGCCCTAATCCTTTCAAGGTTCCATGATGTGGTATGAGACCACCTTGGTCTTCATTCACATTGGGTTTTCAAAAATCGCACCATGTGTCTCCTTTAAGGACCATCATTTTCCATCCTTACCACATGACATTAAACTACCTGGCACTCTATAACTACATGTTTCTTGATTCCCATCCTTATGGGATATGTAAGTACGCCTGAGCATTCCGCCTCGGGTCTAACCCCAGGTCCCTCGACCATTTCCTCTTTAAGGTCATGAATGGTGTGGTGAGGACTTCTTTTTTCCTCATTCATGTCATATTTGATTCATCATTCCATACAAATTCCCTTTAGATCCTCATTTTCCATCCTTACTACATGAATTTAAATTGCATGATGCTCAATAACTACGTACAACCTGATTCCTTCCCTTGCATGATATGTAGGAACACCAAAACATTTTGTATTTGGGTCCATCCCAAATCTTATCCTCCTTGTTGTATTTCTAGCCAGAGGCCTCTACTGATAGTACATGGTGCCACAAGACTTTTTTTTTCCTCATTCATGTACTGTATCATGTACCCCCTTAAGGGACATCCATATTTGTTTCTCATCCTTATCATATGATGTTAAATTTCAAGCCACTTTATAACTATGTATGGATTGATTCCCATCCTTATGGGGTACATAGGAATACCCAGGTAGTTCTCCTCAAGTATAGCCCAAAGTTCTTATACTCTTTCTCTTGGACCCTTGGCCGAAGCTCTCTCTTGGAACTATAAATAGTGTGGCATATGGGAATTCTTTTGACCTCATTCATGTCGGGTAATTTTTCCATGCCATAAACGCCCCCCTTTTGAGATCCCTCTTCCCTTATCATCATTACCTCACAGTGTGAAAATTCATGGAATTTTAATAACTACGTATGGATTGATTCCCATTTTTATAGGATACGTAGGAAGGCCCAAGCGGTTTTCCATGGGTCCAACCCCTGGTTTTTTCAACCCATTTTCCACTTTGTACGCTCACCTCATCAGGTTTTCCACCCTTAATTGGACCCCTCAACCACTACTACGACTCATCAAACTGCTCAAATGCACTGTGGCTTATGACCTAGAGTTTTGGGTTCTGTATGGACATTCTTTCATTCCATCTCCATGCTTCACACATCCCTTTTTTGGGTATCCAAAATATTTCACATTCGAAAGTGCCCCCTAATAGCCTGGTCTAATTCCATTAAGGCTCACCTACAATCTTGATCCAACACCCCATAAGATCTTGAATAACATCTAATACACGTCCTATGTTGTGAATTTGGTCAGTGGTCAACCCTCACTTGTTTGTTCCCATCTCAGGCTAATGTGATGTGGATGCTGTGATTCGAATATGATCAACACTCATCCTACATCATAATTCCAACCCCATTAGGCCTTGAATAATGGTTTCGTGATTCACATCCATTTTTATTCCATTATTTTCAAATAAAATTTCAACACCCTCTGTGTTATCACTATGTGCGCCCTCATGCGCTAACATGACAAACCAATGTTATGGGGTCACCTTAGACAATGCACCCTCATCCTCTAAAGTGTTCTTCCATATGGAGTAAAGATCTTCTCTACCCTTGTTTCCCACACTGAGCATGGATCTTGTGGTATTAGAGATCTCAGTAAGATTTAGGCTTACATGGAAAACCTACACATCTTTATGGTCTGAGCTCTATGACCATAATCTAAGATCTTTTTTTTCCACACCATTTGACGTTAAACTATGCCTTTCTTGCCTATCCTATATATGTATAGGCAGTGGGGTGTCTTCATTCGAGAATATGATTCCCCTTTTTGGCATTAGATCTTTTCAATGCCACATTTAGAACTACATTTGGCTTGATTCTCACCCATGTGAGATACATAGTGACACCCAGGTTATTTGCCTCTGGGTCCAGCCGCATCACCATAAGCCCTTTCACCTCTTGTTGTCCTAGGTTCTCCTGAAAGTATGTGGTGTGGTGTGGATTTCACTGTCCTCATTCACATCAGGTTTGCAATAAGCACACCACACACCTATCTTGAGATATCTCGATTCATCATACTTATTTTCATGATATAAAACTAAAATCCTTCCTAGGTACTCATTGGATATATCCCATTTTGAAATAGGTTTGATCTTGATTCAGACCGATATGCTCACCCAATGCGCTTTTCTCATGATGGCATAACTCTGAGAGTGTTGGAATCCATTTGAACAACCCATCACTCCACCCCACGCTTTGTATGCCCTCCTATTCTGATACTCATCCCCTTTCAAACTAGAGGGGACCCCTAAAAAACATGTATTCTCAACCTTTCGGTTCACCTGTTGTCTCGGTCCAACATCCTAGAAGGTATTGGATAGAAACTTCAAGTTAGGCCCCATATTTTCAAATATGGTTAGTGGGTTTTACTAATTTTTTCCCCATTCTAGGATAATGCGATATGAGTACTATGTTTCGAACATGGTCAATAGTTATCCTCATCGTCATGCCACTATCGCGGTGTTCTGAATATTGGGTATCATGATTCCAACTTTACATCTCCCTTTGTTCAGATTGATTCTAGCAACCTTGGCGTCATCCCTCTTGTGCACTAGAGTACGTTAGGAAGAACATTTTGGCTGTTTTGAGAACTCTAGTCTTCGGTCAAGACCCCTCTTTTATCTCAGAGACACTGGGTGGTTATTCAAAGCCCAGATACTCAATGTTTAGCTTACACTCTCATGCATAAATTGAATGATTATATAGTCATCCCTTGTTTCTCATATCGAGTATAACACATGCGAGCTTAGGGATTTACCACTGATCACATCACGATCATGATCAAGATGCACTAATCAAAACAATAAAGTAGCATGATTTCCACAAACACACTTAAAATAAGAAAAACATCATTATAGTAGGTTTGTAAGTACATGTAAATTACAACACCCATAGATTGGTCCCACCAAAAAATGGATTGACCTCCTCAACAGAGCATCCCAACTCCACTACCCTTTGCTATGTGGCCTCCAAAATTTTCTCTCACTGTTTAAGATCATTCTCCACTTCACTGGCCACAGGACATGACTTATCATCTCTGATCAGTACTCGATCTCTATTGGCTTGGATGAGATCCCTTTCACTGGTTTCTTGTAATATCCATTCTTTGTCTCTATCCACCTGAGCCGACAACTATGAAATAAGCTCTTCTTGGGTGTTAATAAAAGAAGAACACTCATCTATCTTCCCTCCTTGGTGATGGGTCTCCTGATCAACCTTTTGAAGCCTATGGAGGGTGACTTCCTTCCTCTTCTACTAGCCAACACAAAGGCCACAAACATACTTCCATACCCTATCAGCGAGGTAATATCGAATGATCATGTGAGGACTTCAGACATCTACCCCTCCGGCGCACAGCTCACACAGGCTCAGGTGAAGTCTCCTAAATTCGATGACCCACTATAATATTGATTTATTGTTAATGAAGCAATTGATCAATTTAGAGGACTGGTGATCGATAAAATTGTTATCCTCTTCATTAGAATCAGTTTCATCCCGATCCTTAGGATCAGTAGGTTTGTACTCTAGAAACACCGCCAAGAATTTAGTAGTTGGATATTCATTTGTGGTTTCATCAGGAAGGCTAGGATCCACGTCGTCGAGCTAATCCTCACTATCAGATTCCACCTTGATGATTTCAGATTCTAGGCCACTGGTAGTCTTGTCAAGAATCATGATCGTCGTGGTCTAGTCAGCAAGGGTGTCCAATTCTAAAATAATTGGTGCTCCTCTGGGAAAATAAGTTCCCAAATATCCAATCATCGTTTCCATTGTATCCCATACCTTCTAGAGAACTTCTTGTTCAAGAATACAGAAATTTCTATAGGTTGGGTTTGATAAACAATAGTTATGAATTCTATAAAAGAGAAGGACTTAAAGAGGTCGAACAATGGGTCCTGTTCTTGAGTCACTGCTTCTGGGATCCCAGGACGTGGCCCCATATATATGATCGAGAACTCCAAAGACTTTGGGAGAACCAACCTAGGCATTGCAGAAATGTTAGGCTCAGCAATCACCATCACCCCTGATGAAGACCCCAAATCGAGGGTCACTATTTCATGGGGGTGGGGTTTCCATACAAGGACCACCTACACCAGATAAATGTCAGATATACGAAATTTTGATAGTCCAGCAAGGGGTCACCGTGTAATGATTTAGAGTTTACCTATAGAGCTTCAATAAGCTCTTCTAGATTCGAGGTTACAAACTTGACTTCCTATATGGGGCTCCCTTCTCCAGCATCTTCCCCCTAGGAGGACTCTTCTGATTATTTAGGTAAGGGGAAGAGCTCCCTTAGCTCAGTAGAAGATAATTGTGTTGGGATCATTTGAATGATCAGTAACCTCACCCGGTCCGTCATTGGACATGGAGTACCCTGAGAGTGATCATATTTCCCCATCTTGGTGATATATCACTCCCATTATTCTTGTGATACCAAAAAACTAGCCTGGTCATAACCAATCTCTGATAGATCCATCTTGAGGTGGTTGATGTGACCCCACATCTTTGACAGTCTGAAGAATTTCCTATTGATATCCCAAGTATCCCAAGAATTGGGAAAGACGACATCCGAAGGCATGTCTATATAGTGTAGCTTCTTCTTGGGGGCCTGAATGGATATCCTACGGAACCCTCTGGCGACCCTTCTTTCCCTTTGACTCTATTCAGATGGGGGTGCTGGGTCCACTTTCGCCACCTACCTTCCACTTGGATAGGCCCTGGAATCACTGAACCTTCTACGACCTCACCACTATAGTGTGCATCATTTTGGCCACCGCGACATGTCCTTAACGCTCTCTAACCCCAAATTCGAGATAGGGGAGTCTCCCCTCCTTAGGCACGAATATTTTTCCACTTCAACATCTCCCATGGCTAAGATGAATACCAGCACATAACATATTCTTTCACCTTCCCAAAACCAGCAGTAGGTGTGGGCGGTTCATTCCACATCTTACCATCCTCCCATGTGAACATAATCCACATATGAGTCATCTCACATGGGTGATCCCCATGGAGTACCCTCAGGTAAACCTGTAGGGTCAGTCTCTATATGCATAGAAATTAGCTCGCAAAGCGGTTCGGGGTATACGACTCGTAGATGGGCTCATGGTCCACCTATGCTACCAAAAACCCACTTCGAAAAGCAAGGAGATAATATTTATGTTCCTCACTACCTTTTCCTTCATCATTAAATACTCTTGTCGATCACGGGAATGGATGTAATTTGAATTCATCCACCCTCCAAACCTTGTTCAGTGCGATCGGAAAAGTCAGATTCACCGGGAAGCTCCCCACATCATTCAAGATGGCCATTCAGAAGTTTGACCAATGAGGGGAGATGGGGGTTGGATACACATAGACACTAATGTGTTCCCCTATCTATAAATACAATAAGTGGAACAGTCCACACACCTAAAGTGGCTTCCTCCCTTCGAAAATGTTCCCTAGCACTTTGTACAGCTTGGACAACATTGGTATCCTGATACTGACACACCCCCACCACCAGCATGGATTACATTATGAATTTTCTCGGCTGTATGCCTGTGTTTCTATCTCAGACTAGCAACATACAACCATAGATGGGTGAAAAAATAAACTCGGCCAACCTAACCACCCATTGCTGCTCAGTCTTGATTCTATACCCCCAGAGCTTACATTGGTTTTCCTCTAGTATGCGCCAATAAGAATTCTCTTTACTTCACTGGGTTCCCTCATTGGTACAAGTCTAAGGCCTTTCCGGTAACTTATTAGGTGCGTCCCCCCTTCGGTAGCGTGCCTCAGTGGGAAATTTATGAAATTCCCAAACAACCACTTGAAATGGACATCCCACACCGACTGCTTGTCCTTGCCTAGCACCAGGTCCAAAAACGCCTTTACCAACCACAGAATCTGCTCCATATTTCCCCATAAATTTCCCATGGGTAGTAATTAATCGTACATCTTCCCCAATAATTAGGATCTTGGAAATCCGTTTGAGATCCCAAAGGCTAATGCTGACTTCCCCTTGATGGCAGTGGAAAGTGTTGTTCATTGGTGACCACTTTCTCAACAACTTAAGAATGATGCTCTTCGGCTGATAGATATGAAATTGTTAATCTCACACCACTTCATATAAACCCACCCACTTTAGTTCCGCCCCAAACTCTTCATAGGATTGACAGACCCAGTATGCCCAGGCTCATTCATCTATGAACTTTCCTCCCTCGAATAGGTCCCACTCATCGGTCCACCCCTTCTCTGGGTTCCCCAAAGCCTAATTTAGAATGTATTGGTATTTTGGGGGAGAAGCCTTAGGATACAACAATTTCCCATAAATATTTTCAACATGATTTTATAAACAATTAGCATTAATAGGTGTGTGGATGACCACAACCCTGAACCTCTGATGCTGACATGGAGTGCTCTTTAGCCAGTAATCTGGTTCATCCCTACTTTCCTCAGGGATGAAAAATTCATACATTAAGTCTAAACTATACAATGAAAGACTTTTTTAGATAGGGTAGTTATCCTGGCTCTCCAACAGAAGCTCTATCAAGTATTTGTGATCTGAGTAGCATCACACACACTCTTCGATACCAAGATTGTTTTCCATTTCTTCCCTTCGAGTGACATCTGCAAGAACCTCACGAGTGACTTCTGGGTTGGACATCCCATTCAAAATATTTTTTGGAACTTTATTCATTGGTCACAAATCTCAGTCACGAAGCTTGGTCATGAAGCTCGGTCACGAAGCTCGGCCATGGAGCTCAGTCGTGGAGCTTAGTCGTGAAGCTCAATCATGGAGCTCGACCGCAAAATTCAGCTATAGAGAAGGATAACAAAGCTACATCGCAAATCTCCATTGAAAAGGCATAGTGCAGAGCTTAAGGATCATGGAGCTCTCAAGGGAATCAATGCGTGGTGTGAGGAAAATAAGGATCGTAGTGCAAGAAGCACATGGAGAGGCACTACAAAGCACCAGTCTGTAAAATCCGGTTTTCAAAGGGAGATCATGTAGTTTTGGAGCATCTAGAATTAACAAAATCAGACATGACATAGAGGAAATTGAATAAAAAGTAGGGGACTTATCCCATTATTTATAGGTTAAGACCCCAAGATTCACATCATATATCAGATTTTCGGCGCACCTCACATCGTGATCTATGGAAAAATCGGCCATCTTCTAAAAAACCACACTTTTTGAGCCTTCACTGTGACTCCAATTTGTGACCTGCATGAATTTTAGCGATTTTTCCATCATAATCCAACCCACTTTTCTCCTTAGCTCCCATTCTGGGGGGGGGAATTTTTGGCACAAAAATCAACCACTTGAAAAGGCATAAGTGTAGGTCATCGCAAAGAATCCAAAAAGGGATACATCACAAAGGTTCCTCACAGAGTGGAGGCCCTCTTGGGGGGTGCCACAGAGTGATCCCTTCTCTGTGCCTGCCATAAGTTATTAGGATTTAAAACTAAAATAATTTTATTTAATTATTTTATTTACGGTTAGGTCCTTGGTGACGTTTTCTACCAATGACCTTTTCCGACCAATGTTAAGTTATTCCTATGGTAAAGGTTTCATTATAATATCAAAGGTACCCTCAGTTTTTTTGATCTTTACAATCATTTAAGAGATACTCTAATTTTCCAAGAAAACCACATGCACGTGCTATTAAAAATTTAATATTTTTCAAACAATTGTTTCAGGCACACTGGGCCTCAGAATCACATGCCTTCTAAGCAACTGTTCTCAAAATTAACCCATGTAATTTCTTAAAATAATACATAGAAGTAATGGTATATTACATTCTCCCCACCTTGTGGATTTACATCCCCAAAAATAAAAAATAAGGGCTACTCAAATAGCTGAGTGGACTGAGAAAATATCTCAGCCTACTTCTCCCATGTGCTCTCTTGGAGATTCATGTGCTACCAAAGAACATGTAACAAAGGAATTGACTACCCATGAAGGATCCTCTCATGCCGATATTCAATCTCCACAATAGGGATGTAAAGTAAGCATCATGATTTTAAACTATTGTCAATGGAACTCAAAGGAGTTGAACTATATCTTGTACATAGTGGTGTCCCAATCTCTCTAATGAACTCTGCTCTCAAATATCTAAAAAGTTGGCTGACTTGGAGAGTCAATAAAAAATTACCCAGATGGTATCGTGTTCGTTTATAAGTATGTGGAAAACCTATCACGAAGTCTATATATATCCCATATCACTTACATTCTGGCACCACGAGGGGTTGAGCTAGACCCGATGGAATCAGGTGCTCATACTTCACTTTCTGAGAAGTAAGGCTTTGAGAAATAAACTCTACAACTCCCTTATTCATCCCTGGACACCAAAACTAATGTTGGAGGTCCTTGTATATCTTCCCCATGCTTGAATGTACTGCCAAAGGAAGCGTATAGAACCCTCTCAAAAACTCTTCCTACAATTCCACTAGTATAACTGTTCACCCTTTTAAAATAAAAACATGCTCCCCATCTTTCAAATATCAATCGCGAGAATTATCTATGGATATCTAAGAAGGTAGGGTCTTACAGTCATTATCCCCATGTTTTACCAACTAGACTCATTGTAGGAGTTGAGGGGTGACAACCATCAATTAGAGGTAAGCTGCTCTATCTCCATTTACAAAGGATATCTATAATGAGGATAACTGATATGACTCCACACTTAGCATATGTAAGCTATATATCATGTTGAGAGAATCTTCCACTGCGTTCCCCTTCTGAGGAGTATATAGCATCTCGAAGCCATAGTCCAAGAGGAACTCTAGCCTACACCTCTATCTCAAAATTCATTGGATCCACTGTAACTTCGTTACCACTATAGGAAACTGAGGACTCATAACGTCCATTGTTTTGAGTGTTAGGCTATCCAATTGATGAGTAATCAACTAAACCCTCTTATGAATGAATCTATCTTTCACTATCTGTGTTCCATTTTCACTAATAAAGGAAAAATAGGTTCCATCAATATGGAAACACTACACTCTTCACCTAAAACTTTCAATCTAAGTATGAACTCTAGATAACCAGACCATTATAAGATTAACATCATAAGGCCTCAACACTGCTACCAAGAGATCCCTACCAAAACTCTCTCCTTTAAGAGTCAGGACACATTGTCAGTATTAGTGTGTGATCATTGGGTCTCCTCTGGTATGAGCCTACAAGCGTGAGGATTGAGTCAATGGTTAAACTAGAATATCTAAGTATCTAACAACATTCATGGAAAGAAAAGAATGATTAGAACCCATGTCTATCAATATGGAATCATAAGTAGAATAGACACAAGTCATGCTTCAAATCATTCCTAGATACCCTGGGTCATAGGACTTGAATGCATGCAACAGTTCCCTCCCCTCTTTTCCATATCCCTAAACCTAGTGTGGACCTGCTAGGGGTGGTATTGGTAACATGTCAAAGTGTCGAGAACCTCCTCATCATACCCTAGCTTTTCTGCCACATATTCCATCTAGTAGACCTGCCTGTTCCTATCACTGTCTCTTCCTCAGTGGTCTGTCCAGTGTTTCTCTGTCATCAGTTTGATAGGTTCGACAATCTCGGGTGAGATTTCCCCTAC
Organism: Viscum album; assembly: GCA_963277665.1. NCBI lineage: Eukaryota > Viridiplantae > Streptophyta > Magnoliopsida > Santalales > Viscaceae > Viscum > Viscum album. The sequence goes on along the minus strand of OY728161.1, from coordinate 48,575,269 downwards.
CATTACTTGAAAATAATTACCTCTATCTATGATTATTGCACCCACCATGTGAGACCTAGGCTGAAAATCCCTTATCCCGAGACCTCATCCTAAAATGTATCACATGTCCAAGTCTTTGAGACTAACATTGAATTCCTCTTATTGAGGTCTCTACCCCTGCTTTCCCACTATTGACTACCAACAATTTTATTTTCATAACCAAGAAACTCTCAACCATAATGATTCACTCTAGTACACCAGCATATGTAGGAATTCACATAGGGATAATGCTGGCTCAGATGTCCCTACACAAACATTTCTCAAAGGTACATTCACTGAAGCACAGGTTGTGTATCATATCCATCGAGTACCTAGAAAGTTTTCTATGTATCGATGAATACTCAGATACTGACATGTCATCTTTTCAGAGCTGTAGAAGCTCCGGGATATGAATATCCCTTATCTTATAATGTGAGAACTCATATTTGAAAAGGCTCTCGAATTATGTCCTCAGAATAGTGGCCTCATCGCAAGATTGGGTAACAAAACCCCACTATCGCCCTTCTAAGCTTTGTAAAAGCTTTATTCTAGGACAAAAATCTGATCTATTGGTGTCCTTAATAGATGTGAAATGTAGGTAAATACCTCAAGCTAGTCCTCACCCACCTATGTGTTAGTTTTTCCTCGGAACTTAATGGGTCTCTACCACTGAAACTCATAAAAGCGTGCTATGCCTGCCCACCTCATCTATCGGTACTATGAGTATCTTTTGATTCTTTATAGGTGGTGGTATGGTTGGTGCACCACATGGAGGTTCTCTCTATAGGTTCTTTCTCTTGTACAATTGTCTCATCACCTAATGGATCATCCTCTTGATGATGTGGTGGAATCCCAGATGGCTGTCTATGTGGAGACATATTGTAATAAAACCAGATGTACCATGGTCAATGAGTATATATAGAGAGAAGAATCAAGAAGGACATGGAAATCACAACACATTCCTATATGATTTATATACCACTATATTCCTGAAAACTAGTGTCCTTATGTACCAAGTTGAAAACTAGGTTATCAGAGTCTTGATATATGGATATGTCAACTACCTTCACCAACATTGTTGTCCCATGCCTAAATTCCAAACTCAAAACACTTAACACTGTTTCCAAAAAAACTCATAGACTCCTGGTCCCAAATTATAACAGACCTCCTCTAATACTAATATGTCATAAACCATCCTAGAGGGGCTGATGAAGTGACTACCTCAAGCCTGCCTCTAATAAGCCAGAGGCTAGTGACTAGCACCAAGTAGGAATATCCCACAAATGGGAGGCATTATCCTAAGTACCTATACACACACAACTCCAAGATATAAATTATGAAATGTAAAAAGACTAAGTAAAAAATGAATGAAAACTACTATATCCCACTACTATAGTAGAACAATGAAAGTACTAGAAATTAAATAGGTCCATAATACAAGCCCACCAAAAGGGTTTGTAACCACAAGTCTAACCTATAAGAAAAATGGCACTAGGACTACTATCCGAACAGCATGAACAAACCTCATCTGTCTTGACTCAATAAGAACCACCTGGTCCTAGTTTACCTAAGACTCCATCAAATATTTGATCATCTGCAGGAGACATGAAATGTGTAGAAAAGTCCTTTGTAGGGGGTGAGTAATACAATACTCAGAAGGAAACCTTAAAACCACAAAGTAATATGACAAGGGAATGTCACAATAGAATACTACAAATTAATACTACAGAGAAATACCATGAAATAATTCCACAATTGAGTAACACAAAGGAATACCACATAAGAGTACCACACAGGAAGACCACACAGGAAGACTACATAGGAATACCACATTGGAATACCCCAGAGGAGTACCACACAGAAATTCCACACAAGAATACCACACATGAATTCCTCAAAATAATACCACATAGTAATGCCACACAGGAATAATGCACATGAATACCACAGAGGAATTCAACACAACAATACCACACTAGAATTACATATAGTAATACCACACATGAATACCACACAAGAATACCACACAGGAATACCGCATAAGAATGACACATAAGAATACCACACAAGAAAACCAAACACTATTACAACATAGAAATGTCATATAAGAATTACACATAGTAATCCCACACAAGAATGACACATAGGAATCCCACAAAGTAATTCCACACAGAAATACCACACTCGAATCCTACAAAATAAGGCCACATAGGAATACCACATGGGAATGCCACATAGAAATACCACAAAGGAATACCACACAGGAATACCACACTGTAATAACACACATGAATGCCACATAGGTATACCACACAATAATACCACACATGAATATCACATAGGAATGCCACACAAGAATGAAACACATGAATACCACTCAGAAATTCCATACAAAAAAACCACATAGGAATACCATATAGGAATACCACACCGGGATACCACATGAGTACCACACAGGAGTTACACAGGGAAATTCCACACAAGAATACCGCACAAGAGTCCCACATAGGAATAAAACATATGTATATGTCTACAATACATATTACCAGAATATCCAAATATAACCATTCAAAGACACATGATCTTGAGGTAAGTCACAAACAATTACCAGCCACATGATTCTCCTCAAAAAGTGATCATTCTGGGAGAACTCACTCCTCGATCCATTATATCATCGAACACTCTCAGGAAGAGGTCTAGCACATTTTTGACCCACCCAAATAGAACACATTGGTCAAGGAAGATTATAATACATAGAGAGGGGATCTTACCCGAACACTCTTGGGAATACCACTAACCCTATTTGGATCAATTATCAATGCATAAGATCCTACCTAGACACTCTAGGGAATAACAATAACCCTACTGATGTGGCCCGTTAAATGGAGGACTAATTCTATGCTCTCGAAGGTTTCTTCTATTCCAAAAAACTCCACAAGAGGTGATAGAGGATCAGTCTAGTCCCATAGAGGGATACCATAACTCTATATCAGTGTCAGCCTCTAGAAGGGACTAAAATACAAAAAATGGGGATGTAATGTCTTAAAAAACCCTAAAGTAAAGGACCAATGGAATTCTCTCAACCTATACTATTCCATACTAAACACCCACCACATTATTTCTAAACGACCGTCTCAATATCAAGTCCCAACACCACATAAGGTTCCTCAAATGGACATACCATTTGAAATATATAGTCGTTTGAATATTTTAAGGGGGTTATTGGTACTATGGACCGACGACACAGTCGGGCCACCAACTATGGTGGTAGACCAACCACACTGGCCGCCCCGTGGATGCTGCGGTCAACCACCCCAAAGTTTCCACAACTGTATGGCCATTAACACCACCATGGATCAGGGTCGACCACCATGGTAGACCGTGGCCTGGCTCTGACCTAGTAGCCTTAGTTCTGACCGAGTCTGACCCACCTGTTGGGCCTGAACCAACCCGCTAGGCACAACCCATTCACATAGCCCATCCTACTCATGCACAGGCTTCCTGGCTCAGCCTACTCACTCACAGTTCACCTGGCCCAAACTGCTCACTCACAGTTCGCTTAGCATGGCCACATCCCATGAATCGTCCAACACCTCCACATCCCACATCACCACCAGGTCCTACGACCCACTATGTCATGTCCCACGTGGACCACTCTATTGCATACCATGTGTCTTGCTCCGCCATGACCTACACCACTAACTTCATATCCTCTGATTCTACCACCTCTGATCACTACCGCCACCACTTCACCTACAAGACTACTACCTCACCACTCTAGACCACTACATGAGACTCAATGTAGTGGTCCATTCCACAAACCATTGAGATACCTTCGATTCTAGGAATTCGAAATAGTCGTAGATCCAGGATACTCAGGTCCCGATCTACACTAACCAGGTATCTATTTTCATTTTTCCTCAAATATGGGGGTCTGATCATGCTCATAACCATAAGGAAAGTAGAAAAATTACCAAAATGATCCAATAGTGATGAATATAGAGAAATAGGGAGAGAAAATCACAAAGATCACCATGAGGAACAAACTTCATCCTTTTTTCATGTCAACCTCAATCTGTTTCAGTTAGAATATTAAATGAAGAGGAAAGAATACCAATCTCCCAATAACCCCACAGATAATATCCCATCTAAAAACAATGATCGATTTGTGGGCCAATAAGTTTTTTGATTGGTTTGAGTTCATCATAGAATTCATGAACGGGAAAAAAATAAAAAAAACACACCCTACCTCGATTTAGTTTGATCGCTGATGAAGAATAAAGCGCTTAATGGCTCGAACCTCCCCAATCTATTACTCTATGAAAATATGGTGTTTAAAGTGTCATGGGAGGAAACAATGACTCATTTTAGGAGTTTTCCAAAAATCCAGTTTTACAATGGTTGGTTGTGTCGGTAGGTGGTGTAACACCCCGACCCTAGTTACCCAGAGTCAGTGCATTATTTTAATAAATTGTCATGATTAAAGGAATCTAGTCCTGAAGGACCGATCAGTTTAGAAGTATTATAAAATATATTATATACATGAACGTTACATTACATTATAAAATGAAAAACAACATCAACATTGTCTCCATTGACCACATTAATATCCCTTATACTATCCCTACAGGTCAGTCATAATATACTTCTTCGTATCCTGGGAAAAATAAAACCTTGAAAGGGGTGAGCTCAGATGCTCAGCAAGGATAACAATATAGTAGAAACTTTCATAAAAAAGAATAAAAACTTAAGGCATCATATAAATCTAAAACAAAAGCATTTTAAACATAAAATTCAGCATAATATGAAAAAGATCAATCAAATAATGCAATTTACTTATTCATATGGATATTCTACTTGTCAAACAATCACATGTAATATCAATAGCTAATTTCATAATGATGGAATGCATAATTCCAGACATCATAACCAAATAGTAAAGGCCTTTTTCCAAGACTACAAATAAGATTTTGTCAAGGCCTTGTGTCAAGAAACTAGTTTGTCTCATGAGACCTTCCAATGCATCGAGGAGCTATAGCATGCTCCACCCATCACTTAGTAAGTCCAATGCATTCCTCATATGAAAATGTTGAAACATAACATGAACATTCATATTAAAACCAGCATATGAAATGTCAATACTTTAACTATAAATAATTAATGGTATAAAAATATAACATTCACAGTCAATCATATCACAACTCATTCAATAAAATATTTAAGATTGTATTTATAAAAAATCAACCTGAATTAAGAATAATATCCAAAATTATGTTGACATAGTTGAAAATAATTAGTAAAACTCTGAGAGAAATATAAATTTTTCATGAAAACATTTAAAAGTAACACAATTTTTAAAGGAAGACATTTAAAATACATTTTTGAATCAACGTTTCCCAAAACACTTTGAAACTTTTTAAATAATTAACATTTTAAAACATTCATGTCCATATAAATAAATCCTTTAAAAACCATTTTGAAAACATGGACATTAATTAGAATGATTTAGAACAATAAATATTTAAATCATTAAAATGATATTTTAGTTGAAGAGTACCTAAAAAATTATCCTTTTAAAAACACCTTTATCTTACATGGAAATGGATAATAAATATGTCCCAGTAAATACTTATACATAAATAATCTCGAATAATAACGATATTGAGGAATTAACCCTTAACTTGTACTTTTCTTTGGTCGAGGGTATGTTAAAATCCTGTATAATAGTTAAATAATTGTTATTAAATTATAAAATAACCACTTACATAATTATTATATCATATATGATCTTCTAATATTTCTTTGTTAATAATATTTTAGTAGTATCATTGTTTCGAGTGTTAACTGATTCGTTTTCATTTATATGTTTTGTTACGTAAGTCATATTTCTTATGGATAGGATGTATTTGATTAATATCCATAATGATATCATGTAATTAAATATATTTTTTAGTATTAAATTGAAAATTATTCTTGAATGGTTACTATGGGTAATGAATGTCATTGCATTCGTGGAGACGGTAATTCGTACGTACACACGAATGCTACTTCCATTTCACTTTTTTTATATTTTAAAATGAAATAAAACCAAATGATACATATGTATATTATTATTCCAATATAATATAATATTATATATATGTTACATAATTTCATTAACACCATACTTTATATGTTCCATATAGGGTTTGAATGAGTCATATCACTTAGAGGGGGCGGTAGTCTGTACTTCCTCAAATGAAATTGTCGTATATATAAAACATGAAAAGAATAAAAGTATGATATAAAAGAGAATTACATAAGCTCATAAATACAATTATTATCATAAATATCATATAAAATTACAGTGCCATCATAATGGCCACCATAAGAGGTGGTAGTAGAAGATTGAACAATCATCATTTCGTGAGGCAGTAGTTTGCCGTCCATAGAAACATTATGTTCTATACACATTAGATGGAGGTGTTTATAAGTGTAGTTAAAATAATTCTAATAAAAAAAATCCTACTATATTTAGGATAGTATTATTTTTATAAAATAAAGGAAAAATATAGTTTAGGGGGTTGGATAAATAAAATAAAAGAAAATAAGTTAAGAGGACATGTTACCTTTAAATTTGGTAACTCCCTTTGGTTTGAACCAAAAGGCTTTATAAACATACCTTATGTCTAAGGTAAGGCTTCTAGGTGGAAGAGTGGGATGTAGGGAGACTAATTGGTCAGTGGTTGGATGATCCAAGTGGCTTGAGGGGTGTGAGAAATGGGTTAGAGGTGAGGGATTTTTATAAGGGTGAGGAGGGTCTCTTTAGGAAAGTTTGAAAATATTATTTTATTATATAATGATTTTGGGTTTATAAATGTCAAAAACTCCTTAAAATATAATATAAGATGACTCATGTTCGAAATAAAATCATCCAATAATAATTGGACAGGTTTTGGGTATTGTTTTAATTTTTATAATCTCATTTATTTAAATCATTCATTAATGAGGTAAACACTACATCATTATTGTGTCATAAATAATTCTATTTATTTGATGTCTAAAAATTATACGAAAAATAAAATGATGAAGGAAATATTTTGAGATTTAAAATGAATATTTATATATGAAAAATAACATATATAACCCCTTGTAAATTTTTTTTACTAAAAGATATATATTTATGCCATTTTTTTCATTACTTTAAATTAATTAATATAAAGTGTCATTATCACTCTCAAGTGGCTCCATGTGGTCCCAATATCGACCCAAGGATTCCAATGGTCGGAAATGTATCAACAAATAAAAATAAGAATCATGTTAGGGTAATTTAATATTATTAAAATAATATTTTTTTAACCTTATTTACCAGATTTACCCTTTAACCGTGGTAAATAAAATATTTACTTAAGAAAATATTAATAATGTCTAAAAATAAAATTTAAATATTCACACAATTTGAAGTCTTGATTCCAAATATGGAATCAATTTTTCTAAATTCAAAACACAGAAGTGGCATAAATTAATTTAAAATTAGTTCCTGTTGTAAAAACAAAAAGAGTGTTTTTAAGAAATAATAACTATCAAAAGATTAAAACTTGTATATGTTCAGTTTAAATGTGAAATTAAATCCAATGACCTAAATTATATTAAATGATAAAAATAAAATCTAATGATACTTTAAAATGACTCAAATTTATAATTTTACACAATAAATTATTTCGATTTAAAAAGTTGTTTTCAATTAAAATTTGGTATTTTTCACTATTCGTCAAAAATATGAATGTTATTAATAAAGTACCAAAAATTTATCAAATTTTTTTATGTCTTTATTCTAAATAATAATTTATTTTCATTAAATTGAATATATAAAATTGTCAAATATTGGTTTTAAAAAAGGTTAACCATTAAAAGGCGGTAAAATTGCATTTTTTGAAAAATACTTCTTTTATCTGAAAAAAATTAATTTGTTCTTATATTATGTCTAATAAACACATATACTGGATTATAAAATTATATAGAGTATATAAAATTCAAAATTCAGTTAATAACATTCATAACCTCTTTTTGAACGTCTAGTTTGGTATGTCGTGGTGCGCTCGAACTCAGTGTTGCGTGTAACACAAGTTATTGAATTTTTTTAAAGAGATAACATACTATGAAATATTGGGGTGTTATAGGTGGAATATTTAGGTGGCGTCGGTAGACAGACTCAATTGGAAGAGTTACTGGGTGGAATTGGTAAGGGGACTCAGTATGTGGTGTCGGCCGGGGGTGTCTATAAGTGGCATCAGTGAGTCACATTAGTGACTTACTGATGGTTTGTTGCGATAGTGAGTCACTAATGGTAGCTTATGTAAGTGACTTGACATCGGTAGCTCACATTAGTGACTCTCTATTAGTATCTTTCATCAGTTACTCTCCATCATTGAATCACTTCAAGGAATCACCCAATGGTGAGTCATTTCCAACATATTTTCAAAATTCTAGTTTTCTCAAGTTTTCCCAGATTCACCCATTTAACACCTTATTTGATGTAAAATGATTTTAATACCATATTTATGTGTTTATGAATCCATTTCAGTGGATAAAAATTATATATTTAATTTCCTTACTACCCTAAGACTTTTAAATAGTCAAACGACATGGTTTGGTCATGATCCATCTTTAACGGGCTTTTGAACTATTTTCCCCATAGATTTAGGATATGGCCTTTCTAAATCCTATATCCTTCATCGCTATGAATTTTCTCTCTAATATTGATATTGAGTCATCCACATAACCTTTCCTCCCCAGGAGATCATGTGTTTTGTCGAGGCCTTTGTATCGTGTCTCCCTAGAGGTTTCTCCTACTACAGGTGCACCCCTATTCTGGGTGCAAGGAAGAATTATTGGTCATCTATTTCTCGAGCTAGGGATCCATTAATCTATTTTAATTTTGGTATCATGTGGGGTGGTTATATGAATTTTCTCTTGTAAATATAGAAGAATTTTGGATAAATAAATATAATCAAATCTCTTTAATATCGATATACATGGGATGGGGAAAAGTGTTGCATGTTTATGTTTTATTTTTTACTAATATTATGATATATATAGGCTATATTCCTATTGAAAATCATGGTCATTGGTGGTATTTGTTTGTGCACCTACGATGACTTGTGGATGTTCATTGTTGATCCTCTCTGAATGACCGTATAAAAATGAAATTTATTAACCATGTATAATCGGTTAAATAAATGGATTCCTCATGATCAAACTTTCCCTATTACAATCCCTAAATTATAAAAGTGGAATGGAAGAATGAGAATTTTCTAAATCTAATTACACATTTCTTTATTGGTGTGGCTGCGTGCTATGTGTTTCCTTTTTCTGTATTGAGCCTTGTGTGGTAGTGTTGTGGTGGGGTTGAGAGTACACTATTTCTGGGGTGATATGCATGGTATAATGGAATATTAGGTTGAGATACTGACTAATTGTGGAATGGTTGGGAAATGGTTGAGTAGTGGGGCTGTAGGTTTGTGTTGTGCTATGTTTATATTGTTGGTGTGATGGGTGCCATGTTGTTATAAAATGGGGCTATCAGGTTTTGTTTGGATGATGTGTGTTGCAGGGTTTGGATATAAGTTTTGGGTTTTTTTGAGAGGAATAACATGGAGGAATGAATTTGAAGAATAATGACAACAGTTGTTGGTATGGGTGTTCAATGTAGAATAATTTTAAGTGGGTTAACTTACCACCATTATTTTTCCTCTATGTGACCTTGTTGTGGGGCTTGTAGCGTGCTCCAAATAGAGGTTTCCTGGGTAGGGATGGAATGAGTAAGTAATATCCTTAATAAATAATTATTATTGGTTAAATGAGTATGATGAGGGTGAGTTTGAGTTGTGGATTTTTGTGAATGGATTTAATTTATCATCTTCCAATGTGACTGTTGATCATGTTAAATAATTCAGTTAGATGTAGCAGTGGAGTTAGAATTATCATAGGGTTTTTGATAGTTTTATTTAGAACCCATAGGGTTTTCTTGAGTTTTTGATACTATATATATACATAGAGGTATTTTCCTTGTGTTTTCTATAAGAACCACACCCTTATTGAGTAGTATTTTCAAAGCACCCCCACTTTTATTGGGAAGGGTGTCTTTCCCAAATATTTTGGTGGGAGGATGGGTGGTTGGCCACCCGCTCTTCCCTACTCCCTCTTCTAGGTGGTGATAACCCAAGATTCTTTGGGCAAATAGTGGTTTGTGAGGCCCAGGTGAGTGTGGGTGAGTTTTAGTTTCCCAGGTGTCTTTGAGATGAGATGAGTTGTGGTTCTCCAGGTGTCTTCTGGATGAGATGCGTTGTGATTTACCATGTGTTTTTGGTATGTGGTGTGGTATGTGGAATATGTGTATATGGGAAGGATGTGGTTGTGAGGCCTAGATGTGTGTGGGAGAGATGTGATGAGCTTCATTTTCCCAAGCTGTGAGGCTAGCTATGAGGCCTAGGTGTGTACGGGAGGGCTGTGATGTGGTTCTTTTGGAAGTGGTGGGAGCATGAGGACATTTACCATTAGGGTGTAAGACTGACTAATTAGTTGGAATGTGGTGTGGGGTACTCTATCATCGATGTTATTTCTATATTATTTTACTTGGATTGCATTACTTAGTGAGTGTACCTTGGTGAGGTGGGGGTGGCTAGTGTACCTTGTTAGGTGTTGTTGGATTCTGCTATTTTTCTCACATTGGAATTAGTATGATTCCCTGCATGTGCATTAGAGACATTGGTTTTCCTAATGAGTATACTTGTATTCTCACCCTATGTTATAAAACTGATTTCAGGTTTCCAGGAGGACTACTTGGACTGTGCTGGGCATTACTAGCTCGGACTTTGGGATAGTTGTCGTGTTGTTGGTTATCTTTGTTCTTTTGGTACATAATTTGGAGTTTTATTGTATTTATATCAGTTTTAATTTAAACATGTATGTGGAAAGGATATATTTTTTATATATATTTCTTGGAGTTATTTTGAGGTTGATACATCTTATCTCCCAATCTAGGTTACTAAAAAATGGTAATGACTCTCATTTTGTGAGATCATATACCCTTGGTTTTGGTCTCCACCTTGGAGTCTACCGGAGGCATGACTCAGGGGTCATTATCTATATTTCTTTATGGCATCTAAAGAGGAGAATCTTTGGGAGGATGGGGTCATGAAATAATTTTATCATAATTTATGGTTGAGAGATTGGATGGGGTATATAGTTAGGCCTAATATGGATTTCATGGGTTGGGAGGGAAACAATGTTAGGTGATCTTATTAAATGACATAGGCCTGGGAAGACCGACTAGGGAACATGATTTTAGCCCACCCCCCATGATTTGACACAAGGATTCTAAGCATACTAAATGACCATGTGAGGCCACAAAATTTACAGGGTAGAGACCCTAGGAAAGGTATATGCATCATAATGAATTGTGTACTTATTTAAATTGGTTTCTTGGAGAAATTTGGGATGGATAACAAATAAAATGAGTTAAGATTAAATTTAAACAAAATTTCACACAACTCAGGCATATGAAATCCCTGTTCAACATTCAGTTATGTAACTTGATCATTGTCCGCATATAGTAATGGTAGTGGAGTCTCATCAAGCCAACCTAGCTGATCGACGAAGGGTTGAACCATTTGAGTAGGAAGAACAATGGTAGAGAACATTATGTGATCTCTAGTGATAGACTGTTGGGAAGAATGAGGACAATGTTTCAGACATGTAGATAGAGAGTTAGCTCAAGGATCTTGTGATCACCTTCATCTTGTTTTAGTTTCTGATGGAGTACTGGGATCCCTTGTCAGTGATCTAGATGTAGGTATCTGTGCATCAGTGGTGGCCACTTTTCCTGAGAGAGAACAAATTGGTTGATGTTTTGTGGATCGACTACAAGAAGCAGTTTCGGGAAAAATTCCTTTCTACGACCATGAAGGCTGAAGGAAGGAGTTACTCTCCTTCTAGTATGGGAGTTAGGGATAATGTTCAAGGATATCATTCATTTTTCTCTATATATCCTTCCAGATGTGGAGTCTTGTGAGATACGCCTAGAGGTGGAACTTCGTCCTTCTATCTAGTACACAGTTAATCACGTTACCTTGCCAACAGACTTGGTGGTCCAAAAGAAGGTAGAGGTAGTTGAGATGATGCACTCATGCGAAGGTTTACTATGACAGTGGATTCATCCTAGTTCTTATAAGGGTAATTTTATCATCAATAGATCTCAGGCACCGGAACCATCAAGGTTCCGACTAGTGGGGAGGCGACCTTAGTAGTTTCCATTTTGAAGTTTGGGTCCTCGTACATATCTTATGGGCCTGGGGATGGTATGATTTATCTATAGAGTCCATGTTCATCTTCAGAGTCAGTTCCTGATGCCCGCTCAAGGTCTGTATGGTGGAGGTGGGTAGGTCCATCGACCGACTCAATATCAGTTGTCAGCATGGCAGTTCTTATAGTGGAACATTAGCATCACATTCCACCGAGGGGGAGATGGACTAGGTAGAGGCCGAACTCAGGGTTCTCCTCAGGTATTTCAGTCTAGGTTTTGTCAATGAGGAATTTTTTAGAAGTGGGGAAGAGTACCTGGGCATGGTCAGTTTCCCAATACTTAGGTAGTAGTTCCAACAGGGTGAGAGATTGTTCATGGTATGATAAACTTGTTTAGTACTCTTTCTTGTGCATTATTTGATTCGAGATATTTTCACTTCTTTTTTTAACAAACTCTATCCCTTTATCTGGGGATATAAATAGAGAGTCTTCTCAATCCCCTAGTGTTAAGTACACCAGTATGAGGTTAGACCAACTTATTTTTGTGTGCCAAGGCTAGAGACTAATAATGGGGCCTCATTAGTCCTGAGTGGATATTTTCTTACTACAAATGCAACCATATAATTTCATCATTGGTATCAACTAGTTATATTCTGTGAATTCTTTATTCAATTACATATGAGGAAGTTTCTTGTTTTTATTTGTGGATGTCTAGCCTATGGATTTTGTTGGGGAGCAGAGTAGTCAGATGAGTAATTGGCATATAGAGCCCATTATTTTCTTATTGACTAAGATGTTAGTATAACTGGTGTATTATATGATGGTGGAAGTTCCCTGTGCTATTTAGGAGTTCTCTTATTTCTTCCCAAAAGATGTTGCAACTCTACTCCCTCGATGTGATGTTGAGTTCATGATAGACCTACAACCCAACGCTTCTCCGAATTCGATGGATCCTTATCGGATGACACCTTCAGAGCGATGGGAGATGATAATTCAGATAGATGAAATGATGAATAAGGTATTTATCCATCACTATGTGTCATCATGGGGTTCGATAGTCTTGTTTGCGAAGACAAAAGATGGTGTTATGAGGTTGTTCATAGACTACTAGAGGTTGAATTGGGTTACAATCAAGAATCATTACCCTCTCCCAAAAATAGATTATATTTAAGACTAGTTGGGGGGATCATGCTGGTTCTCTATGATAGATCTACAGCTTGGGTATCACTATTTATGGGTGAAAGAAGGTGATATCATAATGACCACTTCTAGGTGCAGGTATGAGCACTTTGAGTTCATTGTTATGCAGTTCGGTGTTACGAATGAACCAGCCATGTTCATGGGGATCATGAACTCTATCATTCATGAGTTTCTATATCTGTTCATCATCGTATTCATCAATGATATCCTGATTTACTTGAATTTAGAGGAGGAGCATACATAGATTCTCAGAACTGTCTTGGAGGTTCTCCAACACCGCCAACTCTATGAGAAGTTTTCCAAGTGTATGTTTTGGAATAGAGAGGTACATTTCCTTGGAAATGTGGTGTTACATAAGGGTGTAATAGTGGAACCATCAAAGGTCCAGGTAGTTTTTTATTTAGAATAACCCAATAATGTTTTGTAGGTTCATAGTTTTATAAGTCTGGTAGTCATTTACTAAATATTTGTAATGGATTTCTCTCGAGTCACAGCTCCATTGATGGCTTTGACCAGGAAGGACCAAACTTTTGTGTGAAGTGAGATGTTCTAGTAATTATTCATCTATCTGAAGGGTATGTTGGTTAGTGATACAATAATACTGTTTCCAAATGAGGGAGTGTTGTTTGTGGTGTTTTGTGATGGTTCCTTTCCGGGCTTAGGATGCGTGTTGATGAAACAATGGGGATTGATCTCTTATGGTTATAGGAAGATACATCCCCATGAATGTAACTAAACCACCAATGATCTAGATATATCATTGGTCATGTTTGTGCTAAAGTTTTGGTGACATTACCTCAATAGGGAGTGCTTTTTGGTCTTCACGGATCACAAGAACTTGAGGTATATCTTTTCCCAGTGAGATATAAACTTGTGACAGTGCAAGTGGATGGATTTTCGTAAAGACAATGATTTTGATATATCTTTCACATCATGAAATTGAAATGCTTTGGACAATTATTTTATTAGGAAGTCGTAGAATTTGGTTGTTTATGAATCTGCTGATGATTGAAAGGTGATGGAGGAGTTGGAATCTGTGCACTTAGATGCATGAATAGATGGAGGTAGAGGATGTATGTTCCAGATGACGGTATAGTATAATCTGATGTAGCAGGTGAAGAAGTCTCAGTGGGGATATTCAGAGGCAGAGGTGATCCAAAATTTCATTGACTAGGGTGATGCTCCGAAGGGGTGGTCCTAGGATGGTCAAAATCAGATGAGGTTACATGTGAGGCTATTTGTTCTTGGGGAGATGTGTGAGGGAGTTATCCATGGGTTTAAAATATCACCCTTAGAAGTAAAACCATGAATTTATAAGATGTACCATGGTTTGAGGGAATAGTTTTGGTGGTCTGGTATGAAGCATGCAGTGGAGGATTTTGTGGTGAAGTGCTTAGTGTTCTAGCAGGAGAAGGCTGAGCACCATGTTCCTGGTGGTTTGTTGTAGCCCTAGAATGTCCACTAGTGGAAGTGGTATGAAATCTTTATGGATTTCATCATAAGGTTACACAAGGAATAGAGAGGTTGTGTTTACATCTAGGAATTAGTGGATCAGATGAAGAAATTAGACCACTTATTAGAAATTAAGGATTCAGGTGCACTAGATGCCTTGGCCATGAGATATGTGGATGAGGTGGTGCTGTTTCATGGAGTTATGATATCCATAGTATTTTATTGGGATACACGTTTTACCTTGCAGGTCTGGAAGGGATTTCATTATGGTTTTGGAACTCAGTTATGCCTAATCACTTCTTTCCACCCTTAGAAGGATGGACAGACAGAGCAGACCATCCAGATGTTGGAGGACATGTTGTGGACACAAATCTTGGACTTTGGTGGATCTTGGGTACAAAAATTTACCTTAGTAGAGTTCTCTTACAAAAACAAATATCACTCTTCCATTGGCATGACTTCATTTATGGCGTTGTATGGGAGACCATGTTGTTCTCCTTTGTGCTGGACATAGGTTGGGGAGATAGATTTTCTTGGCCCTGAAGTAGTGCATATCTTGATAGAGAAGGTTCAGTTCATCCATGAGAGGATGCGTGCAGAACAAGACTAGAAGAAGTCGTATGTCAATTTTAGGAGGAGGCCCATAGAGTTTGAATTTTGGGATCATGTGTTCTTGAAGGTTTCCCCTCGACATGGTCAGTAGATGTTTGGCAGAGGGAGCCATCTTTCTCCAAGGTTCATTGGACCCTTTGAGGTGTTGGGATGAGTTGGAGAGGTGGCATACCATTTATCATTACCACCGCAGTTGGACATGATCCATGATGTCTTTCAAATATCTCATCCTTTCTAGTATCTTCATGATTAATCCCATGTCACTGACTGGGGTGATTTGGATGTCGAAGACAAAATGATGTTCATGGAGTGGCCAGTAGAGATCCATGATCATCAGGAGAAGGTGCTTCATGGATGAAACATTCCCTTGATTCAGGTTTTTTTAAGGCATGGTGGCATGTATGAGAGTACTTAGGAGAGAGAAGCACATATACATGCTCAGTATCCATAGTTGTCTTGTGTTTTTCCTTTTTCTCTTTTCCTTTTTAATGTTATGCTTAAACCTTGTTCACTATGAGATGATTTTTTTTCTTTATCCATGATGTGTGATGAAGTCCTGACATGTGGAAAGGGAGGAGGAGATGATTCTTAATTGATACGTAATAATTGATATGTGATTAAACCAGTCTGGGAGAGTCAGTGCCTCCTAGAGTGGATGGTATCTTATCATGGATGGAGGAATTCCCTGATTTGTGTGTTTAGGATAGTGTGGTTGTCATGCTTGTGTGGTGTGACTGGTGTTTTGTTGGTGTATTAGATGTCGATGGAGGTGTTATTTTATTTTACGGTTCCACTCTGTCTTTTGAACAAAATAGGGTGGTTTATCCTTGAACATTGATGTTGTAGCGGTGTTTCATGTACAAAGGGAAACTTGAGAGGTATCTCATGGTGTCGTTATTCAGAACCCTATTTTCTATCTAGGTTGGTTTTGGATTATTGGGGATGAGAATTGTTTAATAGGTATTTTATGTAATGGTTCGGACCTCCCAGGTTTATTAATTTGTGAAAATCTGGTTTTTAAGGTTTTCTGGGAGGCAATAGTGACCCATTTGTAGAGTTTTCCAAAAATCCAATTTTCCTATGGTAGGTGGAATCAGTATGTGGAATCGATGGGTGGAGTCAGTAATAGGAATTAGTAGGGGCATTGGTAGGTGGCATCAGTAGGTGGTGTCTATAGGCAGCCTCGTTAGGTGGTGTCAGTAGCTTTCATTGTTAAGTGGAATCGATGAATCCTGTTGGTGACTCACGTCAGGGACTTACTAATGATAAATGGTGATGGTGAGTTGCAGATGATATATTGCATCGATGGCTCACCATCAGTAGCTCACGTCAGTGACTTGCCATTAGTATCTCGCATTAGTGACTCACCATTGGTGACTCATGTCGGTGACTCACACAACAATGATTCATTTCCAACATTTTTTCAAAATTCATGTTTTCCCTATTTTTTCCTGATTCTTCCCTTTAACATCTTATTTGATGTAAAATGAGTTTAAAACCATATTTAAGTGTTTTGGAGCCATTTAAAAGGATATAAAATATATATTTAATATCCTAACACCCCCCTAATACTTTTAAATAGTCAAATGTCTTGGTATGGATAATGACCTGAATTTAATAGCCTTCGAAATAATTTTCTTCATAGATTTAGGATCTGGCCTTTCTAAATTCAATATCCTTCCCCCCTTGTGTGTTTTATAACCATTATTACTACCGAGGTATTTGCATAAAATTTGTTCCATGTTAGATCATATGTTTTTTTGAGGCATTTGGATTGTGTCTGCCTGGAGGTACCTCTTGCTACATGCGTACCCCATATTCTGGATGCAAGAAGGAATTGCAAATTGCCTCTTTCTCGAGGAAGGGATCCCTTCATGTATTTTAATTTGTGTGTCATGTGGGTTGGGTATATGAATGTTATATTATAAAGATATCATAATTTTGAAGAAATAATGATAATAAAATCTATTTAATATCTATATACATGGGATAAGGAAAAGTGATGCATGAATATGTTTTATTTTTTACTGATATTGTGATCTATATAGGCTATATGCCTAATGAAAATCATGGCCATTGTTGGTCTTTGTTTGTGAACCTGCGATGGATTGTGGATGTTTATTATTGATCTTATGTGAATGAATGTATGAATACAAAATTGGTTAACCACATATATTAGGTTAAATAAATGGATTCCTTAAGATCAAACTTTCTCTATTATTACCCCTGAATTATTAAATTGGAATTAATAAACAAGTTTTTTCTAAATTTCATTACACCTTGATTTGTTGGTGTGGTTTCGTACTGTGCGTGGCCTTGTTCTGTATTGAGACTTAGGTGGTTGTGTGGGGCTGGGATTGAGAGAACATTATTTCTGGGGTGGTATGAGTGGTGTAATGGAATCTTAGGTTGAGATATTGAATGATTGTTGAATGTATGGGAAGTGTTTTAGAAGCATGGATGCATGTTTGGGTTATTCTATGTTTATTTTGTTGGTGTGATGGGTGTGGTGTTGTTATATAGCAGGGCTATCTTGTTTGGTTGTGATGTGGTGTGTTGTGGGGTTTGGCTATTATTTGGGGGTTTTCTTATTGAGAGGAATAATAAGGAAGAATGAATTTGAAGAATTAGGATGGTAGTGGTTGGTATGAGTGTTAAATAGATAGGAATTTGAAGTGAGATAACTTACCATGGTTCTTTTTCCT
This sequence comes from Viscum album, assembly GCA_963277665.1. Classification (NCBI taxonomy): domain Eukaryota; kingdom Viridiplantae; phylum Streptophyta; class Magnoliopsida; order Santalales; family Viscaceae; genus Viscum; species Viscum album. The sequence goes on along the minus strand of OY728161.1, from coordinate 48,557,000 downwards.
CTGTGTGACCTTGGGGTGGGAATTTTTGTGTGATGGTATTCGTGGTTTCTAGGGTAGGGATGGAATGAGTAAGTGGTATCCTTAATAAATAAGGATATTTGTTTAAATGATCTAGCTGGGGGTATGTTTTAGTTGTGATTTTTTGTTAATGGTTTTCATTTATCATCCTATGAAGTGATTATTGATTGTGTTAAATAATGAATTTAGATGTAGCAGTAGAGTTAGGGTTATTAATAGTTTAATTGATAACCCATAGGATAGATTTAGTGTTTAATAATATATATATATATACATACCAATATATTCCTCATTTTTTCTTTACGCACCCCACCCTCATTGCGAACTATGTGCTGAACAAACCCATTTTTAGGTGCAAGGATGTCTTTCCCAAACATCTTGATGGGAGGATGGAAGGCTGGCCACCTCCTCTTCCCTGCTCCCTCTTCCAAGAAGTGATAGCCCAATATTCTTTGGACATATTGTTATTGGTGAGGCCTAGGTGTGTGCAGATGAGTTGTGATTTCCCAAGTGTCTTTAGGATGAGATGATTTGGTTTCCTAGATATCTTCAGCATGAGATGTGTTGTGCATTCCTAGGTGTTTTTGGGATGTGGTGTGGTATGTGGCCTAGGTGTCTGAGGGAGGGACATGGTTTTAAGGCCGTAGTTTGTGATATCAAGATGTGATCAACTTTGTTTTCGAAGGTTGAAAGACTATCTATGAGGCCCAGGTGTGTGCGGGTGGGTTGTGTCATGGTTCTTTTAGAAGTGGTGGGAGTACCAGGATGTTTTCCATTAGGGTGTGAGAGTGTCTAATCAATGGGATAGTAGTTCGAGGTACCATATCATTGATGGGATTACTATATTAATTTACATGTCTTTTTTTACTTTGTGATCATGCCTTGGTGAGGTGGGGATGGATATTATACCTTGTTATGTGTTGTTTTTCATTGTTTTTCTCATAGGAAATTTGTATTATTCCCCACTTTTTCATGAGAGAATTTGATTTTCCTACTGATTATACTTGTATACTCACCCTATGTTATAAAATTTCTTTCAAGTTTCTAGGAGGACTATAGGGATGGTGTTGGGCATTACTAACTTGTAATTTGGGATAGTAATGATGTCGCTACTTATCATTGTTCTTTTGGTACTTTGGATTTTATTTCTTTTCTACCAGTTTTACTTTAAAAATGCATGTGGGATATATTTTGGCTTCATTTATATATATGTGTTGGAGTTTTTATTGATGATTATAAGTCTTATCTCGTGATCTTGGTTACTATAAAAATGGTAAAGCCTCTTATTTTGTGAGATCTTATACCCTTGGTTTTGGTCGCCACCCTAGGGCCTACTAGAGGCGGTACTTGGGGGGTCATTGTCTCTCTTCCTTCTTTGCAAGCTCAGGAGGGGCATCATTGGAGGGAGTGGTTCATGATAGAATGGTATCATAAGTGATGGTTGAGAGATTATATGGATTTTTGAGTTATACATAGTGAAGATTTAATGGGTTTGTAGGGAAACGGTTTTAGATGATCTTGTTACATGACACAGGCCAAAGAAGGCCATCTAGGACATTGGATTTTAGGGCCCCTCATGATCCGACACAAGGACTCTGGGCCTACCGAACAAGAAAGTGAGGCTACACCATTTTTAGGGTAGATACATTAGGAAATGTATATGCATCATAATGATTTTTATTCTTTGAATTGGTGTCTTGGGGAAATTTGGAATGGATAACAATAAAATGAGTTAATATGAACTTAAAAAAAAATTACATACTACTTGGGATTAGAAATTCCTTATTTACCTTTCATATATAGGACATGGTCTTCATCCACATGTATTACTGGTAGTGGAGGTCTAGTAGGCTGACTTAGATGATCGACAAATGGTTGACCCAATGGAGGAGGATAACTAGTGGTGGAGAACATTATGTGATTTCCATCTATAGACTGCAGGGAATTACAAGGGAAGTGTTTCAGATATGGAGATAGATAGTTGGATCAAGATGCTTGTGATCACTTTTAGCATGATCTAGGCTTTGACAGAGTTCTAGTTTCTCTTGGTGGTGATCCAAATATAGGGATCTGTGCATCAGTGGCGAATTCTTTACCTGGGAGAGAGGAAAGGGACTGATGTTTTGTGGACCAACTACAAGAAGGAATTTCAGGAATAATTTTTTTCCTTGACCATTAAGGCTAAGAAAAGGTTGGAGTTACTCTCCCTCCATCTAGGGAGTATGTTGGTATGTGATTCTGGGATCTAGTTTAAGGATCTCCTTCATTTTTCTCTAGATCTCTTCCCAGATTAGGAGTCTCATGAAAGACTCATAGAGGAGCCACTTCATCCTTATCTCCAGTATGTGGTTACTCCCTTTACCTCGAAAACATACTTGGAGGTCGAGAAAAAGGAAAAGGTAGATTAGAGTATGCACAAAGAAGGAGGTATACCACCAGAGGGGAGTCACCCATGTTCTTTGAAGGTAAAGGTTATCAGTATTAGGTCTTAGGCGCTAGGACCATCGAGGTTCCGACCTGTGGGGAGGCGACCTCAACAGTTTCCATTTTGAACTTTTAGTCTTTGTGCCTATCTTGTGGGCTTGGGGATGATATTTTTTATCTATGTATTTCGTGTGCAAATTTAGAGTTACTGACCGATGGCTTCTTTATATTAGTATGGTGGAGGTGGGAGGTCTAGTACCCGCCTCTACAACAGTTGTTAGCAGGGAAGTTCCAGCAGCAGGGACGATAACCTCACACTCCACCAAGGGGATACAGAGAAAATAAAGGCCAAACATAGGGTGATCCTTAGGGACATTATTATGGGAATGGTAGAGGAGGTGATCGTTAGTATAGGGGCATAGGAGATAGGCATGGTCAGTTGCATGTGACATAGGCAGTAGTTCGAAGAGGGCCGAAGATCGTTCATGGTACGATCAACTTTTTCAGTACTCTTGATTCTGCTTTGTTTGATTCATGATCTTCACACTCCTTCATTTAATCCAATATAGACCATTATCCGGGTTTATAAATAGAGAAACTTCGCATGTCCATGGTATTGAGTAGGCCAATTGGAGGTCAGACATGACTATTTGATGTCTGATGAGGATGTAAATTAATGATGGGACTGTATCAGTCCGAAGGGGATATTTTTTTGTATAGATGCATCCATATAATGGAATCCTTGGAATCAACTGGTTGTATTCTATTTATTATGTAATCCACTGATTTTTACTAAGATTCATGTTTTTAGATGTGGATGGAGAGCATGTGGCATTCGTTGGTGAGTGGAGTTGTCAGATGAGTAGTTGGTATATGGATCCCATTCTTTCCAATCAGCTATGTTATTAGTCAAACTAGTGGATTCCATGATGGTGTAGGTTCCCCTCATTGTTGGGGAGTTTTTTGACATGTTACTTGAGAAGGTTGTTACTTTACCCCCTCAACATGATATTGAGTTTGTGGTAGACTTGCAACCCGATGCTTTGTTGATTTCGATGGATCCTTATTGGATGTGACCTTCAGATATATAGGAGTTAAGGATTATGATAGATGATATAAAGATGATGTACTTTATCCAGCCTAGTGTGTCATTGTGGGTTGCTCTAGTTTTGTTTGTGAAGAAGGTGGATGGTGGGCGGAGGATGTGTATAGAATATTGGAGGTTGAATCAGGTAATGGTTAAGAACCGTTACCCTCTCCCATGGATAGAAGATATTTTCAACTAGTTGAGGGGAGAAAGTTGGTTGTCTAAGATCGATATGTGGTTTGGGTATCACCTGTTGAGGGTGAAGGAAGGTGATATCCCAAAGACTTCTTTATAGTGCAGGTATGAGCACTTCGAGTTCATGGTTATGCTGTTCAATGTTACAAATGTTCCAACCATGTTCATGGGGTTCAGGAACTAAATATTTTGTGAGTTCTTAGAAGAGTTCTTTATTATATTCATCGATGATATCCCTATCTACTCGAAGTCATAGGAGGAGCATACCGAGGATCTCATGACTGTCTTGGAGGTTCTTCGACACCACTGGCTCTATGGGAAGTTGTCCAAGTGTATGTTATGGATAAGAGAGGTATATTTCCTTCAACATGTGGTAACATAGAAGGGTCTAGCAGTGGACCAATTGAAGTTTGAGCCAGTTGTTTCTTGGGAAGCACCCAAAAATGTTGTGGAGGTTGACAATTTTATCGGTCTGGCAGGCTATTATGAAATATTTGTACCTGATTTCTCTCATGTTGCAGCTCTGTTGATAGTTTTGACGAGGAAGGACTAGGATTTTTTGTGGAGTGAACAAGTATAGGTATCATTTGACTTTTTAAACGGGAAGTTGGTCAGTGCTCCAGTGCTGTTTCCAGATGAGGGAGTGATGTTTGAGGTGTTTTTTGATGCTTTCAGTCTAGGATTAGGATGTGTGTTGATGCAGTAGAGGGGAGTGATCTATTATGGGTCTAGGATGTTACGTTCCCACATACATAACTATGCCACCCTTGATCTAGAGCTAGTGGTGGTCATGTTTGTGCTGACTTTGTGGTGGCATTACCTCATTGGGGAGAACTTTGTGGTCTTTACAGATCACAAGATTTTGAGGTATATCTTTTCCTACTGAGATCTGAATTTGTGATAGTGTAGGTGGATGTAATTTCTTTAAGACTAAAATTTCGAGATCTCTTACACCTCAGGAAAGCGTAATGTCGTTTCTGATTATGTGAGCATGAAGTTACAGAAGGACGTTGTTTGAGAATATGATGAATCTTGGAAGGTGATGGAGGAGTTGGAATCCTTGCAATTATATTGTGGAATGGATGGAGGTAGAGGCTATGTTTTTCAAATGACGGTATAGTCTACTCTGATTCTCATTGGGGAGACTCGGAGTAAGAGGTGATGCATGATCGCATTGACTAGGGGGATGCTCTAGAGGGGTGGTCATAGGATGATCATAATCAGATGATGTTTAGTGGGAGTCTATTTGTTCAAGTGGCGATGCATGGAGGAGTTCTCCATGAGTTTCAAAGATCACCCTTAGTGGTACATGTGGGAATTTCTATAATGTACCATTGTTTGAGAGAACTGTTTTGGTGGCCTGGGATAATGCATATAGTGACAGATTTTGTGGAGAAGTGCTCATGGTGCTAGTAGGTGAAGGCTGAGAACCGTGTTTCTAGTGGTTTGTTGAAGCCCTTGTATGTCCCCAAATGGAATTGGGATAACATCTTTATGGATTCCATCATAGGGTTACCTAGGTCTCAGCAAGGCTATGATGCTATCTGGGTAGTGGTGGATCAGATGATGAAATCAACCCACTTTATAGTGATTAAGGAGTTAGGAATAGTTGATTCCTTGGCTAAGAGGTATGTGGATGAGTTAGTGAGACTTCATGGAGTTTTGAGATCCATCATCTTGGATCGGGATACACATTTTACCTCATAGGTCTAGTTGGGATTACAATATTCTTTTGGCACTCAGTTACTCCTCATCACTTCTTCCCACCCCCACACATATGGATAAATAGAGCGGACCATCCAAACATTGGAGTACATGTTTTAAGAATATGTGTTGTACTTTGGTTGATATTGGGTATAACATTACCCTCGATGGAGTTATCTTAAACTAAAAGATCACCTTTCCATTATCATGGATCAGTTTAAGGCATTGTATGGGAGACCATGTCATTCACCTTTGTGTGAAATAAAGCTTGAGGAGACAACTGTTCTTGGTCCCAAAGAAGTGCAGAGCATGAAAGAGAAAGTTCGGCTCATCTTTGAGAGAATGAGAGAAACAAAGGACTAACCGAAGTTGTATTCCGATCATAGGGGGTTTCCATAAGAGTTTGAGGTTGGGGATCAAGTGTTCTTGAAAGTTTCCCCTCGATGTGGGTAGCGGAGGTTTGGAAGAGGGTTCAAGGTTTTTCCAATGTTCATTAGACCCTTTGAGGTGTTAGAGAGAGTTGGTTAGGTGTCATACTACTTAGAATTTCCACCATAGTTGGATAGGATCCATAATGTCTTTCACATCTCTCAGCTTCGCTGGTATCTTCACGATGAATCCCGTGTCATTGAATGGGGAGAGTTGGATGTCAAAGACAATATGACACTGAAAGAGCAGGCAGTAGAGATCTAGGATTTTTGGGAGAAGGTCTATGTAGTTGGACCATTCCCTTGGTTTATGTGTTGTGGAGGCCTAGTGGCAAGGAGGAGAGAACATTGGAGCGAGCAGTGCAGATACATGCCTTATACCCGGAGTTGTTCTGTGTTTTTACTTGTCCTATTTTACTTTGTAATGTGTTTCTTGAACCTTGTTCTCTATGAGATAAGTCATTTTATTGTTCTATGATGTGTGATGAATTCATGACATCTGGAAAGGGTAGGAACTGATTCCGGATCGAGATGCATTAATTGAGATGTGATTAAACCTATGTGGGAGAGTCAATACCACCTAGAGAATATAATATATTGACATGGAAGGAGGAATTACATGATTTGTGTGTTTGGGATAGTGTGTCTATTATTCTTGGGTGGTGTGTCTTGTGGTCAGTTGGGGTATTATATATCAGAGGTAGTGTTATTGGAAGTTGAAGTTCCACTTTAACTTTTGATCCACATAGTATGGTTTATCGTTAAACTTTGATGTCGTAGCAGTCTTTCAAGTATTTCGGGAACCTTGAGAGTTATCTCGTTGGGTAGTTGTTTGGACCCCACTTTTCCTTCTAGGTTAGTTTTAGATTCTCAAGTATGAGAATAGTTTGATAGGTATCTAATGTAATGGATCGGACCTCCCCGATCATTACTTTGCAAAAATATTGTGTTTAAGGTGTTCTAGGATGCAATGCTGACTCATTTAAGGAGTTTTAAAAAAAATCGAGTTTTCCAATGGTGGGTGAATTCAGTAGGTGGCATCGGTAGGTGGAGTTAGTAGGAGGAGTCATTATGGGTGTCAATAGGTGGAGTCAATAGGTAGAGTCATTAGGGGGAGTTGCTGGGTGGTGTCGGTAGTCCGCATCGGTAGGCAGCATCAGTAGGAGGTGTTGGTTGGTTGCGTCGGTAAGTGGCATCAGTGAGTCGCATTCGTGACTCGCGTTAGTGACTTAGTGACATTAGGTCACGATGGTGAGTCCCTGATGGTAGCTCACATTGGTGTCTCACCATCAGTAGTTCGTGTTTGTGACTCTCCATCTGTATCCCACATTAGTGACTCTCCAACAGTGACTCGCGTTGGTGACTCACCCAACAGTGAGTCATTTCCAAAAGTTTGTCAAAATTTATGTTTTCTCAAGTTTTTCCAGATTCACCCCTTTAACATCTTATTTGTAATTAAATTATTTTAAAACCATATTTAATTTTTTTTTGAATCCATTTCAAAGGATATAAAATATATCTCTAATTTCCTGATGCCCTAGATAATTTAAATAGTCAAATGAGGTGGAATTGATCTTGATCCGGCTTTAATGGACTTCAGAAAAAATTTCCCCATATATTTAGGATATGTACTTTCTAAAGAAAATATTCATCTTCCCTTGTGTGTTTCTATCTACTCTTTCTACCGAGGCATCCATAATTTTTTTTTCCAGAGCGATCATGTGTTTTTTCAAGCCCTTGGGATTGTATCTCCCTGGAGGTTCCTCCTATTGCATGCGCACCCCCTATTCTGGGTTTAAGGAGGAATTAATTATCATCTATTTCATGAGGTAGGGATCCATTTATCTATTTTAATTTTTTGTTCCAGGTGGGATTGGTATATGAATGTTCTATTGTGAAGATATCATAATTCCAAATAAATAAATATAATCAAATCTGTTTAAAATCAATATACAAGGGGTGGGGAAAAGTGATGCAGGCTTATGTTTTATTTGTTACCGATATTGTTATTTGTATAGGCTATATTCCTACTGAAAATTATGAACATTGGTTGTATTTTTTCAAACACCTATGATGGATTATGGATGTTTATTTTTGATCCTCTATGAAAGACCATATGAATTTGAAATTGGTTAATCATGTATATTTAGTTAAATAAATGGATGCCTCAGGATCAAACTTGCTCTGTGATAACCCCTAAATTATCAAAGTGTAATTAAAGAAGAAGTGTCTTCTAAATATTATTACACCTTTCTTTGTTGGTGTGTTTGAGTGATATGTGTGGCCTTGTTCTGTATTGAGCCTTGTGTGGTTGTGTGGTGCCAGGGTTGAGATAACACTATTACTGGGGTGGTATGGGTGGTGTAATGGGATCTCAGGTTTAGAGATTGAATGATTGTGGAATGGATGGGAAGTTGTTGTGAAGTGGTGCTGTAGGTTTGGGTTATTCTATGTTTATGGTTTTTTTATGATGGATGTGGTATTGTTATATAGAGGGATGTCAGGCTTGGTTGTGATGAGGTGCATTATAGGGTTTGGCTATAAGTTGGGGGTTTTGTTGTTCATAGGAAGGAAAGGGTGGAATGAATTTGAAGAATGATAAAGTAATTGGTTGGTGTGGGTGTTAAATGAAGAGGAATATGAAGTGGGTTAACTTACTGTGGTTCTTTTTCCTCCGTGTGACCTTGGTGTGGGGCTTTTTGCATGCTGTTATTGGTGGTTTCTCGGGTAGGTATGGAATGAGTAAGTTTTCTCCTTAAAAATTAATGATAAATGGTTAACTTATTTGGTTGGGGTATTTTTGAGTTGTGTCTTGTTATTAATGGATTTAATTTATCAAATTCTGATGTGACTACTACTCTTGTTAAATAATTCATTTAGAGGTAGAAGCAGAGTTAGAAGTTTCATTGTGTGATTAATAGTTTTATTGAGAATCCATAGGTTGTTCTTGAGTGTTTGATAATATATATATATATATATACATACAATTATTTTCATTGTGTTTCGTATACACACCCCACCCTCATTGAGAACTATGTTCCAAACACCCCAATGTTTGTGGGGGAGGGTGTCTTTCCCAAACATCCTGGTGGGAGGATGGATGGATGGACACCCAATATTCCCTAATCCCTCTTACAGATAGTTATAGCCTAAGATTATTTAGAAATATAGTGGTTTTTGAGGCCTAGGTATGTGAAGGAGAGTCTTTCTTTCCCAGGTGTCTTCAAGATGAGATGAGTTGTGGTTTCCTAGGTGTCTTCAAGATGAGGTGTGTTGTGTTTTCATAGTTTTTTTTTCAGGAGGTGGTGTAGTATGTAGCCCAGGTATCTGTGAGTGGAATGCAGATTTGAGGATCAGGTTTGTACGGTCGAGATGTGATGAGATTCATCTTCCCAGTTTGCTGGAATAGCTACGAGGCACTAGTGTGTGTGGGAGGGTTGTGACGTGGTTCTTTTAGAAGTTGTGGGAGAGCCAGGATGTTTTCCATTAGGTTGTGATAGTGGATAATCAGTCTGAAAGTGGTGTGGGGTACCCTATCATAAATTTGATTACTATATTACTTTACTTGACTTGTGTTACTTGCTGAGAGTGCCTTAGTTTAGTGGGGATGACTAGTACACCTTGTTAGGTGCTGTTGGTTTCTGCTATTTTTTCTCATAGGGGAATTTTTAAGCTTCCCTAGTTTTGCATGAGAGACATTTGTTTTCCTACTAAGTGTACATGAATTCTCACCATACATTATAAAACTACATTCATGTTTCTAGGGGGACTACAATGGCTATGCTAGGAATTACTAGTTCAAATTTGGGACAGTTGGTTTTTCAATGGTTAGATTTGTTCAATTGGTACTTAATTTGGAGTTTTATTATATATCTAGAAGTTTTTATTTAAAAATTCATGTGGAATGGATTTTTTTTTCTTATATATATATATATATATATTTGGATTTTTTCGGTTAACACATCTTATCTCCTGATCTTGGTTACTATAAATGGGTAATGCCTCCCATTTCATGATATCATATATTCTTGGTGATGGTCATCACCCTAGGGCCTGTTGGAGGTGGGAATCAGGGTTCATTATCTATATTCCATAATTTCTATCTCATGAGGGGATTATTTGGAGAGATGGGGTCATGAAAAATCATCATTGTCGTCGTTGGTAAGGTTCATCAAATCAGAGGTGCGTCGTTCGATCGATTTATCATCATCTGCCAATAGTTTCTCTAATGTTTTATTCTCCATGTCTATTGAGAAATTATAGGGTTGTGATGCTAACCCTAAATTTATGACAAATAAATAATAAAAGAACACTCTTTTCATCAAAAAAATAATTTTCATTAAATTATTTTATAACCATTACGTCCCCTGACGAATTTTTCACAAACGACCCGCACCAACTAAAGTTAAGTTGTACCTAGGAAAAACACCAAATTACAAACTTAGTACCAGTCTAATATATCCAATCTAATCTACCGATCATGAGTTAGTAAAATTTAAAAATAAAATAATTTTATTTAATTAATTGAATTATGGTTATATACTTGGTGAATTTTTCAATAGATGGCCCACGCCGACAAAATTTTTGGTCTCGCTTGGAATAAAGACACCATTCTGAGCTCAACAGTTCACTTAGATTTCTGATCCATGCACCCATTTAAGAGTTATTTCAATTTTCAGGAAAACTTCCCGTGTGTGCAACTAAAAATTTAATATTATTCAAATAATTTTTCCGTGGACACCAGGAAATGGAATCGCATGCCATCTCAACACCTGTTCTCTAAATTAACCCATGTAATTTTTAAAAATAATACATAGAAATTCTAGGGCATTACAATAACACTCCCCATTTAATGTCTCTACCACACAAATATGAAAACAACTAGTCAGTTTAATATGCCAGGATGCGGTCTTATAGGCCACCCAACCACCATAATGGAAATTGATACATATAAAATTATATAGACTATGTAAAATGGGATGAGAGATCTTTTATATGGTTAATACAACTATTTATCCAATAAAAATAAAGCATGATTCATCCAAAATTTCACAAAAAATAATAGAGTATCTCACAAATCCCCTACATTAATTCACATTTTTAATTGAGAAGGATAGATATGCTCATATGTTGTGGGAGAGAAGCTGGGAAGGATAATAGTATAGGTGGTTCACAATCTAAAAATTATAAGTATAAAAATGGATGATATTCATAGCCAAATTCCTAAAATGGATTACTCACCACACTCACAGTTGCAAAACAGCCTCCACGAGGTCCAAAACCATTGATGTTTTACACCCCATGTTCCCCAAGTGAAAGTATAGAAATACATACATTCAAGAGAATGTAGATAAAGTCTTACGTTTGAGCCTTGATTCAACCCTTGATATGAGATTCAATTCATTGAGGAAGAGCATAATTAGTGGGTGATTTCTATGGAAATATTCTGATATCACGAACGGTTCATGACTGGTTATGGGTATTTTAAATAAATTGGAAAAAAATTATCACTGTTTCAAAAAAGTAATGATAAAGATACCTTTTGTTAGTGATTTTTTAGTGGTTATAAAGATATAAATTTATAATCTTTAGAAAAATTCTTATATAATCATTATTTATATACGTTAATGTTTTAGTTCTGATAAATCTCTCCCTTTATCAGTGCTAAAAAAGCCCTGATAAATAATCTATTTATTAGCGCTTACTACTTATGTGTTGATAATAAGTTTATAATTATAATTATAAATAAAAAAATTTGTAAATATATAATTATTTAACAAATATATATATATATATAGTAAATGTATTATTTATTTAGATATATTTATTATAATTGTATAATTATTTAAATACAAAATTATATATTTATAATTATATACGTATTTTTCAAAAATAATATTTATATCATTATATATATATATATATATTAAATATATAAAAATATAAATATAGTAAATATATTCATAATTAAAATAATGTTTTTATATATTTTAATAATTATTTAAATATATATAATTATCAATTTATTAATATATAATTAATTTAAAAAAAATATTTATATATTCATAATTTTAAATATATAAATGTATAAATACAATAATGTACATTTATAAATTTTTTATTATAAATATATTTTTTCCATTATTAAATAATATCTATTCTTAATTGAATGTATGTTAAAAATTAGTCAAATTAAATAAATTAAAAATAAGCACACTAACAATATTGAAAAAATGGATACGTTTTGTGTGTGTGCTATCTATATAAAAATGAATTAATTTTGTATATGTGTGGTCAATATATAACATGTTTGATCATTGTTAAATTGAAAAATCAAATGACATACAATTACGTCCATTGCTCTATGCAATTAGTCACTATTTTTAATTCATATTAATTTTTAATTATAAACCATTATTTACTAAATATATGACTATTTAATATAAATCATAAATATTTGGTATTATATAAATAATATTTACATACATTCATATGTATCAATGTACTTAATATATGATATTCATTAACATTATAAATAATTATCTAATTAATAATTTTTTTAACATTTTTCTCAATTTACATATTCTTAATTTTTATTTGTTTAATTTTAATTTTTCATATGACTATATATTTTATAAATAAAATATATAAGTATTTATAAATTATATATATTATAATAAATTTATTCAATTTTATAAATAATTATATAATTAATAAAAAAAATTTATATTTTTTTAATAAACGATTTTTTATTTTTTTGTTTGTTTAATTATTTCAATTTATTTGGACCTTTATCAGTGATAAAATGCATTGATAAAGGTTCCTTTATGAGTGTTTATGATAAATCACTGATAAAGGGTAACCTTTATCAGTGCTAAAAATGAAGCGTTGATATAGAGTACCCTTTATCATTGCTAAAAAAAAGAACTGATAAGGGGTACATTTTATCAGTGTTGAAAAAATTGATGATAAAAGGTAAAATTTATCATTACTTTTGGTAGTGTTGAGTTAATATGGTTTCCATATGAATTTTACATTCCTCTATGTTTTGAAAATGACAAACACTATATCTTAAGGAAAATTTAATTTTCCAAAAGACTTATCTTAATAAGGAAAAATTTCCTTCCCCTAGGAAATTTATCCTTACCTATGTTTTCATTGTTCATTTTATAGTTTCTCTAAATCAAACTCTTTTTATTACTAAAGGATAAAATTCGGTTTCATATCTAAATAAAATCTCGGAATCCTATAAAACCATAGTTTAAGAGTATTCTATTTTCAGACTCCGAATTCCCTAAAATTTAGATTCTGAATTCTTTGAAATTAAGATTCCAAATTCCCTAAAATTCATATTCCAAATTCTTTGAAATTCAGACTCGGAATTATCTGATATTAAAAATAAAAATTTTCTAAAATCTAGACTCTGAATTCTATGAAATTCAGACTCCAAATTCTCTAAAATTCAATCTCAAAATTATATGAAATTCAGACTCTGAATTATCTAAAATTCAGACTTTGAATTCTCTGAAAATCAGACTCTGAATTCTATGAAATTTAGACTCTGAATTCCTCAGGATTCTGACTCCGAATTCCTCATAATTCAGACTCTGAATACCTCAGAATTTAGACTCCGGATTCCTATAAATTAGGACTCCAAATTCATTAGAATTCAGATTCCTAAATCTATAGAATTCAGGTTCCGAATTCTTGGAAAATAGAATCTGAATATCCATGATTTACAGTCTCCAAATTATTATTTTCTTAGACTCTGAACTTTTATTTTTCCTTAGAATCCAAAAAAAAGTTTTTTTAAGCAACCTTATTTTACCTTCACTTGTTATAGTTATGAAATGATGTTGTACATTCTATTTCTAATTAACCGTTGTTTGAGTGACACAGGTACAAGTACCTATTAAATTCAAGGAAAAATATGACCGTTGGAGGAGGGAGATGACCATTATAAAAGTGCCTATAAATAGGATCCCATTTGAACGAGCTCATTTCATATTGATCACTCTAGAGATTGCATGTTTCTGAAGTGATTTCAAGATAGAGAGACTCAGATGCCTTGTGCATACGGAACATCTTGTTCATCTTTCTTTATGAAACTCTGATTTTTACTATATAAAATTGAGGACTTCTGGGGATAGGAAGACAGAGGTTCCGAATACCTTAATTTTTGAGGACTTCCGAGGATAAGAAGATAGAGGTTTCGACTACCTTTACATTTGAGGACATCCGGGAATAGGAAGACAGAGGTGTCTACTACCTTAAAGTTTGAGGGCTTGTGGGGATAGCAAGACAGATTCCGGTATTCCTATCGAGGGATTAACCTGGTGTGGGTGAGACAGACTTTCTTGAAAGTATAAATCAAGGGATTTTTATGCAGGGTTGTTGGGTACCCTTCTCTTTGGGTTAAAAGATTTTATACTTGTTACTTGTATTGTTTCAAGTTTAAAATCTCTGGATTTTGATAAAGTAATAAAGTATAACATTCTTATACTTTCATGTTCTTTTGTATACTCTGATAAGTAAGATTCTATATGCTTTAAAGTAGAATATTTTTCTTGTAAACTTTTCCTAAGTTTCATTTCCAGAACCATATTTCTGAAACATAGAAAGTTTGTAGAACTAGAATAGGTCTTGTGAATTTACCCAGTTTAAATTTTTTAAACATAGTTTTCCTAAAGGTTAAAAATGAAAGTTTTTACACTTACAATTCACCCCTCTTGTAATTGAGAATCTACATTCATATTTTTATCCTACAATTAGTATCAGAGGAAGTCTTTGAAATACTTATATTCACTTATAAGTTTCCTTTCTCATGTTTTATTTGTTCTAAATTTTTTCCTTTCTTAGGATTTTTATCCTTGTTTACAAAATTTTAATATTAACATGTTTTTTTGGAAATATATTTTTTTTATATATCATGAATTAATGTCGGTTCGATTGAAAATATAAATCCTACAAGACCACATATATTTAATGGGAATGATTATAAATATTAAAGAGATCTTATGAAGAATTTTGTTATTAATACTGGAGTGGAAAAATTCTTTATGCTTACTAAATATGACAAGGTTCTAGATAAGGAATTCAGAAGTTTTACAAATCCAGGAAATTCATAATATTAACTAAACTAAAAGGTATGCAATACTTTGTTGTGTTCCATGACCAGGAATATATATAGTCATATTTCTTCTTGTGAAGCTGCAAATTGTATTTGGAAGAAATTGGAGGTTACTCATTTTGGTACATACAAGGTTATAGAAACTAGAAGAGATATGATTAGAGTAGAATATCATGGATTTCAATTTCATTATAGAGATCCAGTGTGCAGGGTAAAGCAAAGGTTTATAACTATTGTTAATAGTTTAAAATCCATGGGTGAGAAAGGTTTAGATGATGAGTCACTTGTGGACAAGATTATAGATATCTTTCCTAATGAGTGGGAATCTAAGAGAACAAATATTGATGAGAATAGGAAAGTATCTCAAATTACTCTTTTTGTGCCTTTTGGAACTCTTCTTCAACATGAGACATGAATGAAAATAGATAATGATATGAATAAGAATAATGGAAATGGAAGTGTATCCCTTACTAATACCAAAACCAAGACTCCTCAAAGGATTACTTGATCCCAGTAAAAGAAAGTCAATGTTTTTTCTAAATCTAGTGAAAGTTACCATTCTGAGAATGAGATAGAAAATCTTGCTCGAAGGATGAACAAGATAGTTAGGAAGAAAGACTTTTAGTATTTGTTTTAGAAGAAAGAAATAAAGGATAATAAAGACTCAGAAATCACTTGTTATGAATGCAAAAGAGCAGGGCATATAAGTCTAGATTCTCCTATGCTTATGAAAAATGGTATAAAGGAAAATCATAATGAGAGGAATAGAAAGAATTAATACAAATCTAAAGATAATAATTTTTTGAAAGCTAGTGAAACTTGGAGTTCTAGTGGTGGAGATTCTTCTGATGAATCATCAGAGTATGAATCTTTTGGTTCGAACATTATTGGTCTTCTTTCCAAGCTACCTATTGAAAATCATTGTATAATGGACAAGGTAAACAATGAAGAATCCATAAATAATATATCCTTAAATACAAATTATAATGATAATAAATATTATGAATCTTTGGACGAAGAATTTTCTTCTGATGAAGATAATACATTACCTACTTATGAAGAAGTATCCAGGTTTTCTAAACTTCTTGAGAATGAAAATTCTAAGCTCAAGAAAAAAAAATGATAAGGAAAATTCTAGAATTTATACTCTTATTAAAGAAGTATCAGATCTTTCTAAAGATCATGATAAGAAAATTTAGGATTTTGAAAGTATTTCCAAAAATCGTGAGGATGTTAATTCTGAGAAGGATAAAATTTCCAAGGATCTTGAAAATTTAATTTCTAAGAAGAATATTTTAGAGATTAACTCTAGTTCTAAAACTAATGTTTTTGAGGATAAAAACATATTTATTAAACTAAAGTTAGAAATATTTTCCTTGAGGAAGTGTTTGTCAATATTTACCTTAGGAAAGGAAAACATCCATAAGATGTATTCCTAAATTTTACCTCTAAGGAATAATTCTAGATTTGGTTATACTCATTTTAAGCTGGTTTTTAGTAATAATTATTCTTCTCCTCATAGTTCTCTATTATGAACTAAATGTCAGTGTGGTGAGAATTTAGAAAAATTTGTTCTTTAAACAAATCCTGGTCTTTAGGTTTTCATAAAGTCTATTTTTCTAAGAAAATGGGGATACCTAAAATTTTTCTTTCTGAAATTTCCAAATCCAAGAAAATTTGGATTTCGAAAGTCTAACTTAGTTATTTTAGGAAAATAAAGATAGTACCAAAAACAATACATGGTATATGGATAATGGATGTTCGCAGCATAAGACTGGTAAAACAAACTTCTTTGAAAATATTATCAAGATGAAAAGAGGAAAAGTAACTTTCGGAGATAATTCTCAGGGATAAATTATTGGTATAGGTAACATTGTATTTCTTAGAAAAACTTTGATTTAAAATGTTTTATTTGTTAATGTTCTTAATCACAAACTCATCATCATAAGTCAATTATGTGATGAAGGTTACCTTGTGAACTTTTGGAATGAAAAATTCTTGGTACACAATTCCAAGGAAAAGTTTATTCTTTATGGCCATATAAAAGAGACTATATACAGACTAAACATAGAAGACCTTAGGATCCAAGATCTACCTTGTCTTAGTGCAATGGATGATCAATCTTGGTTATGTCATAGAAGGTCAAGACACTGTAATATTAGGAACCTACGTAAACTCTATAAGAAAATACTTATTAATGATCTTCCAGAGCTTATATTTGATTCTTAAAAAGTTTCTGATCTTTGTCAATATGGAAAGAAACATAAATTAATAATTAAATAAATCGATGAAGTATCAACTTCAAATTCATTACAGTTGGTGCATATGGATCTTTTCAGTCCAATAGAAACTAGAGGCATTAAATGGAGATACTATGTGCCTGTCCTAGATGATGATTACAATAGATTTATATGGGTTTGTGTTATAGAAAAGAAATATAAATCATTTTCTTATTTTAAAATATTTATATCCCAAGTTAAAAATGAGAAAAACCATCCATTGATAACTATTCATAGTGATCATGAATGATAATTTTCAAAATTCTGATTTTGAAACTTTTTATAGTAGAAGAGGCATTAATCATAACTTCTCAGCACCAAGAACCTGTCAACAATATGGTGTTGTGGAAAGAAGAGATTGAATTCTTCAAGAGATAACAAGAACTCTATTGATTGAATATTTGGTAGCTAAACATTTTGGGGTGAACTTGTAAGTACTACTTGTTATACTATAAATCGAGTTTTGATTAGACCTTTTCTTAATAAAACCCCTATGAGTTATGGAATGGTAGAAAACCTAGACTTTCATACTTCAAGGTATTTAGATGCATATAATTAATTATGAATACTAAATATAATTTACAATAAATTTTCACCCAAATCTATTTAAGGAATTTTCTCTGGCTAATCCACAACTTCTAAGGCTTATGGAGTTTTTAATAAAAATACTTGTATTGTTGAAGAAACAATACATGCTAAATTTGATGAATATGATCCTTTTGTTGTCAAACAATCAGAACCTATGTCTTCAAATGTGTTTTCAAAAACTGATTATAAACCCTTGATAGAGGATCCTTTTGATAAGAAAAATGTACAAGAAAATGGTTCTGAGACATTTACTCTAGAAGATTTCCTAGCATATATTGATGAATAGGTTTCACAAAACCAAAATCGTTTGTTTCTTAAGAATTATACCAGTGATAGTACCATTGGTGATGTAAATAAAATAGTATAGACTAGAATTTCCTTAAGAAATGAAGTAGAACATCTAGCATTCCATTTTATTTTAGAACTTAAAAGCACTGATGAAGCTTTAGGTGATGATGATTGGATAAAATCCATGCAATTTGAGATAAATGAATTTGAAAGGAATAAAGTTTGGACCATGGTTGAAATACCTAAGGAAACATATGTTATTGGAGTGAAATTGGTCTTCAGAAATAAGTGTGCTTAAAATTGTATAATAGTAAGAAATATAGCTAGATTAGTTGCTAAAGGCTATAATTAAAAAGAAGGAATAAACTATGATTAAACCTATGATCCAGTATCTAGACATGAATCTATCTGTATTCTTCTTGCCTTTGTATCATTCTTTAACTTTAAACTTTTATAAATGGATGTCAAATGTGATTTCCTTAATGAATATGTTCAAGAGGAAATTTTTGTTGAACAACCTCATTGTTTTGAAGATACAAAACATCTTGAACATTTTTTCAAACATACCAAAACTTTATATGGACTTAAACAAGCCCCTAGAGCCTGGTATGATAGACTTACAATATTTTTGTTACAAAATAATTACATTAAGGGAAATGATGATATAAAACTCTTTATAAATAAAGATAAGAAAAATGTTTTGATTGTTCAAATTAACATTGATAACATTATATTTGGTTCAACTCAGCAATCTTTAACTGATTCCTTTGTGAATCTAATGAAATCTGTGTTTTAAATGAGTATGATGGGTGAGTTAACATTTTTCCAAGGTTTTAAAATTTATCCAAAACTAGAAGAAAAATATATATCTCAAAAAAATTATATTAAATATATTCTTAAAAAGTATGGATATGAAAACACTAAGAGTATCAGTACTCCCATTAGTATCTCAAATTCACATGATCTTAATGAAGTTGGGAAACCAGTAGATCAAACATAATTTTGAGGTATGATAGGAAGTATACTATACTTGATAGAAAGTCATCCATACTTAATGTTTTCAGTATGCTTATGAGAAAGATATCAATATAATCCTAAGGAATCTCATTTAAAGTAAATGAATAGATTTTTTCACTACTTAAAGGGAACGATGGATTTAGGACCCTTTTATACTTCTGGAAATGATTTTGTTTTAAAAAATAATTTCGGATGCTAAATTTGGTGGATATAGAATGGAAAGGAAAATTAAATCTGAAACATGTCATTTCTTAGGAGATTCATTAGTTTCTTGGTCCTGAAAAAAGAAACACTCAGTAGAACTTTCCACTATTGAAGCTGAATATGTAGCAGCTAGAAGTTGTTGTACTCAAGTATTGTGGATACAACACACACTCACAGACTATGGTATGAGTTTTACCAAAACACAAATATTGTGTGATAATACTAGTTCCATTTCCCTAAGTAAAAACCCTAAACATCAATCTTGTGCAAAACACATAGATATTAGGTATCACTTTCTTAGGGACCACATACAAAAAGGAGAAATCATTCTTCAATTTATCAGAACACAAGATGAACTTGATGATATTTTCAAAAAATCCCTCTGATAGATTTCAATACATTGAAAAAAAGTTAGGAATGATTCACATAAGTCAATATTTTATATTAACTTTTTGTTAAAACATATCTCCTTAAAATAAGAAACTCTTTTTTATACGGGGGTATTTTTTCTTGTTAATAAAAATTTTCCTAATCAGATTTTTTTCATAATCAAAATTTTCTTAAGCAGTTTTTTAATGATCAAATTTTTATAATCAAATTTTTTTCGTAATAAAATTTTCATAATCATTTTTTTTTCAAAATCAATATTTCATAATCAGACTTTTTTTTCATAATCAAAATTTTCGTAGTCAGATTTTTTTAATAATAAAATTTTCGTAATCAGATTTTTTTCCCATAATTAAATTTTCCTAATCAGTTTTTTTCATAATCATGATTTTCTGTAATCCCAATTTTCTATAAATTTATTTTAAATTTTTTGAAATCTAATGATCTTCAAGAATAATTTTCCTCATTTCGAATAATTTTTCTTGAAATCTCGAAGGTATGTTTTCTTTCTTAAAATTTCATAATCATCTTTTTATATGATGGTATTTTTATATTGCTTAAGAAACTTTTTCAGATTCACTTTCTCTTAAATCTGAACGTTTATCTTAAAAACCTCAAAATATCGGAACCTACCAAATCCCTTCTTCGATTATCCTCTCAATCGTCAGATCTGATCAAGAGTTTTTTAACTATTAGATCAATCATGGAAGTTGAAATGTTTTCTCAAACGCGTATATAAGGATCCCCTATTGATTTTCCCAAATAGATCTTCAAAGACTTAGCATGATGAAGTTCTACCCTCCTACTTATGGTCGTTCCAAATCTTCAGGTTTTCCTCAGTTCTGAATGTTTGTTGAAGCCTCTCCTCAGAAAGAAATGGTGACTATAAAGGAAATGTGTGAATTGAAGATATACAGAGAAATATTAGTTGATCTGAATTTATTTGAAAAGTATGATTTTATCTTTTCAAAGAATATCAAGATGAATTCTTGGGAAAGTCTATGAATCTCAAAACCGAAGGCAGAGGATCCGATTTATCTAGAGTTGTTCGTTTAAGTTTATAAATCAGTAAGTTTCTTCAAAAAAGGTGGGTGAGATAAGTTTTTCTTCAAGATCTATGGAAATAATTACTCCATTTCCTATAGTAATTCTACAAGTATAATTGGAATTCTTTATGAAGGTGAAGCTGATTTTTTCACCCATAAATTACCGGATGTATCACGTTCATTTGAGAAAGACACGACTTTAGAGTTCCTTGGTCTGAAAGAAGTGAAGACTCCAAATATTGTTCATCTATAGACAAACATATAGATTCTGGAATTATGCATTCAAGGTTTTATTATTCCGAGAAAAGGGGATAAGGATTCCCTGAAGAAAAGTGAAATATATATTCTGTATTTCTTGGTGAACCTGAGGAAGATAAATCAGGTGAAGTATATCTAGACTACAATTGAGAATATCAAGAATGGAAATTTTAAGACTCAATTTATCATGCAACTGGAAATTATCTCCTAAATTATTGTTCTTTGTATTTAAGAGTTCAAAATCCCTTGTAGTTCTAAGACAAGAAATTACAAGGTTATGCTGCTTAGTGATGATACCTTGAGAAGGATGAAAGTTGGATTCATTTGAAAATTTGGAGTTTTTTATGATTTTTCTGAATCAGAAATAGAAGATCTATCAAAGAAACTGGAAGTGGCTAAGACTTCCAAAAAGGGTGGAAGGAAGAGGAAGGGAAATGAACCGGAAGAGAAAGAAAAAAATCCCTGTGGTTAAAGAAACTCAATCAGTACCCCCAAAACCAAATAAGAAAAAGACTAACCCAGATGAAGTAGTGGCTAAGTGGAGAGAGGACAAGAAGAAAATGAAGGAAGGGGAGCCTAATTTTGGCTTGAACCCTACTGATGAAAAATATTTAAAGATAAAAGTTTCCAAAGATCTTGAGAAGAATGAGAAAGATAATAAATTGAGGAAGAAAATGTCTGAAGCTAAGATAGTTCAATCCCTTCTTAAGGCTATTGAAAAATCCTCTGAAAAAATCCAGGTACCAGAATAATTTTTTAAATAATAACTCCCTTTGAATTCTAGAAAGAAGGTAGTAATTCCTGAACCAGAAGAAGACAAAGAAATTTTGAAAGAGGAAGAAGAAGAAGAAGAATTAGAAGAATAAGTAAAGATGAAGAAGAAGAAGAAGGAAGTGGTGATACCAAAGAGAAAATAAGGCAAGTGGAAGATTATCATTAAAAGGAGAGTCCTTCTGAGAAAATATCAGTCAAAATTTATGAAGCAGAATATTAAAAACATGCCACTACAGGAAAAGAAGAAAAAGTCTAAGAATAAGTGAATAAGCAATTTGAAGAAAAAAGTGGCAACCATGACTTCATCCATCCAGAGGATATTGTGCCAGGTCCTGAGAAATAACAGCTTAAGTAATATAATATTGTTTAGTTATAAAATAGTGAGCATGAATCACCCAAAGAAGAAGAGATCATTCTGAGGGATGATAAGGGAAAACTAGTGTTAGTCGATACACCTAGTAAATCCTTAGTGAAAGTGAATGTTGTTGGTGCTTCATCGAAGAGGAAAGCTAAAGAGATAGAAAAAGAATCCTCACCAACCAAACAATATGATTCAGAATCATCCTCCCTTGGACATGATTTTGTGGTACAATATTTAAAGAAGTTGGTTGATACAATTCCCTTATTCCTAAGTATAGACTTGAGGTTCCAGATGCATCAACACTCGTTTAATCAAAAAGTAGATTCAGTCACCATGCACATGGATATGTTTGTAAATATTGAGATAGATTTGATAACATTCTTTATTGAATAAGAAGCTCATAAAATATCATGAAAGAATATTACAAGTTGGTTAAGAAAGACAATAAAATATCTGAGAGCCTTTGATTAATTTCAAGAAAATGTGAAAGATTCTTTTGACACTGAAGATGGGAAACTTAATGATCATTATAAGAGTTTTTAGGAAAATATGACTCTAGAACAGACAACATGGAAGCAGGAAGTCAATGAATTGAATAGATATCTTAATTCAATGGATATGAATTGGAAGAGAGAAAGGGATCTCAGAATTGAGTTATGAAGAAAATATTTTTAAGCAAGAAGAAGTTATGAAGGCTTAGGTAGATATTCTTAAGGATCAAGAAAAAAGATAAAAGCCTTAGAGAAAAAAATGAAGATCAGAATCAGCTACTCAAGCATATGGAAGAAGATCACAACGAGATAAAGAAGATAAAAACCATTGTAAAGAAGTTAATGCTGAAGGAGAAAGAAGTATAATTCTACCCCATTATGATATTTTGTTGTAATTTCTTCTTTGTACAAATTAATTCAATCATAATAGAATTTTTCTTGTTCTTTATATATATTTGGTTGTTTAGTACTAATTTTTTAGGTTCTACATTTTTTTCCATTATATTTATTCCTTTTTTAAAATCACAGAGGGATAGAAAGGAATGATAAAAATAATTATATGTAAAGAAGATATTTCCCTATGTAAGGTGAAGTAAATCAAATAAAGTTCTTATCAAAGAAGATATTTGTTTTTAATAAAATGTAAAATCTCATTCAAGAAATCAAGAATAAAATCCTTTGGGATTTCAAAACCAAAGGGGGAGTTAGTCATATTCACTATGATTAATATGTAAAGGGAGATTTGTTTTCTTTTATGTTCATAAAGAAAAACTCTAAGTAATTATATTCTTTTTTTCATAAGGATGTTTTTGCTTTCCAGAAAGGAGGAGATTATCGAGCCAGTAAGGTTTCTTTATGAATTTTCCATTCCTCTATGTTTTGAAAATCACAAACACTAAATCTTAAGGAAAATTTTATTTTCCCTAAGATTTATCTTAAAAATGAAAAATTTTTCTTCCCCAAGGAAATTTATCCTTACCTATGTTTTCATTGATCATTTTATATTTTCTCTAAATCGAACTCATTTTATTCCTAAATGTTAAAATTCGGTTTCATATCTAAAAAATCCTTAGAATCCTATAAAACCTTGGTAATATAGTATTATATTTTCAGACGTTTAATTATCTAAAATTCAAATTTCCAATTCTCTAAAATTCAGATTTCAAATTCCCTGAAATTCAGATTCTGAATTCTCTAAAATTTAGACTCCAAATTCTCTGAAATTCCAGCTCTGAATTCTATGAAATTCAGACTCCGAATTACTTGAAATTTAGACTCCAAATTTTATGAAATTAAAACAAAATATTCTCTAAAATTCAGATTCCGAATTCTCTAAAATTTAAACTCCGAATTATCTGAAAATTAGACCCCAAATTCTCTGAACTTTTGACGCTGAATTCCTCAGAATTCAGACTCCAAATTACTCAGAATTAAGACTCCAAATTACTCAAAATTCAAACTCTGAATTCCTCAAAACTCAGACTCCGAATTCTGTAGAATTTAGACTCTGAATTACTAAGAATTTAGACTCCAAATTAATTATAATTCATATTCCAAAATCTATAGAAATCAGGTTCTGAATACTTTGGAAAATAGAATCTAAATATCCATGATTTATAGTTTTCAAATTATTATTTTATTAGACTCTGAACATTTATTTTTCCTTAGACTTTAAAAAATAGATTTTATTAAGAAACCCTATTTTACTTACACTTGTTATAGTTAGGAAATGATGTCATACATTCTAATTCTAATTAACTATTGTTTGAGTGACATGTGTATAGGTCCCTCTGAAATTCAAGGAAAATATGACCGTTAGAGGAGGGTTCTTACTTTTGGAGAAGTGAATATAAATAGGATCATTTGAACAAGGTCATTACCTTTTGATCACTCTAGAGATTTCATGTTGCTGAAGTGATTTCTAGAGAGAGAGACTCTCATGCCTTGTGCGTACTAAAAATCTTGTTCTTCTTGCATCATGCGACTCTGATTGTTTCTATGTAAAATTGAGGACTTATAGGGATAGGAATATAGAGGTGCAAACTACCTTAAAGTTTGAGGACTTCCAAGGATAAGAAGACAGAGGTTTCGACTACCTTAAAGTTCGAGGACTTCCGGGGATAGGAAGACAAAGGTGCCGACTACCTTAAAATTAGAGGACTTCCAAGGATATGAGGATAGAGGTTCTGAATACCTTAAAGTTTGGAGGCTTGCGGGGATAACAAGACAGACTTTGATATTTCTATCGAGGGCTTACCCTAGTGTGGGTAAGATATAATTTCTTGAAAGTATAAATCGTGGGACCTTTATCCATTGTTTTTGGATACCCTTCTCTTTGGGTTAAAAGATTTCATACTTGTTACTTGTTTTTTTCAAGATTATTTGCATTATATTTTGATAAAGGAAGAAGGTATAACCTTCTTATACTTTCTTATTCTTCTTTATACTCTGATAAGTAAGATTCTCTATGCTTTAAGGTATAATATTTTTCTTGTAATCTTTTCTTAAGATTCATTTCCAGAACCATATTTCCAGAATCTAGCAAGTTTATAGAACTAGAATAGGTCTTGTGAATTAACCCTATTTAACTTTGTTAAACATAGTTTTCCTTATGGTTAAAAATGATAGTTTTTAAACTTAAAATTCACCCCCTCTTCTAATTTAGCATCTAAATTTAAATTTTGATCCTACAGGTAGTGCTGATAAGATTCCCCTTATCAGTGCTTTCTACTAGTGCTGTTAAAGACCATCACTATTAAAGTCATATTTTGTAGTAGGGTATATTCATTTTAAAAATATAATATAAGTAAATATACTTTAAATCCATCACTATATCAATCCTTGATAATGGGTGAGGGAAAATTAATTATGGAAGTTCATGAGGTGGTATCCCTCCGCACACACTATCGACTGTTTTGTTTCTCATTTGAGTGAGGAGAAGATGAATATAGGTAATTAACTTAAAATAATTACATCGTATTGTATGGGAGATCTTGGTTTTATTATATAATCAAATTTTAATAAGATTAAATGGAGGTTGAAGAATAAATAAAATATAAATACTGGTTTAATAATTTTACCTCTTTTTTAGAGAGCCTCTTTAGATTTATACCTAAAGCCTTCACATGAGGTATTAATGATCAATATAAGTCCTATAGGGAATGTGAATGTAACTGAATATGATATTTGTGTAACTTTTTCCAAACTAATTGGGGTTGGAAGTGTGAATAGGAGTGGAGAGGGCTGGCCTTTTTGTAAGTGGGGGAGAGGACACACATGTAATTTCTAAAATGAAAAAGGTGTACCCAAGTTTACCACTTGTCTAAGGGCTCTAAAATTTGTCATTATTGAAACTTAGAGGTTATAAGGTTGAAATATTTTCATCCAATGTTTTTTATTAGTTTCTATGTCATTTTACCCATTATCTTTTTAGTTTAACCCATGATAAACCTATTTTAAACTTAACCACATAAATTAATATTTATAGTTTTTACTTTTCATTTTCACTAAAAAATATTTTGAAATTATTATATAATATTAATTATTATAATTAAAAATATGGAATTCATTTTTAAAAATTCCATTCATAGATGTGTAATGATTTAATTTATAATTAAACTGACATACGTCATGAAAAATCAGTTTTCAAAAGAGGATGTTTTCAAACATCTAAAAGGTTTTTATAAAAAGATTCAAAATTAAAAATTTTCACAATGAATAAAATTGGATTAATTATAACATAATTTTACTTATTTTAATTTTAAATAAATTTAAAAAAATGGAACATTACAAATTCGTTAAACAAAATGAAAGCTATAATAAAATCTAGAATTTTCACCATTCATCAAAAAATTAGTCTTTTCTGGTATATCCTAAAAAAAACCTAAGATGATTTTGAAATTTTATTCCAAAAATTATGTTAATGTTTTCAGTTTTTTTTTAAAATTATAAACAATTAATTTTATGGCTATTTTGGAAAAATAAATAAAAATTATAATGCCTTTTTGAAAAATATAATGACTAAAAAAATTTAGTAATTTTTTGTTAATGTGATTTATTTATGTAAAACCATTATACATAATTTTAAAAATGTGTTTATTACAATTAAAACCACCATGTTTAATGTATAGGTTAAAATGAAAATGTTAAAATAATTATATTAACAGTATATCTTGGTTTGTTAAATATCAGTGATGCATGTAACAGAATCTATCAATGAAAATAAATTTATTTGAAAAAAAGTTTATAAATGGTCAAGGTGTTACAATTATTTATTTGTGGATGATAAGTATATATCCCCATTATTTGGGTTCCTAAAACCATTAATAATACTTTCCAAAATTAAAATTTATAACTCACATGATGATCAGATGTAGTACTATTTGATATCTCATTAATCTCACAAACCACCAAACATAAATCCTCCCTACCCCATTAACCATATGTGTATTTCTTATAAAAATAATAGTAACATATTTAGTCAACCAATAATTAATAACTCAAACTACATCATAAAATTTCATTTGTTTTAGGGAACCTGTGATGAAATATAAGTAAACACCATGTAATTTCCACTCTAAAACTAACAGCGAATGAAGCATACTAATAAGTCTCACATGTACATAATTTTCTTATTGATTTTTAAATTATATACAAATAAATATATCCATATATCAATTTATTCTTGTATTGAAAACATGTTACAAAATAATATGGTATATATTGAAAAAACTAGGGTGAACTAATATGGTTATCATTTTCAAAAATAAATGATATGTTTCTTTAATTGTGATTGTAGTGAAAATTTTTTGTCATCCATATTCTATAATCAATTTAACGATTTTGAAATGTTTTTTTAGTGGTGGTTTAAACTACCACGAATAATAATGTTTTGATATATATTTAAAAAAATCAACAATGGTTCTAACGTCAATATATAATATTGGTGGTAGTTTTTTTGGGTAAAAAATATACAATACGAACTAGTGATATGGTCTAAAATTAAATTATTATGTAATGATTTGAAAATTACTTTATAAATTATTTTACTGTATATAAAGGTAGTTTAAACATTTATTTTATAGTCCTTTTGAGAATAAACTACTATATTAAGGGGGAGGGTGAACTAAGGGTTTAAAATTAAAAAACACTCAACATAAATTTTCCACAAATATTTAATGTTTCTTAATCGTGAGAAATGTGGAATGACGTTAAGAGATATTGGGAGAAATAGAATACATGGTATGCGGGTTTTTACAATGATTTTTGTACTCTTTCTATCTAGTAGTTATTCCTTAGGAATTAGCAGTTATGATTCCATTGGGAAAATTATTTTCTTATTATCAATATGGAAAAATAATGGAATATGATGATGGTTAATAAGTCTATATACCTGAAATAAATATAATAATTAATAATTCAATAAATATTTTCTTCTCAATAAAAATTCCCTATTAAATTTGAATCTTTTGTCACCTATTGTTCATATCCTCATTACAAACCAAAATCTCCCTAGAATAACCCCTGGAATGGGTGGATATAAATTTCATATTTTTTTCTATTTTATTTACAAAATTGTTAGGCTGAGTCTACTCATATTTAAAAAAAAATATTCTTATAGTGTGTTGATAAAATTTACTACATGATGTGAAGATCCAAAAAATATGGAAAATATCTCTTTCCAAATCATTGATTATATCCCAAAAATTTCCACACACATTATAGCATGAACCCCATGATTTTGGTTTTATTTCCATCATATACATAACTAGTTAAGAAAAGAATTAATGGAAGGAAACCATCCAACATATAAACCCTTTATTGTGGTATTAATCTATATATTATGAAATAAACTCATTTTTCTACCAAAATAGTTCTTCAGAAACATTTTAAGGAATCCACATTACAATGTAGTTTTCTCCCTATAATTATTTTTAAATAACTTCATTGTGTAATGTTATCTAGTTTTGGTGTTATGAATCTATGTATGACTAAATTATTACTCTTCACTAAACCAATCATGACACAATACTTGGGATTATGACATGATCTTCCATAAAATTGTAAACATAATTTTTAAACTCATATAATAATAATTTAGTGAAATCCATAACACTGTGGTGTCCTCCATGTCAAAAAATCCTTAATTACATTTCATATATGATTAAACCAAATTTTATTTTGACTCATCTACTAGAATATTATTAATTAATACAATGTTAAATGTCTTATATAACTCATGAGTAAATTAATTTAAGAAATAAGTAATACTATTCTTGTAATGTGGAGGTTATTTAAACTGCACATCATATGATAGAATAGTTTTTCTTATAGTTATATAACCTATATATGTAAATATAGATACTATATTTACAAAATCTTGGATAATATTGACTATATTCTCCCCCTTTTTCACTGTATTTCTGGATGACTATTTCTTAATCTCCCCAAAATCCCTAATCACCCGAATATCTCTTCAAAATACCCATTTATTTTTGTTTAATACATGAAAAACTAGGTATTACACTTCTCTATGTTTCAAATATGAATACACATATCTCCTCATAAAATGAAAACAATAATTATCATCCCCCAATCTTCCTAAGAAAAAAATATATTATCTTTCAATTTATAAGAAATTTTCAATTGTATTATCCTCCTTTCTGAATAATTGTAATGGAATGAAACAGATAATAAAAAATAAGTAAATTTGTATTCATTTTGGTAGATAACCCACTCCAAAAATAACTTTCAAGTGTAAAATGTTTTTTATAAGGGTATTTTTCAAGACAACTACATCATTATTATTGGTTAAAATAATTTATAATGAAGGCTCTTAATTATCCCCATTCTTTATAAGGAAGTGATATTGAATATGAATATGCTTCAACCTTGAATATTTTCCAAAATTATTTGATATATTGATTAAAATTTGACTATCACATGAAATTTCCAATGGTTATGACACATACACCCTCATTTTTATTATTTGTGACTTTATATGTATATATATATATTATTTATTGTGATTCCACAACAAACAATGATTTTGTTGAGCTAAGAGTGGTCATATTTTCCTTCATAGAGTTCTTATAAGGACCCAAACCCAGTTTCCCAAAGACGATGCCTTATTTGATTATATTGGTATATAAAAAAGGAATAAGCATCCACAAGGAATGATCAGTTCAGTAGTCTTGATGAAACTAGATACATACATGGAACCCATTTTACATTTTTAAATGAAATAAAATATGATACATAACGAAATCTAATAAACTGCATCCTTCAAAACTCAATATATGATCTCTTCTTCTTAACCAGGGGATGGAAAAAATGAAAGGGGTGAGCTAAAACACTCAGTAAAGGTAAGAAATATAGTGGAAGATATCATAACATAATCATTGGGCATGTTGAATACATAAAAACATATGCCTTTAACAAAAACTTGAACACATTATGGCAGGAATAATAGTTGAGTATGTAATACCATAAATAAACATAATCATGGGTATTATACTAGTAAAATAACCATGTGAACCATAAATTATATTTTCATAATAATGGAAGTTCATATGCTAGACACTCTGAAACATTTTTTCAAGGCCTCGGCCAATATTTCTAAATATGATTTAGGCCTCGGCTAAAATCCATATATCACATTGGGAAAGGCCATGACCAATTCCACGTCTATTTGTCCCATGAGCCCTACCGATGAACCGTGGGGATATAGTGGGCCCCACCCAACACTTACTATGACCAATGAATTACTCATATTAAAGGGGTGAACTTAATTAACATATACATTCATATTTAAACTAATATATGAAATGTAAATAACATTCCCCAATCATGGAATATAAACACTAACGATTCAGAATAATATGGTGAATGATATCAAAATAGAACATCCATATTCAGAATAACCAATAAACCTTAAAAAACATATTTTAAATGATATTGTAATAGATAACCCTCACTTAAGTACAAAATTCAACAAAGGATGTTGACATAGACGAATATATTTATAAATGAGACCATTGAAAAATTCTTGAGGAAATAATCACTAAACATTCCATAGTGTCTCATACCACCTTGGAACATTCAAATAATAATCCATTAGAATATAATAAAAAAAGGATACTCTTTATATGATATCCAAAAGGGTTTTAAATTCACCACAAGAAATAAATAAGTGCTGAAAAAGGCATATATCTTATAAATGTTAATGAGATATGAGAAATATCCTTTTTACTTTTGAAAGAAAATTACTTTTGGAAAATCATTTATATATACCATGAAATCATATTTTAAAAATGTATATATCATAAAATAAAATACTAGGACAATGAAATTTTATTTTAGGCATAAATGATGTCCCATTGAAGTGAAATTAGGTAAAAATAGTTCTTAATATTCTTTATAGATAAAACATTTTAGATCATTTTATGGAAAGTATTAAAGAGAATTTTAAATTGGAAAGGAAAATTTGTTCTCTTAAATATAGAAATGATCCGAGATCATTTTTAATGATAAAATTAGTATTTTTATAAAACTAATGGAGGCATTAAACAAATTTTTTAGTTCACTTGAAAATGTGTAAGAATTTGACAATATCCCTTGAATCAGGTTTGTATTTCAGAAACAATGTTGAATGTTCCTTTTAAAACATGTAAATATCTATAAAATAAAGAATTATTATGGTTTGTGAACATATATATAAAACTCAAAAAAATTTTATGAGGAGTACATAATAATACACAAGAGTTTCATTGAGATAATTAGATAATAAAAGTAACCCGAATGTAAATTGAGGTTTTGGTGGACAAAGCCTTACCACTTTGTAATCAATCGATTCGTATGCACCAAATTAATAATATTAAAATGATAAATTTAATACCATGAAAATAAAGATATTAATTATATGTTACATCAATGTGAATTATACATACAACATACACAAGTATTTGTAGTGAATACGGGAAACCTCACAAAAATGGAATTGAGATAAAGAAACCCCTTACCTTAAGTCCGAATGTGTTCCGCTCTTGAACTTATGGTCCTGGAATATGAAATTATACTAATTAATAACATAATTAAGAACATATTATTCATTTATTTTTTTTATCATAATTATTTTTAGTTTATTTATTCCCTTATTGATAAGTTATTCTATTGAATTTCGTTATTCCGCAATGTTCGTTTTCTTTATTTTCTTAATCAGTTCACTAGTTATTAAGTAATGGAGTTCATGTGGAATGGATGTAAATATCCAGAATTAAATTTACATATTATTTATGATCATCTATAGGTGTTAGTGGTCATTTATATAATTTTTTACATGTAATGAAGATGAATTATTATATAGAACTTTATTGATAATTGTTTCAGTTAATTTGTGGGTTTTGATTACAATGAACTTATTTTTATTTATAAATTAATACCATTTGTACAAAGGGATTACAGAACCTTACATAGGGTATATTAGATATATATTAATATGGTTTAACCATAACTAGAATGGTTTCATGAACAGAATTGATAGTGTTAATAGAAATCGAAATCCCATCATCCTTGAATGTGGTAAATTGACACATCTAGGATGGTGTTCTTGCTACTAGTATAAAAGAATGTAAAATGAAGAGATGATAATAACTTATTACACTATCTTGAAAACATTATAGTACATTTAAGGTACAAGAGTCAATACAACATTTGGATAAGGAGAGGTAATAATTGAAAAAAAACAAATGGACTTGAAAGGAAAGACAAAGAATTGAAAAGAAAAATCTACATCTCGAACCAAACTTCCCTGAGAGCCTCTTTAAGGGATAGGTTTTGGTCTTTTTATGAGACCAAGGCTTGCTTAACGTGGGAGGGGAGATTGGGAGTATATTTGTATAGAATTTGGAGAAGGCACGAGGCTTGATAATAGTGAAGGGAAGAGGGAGTGATGGGGGGTTTTTATAGTGGAGGGGAGAGGGGATTTCTCAATTTTATATTCATTAAGTAATTATTTCTCCACAAGAAAATTAATAGTGAGTATTCCATGACCGAGAATAATAATTTTATATTGTGAGTGCGAATCAATTGTTCTTACATTACTAGAACATCATACATGAGTCAATAATTAGTGTATTTAGCTTATTTGTTTAAATTATGGTAATTCACTATTCATAAAAAATTCAGGTATTTCAAAAAAATCCCCAAAATTAACCCCAAACATTTATCAATGTTTGGAATGAAAAAATAAAGTCCATTTTCTAAAAATAATTTTCTAAATATGATTAATTTAATATTTAATTAAAATCATAATTTATTCTAAAAAAGTTTTAGAACTTTTATTTACTTATTCCAAAACATAGGTATATTGTACTCCAAAAAGAGTATTATTTATATAATATCATAGGTAAGGTTACTAGTCATTAGGGTATATCAACATTCATAAGAGCATGTTACTATTCATAAGGGTAGGCTACTATTTACCAAAAATTATGTTTTTTTTATCGGACTCCAAATAACTTACTCATCACAAACGTGTATGTCAGATTTTTAAAATTCACATCATAGAAGTGACAAAATTATGTTTAATTGGCTAGGTTATAACAAAGTGTGTTTGTAGAGACTCAGTGATCCATGAATTCTATAATAAATCTATTTGAAAATTCTTGGCGTGTTACATTATCCCCTCACAAAAAATTTCATCCTTAAAATTAGAAATTGAACTTCGAATGTTAATGGTTGATACTTGAAAATTCGCATATGGAAACCCACATTGGAAATAGGGTTAATAAAATATCCTCATAAAAAAGGTTAATGGAGATGAGGTGGTCACCCCAAAAAGTATGCTTTCAAATGAGGTGACATTAGTTGGAAGAAAAAAAACTGGACATGGAATAAAAATCTAGCTATGAAGTTCTAATGGAACATGATAGAGGAAATGTTTAGATGAATATTGATTACTACAAAAAATGTATACTAAAAAAATAAATTCATAGATATTATCAATGGTAATGATAATATGATTTTTTTATTTAAGACTATTTTTCTTAGTTCAAGAATTATTCCACTCTATAAGGGTATAAATATACATTTATACTTATAAACTCATCCTTTTATTTTAGTTTAACTATATATACCTCATCACACAGCATGGGTTACACTATTTTTTGAAAATATACATTAAACTCTAAAATATCATATAATGATCAAATTAAACCTTTTCATAAATGG
Source organism: Viscum album (assembly GCA_963277665.1). NCBI lineage: Eukaryota > Viridiplantae > Streptophyta > Magnoliopsida > Santalales > Viscaceae > Viscum > Viscum album. The sequence continues at coordinate 48,523,092 of OY728161.1, read as the reverse complement.
TTAAAAAATTCCAAAATATAATGATTCAACACATTATAATGAAGTCCTCTAAATTTACAAGTTGAACTTATCATTAAACCTTAATCAACAAAAAGTAGCTCTAAAATTCACATTCCAAACATGTGAATAAATTCATCATGTATCCTCTTGAAATATCATAATAACATTAATTACAATAAAACCATATTGGAAACATGCATTCTTCCATATTCCTTAAGAAAGATACATGTTATTAGAAATAATCCTTAAATCCAAAAGTGCTGTAAACATCATTGATGATAGCATAGACCACTTCTCAACAATTCAATAATCAGTTCCAAGGTAGTCAATACTTATCCAAATGAATAATTTCTTCATAATTATCTCAATCATCAGATATATATTAAGGGTTTTCTTTCCCTCAATCATTTTTTTAAAAATGTTTAACTTTCCACTGAATCACTTTTCGTTTGTACCATTAATCATATGACCTCAAATCCTTAATGAAAGAGTACTGCAGTACAATCCTAATATATCTGATAATTCATACCAACAATACATTTCTGAAAAAAATATACAAATGCCATGAATCTTGACTAGGAATATTAATCATTCTACTTCATCTGCGGTCGCATCATAATTTTCTCATTATCCAAAATCATCATTTGTGGTATATTCCTTTAAAAATTGGGGAATTGATTCACATAGTGCCCCATCTCCATGAAATTAAAGCATTGTACATTGGAAACCTTTTCCTTACCCTTGAAATAATTTACATGGTGTCCCTTTTCTCCAGACTTATAGCAAACATCCATTCCCTTAAAGTATTTACCAGAGTGATTTTTTTCCAAAGTTATCACATGTGGGAAAACACATCTTTCCCTTCTTCCCTTTATCCTCTTATCTCTCTACCATATTCTTATTATTTTTCTTCCCTTAAAATATATAGGACTCATAGAATTTTTTACATACCTTGTTAACACATGATATTATTTCATAATATGTAGAGGATACATGGGAGACATTATTCTTTTGAAAAGTTGGCTTAAGACCATTAGAGATATGATCCTTATTACTCTTCACATCTTGTGAATTGGTGAAGTTCTCATTCCTTCTACTAGGTTCCATATCTAATCAATTCCATATTACATATCAGGTCATAAAATTATGAACTCTCTATAACCCTAAACACGGTATAACACATAACATAATTTTTTTGCATCATAAATCCTAGAACCATATACTTTGGATACTTTGGGGACATAAATACCTCATAATGGTGGGTAAATAAAATTTGAATTATCCAAAGAATATCCCTCAGAAGTGTCAAACCAATAGTGCAGAAAGGCCCATTGTTGTGTACCAGGATACCCCAGGTCAATCCCAAAACTCCTTGTCAGAGTTTTCACTCCTATGTACGTATGTGCCAGAGCCACCTCTACGTGTTTGTATCCATACATGGATGTATTTTCTAGAAATATCCAAATAATATATTACTTACCAAAATTATAGTATGATCTTGTTTGTTTATACTCAAAGACCATCTTTGGGATTTTTTCCCTAACCTATGTTTTCTAAATCCAGTTCCCAAGGTTTCTACTAAACTTCTTTACTACCAACAGTAAGGAACCAACCCTAGTTGCCCATAGGTGGTGATTTATTTGATTACTTTGGTATATAAACGAGGAATAGGAATCCCGAAGGACCGAACAGTTTAGTATTCTTAATGAAACTTGATATATACAAGGAACCCATTTTACATTTTGAAATAAAAAATATGATACATAATGAAAGCTAATAAAATGCATCCTTGAAAACTCAATAAATGATATATTCTTCTTAACATGGGGAAAGAAAAAAAATGAAAGGGGTGAGCTCAAACACTCATTAAGGGTAACAAATATAGCATAATATATCATAACATAAAAATTGGGCATGTTGAATACATAAAAAACACGTGCCTTTAAAATAAATTTGAACACATTATGGCAGGAATAAGAGCTGAGTAAAAAATGCCATAAATAAACATAATCATGGAAATTATACTAGTAGAATAACCACATGAACCATAAATTATATTTTTATAATGAGGGAAGTGCATATGGTGGACATTCTAAAATACTTTTTCAAGGCCTCTAACAAGACTTCTAAATATGATTTAGGCCACAACCAAAATCCTTATATCACATTGGGAAAGACCTCAACCAATTCCATGTCTATTTGTCTCATGATACCTACCAATGCACCGAGGGGCTATATCGGGCCCCACATGACACTTAATATGTCCAATGAATTTATCATATGAAAGGGGTGAACATAATCAACATATATATTCATATTGAAACTAACACATGAAATGTAAATAACATTCCCCAATCATTGAACATAAACACTAACCATTCAGAATAATATGGTGAATGATATCAAAATAAAACAAACATAGTCAGAATAACCAGAAACCCTTTAAAAACATATTTTAGATGATATCGTAATAGATAACCCTAAATTAAGTACAACATTCAACAAAGGAATATGACATAGATTAATATATTTATAAATGAGACCATTGAAAAATTCTTGAGAAAATAATCCTTAAACATTTCAAAGTGTCTCATACCACCATGAAACATTAAAATCGCAATACCTTATAATATCATGAAAAAAAGGATTCTCTTTATAATATGTACCAAAGTGATTTACATACCACACAAGAAATAAATAAGTGGTGAACAAGGAATATATCTCATAAAAGTTAATGAGAGATGAGAATAATCCTTTTTACTTTTGAAAGAAGATTCATTTTTGAAAATCTTTTATATTTTCCATGAAATCATATATTAAATAGTAATATCCCATAAAATAAATCACTAGGACATTGAAATTATATTTTATGCATAAATGATGTCCAATTGATGTGAAATAATGTAAAAAGAGTTCTTAATATTCTTTATAAATAAAACATTTTAGAGCATTTTAAGTAAAGTATTAAAGAGAATTTTAAAGTGGAAATGAACATTGGTTCTCTTAAATCCAGAAATGATTCAAGATAAAATTTCATGATAAAATTAGTGTTTTTATAAACCTAATGGAGTCTTAAAACATATTTTTTAGTACACTTGAAAATGTGTGAGAATTTGAAAATATCACTTGAATCTGGTTTGTATTTCAGAAACAATTTTGAAAGTTCCATTTAAAACATGAAACTATCCATAAAATAAGGAATGATTCTGGTTGGTGAACATATATATAAAACAAAAACAGAATATATGAGTAATACATAATAATACAAAAGAGTTTCATTGAGGTAATTATATAATAAAAGTAACCCGAATGAAAATAGAGGTTTGGGTGGAAAAACCATTACCACTTTGTAATGAATTGATTTGTGTGCCCCAAAATTAATAATATTAAAATGATACATTGAATACCATGAAAATAAATATATTCATGATATGTTACATAAATGGGAATTATACATACACCATACACAAGTATTAATAGAGAATACGAGAAACCTCACAAAAATAAAAGTGAGATAAAGAAACCCCTTACCTTAAGTCCGAAGGTGTCCCGCTCTTGAACTTACGGTCCTGGTATTTGAAATTAGACTTGTTAATAAATTATTTCAGAACCTATTATACATTTATTTAATTTATCATAATTATGTTTATTTTATTTATGCCCTTCTTGATAAGTTATTACATTAAATTTCATTGTTCCGCGGTGTTCATTTTCTTTCTTTTCATAATCGGTTCACTAGTTCTTAAGTAATAGAGTTCATGTGAAATGGATGTAAATCTCCAGAAATGAGTTCATATATTATTTATGATCATATATAGGTATTATTGGTCATTTATATAATTTTTTTAAACGGCATGAGTATGAATTATTATATAGGACATTAATGATAATTGTTTCAGTTAATTTGTGGGGTTTGATTACAATGAACACATTTTTCTTTATAACTTACTAAAATTTGTACAAAGGGATTATAGAACCATACATAAATTATATTACATATATAATAATCTGGTTCAACTATAACAAAAATGGTTTCATGACCATAATTGAGAATGATAATAGAAATCGAAAGCCCATCGTCCTTGAATGTGGTAAATTGACACATCTCGGATGGTGTTCTTGCTTCAAGTATAAAAGAATGTAAAAGGAAGAGATGATGATAAATTATTCCACTATCATGAAATGATTCCAGTACATGTAAGATTTTTTAGTCATCACAAAATTTGGATAAGGATAGGTAATAATAGAAAAAGGAAACAAATGAACATGAAAGGAAAGACAATGAATTGAAAAGAGGAATTTACCTCTTGAACCAAAATTTCTTGAGAGTCTCATTAAGGGAGATGTTTTGGTCTTTTTATGAGACCAATGATTTATGGACATGGGAGAGGAGGTTTGGAGGATATTTTCACAGAATTTGGAGAAGGCACAAGGCTTGAGAAGAGTGAAGATAAGAGGGAGTAATGGGGGGGGGGGGGGGTATAGTGAAGTGGAGAGGGGAGTTCTCAATTTTGTAATCATTAATTTGTTATTTCTCCAAAAGAAAGGAATAATGAGTCTTTAATGACCAATAATAGTAATTTTATCAGGGTATTCCTAATAAATTGTGCTTACATCAGCAGAACATCCTACATGACTCTATAATTAGTGTATTTAGCTTATTTTTAAAATTATGGAATTTCCTTATTCATAAAAAAATCCACAAAATTCACCCAAAATATTTATCGATGTGTAGAATCAAAAAATGAAGTCCATTTTTCAAAAATAATTTTCTAAATATGATTAATTTAATATTTAATTAAAATCATAATTTATTCTAGAAAAACAGTTTTAAAACATTTATTTACTTATTCCAAAACATAGGTATATCATACTCCAACTAAAATATTATTTATATAATATCTTAGGTAAGGTTTCTATTCATTAGGGTATATCACTATTCATAAGGGTATGTAACTATTCATTAGGGTAGGCTAATATTTACCAAAAATTATGTTTTTTATCAAACTCCAAATAACATACTCATCGCAACCGTGTATGTCAAATTTTTGAAATTCAAATCAGAGAAGTGAAAAACATAAGTTTACGTGGCTAGGATAAAACAAAGTGGTGTTTGTAGAGACTGACTGATCCATGCATTATATAATAAATCTATTTCTAAATTCTTGGGGTGTTACAGTTCTATATATTGAGACTTCCATAGACAAAAAAACTCCTTGAAAATAATTCTTTCTGTCACTAAAAAATCATTATAACTATATAATGACATATCCATTATAATTAATATATATACATATATTTCATACCTAAATGCATAAAAATTCCCTTTGATGTATTGAAATGTCTTTTTTTGTAACCACAATGTGTGACTCCTTTGGATTTCTATAGACTTTTTTATCAAGAGTTTCAAAAAACATGATATTTTCTTATAATACAATCAAATAAAGTAGTCTAATAAAAATATATCAAAACATGTTAATATAAAAACTCATTTCTTCTTCACCTCTGTAAAACATAACCCCAAGAAAAATAATTATAAATACCAATCTTGATTCAACTATAACCCAATACTTTTCAATGACTCAGTGACATACATTTGTCCTGATAGAAAATTAAATCATATTGTGTTTATGTATTTTTAACTCAATAAGAGAATCATATCACTAATCAATGATATATAAATTTATTTCTTAAATTTCAATACAAATTCCTCAAAATTATTCTATTTATTTAATGAATAAATAATGACATTAACATACACAATCATAATAAGTGAATTTGTTTCATCTAACTTAAAATTGATATTAAAATCCAATTTTTTTCCTTGGATCCATACTCATTAAGAAACATTAAATCATTGAATACAACACTTAGGGTGATAATTTAGTCTAATATAAATACTTTTATAGATTATAAACTCCATATATGTCACCATGTTGTATAAAACCTTCTAGTTTCTTAATGTAGACCACTTTGTTAAATTCACTACATAGAAATTCTGAAATCACATTAATTTGAAAACAAATATAATTCATTTGGTTATATATATACAATAAATATTTGATTTATTTAAATTCATTTAAATAGAAAAAATACTAATCAATGTAGATAAACTCAATTTGAGGGTACCCTTTAAATATAAGATAATCACTATTTTATGATATATCTCCCTTCTAATTGAGTTTATTTTTGAAAATCCACTTCGTCCATATCACATTATTGTGACTAGAACATGGAATCAATCCTAAAGTAAGGCAACCCTAACCCACCCTAACAGGTATGGTTCTAAAACTATTTATTTGAGTAATATCATTATTACAAAGTGATATGAGAATATATTTATTTTAAAACATTACCATAAGTCCAGTATTATAAATAATAAATCATCTCAAATTCCTAAGAACAAAAGTTTTAGTGCCTTTTAGGATCAGCTATCTAAGAAAAATAATTTTAAATACTTATGAATACATCTCCGTAATTGAACCATTATATACTACCTTATAGAATTATCTTATGTTATATTCATATTCATGAATTGGGGAAGGGTAACATAAGGATGTGGTGATATAAAAAACTCAATATGGGAAACATATCTACATTTCATCAAGGTTTATCTTATAAGAATACAAGGAAACTTGAAAATTTCACAAATATATTATTAAAACAGCATCGAATAATAATAATTGTTCATAAGTCATGATAGGTGGACTTAAAATATCAAATAAAAAAACACATACCATGGAAAAAGTGTGTGTAATAATTAGAAATCATTCATGATTCGAGTATTATAATGATAAGAATAATATTATGAAATAATAGTTTGGAATGAAGATAAGAATAGAAAAAATAGGTCAAGGTTACCCACCAATACATTCATCACATAGTAGTCTCTGGTTAATCACCCATATACCTTCTTAGGATCCAGATTATCCTCATGTTTACCCTTGGTATAGGGATAAATCAAACCATTTATACTTTATATTTGAAAAAAAAATCCTCTCATGTATGCTTTGGATTTTGAAAAATTCTCTTGTGTAGCCTTTGGCTTGGAAAAAATCCTCCTTTATACTGATTTTATTAGGATAAATCCCCCCATGTACCATTTGGACTAGGATAAATCCTATTGTATATCCTTTTTCTTGGGGTAAATCATTATATATATAATTTTTCATGGGATAAATCCTCATATATACCCTTTGTATTGGGATAAATACTCTCAAGTACCCTTTTATGTAGGATAAGTCCTCTAATGTTCCCTTTTTAGATATTTGGATAAAAACATGACCAATGAATGTATTGGAAGTGCATTACTCACCCAAAATTTATCCATACATACATGTGACACTTGAAAACAATCAATGATCATGATTAAAAACTCATGGGTTAGAAAATGGGTTTCATAACATTAAAGATGGTATAACCGAACCTGACCTCAATTTTTTGAATGGTCGATTCCCAAAATTCTATCACTTAAAAGAGTATTTCATAATAAAATTTAGAGGAAAATTCATGAAAAATAACTTGAATGGAATAACACCTTTTGATATAAAAAATATAATTGAAGTGAAATCGTAAAAGTGTATCTGTAAAATGATTTTATATTTGGCATAAAATATGAAGTTACAGTCACACTAAAATGTCATTTTTAGAAAAGAAACTTTTTGGAAATGTAAAGGAAGTAATTTTTATAATAAATATTTATAAATAAATATAAATAATAAATTATTTAAAATACAAATAATTTTCAAAAAGTTTAAGAGAATTCATTTTGGAAACATTTACATTTTTAAAAGATTCTTCAATATATAATCCATGAAAAAGACATAAATGTTTCAAAAATGTGATGTGAAAACATTGGAAATTTTCACCTTTAAAAATATAATTAAATAATTAGTCCATGAAATGTTATAAAATCTATAAAATAAACATGTAGTGGAATCGAAAACATTTTATATCGAACGGATGGAAAATTATTTCATTTATTATTTTGAAATACCTTTATTAAATACCCACATTATAAAATGAGTAAAACCCATTTGGAATGTGGAGGAGAGAAATATGATGGGAACATGACATAAAAAATTTGATTTCATATATGAAGGTTGATATTTATAGAAGAGGAATATATTGGCAATGTGGGGAAACTTTCATAAAAGATCACGAGATTTATTCCCAAAAATAATATACATTTTATAGGGAATAAATTCATCGAGGAGGAATATTTGAATAAAATTTATCATTTTCCAAATGTTAAAAAAGAATGTACAATTAAACAAAATATTATGGAGTAAGAAACAAATATTGGAGGCAATAAGTTTATAAAGAATTATTTTAACATAGTAATGGGAATTCATTTAACAAAAATCCTTACAACTTTGATACCTTTTGAATCGATGTACATTTAATTAAGAAACATGATATAGATATTTAGATAACATAAATTCAATGAATATTGTAAAATACCTCCATTAGGAATTAATTACACCATATAAAAGAGATTATTGTTTGAAATATCAAACATGACTCATAGATTTGAAAATAAGATAAATAAACTCCATCCTTATTTCATGCTTACTTGAATGTACTCTATCCACATTGGGACCTTGAACTTTCTCATGATAGTGTTTCTAAAAAAGAATATACTAGGAAAAATAATTAATACTATAGGATTATGAACATGAGATTGGATTCTAGGATGAGGAAAATTTCATAGTTTTTGGATAAAATTCAAAAGAATAACCTTGTCATGAAGGTTTTTAATTCCTTTTCTTTTAGAAGTGATGAAAAGGGATCAATAGTGAATAAACATTATTTTTTGATACTTTAGTGACCCTATTTAATGGTTAATGTATCAAAATTCTTTCAATAATGGTTTTTTTGGTGAGATATGATTAATAAATAACCCACCACTCATTTACAGACATTTTTAAACATGTTTTAATCCTTTTATTACTTTATTTTTACATATAACCAATTTGGGTTTAACCATGATAACTGGTTTTTAACCTTGTACATTATATCTTATTAAGAATAATGTGATTCTATCATAACCAAATGTTTACGTTATAAACCAAAATTTATCCTCCATATAGCCTATTTAAAATTTTAAATAATAGAAAACTAATATTCAAATTAAAAAATTTAATATAGAAAAAAATGTTTGGTATAAAAATGTTGGTTTTAACAGTAAGTGTTTTTAATCTTATTTAGTATTGATTAAAAACTGAATGAATGATAAAATATCTTTATAAATGTGAAAATATCATATAATAGTCTTTATATCAATTATTTAATATTATTTGTTTAGTTTAAAATTTCACAACATTAATTAAATAATTCTTAAAAAATAACCCTTTCATCATTATCATGGTCGGTAACTTTAATCTTAGTATTTATGATTTTATTAATAAATGAAATTGAACTTATTAAATATTATAATAATGTATATAAATGAATAATGTTTTTAAAATTTAATTTAAATTATTTTTTAAAACTGATTTCCAATATAAGTGAATAAAAATAGTTTTAACGTAAAATTTTACTTAGGTTTCAAAAACCCTAATCATATGGTTCTTAAATTAAATATTGCTTTTAAAATGATTTATTTTAAATTTTAAATATATATTTTTATTTTATTTTATATAATAAATTCATACATTCATATGTTATGATCATACAAGTGAAGATTTTAACAAAACTAGTTATCTTACTATTTGCCAAATTTTTTTTTGGAAAATATCATCAATTCACCATTGGATAATTTTTGTTTTTATAATTCCAAAATGAATTTCATTTTGTATAATTTAGCTTTTTAAATTTAATGATTTAACTTTCAAATGAAAATCCAATATATATATATATTTATATATATATATATATAAAGAAAACATAATTTTATTGAAAAAATTACCTTTTTAAAACATTAATTGTTCTTAATAATGTTTTGAATGCATTTAATAATTGATTATAATATTATTTACTTAAAATATGTTTTTTTATTATTAATATTTCATAATAATTAACATTTCATTGCTCATTTCCATTCAGTGTTTCAGGTGGTGAAAGTTATCAATAATTGTATTATATATATATACACATATATTAATAAAATGATTCTAAATATTTGGGTGTTACATTGAGTTTCATTTTTGTTAAAATTTATTCAACTTTTATCTTATATCTAATATAGAATCCTAATTTTAAAATTATATATCACCATTTGGTTTAAATTTTAATAGAATTGTGAAATGATTGTGTATTCTCATACTTCATTGGGTTTGATCGACGTTTTTACTATCTATAGGATTTTTTGTGTCAACATGTTTCCTTAGTAAATATTATCTCATTTAATAAGGCCATAGTAATTACTATGATATTATAGTATTCATGATGGTTATGGAAATATACTTTTTAAACACAATCACACCCATGTTATCCAATACTTTCTCTGTGATTGTTTTTAAATTTCATTATCTAAAGGAAAAAAAATTATAGTGGGTTCTGATTTTACAAAATATACACATGAAATGAATAAATGATCTTCCTAATATTTTTATTTTAACAATATTATCACCTTACATTGTATGAATATAGAAATAATATTCCATCATTAATTGAAACATCCCCACCCAACCAATTTTCTTGGGTCAGGTCAAAGGTACTACTGACCATAGGTGACATGCATGAGATACTAAGGGCTAGAAATAAATGCTAAGGGCTTTATAAAACATTTGGGATGGTTTTAACTAAATATAAATCATAAACTAAAATGATAAAATAAAATAACAAAACAACTATATGATTTATGAGAATAAACATTACAACTTACTAAAAATAACTCAAATAATAATATTAGAGTTTCTAATACAATATATGTAAAAGAGACCAAAGAAAACCAGATGAAGTATAAATGTAGAAACAAAAATAAGGAATTACTAAAACCAAAAAATGATAGAAAATACTATTATTTAAACCATAAGATAAGGATGTAGAATTATGATACTCCACTAGAGAAGTGTGAGAAAATCCCTTTATCTGTGTTATATAAAACAAAATTTGAATATACATAAAACTTCATATGTAGGGTGTGAGTAATATTATATATTGGTATTTCCCTAAGATACTTCCCAACTCAAATCACTAAGACAAGGACCCATTAGCTCATATTTCATAATATAATTTATAAAAATAAATAAAATCACAAAAATTATCAATTTAAAAAAATTTAAAATATCAGAAACATGATTTATCTATTTTTACCATTTTTATTACCAAAACCACATCCATACGCTCACAAAAACATGAATTCCTTGTGATAATCCCATATGTATTAGATTTAACTCACCAATACACCAGGTATTCACGAGTTGACTACTCTCCAAGTGCCTCTAGTCTGGCACCACATCCCGTAATCAGGGTCATATCCAATTAAAATGAACACACACCAACCATATATGAAACGTTATCATATAAATTAATTCTAAATAAATAATTTCTTCTTATTAAATAATTTTATTGAAAAAATTACATTCATTAACCAAAACTATAATTTTAAAACTATATTTTAAAATTATAAAACACTGTGTTTTCTAAAACCATTCAAATTTCATTATTTCTATATAATAAAAAAGGGGTTCCCTCAAAAAATAATTAAATGTTTCCATTAAAAGTACATTAAATACAATCAAATAAATTTAGGACATAAGGTTTGAGAATAAGTGGAGTGGAGAGAGATATCACCTACCTAAAAATTGGTGATAAAAAGGGAGGAAAACATTACAAAACCCCGATATCTTGGAACAAAACATCTTTCCTTTAATAAATATGATTGATATATCATAATAACACATTATAGATCAAAAATATATCTGTAATAGATTGGATCAATCATTTTTAGTGGGTGTATATATGTATATATAAATAAATTGTGATAAAACAGAATGTTATCTTTGATTTCATAATTACAATGCAAAAAGATCCATCAAGACTAACCTCTAGATCAAAGGGAACAAACAAGGACACTTAGGGAAAGGTAAAGAGTTAAAGAGAATACGAGAGGAGAATAAAAATAAGGGTTTCAGGGCTAAAACTAAGATAAAATCTAATTTTTAGACCATTTAATTCATGATTCATGGTTTAGGAAACCATACAAAAACCATGAACACGATACTATATCAAAAGAACCCCCTCATATGGTTGGTACCCATAGATTAAAAAACCATGTTCTAACCATGATTTTACCTATGTATCTAGATGTATTGTTTCTCCTAGCACCAACATGGTTTGAACAAACCATGTGCCAACTTTGAGCCCTCCCATTGACTCTCAGGATCTCTTTCATGATTTCATGGAGAAATTGATTAGTTTACCAAACCCTTATCAAACAATTCACCACCAAAAATTATTAAAAAGAATAAAAACTATCCAAAACTCCTAAAATTCAACCCAAGTTTAATATAAAATTAAATTGCATAATAATATTGAAAAGTACCAAAAATTGGGGTGTGCTTCATTTACCCTCTCATCGAACTAGCCTAATTGTCTATATATGATCTTTATTTTACTATCAATGTCGAAAAACATTAATATTATAAATTTTAAATTAATTACTAAGTATATTTTATAAGAAATATTCCCTAATTTGTGTTTTCATTAATTGTTTTTAAATATATAGATAGTTATTTTTCTAACCTGTCTCCAAAATCACTTTAATAGACCATGGTTAGACAATATTTTTTCTTCCCATGTACAAAAACTCTAGTTCATCCACACAACTAAAAAATTTTATTTGGGTATATATAGAGAACTATAGGAATTCCTTATTATATTCTTCTTGAGATTTTCCTAATAGTATTAATTCAGGTATTTAGTTCAATAATTGAACTAAAATATTAATTAGAATACCCCATTTGGGTTTTTCCACAAATTTTAATGATTGTAAACTTCCAAAGATATTATGATTTACTAAGAAAAAATAATATTATGTTATATGAGTTAAATAATACATATAATTAATGATATACTTATCTCAATTCATTTAATTCAAAAATTTTGGAACACAACCATTAAATTACATCAACACTATAAGTTTATTATCCCCAACACCTTGTGAAACTTTTTCACTATTTTTACATTCTGGAGTATATCATAACAGTTTATTTTTTATGATACAAATTTGTTAGATTCTTAACAAAATTGTATTTTAACATTTTATCAAAAACATTTCCCAAATAGACACATCTTTTACAAAATATATTATTCTAATCTTGCATGGTTAATAAACAAAAACATTGATCAAGGTAAACATGAATTAAGATTCAACTAGTTTATTTTTAATTCCTTAATATTATTCCATCCTTTATACTTATAATGAGAAATAATTTTATCTTTAAAGTAAGCACATTACCATTATGACATTACTAGGAAACACATAAGAGATTATGCATAATACTTTTAATAAATATATTTTTCATAATATTTTGTCAGAATTATTGTTATATCTGACTCCCTTAATGTTGACTAATATTCCATTTTCTGAAGTATGAAATCCTTAATAATATATTTGAATATATATTAAGTGTAATTTGGTTTCTTATTTTTTATAAGTGTCCTTTATCGAGTCCCTTAGGCTTTCCACCTTTCACTTCCCTCTAAGAAACCTCAACCATAATATTTTTCCATTATTAATGATCAATACTCATTTTAATATATTTCATATTTTTCATTATTATTCAATTTTTATGGTGTCAAATTGAGACTTTTATGGGTGGTGTGTTAGGTTTTATCACACCTCTCACAATTTTTTATCAAGATAATTTTTTTTAATTTTACCATATCTTTTGGTTGTTTTCTATGATATATTTTAGAAAAATTAGGTTAAATACACCCAAAATTAATTCCATATATTTGATTAATGGAGTGAAATGTGGTGAAAAAACACATATAGATTATTATTTTACATTCCTCAACACCATAATTTTCATTTATTAGGATATATACTAGATTAGAAATCATAATATTAAAATTATACTTATTATCTTTTCATTTTATTTGAAATATTGTATTCCTATTCAATTTTATGAGGCTTATTAGAATCATAATTAATATTATATTTTCCCTTTGTCTTATAATTATAATTATTCATCTTTCACATATCAGTACATATAAAATATTTATAACCACTACTAAAATTATCCATGGGTATATTATATTTCTTTGGTTAAGTGATATTCATATTTCCTTTTTTGGTGGTGCTTAAACCATTTTAATTTTAAACTAGAGTGTCTAATATTATATATTAAGGAACCTTTGGTCATTCTATATTTTTTTTATTTTCATAAAAAAATTGTTAATATATTATAATTTTTCTATAACATTCTAGACACAATTGTGAAACTTATAATATGGATTAACCATGAGTTTTCCAAAACCAAATAGATTTTACTCATGTTATTTTATATCCTCATTATTGGATATTAAAATTTTTATGTTAATATAAATATTATTAATTTTAAAATAAATAATTTTATCAAATTCACCCATATTTAATATAAAATAAACTTTTATCTTGGTAATGTTTTTTGTTTTTAATTCTTTATGATGCCTTTTTGAGTGAATATTTATCATTATTCAAACTCCATATATTACAACCCAACCACCCCTATCAATGAACATGGCCATCTATCTATATGGTTCTTATGTAATACCATAGTTTCCTTCATATAACAATAAATTTTAATCCCCATTAGGGTTACTTATCAGACTAATGATATCCCCCACAGGTCAATGGATGTTCTTTTCGGGTTCTTTGTAATCACTCACGTGCACCCTGAGAAACATCCTAGGGGGTCACCCATATGGACACTACTTCAAAAAAGTGATTAATTGTGTAGTTATAATTATGTATTCTCCTAAAAAGAAAGGTGTGCCTCATGGAAAAGGGTGGTGACATTTTTTCTTAAAGAACAACATCCTATTTATAGACCTCTCACCTAAAACCTATGTAGTTTCATTTCACATCCAATAGGATATTTAAATTTATAACATTTTTCATAATCCATATTCTTTAGTATATAACACACACATATTCTTTTGAAATATTTCTCTTTAAATAATTTGATTTCGTTGATTGCTTAGGTTACCTGCAACAATGGGTTTAGATGAACCTTGTAACATTTTTAAAATACTATGTGTTCATTATCACCTAGAAGTATGGTCAGAGGGTATGAATTGTAATAAATAAATTATGAAAAAATATTGTCTAAATATTTATAAAATGAATTCAATGGTTATCAATGGAATATAATTTTTTAAAAAAAAATTGGAATTAAAAGTGATGTTGTTTAAAAAACATTTTATGCATGAAATATATTTTAATCAATAAATTTAATTAATTATTACTATTGAATTATTTTAATTACATGTATATATTATTTGGATTATTTTTCTTAATCCTTCAATAAATATTTTTCTACGCACATGATAAGTATAAATGTATCTCTTAAGGAAAATAATTTGTGTATAATTTTGTGCACTTATAATAAAATTAATTTATACCATTAATAGTTTTTAAATTATATCAAATGAATTACATATTTATAATCAGTAGGATAAACTTTTGTAAATTTTCACCATTTTTTTCAATATGAATAATAACCGTGGAAATATTTATCACCTCGATAAATGGTAAATCATGTTAAGTGGGATTTAAAATTTTGATATTACTATAATTATTCATAATAATTATTATTTATTAAATTTAATTCGATCCATAAAATATTTGGTTATAAATTGAGTTTTTAATGGAAAATTTTTCAAGAAAATGACTAATATGTTATTTAAATCAAGGAATGTTACAAAATGTCACTCCCTTTGTTTTTAATGCATCATATGTGTCCAAATAGGTGAAAAAGTATGTTATTGATGAATATAAGTTTTAATATTAATATTAATAATTTTTTTTGCATGATATATATTTATTTATTATTTTTATTAATTATATAACAAAATTAATTTACTAGAAAAAACAGATGTTGTATTTCCCTATTTAATAAAAATTTATTATAAATGAATTAAAAAATATTAAAAGTGATATAATTTAATTCATTAATGGGAAACAATAATTATAAGTATATATTTTACATATTAGTGATTATTGAAATAATTATTTTCTAATTAACCTTATTTTATAATGCATTTAAAATAAAATTAATTGAATAGTGTGAAAATTGCTAATAAGAATATTCTATCAAATTAATATTTTATTAAAACATTTAAAAATCATAATAACAAAAAATAAGAAAATTTCGAAAGTATGTGGTCCAAAATTTCATAAATTGACCATTTATGGTCCAATTTTAGACTCATATTTTAAAAATAAGACACTTTAATATTAGAAAATGTATTCCTCTATTTAAAATTAAAATTTAATAAATAAGGTTCAATCAAAATTATATGGTTTAAAATTTGAAAAATAACATGTCTAAATTATATTGGGTGATGTAATTACAACCCTATAATATTGTATATTCGAATTAAATTCCACTTGGTGGGATATTTCTAAATAATGAATTTATTATAATTTAATCTATTGTGAAATTCCAGAATTTCTCCACAACTCATTTATAAAATGGATCGTCATCTCTCACTTATTCAAACCAATTTGATCCTTATTTATCTTCAAAACCCCATTTATTTCTATTATAAAAATTCTTATACATGTTTTTATGCTTTTTTATCTTCAAAATACCAGCCTTAGTTTCATTATGGATTGATCTAAAGGAGGTATCATGAAGAATAGGTAATAGTTTCACCCAACCACTTTCAATTTTCTTCTTCTTATGTCTATTAAAAATCCATATAATTTACATAAAATGAAAACATAAGTATCTTATATAAAATAAAATATAATAATTATTACAAAACCACCATAACGCACCCTCTTTACCATCAAATGGGAAGTGCATTTATCACTTAAGCATACATATGACTTACCATCTCCACATAGTGATACAAATTATTTTTCATCATAATATTTTATTGATGTGTATTATAATGGATTAAATGTTTATATATTATAATTATTAAGTAAATTTAAACAAATAATCTTATTATCATATCTACATTATTACCTTCTAAACTGTTTGTAAATGATAATATTGCATGTGCGTACGTACGACCTACAATAATGCAATTCATTTTTCTATCACTAAATTTTATGGATGAATATAAATAAGTATACATTGTATTTATATTATATTTATATCAAGATTAATATTATATATATGATTTAACTGATATAAATTTACAGGTTCTTGAACTACTGAACAAAAATACTCACGATAAATGAAATAGTTAAATCTTGGAAATGAAGATTTTAATAAGTAATTATTCATAGAATGGGGTGTTGAAATGTTAAAAAGGGATAATATATGATATTATAAGTTTTAAAATGACTTGGATATAGAATTATAATATATATAAATTTCTTATAAATGTTTTTTTAGATCATTCTAAGTAATGAAAACATAAGGTAATGTTTTTATTTCATAGTATCATCAATATCTGTGAATGTTTATGTTTATGTCTCCATTAGGGATTATTACTCTTCCATATAAAGGGATTCAAAAAAAAATGTTTACAAAAATTTATTCATTGTTATAATATGATTTATTCAATTAATTTTTACACAAGTTTAACTTTATAAAATATTTTTTGAATGGAATGTTCTTATTATTTTCAAAATGATATACTTTTTATCCTTTTTAAAAGGGTGGGAAATGATTGTTTTTGTAAACATATATAGTGTAAATAGATATTACAAACATAATAAAAAATTTTTTCATTGAATATTTAGTTTCAATATAATATGTTTATTTTCAATGAAAATGTTTTCCATTATAATTGTATAGTTTTAAAAAAATAGGTGATTTCAAAATAGAAAGAGTATTTTCCACAAGAAATGTACCAGGTGATCTTTAAAAATATTTTTCTATCTAATAAGATATTATTTTATGTTAGATATTATTTAATGGGGATATGATCTATTTATATCAAAATTATTCTTTATAAGGATGGTTTATTAATATAATGACACAATGTTTAGGAATCCCATTTCTTTGCTAGGGGTAATTTTATGTGGAAATATTTAGGAAAACCATTTCCTTTAATGGGTTATGATTTTATGAATGTTTTATGATATTTTGGCTCATAGATATATAATTTACAATATGTAATTGGTGGGGG
Source organism: Viscum album (assembly GCA_963277665.1). NCBI lineage: Eukaryota > Viridiplantae > Streptophyta > Magnoliopsida > Santalales > Viscaceae > Viscum > Viscum album. Next base: position 48,504,849 of record OY728161.1, on the reverse strand, counting down.
CCATATCTACCTCCAATTATTTTGGTAATGGTTATTGTTCTATGATCTCGAAGGGTACACAAGAGGTTATCCAAAGACACAATGAGGGTATGCAGGATGTTATCCAAAGCCCAAAACAAGTACACATGTGGTTATCCCAAGACTAAAATGTTTTTAATGTCTTAGTGGGTAGCTTTCTCATGAGTTTTTTTCTTAATTGTATGCAAAAATATATGTCTTATGCTAATGTATTGATTTGATGGCTCATGTTATTTGATTTCTTTATGATTAATTTCTTATGAACTACCAAGAATTATGCCACAACTCAAGTTTGTGATATATGATATGTAGGATATAATTATCCAATGTTAATACCATAACCATAATTTCATGTCATCCTTCTATGATAACTGATATATCCCTTGATTACCCTTACTGGGATTATGATCTCACCATTTATTTGTTTATTCCTCTGGTTATAAAGAATGTTTTTGTTTATAATAATTCTATAACGGTTCTAGATATGAATAACATAGTGGGAATAAATGTAGTTCACCTATGAACCAATTTTTAATGTTTCCAATGTCACAAGATATAAATTATTATATAATTTATTATTATGTAATGTAATGAATTTTAAACTATTAAAATAAAAAATCTATGTATGAAAAGTAGTGGGAACTATAGTGAGTCTCAGAACAAGGTATATTTAACCTTTAAAAACTAGATTGAGAAAAATTATTAAGAACACAATGGAAATTTATAAATATATTATAAAATTATAATTTTATTTGTAATGATCAGGAATGAACAGGGTCAACCCTATGAATTTATAAATGGTGTAATTATTTATACATTATCTAAATGATTTTTCTTGAATCCTCACTATGATAATTATTTCTCAGCATATACATTTTTTTCTTTTAGTCAATGGATAAAAATAGTTTTAATCATGCTAAAACATAATGGGGTGGAAAAAGAAATGATTTTCCTCATATTATACTAAATGTTAATGGACATGAAATGAATAATATTTTTCTATGCTCATGAAAATTTCATAAGTTATAAATCAAACTAATCTCCCATGTGATAGAACAAGGGAACAATGTTATGTCTAGTCCTTCTTCCGGAAACTTACACCTTATATTAGTGGTTCCACTGATCCCCAATTTTATATAAAATGGATCATTTCCATTGAAATTATATTTTCAATTATTTAGTTTTTAGAACATGAGAAATTCATTCTTTCAATTTATCATTTAGAAGGATAAGAATATTAGTGGTGTAGACCAATAAAAAATACAAGAGAATCAGATAAAATTTGATCTATGGAGTGGGATGAATTTTGAAGCATATTTTTAACCAAGTACATTCCTTGTATTCTTAATATGAAATGGGTACATAATTCTTTGTGATCAAATCGAATCATTATGAATCTATTGGTACCTATGAGTAAAAATTTAAAATAATTTCATGGTACACATATGGTATTATCTTCCAAAGTCAATTTAATATAGATAAATTATTAATTTACTTAAATCCATGATTTTGAAGGGTGTTAGAAATAACATATTTTAATATGTGTGAAGCAACATGTGATGTAAAATCAATGTGGAAATGGATTTTTGAGTTATCTATCAATATTATGTTTTTTATTTTAAAATAAAGATGGAATTAAATAAAAATTATAAAAAACTCTCAGATAATAATATGTAACATACCATATACAAAAATTATAGAAGGAAACATGGGGAAAAGTTTCATAATGAGACACAAAAATATTTTCAGTGTGGAATAGAATGGAATCGAGTGACTAAACTACCAAGTGATGAGATGATGTTATTTAATGATGAGAATAAACAGAAATATACACATAATGAACCACCCACAATAAAGTGTTTAGAACTCCAACAATATTGTAATTATAATATTCAATGACCAAATAAGAATATTATTGATGATGATCATCATGAAACACTATTCATACTAGAGAATTAAGGAAATATCTTCAATTCACTATTTCTAATGAAGGGTATGAAAAATACATGGGGATAAGTGAAGTTATCATCCACTATTTAACTGTTAATGACTTAGTTTATTATAGATATATAAAGAAATTTATTTATAAGGAATTTACTAAGGGTATCAAAGTATCACCTCAATGATTAAATGTAGAAGTAGTAGTAAACAACCCTTAATATTGTGATGATAGAAACCCATGTTTATGAATATTATTTTCTTTAAATTTATGGGAATTTACTTCAAAATATTATTCTTATTATCTTTCATGTTCAGTTCAAGGTTATTTTAGGAATGGATTAGATTTATCTACATAAATCAAACATCAATATCCAAGGAATGGAAGTTAAATTTTATATTATAAACCAAATTTTTATCATCACTCTATATGAGGATAAATAGTAACATCCAATGTAAATCACATACAATTTATAGGTATTAATTCCTATTAAAAAGGTCCTTTTATCTTAAATGGTTGTGGAGAAAATAAAAATTGAAGATATTCAAATTATTCTTTATTTTTTTGATGTATTTCTGGAAGAATTATCTAGCCTTTAATTGAATAATTAATATGAGTTTTCAATCGAAATAATATATTTTGATATGAAAATTTCCAAGAATCTATGTAGAAAATCCAGGATATTGATAAGGGATTCATTTAGAAAATTAAATAAACATTGGATGCACCAATTCTACTTATCAAAAATAAAAATAGATCAATGTGGATCTAAATTGATTATTTATAACTTTATTAGATGAATATTAAGAATAAGTATCATATTCCACATATTAAGGTATTGTTTGATCAATTACACTAATCTTAGTACTTTTCCAAGATTGACATTCTTTTAGGATATCATCAATTATGGGACAAGAAGGAGGGTATTCCCAAATAGAATCCCATAAATGGTGTTAACACTATGAATTTAGCTTGAGTACAATTTTTGTTACTAATTTACCAACTATCATCATGTATTTAAGGAATTTATTTATAGAGATTACCTTGATCAGTTTGTGCTAGTCTTTATAGATGAAATTCTTGTATATTCAAAGAGAATGTATGAGAAGGAAGATAATTTAATAATAATTATTAAGACATTAAGAAATTATAATCATTATGAAAAAGTCACCAGGTTTGAATTTTTGATGCATAATATTTCATTCATAGGTTATATTACCTCATGTGATGTTATTTCAATAGACCCTTTAATGATATATGTTAGTGAACATTGGCCCAAAGTAACAACTATTATTTAGATCCATAGTTTTCATGGTTTGGATGAATATTATCATTGATTTTTGGATAATTCACATCGATATAAAATCCACTCACCAAGATAAATAATAATGGATCTAGTTCCATTAGATTTATGAATGTTTTAGGGAACTGAAGAGAACAATAATCCACATAACTATACACTCATTAACCTATAGTGGATAAGGGGTTTTAATCTACAGTAATAAATAAATTAAGGGACATAGATGTGTACCCATGTAGAATGAAATTTTTATATGTTATTCCTCATGAAAATTTATTTTTCATGAGAAATATTACCCAACTCATGATTTAGAGTTAGATGTGGTAATTTTTGAATTAATGATATAGAATAATTATCATTATTGATAAATTATATATATATATATATATAATGATCACAAGATTTAAAAGTACATTTTTCACTCAAAAATATTTGAACATCCACCAAAAAAGATAGTTGGAGCTGATTAAATATTATGAATTCTCAATAAAATACCACTTTGGGAAAGGAAAAAAAGAGGTATATGCTCTATGTTCAAAGGAATATACTATCCTAACATTGAAGAGGATCACAAAATATCTAATATTTATTGATTTTCAAAATATGAAACATGGAATCATAATTAAAGGGGATAATCTTATCTTTATCAAATGATTATTCAACCATTTATCGCTATGATGATTAAATAGGAATAAAATGAAGATGCATAAATGCGAAGAGAGGTGGGAAATGTTCTTGAATTAATTTTTTTTGATTGAATAATATGGTTCATAAACATTATATGTTCCCCTTAAGTAACATATTTTAAGAAGGATCTAATGGATGAAGTTAATAGTTTTCTACTCTCTTTTCATCGCATAATTACAATGAAGTATAGAGATTTTAAAGACAATTTATATAGGTATGGATTGAGGAGAGATATTATAGACTCTATTTCATAGTGATTGGTATGTCAGAATCATAAGGTTGAGAGATATAATATTAAGGGTATGTTAAAAACGTTACCCATACCGTAATGGAAATTGGAAAACATCACCCTATAGAATATTTATCTCTAGATCATATTTCAATGATAAACATTATGTAAGTGGTATGGTGTCATGGATTACCACATTCTATTGTGTTTTATTGGGATCTAAGACTTACCTCGAAGTTCTAGTGAATAATATTATAATATTTGGATGTGGAGTTAATTTCATCACTTCTATCGTCTTGAGAAATATATTCAGTCTAAGAAAACCATTCAAACCCTAAAATATATATTGAGATATTATTATTGGTATTTTAAATATGATTTAAATCAACACATTAATATTGATGAATTTTCTTATAAAAAATCATTTATTCGAGTATTTAGATGCCTCTTTGTGAAACCATATATAGAAAAAAGTGTAGAACTCCAATGTGCAAGGATGATTTTAGAGAAACAAATATACTATAACTTGAGTAAGCTTTGGAATTGGAATAGAAATTTAGTCCCATTATAAATTACATAAAGGAATATTATATTTAAAATAAAAATTATGCATAAAATTATTTATGTGATTTGGAATTTGATATTGGTGAGAAGGTTTTCCTATGAATCTCTCTATGGAAGAAGGTTATGATATTCAGAAAGAAGTGAATGTTAATCCATATATGTATTGGTCCTTTCTAACAAAATTAGCATGAAATGAATGTATGTTATCGAATAAGGATCCAATAATAGCTATCGTAGGTTTATGATGTGTTCCATGTATCTCTCCAAAGGAAGTATATATTTGATGTAACGTCCCCCAATATGACACTCTATCACATGGAGAAAATTTGTATGTTACTAGACCATAATAATTCCTCCCCATATGCCAGAGGTTTCTCACTAGTAGTTGGTGTGTAGAGGATATAGTGAGTAGACTATACCACATTGTATAGAATTGTAATAGATGTGGAATAAATATGAGAGGAATATAAATATCAGAAACAATACAATAAATTAAGGTTAACCAACAAATGAAGGAAACTAATCAATCAAAAAGTACAAAAACTAATGTAATGATAGGTTAGAATGTAGTTAAATGTCAAGATGGATGTAATATAGATAAAGGAAGAATAAATCCATGAAAACTCCAATGACCTCAGCCCTGATTCCCATGTTTTTCCCATCCCCCTCCTTCGACCCATCTAGTAAACGATGATCAACAACAAGTTCCTCTTCCAGAATCTAAAAGAATATCAATGTAATATACTCAAGTACCAAACATTATCTAGAATAGTGTGTTAGAAAAACTTAGTTGGTTGACATGACTGTGTCTAAAAAAAAGTAGTATAATAGTAATTGCATGTAATAAAGCGTTAGCAGGGCTATTAATTAATCAATTAATATGACATAACAATTAACATGGGTTTTCACCTTTTTTATATATCTTTTAGCATGTAGCATTACCATGAAAAATTTTACCACAAGTCAAAGGTATAAACTCGTAACTATGAAAATATCTCTGTATAATCATTTTAGCACAACAATGGTCCAACCCCTCTATGTAATAATTTTAGCATACCCAGGCTAAAACCTCTATATAAGTATTTCATCATAACTGGGCCAAGCCATCTATATAATAATTTCACCATAACCAGGTTAATCCCTTTATATACGCATTTCTACAAAACTTTTCCAATCCCTCTATATAAGTATTTCATCATAACCAAGACAATCCCTCTTTATAATCATTTAAATATTCGATAAAATAGAAGTCATAATAGAAAGAGTAACACAACCTAACATCATAATAAAAAATGTTCCATTCATAAAATTACCTTTTATATTTAAATTAACCAATCACTCGTCTTATTATGTATGAAACCATTATCATGCATGTGTACACTATAATATCATATCAAAGTATCACCAGCCATTTAAATGATCATGTAATTCATTTATAAGGTGATCCTATGACATGAAATTGTGATAGGTCTCATGTAATGCTAATTCATAGTCAAAGACAATAGCCAGTTCATTATTGTTCAAGGGTAGGCTCACTCTACAGGTGTCCACAAGATAGGTCTCCACATTGTTGGATAAAAAATGATCCAAGGAGTGGTAAAAAAATGATTATCATCCCCCATTTTTTAGTTATGTTTTTATATTGGTGTGTTAGATTTATTGTATAATATTCCACATATTTAACAAATATAATCAAAACCAAAGTAAATACTTTAAACCACCTATCATTATCTGGAAATAAAATCACTACCATTATCTAAAACCTCCAAAGAAGAACATAGTGGAAGGAGATAAATATGGAATACATTGATCACAAAATAATCAAGATTAAATCATGATTCCATAGTGGTTAGAAGATCACATAACTATAACCAAGGAAATAATAAGAAATGAGAAAACCAACATGAAGGAACTCACCAGAGATTGAATGATATTCTAAGACATCTAGTAGGTAATGAGTTTCTCAAAAACCACCTAGAGTTGATCTAGTGTTTGAGATAGGAGGATTCATAACGAATGATGAAAGTGTCAGGTGTGAAGCATGTATAAAAGCTGGTGGTCCTAATTAATTCACACTATAAACCCTTTTCACAGTGTTAATTCTATATATGATGAAATAGTTCTCTCCTCAAATTAAAAATACACCGTTAAACCTTTTAATGGAATGAAATGAATTCACATACAGTATAAAAATCACATCTTATAACTTTTTCAAGGATTATTCTATGAAACATATCCACCTCATAAATTTTATACATGATTTGAATATGTCTTTCATGTATTACTTACTATAGATTCATATAGAGAATACCAAAAATTATTCCAATACAACTAAAATAGGAATAATAATTTTTTTATCTTTGAAACTTTTACAACTGGACCCCACTAATTTTAAAAAACATACTTTCCAAAACTATAGGTCATTTTCCTTTACCAAAGATCTACACCCCTGATGAATATATTTGGATAAAAAGGTTTGAATGCTGAAGAAACCAACTAATGTGGTCTAAAAAATAAACAAAGAGAGACATAATTGGAAAATAAAGGTTCTAAAAACATCACCCTCATATAATAGCCCATTCCAAGGCATCTCCCTACATCATTTTGAGTTATCTATGGAAATGAATTTCTATGTTTCTAGAATATTAGTCTCCCTCTCCTAGGTCTCATGTGTAACATGCACTTACTACCACTAAATTTGAACTAGATATAGGATGTTTTCCTATAGTTACTTCTCATAATGGTCCATAATCTATATTGGATACTCTTCGAAGGATTCATCTAAAAAATAATTTATGTTATCAACATATATCATTTATAAAGTATTGCGATGATATCTCTAAATATATAATATGTGAAACAAATCACGCATGTCACCATATCGTTGTAAAAGGTCCAATTGGTACCCCACTAGAATAAACCTCCCCAGTCTATGAAATATCCCAACAATCATAGGTGATAGATTTCCCTAATTCTTTATACATCATTTCATTAACCCTGGTGAATCCTAAAGGAAAACATGATTACTCAACTCAAACTATAGAGCGATTCTCCACTAGTAAACATAATATTTTTACCTGATCTACATGGTCACCAACCACTACCTGATCATCTAAACATGATCAGACATCACCTATATGAGACTAGGTCCAACAAGAATAGACTCAACAACAACTAACCAAAAAAGAGGAAAAAAACATGATGTTACATGAAAAAACTCAATGGGTTCCATCTAGATTTATGATTGGAAGTTGTTATTATATGAAATCTTTATGAGTGACATATGATTTTTTTAAGAACCACATAAATCCAGCACATATGTTCATAAAATATCCTAATGAATCTGAATCATCCATTCACACTAGTCTTCATTCTATGGGTAATATTCTATAAATATAATAAACTCCAATCCTAGAGCCTTATAAACTCCTAGATAGAACTGATATGTGAAATTAGGATCTCTATCAGAAAAAATATTCCTCAAAACATCATGAATTTGAACTATCTTCCACACATACAGACTACCCATATCATAAATAAAAATGTATCCTTGATATGAATAAAGTGGTCTACCTTCATCATTTGATCTATGATCACACATACTATATCCTTTTTACAATGGTTTATGGGTAATAGTCTTATGAGGTCCATAAAGACATCACCCCATTTTCATTTAGGAATGGGAAGAGGCTACAATCACCCAACATGCCCCAGTAGCATGAAATTATCCTGCAGACATGTGAGTTATCTGGCCACGAAGCTCACTATCTCTTTCATCATTACTAGACACCAATTCTGACTACAGATATCATGATATATATTTGTTAGATATGGATGTACCTCCCATCTAGACTTGGGAATCTCCCTCATTATCTCCTTATGAATGCTCGTAGGAACCAAAACTCATCCATGGAAAAGAATAGAATGTATGATTTCTAGAGATCATCTTGATGATGGGATCCCACCATATATGATTTCCCTCATAGATAATTCCTCCAAATCAAATAACATCTAAGACTAAATGTAGTCTGAAATCATGGGTAATATTAATTTTTTGGTTAAAGATACTTATACATGAGACTCCTTGACATCTAGATGCATATCTATAAAGAGTTCCATCATCCACCACTCCACATAAGAAAACCGTACTTTCTCTATCTATGTATTCTAGCTCAAATCATTAGTAATGAAATTTAAATTACCTTTTGTTTAAGACAAGTTAAATTCAAAAGACTATAGATAATCGACCCTCCTCCTTTGTTGACGATTTATGTCCTATTGAGAAAATTGGTACATGAGGCTATAATTGTATATGTACACCACAAACCTCCCACCAAATGATAGTGACTTTAGAATATTAGGATGTGTATTACAATATATAAAACCAAATAAGGATCAATGTAATTCCTCTAATCCATTATCACAGGTCTAGATCTAAAAGTAACCAATCTAAACTTATACATTATAAGTACTCCTAATCCAACTCTGGATGGATCAAAATATATAGAAAAAAACGTCCATGACATAAGAAAAGTGATAATCATTTCTGAGGTCGGCCTACTCTTTAGATCTCAATAAACTCTCTTGTATATATATGACCAAGAAAACATTAACCTATTCATTTTCAACCCACAAATCAGTGTTTTTAGACAGAATAAGTCCCATATAAAATTATAATAATACCCTATTAGACCAAGAAAATTCCAAATATCGAATACATTATTGGGCTGTATGAAATATAATATAGTGGAATTCTACCTAGGTACAATTTCAACACCTGCCTCTGAGATATTGTGAACTAGGGAGTTCAATTTATCAATCCAAAAACAACATTCATAAAGGATGGTTTAAAACTGATGTTCACTTAATGTACTCAATATATTGTCAAGATATTGGGAAAGACCCTCTATAGATTGTTAGTAAAATAATATTATAATGAAAAAACCACAAAAACCCGAATCAGTAAAATATGGAAAACATGTTCATCATTGTAATGAATACCTATGGTGCATTTGTCATGCTGAATGGAATCAACATGAATTTTTAAAAGCTATAACTACTCTAAAAAATGCAGTATAAGGTATGTATAATTATATCAATCTCAACTGATGGTATCTTAATCTCAATTTAATATTATATAATCTCTCATAACCACCCAAATTATCAAATATTTCATCAATGTGAGGAAGAGGATACCAGTTCTTGACCATTATCTGGTTCAATTTAAGATAATCTAAACACAGGTGAAACGTCTCAACAACCTTTGTAGATAAAATCATAGTAAAACCCCAATGTGACAAAGTAGTTCATATGAAACCTTGTGCTACCTGATCATCCAATTGAACCTTCAATTCTTGATACAATGTTGGTTCCATCCTTTAAGGTGGGATAAAAGTTGTATCTTCTCTCGATAAAAACTCGATTATAGATTAGATCTCTTATATGGGTGGTAAGACATAGAGCATTCCCAGAAAACATCCTCAAAATGGTCTTCTCTTGGAGGAAAAATTTCTATCTATATTCAAACATCATCTAGATCAGGACTTTCAATCTGAGATGTGAGACAATCTAATCTTCCCTATGTTTTTTTTTCTGAAAAACTAGCATGAGGATCCTAATTACCCTAGAGAAAAATTACAACCTCCTTTTGGAGATAGAAATATGACTCAAATATGGTAACAATAAATTTAATCCTAGTACTAAACTAACCAATCCATACACATAATTTACTTTATACTAATAATTTATAGCACAAACATTTCTTAAATGAAATGGTAACCACCAATTTCTAGGGAACATTGCACGTGATGACATATGTTCTCAAAATGAACTCCAAAATATATTACATTAGTCCAAAAAACATCTAATAACTATAAAAATATGAAAAAATATATATTTAAAACGAGTAAATATAATGGAATGCAATCTTCCAATACCTAACAAAACACAAGTAAGGTTTGATGATAAAAAATCATACCATTAACTGCAATAGGTTTTACATCCAAACTAGCTAGAGTAGACTGTATAACATGCAATTAACTTACCATATTACACATGATCTAGTCTGAATCCTCCATTATGGTACCTATAAATGGTTATAACACTACTGTATAAGGGCACCACATCCCCTTCCTCGACATGAAAATCTAATTGAAATCCAGAAATTTGTTTTTTGAGCAGTATCTGATTCGTTCCCTGACTCTAGTTCTTATCTTGATTCTTTTACATTACTATTGAATTGAATTACCCTACAAAACCTCTATAATTGGTCTAAAATTACACAATAATCACAATCCAAAAAAGGTACATACACTGAGGCCACTTATGTAAATACTCTCCATAGTGATATCACTACTATATAACAAGATCCTAGGATGGTGGCCCACTACCCTGGCTTCTCTACCCACTATTTGTTTAGTGATAAGTATCACAAAGATTATTATTTCTACCAGAATAAGAGCTTCATATCACCTTAATGAAACTGTATGGCTACTACTAAGGGACTCTCTCATATTCCTTCAATGATGAAATCCTGATTCATTATATCTAAAATGTTACTCAAGTGAAAGACGACCACCTGTGATGTAGTCTCATTACCTAGCCTGTCTCAGACACACCTCATCCTATAAATCCAATCAACTACTAAATATGGTTCAAATATTTACAGTTCAGTGAAATGTCTATTATATTCCATCATTAAAATCCCCTCCATTTCAAGATGCGATATATTCCAATCCATATCTTCCATCAATGTTTCTAGGTAGAAGTGTCCCAAGAACATTGTCTTGAAGGTCATCGAGTATATCTCCTCTTATTGAAGCACTTTCTAAAAAGCATCCCACTAATTATTGGTTGGTCCAAGAATCACATATTTAAAAAGCTTCATCATTCTATTTGTGGTTATCTCAATTTTATTTACGATCCTTTAGAATGACTCCATAAAGAACTTAGCTTCCCATGGGCCTCCCTCCCCAATTAATGTAGGTGGATGATACAACTAAAATAATCTCTTCATCTTAGACTTTGAAGGTATGATGTAAAAAATATATGTTTCCATAGATTTCATGTCCCTTATGAATATTTCATAAATATAAAAATACATATTATCTTTTAGAGAAATAGGAAACTATGGTTCAATTGTGTTAGGACAATTTAAATTTCCTATCTCCAGATTCGCAATTTGAAGATGATGAGGTGGAATGTTTTCTAGATGGCAGACACTCTACATAATAATGGATAAATATCATGGTAAAACACAAAAGGTGATAAAAATGGAGAAATATTGCATCATTATATTTTTGAACATGGATTAATAAGTGAATTTCCATGACATAAGAGTTCATTTATTTCATTTTTCATCAGATATAATTGGGGTGTAATTTCACAATTCATACATGAATATATATCACATGCAATAAATGTGTCCCTATTCTAGAAAATTCATGTGAATACATATCCCAGCATGCATATTGTGATTCATTCATACAAATATTTCGAAATACCAAGACAAAAGTATAAATATCATTAAATAAATACAAAATAGGACATGTGAATCACCTATGGAAATATAATATCAACCATAATAAGTTAACCACATGAACAAAAATCCCATCTTAGGGTACTCAAATTTTCCTCTATACATTGGTTAGTTACTCCCCTGAAAAAACTATTTAGAAGGTGTCTACATATTCCAAATATGTTTTATACTATTCCCAAATAGTAAAGCAATAAAAATGAAAACCCTGAAGTCTCTCATACTGCATTGTAATATACCCCAATCTGGTATTCTGTCATGTGGACAAACAGGGTTAGTTACTAGACTTCAAGCACACCTTTGTGAATTCTAGAGGCTTTCAAATAGATGTGGGGTTGGAAAGAACATAGCGGTGAGACTATACCACATGGTATAGAGATTTAATGAAAATTGAATTAGTATCAGAGTAATAGAAATGGAGAGAACCATACAATAATGAATGATAAACCCAATAGTAAGGGAAACTGATCTACCCAAAAATATAAAAAATAATAATTTAATGGTAGTAATAAGTTTATATAGGTGTCAAGATGTTTTTAATATAGATTAAGGGAAATATTCACTTAACTAAGGTAACATATTCCCTAGTCACGATCCCCATTTTAGTCCTTTCCCTAAGATCCAACACATCTAGTAAAAAGAAACCATCAACAAGTTCATTTACCACTGTCCAAACCAGTATCCCTATAATATACTCAAGTATTAAATAGAGTCCCAAATAGAATATGATTTAAAATTAGTAGGTCAACATTCCCTATTTATACAAAAACAGTTTTATAGTAAGTGAATTAAATAAATAAATATCATGGGTATTAAGTAATCAATTAATATGACATAACAAATAACCTTCTTCACTACCATTCTATGTTATCTCTGAGAATGTAGTATTACCAATACATACGTAACCATAAGTCCATAGAGTAATCACACAACTAGGAAGAGGTTTCAATATAATAATTTTATTAAAAAACTAGTCCAAGCCCTCTATATAGGCATTTTAGTATGACTGTGCCAGGCCCTCTATATGACCATTTTAGCAAAATCAGGACAAGCCCTCTGTAGAATCATTTCAGCATAACCAAGTCATTCCCTATATTGAATAATTTCACTATAACTATGTAAATACAAATATATAAAAATTTAACCATAAAAGGACAATCCCTCAATATAAGAATTTAATCATTATATATGAGACAATTAATAATGAAAAAATAAAACAACTTAATATCATATTCCACAATGTTCAATTCATCCAATTTCATTTTATATTTTAATTACCCTTCCATTTATCAAGTTATATTTTAAGTAGTTATCATGATAATGTACATAACCCCAACATATCAAATTATCACTAGAAATTTCCATAATCATGTTAGACATTTTCATGTTGATCTTATCAAAATCACTCACTTGAGGTCTCAAGTCATGATAAATCATGTTTCAATCAATAACCATTTTATTATCATTCAAGGGTAGGCTCTCTATACATGTGGAAGAAATATTGGGATCTATAATATTGGATCAATAGTGATCAAAAAAGTTGTACAATCACATAATTATTATCATCTATTATTTTGTTTGATGTTGCACATGGTGTGTCAAAAGGATCGCATAATATTTCACATACAAAATAAATAAAAATAGACTACAAAGATTTTTTCTAAAACCCATCCTTTATTTGGCGATCAAAGAAACACCATCAACTAGGAATTTTACCATAGAAATAAAGTTAATGATATCAAAAAGGAAATCCTAGATAACAAAATCATTGAGATTATATATTGATTCATTGATAGTCAAAAGATTACACTATTATAACATAAGATAAAGGAATAAATGGGAAACGTAATGAAAAGGAACTAAATGGAGATTAAATTCTAAAATGAGATATTTAAATGGGAAATAATTACCTAAAAATTGTATATATTCACCCTAGGTTTTGAGAGAGGGGCCCCAGTAGAGAATGAGGCATCATTCCACAATGCTATGTGAATAAAAACTACATTTTCCAATAAATTCAAGTCATAAAACCTTTTCACTATGTGAATTCTATATACACTAAAAAAATCATCACCTCAGGTTAAAAATACAATGATAAACCTTTTCATAGTGTGAAAATAACTCACATATTTTATATCATGCATGTATGGAAACAATTCCATGTTTTCTTCAAAGTGCTATATTCATGTCATGAATTTATTATATGAAATGAATATATCAAATATGAAGAAGTAGTTGTAGATTCATGTACATGATCTTGAAAATTCTTCATCTCTACCCGAGCCTGAGTAAAAACCCTTTAAGACCGAAGGAAAATTTATACCCGTACCACACTAATTCAAAAAAACATAAATCCACAAAAATTATGTCATTTACATAGATATATCTCTCCATCCACCAAGAAATGTTTTAGACACCATGGTCTAAAAGAAGAACCCAACTAAAATAGGTTCAATCAAAACTCATAAAGGGGTGTAATAAGAAAAGACATGATCTTAAATATGATCCTTCACATATACTAAAATCAGAGGTAGTAGCATTTGAATACTTTCATTCATATGAAAAAAACCATTAGAAACTTTTTATTATAGGGATAAAGTTATTCAGAATAGGAGTACTGACATTGTGAAACTTATATTAAGGAATCACACATTCAAAGAAGCTACATGGGAACTTGAGGATGTAATAAAACCAATATACCCTCATTTATTTATATCATATTGATTAATTTAATGATAATATTTAATTTCTAGTGGGTATAATGCAAACCCATGATATTTTTATGTATTATTTCTCTTTAAATTTTTTTAATTCTTTGGCAGCTTGTTTTCCATGAAACAACGAGTTTAGACAAACTATGTAATATTATTAAAATATTAGATGTTCATTATCTCCAAAATCGAGGGTTGAAATGTACGAATATTAATAAATATTTTATGAAAATTTTTAAATCTACACATTTATAAAACTAATTTATTAGTTATCAATGGATTCAAATTTAAAATAAAGAATTGAAAATAAAAGTACTTTTTTCCTAATAAATGTTTTCATATTCACATTGAATTTTATTTAAAAAAATAATTTAATAATTATTTTTGAATTATTTTAATGATTTTAATGTATTATTTACTTGATAATGGTTTTAAAACATTTAACAAATATTTTTCTATGTATAGTTTAAGAATAAATCTAGTTTATTCTTAAAATATATATTTTATCTAATTTTCTTTTCACATTTTACAAACATAAATTAAAATTAATTTTTTCCACATATAGGTATTTAGTTAAAATTAATAAAATATTAATAATTATTAGGTTTAAATTTGGAAGTTAGTCCCTTTTTTTCTCATTGCGAATTGTAATCATGGTAAAATTTATAACTTCATAAAAGTGTAAATGGGGTCAAACTAGAATTAAAATAAGTGGATAGGCTATATGTATTAATACTAATCTAGTTGGATGAATTTAATTCTACATTAATACATTAGGTTCTAAATTGGGGTTTTAATAGATAATATTTTATTAAAATTACTTATAAAAACATTAAATCTATGAAATTTACATAATGTCACACTCTTTGTTTCCAATATGTCATATGTGTCCACATAAGGTCCATGGTAAGTTATGAAATAAATATATGTGTTTATTTTGAGATTAATGAAATTATTTTCAAGAAAATTTATTTTTAAAATTTTAGTAATTATATATTGGCCTTAATTTGATATGAGAGAGAGATTATATATTTCTCCATTTAATAAAGAAATATAATAAATGATTTTAAAAATATTAAAAGTGACACAATTTAAATGAATTAATTTTACCCATTAATTTTATAGACCTATAGTTATTATTATATAGGTTTTATATAATTATTTTCTAACTCCCTATTTTTAATTATGTATTTAATGTTAAAACAAATTGATAGTTTCAAAATTGATGGAAATGGTAATTTATCAAAATAATATATTATTAAAATTTCAAAACTTCATAAAAATATTAAAATAAGAATAGGTGGATAGAATATGGTATAAAATTTCATAAATTTAAAATATACGATAAATTTTTTAACTTATTTGATAAATATACAACTCTTTAAGATTGTATTTGTTTTACCATACTTAAACATTCAATTTGTTAAATAAGGGTTAATCAAAAAGAAAACGTTTTAAATTTTGCAAAGAAATTTTAAAATTTTCGTGGTTTCTATTATTGACACTATATATTTTCTTATCTTTGAATATATGTCCATTTTAATTCATAAGTATTGAGAATAAATTTATTATAATTTATTATTTTGATAAATTCCAAAAGTGCCCCTCACCTCAATTATAAATGGGAACCTCCTCCCTCAATTTTCACACAACTTTGATCCTTAAATCATGAAAAATATATGATCATTTCTATTATAAACTTTCTTATAGAATTTATATATGTGATGCTATCCTCAAAAGATCAACCATAGTTTCCTTACTGAAGGTTCTAAACAGGGTCTTCAGAAGAAGAGGTAATCATCTCACTCAACCACTTTACATATATATCTTCTTATACCTGTTATAAATTTTTATTATATATCATAAAACTATAAATTAAGTTTAATAAATATGATAAATTTTTATAAATATTATTAAACCACCATAATCTACAATATTTCCAATAAAATCTATAGTGAATGTATCGCTCGTGCATACGTACAATTTACAATCTTTATGTATAAATACAATTAATTTTTTAATAAAATTATTTTTTAAATGAATATTACTATTGGTTTAATATTTATATATTATAATTATGAAATAATTTTTACCTTTAAATAATAAAATCACAACTACCTTTCTACCATCAAAAGATTTGGGAAATGATAATGCCGATTGTGTATACATGTGCACTACCACCTCCACTAAGTGATGTGATTCATTTTTCATTTATATATTCTATGGATTGTAATGTGGGTTAGGTTTATGAATATATATTATATATAAGATATATTAATTATCCTATAATTTTTAATTAATTTTTACCATTATTTCATTCCATCCATCAAAAATTGAAAACAACATTCATGTGTATGTACGACCTACCATATCAATGAATGGTGCAATTAATTTTTCAATATCTTACTTATATTGATAAATATAAATAAGTATATAGTGAATATATATTATATTTATATCATTATATAAATATTGGAGATGTTGGAGCCATGCTAAATGTACAAGTACCAAAATAACATAACAGAATTACTTAGGATAATCAAAACAATTAAGAGCTGTAAATAATGATTTTAATAAGGAATTGTTGATAAAAGGGGTATTTAAATGTTATAAAAGGATAATATATGATATTATAAGTATGATAGTTAATATTTTATAAAATTATAATAAATTTAAATTTATTATACATGTGTTCATATTGGATTTAAAGAAAGATAACCTCAATATAATGGTTTAATTTCACAATCTCATAAATATTCAAGACTGTTTATGTTGAAGTCACTACTAGTGAATATTTATAATCCATATCAATGTTTTCAATTATTTTTCTAAAAATGTTCTAAATATTCCACTATTAATTTTATATATATATTTACCAATGATTTTCATTATGAAAAATGATTTGAAATGAATCTTCTTGTCATTTAAAGAATGGGGTACTTTTTACAATTTTAAAATGATGTGAAATGAATGTTTTTTGAAAAATAAGATGTGAAACAATTTTCCCTTTGTCATGAGAAATAATTTATTTTAATATTAATTTACATGTATAAAAGTTTAATTTCCAAAAAGTCTTCCATCATTATTTCATAGTTTTTTTAAATAAGTGATTTCAAAATTGAAAGGTTATTTTTTATAAGAAAAATTCTACACGTAATCTTTCAAAATAATTTTCCATATAAGATAAAATCATTTGATGTTACTTAATAATTAATGGGGATATCATCAAATGATACAATAATTATTAATTATCTGGATGTTTTATGGATATGATAAAATAATGTTTATAAATCCCATTTCATTTATTTGGGTTTTGTAATAATGAAATGATTATGAAACCCATTTCATTCCATGGGGTATAATACAATTAATGTTTTGTGATATTTTACCACAAATATTTATGATTTTAATTATGTGACTTAGGGGAACTTTATCTCCCTCTAATGAAATGGGTAATTATTAATGTTCTATGATCTTAAATAGAATATATGAGGTTATCCAAAGCTCCAAAATTGGTATTTTAGGGGGTTTCCCAATACCAAAGTAGGTACAGGGGTGGTACTCCCATGAATAAAATGTTATGAATGTATTGTTGGGAATCCAAGACATATATTTTTCTTTACTTATGTTTATAATAATATCAATGTATTATGAAAATGTTATGATCTCTTGGATCATGTTATTTTTTAATCTTATATTATGAAATTGTAATATTTATTACATAACTCATGTATATGATCTCTGATATTCTAGGTATAATTATAAAATGTTAAAATCATACCATTATGTATTTATTATTCTTATTTTATTATTGATATCTCCCTTATTTACAATTACTTACCATCCATCACACCCGTTATTATTTTTTTCATTCCTATATTATGAAGAATGGTTTTAAGTATAATAAGTATAAGAATAGTGATAGATATGAATAAAATAGTTGGAGAATATGTAGTTCTCATTTGAAATAGTTTTTTTAATGTTTCCATGTTTCCAAATTCACTAGAGATATATTATTCTGGCATGGATCGTTATGTTATGTAATGAATTATCATCTATTAATATATGATATCTATGAATGAAACATTTGGGTCACTTTACAAGCCATATATCTAGTCATCATACCCCATGGTTCAACATAAATACCGTGTCTTCTTTATTAGGACACTGATGTATATTCCCACTATTGTAGCTTATTATACTATTGATGAACCCCATAGGGAAACACAATTACTTTTTTGATTTTTCCTCACTTATCCCTAGAAGATACTGATCCTAGAACCACACAAGGATAATAATTCAAAACTATATAATTATAATTAAGTGTGTACATGATAATAGTGGTTCACTTTACTGACATGGGTATTAACATTTATATATTATGTCTCACTTTTATAGGATTATTTTACCTCACATCATTTTCAAGATTTTTGATTTTATTCAAAATAAGAAAATTTTATACACATTATTGGATTTCCTTTGGTGCATCACTATCACTTCTTTCCTCTTCACCACTATTTTACTATTCAAAACTAAACTAATCTTTGGGATGATATTATTTATCAATAAATTTCATGTTTACTTCACCTTTGTAGTCATATTTCCCTATTTTTCATTTATCATCAACATTTTTCACATCATTATTTATATAAGGTTATATTTCATTGATATTATAGAATTTCCATTTCATTTATAAAAACATTCCCTTTTGACACTAATTTCCACATTTTTTCTTCAAAATAAACATAGTGATTAGTCATCTTATTAATATCCATTTTTCCTCTCTATGAAGGTTTCAAACTAGTGACAAATATTTCATAATTTAAATTATTAAATAGATGTTTAACCATGCACATACTTTTACCTATTTGTATTCCTTTATGAAATAATTATATAAGTTATTAAAAATTCATAACAATTTCTTTAAGTTCATATTATTCTCCAGGAGACATCTTTAGTTTAATGTTTTTCATACTTTTACATGCTTTAAGAATTCTATACTTATTATATTTTTATTTTCACTTTAGGTTCAGCCCTTTATATTTAGCATAATTAATAAATATATTTTTTCTTTTAAATGGTCCACTAATTTATATCTTGATCTTAAGGGGAATAAATCATTGAAAAAAATGTATCTTGGAAAATCCTCATTATCTTAATAAAAAACAGGGAATATTCAACAATTTAATCATTTATTCAAATTGGTCACATACTTTTGTTTACATAAATATAACTCATACTCCAACTCATCCTATGATGTTAGGGATATTCTCAAATTTATCATGCCTTTTTATAATCACAAATCCTTAAAATTGTTCCTCCATGAATATAAAGTTGTTTCTCCTAAATTTTGTTCCTATTTCTGTACAAGTTACTAATATTAACTCTTTATATAAGAGTTATAATATGGATTCAATGTGGAATATTCCATTGGAATCATTATTCATCATATCAATAAAATTGGTGGTTATAAAAAACATAAAATTATATACAAAATTCTTTATGATGTAATGAATATAAAATATAGTTGAAAGAAGATATGAAACTATTCAATCCTAAAAATATGGAATTAATTATCATATAGCATGAGAACTCATTTATTTTAAATTATACTCATAGTCTCCATATATATAATCTACTAAAAAGTAATTATAAAATAATAAGAAACATATTTCATTAGTAAAATACCAATAATTTCCTCAATAACATTATGATACCATATATGAGGCCCATATGAGAGTTGGAAACCTTATGAAAGTTTAGTGGTTACCAAAATAGAAACTCAAAAACTGATTTAACTACATTGATTAATGTTACTATATTTCATATTAAATACTGTGATAATGGCATATAAAGATATAAAAAACTCACATGAAACATGAGTTTTGTTAACGTTCAGTCACCCTTTTTATTGGGTTTCTAATCCCTAGTGAACAATTATTTTGATATAACAATGAAAATTAATATATTATTAACAAAAATAAAAATGAATATTCCATTAATATGGTTCTATACATCCAATATAATAACGAAATATAAGCATAAATAAGTTTATCAATCCTTATTTCCCAAACTAAATTTTCTATAAAATTTGGATAACTTCACAAAAACTTTTTCTCTTTAGTATTTGACTAAGTTTATATATAATTCTCCATTTTATTAGTAGATTATTATTTTAGGATTTTTATCCTTTTTATGACCAATTTTATAGGTTTATACTATAATTATTTATGGATCAATCATCTTTTATGATGTTGTGATTGAGGTTGCGATGCGACCTGAAGATCTAAAAGAGATAGAAAATGCCTATTTTTTGAATTGTTAATTGGATCAAAAAAATATAAACATAAATTATGAGATGTGGTCACTATTTATTCTTGATTTACTTCATATTTTAAACCAATGAAGCATCATATTTTCTGGATTGGTTATTTGGGGTGGAAACACATCCTCTATAGTGAAAGGATATAGATTGAAGCATGAATTTATTCGACTCTTGACCTAGTGATGAAAATAAATTTCATGGTATCCTATTATTGGTATAACTTTTTTTTTTCAATTCCCCATAAACAAATTTATGGTCGAATACTATCAATTTATTCTATGATGCATCAATGTATAAGTAAATTGTTCCTCTACTACCAACCAATCAATATGTAATTCATGAAATTTTAGTTTTATCTTCTTCATAATAGTAAATAACTTTTTTATATAGTCGTCTAATCATGAATAAATTCTTTTATTTACACAATGTTTTCCTATAAACTATACAATTTTTTCCATGACACTCAATCTCAATCGACTTCTATCTCACCTATCTAAATGTTTTAAATAAATATAAGAAAAAAACAAATTAATAGCCCATAAATTATTTTTCCACATGAAAAAATTCACAGTATTCCTATAATGTGAATTCTATCTAAAAATAAAAATGTAGTATTTTTTTAAAGTTCTTATATATCTCTATGTAATGACTAATACTAAATTGATTATATCTCAATTTTGGTAAACTAAATGATCCCCCATTTAGAAATTCATTTCTAGTTTTATTCTATTGAATATATATGAACTCATAATTTATAAAAAAGTATATTTAGAAATGTATAAATTTTTATATATTTTAATATAATTATAAGTGTTTAAACATCCACTAATAGTGAAAAAACATATTCTCATATATTTTTACTTGAAATATATGAAATTCAAAAAACGATTTTTTAAAATATATATTAAAATAAAAAATATAATTATCAAAATAAAAACCATTTGATACTATATTAAACCATTTCATAATTATAGACGTAAATATTGAAGTCCCAAGATCCATACTCTCAAATCTGATGAAAATTCATGCTCTTTAAACACTATAATATATACAATGTGAGATAACATAAGATGAAAATATCTTTATTTTACATAATTTTGATAAGTCAAATATTAAATCTACAAATTAGGCACACAATCTCATGAAATGAAGGTTTAATGTCTTTAAAGACAAGTTAAATAAGAAAATTATCTTACAATACTTGTGAAAATTTCTCCATAATCGGAATACACTATACTATCTTATAAACTCCTCAATGGTTATGCACATTTTAATTCCCTTGGGAATAGAAACATTAGAAAGGGGTGATCCTATATTCCCAATGTGGTAATATTCATAAATGTTTCATAAAAGGGTTGGATCATAATCATATGATGAAAACACGAGAAAGGTAGGTATATCTCATTAATAGAACATATAAAAATAATATTTTTCATGAAATACATGATTCAATGAAATGTAATGTCAATTAAAAAATCATGTAGCATGACATAAGAGTGTTATATAATAAACATTATATATGGAGTTTAATAATAGGTATAATAAAATATATCATAAGATTAGGCATTGTAAATAAGAATATAGTGAACATGGTTAAGAGAAATCATGTATAGGCACAATCTCATGAATAAATAAAAACATGATCATATCCATGTACAATCAAATTAATAATAAAAAGTGTTATAATGTCCATAAACAAACATATTAAAAGATATATATACGATCATTTCTACCCACTACATTGTGAATAAATCTATAATAGATCATGTTAACCCACTATCATGTTAGAAAAGCTCTATGTGGTGATGTTCATTCACCATTTTCTGAACAAATATATATAAAATCATGTCTAAAAACCATCATGGATGAAAATATATATGGTATCTTGTACATGAATCATCATGGACAAAAATATATATGTTTCCATGTCTATAAAAAATTAATTGAATAAACCAATACATTATTATCTCATCACACACCCTTGTCAACAAATCAAACTGTCATCATGTCCATGACCAACCTTGTGAGAACTGATTAACTACAATTATACCCATACAAAAAATAATTATATCATTAGATTATTAATTTATATAGTTAATTATAAGGTTATATAGGATCCAACCACTATATAATGATACAAGATTCATAATAGTGCCACAAATTATTGAGAATAATTAAGTTCTTAACATCAGATAATTAAACCATGAAAAAAAGACGAGTTTCATGAAAAAAAATATAGAACATCACATAATACATCCAAAGAGATATATTGGATCATTTCATTACAACATATCCCTTAGTCTAATATGTGGATAATCAAATAATTTTTACACATATGGAATTTTTTTAATATTATTTAATAAATCGCATTAATAAAATAATTATCATTTTTTAAATTCATGAAAAATACTTAAAAATATTTTCTTTAAAACATAATATATTCATCATGATATGGAATTTAAAAATTAGGCTTTAAAACTAGAAATATTTTTTGGAATTTTTTTACATAAGATAATTTGTTTTGGATTATTTATTTGAGAATATATACAGTAACATGTATACATCATTATTAAATACATAATCCTTAAAATACCTTTCAAAATCAATAATTCTTTTTTAAAATCAATATTTTACATATTCAAAAATAATAATCAATATTTAGTTTACTTTTAAAAATGATTATGAATTTAATTTACTTAGAAAACCTTTTAAAAATATGTAAAAAAATATTTATAAAGAATAATTTTAATAATTCAAAAAGAAACTATAAAATATTTTTTAAAAATAATTTTTACCGTTGTCATAAAATATTATTTTATGGGTCACATTTTAAATTCATTTTCCAAAAGGGTGACGATGAAACCTTTTAAACCATTTATATTCAAAATTAATCTTTTGTAATAAAAACATGAAAAATAATCATTTTTTAAATGATATTTGGTGTGATAAAATAATAATAATGTGATTGGGAAATGATTTTAATATGTTATAAGTACCATTATTGAAAACACACATTATAAAACATGGTAGTAAAAATTACCTTTAAATGTTATTAATGAAACACAAGAAGGTCACATGATGAAATAATCATGATTTCAAAAATAGAAAATGAATATTTGTTTTGGAATAATGAACATAGAAATATTGAGAAAATCTTCATTAAAGGAGATGATATTTTTTATTTGAAAACATTTATGTATTCTTATAAATAAATTCATTGAGAAAGAATATTTGAGTTGAAAATATAATTTTAGCCATAGATAAAAGAGGAAATTTTTTATGAAATAGGAACTTGAAGAATTTATCAAACTTAAAAGAATAATTATGATAGAATATTATTTTATCATAATGAAAATAAATTTGAGTTAATAAAATTTATTGTGGACATCATAATATATTAATAATGATACATTTTGAATGTTTTTTTATGTGGTATAAATTTAAATACCCAAAAAAGAGAAATTACCATATATATAATCAAATATTATAATTTACCCAACTTATTTGAAATAAGTTAAAGGTGAAAATCATAACTCAACAAATGAGAATAGATTTGGAAAAAAATCTTATAACATTTTTCTCATTAAAATTTAAATTCCATGAAAAATGAAAAATGAAATGGATTTTTATATCCCATAGTTTTCATTAGAAACCATGTTAAAATAAATTCATCTCAAATATGTGCACAAAAAAATGAAACAAGTGGCACATATTCATCATATCTCAATGTAGTAAAATAGAGATCCAAAAACACTTAAGGTAATGGTAACATAAGATTTAAAAGAACATAATAGTGTTACCCTGAAATAGAAATTAAAATATATTTAAATTAATTATATTTCTTGTCATATACTACAATATAGTAGTGAATACATTATAAAAAATATATGATGATGTGAAATAGCAATCATGTCTCATGGAATTGAAAATAGAGAGAAATAACCCTTTCCTTAGGTCCAAATTTGTTCTTTGCATAAACCTAACATCACTAGTAATAAATTTAAATTTATTAAAAAAAATTATAATTTCCTTTTTTATTTTTATTTAATTTATTAACATCTTCTTATTATTATGTGTTGTTAATTTAATAAATATTTTTCTCTAATGTCGGTTACTTGAGGTTGTTCAGTAAATTTCTCCGAAACAACAATGTAATATTGAATATGGTCAAATGTGTTTAAAAGTAGCTTCATAATCTTCAAAATTATAGATATTTATGTTTTTATATATTCCCATAGTCAAACAAAATTTCTTATAGATAATTTTCTCAAAATGAACTCAAATTATTAATGGTGCCATGATATGTTTATTTAAGGTAGATATGTTTACAATGAATTTTTATTATAAATATATACAATTTAATATAAATATTATCCATCAATAATATTAATGGTTTCATAAATAAAATTGTTATACATAAAAATCATTTTTATAGCCTTTGACGTTAGGCAGTAATGGAAAAATAGAACATGTTATTAATGGAGGTAATAGTCTACATGTTCTCATGATGAAATAATACTTTTTATGAGTGGTTTTATAGGAAGGTAGAAAGTAGATATTAAATTATTATAATAAAATTTAAAAATATTTATAATACATATGTTTTAATACATTCAGGGATTATAATTATGTTTAGGGGTAGAGAATAAAATGACTAAGAGAGTTTGGTTGAGAACAATATCTCTCCCATTAGATGTTTTCCCTTAGGTGATACCTTAAGGTCTCTTAAGTTGTTTTTTTGGGAAAGAAACATTATTATAGTAAATGGGGATATGGTTTTGGAGAGACTAGGGAATATTTTTTATATACCTAAATCTTTATATTTGGTGGATTAATGTGGTGGAAGTGGTATCCATTTGTACGTGAAGAAAATGGAATATTTATGAATAACCATTACATTATCAATGATAAAATGATGTAATTAACATTTAAATAGATCAAAATGTGGGTAATAATAATTATTTGGTAGATAAAAGGTTGATAAATACTCAACTATTCATTTCAAATCCTTTTTTAAACATGATTAAACACTTTTACCGTTAGATTTTAAAATTTTACAATTTTGGTTTTACCTATGAAACTAGTTTTACAAAAGTAATTTACATTTTCATAAAAATATAATGTTAAAAACATGGAAATTATATATATAATATACCTAAATTTATTCTTCATATAATAAAATTCAATTTATATATAATATAAAGTTAATTTTTAAATTAAAAACATTAACTAAAAAGAAAAAATTCATGTTCACTATTATGTTCTCTTACTATTATTCAGTGTTGGATACCAGTTGAATGATTGTTAATATATTTATATATAAATGTTTCAAAATTATATAAGATTAATTTTTTGGGATATATTAATTAATTTTAGAAAATAAAAATTAATCACTCAAAATAAAAATTCTTTAAAACCATAGTTTTATCATTATCACTCTAATTGACCTAATTATAGGTAATCATATTTTTATTCCTAGAAGATAAATTGAAATTATTACATAATAAGAAAATTTTTATTTTTAGCATTAAATTCATGTTGATATTTTTTATTTCTAAAGGTTATAAAAAATATTTTTTAATATAAGTGGAAAAAATAGTTTTTTGATTAAGATATTTCTTTAGTTTTTCAAACATTAATAATGGTATTTATAAATTCAACTTGGTATTTTTATATGATATAATTTACTTTATAAATATATATATTATAGTAAAATGGTTTGAATAATTGTTAATACATTCTTATATTATGATAATTTCATAAAAGTGATTGTACTAGTGAATTTGATATTTTTTCACAATTCACCTAAAAATAAATTATTCTAAATAAATCTAAAAAATTCACCCTAAGATAATTTTGTGATGTTAAATTCAAAAATAAATTTTATTTCAAAAAAATAAAATCCTAATATTTAAAATTTTATCTTTCAAATGAAATTAAAATATATAAAGAAAACATTCATTATTTAAAAAATTCCCATTTAATACATTAATTGTTCTTAATCATATTTTGTATTCATTTATTATTGATTACAATAGTTTATTTAGTAGTGGTTTTATAATTATTAATATTTTTATTATTTTCATCTAAAATGTTTATTTTCATTTTATTTTGGTATTCTGTGTGAAATAATCTCTCAACAGAGCATCTATTTAAATGGAAATTATATAGTAAAATATTCGGGCATTGCATTACCCCTAGATAAATTTGTTTCTCACGATTTTAATTATCAGTCACCAAAGGAATAATCTAAGGGATCCATAAGAAAAATAATATTTTTATACTATTGAGATATTGTTGGTCCTAAAACGGTCTTAAATACCCTCATAGGGGGGGGGGGGGGTAAATCAATGTATGTATACTCTTAAAATTATTTCTTCCCCAGTAGATCAAGACCTATTTTTTAAAAGGGTTACATAGATTTCTATTTAGTCTTTATATTGATCATATCCATTGAAAATTTATTTTATGATGATGCATAAACTATAATTTAGGAATAAAATGTCAAGGAAACACAGATTTTTACTTGGTTCACCATCACTAGGTTACATCAAGGAGAATACAATGGAAATGTACTAATTTAACAAATCCAGCAAGGTTCACTAACAAAATAAGGTTCATTCTAGATCGGTTCTATTCCCAATCTCACTACACTTACAATGATTTGAGATAGATCACTACTTCCCAAGGGTCACTCCCTCGATATTTCCTTTGATGTATCACTTATACTGGAAAGGATCACCTTCTTCCTCTTCCTTTGATCACTAATCTAGAAAGGATTCACACAATATTTATGGAAATATATATTCATTCACTAGTAATAATGAATTAATCTTTAATTATATGTATATTCTCTATTTAATTTTATCGTGCTTTGACCCTTCACTTCTGTTAAAACACCTTCATGAAACACTTTTTCTTTTCCATATTATCGGAACATATTTTCTTTCTTATGGAAAAAAATTACCTCTTCCTTATCTTTGAAAATATCTTCGACAGATTCTAAGTCTTCCTTTCATTGAATTTGATATAGAATTGAATAAACTCCTCCAAAATAGATAATCTAGTGGTGTAGATCATCTATCTTATTCTTCTTTAGAATTCTATATGAAAATGATACTATTCACGAGGTAATCCTAGAATCTATCTCCTTCTGCAAGATCCTAAAATTAGTTGCACATGTATATGTGCTAAGAATTGATGTTTTCAAATTTTATATGAAATACACTTATCTACATACTAATTTCATCATAGAGAGTCCTTTCATGAACTGCCTTTTCCATTTTAGAAACCTCCTTTGCGAACCACCTACATTGTGTACCACCTTTCACCATATAGTACTACTGCTTCGCGATCCATCTATGTTTCCTAGACATCCATTTCTATAACAAACATACTCTTTATTTCACATTAATATATTATTTATTACATAAAAGTAAACATAATATAATCCAAAATATTTTGAATACTAATGTATTTGTTAATTTGTTACATATCATAACATCTTCAACATGGGAGACAATAACATTATTTAATTTTTTTAAGAGGCATATAAAATTCCATGGATTCATAAAACTGCATGGGATAACCCAAGAACATACATTAGAAATGGGTGAACTATATATATTATTCAATCAATATACAGGACATAAATTGAAGAAGATAATATATGATATACAATAGGAATATCAATGGGTAATAAAAGGAACATGAATTATAAGGCTTCTTATAGAATGATAATCATAACAAGATCAATGTGGCAAAAAACATAAAACATTGAATCATAAAGATATGTCAAGGATAAAATTCTAAGACATCATGGTGGAAGAAGTCCCATAAAGGAATTTGGTTCACTCTATGCCCAACGTTTCATATCATGGTACAAAACATTACCCAATGAATTAGTGCATTGTATAATTCCAAGTGCATCCATCACATTCATTTCATTCTCATGCTTATTTAGGTCAAATAGATCATACAACATGGATTCATTCATCATCATAATTTATTGAAGGATCCTGGAATGTTTAACACATACATGTAGTTTCCCAATTAAAAAAATTATATTTGAATAAAGGTGAACACCATTGATAAGAAAAAGGGTATGGTATCCACTACACAATTGTTTTTGCATGGAAGATCGGGGTTTAATTTCGGCAGCATAACGACATCACTTAAAAATTCATAAAAATACATGGATGAGAGATAAAGGGTTATCTCATAACATACACATAAAATGGGATGTAATGGGGGATATGAAATAAAATATCCCATTATAATAAAATTGAAATTAAAAGACATGACATAAAAGGAGTGCTTGATAAAAGAGGATAGTGGAAAATCCATTACAGAATTTCAACATAGTAACATCTTAAGAAAAGATTACAATGATAGTGGATAAATGATCTATAATTCAAATAACAACCACTAGAAAATAATTTAATATTTAAAAATTAATGTAAATAAAATCACTCTAAATTAAAAGAACTAATTTCAAAGGAGGTTCATAAAGAGAAATAAGGGGAGAGGAATCCATTACTTGAGCGTGTGACTCCAAAATTTTGGGTAGGGATTATTAAGAGCTTGGGGGAACCTTGTGAGGACTCTAAAGAGTGGATGGAAGAGTATGTATGAGCTCCAAGGATTTTTAGTGAAGATAAATGTGATATTAGGTCGGTTTATAAATGAAAAGATGTGGATTTCATTATTATTTAAGTTTTGGACTCTATTTAATTTAGTAACCAAAACTACAAACCGTCCATGGGTTTTGTACATGATTTCTTCCAAATGGGAGTGGTTATCATTATTCTATAAGTCTGAGGGCTGAATGTAATAAAATAATTCTCTTGAATATTTTCATGACATCATACCTTAAAAGATACCGTAATGAGGGTTGAGAGATAATGACCCCCGAGTTTTTCCTCCAGTAGGCCCTGAGATGGAGTTTAGCACCAAGGGTGAGAAAATATCATAATATGGGAGGAATTACCCATTATAAGGAAAAGATCTAGATTTGGGTTATATCAACGAAAATAAAATCCCTGACATATATGTAATAAAAACCAAAAACCATCCCACAATGAAAGTGTAACTAAAACTGATAAAAAGAAAAGTCTCCAATGTAAATACTCAAAAACAAAACTAGAGCAGCAGCAGAAAAATAGTCCAAGTTCCGAGCTATTAATTCCCATCTTGAACTACATAATCCTCCTAGAAATCTAAAAACATTTTTTATATATGTAGGGTGAGAATGCAGGTATACTGAGTAGGAAAACCAAACTCTCCCATGTAGAAGTTCAAGGAGCATACTAATGCACCCGTAAGAAAATAACAGAACCAAATAGAACCTAATAGGTAGAATAACCAAAAAACCAACCTCAAAAAGAATTTATAATCAAATAAAACATAAATTTAATATAATATAATATAAATATCATTTATGATATGGTATCAGAAACATCTTTCAAATTGATTAGCTACTCTCACACCCAAACAAAAAATGTCTTTACGAACCCACCACTTCTGAATATATCACACAATATCCTAAATAAACTCACATATGACACACCTCATAGAACATATATACCACACACACATGGTCCACATATAAAATCAAATCCCACCCACACACACATGATCCAACACAACAAATCACATCCCAACGACACCTAGGAAAACACTACACATCTCAACCCAAAGACACCTAGGAAAACACACCACTACTCATCCCAAAGACACACGAGACAACACATCAAAACTCAGAAGAAGAAACCTATTTCACTATAAAATAGAATAGGGAGCATGGTATATTTTGCGTCCATCCATTCATACCCACATAGGTATATTGGGAATGAGACCCCCTACATGGCTGTGCGGGTTTCGACACATAATGCTCGACCTAGGTGGGGAGAATTTAAAAATCACAATGAAAATAATATATATATATATATATATTTATATACATATCCACACAATACTCTTCTATAAGTTTTCAAGTATATCTCCAAAATACTTACAAGGCCCCCAAGTCTGTGGGCAAGACTAAATCCACAACCCCACACAAGAATAATGCAACCCACTGTTCTTTTTTAGTCTTTCTTTAGTATTAAACTAGTTTCTAGATTCTACACTACTGAAATTTTACATTAAAACTTATACATTGATTTATATTCTAATCTCATTATTATCACCATTCATACCCATCATGCACCTAAAACAAAACAACACATAATAAGAAACATTTTCAAATAGCCAAACAACCACATGAAACCCAACCTCTCATTTATATCGTGTCCACTACCACTACACTCATCATATCACATATAACACAGTTTAAAATTTATCAAAGAATCTATTTTCAGTTATTATTCATTAATTAAGGGTATTATTAAACAAACCATTAGATCATGGGGAATTTAATTCATCAATCAACTATACGTAATTATCCTATTATTCACGATGATACCAAAAAATCAGAAAAATAGAGGTTTCAAGAGGAAGTTTCTATATTAAAATGAATCCACCCCCATATATGATATATTTCATATAAATATTCCTATACAAACATAATATTAAATCAATTCAAAAAAAAACATGAAAAATATGTAAGATAGTACTTCACAATCCCCTCCTCCGTTAAATTCAATATTATTTAATTAATTATCTTTACTAATTCAGAGTCAACTATATACACAAGAATAAACATTTATATACCCATCTTGAATGATACAAAATCATGAAATATAAAGGAAATCCCATCTAGAAAAAATATGGTCAACACAGC
The DNA here is from genome assembly GCA_963277665.1 of Viscum album. Taxonomy (NCBI): domain Eukaryota; kingdom Viridiplantae; phylum Streptophyta; class Magnoliopsida; order Santalales; family Viscaceae; genus Viscum; species Viscum album. The sequence goes on along the minus strand of OY728161.1, from coordinate 48,472,759 downwards.
CTTGTGGCACCAAAAACAGATATGCCCATACAATAGGAAACATCTTTAGGGTGGGAATCAAATCAACTTGCATTAACTCATTCAAGCACTCCAAGGTAGAAGGATTTTTGACATCCTATATCAAGAAAAGTAAAATTGAATGAATTTATGGAATATCTCTACCTTATAAGGACTAGATCAAAAACTAATGGGGTTAAAATTGTTTAGTTTACAATTAAAGTGGATCTCATTGAATCCACTCATTTTAGACATTTTAACGGTATAAAAACTTTTTAGAAATCAATATATGATTTGTTAACTTTTAAAAGTACTTAGAAATCATTAAATATCTCATTAAAATCACGTCTCATAGGTAATAATGTAAAAAGGAATGAACTCAAAAAAGTAGAAAATTTTTGGAAAATGGAAAACTGTTGAAACGAGTCACTACTAGATGAGTCACCAATAGACAAGTCACCCTCAGATAAGTCATCACAAGGATGAGTAAAAACCAGATGAGTCATCGCCAGATGAGTCCCCTCTAGAATAGTTACTACCAGGTTATTCTCCACCAATAGAGTCACCACCTAATAGGTCACCGCCAGGATGAGTCATCACTATATGAGTAACCACCAAAAAAGTCACCACAAGAAGAGTCACTTGTAGAGGAGTCACTACTAGAAGATTCACCATCAAGATGAGTCACCGCCAAACAATTCACCACCATATGAATCACCTCTAGAAAAATCACCACCAGGATGTGCCACTATTGGAAAACTATTGAAATTACTCACTATTGGAATTAATCACGTGTCCCAAAAACACCTCACACTACCCTCAAACAACATAAACTACAATGTTTTTGAAAATTAAAAAGGATGAAGGTCTGATCCATTACATCAGATAACTCTCAATATATTCTCACCCTTAGGAATTTAAAACCAACCCAGAAGAAAAGAGAGGAATGATCCAAAGAACCATCCCTAGAGACACCACTCAAGGATCTCATTACACTAGAACAACTACCACCAATAAAATCCACTAACCCAAACTATCATAATAGCTAAAAAATAATATAATCCATTGTATAGAAATAAAGTAATTACATTCTCCATGTCAATATGTTATCCACTCTAGGTGGAACTAACTCATTGACACAAGTTTAATCATATCATAGTAAAATGTGTTCTGTTTAGGAATCAAGTATTCTCTTTTTATCATGTCATAACATCTTCACACATCACCCCACACACCTAACATCAGGATGAAAAAAATAATATATTTCCTAAAATCCTAATTTCTGAACATCACATCACAAGGAAAACAGAGAAGGGAAAACTCAAAAACAACTATGGGATTAGGACAACATTAGCATCTCATGCTCCCAAGTACTCTTATCTAGGCCACATTGAATCCATATTACACAAACTAGAGGATTATTCATCCTCACAATACCATATCATGACAATCATGGATATCCACTAGCTGCTCAGCGAATGTCACTTTATCCTCAATATCAAACTCTCCCCATTCAATGACATGGAAGTCATTATGAAGATATTGACGGAGCTGAGAGATGTGGAAGATAACATGGATCATTCCTAGACATGGTGTCAATACCAACTAATATTCAACCTCACCAACTCAACCCAACACCTTTAAAGGTCCAATAAATTGATGTGAGATCTTACTCTCCATCTCGAATCTTCACTTCCTGGTTGAGGGGAAACCTTCAAGAACGCATGGTCTCCATCTTATAACTATAGGGGACTCCTCCTATGACTAGTATAATACTTATTACAGTATTGTTCTTTTTTTCATCCACTTTAAAACTGACTGATCCTTCTCTATTATATTCAACAACCCCTAAGGACCCAAAATGGTTGCCTCCCCGGTCTTAGTCCATCACAACAGAAAACAACATGGTCTTCCATATAAAGCCTCAAATGGGGCCATACTAATGGATAAGTTGAATCCATTATTATACGAAAAATTAACCAAGGTTATGTGTTGTAACCAAGACCCCTAAAGTTCAAGACACAAGCTCGCATAATATTCTACAATATTTTGATCATCAACTCCATCTACACATCCATCTAATGGTGGAATGTAGTATTGAGGCATACCTATATGCCAAAGGAATGATGTAACTCAGGACGTAAAACAAGTTTCACGATTCAAGAAAATGGACCTTGGAACTCAATTAAGGTTAACTAATTCATCTACATATCTCTTTTCCAAAACATTGACTATACCTAACTCATTGATTGATAGAAACTAGGTCGATTTAATCAATAAATCAATAATTAACCATATAACATCAAAATACCTAGAGATCGGGGTAACAACATGATGAAGTCCATCCTTAGGTTATTCCATTTCTTATCAGATACATCAAATGGCTACAAAACCCTCTCAGAACACAATTCTTACCCTTTACCTGCTTGAAAACCAGACACGGAGTCCCAAACTCTGTCACTGCCCATTTCATTCCAGCCACCAAAACTAGGTTCTCATGTAAGGGTACATTTTGGAATCTCATACGTGTACCACCAAGGGTGCGATATGAAACTCTTGAAAGACTCCATCCTACATAAGTATCAGGATGAACAACCTCCCATGAAACAATATCTAGTTCTAACAATCCTCTGACCATAACTCTGGAGCATCACCTTGGCCAACACAATCACACATCACCTCTACCTCTAACTCTCTCCAAAAATAATCCTCCAACCACTACATCTAGGATGATCAAACATTTATTTGAAACACCAGCTTCTACTACCATTTTGCCTTGTATTTAGGTGTAGGGATTCCAACTCCTCCATCGTTCTCTAAGAATCCACATACTCTCAAAAAACATCCTTCTATGACTTACTATTCAAATCATTATCCATTACATTCCCCTTGTTTGAGGTGTAATAGATATAAAAAACATTGTTATGAAGAAGATTCATCCACCTTATCTTCCATATATTCATATATTGCTGAGAAAGGATACACCTCAAACTCTTGTGTTCCGTGAAGGCCGAAATGTACTCCCCAATTAGGTAATGTCACCATAAAATCAGAGTGAACATAACTGACACTATCTCTCAATCATGGGTGTTATAGTTATATTCATGAGGGAATAAATACATAGAACCATAAGAAATCATAGATTTCGACTACATCAAGTCACTACTTATGCCCAAAGAAGATTTATCCAATGAAAACTCAAACAAAACCCCCTCCTCAAGTTGCTAAAGCACTAGAGAACCTGCCAAATTCTTTTTCATGGAATAAAATGCTAACATGAACTAATGGGTCCACATGAAATCTCAATACTTCTTGGTTATAGATGTCTATGGTGTTGAAACTTGAGAGAAATCAGGCACAAACCACCAATAATATCTTGTGAGACTAATAAAGCTACAAACCTCTATAGTAATTTTGGGTTCTACCCAAGAAATAAATACTTAGACCATAGGTGGATCAACTTCCAAACCATGATGGAAAAACACATTTCCGTGGAAATGGACTTTTCACGTCCAAAGTAGACACTCAAAAAACCTTCTACACATCCGGTGGTGAAGAAGAAGTTTTAAAATAGTTCAGAGATGATCATCATGCACCTCCTATGACTCTGAGTATATCAAGATACCATTGATTAATATGAAAATGGACTGATCAATTAACTCACTGAAAATGGAGTTTGTAAGCTTTGTGAACACAACTTGCACATTTGTAACACCGAAATGCATGACTAAAAAATCAAAGTGCCCATACCAACATCTGAAGGAAGTCTTCAGGATATCTCCCACCATCACCCTTGACTAGTGATATCCAGACCCCGAGTCGATCTTAGAACACCAACTCTCCCCTCTCATCAAGTCAAAAATATCATATATCCTTGGAAGTGGGTAACTTTTCTTGATTTTTACCTAATATAACCTATGATAGTCTATACACAACCTCATAATACCATATTCCTTCTTAGAAAACAACTCTAGAGTTCCCCATGAAGACAAAATATATTGGATGAAACCTTACTACATCAGAACATAAATATGAATCCTTAAATCCTACAACTCATAGGGTGTCATCCAATAAGGAACCATCAAAATCTAATATGTAACAAACTAAAATTTTATAAAAAAATCAAAGTCACATTGAGGGGGTAAAGCCACAAACTCTATAGGGAAATTGTATAGGAAGTCCCTAAAAACCCTGGCAGCCTCCTCTATCCATATGACAACTGATTCTATAGAAAACTCAAACAACAATAAAATAAGGGGATCCAAATGTCAACATCCCATAAGGAAACCCTTCTCTCTAATGAAAACCTCATTTTGACCATCTACATATGAGTACATGACTCTCCTTAGAGAATAGTTGATACTAGCATGCACTGAATACAACCAGTTGATGCTGAGGATCACATTTTATGGCTACATCACAAGAATGAAAATATCCTCACTTTACTAATGCATCCCCATCATCAGTCTATACCCCCCTCACATGTCAAACAAGCTATTCTAGCCTATGACTAACGTAGTTAATAGCCAGGGTATGATAAACCACTCAATGTCTATTCCCAGATCAGGGGATAAAGTGGGTTCCACAAATGAGGGTGTATATCAAGAATCAAACAAACCATAAGGAAGTATAGATGATAAAATGATCATACCTCTAATGATCTATGGCTCTTCTAGTGATTCTTCCTCCACTACAAGCAACTGAACATGAATAACTTCCCCAACTCTCTACTGACGACATCCTCCATGAACACACTCAAGTCAAGGTCCCTGATCTCGATGCAATTAATTAGGATAACCACTACACTTATCATATTACTCAGCTATACCATAATCCTGCATCCCCTTTTGTTGGAATGGCCTCACAGGTAACTATTATTGAGGATGGTGCTGAACCTGTCTGCCTTGGCCATACTAAGCTCAATAAGCAATTGGGAACTAGTCCTGAAGATAGATATGAAACTTACATAAGAAACAGATCGGCTTAATTACCAAATGAATATAATAGAAACATGAAAGTTGAAAAGGAAGTTGTTGGATCACAGGTTGATGGGCCCGTAAGGGGTGCTGCGCAAGGTAGGGTTCCCGTTGCCACTGCTCCAGTTTGGCGTAGGTTTACAACATTTCTTCTTCACGGTGGTGCATCTTGTAATGATAGGGAGTGTGATAGAATGTCCCCACTCCTTTGTCTCGGGATCAATCGGCATCGGGCAACGTAGCCTTTCCATGGTGGCTCTGGTTTCTATGGATGGTTTCTGGAGTTAGTGTTCTCTGTGCCATCTCGGTTCCCTTGGTGGATCTCCTTCTCCTCGACGGTGTTGGTCACTTCTTGCTTCAATCTTGTTCATTTCAAGGTGGCGAAATCTCTCTTCGATGGTGTCAATTTTTGTGGTTGGATTTGTGAGTTTGTGTTCCTCGTGTTGGCCTCGGCTCTCTCGATGGAGGCTTCGGCTACCAATGGTCATCTTTGGTCATTGACATCTTTCTACGGAGGATTTAGACGAATTGGTGCATTGGGACTTCTTAGTTGACCTACGTTGGCAGTGTTCTGTGTTGAATTGGTTGTAGAGGTTTGTGATGGTGTTGGGGTTAATGCCTCGGGATGTGGAGGTTCTTGTGCACAGATCTGAGGCCCTGCCCCTATGATTTGGCTCCAGATATATGTGTTTTCCAGTTCTGTTGTGAATGGGGGTTTCTTCTTCTTGTTTTGTGCTGATGTACCATTGTTGGGGTAGTATACTATGGAATTTTTCTTGCTATATGAGGGTGACGATGGGTTTTTTGTTTTTGGATTGGTATGGAAATGCTGGGAAGGAAATGGTGGTGATGGTCTCCTGGTTTGATGTTGGTTTTAAGGGTTTGATTTGATTTGTTTCTGATGATCTTTTGAGTGTCGCAGCAAGGTGGTTCTCTCTGTTTTAATGGTTTGTTTTTCGAGGATGGGAAGTTTGTGATCTGGATAAATTCATGAACAGACTTAAGAGGAGGTTCCAGACCTGGAGATTCACCTTTGCAGAGTTTTTTGGATTTGGTTGTTTGAGAGGGTATGGCATCATCCATCGGATCGGGCCTATCCTTTGACACATGACACTTGCTTGCCGATTTTCCTTCTAATGGTAGAGAGATTATTCATGATCAAATTCTAGGGAGGAGTAGTTCAGGGTTTTCATTCTAGTTTTACTCTTTTTATTCTTCGAGTGTGATTGTCCTATGTCCATGATGACATTGGGTTTCCACCCCCTTTATCCCTTAATAGGGGTTTTTATCATATAATAAAAAAATTTGAAGTCCCTTGGGCTGTTGGAGGAAATGGAAGTTGTTGAGGTCGAGTCTCAGCTGGCCAAAACCTTGAAGACACTATCACACGCAGATTTCCACCGATAAATTTTCTCCTTAAGAAACCCTGTTGGTTCCCTTCTCACAAAAAACCTCCTCATAAGTGGATCCATATGATCAACTCTACCATTTTATGAACCTCTAGGGACATTGGCAACATAAAAGGTGTAACTTGGTACTAGATCAATGAACGGAGTACCTCCTCAAGACTCATCACTCGAGACTCAACATCTGAAAAAATATCTTGGTGAAGTGAAAAAGGTCCTTGAACTTAATCCCAAGATCCTATATAAACATACTCTCCTACTGAAGGAAGAGTATATTATGCCTCTTCTCATCCTTCATGGTCGATAAGAGGAACTCTTCCCGAAACTCCTTCTAGAATTCGACCCATGAAACTTATTCCTCCCTCTACTCACCAAGGTAACACATCCACCCCTAAAACGCATCTCCTCACATTTGACTAGACACCAATGGGACCCACTACTCCATCAGGGCTTAGATCAAATTAAAGGTGATCTATAACTCCTATAGGAAACTCTCTATTTACATATTTGAAATACCCCATCATACTTTTCTAAATACTTCCACTAAAAATCATGAAACTTCCTCTTCCACTAATCATCATCCTCAGTCGGATCAAACCTCCATCGATCAAATGAGTTAGCCTATAAAACCTCCATCACATGATCCACATGAAGAAGATGACCAAGAAACATATCCAAAATAAAAACAAGGATTTCTTATGTCCTATAGTATAGATTTCCCTTATGATATATTTTGATTAAATTTAATAAATTTAATTTATTTTACCCATTTTATCAATTTTATCATTCCCTATACAACCTAATTAAAACAAAAACACAATTCATCATGATCCATGTACCTCTCCTAGGTCTCTACCCTGAATGTAGTAACATCTCACTTGGTCATTCAATAAGATTAGATTCCGAGCATTAGATCATGGGGGCCCCTAAAATTCCATGTCCTAGCCGGTATCCCTAGCCTATTTCATGCACCATGGTCAACCAACACTGGTGAAATTCTATCCCATGCATTCCTCACTGTGCCTAACTTCAAAATCCACCCTATATCTCAACAAACAACTCTGATACCACTCTATAATGAACCCATTATGTCATGACCCATTCTCGGGGCCCGTGTCGTGACTACCCCAAGCCCGCCTTCTATAGGCCAGGGGCTGGCGATTAGCACCAAGGCGTAATTACCGGTAAAAGGGGAAGACATTGCCTTTGTAAAGTAAACAAACACCACAGAGCAAGCAAGCAGTAGAAGTAAACACTAAGTAACACTGATTACAACAGTATGTGTGGAAAAGTAAGTGGGCCAGTATACAAACCCAAACTGAAAGTAAAGTACAACTGGAATGGAAAAGAACAACTGAAAAGTAAAGCCGCAACGTTGAGATGTCCACTGGAAAACCCACCTGAAGGGTGGGTACATATAGCCTCCACTACTCCTCGGGTCCAGCCGACCACTCCGAGTACGTCCCGCCCCGTGGTCCACCTCCAGGTACCGTCCTGCTCTGCAAGCCTCAACCACAATCAGCGCTATCCGTTGTCTGCAAACCAACACAACGTAGTGCGGGCATAGCCCACGCATGGGTGAGTACAAGCTACTCAGTAGGGACCCCGAGACCCCTAAAGGTCACCCAAAATTCCACAAAGTAAAGATACAATCACGAAGTAACATACGACACAGCTTAGGTATATGCCCATACATATACCTAAGTCATCAATCCTCGTTCGTCTCCAATATCCGAGCCCAAGTACAATCTAGTCCACACAGGAAAGAAAAACATAAATCCACACAGGATAGCACAACACAATCCAAATAGGAAAGAAAAACGTAAATCCACATAGGATAGAACAACAAAATCCACATAGGAAAGCAAAAAATAGGATTCAAATCACACAAGTATACTTCTTCGTATGATGATAGAGATGATCAGATATTGCCACTGATTCATCTAAGCCGTCAGACCCACAAAGGATTGATAGGTACTAACCACTGCAATGACTCACAAAGGATCTGACCCACACAAGATCGATAGGTAACTAACCCCCGCAATGACCCACATAGGATCTGACCCACAAAGGATCGTTAGGTAACTAACCCCTGCAAAGACCCACACAGGTTCGGACCCACACAAGATCTGTAGGCGCTGGCTCACACAGAACCGCTGAGCGCTGACCCACATAGGATCGGACCCACACATGATCATTAGCACTGATCCACATAGGTTTTCTGAGTGTTGTAGTCATCACCGTCGAATCCACTGAGGATCTCTGTACAGTCGTCGTCGTCATCACAGTCGCAAACGCAGCCAGCACTAGGGTTCCCGCACACAACAAGCTCGTTTGGGAGGGTCCGCTCCATGATCCGAGAGGTTGATACATCAACTGACACATATTCCAGATTTTATGTATCCAAAAGTTTCGTATCGTCAATAGGAACTCAACGTCGCATACGGCGCGTCAATCGGACGCCCGGTCTGAGAGTTATTGGCTTTTTTGTCCTAGGGGCTCGGTTGGTTTTTAAGGCAAAACCAACCCGATCGTACTCCATCTGCGTCCAAACCTCGGGCGGAGTAAGCCAAAAGATCTGTCTCACTTAGAGGAATCCATCAAAGTCGACGGCATGTCAATCGGACGTCCGAAGCTCAAGTTATGAGCGTTTCCGCTCCGAGGGCCTGGTTGGTTTCGTGTACGAACCAACCCGGACGAACCCAAAGTATTCTTGAAACCATGAGTGCAATATACCGAAATGACCTTATCGATCCAAGGATCACATCACAATTGACGGTGCGTTGTTCAGAGGCCCGTAGCACATGTTATGGGCGTCCGACCGGAAAAGATTCGGTATTAAGGGGTTCGGGCCCGGTCTGACCCGGCCCGGTCCAACCCGACCTGATACCCCCAGGGTCGGCCCGAACCGGGTCGACCCGAACTAGGTCCGGGTCTGGCCCGCTTGGGCGCATCCCAGCCCGGCCTGGCCGTCGCGGCCCGGCCTGGGCGCAGCGCGCCCAGCACGCTGGCCAGGCGCTCGGCCAAACGGCCGAGCCGTTTAGAAGGGGGGGGGGGGCGCCTACCCCCTGGTTGTAACCATGACCCCCCATTAAGGGGGTCGTTGTGCTGGCCGGTCAGGGGTTTGAACCCCCGGCTGCTCTCCTGTCTGGCCGACCCGCCCCGGTCGTCCGGTTTCTGCCTCTACGGGATTGACAACAGCCGGTCCCCCCCTGCTCCGACGCTGGCGGCCCGGAACCGGCTGCCGGTCTCGTTTCTCCGCCGCGGCCCGGAACCGACCACGACCTTGATTCGTCTAGTGCGGCGTGAAGGCGTCGCACCCCTCTGCCGCGGCCCTGCTCCGGCCGCAGTGTTTTTGTGGTTCTCCGGCGCGGCGCGACGACGCCGCGACTTGGTTCAATTTCTCAGCGCGGCGCAACAGCGCGGCGCGACAGCGCCGCGCATTACTTTCCGCACGATCTTGCGCGGTACGACGGCACCATGCTATTCCGTTCCCATCTGCAATAAAAACAAAATCAATAAAGGAGGAGGGTCGGCCGTGTTTCTGCGGTCCGGCCCCCTCTCGTTAGTCGATAGAAAAAGGTCGTATTTTCACGAAGAACGACATTATAGTATTCACGTTCAAAAAATAAATAAATAAATCCCCTACCCCGTGCGAGCTTGAAAGGAGGTTCGTCGATCAAGGATTCGTCACAGAAAAACCGTCACGGAAAGAGATGTCGCGGAAGGAGAAAGGCGCGTCGGCGTCGCGGTACACGGCGTCGCGTAATCGGTTTCTGAGAACTCGGCATTCTTCGTTGGAGACTGATGTGTTCTTCACGTTCTTCGTCGAAGACGAAGGAGTTCCTCAAGTCCTTAGTCTTTTCTCCCAAAAACACCACCACAAGGTTCCAACCCCAAATAAAATAAGCTCACCTCTTATTTTATTAACATAACATAACTTTTGAATTTCAAGAGTTTGAAATTCAAACATCCACACTTAACTCACTTAATTAATAACATAAGTTATTAATGTTTAATTTATCAAAAGTTAATGGTGAGTTGAGGGGGGTTGACGAATATGAAGGGGTGGGGTTCGTGTGGGCCCCACCACCCTCATAACCTCCTTTGGGAAGTTGGGTAGTTACCCAAATTCCACCCAAATCCTTACACCACCAAAAGAAAATAAAAATTGTAGTTATATTATAAATTAAACTTCCACAATTTTTATCATCTTCTCTCGAGGAAACACAACTCCGAAAATGGTGTTCCTAAGCAATTACCGGTGCTGCAGTTTCATCGGTGCCCTCAGAATTCGATTCCGAGCAACGGTTCAAAAGATAAGAAATCCCGCTCGTTCGTTCACTAAACGTACTTGAGATAAACTTCGGATAGAAATTCCGGGCACACCGGGCCTCAGAATCTAGTGCCATAAAAAACTGCGTTCTTGTAAAATCCCAAAGAAAATTAAGAAAAAATTTTCTTTGAATTTTACGGGTCTTTACATTACTCCCAGCTCAGGGCTTTATGTCCCCATAAAGATACATCATAAACTAGGGAAACAAATGTGGGTACTGAGCACGCATCTGATCCTCCCGCTCCCAAGTGCTCTCCTAGAGGTTCCCATGCTGCCATCTGATGCGCACTAGAGGAATCGACCATACATGTAGGACCCGCTCTTGTCGATCCTCGATCTCCACCGGGACCTTTGAAAAAGTCTCCCCATCATCAACGTCTAGCTTCACATGGTCAATGAGGTGTTTTTGGTCGTTCACGTATCTCCTCAGCTGAGATACGTGGAAGACGTTGTGCACTCGGTGCAACTGAGGTGGTACAGCCAGGCGATAAGCTACCTCGCCAATCCTGCTGAGGACCTGGAACGGTCCGATGAAGCATGGAGACAATTTGCTGCCTCGGCCAAATCTCCGTAATCCAAGTCGAGGTGAGACACGCAAGAAGACGTGGTCTCCATCCTTGAACTCGAGTGGCCTCCGCCTCCTATCAGCATAAGTCTTCTGCCGGCTCTGAGCTGTACTCATCCGCTCCTGGATGACCTAGACCTTCTCTGTCATGGCCTGGACCATCTCCGGTCCCACAAGTGCTGACTCCCCAGGGTCTGTCCAGCAAAAAGGATATCTGTAAGGTCGGTCGTACAATGCCTCGTATGGTGCCATCCCGATGGTGGAGTGGTAACTGTTGTTGTACGCGAACTCCACCAAGGGTAGGTGGTCCTTCCAACTGCGACCAAAGTCGAGGACACATGCACGGAGCATGTCCTCGAGAGTCTGAATGGTCCTCTACATCTGACCATCCGTCTGAGGGTGAAAGGCTGTGCTTAGATGTAGCTGTGTCCCGAACGCCTCCTGCAACCCCTTCCAAAGCCGGGAAGTAAAGAGAGAATCTTGTTCGGAGATGATAGATGATGGAACACCATGAAGACGCACAATCTCCAGAACATAAAGTCGTCCTAAGCTCTCCACTGAGCCCTGCTCTCTGATGGGTAATAAGTGTGCCGACTTGGTGAGTTAGTCGACATTCACCCAAATGGAGTCGTGACCTCTGGAAGTACGTGGAAGTCCAGTTACGAAGTCCATAGATATGCCGTCCCACTTCCACTCCGGGACCTCCAAAGGTTGTACCAAGCCTGCTGGTACCTGGTGCTCTGCCTTCACCTACTGGCAGGTGAGGCATCGAGAAACGAACTCCTCCACAACCTTATTCATGCCCGACCACCAGTGTTGTCCTCTGAGATCCTGGTACATCTTCGCCACTTCAGGATGTACCACCAAAAGAGAAGTGTGAAACTCTCTCAGCACATCCTCCCGTAAGGGAACTGGTACCAAGGTACGTCATCTAAAAAGGACGTCGTGCTCTGCTCCAAAAGAGAAACCATCAGGTGCCTATCCTGAGGATATCTGTGCACTCCGCATCTCACAGTCAGCGTTCCCACGCTGTGCCTCTCCGACTCGCTGCAGTAGTGGAGGGGTGACTGTGAGAGACTGAAGGAAGGCTACTCCATTTCTATCCACGCCTCTAGGGGAACTGGTCAAACTTTGTCTCAGCTTTTGGATGCTCTGCTGACATCTGTCTGACAACATGAAGGGTTTCCCCTTCCTCCTTAACGTTCTGCAAAGCTGCAATGATTTCTCCTTTTCCGAAAAGGGAAATCCGGTCTCATCCCCTAGATTAACCACATTCCTTGCCTAATACAGTCAATCCCGTCATGATTAGTTAATTCATGGCATGGGTGACTTCGTAAGGCCTCAACGATGATACCAAGAGATCCAACCGTTACTCTCTCCTCCAAGGGTTGAGTCACACTATCGACATCAGTGTGTGGTCACTGGGTCTCCTCCAGTAATAATCTCACAAGTGAGGAGTCAACAGTTTTTTACCGACACCTCTTAGTATTAACAAACAAAAGACAAGAAAGCAAACGTCACTATTTCAAGCGACTTTGACTACTTCAACTCAAAGTACAAGGACACAAGGCAACACAAACAAATAATATATAGGCATTATGGTCAAGGGACTCTATGACTAGAGCTAGTCCCGCACTTTTCCACCCGCTTCCGGAGCTCCATGATCATAGGATTCAGCTTCCTGAAGCTGTGCTCTCCCCTAAGGTCAGGGTGGACTTCCTGGTGGTGGTGGTGGTAGAGCCTCAAAGTTTCCCCCACCACCTGATGCTCGACCATCTCCTCTGCCTCGTCTTCTTGCTCCCTGCAGATCACCACGGTCGAACCTCTGCCTCTGCCTAGGTGGTTCCTCAACTGTCTGCTGCTCCTCTACATGGCGGGTCGGGCAGTCACGAGCCATGTGGCCCTTCCCACCACATGCATAGCAATGTCTTCCACTCGTAAGACTGGTACTACTGCGTGTGCCCCACACCTTTGAGCCAGTATCCTATGGTCGTCTACCCGTTGGCCTGGCCCGCTTGGACCTCTGCGACATCTGTCTACTGCCGGCTGCAGAAGATTCCACCAACTGTCACCCTGTGGTAGGTCTCACCACTGGTGTAGACTCTGCAAGAAAACTCTCGATGAGAAGAGCTCACTCTAGTACTCCTTCCTGAGTCGGAATGCTGAGGGAGATTAGCGATACCCTGATCTCATGCCACAATCCCTGCTCAAAGGTCCGGGCCTGGAAGAATGGGTCCCGTACCATGTCGGTCGAGTAGCGCGAGAGATCGGTAAATCTCGCCGAGTACTGGGCGACTGTCAAGCTGCCCAGCCGCAGATGAAGAAGCTCCTGGATGCGCACCGCACAGAGGGTTCCTGGGACGAACTCCGAGCAGAAGAGGCTCTCAAAGTCCGTCCAGAGAAGAGATGCCTCAATGTGCACCTGGAGCATCAAGCTCCACCATCGGCCCGCTGCTATGTGCAGTTGGCTCGCTACGAGGATCACCATGAGGTCTGCTGGTGTCCTCACTAACTGAAAAACTCATACCACTACCTCTAGCTAGTCCTCTGCTGCCTGTGGGTCCGTCTCCCCATGGAACCTAGGTGGTCACTGGCGCTGGAACTCATGCAGTACACTAAGGCGACGTGCATCATCAGTGGATGAGGCTGGAAGCATCGGTGGCTCGGATGGTAAAGGTATCGTCGATGCCTCAGCTATCAAAGGGCCCTGCACCATGGCCTCATCGCTCGGTGGGCTGTCGTCACACCCAAATCTCGGAACCCTAGCTAGCTGCCGTCGTGGGGCCATCCTAAAAAGAAACAGGTGCGCCATGGTCAAACAATATACCTGGTGAGCTGAAATAAAGTAATCACAAATAAAACTTGAACACACATGAAATCAATGTTTTCGTTCATTAAGTCGGAAATCAGAAGTTAGGGTCCTGGTGTACGGATACATCGGCCGCCGCACCAACACTGGACTCCCTGGACTGATAACCACACCCAATATGCTTAACACTATTGCTTCACCTAGAAAAAGATCAGAGTCCCAAGTTCTGTGGTATAACTGAACTCCTCTGATACCAATTTGTCACGATGCATCCTCGGGGCCCGTGTCCTGACTACCCCAAGCCCGCCTTCCATAGGCCATGGGATGGCGACTAGCACCATGGCATAATTCCTGGTAAAAAGGGAAGACATTTCCTTTGTAAAGTAAACAAACACCATAGAGCAAGCAAGAAGTAGAAGTAAACACAAAGTAACACTGAGTACAACAGTATGTGCGGAAAAGTAAGTGGGCCAGTATACAAACCCAAAATGAAAGTAAAGTACAACTAGAAGGGAAAACAACAACTGAAAAGTAAAGCTGCAACGTCGAGCTGTCCACTAGAAAACCCACCTGAAGGGTGGGTACAGATAGCCTCCACTGCTCCTCGGGTCCATCCGACTGCTCCGAGTACGTCCCGCCCAGTGGTCCACCTCCAGGTACCGTCCTGCTCCGCAAGCCTCAACCACGATCAGTGCTATCCGTCGTCTGCAACCAACATAACGTAGTACAGGCATAACCCATACAAGGGTGAGTATAAGCTACTCAGTAGGGACCCCTAGACCCCCGAAGGTCTCCCAAAATTCCACAAAGGAAAGATACAATCATGAAGTAACATACGACACCGCTTAGGTATATGCCCATGCATATACCTAAGTAATCAATCCTCGTTCGGATCCAACATCCGAGCATAAGTACAAACCAGTCCACATAGGAAAGCGAAAATTAAATCCACACAGGATAACACCACACAATCCACATAGGAAAGAAAAACATAAATCCACATAGGATAACACAAAACAATCCACATAGGAAAGAAAAAAACAGGATTCAGATCACACAGGTATACTTCTTCGTATGATGATAGAGATGATCAGATATTGCCACTGATTCATCTAAGTCATCGGACCCACAAAGGATCGATAAGTACTAACCCCCGTAATGACCCACAAAGGATCTGAACCACATAGGATCGATAGGTAACTAACCACTACAATGACCCACATAGGATCTGACCCAAAAAGGATCGATAGGTAACTAACCCCTGCAAAGACCGACACAGGATCAGACCCACACATGATCTGTAGGCGTTGGCTCACACAAAACCACTGAGCGCTAACCCACACAGGATCAGACCCACACAGGATCGGTAGCACTGATCCACGTAGGATCGCTGAGTGCTGTAGTCGTCGCCGTCGAATCCACTGAGGATCTCTGTACAGTAGTCATCGTCGTCACAGTCACAAACGCAGCCAGCACTAGGGTTCCCGCACACAGCAAGCTCGTTCGGGAGGGTCCTCTCCACGAGCCGAGAGGCTGATACATCAACTGACACATAGTCCAAAGTTGATGTATCCAAAAGTTCTGTATCGTCAACAGGAACTCAACATCGCAGACGACTGGTCAATCGAACGCCCTGTCTGAGAGGTATTGGCTTTTTCGTCCCAGGGGCCCGGTTGGTTTTTAAGGAAAAACCAACCTGACCGTACTCCACCTGCATCAAAAAATCGGGTGGAGTAAGCCAGAAGATCTGTCTCACTTAGAGGAATCCATCAAAGTCGACGGCATGTCAATCGGACGTCCGGAGCTCAAGTTATGAGCGTTTCTGCTTCGAGGGCCCAATTAGTTTCATGTACGAACCAACCCGGCCGAACCCAAAGTATTCTGAAACATTGAGCGCAATATACCGAAACAACCATCTCGATCCAAGGATCGCATCGCAACTGACGGTGCGTCGTTCGGATGCCCATAACATAAGTTATGGGCGTCCGACCAGAAAAGATTCGGTATTAAGGGGTTCGGGCCCGGTCCGACCCGACCCGATACCCCCAGGGTCGGCCCGGATCGGCTTGGGCGCGGCCCAGCCTGGAAGACCGGCTATACCACTGTTCCGGCCTCGGCATAGCGTGCCCAACGTGCTGGCCGGGCGCTCGGCCAAACGGTCGAGCCATTTGGAGTGGGGGGGGGGGGGGGTGCCTGCCCCCTTGGTTGTAACCGCGGCCCCCCATTAAGGCGGTCGTTGTGCTGGCCAATCGGGGGTTTGAACCCCCGGCTGCTCTCCTATCCGGCCGGCCGGTTTCTGCATCCACAGTACTGGTGACAGCCAGTCCCCCCTACTCCAACGCCGACGGCCCGGAACCAGCCGCCGGTCTCCTTGCTCCGTCGCGGCCCGGAACCGGCCGCAACCTTGATTCGTTCAGTGCGGCGCGACGGCGCCGCACCCCTCCGCCGCGGCCCCGCTCCGGGCGTGATGTTTTTATGGTTCTCCGGCGCAGCGTGACGACACCACGACTTGGTTCAATTTCATGGCGCGGTGCGACATCGCCGCGCATTAATTGCCGCACGATCCCGCGTAGTGCGACGACACCCCACCATTTTTTTCTAATCCGCAATAAAAACAACATCAATAATGGAGGAGGGTCGGCTGTGTTTGTGTGGTCCGGCCCCCTCTCGTTAGTCGATAGAAAAATGTCGTATTTTCACGAAGAACGACATTGTAGTATTCATGTTCAATAAATAAATAAATAAATACCCTACCTCGTGCGAGCTTGAACGGAGGTTCGTCGAACGAGGATTCGTCGCAGAAAAACCGTCGTGGAAAGAGACGTCATGGAAGGAGGAAGTCGCGTTGGCGTTGCGGTACATGGCGTCACGTAATCGGTTTCCTAGAACTCGACATTCTTTCTCGGAGACCGATGTGTTCTTCGCGTTATTCGTCGAAGACGATGGAGTTCCTCAAGTCCTTAGTCTTTTCTCCCAAAAACTCCACCACAAGGTTACAACCCCAAATATAATCAGCTCACCTCTTATTTTATTAACATAACATAACTTTTGAATTTCAAGAGTGTGAAATTCAAACATCCACACTTAACTCACTTAATTAATAACATAAGTTATTAATGTTTAAGTTATCAAAATTTAATGGTGAGTTGAGGGGGGTTGAAGAATATGAAGGGGTGGGGTTCATGTGGGCCCCACCACCCTCATAACCTCCCATGGGATGTTGGGTAGTTACCCAACTTCCACCCAAATCTTTAAACCACTAAAAGAAAATAAAAATTGTAGTTAAATTATAAATTATACTTCCACAATTTTTATCATCTTCTCTCGAGGAAACACAACTCCGAAAATGGCGTTCCTAAGCAATTTCTGGCGCTGCGGTTCCATCGGTGCCCTCGGAATTCGATTCCGAGCACCGATTCAAAAGATAGGAAATCCCGCTCGTTCGTTCACTAAACGTACCCGAGATAAACTTCGGATAGAAATTTCGGGCACACCGGGCCTCAGAATCAAGTGCCGTCAGAAACTGCATTCTTGTAAAATCCCAAAGAAAATTAATAATAAAATTTCCTCGAATTTTATGGGACTTTACACATTACTCCAAAGAAACCATAATGAGTGGAGAGAGATAATGATCATTGAGTCCCACTTCTAGTAGGCCTTGGGTTTTAGACTATAATTAAGGGTGTAAAAATCTCAAAAAATCAGAGGCATTACCCATTATAAGAAAAAGGATCTGGACATAGTATTTATCAATGAAAATCAACACCAAGATATATATATGATAAAATCCAAAACAAACCCACATTGTATGTGTAAATAAAATTATAAAAATAAAAGTCTTCAGAGTAAATACCCAAAAAAAAAAATATTGTAGAAATGTTGCAACTATCAAAGGTTTGATCTAGTAATTTACATTATGGTCTACACAATCCTTCTGAAAAATTGAAAATAGTTTTTATATACGTAGGGTGAGGATATAAGTACACTCAGTAGGAAAACCAAAGCCTCTCATGTATAAATGGAAGGATCATACTAATACACCCATGATAAAATAGTATATCCAAACAATAGCTAACATGCATACTAACCATAACCCCAACCTCGTGAAGTCTCGCTAATACAATAACACATCCATGTATTATAATAGAATATAAATCCAATAAAATATAGGGTACCCCGCACCACTTTCCAACTAATTAGGCACTCCCAAAACCCAACTAAAAAGGTCTTGAAACACCCATATCCTCTGAATATATCACATCACATCCCAACCACACAAACATGGGACATACCTCATAGAAAATCTCATATTCACATACCTAGGACACATATCACATGACATACTGCTTGTACACACCCATTCCATCATAACACATCACATCTCGAAGGAACCTGGGATAACATAACACATCTCATCCTGAAGACACCATGGAAAACACACCACAACTTATCCCAAAGACACTTATGACCACACATCACTACTCACCCAAAGGCACCTAAGCCATTATCACTTGGAATAAGGACCATGGAAGCGTGTGTGAACATCCATCTATCCTCCAAATGGGATATTGGGAATGACTCCCCCACAAGACTATGATGGAGTTGAAAGATAGTGCTTGACCAGGGTAGGGCATGTATAAAAATCGCAAGGAAAATAAAATTTATATATACATATATATAAATCCACACAATCCCCACCTATAGGTTTACAATTAGATAATCAACTATCTTATAAGGTCCCCAACATTTGATGCCAATACTAAATGCACAAACCCACAAAAACAGAATGAAAACTACAATTAATTTTTTTGTCTTTATTTTAGTAATAAACAAATTTCCAAATTCTCCCTTATTTTTAAACACCCGTGTAATGCCTGAATTTGATTGTTTTTTTTTCATTAATAAATTTCATAGGACCAACACTGTTAGGATATTGGATATTCTTGGTAAACTAATTTCAATATTCTCTATTAACAATATGTTACACTAAAACATGTACATTGATTTATATTCCAATCTCTTTATTTTCTCCATATATATCACTCGATCACCTAAAAACAACACACATCAAGTTGCATTATAAAACATCCCAACAACCACATGAAACCCCAATGCTCACCCATATCATGTTCACTACCACCACACACATCATATCTTGTACAATATATTTCCATATTTAGTAAATCATATTTTTTGCAATTCCTCATCATTAATTAAGGATATTATCTCGCAAGCCAATAGATCTTGGGGAACTTAATTCATTAACCTACTATACATAATTATCCAATTATTCATGATGATAAAAAAATATTAGAAAATCAATGGATTCAAGAGTATTTTTCTATATAAAATTCAAGATACCATCATATATGATATTTTTCATGGAAATATTCCCATACAAAAATAGTATCAAATCAAATAAAAACAATAAATTGCTGTAAATTAATACTTTAAATTACCCCACCCCATTAAATTCAATATAAATTATTTACTTATATTTAACAATTAGGAATAAACTATATACTCAAGGATAAATATTTATATACCCATCCTACATGATTCATAATCAAGAAAGACAAAGGAAATCCAACCTGTGAGAAAGACGATCAGAACAACCTTGTTGTACCAAAAATAGAGGTGGACATATTATAGGAAACTACTTCAGGGTGAAATCAAATCAACTATAGCATCTCATTCTAGGACTCTAAAGAATAGGGATTTTGGACCTCCTATATTAAGATAAATAATAAGGAATGAATGAAGGGAATATCTCCACCTTAAAAGGACTAAACCCAAAACTAACGGGGTTGAAATGGTTTTGTTGGACATTAAAGAGGATCTCGTTAAAACCATGTGTTTTATAAAGTTTAATGGTATCCAGAATTTTTAGAATCTAATATATGATTTATCCACTTCTAAAATTATTTGAAATCATTAAAAAGTTAAATAAACTTATTTCTTGTTAATGTAGATGTAAAAAGGGAAGAAATGGAAAAGCTTGAAAATTCTGGAGAAAAAGAAAACTAGTGTAATGAGTAACCAACTTGATGAGTCACTACCAGGTGAGTCACATTTAACTAAGTTAGCACTGAGATGAGTTGCAACAATATGAGTCACAGCTAGATGAGTCACCGCAAGATGATTCACCACCAGAAGAGTCACCACCAGGATGAGTCACCACCAGACTAGTCATCGACAAAAGAGTCACCTCCAAACGAGTCACCACCAAATGTGTCACCACCATGTTGAGTCACCACAAGATAACTCATATTTAGATGATTCACCTGCATATGGGTTCCTTCTAGAAGAATCATCGCTAGACGAGTCACATCCTAGATGAGTCACCATTGGAAAAATAGAAATTTAGAAAACTCTTTAAATGAATCACCATTAGAATGAATCACATGTCCTGAAACAATTCTAGAATACCCCCAAATACCTCAAACATTAGTGTTTAGGAAAAATAATTGGCTGAATTATCTTGTCAATTACACTTGTGTGGAGGTGATTCACACTCTTAAGGAAATGATTTTAAAACCCTAAAATATATTAATGGTTTCAGAGGATTCATAATAGATTTTTAAAATTAAAAAAATAAATATAAAATCAAATAATTTTAATGTGAACACCTATATTTGGTGTTACATACCCTTTATAGTATATATTCCATAATTTTTGGGTAATTATGATTTCATAATACACAAAGTATATATTTTTTACAGTATTTCATTTTTCCATAAATTCGACTATCTCAGAAAATTATGATCAATTATACATTGGATAATTTCAATGTTATTATTCCAAAAATAATATTCATTTTATCTAAATAATTTTCTAAATATATGAATTTTCACATTTAAAATAAAATAGATATTTATTAAAAAATGAAGGGATTTTTGACAATCACATTTTTTAAACCCTTATAAAAAGAATTACATTTGAATTCATCAAAATTGTATGATAATTTATATTTGTTAAACATTATTTTATAATAATATTTTATTATAATAATTTTAATTTCAAAAATGATTTATTTACCCAAAATAAATTCATTAAATGAATTTGAAAATCACCCAAAAATATTAATCAGGTTTTACAATATGAAAATAAAAATCATCTAAAAATTATAAATAATAGGATAAAAATATAACAGTTATTCAATTAAAAATTTACATACTAATATTTCTAGGGTCTTGATAAATATCCCCTTAATACAGCAGAAAAAACCCTTAGAGTCAGGTGCATGATGGCAGGACTTTCATGTGGTGGTTCATCGAACATGGTTTGGGGTATGATCATGATGATCTTGAACTTCTGTCATAACTAGTTTCAATCATGAATAAGTTGTTGTATCTCAGCTTGTTCTTGGTTGAGATAAAATCCCTTAGATACTATCTCCCTCAGAATCTATGATAAATGGGCAACATAGGGTTATATCCTACTATTTGAGGTCATTACATCCTTTGTCTATTTTAATAGGATTTGTAAAAACCCTATATTTATACTAATCATGTGATCAGTATTCGATGACTATATTATCAACAGTAATGATACATAATAGTCATTTAAATCCAATTTTATATAAAAAATCAAAATAATTTCATGCGTTTTCACTAACTATAATACATTTAATTAAATAAGAAGGAAAATTCTATTTCTAATAGTTTGAGTCATTACAATCTTACACCCTTTTAGAATTTCACCCTCAAAGTTTTATTTCCCCAAACTAAAATATATAAGGGTATCCCTACTTCATCACCTCCTCTAGTTCCCATGTTTCTTCTTCAAAATTTTGGTTTCTCTAAAATAATTTGAAAAGGTGTATTGTATTATTTTTGAGAACTTTTTCTCCATAATTTAAGATCTTCACGAGATTCTCTTCATAAGAAATAACATTTTCCAATGATACCACCTCTAGATACAGAACATATGAAGGATTTGGTATGTACTTCCTCAAGAGGTATACATTGAATACATCATGTACTAGAGATAGGTTTTGTGGGAATTCAATCTGATAGGCCACTCTATATATGTGACCAAAGATCTCAAAGGGGTGGATGTATATTAGACTAATCTTTCCATTGTTCCCAAATATAACCATCTTCTTCCATTGATATATGTGGAGGAATACTATGTCTCATTCATCAAACTCTATGAATCATCGATAATTTACAGCATAACACTTTGTCAACTATGAGCATCCTTGATGTGCTACTGAATAGTCTTAAACTTTTCAACCGATTCCTCAATAATTTCAGGACCTAGAAAATTTCATTCTTCTACTTCATCCCAGCATGCCTATGTTCCCCACATCCTCCCAAAAAGAGGTTTACATGGAGACATTTGGATACTCAAGTGGAATATATTTTTGTAAGAGAACTCAAACAGAGGATGATTTTAGTCCCTTACTCATTTAAAGTCCATAGAACATGCTTATAACTTTTCATCCAATGTCAGAATATTTCACTTAGAGTGGCCATCAGTTTGAGGAATATAGGTTATAATGAAGTTTGTCTCAGTGTTTAGAGAATGCTGGAAACTTTTCCCTAAATTATTGGTGAATCTAAGATCTTGATCAGATACAATTTATAGGGTTATTCTATCTATCCTAACCACTTCTATAATGAATATCCATGTAAGCTGATCTAGTGATAAGTACTCTTGAATTGGGATAATGTGATCTGTCTTTGTTAGATGATCTACAAAAACCCATATAATATTGTTCCCCCTAGATTTCTTTAGTTGTCAAGTGAAAAATTGTTGTGATTTACCCCCATTTCATATTTGTTATGGGTAATTGTGGCATCATAAATTTATACATGTTCCTTTCAACATTCACTTTATCTCATACTAGGAACTTTGATGTATATTAATTTATCTTCTTACTTATATTTCACAAAAATAGTGATCATGAAGACCTTGGTAAATATTCATGCTTCCTAGGTGAATGGATAAAGGTGAACTATGTGAATCAACCAATTATTAATTATTTATCTTAGGATTTGATTTAACACATAGTCTGGACCCAAATCTCACAATTTCTTCTTCATCAATTTTAAAATTTGAGGATTTCCCCATTCTCCTGGATTTCACCTTCTTTTGAATTTTTAGATCATTTCTTTGAGCGTCATTTGTTTTAACCATGAGGGATAATTGTGAAATAATTTGAGAAAGTATTGATGATGTTACTTCATTAATGATTCCCATGTTTATCCTCTTCATATCGAAAAAGAGTGGGTCCTTCTCAATTGTCAACATTGATAAATATGCATGATCTTTTCTACTTAGAGAAGATTGCAGTGTAATTTTTTGTCGTAATACTTGATGATATCTATCTATCTTCACTATAGAATATTAATCTCTTCAATGTGAA
The DNA here is from genome assembly GCA_963277665.1 of Viscum album. Lineage (NCBI taxonomy): Eukaryota > Viridiplantae > Streptophyta > Magnoliopsida > Santalales > Viscaceae > Viscum > Viscum album. The sequence goes on along the minus strand of OY728161.1, from coordinate 48,449,297 downwards.
TATAAATTTGAGGCTCTTGTGATCAGTTTATATCTCACACTTCTCCCCATAGAGATAATGCCGCCATATTTTCAACTTAAAGATCACAATTGCCAACTCCTGATCAAGCATGGTATTTTTTTCCTTTGGAATTTTTCCACTTTCAGGTGGCATAGGATATCACCTTAATATTTTTCATTAGTATATAGAATAATCCATTCTTTTATGAGTCGATATATACCACTAAGAGTCCCACAATAGTTTTTTGTGTGAGAACTAATATAGTGGTAAGACTAATTTTGAGATCCTTAAAGCTTTCCTCACATTCTTTATTCGAGAAAAACTTCACTACCTTTTGAGTTATCTTGGTTATAGGGTTTGATAATCACAAGAAATTTCTAACAAGGCAATGATAATACCCAACTAACCCTAGGAAACTACAGATATCTATCATATATGTTGGAATCATTTACCCTTAAATTTATTTTATCTGTGAAGGGTCTATAGATATCCATTTTCTTATGCTGATACTCTTAAATAAATAGACTTTATTGAACCAAAACTAACATTTTTAGTACTTGGCATAAATATTCTACTTTTATAAGGTCTTTAGTAAGTGCTTAGATGCTTCTCATGCTCCTCCTTTATTTTGGAGTATATTATAATATCTTCAATAAACACAACTAATTTTTTTTTGTCATAATCTATAAAAACTCTATCAATTATGTCTATGATGATTTTTGGAGAATTAGTGATTCCGGATGGAATTTCTATTAACTCATAGCACCCGTAGCTTGTACGAAATGTACTATTGGGGATATCTTATTTATTCACCCTTACTTTATAATATCCAGACTAAAGATCCACCTTATAGAAGTATTATGATCCATATAGCTGATCAAACAAACAATCAATATGGGGTTGAGAATACCTATTCTTTATCATGCCATTTTTCAGCTCAAAATAATAAATTCAAATGTGCATTGACGCATCCTTCTTCTTGACAAAGAGGGCTGGTTCACTCCAAGGTGAAGCACTTAGGCATATGAACTCATTATCTAGATTCCACTTTAGTGGTTTATTTATATATTCAAGTTCCAAAAATAAAATTCTATATAGTTTATTGGATAATATAAATTCTCCAGGTATAAGTTCGATAGAAAATTCTACTATTTGGTTTTGAGGAAGACCATGAAATTTATTGGGAAACACATCAGTGTATTCCATCCAAATAAAAATGTCTTCAAGGATGGTTATTTCCTTAGACTCAATCATGTGATCTAGATATGATTATTCATATGATTATAATATTCATGCTTGTGATGATGATGCTAAAAAATATTCCTCCTCCTCCTTCAACTTGTATAGGATCAGGGGTCGATTAGAAATATAGAGAGTGATTTCCTTCTTGGGAAAATTTATATTAGAACTATTTATGTAAAGCCAATGCATGGCCATAATTTCATCAACTCCCACCAACGGGAGTATGAAAATATTTTTTTGAAAGTTATTCCCACAAAATTTGATAGGGGAGGCATTATAAACCTATGATACAATAATCGCCCCATTTACTATTTTCACAGACATCTTTACTTCCATTATTTGGTTTGGTGTTGGGTGAGTTCCACTAAACATTAATGATATAGAAGAATTTGTAGAACCATAATAAAAAGTATAGTATCTATTATTGAATATATAAGGACCTGACCTTAAACATTACATAATCTTGAATTAAATGAATAATTCACATTGAGGATCTTTTTAGGTTTAGAGTTTTACAGAATTAGGCTATAACTATTACATTACATCTCAAAAATTACAAGGTAAAAACTTCTACTAAGTTTCCATTTTTTTCATAAAATAAAAACTCTTAAAAAAAGAGGCATTTCTATTTCCATGTTTTAGACAACATGAATTTTCCTTGATCCTATCCTTGACCCTATTCATATTTAAGTCCTGTGAAACAAATTTCAAAATATGGGATGAGCATAAAAAGCTCAGTAAGGGTTATAAAACAAAGAAAGAAAACATTAGTTCATCATTACATAAAAAACATAGGATCCTTAACATACATCATGAAATCATAAGATTTATGAATCACACATAGAAAACATAAGCAATAAAGGTAACATGTGGAATCTACATGATACTTACATTGTAGCTATCACAGCTACATAGGGAGTTCCATTTGGAATACCCATCACATTATATTCCCAAAATCTATTAAGAGAAACATTCACATTTACCTCCTTAATGTTACCCAATGCATTGGAGAGCTATCTTGGGCTCACCCACCCTAGGTTTATCATGGAACCACCCTTATACTTAAACAATGACCAAGAACCACAACACATTCATAACAAAAAAACAAACATAAAGGAAAGATAACATTTCCACATTGCAATTAAAATATATCATTTAAATATATTAACATAAAAAATCCATTATAAAAACCATTTTCAATACCAAAATATGTAAAAGATTATATAGTATTTATTTTTCTTTTAAAGACATTACATCTTGTTAAGGATGCCAAAGATCAAATAATACTCATGGAAGAAGAAAGGTCATTTTCATTGCATACGTTAAAAGAAAAATTATTTTTTGTCATTTAGTTCCTTGTAGAAAAAGATTCCATTTGAATGAAATTAAAATTCAAAGGTGTTTATACAGTGTATAAAATAATGTCGTGTATAAAACAAAATATGCCTCCATGAAAGGAGATTGAGACAAAGTCCCTTACCTAATGTCCGAATTGACCCATTCATTCTATAATGTACATAATAATAAATTTAATTTAATTTATACTTGATTAAGAATGTTTTCATCTTTATTATTCCTTTTATATCAATTATTACCATGTTATAAACATCATGTAATCATTTAAGTTAATAATGGTCATTTTTTCGATATTGGTACTTGAGTCAAAAATTAACTTCTTATATTTACAAGTTATCTGTGTGGTCAAAAGTCCATTATATCCATAATGATATTAATGATTTAGGTATCATATATATCATATATATCCATTATATACATGTATTTATAATAGTAAATAACATTTATAGGTAAGAAACGAAATGCATTGTTCATGGAGACAGTAAGTCGTACGTATGCATGAACGCTACTTCCATTTATATTTCATTTTTTAATGGAATTAAAACATAATGATACATAGGTATATTATAATTCCAGTATTATATCGTATATAATATCATTAAATACATTGTTTATATGTTTCTCATATGGAATTAACGAGTCATATCATTTTGAGGGGGCTGTAGTCCGCACTTCCTCAAATGAAATTATCGCGTTTACCGATAATGGAAACTATAAAGTCATGATATAAATGGAAAATACAGAAGAATATAGAAAAAATAAACAGAATATATATCATATATAAATAATGTTCCATCATAATGGCCACCATTAGAGGTGGTAGGAGATAAATGAACAATCATCATTTCGTGAGGCGTTAGTTTTCCATCCACAGAAACAGTATGTTCTTTACCCATTAGATAGAGGTGTGTGTAAGATTAGTTCGAATACATCTCATAAAAACATCCTAGTATATTGAGGATACTGGTGTTTTTATAAAATAAAGGAATAAAAAGATTTTATGGGGTTTTATAAGTAAAATAAAACAAAAGAACTTAATAGAAGACATTACCTTTAAATCAGGCAACTCCCTTTGGTTTGAACCAAAAGGGTTTGTTAAAGTGTCTTATGCCTAATTTATGGATTATATGAAGAGGAGAGGGATGCAGGGAGATTAATTGGGAAGAGTTTGTATTAGCCATGGGTCTTGAGAGGTGTGAGGAATGGGTTAGAGGTGAGGGATTTTTATAAGGGGGAGGAGGGTCTCTTTAAAAAAGTGTGAAAATATTATATTATTACATAATGATTTTCATTTTATAAATGTACAAAACTTATTAAAGTAGAAGATAAGATGACTCATGGTAGAAATAAAATTATCCAATAATAATTTTATAGGTTTTGGAGATTATTTTAATCTTTCTAATCTTATTTATTAAAATCATTTATTAACTAGGTAAACACTACATCATTATTGTGTCATAAATATTTTATGTTATTTAATGTCTAAAAGTTATAAAAAAATAGCATGATGTAGGAAATATTCTTATATTTTCAAAAAATTTTTATAGTCTAAAATATAACTTATATTACCATATGTAAAAATTAATTTACTAAAAGATATTTGTTTATGTCATTTTTGTCTTTACTTTATGTTAATTAAAATAAAGTGTCATTATCACTCCCATATGGCTCCATGGGGTCCTAACATTGACCCAATGATTACTATGGTTGGATATGTATCAACCAATAGAATTATTAAACATTTTAGGATAATTATATATTATTATAGTAATATTGTTTTACCCTTATTTACCATATTTACCCTTTAACCCTAGAAAATTAAATATTTACTGAAGTAAATATTCATAATGCCTAAAAATAAAACTTACCTATTGAAACAATTTGAACCTAAGAATTCAAAATATGGAATTAATTTTTCCAAATTGAAAACACATAAGTGGCAAAAATTAATTTAAAATTAATTCTTGTTGTCAAAAGAAAAGGCGTGTTTTTAAGAAATAATAACTATCAAAAGATTGACACATGTTTATGTCCAATTTCAATGTGAATTTACTTCTAATGACCAAAATTGGATTAAATGGTAAAAATATATTCTAATTAAACTTTAAAACCAATTTAAAAGATAATCTAACCATATAAATAAAATAGATTAAAAGGCAGTTTTGAATTAAAATACAATATTTTTCACTATTCATTAAAAAATGAACTTTATCAGAAAAATACCAAAATTTCGTCCAAAGTAAATTTTGATGTCCTGATTCTAAAAAAGAATTTTATTTTGTCAAATAGATTATATAAAAGTGACCAAAACTATATTTAAAGAGGTTTCTCCATCAAAAGGCAGTAAATCAACCTTTTAAAGTAAATTATGATTAAAATTAGACTCATTCACATTTTAAGCCTCTAACTTTTATTGGATAAAGGTAAAAAAATTTAACAAACATGTATAATCATATTATAGTTAGTTATTTTAATTATTTCCAATACAATATCTAGGAATTAACTACCATTTAAAATAATAATATTATATTATTATTTTGCAATGTAAGATTTCAAAGAAAATCATTGTTGTGTATCAGGTACACCATCAAACACAGTAACCCCTTTAAGGAAAAATTAATATTTAATTCACTAAATATAAATTAAAATGAAAATTTATTTTTTATATATTTACCTGGGATGTTATAGAATGAATAACTGTCATACCTATCACAACATCATTTCTAGGATCCAATTTAGTGGTAGAGAAGGACAAGCTTGACCTTGTTTCCATGATGGTTGTTGGTTGTCCCTGAAAACCCTTGGCTTAGGTCATTTCTTTGCAAAGTTACATAGTTCCCTATAGTTTACATAATGGAGAACATGCTGAGGGTTGACCAAAATTTTCTTTCTTATATCCCATTATAAGTTTTCTCCTATCTTCAATTTCTAGTTAGGTCTCCTTCCTTCCCAAATCTACATCATTTCTTCATTCCCCTTAGGTAATTTTCTAGGCTCTTCTTCTTGAAAATTTGAAATGTGGGATGTTGAAATTTCATTGGACCATTTGATTTATCCACCAGACTACTAGAAATAAAATCTAATTTAACCTTATTATCCCTGTGATACCCTTGAAATTTTCCAATCTCCATTTAGATGTTGAGGGAACATCAAATAATTTCTTCATTGATATCAATGTCACAAATTACCAGGGATTTTCGTACACTATGTTTTATCCCACTAAAAAAATGGTCAAACTTTCATTCAAGGGTAAAGATAAACCCTTAGGCATATCATGAAATTATTGTGATCTTTTCCTCATACCCCATTATAAATTTTTCATCTTTTTTATTTAGGTAAAGAAAATACCTTTCCATTTTAAGTTAGAGACTACGTGGAAAATATTTATCAATTTTGTTTCCAAAATTCATCCCACTCTATTGCTTTGATCTCTTCCTTAAGATTTATATTCTTGATAAATGTCCACCACTGATCAGATTCTCCCTCCATATGATAAAAATCCAGTAGAACCTTTTCTTTCTTAGAACATTAAATGATATATAAGGTATTATCAATATATTTGGTCCATTGTTATGCGATTAAGGGATCAGATGATCCATTGAATATGGGTGGACTTTATCGTATAAAGATCTCAATCATATATAATTATCAATTAGGGGTATCTAGATGATCCTACTAATCAAAGTTTTCATTTAGAACATGAGTTAGCTGACAAAGTATCATGACAAAGTTTTTGATTCTTCCCCTCATCGGATTGAGAATCTCATTGGGGAAATCATCACACTGCTCGTTGCATTGATTGTTTACCCATTTATTTATATTTATGACCACTAACTAGATTAAAAATAAAATTTTGGATGATTATTTTAAATTATTAAACATATAATGGGGGATAAAATGACATTAATTGGATAACTTATAAATTTAATATAATTCCTTAACTTATGTATTTATATGATTCAATATATGTCATCCATTATCTATTTCTTTACATGTATTTATATGGAAAGTTTGTGTATTCCCTTAATAACAGGTCATAACAAGCTTATGAATTTACTAAATCAAATCCCTTAGGAGTTCCAAACTACATGCATAGCGAGGCCCATTGTCATGTACTAGGTTACACCATGTCAGGCCTGGCACACCGTGTTGAAGTTGTTACACTTAGGTACATCTATTCTAAATCCATGTCCACTTGTATTATCAAGACATATATATATTTTCATGATAAAGTACATAATATATAATAAACAAATATGGAATTTTCTTATACTTAGTCTTATCCATAATTCTTTTTATGATTTTTTCTAAATTATAATGCAAAAAATAACTAATAGTTTTATCTTATAACAAATATGACCACCCTGCTCTTTATTTCACATTAATACATTATTTTTACATAAAATGAAACTTGATACAACCTATAAGAACAAGAATTATGTTTTCATTGGGAATTAGGTATATAACATAACATATTGAACATGGTATACAACAACATAATTTAAAACATCCTTAACATGATTCTAAAATTCCATGGAATTTTAAAACTTCATGTGATATCCTAGGGACATACATAAGAAATGGGTGAGCTATAAATCCCAGTACGAGAATAAAAAAATGATTAATGGGAAGAAGATAATACATGATATAAAACAGGAATATCAATAGGGAATAAAATAAATATGAATTATTTTCCTTGATATAGCATGATAATCATAACATGAGAAAAGTGGAAACAACTTAAAGCATTGAATCGTAAACATATATCAAGGATAAAATACCAATATAGAATGGGTAAAAAATAACCATAAAGGAATCAGGTTCTCTCTCTATCATAATGTGACACATCAGGATACTAAACATTACCTAATACATTAGAGTTCTATATAATTCTAGGTGCACCCATCACATTCATTTTATTCTTATGCTTAAGTGTGCCACATAGATCATACAACATGGATTCATTAATAATAATAATTTATTGAATGATCAAGGAAGGTGGAATAAATAAATTTAATTCCCTAATTAAACAAGTATATAATCATAAAGGTGAACACCCTATATAGGAAAATGGGTATGAAATTCACTACAAAATATTTTTGGCAGGGAAGATCAGGGTGTAATTTCAGAAGCATATGGTGTCACTTAGAAATTAATAAAATGTGTTGATGAGTGGGAAAAGTGTATAATATCACATTTATATAAAATTTTAAGTATGGGGGATTTTGAAGAATATATCCCATCATATGAAAATTGAAATTAAAATACATCACATAAAACGAGTGCTTGATAAAAGTGGAGGTTCAAATATCACATGCAGAATTTCAGTATTGTAACATCTTAGAAAATGTTAAAAATGAGAGAGGATAAATTTTATCTCATTAAAATAAAAACAATTTTATAGAAAGGAAATATTTATAAATTAATGTAAATATAATCAATTGAAATTAAAAGGACTTATTTCAAAGGAGGTTCCTAGATTGAAGGGAGAGGATATAAATTCCTTACTTGATTATGTGACACAAAATGAATGGGTGGGGCTTCTTGGGAGAGTGGGGGACCCATGGGATGACTCTTTATAGTGAAGGGTAGAGTATGAAAGATTTTAAATGAGTTTTAGTGAAGAGAAATGAGAGAATGGGTGGGTTTATAAAGTAAAATAGGGGGATTACTTTATTTTTTCAGTTTTGGACTCTACATTATAAAATAACCAAAACCACAAACTATCTCAAGGGGTTTTCTCATTTTTTATGAAAAAATGGGAGTGGTTAACATTATTTTATTAGGAAAAGGTGTTAAAATAAAAAGATAATGTTATTTATTTTATGGAGGTGATTCACACTCTTAATGAAATGATTTTAAAACCCAAAAATATATCAATGTTTTTGGAGGATTCATAAAGGATTTATAAAATAACCCATATAAACATAAATTCACTGTATTTTAAAGTAAAAACATATATTTTTTTGGGGATACCTTTTATGGTATTTATTATATCACTTTAAGTCATTTTGATGTCATAATACATAAAGTATACTTATAAGGTATTTAATTTTTACCTAAAAATTTGACTATTTCAGAAAATTATGAAAACTTCACCGTTGGGTAATATCGACATTCTGATTAAAATAATAATATTAATTTTATATAAATAATATCTCAAAAATGTAAATTTTCACTTTTAAAATAATATCTACATTTATTAAGAAATGATGTGTTTTTTTGACTATAACAGCTTCCAAACCCTTATAAAACAATTATATTTGACTTCATAAAAATTATATGATCATTTAGATTTGATAAAAATTGTTAAATAATATTATTTTATTAAAATATTATTTAATTAAAAAATACATTAATTCACCAAAATAAATTCAATAATTGAATTTGAATCTTACCGAGAAATATTATTCATGTTTTATAGTATCAAAATAAAATCCATTTAAAATTAACAATAATTGGTTAAAAATATAACCATTATTCAATAAAAAATAATTTACATACTCATGTTTCTTGGGAATTGATACATATTCCTTTAATACACAATTAAATTCCCTAAGAATATGGTGTGTGATGGTAGGACGTTCATGGGGTGGTTTAGCAAATATGGTTTGGGCCGTGATCTCAATGAGAATTAACTTCTCCCATAAACAGTTTTTCTTATTCTTATGTTTCTTGAAATAATCTTGGTATTAGTTAAGGAAACATCCTAGAGATTCTATCTACTTCATATTCTCTAACAAATGGGCCTCATAGGGTATGATCCTATTGGTTGAGGGAATCACTTCCTTTGTTTGTTTCAATTTGATTTGTTAAAACCCAATATTTATATTAATCATGTGAGGAATATTCAATGGATATATTATCTACAGTAATGATACTTAACTTTCATTTAAATCCAAATGGATATAATAAAAAAATTAGTGCATTTTTTCTATAATAATAGCAAATTTAATAAAATTAAAATGGAATCTTATTTATAATTGTTCAGGTCGTTAAATTTTATTTTCAAACAAATATCATCTCACAAATCACCTTTCCATTGCATTCTATAGTTCCCTCTAAACAAACCTCCTTTTTAAACAATTCATTTGTAGAATCCTCCCTCACAAACCACTTCCCATTTCAGGTAATTCCTCACTCATAAACCCTTTCAATTACTTGGAATTCCTCCTTTACAAACATCTTCCTTTGTTGACCACTTTCGGACTCTATCAAATTCTTATAGTGATAACTCTCTCAGATAAAATCCGATCTTCGTAAGGATATGATAATTGGTTTTTATATATAAAATAGATCTGAAAAACTTTCAAAACATAATTATAAAAAACACTATTGTTGTATATCCATTACCACGAACATGATATGTGTTCAACATAGAGCTTTCATTTGTTCGTGGAACCTCTTAAATCACCACCAACCTCCCAAAAATGTTGAGCCCTTTGCGATACCATTAATTAACCACATTCAATATAGAAATGACAATATCCTCATGAACTATTTCTTATATGTAGTTAGAATAGTGTATATTTTTTTTGGAGTTCTTATCTCACTACTCACATTCGCAAACAATTGCTTCCTTTTTGGTTCTCATAACTTCACATTGATGTCTACGAGCTTCATGATTTTCTGTCTGCGAAGTCCCTTGTGGTCCTCATATCAAAACTTATTTGGGTAAATATTTTATCTACTTAGGAAAAATCAACCATACTAATACCTAGTAATCTATATTTTTCAACCAACTAAATCACCCCAAAAACACCAAGATGACATCAGGGGGGATTTGTTCCCATCAATTTCCCACATTGGGGTTTTTGGGATGTCTTTACATTTTAATACTATATTATGTCTTCTTCCATCTTATTCCAAAATGCTATTCTTATGATTTAGTTAATGATCAATGATATACTCAACACACTCTCTAAACCCATATTATCTAGGATAGGCGTGGTAAACAAAGAGCCACATGAAAATTTCATTAATGAATCACTTTATTGAAAACCAATCAATTGATTTCATCCCAAATAACATATATTATGATATATGCCCTTTTATTGATCACATTTAGGATCATCGGATTTATAAATCTCCCTATTTTGCTCTTCCCCCTATCAACTTCTCCCTTTGTCTTTGTAACACCTCGAGATTTTATAGAAAATATTCTTTTTAATTTCATTAATGTCTTGTGTTTTAAGCTACACCAAAAGGAGCTTGCATTACATGCATCACTGACTTGTCTTGAATTACACGCAATCACGACCTTCCACGATAGCGTGTGTTGTACCCAATACCGAGTTTCACTAAACAATGATATGATATTAAAATATTATTAAAACTAGCCATTATGAATAGTAATACCCACTTTTTGAAATTTATTTTTCCAAATGGACTTCATTTTTGGTTTTGGAATATCAAAATTATCCTAGGGTGAAATTTTGGTATTTTTATGAAAACTTTCAATTTTTGATGAATAGTGAAAACACTGGGTTACTATTTAAAAACAGACTTTTTATTTAAATAATTATTTATTTTACATAAATTTATTTCAGGTAAAAATTGATACATAATACCTATATAAGTTCAATGTAATTCATTGGAATCATTTTATAATAATTTTAGATATATAAAATGTTTATTGAACTTTTCACTGTCTTTTACCCACGTCCTAGGAGAATTTAGAAATTCACATAAAACATAATTTTACCGCTTCTGTGTGTGGAATTTCAAAAATCCAAGATACATGGTTAATATCAAGGACTAAAATGTTGTTCAATGAGATGAAAATAATTTTTGGTGAATAATAACTTTTTACTTTTATTTACCACGTTTAAAAGTAAATATGGTAATTAAGGGTAAACATGATATTATTATTACCCTAAAACATGTCCTAATTCTATTGGATACATTTAATTCGACCAAAAACAACCTTAGGAAGAAAATATGACCATTTAGGTCCACTTTTATTAGATTAGGACATTTATTATTATTTTATTTAAAGAAGGTTTAAAATAGTTAAAATCAAAGATTAATAACTAATTCATTTTTAATATAGGGATATACATAAGATAAATTCTATTATAAATATAAATTATAAATATAAAAATTTTTCCTACCTAATGGTATTTTATTTATAATTTTTAGACATTAAATAATTTATGTTATTTATGACACAGTGGTGATGCAGTAATTACCTAAATAATGAAATATTAAAATAATTGATATTATAAATACCCAAATAAATTTAATTTGAGACTTTTTATGAATTAAACTAATTTTATAGATTAATATGACATGTTATTATTTATTTAATTAACTTTTTTCGAACTAATCATGCTGTTATGATTTTCACAAAAATCAATTACCAAATAGTGTCAAAATTGACATAAAATAGTATTTAAGACACATATTATGTTATTAATTGTTATTTTATTCCTAAAAATATAAGTTTCGGAAAAATAACATATATCAGGATATATAAATATATTAATAATGAACCACTTGGGGTTCGTTGGGATTTTTATTGTAAGTTTATTAACCATATAGTGTAAGAAAACAAGAAGACACGGTAAAAGTTAAATTATTTAACTTAGAGTTAAATCTAAATGATAAGGTTAAAATTGTAACCTAAACTTGTCTAAAATATATTGGTTGAGAGGAGTTCGACCCATACCCACTATATCTTATAAATAAATCAATTGTTAGCTATTATTGTCTGAATATGACTTTATTATAGAATAATATTTTAAGTTTTTCCAAAGGTGCCCCTCTCCTCCCTTATAAAAAGGGAACCCCTTCTCTATTTTCTTCACACCATTTTGAGCCTTTAAGATCAGAAAAAACCTGCCTGTTTCTCCTCTCCACTTCCATAGAATCATTCTGGAGGTTTTGGTCTTCTCAAAATACCAACTCTACTTCCATAAGAGGAATCTTAAAGGAGGTGCGTCGAAGAAGAGGTAATCTCTTCTTCCGATTCTCTCAAGTTTATTTCTTCTTCAACTTCTTATTATTTAGTTGTATCATTATAAAGTAATAACATCAGTATTACTTATATACTAATATGTTATTATTAATATGAACCAAACCTATTTCACCTTCTATCCATCCTATGGAAAACAAAGTCACCGCGCGTGCGTACGTATGGAATACCGTCTCCACGCCGTGGTGTAATCTGTTCTCCACCACCACTATACTTGGATGGGTATAATGGTGTAAAGAATAACTATATATGATTATAGTGAAGTTATATTGATTCTGAAATAGTATACATACACATAAATACAATTCCACGATCATGGGAAATGATATCATCGCTCGTGCATAAGTACGGACTACCGTCTCCACAACGCGATTAGATTATTCTCCATGTTAACCATTCATGAATGATTATAAAGTAAATATAATGAATAATAATGAAATATATGAAATAATAATTATACTCAATCTCTTTATATATATATGTATGTCATATAATTAATTCCATTCAATTCCATAAGGAAACGAAAACAACGTTCATGCATACTTACGGCCTACCATCTCCATGAGCAGTGTATTTCATTCCATTTATCGATCTATAATATATATATGTATATTATGAATATATATTATATATAAATCATGTTTTAAATTATGAAAGTATGTAAATCATTATATACATAATAATATCATGAATAACAAGTCGAAACACGTACGATAAAAAAATGATTTTACCCAAAATGCTGATTTAACATGGAATTTACAAAATAACGGGTAATATAAAGTCATATGTGAACAATTTATGAAATTATAAAAATTAATATGATTCTTTAATAAGTCAATGACATTATTTATATCATTATACATGAGGTTTGGATACGAATGAATCATATCGGACCTAAGGTAAGGGATAATTTTGTAAATTTCATTTTTATCCGATATTGCTTATACGTAAGTATTTACTAGGGTTATTTTTATCATCCATTTCCATGTTTTATAAAAGTTTTTTTTTGTATTTTTAATTTCAATTTTACCCATTTTGACTTTTACTACATGGTATGTAAGGAATCTTTCTTTTGTTTACGTTATGAGGTACTTTTTGACTTTTCCGACAAAAGTACGAGGAGAATGATTTTTTAACTTATACGGCATGAAAGGATTTTTACGGTTTTATAAAGCCTTATTTTCATGAAGATTCCTACAAAATATTTCATGACTATTTTCAAAAAAATACATTTCATTTAAAATTGAATGACATTTTGTGAAAAGAAAATGATTTTTCAGAAGAAAGGATATTTTCCTCAAGAATTCATTTTAAGTGTTTTATCAAAACCATTTTCCATCTAAGATGACATTATTTCATATGTGTGTTTCAAGTATAATGTCTCTATGATTTACATGGTTTCACTTTTCTTATTATGAAATGATATCCATTTATTTTACATGGATTATTTTATTATGGGATGATGTTTATGAAACCCATTTTATTCGTTGGGTTATTATGAATGATGTATGTTTATTTTGTGGCACAAGTAAGAATTATTTCATTATGAGATGGGTGGGACCTATATTTCCCTCCAATGCATTGGGTAAAGATTTATATATCATGAAATAGACATGTATAGAATGGTAAGTTAATCTGGTTCAGTGATACAGGACTGGAATGAGGAGTGAACTCGATTCAGAAAGGGAATTTGTCCACTAAGATAGTCTTGGCAGCAAAACCTTGGATACTATGGAAATCATAACAAGTGCTGAATGGTTGCCACAATTAAATGATTTATTTCCATGATATTTTATCAAGATTGATGTTCCTTTATGACATATGCCTTACGTACTTCCAAGATTTATGTTGTTTCTCATTATTTTGATGTTTAGATTTTTTGTTCATGTTTTTGCATTCAAATGATTATGCATTATTTTATGTTCTTTATTCTTACCATTACTGAGCATTAGAGCTCACCCTTTTGTATGTTTTCTTTCCCCAGGTTAGGAAGAAGGTTATTAAATCGGATATGGCAAAAGGGACTCTAGATATCTTGAAATAAATGGGAGACAATGTAGATGCTTTATGAACCACTTTTTTATGTTTCCTAGTTTCTAAAGACACTATACCTATATGGTCCTTTAATGGTTTTGTTAAATGTTGTAATTAGTGTGGTTCAATTTTGAAGAAATAATAATGTATATAAAGTATGGGTCATTATAGTCTCGATTCATCTTCTCCCATATCTTAATTAAAAAACTTTCTCCATAATTTCACCACAACATCCCCCCTTCTATCAGTGAACACGATGGTCACTCCATTGAGGTCTACAAGGAGAGAGGTTCCCACTTTTGGTTAAATGGATATTCAATTTAGGGAAAATCATATCATACATCAAGGATTGAGGTTCCCAATTCCAACCTTTTTGAAGTGTGGGGGAGTCATGTTAACTCCAAGAGACAATTGATACACCTCAAACAAATCTTTGGGTAAGGCCTTCAACCAAATTTCTACAACCTATAGTTCTGAAAGAAAATTTTTTAACTTCTCAAGCTCATGCAAAACATTATTCTTTTTGAAGAAAATTTTTATTTCAAGGTTATTTTTTTCTTGAGTGATGAACTGCGTTTTTACTATGATTTACAGAAAAAATTATCACAATGAATACACATAATATAATTCACATTAATATCCCTCTTTATCAGAGAATTAAATAGGGGTATCCTTTATTTATGAATTTAATCCAACTTATTCAAGGATCATAATGTATCATATTGTAAATAATCTAGAAAATAATGAGGGGAAACATTATTCTTTTGTCTTTTAAAATATAGATAAATAGAAATTAATCTCCCCATTTTCTCCTGCACTTCTGTTTAGACCATGAGATATTTTATGTTGACATCCTAACATCACCAAGCTATTTCAAAAATATGTAATTTCACTTTTTACTACATTTATAAACATTAGATTTAATCTTTGATTGTTTTATTACTTTTCATTATCTGATTCATGTTCTTCTTTAATTTTTCACAATGTTTTATGTTTTTTAGCTAGTAAAATTACCACTTAGAATAGATTCATTGATAGATCCTCTAAAACAATTGATTAAGAACTATTTTTTGGAAATAAGTGTTTAATCCCATTGAATTTAATGTTTTTCATGTCACTCACTTACATCCACAGATTCTAGCAGTATTAAATTCCAAAATATCATCAGGGGACTCTATTTTCATAGGAGGCAATATCTCCTAATCTTTTTTTCACATTATCTACCATTCATCCTAACCTAATTATCAGACATTTTTGAAAAATTCAATGCATCGAGATATGGGTGCCTACGGAATCCTCAACAGGAGTATTGTGGTCGATCATAATGAAATATCCATTTTGTATTTTCTGATAAATCATTGTACTATTTTTGTGCTTGTTCTAATTTCAAAAACAACTTAATATATTTTAACCATATAACTAGACATTCTTTAATAACATGATGATTTTTCTTCTAAAATGTAGGTTCTATAGTATTTTACTTTTTCAAAATTTTAATCTTAATCCCACATGTATAAATTTTTTTCTTGTGTTCTCTATATATTTTCCATTTTTCATGATTGATTAGAAAAATTTTAAATGATCCTATACTGTTTATTCTTCCTCCATTTGAGGTATCTCTATCATTCCTTCACTTCTCAAATTCTGTTACAAAACATACCTTTTTTGAGGAATTATTTATTTGGTTTTCTTTAATTAGTTTTCTATATCAACATACCTTGATGTATTGGGAGTGAGTCCTCCAATGATGGAACATTCTTCTAACTTTATACTGGATCACCTCCTCTATTTTTTTTCAGGTTCATTCACATTATTTCCAAGAGAGATGTTGTGTGTGTAATAGAGGAGGTTCATGGTACATCTTTATTTGATCACCCTATGTTACCTCGAAGACTTTAATAATCCGTTGCAACTTATCAGGTTGTCTTATAATAAATGAATTATCATTATACATGACTAGAGTTGAAAATCTCATTTTGAGTTCCATTACCTTCCCTACTTTATTCCTGCTAATTTCATCATTTCTTGGATGAGATGTTGATACAACTAGATTTCTTTTTCTGACATTGATCCCTCATTCTTCATGAAACATACTCATGTTGTGTCCTAGTCTTAAAAATTAGTATCATTTTATGGATACATTCTTCCAGAAGACTCTTTATTTCAAATTTCTCAACAAACATAAGTTTATTATTAAATTTAAAATTTTCTACCTTCATATAATTAAATATATTACAATGTCTCAAAAAGACATGAAATATGTCCACGAATACCATAGAAATATCACATGTTTTCATTAATTACATTAAAATACCGTTATGCTCTATTTCCAGAAACTACCAGATTTTATCAACTTCTGGAAGTTAATACGACTCTCTTACTCTCATTCATGGTAGAGGGTTCATCAAATCCAATAATAAAGTTTCCCAAAACGGATGGGATATGATTTATAGAAGGATATATATCTCAATACTTGAGCTTTATCATGAATGTATTTGAGTGGTTTTGAATGAATTGATTCATTGATATTCTACTTTCCTATATTATCTCATGATGATTCATAATAAGAAAAAAAGAAAGAAAGAACAAAGACAAATTGATTGTTTTACTTCATTCACCATTAATGGTATATGTCCAAGGACTATACAATGATAATGTGATGATGTACCAAATACAGTTAGGATCAATTCCATAATAATGTTTGGTATACTATTCCTAGACTCACAACACTTACAATATTAATAGATACCTCACTAATTCTTAATGGTCAATCCGTCAAGATTTCCTTGATGGCTCACTGCCAGTGGAAAAGAACACCTTCTTCCCATTCATTAGATAAATACTCCATAAAGGATTCACACACATTTTAATGACATATAGGTCCATTTATTAGTAATAATAAATACATCCTCAATTGTGGGTAGCTGCTCTGTTGAAGTTATTATTAGAATGATCATTCACATAATTGAAAAAACCTTGAGAGAGAACCTATTCTTTTCCAAATACTTGGAATAAACTCCTATTTTATTTAGACACAATAGTTACATTTTTCTTGTCTTTTGAAAGATCTTAAAAATATTCCAAGTATTCCATTATCTTCCTTGGATGTAGCATTGAATAAAATTTTTATGTAAATATATTCTAATGGAGCATATCCTATATCATCATGTTATTCTTCTTCATAATTATGATATTTCAATTATACCATTCACTAGGTAATCTTGGAATGTTTCTCCTTGTGTGAGACCCTAAAAATTGTTTCACTTGTATGTTTTCCATAAATTCATGTTTTCAAATTGTAGATGAAATACACTTGTCCTCATATTGATTTCCTTATGAAGAGTCTATTCATGAACTTACTTTTACCATTATAAAAACCTCCAATGAAATCCACCTGCTTCCCAAACCAAATGCTTCATGAAAAACCATTAAACATGTCATGTGAGTGATTCACGATCCTCATCTATTTCTTAGATGTCCTTTGATTCATGGTTGGATAACTCCTCACAGATTTGTGAGATACTATTCCACAAAAAAATACATCCTTCATGAACAATGCCTTCGAGGAATCTACTTTCGTGAACCATATTCCCTTTTGTGTAATTTCACCATCATGAAACACATTCTATTTCATGGAATTACTCCACTGTGAACCAATTTCATCGCATCCCACATTTTGAGTTAGCTGAATTCTTCCTATAGTAATCAATTATAATAAAATTCAGTATTCATATTGATCTATTTGTCTTTATTTACAGAGGCAAATATATGGGAAAAAAATTATTATCATAATTACAAAAAACATTTTTGTGTTATAAACATTACCACAAGAATGCTCTATAGTCTTTAGAGCACATTTATTCATTAGTGGTTCCCCTTGAATCACTACCTTACGAAAATGAAGATCCATTTGAGAAAACCTTAATTCCCCTCCTTCACTCTGAAAATGAAAATCTCCCTATGAACTGAACCTAGTTAGTCATTTCCATAGTAGATAACCATTTGAGGAATGTTTTTTTCACCACTCCTATTTTTAAATTATGGTTTACTTTGGGGTTCACGCAGCATCTCTTTGTGGTCTATAAACTCCATACTTTATAATCCATGAAATCCATTGAGGTCCCCATAGTTCACCTTCTATGCAGAAATCATTCCTTTTCTGATTTTCATTTTGGTTCCCCATACCTGATATGTGGTTCACATATTTTCTACGTGGGAGCCTTCCTTTTCCATAACACAAATCCTTATTTTGGGTCCCAAAAATATGTAAAACATAGATAACCTATTCCACCTTAATTGAATTTAGAAAGACCAACCATACTGGAAGAGATTCCTCTCACTTTTTCAGTAAACATTATAACTTCAAAAGCATTGATACGACATCCTTAGGGATTCTTTCCAAAAAAATATCAACCTCATATCCTTATATAGTAGGATATTCATCATTTCTCATATAATAGGAATGTAGTGATATTTTACCTTTATCACAACAACTTATACCACATTAGTTTCCTTGGTTATAAGATATTCAAATAAAATTCCATTCAGAGCATCATTTTCATTATCTTATTTTCAACCAAATTTTCAAACTAAAATATTTGGGATAATATTAAATAAAATTAGAATAAATTATTTTATTTATATGAAAACTCAATCCTAAGTTTACTTCTTTAATGAAAGATTCATTTCAACCTATGATAACTTTCACTTCAACTATGTCTCACTGAGTTCATCCTATAACTCTCTTGGTTCAAGAAAAGATATCTATTCTAATGATCCTATTAGGTTTTTAACTTAAATATATTCCAATACCTTCTAATTATCAATAACTTAAATTAAAATTAACCAAATAATATTTCCCATGAGTATATATATTGCTATTTGGTATTTGGAATAATCATTTTTTACTAAGTGAAGATTAAGTTGATACTCAAAAAAACCATCTTAGGGTGATTACCCCCAATGTGTATTTGTTTCACAACCACATCCACTATCTAATATATAAACCATCATTTAATTTCTTGGAAAATATTGTAATAAATAATTTAACAAAAATTTGGGTTTTCATCCTATACATTAATGAAACCATAGGGTTATCTATAAATAAATTTATTTATATTCTCCAAAAAAACCAATATAATATTCAAAAACAACTAAACCCTAGTCTGATACCAACCAAGGTTCCAAATACCTTCAATCCTTGGTATAATGATAAAAAAATTCTTTAAACACTAACTTTGATACAAAGTGAGAATAGTCAGTCTAAACATGTTTTAATTTTAAATCATTTCTATAATATAAAATTTTTATCTCACATAAAAAATAAATAATCCATTAAATGAAGGTTTATTGTCGTTGAAAAATAACTAAACATGTAACATTTTTACAATACTTGAAAACATTTCTCAATAATTAAATCACACAAGATTACTTTATAGTCTTTTAAAATCTTATAATTATCTACATAACCCAGTAAATAGAAACATAATAAAGGTTTGATCATAAATTCTCAACAAGGCAAAACCCATCAATGTATAATTAATTGATTATATCATAAGAATATGATTAAAACATAAGAAAGGGAGAAATATCTCATTAAATTAATAAAAAATAATACTTTTCCGTAATACATGACAGAATGGCATGCAATTTCAATTGAAAAAAATGTACCATGGAATATGTGTGTCAATTAAAAAAATGATCTATGGACCATAATAATAATAATATAATAATATTTTATATTATTAGGCATAGTAAATCATAATATTGTAAACATGTTTAAGAGAAATCATGTCCAAGAAAAATCTTTTAAATAAACGTAATTTCAAAAATGTTCACACACAATTATCAAAAAAATATATGACCATTTGATGCTAAAATAATGTGAGAATATAAATAAGTGATCATGTCCATGCACCATATTGTGATATAATATATATGTGATCATGTCCATGCACCATCATGTGGAAAAATTTATAAACAATTATTTTCATTCACCATCATCTGAATAAGCTATATTTGATCATGTACATACGCCATCTTATGAAATAATTTATATGTGATCAATTCCACACAACATCATGTGAAAAAATATATACATGATCATTTCCACATAATACCCTATGAACAAATCTTAACACAATTAGGTACATAAACAACCATGTGAGGAAAGATTAACATCAATTACAACCACACACAAAAAACATTATCTCATGAGATTTACAACATTACCCAATGAAATTGAGGGTTATATAGGTCCCACTAATCACTTAATAAATAACTATTCATAATAGATCCAAAAATAAATTGAAACACAGATATCCCCCACATTATTTAATTAACTTGTGAAAATAAACATGATTCATGAAAGCATCAGTAGAACATTTTATAAGGAACCTAGAGAATTAAGGTGGATTATAGTATAAAAATATATCACTTATTGTTATATATGAAACATAAAATAACTTCTAAATAGATGAAAACACCAATTTAGTATTTTTGGATAGATGAAAATATAAAAAATAATAATTATCCTTTTTAATTCTTGAAAACACTGTAAAAAATTTTCTTTAAAATGACATATTTTGAGCTTCATAATCCATTTAGAAATTATCCTATAAAAACAAAAGGTATTTTTTGAAAACAAAATTTTTAAAATAAATTTTAATTCAAAAAATTTATTTTTCAAAGATATCAAACCATATAAATTATTCGTTTTAAAAAAGACTTAAAATCCATTTTAAAATCATATATTCATTTTTAAATCAATATTTTACATTAAAAAAATAAAAAAATCTTTTAGATTTAAAAATTATTAAAGATTACATTATCTTGGAATTCCTTTTTAAAAAATGAATTGAAATATTTTAATGAATAATTATTATAATTTTGAAAGAAACTGTAAAATATTTTTTAGATAACATTTTACCAAACTTATAACATGTTATGTTACAAGCCTCATTCAAAAAAATTCAAAAAATGGAAAGTAATTTTTTCTATAAAATTTTAATTTAAAAAGAATAATCAATAATGGAGACTTTAAAGAGATATAAGTGACAATTAAATGTGGAGTGAAATATAAAAATATGAATATGAAATAAATATATTTTCAATAATTTAAAAATACATTTATTAAATACCAATTTTATGAAAATTGTTAATAAAAATTCCATTTTTATATTATTAATGGAAAATAAGAAGTTTTTATGATTAAAATAATATATGGATTTAAAAATAAAAAATAAAATCATTTTTTTGGATTTAATTATATGGATATGGGGGGAGTATTTTCTTTTCATAAGAAGTTTTATTTTAAAGGTTGTAATTTTAAAGGAAATAATTTAATTGGAAACGAATATTTGAGTTAAAAAATCATGTTATCCTTATATAAACGAATTAATATTTTATGAAATATGAAATTTAATAATTTATAAAACTAATAAGAATTATTCAAATATAATAATGTATTTACATGTATAAATGAAATTTGAGTTAACAAAATCCCTTATAGAAACCATAATTGTTGATATAGGATAAATTTTGAAATGGGTTTTATGTGGTATAAACATAAATTTATAAAAATATAAATAAAACAAAATAAAAGAACATTGATCATAATGTACAAAAATTTATATGAAATAGTTCTAATAAGAACAATCATAATTCAAATGATGAGAATTGAGTTAATGAAATCCTATATATCATCATTATCATTCAAATTGAAAACCCATGAAAGGTGTAACATGACATCGATTTTTATATACATTATATTTCATTAATAATTATTATAAAAGAATTAAATGGATATTATATGCACAATAAAAACAAAATTAATGGTGAATATAAATCATAATTCAATGAAGAAAAAATGAGATGTGAAAATCCTTATGGTACTTATAATGTAAGAATCAAAAGAACATAACAGGGTTACCATGAAATCAACCTTAAAAGATCTTGAAATCAATTATATTAATTATAATTTAAAAAAAAAAATATTTTAATACAACATATAAAAAATATCATGGTGTGAAATATCAAACATGTCTCGTAGAATTGGAAATAGAGAAAATTAACTCTAACCTTGGGTCTTGATTTATTCAACACATGCGCCTAACATATAGAATAATAAAAGTATGTTTATTAAAGAAATTTTTATGAATATTTTCATATCTATTTCATTTTTTAAATTTATATTTGTTATTATGTATCATTCATTAATTTAATAGTTTTACCTGATCTAATTTACATTTGGTGGATCAGTCAATTTCGAATAAACTTCCTTATTATAATTAATTTTGTAAAATATGTTGTAAAATAGATTTAAAATATCCATAATATTAGAATTTTAAGTAATTTATTATTTAATTAACACAAAATTTATAACATTTTTAGTTTTTAAAAAATAAATTGAAATTAAGAAACGTTCAATGATATGTTCCTTTAAGGCAGTTGAGGTTACTTGGGACATTTAATAATAATATCTTTTATATAATTTAAATTTTATCTTTCATGAATATTAATATTTTGAAATATATAATTTTTATATATTATATTCATTTTCAAGGAAAACTATTTTATGAAATAATGGAAAAATAGAACACATCATTTCTAGATGGGGTAGTCTGCATGTACGCATGATAGAATCTTCCTTTTTTGAATAATAGTACAGGAAGGTCGAAAGGTGATATTCCATTAGTATAATTTCATTTAAACATATTAAAAATTAATATTTTATCATAATTTCATGTATTATATTTTTTTTGAATGATAGAAGATGAAAAGATCTAAAAGAGTTTGGTTTTGAACATTACATGTCCCTTTAGAGGTTCCTACATAGGTAACCCCTTAATGATCCTTAACTTGGTCTTTTGGGAAGAAAAATGATTATAGAAAAATGTATAGGTTTGAGGATAGATAATGGTAGTGTTTTTAGTGATAAATCATTAAAATTTTGTTGATGAATGTGGTGTATGTGATATTCTTTTTCATTTAATGAAAATGAAATTTTTGTAAATACCCATTACTTTATCAATGATAGTTGGCACTATTTAGGGGTCAATGACTCCAAAATAGGTCAGTAATGACGTGTAGGGTGTTAAACGTTCTATAAATCATCTTTTTTTGAACACATGTTTTAAATAAGGTTCCAAACTTATACAACTCGATTTTACCATTATTTTATTTTAGTTTTCTTCATAGTAACTAGATTTTACCCAAATAATTTTTAATTTATCAAAAATATATGCTTACACTTATTAAAATTATTTTATATCCTAAACCAAAAATTTATTCTCATAAAATTCAATTCAATTTATAAATAATAGATATATAACATTTCAATTAAAATAATTAATATATAGATAAACTATTTTGTAGAAAAAAGTTTCTTTTACCATTAAGTGTTCATATTATTATTTATTATTTATTACCAATTGAATGAGTGTTAATATATATATGTATATATGTTTAAATATTTATTGGGATCATTTAAGGTATTTGATTCATTTATTTTATTAGAAAGATTGCGAAGAAAGTTAATAAAACAATACATTGAAAATAATGATTTTACCAATATAATGGTAATTAAATTTAATTATAGTAATAATAGATTTATTCCTAGAAATAAAATTTAATTTATTACATAATATTGTTTTTTTATCAAAATATGAAACCTATTTTTTAATATTTAATTTCTTTAGGTGATGAAAGATGCTTTTTTTATTATAAGTGAATAATAATAGTTTCTGGAGTAAAATATTATTTAGGTTTTCAAAAACATTTAACACGGGTTTGAAAAATTCAGAATGGTATTTTAAAATGATTTTTTATATATAAATATATATTTTATAGAAAAAATGTTATTTTTTTATTTCATTCATGTATTATGATAATTTGATAAAATTGATTGTATTAAGAAAATTAGAATTTTTTCACTGTCAACTTCAAATACATTATTTTTGAAAAATATCAAAAATTAACTTTAAGATAATTTTGACATGATAAATTCAAAATTTATGTTCATTTTATACAGTTAAAATTTTAATAATTAAAAAATTTACTTTTTAAATGAAAATAAAAAAAATATATGAAGACAAACTACATTTATTCAAAAATTAACTTTTATGACATTAATTGTTCATAATCCTATTTTGTATGAATTTATAAATTATTAAAAATATTTTCATTTGTTATAGGTTTTATCATTATTAAATTTTTAAAAAATTTATCATTTAATATGTCTTGGAACATTTTAATTTTTTTTTTGTTGATAGTGAAATAATCTAAGTGAAAATTTATACTTAAAAAAAATTAAATAGTAAAATTTTGTGGCGTTACAATCACTAAGACAATTATAATTGAATGAAAAAAGATAATGTATGTAATATCATAATATGGGTATATGTGGGACTTTACATTATATAAAAAATCATTATAAAACAATGGATTCATAGGAATAATGACAAAAATCGACCAATAGAGGCCCCACCTGGTCAAAATATTGGTCGAGAGTGCTACCCCAAGCCAAAATCCAATAGGCTAGGGGCTGGTGACTAGCACTATCTAGGAATATATCACATTGTAGATAGCCTTATTCTATATAAACAAGAAAGAAACTCTCCTCCATAACATAATGTAATAGGAATACATGCATGATATATATATATATATATATATATAAATGATCAAATAAATTGTATTTTATTTAAACATCCAACAATAAGTCCAAGGACATCCCAAAAAGAAGATACAAGGGGAACTGTATCTATGATATTGATTTGAATAAAAAATAACTCAGAATATATTCTACACTGCACGCACTACTGGATAAAACTCCACCCACAATGGTTATCACCACCATGTCGAGTCACAATGCTCTATAATACATCACTAAGAATTTTCAAGCATCAGCTCCGAACAAGTCACATAAACTCTTCATAAGAATATAAAACATCCACACCAATGCATCATCAACACAGACACAATATTTATGGGTAAAAAACCCATGTAATTATTAGTATAAAAATACATTTTAGGATTCCTTGAAAACCTCCAAGAAAACACTAAGAAATAATTCAGCTCAATTGTAATTATTAGTGGTGTCTAGGTGGAATGAAAAGATAAAAACTAGATCATGTAATCTCAATTCTCTTGGAACTAAATAGTAATGTAAATTATATTAATGAATGATAATCCTAATAATATCTACAAATATAAAGATGATGGATTCATGTAATGTCCTAATAATCTCATATCCAATCCTCAACAATTATTCCATATGAGAAAACCTAAAATAAAATATAAGTTGAGATTTCATAATGCTTGATGTTGACATATGACTATTTGTCACATACCAAGGTAATCCATGGGGTACCAAGGGGTCATGAGAATTGATGAATTATATATTAATTATCCCTTAAAACAATGAAACCACCATTAGAATCCAAAAGGTTGAGCCTTTTAATCATCAAATATTTCAGTTTAGTTGATGTAATAACACCCTCTATTCCATCAATACTGTATGATTGATTAAAATCCAAAAAAAAATAATGTTAAGAGACTAAAAAAACATCATTGGTTTCATAATATAAAATTTTCAACCTTACATAAAGACTCATTGTTGTGGTAGTATAACCTACAGATAGTGGATCTCATTCAATAGTGAACGACCTTTATACATATCCCAACATATAGGTTTAGATATAGGATAATTCACCTTAGGTGTATATGGAGGGGATACCAAGATTTTTCTTTAAACATACTTGATGATAGAGGATACCACATCACAAGTAATAAGAGGATACCTGAACCCACCAATGAGATGATATATTGGATCCAACAACCATGTATATGTGGAGATACCTAACCCTATTTATAAACTTATCACTGGTTAGAGGACCCCATTCCAAGGTAAATAGGTGGCTACCTAACCCAACTTATACAATGAGGATTATCTGGTAATACTACCTAAAACTTGTTGTATTAACTAAAAAGTATAAGAGACTAGATGTTTTGTATCATCTAAATTATCACCCCAAATGTTGAATAAATTTCTTCCATCATATTCTATATTGAAAATAACTCAATATAGGCTATTCATATTATGAAATCAGAGTCCTGATTGGGGAGATATGTGAAGGCAATGAGATTAGAAGAGTTACATGATGTTTGATATAGCCTCACATCATGTAGATATTGTGGGGATACTCAATGTGTATTTATTGAGGGAATTAGTTTGGGTTTCAAATATACAGAGTGTGTGCTCCTGATCCATAAGGCGTGTATGGATAATTTGACACCTTGTTATGTACTCCATATAAAAACCATTTAGGTGAATTAGGGGAACATGGTGAGTTCCTAATTCAAAAAGAATAATATGTTTATCATCATAAAAAACAATATATTACACACTTGATATACACATAGTGTGTGTTCTTCTGATAAAAATGCGGTGTAGTCATCTATTTCATACCATATTCAACTCATCTCCCATAAATATCATTATATTATAAAATTATATTGTCAATCACACCCAATTCACCCTATATGTATCTGGTCAAGGATGTTTCATTTTTTAACATCAATTATTCACCGTCAAATGTTATAAATGGAATCAATAAACACACTCAACTGTCTCTAATTTACATACACTGTACTTATTAGGAATGAAATCACACCTCAATGGATTCATGATCCAACTTCACCTGATTATCATTATTTATTCCAAATCCATTGTTATCGAGTCCAATAATTACACACCATCTAAGGATTCAATCATGATTCACGTTAGACGAATAAAGTTTAATTTTTGATAAATGTTGACAAAAAATACATGAATAATGGTATGAGAAAAATAATAAACAGTAATAATGAATATCATCGATGTTTTTTGTATATCTGACCACATATCATAGTCATGGAAGGAAAAGATAGATAAAAATATTCAAAAACATTTAATCTAAGATAATTATAAATTATAAATTGATTATACCATACATGGATAAAAAATTGAATGAATATTATCAATATAAACATTGAAATCATAAGAGATTTAAAAAAATTCAAATATAACAATGCCATATCTCATGGAGATTTATTTTTTATTCAATATTATTGACTCAACCACCCAATCCCATCATCATCATTGCCATAGATATAGTCCCAATCCTCTAATTCTACATCATTTCCTCCAATAACATGCATCTTGACCCTCTCCCTCACATGGTTTTACAATTTCCACAATGGATAAACAAAAAGTGAAACTATGAAAGGGTTTATATATTATATTTATATATTTTTTATTTGTTATTAATCCATTTAATAAATTAATTATTTAAATAAATTAAATAAATTAATTAATTCACCCATGTTATCAAACACATAAGAGTTCTAGTGTGAAATAAAAAACACCCCTCCTATGGTAAAATCCTTATTCTGGGTACAACTATTGTGTCAATTTTACAATCTAAATATCAATTAAAGGGATATAATAACTTCATCATAAACATTCATGTTGGATAAAAATATTATTTTTAAAATTCATATATTTTTATTGAGGTCATTCTACACTGTTAATTCATTGTAAGATATTCCAAGGGATAATCAATATTCCCTACAATAAACAAAACCATATGTTATTTTCAATAAAGTCATGTTTGAGGTTAAATTTAATGTTTTCAATATCAAGTGGTTTTGGTGACTCTACAAACTCAAAATTGAGAAGAGAATCATATAGTAAAAATATGGTTAACTAATCTTCACCAGCACATAACATTTTGTCACCCAAAAGGCAAAAAATTTAAGCACCACCAAAAATAATATATCAAAATATACCTATTTAAAAACACTCTATCATCACATATATTTACTTTGTTTTAAGTGGTGAGAACTCTTAGAATAATAGAGACATAAATTCCAAGTAAACATCCTCTTATAGTTATAATGATTCCAAATCCATCCCATCTCCAAACATGAAATGATTGGAAACATGAATCCACTATAGGAGATCTATGATTTGTATATTCACAAAAATATCCCTCCATATAAACATTTTCCAGCTATGTGTTCTAAAAAAGTCCATAATATTCTAAAAGTAATTTGGTAAGGGTTCATCATTGTGGTCATGTCTAGTAATAGTGATTCACACCACACAATTAAAGAAAAATCTAGATAGTTTTTCAATGAGGGAAATCCATATAGGCTAAACACAAATAATAATTATTTTTACTATATTACACAATGCCGTTGGGAATTCTAAAATACCACAATCCCTTTATGATCTGAATTGAACCCTATAAAAAAGCATATAAAATAGGCACATGAACCATCACTAATATCTTGATACATAAGAGTAACATGGACTTTTTTGGAGAAAATTACACAAACATTATTATCAATTATCCCTTTGTATCTTAGTATCAAACAAAATATATTTGAAAATTGAATAAAACTAAGATGCATCACTTTATCTCAATTTTGAAATATATCATTGACCACATCCGAAACAAATCTAACCTCTATAACTACTCAACATCACAACACTTCCCAACCAGTGGTCTAATCTTGAATGATTTAAGGTATATGGTCATGACCATTCATAATACCTTGATATATTAGTTTGAAGCCCCCAGATAACACCTAAATAAGTGAAAAAAAGTAAAAATTATTTGTAATACCTCCTACACCACATATAATTGGTTTTAATGTTGTGGTAATAACAATAATTATTTAGTATAAATGGATTTATTATGATTATTCTCTATTAGAGATTTATTTGATGTGATTTACCATCCTTGTTTCCTATATGATAATCACGAAAAAAACACCACCCACTCATGTAATTAAGGACATTCTACCTATCATAAAAAAACAAAATTTAATATTGTTATAGAATATTGGGTAATAATGATTATCCTAATAAACTCCATTTCCATTATGGCCTCTCATGAAAAATGGTAGAGTGTGGCGTAACTAATATCGATTAAAGGATAGAAAATACTCCCTCTAAATAAATATACAAATTCCTAACAGGATCAACCTTAAATCAAATTATGGGAGTATTTGGTGTGGAATCTCCTCATGCTAAACTAGGGAGTTTACCATCCCATTAAACTACATTAAAAAAAACATCCCAAGAGTGTAAGTTGTTGCTTACACCAACCTATCATATGGGATAAACTAGAGTATACTATTTGAAATCAAACATATATTCAAAAATATTTATAGGAAAAAATTTACATTGATAATATTTTTATAGAATCCATTCCTTCTTTTGATGGTTAGTTATTTTTGTATCCATTGGGTTATCTCTACTCACCACAAATAAGGGGTATCATTCACTAATATCGATAAGGATCATATCATCTAAAAAATATTTTTCCCCAAAATTCACAATATGTAGACAACAAAACCATATTGAAGATGGTACACCTAAACCCTACCCTAAAGAATCTATAAAAAAACCTCCTTATCGACAAAGGATAAATTCACTATAACGACCAAAAGTTTTATAAATGGAATCACCTTATTATAATTATGAATTAAAGCATAATCACATTTGGAAAAAAGTGAAATATAATAATACTAAATATTATGTGACCATTAAACATAATTGTTTCCACTTCTATGTTTTCAATTTCAAAAATATGACATACACGATTGTGTTGAAGGTGTTTTTTGGAGTCTAATTGAACAAAATTATTTTTTTTGTGAAAACATACCCTTATGAATTGTAATATTACCCTTATTCATAGAAAAATACACTTAACAATATTAACCCATCATATTATAGCATATATATTGAATTTAAGTGAAATTTTGATGTATAAATGTCTCAGAATAAGTAAATAATTGTTTTAAAAATTGTATTTTTCAAGTAAAATATGATTTTAATTAAAAATTAAATTAATCATATTTTTAAGATTATTTTTTAAAAATTCACTTTATTTTTGGATTATACACATAAAAAAATATCTAAGTAAAATTTTTGGGATTTTTTTGAAATACTTGTATTTTTGGTGAATAATTAAATACATTAATTTACCATATAAATACATTATAATTTAAATCCACTATTACTGACATCACATGTGATGTAAGCACCAAAATATCTAAATCACATACCCTATTTACTATTTTTGGTCATGGGATCATCACCATATCTTATATTTGTGGAAATTAATAAACTAATGATTAAAATATTAAGAGAACCCCTCTTACCTCCACTATAAATACCACCCTTCACACACTCATTTCCTCACACCTCTCAAGATTAAATTATTATTAAAATCATGCCCAATGATATTCCATGGAACCTACCCCATGAAAATGATCTCTTTTCCTAATAAAAAGACTAAGCATAGGTTCCTTAAGGAGGATCTCAAGAGGAGGATTCAAGAGGTAATTCCTCTCTCTCATTTATTTCATTTTCCTTTCAAATTTATTTTATTTTATTCTCTTATCCAAAACTTATATTATCAAAATTTCATGATAAATCCATTATTATTGATATAATGGTAAGATATAATGTTAATAGAATGTTAATAATTATACTCATCTCTCCCTCTCTTTGTTAATAAAATGAGATCGTTGCCTGTGATGTGTTAATTTACCTAAATCAACGGCGATGCACTTCCATTTTCCTTCAACTACTTCAAGGATGTAAATACAAACATAAAATGGTAGAAAAAAGATTTTAAATTTTATGTTTTATCCCATTTTATGTTAAGGAACTAACTTATTTACATGACACTATGTGATAAAATGAAACAAGTTCATTGTGATAAAAAAACCAACCAAATTAACACAAAATGATCATCATAAAATTTTATCTAATGATGAATCCTAACGATAAAAAAAAAATTTATTATAAGATCATTTATATCTATATAATGTAAATAATAATATATATTAACAATTCTGGATTTTAAACAACATTTCATATGAACATCTGTTCCTGAATAGAAGTGAAACAATCATAAAAGCTAAGGAAATTAAAACTTTTGAACAATGAATTTAAGCTATATAACTCATTCAAATTCCCATAAAAGAACATAGTTAAACCATAGTAAAACATATTAATGTGTAAAAGGTTCTGAAATTTCTAATTAATGAATATAATGTCATTATATAGGACATTAATGTGAAGAAAGCATTTGGATACAAGGTAATGGGAAATTCTCGAACCCAACTCTCTTTCTTTGGGTTTTCCCTCTTCAACCAATTTTCTGTATGGATATGCCTTAATAAATAATTTAATCATAATTATATTAACTTTTCTGGGATATTAATGTTCTATAATTGATTTCATGAAAAAACCAATGTTTTCCAAAATAACTCTTCTTTCAGATAAACACAGCCTTTTTTACTTCTTGAAGATTGATTCACTCTTCACTCAAGGTTAATGGTTCTATGTCAAGAATTAAATTTCATATTTCTTTAGGGAACCAAATTTTTGTGAATTTATTATGTGAAACCCATTTATTTACATGGGTTTCTTATATTCAATTTTTAAATATTTTCAATGTGGAATTGAAGATAATGTAAATGTTACGATGAGACGGGTGCACCCAGAATTATATAGCACCATATGAATGTTTGAATGTGATGTGTGCACCGAGAATTATACAGCACTCCAATGCATTGGGTAAAGTGATTAATCTCATTAATTAAATTGAAATTATGTGTGAACATCATTCTATATTTTTTTTCACAATTATGTGTGGTAGTTGACCACTAAGATATGATGTTTCATTTTTTATGCATTGCCACATTTCAAGTCTTTTATTAATGCTTCCTATCACGTTCATGATCTTTTTCCTATGTTATTATAGTGCTCAACCATTGTTATATTTTTCATATATATCCTCTTAATGAGCTTTTAACTCACCCCTTTTTTATGTATATCATCAGGTGATTATGTGTACTAAGGATTTTTCAAGGGACAATAAGAATCTATAGAAGAATGATTTAAATAAATATTTATATTTGACATAGTAAATGTTATGTCTATTACTATTTTTTCCCATGTCACTAAACATTTGGATACTTGTTTTGTAATAATATTATGTTTTTTATATTCCAAATGATGTAATAGTATTGTATGAAAAGGGTGGGTCACTATATTCTCCACACTAGATAGGGGTGAGTGAATAATGTTCACTAATAATGGATATTCTTTAACTATTATTAAGTTCCACCAAAACATATTGTTTCCAAACACATAGATTATGATGAATAAATCTCTCCTACAAAAACTAGTATGAGAATATATATTAAAGGAATATGAGGATTAATTTTATTTACTCATTTTAATTTTAAAAAAGTTATTTTCTAATCACATCATCAAATATCATTAACTTTTAGCACACCATGATGATATGAAACTAACCCAAGGTTGTTATTATATGAGAATATTTATGAATTTCTCAACTATAACTTCTTTATCACCATTAAATCATCAAAACACATTTTTTTTGGCCATCACGGTCTAAAAAATTAATTTTATGATCACATCAACAACCTAAACATGGATATCTCTATACAATACCACTCTAACTCCCTTTAGGTGAAAATATAACCTACTCCCATATATAGCGTGAATCGACTATAATAATTTTTCAGTATTTCAATTCTTTATTTGGTGACTCTAAAATAAGTAGTGTTGTATAAACGTGTGAC
Organism: Viscum album; assembly: GCA_963277665.1. Classification (NCBI taxonomy): domain Eukaryota; kingdom Viridiplantae; phylum Streptophyta; class Magnoliopsida; order Santalales; family Viscaceae; genus Viscum; species Viscum album. The sequence goes on along the minus strand of OY728161.1, from coordinate 48,416,014 downwards.
CACAACTCATAATATATTCCTCTAAAATCCCTACTTGAATAACTGATCTCAATAATTTCTCTAAAAAACATAATTTGAAAACACCTTTCATCAATTTTAGGCCTCATCACTTGCCTGAAAACAATTATTCCACTCTATATAAATTTCATCATCCTATGTTAAACCCCATATCATATATACATTACAATCTTCTTCTATTATAGATTATTCCCACCATATTTTTGAGAAATAAAACACCAACTCTTAAAGGCTCACAATACCATATAAGAACCTCTAGTCTATAACCATCACTAGGATAGTACTTAGTGAACTTCATGGAAATGTGAGTCCTAGATTATAGAATATTCCCAATCACGTGAGGATCAGGCTTGTCTTGGTCATCAGTAATCACTAAATATATCTAATCATGGATGGTTTCAATTTACATAGTATACATAACGATCTACCCTATAATAATATTGTACTAAGAATCAAGCAGAGAGAATTTTCCTCAAATCATAGGTCATGGTAACATCTCAACAATGTCATTAAATCAATTCTCTATCACTCAATATCCGATGGTAGAAGGTACCAACTACATGAATGATATCATCAATACTCTAACACTATATAAAATATGGTTATTTGTTTGTATAAAAATTAAATAGATATGAATAATTCATAAGCATTATAGAATATATTAGGGATATTATTTCAAAAAGACATGGATGATCATTAATGACTATTATATAATGAATGTACCAACCATAACTGTGAAGACCCCGATCCCAGTAGCCTGGACTTGTCACCTTACTTTATTACATTGGTATGATTATAAGGAATATCATCCCAATGGACAGAATAGTTTAGTAGAATTGAAAAAATAGATACATACATAATTGTTACATCAGAACTTTAAATGAAATATATCATGGGGACTCCTTTGGGTACACTCTTATTCTTCTATATTATATTTTCATGCAATTTAAAAAATTCATTTGGGCATTTTGGGAAAATAAAACTAAGAAATTGGTGATCTCTGATGCTCATTAAGGGTAATAATTCAGTGGAAGATACAAATAAACCACAAGAAGTGTGAATAAGTAAAAAAAAATTCTATTAAAACAAACATTTGAGCATAATATGGAAGAAATAAAAAATAAATAATTAATACCATATAAATAATCACATGAAAATGATTCTTACACATGAATATTATACTAGTCAAATAATCATATGGAATATAAAAACAAATCTCATAATGAGGGAATTCATAAGGAGAGACATCATAAACATACCACCAAGGCTTCATCTGAGAAACCATATATAATCAGGTAAGACGTTAGCCCATACAAAAAACTAGTTTGTCTCATGAAACATACCAATGAACTCAAGTGATATAGTGAGACCCACCTGACACTTGATAACTGTAATTCATTCCTCAAATGAAAGGTTTGAAATATAATAAATATATAGATTCATATTGGAACTAACATATGAATTTTAAATAACATTCCCTAATCAATAAACATAATCACTAAACATTTAGAGTAATTTGGTGAATGGTATCAATATAGTACATACATAGTCAAAATAATTATAAACCATTAATTAAAATATATTATATGATATCATAAAATATTATTCCTATTTAATCATAAAAATTAATAATTTTTTTTAAAAAGATGAAAATATTCTTATAAAATAATCGAGGAATTCTTGAGAGAAATTCTCTTTTTTACTATTCAAATAATAGTCCTTTTTATTGTTTTGTATAAAACCATTAATGAAAAAAGATATTTTTTCATGAATTTTTTTTTGATTTTATAAATAAATATGTTTTCTTGAAATTTATTTTACATGTTACCTGCAAATGGGTAATAAATCGAGATATTCCCTTTAATTGAGCCAATGTATCGTGAAAAATTGAGCAGTGAACCTAAAAACATGTATTTATTATAAATAAAACTTGAAATAATATGGAAACATGATATTGAAATTTATTCATATAATTGATTAAAATTATATAAAAATATAGAAGAATTACATTAGTGTATAGAGGGAGAAATTATAACCAGAATGAAAATGGAGGTTTGGGAAGAAAACCCTTAACTTATGTATTAATGTGTTCTCTACTTGAAATTAATGTCATAGATAGTAAAATTTAATCCATTAATTAATTAAAAACCTTTTATACATTTAATATATTTATTATAATTTTATTAAGTTCATATATGATATTTTTTATGAGTTATAATATAAAATTTAATTTCTCTGGAGCATTCATTTCCTTGGATTTCCTGATTGGTATACTTTTTTGTAAGTTTGGGAATTCATGTGGAAGGGGTATAAATATAAAAAATTTAATTCATATGATATTAGTGATCATTAAAAATATTAAATGGTTATATATTTCATTTGGTTATATGTAATGAGGATGATTCATTAGATAAAACATTAGTGATAATCATTTGGATTATTTTTGTAGATTTTCAATCATTATGAACTAGTTTGGTTGTATGAATTAATATTACATATATATTTAATAGTTATATGAAATTAAATAGACTATAATACATACACTATAGTATGTTTTAACTGTATTAATGGTTTAATTACTATCCATGAAGGAGATATTAATGAATGAAAATCTATCATCAATGAAGGTTGTAAATGGGTACTTAATAGATGATGAATTTGTTTTTAAAATAAAATAGAGAGATAAAGGAGTTTTGCAAAGGATATTTCATTAACTTGATAAAATTTTAGTATTTATATGATACTAGAGTTATCATTCTCATTTGTATAGAGTTGGTGAGGAGAGAATAAAAGAATAACTTTGAAATAAATTAAAAGGAAAAAGTAGTGAATTTTACCCCTTGAATACTTCTCCTTGATAACCTCCATAAGGGGATTGGTATTTTTCTTTTCATAAGAACAATATTTCATGGAACTAGGGGAGTGTCTTTGAAATATTTTAGGACATAAATTTTTTTAGTCTCAATTCTTAGAAGCAGTGAGGAGATGGGGTGATGAGGGGTGGTATTTATAGTGCAGGAGAGGGGGGATATCTAAATATTTTATTCATTTGTTTATTTTTTTGGCTCAAGGAAATAAATAGTCTAAGAATTATTATAAAATATATTAACATAATGAAGTTGGGTTCAATATAGACTTTCTTACACTAGATATGACTCATGGAATAATGTATTTAACTTATAATGTATTTATACCGTAAATTACATTATTTTACTATTCAAAAAAATTCAAATATTTTAGAAAAACACCACAATTTCACCATTATCATTTTTTGACATGTTGAATTTCAAAAATGAACTTAATTTGATGAAAACAATTTTCTAAAAATATAAAATATGGTTTATATTTAAAACCATTAATTAATAAAAAAATAAATTTTTTAAAATAAAAACCTATTTGATAACCCTTTAAAAAATTAGCGAGGTTCTCATAAAATTATCCTAAAATCATAAGATTACTAAATATTATTTTAAGAATAAAATTTTGAAGATAAAATTTATTTTAAAACATTTCATTGATTATTGAATTGTTATTAAATTTTTATGCCTGACTAAAATACCAACATTTAAATATAATTTTTTTAAATATTTATTTACTTATATAATGATATAATTATATCATATTTCCACTTATAAGATGATTGAGTTTTATACATACATTCTTAGGTGAGTTTAAAATTCCTTTGGTTATATAACTATTCATAAGGGTAACATTTCTATTCCAAAGGGTTAACTAAATATTCCTTCAGTATATGTTATCTAATTTCAAGAAACACTTCTTATTTCATTGATCTATCATTTATAATTATTGAATTGTGTTCTAAAACTGGTTTAATGTAATTTATACTATATAAAAAATTTATAAGAAGGGAAATCCATTGATAAAAGTTTGGGTTATTACATTCTACCCTCCTATAAAAATTCCATCCTTGAAATTTCAAGATTGTCACCCCATAAAAAGATGTAGGTAGTTCGTCATCACAACTTCCTCTAGTTTCCATGTATCCTCTTTATTTTTTTCAATTAACCTTTACAATAAAAGTCATTTTATTCCCCATCACTTGTTCTATAAATTCCAAAATTCGAATAGGCTCTTCATAGTAAGATAAATTGGTTCAAATTGTATTCCATCACAAGTGAGGACATGTGATTAGTTTGGTATGTACTTCCTTAAAAAAGGGATGTGGAACATATTATGGATATTATAAAGGTTAGGTGGAATAGAAATATGATAAACCAAAACTCCAATTCTCTCAAATATTTAAAAAGGACCAATGTACCTAGGGCTTAGTTTTACATTCTTTCCAAATCTTATAACACCCTTCAATAGATATATATTAATTAAAACATGATCTCCCACTTAAAATTTTTAAATATTTCCATCTATTACCTGCATAGATATTTTTCCTACTTTGCAATTATTTAGTTTGGGTTTGAAGATTATTTACCTTCACTATTGTTTCCTTCCCAAGCTCTTGGTCTATAATATTTCTTTCACCAACTTCGTCCTAACACGTTGGTGTATGAAATCTAATTGCATAAAATTATTCATATGCTTAAATTTTAATACTTGAATTGACATTATCATTGTAAAAAAATACACTAAATAAAAATACTAATCCCATATACCTACAAATTCATTTGAGCACAATCTCAGCATTACTTTTAATGTTTGGATCTTCCTTTCTAACTGCTCATCATTTTGGGGGTGATAAGTAGTACTAAAATTAATACCAATATCCAATTATTTCTAAATATGTTTCTAGAATTTCAATGTGAAATGTGGTTCATGATCAGAAACAATTGGCAGAGGTGCTCCATGAAGTCTTACAACATAATTAATATAAATTCATGGAAGGTTTCCTATTGAGAAATATTCCCTTATAGCAAGGAAATATGAATATTTGGTATGTTGATAAAGAATCACCCACATTGAATCATTATTTCTTGGGTTTTTGGGTAATATAGTGAAAAACTTCATAGTGATGTCATCCCATTTCACAGTTGGAATAGGCAGGGGTTTCATGACACCATTAGGATGTTTTTTAAGCCTTAAATTATTGACAATCTAATCTTCTTGATAAATAATCATTAATTTAAAACTTCATATTATCCCACATAAAATGTTCCTTCAGATGTCTATATATCATAGTGATACTATGTTGTATAGAGGGAATCATCAAATTCCTCCTTTTTTAGCTCGTGTATAGTGGGAACACAAAGCCACATCCAAAATTTTAGAATTCCATAATCACACATGAAGCTTTAAAATTTACCATCATTCACTACATTATTTTTCCTATGAATATTCTCATTATTACCCTGATAGAATTTAATTATTTCCAATAAATATTGTTGGGAAACCGGTTGAAAGATTAATGATGTTCCACCTTCCTTGATAATTCCCAAAACCATATTAAATAGTTCCACATAAAAAGGATTCATTTCAATCCTCATTTTGTTCAGAACACCATGATCCTTCCTAATCAATGTATCTTCCAACTTATTTTCCTTACGTGGGTGGTAGTGTATGTAGAAATCATTATCCTTGAGTATATGGAGCCATCACCTTTGACTCATGTTGATTTACTTCTATGGGAAGATATATTTTAAAATCTATTGATCCATATATATATATATATATTATATTTCACTAGAGAGATAGTGTCTCTATATATTTAGAGAAAATACTACAGCTACAAACTCAAGATCATGAGTAGCATAAATTTGTTCATGATTTTTTGACTACCTTGATACATAGTCAATAAATTTATCATTCTACATAAGGACACAACCTATTCCCTTCCTTGATGCATCACTATAAATCACAGATCCACCATTTCCTGATGGAAGAATCAAGATTAGAGAATTCACTAATCTTCTATTCAATTATTCAAAACACTTTTCACATTATTTTATCCATACAAACTTAACCACTTTATGAGTAAGCTTGGTTAATGGGTTAGATAATTAAGTTATTTTTTGAATGAAATTTTGATAATAACCTGATAAACAAATAAAACTATATACCTCAGTTATGTTCATTAGTTTAGGTCATTACTGAACATCCATTGTCTTCATAGGATCAACTAAGATTCCATATTTAAATTAAATATGTCCAAGAAAATAAGAAAATATAACTTTTTAAACTTATCATATAACTCATTTCTTCAAAGAGTTTTAAAAAAACGCATAAGTGATTTTCATGATAATCATTTATTTTGGAGTATACCAAGATATCATCATTAAATACCACAAAAATTCATCAAGATATTCCTTGAAGACTCTATATATCATATCCATGGATACAAATGGTGCATTAGTCATTCCAAATGGAATTACTGTAAACCCATAATGTTCACACCTAGTCTGAAATTTTGTATTTAGAATACCTTCCTTCTTCGCACATAATTAATGATATCCAGATTGAAAAAAAATCCTTGATAAATATTAGACTCCTTTAATTTGATCAAATAAATCATCAATACAAGGAATAAGATACTTTTTTATTGTAATAGTAGTGATCTCCCTAAAGTCAATACATAGTCTCATAGATCCATCATTCTTCTTAAGTCGAGGTACTGGGGGTGGATCTAGATAGGAATCACATGGTGAGGTTTCTTCTCTACTGATAAGGGACTCTACATCATTCAAAAAAATTGTTTCTCCATTCTTCTTGAAATATATTTTAACATCATAATTTGAAAGCCTATCCATACCAATTATTATATCAAAATAAATCATGGGTATGACGATAAGGTTAAAAACTAGAGTAAATTTATTTGTTATAAAGGTGAAATATTGAATAATATTTTTTTCAATGATACCTTCCGAATAGGTTGTGACTAGAAACTCCTTTATTAAATCAATAGTTAAATATATAACTTCTTAGAAAACTAGGATGACCTAAAAGAATATGATGATCCAAAATAAAAAATAACATTATCTATGTTGGAGGAAACTATTAAGGTACCTACCAATACATCATTAATAACTTCAAACTTAGCAGGTGTGATTTCATAAGCTGGGCCTTGATCTTTTTTCCTTTTTTAGGGAATTTTTCCTTGTAATCTAGGAAAGTCATTTGCATAGTGTCGCATATGATTAGAATTATAATATTTAACATTTTCAAATTATTTCTTTCCCTTGCAATCACAGGCTTGGAGGCCTTTTGTTCCACACTTATAAGAGACTCCCCTTCTCCTTAGAAAAGTATCAGTGTGTTTCTTTCTACAATTACTACCGAGTGGAAAGTAAACTCTTCCATACTTCTCCATTTCATTATTTCATTTTCTATAGTGTTTAACAAAGATTTTATTCTCTTGATTTACTTTGAGATCATATGACAAATAGAAATATTTTTCTATCTAGATAGCACATTAGACTATATCTCTATTGGATGAGAAATTTTGGGAGACCAGTACCCTTCAAAGGAATGGTTTTAAACTGTCAATGAATTAATCAATATTGATCCTTGTATTACGTATATATTCCCTGAAAAGGCATTATATACTAGTAATGTGGGATTAATACCTCTCAAAATTTTCATCCTCTTTCTGTCTTAAACTCATGAAATTTCCACTCTGTATCTGCCCACTATTCGCGAGGAAAATATTTTTCTAAGAAAACTTCTTTTAAATCCCTCCATTCCATATTTGTGATTTCTTTCTCATCCTTCATGTTCTGAATTAGTAACCATAATTAATACACATGTTTTGATAGATGATAAAATTCTATGTAAACCTTCTACCTTCTGTTACATCCCATATCGAGAAATATATTCTCTAAGGAAATTATCCTCTACTCTACTACAAAAGGGTTTGTAGTACCACATAATGATGGAGGCTTTTGTCACATAAAGTAGTCTAACATTTCTCCATCAGGTTGTGGTACCAGATTCTCTATATGGGTAGTTTTATTGATCATAAATTGAGTCATATGTACAAGTATAGTTATAAGTTTCTCAACACTAGTTGTAGCTCAAATACTGATATCATTATCTTGAATAGAAGTTAAATCCCTAAATTGGATATGTGCATTAATACATCTTCCAATCGTTCCACTAGGTTACACATAAAAATAATTACACACACTATATTAGGTTATGAATCATAATTAATAATATAAAAATAGAAAGATACTTAACATAAATTTTAAATTATATGAATTTTTAATCTCATAATCTAAACATGGTTTTTTATGAAAATATATTCCTTTAAAGCCTGCTTAATGGTTTGTAAATAAAATTTGGATTATCCTAAGCCTATCCACTAGGAGTGTCAAACCAGGTGTGTCGTAGGGAATGTTGTCATGTACCATCTCACCTTGAGTTCGGCCCAGGACAAATTGTCAGAGTTGTTTCCCCAAGGTATATCTATTAGAGAACCATGTCAACTTGTAGTATCTCGACAACGATTAATATCAAAGAATATCCACATAATCTATATCTTATAAAAATTCTAGAATGTTTTTGTAGTATTATAATCAATGTTTATCTTCTATTTATGTTCACTAATCTCTGTTATCTAGAACTTGTTTCCAAGGTTTCTACTAAACTTCTTCTCATACAAACTATAACGAACCCAACCTCAGTAGCCAAGATTCAGTTACTTACTCTATTACATTGGTATGATTACAAGGAATCAAATATTGAAGGAACGAATAGTTTTACTGGAATTAGAAAACCAGATACATATATAATTGTTACATTACAAATTGAAATTAAATAAAACATAGGGACACCTTTGGAGACACTCTTATTCTTCTATATTATCTTCTCATGTCCTTCATAAAATTCATCTCAGCATCCTAGAAAAAATAAACACAATAAAGGGGTGATATATAATACTCAGTAAGGGTAATAATTTAAAATAAGGTACAAATAAACCATAAGGTAAGTTAAATAACTAAAAAACTTTCTATTAAAACATTAATTTGAGTAGAATATGGTAAAAATGAAAACAGAGTAAATAATACCATATAAATAATCATATGAAAATGATACATACCCATCAATATTTTACTAGTTTAATAAACACATGGAATATCAAATACTAATATCATAATTAGATAATTCATAATATATGGCATCATAGTCATACCATCATGGATTTAGGCAAGACACCATACATAATCAGTTAATATGTTAGCCCATTCCCAAACAAGTTTGTCTCATGGGACCTACTGATTCACCAAGGGGATATAGTAGGCCACACCCAAAATTTACTAACTCCACTGAATTCCTCATATAAAAGGGGTGAAACATAATCAAAATATACATTCATATTGAAACTAACATATGAAATGTAAATAACTTTATTCAATCAGTAAACATAATCACTATTCATTCAGAGTAATATGGTGAATGGTATCAAGATATCACATCCATAGTCAAACTAATCATAAACCATTAAATAAAATATTGTATCTGATATCATAAAATATTTACCCAAATTAAACATAAGAATAAACAACGGTGTTGAAATAGAAAAAAACACTCTTATGAAAGCATAGAGGAATTCTTGAGAGAAATAATCTTTTTTACTTTGCAAAGAAGAGTTATTTTGGAAAAATCACTATATAAATACTCAAATGAGCTAATATTGTTTTTCATGAAAAAATAAGTGATTTTATAAAAATATATTTTCTTAAAATAGATTATGTATGGTACTTGAAAGTATGAAATTGAGACATTCCCTTTAATCGGGCTTTTGTATTAGGAATGATTGGGAATGGAACCCAAAAAACATGTATTTATTATGAAATAAAGATGATCTGAACTTGAAACATGATTTTGGGATGTATACATAGAATCGATAAGAAGTATATAAAAATATTCAAGAATTAAATTGGTATAAATATGGGGAAAGCATAACCCGAATGCAAATAGAGGTTAGAGAAGAAAACTCTTACCTTATGTTCGAATGTGTTCTGCACTTGACCTTGATGACCCTGATAATAAAATTAAATTTATTAAATAATTTATTAATTAGTAACCATATATACATGTATTTTATTTAATATAATTTTATTAATTTCATTTATGTATTTTTCATGAGTTAGAAGATACAATTTGTTTCCTCAAAGACATTAGTTTCCTTGGTTTTCACAATTGGTATACTTTTATATGAGTACAGATCTTCACATGGAAGGGGTATAATTCTCTATAATTGAATTCATATTTTATTAATGAACATATAAAATATTAAATGGTTCTATAAATTATTTGGTTTTATGGTATGATGATGAGTCATTTGATAAATCTTTAGTGACAATCATTTATATTATTTTGGCATTTTTTCGATCATTATGAAATAGTTTTTTTGTATGAATGAATAATACATATATATACTGGTTTGAGAATATTAAATAGGTTTAAATACATATATTAATTTCTATTTTAATAAAAAAATAATTTTCATCACAACCCTTTAAAGATAAATTGATGAATGAAAATCTGTCATCTATAAAGGTTATAAATTGACACTTCATGGATGATGATATCGTAAAAAAAAATAAAAGAGGGAGAGAAAGGAGTTTGGTGAAGGATATTAAATTAAAATTATATCATTATAATATATATATATATATATATTATACTAGAGTTATCGTGCTCATTTGGACAAATTTGGTGAGGATAGAATAATAAAAGAAAAGAACTAGAAAAAAATTAAAAGGAAAATGAAGAGGATTTTACCTTTTGAAAACTCTTCCTTGAGATCCTAATTAAGAGGATTGGTTTTGGACTTTTGTTAAGACTAAGATCCCCTAGATGTAGGTAATATACTTGGGAAGTGGTTTGGGTATAAATTTGACAAGGCTTAAATCATGGATGATTTGAGGAGAAGGGGTGGTGAGGGGTATTATTTATAGTGGTGGAGCGGGGAGATTTTTGAATATTTTATTCATTTGTTTATTATTTTGGATCAAGACTATTAATATTTTGAGAATTATAATCAAATATATTATAATAATGAATGATAGTTTGAGATAATGGTTTTTAAATTACCAATGAATCATATAATAGTGTATTTAACTTATAATGTATTTATACCGTAAATTACCAAATTTTAATATTTAAAAAATTAAAGTATTTTTAAAAAGCCTAAAAATTTTCCGTAAACATTTTTTGATGTGTATAATTAAAAAATGAACCCCATTTAATGAAAATAATTTTTTAAATATCAAAATTTTAATTCGTAATTAAAATCATTTTTACTTGGAAAATACAGTTTTTTAAATTCATAACTGATTTTATAACACTATAAAAAATTACCTAGGTTCTCATAAAATTATCCTAAAATAATAAAAAACTATATATTAAATTATTAATATATTATATGATGGTTATTCTTTTAAAACCATTTTATAATTATAAAATTGTAATTAAATATTTATGACTTGCTAAATTTCCAACATTTAAATTATAATTTTTTAAAAAATTTATTTACATATATAATGATATAATTATATCATATTTTAACTTATATGATGTGTAAATTTTATTCACATGTTCATAGGATAAGATAATATTCTATTTGAATTTTATTATTTATAAGGTTAACATTATTATTCTATAAGGTTAACTTACTATTCCTTTGGTATATATTCTCTAATTTCTATAAAAACTTCTTATTTCATTGATTATTTATTTATAATGTTTGTATTGTGTTCTCAAAGTGGTTTTATGTTATTTATATTATATATAATATTTATAATAATTCTAAATCTTTTGATAATTTTTTTATTGTTACAATAAAAATATAATTCAATAGTGACTTAATGTTTTGGGTTGATTGTTAGGTTATCAGAGTCACAATAAAATGATAATTTGATTGTTAAAGCTTTGATAGTCTCCCTAGTCTAATAACAGAACTTAGGGTACCCTTAAAATCATTTTACTATATTCCTAATCCAATTCCTCACCTGAAAAATAATGTTAAACCCTCTCCCTAGGAAAATATGCTTTGATACCACTCTAAAATTACCCAACCCACTAGGGGCCCATGAGGGACATCAGTAGTATGAGAGTTCCTCCTAAATTTCTCATCCAATAGGCAATGGTTGGTGATTATATTTTAGTAGGTTTGTCCAACGATGTGGGTTTTCATATCCTATAAAAAATCTCCCCTAATTCATATATAATACAAATGATACCCAAAATAAAAACAGGATATATATATATATAACTAGTCAACTTAATTTCATATAAATATTTATAAGGAAATAAGTATAAGAAAACCACATAAAGTAGATAACAGGTAAATAATACTTCCTAAAAGTCTTTAAAACATGATGGAATGAGATGCACCTACACAGTTCATGACATCATGGATCAAAACCCAAATACAATAGTTTTAGCCCCAATTTTGAGTCACTATGCTTCACATTAACTCATAAATAATATCCACAAATGTTCTCTGAATAAGACAAACTATCTATTATTCTACCAATACTATATGTTCCCAGGATACACAATCCTAGATCAGATTCTAAAAACATACTGCATATAATTTTTAATAAAGTTTAACTAAAAATATACAGTTTATTACACATCTAAGGCTCTTTTATGTTCAATGTTTTGTTAGAGAAGTAAAAACCATAAAAATATATTAGTATTTAATTCTATTTATCTATAAAAATTTATTTCACTTCCATCATACTAGTTTCGAAAATATTTAGAAATATAGAATTTTCTTATGAGCCTATGAAAAAAATTAAAACATTTAGTGAGCATTAAATTTCACTATAATTTTTATAAACAAGAGAAATAAAATTATATACATAATATTAAATATCGTTATAAATATACTACTAGTGTTTTCAAAATATAACATAGGAAATAAATTTAAAATAATTTAATGTTTTATAAATTTATTACCATGGAAACTTGTTTGGTCCAAAAGGGGCCAAGATACCCTAAGGGGGGGGGGGGGGGTGAATCAGGGTATGTATATTCTATTTCAAAATAATTCCTACCCCATTGGATCTTGACCTCTATATTATAAGGGTCACTTTGTTTGATCTTATGTTCTTAACATTTATCTTGTTCTTTCCTTATTTATCTGATGATGATTCTTTAGATGAAATTCAGGGAAGTAAGCAAGAATATATAGATATTTTTACTTTGTTCACCCTCACTGGGCTACATTCAAGGAGAATAAAATGGTGATGTGCCATTGTACCAAATCCACTAAAGCTCACTACCAATTTACAATGTTCGGTCTAGATCACTTCTACTCCTAGGATCATTGCCTTTGCAATGTTTAGGGTTATCTCATAGCTTTCCCAAGGGTCACTCCCTATTTCTCTCTCTCTGTATCACTACTAGTGGATAGGATCACCTTATTCCTCTTCCTGTACTCACTACTTTGGAAAGGATCCACTCAAAGTTTAATGACATGTAGGTCCCTTCATTATCAAAACTGATTTCATCTTCTTCTCTATGTAGATGCTCTATTGAAGTCCAACTTTCACAAGCAAATGAATCTCAAATTGCACCAGATGTGGTGGGAAATCTTCCAACTTTCTTGGAGCCCTAGAATGGATGGTGTTCTTTTCTAATCTAGGAACACAAGTGTCACCCAACCACTTGAATGTCACTCCCTTCTTCAACACAAAACTTGGGCGACTCACACCCTTTTACTCCCAAATCAATATTAGTGTGCAACTATCAACTTGGGTGATTATACAAGCTTGGAGCCCAAGTGTCACATGAATATTTGCGCGATACTCCCTTTGAAAACTCATAACTTCTGCGACTCAAACCCTTTTACGCCCAAACCAATATTGGTGCACAACTCTCAACTAGCACGGAACTTCTGAATAACCTTATACTTGTGCGACCATAGCACCACTTGTGTGCCCAAACCACCTATGTGAATGGAGCACAAATTTTCTCTATGTGTTGAGATTATCTCTAAATGAGGAGGGGTGGACCTCTCTTTATAGGCATTTTGACCACAACGAGCACTGTGTTCAAGTCTTCTCCCAGCGCACTTGTCCAGCCTCCCTAGTCTCTGTCTCCCTAATCACCTTGCACGCAAAAAAAAACCTAGGCGCCCCTCTTTCCTTTTCCAAATTTTTATGTTATGATATTGAAAAACATATGGCACACAAATTTAGAAGCCTCTAAGACACTTGTGCACAAGTCCTTTTTCCGTAAACAGTTTTCTCTATTTGTCAATTTTAGGGCCAATTTTTTTGGTAAACACTAGAAAATAGTGCCACCTTGTATCTTCTCTTTTTGTACCACCTCGATATAGTTCATTCCTTTGTATAGTTTCTTATTCTAATAAAGTATTGTCAACAAAATCTCGTGAACTCTACAAATCACCATGTAAACCCCCTTTTTCAACAAATTGATCATCGTGGTCTGCTTGGTCAACAAACAAAACATGAAGGACCACTTTGTCAACAAACACAATCATCTCAAAAATGATTCAATGATACCTTGAGGGTTTCCCCAAAAACAAATACATCTCAAAACCATTAGTAATACATATTATGCAGAAAAATTCAATCGAAAACATTCCTTTGAAAAATAAATTTTTGTAAAAACATTTCTCTTTATATAAAATACAAAACCATTGATATAATAAAAAATTTTACAACAATATAAAACTATGGTATTCTGGAAAAATCCTTAAGGAAATTATTTCCAAAAACATTAAGAATACTTGTTACTTTAAAAACCAATTTAGTTTCACAATATAATATCCATTTAAAAATACTTAAACTTATCCATGAAAACATTTACAAATAATTACATTGAGAATTAAAATTTTCTTATGGAATATAATTATACATAGAAAACCATAATAAATACATGAGGTGACTAAAATTATCACTTTTTAGGATAATCTCCACTTTAGGTCAAGAGTTACCTCCCCATTCCTAAACAACTCATCGGATACCAAAACGAAACGTTTTATTTTATGAACAAAAATTATATAGGATTCCCATTCTTATTAATTTCTAATAAAACATCTTTTCAAAAAATATAAATTATTTTTGGGGAAAAATAATTTTAAATTTCATAATCTTTAGAGAAATATGATTTTAGAAAAACACCACAATGCTTATGAGAAATCCATATTTTATAATTAATACATATAATAACACATGTTAAGAGGGAATAAATATATGTAGTTTATTTTCATAAATAAATTTTCTAATGTCAATGTTATAATAGAATTTAGAAATATCTATAATCAAGGTTAATATCATTATGTTTAAAATGTAATTATATGCATAAAATGATAGTTATAAATTCAATTTAAACTTGTAAATATTTTAATTAAATTAATATTATATAAAATGATAATATTTATCATTTTAAATTCACCCTAGAATTAGAGAAATAAAATTAATTTTTTTAAAGAACTTACTGGATTTGAAAATTGAGTGTTTGAAAAAAAAAGTTATATTTAATTTTTGAATAAAATCGTAACAGACATAAAATTATGGGTTTTCATGAAAATAGGATTTCATAAGAAAATAATTCATTACATAGAAATGGGTTTTTTAAAATAAATACAAAGAATTGATAAAAAAAAACTCTATGAAATATATATTTGAAAATATCATTTCCACTTCAAAAAATAATTTTGAAAATATAGACCCATTACATAAAAAGGGTTTTTTATAAAATAAAAATTGATTTTTAAAATAGAATTATTTTAATATAACTCCATTTCCTGATATTCATACTGAAACGATCTAAGAAGAGTCTAATTCTAAATCTTGAAAATGATGGTGCAAACAAAGAAGAAGGATGGATCTGGGGAAAGGGATTATACTAAGTGATAAAAGATCTCTATATGTATTGATGTATATATATGGGTTCTGATATATGTATTTATATCTGTTTGTGTTTACTTATATATATATCTTTTCCATAAATATGCTTTGGAAGTTATCAAGGGAATCTCATTTTCTTTATTTACTAAAACATAAGGTTCATGTTCAAGCTTTACAAGAAATCTAAATCTAACAGAATTAATATTTTTCAGTAAAATTATATATATATATATATTGAAATGAAAATGAAAATTTTATGGTTTAAATATATATGAATTTATATTTATTTATGGGCTTTTGATTATTCTTCGTGAGGATTTTGAAGTTATCTTGACAATAAAGGGGATTGTTGTTCACTACGGGATAGAGATCTATGAATGGTAGATCGAAGGATATAATTATTTTCACCAAACGAAATTCATAGTGGGGGTAGGGGTTTTAGGGAGTATAGTGTGTAGGTCACATATACTGGTGATATCTGACTTCAGAAGGGGAAGGGGATGAAGAAGAAGAAGGTTCAATCCTTTCATTTGAGGGAATCACAGGAAATGGATTCTAGAGTTCCAGTTGGATCTTGTTTCTGAGGATGGTGATGGTACAAGGGTTGATTGGATGACCAGAGTAGTTTATATTAAAAATTTATGATGTAAACTACCTTTTTTTTAACATGGGCGAATAATATCCACTATTTTCCTTCCCAAATTGATGTATGGATTGGTTGCGTCAAGCTATATCAGCTAACTTGTACTATTGACTCACCATATATGAGTAACAAGGTCCCTTCCTGGCTTCACCATATTTCTAACCTATGACACCACCCACTATACTCATGTAATCATTGGGGTGTTCTCGATGAAAAAAATTCTAGCCAAACCATTTAGGCTATTTACACAACTGCCCTATGGTTCTCACCATTCCCACATAAGGGATGGCTAGGTTGACCTACCATCCTACATAAGAAATGTTTCATAAGTCCTTAGTTAGACCGTATGTATCGATTTTTTTTACAAAATGATTCTAAAATTACTTCTTCAAGAATATATTAATATACTTCCATGGTAATTTTACAATTACTTTTCTTTAAAGTTAATAATTAGGTTAACTCATTGATATGAAATTTTTTTATTAAAAAACATAAAGTATTAATAATATATGTTATTATTATTAACAATATTAATATCTTAGAAACAATATTTTAGAAATAATGAATTAAAGTAATTTATATAAAAATATAGTATTAAATAATTTTTCATAATAATCATTTAAATTATTAACTGATGACTTAAATGTATTTAAAATTTTCAAAAAATATTTTATAAAAATTTTAAAAAATATATAAAAATATTTACTTTAATATAGAGTTTTTACTATAAAAATAGTTTTCAAAGAAATATAGTAATATATTCAATACATAAAAAAAATGTGGTGTTTAAAATAATAAATTTTAACAAAAATTAATAGAACATCTAAATGAAGAATAAAATATTTTTAAATATCAACTTAAGATATATTTTGTCTCCATTTAAGAACATACATTTATTTAAAGAGTATAAATATATAGATTTATTTCCCAATAAAAATACTATTTATTTGAAATTAAAAGTAACATTTTATTGTTTGAATATTTTAATTTGAGTTATAACTGAAACTTATTTTGATTAAATAAAAATACCTAGTTTCATAAATGAGAATATTGTGACATATATATCATATATTTTTTTTAATTATAAAAAAATTCATTTATCATATTTTAATTTAAAATAATAATATTTTTTAATCCCTGGGATGTTTCATTATCCCTCCATCTTTAATGGAATTGGTCCATTGGAATGCATTCACCGTACATAATGAATGTTGGAATTTATATGTTCAGAATTTGGAAAACTATAACAATTAAGATTATATACTATTTCGTGTCACATAATTACCAAGAACATCAAAAGAAAGCTATAATCTATAATATTATACTCAAATGGAAAAAATACCAATCTACAATGTTTTCCTAATCATTATTTTTATACTAATTGTATGGTTCTCAGACCCACACGCCCCAATCAAGTGCTAAAAACATGCAGTAGACTTTAAAATTTTTATTAATAAAAAATATAATGTTCATTACAAATATGAGGATCTTTTCCAGAAAAGGTTTTGTAGGAAATGTACAAAAAATTACAATATAATATAGTTTAATATAAATTATCTATAAACATTTATTCGAATTTACCAATTCTAGATCCTTAATAAAGTCAATATTCCTTGAAAAATATAACGAGCCTATAAAAAACACATTAAAATGTGGGATGTGCAGAAAAATACCCAGTATGATCTTTTAAAACCAATGATAAATAAATTTATTAAATAATATGATAAACAAACTTCAAAACATTCTATTGAAATCATTCTTTGATAACATTATGTTTTTAAAAAAATTAATAAAAAAAATTTATGTAATAAATATTTTTCCAAAAATAAAAAACTTTGGTTTTAAAAATATTGCATTGAAATTACTATTAATGTTCTTTAATTTTATCAAAATTTATAACCATTTAAAATAATTTTCATATCCATTTAATGTACAAATTACTTTTAAAAATTCTACCGAAAAAAATTCCACAGAAAAAAGTTTCTCTTTGAAATAATTTTCTTATTATAAAACATAAAAAACATTTGATATAATAAAATATTTTCCAAAAATATAAAAATAGGGGTTTAAAGATAAATTATTAAAGAAATAAATTTCAAAACCTTTTAAAATAGTTATTTTTTAAACCCCATTTAGATTCATAAGATAATATCCTTTGAAAAATACTCATATTTATCCTTGGAAACTTTGAAAAATATTTTCATTAAAAATAATAAATTTCTTGGGGAATATAATGATACTTGGAAAACATAAAAAATCCATGAGGCCACTAGAAGTATCAAATTTTAGACAATGTCACCGTGAGGTTGGGGGTTTAATCCTCATTATTCATCCTCGTATTCAATAACTACTTTATGAGTTATATATTAATAATTTTTTCTTATCCTACGTGCCTTTCTCTTATTACGTCCATTAAAACATCCTTCTGAAAAATTCATAAATTATTTTCAGGATAAAATAATTCTAAATCACATAATATTTAGAAAAATTGGATTTTAGAATAAAAATAATAAATCTTAGGAGAAATAAATATTTCACAATTAATACTTGTAATATTATAAATAAATAATGAAAAAATAGAGCTAGGTTCCTTTCATAAATAATTTATAGAATTTCAATATGATATTGAAATATGGACATATCAACAAACACGGTTACCATCCATATGTTTAAAATAAAATTTATTACATAAAATGATAACTATAATATATATTTTAAATTTTAAATAATTTTATTAAAATAAATGAACATAAAATGATAATATTCATCATTTTAAATTCCCTATTGAATAAATAAAATTATATTTATCTTTTAATGAACTTATGAAATTTGAAAATTAAGGGTTTCAATGTAATAATTTCCATTATATAGAATTTTTTATAAAAATAATAATATACATAAAATGATTGTTTTTCTAGAAAAAAGATTTTCATAAGAAAATAATCCTTTTCTTATAAATGGTTTTATAAAATAAATACATAAAGTTGATAAAAAACTCCCTTTAATATAAATTTGACAACATCATTCCCTTTCAAAATATAATTATGAAAATATATTCCCCTTACATAAAACATTTATTGCATAATATTATTATATCACTTAAAAATAGAATTAATTTAAAATAAAACTCTTTCCTAATGTTCATACCCAAACAATCTAATGTAATGCTACTATCGTATATTGTAAATGAAGTTTCAGAATAAAGGAGGGAGTTTGGTCATGGATCTCTAACATGTGAGAGGAGGTATATCAGTGTGTATATGTGTATATAGTGCTTATGATATATATACATAAACAAATATATGTATATCTTGTCTATAAATACCAATTGAAAAAGAGCATGAGAATCTAAATTTCATTAAAAACTAAAACTATTTTCTCATGTTCATGGCTTTCATTGGAAGATAAATGAAATGAAATTCATATTTTCTGATAGAATTATATATATATAATAATATATTCACTAAAATTAAAATATAAATATAAATATAAATATATATATATTTCAAGGTTTCCTAGGAGGATTTCAAATCATTATTGATGAAAAAGGTGTATATAGTTCACTTTTGTATAGAGATATTTTAATGGTAGTTTGAAGGGTATAATTCTTATCACAAAGGGAAGTTGGTAGTGGAGGTAGAGTTTTTCATGGTGCATTTTATATTGGTAACACATACCGGTGATATCTTGCTTTTGAAGGGGAAGGGGGTAATGAAGAATGAGGTTCAGTACTATAATGAAGAGGAAGGAGAAAAAAGGTCTTCAAAGATTTAGATGAGTTGAGTTTGTGAGGAAGAAGGTGATATAGGGGTTGATCGGATGGATGGAATAATTCAAGTCGAATAATTATGATATAAACGGTCTTTGTTAACAAGGGTGAACAATAAATTGTGTTTTCCATCCCATTTTCATGTTTGGATTGGTTGAGGTTTGATATAATCATTAACCAATGCCACATTCATGGGAGATACAACTAATGAGGCCTGATCCTAACTTCACTGTGTTTTCATACTGCGACATGTTCCACTCAACCCATTCGCTCACTTGGTCATGCTCTTTAGGAACTATTCAAGCTGAACCATGTGTGCTCCCTACCCAACCACTCCACTATTATCCCCATTCCCACATTGGTGCTGGTCATGTTGACCATACTACCTAGCTATGCAGTGGTGCATATTTCCGTGGCTATCCCATAGGCACACAATTTCTTTACAGAGTGAGTTTAAAATTACATCTTTTAAAACATATTTGAATACAACTAAGTTAATTCTAATATTACATATCCTACAAGTTATAAATTAAATTAATTAATACATATGATAGATTGTTTATTAAAAACCATAATTTATTAATATATTATGTAAAATAATAATAGTAATATTAATATCATTGTAATAATATTTTATAATGTAAAAATTAAAATAATTTTCTTAAAAATACAGTACTATATACTTTTTCAAAAAAATCATAAAAATATTCACCCATTACTTTATTGTATTTACCAATTTAAAAAGTCATTTTATTGACATTTATCAAAGTAAATTAACATATTATATTATTATATAATTAATACTATAAAAATAAAATTTCAGGTAAAATTGTAATATATTCAAAACATATAATATTAAAACATAGGATGATAAAAACTATGAATTTTAAATCAAAATAAATTGAATTATAAAAAAATAATTACATATTCTTCAAATATCAGGATAAAATATATTTTACCTTGATCTAAGAAGATAAACTTATTTATGTATTATAAATATATATTGTAATATTCCTCAATAAAAATACTATTTACTGTAAAATAAAAGTAATATTTGAACATTTTATTTTTTTAATATAAAATTAAATGAAAAATTATTTTTATTGTTAAAAAATATTTTGTTTAATAAAACATAATATTAAAATTTATATATCTTAGTCGGTTTTTTAAATTATAAAAAAATCATTTTTTAAAAATTTAATTTAAAAGAATAATATTTTTATTATCATGGAATGATACAAAAAACATATCTAAACCTATGGAACATTTTCATATACAAAAAATGTGTGGGGAAAAATCATCTACTAGGGTATGTATAAAAAACCTACAAGAATCATATAAAAACTACAAAGGAGACACAAAATAATTATCTTGATTAAGTTCCTAAATGAGGGGTTCCAATGGTGAATCAAAATAGAAAAACGATAACATCAATTTAACAAATAAATTCTACTACTAATATGTAACCAAAATAATTTAAAACATTAATAAACTAAATATAATTTATAACTATAATTATCCTGGATGGAAATAAGGGATTGAGAATCTCATCACTATTCCTCTATAGTAATAACATATGAAAAAATAATAAATCTTAGATCACTGAGAATTACATAAATACTAAATTCGATATCTAATTGTATGTCATGTTATAAGTAAACTCATAGTGTACTATGGAATCATGAGACATAAAGAATACATCACTACAAAACACTTACAACTATGAAACCACCACCACAAACCACAATGGGGATTCTTCTCATCTTTGAAGTGTGCTCTCCAGTCAAGGGAATTGTGCACCCATCAGTACATCAATAATGTACCATCATTCAGAAATTTAAACAAAAATGGGTAAGTAACTAATGTGGACTCTCATGAATCATAAAATGTAATATTTACCATTCTCGAAAACATTAGTATAAGGATTTCGACCCCAAGATAGATTATCTTGTTCCTTCGTGGTTTGGGGGATACATAATCCTATTTTTAAATCAACACATAGATAGAGGATCCCATTACCTATTTAACAAAAGGGATACCAGAACCTATCCATGGGATGATATAGATTATCCCACACCTAGGTATATAATGTGAAACCAAACCCTATCTATAAAGTGACATATTGATAAAGCATCTCATGCCCCATGTAAACTGGAGGGATACATGAACCAATATGTAGGATATGAATAATCTGATTATTGTAATTCAACCCCACAATAGTATCCACCAATAAAAATATAATAAAATTCTCATATTTTACCAAGTATCACATTCTATTTTGAATTAATGGACGTAAGTGTTGTTGAGTCAATAAGGTTTTCCTTATGACTTTTCCATTCCTTCTTGTTTTGAAAATCACAAACACCTTATCTTTAAGGAAAATCGCTTTTTGTAAGGAAAATTGCTTTTATAAGGAAAAATGTTTTCTTAAGGAAAAACGCTTTTATAAGAAAAATTTATCCTTGTCATATTTTCATTAATATTTTTTTTAAGTATGAAATTCGGATTCACTTTCTCGGAATCATTAAAACTGATAAAAAGCATTCTGTTTTAGGGTTCGGATTCTGGACAAGAACTATAAGAAAGTTTCACTCCGAATTCCGGTTATGAATTCTGACTAAGTTCTATTCCAGATTCAGGATACGAATTCTAATGAAGAATTCTCATTACGAATTCTGATGATGAATTCTCATTACGAATTCTGATGACGAATTCCCATTACGAATTCTGATGACGAATTCCCATTACGATTTCTGACAACGAATTCCTATTCCGAATTCTCATTCCGAATTCACTCATTAAACAGAATCTGGATATCATTGTTTTATACACTCTGAATTTGTTCACTCCGAACTTTCACTCCGAAATTTCTATTCCGAACCTTTATGTTAGAGTTTAAAACGATGTCGTACTTTCTGTTACACTTACTTTGTTATAAAACGATGTCGTCCATTTTGTTATAAACTAACCGTTGTCTAAGTGACACGTGTACAGGTCCCTCCGAACTTTAAGGGAAATATGACCGTTGGAGAAGGAGCCGACCTCACCTATAAATAGGAGCTCATTTGAAAAAGCTCACAACGGATGGATGAACATTTGGACTTTGTGCATACATGCTGTTGAAGTGATTTCTAGAGAGAGAGTCCCTTATTAACTCTCAAAGCTTCGTGCGACTCCGAATGTTGGTGATTACATTCGAGGGCTTCCGGGGATAGGAAGACAGAGGTGCTGACTACCTTAAAGATCGAGGGCTTTCTTGCTGAGAAAGACAAAGGTGCCGACTACCTTAAAGATCGAGGGCTTTCTTGCCGAGAAAGACAGAGGTTGCCAACTACCTTGAAGTTGAGGGCTTGCGGGGATAGCAAGACAGAGACACCGATCTTCGTATCGAGGGCTTACCCTGGTGTGGGTAAGACAGACTTGCTTGAAAGTATAAATCAAGGGACCTTTATCCAAGGTTGTTGGATACCCTTCTCTTTGGGTTAAAAGACTATCATCTTGTTACTAGTAGTTCTTCTACTTGTACTTGTTTTATTCCGCTGCATTTTGTATCTTAAGGAAAGTATAATTTTCTTATACTTCCTTACTTACTCTGATTAGTTTAGATTCTATACGCTTTAAGGTAGAATCTCATATTGTAACTTTTGTTAAGTTTCAAATTCCGGAACCATATTTCCGGAACCTTCTTTTGGAATCTCTTTCCAAGTTTAGTTCGGTGTTAGAGGTGTTGTGAATCAACTTAGTTTAACTTTGTTAAACTTAGTTCTTTCCTTTTCTTAAGGAAACTCTAGTTATTCATAACTAACTTTAAAGGTTCCAAAGGAATTTTTAAAGTATACAATTCACCCCCCCTCTTATAATGGATAAGTGTGTTGAGATAGAAGCCCAGTTCAAAAATTTCTTCATTGGTTACGAAGCCCATAAAAGATCTTGCAAAAGGATGACTAGCTGGTCGAAGAAGAATGTGGAAGAGATGAGGTTGCTGGATGAGTTTCAGGAGAATGTTAAGGATGCTTTTCAAACCGAGGACAAGAAGTTTCATGAGATGACTGCATCATTCGATGAGAAATTGGCAGAGGAAAAGAACATTCGGAGTCAGGAAGTAAGAGATCTGAATGGAAAGCTCAACTCTGTTAATCAAAGTTGGAAATTTGAAAGGGATCATCGGATCAATTTTCTAGAAAGGATAAAGTCTCAGGAAGAGAAAATGGAAGCTCAGGAAGAAAAGTTGAAGGCTCAGGAAGAAATCATTCAAGCTCAGTCAGCAAGAATAGTTGCCTTAGAAAAGCAAGCAGAGGAAGATCATAAGGACCTCAAAAAGATCAAGACTATTCTCAAGGGGCTGATGTCGAAAGAGAAAGATCCCAAATGACCAATCCGATCTTTTTGTTGTAATCTGTTTTTGTTGCTGACATTTCAAATTTAATGAGAATCGTGCTTGTTGTTCTGTTTTGTTGTTGTTACTAATTCTTTCAGGTACTTTGTTATTTTTTTTCCATTCCCTCGAAATTCTTTTTGAAAATCACAAAGGGGGAGAAGGAAAAGATCCTTAAGAAAAAGAGGAAATCTAATAAGTGCTTATCAAAGGGGGAGAAAGAAAAATACCCAATGAGATAGAACTCTAATAAGAGTTTGTTTAAGGGGGAGTTTTTATCTTAAAGAAATATCACTCCGGAAATATGAATACGATCCTTAGAGATTCAAAGCCTAAGGGGGAGTTAGTCGTATTCATCTATATTCTTAAACCAAGGGAGATAAGCTTTAATATGTTTCTTTCTTCTTAGAATAGTTTTTTCGTAAGGATGTTTGTGCTTTCCAAAAAGGGGGAGATTGTTGAGTCAATAAGGTTTTCCTTATGACTTTTCCATTCCTTCTTGTTTTGAAAATCACAAACACCTTATCTTTAAGGAAAATCGCTTTTTGTAAGGAAAATTGCTTTTATAAGGAAAAATGTTTTCTTAAGGAAAAACGCTTTTATAAGAAAAATTTATCCTTGTCATATTTTCATTAATATTTTTTTTAAGTATGAAATTCGGATTCACTTTCTCGGAATCATTAAAACTGATAAAAAGCATTCTGTTTTAGGGTTCGGATTCTGGACAAGAACTATAAGGAAGTTTCACTCCGAATTCCGGTTATGAATTCTGACTAAGTTCTATTCCAGATTCAGGATACGAATTCTAATGAAGAATTCTCATTACGAATTCTGATGATGAATTCTCATTACGAATTCTGATGACGAATTCCCATTACGAATTCTGATGACGAATTCCCATTACGATTTCTGACAACGAATTCCTATTCCGAATTCTCATTCCGAATTCACTCATTAAACAGAATCTGGATATCATTGTTTTATACACTCTGAATTTGTTCACTCCGAACTTTCACTCCGAAATTTCTATTCCGAACCTTTATGTTAGAGTTTAAAACGATGTCGTACTTTCTGTTACACTTACTTTGTTATAAAACGATGTCGTCCATTTTGTTATAAACTAACCGTTGTCTAAGTGACACGTGTACAGGTCCCTCCGAACTTTAAGGGAAATATGACCGTTGGAGAAGGAGCCGACCTCACCTATAAATAGGAGCTCATTTGAAAAAGCTCACAACGGATGGATGAACATTTGGACTTTGTGCATACATGCTGTTGAAGTGATTTCTAGAGAGAGAGTCTCTTATTAACTCTCAAAGCTTCGTGCGACTCCGAATGTTGGTGATTACATTCGAGGGCTTCCGGGGATAGGAAGACAGAGGTGCTGACTACCTTAAAGATCGAGGGCTTTCTTGCTGAGAAAGACAGAGGTGCCGACTACCTTAAAGATCGAGGGCTTTCTTGCCGAGAAAGACAGAGGTTGCCAACTACCTTGAAGTTGAGGGCTTGCGGGGATAGCAAGACAGAGACACCGATCTTCGTATCGAGGGCTTACCCTAGTGTGGGTAAGACAGACTTGCTTGAAAGTATAAATCAAGGGACCTTTATCCAAGGTTGTTGGATACCCTTCTCTTTGGGTTAAAAGACTATCATCTTGTTACTAGTAGTTCTTCTACTTGTACTTGTTTTATTCCGCTGCATTTTGTATCTTAAGGAAAGTATAATTTTCTTATACTTCCTTACTTACTCTGATTAGTTTAGATTCTATACGCTTTAAGGTAGAATCTCATATTGTAACTTTTGTTAAGTTTCAAATTCCGGAACCATATTTCCGGAACCTTCTTTTGGAATCTCTTTCCAAGTTTAGTTCGGTGTTAGAGGTGTTGTGAATCAACTTAGTTTAACTTTGTTAAACTTAGTTCTTTCCTTTTCTTAAGGAAACTCTAGTTATTCATAACTAACTTTAAAGGTTCCAAAGGAATTTTTAAAGTATACAATTCACCCCCCCTCTTGTATATTGAGCATCTCATATTATATTTCGATCCTACAAGTGTGTTCTATGTAAAAAAGTAGGATAGAATATTCACTTAATGATTTTTTTATTTGATGTGATATATTAGTTCTCTAGGACGAGAAGAATTAAAAGACTTGTGATATAACATAATTGTTGTGGAGATCTACTTGGGATAGTTGACATGAGTAAATAAAGCGAACTAGGTTGTGTTCCACCAATACATGGTTTCAGATCCTGACCAATCGACATGTAATTCTTATCTTTCACCTGGGCATGTACACCTTATAGATTCTATATAGGGTGGATAAGGGAATAATAAATGCATAAAATTTTCATAATCTACAATATTTAACTCCACTAAAAAACATATCAATTTTAATCAAGTGACATATAACATGTTTGCTTCTTAATAGTACACAATGTAGTTTGGTATTCTGAACCAAATTCAACACCTCAACAAAAAATATCATATTCCTCAAAAATTTCATAATTAATAACACTCAATTCATCATCTAAGGATCCAATCATAGATGAAAAAGATACCAATATTAGTTGTTTAAAATAAATATAGAGGAACAAAATCCATCAAAAATCATGATATTCTCTTATAGCTTTGAAATAAATTTCATGGAAAATAAATCACACCTACCTCCACTAGCAATCCACCATGACCAGCTAATCATTTTTATTTTCACATCCATCACTGTTGAACCAATAAATCACACATTATCCACGTATTTTAATGTTATTTGATTCATAACAATAAAATAATATCACTATAAAAATCATAGGATAGTGATTAATTTCATAATATCCTTGGGAAATAACAAATAAAAAATAAAAGTGAATATCATATGTGGAATTTGGGATTCCAAACATCAATTTAAGTTCTAAAAAAATAAATGATATTAATATAAACAACATGTTAATCAAAGAAAACAATCAATTATCATTTAATAGGGATGTGAAAAAAATGAATTAAGATTATAATTCTATACTGGGAAATTATAAGAGGTGGAGAAAAATCCAAAAACCACAAATCTCTTCCTCATGGTGAATTGATGTCTCTTAAATCTCATCGAATAGTCTGTATGATCTTATCATTGTTGTTTCCATATATACAGTCGCAATCATATGATAATACATTATTTCTAGAAATATCTAACTTCTACACTCTTTCCTATTATATGGTTCAAATTTTAAAAAATGGATATCATTATGGAGGATGCATAATGGGGTTTATAAAGGTGAATTTACTAGGGATTCCAAATTAACTAAATATTCAATCAATTAAATAATTAAATTAATTAATGTAATTAATTAATATTACCATATAATAAATCACCTAAGAGGATTTGTGTAATCCAAACTAACACTAATCATTTGGTAAAATACTTATTCCTGATGCAATTGTAGTGACAGTTTTATTATCTGATACTCAAATAAATATATATCATAATTCTATCCAAATCATTCATTTTATATAAAAATATTATTTTTATAATTCATTAATTTTTTTCAAGGTCATGTCATAATCGCAGTATCACATCATATTAGGTCAGGGTTAAACCCCACACCACTAAATCAACATAACCATCAGATAATTTTTCTTATTTCATATAATAGGGTAACTTTTATATTTAACCCATGTGGAGGTCCAAGTGACTATTAAAAAAAATTGAGATATGTAACGTCCAAGAGAAAAATAATTCAATACATTCAAAGAAATAGAATAGATAAATAATATTTATCTGTTATATTGATGTCACTATAGATACCTCAAGTTGAATGACTCCCCTAATTTTCTTGTTAATTTTAATGCATGGGTGTGATAATTTAGGTAAATTAAAAATATGAGTTATATAATGTTAAATAATAATATAATAATATAATAATTAATAATAACTATTTGTAACTTCTAATATTGAATTCTCATTGATGCAACTGGCTTTACAATATGCCATGTTTTGTCTTAAAATAATGTATCCAAATCACACACCATTAAAGAAAGTTGTTTGTCATGAACTCTCGTGGGAAAATCCCACCCAAATAATTTAGTTTGTAATATATAAACTTCATAATGTGATGTTGGGAATTTAACATTATTTGCACTCATTCCACAATTAAGGATGTTAGGGGCCTCCCAATGACTCATGTTGTGGATTGTACAATCACGATCACTGGAACATGATTCAGATTCTAATAGACTAAAATAATGTCAAAGAAATCACCCTGTGGAATCAATGATGTATTTGATTTATTTTCAACCGATTTCTTCCCAACATCAACCTTCATATTAATTAATATAAAATAATAGTTTTATTTAGTAAAATCAATTAAAAATTATATATTTTACCTCTATTCTTAGACAGTGTTTATGAACCTAGCTATATTTTTAATTCATATGGAAATAAAACCTCATATCTTTTTACCAAGCATGATGACCAACCCCCTTCTTTTATATCATTAATTTATAATATTAGAAAATATTAAATCTAAATTTTTCTGAATTAATGGTTAGATATTTGATAATAATTAATTGAATAACTTTTTGGATCTTTTGAATTGAAAACCCATAAAACCAATTATGTATGTAATTATCATATCCTCTCTAGTTTTTATCATTTTTTTTTAAATTTTAGGTAAATAATGAAATGAAATTACAATATTATGTATTATGATTAAGAAATTCATAATAATATAACGTCACATTGTAGCGACCCCCAAACCCAGGGTTCTTAATGAGATATGATATACTTAAAATTTCATTACATAATTACAAATTATGCATCATGTCCCATTACTACAGAAGATCACGAGGCTCAGGATTCTGGGAAACCAACTGCTTCTGCTTAACATCATTAGTACCAACCACGCCTGAAAATTTTTAAACAAAAACGTAGGGTGAGAAAATATGCCCAGCAAGGGGTTCAAATTTTTTTTTTAAGAAAATCCTTTCTCAAAGAAGTCCTTTTGAAGAGAGTAAAACATTTTCCTAATACAAAACATTATCTTTTCTTAAAACATGAAATCCATCATTCTTTGAAAACCACTTGAACAAAAAAATCACGTACTTGAAATAAGTTTTAAAGTAAACATGATCAGAGAGCACAAAATTAGAAAAATAAACAATGCATAATATTAAAACAAGGTTAATTAAATCCTAAAAATATTTCTGTTGCTAAGTGGGGGAAACGTTCATATCATGGTTAATGGGAAACAATACAGTTTATCTAGCAGTTCACCACATGAAAAACAGTTCTTAACATAAAAAAATTACATTTTCATAGTCATGGGAGCTTTCAACTAGGGGTTGTCCTGTTAGTTGAACTAAGCCCTGGTTGACCTTTATCATTACATGCAGAGGGAATGTATAATACTAGACTTTGTCAATACCTTTCGTCAAGACCATATAACATACTTAACGGGTCGAGGATCACTGCCCACCCCGTTTCCTTGATAGCTCGGGCCATGGCTAACTTCCAAGACCGTCGCACATAATCGTCTCATGAGACTCCTGCTTTACCCAATGCATTGGAGCGCTATATAATTCCGAGCCCACCCATCACATCATTCATGTTGCGCTATATAATTCCGGGAGCACCCGTCATATGTAAGTCCTATACATCCCTCACATATCTTGACATGGTCATTCGTTCATAAAGTTTCATGGATTCTTAATTAAACCCCATTTTCACATACGTATTCATAAAATGAAGACAGTTTAATAATTAAAAACATTATGACATGCATGATAAAGCTTCGTGCACATAACAAGTTATCATAACATTTGAAAACATGGGTTTTAAGAAAATGAACATAACACTTAACATTCCATAACATCGTAAGACCCAATTAAAGCATAGTCGTTCATAACTTAAACATATGATGATAAATGGATATCATGGGTGTTTAATACAGGCAGTTGGGGATACAATGTGCGTAATAAATTCCATCTTAGGGAAATCATGTATATAATTGTTTAAACTCTTCTATTAGCTCTTTAAATAACAAGCCCCCTTTTCTTTATAAGGTTTTCAAACATCAAAAGAGAACTCGTAATTGAAGAAAACATAATGATATGTATACCTACACATATGCATGGGTTCAGTACATTAAACCATACTCCAAAAATATCTCTCATGTTTTAACTTAATCAAAATTTATATTTGGTAAAAACATCCGGAGTTCTTTTCCATAAAAGAAGAAAAAGGGGTGAACATAATTTTCATAAACCATTATTGACAGAAAGTCAGCCTCGCATACAACAAGGTTGTTTCATAAACATGAGTACATACCAATGAATACATGTATGCAATTTTAAAGGTTTAAGGAGTCCATACTAACCATTTTCACAAAGCAAAATCCTGATTTATCAAGAGTAGTGATAAATGAAAATTCTCAATTACAAGAATAATTTTGAAATCAAACCAACCCATAAACTTCATCATGCTATGTTGTAATAAATTACAAAACATGGGCACCAAGTTCATATTAATGTATATACACATTAACAATATACTTCATTCACTTGTATAATTTTACCTATTCATTCAATTACTCAAAACCTCCATTTTTTATAGGCGAAAGGAAAAAATCAGGGTTATAAACATTGTGAAAAGGTTGTATACTTGCGTATATCATCTTATACATATGTGTATATAAGATTATATATATATATACATATATAAACACAAGGTGTAAAATGCAAGAACCCACACCCAAATAAAACAGATCCTTCGAACCCTTACCCCAATTTTTTGTTTTCACAAAGAGGCTGACAAGATTGGTTCTAGGAATAGGTAAAACAGGTTTATATGATCCTGTATATTCTTATACACAATTATACAACAAGTGTGTATAACTATATAAACTTACAAAATGGTGAGAAATGATGAAGAGGATTTTCCTCCTTACTCCTAATTGGTTCTTTAACCCAAGAGGGATCCCATGGTCTAGGTTTGCACCGGTTTCACACACATCATAAGTGTATATATATCATGTATATATAAATATATACATATATATATAAAACCAAATCTTAACAAAACCAAACCGAAATTAAAACCTGTTTCTTACCTTGCTCGGAGAGGGGAAGTAGCTGAGGCAAGAGGAACCGATGGTGTAAAAATACTGAAGATATACACATATATATATAACACGTTTATATTTATATATATGAAAACCGAAGTTTAATCAAAACATAAAAATAGAGTCCGACCCTTACCTTAGCTCGACGAGAAGGAGGAGGAAAGATAGAGCAGCGAAGAGGTCCAGAAGTCAGAGAGATCAAGGGAGTCCGGTGAAAAACTACTGGCCTTCAGTGCAACAGGGTTTAAAAAAAAGAAGACGGAGACCCACATTCAAGGAGGGTATCCGAGGGAGGGGGTCGGTGTCGGCTCGTGGAAAGCAGGGAGCAGCTCGGTTCCACTCGCCGGCCTATGTGAAGAAAAACGAGGCACCCTACGATCTACTAGTCTGGCGACGTGAGGAAGGAGAAGAAGCCGCGGGTGTGAGGTGGAAGAAAAACGAGGAAACAGCGGGCGGCTGGGATCAAACCGGGATAATCAGACGGCCTAGAAAAGAGGCGGCTTTAAAAGAGGTGGATGGCCATGATCGGAGGAGGATATATCGGACGGCTCTGGGCAAAGCGGCATTTAAAAACGCAGTTTTCAGCAAGTTTTTTTAAAAAAAAAGTTTCATAAATTTCCTTATTAATTTATTAACTCATTGTTTTTTTATTAAAGAATTTAATTATTAAACTGACTTTTATTATTTTAATAAAAATCATTGGTCAATAAAATTATATATTAGTTTAATTAAAACGTGTTACTATATAAGTATAGGTACATATATATATATATTTTATTCTTAAAACATCAATAATTTTTATTAACCTTATTATATTATCATTATTATTGTTAAAACATAATTATTATTTACTTAATATTAACTTAAGAAGAACAAAGATTAAAAACATTGGGTAATCAAAACATAACATATATATATATATATTAATTTCCTTTATTAATTAACTACCTTAATTTTTCTTAATTAAATATTATTATTAAACATAACTACATTTAATCATACTTAAAAGTGTGTCGATATAAATATCATCACCACGAAACACCTATGTAAAAGAAACCATAACGTGACATAGTTTCCAAAACTGCTTATCCAAGTTATAAACATTTGTATTGACATTAACCCTTAAATTTAATTTGGAGAAAAAGAATTATTTAATTTGATGCAGTATGTATATATATATATATAACTCAAGGGTTAATACATTTTTAGACAAAATAAAAACCCATTGGCTTTAATATAATTACAACATAAAATTGTAATTGCTCAAATCAAGAAAATAAGTGTAGTGAATAATAATGTTAATTTTTTCATAAAACATACTTCGCATTTTTGGGAAAAAAAGACTGAAATTGATTAAATTATCATTGATGTCACTTTTAAAAATTAAAGCAATTTACACAATTAGCATTTCGATCCTTTTGGGGTAAACCAGCTTATTTCCAACGGTCAAAAACAAAACATTAGAAGATAGGAGAAACCAATGGTCAAAATAAAACATTAGATTCTTGGGGAAACCAACGGTCAAATTTATAGCCAATTGGGGTTCAACAGTCAGATTATGGTGCTTATAAAAGGGTCTGGTCTCGGGGTGTCCCTCGCTCTAGGTGACTGAAGAAGAAACAGAGGTGGTTCGTGTGATTCCCCTGGTTCTGAGCACAGTTGCAGTGGCTTCGGCCATCCTCATGTTCATTCTGATGGATGCCCGAAACCCCTACCGCATTCTTGGGCTCTTAGTGGTTTTAAGCGGTCTCCCCATTATTGTAATCGAGTTCTTAGTTGGGATTTTCGTTTAGTTTATCTTCTTGTTTGGTCAGTGGAGGTTGTAGCCAAGATGTTTCTTATTTGAATAAAAGGAATTTTCATCCATTTGATGCATTTTATTATTATTAGTTGTTTTTTGGTTCACTTGACGGGTGATATTGGAAAGAAAACTTGTCAAAAATCAAAACATGGGTTTTCTCGGGTCGTTACATTACTTCCCCCTTCAAAGAATTGCACGCTCGAAATTCTATCATAAAAAGAAAAACTGAAACCCCAAACATAGAACTCTACCGAAACAGTGGATCTAGCTCGGTTAACGGGATACCAAGGTTGGCACACAACTCTTCTGTTTCCCTATCCCAGATGTGCCTCGAACAGTACTCCTTGAACTCCTGTTCATGCGTACTGCACACGGGCTTCCAAAGGGAGGCTCGTGCGATGCAAAGCTCAGAAACGTCTGAGAAGATAAACTCATTGATGATGCTTCTGGTCACATCATGCTCGAGGTAGTCGAGAGGGATGATGCGGTTGAGGAGACTGAGATTCAAGACTAGGAACATGTAGGCTGCACTAAGCTGGCCATTCTGAGCAGCCACGAGGAAGCACGCTCTGGAAGAAAAGTTCTGTGCCAGAGTGAAACACTGGAACAAGCCCTCAAAGAATCTTCCCCTTCACTTGTAGTAGGGTAGTTGAGCCGTGTAAACAAGGTGAAAGACATGATCATCCTCTTGACATAAACAAACGATCTCTGGACCATTTTCTAGATTGAGAAAACGCTGGCAGGACCCTCGCAGGTGGAGAAAGGATGGATAATCCACCGTGTATGCCATGATCAATATTACTTCCACTAACTCATCGGGTAGTGATGAGAAGTTTTTTTGACTAGCCATCTGAAAAAAAACATCGAAGGAAAACTGTTAACAACATTGATAAGGTGAAGACATGAAAGGAAACAAAAACTTCCATTTATGAAAAAGTTTACACGGCAAAGTCTGAGTTTACAAGACGTACGCCACAAAGAGTGGAAAAACTTCCTAACTCTTCAAACCACACATAGGATGAAAAGACAGAACTAAACTAATGGGAACATTTATAATGCCTCCTGAGTTTAGCGTGAGGGGTATGGAGTTGGGAAACATCGGTATACACTTCTTTCCTAAGAGACACACAGGTGGACTCATTTTACAACGCTCCAAAGTCCATTAACTAGCCCCAGAAGCCATAGTGAAAAATCTGGCATAGGTAAGCCACTCGGAGGTCTCTGGCAGCAGCAGCTTATTGAAAGGGGTTATCGAGCCTTGTGCCAAATTCCTCGCCAGTTGTGAAAACTCAGAAGAGTCCTTCATGATACCTTCCCCAACGTGCATAAGAGGGAAATTGGGTCATCATCATTAGGAGATAATCCATGTGAATTTGGGCATAATTCAGAAAGTTCTCACGGCTAGCTAGAGATACAATGTTCTCTAGAGCCTCAGTGGGAAGTGACAAAAGGTCGGTAGGTACATCATCCATCTGAAAGTTATAACATTTTTACTTAGTTAGTCATAGAAATACATTTATATCACCTGGTTTTCCAGATTTGCCTGAACCCATCCTCTGATACCAACTGTAGCGACCCCAAACCCATGGTGCTTAATGAGACATGATATACTTAACATTTCATTACATCATTAAAAATTAAGTATCATGTATCATTATTATAGAAGATCGCGAGGCTCAAGATTCTGGGAAACCAACTGCTTCTGCTTAACTTCATTAGTACAAAACACACCTGAAAATATTTAAACAAAAACATAGGGTGAGAAAATATGCCCAGTAAGGGGTTTAAAAAAACATTTTAAGAAAATCCTTTCTCAAAGAAGTTTTTTTGAAGAGAGTAAAACATTTTCCTAAAACAAAATATTATCTTTTCTTAAAACATTAAATCCTTCATTCTTTGAAAACTACTTGCACACAAAAAGCACGTACTTGAAATAAGCTTTAATCTAAACATGATCAGAGAGCGCAACATAAGAAAAACAAACAATGCATAATATTCAAACAAGGATACTTAAATCCTAAAAAGATTTCTGTGGCCAAGCGGGGGAAACGTTCATATCATGGTTCATGGGAAACAATACAATTTATCTAGCAGTTCACCACATAAAAAACAGTTCTTGACATAAAAAAAATTACATTTTCATAGTCATGGGAGCTTTCAACTAGGGGTTGTCCTGTTAGTTGAACTAACCCCTGGTTGAACTTTATCATTACATGCAGAGGGAATGTATAATACTAGACTTTGTCAAGACCTTTCGTCAAGACCGTATAACATACATAACGGGTCGGGGCTCACTGCCCACCCCGTTTCCTTGATAGCTCGAGCCATGGATAACTGCCAAGACTGTCGTACATAATCGTCTAATGAGACTTCTACTTTACCTAATGCATTGGAGCACTATATAATTCCAGGCGCACCCGTCACATCATTCATGTTGCGCTATATAATTCCAGGCGCACCCGTCACATGTAAGTCCTATACATCCCTCACATATCTTGACATGGTCATTCGTTCATAGAGTTTCATGCATTCTTAATTAAACCCCATTTTGACATATATATTCATAACATGAAGACAATTTAATCATTAAAAACATTATGACATTCATGCTAAAGCTCCGTTCACATAACAAGTTATCTTAACATTTGAAAACATGGGTTTTAAGAAAATGAACATAACATTTAACATTCCATAACATCGTAAGACCCAATTAAAGCATAGTCGTTCATAACTTACACATATGATGATAAATGGATATCATGGGTGTTTAATATAGGCAGTTGGGGTTATAATGTGCGTAATCAAGTACATCTTGGGGAAATAATGTATATAATTGTGTAAACTCTTCTATTAGAACTTTAAATAACAAGCCCCCTTTTCATTATAATGTTCTCAAACATCATATGAGAACTCGTAATTGAAGACAACATAATGATATGTATACCAACACATATGCATGGGTTCAGCACATTAAACCATACTCCAAAAATATCTCTTGTGTTTTACCTTAAACAAAATTTATATTTGGTAAAAACATCCAGAGTTCTTTTCCATAAAAGAAGAAAAAGGGGTGAACATAATTTCCATAAACCATTATTGACAGAAAGTCAGCCTCGTATACAACAAGGTTGTTTCATAAACATGAGTATATACCAATGAATACATGTTTTCACCTGTAAAGGTTTAAGGTGTCCATACTAACCATTTTCACAAAGCAAAATCCTAATTTATCATGAGTAGTGATAAATAAAAATTCTCAATTGCAAGAATAATTTTGAAATCAAACCAACCCATAAACTTCATCATGCTATGTTGTAATAAATTACAAAACATGGGCACCAAGTTCATTTTAATGTATATACACATTAACAATATTCTTCATTCACTTGCATAATTTTACCTATTCATTCAATTAATCAAAACCTCCATTTTTTATAGGCGAAAGGAAAAAATCAGGGTTATAAACACTGTGAAATGGTTGTATACTTGCGTATATCATCTTATACATATGTGTATATAATAATATATATATATACACATATATAAACACAAGGTGAAAAATTCAAGAACCCGCACCCAAATAAAAGAGATCCTTCGAACCCTTACCGCAATTTCAGGTTTTCACAAAGAGGCTGACAAGATCGGTTCTAGGAATAGGTAAAATAGGTTTATATGATCCTGTATATTCTTATACACTATTATACAACAAGTGTGTATAACTATATAAAACTTACAGAAATGGTAAGAAACAATGAAGAGGATTTTCCCCTTACTCCAAATTGGTTCTTTAAGCCAAGAGGGATCCCATGGTCTAGATTTTCACCAGTTTTACACACACCATAAATGTATATATATCATGTATATATAAATATATAGATATTTATATAAAATCTAATCTTGAAAAAACCAAACCGAAATTAAAACTTGTTTCTTACCTTGCTCAGAGAGGGGAAGTAGCTGAGGCAAGAGGAACCGAAGGTGTAAAAATATAGAAGATATACACGTATATATATAACAAGTATATATTTATATATATGAAAACCTAAGCTTAATCAAAACTTAAAAATAGAGTCCAACCCTTACACTAGCTCGACGAGGAGGAGGAAGGACAGAGCAACGAAGAGGTCCAGAAGTCGGAGAGATCAAGGGATTCCGGTGAAAAACTACCGGCCTTCGGTGCAACATGGTTAAAAAAAAGACGAAGAACCACATGCAAGGAGGGTATCCGAGGGAGTGGGATAGTTTCGGCTCATGGAAATCAGGGAGCAGCTCGGGTCCACTCGCCGGCCTAGGTGAAGAAAAACGAGGCACCCTACGATCTACTGGTCCGACGATGTGAGGAAGGAGAAGAAACCACGAGTGCGAGGTGGAAGAAAACCGAGGAAACAGAGGGCTGCTAGGATCAAACCGGGATGATCAGATGGCCTAGAAACGAGGCAGATTTAAAAGAGGTGGACGACCGCGATCGGAGGAGGCTGGATCGGATGGCTCTGGGCAAATCGGCATTTAAAAACGCGGTTTTTAGCATGTTTTTTTAAAGAGTTTCATAAATATCCTTATTAATTTATTAACTCATTGTTTTTTATTAAAGAATTCAATTATTAAACCGACTTTCATTATTTTAATAAAAATCATTGGTCAATAAAATTATATATTGGTTTAATTAAAACGTTTTACTATATAAGTATATATATATATATATATTATTCTTAAAACATCAATATTTTTTATTAACCTTTTTATATTATCATTATTATTGTTAAACCATAATTATTATTTACTTAATATTACCTTAAGGAGAAAAAAGATTAAAAACATTGGGTAATCAAAACATAACACACATATATATATATATATTAATTTCCTTTATTAATTAACTACCTTAATTTTTCTTAATTAAAGATTATTATTAAATGTAACTACATTTAATCATACTTAAAAGTGTGTCGATATAAATATCATCACCACAAAACACCTAAGTAAAAGAAACCATAACTTGACGTAGTTTCCAAAACTGCTTATCCAAGTTATAAACATTTGTATTGACATTAACCATTAAATTTAATTTGGAGAAAAAGAATTATTTAATTTGATGCAGTATGTATATATATATATATATATAACTCAAGGGTTAACACATTTTTAGACAAAATAAAAACCCATTGGCTTTAATATAATTAAAACATAAAATTTTAATTGCTCAAATGAAGAAAATAAGTTTAGTGAATAATAATGTTAATTTTTTCATAAAACATAATTCACATTTTTGGGAAAAAAAGTCATAAATTGATTAAATTATCATTGATGTCACTTTTAAACATTAAATCACTTTACACAATTAACATTCCGATCGTTTTGGGGTATATCATCTTATTTCCAACGGTCAAAAAAACAAAACATTAGATGATAGGAGAAACCAATGGTCTAAATAAAACATTAGATTCTTGGGGAAACCAACGGTCAAATTTATAGATGTTTGGGGTTCAACGGTCAGATTAGGGTGCTTATAAAAGGGTCTGGTCTCAGGGTGTCCCTCGTTCCAGGTGACTGAAGAAGAAACATAGATGGTTCGTGTGATTCCCCTAGTGCTCAGCATGGTTTCAGTGGCTTTGGCCATCCTCATGTTCATTCTGATGGACGCCCGAAACCCCTACCGCATTCTTGGGCTCTTAGTGGTTTTAAGCAGTCTCCCTATTATTGTAATCGGGTTCTGAGTTGGGATTTTCGGTTAGTTTATCTTATTGTTTGGTCAGTGGAGGTTGTAGCCAAGATGTTTCTTATTTGAATAAAAGGAATTTTCATCCATTTGATGCATTTTATTATTATTAGTTGTTTGTTTGTTCACTTAATGGGTGATATTGGAATGAAAACTTGTCAAAAATAAAAACATGGTTTTTCTCGGGTTGTTACACACATGGTAAGATTCCATATATAAATTGTTAAAAATAATTTACCCTAATGGATTCCAATTCTCTATATCTCATTAGTCAATAATTATTTCTATTCTACATTATTTTCTTAAAAAATATCCAATTATTCTTATTGATTAAAATATAGCTCCAATCATGATATGTAATGGGTATGGTTATTAAATCAGTTCCAAGATGCCCAAGAAAACTACTCATACATGCCTCCAATATCATATATGAGAACCACTAAAATTATAAACAACACAAAAAGATTTAATTTTTTTACATAAAAAATTTATTTAGTTCTTTTTAGTCATATATAATTATTTTTATCAATTATAAGAATAAACACAATAATTAGTATAATTAAAAAAATTAATAATTTAATCATAGTAAAATACATATCAATAACATTCATACCACCAATACCCATTTACTAATATAAGTTACATAATATCTATTGTTGAATTTGAGAAATTAGCTAACACAAAAATTATCTAATTCTTTAATCCACTAAAATCCCCATATAAGTGGATAATTATAATTAGAAATAAGAAACATACATAATACAATAAGAATGATCATTGATGGAGTATGAGTGTCATCAGGTTTTGTGTCCCAACTACAATTTTTAGATCAAATTATTCCTTAACATGACTCATAAAATACAATTAATGTTAAACCAATTAGATCATATAGAATGTCATTTGAAAATAATAAAATTTAAAATTAACAGCACAATTTTTTCCCATCATACGGGGTTTCATAAAAACTAAAATAAATTAAAAAAACTATTTTATTTTATCAAAATTTTATTATAATATATAATATATAATATATAATCTAGAAATTTTTATTTTACTACCACATCATTAATTTATACTTAATAATTTAAAAGTATATTACATTTCAACCATACAATTCACAACCGATATTGTATTCATGATTGTTATAATCATAAAAAAATGTTGAATATCATGTTTTTTTGAAATTCATGTGACAAAAACATATGTGGTAGAATCTATATTCAAGATTTAATTACACTTTTAAAATAATAAATATAATATAATTTACTAAGTAATATAAAAGATGATTTAACATATAATCATTTCATTCATAACTTATTACCATCACACACCATTAATATTATATATTGATCTTCATCCTCTCTTGACAGACATATAGTGTCTATTTCATCATAGTTCATGAGACCAATATCACTTTATATAATAATTTTACTATCAGTAAACCAATATTCAACTTTTTGGATCATATCAAACAAATTTCTCAGTTTCATATAGATTACAACACTCCAACATTAATTGAATCCATTATGTACATAGAATAACATTTCATCTTTTGAATCCAATATATATGGATCATGTTCATCATGATCACCAATCATAATCAAATTATCTAATTTTAGGGGAAATTTTATATATATATGTAA
Source organism: Viscum album (assembly GCA_963277665.1). NCBI lineage: Eukaryota > Viridiplantae > Streptophyta > Magnoliopsida > Santalales > Viscaceae > Viscum > Viscum album. Next base: position 48,375,144 of record OY728161.1, on the reverse strand, counting down.
ATAAAAACATTCCATCATTCAAATAAAAAAATATAAAATTTCCCACGGTAATTTAATTCAATAATATCAATTATCTTTTCAAAATATCCCAAATTTTAAAATTTCCTAATTATTCTACTATATTTTTCTAAAATTCTTTGTGAAAAACTTTATAAAACATATATTAATTAATATTATAGGAATAAAATCAATTTTACAAATTAAATATCCCCTAGGATAAATAATCCAAATCTTCTTAGAGGTTATATTGACTATATACATTCACAATCAATGAAAATTTAAGAACCCAATAAATAGTGTTGAATGTATTTCATTCAATAAGTATAGTTATTTTCACTAATCGAATCATTCAATATTTGTAATGAAATGTGAATAAAAAAATTATTATTAATATTAAAGTACCTTATTATTAATTAAGTGTTTCATAAATAGGGAGATTTAAGAACACATTAGAGTAAGGGAATCATTGAATTTATAAGGTTACTATATGTGTTTCATTCATTTCAATATTCTATTGTAGATCACTTGATGTTGTAAATTAATATTTAATAATTTAAATTATGTTTTTAATCGATATTTAGATAAAAAAATTTCATGGAAGTAGCTTTATATATATATATATATATTCATTTATTTCTAATAGATATGGAAATATACAGAATCAACGATATGTGTAACTAATCGATGAATTTTCTATCTAATATATAATCATGGTTATTTTAAGATAATTGTTGTAATTGATGGATAATAGATATTCATATATGAAAATAAAATATTTCTTTATGTTTATGAAATTATCTCTGAAGTATCTAGAATGAATGATGTTGTATATTTTTATTAACACAATTGGAGGATGGTTAGAGAATTACATGTTTGATAATGAGATATATGATGTGTTTATTGATAATTATTTTAAAAAAATTCCTAGTATTATTTGATTGAAGGATCTAAGAAAGGAATTTAGGTAGTGGAAACTATTGAAATAATCAATAAATTTTATATTCTGTAAAAGTCTATGGGAATTATTTTGATGTGTCTTGTGAAATTATAATTTGTGTTTATTGATAATAAATAGGTCTTGTTAATATTTCTCTATAAACATCATCATAGTAATACCATTGAAATAAATATGTTGATAATATTTGAGAATATCCCCAACAAAGAATAAAAACTGTTAAATGTTTTCAAAAAAGATGAAAAATATATTTAATAAAGAAATAAAAATATGATTTTTTTCTAAAATGATGGTAAAATGAATTAAAATTAGTAATTAAAATAAATATGAAATCATATAATAATTGGAATTGGATTTTCATTAAAAAAATTTGTATAATTAAAGGAATTTTGTAAAGAATAATAGTCTTGATGATAAGAAATTGAAATCAAACTTTAAATGTTAAAATAATCATCCATTAACACCATTGTAGAGAGAGTAAAAATAACCCCTAAGAGAAATGTTAAAATTATACTTTTCTAAACCATTGTAAAAATTAAAAGATATTTTCAATTGAACTAAAATAACCATTAAATAAAATATATGCACAACGATGTAATAATGTATAAGAATTTTGTTATGGATGAAAAGAATTGTTTCTAAAGATGAGAAATGAGGTTTAATTTTTTTATAAACATTCATTTGGTCCATTTTCTAACTAAGTAGAAAATAAATGATAATAATAATTATAAATTCCAATAAATAAAAGATTTTTCAAAAATAATTGTGGTTTAAGAGAGTGAATAAAACATCCCCAATGAAATTTTAAACATAAAAAATCTCGATTAAATATTTGATTTGAACATTAACCCTTACATAGGTGTTTATTTAATTTTGAAATGTTCTAACCACCTATATAATAAATTTATTCTTATTATAAATCAATATCAAAAAAATATTTATATTTCTATTTCTATTTGTCATTCTCTTATAATTCCCTATTTATTTATTATTAATAATTCTTGGTTAAAATCCATATACGGGTGTTAACTATTCTATTTTCCATGAATGTTTATGATCAAAAGTTTTGTTATTTATGCCTTATATGGGTTTCTAAAAACACAATAGTCTCAAAAAATAATATATATTTATTATATACTTTGAGAACCATCCATGATACATAATGATGAAAAATGGAACATATCACCTCATCATGGTGGTAGTGTACATGTATATACTGGAGATGTTTCCATTTTTCAATGGATGAAAAATGAGAAGGTAGATAATAATATATACTTAAAGAATCATATATATTTCATAAATAAAATATATATTCATTATAATTATATTAATAACCTTCCATGAGATTCGGCGATGAAAAACGAAATTCATCGCTTGACGGAGGAAGTAGTTGGCATGTATGCATAGGCAACATTTTCATTATAAATTTGATGGGAAGAAGGTAGATAATGATTTTTACATCAATAAAATAAAATTTAAATAATATTATGATTATAATTTTATTATTTTAAAATTTTTATAGTGGACACAGAGGAGGTGAAAGGATTTTGAAACATTAAATAACTCAGTTTTGTCCATTACATATTCCATATAAATCCTCCTTTGTCTTATACCTTGAGCCTTATGGGTTTGTAATTTTGGCGAAACAGTATCCTATAACACATAGATAAGATATTTCGGAATGGATTTTTGTATATCCTTATTCATAAAATATTCTTAATTTTAATGAATAAGTGGGTATAGGAAGTTACCTTTTTTAAGTGAGAGAAGTGGCCCACATGTAAATATTGAGAACATTTAATTTTAATAAATTTTATTATCAAATGGAAGAGGAAATAAATTGGTATTTCTTCCAAATATATGATAATATATGTTCTTCATTGATAAATACTATAATGATGTAGCTCGTTCCTTCCATCTGATGGATGTCTAACCCAGAATGACACTTACACGATGAGAATCCTCTATCCCCTCTGGATGACGGCAAGAATCAAGGGTATCAAACATAAACACTGTGGATGGTTTCTCCATCATGGAACTAAATGTAAACATCAAAATATAGTATAAAATGTGAAATAATAAGAACTACCAACAATATCATATCCAATAATCAAAAATTTTGTATAAGATTTATAAAACAATAATGTATGATAAATGAAAAAAGAGAAAAAACTAAAGTGGCCCAAGAAAAACTCAATCCAACTAGATTAAGGAAATAAATAGTATGATCACCATATTTATTTTACTCACAATTTTCCAGCATAATTCATAACACCATTTCTTCCCAAGGAATATGTCACCAAATCACAATCAAAAGATACGACCAAAATAAACCTAAACAAGACATGGAGACTACAAAACCATGAATATGAGTATGTATAGTTTGAGATGAAGCCATTAGATTACCACATTGAGTCAAGTTAATACCATTTATAAATTAATCCATGTTTTCCTATTTGAATTTAAAATATAGAAATAGGTTATAATTTTTTTATACATGATATAAAAATAAAATAATATAATATGAACTTTCTTAATGAAACACTTATAAAACATACCATAATGTGGGTTTTAAAATCAATTTCATTTTCAAAACCAATCATTTATTTTTTAAAACATCACAGTTATTAAAGTAAATCCATACATGGTTTAACTTTTTCAACCAAATTTTCCAGAAATCAAGAACTATGAACCCATTTCCTCTATTACCATTAAAATATTTACACATCCAGATCAATGATAATTAAGGGAAAATGGAAAAAATAACAAAAATCAACCATATAAGCTCACAAATAATGCCAATAAATTGATGGATCTAAACTTCTCATCATCAACAATAAAATGATAAGAGGATCAACAGTTAAAAAAATTCATTCCAAAAATTAATCTACACACATGACAATAAATTATAGAAACTGACAACATATGATACATAACATAATGAAACCCCATAGGGACTAATGGAACAACCCATGACAAAAATTGGTGTACCTACTAATATAAGATTAATGGTTACACATCCATCAACTAAATCATTCTTACCTCTTATCATCAATGACACCCCACTAGACATGTGTTACATAATAATATGGGAGACTATCCTATTAATAATCTCAACTAGCCTCGCAATTCCCATTTTTCTTCCCACCAAGTAACTAAGTTCTCCTCCTAGAATAAAAAAATTATTTGGGCCTTGAATATGTAACATTTCATCATAAGAAAATAATAATTCTCTAAGGGATAAAACCATAATCATGTCCTTCCCACCTCACATACATCCCTTGAAAATAGGACCAATATATAATCAAAACATGAATCACATCACAAAAATCCATCACATGGATTAATATAAAAAATAACAAAGAACAAGGGTCTCAATAATTAAACAAAAACAATCTATTTAAAATAACATCTCAAAGAGGAAAATTATCCTTTATATTATACCATATTTAATATATATTTAGAAATACCATTCTAAAAAAACGGAATCCAAAAAAAATTTCAAAGGGAATAATGATTATCATCACTCACAAATAAACAACCAAAAGAAAATTCCATTTCATTTTTTACAATAAAAAATCTAATTTTTTAATCCTTAAAACCCCTTAAACCAAAATTGTGAACCCACATTTAAGGTCAAATTTGTCATAAACCACAATTAAAATTTATTTTTATAATATTAAACAAATCATGATATTTTATCAAACATGTATGATGCATAAAAAAACAATTAACATCAAAGTACTCTTTGAATAATAAATTCAAAGCTTTATGGCACATAATAACCATGTGATGTTATGAAAAAAAATTTATAAACCAAACCTAGATAACCCACACCATAATTATCTAGATTAGAAATTAATATATAAATACAATCACCCATATAAATCTTAAATTAATGTAAATAAAAAGGAAACACCTACCTCATGTGGTGAAATCTTGTCATCTTCAATGAAATCCACCATATTATGTCTCAAAGGGGGGATCACAACCCCTAAAAAGAAATCCCAAAATTTAGATTAACTATCAGTATTGAAATTGGAAAATGATGCCCATTAGTGTTTTTAGAAATGATAAAAAATGGATAAACCCCAAGTTAAATGAGAAGGAAACTCAAACCATTCAATCTAGGTGAATAATCACCCAGAAACCACTTCAAAATCTACTTAAAGGGTTTTATGATAGATAATTAACTCTATGGGAGGTTCCTAGGTTGGTGGAAATGAATAGAGAATTAAAATGGGGAAAATCCAATTAAAAACCCAAAAGGAAAAATACCCATTTTGAGTAGTTTTAAAACATTACTCACATAGTTTATCAAAATGTGTATTAACTATACAGCATGCTACATGGATCTGCTTCAGATGAAGCCCATAGTAGAAAGCCTTCTCCTTAACATTCCATTTGGATTTGGAAGTTCGAGAGGGTATGACTCTACCATCGGTACTAGGCTTGTGCATCCCTGTACGGGACAGCCAGCCGAGCGGTCATGCGACAATGATAGGTTTTCATCATTATGTAGTCACTGGGGAGGGGAAGATTCTATAGTAGCGATCTGGGTTATCTTTTCATGTTTTAGTTGGTTGTAATGTTTGGAACTTGTGGTTTCACACTTTTCTTCAAAAGCGTATTGATAATAAAAAATTTAATTTCTAGTGTATTAACTATACATATCAACTCAATTAAATATTTCACAGGCTATATACTTATGATGTGTTGTTAGTTTAAGCATTCTACTCAACCATGTGACCTAAAATTCCCTAAATAAATATATTTTCAACCAAAACTACCTCTCACTCGAGGTGACAATTCATCCATAAAATAACCAAAAGTAAAATTTACACTAGGGGTGTCACAAACTACCCTCAATTCCATGTTATTCCCTTAAAGAGTCTTCTAAATCTTAGTAAAAGAATTAATTCAAAGACTAACTTCCCTATAATGATAAATCGATTACAAACCAACTTCCCAAACCACAAAACTAGGAAAATGGGACACAAAAAACCAATTCATCTGGATTAACAATATTGAACACACAAACATACCTAAGAAGAATTGTCCCAACAAAACAGAAGTGATGATACGATAATATGATTCATTAGGATAGAAATGACTATGTTATTATTGAGATTAGTAGCATCAATAGACCCACCATGCCTCCTAATATCCTCCTGAATACTAAATAATAATGTAGGAAAAAACATAAGGATAGCCTCTAGAATATCTAATGTCACTACATTCACACTACAACACATCCAAACCAATGGAATCATATAGTTACTCTCTAAATGAGTGGAAAAAACACACGGAGACCTGACATAGATCTCCCCACCATTTAAAACAAATCTATAATGGTGGAGAATTATATATACACAGCTAATAGAAATATTATCTCTAAAAAGGCGTAATTCAACTAACCAAAACAACCAGATTATAGAACCATAAGAGATAACACCCACAAGAATAACCAAAAGGTCAGTAGAATTGATCACCAAGAAAATTCACTCAAAGAAACAAGAGAAATACACAAACATTAACATGACTCAACATGGAATGGTATGGTTCTAAACATGGATCATAGAACTATGAAAAGGGTAACTTAGGCCTAAACTCATGAAAAAACCCACTCATGGAAATCATAAATAAATACTTTACATGGTAGATCTAACAATATAACTAGAATCTATCAACTTATCCTCATTACAATAGCCTACATCCGAGTAATTCCCATGTCAACCATAAAAAAAACCTCAACACATGGTCCTCACCGTGCTTAAAATAAAATATTAATCAATATTTAATGAGCCATAAAATAGAAAAATATTCAAAAATATGTTAAAAATTCATTTTACCCAATATAAATTAAAGAACTGGGGGCACACAATTTGGAATAATACATAAACCAAAAGAAAAATCACAATTGGAAATATTCTAAAAAAAATACACACTTCCAACTCTATCATATAAGATACAACACATGATACTAACTTGATTCATACTTGGTATGAGACTATTTATTCTAATGCCCAACCATATCACAAAACCTTTTAATGTGAATAAAACGTCCACACATATGGTTGATATTTAGAGATGATGTATATGAGGACCTAATATACCAAGGTATCCATCTCTAGAAACACACTAATGACTTAACCTTAACTAAAATGGTAATTTTCAGTTGAGAATATGGATTCCCATTCATATCACTTACATGTTTCCCCTTATCACTACTAAGATCATCTTTACTAGATCCAATTGGGTTCATATCTTTTCCTAACACGGATTTCCATCCTAATATTTCCTCAATGATGATAGTCCGGTAAACTAATTCTATATAGGTAATCAGGGCTAAATAAATCACTAAAAATGATGATATTAAAAATTTTCCCAAAAAATTAACCATTACATCTTAACATATTCAGTGTCCAACTCTAGGGAGAAATTTCCCAAGATTTTTAAATGTTCAAAATTACATTTAATAGACCATTCATCCTGGAGGATACCCAAAACTATAATAACCATATAAAAAAAATCACTTCTTTAAGTTAAATTCTTGAATGAATAAATCCTTGAGATATCCCTAGGATAGTTCCATTAACGCTTTAGAATAAATATATATCATCCACCACATAAGACCTAATACTTTGAAAAATATAATGGTCCACCTCACCCGAGAACATTCAGATGTTTTTAGCAGGTTTAAAATATCTTCAGCCTTTTCTATCCACTAAATCACCTCATGTGACTGTCAATCACCATAGGAATTATGAGGATATATCGGTTTAAAAACACTGATTCATGATCTAAGAGTTGGTAATAACATGGATTTAAAACTCTATTATGAGTCTTGGATGAGTCGGAGATCAGAATGATGGATCCTAGGTCACAAGGACAGCTACCTGATGCATCCCCTTCCTAACATCATGGTTGTTTCCTATGATTTTCCAGATAAATAATCACAAAAAAAGCACTAAATCAAACAAATTTAAATTTTAACACAATAATAATTAACACAATCCATACCAAAAGTTTAAAATGATCTCAAAATTCTATCCATGGTAAAAAAGTAATAAATAAAACAAATCAAGGCCCTAAACCCCCTTTCAAATATTTACCTAAAATCCATGGAAATATTAAAACCACATAGTGAATGAATTTTAATATCACACAACCTTGAAACCATTACTTTTAAAAAATAAATTGTAATAATGTTAAAAATATTTCACAAGAACACCTCAACTCACCCAAAACATGGTTTTTACAGAGTCCCAACTAATAAATCATAAAACCTTTATTTTTAAACAAGATTAGGAAAAAACACTCTTAAATAAATTCCAATAAAACACCATAAAGAAATTCATAAATTAAATAACAAGCCAAAAGAAAAAAATGGGTGTGAATAATAAAATTTAAAACTTTATCAATGGAACACAGTTTGGCTGAATTTTTTTTACAACTATGTGACAACCATTTTAGTGAAACTAGTAGTTAACCCTAAGGGTCCCCACGACCAATTCTTGGTTTAATAGATAATGTTCTTTAACCATGTGCCCTATAAAGTTATTCTAATTTTAATCCAAACAAAGATTCTCTTGGGATGTCTCCTTAAATATTCCTATATCTCATAATAATATAAAAACACTATAAAATATACAAATATTAACAAAATAAATTCCCCAAAATCAAAATAAAACACCAAAACATCTCTAAAATCATGATACTCGACACTAGCTTGAGTTTTCTAGGTACTTCCCTAGACCTACCAACTGAGTCCATGTAGTCCTATGTCTTTTCTAACACTAACACCAAAAGAAGAAGTAGGTTAATCCAAAAAATATTGGCCCCCGTTTTCAAACTAAGTATTTGATACCACTTTTAATGTCCCAAAAAACCTAGGCCAATAAATAGTTTACTTATCTGAATAATGAATATAACCACAAGCCAATGATTGTTCATTTATTTTTTCCTTCCCTAACTCGCACACATCCATTGAACATTCTCATGAGTTCAACAATATTGAATACTAATACATACCCTGAATTCTTAAATATATATTGGTAATAATGTAGGATCCCATAATTAAAGGTGTTCTATTTACATGGCCACTTATCTGACTAATGAATATCCCCTAATACAGCACATGATCTTTCAGTGTGATTTTTTCTCACTCACACAAACCATCGGAAACATCCTGAGAGGTATTCCATCTTGATCACTATTCCATAAAAATCATGTTTAACTATTGATTACTAATAAATCATGATCACTGAAAGAAAGGTTCTCCATATTTACATGGGTAGTAACATTGAGCCTTTTAAGATTCACATTTCCTATGTTGTTATATTCTCCCACTTAAAGAACAATACTATCAATGTGGACCGAAAACATCATCTAAGGTATTGCAACTTTACTTCTGGAATGGTATTATTTGAAATATCATTATGTAATATACCAGTCTAGGGTGTCCATCTAAAAAAATTCCCAACCCATAGAACTACATACCCAAGGATAATCCACATTCGCCCAAGTTGATGATAAGTATCAAGGGTATTAAAAATAACCTTTGGTGATGGTTTCACCCTCAATAAAACAAATATAAACATCCAAAAAAGACATAATTAATGGTAAATAATAATAAATTTCATGAAGTTCATATCAAATAATTTAATATTTAATAAAATATTTATAAAACTACAACAGAAGTCAACAGATAAAAGAGTGGAAAGACAAAATTTTTATAACAAAAATCCCGCTAGGTGGTTCTATGAAATTAGATTTATGATCACCATTTATATGATACTCACTAGTACCCACAATGATCAAAAAAACTATTCACTTATTAAGGAATAAGACATCATATCCAAACCAAAATCTAAGACCAGAAAAAAGTCACAGAAGAACTAGAGACTACATACCCACAAACATGAGAATATGGGTTGTGATCTGAATCCATTAGGATAACATTGTGATTCCAATTCATTCCATTTTACAAAACTATCCACGTTTTCTTGTTTCAAAGTAATATACTCAAATTTGTTTTCATTTCCATTTACATGATAAAAGAATAAACTAAAACACAGAACATGCACTTTCTCAAAGTAAACACATATAAAACATACCCTAATGATGTTTTACCAAATCAATTCCATTTTAGAAACCAATAATTTAACTCTAAAACACTATAATTGGTAAAAGAAACACACACATAGTTTAAAAGGTTTCAAAATAAATTAAATTGAAAACGAGTAATTTTGAAAATAATTCCCCCTTTTTTATTATAAATTTTTACACACCAAACTCAATGATAATAAAATAAATAAGTGAAACTAAAACCAAATTTAACCATATAATTTAATAAATAAATCCAATAAATATATGGAACCAAAACAATCAACATCAAGGCAAAAAAAAAATATTATCAACACATCAAGACTTTTCATCCAATCAATAATCAAAAAAAATGCTAATAAATAGTGAAATCACATAACAGCTATTTCATAGCATGAGGAAATATTACAAGGAATACTGGGAAAACACAAGAAATATAAAGGTGGACCTACTATTTTTAGGTTAAAAGTGACACATACCTTAATAGAATAACTCTTGCATAATATCACAATTGAAACCCCACTAGCCTAGTATTACCAAAAACTATGGGTGATAAGCTAATTCATAATATCTACTAGAAAGTATATGTTATAACACATCTCACATATTAACCTAGGTATCCTCATTTAATAATTGAATGAGGCAGACGATGAATATATTAAATGACATCACATGAAAAAAAAACTCTAAAGGGGAAACACGACAATCAAATACATCCAACCTCATATACATCCCTTGGAAAACACCAAAATACATCATGATATTAATTACATCATAAAAATTCATCACTTGGATTATTATAACATCATTGATCAGAAAAAGGGGTCTCAATAAGATCACAACAATAATCATTCAATAAATAATAAATAAAGTTCCACCCATGAATTAATCATATTATATATTGCATATATATTTGGAAATAACTTTATAAACAATCTGTAATCCAAACATAATTCCAAATAGAATAAATTTTATCAGCAATAATAAACAAACAACCAAAGGAGAACCCTATTTCATTTTTTAAAACAACACCACCTATTTTAAACTCTGAAAAAGCCATAAAACAAAAAGGGAACACACATCAAATGTCACATTTGGTTTAAAATAGAATTAAGAAGTTTGTTTCCTATAGAAAACTATTATTTTTATATTTTCAATAATATAGGATATAAAAAATACCCATTCACTGTAATTTCCCATTTGAACATGAAATTACATCCTTTAATCCACATAAAACCCATGTTATGTTATAGAAAAACCTTATAAAAGAAACCTAGATAACATACAAAACCATTATCTATATTTAAAATTTGTTTATAAATATAATCTCCCATGGAATTATTAAATAAAAGGAAATGAAATGGAAACACCTACCTTATTTGGAGAAATCATGTTACAGTCGATAAAATCCATGGGATTAGGTCTCAATGGAGTGATCACTACCCCTAGAACAAATATATATATTTTTAAAAAACTTAGGTATGAAAATAATCCTCCCATGGAAACTATAGTTAGGGTAGAATAGAAAAAAGATAAAAATATCAGATAAAAGATAAATGAACACAAAAATTTCATTTTTGGTGAATAATCACTAAGAAATATGTTCAGAATCAACTTAGAGGAGCTCCTGAGAGGTAAAGTACTCCATGGGAAGTACCTAGGATGGGGGGAAGTGAATGGGGAATCCAATGGTGGAAACCCCAATTAAAAAGAACTCAAATGGAAATAATACACATCATTGATTGTGTTTCATAGTTTACTCACATGGTTTATTAAACAATTTGGTAACTATGAGTATCACTTATGTTAAAGAGTATACGAGATACACACTTAGGTAGAAAAATTAGTTTAATTTTGTGCCTTAATCACGTGACCTATAAAAAGTCGCCATATTTTAAATTTTTTAGCTCAAAACACCTCTCACTCAAAGGCCCATGTCAACCATCAAATACCCAAACATAAATGTGACACTAGGGGATTCACAATGAACATTGAAATCATTCAATTGCTATCATATTATAGTCTTATGTATGAGGATAACCGTTTTCAACATATTACCTTTATTAGAGAGACAAGTTTTTCCTAGATAACATAATTATATACCCAAAAATGAAATAAACATTATAACTAATTTTGAAAATTATGATAGAAAATATGGAAACCATTTTATCAGATTCAATTTCTAAAATCATTTGAAAAATATTTCTAATATATTTATAAAAAACATATGAAAACCCCATTTTAAGTTAAATTGTATCTATATGTATAAAAACTGTTATATTCTAATTCATCATGTAGTGAAAACCATTAGATTAATGTTAATTTATTTTATCAAATATATAATCTATATTATTTACAAAAATCTATCAAAAATAGTAACAATTGTAATTTATTTTTATAAAAAAACAATTCCCACATAAAAATACTTTAAAAAAATAACTTTTTTACTTTAAAATGATTCTATATTTGTCTATTACCAATTTATATCTATATATAAATCATCATTACCTATTATAAATGAATAAAAAATAATATTCCTTTATTTTAATATGTAGAATAAGAGGATTTTTCCATTAAATAATAAAATTGAAATTAATAAAATATTTTTTGAAAATATATTTTTGATTGTTAAAGGATTTATAAAAAATTATTAATTATAATTACTTACCCATCCAATATATTTAATTAAGTGATTTTTTATTTATTACTTTAATTTTGTTAATAATGTTTTTTGATATAATTCCTCAAAATGATTAAATTTATCATAAATGAATAATAAAAAAAATTCCAAATTGTTTATATAGAATCAATGGAATATTTCTTAAGTGGATGAAAATTCATTTAAGTTTATAAAATTATATATTTGACTATTTTCATTATTAATTTAGGTTTAGTTTTTCATTAATTTCATTCTATTAAGCATATAAAATTTATTTAAGTGGAAGATATATTCTAAAATTAAGGATTGTTAAATTCTATGCATTAGAATAATTTTTCCCTATGAATTTTATTAATCTGATGAAAAAGTGTAGATAATATTTTTTATTATATTCTCGAGTTCCCACATAGCTTCCTTAATCTTATTTTTTAGATTCAAAACTCTAACTAAGTGGGTGTTCTTATTTCATTTACCCTTCTCCATTCAATCAGAATTTTCCATTGGTTGTTCCTCACATGAAAGATCATTTTACAACTATAAGTCCACTGGGTTTATTATATATTAAGGATCATCTATTTACTTCCATAAAAGTGATTCATGTAACACATCATTAACTTGGGAGAGATTTGGTGGATGATCTAACCGATAAGATACAATGTTGATATGATCTATAATATCAAAGTAATTGGTGTATCTAGGTACCAATTCCCTTATTTAAAAAATATAATAACCTTATTCTAAGAATATATTCAAAGGAATATCATATCAACAAATTTGAACTCCATTTCTCTTTGATTATTTTCAGAAAAACATTCATATCAAATCTATTATTCAATGATGTATTTATAAATTTAAATAGCATTCTCTATAATTTTTTCATTTAGATTGAGACCCATTAGCTTTAATTTTCCAACTTCACAATGTTAGGATCACTGTATGGATAATAAAATAATATGTAGGTGAATCAGTGTGAGATTAATTTATATCACATTTAAACATTTATTCTATTGTTATAATTGAATCACATATTCAGTTAATGGTTCTCTATTCTTCTTTACCATTATATAAAAAGAATACACAAAAAATAGTAATGAAAAAAGAACAACAAGATTCGTATGATGATGGACTCTACTGTGGTTGTATATAACCTTGGTGTCTTGTTTTTATTATCCCACATATACAATGATTTCATTTTATTATCAAGAAAATAACGAGAAAGAGAATAGACTTTAACTTAATATCCTGGTACTAACCATGTACAGGGAAAGCTTTATATTTGATGAAAAAATATAGGATATCGGCCTACTCCTTATGAAGTTATAAAAAATTAATAACAATTATTCGTTGATATAAACCAATTAATATGATTTGTATCCGTTAGATTTAAAAAATCAACTGTCCACCTCAAATATACAACAATTAGTGGGGTACCTCATGTTTTCATAAATAAAGTATTCTTACTCTTCTTCTCTTTCTTCATTGATTATAATATCTAATGATATTGACCTGTAAACTCAAGAGTTAATCAACCCAGATAATAATAATAAAATACTTTCTTGGTTACAATATCTTCTCCTTATTTTTACCTCAAACAAGAAATATAAGATATTAGACTTCGGTGTTAGATCTACAATGAACTTCAAATGAAATAACAGGATAATTCATGTCTCTAATTTAATCTCAAATAACCTCATGTTGAAGGAATATCACATGTGTACCATGTGATTTTATTCAATGTTTTCATTTATTTAATTTATTATTTCTCTCAACATTGCTTGAGCATCTCAATTCATCCACATTTGCTATATCAGTTTACATATGAATCAATTTAAGAATAGTTTATGAAAGCATTTATATATATTCCTAGTTATTTTATGCACCATGGATGATAATTTATGTCACATAACCAAATAATAATCACATTATCCTTACCCATTATGAAAGTGAGTGCATTAGATCATGATATCCATTCTTCATGAAATCATATTCTTTGCAGAATATCTCTTCCATCTTCACTTATGTTCATACACAGTATATCAAATATCTTCACATACCAAAAAATGATAAATTTTTCTAAATTTGAAAACTCAATAGGGTTTCATGGTTATTTTTCATGGGAGGGATATGTTTGGAACCTTTTATTCCTGTATGAAAATGGATCACAAGAACATCATTTTCACTTATGGATACATGGGGATTTGTGGTTGATCTTTTTCACTAAGTAGAGAAATGGGAGTTATCGTGAATTTTAGTACATTATATTATCTAGGTTTATGGGTATGTATAATGGATGATACACCACCTATCCTCAGATTAAAGTTTCATATTAATATTTTTAATTAAATATCTATATCGGGGATAAATATTAAAATAAAAAACTTTTCATATTTTAAATTTTATATGGTTTCCATTCACCGAAAATGGTTGTGTCTATACTTAGGTAACCTGATGTCGTATTCTGTATAAATACCTCATATTTATGAATCCAAAGATAGCTTCAAGCATTCTCCAGATCGATATAATATTTTTTGATGTGAAGGTTCACAGTTACTTTGTGTCATCTGGGTAGAGTCCTATAATTGAAATTTTAGCATACATGCAATAAGAGGTTTCATGCATGATATCAGGATAACTAATTCTCTATATTTTTTGATATGGTATTATTCAATGAAGAAGGATAGATGTCATATGTATTAAGAGGATTACAAACACCATTTTCATGGATATCATGATTGGTTTTAATGAATATATTTTGATGATGATGATGTCGTGGCATGTGGATCATTGGATCATATTAGATTAAAATATGTTTCACATTTGTAACATTTTTAGTGGAGTGATATTACCTGAAACACATTATACAAGACATTAGTCTATAACATATTCCTTTTTGTCTTAACAATAGTTTTTCAGCCTCGATCATTGAACCAAATAGATGGACCGACACCCACAAACCTTATTCACACACACAACCCACACAGGCCACACTACACCTTTTCATGGTACATGGGAACCCCTATGAGAAATATTATCCTATTATATTCTTTATTATTACCCCATGTTCGATCCTATTTTCTCTATGATCACCACATCATGCCACTATGCAGGCCGGCTATGGTCAACCCTAATTCCTACCTCAGCTATGGTTGAACATGGGTCATGCTGCTGACTAGTTGGATGGCCATTTTTTTAATAAATCACCCCATAAATACTAATTATTACAATTCCAAATTAAATTCCTTCATCCATATAAATGATTCAACATCCAAAATATTCATAAATTTATTCTTTATAAAAAACCCTCAAGGTTCCCTATTCAGATAGATATTTTCAGTATCATTCACTTATCCCATATTGGAAACACTATTTCATTTTTACTAATCTATTGATTGATGTATTGGTACATATGGTCTTTTTAACAATTATTAGAGTTTCATGTATAATTTTTAAACAATGAAATAACATTTAGTTAAATGAATCCATAAAAATTCAATAAGCATCATCCAGAATATGATACGACCATTGAACTATCTAGAATGCATCTTCAATAAATATTCTTAAAAGAATATAACAAATACTGGAACCAATATTCTCGGTAACATAAATTTAATTCTTATTTTTTACTCCTATTTGTTATATATTGCTATTAAGTGCTTCATCTCTTAATAACTCATTGAAAAAATAAATGAAAAAAACAAAGTAGGCTCTTTAATATCCCCATTTTTATTTTATATTAGTACCAAACTAAAGGGTATGAAAATATGGTTATCCAATGCTATCCAATTTTCATATATTAACTTCATATCTCTTCCTTTCTACTTAAAATATTATTTTTATTCTCTCCTCCTTTTTGATAAAAAATTAAATGTACCTGGTATAGGATAGAATCATTTTATAATTAAGAACTATTCTATCATTTATCAAACTCTAACACTACCTGGGATAACCCGGTATATATAAAAAGATGGTTCAATTTATGCATCAAATGTTTCCATTATCAACTAAGAATATGGTATCAAATGAGATTCCATAAAATATACCATTATATAAGTATTCCTAAACTATTTACTAATTAATAGTTATTGGTTGACACCAATTGATACAATGTAAGTAAATTTTTTTTGAAACACCTTGTTGAAAAAACATTCTCAAGAAACATTCAACCTTAATTCCTAAAGTTGTTTCAGCACATTGATTAAAAACATTAATGTATATCTTGTAGGTTATGTTCATAAAATTAGTACTATAATATCTTCAAAAAAATCCATTTTTAATGTTATTGATTTAGTCTAATTCTTACCCATACATTCTAATATTATTTATTTTAATATGGGTTAGTGAGTAATAAAACATGCCTTTTCAATGGATTTAAAAATAATTACCTTCTAGTGGTGTAATATATAGATGAAATTTAAGGATACATGAACTTTAATGTAAAATCCCTCTCAAGGGATGATCTCTAGATTTAATTTATTAAGATTTATCTTTTCACCAGTTTATCTTAAACATGTTAGTTGATGTGCATACCAATTATTGGGATCACATACATGATGGTGAATTCAGACATATTGATCAACTATTTTATCGTTATTATACTCATTATGGTTTCCCTATGAATTTGTTTCTACAAATGATTCTCATGTTATTAATACATTGGTCAAACTAGGATGGTAACTTCCATAATTCATGAAATTAATTTTTCATCTTGAAACTATGGATATATAATATTTAAATATTTTTCCCCATGGGTATGTGCATAAACATCAATTACTTGTTAATAATGAACAAACACAATGTATATGGGAATATGGTGGATATCATTTTAATTTCAGTGAGAGAAACAAGGTGGATGACTATATCTCAACCAAAAGACATGATTATTTTTCACCAATATGAGGCTGAACCAATCATGATGATTCTAATAAATTTTATTGAAGTCTTAAGCATTATGGAATCTTAATTACTAGAAATAGTAACTTTGTGTTGACATTTGTTGTTAACACTATACATCAAGGTATATGAATCACTTGGTGGTTTCTAATTCTTCAATAGTATTTCAAAATGAGAATATTTAAAAATAAATAATCATATATAATGTGGTAAACCTTCATTCTCGATGTATATATATATGTTAATATTTTTTTGTTATCATTTATTGAATTCATCTCATGAAATTATATTTCTTCATATGGTGTATTGTAGGTTAATTAATCCCCTTCCATCAACTATAACTCTTGTAATTTTCTTGAAAATTCTAAATAACCTTGGACAATATCTGGTATGTCATTTGTATTATGCATGGATTTATCATTATATACCCATGGATCCTTAGTTATTCTCTTTAACAAGTCAATAATTTTATTTGGTTATTGAATTTTTATTCCCCATTATTTATTAATCATAATTTCATTAATTGTGATGTCAATGGCCAGCTTACAATGATCCATTGTATGACCACATATTCCCTTAAATAAATAGCTTGTTCTCTTTTGGTGTAACACACTTCTTTATATTCTCTATTTTATCGGCCTTTTTCTAAATTTACCCATGGTTTACACACATAAAAATGTTTTAATTACTTAAAAATATTCTTTATAATGATTTTAGCTTTTTCACTTTTCAATACATGGATATTATTCTATATTTTAAATTATTCTAATGGAATTATTGAATGATTTATACTTACATGAATCATTATTGTGATGACTAATATTGAAAATACCATATAGGCTCTTCAAATTTTCAAATATTTTTGTAATGGTAAGATTATTAACTTTCTATAGTATCCTTTTATTCTTCACTAATTTTATCCCCCTTGGTATATGTACACTTAGATTTTATGATGATTCCATATTATACCAACAATCAGATTCATTGTTTGATAACCTTTCATAACACCAAAAATAGAAAAGAAAATATTGATATATACTTTTAGATAATAGTATTCTTATATTTGGATTCTTGGTGATTTGATTTATTTAAATTCTATTCATGGGACTTTTAGGGTAATGATTTCTTTACACTTATATTCTCATACCATAGATGTAGTGGTAATCACTTCATTGCCCTTCTTAATTAACTTTTTTCATTAGCTTTGTACTTGGCCAGGACTACGCATAGATCCATAATAAGAATGAATTTTATTAACATAAATCTATATAGTTTTTTACTTAGTGAGTACTAAAAATTGAACATTAGATAATTTAAATATGTTCTTTCAACTAGATGTTAGAAATTTAGTATAATAATACACCTTAGAAGATTTTTTGGATGTAAATGTCGAATAAGTAACCCTTATTTTGTCTTTTTGTTGGGAATTATCTATAACACTTTAAAGAATTTCATGTTTGAGATCAATTTTATGAAATTTTATATTTAGGATGATTTTTTCATCCACTAATGACTTTAGACTATCATTATATTCCTTCTTGATATTCATAACTTCCTCATAACAAATTTTATGTTTCTCCTACAGAAAGGTGTAAACATCCATGATCACGATTTATTTGATTTCAAGTTGAGAATACTTGACATAAATGAAAAATTTCTAATTTTCTTATAATGCATTGATAATTTATTCATGATTATCAATGGATTTATCATTCTTTGGGATTTTGTTAACCAATAATTTCAATATTGGAACATGATTCTTTAAGCTCATTAATGCTTACACTTTTGGATATTACATTTCTTAGTGAGGTCATCACATCACATCACGTTTTCTAAAAATATAGTCCTACTATTTTTAGTATATTTTTAATGATAAGTGATTTTATATTTTATGGTCTTCCTTAAATATGTATAATAATTATTTTACAGGGAATTCAATTCACCAATTGTGCTAGGTTCTTTTATTGAAAATTTAAAGAAAATATATGATAACTCTTCATCTAAATATGAGGTAAAGCTATATTCCATCTCCTTGGTGGTAGAATAAATTAATTATTTGTTTAATTACACGAAATAAATTTTTCATGTAATTACAATATGATGAAATTGATTCATCATACTCATTTCTCAATAGGATATTCTCTAAAATTATTAATTATGTTAATATTCTATTCCTAAATGTATTGGCTGAGATAGAGTTATGATCTACTATAGATAGACTTCATCCACATTTTCATTCCATTTTGAATTTATAAGAGATATATAAAGTCATTAATAGACATCATGTAAGATAATCCGAACAGAGGTTTGATCAGTTGTTATGATAACAATTGTTAAGATAAATTTAGGTATGACCACACTAAGAGGGGGTGAATTAGTGTAGGATGGTTTTTTTCACATTCAAAATTTAACCCATTTTTATACCTATCTCACTTATCCATTGAATATTTCCCTATTCTTTTTTACATGAAGTTATAAAGCATGTAGTTAAAAAATTAATTCACTCTGAAAAACCAGGTTCTAATGAGGTTTCTAGTGACTTGTATTTTCCATGTATATTTTTTGGATGTTATATGGATTATTTTAAATACCAGTATCTATGTCGGTATGAGATTTTGAGGACCATTCTGGCCATATTAGTTGTTTGGAATATATTAAATATATTAAATGACATGCGTTTGTAGTTTTTTTGGAAATGTTCAATAACATCCAAATAGTGGACTGGATTAAAAATGCAAGGGAACAATTGTGTTTAGAACATGGGTTTTAAGTTATGCATGAAATAAACATGGTCAGTGTGAGGTGTTTTTGAAAGAGTAATCAAAGGAACAAATTAATAATAAAATTTTTTTATGGAACGTCAATGTTTTCTATAAATACACATTTATAGATTTTATTTGAGAGTTAGATTATAAACTATAGAGATCCAGAGACCCTTGGAGGATAATGTTCTTGGATAATGATGTTGGATCAGGACTAGATCAAGAATCATTGCACCAAAATAGTTCACAGATCATGTCAATAAAAGAAATGTAGAAACCCTCTTCCTCTATGATGAATACAAACTCCAGGAAGGATTTTGATTTGTGTTTTTCATCTCATTGATTAATTACAAATGAGAACATATTAAATCAATGAATATATTTGATATGATCGTCATCAATAGATATAAATTAATGAAATTATATTTGTTCATTTTGTTTTATTCCTCTTTGTTCATCTTTTTCAATGACAAAGAATCGATGTAGAATGAAAAATGCTAAGGTTTTTTCCTCACATTCGATATCTTTTGGTTTTCATCCCCCTTTTTTTCATGTTCATCACAATTTTTTCTTTTAGAATGCAGTTTAGTGAACACCGATGATATCATTATTGTGTGGCCATTATTCAATGAAAAAAATTGATAATGCAGGTTTGGTTCATGATCGAGTCTAGGATCGTGGTTCAAAAATAACAGTGGCTGATCAGAGGAAGATCAAAATGAATTTTTTGGTTATGTTCATCCAAATTTTGATGCATGATGAAGGATGGATCTGGACTACATTTTTTAGCATATTGAGGACCCAAATCCTGAATAATGATGAAAAAATGAGATGGATGACCCCTGATCAATGACTTAGTGAGGGTAGTGGATATGGAAGCATGTAAGACGACACAGATGAATATCTGAAAAATTTGGAAAAAACATGTATAACCCAAAATTTATTTCTGGATTACATGATTTTTGGGACCCACAATATGTGGGGATAATATTTCAGCTGATATTAAGTATCATACACTATGTGACACCTCTTTGATGGAACAACATGTACTTAATAAGGTACATGTTCATGACTAGGAGTGCATTGTTATTGTCACACCTTTTACTTATACACGTACACAGCCAGGTGTACACAGGATAGTACATAGGCTGGTACATGGGCATGGAGGGTGATACATGGACATAACCAAGTGTCAAGGGTAGGGTGCTGAGAAACCTCAATAAAATTTTTATTCCACTCACAAGATTTTTATGTTAAGGTTTACATTCCATTTGAGTAATAAACACAAGGTATGATCCATATTGATCAAGGAAGACCATATACACCACTTAAAATACATGTAATCCCTTAGAGACCACTTGGCGCTATTTTTATTTTTAGTTTAGAGCAATTTTAATTCATTGTTTTCCCTTATATCATTCACCTAAAGGGTATAGTGTATAATTATGTACCCAGAGATGTATTTTGATCCTTTATAGAGGATGATACCCCTGTATATTTTGTGGAATCCCTCCATGAGATGAGTATCAGATCCTCTATCATCATTATACCCTAAGAGGGGTTCATGGAATCATCATGACGTCCTTGAGAGGGGTGTTGATCCTCTAACTTGAAGGTAGTATCATTAGGGTTTGTGGAATCATTGGAATACAATCCTCTATGCTGAAGGTTGATCTATATTGAGTTTATTGTGTCCCCAAGTGGGTCTGGATGTGACCCAAAATCTGTGTATCATGATCTTCTAAGAAAAGTGTGCCTTCCTGGGTGGGGCACAATTAATTACACCTCTTTTTTGAGAGTATCTAGTGTTTAAATCTACTGTGGTGTGGAATCTCCTCGAATGAGCAGTACTTTTATTAGAGTATTGTGGATGGTAGTGGGTTCTGATTGACTCATGGCGTAATGTCCTTCCTGATTATATCTTGGGGTTTCTTTTATACATTTATTGTCATATCCTTTTATTAAGTTGAGTA
The DNA here is from genome assembly GCA_963277665.1 of Viscum album. NCBI lineage: Eukaryota > Viridiplantae > Streptophyta > Magnoliopsida > Santalales > Viscaceae > Viscum > Viscum album. The sequence goes on along the minus strand of OY728161.1, from coordinate 48,352,797 downwards.
TAATTTATGATTCGTATTTTGTTTTTTTATTGTGTCCTACCGGGATGTGTTATACTCACACCTGCATGGGATCCTCCCACATGAGTCATGTATTATATAGATGAAAACACTTTTGATAGTTTCCTAGGAGGATATAAAATAGGTGGTTCATAACTTAGGATAGACATATCGAAGAGTTTTCAAAGATCATACATTTGATCATAGATCTCTCCCATGGAGCAGGGTAGACTGCTTACAATTTTTTGGTTGGGCTTGTATTTGGATTCATTTTAGCTTTCAGTACAATACTTTCATATTATGGTTTTGGTATTTTGTATGTATTAATGAATTGGTTAATGTTGTTTTACAATGTTTCATTTTATGGGAATGGAGATGTGAATATATATAAAGGTATATTAAGCTAATGAATGGTTTATCTTCCACTCTGTATGTCCTCTATATAAACTAATATATCACTTTAAATCCTATATTATTTATGTTTTAAAAGAAATTATTTTTAAAAATTCCACTTTGCCTTTTTGAAAATGAAATTTAAAATTATCCAGAACAAAATGTTTTACACAAATGTTAAAACCATTTTCTAAAAACACTATTACATTTTTTTCATCTATTCTTCGCCTTTAACTTTCACGATGAATTACCATCAGGTTATTTATGTTTCATGAAATACCCTCTAATTAACATTATACTATTATTTGTTGAGGAATTACACAGATGGTATTAGATGACTCTAATTCTTAATCTCTTCATATGTGTACCATATGAAGAATTATTTATTCATGGGTTCTTTTACTTATGTGTAAAAATTATACACTGTTTCATTTTATTTTTGCATATATATATTTTTTTTAACCGTCCACCTAATTTATCTAGATGGTTTATGGTCTTATTTTCTTTTAATAATCATAAAATGCATTTCATTCTTGAATTAATTTTGGTCTGATTAAATTATGTATATTTTTCTATATGAAACACATAGTTATATAGAAAATTTAATATATTGGATACCCCTAAAATTATATATATATATATACAATATATTGGATAAAGCATTATATCTCATGAGATGTTATTTATGGGATTAGGAAGTGAACCTAATCCATTGAAGAACATTTTACACTATTTTTATGGGAATTAGGAGTGATCCTAATCCACCATGGGAATCTATCCACTATGTTTAAGGTAATAGAGAGTGAACCCAGTCCACTCTGGGAATTACACCACTATGTAATTATGGTCTTATGAGTGAAATTTAAATTATTATAATGATTCTATGAATTGTGTCATGGTCACAATATTTTGATGCCAATCTCCTTTAATATTAGTTTATTTATGTTAAAACTACATACAATTATTATTATCTTGTGATACATATATTATTGGGTATGAATTACGTACATTATGATCATAATACATGATTACATTCTCATACCCATATGTTCATCTTATGCTCACTTTTGACCTTCCATTGTTTTAATTTATTTTTACCCTTACTGAGTGTTTGAGCTCATGCCTTCTTATGTTTCCATTTCCACAAGTGTTTAATGAAATTAAAATGTGTGTTCTTTACATAATATTATATTGTGTATAAAATTTGTGGGATATTTTAATAGTATACATGGTTTAACAATTTATAGTATTGTGAAAAAATTCCTAGGAGATAAGAAAGAAATGAGTTTTTAGAAAAAGGTTATCAATTTTCATAATTATTACAAATACAATATTCTTATTAATTATTGGTTTATATTTTTTAAAGTTTTTTATGTTCAAAATAAATAAATATCATGGGTTTAGTGCTTGGGTCTCTATATTTTATATCGATAGAGCAGTAAAAAATAAAAACTAAGTCAACATTCATTTCATGAATGATAAAAAATAAATATTATAGGGTATACATTCATACATGTCCTTGTTAAAGTCACCAAATTCATAGAAAATCTATGTGATACTATTTGGTCATCACTAGGATCTCACTCACCATTTTATTTATCTCAAAAATCCTCCCAAATATTCCGAATACTATTAATGATTATATTTTAGAGCTATTATAATAATTATTAAGTATAGATAAAAAAATACCAAAAATATATTCCTCCAAAATGCAATAAATTTTAGGATAATTTGGGCATGATAGCCTCATTATGGAATCTAGAAACTGAAGTTGGTAATTATAAACTTCTTCTCTTATAATGGAAGGAACCATGCTGATTCATGGAGCTTCTCCCTGAATTACTGGAGCCTCCTTCTCAACAACTATGGTTTCATCCATAGATTCCCAAACAACATTTCCCATAGTAGGTAGTTTTAAATGAAGTTTTATGGATTCCATTTATATAGTTGATGATCCCATTTTGGAACCATATGATACAATATAATGTTTTTTACTTCTCCTTTATATTTGATGTGTAAGGAACTATAATCAGAAGAAAACTATTATTTCAATAAACTAATAATTAGTACACCAAGGGGCCTGAATGGGGATAGGGATACATTTTACCGTAGATGGTTTCAAAACCTTATAGTTCCATTTATACTACATCATTTTCAGGTCCAACCATATTAGGTTCCTTCTTAGATATAGGATATAATATAATCATACTGTGGTGAGATATTGGTATTTAAATAAGAATGTAAGTGTTTCTTTACACTAACACTTATAGATTGTAAGAATATGTGTGGAAAGTATGTTCTCACTTCACTAAAGGATATCAAGTATGGTGGAATATATGGATTCATTTATAGATCAAATGGTCTGAAAACTAGAAAGGTGTGTATTAGATCCTAACCCTCCTCCAGAATTACCTTGTGGCTAAGTGATACCTCATCTTATTCTATTTTCGATGACCCCACTATACTACATAATATTGTTCCACCTTTATTATAATGAGAATACTATATTTTTTCCTCCTTTATCTCCATCCATAGCCAGAAAAAAAGATTTAAACATATCAAATGCAGTCCAAATTTGATGTACATCTCTTTAAGTAGTCATCTTCATATATATATTTGGGGTTAATGGTTTTAATAAACTCCTTTGTGATTGATTAGTTTATCACCTCTTTAACTTTTTCATTGTACACAAAATTCTTCACGTGACTTATAATGGGGACATTATCATTTGTAGCACATATTATCCTCTCTAACTCTATGATGTTCCGACATAATTCTACTAGATAATCCCCAAAGATGGAGTTTGTATGTTATTTCAATTCATTTATCTATGAGATGTTTACATCACCCTTAGGACTAGCCCAAAAATCCAATATCACTTCTTAAAATATCGAGCTAAACCAGAAATGGAAGGCCTCAACATATAGATACCATGAATTTTTATCTAGTGGAATCTTTGTATGTCTGTATGAGGTTTCATGATCCTTCATCTTAAACTATTTTCCTTGAATCCTATCATCTATTAGCATGTCACTTCATCACCAAAAACATGATTGCATCAACATTCATTCATGAAGAATTAGTTGTTAAATTGAGATCTATTTAGGAACCTATGAGTGTATTTTCTCTAGACTATCTAATACTTCATATCAGTTCCAATTCATTTGACACTACCTAGTGTCCTATCTCCCCAAATGAAATTATAGATATTTATTAGCTTATGGGTCCATTTTTGATAACATGTCACGAGGACACAAATATATATAAAAATTCATACTCCCTTATACTATTATTTTATTGGAATATAAGAAAAGATATTTAATTTTAACATTGATAGTCTCCTATGTCATCATCGATCATAACTATCATGCAACCACAAACTATTGCGCATTTATTATATCTTCAATCTATGATGAAAATTACATTATAGACTTCATAATTGATTTGAAAACCTATATGATTCATAGGAATCACAAAAAACATCATAGTTCACTAACATCAAAAGGATAGGTAATGAATCGGTCTAGGTAAACACAACACATATCTTTATCGAATCAGCTACAAGGCCCAAGTGGTGTTCTTAACAATCCCAAGCTAGAAACTAGATATTGGGTATCAAAATGAACCAAGCTTGAGTGGTTTCACCCATGAATAATAATAAGGAAGTAGTATTGAATGATCAATAATCTAGAATGGTTAATCTATATATTATATGTCTATGAATAATGAAATATTAATTCTATATAATAAAATGATCCAGATAATATAGATGTAATAATAAAAATTCAACTGATACTCTATTAATATTGATGATACAACTAATTTGATAAAAATAAAAAACACCAAAAAAATTAGAAATAAGGTTTAAAATAAAGTAAAATAAAATATAAATAAATCTTGATAAAAAATAATAATTAAACAAACAGAGATATAATAAGATGAGTTTTCCAAAACATAACTATCCAGAAATAAAATTGAAACTGAACAATAATCAAAGCCTCCCCATGTGACCCACAATCACAAAAAAAATATCAGACATCGATCAATGTTATAATAAAAAACCCAACCAATCTAAGGTTAACATAAGTAATTATATAAAACATGACAACAATATACATACCTAGACATGTGTTCATGTATGACATGATCTGAATATGAAATGTAATATTTCACTGAATAATCCATGCAATATTATTATATGATGTTTTAGAAATTATAGTATGAACTATATAGAGAAATTGGTTTTTTGAAGATAAATAATAATTAAAAAAAGAAACATTCTATATTCCTATTTCAAAAACCTCTAACCTTTTTACAAAAAATGGTGTCAGAAAATTCACATAGAAATAAATGATTTTGAACCATGAAATGAGAACCTTTGAGAGAATGAAAAAATCAAAACATCTTCTCATTTTAAAAATCTTTTTAAATCATCCCACATGAAACAAAATATCCTTTTTTTAATTGAAATAATTATATCATATCTATATTTGAAAACCATTTTTAAAAATAATCTAACTACGATGGAATGGATATTTTACTCAAGTAGTGACCATAATATGAAAGAAGCACCGCAAGGAGAAATGATGTTCCCCAAATTTTTATCCAAAATGATATTAAAAATGTGATAAGTATCTATGAAATTTAAATAATGTAATATAATAATCATCACCAAATGAATAATCATTATGGGTAACTTACTAGGTTCAGACATGAGATGATCCTAAATAATATTCAATGGAATCAACAATTAGTGAATGTCATATTCTAGAATATATAATCACCAGAGTTACTCTAAAAGTCTAAACAAGGAACTCCCCTAGCAAGGAATAAATGTACAATAGGGGGAACTAATTAGTGTGTAATATAAACTACTTTATCATAAACCTAGATCTATCACATAAATGTGTTCGGTTCCCAAAACATTACTAGTGAGTATCATCATTATATTAATCAATGAAGCATAAAAATCAATATCATCTCACCTCTAACACCCCCACATGAAATAAAATATTTCAAATTTATCCAATAATGGTAAAATAATTAAATTCATATAAGAATAGGTAAAATGTATATTTAAGATGTAATATAAACATGGGGATCAAACTTATGGTATCAAAAATAATTAAGTAAACTCATTTTTAAAACATAATAAAAACCTTTTTCAAACATAATTGAAACGATATATTAATTCACCACCTTCAATAAACTCCATCATGAAAAAATATTTTGAATTCATTCAAAAATATCATTTTTGCCTAACATAAAACACAACACATTCTTCTTAAATGAAAAATATCATTCCACAGAAACTAATTTAAAATGAATAAAATCTCTACTTTAATACAACCCTCAATGTCATGATTTTCCACTTTGGAAAATGAAATGGTTGAAAATTCCTATATATCTTTATTTTTTTGTAAATATATAACAAATGAACTTTTATAAAAATCATCCATACATAAAATATGGTTTGGAAAATCAAAACCACAAATCATTTAAAACCAATTTTCAAAAATAGTATAAAACATGGTAAAATGTTTCAACAACCCATCAGGGGTGTCATATGTTGATAAAACATTATAAGAAACCATTTTACAAATCCCATGAATTTATATATATGTCTAATAAATTAATTTCACAAAAACACATACATTGATCCAAGTTTAAACCAATCTAATTTAATGGTGAGAGATAAAACTAGCAAGAAAATTGACTCCATGGGTCTTATAAACCCAAAACACCAATTTTGGCAAGATCAAAATCGTTTTTTATTACCACCAAGTCTACTAAGGTTAAGAAACAAAAATTAACTAAGAGAAATGGATTTAAAAAGAGGAAGATTAGTAGAAAAGGGGACTTATTATCCAAATTTCTTTGAAAATCAATGAGATGGGTTTGGAATATTGGAAGAAAGAGGGAGAATCTCCATTGAGATATATTTGTTTGAGATAAATAAAATAAGAGAGGAGGGAGGTCCAATAAGAATAAAAATGAATTGGAGAGAAAGAATAAAATAAATTTTTTCTAAATCATGGTTTCATGAATGGTTTGACCACATGTTTTTCCAAACAATGAAAAACTATGCAGCCTAAACTTTAATGGAACTCCACCATGATAGGGTTTAGACACAATATTTACAATGCAATGTTCCAAAAATATATCCCTAACTATAATTGATCTAAACACTTCAGATGATTTTCTCACATAGTTTTCCAAACAATGATAAAGCTATGTATAGAACACCACATATGTAAATGCAATGCACATGGTTACCATTGGAACCCACATGATTTACTAAAACCATGTTTTAAATATAGACCTTATAAAAAATCATACGTATTAGTCATTTTTATAGTTTTATCTGAAATCTAATATTCATTATCATCGTTTCATATAACTTTGTAATAGTCATATAAATAAGGGAATTTATTGAAATTCTAATATTTAAAATCTAAAAACTGAAAAAGTTAAAAATAATCAATAAACGAAAAATTATTTTTATTATAACAGTAATATGAGGGAGTCACTATTCTTAAAAACATAAAACTTTCTGCCTCTATAATTTCATTGGTAAAATGTTGAAATTAATGAATAAAGTGTCTACCCAATTATGGGTTTAATGATAAATAAAAGAAACAAACCAATTAAGTGGACCCAAATAGTATATCTCATGAAAGAGAATTATATCCATTTCAAATTAACATTTGAAATCAACCATGAACTAAAAAATCCTCCCACATTTATTTGAATACACATTGTGGATGGGTTTAGAGAAAATGAAAGGTTTATAATAAAAATGGAGCACTATACTTCCACACAACTCTTCAATATCCACAAAATTAGTACTAAAATATCATCAATCATATCCAAACATAATCCGAAACAATCAATAAGAGATAAAAGTGTCATAGATCATATATACCTAAAATAGATCTCTCAACCATTTATAATTCAACTAAAATGGTGGGAAAAATTAAACAGTCATACTATAACGATATCATCAAAATAAAAACATTTCATCAAATAAATATGGGAAATAATCATTCCACGAAAATGTAAACAACTATTAATGAAAATAGTTTAGAATATTCAAAAGGAAACATAGAACATAAGGATAAAAAACACTATTGTGAATGTTGACAAAGTCATCAACCCCCAAAAATATTGGAATGGTAAATATAAAATAATCAATAACAGACCACGACAATGAAACACATAGGAAGTTACCTCATGTAATAAAGATGCAAGGAAGGTATCACAAGACCCTGATATAAAAAAATTGGATACCAATAATGATAAAAGAATTAATATGGAACCAAATTGAGGATAATCTAAGATGGTATAAACCTCACCTTCATTACCCAATCATATACACAAAGCTACCCATGTACAAATATTAAAATAAAAGTATCATCACATAGAAAACAATATATATAAACTTCACATACTTCAAAAAACCAATGATGCATGTTCATAATCAATAATAACTAACATATTATAAGATAAAGTAATACATATAACCAATGAAATTCACTATGATATAATTACCTCAAAACTTCAATTGATAAAAAAATCCTCAAACAAGAATCCCAAAGATAAATTTTCAACCAAATAATGATTACACTTAAAAATTCTTCTTCTTCTAATAATTTATCTTAGACTTTTCCTAAATGAACACATCAAATATAGGTACTCATGGATTTTAAATACTTTGGATTAGAATTACAAGGTGTTACATACTAGAAACAGACAAGATATCTCTATATCCCATGAGAAACTATAGGACTCCTGAAAGATTGAGAATATTAAAACCAGATTTCTGGCGTAGGCTCATCTAGATTTGTCTGATGAGCTTCCACTATCATAGTCTTTAAACCTCATCTATAACAAATTGAATGTTTATAAATAAAATTCCATTTATAATTAAATTAAATTACATGTTATGTAATGTGGTAATAGAAAACTTATGTGCTTCTTTGTTTATTTTATTCTATTATAAGTTTTAATATGGTAAAATTAAAATACATTTAAGCCATATAAACTTTTATAATACGCTATTTGAAGAGTGATCATGTGATCAGTATATATATAAGGTTATGATAAATTCCAATTGATATATATGAAGGATGATATGACCATGACTAGTAAGATCATACCCTATGATGACCATTTATTGAAGCTTACAAGGGAGATAACATCACTGGGATTTTATCTAGATTATAAAAATTCTAAGATTCAATATCTAAATAATGAGTTATTCCATTTATGTTATAAGTTCAATCCCATCTATATCACAACCAAACCCTGTTTTTTATACAACCACATGAAAAGCACATAATCGTTCTCCTTACACATAACACTTTTTCTAGTATAATAAAGTGATATGTATCTAGACCCTAATAATTTGAATTTATATAATATTATTTAAAAAAATGATTAAATTTATCCCTTTAAAATATTACTTTTTAAATTATTAGATAATGAATTTTATAAAATTTAGATTTTGATATTATGAAATAAAAATTCTATTTTTGGGAAATATGTAGTTATAGTCAATACACACCTTTCGATAAAATAATAAATTTTTATTATAATTTATATTTTATTATAAGATTATTATTAATTAATATTTATTAATTATAAATTATTATATAATTTTATAAAGTGAAAAAAAATTTATATGGGTTATAAAATAGTTATAGTAAAAAAACTAGTATTTTTCAAAAAAACTAATTTTTCAATTATAAATTTTCAATATATATATACATATTTATTCTGATAAATACATATTATTTTTTATATTATCATGATAAATTTTTTCCATGGTGAATTTTTCATAATTTTCAATGACAATTGAATTTTTGGGTAAAAAATAAATATAGAATAAATATAAGATTTTAATTATGCCATGATTTTGACCCAAAAGTGAGGTAATATAGGAAATTAAATGTTTCAGAGACCGCAAACATATTTATCCTTTAAAATATTGAGTTTTTAATTTATTTTATTAATTTCATAAACCCTTTCCGAATACTCTAAAACCTATATTATATATAAAATATTTAAAATCAATTCATTATGAACATGACTCACTTCCACATAAAAAAAGGTGTTATTTTAAGGATCTCAGTTCTTAAATATTAAAAATAATTGAAACCACTTCAATTGGTTGGATAATCAGGGAAAAACACCCTAGTAAGGTTTTTGATTTTGAATACATTATTGTATAAAGTCAAAAACCTATGTTAGAAAATTAATAAAGAACTCACCTCCCTTTTTCTATGTTAAACCACCTTGGATCCGATTTTTCTTCACCCAAAAACCCTGGATCATGACAATACTCTATTATTACCTTTCTATATTCCTCCCATGGTCCCCAAAGCTCTCAATAAGCTCCTAGAAATTTTTTTAAACACCCTCTCATAATAATGGGTCCTCTCCTTCTCCTCTTTATTCATGAACATGAATTGTATTATGTGTTTTTATTCCAAATTTTTCATTTCAGAATATGTTGTTACAAATCTCTATCCCTAACCCTGTGATTATAAAGTGATTAGATACCATTTTCACTCTCGTTAATCCCTCACAAGAATCTCTAAGTATCCCTATAATGTTGTCGAAATTATCCTACGATTTTTCATTCCAGAATCCTTTTTTTGGGTGAATACTCATCCTCATTTCCACTCAAAAATATTTTAATATCTATATCTACAATTTATTAATTAGGGAACACGATGTGTTTATAACACACTCCCAAATAATGGGATTAAATTTGATGAAATGTGACTTTATTTTGAAGGATCTATGTGATAAACTTATGTATGTACATGATATAGAAGTGACTGCTGGGCCCATAATTATATAGCTCTCAAATGCATTGGGTAATGTTTTAATATAAGGAGATTTCATTTATGGTAAAAAATATTATATCCTAGTTGCATTATATTTTTTTGTCTTGGATTTTATCTTTTAATTATATTTATGGTTCAATGTTTTATATTTCATCCACATTTACACAATTCTATTATCTTATCATCATATGTCATCCTTCAATGTTCTTTTTTATGATTATCAACCATTTTATGTTATATTAAAATTACTATTTACTAACATGTAATACATTTTTCATGTTATGATTTTTTATTACCATACTGGTCTTTATATCTCACACCTTTCTTTTTTTTTCATTTCTAGGTTATCCAAACCAGTTTTAAAAGAGCAATGGAATTTTAGAGTACATTAAAGAAATTTTGAAAAATGTTCTAATTTCCAAGAAACAGGTGGATATTATATGTAAATAATTTTATAAAGACATTAAGATTCATGATATTATAATATTTTATTAAGTGTAACTTTAACAAAAAATCTTAAAATAATGTATGTTAATGATAAGAGTTTTCATAGTTAGTATCTGAGGAAATTCTAGTTATTTTTGGGATCTAGATTAGAAAAATCTAGTAAAAACCTTATGTATAAGACAAAACATTGGAAAAAATTCCTTGATTTTGATAATGTATACAGTAAGAGGCTTATATGAAAATAAATCCCTATTTGGATACTAGGAGTGTAATAGATCAGGAACATATGTACCTAGGGGAAACAACCCCAAAACAATGTATTGAGATCGACTCGAATGTGAAATGGTGCAAGACAAAATACCTAGATTTACACTATGTTTGACACTACTAGGGGATATGGTTTGATAAATTCATAATCACATTAAGAACCATTATTAAGGGAACAAAAATTCCCATAAATTTTTATAACTCTAAATAAATCAGGAATAAATTAGATTAAAGCCTAAAAATTCATTTGTTAAATAATATATATCATTTTTGAGTTCTCCCTTTAATGTTTATGGTTTCCCATTTATGTGTTTAATAGTTTAAAAATATTCAACCTTAATTTTCCATTTATTATATTCAATGGAGGAAAATAGGAGGAACCAAGTCATTAACCAATGTGAGGTGCCATGTGATGACAACCCAAATAAGATTCCCAACCCGATGGGAGTATGATTTTCATCTTTAAGAATATACATTATCAATTGAATATTTTCTTGAACTGAAACCCAAATTAATAGGTACACCCAAATCCCCAAATAAATATCAATTTTCAATTGATATATTTAGGTGAAAATGTTTTTGAATTTCAGTCTATCTTCTTATACCATAATTGTGGAACATTAAATCAACTCCATTGATAATTATTCCCCATTTTCAGTACTCATAAGAAGAGAATTTCACTCTAGAATATTATCTTATTGAGGTATAAGCTGATAAATAGTGGATTTTGGATACAAATATGAAGCATAAGGAATAGATCAGAGTGACGTAGTGGAAGGAATTTAAAAAAATGTTTTCTGATAAATATTTTCCTTTCACTTATTTAATTAAAATTGGGAAGGAATTCCATGACCATATGAAAAAGAAAAATTAATTTATCTAGTCATACAATGAAAACAGCATAATAATTTCAATATACTTCCCCAGGTTTGTCTTTACCCCCAAATATAATGGCGATATCTTGTTTGGTGGGCTTCATCTACATCTTTAGAAAGCCGTAAAAATTTTGGACGTTGATAGTTGTAAAGAAATTATTTGATGTGTATGCAATGTTGAAATAGAGATTAGAGAATATTAATGGTCTCATGAGGATAATAAGCATAAAATGGATTTTAATTCATGTGGTGTGCTGTATAAATCTAATTAAGGAATTAATTTTCAACATCCTTGTCCAATTTGTTGGAAGAAGCACCCTAAAAGTTGATTTAATGGGATAATGAAATGCATTAGCTACGGGGAGGAAGGGAACCTAGCTAGAAATATTTGGCAGGGGAAACCCACCAATGTGATGGAAGAATGAATTCTCTAGTCAACCCTCATCCCATTTTCAACTATTTAAAATGTAAGGAACATAGACATTATGTGAATATAAACACCAAGACAAGGTTCTTCCATGATAACTGATGATAGAAAACTTCAATTCATATAGAGAAATGGAGAGATTATTCCATCAAAACTGTGAAGGTGGATCACGATAATGAAGTGGTGACAGGTATTCTAGTTATTCATTCAAGAATAGAAAAAATACATTTTGATTCTTATTCTAATAATTCTTTATTATCATTCAAATTTAGTTGAACTATTCAGACACCACTCTAAAGTAAGAAAGTATAGCTATTAATGAAAATGTTAAATTTGGAAATTCTTTCATCCCATGTACATAACTCCTCCCTTGTTAAAATTTGTGTGATATACATCTCATCAAACCTTCTGATACAAAAATTTATAATAATTTGACATTGTTATAAAATGGATTTGCATTCATTATATATATCCATCGTAAATTTCCATGAGATGGAAATTACTTCCTATATTATAAATCACCCTCTTATTCTATAAAAGTGTAACGAGGAGGATGGATCAAATTTGTATCAACATCTCATTCATTGATATTTTTACCTATGAGCAATAATATCTTTCTAAAATTATTTATTCCAAGTAAAATATCATCCTCAAGGACATTACAAATTTTAGGGAACATGCTGATTTTTTCCATGAATTATTCTCTTGTCTTCATTCTTCTCGAGATGTTGATTTTTCAATAGATATTATACCCAATTTTTTTTTGATATCCATGAATCTATATAGAATGTAGGTTGTTGAACTCAAGTAGGAAAAAAAGAAACTATAGGTGAATCTTGATAAGGGTTTATATGCCAACATTATTCAGTATGTGGTTCACCAGTTCTCTTCATCCATAAGATGGATTGGTTAATGAACCTCTTAATTGATTATCATGTGATCCACAAGATCATGGTAAATAAAAAGTATCTCCTACCACTGACTGATGGAATGTTCGATTTGATATGTGGATCCTAGTATTTCCCAAATGCGGATCTTCAATCAGGACACTATCATGTAAAGGTGAAGTAGGATATCCCGAAGTCAAATTTTCTTATAAGGTACAAGAACTGTGAGTTCATAGTGGTTCTATTTATAATAACTAATGCTATAAAAATAATAATGTTATTGATGGATATAGTCTTTGGGGATTACCTTGAAAGTTTTTGTTTATTATTTAGAGACGATATTATTTTTTACTATAAAATCAAGGAGAAACATGGGGATCCTTTTACTACTATACTAAAGACCATGCAGAAAGAAAATACATATGTGAAGTTTAGTAAATGTGAATTCTAGTTGGAGAAAGTAACATTAATGAGTAATTTTATCACAATAAAAGGGATATCTATGGGTCGATCAAAAATTGAAGTAATTAGAGAATGAACAAGACTAGGCTCTGTGATGGAAATATGTATTTTATATGGATTGGTTGGGTAACATATTAAATTTTTGAAAAACATCTCTTTATTTACAAGCACCATAACCATCCTAACTAGGAAAGGATTCATGTTTTTTTTGGAATGATGAATGTGAAGAAATTTTTAAAGATTTGAAGAAGAGGATAATCACTAAAGTTGTGCCCGCATTACCCACCAGGGGGGAAGAATTTGTGATCCATTGTGAAGCATCCAAAAAGTTATTTAATTTTTCACATAGGTATGATGAAAAATTAATAGCCTATACCTCCCTATAATTAAGGATCCGAGAGCATAACTACCAAATGAATGATCAATAATTGGATATAGTGATCTTCATATTGATGATTTGGAGACATTATCTATATAGAGAAAATTTTGACATATATATTGATCATTATTCCATCATGTATACATTAACACAAAATCATATTAATAAGCACAAATGAAGGTTTTTAGAGCCGATAAATGATTATTATTATTCGATCCATTACCATTATCTGAAAGAAAATAAAGTGTAAAACTCTCTGAGAAGAAATGATATTTTAAACCTATCCATTATGAAGATTGTAAGGGATCCAATCTTCTAGGTCATGCAAAGTGTGGATATTAGAATAAAAAATATATCTTAATCCTAAAATTCTCATATAAATTATCAACCATCCATTCTTGACATGATCAAAGATGATAAAAAAAATGATTAGTATCTACATATGTAAGTAGTGAATATTTAATTGAATAATTTTTCTGAATATGGAGTTATAATGTTTGAAACATGGATATGTGTCCCATAAAAACCATAAATGATGAGAGAACATGTATATGACACACCCATCTCATCATTATCTATTCATCTTAGAATCACTATGATGTGTATAGATTTGAATAAAAATAATTTATGGGATAAGATAAAGGGAGAGATTGCCGAGTTTGTATCTTGATGCCCAGTCAGCTAACAAGTTAAGGCCGAATGAAAGAAGTCTATGGATAATATGAATCCATTTCCCATAGTTTTATAGAAATGAGAAAACATAAAATTTTATTTCCTCAAAAAAATCATGTGGACACCTAAAATAAATAATGTCGTCTGGGTGATAGTCGATCACCTTAAGAACATAGCACATTTCATTGTTATCAATTAATATTCATCTCTTGAAAAACTCTCAAAGATATACATAAGATAATTTGTTAGGCATCATGGAGTTACACTGTCCATTTTATTTTATCAAGATCCAATGTTTAAATTGAGTTTTTAGAGAAGCCTTCAGAAAGATTTGGATATAGAACTGATCATCAACACTACTTATCACCCTCATATAAATGGTATATATTAAATGACCATTAAAACTCTATAGGATATGTTGATATCATGTTAAATGGATTTAAAATGATGCTAGGATCAACACCTTCCACTAGTGGAGTTTTTTATATAACAAAAATTTAAATTTCAGAATTCAATTATAACCTTATAAGGATCTTTATATGAATATGCGTCAGAATTAAACATTTTGGGATGAAGAAAAAAAGAAGAAGCTGACAGGAACTTATATTATCCTATATATGATATTGAAGGTTCAAAACATTAATTTTTATATTAAATATGCACGACGATGACTAAAATTATATACATTTAGTCATTTATGAGATCTATAGTTTTAGGTCAGTGATAAATTATTCCTTCATATGTTACCATGGAAAAAATTAATTTGGTTCGGGATTAAGGGATAGAATAGTCATAGATACATCAACCCCTTTTATATCCTTGATAAAATTAGAAGGGTGTCTGATAAACTAGTACTCCCACCTATCCTATCTCCATTACATTATGTGCTCCGTGTATTCCTATTTTGAAGTACATACTCTACCTCTCACATATACTAAATCTAGAGGTGGTACCTTTGGGTAATTCATTTTCAGACAATGAGTTTCATGTGAAGATCTTATATCGTAAATAATATTTTATTAAAAAAAGACAACTAACCTAGAAAAATTTTTGTGGGGAAACCAAAAGTTTGAGGAATCTACTTGGGAACCATAATAGGTGATGAAACAAAAGTAACCCAAATTGTTTTATAGTATGAAATAGAAATTTGGAGGGAGAAATTTTTAATGGGGGGAAGAATGTAATGACCTGAATATTTATATATTTAACTACCTTTTTAATTAAATTAAATTCCCTTTTAATTAATATGGTTATAGAAAACACATCCACTTCTTTGGTTATTTTGGACCTTTATAAGAAATATCATATTATATTTTAAAGTACTTTAAGAATCAAAACCATTGATAATATTGTTATGGAATAATGATCATATGATTATTATATAGTGGGTTTTGATAAATTCCAATTGATATAGAGGAAATAAGTGATGGCCTCAACCAATAAGATTGTACGCTATAAAACCCATTTATTAGAGCTTTTGAGGGAGATAACATCACTTATATTTTCCCTTGGTCAATACGAAGCCAAAATTATATAACAAAACCATGATCATAACCACTTATTAGAGACGATCTAGATAATTGAGATCACAAACCAAATCATGTTCATCAAACCACCCTATGAAAATCTCACGACCATGAACCTTAACCTTAGAGAGTTTGCTGGTCTAATAAAGATCTATGTATCTAGACCCTAAAAGTATAAATTGGTATAATGTTATTCAATTTAAACATTATTATATTTATATATTCTTAATACTTCTTTTTAAATTATTAGATAATGAGTTTGATAAAAATTAAAATTTGATACAATGAAAAACAAATTGTATTTTGGTAAATATATAGTTTCATTAAAGATACACCTTTCGATGAAATCATGAATTTTTGAAATAATTTATATTTTTATAAAATATTATTATTAAATAATATTTATTAAATATAAATGATAATATAATTTTATGACATCAAAAAATATTAAATGGTTTAGAAAACTATTATTGTCATAAAAGTAAAATTTTTAATAAATGAGGAATGTATTAAAATAATAAATTGTATATTTAGAGATTTATTCCAATAAAATAAATATTATTTTTTAAATAATTTTAAAAAAATCCTCACATGGTAAATTTTTCATAAAATTTTAAGGCAACTCATTTTTGGTTAAATATTAAATATGGTATAAATATATTTGATATATTAAGAAAAAATGATGTCCCAAAAGTGATTTAATATATGGCATAAAATCTATACAATTTAAAATTAATATTTCCACGTTAAAATATAGTGTTTTATGTTATTTGATTAATTTTATAAACCGTTTTTGAATGTTCCGAAACCTATATTATATATTAATTTTGTAAAATCAATTATTTATAAACATGATTCACTTCCACCTCACCAAGGATAATATTAAAATGGGATCAGTTTATAAACATGTAAAAAAATTAGAACCACATCACATTTTTAGAATCCATGGGAATGATCATGGGAAGGATTCTGGTTTTGAATATTTTATTATACCGGGTCAAAAACCTATGTTTGAAAAATAATAAAGAACTCCCCTATATTTTTCAATATAAACCCTCCCAAGATCTCATTTATATTATCTAAAAACCCATTTAAATTGACTATAATCTTTGTTTACCTCTCTAAAACCCTCCCAAGGTACCCTAAATCTCTCATGAATCACCTCTCAAACTTCTGGCATCATCCTCTCTTTGTAAGGGGATATCTATTTCTCCTCTTTATTCAAGAACATTATTTATCTTCTATATTTTTATGAAAAATTTTTCTTTTTGGAATATGTTCTTACATATACCTATTACTTCCATTAATATTCATAAGAAATTATATTCCCATTTAACACACATTAATCCCCCTTAATTAATCTTTATATACCCAGATCTGGCATCCAAAATTATCCTATGATTTTTCATACCAAACTTTTGTTTTGTGAATACTAATCCCCATTTCATTCAAGGGTACTCACAAAGATATATATATATATATATATCATTTATTTATTGGGTAGGTCCATGTATGTATCTCAAACTCCATAATCATGGGATTAAATTTGATGAAATATAATCCTATTGTCACATCCAATTTTTTTTTTCTTTTCATGTATTGGTTTTTATCGGGTTCATTGAAAATCCCAATCCTTTCCTTTTGTGTTGGGTGAGATTAATTTTTATTTTTGAACTTCCGTATATGTCTAATCATCGTACTTTGGGTGCCCCATTTATTTTTTAAGAGTTTTTGGAGAAAGGGTGGTTACTTCATGATTTGGGCCAACCGTGAGCCCATTTCCAGATTTAAAACCCAAATTTGTTTCTTTTATAAATATTTTTTTAAAATATTTTTTACCCATTACACTTCCTACATTTCCTACCCAGACATATTCAAACCACAATAGCGTTTTGGACCCCTTAATAATTCATAATCATGGTGAGTTTGGGTTACATATTTAGGTATTGGGCAAGCCTGTGAGCCTATTTCCAGTTATAAAAAAGCATTGTTTCTTTTATATAATTTTAATTTATTAATATTATTCAGTGATTCCACCTCCCACTATAATCCCAAATCCTTAATGTCACCCCAAATATCTACATTTCTTCTTTCTATCTCATTTTAATCTCATATTTGGGAGAAATTCCTCAGGGTTCCTCAAATTTTTTAGATTTGAGATGGTAAATTCCTTCATCCATAAATCATTCATTTCTTACTCTTTCCTCCCAAAATTTATTTCCCCTGGTTTGTACATACCTATGGAGACCATACACCGAGTTTCAAGCCATTACCGTTCCTCCATGGGTGCAAGTATAATGGAATACGAAGAGTTTTTGAGTTTCTATGGTGAGATTCCCTCTCATTTATCCTCCCTCTTCCTCCTCCTTTCATTATTTATTGGTTTTATATTATCCTCTAATCATGATCTTCCTGTGGTTCTATTATACAATTATTGTTTTATGAGGTTTTTGTTTTCTGGGTGTAAAGGCCCTTAAAATTCAAGGGAATTTTTTTTTGAATTAAAGGGGTTAACTAAAGAATAAAAATAAAATATTGTGCTACAATTTTATTTTTATTCTAAGTAATGATTACCTAGGCATGGTGGTTGGAGTGGGACCCACTAATACCCTAACTCCTATGTAGGATATTAGTGAGTTGGGGCCCACACGAGCCCCACCCCCTTTATTTCCTTTTCACCTGCCACAAGCATTTAATTTGGTAACTCACCCGCACACCTTTTTTAAATTCCAAGTCAACTCTTGCATTTAATTGGATTATTAAATGCCTCATTAATTGGTCAATGCACGTTAATTAAATCGTGCTTTAATTTTGAATTTCAAATAATGGATGGCATGAGTAATAAAATAAGGCAACACCTTATTTTATTATTGTTGTTTCATTGTGTGAGAAGGATTGGAGAGGAATTTCTCAAGCCTTGGAATCCTCATCTTCCTCCTTGAAGAACATGAAGAACACACCTTCACCGACGAAGAACTCCGACCTCTGAAGAAGGACGACAATTAACGCCGATTCCTTAGAGATCGACGACGCGATGCCATGTACCGCGACGCCGACGATCCTCCGTCCGCGACACCGTCTTCGGCGATGTACCTTTCCCATGACAAACCTTGTTCGACAACTTCATTGAGGTAGGGGGTTTTGTTTAATTTAATTTATGTGGATTATATCCTCGACATATGATTAAATTGTTGAAAGTCATTTGAACCACTAACACGATGGGTGCGGACCAACAAACAAGTCCGAACCCACCAATTTTCTGTCCTTGATGCGTGGAACGTTGGGCGATGATGAAATGGGACCGTTGAGCGGTTGGAGGCCGTAGTAGTAATCTATGGGTCCCGAGACGACCCCAGGCGCAAACGGGGGAAAGTAAGGACCACCAGAGCGGCTCCGGTGGCCCGAGGACTTCACCGGCGGTGCTGGCGGCCGGAGGTGGCGGCGTCCCGGCACGTCGCCAGGAGAGACCTCCCCAGCTGAAGCCGCGGCAGTAGGTGACCGGTCCCACAGCCACGCAGGACCTGGGGGAGACGCGGTGCCCAGCGCCACCTCTACTGGCAGAAGGGACCCCCCCCCCACGTGGGGCCATGGTTTCAATCAAGGGGGCAGCCCCCTGTTCCTGCAACGGCTCGGCCAGCACGAGCCGGTCACACGGGGCGCGCCACGCCGGCCGGCCTAGGCCACGCCCTTATGGGCCGGACCTGGACCCAGTTCAGGTCGACTGAGTTCGAGCCAACCCAGGGGGTCTCGGGCCGGCTTGGTCTCGGGCCCAAAACCCCCTAAACTGGATAGGATCATTCTTTTGACCATATCTTGGGCTACGGACCTCCGATCGATGTATTGTCAGTTGCGTGGTGATCCTTGGAATGAGTCCGTGGTTTTGGTATATTAGGCTCAAGGTTTCAGAGAACTTTGGGTATGGCCAGGTTGGTTTGAACACGAAACCAACTGGGTCCTCGGAGCGGAAACACTTATAACTTGAGCTCTGGACGTCCGATTGACGTGTCATCGACTTTTTTGGATTCCTCATTATGAGAAGGACCTTTTGGCTTACTCCACTCGAGGTTTGGACACAGTTATAGTGAGGTCGGGTTGGTTTTGACTTAAAAACCAATCGGGCCCCTAGAACGAAAAAGCCAATAACTCTCAGACAGGGTGTCCGATTGACGCACCGTCTGTCATGTTGAGTTCCTCTTATCAAGACAGAACTTTGAGATACATTAACTCCGGACTACGTGTCAGTTGATGTATCGACCCCTTGGCTCGTGGAGTGGACCCTACAGGAATTGAGAATGCTATGTGTGGGAACCCTAGAGCTGGCAGTGACTGCGATGAAGACCGCACTAAAATCCTCCGTGGGTTCGGCAGCAATGAAGACTCTACTGAAATCCTCCGTGGGTTCGATGGCGAGGAATCTTTTCTTGCTATTCTACGTGGGTCTGGTAGAGTAGCTGGTCTGTATCCTATGTGGGTCTGACAGCTTAGCTGGTTTAGTATCCTATGTGGGTCCCATCTTAGATGAATCAGTGGCCATATCTGATCATCTCTATCACCTTACGAAGAAATATACCTGTGTGAGCTGAGTCTTGACATTCAATCAATATCTTCGATATGATTGACTTGCTTTCCTATGTGGATTGGGTTGTGTTATCCTGTGTGGATTGGGTTGTACTCTTTTGTGGACGTGATCGAACTTGGGCTCGGATGTTGGAGCCGAACTCTATTGATGACTTAGGTATATGTTTGGGAATATACCTAAGTAGTGTTGGCTGTTACTTTGTGATTGTATCTTTCCTTTGTGGATTATACTTTTTGGATTCTAGGAGACCTTTGGGGGTCTCGGGGTCCCTACTGAGTAGTGTATACTCACCCCTGGACGGGCTATGCCTGCACTACGTTGTGTTGGATGTAGACAACGGACAACACTAATTGTGGTTGAGGCTAGTGGAGCAGTCGTTACCTGGAGGTGGACCACTGGGCGGGACGTACAAGGAGTGGATGGCTAGACCCGAGGAGCTAAGGTGGCTATCTGTACCCACCCTTCTGGTGGGACTTCATGTGGATGGCTCGACGTTGCTGCTTTTCTTTTAGTTGTTTTACTTTCTTTCCCGTTGTACTTTACTTTCAGTATGGGTTTGTATTCTGGCCCACTTACTTTTCCGCACTACTATTGTACCCAGTTTTACTTAGTGTTTACTTATTCTTTCATACTCTGTGCTGTTTGTTTACATTATAAAGTAAATGCCTTCCCCTTTTTGTCGGAATATACGCCTTGGTGCTAGTCGCCAGCCCCTGGCCTATGGGTGACGGGCTTGGGGTAGACACAACACGGGTCCCGAGGATGGTTCGTGACAAATTGGTATCAAGGGATTTCGGTTCTACCACAGAACTCATGACTCTGATCATTATTCTATGTGAAGCAATAGTGTTAAGGGTATTATGTGTGGTTATCAGTCCAGGGAGTCCTGTGTTGGTGCGGAGATTGACGTATCCGTACACCAGGACCCAGACTTCTGATTTCTGACTCAATACACGACAACATTGATTGCATGTGTGTTTTAAAAGTTTTCTTTGTGATTACTTTGTGTCAGCTCACCAGGTATATTGTTTGACCGTGGCGCACCTGTTTCTTTTCAGGATGACCCCATGACGGCAGGCAGCTAGGGTTCCGAGATTTGTACAAGACGACAGCCCACCATGCGATGAGGCCTTAATGCATGGCCCTTTTTCAGTGGAGGCACCTGCGGTACCACTACCCGTCGAGCCACCGATGCCACCAGCCCCAGCTGCTGAGAGTGCACGTCGCCTTAGTGCAATGAATGAGTTTTAGCTTCAGAGACCGCCTAGGTTCTGCGGGGAGATAGACCCTCAGGCATCCTAGGATTGGATGGAGGCGGTTGTGCGATTTTTCAAGTTAGTGGGGACACCAGATGACCTCATGGTGATCCACGCAGCGAGCCTCCAGCGCGTGGCAACAGGAAGATTGTGGAGCTTGATGCTCCAGGTTCACGATGAGGCATCTCTCATCTGGACAGACTTTGAGTTCCTCTTCTGCTCGGAGTTCGTCCCAGCCACCCTCCGTGCAGTGCGCATTCATGAGCTTCTACAGCTGCGGTAGGGCAGCATGACGGTCGCCAAGTACTCAGTGAGATTTACCGATCTCTCGCGCTATTAGACAGATATGGTACGAGACCCATTCTTCTGGGCCCAGAACTTCGAACAGGGACTGAGGCATGAGATCAGGGCATCGATGATCTCCCTCAGCATTCCGACACAGGCAGGAATACTTGAGCGAGCCCTTCTCATTGAGAGCTTTCTTGCTGAACCTATGCCAGCAGCGAGACCTACTGAAGGGTGGCACGTCGTAGAGTCGTCTGCAGTTGGCAGTCGATGGATGTCACATGGGTCCAGGTAGGCCGGACCATCAACAAGAAGACCGTAGGACACTGGCTCAGAGGTGTAGGTCACTCGGCGTAGAGCCAGCCTTCCAAGGAGTAGACAGTTCTACGCATGTGGCGGGTAGGGCCACATGGCTCATGACTGCCTGACCCGCCGTGCAGAGTAGCATCAGACGATTGAGGAGCCACCCAAGCGGAGGCAGAGGGTCAACCATGGAAGTCCGCTGAGAGAAGGCGGACGAGGAAGGGGAGCTGGCCGAGCAGCAGGTGGTGGGCGTTGCTTTGAAGCTTTACAACCACCACCACCAGGAGGTCCACCTCGACCACAGGGAGCTAGCGGGCAGAGACAGGATCAACTTCAGGCAGTAGTGGCCTACGACTACGGCACGCCAGAGATGATTCGAGGTACTATCTGTGTCACCTCCACCATTTTTTCAGTTTTTATTGACACAGGAGCGAGTCATTCTATTATTGCTGCTGCCCTTGTTTGGAGCTCAGAGATTCTGACAGAGCTGTTGGCTCGATCCTTATGGCTAGAGACTCCTACGGGAGCAGACTCGACGATTATGCACTGGTGCCGGCAGTGTGATATTACTCTAGGAGGCAAGATCTTTAGCTGGGATCTTCTTGTAGAAGTGTCGAGGCCTTATGACGTCATCTTGGACATGGATTGGTTATCTACAGTCCATGCTTAGATCGATTGTATTAGGCGCAAGGTGCGGTGTGTACGCACCGATCAGAGCAGGTTTACCTTCAACAGTGAGATGTGAGCCTTTTCAGCGTAGGATGGACTCAAACAGAGGAGAAGACATCCCGTCACATAATCAGTTGGCTAGCCTCATCCTAGGAGAAGTTGACATGCGGAGTCCGAGTTTTCCTATAGTGGTGGATCAGTATGCTGATGTTTTCCCTGACGACGTTCCAGGACAACCTCCTCACAGAGAGGTAGACTTTTATATTGAACTATACCCCGGGACAACCCCGATATCCACTCCATCATATCGGATGGCTCCTGCCAAGATTTGAGAGCTACGGGTACAGCTGGAGGACTTGCCGGGCAAGGGATTCATCCGACCCAGTGTTTCACCTTGGGCTTCCCAGATATTGTTCGCCAAGAAGGCAGACAGAAGCTTGCGACTGTGTGTCGATTATCGTCTCTTGAAATAGGTGACCGTGAGGAATAAGTATCCACTACTGAGGATTGATGACCTCTTCGATCATCTCAAGGGGGCACGCTGGTTCTTGAAGATATACCTTAGATCAGGTTGTCATCAGCTCCGAGTTCGGGACGAGGACGTGAAGAAGATGGCCTTCAGATGTTGGTATATATGGCCACTATGTGTTATTGGTTATGCCCTCTGGCGTAACCAACGCTCTAGCAGTGTTCATGGGTCTCATGAACAGGATCTTTCAGCCATACCTCGATCGATTTGTCGTGGTCTTCATCGACGACATTCTGATATACTCGACCACTGATGAGGAGCACGCCTACCACTTGCGGGTTGTATTGAACACACTCCGGGAGAACCAGCTTTATGGAAAGCTCTTGAAGTGTCATTTCTGGTTACATGAGGTCCACTTCTTGGGACACGTCATCTTTGAGGTGGGAGCTGCAGTGTATCCTGCAATGATTGAGGCAGTGCTAGCCTGGGAGCCACCCAGGAGCGTGACAGAGGTGCGGAGTTTCTTGGGGCTAGATGGGTACTACCGGAGGTTTGTTCCAGACTTCCCTAGAGTTTCAGCACCACTCTTAGAATTGAAGAATAAGGGGAAACCCTTCGTGTGGTCAGACAGATGTTATCAGAGCTTCCAAGAGCTGAGACAGAGATTGACCAGCGCACCTATCTTGAGGCTACCAGAGGAGGGAGTAGGGTACGTAGTCCACTGCGATGCATCAGGGACCAGACTTGGATGTGTCCTGATGTAGGAGAAGGCAGTTATCGCCTATGGATCACGTTAGTTGAGGCAGCATGAGTAGAACTACATAACCATGACCAGGAGTTAGCAGAAGTGGTCTTCGATCTGAAGATGTGGCGATACTATCTGATGGGTGAGCGTTTTACAGTCTACTCTGACCACCAGAGTCTCAGGTACATATTCTCGTAGAAGGACCTGAATCTGAGATAGCGGCGATGGCTCATGTTCCTCCTGGACTATGACTTTGAGATAGTCTATACTCCTGCAAAGGGGAACATGGTAGCTGATTCCTTCAGCAGGAGGACGGTCATTCAGCTACTTGGGGAGGTGACGAAGCAGCTAGCCACTTTGTGGATATCCTTTGTGGATAGAGATGGAGCAGACTTTCTTCAGTCACTCACAGTCACTCCTCCACTTCTTCAGCGGGTCAGAGAGGCACAGCGTGGGGACGTTGACTGTGAGACACAGCATTCACAGATATCCTTAGGATATGCACCTGATGGATTCTCTCTTGGAGGAGAGCACGACGTCATTTTCAGAGGAAGTACCATGGTACCAGTTTCTTTACAAGAGGTGGTGCTGATAGAGTTTCACACTTCCCCTTTAGCGGTACATCCAGGTGTGGTGAATATGTACGAGGATCTCATACGTCAACACTGGTGGCCGGGTATGAAGAAGGTTGTAGCTGATTTCGTTTCTCGATGCCTCACCTGTCAGAAGGTGAAGGTAGAGCACCTGGTATCAGCAGGCTTAGTACAGCCCTTGGAGGTCCCGGAGTGGAAGGGGGATGGGATATCTATGGATTTAATGACTGGACTTCCACGTAATTCAAGAGGTCACGACTCCATTTGGGTGATTGTCGACCGAATCACTAAGTCAGCTCACTTCTTACCCATCAGAGTGCAGGACTAAGTGGAGATCTTGGGATGCCTCTACGTTCAGGAGATCGTACGGCTTCATGGTGTGCCATCATCTATCGTCTCCGATCGTGATGCTCACTTTACTTCCCGGGTTTGGAAGGGGTTTTAGGAGGAAATCGGGATGCAGCTACCTCTGAGCACCGCCTTTCACCCTCAGATGGATGGTCAGACGGAGAGGACCATTCATACTCTTGAGGACATGCTCCGTGAATGTGTCCTCGACTTTAGTCGTAGCTGGGAGGACCACCTACCCTTGGTGGAGTTCGCATACAACAACAGCTACCACTCCACCATCGGGATGGAACCATACGAGGCATTTTACGACCAACCTTTCAGATCACCTCTTTGCTGGACACACCCTTGGGAGTTAGCACTTGTGGGACCAGAGATGGTCCAAGCCATGACAGAGACGGTCTAGGTCATCCAGGAGTAAATGAGGACAGGTCAGAGCCGGCAAGATTCTTATGCTGACAGGAGGTGGATACCATTAGAGTTCGAGGATGGTGACCACGTCTTCTTACGGGTCTCACCTCAACGTGGATTGCGCAAATTTGTACGGGGTGGCAAGTTATCTCCACTCTTCATTAGACCATTCTAGGTCCTCAGTAGGATAGGCGAGGTGGCTTACCACCTGGCTCTACCACCTCAGTAGCACCGGGTGCATGATGTCTTCCACGTATCTCAGCTGAGGTGATCCGTGCACGACCCGACGCATATCATCGACCATGGGGAGTTGAACATTGACGATGGGGTGACTTTTGTGGAGTTCCGGGTGGAGATTGAGGATCGACAGGAGTGGGTCCTATGTGGGCGGTCGATTCCTTTAGTGCGCATCAGATGGAAGCACGAGAACCTCCAGGAGAGCACTTAGGAGCGGGAGGCTCAAATGTGTGCACAGTACCCACATTTGTTCCCCTAGTTTATGATGTATATTTATGGGGACATAAATCCCTAAGGTGAGAGTAATGTAAAGACCCGTAAAATTAATTGGAAATTTTTTTTAATTAAAGGTGTTAACTAAAGAATAAAATTAAAATATTGTGCTACAATTTTATTTTTATTCTAAGTAATGATAACCTAGGTATGGTGGTTGTAGTGGGACCCACTAAAAACCTAACTTCTAGGTAGGATATTAGTGAGGTGGGGCCCACACAAGCCCCACCACCTTTATTTCCTTTTCACCTCCCATGAGAATTTAATTTGGTAACTCACCCGCACACTATTTTTAAATGCCAAGTAAACTATCATGTTTAATTGGATTATTAAACGCCTCATTAATTGGTCAACGCACATTAATTAAATCGTATTTTAATTTTGAATTTCAAATAAGGGATGACATGAGTAATAAAGTAAGGCAATTCCTTATTTTATTATTATTGTTTCGTTGTGCGAGAAGGATTGGAGATGAATCGCTCAATCCTTAGAATCCTCATCTTCCTCCTTGAAGAACATGAAGAACACACCGTCACCGACGGAGAACACCGACCTCTGACGAAGGATGACGATTAACACTGATTCCTCAGAGATTGACGACGCGACGTAGTGTACCGCAATGCCGACGATCCTCCTTCCACAACGTCGTCTTCCACGACATCCCTTTCCCGCGACAAACCTCGTTCGACAACTTTATCGAGGTAGGGGGTTTGGTTCAATTTAATTTATGTGGACTATATCTTCATAATATGATTAAATTGTTCAAATTCATCTGAACCACTAACGCGGTGGGTGTGGACCAACGAACAAGTCCGAACCCACCGATTCTCTTTCCTTGATGCGCAGAACATTGGGCGACGATGAAACAGGATCGTTGAGCGATTGGAGGCCATCACAGTAATCTACGAGTCCTGAGACGACCCCAGGCGTAGAAGGGAGCAAGAACGGACCACCGGAGCGGATCCGGTGGCCCGCGGACTTCACTGGCGGTGTGGCTCACCGGCGCGGCAGTGCCGGCACCAGCCGGCCGCCCGGAGGTGCAAGCGTCCCGGCGTGCCGCTAGGAGGGACCACCGCGGCTGAAGCCGTGGTGGTAGGTGACTGGTCCTGCGGCCGCGCGAGACCCGGGGGAGACGCGGCACCCAGAGCCGCGTCTGCTGGCTGAAGGGAGCGGCCCCCCACGTGGGGCCAAAGTTTCAATCAAGGGGGGTAGCCCCCCCCCCTCCCGCAACACCTCGGCCAGCACGAACCGGTCGTGCAGGGTGCGCCGTGCCAGGCGAACCGGCAACTTAGGCCGGGCCGGGCTGCCCAGGACAGGCCATGCCGGTTGGGTTGGGCCACACCCACCAGGCCGTGCCGCACCCTCAAGGGCTGGACCCAGACCCCGTTCGGGTCGACTTGGTTCGGGCTGACCCATGGGGTCTCGGGATGGGTCGGTCCGGGCCCAAAACCCCCTAAACCGGATAGGTTTGTTCTTTTGCCCATATATTGGGATATGGACCTCCGATCAATGAACCGTCAGTTGCGTGACGATCCTTGTAATGAGACGGTCGTTTCAGTATATTACACTCAAGGTTTAGGAGATCATTGGGTATGGCAGGGTTGGTTTGAACACGAAACCAACCGGGTCCTCGGAGCAGAAACACTTATAACTTGAGCTCCGGACGTCCGATTGACGTTCCGTCGACTTTTTTGGATTCCTCATAGTGATATGGACCTTTTGGATTACTTCGATCGAGGTTTGGATGTTGTTAGAGTGCGGTCACATTGGTTTTGACTTAAAAACCAACCGGGGCCCTGGAATGAAAAAGCCAATAACTCTCAGACCGGGCGTCCGATTGACGCGTCGTAGGTCACGTTGAGTTCCTCTTGACGAGATGGAACTTTGAGATACATCAACTCTGGAATACATGTCAGTTTATGTATCGAACCCTTGGATCGTGGAGCAGACCCTCCCGGAATTGAGCATGCGGTGTGCGGGAACCCTAGAGATGGCTGCGACTGTGATGAAGACTTCACTGAAATCCTCTGTGGGTTCGGCAGCAATGAAGACCATACTAAAATCTTCCGTGGGTTCGATAGTGATGACTCTTTTCATGCTATCATACGTGGGTCTGGCATAGTAGCTGGTCTGTATCCTATGTGGGTCCGACTGTTTAGCTGGTTTTGTATCCTACGTGGTTCCGAGCTTAGATGAATCAGTGGCTATATCTGATCATCTCTATCACCTTACAAAGAAGTATACCTATGTGAGTTGAGTCTTGACTTTCAATCAATTTCTTCGATCTGATTGACTTTCTTACCTATGTGGATTGGGTTGTGTTATCCTATGTGGATTGGGTTATACTCCTTTGTGGACGTGATCGAACTTGGGCCCAGATGTTGGAGCCGAAGTGGATTGATGACTTAGGTATATGTATGGGCATATACCTATGTAGTTTTGGTTGTTACTTCTTGATTGTTTCTTTCCTTTTTGGATTATCTTTTGTGGATTCTAGGAAGCCTTCGGGGGGCTCGGGGTCCCTAATGAGTAGCATATACTCACCCCTGCATGGGCTATGCCCGCACTACATTTTGTTGGAAGCAGACGACAGACAAAACTGATCATGGTTGAGGCTAGTGGAGCAGTCAGTACCTGGAGGTGGACCACAGGGCGTGACATACACAGAGTGGACGGCTGGACCCGAGGAGCTGAGGTGGCTATCTGTACCTACCCTTCAGGTGGGACTTCAAGTGGACGAATCGACGTTGCTACTTTACTTTCAGTTGTTGTACTTTCTTTCCAGTTGTAATTTACATTCAGTTTGGGTTTGTATTCTTGCCCACTTACTTTTCCACACTACTATTGTACCCAGTTTTACTTAGTGTTTACTTCTTCTTTCTTACTATGTGGTGTTCTTTTACTTTATAAAGGCAATGCCTTCCCCTTTTTATCAGAATTTATGCCTTGGTGCTAGTATCCATCCCCTGTCCTATGGGAGGTGGGCTAGGGGTAGTCACGGCGTGGGTCTCGAAGACAGGTCATGACACTGGGGGCCGGTAATCATATGTTTAGGGTTTAGAAACCCTCAGATGGCGATATTAGGTGTGAATTTCCATTACGCCAAGGATTTAAGGTAGTATATCCCTTGAAAAAGAATTTATCATTTATGTTTCATCTTTTTCATATTGTTATCAATTGATATATATGTTTATTTTTTTCATCCTTTGGATAACTTTCTTGGTTTGAAAAATAGTTTTTAAGCCTTGTTCTGTGAAAGGTAGTGTTGTTTTGTCATAAAAGAGCACGCCAAGTGTTTGTTTAAATGTTTAGCTATCTTTTGCAACTGGTTTGTGAGGTTTAGAAACTAGATTATGATATTTTGAACATTTTCCCATATATGTAATAAAATATAAAATTCTATTGGTGTTTTATTCCTTTTCAATTTCATAAAATAAATTATTTTGTTTAAAAGTGTATGTCATGTGTTCTGTAAATTACCGGTTGGATTTTATGAGTTAAGTGTGATTTAGAAAATTTTAGTTGGGATTTATAAATTCTTTTTAAGAATTAAAAATGGTATTTTTGGGTCCTTATATGGTTTTACAATTTTTATTTGGTTTTACAAACAAATGGGTTTTAGTTTACAACATGTTTTAGACTGAGTTTCCGGAAAATGAATCGTTTCACATCCTTATGAATATGGTTGTCTTTTGAATATATAACCACATTTTTTTAATGGATTTATAAATATGTTTTTCTTTTTTAAATGGTTTTTATACACCTCCTTAATAAAATTTAAATTAATACCTTTTTCAAATTTTATTTCTGAGATAATATTTAGAGGCTCATTTGACCTTTTCGAAAAATGAAGATATAGTGTTATACATGTATATACCAGGTTGCGTCGATTAGTATTATTTTATGGTCCATGAAATGATTTTATTAAATGTTTTTAGGGATTAAAAATAGGGTTGGTTATATTTTTTTTTGTGTTTTTACACATAAAATAGTGTTTTTGAATGCATTTTATGTGAAAATCCTCAATACACTCCTTGAAATCGTTTTACAAATTTTTTTAGTGGTTTATTGATCCATGAAAAAAATGCGAAGCATGTTTGTGGGATGTTTCTGTTTTTATTGTTAGTAAATGGAATTTTGATGTGAAAAGTGTATTTGATGAAATGTGTAACTTGATTGAGAACTAAAGGGAATCCCGAGTATCTAGGTGAGAGGACGGGTACAAGTATGCTAGTGATCCGGTGGGGTTTGGTCCCCATTTCACGTAGCGAGTTTGATGATGACAACACTAACTAAACTATGAAGATAATGTTATTAGGGGACCACTAGGTTATGGGTATGCTCTCAACTAGTGGATAATTTACATGAGAATGAATATTTATTATGGTTACCTTCACTGAGATATGAGGTACCTATGGCTCACAACTAACGAGTGCCTAGGGGTGTTCCCATGACTTGGGATCATTGGCTATTTTGTATTCACCATTAGCATACGATGTGTTTGGTTGGTAAAGTCATAAGCATGTGTGATTTATCTAAAATTGTACAATATTTAAAGTAGCCCTCTTGAAAACTATTTTCATTTTGATGTTGCGCCTATTTGAAAATTGTTACTAGCATTTTATTTTATAAAACATGTGAGTTTTTTTCTGGTAAATTTTTTATAGCATGGGACCTCATTTAAAAAACATACCTATATATCTTGTAATTAAAAATTGAAATTTATGTTTCTTTTATTTTAAATAATGTTAATTGGGAATAGAATATTGGGATAACCTACAATGTTTTAATACTCACGCCTATAGTCTTCTTCTGTTTTTAGCCCTTGTGCTGGTTTCAGCTTGAGTTCGATCACCTTGGGTGACATGTGATCATTGTGTTGGATAGTGACCAGAGGGGTCACATGGATTTATTTGGTTATCAGGTCTGGTCGGTTGAGTTGTTATTTTAGTTTTACTTTCATTTTCTTGTACAAATAATGTTCAGTTCAGTTTTTATGTAAGTGTATTTTGGGGGGTCCATTTCTTTCCGCTATTTTTTGATTATTTATATTTGAGAGAAATCGTTCCCCTTATGTAATATATTTATTCCCTAGGTGCTTTTCACCATCCTGGTAGTATTGGGACATGCCATGGGATGGCTTGGGTGACCGGTTTAAGGTTGACTTGGGCCGATTCGTGACAAAATGATATCGAATGAGGTCGTCTCTTAGTATACCTTTATTTTTAGAGTGCCCTTTTCATTTAGGGTATGTCAAGGTATAAGGAGTAGGATATTTTGTGCTTGAGGGGTAAGTACGGGAAGAGTGTCATGAACTCTTGCTCGTTTTGATCCTCAGGTTTCCACGGGAAGTCTGCTTTTACTAGTGTCATTTTTTCTTGTTGATTGTTTGGTGTTGGGATATGAGAAGGGGAGTCTGACTAATGGCCTTCATGATCTCGTAGGGGATGGAAAGCCATGTGGAGCCTGGGCATGGACCTAATAAGTCTCTCCATGTTGGTGTTTTGATTGACATATGACTGCCAACCATATAGTCAAGTCACCCACAGACACTAGTTCCCTTTTGCGGGTCTCATGGACCTTTCTTGAATTCTGAATTTTTGATTTGAAAATTTTGTGTGAGAATTATGGAAATGGGTTTTAAAGGAAGGATTGGATTTTGAAAATTGGAAAAGTGGCTTTCAAAAATTAAATATAATAATGGTTTTGGTCGTTTGAGATTTTTGTGAAACAACGTTTTTGGAGGAAGTGGAAATGATTTAACAGGATTTCATTTTCCCTAATAGAAACATACGGTTTTTTGAAATAATTTTTCTTGAAAGTGTGAATCATTTTAAGAAGATTATGAATTTTTTTTTTAAAATTGGGTTTTTTCGGATGCTTAAAAGTGTTTGAGTATGATTAATTGGTTTTGAGTGGTTATTGTTTTTCTAGAATGGGTATTGGTCTCAATGGACGTCAGGTTATGAAAAGATACCTTGCTGAATTTTAGAAAATGGGAAGGGGTTGTTTGGAGTAGCTTGGTTGTTTTAAAAGTTGTTAATTATAAAAGGGGGTAGGTTTTTAAGAAAATGGTTCTTGATGATGTTTGTTATTTTTTGTGAAATCTGAAAAGGGTTTTTGACATGGTGGTTACTGTTCCTTTAGAAGGTACATGACTTTTTGAATGATGTGTATTGTTTTAGCCTTTTGTGTTTTCATGGGTGCTCACATGCATGGTTTTATTAATATCTGGACGGATGGCCTATATGGTGTGGTGGTTGGGTGTATAGGGTGGCATGGAATTATGAATGTGATTGAGACTTGATGAAACACCATTGGTGAATGTGGAAATACACCAAGTTAGTTTGTTTTTCAGATGTTTTTTGAGCTAAAAAATTGTGGCATTTGTTTATAAACCGACAGTTATGTGTCTATTTTTTTTCTCTGTCTTAGAAGAGTTGTTTATTCATTATGCTTCCTTGTGATCTGGAAGTCATACTATTGTTGTGTCTTGAGAGGGGTTGTTATTGGTGTCTTGGTTTTGGAGTAATGTTTAGTGGGTTTCTAAAGATGTGTTGGATGTTGTGATGTGGCCATGGATAGTTCTCAATTGGAAAACCTTCCTATTGATCAACCTAGGGATTCATTTCAAATGTTAAATCCACCTCTTCAGATTATGCCTTGGCCCGTTTGTTGGAACAGAGAGATGTTTGGGATTTATTTGAAGTGCTTATAGTTCATGATAATTATTTTAAACATAGTAGTTGTGTTCGGTGATATTCATGAATTTCACCATATTCCTTGTCTATTCTGCTCCTCATTTGGAGTGGGAGAGAACAATGTTATTTTTCTATGATTTCCTATTTAGATTAAGGTGTGTTTTCTAGAAATTGAGTTTTTTGAGTGGGGTGATCTTTATCACCTAACTATGGTGGAAAAAATTCTAATGAATCAGGGCTACATCCATAGGTCTTAGAGTGAAGCTTTTCACGTAGTCAGGAAATCACCAGAGGTGTGGAGTTCTCAACTAGGCTCCTGCCTCCACTATTTTGGTAAGGTAGTTTCAACTCTATTTTTGTTCCTCATCAATGTTAATTTCTTCTTATCGCAGTTATTATGGTGGACTTACCCTCACATAGTGTCTATGGTTATGCCTTCATGGATGTGGGTTTCCAATCAATATCCTTGTGTAGAACGCTTGTGTAAATTAGGTGTGGTCTTGGTGTTACCTATTAGTAGGTTGATAGTGTTGGTTTGCTCATTTTTTTTCTTTTTTGGTTTCATTAGATAAATTATTGGGTCCCCTTCCCTCCCCTCCCTGAGTAGTGGGGGTTTGGATCCATGCAGAAAGTGTTTTCCTAGTTCTTGTCCTCTCTGTTCGGGAGTGGGTGGTTTAGATTTTCATGTGTAAAAACTATTAACTTGGGTTTGTAGGTTGTTTTGGGAGAGTTTTGGTGGGCCTGTTTTGGTGATACCCAATTATAGTTCATGTTGAACTCCTTTTTTTCATTTCTAGTTGGTCTCTAATGGTTGGGAGACCCACTACTGGTCACTAAGATCGTTCCATTAAGGATTTATCTTATAGTAGTTGTGATTTTATGGTGGGGAGCCCATTAAGGACTCCCCTGAGTCATTTTATTTTCTGTGTAAAAATTGGTTTGGGTGATCGTTAGGTTCATTTGTAGAAGGCCCCACAATCTAGTTCTTGGCTTGGTTGTGGAGGTGGTGGCTTGAACTTTCCGTTGATTTTCAAAAAGAGGTTGTGAGTTGGTGTTTTTTTGGGAAAGAGGATTAAGTTTAATTGATGGTGAATCATATTTTATTGTTGTTATAGGAAGGATCATGTTGATATAAAATAATTAAGTTTTTTTCAAGAGACTGTAATGTTTTATGGATTTTTGGGGCACGAAAGATTTAATGGTGGGGAGAATTTCAACATCCGATTGTTTTTCTTTCCATGTCTAGGTTTTGATCAGGTTCATTGAAAATACCGATCATTTTCTTAGGTTTTGGGTGATATTAAATTTGATTTTTAAACTTACATATATGTCTAATAATCCTACTTTTGGTGCCCCATTGATTGTTTTGGAGTTTTTGGAGAGAGAGTGGTTACTTCATGATTTGGGTCAACCGTGATCCCATTTCCAGATTTAAAAAACAAATTTTTTTATTCTATATCTAATTGTATAAAATAGTTTTCACCCATCAAACTTCCTAATTTTTCTCCCCTGACATATTCATACCACAAAATCATTTTTACCCTTTAATAATTTATAATCATGGTGAATTTGACTTACTTATTTATGCATTGAGCAAGCCCATGGCCCCATTTCCAATTTTTTTTAATTTTTATTCATTTATATCACTTTAATTTTTTAATATTATTTAGTTATTATTACTCCCAAATGAATCCCAAATACCTAGACTCACAAAAATTATCTAATTTTCTTCTTTGGAGCTCCTTTTCATCCCATATTTGGGAGAAAGTTCTCAGGGTTCCTCAAATAGTTTCAATTTGAGAATGTAAATCATTTTATCCATAAATAATTCATTTCTTACACATTAAACCTCAGAAATGTTTCACCTGGTTCACCCATACCTAATAATACCCTACATGGAGTTTTAAGTCATTTCCTTTCCTCTAAGGGTGCAGATCTAAGGGAATACAAGGAGTTACTGAGTTTCCAAGTTGAGATTCCTTCTCATTTATCCTCCCTAATCCTCCTCCTTTCATTAATTATAAGTTTTATATTATCCTATAGTCATTATATACCTATGGTTCTATTAAAACATGATTTTTATTCGGGTTTTTGTCATTTGGGGATGGTCTTCATAGGTTTAGTGATTAATAACCCTTAGATGCAGATATCGGGTGTGTGTTTCCATTACACCAAATATTTGAGGTAGGATATCCCTTGAAAATGAATTTATAATTTAAGTTTCATAAGTTTATTATTGTTATCACTTGATATATATGTTTATTATTTTTTTACAGCCTTTTTATAATTTTCTGGGTGTAAAAAAACGGTTGTTTAAGCCATGTTTTGTGAAAGGTAATGTTGTTTTGTCCAAAAAGTGCACACTATGTGTTTGTTTAAATGTTCCACTGTCATTCGCAATTTTTTTGTGAGTTTTAGAACATATTTTATGGTATTTTGAACATTATCTAGTATATTTAATCGAATATGGTAGTAAATTAGTGTTTTATTCCTTGTCAAGTGCTTAAAATATACTGTTTTGTTTAAAAGTTCATGTCATGTGTTCGGTAAATTGCACAGTTGGCTTTTATATGTTAAGTGTGATTTAAAAAATATTTTTTATGGATTTATAAATGCATTTAAATAATGAAAAATATTATTTTTGGTTCATTATATGTATTTCCAATTTGAATTTAGTTTTACAAACAAATGTGTTTTGGTTTAAAACATGTTTTGGCACAAGTGGCCGGAAAAATGCCCATTTCACATCCTTATGAAAATGGCTGTGTTTTGAACATGTAAGTCGATTGTGTTAATGGATTTATGAATGTGGTTTTATAATTTAAATGGAGTGTATACAACTACTTAATAAAATTGAAATTCATACCTTTTTCAAATGTTAGTTTTGAGAAAAATTTTAAAGGCCCATTTGGCCTGTCCTAAAAATGAAGAATGAGTGTTTTACAGGTATATACCATGTTGCATCAATTGGGATTTTTTTATGGTCCATTAAATGATTTTATTAAATGTTTTTAGGGATTAAAATTATGTTTGGTTTTGGTTTTGTTGTGTTCTTACACTTAAAAGAGTGTTTTGGAATGAGTTTTATGTGAAATTCCTCAATACACACCTCAAAATTGTTTTACAAAAACATTTAGTGGTTTATTGATCCGTGAAAGAAATGTGAAGAATGTTTGTGGGATGTATGTGTGTTTATGATTTGGGAATAAAATTTTTATGTGAAAAGTGTGTTTGATAATATGTGTAACTTGATTGATCACTAAAGGGAATCCCGAGTATCTAGGCGGGCGGACGTGTACTAGTATGCTAGTGATCCCACAGGGTTTGGCCACTATTTCACATAGAAAGTTTGATGATGAAAATACTAAATATACAATTATGATGTTTTTTTTGGGGGCCACTAGGTTATGGTTATGATCCATACTAGTGTCTTGTGAACATGAGACTGAATATTTATTATTTTTACCTTCACTAAGATATGAGGTACATGGGGATTACAACTAACTAGTGCCAAGGGGTGTTCCCATGACTTGTGCTCATTGGCTATTTTGTACTCACTGTCCGCATACGGTGTGTTTGAATGGTAAATTTAGAAGTGTCCATGATTTATTTAAATGTGTACATTCTTTAAATCATCCCCCTTGAAAACTATTTTCATTTTGAAGTTTCACCTCTTTGAAAATTGTTACTAGCATTCTTGTTTATAAAACATGTTAGTTTTTGTCTGGCAATATTTTTTATAGCATATGACCTTATTTTAAAAACATAGTTTTATATATTTCATTTAAAACTTTAAACAGATGTTTCTTTTATTTTAATTTATGTTCATTAGGAATAGAATATCGGGCTAACCTGCTAAGTTTTAATACTCATACCTATAGTCTTTGTAACACCCCGAGATTTTATGAAAAATATTCTTTTTAATTTCATTAATGTCTTGTGTTGTACGCTACACCAAAATGATCTTGCACAACACACATCCTTGACTTTCCTTTCATTACAAGCAATCACGACCTTCCTTGATAGCGTGTGTAGTACGCAATAACGAGTTTCACTAAACAACAATACGCTATTAAAATATTATTAAAACTAGTCGTTATGAATAGTAATAACCACTTTTTGAAATTTTATTTTTCAAAATGGACTTCATTTTTGGATTTGGAATATCAAAATTATATTAGGGTGAAATTTTGGTACTTTTAGGATAACATTCATTTTCTGATGAATAGAGAAAATTACTAAATTTTAATTAAAAACAAACATTTTAATCAAAATAATTAATAGTGATAAATTATTAATTTGAGTGGTTTTAAAGTATATTTAGAATATATTTTTACAATTTAATACAATGTTGTTCATTCGATGTAATTTCACATTTAAACCAGACATAAACAAGTGTCAATCTTTTGATAGTTATTATCTCTTAAGAACACAATATTTGTATTGACGACGGAAATTAATTTTTAAATTAATTAATGCAACTAATATGTTTTGAATTTGGTAAAATAGACATCATTTTTGAGTTCATAATATCAAATATATATTAGGCCTAATTTTTTGTATTTTTTTGGAAACTTTCATTTTTTTGATGAATAGTGAAACCACTAAGTGGTAGTTAAGAAAAATGAATTTTTCATAAAACTTAATTTTACCACTTTTGTGAGTGGAATTTCAAAAATATGAGACACACGGTTGATGTCAGTAAGTAAAATGTGATTCAATGAGATGAAAATAATTTTTGGTGAATAATAATGTAACGCCCCGACCCCAGCTACCCAGAGTCGGTGCATTACTTCGTAACATTGGCATGATCACAAGAAAGATCAAATCTCGAAAGACCGATTGGTTTAGTAGCCTTGGAAACACTAGATATATTCATAAGTTTTACATTACATCATAAAATGAAAAACTACTACAACAACATAATGTCTCCATAATCCACACTCATATCCCCACATAATATCCCTACAGGTCATTCATAATTTACTTCTTCACTTCCTGGGAAAAATAAAACATAGAAAAGGGGTGAGCTCAAATGCCCAGTAAGGATAACAATATAGCGGAAACTTTCATAAATAAGAATAAACATTTAAGGAAATGTGTAACTAAAACAAAAGCCTTTCAAACATGAACTTTCAACATGGTACGGCATAAATAAAATGAAATAATGCCATTTACTTATTCACATGGATATTCTACTAATCGAATAATCACATGCAAATATCAATAACCACTTTCATAATGTTGGAATGTATAATGCCAGACTATCATAACCACAAAGTCAAGGCCTCGTGCCAAGACTGCAAATAAGATTTTGTCAAGGCCTTGTGCCAAGACACTAGTTTGTCTCATGAGACCTACCGATGCATCGAGGAGCTATAGCGGGCTCCACCCGTCACATATTAAGTCCAATGCATTCCCATATGAAAAGGTTTAAACATAACATAAACATTCTTATTAAAACTAGCATACGAAATGTCAATACTTTCACCATAAACTATGAATGGTATAAAAATAGCACATCCACAGTCAAACATATCACAAAACCTTCAATACAATATAGAAGTTTTGTATCATAATAAATCAACTTCAAATAATCTTAAAATCCATCAAAGGATGTTGACATAGATGAAATCAAAATTCTTTTAAAAGAAATATCTCCTTTTATTTTGAAATCATTTAAGATCCATATAAAATAAAACATTTTCTTTGAAAATATTCTTATAAGCTTGTAAGGAAAGCTTTGAAGATTTTATAACGGCGGAAAATAACCGCACCCGCCGTATAAGTTAAAAAAAACATTCTTACCTTAATTCTGTCGAAAAGGTTAAAAAGGACCTTGTTTTGAAAATGACGGAAAGATTCCTCTTATAAAAAGTCAAACAAGGGTATAAATGACTTTAACCCATATTCTTGTTAATAATAAAAATGTTTTGAAATACATTTTGAATAAAACATGGATGTGGAGGATAAAGAGATCCCAGTAGATTATTACATATAAACAACCTCGGATAATGAAGAGATTGTGAAATAACCCTTACCTTGTACTTTTCCTTGGTTGGGGTAGGTTAACCTCCTGTATAATGGTGAAATAAGTTTTATTAAATTATAAAAGAATCATATACATTAATATGATATCATATATGATCTTTTAATATTGATTTGATAATAATATCTTAGTATTATCGTTGTTTCGGGTGTTAACTTACTTGTTTTATTTTATATGTTTTGTTACGTAAGCCATGTTTGTAATGGATAGGTTGTATATTATTCATATCCAGAATGATATCAAGTCCTTAAACATCATTTTTAAATCATCAAATGATAATTATACTTGAATGGATACGATGGAGAATGAATCTCATCGCGTTCGTGGAGACGGTAGTCCGTACGTACGCACGAGCGACAATATCATTCTTTTGATATTAAAATAATATATAAATGGATGTTATATCATATATACAGAATACTTAACATGTTATATTTATTATTTACATGAGTTGCACATCATTATTATACCCATCCAAATAATAATATATTGAATAACAATTACACCACGACGTGGAGACGGTAAGCCGTACGTACGCACGTATGGTGACATGTTATTCAAAGGGTGGATAGAATACTGAATATGGTTGTACCATATTTATAATAACATCACAGTATATGTGAGATACTGGAGTTCTTATTTTAGAATGGTAAGAACAAAGAAAGAAGAAGTGGAAGAAGAAAGGAACTTGAAAAGGGGTGGTGAAAACATTACCTCTTCTTCGGGTTCTTCCTTTTGATTTGATCAGAAGGGCTCTTTAGGTTGGCTTTCTGATCAAAATAAGGCCTCTAGGTTGTATTGAGGGAAGTTGGGAGAGTATTTGGGCAGGTTTTGGACGAGCCAAGTGGCTTGAGAGGTGTGAGGAATGAGTAGAAGTGGTCTCCTTTTATAAGGGAGAGGAGGGGATCTTTAGGAAAGAGTGAAAGTATTACTTTATAATATAATTATATTCGGTTTATAATGGTCCAAAAATCATTGAGGTTGAAGATAAGATGACTCATTTTCTAAATAACATCAACCAATAAGAATTGGACAGGTTTTAGATAATATTTTAATCATTATAATCTTATTTATTTAAATGATTTATTAATGAGGTAAACAGTGAATCATTATTGTGTCATTAATAATTTAAATTATTTGATGTCTAAAAATTATAAATAAAATATCATTATGTAGGAAATCTTTTTAGATTTATAATTAATATTTATAATATATAATCCAACATGTATAACCCTATGTAAAAATTGTTCTTCTAAAAGATGTAAGCTTATGCCATTTTTATTTGTATTTTAACTTTATTAATATAACGTGTCCCTACCACATACAAGTGGCTCTAAGGGGTCCCCAAATCGACCCAAGGATGCCCATGGTCGGGTATGTGTCCACCAATAAGGTTAGGACACGTTTTAGGGTAATTTTGTATTATTATAATATTATTTTTTAACCCTTATTTACCGGATTTACCCTTAACCATGGTAAATAAAATATTTACCGCAGTAATTATTCAAAATGACTAAAAATAAAAGTTACCAATTTACACAATTTTAAAATCCTGATTCCAAATATGGAATCCATTTTTCTAAATTAAAAACACAGAAGTGGCATAAATTAATTTAAAATTAATTCCCGCTGTCAAAACAAAAAGCGTGTTTTTAAGAGATAATAACTATCAAAAGATTGACACTTGTTTATGTTCGGTTTAATTGTAAAATTATGTCCAATGACCAAAATTATATTAAATGGTAAAAATATATTCTAAATATACTTTAAAACCAATCAAATTCATAATTTATCACTATTAATTATTTTGATTAAAAAAGATGTTTTTAATTAAAATTTAATAATTTTCACTATTCATCAAAATATGAAAGTTATCTGAAATGTACCAAAATTTCACCTTAGGCAAATTTCGATATTCCGAATCCAAAAATGAAGTCCATTTTGAAATATAAAATATATATAATTTCAAAAAGTAGGTATTACTATTCATAACAGCTAGTTTGATTGGTTGTGGTGTGTGTTAGAACTCGAAGTTGCGTACAACACACACTACTGTATTATTCAAAGGAAAGCGTACCGTGGAAGCTTGGGATGTTTCATTTTAAATTTTTTTGATGTCCCCCTTTACTCAAAAAGTTTAAAATAATTTATTTAAAATGGGTTCACTATTAAAAGTTGGTAAAAGTGAAATACTGAAAATGAATTTGTTCTTACATTATGTCTAAGAAACTCATAATATGGATTCTAAAATTATAAGGATTATATAAAGTTTAAAATTTAGTTAATACTATTCATAACCTCTTTTGAACGACTTGTTTGGCAAGTCATGGTGTGCTTGAACTCGGTGTTGCGTGTAGTGCAAGTTATTGTATTATTTTAAAGAAATAACACCCTATGAAATATTGGGTTGTTACATTCTCCCCTCCTTCAATAAATTGCGTCCTCGCAATTTGAAATTGTTTTTCAAAAATAAAAGGTTGAAAATAAAAAATATCTTTGTGAGAAAACCCAAATCGGAAATTGGGTTACTAAAATTTAGTCTTAATATGAGGAAAAGAGAAATAAAAGGGTCACAAGAAAGATCAAATCTCGAAAGACCGATTGGTTTAGTAGCCTTGGAAACAATAGATATATTCATAAGTTTTACATTACATCATAAAATGAAAAACTACTACAACAACATAAAGTCTCCATAATCCACACTCATATCCCCACATAATATCCCTGCAGGTCATTTATAATTTACGTCTTCACTTCCTGGGAAAAATAAAACATAGAAAAGGGGTGAGCTCAAATGCCCAGTAAGGATAACAATATAGAGGAAACTTTCATAAATAAGAATAAACATTTAAGGCAATGTGTAACTAAAACAAAAGCCTTTCAAACATGAACTTTGAACATGGTATGACATAAATAAAATGAAATAATTCCATTTACTTATTCACATGGATATTCTACTAATCGAATAATCACATGCAAAAATCAATAACCACTTTCATAATGTTGGAATGCATAATGAAAGACTATCATAACCACATAGTCAAGGCCTCGTGCCAAGACTACAAATAAGATTTTGTCAAGGCCTTGTGCCAAGACACTAGTTTGTCTCATGAGACCTACCGATGCATCAAGGAGCTATAGCGGGCTCCACCCGTCACATATTAAGTCCAATGCATTCCCATATGAAAAGGTTTAAACATAACATAAACATTCGTATTAAAACTAGCATACGAAATGTCAATACTTTCACCATAAACTATGAATGGTATAAAAATAGCACATCCACAGTCAAACATATCACAAAATCTTCAATACAATATAGAAGTTTTGTATCATAATAAATCAACTTCAAATAATCTTAAAATCCATCAAAGGATGTTGACATAGATGAAATCAAAATTCTTTTAAAAGAAATATCTCCTTTTATTTTGAAATCATTTAAGATCCATATAAAATAAAACATTTTCTTTGAAAATATTCTTATAAGCTTGTAATGAAAGATTTGAAGATTTTATAACGGCGGAAAATAACCGCACCCGCCGTATAAGTTAAAAAAAACATTCTTACCTTAATTCTGTCGAAAAGGTTAAAAAGGAACTTGTTTTGAAAATGACGGAAAGAAACCTCTTATAAAAAGTCAAAAAAGGGTATAAATGACTTTAACCCATATTCTTGTAAATAATAAAAATGTTTTGAAATACATTTTGAATAAAACATGGATGTGGATGATAAAGAGATCCCAGTAGATTATTACATATAAACAACCTCGGATAATGAAGAGATTGTGAAATAACCATTACCTTGTACTTTTACTTGGTTGGGGTAGCTTAACCTCCTGTATAATGGTGAAATAATTGTTATTAAATTATAAAAGAATCATATACATTAATATGATATCATATATGATCTTTTAATATTGATTTGATAATAATATCTTATTATTATCGTTGTTTTGGGTGTTAACTTACTTGTTTTATTTTATAGGTTTTGTTACGTAAGCCATGTTTGTAATGGATAGGTTGTATATTATTCATATCTAGAATGATATCAATTCCTTAAAAATCATTTTTAAATCATCAAATGATAATTATACTTGAATGGATACGATGGAGAATGAATCTTATCGCGTTCGTGGAGACGGTAGTCCGTACGTACGCACGAGCGACAATATCATTCTTTTGATATTAAAATAATATATAAATGGATGTTATATCATATATACATAATAATTAACATGTTATATTTATTATTTACATGAGTTTCACATCATTATTATACCCATCCAAATAATAATATATTGAATAACAATTACACCACGACGTGGAGACGGTAAGCCGTACGTACGCACGTATGGTGACATGTTATTCAAAGGGTGGATAGAATAATGAATATGGTTTTACCATATTTATAATAACATCACAGTATATGTGATATACTGGAGTTATTATTTTAGAATGGTAAGAACAAAGAAAGAAGAAGTGGAAGAAGAAAGGAACTTGAAAAGGGGTGGTGAAAACATTACCTCTTCTTCGGGTTCTTCCTTTTGATTTGATCAAAAGGGCTCCTTAGGTTGGCTTTATGATCAAAATAAGGCCTCTAGGTTGTAGTGAGGGAAGTTGGGAGAGTATTTGGGCAGGGTTTGGACGAGCCAAGTGGCTTGAGAGGTGTGAGGAATGAGTAGAAGTGGTCTCCTTTTATAAGGGAGAGGAGGGGCTCTTTAGGAAAGAGTGAAAGTATTACTTTATAATATAATTATATTCGTTTTATAATGGTACAAAAATCATTGAGGTCTAAGATAAGATGAATCATTTTCTAAATAACATCAAACAATAAGAATTGGACAGGTTTTATATAATATTTTAATCATTAT
The DNA here is from genome assembly GCA_963277665.1 of Viscum album. Lineage (NCBI taxonomy): Eukaryota > Viridiplantae > Streptophyta > Magnoliopsida > Santalales > Viscaceae > Viscum > Viscum album. The sequence goes on along the minus strand of OY728161.1, from coordinate 48,308,823 downwards.
AATCTTATTTATTTAAATGATTTATTAATGAGGTAAACATTGCATCATTATTGTGTCATTAATAATTTAAATTATTTGATGTCTAAAAATTATAAATAAAATATCATTATGTATGAAATATTTTTATCTTTCTAATGAATATTTATAATCGAAAATCCAACATGTATTACCCTATGTAAAAATTGTTCTTCTAAAAGATGTAAGCTTATGCCATTTTTATTTTTATTTTAACTTTATTAATATAATGTGTCCCTACCACATACAAGTGGCTTTAAGGGGTCCCCAAATCGACCCAAGGATGCCCATGGTCGGGTATGTGTCCACCAATAAGGTTAGAACACGTTTTAGGGTAATTGTGTATTATTATTATATTATTTTTAACCCTTATTTACCGGATTTATCCTTAACCATGGTAAATAAAATATTTACCGCAGTAATTATTCAAAATGTCTAAAAATAAAAGTTACTTATTTACACAATTTTAAAATCCTGATTCCAAATATTGAATCCATTTTTCTAAATTCAAAACACAGAAGTGGCAGAAATTAATTTAAAATTAATTCCCGCTGTCAACACAAAAAGCGTGTTTTTAAGAGATAATAACTATCAAAAGATTGACACTTGTTTATGTTCGGTTTAATTGTAAAATTATGTCCAATGACCAAAATTATATTAAATGGTAAAAATATATTCTAAATATACTTTAAAACCACTCAAATTCATAATTTATCACTAATATTTATTTTTATTAAAAAAGTTGTTTTTAATTAAAATTTAGTAATTTTCAGTATTCATCAAACTATGAAAGTTATCCGAAATGTACCAAAATTTCACCTTAGGCTAATTTCGATATTCCGAATCCAAAAATGAAGTCCATTTTGAAATATAAAATAAATATAATTTCAAAAAGTAGGTATTACTATTCATAACAGCTAGTTTGATTGGTTGTGGTGTGTGTTAGAACTCGAAGTTGCGTACAACACACACTACTGTATTATTCAAAGGAAAGCGTACTGTGGAAGCTTGAGATGCTTCATTTTAAATTTTTTTGATGTCCCCCTTTACTCAAAAAGTTTAAAATATTGTATTTAAAATGGGTTCACTATTAAAAGTTGGTAAAAGTGCAATACTGAAAATGAATTTGTTCTTACATTATGTCTAAGAAACTCATAATATGGATTCTAAAATTATAAGGATTATATAAAGTTTAAAATTTAGTTAATACTATTCATAACCTCTTTTGAATGGCTTGTTTGGTAATTCATGGTGTGCTTGAACTCGGTGTTGCGTGTAGTGCAAGTTATTGTATTATTTTAAAGAAATAACACATTATGAAATCTTGGGGTGTTACAACTAACTTTTTACTTTTTTTTTTACCACGGTTAAAATTTAATATGGTAATTACAGGTAAAAATGATATTATTATTACCCTAACACATGTCCTAATTATATTGGATAAGTTTAATTCGACCAAAAACGACCTTAGGAATAAAATATGACCATTTAGGCCCACTTGGATTAGATTAGGACATTTATTATTAATTTATTTAAAGAAGGGTTAAAATAGTTAAAATCAATGTTTAATAACTAAATCATTTTTAATATAGGGTTATACATAAGATAAATTAGACTATAAATATTAATTAGAAATATAAAACGATTTCATACATAATTGTAATTTATTTGTAATTTTTAGACATTAAATAATTTAATTTATTTATGACACAAAGATGGTGCAGTAATTATCTTATTAATGAAATATTGACATAATTGATGTTATAAATACCAAAATAAATGTAATTTGAGACTTTTTATAAATTAAACTAATTTTCAAGGTTAATATGTCATGTTATTATTGATTTAAGTAACTTTTTTAGAACTAATCATTCTTCTATGAGTTTCACAAAAATCAATTACTATATAGTGTCAAAATTGACATAAAATTGTTTTTAAAACAAATATTATATTATTATTTGTTATTTTATTCCTAAAAATCTATGGTTCGTACAAATTACTTATATAACGTTATATGTATTAATAATAGACAACTTGGGGTTCGTTTGGCTTGTTATAGTAAGTTTATTAACCTTATAGTATAAGAACACAAGAAGACACGGTAAAAGTAAAATTATTTTACTTAATGTTAAATCTAAATGATAAGGTTAAAATAGGAACCTAAACTTGTCTAAATTCTACTGGATGAGAGGATTTCGACCCATACCCACCTTAGAATATAAATAATTCAATTTGGATCCATTTAAAACCGAATTTGACTTTATAATAAAATAATAATTTTAGTTATTCCAAAGCTGCCCCTCTCCTCCCTTATAATAGGGCCCCTACTCCCTCTCTTACTCACACCACTTTGAGCCTTCAAGCTCGGCCAACCCCTGACAAATTCTCTTTCCCACTTCCCTAGAAACATCTTAGAGATCCTGGTCTTTTTCAAAGATGAATTTCAGTGCCCTAAAAGGAGGTCTCAAAGAGGTGCTTCAAAGAAGAGGTAATGTCCGTTACCGATTCTTTCATCATTATTTCTTCTTCCACTTCTTCTTATTTAGTTGTTTCATTATGAAGTAATAACATCAGTATCACTCATACACTGAAATGTTATTATATGTATGAAACAACCCTATTTCACCATCTATCCATCCTACGGAAAACAAAATCACCACGCGTGCGTACGTACGGAATACCATCTCCACGCCGTGGTGAAATCTGTTTTTCCCCCAACACGTTACATGGATGGGTATAATGGTGTAAAGAATAACTATATATGGTTATTATAACATCATACTGATTTTGATATATTATACCATCCACTCAAATTATATTCAATAATTATGGTAACTATATCATCGCTCGTGCGTACGAACGGACTACCGTCTCCACAACGCGATGAGATTCATTCCCCATGTTAACCATACATGAATGATCATAAAGTTTATTTAATGAATAATAATAAAATATATGAAATAATAATTCTACTGGATTTATGTATATATATATATTTATGTCATCTATTTAGTTTCATTCTATTCAATAAGGAAACGAAAATAGCGTTCATGCGTACGTACGACCTACCATCTCCATGAACGGTGTATTTCATTTCTTTTATCGATCTATAATATATATATGTATATGATGAATATATATTATATGTAAATCATTTTTTACATTATGGAATTATGTAAATCAGGATATAATTAGTAATATCATGAATGACAAGTCGAAACACATACGAGAAATTAAATGATTTTACCCAAAACGCTGGTTTAACATGGAATTTACAAAAGAACGGGTAATATAAAGTCATAAGTGAAACATATATGATATCATAAGATTGAATATGATTCTTTAATAAGTCAATGACATTATTTAAATCATTATACAGGAGGTTTGGATACGTATGTAGTATATCGGACCTAAGGTAAGGGATAATTTTGCAAATCTCATTTTTATCCGAGATTGCTTATTCGTACGTATTTACTAGGGTTATTTCTATAATCCATGTCCATGTTTTATAAAAGTGTTTTCATGTATGTTTAAATTAATTTTTAACCATTTTTGACTTTTACTACATGGTATGTAAGGAATATTTCTTTTTTTTACGTTACGAGGTACTTTTTTGACTTTTCCTGCAAAATTACGAGAAGAATGTTTTTTTAACTTATACGGCGTGAATGGTTTTTTACGGTTTCATAACGCCTCATTTTCTAGAAGATTCCTCTACAAGATTGCACAATTATTTTCATAAAAACCCTTTTCTTTTAAAATTGAATTGAATTTTGTGAAAACAAAATGATTTTAAAGAAGAAAGGATATTTTCCTCAAGAATTCATTTCAAGTGTTTTGTCAAAACTATTTTCCATCTAAGAGGACATTATTTCATATGTGTATGTTTCAAGTAAAATGTCTCTATGATTTAAATGGTTTCAATTTTCTTATGATGAAATGATATAAATTGTTTATGGATTATGTTATGATGGAATGATGTTTATGAATCCCATTTTATTACATGGGTTATGATATGATGTATGATTAATGATTTTGTGGCACACAAAAGAATGATTTCATTATGAGATGGGTGGGACCTATATCTCCCTCCAATGCATTGGGTAAATATTTATATCTCATGAGATAGATATGGCTGGAACGGAAAGTTAAACCGGTTTAGTAATACAGGACTGGAACGAGGAGTGAACTCGATTCAGAAAGGGTCTTTGTCCACTAAGATGGTCTTGGCAGCAATGCCTTGGATACTATGGAAATCATATAATGTGCTCAATGGTTGCCACAATTACATGTTTTATTCCCATTCTATTTTATCATTCTTAATGTTTCTTTATGATCTATGCCTTACGTACTTCCATGTTTTATTTCATTGCTCAAGCTTTTTATGTTTAAAAATTATGTTCATGTTTTTAAGTTCAAATGTATATAGTATGTTTTATTTTATCCATGCTTACCCTTACTGAGTATTTGAGCTCATCCTTTTTATGTTTTCTTTTCCCCAGGATATAAAGAAAGGATTTTAGGTAAGAAAAAAAGGGAAGATCTTTATGGGAGATGTTGAAGATCTTTCACCATGATTAGAGGATTATGTTCCAAGTTTCCAAAGACACTAAACTATTATGGTCCTTGAGTGTTGGTTTTTACTATGTATTAAGTATTCCGCTAATGTAATGTAATGTTCATGTACATTAAGATTCGGGTCTCTACAGTTGGTATCAAAGGAAAGGTTTAGTCAACCTTTGGAAACTAGGATGCGAGAACTTTAGTGAGATCCCTATAGATATTTCTGAGGTATGTATAGGGATCTCCCTAAGGTTAAGTATAAGTATAGGTTATAGTAATAGAATTACGGTAACCTAAGATGTTAGATATTGAAGGTACTCCCCCTTTAATATGTTGTTCTCCCTAGCATGATTTTTTCTTCTCACACTATTGTTTTTGGGTTTTAGAAGATGGCTGGAACCCGAAGGAACTGTGTTGATCAATGTAATGGACAATGAAATGATTGTCCTCCTGAACAAATAAATGTTATGGGAGATGGAGTGCAAAATCTTATTGCTATACTTACACAAGTTATGAACCATTCTGGACTTCCAAATGAGAAGATAAGGGAACAATATTCTATTGAGTCCTTCATGAGGCAACGTCCACCTTCTTTCAGTGGGTCTTTTGATCCACATGTTGCTGAACAATGGATCAATACCACTGAAAAGATATTTTTAGTTCTTCAATGTTCTGAGCATGATAAATTCGTCTTAGCAGTATATCATTTGGAAGGTGATGCTGATCAATGGTGGAATATTACCAAGAATACGAGGCCAATAGATGAAATTGAGTCCATGGAATGGGACGAGTTCAAGAACATATTTTTCAGTAAGTACAACCCTCATATTCTTCAGACAAAGTTGGAGAAGGAGTTTCTTGAACTAAAGAAAATGGATGATGAATCTGTTGGTATATACGAAGAAAATTTTACAAGGCTTGCAAGGTATGCATCTGGATTTATCATCCAACCTGGAAGTAAAGTTGATCGATTCTTCAGTGGCTTAAAACCAAATATTCGAAGGGAATTAGCTATAAGAGAATTTAGTAGCTATGAAGAAATTGTGCACTGTGATATTAAGGTAGAAATGGAAGCTGGTGTTACATATTCATCTCATGGTTTTGACAAGAAACGAAAGATGTAGTTCAAGGAGAAATCTCAGAATAATGGTGAAAAGAAGATGAATGTTTCCTTATGCTCAAAGTGTGGAAAGAAGCATGGTGGAGATTTTCTTAAAGGAACTAGAAAATGTTTTAAGTGTGGAAAAGAAGGTCATAGAGAAGCTGAGTGTCGAAGTAATGGAAAAAGGGTTGCTAATGGTGTGAATAAAGAAAAGACTGCAGAGAACGCACCAACAACACTTCAATGCTTCAAGTGCAATGAAATGGGTTATTATGCTAATCAATGCCCTAATCCAAGGGTTAGTGACGATCGACATGAGCAACCACTTAAGGAAAAGGACAAAGGGAAGTCACATGCGATCACTATTGTCGATGTTGAATATGACAACGATGTGGTGGAATGACTAAGTGTTTATGTAATGGGATTCCGAAGTAATGTTGTATATAGTATCGTGGAATATTGGAATATTTATGTATTGGTCTATTGTGGTTTTCAATAATTTTATGGTACCTGTAACAATGGAAAGTTATTGAGATATTTTTGGTAAGCAGACGATATGCGCATAATGAAGGGATAAGAAGATAATGAGATGTTTTATTGTATTCATGAGATCATGATTGATATAAGGACTAAGTGATATCATGGTTTGAGTATAAATAATTTTGAGGATTTTGGTTTGTGTAAAGTGTTAAATTTTAAATGCATTCATGTTTTCAATAAGGTTTAATAGGTATACATGATTAAGGTATTCACATGTTTTTAATTTGACCAACAAGATATATCTTATGATATATGGGGGATAAATGATGGCATTCACGTGATTGTTATGTGACATTTCAAGTAATCATTTTTATACTATGAGCTTGGACCGAAGTATTTTGGATAAGCCTAAAGATTGGGATGGATTATGTTGGACATAAGTTAGTATTGTTTAAGGATAGAAGTTTTTTTCGATATTATTTATGGGATGTTATAGTAATTTAGTTTTAGAAAAAGGACAACCTGCAGGATGGGCGATAGCCCATCGCGTCGGACAAGGATGTGGGAATCGAACCCACAACCGAAGTGCGACTGGCCTTTATCGCCTACCACTTGCCTACATGAAGTTCCTGTTTAGTAGAAACTAGTTTTATTATATTAACCAGTATAATATAAGAAGTATAAGTCCATTTTAGGAACCAAAAATGATTAATCTCACTATAGATGGACTAACGTATTTTTTGATAACTTTTCTAACCTTTTGTTTAAGACAGATGGAATGACCCATCATTCTATCACATGATCTGCTAACACATCACGAATGAAAAATTCAACTTCATTTCTTTAAGAGATGAAGTGGAAATTGTCCAAAGAACGACCAACGGTGAGACTATACCAAAATCACGAAAGTATTTCTTCTAATTCCAATTTCATCAACTTTAGGGAAATGATCTTGAAAACCAAAAATGTTGTCCTAGTGATCTTATATCTGATGAATCAGATGGTACCCTATATCATCACAAATTTATGGATTTGTGATCGCTGTCTTTTCCATATCCTTGTTTCTACCACTCTCCATCAGAACATGATGGTTAGATTTATCTTCCATATCCATATTTTCACCTATGTGGAAACCCAGTGATTAGTTTATTTGGGTAACCGTTACATTTCATACTTTTGTTTTTAAAGATTGGTTTTGGTATTCATTTTTACGATGTGGGTTTCTATTAAAAAAAACTTTCTAGTAGTAAAACATTTATAACCCCGACGAATTTCAAGGGCGAAGTTCATTTAAGGGGAGTAGAATGTAACACCCCGAGATTTTTAGAAAAATATTCTTTTTAATTTCATTAATGTCTTGTGTTGTACGCTACACCAAATGGAGCTTGTACAACATGCATCCTTGACTTGCCTTTCATTACACGCAATCGCGACATTCCTCGATAGCGTGTGTAGTACGCAATAACGAGTTTCACTAAACAATAATATGCTATTAAAATATTATTAAAACTAGCCGTTATGAATAGTAATAACCACTTTTTGAAATTTTATTTTTCAAAATGGACTTCATTTTTGGATTCGGTATATCTAAATTAGCTTAGGGTGAAATTTTGGTACTTTTCGGATAACATTCATTTTCTGATGAATAGTGAAAATTACTAAATTTTAATTAAAAACAACCTTTTTAATCAAAATAATTAATTGTGATAAATTATTAATTTGAGTGGTTTTAAAATATATTTAGAATATATTTTTACAATTTAATACAATGTTGTTCATTGGATGTAATTTCACATTTAAACCAGACATAAACAAGTGTCAATCTTTTGATAGTTATTATCTCTTAAGAACACACAATTTGTATTGACGATGGGAATTAATTTTTAAATTAATTAATGCAACTGATATGTTTTTAATTTGGTAAAATAGACATCATTTTTGAGTTCATAATATCAAATATAGCTTAGGCCTAATTATTGGTATTTTTCTGGAAACTTTCATTTTTTTTGATGAATAGTGAAACCACTAAGTGGTAGTTAAGAAAAATGAATTTTTCATAAAACATAATTTTACCGCTTCTGTGGGTGGAATTTCAAAAATCCAAGAGACACAGTTGATGTCAGTAAAAAAATGTGATTCAATGAGATGAAAGTTTTTTTGGTGAATAGTAACTTTTTACTTTTTTTTACCACGGTTAAAAGTAAATAGGGTAATTACGGGTAAAAATGATATTATTATTATCCTAACACATTTTTTAATCCTATTGGATAAGTTTCATTCGACCAAAAACAACCTTAGGAATAAAATATGACCATTTAGGCCCACTTGTATTAGATTAGGACATCTATTATGAATTTATTTAAAGAAGGGTTAAAATAGTTAAAATCAATGTTTAATAACTAAATAATTTTTAATATAGGGTTATAAGTAAGATAAATTGGACTATAAATATTCATCATAAAGCTAAAAAGATTTCCTACATAATGGTAATTTATTTTTAATATTTAGACATTAAATAATTTAATTTATTTATGACACAATGATGATGCAGTAATTATCTTATTAATGAAATATTGACATAATTGATGTTATAAATACCAAAATAAATGTAATTTGAGACTTTTTATGAATTACAGTAATTAAAATGGTTAATATGTCATGTTATTATTTATTTAAGTAACTGTTTTGGAACTAATCATTCTCTTATGATTTTCACAAAAATCAATTACTAAATAGTGTCAAAATTGACACAAAATCGTTTTAAAAAAATATATTATATTATTAATTGTTATTTAATTCATAAAAATATATGGTTAGTGAAAATGACTTAGATAAGGTTATAGATATTAATAATAGACAACTTGGGGTTCGTTTGGCTTGTTATAGTAATTTTATTAACCTTATAGTATAAGAACACAAGAAGACACGGTAAAAGTAAAATTATTTTACTTAATGTTAAATCTAAATGATAAGATTTAAAAAGGATCCTGAACTTGTATAAATTATATTGGATGAGTGGATTTAGACCCATCCCCACATTAGATTCGAAATAAATCAATTTGGAGCTATTTAAAACCGAATTGGACTTTATAATAAAATAATATTTTTAGTTATTCCAAAGGTGCCCCTCTCCTCCCTTATAAAAGGGAACCTCTTCCCTCTCTTCCCCACACCACTTTGAGCCTTAAATCTCGGCCAAATCATGACAAATTCTCTTCTCCACTTCCCTATAAACATCCTAGAGGTCCTGGTCTTCTTCAAAGACCAATTTTAGTGCCCTAAAAGGAGGTCTCAAAGAGGCGCTTCAAAGAAGAGGTAATGTCCGTTACCAAATCTTTCATCTTTATTTCTTCTTCCACTTCTTCTTCTTTAGTTGTTTCATTATGAAGTAATAACATAAGTATCACTCAAATACTGAAATTTTATTATAAGTATGAAACAAACCTATTTCACCATCTATCCATCCTACGGAAAACGAAATCACCACGCGTGTGTACCTACGGAATACCGTCTCCACGCCGTGGTGAAATCTGTTTTTCCACCAAGACCTTACATGGATGGGTATAATGGTGTAAAGAATAACTATATATGGTTATTATAAAATCATACTGATTCTGATATAATATACCGTCCACTCCAATTCTATTCAATTATGGTAACGATATCATCGCTCGTGCATACGTACGGACTACCGTCTCCAGGACGCGATGAGATTCATTCTCCATGTTAACCATACATGAAATATCATAAAGTTTATTTAATGAATAATAATGAAATATATGAAATAATAATGCTACTGGATTTATGAATATATATATATTAATGTCATCTATTTAGTTTCATTCAATTCTATAAGGAAACAAAAACAGCATTCATGCGTACGTACGACCTCCTGTCTCCATGAACGGTGTATTTCATTCCTTTTATTGATCTATAATATATATATGTATATGATGAATATATATTATATTTAGATCATTTTTTATATTCTGGAATTATGTAAATCAGGATATAAGTAGTAATATCAAGAACGACAAGTCGAAACACATACAATAAATTAAATGATTTTACCTAAAACGCTGCTTTATCATGGAATTTACAAAAGAATGGGTAATATAAAGTCATAAGTGAAACATATATGATATCTTAACAATGAATATGATTCTGTAATAAGTCAATGAAATTATTTAAATCATTATACAGGAGGTTCGGATATGTATGAAGCATATCAGACCTAAGTTAAGGGATAATTTTGCAAATCTCATTTTTATCCGAGATTGCTTATTCATACATATTTACTGGGGTTATTTCTATCATCCATGTCTATGTTTTATAAAAGTGTTTTCATGTATGTTTAAAGTCATTTTTACCCATTTTTGACTTTTACTACGTGGTATGTAAGGAATCTATATTTTGTTTACGTTACGAGGTACTTTTTTGACATTTCCGGTAAAAGTACGAGAAGAATGTTTTTTTAACTTTTATGGCGTGAACAGATTTTTACGGTTTCATAACGCCTCATTTTCAAGAAGCTTAATCTACAAGATTGCATGATTATTTTCAAAAAAAACCCTTATCTTTTAAAATTGAATGTAATTTTGTGAAAAGAAAATGATTTTGAAGAAGAAAGGATATTTTCCTCAAGAAATCATTTCAAGTGTTCTGTCAAAACTATTTTCAATCTAAGAGGACATTATTTAATATGTGTATGTTTCAAGTAAAATACCTCTATGATTTAAATGGTTTCAATTTTCTTATGATGACATGATATCAATTGTTTATGGATTATATTATGATGTCATGATGTTTAAGAATCCCATTTTGTTACATGGGTTATGCTATGATGTATGATTTATGATTTTGTGGAACACGAAAGAATGATTTCATTATGAGATGGGAGGGACCTATATCTCCCTACAATGCATTGGGTAAAGATTTATATCTCATGAGATATACATGGCTGGAACGACAAGTTTAACCGGTTCAGTAATACAGGACTGGAACGAGGAGTGAACTCGATTCAGAAAGGGACTTTGTCCACTAAGATGGTCTTGCCAGCAATGCCTTGGCTACTATGGAAATCATATCATGTGCTTAATGGTTTCCACAATTACATTTTTTATTCCCATGCTATTTTATCATTCTTAATGTATCTTTATGATCTATGCCTTATGTACTTCCATGTTTTATGTCATTGCTCAAGCTTTTGATGTTTAAACATTATGTTCATGTTTTTAAGTTAAAATGTATATGGTATGTTTTATTTTATCCATTCTTACCCTTAAGGAGCATTTGATCTCACCCTTTTTATGTTTTCTTTTCCCCAGGATATAAAGAAAGGTTTTTAGGTAAGAAAAAAAAGGGAAGATCTTTATGGGAGATGTTGATGATCTTTCACCATGATTAGAGGATTATGTTCTGAGTTTCCAAAGACACTAAAATATTATGGTTCTTGAGTGTTGGTTTTTACTATGTATTACATATTCCGCTAAGTAATGTATTGTCCATGTACGTTAAGCTTCGGGTCTCTACAGTCTTCTTCTGTTTTTGTCCCTTGTGTATGTTTTAGATTGAGTTCAATCTCCTTAGGTGACATGTGATCACAATGTTGGAGAGGGACCAGAGGGGTCACAAGGATTTATTGGTTTATCATGTTTGTTCAGTTGATTTGTTCATTTTTTGTACATTCAGTTTCCTATACAAATAATGTTTAGCTCAATTTTTATGTAAATATATTTTGGGCTGTCCATTTCTTTCCACTATTTTTTTTATTGTTTATATTTTGGAAAAATTGGTCCCTTATGTACTGTATTGATTCCCTCGGTGCTTGTCACCATCCTGGAAGGATCAGGAATGCCTCTCGGGACTTGTCGCGGGCTGGCCTGGGTGATCGGTTCCGGGTCAACTCTGGTCAGTTCACGACACCTATTTTGAATAATATATGTGCAACACTTATTCATGTACATGATATAAAAGTAATAGTTGGGGCCAAAATTAGGTATCCCTCAAAATCATTGGTTAATGTTTTTATCTCATGAGATTCCACGTATGGTGAGTGGATGGTTATCCTAATAACACTATGTTATATTTTCTTGGTGGTTGTCCTTGACTTGTGTTTATTGTTCCATGTCTTATGTCTCTAGAACATCCCCATGTTGATTTTATGTTATCATCATTTTTATACATTGATGTTCATCTTTATGATTATCACCCCTTTTATGTCCCATTAAAATGTGTATTTACTAACATGTAATAAATTATTCATGTAAATATTTTTTATTCCCTTACTATGATTTATATGTCAAACCATTCTTACGTATATCCCCATGTTATATCATGTAGTTTTATAATAACAATGCAATTTTAGAGCATGTTAATGAAGTTTTCAATAATGTAGTTTTATCCATGTAACAAGTTGATATGATATGTTCCTAATTTCCCAAGTGATCCTAGGATTCATGATCTTTTGGGATTATATTGAGTGTACATTTTTGTAACAAACTATGAAATAAAGTGTGTTACAGATATGGGTTGTCATAAATTCTTTATAATATGCCATGTCAAACTAATGAACAACCAATTTGGGGTTCAATTGAAGAAATATTTCAAATAATCGAACTTTGAAAACATCATAGATGACTATATTGAGAGATAATAACCATAAATTTTATAAATGATTAGTATATTCCTATAAATTTTCTCCCCCCAATGTAAGATCCTGAATACAATATCTTTCAATCCCTTCACATTATCATCATTATGCCATTAAATAAAAATTTTATTGAATAATTTACTTGGAATAATATCATATAGTAGAGATGGGATACAATAATTCTATCATAGATGACTATGTACATAAAAAATGTCCACAAAAACACTCACTCTCAATAAATATAGTATTTCTAGATAATTTTTATTTCCTCCATTCCATTATATTCCCCCATTTTCCTTGAGTGGACCTTGGTTTATATAGGTAGAAAAAGAAAACTAATTCAAGAACTACCAAATAAAATATGATATTTTTTTTATCATGACTCCCCCACCCAGTTTTGAGTCTAGTTAGATTCGGGAACATGATATTTTACAAAAACAAATCATGATATAAACTATCCCTAGGATCCCAGTAATGATAGAATTTCCACATTTCCTCAACATATTTATGGGAGGTATACTCTAAATAACATGAAACATTATCCCAATAAATATATTATTCCCAAATTAAATAGAAATTTTCCAACATAAACTAAATGGAAAATTCACTAAAATCAACACCTTTGAAGAAAGTTTAAAATCTCATTTAACAAAACATACTCACTTTGAAAAAATGATTCATTTGAAAAAATGCACTCTTTTTTTTAAAATATGTAACATCGATTAAATACCTAAATAATATTAATTTTAATATTTTAATACAAATTGAAATTTCGGTTATTAGTGATGAAAATAACCACATTTAAAAGATGCTCATGAAAAATCGAAATCTTTTCCAGCCAAACCAAAAAACATAGCTTAGAAAAGAAAAATCAATTAATAAAAAACAACATTTCTTAAAAAACTATATATCAAAACATAGAAATCAAAACACATAATTTAATAAATTTTTGTAACTACTCATCCAAATATCATCATCAAAAATAAAAAATATATATTGAATTCATAACAAATGAATGATAAAAAAAATTAAAATTAATATCATAGTAAATGGTATTCAAACAAAAAACCTTGGGGGATGTAGAGTAATGAATGGTTAAGATACAAAATTTGAAAAACAATGTTTTAATAGTATGAAAACACCTTTGATGACTATAAACCAATAAAAATTATATTAACAATGATTTTCATCCTGTACGAGATAAATATGTGCCTCTAGTTTTTCTTCGATTTTACACCAAAATTCATGACACCCCCCACACCCTGCTGATAATGTACCTAAACTAACTAAATAAGGATCAAAATACCATAATGTAAAATAAAAATCCATCAAAAATAATCAAAAATGAAACCCATTTCTACACTAAAATCCCAATTACCCATGGAATATCAACTTTCATCATGAAAGGAGAAGATTGTGAACATAATCATGACTTACCTATTGGGTTTTAAGAATCCTATTTTTCATACTACCATGACACACCCAAATATCAATGGTAACTCTAATATTATTTATTAATAAATCAACTCAGGTCATCTAGACACATCACTTGAGTTGATCTGCAACAAGACATAAAGTATATTCCTGATGTCCTTATGATGGAAACTAATTTCAAGTAATCAAAATGAACCATATCAGGATGGTTTGACCCTTAAATGATAATAAAAAAATAAAAAAAAACTAATCAAAAATTTGGAATATTTTTTATAAACCATAAATTAACATTAATGTGAAATAAAAAGTTATAAATAATAGAATAATTCAAATAAGTCATAATTTATAATAAACATCCAAATGAGTTATTTTCACAAACCAGCCTGGGTACCCTGGTAACCCAATAATATAGCTAGTCTTGACATAGCCCGATGGGATTATTGATCCTCATGGGTCAATGAATATCACCTAGAATCATAAAACATGAATGTGGGAACCAATTTTCCACAAAAAATAATCTAATAAAGATAATAAAGTCAATATGGATACAAAAGAAACTCCACTGGGAGTAATGTAACAAAAGTCAACATGGAATTAAATACCAATATACTATAAATCAAGTACCAAAATAAGGAATAAAAACCCAAATATCTAAGGACACAACTCTCCAAGTCCAAGGATCAATAACCAGATCCACCTATAAGAGATATTTTCCCCTTACATGAACTAGTAAGGAGGTAATCTACAAACACCTAAAGGCACAAGTAGGGTGTGATCTAAAAATACTTGTAGGGTCTCACCCCAGATTTCACAACAGATACTAATAACGGATTAAAAAAATGAATGATTTCTATTTTAAAATAAATAGGTTTGAAATTTTGTGTCCAATTTAGAAAAATGATTCAATATAGTTCAAATGATGGAAAATATATTAATAAATGTCTTTACAATGATATAGTACTTATAAAAAAATGAATTAAATAATTTTTTTTAAATAAAACCCTTTATATAAATTTATAAGGCATGTAATTTAGTTTAACAACATTTTAATACATTTATATATCAAAATAAAGCATGTAAGGAACATGGTCATCTACAAAATATGTCGAAAGTTCCAGGATATAGGTCTACACACTCTCTAAGGAATCACAAAAATATGTGAATACACATTTCCCTATGACACTGGATAATAGAAATTCATCACCATCCCATCGAGGGTGTGACTTGCAGAATTTATGTTTTAGAAGGTTGTATAATCATAGAGTGTGTCCAAATATATCAAAATCTACCTAAGTCTTACATGTTCTCATACAAAATCATCAATGGGTAATTTATTTTAATAATATTTAAAATAAAATTAAATCCAATTCCCCACTTCCAAATATATTTTAATACTATTTAAAATACAATTAAATCTAATTCCCCAATTTTAGATTCCAATTCTCTATTTAAAACAAAAATAGGTTTTAAAAAACATTACTTTTTAAATAAGATAAAACCACTGGGTTTCTATCAAAACATTTTAAACCATATTTATAGGGTTGAAATCAATTGAATACAAATTCTATCAATTTCAAAATTAATTTCCATAATTAAATTCAATAATTTAATCAAAATGGTTTCCATAAAATCTTTAATTTAAATTAAATAATTTTAATCAACCAATTTATATAAACACACCTCAATTCAATGGAATTGGGAGGTTTTCCCAATTTTCATTCCAAAACCATTCCAAATATCCTAATTCACTAGAATTGGGTTTTATTAAATTAATTGATTTAATGTTTGAGCATTTGAAATTAAATAAAAAATTGAAACAAATCAAACAATTCAAGGTTAATTAATTTGGAAAAATGGGATAGAACCACCATTTTACAGAAACTCATACATGCAATGAAATTTCCTAATGAAAATGAAGGCAAATAATTCCTCGAAAATCAACCTTGAAATGAGATCCAACATACCAGATCATAGATCCATCAATTTTCAGGATGATGTATTGAAATAAAAAAGGACGGGGAAGAGAAAATATGAAGAATGATGGAGAAAACATACCCTAGAATCATAAATACAACACAATGATTACCGAACACCAAACAAAGGGGCCTGGATAAATTGGAGGGCTCTAAGATCACTTGGGGAAGGCTTTAGATTGAGAGAAATGAAGCTAGTGCGGAGGAGAAAAGGGTATCTCATCCATGCTACTTGTTTAAAAATCACAGTCTTGGTATTACACAACATGTAATCTCATTAGACATCATGAAATACTAATGATTCATAACCATTGAAAAACACTTCGATATTAATTAAAATCCAATCATTAAATAACTCAAAATATGTAAAGGATCATCACTTTGTGTAATCTTTTATTTTTTCAATCTTCTCATGACATGAAATTTCTCACAGTATAAACCCAGCAAACTTTACAAGGCTTGTAACCTAGTTACATGGCATGTAACCTAGTTATAATTTGTGTAACCCTTCTGCATCCTAGATAATCACTCATTTAAATATGAGAGTCCAAAAAATCTCTCACTTTACCATTATAGTTATCCTTTTAAATCATTCTAAACCCCACCTAATCAATGTAATTGAAAAATAGTGAAAGGTTAAAGATGCACCTATCTGATTGGAAATAGGATGTTACAACCTCCCCAATATAAAAACTTTTTATCCCCAAAAAACCTATGTAGAAGATTCTATTCCAAAGTGATGAGGCCAATATTTTCTCATTAGTTCCTTGCATTCCCATGTCTCATGAATATCGTAACCATGCTGCCAAAGAACATGAATGAAACGTATTATCCTCTCATGAAGTATCTTAGTTTCAGAATAAAATATCCTAACAGGTCTCTCATTCATAAATAAATCATGTTCAATCTCAAGATCACTCAAGATAAAAACATGATATGGATCAGAGAGATACATTCTCAGTTTTAATACATGGAACACATTGGGTGTCAATGTTATCTGTGGAGGAAGTGATGATCATTATAAAACATTCCCCACCTTCTCAATAACCTATAAAGATTCCATAAATTGGGGAGCAATTTTCCCTTTCGTCTCAAGGTGTCTATTATCCAACTGGGTGAAACTTTAAAGAAAACCTTGTCACCAACGGAGGACTCCAAGTCTATGGTAACAATTAGAAAAAGACTTATATTGGATCTGGGCCATTATAATTCTCTGAAGAATTAAATGAATCTTTATTGTCATCACATGAAGAAAACTAGGTCCATCGAAGAAATTTTTACTAATCTCTGACCAACAAAATGAAAATTTACAAGGCCAATATTCAAGACCTTAAAAGGATCCATTTGGATCAGGGAATAGTAAATATTTTTATATGAAAACTCAACCATAGGAAAATGATCATCAAAGGCCCCACAAAAGTTGAGAACACATTCACGAAGCATATAATGTAGATTATGTATAGCTCTTTACATCTGGCCATCCAACTACAGATGATAGGCTGAGTTCAAATGGAACCGAGATCCCAGTTCCTCCTAAAGGCCTCTCTAAAAGTGAGAAGTGAATAGAGGATACCTATGAAAAACCATAATATAAGGAACTCCAGGAAAATGGAAAATCTTCTTCACATGGATATTTATCGACTCCTTAACTTTGGTTATATCTTGAATCAATATGATGTGATCCAACTTAGTCCGGCCACCCATCACAAACCATATCACATTTTCATTCACTCGGTATGAGGTATCCCAACCACAAAGTCCATAGATATTTTATCCAACTTCCATATAGGGACTAGAAGTGGATTAAGTAAACCTGAAGGTTTCCGAAAATTAGTATTAACCAACAAGAATGAATAATAACAGGAAAAAAATCCGAAATTCCCCATCTCATATCGGGCCACCAAAACTATTATTGCAATCATATAACATATTAGTGGTTTATGGCTTAACATCCCATTAGTAATTATGACAGTCCCCCATCACATCCATCATTTCCGCAAATGGCATAATGAAGCTGTTATGATAACATAGAACACTCGCATTAGAGAACGACCAATGTGAAACTATCTCCCCACCATAAAGAGAGTATTTAAATATATAGAATTCATAATTAAGATATTGATCCTAAAGAATAATCTCACAAAGAACATATGTCAACTAAATGGTGGCTATGGAAACCTCAGCCTCTAATTCCTGGATTCCAATATGTAACTATGAAAAGAGAGCCATCAAACTCCACTCCTCTAAAGATTCATTCACTACATGGTTTGAAAGTTTCCAACTCAAATCATCTATAATGAAATTATTTTTTCTTGGGGTATAAGTGTTGTCAATGTCAAATTATTATAGGTAATATACCCAAAACCTATTTAAAAGGTTCAAATATTTTTTTAGAAAATATATCACTCAAGATATTTTGGTCAACATACATAGTAATACTTTCTCCATAATGGTAATTCTTAAGACTCTTAAGCGTGTGTATTACAACAACACGATATTGCTAATGGGTAGGATAAATCTTCTCATGTGGCCTAAGATGACGTGATCCATAAGAAACTACATGACCCCCCTACATAATAACACATCCCAAGAGGGAGTCTAATACATCACAAAAGACCACATATTCCTTCCGAACCACTAGAAGATTCAATACCAATGCAGTAGTCAAAAGTCATTTCAGCACCACAAAAGAACTCTTTCAATTATCATTCCATGAAAACTTCTCCCCATTTTTAGTTAAACCAGTCATCAGAGAGGCCAAAATTGATAATTCCTTCACAAAATGATGATAATATCTAGAAAATCCCAAGAATCTCTGAATCTCAAAGACATTTTTTAGTTTCTCCAATTTCAAAATAGCATTCACCTTCTCAGAATCAACTGATATTCCTTATTCCAAAACCATGTGTAACAATAATTTCACTTCCCAAATCCATAAATCGCATATCTAAAGCTTGGAATAAAGTCAATGATTTCTCATCAAGCCCATAACTATTCTCAAATAAGGCACATGATCCTTATCAGACTTGGAGTAAATGAGGATGTCATCCACAAAGACTACCACAATGGTATCCAGATACTTGTGGAAAATCATTTTGTTCAAATCCATGGGGACTAAATGAGAATTTTTTAGACCAAATAGAATAATAAGGTACTCATAATTTCCATACCTACTCCAAAAAGTGGTATTTGGAATGTCATATTATTTTATCCTTAACTGATGGTAACTAGATCGAAGGTTGATTTTTGAAAACCACTTGACCCCGTTCAAGTGATCGAATAGATCATAAATCTATGGCTATGGAAATTTTTTATTTACTGTAACTTGATTTTTATTTTGGTAATAAACACATAAGAAAATAGAACCATCATCTTTCTTAGATAAGAGAACCGACACCACCTATGGTGACACACTAAGGCATAGACGAACTTTCTCAATAAGATCATCCAACAGGGACTTAAGCTCATTTAGTTCAGCTGGTGCCATGTGGTAAGAGGGAACATAAACTAGTTGAGTACCAAGTTTTATTACAATAG
Source organism: Viscum album (assembly GCA_963277665.1). Classification (NCBI taxonomy): domain Eukaryota; kingdom Viridiplantae; phylum Streptophyta; class Magnoliopsida; order Santalales; family Viscaceae; genus Viscum; species Viscum album. The sequence continues at coordinate 48,289,067 of OY728161.1, read as the reverse complement.
AAAACTCAATCTCCCTTGCCAGTGTAAAATTACAGAATGTAGAAGGAAACAGGTTGGGAAACTTGTTGAAAACATGAATGAGATCACTGATAAAATATTACCACTATAGATCAAAAGAAAACAATGATAAAACCTTCCCCATCTCTAGATAAAAAGGTTCCTATCTAATCTACCTTGGGTCTCATTCTACTTGAAAGATAAGAGAAAAACCATTGGGTTCAGTATGGTAGACCCGTAAAAGATAACAACCAATCAGGGATTTATTAAAAATGAGCCAATCCATTTAGAAAATGATATCAAGAGGTTTCATGTCAAAGACTAAAAACTCCATTCTAGTTGGACATCTAATAGAGATAATACATATGTGGGACTATACAGACCATGCTCACTTTTCATTCCAAGGAGTTTAGTAATATCCATTTCACAAGATAAAATCTCTATAGGTACATTTAGTATATTAACAATGGAGATTTAAATAAATTAATGAGGTGCACCGGTGTCAAATAAAGCATTCACTAATGATGAATCTATAGTAATAATACCTCTCATAACCCTTGGACCACTATCGACTTCCTCTTAACATAGTTTCACTATGTGAGGTAGCTTTGTTCTGGATGCTTGTGGATAGAACCCTTTTATATGTGAAGCATCGTATTTCCCCATAGCTTAGGAGGAGATGCTGATCCTGTTTCACTATGTGGAGTAGAAAATATATCCCAGAATCTATGTATGTTCCCTGAACATCCACAAGAGCCACAGTTCCTATATAACTCAACGAAAACCCTCTTCGAATTTCCTAGCTTTCCATATTGATAAGAAATCAAAGTAATTCCTCCCAAAATTTTAGGAGGTATATAATGACCTTGTTATCAAGAACTACCATGAGAATCATCATGCTTCCACATTCCCTTGAAGGAAATCACATATCTCATGTGAGAAAAAGGAACACCCATAAACCCTGGACTTCCATCTAGGTCTATCTTAACTATCATCTCCCTATCCATCACATCATCATAATTGGACGACCTATGAAAGAAAAACTAAGAATGAATATATGATAGAATTCTAAACCCAAAAGTTAGATCCTTCATCCTATCATTAGATACAATCTCAGGCACAAACATCATGAGTTAATAAAAACGATTTTAATACTCAGTATTGGTTCTGTCAGCCTGCTCAAGCGTAAAACACTCCATAGCTATGGCCATTACCATTTATTCTAGATATAACTAGTTGGTAAAAATAACTTTGACATATTTACACTCTAAGAAATCATGTTTCTTCACCATTACCATCATTTCCTACCATATTATGCTCAGTCCTTCCAGCATGAAGGTTTCACATTTCACCTTGATCTCGTCCAGTGTCTCCAAGAACTCAAAAAAACATTTTATCCTTGGAAACCATTCCTCAGTATGTTGAGGATATGTGGATCCTTTGAAATAAGTCACCTCTCATGAAGGAACTCTAGAGAATGACTCTAAAAAACATACCTCTATGGTTAAATATCTTGACCCTGAATAGGGACTAGAGGTAGTTCCTGTCCCAGAGCATGGATTGTGTACACAATCACCTCAACTAGATTCAGGTGCATGATAGGATTCAATCAATATGGTTCCACATAATCTTCTTCTTGGATCTGATTTTAATGTATTCTCAGAGGCATGATGCTATAAAATATCAGTAGACCATGAGTGAGACATTAGATAATGAAAAAACAGAGAAACAATGGAAAAAAGATTCAGACCGATAGAAAAATTAGATTTGGATTTCACTCTATTCAAATAAAAAAATAGGGAAAAGACTAGAACTAATACAAAAGACTAATTCCCCAAACCACCAATGGATACTTAAGGTTCATTGCGTTGAGATATTGGAAGACACTCAATTTCAACTACCTCATAAACCCCAAAAATATTTCATATTATATACTGAATTCAAGACAAGAAGCTCAATAACCCGCCTTTGATATCACTTTGTCAAGAACCTTGATGGGTACCCCGATAACTCGATGGTCAAGACTATCTTGGTATAGATCGAAGGGTGTTCCTGATACCCATGGGTTAGTGAATAGCATCTTTCCTTATACAATATGCAAGTTGGAATTAATTTTCCACAAAACAAAGAGGAAGAAAGAAAAACAAGTCAATATTCACACAAAAGAAACTCCACTGGGAGTAAAGTACCCAAAGTCAACAAGTAATTAAAGCCCAACATAATACAAACCATGCATCAAAATAGGGAAGAACAACCCAATTCCCTATGGATACAACTCATAATTTCCATGGTTCAATAGTTGGATCCAACTCCAAGATTTCCTTTCCACTTGCTCAAACTAGGATGGAGATAATCTACAATCACTTGAAGGTACAAGTAGGGAGTGAGATAAAAATACTAGTAGGATCTCACCTTGGATTACATAATAGATACCAATAACATATTAACCAAAAAAATGCTTTCAAATTTAAAATAAATCGGTTGGCCATTTTGAATAATATTTAGACATATCATTCGATACAGTTCAAATGATTGTAATTACTTTAAGAAACATCTTTATAATGATGGAATATTTAAAAAAATAGATTAAATTAAATAGTTTATATAAATTAATTAGGAATGTAATGTAGTATCACCACATTGTTATAAATTTATATCTCAAATATAATGCAAGAGAGAAACACTTTCATCTTCCAAATAGGTACAAAAGTTCTAGGATATAGCAATAAAAACTCTTTATGTGATCATGTAAATATTTGTATTCACACATCCCTCGAAAACTACCCAAAGGTGACTCATCACCATCCCATTGGGGATGCGACTTACTATATAAATGTTTTAGAAAATTTTATAATCGTAGAGTGTGTACAAATAACTCACAAACTACCCAAGTCTTGAATGTTCTCTTATGTAATCAATGAGGGGAAATTTATTATATGTCTAATTAAAATAAAATTAAATCACATTACCCCATTTAAAATTACAATATTACATTTAAAGCTAATACATGTTTTAATAAAAAAACAATCCTTTTATATAAGATAAAATGACTAGGATTCTATCCAAACATTTTAAACAATTTTCACAAGTTTAAAATCAATTTGAAACAAATTACATCAATTTCACAATTGATTTACAAAATTAAATTCAAAATTTTAATTGGAATAGTATCCATCTAATAGAAAATTTAAATTAAACAATTTTAATCAGCCAATTTCCATAAACACACCCCAATTCAATGGAATTGAGGATTTCACCAATTTTTGGCCCTTAACCATTCCAAATCTCCCAATTCAATGGAATTAATTTTCAATAAAACAATTGGAATCAAGTTTGAGGAATTTAATTTAATTCTAAAATTGAAACAAATAAATCAATTCAAGGTTAACCAATTTGGACAAATGGGATATAACCAACAACCCTTTTCCTGAAACTCACACTCTTAATGAAACCCGCCAATGTGAATGAAGACACATAAGACCTTGAAAGTCAACCTAGAAATGAGATCCAACATCATAGAGAATAGATCCAAAAATTTTCTAGACGATCTATTGAAATCTCAAAGGAGTAAAAATAGTGAAAGAGAAATAATGCGGGTGAAAACATACCAAAGAATCAGACATCCAACAAAAGGATGATTGAATGTTGAATAAATGGGCCCAGAAGGATTGGAGGGATCCAAAATCACATCGGTAAGGATTTAGGTCGAGTGAAAAGAAACTATAGTATAGTAGAAAATATGATATCGTCACTATTTCCTATATAAAAATCATATTCATGGTATTTCACAACAAGTAAACACATTACATATCGTTAAATAGTTAAGTTTCCTAACCACTGAATAAAATGTCACTTTTAATGAAAAATTGTTCATCAAATAAATCACAATGTGTAAAGGCTCATAATTTCATGTAGCCTTTCATGGTTTCAATCTTATTAAGACATGAACATTCTCATGATATAACCCCATTAACCTTTACATGGCATCTAACCTAGTTACATGGTGTGTAACCCTTTTATAACCTACAACACACCCGGTTAAAGATGATATTCCAAATAATATTTAACTTCACCATTATAGGTATCCTTCCAAATAACTGTCAACCCTACCCATTCAATGAAAATTAAAACCACTAAAAGGTCAAATATGTATCTATCAGATTAGTAATGGGATGTTACAATTATAATCAATGTCGACGATCTCATTCATTAATAAAAAATATAATAAAAGAAAATAATGATAATGTTCTAAAAAAGAAACCAAAATATAAATACATCATGATAACCAAAATAATAAATTCCCAAAATAATATATAATGGTCCATGACGGATAATACATAACCATCCCAAAATAAAAAGGAAACAAAAAAACTGGAGAAGCTTCTCCATGTGACCCACAATCACATGTTACATCCTAAAAATCATTAAATACGACGAAATGAACAATAAACAATAATTTATTAACATGATGAAATCTATAAAACATGATATATAAATAAACACTCAAATAGGTATGCGCATAACATGTGATATAAACAAGACAAATTACATTTCACAAATGATTCCATGTAATTCCATTCATAAGACATTTCATAAATGCTATCCTAAAACATGGACAGAGAGTATTCATTTCTCATAAAAAATTATAAATAAAAAAGTAACATACATTATTCTATATTAAAAAAAATCCCCTATTTAAAAAATATAAGGGTGGAAACAACACATTGATAAAAAAACATTATAAATTTGAAATATAAACCATTGAGTTTATATAAAAATAGAAAAATTAATATTCTCATTTGAATACTTTTATAAAAATCCAACAAAAATATAGAATTTCAGTTCACTAATTGAAATAATTATTTCAAATCCCAATTTTAAATGATTTAAAAAATAAACACAATTATGAAAGAATTAAAATAGAACTCAAGTGGGCACTATAATATCAATTAATCACCACAAGGGTAAACTATTATCATATTAATTATGCCACAAATAAAAATTATTGCATTGGGATATTAATAGAGATGAAATGAGATTCCCCAAATATAATAATCATCATCAAATGAAATTAAATTGTAGGAAACTCACAGGGTTTTATCATGAGATGATAATTGAAAAATTTCAATGGAATGAACTATTGAAATATTTATATTCTAATAAATATAATTACCCATGTTACTATAATTATTTCATTGAGGAACACTCATAGTAATGATGTAATCAACACTAGGGGACATAATTTAGTGTATTATATAAACATTTGTATCATAAACCAATATCTCTTGCATATCAATATCATGTTTCCATGATATTTCAAGAAGATGTCAAAAAAATAAAAAATTATCACCATATAAATCATCAATTAAACATAACAAATAAATCTCATCCCACCACCAACATCATTGAAAAACTCATCCCATTTCACCTTCAATAATGAATTATATAATATTTCTGTTTATCCCATCTCATGGAAAATTTATATTCAAGACATATTATAATCCATGTGAATCCAACTAAGGGTGTAAGAAAATTCATGTAAAATATTATAAAATTTCAAATATGTGTTTTTAAAATAAACACAAAATTCAATGTTATGCCTCCTCATTTTGAAATACAAATCATAGAAAAATTTAATAAACCATTTGGAAATAATATTTTTCATGAACATAAGACTCAACACATTATTTTAAAAAATATATAATTTCTTTTTTTGGAAAGTAATTGAAAATAGAAAACACCTCTTCCATTTAAAACACTCCTTGAAACCATTATTTTACTTACTGTTAAACAATGGTTTCATGAACAACATTATCATGAAATTAATTGAAAGAATTACCTAATGAATTTATTATATCATTTTAAATATATTAAAATAGTTTTAGAAATAAAAAACATAACCCATGTAAATTCTTTTTATCTATGTTTAGAAAACCCAGAAAAATATTTAAAAAACCCATTATGGTTTTATAAATGAATAAAAATAGAAAACTAATTATGTGAAGCCCAAAAAAATTATGTTGTTTCAAATAAGATAATTTACAAAATACCTATAATAATCCTAGTGGAAACCACCTACATTAAATGGTGAGAGGAAAACCATGTATTCTAATGGCCTATATAAGAACTAGACCACTGAAGACTCCTATGAAAACTAACCCAAACCATATATTTGACCACCATGGATATTTGGGTTTATTGAAGAAAAATAAAACATGAGAAAATAAATAAGGAAGTTGAAGAGAATATTAAAACTGGATATACCTTCCAAATCAACTTAAAAAATCCTATAAGATAGGGGTATATATGATTAAAGAATAATGGAGAATCTTGCTTGAGTTATCCATGGTATGACTCTCAGGAATAAGGATAGAGGGGGCCAATAATAATATAAAAAAATATGGTAAAAGTAAAAAAACAATTTTAAGTGAGTTTGAGTATCATAGATAGGTTTTCCACATGAATTACTAAACCATTCTATAATCATGAAACCCAAACTATAATGATACATCACAATTTCATGATTTATCCACATAGTTTACCAAATCACACACCAAATTTGAAGGCCCAAGTATAATCAATCTACAACAATCCAATTTTTTACCACATGTGGTTTACCTAACTATGCTCAAATCAAGTTCACGATTAATCAATGTAAAAATAATCTCACATTATTGCATATAGAACCTGTACAATTTACTGAAACCAAGCACTTACCATGATCCTTATTAAAATCCATTCATATAAGTAATCCACATTGTTTCCCTAGAAACTTGGGGATCGTCATCACATCTTCTATTAACCTTTTGGTAGCCATACAAAACATGATTTTTTTAAAATATCAATTTCTAAAATACAAAATCTCACAAAATTTAAAATAATCAATAATTATTAAATATTTAATATAATAATGACATGGGGTGTTAAATGATACTATCTCTTTTAGCTTACATTTTTGACCACCTTTCATACCCTTCATAACTGTCATCCACAGTTTTCCTTGTCTATAATTTCCCTATATGGATAGAAATAAAACTCTAAATGAATAATTAGAGCTTTAAAAACATTTCTATACATTATATATTGGGGAATAATTCCTAGTATATCCAAAATTAATGACTTTAATCTACACTTAAAAATACCCATTAGTTTATAGAGATCATTTTTTAGTCCTACTATTACCCACTGCATTGTCAATATAGTGGACTTACGATATTGATTGAATATTTTTTGTTATATATATATATACACAGTAGGAATTTATGAATTTTGGATATCAACCAAAACACCAAAATTATATGACTCCCCTTTACTAACATAGCTGACATTATACACTCTCAAAATTATTTTATTAGGTGAATTGAAAACCAATTCCATATACATACTAATCAAAATTTTGAATAATATGTAGAGGAAATTATTAATATCTATGTTGCGGTTTAAATGATATATCTATTCTTTATATTTTCCTCATTCTAGTGTAACCTAATATTTTATCTGGGTCACCCTTTTTATATTTTTGGGATTTCCATTGGGTGTGGTGAAGAAACCCCATCACCAAGTTCTTTCAGGAAGATCCTCATTGAGGTGTGAAATATAATTATTTTCTTATGACATAGTTTTATTACCACTGTATTTATGTATTATATTAATAAAGTTTGATTCAATGGAGTAATTAATGTAGAATTTCCCAAAATATCTTTTGGGGAATGAAAAGTATCATTGATTTTCATGACGATTAGTTCCCTATAGATCATTTATATATCTCTCAAACATAACCCCACCTCTCCATATGATAGATGTAAGATGATTTTTTGTTGATTAAAATGACTAAAAACTCATGAATGATGTTTTAATTGTTTTAAATATACATATGTGATACAAATATGTCCTCATATATTTTTACTAGTTTTAGAAAAAATAATTGAATTCAATGTATATCTATAGAACCCAATATTTTAACATCCATTCAGGCTTGAACTTGCCTCCAAGGTGAAAATCCAAGCTGATATACCATCCTTGTAGCAAGTTGATGATTTCCAATATGTATATAAATGTTTAGTAGTGTGTATGAGGTGATATCACTTATAGATTATTATCTAGATTTTATTTTTAGTGCTATATAACATAATATAGATAAGTAGGATCTTCCATGAAGTATTTATCTAAATATCAAAATTTTTTCCTCTTTAAATATCATGTAAGGTGTAAACTGATATTCCAAAATATTTTTGTCTAGTTGAGGGATATAAATGTTGTTTTGGTGATTAAGAATATATAAGGGTTTTTAATATAAAAATATATTATTTTATTAATGTGTTGTAATTATTTTTACAATAGATGATAAATATGGCATCCATTATTGGGATTTTCCTTTCTCAATATCATCAAATCATTGATTGATATGAGATTCATCCAATTTCTTAGAACAATATATGATAATTTGGATATTTTATATAATGAATTTGACAAAGTGTTGGTTAAAATGATATAATATAGATTATAGTATAAATTTATGCAAGGATAAAATCATGAAACAATGTCTAAAAGACCTGAATGAAAAAATTTCAAACCATTAAAAATATTTCCATGCTTTATCATGCCAAGGTTCTCTAACTAAGGTGATCATGCAATAGATCTCACATCCAATCATTGAACACCAATATCTTATATTCATGAGATCATGCCGAAGTGATAAAACGCAGTCACACATGAATAAGATCTTATTCCCTATCACTCATTCATAGTATTTAAATAAAAATATTCTCATACATACAATTATTGTGTACATTGAATAGTTTAAAAGAGATAGATTCATATATCAGATTTATTTTTTTCAATGGTGTACTTTTATAGGATTGTAAATTGTATTTATATAGGATTAAGATGTTTTTATAATGTCCCAAATATTTTCAAGTGACCAAACAACACACTTTCTCACATTTCAAATTATATGTATTTTCACTTCCTCAACCAAGGTGTATAACTCAATACAAATTCACACCCCAGTCATGTATTCCACATAATTATATCCTCATAATCCAAATTGAATATAATTCTGAATAGAACATGGAATATGTTGTTGTTAAATTTTTACCATTGGAATCCTCTAGAAATATCTAATGATAATTTGGGATTTTTATGAATTGAAGAATACTAATGTTCCCCTACCTCACCCCTTATACACAAGAACTATGCTCTACACCTTTCATCCATCATGATTCCCCATTACCTATTCACTATATTCATGATCTATTCCATTTCCACAAGCACTGGGTTATGTACCTTGATCACCATTATTGTTTCCCACACCTTATTCATCACCCTATAATATGCTCGCTTCAATGGAACTAGGTTATTAATATGTTTACCAGTGGTTACCAAGGTTCCCATATCCCATTACCTATAAAAAGAACCTACTTTCTCCCATTCCATGTGAGATGAACTTCCAAAAAAATCACATTAATCAATATTTCTATGTTCCAAGGAATTCCCAATATATCATTAGGTGTTTTTTTCAACAAAACCTATCATAATTTAATGGTTAAATAGGGTATCTATGTCATTTGAGGACTGTGATAATATTATTTGACCACTTATATAATGTTATTATTAATAATAGAATGTGCGACCCTTCCCATATTGTTTTATTAATTTATCAGGTATTATCCTCATAACTGCTAAGTTATTATTCAATTAACCAATACCTTCTTCTTAGATGCTATATCTTGAAACTGATTCACTGTGTAACCCTTTTAATAATAACATTTAATCTCTAAAATATTCTCAAAATGGTGTCAAAAGCATCACAATTAATGTTGTACCTAGATAAAATAAAAGTTAATTGATTAAAACAATTCATCCAATTAGGATCACACTCACCCATTTCAATAAAAAATTGGAATTCCTTCACCAAAATACCACAATTTGGGTCTTTCCTGACTTCCAATATTCAGGAATCATGATATCAAAATTCAATTAACCAATAATACTACACATAACCTAGCTAAATGATATTTGGATTCCCTATTCATATAGGTTAATTAAATATGATAAATTGTTTTCTTAAAACATCATGCTAACAGACATTTTCATCTGATAAACCTTCAAGGACCCCACCAGACTAGTCCTCCTTTACAACCCCCATGGTACATGATTGTGTTATTTACATTTATGTTCTCTATTTAAATCATGTATTCCATTTATAATGGGAATAGTTATCCTCTATGATATTTCCCCCTAATTTTCATTGATAAATCTATAATTTCTAAATATTTATCTTTTAATTTAAATTTTCAAACCCTAAAAATTGTTAATTTAAGGTTAATTGGCACATATATGAATTATAAAAATGTTTTTTCGTGAAATGTTAAAATAAAATAAAATATGATTTATATTTTTTTATTGTTCTTAGGTATTAAGATATTTATCCATAGTCACATTCCTTAAATTAAGAGTTATATATATTTAAATAAGATTAATTTTCAACAATTTGGAAAAAAAATTGGGCCAAACTTGAGGCATGTGAACTATAGGATAAAGGAAAATCATAAAAAAATTATCTGTTAATAATAACCAATGAAACTAGTATGAGAGAGAATGGAGAAGGATAATTAACTACATATCTGGTATATGATTTCAATCAACCTGGGTTGTAATAATATAAAAATAACAAAACACCACCATGGGTGTTAGTCTCGGTGAACCAAAAGTGTGGGTCGACACCAAAGGATTTTGTTGATCCAACAATTCTGCACTATGTATGATAAATGTGATGCCATCCAATATTTACTTTAATATGGGACATGTGAATATGTATCATTTTTCACAATTTAAATGTGTGAATCTAGAAATTTTAAAATATATCTTTAATACTCATCATCTTAAAACATGATTTAAGGGTTCACCATCTACACCCTTCATTGTCATCACCATGCCACACACTGGCTTAGAAACTATAGAACACGCTAGAAGTGACACTCAGTTTTCTGGGAATCATAATAATATTCTATGTAAAGCTTGATAATTAAATTTTATGATTCCTATAAGGGTTTTAAATAATATATCTACCATTAATGGTGAAGTTGAAGCTCATGGTCACCAATGTAGGAAACATTGTAGGTCACCGTGTTGTAGTGATACTAGGACATGTTTTGTTGATGATAAAATTATGGATATGATTATGAATAGAAAAGTTTCAATATTTTAGATAAAAATGTCTAATAGGATGGAGAATAAATGGTTCTTTCCTTATATAATAGTGTGACAGAAAAAACAGGCAACTGAAAGACACCATATTGTAAAGGATGTTGCAGTGATTTTCTAGAGTAGCAATGAAAAAACAAGAATCCTAGAATATAGTGTTTTGAAGGATGAAAACATTTTAAATACCATGGTTGATGAAATATAGTATATATAATAACTATATATTCCAAAATGTATATGAGGTGTGCTATATACCATTTCATTGATCTCACGGTACACTAAGAGTCACATACACATGCATTCATGTGAGGATTAAAATTATTGAAGGAGAAGGCCTGACATGATTTCATGCCAAGTTGAATAATGGATTAATTAAATAATAAAAATTATATTTTTAAAATATAATACCCATTATATTATCATAAGGATGAAAGTAATGTATTATAGATTATTTACCCTAATTTTTATGCCCACGCGAATAATATATTTTTCCAACTTTTGAAATAGATTAATTTTACATTTAAATAAGGGGATGAATTAGTTGAATGAGGGAGATTCACTTTTTCGTAGATATTATAATAATTTTAATTCTTTTATAATATATATTTTTACTCTATATTTTATCTCCCTTTATTTTTTTATTAGACACCATGGATTATTTTAATAAAAACTATATTTCTTTTTGTCTCCCATAAAACTCTCTCTTTCTATATACTTATATATATATTTATCTATTTATCATGACCTATCACACTCATGATGGTGAGGGAATAACTTGAGTCTTGGATTTGGAGGTTGTTTTCATGGTGTTACAAAATTTATTTTCTTTTACTCTTAATGTTTTTTATTCTGTTTTTATGTGTGTCAGAGAGAATTGATATAGGTTGGTGTGTTGGTCATCCACTGTTCCTTATAATAACTATAAACATGTTCTATTCTCATGTAAATTACCATTCCCAATATTCTATTGGGAATTCATATTATAGAATATTGTTGTGTGTGTTCGAGGGATAATCATCATATTGTGGATCCAGTTCATGGAATGTGACACACTCACTATTGAGGTGTGTTCATTATTGAACATTAGAGGAAATGATGATTTTTATATCAATGATATCTCCAAGGAAGGATAAGTTTCACACATAATTTAGGTATTAGTATTCAATTTACTTTTGGATGGAATATTAAATATAATTTAGATAATAAATAATGAATAATGGAGGAACCTGAGTAGCCAAACCTGGGACTAAGATGTTACTTACTAACCATTTATTTTTTCTTCTTTTACAAATATATGTTTATTTATTTTTTATTATCCATACCAATTATTTAACTCCATGAATTATTTGTTTTTGTAAATATAAAAACACAAAAAATACAAAAAATTGTTTAACAATAGGGGTTTATTGAAAACTAAAATCCCCTGAAGAGAGATGACCATGATCAAACATTTTTCTACATTAGGGTAAATATAAAAAATATTTTTAATAACCCATGAAAGGTTGGTAAAAATTTTGTGTCATTATCAAGGATCCAAGATGTTTCACCCTCTCTATTTATTTTCCATTTTATAAATAAGTTTATTTTTTCATAATAAAAAAAACTTCTTATTCAAAATATTTTTTTGTAGACTAACTTTTCTCAGTTTTCATAAAATAGAATATTAATGATGAATAATAATAGATTATGTGGATAATAGTAGACATATAAAGGGTAAGAATAGAAAATAAAATAGATTACTAATTAAATTTGTGCATCTCAGGAGAAAGAACTAGAGAATGAAAAACAACTAGTCGATAAATATAAATTTCCACTCATTTTTTCATGGTGAAAAAACTAAGGAGGATAACAAGGAAATTCTCAAAGAACTAGAACCATTATTAACTTATCCATATTTAGATAGGATTCAAGAATATAATTTTTAGGTTAATGAAATTATAAGAAAACAATTATATTTGGATTAATTTTGAAAAGAATTTGTATGTATTGGCATATGACAAAAAACCCCCATAATTAATGAAACTGAACCACCATATCATTCTATGAAATTGGAAGAATTAACCACCCATGCTATGTAATTTTAATAGAATGCGGAGAAGATGGAATTATTTCCTCTACGCAGGAAAAAAACTTAAAGAATCAATTTTCATTGAAGTGGAAAAGAAACATGGAATATATATGGGTGATGATATTTTATGAAACATAATTTATTATTATTTTATTGAAACTAAATTTATTATTAATTCCAATATATATATTTTATATTTTTTATAGTCATGGATTTCCTTAGAGGTTGAAAAATAAAAATACAATACAACTCTTGATTGTTGAAATTGGTTCACTAGAACCAATTACTTTGTAAATTATATTACATTAATTTTCAATGGAATGAATATTAAAATTAATATCTTATAACATAATGATTCTTATTCTATGTAACATGATGTGATAATGACCTAGAGTATATGTCGCATTGATAAGGGTATAGAAGTTCCCCACTATGATAAGAAACTTGAAATTCCATGAAGATATTACTAAAATAGATTTCTATTAAGATAAAATAGTATGATAAGGAACATAGTACATAAACTACCATGTTTAAGTACTCATATGTTTATTAGGATTCCCCTCATTAATTTTTTCACATAGAAATCTCCATGATGGGATATTATGAGAACATACATGCCGGTTGGAATTCCACAAGTTTTGGTGTGATCAGATATTCATATCTACGATCACGTGTAATGGTCCTTAGACATTAAGATTGTTATTGTTGAATTTCATGACTCACACACTTATATGAATTTCATAAACCATGATGAAACTATTCATAGTGAATTTAGATATGTTGGGTGTGTCAAGAGTGTTGTGTTATTAATGAATAATTTGAGGAATGACTTGTCCATTTAATATTTATGAATACTGACATCTTATCCAATTAATTGGAATTGAACTTTTATATTAAATTTAATAAACATGGTGTAATTATGTGTTTATATTAGATAATAAAATAAAGACATGTCAATAATTTACGTTGATTCCACAGATGTGAAACCTACTAGATGAGATACTGAGGAGAGAGATTATATTACACAATAATAATTCCTAGGTGGATTTTATCATAGTGGAACTATGTTCATTATCATGGTTTCCATGAACTATTTCTAAAAAGTTCTCATGGACTTTATTAAATCACATTTGATTTTAATGAGAAATAATTTTATAGGGCCTCACACTATGTGTTTCTATTAATCTCGATTAAATTCTATTTGAATTTAATTATTATAATATAAATTATTCTCAAGATCGAGGAATAATTTTATTCAAGTTATATATATGGGTTATATTTAGAATAATAAATAATTTATTTGATTATGTATACATTTAATGAATATTAATTCACCAATGTGTGAACATAATATTTTTTTTAAATTTTAATAAAAATTTATTTTACGGTTTCTGAATAAAATATTTCTTTGATTAATTAAAATATTTATTCAATAATTCAATAAATTTTGAGGAATTCATGTGGATCAATATTTCGTTCAATGATGAATATTAATTGAAAAGAAAGTAAAATAATATTTATCTTTGTGTGAGTTTGTGCATGATGTAAAATAATAATAATACTATTATAATTATATGGAATGGTGTTTGTTAAGGAATATAATATTATTTAAGATTAAGTAACCAATTAAATAATACTATAATCTAAACCCTAGCTCTATAAATAGATGTATATGTCTATTGTGTAGGGTTAATAGTCCATTGGGAGTTGTTGTACACAATGGTATTCTCTCTTAAATTATTCCTTGAATCTTCTCATAAATGGGAGTAACTTGTTGAATCCCGTAGAATCTTGATGAGATCAATATAAAGAACTTTATATGAGTGATTACCTATTCTAGAAATAGAAAATCAATTGGAGTTATTTGGAGGTCAATAGATTACATCAGGATCACTGCTAGTGGGATTCTAAACATGGATCCTGCAAGTGAAAGAAATTTAATTTGAATAGGGTATATTAGGATGATCAAAATCTACATCAAATAAAGATATTAAGATGAATAAATTCTTATTCCAATCATAAATTAAATTAATTAAAAAATTAATTTGAAATGGTCCTCTTCAATTTTGTGTTTTCCTCTATATCAAAATTTAGTGGATAAATTTACTAGGTCATAACATTCACATCAATTACAATATTTAGAACAATCCACTCAATCGATAAAGAAATATGGTTATTAGGCTACCACGACACATACACAATGTTTTGAACCTTTATGTTTTATTAGAGTGGGTCACATTTCAGATTTATAACTATGTAATTTGATGTTGATCTATATGTATAATGGTGGTAAAAAAATTCATTTCTAGAACATTCATTATTTGATCTATTCTTTAATTAACATGTTTTTTGAATTATAATTAATTATTTTAATGTTTCAATTTCATAAAGTACAAAAAATAAATTAATAATGAATAAAAATAAAATTGAGAAGTGCCAAGTATTTTTTTCTAAAAAGACAGGGTTACATGGTGTATAGCCAGAGTACATACCATTTACCCATGTGTACTGCAAATAACCATGTTAGAGGATACATGACATGTAAAGAAGAAATTAAAAATGGTGAATTTATTTATCATTGTGTTTACATCAGGCCACTTTGAAACATGGCATGTCAGATTACATGGTCTGTAGTTGGCATCCATGTGATGTAGTTTAAAATGTATTCTTGATAAATTGATGAAAACTCTGTGGTCAAATACTCCATCAAAACAACATTAGACTAATATCCTTAAACATTAATGAAGTACACACCATTTATCCTATATACATGACATTTAGTTCATTAATTTCCATATCTAAAATACATGTCTATTTATTCATTTATCTTCTATGAAATTGAAATAGTATGCACAATATAATGGTTCTTGGTAGAATTGGGTGATGCATTGTATGAATGGTGATGACCAAATAGGTGAAGTGACAAATCTTGGAGGTAGAAGTTCAAGGAGACATATAGAATGTTCTCGTGGGAAGATCAAAAGAGTGACGGGTGTGTTGAAACCCATCATTTGTTCTTCCACCTATATGTGGGTTTAAATATGGATGCTCTGAAAAGGTCCCCATGGTGGGGATGTGAAATGAAACAGATGATGGTGGGGGGGAATCACAGTGAGAATACAAGAATCATGATGTAAATATTGGTTGTTTAGATTGAGACTTTGGGTTAGAGGGCCTTTTGGCCATCTAAAAATGTAATGGGCCTCTAAGCCACTGGAATATGTGGTAATGTAAGGGATTCTTATAAACCCTATTGAAAAAATGGATATCATTTCACAGTAAAAGGGGGTTTTCGATGTTCCTATTAAAAAAATTATATCATTGAATCATTGTTATATTTTTTAGCATTTGAGGTGTTTGAAAATTTTTAAAATATTTTAATGAATTTAAAATTCTCAATTAATTTATTGTAATTATATGTAATTATTGGACATGTCATTTTATTTTCCATGAATTATATAATGGTGAGTATATCCACTGGAATTTGGTGGATCAATAATACAAAAGGGAATTACTTAATTAATGCATGTAATCTTTTCTACCTTAATAATAATGCATGGATAGGAAATGAATCTTAACAGATTTTACATTTGTGTATTCATTGCATGTGTATGATTGTTTATGAGCTTGAACAAGACATATTTATGAGTCTTGTTTATATAATTTAATTTATTTCATGCGTATTTAATTATTTTTTTAAATTTAAATATGATTTCGTAAGGATTATTCACCCCTACATTATTATGTAGGACCTTCATGTCTATGGTTATTTATTCAATTCAGTTTAACAAATCCTTTTGTTCCCCTAACCTATGTGTGATATATAAACATATTTAATTAATGGATTATCCCAAGGTGCATAGAAAAGGTTCAAGATGAAACTAAGACTATTCCAACCATGGTGATACATAGGTGGACAAGTAGAATGCAACAACTCATACCTTGGTCGATATAAAGAGTTTTTCCCCTTGGTCAAAGGATAATTTATTATCCTATAAATAAATAAACCATTAGATAAAATCATGAATGGGTCATTTGATTATTTATTTATTTATTTTTATTATATTCATAATTTATTTTATGGATACAAGAGCACAACCACATAAATAAATCAATTAATTTATAAATATGAAATATAAATAGACTATGTGTAATTGTTTTATTAAAAAAATGGTTCCTAACATAAGTAAAATTAAATTAATAATAAAATTACATGTAACAGATAAAGAAAGAAAATTATTACACATAATAAATAAAATCTATCATGTTAATACTAATTATTTGTTCCTTTTTTCATCTGAATTAAAATGGTCCCATAGTTATAGTGTTGGTTTGGCCAACTTTAGTGGTATTTTAAATATTGGGGAGTCTTACGTAAAATAATTAGTTGACTTAACCAAATATATATTTGGGATAACGGCCTACATCTATAAAATATAAAATTTTAGGTAAGTTTTGGGAAAATACGAGTAAGGGATTTCAAATTGGATAGTCCACCAAACAGATCAATAAACTACTAGCCAACCATTGGATGGACCACATACCTAAATACTTTATTCTAATATTCATAACCAATTTTTGGATTAATATAAAAGAAATATGGATCCTTGACACTATAATGTCCTTAGTGATGGGACATTCTAGTTTCAATGGTGAAGGCTAACATAAATATAGTGGGAAACTTAATAAAATTAAATTCATTATGCCTCACCAAAATTGTAATCAAGTAATGTAATAATATTATAATCTGTTAGAATTTTAAAATAATGAACAAAAAACCACAAAAATAGTATGATAATTCCTTAACTCAGGTTATTTCATTTGAAAATAAAATTTATGGATATGGTACAATCATTTATACGATGAATTATTACCCGAATGTTTTTATTTTGTTTTGGAATACCCTATTCTTGTTATGCCACCCCACAAGTTAGAAAAGGTGAAAATTGTTCCTACCAGATATATGTTAGGGATTATTCCTATGTCTATTGTATTATATTTTCAACTATGTTTCATGTGTTCCTGATACAATATGAATTATTGTATGCTTACACCATAATATCTCATCTTTATTCTCTTGAGAAATAGAAGGAAATTATTAAAATGAATATGATTTTTAATGAACTATATTAGTGTAAAATATAAGAATGTAATATAGTTACATATCATGAATTCAGAATATTGAGGTACATTGATAATTTAGAGAAATTTGGAATCCAATTAGATAATAAATTATCTAATAATCTTGATTTATCATCCTTATGACCAAGTTCATCACTATTTATTCAAAACCTAATAAAATAATTTGATAAGTCACTCAAAAAATATTTTTCCAAACTTCCCCACGTAGATAAGGATCGGTTGAATTCTTTTCGCCACCCCTTATAGTGAAAATTTTGAAATAAATGGTTAACTATCCCTTGGATAATATAAATCCAAAACATCGGTTCAGTTCCCTTAAAAGAGAAAAAGGATTTAATGGAATAAAATTTAACAAGAGGGTATTTTATTCATTTGTGAAAATCATGGACATTGGATAAAAAATTGAAATGATTTCAAGAAGTGAGTCTATGAATCCACTTATAGTATATTCACCAAATATCTATTCAAATTTTTGGTATTAAATACAATACCCTTACAACATAAATGTTTTTAAATATATGAAATGTTTTTGAATAAAATATTCATAGAATGAACTCAAAAGGAGCTAAGAAATGGAAATTATTTCATCATCCAAGGAAAGGTCACTAATTCTCACTTCCATATGAGATTTATTAATGTTTTTGATAAATCTTAAAAAAAGATTTATCTTAGTTTCCATCTTGACACAATGAGAGTTTATTTCATCATTTGAATAAATGTTGAAATGTAATGGTAAAACAAAATTAATGGTTTAGTAAATCTTTAATTACAAATATCCATTGTAATAAATGAGGAATATAAAATATAATACTTTTAACAAATTTTAGAAAGATAATTATACATGAAATACAACTGAAAATAGTTGACCTATTTATAACTATATAAGTTTTTTTAGTCTCAATTTATCTATGATAATGGAATTAAAAATAAACTAATTATCATGTTTTAGATAAATAAATATTTTTAAATAACTATATGTCCCAATTAATTTTATAGTTTGTTAGACATAGCCACAAGAACAGTTATAATGTAAATGTAACACCATATACTTCATGATATTACATTATGAAGTTTTAGAAATTTTAGTGATATAAATGAGTGAACTTAGTAATGATTTTGGAATCTCTAAGTTTTATTTTTAGAGAACATATAATCGAAGTATTCATTAATCATACATGTGGATAAAAGGAATTCCAAAACTCACATTTATATATCATTATGACAGTAAATTGAATTTAAATGAATATTGTTATATATATTTCAAATATTTCTTTTTTATTTCAAGACATATTTTGAAAATAAAATTGCAACAACTTACCTTCTTCCAACTATATTCTCTAACGGATACCATATAAATTATGATCTGATAATAATGTATTAGGACACTACCATTTTTTTTGGTGGAAACCATTTGTCAAAAGATGTATTTGGCTACAAACTAATAATAAAACACATAATTAAATATGAGTTAATGATCCTATAGCCACTATTGATATTAATATATATTCAATACTGACTTCATTTCTATAAAAATGGTAATTTTTTTATAAAGATAGTGGGAGAATACTTAACTTTTATGGGCTAAGTCTCTAAATGAACTTTCTTTGGTATAGGAATATTAGATTCCACTGATCTTAGTAGGAGTGTTAGTTACAAAGATACATACTATGTAGGAATTCATAACCAATGAGGTTTATTATGTTCACAATGGAGGTTGATACATTTAATAAAATAAAATAAAATAATTCCAACATATAAGAAGTAAAAGGAAATATTTTATGGTTGAAAAGTTTGTAAAAATCGATGTTATGGACAATATGTATCAAGATTTTTGGATTTTTAATTTTTAATGTTTCCAAGACTTGATATTATTGGTGAGTATTCAATTGAAACTAAACATGTATGGTTCTAGATGGTATCAATAAAGCATGATTGATTATTGAAAGGACTACTCTATAAAAAGATTTCTACATCGATCATCATGAATAAAATACTTATGAATTATACTTTTTAAATCATACATTTATAAACATAATATTGGGATAATTATTGTTTAGACCTTCTAATTAAAAATATTCCTTACAAAATATGTCTATATGACATGAACAAAAGAAACCCTATGGTATATTTCTACAAGGAATAACTAAAAATGGTAGGTGATATCAATAAATTCCAATAAGACATGAATAGTTCATAAATATATTTAAGAATAAATCATGAGTAGTGATAATAAAATAATATTTTTAAAATGAATTGGTGAAAAGTTCCTCTATTTGGTCAGTAGGTGAACTATAAGTTTTCAATAAGAATATGTTGATAACATATGAGAACAAATGTTGTGTATGACTTATTTTTTAAGAATATAGAATGAATTTCTATAATTATTACTCAAATTAGAAACCATGTTCAATGGAATAAGATCTAAAATATAGATACATGGGTTTTCTAAATCAATTCAATATCCATATATTAACAAATTATCAAAAATAAATGTTTAAATAATTCATGATTGAATAATTAATGGTTAATAAAAATTTTGGTATAACATTCTTGGGAATATGAAGGTATTGTGAAGATTAAAATAATTTCGAATTCTTAAGTGATAATAATTCAAATATTATGACATGATTTGTATTGAAAATTTATAATAATGTTTCAAAAATAATTACAGGTGAATATCAGATATATCAAACATAATTTCATAAACATATAATAAGAACTATCTGACAGTATATAGAAAAGTAAAACTGAATGGGTTCTTTGTGTCTTCTGAAGTGGGAATACTGGTGATCAAGGAAATTGATTTTTTAACATAGTTCAATTTGATCTAGTTTAGTAGAAAAGGATAAGTTAATATGAAATAAAAACATATTATAACCAATAGTTCCATATCTATAATATCTAAGTATGATGTGACTTTTGATAAAGCTTAATAATAATTTCATCAACCTCTTATTTAGTTTTATAGTTATACCATAAGATATATATTTACTATAATTATAATCATTGACTATAGATTTAGTCAATTTCTTAGGGTTATAACATTTGATTAAGATGTTGAAACTATGTTATATCAATACTTGAAGGATTTTCACAAGGTAATAATGTTGCAAAAAGTATATTCACCACAAAAATATATGGATTTAATGAACCTTTTCATGGAAGCATTATAGGCCCATCAACATTATCCATACTCATCGTAATTATCCTTAACATGTGAAAACTAACTCACGTTAATAATTGAATTCAGTGAATGTGGGATTACGTTGGATTTAGTTCCCCAGAACCAACTACTTTGTACTTTAGATTACACATATATTAAAATGAGTGAATATTAATATGAATATCTTATCATATATTTATTTTTCCTCTACATAAAATAGATTCGATAATTTCATAGAGTATATATAATAATTATAAGGTTATAGAAGATCCCTTCTATGATGAGAACAACGATATTCCATGATGATATTCCTAAAATAGTTATACTATTGGATAAAAAACTATGTTTGGAAACCTAATATATATAATGTCAACTATGAGTAATCATAAGTGTAAGAGTCCTATACTCATGAAATTTTCTCTTGGTAACTACCATGATGGGATATTATGTTAAAAACCCATCTAATGGAATGTTTCATTTTTTTGTCATTGGATATTCTTATTTTTGTGCATGTTTGATGGCCTTTCATGTTTATGATTATTATTAATGAATGTGATGACTCATTCATGTATATGGGTCTCATAAACCATAAATATAAAAGTCATAGTGATGTTGGATATGTTTGGTGTGTCATGAGTGATGTGTGATAAATGAATAAGTTGGTAAAGGATTTTCACCTTTCATATTTATAGAAGTTGATATTGTGGACCTTTGATTGAAATAGACTGTCACATAGAATTCAATGAGAATGGAGTAATAACTTGTTTATTTTAGATAGTCAAATAAAGATGTATCAAGAATATAGGTTGATGACATAGATGTGAAACCTTCTTGAAAAGATATTGAGACAATGTGATTATATTAAATAGAGAGTGTTCATATGTGGTTTTAATCATTGTGACATTAAGATAAGATTTCTTGGGTTCCAAGACACAATAAAACATAATAATCTTGGAATTTAGTTATTATTTCCTAATGAAAATGAAAATGAATCCTAGAGGGTGAAACACTATGTGTTTCCACTGATCTCAGTTAAATTAAATTTGAATTTAATTATTGGAATAAATATTATTCTCAAGACTAATGAATAACATTATTCATGTTTTATTGATAGATTTTATTTAAAAGGTAATAAATAATAAATTAATCATTAATAATTAATTTATTTGAATACATGAATATTTAATAAATATTTATTCACCACCGTGTGAATAATATTTATCTTATATGGAAAATTTAATAATATTTATTTGATGAATTTTAAATAAATATATATTTAAGGGAATAAAATATTTATTAAAGTATTCACTTAATTATAAGGAAGTCAAACATACCAAGATTGGGTACGGTGATTAATATTAATTTTTAAGATGATAAAATAATATTTATCTTTGTACAACTCTGTGCATGGCATACAATAATATTATCATTATTATAATTATTATATGGAACAACGTTTTTTAAGGATAATAATACTATTTAAGTGATGATATGTGATTAAATAATATTTTTAATCTAAATACTAGATCTAAAAATATATTGTTTTGTATATTATGTAGGGTAAATAAAGAATCGTGATTTCTTGCACACATCAGACATATATCCTAATGTATTCCTTCAATATTCTCAAGAATGAGAAGAACTCCTTAATGTCTGAAGGATCTTGATATTATCAAGATGAAAATTGAAAGATGATTGATTCATTATTCCGACACTCAAAAATCAATCGACATTGTCTGTAGTTAAAAAGAGCATGAAGGGATCACTACAAGAGAGATTATACACAAGGATCCTACTAGTGCAGTGAAGGTAATATGGATAGGGTTTTTCAGGATAATGAACATATTCAACGGAAAATGATCCTAACATAAGGTAATTATTCATATGGTCACAAATTAATTAATTATGTATAATATGTACAATGATCCTCTCTAATTTTGGGTTTTCAATATGTCAATATTCTGTTAAAAAAAATTAGTCACAGAGCTCATGTCATGTAAAATATAGAAAATGATCCACCAAATCTGAAATAAAATATGTTTATTATGCTCAATATGGTGAATTTTCTACTATCATATTTTTAAACTAGGAAGACATGATGTGACATAACTAATTTAATATGTACTTGAGGCTGTAATTAAATTATTTTTAGTGGGTTTTCCAGATGAATCAGAGTCACGATATTTTTACATAAAAGGGTAATATTTTCATATTAATGTTTTGTTCTTTAATTTCATACAATTTGAATTACTCTTTAACATTCTTTTTGATAACATTGTTGATGAAGTATATCCTATTCAAGCACTATAAGTGAAGGAAGTGTATTTAAAATTAATATCCAATAACAAATAGGACCCATATTTATACCAACCCCACCATGTATGTTTTAGAATATAAAAAATTGGATGTATTTTCTCTACTCTTTGTAATGCCCCGACCCTAGTTACCCAGAGTTAGTGCATTATTACATAACATTAGCATGATCACAATAGATCATGTTTCAAAATACCAATTATTTTAGTAGCTTTGGAAGTACATGATACATACATAAGTATTACATTACATCATGAAATAAAAAAAACACCAACATTGTGTCCCCTTTGAGCCTATTCCTATAGGTTAATCATAATATAATTCTTCGCATCCTGGAAAAAATAAAACCTAGAAAGGGGTGTGCTCAGATACTCAGTAAGGATAAAAATATAGAGAAAACTGTCATAAATAAGCATAATTATTTAAGGTAATGTATAATAAAAAAACACAAGACTTTTAAACATAAACATCTATATAATATGGAAAAGATAAATCAAATAATGTCATTTACTTATTCACATGGATATTATACTAGTCGAATAATCACTTTTAATATCAACAGCTAATTTCAAAATAATGGAATGCATAATGCCGGACATTATAACCACATAGTCAAGGCCTCGTTCCAAGACTACAAATAAAATTTTTTCAATGCCTTGTGACAAGACACTAGTTTGTCTCATGAGACCTATCGATGCATCGAGGAGTAATATCGGGATCCACCCGTCACTTACTAAGTCCAATGCATTCCTTATATGAAAAGGTTGAAATGTTACATAAAAATTCATATAAAAACTAGCATACGAAATGTTAATATTTTAACCCTAAACCCTGAATGGTAAAAAAACATCCATAGTCAAACATATCACAAAAAATTCAATAAAATTTGGAAGATTGTATCATAATAAATCATCTTCAAAAAAGTGTAAAATTCATCAAAGGTTATTGACATAGATGAAATAAAAAACTATTATAGAGAAATATATCTTTATATTTTAAAATCATTTAAAAGTAACATAATTATAAAATAAAACATTTATTTTGAAAATATATTTATAATATTTTAAGGGAAGCTTTGAAGGTGTTATAATGGCGGAAAATAACCGCACCCACATTATAAGTTAAGAAACATTATTACCCTAATTCGTTGAAAAGGTCATAAAGAAACTTGTTTGGAAAACGATGGAAAGATTCCATTAAAAACATTCAAAAAAGTAAAACAAGGGTATAAATGAAATTAAACTATATTATAGGAAATAGTAAAAAATGTTTTGAAGTACATTTTTAAGAAACATGTAAGCAGATGATAAATAAGTCCAAGTAACTACTTACATATACTTATCTTTAGATAAATAAAGAGATTGTAACATTAACCCTTACCTTGTACTTTTCCATGGTCGAGGGTACGTTAACCTCCTGTATAATAGTTATATCATTTTTAATAAATTATACAATAACCACAAACATAAATATGATATAACATATGATCTTCTAATATTTCTTGGTTAATGATATTTTAGTATTATCATATTTTCGGTTGTTAACTAATTCATTTTCCATTATATGTTTTATTACATAAGTCATGTTTTTTATAGATAGGATGTATTTTATTTACATCCATAATTATATTAAGTTCTAAAAAAAATTTAATCATAAAATGAAAATTATTCTTGAATGGTTTTGATGGGGAATGAATCTTATCGTGTTCGTGGAGATGGTAATATGTACGTACGCACGAGCTAAAATCCCATTATTTTAATGGTAAAATCATATGTAATTGGATGGTATATAATATATAAAGAATAATTGAAATTTTATGTTTATTATTAACATAAATTATACTCATTATTATACCCATCCAAATAATGAAGTGTTGAATTGACAAACTCCACCACGATGTGGAGAGGGTAAGCTCTACGTACGCATGTATGGTGACTTTTTCATTCATAGGACGAACTGAATAAAGAATTTGGTTTTAACATATTTATAATAACATCACAGTATTTATAACATACTGGAGTTATTATTTTGGTATGAAAACAACAAGGAAAGATGAAGTGGAAGAAGAAAAGAACTTTGAAAGAGGTGATGAAATTATTACCTATTCTTCGGGTGATTCTTTTTTATTTGATCAAAAGGTTTCATTAGGATGGCGTTATGATCAATGTAAGGCCTCTATGTTGGAGTGAAGGTAGTTGGGAGGATATTTTAGCAGGGTTTGGATGAGCCAAATCTCTTTGGTGGCGTGATTTTGAGAGAAGGGGAAGTACCCTTTTATAAGATAGGTGAGGATCACTTTTCGAAAAGTCGGAAATATTATTTTATTATTAAAACAATTTCAGTTTCTAATGGCTCCAAAAGGATTTATTTAGAGGATAAGGTGGGTATGGGTAAAAAATATTTCAACCAATAGGTTTTATATAGGTATAGGT
Organism: Viscum album; assembly: GCA_963277665.1. Classification (NCBI taxonomy): domain Eukaryota; kingdom Viridiplantae; phylum Streptophyta; class Magnoliopsida; order Santalales; family Viscaceae; genus Viscum; species Viscum album. The sequence goes on along the minus strand of OY728161.1, from coordinate 48,262,747 downwards.
CACCATATTAACCTTATCTTTTAGATTAAACTCTTAGTTAAATAGTTTATGTTTTACCACGTATTCTTGTATTATTGTAATAAATGGTTAATACACTTACTATAAAAGTCAAGATAACCCCCAGTGGTTAATTATTGACATTTATAACATTATCTAAGTCATTTTTTAAAATCTTATATTTTTAGGAATATCATATCATTTAATAATATTTTTTTTTTAATCATTTATGTCAATTTTGACACTATTTGGTATTTTGTTTTATTGAAAGTACTAACAACTTTATCACTTCAAAAAAATTATTTAATAAACCCTAACATGTCATATTAACCTAAAACATTAGTTAAAAGAATCAATAGTCTGAATTTTCATTTATTTAGATACTTATAATATCAATTATTTTGATCTTTCATTAATAAGGTAATTACTGCATCATCAATGTGTCATAAATAAATTTAATTATTTTATGTCTAAAAATTAGAAATAAAATACCATTTTGTAAGAAATATTTTTAGATTTATAATTAATATTTATATTCTAATTTTTCTTATGTATAACCCCATATTAAAAATGTTTTAGTTATGAACATTTGAATTTAACACTTTTAACACTTCATTAAATAAAATAATAATAATTGTCCTAATATAATCCATGTGGATAAAGAAGATCATATTTTGTTCCTAAGGTTTATTTTGGTCGAAATACACTTTTCCAATAGAATTAGGACATGCGTTAGGGTAATTATAATATCATTTTTTCCTTTAATTAAACTATTTACTTTTATCCATGGTAAATAAAATTGAAAAGTTACAATTCAACAAAAATTATTTTCATCCTATTAAGACACATTTTACTTATTGATGTAAACCGTGTCTCTCATATTTTTGAAATTCAATTCATAGAAGCAGTAAAATTACATTTTATGCCAATTTGCTAACGTGCCTAGTAGGTGGGTAAAGGATGTTAAAAAGTTCAATAAAATTTTATACATTTAGTCTTATTATAAATTGACTAAAATGAATTAAATCGAACTAATATAGATATTATGTATATATTTTGAGTTAAAAAAATTTAAATAAAATAAATAATTATTTAAATAAAATGTCAGTTTTAAACAATAATGCAGTGTTTTTTTACTATTAATCAAAAATTGAATGTCTTCATAAAAATACAAAAAATTCACCCTAATTTTATTTTGATATTCCAAATCCGAAAATGAAGTCCATTTTCAAAAATAAAATTTAGAAAATCTAAAAAAGGATGTATTACTATTCATAATGGCTAGTTTGATTGGTTGTGGTGTGCTAGAACTCAAAGTTGCGTACAACACAAGCTACTGCATTATTCAAAGAGAAGCATATCATGGAATCATTGGGTCTTACATTATTCCCTCCTTCAATAAATTCTGTCCTCGCAATTTTAAATTTTTATTCAAAAATAAAAGATTGAAAATAGAAAATACCGTTGTGGATAACACACATCAGGAACAAGGTTACTAAAATTTAGTCTTAATAAGAGGGAAATGGAAATGAAAAAGTCACCACAAAATTAGGGTTTTAAATAGGAGATTATTGGTGGAAATTATAGACACATAATTTGAGGGAAAAATTAAATATTTTTAAGGAGTGATTGAGGTCATCAATCACAGACAAGTGAACAACAAATTGAAAATTGAGGGCCTCAAAGCCATAAAAATATCATCATTTTAACCACCCCTAAGGTATTATGAAAACACATTTTTGTTATTGAGATCATTTATCTAATGTTTAATAATAAATTCTTCATATAATAAGAAAAAAATAATAGTTGACAAGTATAGTTCCATCCATCAACTAATTTCCACACAAACACATCTTTCTCTCTAAAAAATAATAGAATTAAAAAATATTCTATTAAACCTAATTGTTTAAGGTATTAAAAAATGAATATATAATTCATCTATCATACCATTTAAAAAAACTAAATTATAAAAACTCGGACATTATGTAGGCTAGTGGTAGGTGATGCACCCTTTTCTCCCTTCGAATGTGGGTTCAAGTCTCGCGGCCTTTTCGGGCGCGAAGGGTTGTCACACAACCTTCAGGTTGACCTACTTATAAACAAAATCCAAAAATAATCTTAATAAATGTTTTAAACATAAACCATAGTATTCAATTTCCAAATTAATCTATTCTAACATTTATACTTATCCAAAATAATTGTGTCCAAACTAATAGTCCAAAAAAATTTAAGGAAGGTCAACATAACCAAATGAAGATATCTTTTTTCCACATAATAACATGTGAGAACCTTCATCATGTATTCTATTAAAACATGGTAACAAACTGAATTACCATAAAACTTTATTTAATACATTCATGCTCCCTTATTACTTATAGAATACTAGATATATTCTTTATATACATAAATTTTTAGTACTCAAACAAAGATGGAATAAGGAGACCATTAATCAATTCCATGGCTGTAAAGGATATCCAATTTAATTTATCCAAATCAACCATCTCTTATTCCAAAATCACTACCTCAGTATCAGGACTATATTAAGGTTTATATTTCCTTCAACCATTTATTTTCCAAAAAGATTAACTTGCCGTTGAGTTACTTTTCTTAGTACCATATAATCTCAAATCTCTAATGAAATTGTTTTACAGTACAATCCTTATTTTTTTCTTTAACTAATATAACCAGTAAATCATTGATACAATAGTTAAATGACATAATTCATTAATAAAAAATTATATGGACACTAATCATTCCTCTTCATTTGCAGCAGTATCATAACTTGATTATTATCCAATAGCATCATTTGGGGAATACTTTGATAAATGGGACATTAATTTGCGTAGTGTCCCAAATCCTTGTAGATGAAGAATTGTACACTGGAAACCTTTTTCTTACCCTTGAAATCACATAATTGGTGTCCTTTTTTCCACACTTATAACAAACTCAAATTCCCTTCAAACATTTACCTAGGTGAATTTTTCCACAGTTATCACATATGGGAAAATCCTTCTTTCCCTTCTTTTCTTTATCCATCATTTTCTCTACCATCTTATTCTTCTATGGGTTCCCTTCCAAGCCATAGAACTAATATAGTTCTTTAATTATCTTATTAACACAAGATACTATTTCTTCATATGATGAGAATATGTGGGAGACTATTTCCCTTCTAAATGTTTTCTCAATACCATGAAAGATATGATCCTTCTTACTCTTCGGATCATGCATATTGTTGTAGTTATCATTATTTGTACTGGGCACCATTTCTAAATAATGGAATACACTAGGTTAGTTTAGGAATTTCAATGCATGATTTCAAACTTCTAAAATACCTAACTTAAATTGAAAAGTTTATACATATAATCCATAATCATAAAAATGTTTTCTTTGAGGTAGTATTAACTCATAAATCCTTCATAATGGTTTGTAATGAAAATGTGAATTATCCTAAGCGTTTCTCCTTGGAGTTTCATAACCAAGAGTGTATTAAGGCACATTGTTGTGTACCAGGATACCTCAGGTCAATCATAAAACTCCTTGTCGGAATTTTCACCCCAAGGTATATCTCTTTCATAGCCACCTCTACCTTCTCATATCTAGACAGGGATGTATTTCTTGGAAAATTAAAAAAATATCTACATTAACAAAATTATCATAAGTTCTTCTATACTAATCCTTGAAGTTTATCATAGGGTAAAATTCTATAATTAGAGTTTTTATAAATCAAGTTTCCAAGTTTTGTACTAAACTTCCTCTAATACCAACTATAATTCCCCAACCCTAGTTACCCATATTCGGTGCATTATTACATAACATTGGCATAATCAAAAGATATCAAGTCTCAAAATATTGATTAGATTAGTATCCTTGGAATTAATAGATACATACATAAGTTTTATATGATATCATGAAATAAAAACATCAACAAAATTGTGTCCCCTTTGATCTTATTCATGCAGGTTAATCATAATATACTTCCTCCCATACGGGGAAAAATAAAACTTAGAAAGGGGTGAGCTTAGATTCTCATTAAGGATAACAATACAGCGGAAACTATCATAAATAAGCATAAACATTTAAGGCATTGTATAAGACTAAAACACTAGACTTTTGAACATAAAATTCAGTATAATATGGTTAATATAAATCAAAAATTTCCATTTACTTATTCTCATTGATATTATACTAGTCAGATAATCACATGTAATATCAATAGCTACTTTCATAATGATGGAATGCATAATTCCAGACATCAAAACCACATAGTCAAGGCCACATGACAAGACTACAAATAAGATTTTGTCAAGGGCTTGTTCCAATACACTAGTTTGTCTCATGAGACCAACAGATGCATCGAGGAGCTATAGTGGGATCCACCTGTCACTTACTAAGTCCAATGTGTTATTAATATGGAAATGTTGAAACATATCATAAACATTCGTATTAAAAATAGAATATGAAATGTTAATACTTTTACCATAAACCATGAATGTTATAAAAATAACACATCCACAGTCAAACATATCACAAAACCTTCAATACAATATGGAAGATTTTATCATAATAAATCAACTTCAATCAAGTGTAAAATCCATTAAAGGATGTTGACATAGAGGAAATCAAAACTATTTGGGAGAAATATCTCTTTCAATTTTGAAATCATTTAGAAGTCACATAATTATAAAAGAAATCATTTATAGTGAAAATATTCTTATAATCTTGTAATTTAGGCTTTTAAGGTGTTAAAATGGCAGAAAATAGCTGCACCCACCGTATAAGTTAAAAAAACATTCTTACCTTAATTCGTCGAAAAGGTCATGAGGAACCTTATTTGGAAAATGGAAGAAAGGTTACTTTCAAAAAAAATTCTAAAATATCAAACAAGTGTATAAATGAATATAACCCATATTATATGAAATAGTAAAAAATGTTTTAAAATAAATTTTAAGAAACACTAATGTTGATGATAAAGATGTCCCAGTAGATACTTACATATAATCGACCTCAGATAAAAAATGAGATTGTAAAATTAACCCATACCTTGTAATTTTTCATGTTTGATGGTAAATTTACCTCATGTATAATAGTTCAGTCATTGGAATTAAATTATAAAAGAACAACATATATAAATATTAAATCATATATGATCTTATAATATTTCATTGTTATTGATATTTCTTTAGTATCATCATTTCGGGTGTTAACTGATTTGTTTTCCTTTATATATTTTGTTATGTAAGTCATCTTTATTATGGATGGAATTTATTTTATCAATATCCATAATGATATTAAGTTCTTAAAAACTATTTTTAATCATAAAATGAAAATTATTATTGAATGGTTATGATGTGGAATGAATCTCGTCATGTTCATGGAGAGGGTAATCTGTACGTACGCACGAGTGAAAATATCATTCTTTTGATGGTAAAATCTCATGTAATTGGTTGGTATATAATATATACAGAATAATTAACATGTTATATTTATTATTAATATCAATTATACTCATCATTACACCCATCCAAATAATTAAGTGTTGAATTAACAAACTACACAGCGACTTGGAGACGGTAAGTTGTACGTACGCATGTATGGTGACTTTTTCATTCATAGGATGGATATAATAATGAATATGGTTTTACCATATTTTTAATAACATTATAGTATGTATAAAGTAATGGATTTATTATTTTTTTATGGAAACGATAAATAAAGATGAAGTGTAAGAAGAAAATAACTTTGAAAGAGGTGATGAAATTATTACCTCTTGATCGGGTGTTCTATTTTGATTTTATAAAAAGGGATCCTTAGGTAGGAATTTAGATCAAATTAAAGACTCTATGTTGAAGTGAGGGTAGTGGAGAGGATATTTGAGCAGAGTTTGGCAGATCCAAATGGATTTGGAGGTGTGATTTTGAGAGAAGGGGAAGTACCCATTTATAAGAGAGGTGAGGGTCACTTTAGGAATGTTTGAAATATTATTTTATTATAAAATCATTTTTGGTTTATAATGGCTCAAAATTGGATTTATTTCTGGGATAATGTGCAGATGGGTCAAAAAAATCTCAACCAATAAGTTTTAGACAGGTTTAGGTCACCATATTAACCTTATCCTTCACATTTAACTCTTAGTTAAATAGATTAACTTTTACCATGTATTTTTGTATTATTATAATAAATGGTTAATAAACATACTATAAAAAGACAATAGAACCCCAAGTGGTTCATTATTGACATATATAACCTTATCTATGTCCTTTGGCCAAACCATATATTTTTAGGAATATTATATCATTTAATAATATTTTATTTGTTTCAAAAACTCATTTATGTCAATTTTGACACAATTAGGTATTTTCTTTTAGTGAAAGTCATAAAAAATCTATCACTTTGAAAAAAATTATTTAATCAACCCTAACATGTAATATTAACCTATATAATTATTTTAATGCATCAAAATTATCAATTTACATTTATTTGGATATTTATAATATCAATTATTTTAATCATTCATTAATAATGTAATTATTGTATCATCATTGTGTCATAAATAAATTTAATTATTCAATGTCTAAAAATTATAAATAAAATAAAATTATATAGTAAATATATATATATTTATAATTAATATTTATAATTTAGTTTATCTTATGTATAACCCAATATTAAAAATGTTTTAGTTATAAAAATTTTAATCTAACGCTTTTAACTCTTCTTTAAATAAAATAATAATAAATGTCCAAATCTAATAAAAAAGGATAAAAGAAGATAAAATATTATTCCTAAGGTTTATTTTGGCTGAAATACACTTATCCAATAGAATTAGAATATGGGTTAGTGTAATTATAATAACATTTTCTACTTTAATTACCCTATTTACTTTTAATCTTGGTAAATAAAATTCAAAAGTATCTATTCACCAAAAACATTCATACTATTGAACCAAATTTTACATAATGATGTCAACCATGTCTTTAGGATTTTTTAAATCCAATTCAAAAAATCGGTATAATTATGTTTTATGAAAACTTGCTAATGTGCCTAGAAGGTGGGTAGAAGATGTTAAAAAGTTCAAAAAAAATTTATACATCTAATCTTATTATAAAATGACTCCAATGAATTACATTGAACTAATATAGGTATTATGGATCTATTTTGACATAAAATTTATTTAAATAAATTAAATTATTATTTAAATAAAAATTTTGTTTAAACAAGAATACAGTTTTTTTCACTATTCGTCAAAAATTGGAATTTTTCAAACAAATTCCAAAAATTCACCCTTAGCTAATTTTGATATTCTGAATCCAAAAATTAAGTTTATTTTGAATAATAAAATTTATAGAATTTAAACAAGTGGGCATTACTTTTCATAACATCTAGTTTGATTGGTTGTGGTGTGCTAGAACTCAAAGTTGCGTACAACACAAGCTATTGTATTATTCAAAGAGAAAGGTATAGTGGAAGTTTGGAGTGTTACTCTATATCCATGGGATCTTTTAAAATAATTACTATTCGAAGAGGGGTGTAACTAATGTTGTTTTTCAAATCTATGATACCTCCTCAACCATGAGATTTTGGATAACCAATGGAACCACTTATTTAGGGTAATTAAAAGACTAGTACCCACGTGGGGGGCCTAGACCAAGATTTATCCATTTTCATTATCCCATTCTATTTTTCAGTATATTTTTTTCATCAAATTTTATTTTAATAAATTTAGTTATGGGTTTTTACAGTTAATTATAGGTTTTAAGTGAGTATAATTTATGTGACGAACTCAAAGATTCTTGTACCAAAAAGTCATGTGATAGTTCTATTTCATACTTTTTCCTGAATTAATAAATTCTATATCCAATGATGATGAAATCATTTTTGGATACAAATGGGTGTAAGATCCGAGATTTTTCTTAAGGTATGTTTTTGTTTTTATTTCAGTTTAAGTACTTTATTTTGGTAAAATATGTGTTTCCTAAATGTCATGAGAAGGCTAGAGGGTGTTTTGGGGGTTTAGGGTATAAAATAAGAGGGAAAAATATATATTTCTGGCATATTGCAAAGTCTTCACACAGTTAGTGAAAATCGTGAAGAGCATCATTGGTACTCGTGCAGCCTCAGACAGAGTCTTATGCACGGTTACCGCATGATTAATCTAACAATGTGTAATTACTAGGAAATCATGTGAAGGGATGATTCTAGGATAGTGGATCATAAATGGTTTGTACATGGTTTGGAAAACCGTGCAGGTAAACCTTGCTGCCCAAAAAAGTTGAGAAATTTTAAAAAATTCAATTATAGAATTTATTATCCCAACTCAGGATTTCATCCTTTCTTCCCCCTTCGAAACCCAGTGATGAGGAAGAGCTATAAAGATCTTCCAAGGTTGGTTTTCCTTCATCTCTAGTCTATTTGGATTTCTGTTAGTTATGAATTGAAGATATGGTTATGTCTAATATGCTCCTTGGTTCCTCTTCTCAAATAGGGTTTGAATCCGTCTTTAATCTCCTTTTGAAGCTCTGAAACCCTCTTTTTTCAGTGATATCAAGGTTGAGGATTCAATGGTTGGTTGAATTGAGATCTAAGTCATCGATTGATGGATAATTCATCAACAAATTCAAGGTATGTGGTCTACAAGTTATATCGCATTGTTTTTTTTGAGATTTGTGAATGCTTGGGTTTATTTCTTAGTGACTCTTTTTGATTTTGATCTTTTTATGAGATTTGGTATAATGAATCCTTAAATGGTGAATAGAAACCCTCATGGTCCCCATGGGACACATAGTGTATGAATTGACCTTTGTAGGGCCACCCATGGGGTGTGTCGATAATTTCTAGACCTAGAATTAGCTAAGAGAGTTCTAGGTTATTGTGCGATCTGGTAGAGCCCTTATTTATTATGTGATATTATAAATATAATTACATATGAGGTATTGGTTAATTATGGTTGGGGTATGAGTCTTATGAATATATGTAATGGTTTGATATAAGATTATTATTGAATAATCTTAGTGAGCTTGGCTTGAGAATGGGAATTTGGCTTAATGGGCTAAGTGATATAAATGGAAAATGTCTTTATGGGTTATGGAATAATGTGATTTACAATATTGATTATTATGTATTATGATTATTGTATCTATTAGTTGTGTTTGGTTTCTATATGGTTAGTGTGTTTTTAATGGATTCATAAGCATGTGCACATGGATTGATGTGTGGGAAAATGGATTGAGACTCCTCCCACATGTTAGGTTAGACTGATTCCCTAACTCCACCCACAATACATGGGTTAGGGAAAGAGATGAAGCTATATTAGCCTACTAATTTAATTCCACTATGATTGAGGTGTTTAGGTGAGGATATTGTGATGTTGTGATATGTTATCCCTAGTGAGTGAGGGACCTTTTTAATCCCTTATGAAAAATTATAAATGTCATGAATCTTTCTAAAATCAAGTGAATTTCTAACTTATGAACATTGTGTTTGATGATGAACTAGTAAGAAATGATATATAATGAATTTGAACTTTGGTTAGTATAGAAAAGTAGATATTGATAACTAGTGGCCCCCAAATTGTCTCTCCTTTTCTTGTTGTTTATTTATAATTTCATGAACTATATGTTAGACTATATATTTGTATACAATGTTGGTGGTGGCCTACTGAGTTGTACTCACACCCTACTTTTTCCACTGTGGGTATGTGAGAATATTTCATGCTTTCATGCCAGGACAAGGGCAAGGTCCCTATACTAGGGAGTTAAGTCAGACATGGGACATGCATGGATAAGGTTCAAAACATGGAGTTAGGTCTATTTTTTGGATTCTTTTTTTTAATTATTTTATGGCTATTTCACTTGGAATTATAGCATTATGTGACATATTTTCTATTTATTGTGGTTTGTACCCAATTGGGAAATGTTTGACTATGCATTTTATTAGTTATTTCCTTTTATTTCCACTATTTATACTATGTTCTATTGTGACTTACTCTAGTAAGGAGTATATAGTCACCCAACATGATCAATTAGTCCCTTACTACTAGTCAGTAACCTCTGGCATACATGGAGGTGTTCTTGAGGTCATGTGATGACCCAGATCAGGGCATCGATTTAGTGGCACATGGGTTAGGGACGTTAAAAAGTGGTATCAGAGGTGTTCTTTTCTTTTTATAATATTTGGTGATGGTAGATAAAATAATATGACAGGGTCTGACCTTGGTAATGAGATCATGAATGGGAGTAGGTAACCAATGTATGGGTGAAAACCCAAGTCACCCAGGGCAGGAATTGTTGTTCTTGTTGTGTGTTATTACATTTGATGATATTTCACCATTGGATGATGCACATGTGGTGTGATGTGATAGTTTTAGTAAATTTTTCTTGTGGATGGAATGGAACAAGGTTGAAAATTCATTCATCATTCTTGGAACCTATCAATATAAGTGACATGCATCATTCTAGGCACACACACATGGGATGGGTGTGCGGGGCATAGAGGGTATAATGGATTTCACTTTCTTAAAAGTGGTGAAAATTGTTTCCAATAAATCAATACAAATGGGTTACATGGGAAAAAATGTTACATGATAATTAAGTAATTATACTTGATAAAGGGTGGTATGTGAAATGAAATGTTATTAGAGTAAGATGTGATTCGAGAATAGTTCCAGAATGGTGTAAAAGGTATATCCTGTGGTCATGTGATTTAGTTACTATGTGTTATCCATGAATTTGGTAGGTATGGTTGAGGGTTGTGTGCCAGGTATGATCAGACCTATCTAGGTGGTGTATTTGAACTGGTTTGTTGGTGACTAGTGAAGATACATACTTTATATTTGTGAAATATTTATGGCTTGTGTTCTAATGCTCATGTTTTTAGAGAAATTACTCTATGAATACGTGTTCTGATTGGGAGACAAGAGGATGTTGCTGGGAATGCTCCCCAAATAGTGGATCAAGAAGATCTTGTGGTACAAGATAATAGGGAAGAGCAGTTTCATGATATTTTTTCTAATTTTATGTCATTAATGGAAAATGACCTAGGTTTGGTTGGGTTGAGTATGTTGGTGCTAACTAGTAAGTTTCTATAGCAACACCCTCCAAAATTTACCAGAGAGGATGGGCCAGAGGCAGTAGATATTTTTATAGAGTCTATAAAAACTATTCATGATCATCTTTAGATGTCCAATCACATTAGAAATATACATGTTAAGAGGGTAGGACAAGCATTGGTGGGATATAGTGGTTCTGAAAATGAAAGATGAAGGAACGTAATTGAAGGATTATGGGGAAAAGTTTATGGAACATTACTACCTAGAAACCTTATGTTTGGGGAAGGATGAAAAGTCTATGATTTTGAATTAGGGGGTTGCTTCAATGATGGATTATGCTATCCATTTCACTAACTAGTTCTAATTCATCTCGATGATGGATGGATATTAAGAAACTATGGGAAATTGATTTTAATATGGGCTTTAGAATGATATTAGGTTAGGAAATATATAGAGGTTCTGTATGAACCCTCGACATTCAGGAATTGATGAGAGTTAGATTCAAATATGGAGTGAGGTTAGGGGAGCGATCACCCTATATCAAGTAGGTACTTGGAGCTCCACTGGGAATACATTTAGGGTTGTGGATGTGGAACTTCAGGAAGATACCATCTGCACCAGTAGGGAAGTGCAGTGAAGGGTACTCAGGCAGGACCCCAGGGTAGAGAAATAGGACACCTTCACGTGGTTCAGTCTACACCTGGAGGTAGCGAGGCTGGACTATCTGTGATTCGAGGTATGATTCTTATAGATTCCACACTAATTAAAGCTATATTTGATACAAGTTCCACATTCTCTTTTATCTCTTCATAGCTCTTGGTTGTGTTAGACCAAGCCATGGAACATGTTTTTGGGTTTATGCCGATTGATAATCTATTGGGGGTGCAAGTTGAGGATATCTGACAGTGTATAAGTTGTGCTTTAGTGGTTGGTGGTTATAATTTTCTATGGAACCTGTTTGTCCTTGAGATATTAGGTTTTGAACTTGTCTTTGGTATGGAATGGGTAGTTCTCTATCATACCCATATCAATTGTTATCAACATAGGGTAATGTTAACGTCTCCTGAAATAGACACTTATGCCTTTTTTTAGTGAGTGGGATGTTTGATTAGGTTGTGTAGGGACATTTTTTCAGCATTTGGGGGAACTCGCAGCCCAAGTGGAATGCCTTATTTCTGATGATGGATAAGTGGCCTAAAATTTCTTTACTCCTATAGTGGATTAGTTTTATGATGTTTTTCCTGGGGATTTTTTGGGAATATCACCAAAAAGGGATGTGGAGTTCACAATCGACTTGGTTCTAGGGGAAAAACATATTTCTATTCTACCATATTAAAGGGAACTGAGATAACTCCATGATATTAAGGCTCCTCTGGAAGAGTTGGAGTGAAATGGGTTCACTCAACCAAGTACGTCACCATGGGGATCCGCCAAGATATTTTTTTTGTAGGATGATGGTTTTTTGAGGTTATATGTTGATTATAGAAATTTGAATCCGATGAAGGTTAAGAACCGATACCTGATTCCCAGAATTGATAACCTGTTTGATCAAATGAGGGATAAAATAGTGTTCTACAAAATCGATTTGAGATCAGAAAAACCTCAGTTGTGTTTGATACCTTCTAATGTACGACAGACAGCCTTCCAGAGCAGGTATGAGTTGTATGAATTTTTCATGATGTTGATGGTGTTGACCAAGGAAACGATTATGTTTATGGGACTAATGAATTGGATAATTAAACCTTACCTTGATTGGTTCATTGTTTTCTTTTCTGATGAAATCATGGGGCACTAAGTAACTCTTGAAGATCATACCAAAAATCATGTCATCTTATTGAGTACACTATGAGAGAATAGGATTTACGCCAAGCTACCAAAGTGTTAGTTTTTTGTATTTATAATTTTAATTTCCTGGGACATAAAATATTTCAGACTGGTGTGTCTGTAGATCCAGAGAAGGTGTGGGTTGTGGTGTCAATAGAATAGCCCAAGATTGTTTCTAATGTTCAGAGTTTTTTTGGTTTGTTCGGTTAGTACCATAGGATCACTAGGGATTTTTCTCATCTTGTAGGACCATTGTCAATCTTAATCATTAAGGGTTTTAATTTTGAGTGGTAGGAGGTGGGAAAAATTACTTTTCAAGAATTTATGAGGAGGTTGACTATCGTATTGATTCTGATCCTACCTGAACCTGGTGAGAAGTACACCTTGTTCTATGAAGTGACTAGTGTGGGACTCAGGGAAGTGTTGATGCAGGATGATCAGATTGTAGCTTATGGGTTAAGAAAATTTAGTCCTAATGAAAGAAATTACCCTACTAAATATCTAGATCTAGATACTATGGTTTATGATCTAATATAGTGGAGGAACTACTTTTTGGGAGATTGATTCATGGTGTTTACTGGTCATAAAAGATGTAAGTACATTTTCTCTCATTGGGATTTGAATCTTCAGTAGTGAAGGTGGGTGGAGTACTTTCAATCCTTTTATTTGGAGTTGGTTTAAACACTGGAAAATTTAATAGTGTTTTAGATTCTATGAGAGGGAAGACTTAGAATCAGGTGGTTTATGAATCCAACTCTGAATAGATAATGATGGATTTGTTTTCTAAGATCTATCTGGAGGTGCAGGATGGGCACAAACAAATTACCCTTGCATCTATAACTATTGAGTCTATGATTTTGAGCTAAGTCAAAGAGAGTTAGTGAGAGGATCCAAAGTGTTTGGTTATGAAGGAAAGTATTAATGGTTGGGTTTTACCTTCTTGCTAGATTGTTGGTGTTGATGGAGTTGTCTATGTTCGGTGATTTGTTTTGGTACCGGCGTGCACACATGAAGAGTTGATGTGTGAGTTCCATTCATCGAAGTGGGAAGCACATCCTAGATTAACTAAAATGTTTCATGATCTTAATCAATAATATTAGTCACTGAGAATGAAGAAATTGGTATTGGGTTTTGTGGAACGACACCTTACCTATCAACATGTGAAGGCAGATAATCATAATCCAAGTGGGTTGAAATAGTCATTTCCCATTCTATAATAGAAGTGGAATGACATAAAGATTGATTTCATAGTGGTTATTCTGAGGATTCCTTAAAATAATGATGAAGTCTAGGTCGTTGTGGATCAGTTGACTAAAGTGGATCATTTCTTATTTGTCAGGAAACTTATACAGTCGACCAGTTGGGTGAGTAATATGTTCGAGAGATATTGTGGTTACATGTTGTCCTAAGAACCATAGTTTCAGATCATGATCCACATTTCAAATTATGCTTCTGTCAGGGGATAGTGTGTTTCATCGAGTGTATCCAGGGTTGGGTCACTGTTACATTCAGAAATGGGGAAAGTTAGCACCCAGGTATGTGGGTTCATTTTAGATCATGGAGAGGATTAGATTATTGGATTATTTATTATCTATTCCTAAATGGTATAGTGGAATACATAATGATTTTCTTGTTTCAATACTTAAAAAGTATCATCCTAATACAAATCAAGTGATAAAACATTGAATATGTTGAGCTCAATCCAGAAACATCCTTTGAAGATCATCAGGTTCGTATTATGAACTAGAATGATATGGTTTTCTGGGGAACGAACCTACCTTTGGTTAATGTTCTATGAAAGCATGGAAACATTCAGGAAGAAAATTGGGAGAGAGAATTAGATATCTGTGATGAGTGGCCTAATATATTTTCTTCTAAAACCAAATGGTTCATGGAAGAGTAGCTCGAGGGCGAGTTATCCTAAGGTGGGGAGGTTGTATGATCTGATAATTTTTAAGGTAGGTTTTTGTTTATGTCTCTGTTTAATTCCATTATTTTGTTCAAATAAGTGTTTCCCAAAGTTCATGATAATGATCAGGGGTGTTCCGGGGGTTTAGGGCACAAAAGTTTTGGAAAAATAATTTTTATGCATGTCACAGGGTCAACGCATAGTTAGTGCAAACTGTGTGGTGCATCCCAGGTAACCATTAAACCTCAGAAAAAGGATTGTGCACAGTTACTGCACAGTTAATCAGATAATGCTAAATTCCAAAAAAAACCCTATGATGGATTGATTTTGGGATAGTTCCTCATGAACATTTTTTTCAAGGTTTGGAAAACCTATTGAGTAAACTGTGAAGCACAATAAAGTCTAGTAGTATAAAAAAAAATCCATTTCATGATTTTTAACCAAAACATTAGATTTCATCCATTCTTTCCCCTTAAAACCCTTGTGATGAGGAAGAGTTAATAATAGCTTCCATGAGGGATTATCCCTTATCTCTACATCATTTTGTGTTCTATCAGTTGTGAATCGAAGATCCGAGTAAGTATAATCTCTTCCTTACTTACTCTTATAGATTTGAGTTTACATATTTATTCCATCTCCTTCTGAATTTCTGAATCCACCCTTTTCTAGTGAGATATAGGTTGAGGATTCAAGGGTTATTTGAATTTAAATCTAAGAAT
This sequence comes from Viscum album, assembly GCA_963277665.1. Taxonomy (NCBI): domain Eukaryota; kingdom Viridiplantae; phylum Streptophyta; class Magnoliopsida; order Santalales; family Viscaceae; genus Viscum; species Viscum album. Next base: position 48,247,254 of record OY728161.1, on the reverse strand, counting down.
TTGATTTATGGAGTGTTCATCAATAGATTCAAGGTAGGCTTTTTATAAGTTATATCCCATAGTTTTGTTTCATATTTGTGCATGATTGGGTATATCTCTTGGTCACTCTGTATTGTGATTTTGATCCTTTGATGATATTTGGTATAATTAATGTATAAATGATGAATGTAAACCCTCATGGTAGCCTTGAGACACATAAATGATGACTTGTCCTTTTTAGGGCCACCCTTGGGGTGATCTAATACTTTCCAGACCTAAAATTCACTAAGTACTATGTTGTTGTGTGATCACATGGAGCCCTTGTTGAGTATGTGATATTCTTAATGGAATTAAAAATGAATTATAGGTTAATTATAGTTGGGGTTTAATGATATTAAATTTCTTTAAGTGGTGTATATAGGGTAATTATTGAATATGCTTAGTGATCTAGTCTTGAAAATGAGAATTGGGTTAAATGGGCTATGTGATAAAAATAGAAAATTATTTAATGGGTTGTGGAATAATATGATTTACCATATTCATTATTATGGACTATGATTTTTGTATGTATTGGTTTTTTTTGGTTTCTATATTGTTTTTGTGTGGTAAATATATGGATATGAATGTTCACATGGCTTAATGTGTGACATAAATCCCTAAGGCTCCTCCCATGGGTCAAGTTCGATTGATCCTCTAACTCCACCCACAATGCACGGGTTGGGGAAGGGGATGGAGCTCTATTCCCATAATGGTTGTGATATGTTATCCCTAGTGAGTTAAGGACCTATTTATTACCTTATGAAAGATGATAAATTCCATGAACCTTGGGTGATTGAAGTTAATTCCTAACTTATGAACTCTGTGATTGATGATGAACTATTTATAAATGAGACCTAATGAATTGGAACTTTGGATAGTATAGATAAGTTCATATCGTTAACTAGTGGTCCCAAAATTTTATTTCCTTTTATTATTTATTTATTTATATTATCATGCACTATGTATTAGATTGGATATTTTTAGAGATCATTGGTGGTGGCCTACTGAGTTGTACTAACTCCCTTCTTGGGCCATTATGGGTACCCGAGTAGATTTTATGCTTGCAGGTTAGGATAATGGAAAGTTTCCTATGATAGGGAGTTGAGTCAGACATAGGACATACATGGATGAGGTTCTAGACTAGGAGTCAAGGATGTTTATGGAATTCTATTGTTTGTCTTTATTTTGGGTTTTTTAACTTAGCATTGTAGCATGACATGACATATTTACAATTGCTTGTCGTTTGTATCCAATTTGGGAGATGTTTGACAATGGTTGTTATTGGTTGATTCCTTTTTTCCCAATATTCATATTGTGTTTTTTTGTGGATTACACTGGTAAAGAGGATATAGTCTCCCCATGTGACCTATTATACGCTCGTTGCTGGTCAGAAACATCTGGAGTATGAGGTGGCATGCTTGAGGTCATGTGATGGCCTAGCTCCAGGCACTGATTTAGTGGCATCCAGATCAGGGAAGTTACAATGGGGTATTAATAATTTAATTGTGGGGGATTGGAAGAAAATTGTATAGTATTTTTCCGGGTTTTTTTAATATTTAATTATGAGACTATTTTTTTGTTAGTAATTATTGCATTAAATATTTTCATGTTCAATGAAAATGTCATTCTAGTTTTGATGATTTCCCAAATTTAAAAGGTTTTGGACATATATGATTTCTGAGTAAGTTATGTTATTTAATTCATGGGAAAAAAATTTGTAACTGTAAAATGATTATGAAGGGAAAAAAATTAATTTGAATAAAAATACTAACATGAGGAAACTATAATTTTTTTATCTCCATCATATGTAACATTTCCAATGAGAAAAATAAAACCTCAAAGAGAAAACGAAAAATCCTTCATTTAATATCTTTGAGACTATATTAAAATGGAAATTTTTTATCCCAATTGATATTTTGGTATTTTTGGAATTGAAAAAAAATTAAATATAAGAATAAGAAATATATATTGTCTAATTATAAAAATGAATTTATTTAGATTAAGGAAATATTAAACCCCAGATGAAAAATTATGAAATTGACTTACAAGAATATCATTTCTGTTGTATAAAGGAAGTAAGAAATAAATATTTGGAACAATAAATACTAGAACAAGTAATTTATGGTTGTTCCACTTCTTAAAATATTATTTTAGTGAAATCCATTTAATACATAAATGAGAAAAATGCAATTTTTATTAACTGGAGGCATGATAGTGGATGATACTTATTAACTAGGAATGATATTTTCAATGATGACTAAATCAATTTTCTCTAATTTTGTTGTTTTTTTTGTTTTTAACTAGGAATGATGATTTTATTTGTTATTATAATTCTCTGTATTTCCCATGAGTGAAATATTTATTCTTGGGGGAATTGAAAATTTCAATATTTTTATATATTTCACAATGAATTTAAATGTTTTAAATCCCACAAAACATTTAATTTAAGGGAAATTTTAATATATTTATATAAAAGGAATGATTTATAGTGAATTCAAAAAATTCAAAAAATTCTAATTTCTAAGTATTTGTTTGATATATCATATTAAGAGATTTATCAAAATCTATATTCCTTTATTTCATTGTTTTTTTATTTTTATAGAAGAGTATTTTAAATTTCCTTTAACCAATTTCTTTCCAGATGATTCCCACTAAGACAACTTGCATTGGAAATCATCGAGGAGCCTATGGTGGTTTATCCCTATCCTATGAATGCACACAACATGGGTTAGCACTGTTTGAAGAGAAAGAATCACCACCAATGTAGTCAGGCTTAGAGGACCCTGATCACCAGTTGGAACCAATGCATTTTACTAAGATTGCTATTTTTTTTGTATGATAAATGAAATTACTTCAACTATATTATTTTAAATCGGACACAAGCATATATGACAATATTAACATTTTAAGAATATGTTATTAGATATTTTAAAATTTTATGGTCAAGCTCTTCTTCTCAAAATTTTCTTTGAGGGTTCATCTAACATGCCAAACACACTCATCACCATGCTATATATTCCCATAAATTCCATTGAAGAATCTCAATGTCCCACTTTGTCATATGGGTATCACCATGGGAGTCTCTTTGAAGCTTTAAGATTTATTTTTATAATCCCTATGAAGTAATCCAAGCATGGATAAACCATTAATGGTGATGATGAAGCTTTCGGACACAACTATAGTTAATAGTGAATGTCACAATGTGGTAATGATCGTAAGAAAATATGTGTTGATGATTGAAAAAAGGATTCCTTATAGAATAAAATAGTTAAATCAAAGGAGATTAGAATAGCTAACTAGAACAACATAGTTTTATGCATGATCAGTATCATCATGAGAAAAATGGAAAAGTGGTAGACACCATGACATAGAAAATAATGTGGTGTTTTTTTCTGTACTTTTGTGAAATAGGTAATCCCATAATTGTGTGTATTGTAAGATGAATAAGTTCTAAACCGTGGTTGAAGACATGTAGTATGTATAAGAACTAGAGATACCAAAATGACCACCATGTGTTCTTGATAAATTTTATATGATATGATGACACACTATGTGTCACATGCACATTAATGAATCTATAGATTAAATTTCTTTAATGATAAGATGCAACAAGATTTCATTCTATAATATTGAATGGATTAAGGAAAGTAGTAATTATTATGAGTTTCAAAATTTATGATCCCCTGAGATTTTTTAAAGGAAGCATGGAAGGAATTATAGACAATTTCCCAAGATATTATTGTGTGGTTGAATAATATATATTTGTACTTTTGAATGAAATTAATGTTTCCTTTCAATAAGGGGAGACTTATATTTCTCACGGAAGGATTAATCATGGGGTGTTTTTCTATGAGATCTACTTCCTATAGAATAGTTTTTCTTATATAGTATTATTTGCTTAATTATTCATTTTACACTTTGGGTGATTTTTTAAAAAAATTGTTCTTTTATTCCCACTCTCTACTTTATCACTCTCTACCACTATTTACTATAAACTCTCAAACTCACTTTAGTGACTGAATAACTTTAGGCTTGTCTGGGTAAGAGGTTTTCATGAAATTCTTGAATTATTTCCCTTGTATTCTTAATTATTTAATCTATTTGTGGTTATGGATAGAAAATTGCAACACATTGGTGTAGTGATCATCCACTACTCCTTAGAATAAATCATGACTTAATTATTTTATATAAAAAATCATTTTCCCACTCTTTTCTATGAAATTGACTTCATATGATGGAGTTTATTATGTTTTATCGATTAAATGACATAAAATGGATCCATGTATTAGAATGTGTCATGATCTTGATTGTGATTTGTTTATCATTCTTTACCATTGGAAGATGTAAGTTTTCGTGTGCTAAACAGATCACCCATTCGTGCTAAATTTCACATTAATATTTAGGATTAGTAGTCCATGTATGATGATGTAGACTATAAAATAGAATTTATATAATAAATAATGGATAATGAAGGAAACTTAAAAGCGAAACCATGACCCAAGACCTTTCTTACTTACCGTCAATTCTATTATCATTTACATCTTGATGTTTCTTTCAGTTTTTTTGATTCAAATTCAATAACCCAAGGTTTTCATTATTTTCAAAAATATAAAATTACCTAAAATTTATTTGTTTAGGTTTAGTGAGTGATTGAACACAAAAATATCATCCAGAGAAATCACCTTGGTCAGCCACTGTGTTTTATTTTGAAAAATATAAATATAATTTTTCACACCCATCAAGTACTATCAAACTAGAAAGGACCATAGAATATAGAAAATCATGTATTTACATGATAATGAGGGTCTTATACTTAGGAAACTGGTGTAATTATTCATGGAATAAGATAATCTTCCTATATACTCTACACTAGTTTTTATAGCTATCAAGCATCTGGCCAGCATCCTGGTGTCCACATAATGAGAAATAGTTTTTAATTGAAAAATAATAAAGTATAATTCAAAACATAACTTTACATTACTTATTTATGAGGATAAAACCAAAAATTTCACTCATGCATATTTTCTTCACCAACCATTTTTAATAACCCACACACAATATTCTATTCTATATGATTGTAAAATAAATAAAAGAAATCCTAATTACATGACCTTAATTTTAAAATCCTAATGGTCATTAACATATAACTTTAAAAGGAACCTTGGTAGTATTAGAAACATGACCTAAAAAGTAATTTCATAAGTCATATATGAATAGACATAAGATGAACTACTATAATCATTATCACATAACCATAAATGGAACGATGTGGTTCATTAAATGGAATCAAACTCTATTTTTGTTGATTGTCATCACTGGATTACTTAGTTATCCCTTTTCATGGATGAAATATCAAATCTATAATACTTATAACCTCTCTAGATAGTAATAAATCCAAAATATCCCTACTGTATTTATTTGAACTATAGTATAAATAACTAACAAGTGTAATGTCGGAAACCTCTCACACATATAGGTGGATGACCTTTTGATACAATAACATGTTCACATCTATGTATGTTATAGATAGATCTCTTTCATAAAAGGGTTAACAATATTTTTATTGGGATGGATTCCATGAATACATATTAAGTCTATTATAGAGTATCATGTTATGAAATAATAACATTTATAGAATGTGCTAAACCTCCATCCTCTCAATAATATCTTTCTAATCAAATAATTTTTAGTCAATCTAAATGACCACATCCCATTAGAAACTAAGATGATTACTAAATAATAAATTAGGTGAGAAAACAAATTTATACAACAATGAAGTGATATTTTGTGAAATAATTATTTAAATCCTTAAAATCAATAAAAATATAAATTTTACCATTATTAACATTCGAATGAATAGATTTGGAAAGTAACTTATGGTATTATGATTCCCAAATGAAGTCTTATTTCATTAACTTTTCAACTTTATCTTTTATCATGGTACCTTGTGTTTGATTCCTCTTTCCCAGGGAAATTTCAAAACCATGGTGGTTATAAGGATGGACTGAATGATGGGTGAATATGTAATGATTTAATAATAGCATTTTTCTATAATTACATGTAATGTTTTCCTAGTGTAATTTGAAAAAATAAATTTATTGATTATAATAAATTTTAGTTATGTATATATTGATATATATAGGACAAAGATCTTATTAAACACCAAAAATAACCTATTTTAAAACATAAATTATTGTTGACATTCCTTCCTCAAAATCTAATTGAGAATCTAAAATATTATTACCTTTATTTTCATTGAGAAAGGGGAATATATTTTTTCCTTGAGTATCATGTTTTTCTTTCAAAGTAATAATCAACTTTTCATGGATAAAAATTACTTTTACACGGTTAATATTTATTAGGGTATACTAAAATCATGTGAATAAAGGAAAAAATTCCCAATCACTTCATTTTATTGTTATAGTGAATTATCTATAGACCAAAAGATTTGGGAAATGTAGAATTAATATCAACAATTCCAATATTAAAAAAATTACAATTATAATCTTGATTAATTGAAATGAGAAACATTTGTATATTCATTTTTATTGATGAAGATGATCTAGTTATAGAATATAATTTCCCATCATAATAAAATAAATAAATTCAGTTATCTTTACCTTTCATGAATATAACTTTATGATTTTATAACTCATGGATTGTTGGTTTAATATGATTTAAGTGACATAGGAAATTTATTTTCAACTAACTTAAGGGATTAAATAAATTTGATTCCAACTGATTAGAAGAACCAATCATTTTTTCATAGTCATCATGTGGCTATTTTCTTTATCTTTTGTAATATCTCGCATCAAAATATGAATATTTTTTGGTCCAAATGTGGAATTATCACCACAATATACCCAAAAATGTTTATAAATAATTATTTCATTTCATGATGATAGTAATAGGGTACAAATTAATAAATGTAAAACTTTATACTTCCTACTATTGTTTCTAAACTTGTGTTCTGGTGAAACACTATGAATTCAAAATCAGACATGATATATTAGAACTAGGTTCTCAACCAAATCTTCCCTAAATGATTTCGGTAACATTTTTCAGATGACAATATTATCTAGTTTTTTGGGCCTTGATTAGTGTTAGTAAAACCAATATGGTGAATATTTTTACCAAAAATGAGTTTAATTATAGGATCATTATGACCCTATGGATGTTGAAATCAAATATATTTCTAGATACATGCAGATGTATGATGTCCCATTTTATTGTGACTTATAAATGTTTATATATGAAGGAAATGAATATATTACACCTGAATAGTTTATTATTTTCCTTATATATTTCATTTGTATCAACATTGGTCCTAAACTATTAAGGGATTTATAGAACCACAATGAATGATACATTGAGTTCCTTGTATAGATAAAGGGACTCTAGAATTCATAGTTGTATTGGAATGAGAGAATGATGCATTAATATGAAGTATTTCATAGAAATTTTCTAATATAACTGACCAATGGATTGTGTTTTGGTTTTGGGAATAATAATTATATTCATTTGTGATGATGAGGATTCCATCTCTAAAATAGAATTTAGGGGAAATTTAATTGCCTATATGCCATATTGGTATTTAATCTTCTAATTTAACTCTTTCTAGGTGATTTTAACTTAGATAATATAGTCACAAGTTGAATAAGAGTGGAGTGATACCATGAATATCTAGGCTGTGATTAATATCCTACTGGGATTCATGGAGAAATTTTCTATTGGTTGCATTGATGTGAATAATTTTTGTAGAGATGATGTCGGAAATTCTTGGTATAATAAAATTTCCACTACCATTAAAAACTCCTCCATAGATATTAGTTGATTTATCAACGCTCTATGAATCATCTCCATCAATTTTATTATCCTGATATTTTAAAATAAGGACATTATATTTGATAACGGGTACACCATGCAACACTGATATTAAATAAACAATGAAATATTATTATTTAAAAACTCCCATTATAATCATGTCATTGAATTGGAGGATATGAATAGAATTAAATACTATTTGAAATATATATAATGGTTCAAAAAAATTAAAATATGTTGATTAATTATTAGAAAATCATAACTCATTTTTTAGTAACTCCATTTCATTCTTCAAAGATATATTTTCCTCATAAATTTATTTTATTTATTTTCTGTGAGACAATGATATAATTAATTTTGGAATAAATTATATGTTTTATTTATTAATATAAATTTCGTTTTTAATATCATCATATCATAATTATACTATGGTTAATTGTTTGAAAGTTTTCTTAAAAGTTTAGTTTTGTAATGAATAATGAAAATAATTATTTTTATGAAAACTGTATTTTATTTTAAATTATATAAAAAGTAAAATAATATTTTGGATTAGTTATAATATTTTACTAGTTTTTTTATTTTAAATTTTCAAAATGTAGTTATTAATATGTTTTTTATACATGAATTTTGTATAAAAACATTTTTATATTTAAAAATAAATTATTCTAAAAAACTTTTTTAATCTTTTTTTACGTATTTAATTAAAAATAAAAATTATTAAACATATTTATTTTTAATTTTGAAAAATGGATTTAATATTTTGAATTAATGGGTACTAATTTAGTAAATATTTGTATTTTAATTATTTAAATTAGGAATGGTAACATTATTATTTTTTGTAACCTTGGTAAGGAAAAATATAAAAATTAAAGGCTAAAAATAATATGATAAAAACTAGAAAATAGCCCTAACTGTAAAATTAATTTTATTGTATGTATCAATTTCTTCAATTATCATCCAATATTTAGTTTATGACTTTTTCCCCTTTTTGATGTTTTTATAATCTTTAAAATATTTTATGTAAGGAAAAATAAAAAATATCCCACTCTTTCTATTTAAAACTATAATATATTTGACATGGGGATAACCAGAGGATATGTTCTATTATAAATAGTATATAAAAATATAAATATTTTTTATTCATAATTATAATAAATTTTTAAATTTTATAGAATAATTAGTTACCTTAAATTTTTATACGATGTTGATGCCGCAATTATTAAATTAAGGAAAAAAATAAAATAAATGACATTAAAAATATTAAATGTAGTATAATTTGAAAGAATTTATGTGATCCAAGAATTTATTAGAGAAATATATCATTTTGAGGATATTTTAATTATTTATATTTTAATTTCCTGGTTTTCTTGAAGTTATAAAAGTCAATATAATTGAATATTTATTTAATTGACATTATTGATATTTTGTGAAACATATATATTATTAAATGATAAAAAATTCCAAAAAATCCTATAATAGGAAACATTATAAGGATATGTTTTAAAATATTAACTATCATCCATTTATTTTTTTTTCAATTATGATGACTATCAGAACCCTCAAGTAGAAAAAACAATGTTATCACTCTATGTGTAAAAAACGTTTATGGTGTGTTAAAACAAAAAGATTAGTGTAAAAATGTTACTTAATCTTATGAAAATTTTATTTAATGTTGGTATTTAGACTCATAATAATATTAAATTATAATATTATCATTTTTTACCAATTTTTAAATCAAATTTAATTTATATTAAATTAATATTTTATAAAATTCCAAGAGTCTTACCTTCTTATAAAAGGACAGCTTTTCTTCTCTTTTATTAAAACCTGAAAATACATTTTATTCATCCAATTAGTCCCTTAATATCTTCATAAAATCTTTAAATATGTATAATAGGAAATTTGTTTGATTAATACCAATATTAGTGGTCTTAATGTTATAAAGAAAATGAGATTTTCTAAAGAAGAGGTGTTGCATTTAACCAAATGTTTTGGTTTTATTTCTTCTTAAACCTAACTCAAAAAATCATCAACCAAGATTATATAAGGATATAATTATATACTACATAAATAGATGTTATTGTGTTAATTTAATAACTAAAATCCATCTCCAAACTCTATCATATTGGAAATGAATCCATAGTTTCTGTGTATCACAGACTACCACCTCACAGATTGAAGTGATATGTTTTCGATCACCACCTATTATTTATAGTTATATTTATGGTTTTAATGTATATATATATATGATATTAATTACATATTTATCGTTTTTAATGACAATATAAAACATATTTTCTTACCTTTCCACACACTGAAAAAGGATTACATTGTTCATGCACACACAAGGACAACCACCTCTGCGATTTGGTGTGAATCTTTTTTCATCACCACATAAAATGGATTATATATATAATTACATATAATTAAATAATAGGTTATTTAATATATTATTATAATTATTTAATTAAAAATTAAAAATTAACTTCTTTCCATAACTATCATTGAATAATGGAAATGACACACATGCATACGTAAGACATGTCGTATCTAGGATTGTAACATAGTTCATTTTTCATAACCATATTTTATGATTGGTTATAAGACCTTAATTTATGTATGAAAATGATAATTATATAAATATTATTATTCAATATATAGTGGGGTAATGACTTCATTGGCCATATTCAACGTACTGAATCCATTTTGGACATATGAGTCGAATATCATCAAGACGTCTAACACAAACTTAAGTTATTAAGTATTTTTATATGATATTGTAAAAAAATTAATAAAACGAATAATAGAGTTTAAAATGGTTCTTAGACAAGTATCTAATTTATATAATTATATTATTTAATTAAATAATGAATTCTTGTGATGAGTCTGACTCAAGGTAATAGAATTTATTTTAAAAATATTCCTTAAATTCTTACATTTAAACTCTTTTTTTTCATCTAGATAAATATTTATAATATTATTTCATGGATTTTTTAAAATGGATATAAATGATTTATAAAAGAATCTTTATGTTTCTTTTTAATTTCATTCGTTTTTTAAAGGAATGTTTTTATGGAATTTTTTAAATTTCATTAAAAACAAATACAAAAATAATGTCCCATTTTAATATATTCAGTGAAAACAACATTTCCCACAACCATAATAATTATTTAAATTTTGGATTACTTTTTATGATTCTATTTTTTAATCAAATAAAACCCCTGCATCCCATTGTTTTGGGAATATTTTTTTAAAAGTTTATTTTAATGAAAAAGGTTATATCATTATCCAGAAATTATTTTCTTATGGCTACAAAGATGATTTTTAGGACTATAATATTACATATGTTATTATTATTCTATGGTCATTGGAATTTTTTTATATGAATTGATGGAAATATTATAAATCATAAATGGGTGAGCATGTTATATAACATTAATGAATTGGGTAAAGGTATAATGTTAACTGATTAGGGTCATCATAAGAAAATATGGCAATATACTATAATGGTTATTCCTAATATGGGATGTAATTAATAGATTAGGTTTATCCTAATATATTTTGGTAATATATTGTGATTTTTATTCAAAGTATTACCAAAATATTTATTCCTTGTGTAACTATGAGGGTAAATACATATGTAGAAGTGATATGAAAATAATTCCCTAGGTTTCCAGTTTATTTTATCTATGATCGTTAGGAGTTTTAATGGTTTAATTTTAGGAAAAATGTGTATGTTGTTTTCTTGTGTAAATGATTTATTGCATATTCTCAATGAATATTAAGATAAAGGTAAATTTTTAATGTGTTTTCATATTTTTCAATTGATGAATAGGTTTCCTTATTTTTATTTAACTTACTAATATTTTTCTTCTCATCCCATGTCTTAAATTTTTTTTTCATTGGATGAGTAGGTACCTGAATTATGTCAACATGAAAATGGTGAATTTTTTTCATGAAAATGAAACATATTACATTTTAATATTTTTATAGTTAAAAATGGATACTGAATGAAAATGAACACTTTGTAATATATGAATTTGTTATGTAAGAGTTATGACCTAACTCTCTAAAACTATAAACCTAAAATATCATCAGGAATATAAGAAAGTGAATAATAATTTTTTAGGATGGGTTCTTATACTTATTATCAGAGCCGAGTTTATAAAACTTTTGAGATTATGAGGTCTTCATATGAGGATATATTAAGAGTTGAAGGGTGAGATGATGGATTTATATTTCAAAGGTTGATTGTATGATTAAAGGCACAGAAAACCCATTTTTATATTTTATGTTATAGAGTTTTAAGTTGACTAATGATATTTTTAGAGATATTTTAATGAATGGAGTTATATGTTACCCTTACCTTTAACATAAAGGATTATTTCAGATGAATGCTTTTACATTTTTAGGGAGGTAAGTAAAAAGTGTTGAGATAACTTTTAAAGTTAAGTCATTATTTTATGTTTATGTTATTATGGTTAATTGTTTTTGATATTATGGTTAAAGTATTGGAATTCTCTTTATAAGAACCATTTATATTTTAACATCAAATAATTAATTTTGGATTTTAATGATGTTATTTAATATTCAGTAAGGACAATTTATCAATATGAAAGGACATGGATCTTACTCAGCCTTCTAATCACTTACAAATAATATAATGATCACTACCAAGGGAAAATATTATTATATTTATTTTTAATTATTATTTAAAATCCAATTCACTTAAAAGAAACTATTTGATCAATCCAATATGTATTCATTTATTTAAAATGTCTATGGATCATGGAATCACTTTTATTTTATTTCAAAAACTCAAATAATCTATCTTATCTTAATAAGGAAATACCACTAAGGAATTGAATATTTATTTTCTTAAGATACAGACTTCATTATAAAAGATAAAGGATATATCAATAGATAGAAGGAAGACCTTGATGCTTATATTTAAGGTATGAATTATTTTATTTTTGTTTTTGCTTGAATTATGACTGAGTTAATATTGATTAATTATATGGAAATATTTCATATTATTTAATTAGATGAAAATATATGGTTAATTTTTTAAAAAATATTTAAAATAAATAGTTTATTATCAATGATACTCTATACGTTATGAGAATTATGAATTAATATATAGCCATATTTTTTCGAACTTTTGAAACACTTGTTAGATGAAATCGATACCTTTGACATGTTGTGTAGGGAAAAGGTAAATAAGTATGCATATAGTAATATAAGTATATTTGGTAATGGTATATACCAAACATTGGGTTGAAATGTTCTTTATTTTATGGAACTGTTATTCAATTACGATTATTTAATTTTTTGGAAAAATTAGCCACATAGAAAACCTTAGAGGTTAGAATGATATTTAATGGTTAATTATGTTTTTCAAGATGATAATTACATTTTAGTTTTGAATTTTATTGGAATTATATTTATATAGTGTTATTAAAATGAAAACCAATAGGCTAGTTGACAACTCATCACATCTGGAATGGCCACAGGTTTTGAACCCAAACTAAAGGGTGATAAGGGAAAAGTGTCGAACAGTAGCCTACACGATTCATAGTAATTATGATATTTTATCTATAATTATGTTGTTTTTGGGAACATATGTTTTATTATAGAAATAACCATGATTTTTTAAAGTTATTTGGAGATTGTGTGACTAATTATATATTAGAAAAGTTCACTATTTTGGGAACCTTATATGATTATGGTAAATATAGAATTTTGATATTTTATTTGAGGATTAAAGTATAATAATATTTTAGAGGCATATATGATGTTTACGTGGATTTATAGTGATTCAATTAATTTATGGAATCATTAGAATATGTTGGAGATTATATGACTATGCCAAATACCTTTTTGGTATGAGACATTAAGATTGATTGACAACATTTGGAGAAAATATATAAAAAGAATATGTGATCAAATAATTGAAATAATTGGGTTTTAGTCTCAATCATGATTATTTTGATGTATTTAAAGGTTATTTATTTACATAATGATTTAGTTTTAATATTGGGTGTTACTATTCAATTTTAGATATTAATGTAATTTTTATAAATATAATATTTTATATATTTTGGGAATCATCTCACATTATGAAAACTATTTTGGTTTTTGTTAATTTATAAATATATCATCAATATATCATTATACATTTTTGGAATATAATGATCTAATGGAAGTTGATTTTAGTGATTCAGGCATAAAAAATCATCTTTAATACTCATCATTTGGAGAAAAATATGATATTATACTGAAAATAGGTTAGAGGATGAAATTATACTTTTCATGTAAGTATATATCATAATGGAATTATTATAAATGGTAATTTAATTACATAAAACTAGTAAAATGATCATGAAAAATATTATTCTAAGAAATTTAATTCCCATGAATCAGTGGTATTTTTCAAACCTCTTTAGTTAATGTTTTTTTGGAGACTCTCAATCATTATTTGGATATTATTATTTCCTTCTAGATCAATATTTTCACATCCCAAAATTTTTCCCAACATGGAAACCTAGTTCTGTGTTATTATAGATGAACTTGATACTTCAATTTCTCTCTTATCAAGAGGATGTTTTATAAACCCTTTTTATGATGTTGATTTCCAAAAAGGAATTTTTAAATACCAATCCCTTGTTTACATAGAACAATTTCAAATTGTGAGGAATGAATTTATTACAATTTTGATAATAAAATTTCCTATGATTTTAAATTAAGGACATTATGTTTGATATCATGTATAACACACAACACCAAACTTAAAAGAACCCAACGAACCCTAAAAAATTATTATTTAAATATGATTGTTATAACCTAGCCAATAAATTACTGAGTATGAATAGGAATAACTGAATGTTGGAATATATATAAATGTTATAATAAATAAAAATGTATTGATTAATACTTAGGAAACAATAACTCAATTTTTAGTAAATCTATTTTATTATTCAAATATATGATTTCTTTAAAAATGTTTTTTATTTTTTATGAGTGAATAATATAATTAAATTCTAGAAATTTTAGAAATTTTTTTTGATAAAATAAATATCATTTTTGAAATCATAATATCAATATTATCCTATAGTGAAATTTTAATTTTTTTTTGAAAATCTTAGTATTCCTATAAAAAGTGAAATTCTGATTTTTATTGAACATTGTAATTTATTTTTTAAGTATTTAAAAATTAAAAATATATTATTTATTAATTTTAAAAATTATACAGTTTCAATTTAGTTAAAATAATATAGTTATATTTTTATTTGAATTAATTATATAAACATTCTTGTATTTAAGAGGTATTTTATGGGAAAATAGTTTTTCATCGCATTTTTATGATTTTATATTAAAATAAATTATGTAACTTATTTTCTGGAAATTTAAAAATTGTATTATGTACTTGGAATAAAATATTAAAAATATATGAAGTTGTTTCCTTTATTTTTAGGAAATTATGTATAGTGAATTTAGTATTTTTTTACTACCATTGTAAAGGTAAATTGGGTAATTAAAGGTTAAAAATAATATGATAAGGGCTAGAAAATGACCGTAAAACATTCCTTAATTTTATTTAATGATTAAATTTTCCATATTCATCCAATATTTTGGTATATGGCCATTTTTTCCATTTAGATGTGATTAAAACCCAATTTCTATCTTAAAGAATGAAAAGTAAAGAATATCAAACTCTTGTTTCTAATAGCTATTTTATTATTAATATTTGGATAAACATAGGAAATGTTTAGTTTTAAATAGTATTTGGAAATATAAATTATTTATATTCATCATGGTAATTAATTGTAAATTTTATTGATGAAATATTTACCATAAATATGTACAAAATGGAGACATAGTAATTATTCAGTTAATGGAAAAGTGAAATAAATGATATTAAAATCAATAAAAATAATATAATTTTAAATAATTATTTTTTTACACATATTTTTTAGATAAATATAAAATTTTATAAATATTGTAGTTTATTATATAAAAATTCCTTGGTTTTTTATGTTATAAAAGCCATTGTAAATTAATAGTTCTAAATTTGACATTATTGAAATTTTCAGAAAAAAAGAATATTATTAAATAATATAAAATTTTCAAAAATCATATAATTATCCGATTTATTAGTAAATGATTTAAAATAACAACCATTTCCCATTTAAGGGTCGATTTTCCATTTTTTGTAAATATCATGACCCTCAAGGGGTAAAAACCCATTTTATCACGGTAAGAGTGGAAAGGGTTAATGAGGGATAAAAAAAGAAAAATGTAAAATTTAATCCAAACATATAAAGCTTTTATTTTATGAGATTAATTTAGATAATAATCATAATAAATTATAATATTATCAATTTGGATATCAAAATTATTTATTATTTCAGTATGTTCCAAGAGTGTGCCTCCCCTCACATACAAAAGGGAGTATCTTCATCCCATTTATTCACACCTAATAAGAATTTTGGTTTATAAAATACCTATCAAAATACCTTCTTATAAAATCTCCCCATATTATAGAGGCCTTATATTTTGTAGGATAATAATCATATTTTTTTAAGGTATAAATCAAATAAGATTTTTCGAATAAGATGTATTGTGTTTAACCAAATGTTTTGGTTTTATTTCTCCATTATCCTCCTTAAAATATTTTTGAAATATGTATATATAATAAAATATCTATTTAAAATACAATAATATCTTATTATTTTGATTGAATAACATATATACATATCCATACTCTATAAATTGGGAAATGAATCCATCATTCCTATGTACATCATAAAACTGCCACACAGACCATTGTAATTTTTTTTCAATCACCACCAATCACATTTGGTTATAATGATATATTTAATGTAGATATATGAAATTAATAACATATTATCATTATTTAAATATAATATAAAAACTATTTTCTTACCTCTTCACTCACAAAAAAATTATAATGTCATTCATGCCTACCATCTCAATGATTGAAACATATTTCATTTTTTATAACCATCATTTATGAATGATTATATAAGTTTATTTTTGGAATAAAAATGATAATTATGTCATTATTTTTGTTTTTTTATCATGGGTTAATGAAATATTTGACAACAGTAATCATACCAAAGTTATTTTGGACATACGAGTTGAATGTCATCAAAACATCTAACAAGAAAAGAAAATTATTATGCATTTGAAAATAAAATTGTAATAAGTGAAATAAAAGGAATAATAGATATGACAAAGGTTCTCAAGAAAATAAAAAATTGAAATAATTTTATTCTTTTAAAAATTAAGGAACACAAGTGACAAGTCGGGCTCAATGTATAAGGCTTTTTCCAATCCTCTTTTAATGTTTCCGATAAAACTCCCTTTTTCTTTTATAGACAAATTTATAAAATTATTCTATGTATTTATTTATATGTATATTAATGAATTATAGTGGACTATTTATGTTTCTTTTTAATTTCATTCAATAGTTTTCAAAAGGAATCCTTTTATCGAATCATTGGGACTTTCGTTACAAAAAGACAAAAAATGTGCTATTTTAACGTTTATACTAACAAAAACCTTTCTCGCCTTTGTGAACATTATATGAATATTTGATCACATTACAATATTACATGTTTTCTTTAAATAGAAACACTAATTTCCTTTTTTTTTCATGGAATTTAAGTTCGAAAATTTGTTTTAAAGTAAAAGGATTTATTAATATCTAAAAATGTTTTCTTATGGGTGCATAAAATATTATTAGGATTGCAAGTTTTCATATATAATGATTATGTTATGTTTCATGGAATTTTTTTATCTGGATAGGTGATTCCATTGTATATCAATAATGGGTGAGTCAGTTATATCCCTTTAATTCATTATGTAAAGGTATGGAGTAAACTGATTATGTATCTCTTAATCGACTTTAGGAATATATTGTAATGTTTATTCAAAATATAAGACATAGTTAAATGATTAGGAATATCCAAATTTATTACATAAATATACTAAGATGGTTATTCCAAATATTACTATGATTGTTATTAAATGTGTAATTGTGTGGATAACTCCATACATAAGACTGATATAAACATGATGCCCCAAGTTTCCTACATATTTTATCTATTTTAGGGGTGTGTTTAGAAGTTATTAATTACACAAAAAAATTTATGTTATTTTCATATGGACATGATTTCTTTTATCAACTTAATAAATATTGAGATAAAGGTAAACGTTTCATGGGTTTTCAATTTTTCACATGACTAATGGGTTTCTTTCTTTTTATGTCCCTTACTGGGATTTTTTATCTAATATAACATTTTAAAATGTTTCTTACATGATGAATATAGATAAAGAAGAGTTCCATAATAAAATTATGAGGATTTTTGATGAAAATAAAACATGTTTATTTTAAATAGTTTTTTATGAAAAAATGGATACTAAATATATGTGTCCAGGTTTTAATATATGGGTTTTATATTTAAGATTTATTCCCTAACTATCTATAATTGTAAACATAAAATATATTTTTGGGAATGTATGAAAGTGATTTATAACATTTTAGGATGGGTATTTACATCAACATATGAGTCATGTTGATGGAAAATGATGATAGATTCATACTTTGATTCCCCATCAGAGAGAATATTGATTTAGTTGGGTGGTTCAAGTCCTCATAATGATGGGAAATAAAGTCCATTAGAGGTTGGATTATATTGATAACCTACTGGGTTACTAATGGAATTATTTATTTTTATAGAGTTAGTTGGAGTGAATATTGAATGATTGTGACTACAAATATGTCCATACAGGGTTTGTAGAAGAAATTGGTGGTACGACTAGTTGATACAATCATACATTGATGATTTATTGTACATAGTTCAACAACATTCAAGTCATAATGTCATTAAACATTCATGTGTTCCTATTTAAATCCTATTCAAATATTATAATTTTTCAATTAGTGTAGTGGATACATAAGTTATATGTGTTCTATGACTGTTCAAAAATACCCCATTTTTATCTACCAACTTTTTTATTGAGTTTTTATGAAACAATTATTAAATAGTGTACAATTACATTATTTGTTAGGGTAGATTGGATAATAATTTCACTTATCTTCTACATGATTTATAATCTATGGATTTTTCAAAAAATAATCTTATACTGAGATGAAATACCAAGACAATTAATAAGTTCTCATAGAATAGACCTTTTTCTTTATATTTTAAAAATATAATTGACTTTGATATTTCTTTGTGTCCTAATTATTAGAACTAGCATGTGGTCATTATTGCTACAACCTAGGTGAGAGAACCACATTCTACATGGTTAGTTTGGGATTTAGGGTTATCGCTAGCACTAGTATTGGAGTAATGAAAGTTGTTTCAATCTTTTTTGGACCACAATTAACACGATGATAATGTTGGATAAGATTTATCTATAATGCGTGGAATGAAATTTTCTAAAACTTTTTCGTTCCATTTTTATGAGATACCATTTTTGGATAATATTTTTATTTAAATTATTAAAATTTGATTATGTTAAAATGTTGTGGAATATTTTAAGAGTTTTTAAGTTGATAATTAAAATTTTATTGTTTTTAATTTTTTATTGGATGATTAAAAATAATATGATAACATTATTATTTCTATAAAAAAATATAAACATAGTTTTTATGTATAATATATATATATACATGTTCATGTGTTTTTTAGATGTATTATCATATCATAAATAATAATAATAATGGTGATAATATTAATTATTTCTTGAAAAAATGAGTGAAAATGTAATTTTTTTAAACATATAATATATATATATATATTATTGTTTAAATTTTTTTCTTTATTTAATATTAATAAAAATAATTATATAAAATTATTTTTATTATTATTTTGAGTTTCATTTTTTTGGTGTTGAATAAGAATCTATTAGAATAATTTTAAAAATTAGAAATGTTAGTGGGGCATTTTATGTTGAGAGTGGGGGAAATAATATTGAAAGGATGGAGGATTATATGTATGAAATGGAAAATAGGAACCTAAAATAATATAAGAAAATAAAAAATTGGAAAATTCTATCACAATTACAAAAGGATTTCATACTAAAATGTGAAGTGGGGGGTATACGTTATGGACTTAGTAACACTATCATTCCCCTATACACTTCTAAACCATATCTCCCAAAAATCATCTTTAAAATTATTCAATACTACAAATATGGGCCAACAAACATCTATAAAAATATTTTTTTAATGATAAAAAAGTAATATATTTTGTATGTACCATTAAAAGAAGAAAAAATTTATCAGTGATCAAAAAGACCTGATAAACATCCACTCATTAATGTGAAAAAATCAATAATAAAGGGTTTCCTTCATCAGTTACAGTTTGGTGTTGATAAATGGTGCCATTTATTAGTGATTTTTTGTTTAACTGATAAAGTGGACACTTTATTGGGGCACTTTTAGTGTTGATTAAGTGACCTTTTATTAGTGTTATTCCAATCGCTGAGAAAATCCATACTGTAATAGTGTGCTGCTAAAATTATAGCACACTATAGCAGTAAACAAAAACATTAATTTCAATTAAATTTACCTCACAAATAATATAAAATAAACATATATATTACAATAAAAATCAAACATTGGTTTCACTAATTACATTGGTACACACAATTTTTCACAAACATCAATAAATTCATAATCATTAATGTTGTTTTGTCATTAGAACCCAACCCCCACTAAAAGCGCTGGATTATTCTATCAATTTCCAAAATGACCAACAATATTGAGAAAAATAAGTTTATATGTATGAAAATCAATAATTTTAATATTAATACTATAAATAGGTAATATAATCATAAATATTAAACAATTAATTTATAAAATATCACTTTTAAATTGAAAACATACACTTCTAGTCATAGGAACATTGTATATTGGTTTAATGTGTGGTTGACTCCAACACATCAGAAATGTTTTATGGATCATATTCCTACAGTATTAAAACAATCCAAGTGTTTTTGTTGAGTTTTAGCAATCTGTATAATTTTATGAACTAAAAAGAAAATTTGAAATAATATAATGTACATTTAGTCATACCTGCCACACCATGTGTCAGATTGACATAAAACATATTACAACAAATAAAAATGAATCATGGATCATTTTTATAAAATACAAAATGCATCATGAGTTCTTTATGGTTTTTCAAAGATTGAAATACATCTTAAACTAAAATGTCATTTTTGAACAGAAAACATGATCTCTGAGTCATAATGGTCACCCCATGTGTTGAATTGATGTGTGAGTGATTAATACACTTAAAAAATGT
Organism: Viscum album; assembly: GCA_963277665.1. Classification (NCBI taxonomy): domain Eukaryota; kingdom Viridiplantae; phylum Streptophyta; class Magnoliopsida; order Santalales; family Viscaceae; genus Viscum; species Viscum album. The sequence goes on along the minus strand of OY728161.1, from coordinate 48,226,069 downwards.
GTTTTTGATCATTTTTCTAAATTATCAAGTCAATATGATTAAATTGTATCAATTTTTAGTTAGTGATATAAATTATATACTAAAATGACATTTTTAAATTGAAAACATAGATTTTTAGCCATATCTGTCACACTATTTATCAGATTAAGGTGTAGAAAATACCCACACATCACAAATGGAATATTTATTATTTTACTAATGTTTTAAAATAATATTAATATGTTCTCTTGAATTTTAGTATGCATAAGTCTTCTAAACTAAAATGTCAATTTAAAATAAAAATACACTCTTTTAGTTGTATCGATCACACTATTTTCAAAATTTATCTGTGGTTGATTACTATATGTAAAATATGACTTATAGATCATTTTATGAATTTATGAAGTTAATTTTATCATATTTACTTTATTTTTAGTATGTGATGTGAGTTTTGAAAAAAACGTCACTTTTAAATAAAATCATGCACTTTGAGTTATACTGGACACACCATGTGACAAATTGATTTTTTTATTCATACACATAATAAATAACCTAAGGGTAAATTTTCTTATATATTAAGATAATTTGTGTTTTTTATTAGTTTTCAGATATTGGTAGATGTTTTTAAATAAAAACACATTTTTAAATTGAAAACACATACTTTATGCCATACTGGTCACACCGTGTTTCAAAATGATGTGTGTTTGATTCCTACTCATTACACTGAAATATGTATTATATAAAAAACCAAGAGAATCTGATCTTTTTTATAAGTTAATATTGAGTGACACATTTTTTTTCTAAATATCATGTTTAAACATAAAAACAAGTTCTTTAATTCATACTGGTCACTTTGTGTATCTAATTGATGTGCAGATAATTCCAATAAGTCAAAAATGGATTATGTATCATTTTATTAAAGTATCAAAATCATTAGAGTTTCTTTTCTTGTTTTTCAATGATTGAAATATATCTTTAAGAAAAATTTAATTTTTAAACTAAAAACACACATTTTGAGTAATAATAGTCACATCATGTTATGGATTGATGTGTGATTGATTCTTATAAATAAAATCTTACATTCATATTTTAATCATAATGTATCAAAACAATCTAAATTTTTATTCTTGGTTTTTGTATATAACATGTCATTTAAACTAAAATTTTAATTTTAAATAATAACACACACGTTATGACATACCGGCCACATTGTGTGTTTGATTGATGTATGGTTGATTCCTACATGTAAAAATAAATTATGGATCCTTTTTTAAAGTATCAAGAAAATAAAAGTGAATTTTCTTAGTTTTAATTATGTGGTGCTTCTTTTGAATTAAAATGACAATTTTAAATAAAAATATGCACTTTGATTCGTGTTGTCTACACCATAGGTCAAATTTATGTGAAAATGATTAATTCACATAAAAATAAATTATGGATCTTTTTTATAAATTATTAATAATAGCTAATTGTTTTACTCATTTTTTAGCGTGTGACACTTTATTAACTAAAATGTCATTTTCAATAAAAAATATACATTGAGTTATATCAGTCACACCATATGTTATATTTACATGTGGATGATTCCTATATATAAAAATGGATTATGATTAATTTTTCAAAATTATTAACATATTCCCAGGGTTTTCTCTTTATTTTCAGTGTGGGAAACTCAATTTTAACTAAAACATCATTATTATACTGAATACATGCACTTTGGTTTATACCAATCAAACCATGTGTCAAATTGACTTTATACTGATCCTATACATAAAAAATGATTTATAGATCATTTTACAAAAAGTATTAAAACAATACTAGTTTATTTTCATTTTTTTCATTAAGTGACACTATTATTAAATTATATTATATTTTTTAAAATTAAAATATTCACTTTGAGATATGTTTGTCACCCCATGTGCCAGATTGATGTTTGGTTGATTCCAACACATCATAAATGAATTATGGATAATTTTCCTAAAGTACCAATATAATATGAGTGTGTTTTCTTTATTTTTAGTGTGTGACACGTTTTTTAACTGAAATTTCATTTTAAAAATAAAAATACACACTTTGAGTCATACTTATTGCACTATGTATCAGATTAATGTGTGGATGTTTCTTACACATAAAAAGGAATTATTGATTATTTTACTAATGTATCATGATAATATGATGGTATTTTTAATGTTTTGAGTTTTTCATGTGTCTTTTGAACTATAATTTCAATTTTCAATAAAAACTCATACTTTGAGTTATACCATCCACACTGTGGGAAGGATTATTGTATGGTTGATTCTTACACATCAGAAATGGTGTATTTATCTTTTCCAATTGTATTTGTATAATATGAGTGAATTTTCATGGTTTTTAGTATGTGATGCATATTCTAAACTAAAATATAAATTTTAAATAAAAACACGCACTTTGAGTCATACTTTCCAAACTGTCTGTTATAGTAACTTATATATGATTCATTCAAATCAATAAGGATTAATAGATCATTTTTATAAAGTATCAAGACATTTTGGGTGTATTTTAATGGTTTTAAGATACTGACACATGTTCATAAAAAATATTTATATTTAAACTAAAAACACACACTTTGAGTTATTATTAAAATGAAAAAACACACTAATTACAATAAAAAAAATGAAATAAAAAATATATCTTTGAAGAGAACAAATATCAACTATTTGAAACATCCTCATTGAAATATGTTTCTAGAATTTTCTTTTATTTGACCATTTTTCTCTAAAAAGATAAAAAATGTTCAAATAAAAAACAATTCTAGAAAAATTAATTTCTTCAGGATCTTTGTGAAAGTTAACTAAATAAGTAATGGAAAAAAGTAATTTAACTATAAAAAATTAGATAAAATTATGAAAAAATTAAATAAATATTTATTATAAAGTCAACTCTTTGTGATGTCTATGTACATTATGATACCATGTATTATTCCTATTTGCTTATAAACAACTATATTTTATATGTTGAATACATAGACTATATAAAGTCCTCGTTATACTAGTAAAATATACGTAAAAAATAATTCATAGATATTTGAGATGAAATTTTAATTATCATCAGAAATACCTCTTTAGGGATACTAGTTTGTTGATATAATATAATATCTATCATAAATTTGAAAATAAAGTGACCACAGTCATCATCGTAAGTTTGTTTTGGACACTGTAGAAAAATTCATAAAATAATTAATTAGTTTTTATATATTTTTCAGTAATGAAATATTATTATATATACCTTAATAATTATCCACTTGTAGAATTTTATAGGCCTATTATGCTCATCGATTGTCCTCATTCCATGAGTTTTAATGATTCGAAATATAAGGACCTAGCCTGAAAAACATTACATAAGGATATTTTTGAATCAAAGTTTCCCCTACCACTTTGAAACCATTAAAATAATAAATATTTTAAGACATTAATTTACATATAAAAAAATACATAAACCCAATTTCAAAACATGGACAATAATGAGAAATATTTAGAAGAATAAATCATTAAAACATTTAAAATGATCTTTCAGTTACAGAGTTCCTAACCAAATAAGAGACGCTTCAATAAGAATAATTTAAGAATAAAATTAATCAAATAATTATAATTTCATTAAAATAAAGGGACTTAGGATATAATATTCCAAATGAAAATATTAACACCATATAAAAGTGAATTTGTGCATACCAACAATGAAGTCTCAGTGGAATGTAAATTGTGCCGAAATCCCATATAAAAACTGTATCCTTAGATTAAGGATAAATCAATTACATAATACTCTGTGAAAAATATAAATACACTCAATATGGTTGGATATTAAGTTTAAATAAATCAAAGGACATTCACACATATTCTTTTTCAAATAAAACCAATGACTTGGATGTTTAACTCAATGAATGGAAATTGAGTTAATATTACCCTTATCAAGTTCATATTAATGACATGAGAATTTATGAATAGAGTGATTATGTGTATCAAAAGTATATCCACACAAAGGGGGGTGGAAATTACAACATAAATAAATAAATAGTGATTCCACACTTAATCATATAATGGCATAATTAAGAATTAGAATATTAACACAAGGAATGGAAATTAGGTTAAAATGTTCCCTTATCGATTCGGTAACATAAGAAACATACACCATAAAAAAGAAGGATCATTAAATGAAGATGTAAATACTCATAAATTAATGTATATTACACAAATAATACAATCATGGGTAGTACATACACAACACAAAAGTAAATAGTGGCAAATATTGTATGAATCTCATGGGAATAAAAATTTTGATGAAAACCCCTTACCACATTGTAATCAATCGAGTCGTAAGACCAAAAGTTAATAACCACCAAATGAATAATAGAATACCATAAATAAAAATAGAATCATGAAAATATATATCAAAAATCAGTACACAATATACGACATCCAATAAATAATTGGTGAACAATGGAAATCTCACAAAATTAAAAGTGAGATAAGAAACCCCTTACCACGTTGTAATCAATCGAGTCATATGACCAAAAGTTAATTACCAATAAAATAAATCACAGAATACCCTGAATATAAAGATAATCATGATAATATATATCAAATTTCTGTACACTATTCAGAACATGTAATAAATAAGTGATGAACAGTGGAAATCTCACAGAATTAAAACTGAGATAAGACACCCCTTACCTCATGTCCAACTTGACCCGTTCGTTCTTTAATCCTATGAATAATAAAATAATGTTAATTTTTACTTTCTTAACAAAAATTTTCAATTTTATTATTCCTTTTATATCACTTATTAACATGTTATAAACAGTATGCAATCATTTAAGTTAATAATGGTAGTTTGGTAGATATTAGGTACTTGAGTCAAAATGAACGTCTTATAGTTACATGTTGTTCATGTGGTCAAAATTAAATTATATCCAAAATTATATTAATGATTTAGATATCATATATATAATATATATCCAGTATATATATTTATTTATAATTGTACATAACACTTGGAGGTATGAAATGAAATGCACCATTAATGGAGATGGTATGTCGTACGTACGCATGAATGCTACTTTCATTTATCTTTAATATTTAATGGAATGAAAACTTAATGATACATAGGTATATTATAATTTCAGTATAATTTCATATATAATTTTATTAACTTCATACTTTATACGTTCCACATAAGGCATGAACAATTCGTATCACTTTGAGGGGCGGTAGTCTGCACTTCCTCAAAAGAAATTATCGTATTTACCCATTATGGAAACCATAAAGGTATGATATAATGAAAAATAAAGAAGTATATAGACAATATAAATATAATATATATCACATTTAAATACAGTTCCATCTTAATGGCCACTATATGTGTTGGTAGGAGAAGATTGAACAATCATCGTTTCTTGAGGCAGTAGTTTTCCATCCACAGAAACAATATGTTCTTTACCCATTAGATGGAGTTTTCTGTTACTGTAGTTCAAATAATTCTCATATCAACAACATAGTATATTTATGATACTCGTTTTTTCATAAAATAATGTAATAAAAATATTTTAGGGGGTTGGAGAAGTAAAATAAAAGAAAAGAACTTAAGAGAAGACGTTATCTTTAAATTGGGGAACTCCCTTTGGATTGAACCAAAAGGGTATCATGAAATTCCTTCACCCTGAGGTAAGGCTTCTAGGTGGAAGAGAGGTATCTTGAGAGTTTATTTGGGTAGAGTTTGGACAATCCATTGTACTTGAGAGGTGTGAGTAAGGGGTAAGAGGTGAGATATTTTTATAAGGGGGAGGATGGACTCTTTAGGAATGTTTAAAAGTATTACTTTAATATATAATGATTTTCTGTTTCTAAAGGTCCAAGACTTATTAAAAAAGAATATAATATGACTCTTGTACGAAATAAAATCTTCCAATAATAATTGGACAGGTTTTGTATATTTATTTAATTTTTATAATCTTATTTATTTAAACCATTCATTGATGAGGTAAACACTACATCATTATTGTGTCATGAATTATTTTATTTATTTGATGTATAAAATTTATAAATAAAATACAATGATGTAGGAAATTTCTTTATCCTTAAAATGAATATTTATAGTCTAATATATAACTTATATAACCCCATGTGAAAAATTAATTTACTAAAAGATATATGTTTAAGTCATTTTGGTCATTACTTTAAATTAATTAATATAAAGTGTTGTTATCACTCATAAGTGGCTCCATGGTGTCCACAAATTGTCCAAAGGATGACCATGGTCATACATGTATCAACCAATAGGATTAGAACATGTGTTAGGGTAATTGTATATTATTATAATATTATTTTTACCTTAAATTACCCTATTTATTTTTAACCGTGGTAAATAAAAGTCAAAAGTTACTATTCACCAAAAACTATTTTCATCTTATTGAACCAAATTTTACATAGTAATAACAACCATGTATGTATATTTTTTGAAATTCAATTCACAGAAGCTGGAAAATTTCATTTAAATAGAGAATTCATTTTTTTAACTACTACTTAGTGTTTTCACTATTCATAAAAATTGATGTTCTTTAGAAAATACAAAAAAAATCAGCCTCAGCTATATTTGATATTCCGAATTCAAAAATGATTTCTATTTTAAAAAAAATGAAACATAGAAGTTTAATTAATTAATTTAAATTTAATTTACATTATCATAAAAAAAATTGTGTTTTTATGAAATAATAACTATCAAAAGATCGACACTTATTTATATCCAATTTCAAATTGAAATTACTTCCAATAACCAACATTTGATTAAATTGTAAAAATATAATCTATATAACACTTTAAAACCAATTAAAAATATAATATAACCATATAAATAAATTAGATTGAAAAAAAGGATTGAATTAAAATACAGTATTTTTTACTATTCATTAAAAAATTAATTTTATCAGAAAAATACCAAAATATTTACCCAACATAAATTTTGATGTCCTGATTTTAAAAAAGAATTATATTTTGTCAAATAGAACATGTAAAAGTTACCAAAACTAGATTTAAGGATGGTTTGCCATCAAAATGCGGTAAATCAACCTTTTAAAGAATATTAGAGTATTTATGCTTAAAATATGATTCATTCACATTTTACGCTTCTAACTTTTATTGTATAAATGTAAAAACATTTAACAAATATGTATAATCATATTATAGTTATTCCTATTCATTCCCTGATATACAATAGCTATGTGTTATCTACCGTTTAAAATAATAATATTTTCAGTATAACTCAATATTGTGTGCAATGTAAGATTTCAATGAAACGCGTTGTTGCATATCGGGTACGCCATCGAACATAGCATCCCCTTTAAAGTAAAATTAAATTTCACAAATGTTAATAATTATTAGAATTTTATATTATTTATTTACCTGAGATGTTATATCCCTCCTCCCTTTTTGGAATTTCGTCCTCGAAATTTTAAAATTTGGCTTGGAAACTTCATTAAAATTTTCGACATCAGAAAAAGGGTCAATAAAACTATCAAAATAAAAGAAAAAAAGAGAAGTACAAATGTCACCTAAGATAACCCATACTAGGATTCCATGTAGGAAAACCTACATATGGAAGAGAACCCAACTCTCATAGATTAATAGAGAGTGATAGATAACTTGGTCATGGAAAGTTAACCACCACAATAACATAAATTTGTCGTTGGGTAAAAGTATGATGATAAAAGAGAGCATATAAAATTTTTTCTTCAAGATCCTTTAAATAGAGTTGAAGAATTTTATTAATAACTAGATTAAGATCATAAGGAAATATACTTATTGTTATATAGAGTTCCATACTTTAATAAAATTGTATCACAGACTCATCTTTTATCCAATATTCAATAAAAATTACCAAAAGTTCAACAAGGAAAATTTAATACAAAATTGCACTTAAAAAATTATTCAAAATAATATAACTATGATTAAAACCCAAAACTCATAAGAATTTGATCATATAGTATTCCATGGTAAATCTTAACATTTATCTTCAAATAACATCGACTACTCTTAAAGACTCATACTGAAATGTAATTAACCTAATCACATATTCTCTATGATAGGTTAATAATTTCAATAAATAACCCAAATTTCTATATGTAGACAATAAAACCATATATTCTTCCAAAATAAAATTTCAACTATTACTCCACAAATGAAATCCCATAGTATTTTATTTTCCATAATATTATAGTGTTCCAAAAAGAGAATACGTCTTCGAAAATAACCTTTATCACCTAATCACCAAAACAGTTTCTAATACTAAGGATATATATTTGATAAAACATAATATCCAAAAGAAACTTATTCTTGATCAATAAAATAATTAAACTAAAAATAATTAGACATACTAACCAGGGACTTCATGTAGTCCAGTGGTAGGTGATAAATCCCAATTTCACTTTGGTCATGGGTTCGATTCCCACAGCTATGTCTGACATGACGGGTTGTCACATGGTATTTGTTTTATCCTTTATTTTAACATTCCCAAAAAATAGATAAATACCTTAAAAATATCCATAACAAATTTTTACCACAAATTTTATCTTGTACCTCGCAGTTTCATCCCATAAAGTAATAACCATTAATTAACTCAAAAAAAGATCATATGAATTCCTAAGTAATCCATTATTTCCAAACAATAAAAGATAACCATTTATTGAATAAAATTTTCACCTATCAAACTTTAGGGTAACACATACTATAAAAAGTCTTCCAAATTAATCCCATCATCAATTGATCCATAATACTTTTAGGCATTTAATCATCCTAAAATGTACCATAACTCTTGAATCCCATATATGTAGAATTTTTACTCATTCAACATTCTTCATGATACATTATCCATTCTTTTCCAACATAATCCATAATACATAATTCCTAAAAACAAAAAATCATGAATCATATCCTAATATTCAATAATCTAAAAACATCATCTATAAAATAATCTAAAACTTTTATTGGTCATTGTCAGTTTCCTTATATTCAATTGGAATGGAATTAGAAAGTGGTAAACATATATTTTTATGCTACTACTGATCCTATTACCTAACCTTCTTCATAAGAAACCTATTTTTATAATGACCATGAACACCACATTTAGAACATTCAATTGATCATTTGGAAAGAACTTCTTTCCCTTTTATGGAGTCAACTGGATGCTTCCTTTTTCCATGGTAGTTTCTTGATTTATAACCTTTATTACCACATCTATAGCATCTTCCTGTCCCTTTGAAGAATTTTTCTAAGTGTTTATTTCCACATTCAGGACACACATGTTTTTGAATATACTTACCTTTATTATTATTACCTGAACTTCCATAGGGATTTGTTTCACGAATATATGATGCCTTATATAAATATCCAATGTTTAGGTGGTCAATCATGACTCTATATAGTTGGTTGAGAATAACCACAAGATTTCTCATTGCATCTCCCATTCCATTCAGTTGATTATTCATAAAACCATCATAGTTTTCTTCAAATCCATTGTAAATTTGGCGCCTGCTAGATCTAGCCATTGACTAATTCCAAAATGGTCAGTGTGAGTGTATCAGTAAAATCATCATATACTATCCTATGTGGAGGGTAAACACTAAAACATACATGTTCATATTATCTTAAACTCATTCAATTTATCTAAAAGAAACTACGACTCTTTCCAATATGATAACCATTATGGTTATGTCACTTATGCTTAAATAAAACCCTAACCTCTTAATTTACCTAAACCGACCTCCAATACCAACTATAAGGACCCAGCCTTAAAACATTACATATAGATATTTTTTAATAAAAGTGTCCCATACCACATTGAAACTTTTAAAAGAATTAAAAATTTAAAACATTAATTTCCATATAAATAAATTCTTAAAACCATTTTTAATATATAGACATTAATGAGAAAGATTTAGAAAAATAAATCATTAAAACATTTTAAATGATATTTTTGTTGAAGAGTTTCTAACCAAATGGGAGACGCTTGAAAACCAATAATTGAGGAATAAAATTAATCAAAACCATATAATATCTTGAAAATAAATGTATTCATCATATAATATTCCAAATGGTAGTATTAACACCGCATAAAATTGAATTGGTGTATAACAACAATGAAGTTTCAATGGAATGTAAATTGAGACGAAATCCCTTATAAAAATGTATCCATAGATTAAGGATAAATCAATTACATAATAATGTGTGACAAATATAAATACACTCAATATGATTTGATATTTAGTGTAATTCAATCCGAGGACATTGACACATGTTTTTTTTAAAAACCAATGACTTGGATGTTTAACCTGATGAATTGAAATTAAGATAAGATTACCCTTACTAAGTTCATATAAATGACATAAGAATTTATCAATGGAATTATTATGTGTATAAAAATGATATCCACACAAAGGGTAGTGGAAATTACAATATAAATAAATAAATAGTGATTCCATACATAATCATAGCATGACATAATTATGAATTAGAAGATTAACCCATGGAATGGAAATTGGGTTAAAAAGTTCCCTTACCTATTTGTTAACTTAAAAAATATGTACCAAATGAAATAAGGGTCACTCAATGAATATGTCAATACCAATAAATTAGGTAATATTAAACAAAGAATAACATCATGGTAAGTACATACCCCACACTGAAGGAAATAGTGGCAAATATAGCATGAATCTCACGAGAATAAAAAGTGAGATGAAAACCCCTTACCACATTCTAATCAATCGATACATAAGAACAAAAGTTAATAACCGCAAAATGAATAATATAATACCATGAATATAAATATAATCATGATAATATATATCAAATGTAAGTACACAATACACCACAAGCAATAAATAAGTGGTGGACAATGGAATTCTCATGAAATTAAATGTGAGATAAGAAACCCCTTACCAAGTTGTAATCAATCGAGTTGTATGACCAAAAGTTAATAACCACTAAATGAATCATATAATACCATGAATATAAAGTTAATAATGATAATATAGATCAAATGGAATTAAATAATACACCATATTCAATAAATAAGTGGCGAACAATGGAAATCTCACAAAATTAAAAGTGAGATAAGAAACCTCTTACCTCATGTCCGACTTGACCCGTCCATTATATAATCTAATAAATTATAAAATAAAGTTAATTTATAGTTTCTTAATAAACTTTTCAATTTTATTAATCTTTTATATCACTGATTACCATTTTATAAAAATTATGAAATCATTTAAGTTTATAGTCGTTGTTTTGTAGATATTTGTACTTTAGTCAGAAATGAACTTCTTATACTTACAAGTTATTTGTGTGCTCAAATTCCATTATATCCAGAATTATATTCATGTTATAGATATCTTATATATTATATATGTCCCGTATATATATGTATTTATAACAGTACATAACATTTGGAGGTAAGAAATGAAATGCACCGTTCATGGAGACGGTAAGTTGTACGTACGCATGAACACTACTTTCATTTATGTTTCATATTTAATGGAATAAAAACATAATGATACATACATATATTATAATTACAATATAATATCATATATTATTTCATTAACTTGATCCTTTATACATTCCGCATGTGGATGGAATGGGTCATATCACTTTGAGTAGGTGATAGTCCGCACTTCCTCAAATGAAATTATAGTATTTACCCATTATGGAAACCATAAAGGTATGATATAATTGAAAAATAAAGAAGCATATAGACAATATAAATATAAAATATATCACATTTAAATACAATTCCATCTTAATGGACACCATAATAGGTGGTATGAGATGAATGAACAATCATCGTTTTGTGAGGCAGTAGTTCACCGTCCACAGAAACAATATGTTCTTTACCCATGAGAAGGATTTTTTTATAATTTTAGTTTGAATACATATCATGTCAACAATCTAGTATACTGAGGATACTTTTTTTGTTATAAAATAAATGAATAAAAATATTTTAGTAGGTTGGATATGTAAAATAAAAGAAAATAACATAATAGAAGACATTACCTTTAAATCTGGTGACTCCCTTTGGTTTGAACCAAAAGGGTTTCTTGAAGTTACTTATTCCTGAGTTAAGGCTTACGGGTGGAAGATAAGAATATTGAAAGATTACATGGGAAGTGTTTTTTTGAGCCAAGGGTCTTGAGAGGTGTGAGTAATGGTTTAGAGGTGAGGGCTTCTTATAATAGTGAGGAGGGGCTCTTTAGGAAAGTTTGAAAATATTAATTTATTAGATAATGATTTTCAGTTTCTAAAGGTCCAAAACATATTAAAGTGGAATATACGATGACTTTTTTCAAACTAGAATCATCCTATAAGAATTGGATAGGTCTTGGATATTTTACTAAATTTTATAATCTTATTTATTTAAATCATTCATTAATGAGGTAAAAATTGCATCATTATTATGTCATAAATAATATTATTTATTTGATTTCTAAAAATTATAAATAAAATACCATTATGTAGGAAATATTTTTATCTTTGAAATTAATATTTATAATTAAAAAGGTAACTTATATAACACCATGTAAAAAATTTATTTACTAAAATATATATTTTTAAGATATTTTTTCCATTACTTTATATTAATTAATATAAAGTGTCATTATCACTCTTAAATGGCTCAATGGGGTCCCAAAATCGACTAAATGACTTCCATGGTCAAACATATTGCACCAAATATTATTAGGACACATTTTAGGGTAATTTTATATAATTATAATATTATTTTTACCTTGAGTTACCCAATTAACCTTTAATCGCGGTAAATAAAAGTCAAAAGTTACTATTCACCAAAAATTATTTTCATCTTATTGTACCACATTTTACTTACTAATAAAAACCATGTGTGTTGGAGTTTTAAAATTAAATTCGCATAAGTGGTAAAATTTTCATTTAAATGAAGAAGTCGGGTTTTTAACTACTACTCAGTTTTTTCACTATTCATCAAAAATTGATGTTTTCAGAAAAATACCTATAGTTTTGGCAAAGATATATTTCATATCCCTAATTAAAACATTATGTTTGTTTTAAAATATTAAAAAAATAGATGTAGCATTAATTTATTTAAAATTAATTTCCATTGTCATAACAAAAAGCGTGTTTTTAGCAAATAATGACTATCAAAGGATTGACACTTGTTTATCTCCAATTTCAATTTGAAATTACTTCCAATGACCCACATTGGATTAAACGGTAAAAATATTGTATAATTAATCTTTAAAATCAATAAAAGAGATAATATAACCATATAAATTAGATTAAAAGAATGTTTTGAATTAAAATACAATATATTTCGCTATTCAATAAAAACGAATTTTATCTGAAAAATACCTAAAATTTACCCAAAGTAAATTTTTATGTCCCAATTATAAAGAAGAATATTAATTTTTCAAATATAACATATATAAGTGACCAAAACTATAATTAATTAGGGTTCTCCATCAAAAGATGGTAAATCAACCTTTTAATGAATATTAGAGTATTCATACTTAAAATCGGATTCATTCACATTTTAATCTTCTAACATTTATTTGATAAATGTAAAAACATTTAACAGGCACGTATAATCATATTGTAGTTATTCCTTTTCATTCCTACTTATACAACAACTATGCGTTAACTACCAATTAAAATAATAATTTTATATTATTATTTTTCTGTATAACTCAACATTATGGGCAGCATAATATTTCAAAAAAACCCATTGTTGTGTATCAGGTACTCCATCAAACATAGCATCCTCTTTAAGGTAAAATTAAAATTCACAAATGTTAATAATTATGAGAATGTTATATTCTTTATTTACTTGGGATTTACACTAAAACACCACCCTATCAAAAATTATTTTTCAACAAAACATAATATAAAATATATAACATAATGGTTTTTTGTAAAATGTTTCATGTGGTGTATTAGAAATTGATAAAAATCATCATGTGTGGTCTATTTGTTGAGTTTCATACATTGAATACAAAAATTAAATCTTTTATGTATCAAAATTTATTATAATAAGAAATGAGTACTCCATAAAAATCAAAAAATAATAAGTAATGAAAGATATGAAAATATATTTAATATAACTAAATTGTAGTTATTTGTCCCTACACTATGGGTATTAAGAATATTCTGTCAGATTTAAGTCTGTTTTCAATCATTTTCAATATTCCTCATCTTCCTTTGATATTTTTTGTATATAAGTGATGTAAGGACTAATGATTCCTAGTTTTTTCATAGGGTTTTCCCTTAAACTAATTTTCTTAAATTTTCCTTTGAACAATATGAATATTATTTAAATTATTTTACATTATAGATCATATATTGTATGAAAAAATTATGAAATTGGTTCTCATTTTTTCATTTACAATTGATACACCTAGACATCCATGTTTTAGTATTTAATCTATATTCTCATGACTTGGAAAGTATGTAATTTCTTCTTCATACATTTCTTATTAAAAACAATGATTCTCATATCACCGTATTTAAATGTTTTACTCATATGAACTTTTAATATTAGTAAATGAAGAATTTGAATTAGTTGTGTAAAGATAATTTCTAAATTTATTTTTTAATGATTGGTTGATCCATTGAATTATTTTGAATCGACAGTTTATTTGTCATTCCATTCCTCTTTCTGTAATAACATTCCATTATTTAGTCATTTTTTTATTAATTATTAATATTTTTCATAAAAAACAAATTTTAAAGGAATAATTCGTTGTTGACATGTATTTTTACAATATCAAATTGCCAATATATGATGTTTTATAGTGAGAACATATATATCTTTAAGGGGATGAGGTATTTTGGTTATTGGATCACGATCTACGTAAGTCCCCACTCTCACATAACCATTTAGAACATATTTTTTGTGTAAAATATCTCCTTGTATATTATACATTTTACGCCTCGTAATAAATAAATATTTGGTTTTTGATAGATATAAATCATAATTATTTTAAAAGGGTTTTATATTTGTATAATAAAGGTATCAATGTATTTTTGATATACCTAATTCACATTTCACTAGCATAGTTGTCATAAAATTTATTATATCTAGTATGAAATTTCTTTGATGGGTATGTATCACCTCAAATCTAGAGGGTCTTCACATAATTTTTTTTGTGTTGTTTCTTAACTTTAATACCTTCCTATAATATTCTCTAACAACTCAGACTAAAAAAATGTTTTTCATCTAGAGTAGCTATTTTTATTTTCATCTCATCCATTTATTATATTAATCCACTTGTTCATTTCTTTTCTAAATATATGTTCATGGTGGCACTCCAAAACCCACACCTCGGACACAACCATACTATTTTAGATACTCTATGTCCTCTTTGTATAGTCATTAACCATGTTAAATTTGTGATTATTACTATGTTTAATTGGATAAAAAATTAGTAAAATTAGTATTAAATGTTATGTAATACCAATTTGAAAAATAAAAGAATTTATTGTGTCATACATCCACATGATTCCCATACTTTAGTTTTTTATCATCTATTAGTATTTCATCTTTATTTACACGAGCCTCCTTATATAGCACATGATATTGGATGACAATAGATTTAAATTTTGATTCATCAATATGTATATTAATAAAGACATGTAATTGAGTTTCTTTTTCATGCCCCATAAAATTAGTAATATAGATTTAAAATACATATTGTGTTTTCAATTGAAATATTTTGTAACCTCACTTTATAGTTGGGGTACTGTTGTTTTAAGGCACACTGCATTTTTTCAGTACTCAGTTATATTTTCATAAATTGAAAATTTATAATCAATGTGACTAATACATGCATTTTTATATAATGTATTAACAATCACAATATACCATATAATATTCATCCTCCCAACGACTAATAAACCAATTTTATGATTCAAGGTTTATCATGTGTGCATACATCTATGGTGGGTGTGTGTTCATTCTCCCTTAAAAATCTCTAATATTATTCTTTATAAGAATATTTTACAAGCCTCTATGATCCTTTCCAGTGACCATTAATACAAATTTAATTTGAAAGACATCTACTATAAAAGAAATATGTAAGGGGTGATGAATAAAAATAATAATGCTCTATTATTTTTTTGTAAAATAAAGATAAAATATAATAATATTAACCTAATATCATCCAAAATTATTGGCTCAACCTTGTGAACAACATTTTTTCACATATCCATATCAATAAAAACAATAATCTTACGGTTGACCCTAATAGAACTTAAGAAAATGTAATTTTTCGGGCTAACAGGTTGTCTATGTACGTTCCATCAAACCTCAATTTTGAATCTTATTCTTATGACCTTAATAATTTTTATAAACACCACCATGCGAAAATTATATCTTTTTTTGAGAAATAGGTTCTTTAACATATAATATTTACTTAGCTTCAACATCATCAATATATTATTCCTCGAGGTTTGTATCATCAGCATATAAGAATACTTAATGTTCTTCTACATTAGGAGTGTCGTTATATTTATAAAGTTTTTGTTCCTCATGATTGGGAGAATCAACTTATGTATAAGAAAATTTATAGATAAGTGGTTCAATTTTTAATTTGGATTAAATAAATTTAGTATTGAACATTTACTAATATAAGGTAATACAATTTATCTTACAAAAAATTACAAAATGACTATGGAATTCACTTTTTTCTTTAAAGGTTGAAGGGATTCGACCTATATATCAAGTATTCAAATATAATATTTGTTATATTTTTTGAAATAGAAGAACCTATATACACTAGCAAATCTATGAAAAAATTGCAGTGTCCCAAAGAACAGGAAATCCTATGTTGAATTGACATCAGATCCTTTAGTTGTTTTTTCAATAACAAAACAATTGAAAACATTCTGTTTACAGAATTTGCAACATTACATTATTGTGTTTTATGTGATTCCATTATTAATGGTTCTTTTTTATAACCTTCTTTACTAAAATCCACTTTCCTGAATCCCAATTCATCAATTTTAATTTCCTTCATTTTAAGAACCCACTTTCATTGAAAAATATTCATGTTGAATTTAGTATAATCCAACACCAATATTAGTTCGATGATGAGAATTTATGACCTATTATCATAAATTGGATTCATGTCATTGGTAATAGATACAAACATCACTTTAGAGACATGTGTATCTAAAATAATTTTCATAGTACTTCATTCTTTGTGATTATTTATATAAAATATATAATCATTAATTAGGTAACCATTATATGATAATATATTAACACTAGGTCCTTTGGATATCTATCCAAGTTGTTCTAAAATTAAACATGGATTTTTAGTCGAAACCATAAAAACAGTATCTCAAAACCCTCTAATAAACTATTGAATATGAGTATTTTATATTCATCTTTCATCCCTAGATAGACAAAAAAATTTAAGAAATACATTATGGGTTTCAAACTATGTCAAAAATTCTTAATTGTGTTGTAAAACATAATGTTGAACCTGGTCAAGCTCTGTAATAGTAATCACCACAACATTTATAGTGAAAATTTCATTACCCATAAGTCTCCTAGTGTGATTGGATTTCGGTAGAACAATAATTTATATGTTAGATACATAATTTTTATACAATTAAAAAACATTCTCAACAAATATTTCACCATAATAAAACTATCTAGAAAACATCAACTTTTGATATGCCCTTTCAAATTCATGATATACAATTCAATTGGTTATATATATCTATAATGTATAGGACCAAATATCTATATCACTCTAACATTATGATATATCATACTGATGAAGTGACAGGAAGAAAATATCAAATTCATATAATATGGGAACAATTTCATTTTCCATAGTGGGAAATTTCACCAGGTCTATAACTTTATAGCATACAATTTAAAAACGAAATAAATATTGTTTAATGTAGGAAAAACATTAATAGGAAAATAAAACATAAATACATTGAAATTATATCCTACCTCAAAACATGATAGTCATTTGATTTCAGGACCTTCCACTTTAAATCAGTAATTGGAATTATATTCTCAATATTTAAAAAATTCCCTTATGTAGCCTTTATATCATTTAGGATTCTTAAAAACATATATCTCTCTTACCTAGAAATAGTGTATGCAGGTGCATGAATAAAAGTTTTTGTTTCACCCTTCAGTAGCACCAACACTTCCTGTATCCCTATGTTAGTCATGTCTAAAAAATCCATAATTCCATCCTTTTTATTATTAATTTCATTTATTATTGTTTCATTCAAACTATCACATATAATTTTTCTCCACATTCATGAAAAAAATAAAACTTCTATTGTAAAAAATATATATTGTGGTAATTAAAAAATGATCTCTTTTCCAACTAGTTTTCATAAGTTCTTTGAATGATTTTTTACTAAAATAGGTGGTTATATAATTCACTTCCTCAAAAATTTGATTTCTTATTAGTAGATATAGTGTTTTAAATTATTCTAAATACCAACGGAATTATTTATTCCAATATTTGTATTTACGTTATTATGGTGGAAATATGTGATATCATATAATCAGAATCTTTGATTAATGTTTCAACCTAATTGAGTGTGTACATTTTTCATAAATGAGACTTCCTTGATTTACATTAATTCTATATCCTTAAAATTTCACATTAGAAATAATTACATTTTTCGACCTATAAAACATGAATATAAATGTGAAATCATTATTTATATAAGCATCATACAACATAACACCTAAATCCCATATTAATTTCAAATCTTTGTTCAATGGATAAAAATAAACATCAATATCATTACCCTATTGATTTGGTCCTAATATAACTAGAGACAATATAATGTATTTTTTCTTCATGCATAAACATAGTGGAAGGTTGTGATTTTCCAACATAACTTTACATGTACTATGATTGATACTTTTTAAACTAAAATGATTCATTCCATCTTTATATAGAGTAAGATGAAGGTTTCTTTGCACGATTCCAAATTCAAGATACTCATGATCAATTTTATTCCATTGATGGTATTCCATTTAGTAATAAAGTTTCCCATATTTATTTCTTATATCTATGTGCCACATCAACTTCCTTACAGTATCCTCACTTCCATATTGGTGACTAAACCATGGAATGATTGGAAATAACCAAAAAAAATTCAATGTACTTGATTCATCATTATTGTATTGAGATCCATCAAACATAGGGAATTTTATAAGTGATAATTGATCCTTGAAAAATAGTATTCAATAATTTGACTGTATTTTATAATTTTAGAGATCACACCCATTGAATGTGGCCTTAGTTTTTCAGAATATGTTTAGAAAGTAACCCCATTATCTTTTATTACCATGTCAGTTAATTGAGAATGAATTCTAGTAAATAAGAAGTCACTCCATCCATTTCCATCTTTAATCATATATAGCTTCAGTATGGCTGATAATGATATATAATTGGTATAAGTAGCAAATATTTACATCATTTGAAAACTCTTACTTCTAAAATAGTTTTTTGGAAAATCATGAAGTTCATTATCAACAGTGATTTTAGTTACCTCGATACAATCTTTATCATTGTTCACACTTGTAATCGTACCCTTCATATGGTCTTCATCATTT
The DNA here is from genome assembly GCA_963277665.1 of Viscum album. Classification (NCBI taxonomy): domain Eukaryota; kingdom Viridiplantae; phylum Streptophyta; class Magnoliopsida; order Santalales; family Viscaceae; genus Viscum; species Viscum album. Next base: position 48,206,437 of record OY728161.1, on the reverse strand, counting down.
TTCACACTTCCAATCATACCAGATGATCCATAAAATATATTTTTATTCCAGTCACCAGCTAAATTCAGATCTTCCCTATGTTTAGTCATACATTTATAACATCAATCAATTTCATTAAAGATCATGTGTTCTTTTAACACCTCTAGGCTAATTCTTCTTTAATAACAACAATGAAAACAATGAAAAATGATTTTAGAACGTTCATATTCATGATCTATTGCAAACATGATGAATTATTTCACCCCATACTCATATTGTTTTATTACATGATTTATATCCATAAATTCATTATTAATATCCATCCTATTGGATTTTTTAATATTTATATTTAATAAAATAAATAAGTACACACGAATAATGATCTTAATACCCTAAAAGACAAATCTTTTTTAAATATAGACTTATAGTAATAATTTTTGATATATTCTTTCATCACATCAACAACATGTTAGAACATATAAAGAACAATAATTATATAAATTTAAAGTGTTAAAACACTTATTTTTTGTTATAAGATGTTAAATATCATAAATATTTTTTTAAAATGGGTTTGTCAAGGGAGATAATTCATTCTCCATCACTATGAATGATGCAAAGAAACCCATGGATTTCTATGACTATATAATCATTTGGGTATGTATCATATGTTTCACTATAAAAACAAATATAAAAAAATTAATTATTTTTTAAAATATTTACACAATTTTTTAAACCAATTAATCACATTGATTATTATTATTACATTTATAAATTTAAAAAAGATATCATATTCAAATTCATCATTTCGTAAAATAATATTATGTAACATTCACATTTTATTTATCCCATTTTTTAAATTTAATCACTGACACACACTATAGTATTAGATGAGTCTTTTATAGGATTCTAATTGGAGAAGAATCCTGTTTAATAATCTAAAGCGCACAAATGAAATCATGACTTCTAATATTCCACCCACCCATGGTAATATACATGAATGCTATGAGGCACCCCATTGTGGAAGAATAACTAATAATAATCTCTCTAAGGCTCATCCATCAGAAAAAATATCAACATAGATTTCTTAAAAATAAGTTCTAAATTTCATACATTTGGTTTTGATGATAGATTTTTCAAAAATGATAAACTTCAACTGTAGAAAACTATGGTTCTGCCGGAGCTTGTGTGTGGTGAAAGGAAGACATGATGGTAGGATTATTTTATAATTTGGGGATGGGTTTTATCTATTTTTACTACAAAGTAAAAATAAAAGTGTATTTTTAGTGTTAAAAAAAGAATTGATAGATACTACTTTTATTATTTATTTTTCAAAGCTAATAAATCAAAAATTTTATCACCATATTTTTTTTACAAAAGTAGTATTTTTCGATGCTTATGTTTTAGTGATGAAAAAATGTACTTTTACCAACAATTAAATTAGAATAGAGAAGAATTTAAAAAATTGAATAATAATTTATAAATAAATAATCTTAATTTCATTAATAGTAAAATTTCTAAAAATGAAATATAAAATTTATTTAAATTATAAAAAAAAATTTAAATCAATTAATTATATGTATTACCACCATATTGGAAATATTATAATGAAATATATAAATATTAAAAAATAATCAATTGTAAAAATGGAAACAATTAATAAATATTAATATAAATAAATAGTATTTAATGAATGTATATTAAAAATGAATAAAAAAATTCAATGAGATAAAAAATTATTAAAAAAATGATTTTATAATATTAATAACAAAAAATATAATAATATAAAAGAGAATAAAATGAATAAATAAATATTATTATTTTCATAAATAACAAAAATATTAAAAATTAATAATATAAACTATTTAAATTACAAAAAATATTAAAAAAATTATTTAAATAAATAAATTATAAAAATTTCAAACATATTAAAAATGTGAAAACATAAAACATGAATTAATATTATTGATATAAATTAGGAACATATTTTTTTTATTAGATTTAAATCATTACCAACATGAAATTCGTCATTTATTGAATAAAAAAATTTAGAAGTCTGAAAATGATTATTTATAAATGTCCCTTTTTATAATAAGAGAAGTTTTCATCAGGTACATCATTGTTCTAGGATAACTCTGGAGAATTAATCCTTTTATTAGTATGTCTATCATCCAATTTATTTTCTTCATGATATGTATGTGTGACTATATAGTTCATGGATGATAGAGATTCCGTACAATTGATCTATTGGGCAGTCAGCTTCAATTAAAGGTGAATAATTCCATTTTTGACATTTTTCAGAATAACGGTCGAATCGTAATCAATATAGAAATTGAGTTATCCTCATTTAGTTTCAATTTCTACCATATTAATAATACTAATAATTTTGAAATTAATGTATGTGGTGATTCTATAAAGACTATAGAATGACCCCATTCCTTCACCTCTTTCATTTTAAGAAATCATACCATATACATCAGGAACTAGATTTCCTCTTAAGGCTCCATTTGTGTTCTATTTTATCCAACCCAGAAGTGGATGGAACTATATAGAATACAAGTTTCTAGAAGGAGGCTGATAGTTACATGTAATTCAAAAAATATTAATCACGATTTTATCATGTATTAATTCATCATAATAACTATTTTGAATATAATTTTATTACTTTACATCAATAATAACACCTACCAGTGATGATTGGAGGCAGAAGGATGTACATACAAGAATCAATTTATTTATACTTTTCAAATAGGTATGAATGACTTCATAACATGTGAGCATTAAATTAATCATAATCTTTTGAGAAAGAGGTTACTTAATACATGTGTGTAAGTTCTCTCGGTTGCTTGTTGTACAGGGTATGTGAGTTTTGAAAAAATATTCTATTGATGTTATTAGTACATTAGTTGCTACACAGCATAAAAATAAGTGGTCAATGTCCACCCTATGTTGGTCAAATATGACACATATTAACTAAATATTAATACTAACACCCTACATGAAATCATCAATGGGGATTCTTAATTACATTATCCTCCAAAAAGAGAGAATCTAGAATGAAGATTCCATCACCTTCTCAAAACCATGGTCCAACTAGTTGTACTCCCTTATACAACCTCACGATAGAAATCCATTGAAGAGAGCATCCCATTTTAGGAAGGTTCCCAAAAAATAATATCATCTACATTAATGAACTTTTAGTTATAAAATTCCCTTGATTTTAGTAGAAAGATCATCCAAGGAGTTCTCTATTTTCTTTTTCATTAACATATTTGTGTCAAAATAAGGACCAGAAGAGTTAAGAGTGTTGAAAAGGGGCATACATATACAGTTCTCTAACAAAAAAATTAAAGATGAATTTATTTTGGACAACATGTGAATATTCACTAAAAAAATTAAGAAATAGTTCTTGAGGGCATGAAAAAGAGCAGAATCCAAATAATTTAATTTCCTAGTTTGGATCATATTTAAAAATATTGATCTCAGAAAAGAAAGGTCCTATGAATTATCATTTACAATTCAGAAAAAAAATTTATCCTGCAAATATCAATTGAATTTATTGAGAGTTTTTTATCAAAATATTAACAAATTCAATGAATTCAAAAAATTATTTCCATGGGACCATCAAAACCATTATATAAAGAATTATTCCACTCATGAAAATGTAATTGATGGAAGTTAAGATATTAATTATGGGAGATAACAAGCATTTATATAACATAAATGTGTAAAGAAAATGAAACTATAATTTCTTTGACAAGGCTATCCCTTCCTACAATAGATAGTGTCTTTCAATTCCAGGAATCCAACTGATTTCTGACCAATACAACATTTTGAGAAAAAATATTGACATGTGATTTTACACAAAACATAGGGAAAACATCCAAATTTAATGGAATTAAACCTTCCCTATTTCCTTTCTCATCAATTATATCACCTTTTATAGCTTTACTAATATTTTTTATAATATATTAAAATGACTTATTTCCTATGATCTCCTTCATTGATACTTTCTCATAATGAAGGAGATATTTTTTTGATTTTTTTTATGTTTCTTTTGTCCCCTTAAGCGAAGAGGATGATTTCATCAGTATACAATATGTGAGTAGGGGAACAAGCCATCTGGAAGCTCAAATGGGTATGAGTATATTGGAATTTCAATGTTGAGAAAGATCCTACATAAATAATATTTACTAATTGATAAAATAATGGTTGATAGAGTATGACCTTTCCTAATACCATTGGTACATGTGAAATATCCCTCAGGGTAGCCATTGATAAGAACTGAGATATGTGCTAAGCATAAGAGTGCTCTAACCCATTTAATAAAAATGTTATCAAATCCATAATTGCTTAAAACCTTACAAATGAATCCCCAATGTAACATATCAAAGAATTTTTTTCATCAATATTGAGAGTGATGTTACCACCTAAAATTAATTTAATGAGAATATTAATTCATTCAGAAGTAGTAGTAAGAGAATTATGAATAGTTCTACCTTTGATGATACCAAATAGGTTTGGAGATGCAATCTTATTATAAATGTTGGAAATCATATTTGAATGAATTTTTCCAACAATTTTTTAAATATTGTTGAAATGTTCCAAAAGTATAAAAATAGGTATCTCAATTCACATTATCCACATTGGCAATTACTAAAAAAAACTATGAATTAATTCCCTATGTCTAGGGGATAAACTAAATATTAAACCAAAAATAGCATCTTGAATATCAAATTTAAGGGTAAGAACAATAAGGAATGAATTTTACGCATTATTAAAAAGACTAGGAGTGATACCTTCTATAATATAAATACTATAATAGGGTACATCAAAGAGGTTCTTGTAAAAATTGAAAAAATGAGAATCCAAATCCTATTTTTTATTAAGAAACATCACATTATCATTGAAAATATATAGGGTTCTATTTTGTTTATTGAATATTTTATGAAAATTTAGAAAATATGTATTCTGGTCACCCTCTTAATCCATTTGACTTTAAAGGACTATATTTCAAGAATTCATTGAGAATTATTAGAGTATCAAGGTCATTTAAAGCAATATTTTTCTTCTCAATACTTGTAAATAATTCAAAAATAGTGTCACTCTATTGAATGCTGTGAATTAATGATTCAAGATGAATAATATTTTACCCCATTTTCCTAAACCATTCATAAATCCAAATTTTTAATCTTCTCTTAAACCCATTAACCTTTAAAAACATTAAAAGGTATCATCCTTATAGTTAAATGAGTTCAATGTGTCTTGAACAACTTTATTACATTTAGGATTCAATATCAAGGCATTGGTAAATCATAATGGAATGATTGATTTACTCTCTTTAGTGACGAGATTTTTCTAATCTTGATGATGGTCTGAGTTGAATTTTTCCGGAGTAGAGCATGAAACGAAGGACAAAATATAGATGTCCATATCATTGATGAAAGACCTATCCAATCTACTGGCCTCCACTTTGTTAATTTACTTCTTCTATAAAGTATATTTAGCACCAACTAGATTAACTTCATATTGACCGATATTCTCAACATATTCACTTAATTTTTGGTTGATGTATAAGAGTTAACCATCACTAGCTTCCCATTTTTATTGATAACGGAATTAAAGTCTCCACTAAGAATCCAATAGCTTTTCATTGTGATTCTTAAAACCTGTATACTCAGTCATAAATATCTTCTTTCTATATATCGATTGTATGATATATTAAAGTGAAATATCATGTCATTTACAATCAATTATAAGTTAAAGTGGACACATACTCAATAGATCCAATAAATAATATTTTATCCAATCTCAAGTAAACTAATACCCAAAGCCTTATGATGTCAATACTGGAATGGTTAGTGATTATCATTTTGTGTCCAATGTTTTCAATAGAAGAAATGTTCTCAAAATATGATCTTATGTTTAGAGAGACCTAGAAGATTAGAATTCTTATTATTGATAAAAATTTAGAGAGAAATAATTTTCTCATTGTTTTTAAATCCCTAAAATTACATAACATAACCCTCATTCAAATTTGTTATTCGAGCTAGACCCCCATTCTTTATTCCACCAAAATATTTGTTCCTGTATTATTTTTTATTGTAACAGATTGCTTCCCATCCTTTCATAGACTTTTAACTTGTTCCTCACATTTTGTATTGGAGTATCCCAATTCCTTTTTTCACTGTTTCATGTATTTACATCTTCCAAATATTTTTTTTCAAAATGTACTGGATTCAATTTTAGAAATAGAAAGCATATTTGTGAAGTTATCATCAGTTTATAGGTTATTGTTAGCTTCAGAAGGATAATACATAATGATATATTTTGTATATATACCATGAGAGTATTAATTGTCTTTTTTATCACCTCAAATGAGGTTAATAGGGTTTTTTGAAGTCTCATCCAATATGTTTCATGAATATTAATGTAAAAATATTAGGGAATAGTTAGGAAGAGAAGAAGACTTATTAATCTTACCATTGTTTTGTAAATCCAGTTGTCATAGAATTTGTCCAATCCTATTGATTGATTAGTGCCCTATAGAGTCCTTGCATGTACCTTAAGTATATTCCAAAATATCATTAACAGGGATGTTTCTTACCAATGGATAAATAAATTCTTTTTAGATATATTATTATAAGAAATTGCAACACCATCCTACCTGTCAGAGGCTTTTCTGAGGTGTTCATCTTGCAGAGATTCATTGAAGGTCCTCATGCCTTGGGAAATTTCATGATAACTGATTTCATCATCACTGTTCATGATCCCACTACCTTCCAAATTTCCACCAAGAGGCTCATCAAGATTATTTATATTTGTGGAATCTACAGATAGTTCATTTTTTATTTCTTCATTATCTACAAGAGAATCCCATTATTTTCCACTATTATTCTTTAATTCATATGTTTTTATTATTTTTTCACCCATTTCACATGATCAACCATTCTTTCAGGATCATCTTTGTCTAAGAAAATATATTTTCCATTTTCGTTTCAATTTACGTCTTTCCATAAATTGGCATTAGGTAGAGGTTTCAATTTTTTCTAAATTAACCAACAATTGTTAATGGAATGCCCAATAATCTAGAATACTTCAAAAAAATGGTGGAAAAGATTCATATTCTAACTTTACCTTAGTTATGTGATCATTTGAAATGTATTTTATCATATAGAGGAGCTTTGTTACCAAATTAGAATCAACTGAAATTCTAGCATATAATCACAAATCACCATTAAGTGAATGACAATCTATTTTCAGGGGCATTCCAATGCAAGAAGCATGGTCATTCATAATTTTAAGATGCCAAAACACCCAATTTATACCATTTAGTATAACCCACATATGAGATATTGAATTCCTTTTATCAAAGGGATTAAAATTGATATCACCTTCATAGAACCTCAAAATTCTATGTTTTGGCTCAACATTACCAATATTGATCACTGAATAATGATTGTTTTGATTCCCTATGGTTATATGAAAAATACTCTTCCAATTAGAATCATCTTCCAATCATTTCCTCTCTAATAGTGCACAATCTGTGATTTCATGTTAGTGTAACACAATGTTTTATCTCCCTTTGAGTACATGAGAGGCCCAAGAATAGATAATTGGCATAAATTAAGTCTTTTCTATAGTGCCTCGGGATCTACAACAACCATGAAGCCTCCACCCTCTAGATTACTGAAAATAGAAGGTCTAGGAAGCTCATCCTTGGAAGTTTCCACACCATGAAGAGCCTCCACAAAAGTGATTCCCTTTCATTTAGTAATCCATGAGGCTCCACCAAGATTTAGGTTTTCAAAATGATACATATTTCTTTATAAAGATTCATATACCATGTCCTTGAAGGAGAACTCCCAATTCAGATGAAATGACTCCATGACCTAAGGGAAAAATTAGACCGGAGAAGAATAATCATTGGATTCCACCAAAAAGAGTAAAGAACATTTCAAGAGGATAACCGTCACCTTGAGTGAAAGAGCCATCCCAACAAACAAGGATGCCTAAAAATTACAAACATATTGAAAACATTAAAACGTAATAAATAAATATGTATAAATAAATATTACAAAATGTATAAATTCCAAAAAATAAATAATATTAAAAATATTAAAAATGGATAAAAATATTCAATGAACGGATATTAAAAATGAATAAGTAAACATTAATAAATAAAAAAATTATTTAAAAATGAATTTATAAGATTAATTTCATGATTTTTAAACACATGCAAAAATTAAAAACATGTTTAAATATGCATTTAAGTAAATTAATAATATAAATTTCAAATATTTTAAAAATATTACTACTAAATAAATAAAATTTAATAAATATTAATATTCTAAATTAAAAGCATGCCAATAATATTAAAACACAGTAAATAAATATGTATAAATTTTTTTATAAAATTTAATAAATTCAAAATAAAAAAAATATAAATATTAAAAAATGATAAATAATATGAAATGAAAGAATATTAAAATAGAATAAAAAATTGAATAAATTACAAAAACAATTACATAATTGATTTTGTAACATTAATTACATGAATTAAAGATACATAAAAATGAATAAATATATGATATTAATTATATAAATAAAAAATATATAAAAAATGAATTATTTTGACAATAGAAAAATATTAAAATTAAAATGCATTGATAGGAATCAACAATATAAATTTAAGACATATTAAAAATATTAAAACATACTAAACAAAAATGAATTAATATTAATCATATAAATTACAAAACATATTGAAAATATTAAAACATAGTATGTAAATATTTATAAATTTTAAAAAATCAAAAAAATTATAAAAATAGTTAAAATTATGAAATATCAAAAATGAAAAAAATATATTAAATAAAATAATATTAGAATTGAATAAATAAAATTAAATAAATTTCAAAAATATTTGTAAAAAATTTAATTCATAACAATAATTACATGAATTTCAGAAAAATATAAAGTGAATAAAAATGAATAAACAAATAATATTAATATTTATAATAATTGATATATACATTGTATTGATTATGTATAAAAATATACTTATTTATTAACCTTTATAATTTTTAGTAATATTTAAAAATGTTACTAATTTATTAAATGATTTTATATTTAAGAATATATAAATAACTAATAAAATTAAACGTATATCTGAAATATTAGATGAATATATATTAAAAAGGAATAAATATTAAAAGTGAATAAATTTCTAAAAATACTAAAAATATTGAAATATTAAAAATGAATAAATAATTTAAAATTAGTAAACATGCATTCACGGACACACATACATACACATTGTAACACCCCGAAGTTTTCAAACCTCATAAATGAAAATTGGGCATTTTGTGCTTTTGAAGTTCTCTCTCTCTAAAACAATCAGAATGTAAAATATAAAAAATACGTAACTTTTATTTTATGAACTCGACACTGTAGGGTCTTACAATTTTCGGGTTACAAGAAAAGATCACTAACCAAATATCCCAACTAAGAACCCGATTACAATAATGGGTAGACTGCTTAAAACTACTAAGGGCCCGAGAATGTGGTAGGGATTTCGAGCATCCATCATAAGAAACATAAGGATTGCTGAAGCCATCGCTACCGTGCTCAACACCAAGGGGATCACATGAACCATCTTCCTTTTTTCGGTCACTTGGGGTAAGGGACACCCGAGACCAAACCTTTCTTTTTATAAGCACCCTAATACGGCCGTTGTACCCCAATGGCTATATTTTTGACCGTTGGGTCTCCTTATCCTCTATGTTGACCGTTGGACCTCAAACGGCTATATTTTCGACCATTTTTTCCCAAATTATCCAATGTTTTGTTTTTAACCGTTATCCATATAATGTTTAAATTCAGTTTTTGTCGATGTGTTAAGACTTATTAAGTATGGTTTTGAAATAATTGATAAGTGATATGTATTTCCTTTTATATATATAGTTGTAATTATATATATATATATATGGGTTTGGTTTATTAGCATAAAATTTGATTAAAGTTAAATTTTTTATAAAATTATCAATAAAACTAATGTTTTTATAAATTATATTTATGGTTAGCTTCTCATAAAATTGTTAATGACGTATATTTACCCATTTAAAAAATTAATTTATGACTTTTTTATATAATAATAATAAATAAATAAAACTACACACTTATGTTCTTATTAAAATCTAATAATTTTGTTGCTTTAATTTTGACATTCTACGTATTTAGATATTAACTTATTAATGTTAAACACTTTTTCTTTTTGTTTCGGAATAATCCGAATGTAATTGTTTTTAGTTTATGATTTATGAAATCATAAGTATGTATTTTATTATACTTAAATTCACTTTTATTTATGTATAAAATTTATATATGTGTATTTATATGTTTTGATAAAGGAAATAGAAGAAAAATGAAAAAAAGTATAATTTATGTTTTAGGGGTTTAATAGTTTAATATATAGGTGCTTTAATAAACCTTTACTTAGGATAATATTATTTTATTAATAAGGTTATATTAATGAATTTATAACAGGTTTAATAAAATATTAAAACAGCTGTTTTATTTTATTTTATGTTAAAAACGATTAAAAATCAGGGGGGCGTGTTTTGTTTTTTTTATGACCGCTTCCTTCTGGGTCGTCCGATCTGCCATGCTCAATCACGGTCGTCCATGTTTTTAAAGTCACGCTGCGTCAGGGCCGTCCGATCTTCCTCCTTTTGATCTCGTCCTTCCATCTTTTTTCCGGATTTCCCTCTCTCATCGCGGCCTTCTTCTTCCTCGCGTATGCTGCACCAGGCCTGCGTCTCTTTTTCTCCGCCTAGGCCAGCTGCGCCCACGTCTCGCCTCCCTTCTTCCACAAAATTGGCGCCACCTATTTATTTCTCGGCCGTGGATCCCTCGCCACCTCTTTAATGAGTCGGCCATCCTACCTTCCTTAAGCTTCAGTTTACACCGAAGAGAAGGATCCTGCACTGAAAGAGAGGAAGGCTGCTTCGAGTCTCTGGGACCTCCTACCTCCAGTCCGGCGCTTTGTCTTCCTTTTTCCCCTCTCCGAACCGGTAAGGGACAAACCATGTTGTGTTTATTTTTTTTAGCTTCGGTATTTATATTTATATAAATGTTTATATATAAATTTATATATATATATACACTTTTTTCATACACATATGCTTGATTTTGAGGAATGTTCTAGTCCGCTTCAGTTTAGAGTTCCAAAACCGGGGCCTTTACAGCGAAGGGAAATCCCTTTGCTTCTTTCCATTCACTTCGATGGTTATATCTATATATATACGGTTTATATATATATATGTATAATTCCATAAACCATATCTTTCTATAATCCATTTTTTTCTTCTTCTTATAAGGAATATTCTGAAATTGATAACCGGTTCTTTTCTTTATATAAGTAAAAGGATATTAACGTTTTACTTGTTTTAGTTTCAGGTAGACTTTATATATATATATATATATATATATATTTATTTATTATTTCTGGCATGTATATTTTTACCTAAATGTATATAAATAACTTTGAATGCATACACCTTTTTTCATAATATATGATGAATGAGTATGATTATTATGTTTTAGTACTTTTCGTATAACGTGATGAGTTACTAAAATTATATATGACCTTAAAACTATTAATCCAAGGGCGATTCCAAGACTATTTATATACATGGTTATATATATATATATGGTGAAGTTTCAGGATTGGTTTAATATCAAAATGACTTTTCTAATTTGAAAATTTTCATTTATCATCGTTTTGACAATTCTTGCACTTTTTGTAAAAAAAGTGTGGCGTGAACTATCAGGACTTGGTTATATATATATATATATATAACCATGTGTATGTATGCATCATGTGTAATCACACCCGAATGTCATGGAGAATCCCTCTTCTACATTTAGGCTCTGAATTAAAATGATGGGAGACCAAGTCTAATTTGAGTGTTATTTAATTAATTGAAACACTGAGTCACATTTACATTAATATGAATTTGGTTCCCACGTTTTGTAATTTATTACTTTATAGCATGGTGAAGTTTATCAAAAGAACTTGCACAATTATATACATTTTTTTTGTTTCCAAAGGTGGACTTGAATATGCACATTGTAACTTCAACTGCCTGTATAAAACACCCATGACATCCAATTATCATCATATGTGAACGACCATGCTTTAATTGGGTATCATGATGTATGGAATGTTAGTGTTATGCCCTTTTTTCTTAAAACTCAAGATTTCAGATGTTAACTTCTTATGTGCACGAAGCCTTAGCATGCATGTCATAATGTTTTTAATGATAGAACTGTTCACATGTTATGAATATGTATGTGAAAATGGGGTTTAATTATGAATGTATGGAACCCCATGAATGAATGACCATGTCAAGATATGTGAGGGATGTATAGGACTTAAATTTTTATGGACGGGTGCGCCCGGAATTATACAGCGCTCCAATGAATTGGGTAAAGCAAGAGTCTCATGAGACGTCATGTGCAACGGTCTTGGCAAATAGCCTTGGCTCATGCTATCATGTGCAACGGTCTTGGAAAATAGCCTTGGCTCGTGCTATCATGTGCAACGGTCTTGGCGAATAGCCTTCGCTCGTGCTTCCATGGGAAACGGGATTGGCGTTTGGCCTTGACCCGTACTAAAGTTATGTTTTAAGGTCATGACGTGAGGTCTTGACAAAGTCCAGTATTATGCATCCCCTATGCATGTAATGATAAAGGTTAACCAGTGGTTAGTTCAACTAACAGGACAACCCCTATTTGAAAGCTCCCAAGATCATGAAAATGTACTTTATGCAACAAGAACTGTTTTCATATGGTAAACTGTTAGATGATCTGCATTTTACTCATGATCCATGATATGCATGTCTTCCCTTCTTAGTCATAGAATTATTTTAGAAGTAAAGTAACTTTGTTTTTAGCATTATGCATTATTTATTCTTCTTATATTGCGCACTCTGATCATGTTTATATCAAAGCTCATTTCAAGTACGTGTTTCTTTGTGCAAGTGGTTTTCAAAGAAAAATGGATCTCATGTTTTAAGAAAAGACAATGTTTTAGTTTTATCAAAGTGTTTTATTTTCTTCAAAAAGGTCTTCTTTGAGAAAGGATTTTCTTAAATGTTTTTAAAACCCCTTACTGGGCATTTTTGCTCACCCTACGTTTTGTTTGAAATTTTTCAGGCATGGAATGTACTGATGAAGTTTATCAGAGCAGCTGGTTTCCCAGAATCCTGAGCCTCGCGATCTTCTGTAGTCATGGGACATGATATAATTTTTTATAAATGTTGTAATGAAATGCTAAGTATATCCTGTCTCATGAGTCACCCTGAGTTCTGGGGTCTCTACAGTTGGTATCAGAGGATAGGTTCAGGCAACTCTGGAAAACCAGGTGATATAAATATATTGCTAAGACTAACTAAGTAAATATGTTATAACTTTCAGATGGCTGGTGCACCTACCGACCTTTTGTCACTCCCCACTGAGGCTCTAGAGAACATTATATCTCTAGCTAGCCGTGAAAACTTCCTGAATTATGCCCAAATTCGCATGGCGTGTAAGCACTTGTACGATGTGTCAAACTCATCTAGGGTGCTTAGTCTCCACCGGGGAATGGGGATGGATTATCTCCTATTGATGATGACCTAGTTTCCCTCGTACACATGTCAGGGAAGGTATCACGAAGGACTCTTCCGAGTATTCACAACCGGCGAGGAATTTGGCACAATGCTAGATAACCCTTTTCAAAAAGCTGCTGCTGCTGGAGACCTCCGAGCAGCTTATCTGTGCCAAGTCCTGCACTACGGCTTCTGGGTCCAGTTAATGGACTTTGGAGCGTTGGAAAATGAGTCCACCCGTGTGTCTCTTAGGCAAGAAGTGTACACCGATGTTTCCCAACTCCACACCCCTCACGCTAAACTCAGGAGGCATTATAAATGTTCCCATGAGTTTAGTCATGTATGTTCATCTTGTGTGTGGTTTGAAGAGTTAGGAAGTTTTTCCACTCTTTGTGGCATACGTCTTGTGAACTCAGACATTGCCGTGTAAAATTTTTCATAAATGGAAGTTTCTTGTTTCTTTTCATGTCTTCACCGTATCTTTGTTGTTAAGAGTTTCCCCTCGATGTTCGTTTTCAGATGGCCGGAAAAACGAACTTATCATCCCTACCCGATGAGCTAGTAGAAGTCATCTTGATCAAGGCATGCATGGTGGATTACCCATCATTTCTCCACCTACGAGGGTCCTGCCAGCGTCTGCTCAATTTAGCAAACGGTCCAGAGATTCTTCGGCTATGTCGAGAGAATAATCGTGTCTTTCAGCTCATCGCTGCTGCTCAACTCCCCTGCTATAGGCGAAGGGGAATGTACTTTGAGGGCCTGTTCCAATGTTTCACTCTGGCACAGAACTTTTCTGCCAGAGCGTGTTTCCTCGTGGCCGCCCACGATGGATAGCTCAGTGCAGCTTATATGTTCCAAGTCTTGAACATTAGTCTCCTCAACCGCATCATCCCTCTCGACTACCTCGAGCAGGATGTGGCCAGAAGAGTCGTCAAGGGGTTTATCTACTCGGACATATCCGAGCTTTTCATCGCACGAGCCTCCCTTTGGAAGCCCATGTGCAGTACACACGACCAGGAGTTCAAGGAGCAATGTTCGAGGTGCATCTGGACTAGGGAAACAGAAGAGCTGTGTGCCAACTTTGGTGTCCCGTTTACCGAGCCAGATCCACTGTTTCGGTAGAGTTTTACGTTTGGAGTTTCAGTTTCTTTTTATTATGATAGAATTGTGGGGACCCAATTCTTTGAAGGGGGAGATAATGTAACACCCCGAAGTTTTCAAACCTCATAAATGAAAATTGGGAATTTTGTGCTTTTGAAGTTATCTCTCTCTAAAACAATCATAAAGTAAAATATAAAAAAAACATAACTTTTATTTTATGAACTCAACACTGTAGGGTCTTACAATTTTCGGGTTACAAGAAAAGATCACTAACCAAATATCCCAACTAAGAACCCGATTACAATAATGGGTAGACTGATTAAAACTACTAAGAGCCCGAGAATGCGGTAGGGATTTCGAGCATCCATCATAAGAAACATAAGGATTGCTGAAGCCACCACGACCGTGCTCAACACCAAGGGGATCATTCGAACCATCTTCCTTTTTTCGGTCACTTGGGGTAAGGGACACCCGAGACCAAACCTTTCTTTTTATAAGCACCCTAATACGGCCGTTGTACCCCAAACGGCTATATTTTTTACCGTTAGGGCTCCTTATCCTCTATGTTGACCGTTGGACCTCAAACGACTATATTTTCGACCATTGTTTTCCCAAATTATCCAATGTTTTGTTTTTAACCGTTATCCAGATAATGTTTAAATTCAGTTTTTGTCGATGTGTTAAGACTTATTAAGTATGGTTTTGAAATAATTGATAAGTGATATGTATTTCCTTTTATATATATAGTTGTAATTTTATATATATATATATGGTTTTGGTTAATTAGAATAAAATTTGATTAAAGTTAAATTTTTTATAAAATTATCAATAAAACTAATGTTTTTATAAATTATATTTACGGTTAGCTTCTCATAAAATTGTTAATGACGTATATTTACCCATTTACAAAATTAATTTATGACTTTTTTATATAATAATAATAAATAAATAAAACTACACACGTATTTTCTTATTAAAATCTAATAATTTTGTTGCTTTAATTTTGACATTCTACGTATTTAGATCTTAACTTATTAATGTTAAACACTTTTTCTTTTTGTTTCGGAATAATCCGAATGTAATTTTTGTTTTAGTTTATGATTTATGAAATCATAAGTATGTATTTTATTATACTTGAATTCACTTTTTTTATGTATAAAATTTATATATGTGTATTTATTTGTTTTGATAAAGGAAATAGAAGAAAAATGAAAAAAAGTATAATTTATGTTTTAGGGGTTTAATAGTTTAATTCACGGCCGTCCATGTTTTTAAAGTCACGCTGCGTCAGGGCCGTCCGATCTTCCTCCTTTTGATCTCGTCCGTCCATCGTTTTTCCGGCTTTCCCTCTCTCCTCGCGGCCTTCTTCTTCCTCGCGTATGATGCACCAGGCCTGCGTCTCTTTTTCTCCGCTTAGGCCAGCTGCGCCCATGTCTCGCCTCCCTTCTTCCACAAAATCGGTGCCGCCTATTTATTGCTCGGCCGTGGATCCCTCGCCACCTCTTTAATGAGACGGCCATCCTACCTTCCTTAAGCTTCGGTTTACACCGAAGAGAAGGATCCTGCACCGAAAGCGAGGAAGGCTGCTTCGAGTCTCTGGGACCTCCTACCTCCAGTCCGGCGCTTTGTCTTCATTTTTCCCCTCTCCGAACCGGTAAGGGACAAACCATTTTGTGTTTATTTTTTTTATCTTCGGTATTTATATTTATATAAATGTTTATATATAAACTTATATATATATACACCTTTTTCATAGACATATGCTTGATTTTGAGGAATGTTCTAGTCCGCTTCAGTTTGGAGTTCCAAAACCAAGGCCTTTACAGCGAAGGGATCCTTTTGCTTCTTTCCATTCACTTCGATGGTTATATGTACGTATATACGGTTTATATATTTATATGTATAATTCTATAAACCATATCTTTCTATAATCCTTTTTTTTCTTCTTATAAGGAATATTCTGAAATTGATAACCGGTTCTTTTCTTTATATAAGTAAAAGGATATTAACGTTTTACTTGTTTTAGTTTCAGGTAGACTTTATATATATATATATATATATATATTATTTTTGGTATGTATATGTGTACCTAAATGTATATAAATAACTTTGAATGCATAAACCTTTTTTCATAATATATGATGAATGAGTATGATTATTATGTTTTAGTACTTTTGGTATAACGTGATGAGTTACTAAAATTATATATGCCCTTAAAACTATTAATCCAAGGGCGATGCCAAGACTATTTATATATATGGTTATATATTTATATGGTGAAGTTTCAGGATTGGTTTAATATCAAAATGACTTTTCTAATTTGAAAATTTTCATTTATCATCGTTTTGACAATTCTTGCACTTTTTGTAAAAAAACTGTGGCGTGAACTATCAGGACTTGGTTATATATATATATATATAACCATGTGTATGTATGCATCATGTGTAATCACACCCGAATGTCATGGAGAATCCCTCTTCTACATTTAGGCTCTGAATTAAAATGGTGGGAGACCAAGTCTAATTTGAGTGTTATTTAATTAATTGAAACACTGAGTCACATTTACATTAATATGAATTTGGTTCCCACGTTTTGTAATTTATTACTTTATATCATGATGAAGTTTATCAAAATAACTTGCACAATTATATACATTTTTTTTGTTTCCAAAGGTGGACTTGAATATGCACATTGTAACTTCAACTGCCTGTATAAAACACCCATGACATCCAATTATCATTATATGTGAACGACCATGCTTTAATTGGGTATCATGATGTATGGAATGTTAAAGTGTTATGCCCTTTTTTCTTAAAACTCAATATTTCAGATGTTAAATTCTTATGTGCACGAAGCCTTAGAATGCATGTCATAATGTTTTTAATGATAGAACTGTTCACATGTTATGAATATGTATGTGAAAATGGGGTTTAATTATGAATGTATGGAACCCCATGAATGAATGGCCATGTCAAGATATGTGAGGGATGTATAGGACTTAAATGTTTATGGACGGGTGCGCCCGGAATTATACAGCACTTTAATGCATTGGGTAAAGTAAGAGTCTCATGAGACGTCATGTGCAACGGTCTTGGCAAATAGCCTTGGCTCGTGCTATCATGTGCAACGGTCTTGGAAAATTGCCTTGGCACGTGCTATCATGTGCAACGGTCTTGGAGAATAGCCTTGGCTCGTGCTTCCATGGGAAACGGGATTGGCGTTTGGCCTTGACCCGTACTAAAGTTATGTTTTAAGGTCATGACGCGAGGTCTTGACAAAGTCCAGTATTATGCATCCCCTCTGCATGTAATGATAAAGGTTAACCAGGGGTTAGTTCAACTAACAGGACAACCCCTAGTTGAAAGCTCCCAAGATCATGAAAATGTACATTATGGAACAAGAACTATTTTCATATGGTAAACTGTTAGATGATCTGCATTTTACTCATGATCCATGATATGCATGTCTTCTCTGCTTAGTCATAGAATTATTTTAGAAGTAAAGTAACTTTGTCTTTAGCATTATGCATTATTTATTCTTCTTATATTGCGCACTCTGATCATGTTTATATCAAAGCTCATTTCAAGTACGTGTTTCTTTGTGCAAGTGGTTTTCAAAGAAAAATGGATCTCATGTTTTAAGAAAAGACAATGTTTTAGTTTTATCAAAGTGTTTTATTTTCTTCAAAAAGGTCTTCTTTGAGAAAGGATTTTCTTAAATGTTTTTAAACCCCCTTACTGGGCATTTTTGCTCATCCTACGTTTTTTTTGAAATTTTTCAGGCATGGAATGTACTGATGAAGTTTATCAGAGCAGCTGGTTTCCCAGAATCCTGAGCCTCGCGATCTTCTGTAGTCATGGGACATGATATAATTTTTTGTAAATGTTGTAATGAAATGCTAAGTATATCATGTCTCATGAGTCACCCTGAGTTCTGGGGTCTCTACACACATAGAACTACATATACAGATAAATGGATGTACATATACACATATATACATACGCATACATATCCACACACATACACGTATACAAACATACACACTTACATTAAAAAATACACATGCACATACACAAACACATTCACATTCACATACACATACACATACACATACACATACACATACACATACACATACACATACACATAGACATACACATACATATAGACATACACATACACATAAAATACACATACACATACACATACACAGACACATACACATACACATACATATGCATATACATACATATACATGTTTGTATACACATACTCATACATACAATTAAATACACATGCATGCACATATATACACATGAAACATAAACCTACATACACATACACATTAATTTACACACATACATAAACATAGACATACAAGTATACATACATACACATAAAAATACACATATATACATACATAGAAACATTCATGTACATATACACATACACAGACACATAAACATACACATACACACATACATATGCATAAACAAGCATATGTACAAATATATGCACATAAACGTACACAAATTTACATACACATACACATACATGTATGAACATACACATACACATAAACATTCATATACATATGGATATGAATACACATACACATACATATAATTACATACACATGCTTGCAGATTCATACAAATTCTTATGAATACATACACATATTACATAAACATACATACACATACACATACATATACACATACACATAGACACATATATAGGTATATACAAACATGTACACAGACATACATATACACATGCATATATACACATACACATAAACACATACATACAGATAGACATACATATGTACACAAACATAGAAATACACGCACACACACACATAGATGTAGATACGTACATAAATATACACACACATACACACAGACACACACACACACATAAATATACAAATACACAAAACATACACACAAAACACAATACAACACATGAATACACATACAACACATACATACACATGCATACAGACATACACATACTACCATATATATACACATGTATACATATACATACAAATACATGTACGTATATTCTAAATTATTTAATATGTATATAAATATATAAATAAAAATATGAATCTAATATTTTATGGAATATATTCCTTTATATGTTTATATGATTATTTAAATAAAAAATTTAAATATCATATTTAAATTAATTATGTACAAATTTTGAAATTAATTTATATAAATACGTTATCAAAAATGTTTATCGATTATTATAATTTTGATAATTTAAATAAATATATATATATATAAATTATGAATATAAGATCAATAATATTTTTCATAAAAGTTATATAAATCATATTTATAATATAAATATATATATTTACATTTTATAGTAGAACTATTTTTAAAAAATTCTATAAATAAGTAAAATTAAATTAAATTAAAGAATCATTATTTATCAAGGATTTCTTCAAACTGCTAAAATTTAGATATTTTATCAGTTCTATGAAAAGTGCTGATAAAGTGTCCCCTTTATTAGTGTTAATAGAAGTGTTGATAAAGGGTACCCCTTGTTAATTCCTTTATTAGAAATAGTATAACATAACTTTATTAGTGGTTTTATCTAGTGCTGATAAAAGACACATCTTTATCAGTTCAATTTTTTGTTTAAAAATGATAAAATTCAACTCTCAATGTCACATGAAATATTTTATGGATTCTTTATTATCTACATAAATATTGATCGTAATGATGTGTTGTTGGTTGAATTGGATTCATGTTGGTGAGTAGAAGGTATGACCTAAATTTTTTCCAATGGTAATTTAATGTTATTCCCATATTTAATTGAATCCCAAATTTGCATTTTATTTATCAAAGACAAATTTTCAGATGATTTATACTAGGATTGAAATCATCTTAGCGGTGAAAAACACTATAATTTCATGTTCACTGAATTTGTGGAATATTTCTCTATATTATTATTTTTTCCTAGAAATATATGTCATTATTGAGTTTCCAAAATTATTTTTCCTTAAAATTATATATAGTATGTTTATATAAATTTTTGAAGGAGGTTTTCTTTGGAGGATTTGAAAATGAAAAATGGTTTTCCATTATATTCCTTTTCTATATAATAGGATTTATAGGTTTTGAATTGTTATAGTTTGGCGTTTAATTATTGATAAAATGATATGTGTTTTTTTTAAATTTTCATTTAATTTATAGGGATTCTAAAAGATTGATAAGTCAATATAACTATTAAATATTTTTATTCATTATTATGTCAGAAATGTTAAGAGATTTTATGATTTCGCTATGGGGTTTATTCCATGATTTCAATGTTTTTTCAAGAATATTTAATTCTAAAATTGTTTTCTCTATTGTAATTTTAATGCCAAATTCTATGGTTTAACAAAAAGTCCCCTTTGGAACTTTAAAAAAGGTTTTTTGTCAGAAATAATAGTTTTTATGTTTTTTTAAAAAGGATGTGTTGTAATTCATATTTTTATAAATGGATGTGGGGCCTAGTTGGAACATTCATTAGGTAGATTTCCATGAATATATTATACTTGTATTCCATTCCCAAGTGTGAAGATAATTAGTGAATTATGTATACAAAATTTATGTGTTATGATGAATGTGTGTTATGTGGGGATTATATATGTTAGTGTGAGAAGGATGGATGCGGGTGATTTAATTATAATTATTACCTTACCTCTTATCTATAAATTCATAAGAATCATATGAATATTAGAGTGTGTTTGACATAGAATTTATAACTTTTCTTGATGAGAATCACTGGATCCCAATGGATATAGCATGTTCTTAAACCTTCGGGGAGTTAGGTGTGTAAGGCTAGTTGAGAGATATGGTTGGTTAAAGACATAGAATTCACCAACAGACTGGTATATGGTTCCACCCAAGTACATCTAAGATCATATATTTAGGTTTCTAGGAATTTTACTTGATTTTAAAAATAATATTTACTTTCAAACAAGGTACATTTATTTATTTTGATTTTCTCATCACATTTTCTTTTATATTACCTTATACTTATTATACTGATTTTTACCATATTTTATTTGACTATACTCTACGATTTACTCCATTTTTTTAGTTTTTCAGTGTTAATGTAATATTCTATATATGTACATGTGTCATGGTCACATTACTTCTTTGAAATACTAGTATAGTTATTCTATATGATTCAAATTGTCACTTCTTCTGAAAAATTATTTTGGAAATTCGTTTGATGAATTTATATGGAAATACATGTTTTAAAAATGGATTATCCTTCAAAATAAAAGTCATGGATTTTTCTAAAAGCTCTTATTTTGTTTCAGTAAAGATTTGTATAAGAACATTCTATGTATTTATATTAAAATAATAGACAACCCTACATTAAAACATTTTTTTCTTAACTAGAATATCTAAAAAAAATTGGAAAATTATGCACATACACTTTATTTTTTTCATAACTACTAGGAACTTGACCAATTTCCTATTATCATTTCAGGTTCCAATTCATCTTTTGATCACTCATGGAGGGTATGTGGTATTGAGGTGGAATTGTAACTCATGGAGTCATATAGAGGTCAGTTTGCATACATTTTTATGGTTGTAATAATTTCATCCAAGTCATCCTTTATTTAGTTAGTTTTTTTTAGTTTTATGTTTTGAATTTGAGATGGATATTTATTGATTTGATATGTTTAATTTGTTTTTACTATATATAATGATGTTATTTTTTACTGGCATGGACCTCTGATGTATTGAATGGACATTTTGCATTTTATAGTGGAATTAAAATATATAATTTCTATTTATTGGGAAAAATTATTCGCAACATGTTCATTATGATTCCCTATCACTGGTTTCTAGAATAGGGTTATCAAGATCACTACTCATGTACGTAACAAGCCAACTCAATTTCTTGTTTTAGGGAGGGTAATAGGTTGATTCATGAAAAATAGTATTAGAGAGCAGTTTAGAATAGTTCTATTAGTGGATTTATGGTTTATGGGAGCTAATAATTTCATATTTCAATGGGTTAATATGAAGCAGTGTCTTGCCCCCACTTTTTGTACTAAATAAAGGGTTTTGAGGGGATGTTGGGAATTTGTAATGTAAGTATCACATTTGATTTATCATTATTTACGGGATTAATTAAATATTTTAAGGATGTTGCAATAGGAATCTAGGAGTTTAATAGAGAATGAGAATGGGTTATATACTGTGCACATGCATTATGTATCTTAGAAGAGATTTTTTTAATCATCATTTTCCTTTTCAATATTTTTCAAATATTTCATATTGAGAACATAAATTCAACTAAATTGCTTCTAATTGTGTAAATATGATCTGAATCTTCTATTACACTAGTTTTTTTTGAAAAATTGATATAAATTAAGATGATTTACTAGAAAATTCATTGTTTTTTAAGTATATGGGTAATATTATAATATGTTATGAACCACAGTTCATATTTATAAAAATAAGCCTTTTGGAAATGATGTTAATGTAAAAGGGTTGTTATTATATATTTTGGATATTTTTAAATTTATTTTTAATCATTTCATAAATTTTTTATAATCAAATAAAAGTTCTAAATTGTGTATTTTAATGGGAAAATGAAAATTTTGATGGAAAATTTCAATTTAAAATTTTATTGTTAGCATGTTTTTGATTTTAAAATATTTAAAACTGTCACAAAATATTTTAAATAATCCATAAAAATATTATTTTTCTACATTCTAATTTCCTAAATATTTTAACATAAGCTGTTATTATTTAAGGTGAATATTTATTTTTGTTGGTTTTTTGAGAATAAATTCTTTGTTTATGATAGTAATTTATCAAATAGAATGAGTATTATTCTTATGTAATCTCTAATAAATAAGTTTTATTGCTTGGGCTAAATGAATGTTTTAGTGGCCACTATTTTAATGAGGTTTTTTATGTTCTTTTATGGTCACTTTTATTTTAAATTGTGGCCATATGATGTTTCCAAATTGGATATATTTTGGAGTTATTATTTATATTTTATTTCCATCCCACTCATGTTTTCAATAAATAAATAAGGATTATAATTTATTTAAATAAGAACATATAATTTTAATTGATGTGTTTTGGGAGAACTATTTTGACTAAATTGGGAATGAATAAAATAGATTTTGAATATTTTTGAAAAATATATTTCAAAAAACAATTCTCCATGTTGATTATTAAATGAATATAGTGTTTTAATATTGTAGTAGGGAGTTTATTTTCATTTTTTAAGGGTTTGAATTTGCTCTTGTAAGTTAAATACTAGATCATAGGGTCTTAAGTGATGTTTTGTGCGTTATGTCATGCTTCGTTTTAAAATTTTTATAGTTTTTTGCTTTAATGGAATATGATTTTTACTTCATTTATTCACGTTTTCAATTTTCATGGAAATATTTTATATGTTGGTAATGGTTATTATTTTCATGGGTGTTCAATTATCACAATGTGATGGTTTATGAATATTGTTTTTGTTTTCATTAATTCTGTTATGATTAGATGCCATTTTGTGGGTGATCTATTGAAGGTTTGATTATGAATTTGGTGAATTGTTTTAGGGTATTGGAATGTTTTTATGGTGGAGAAAATCCCTATTGAGTATATAGTTATGATGTGTGATTTTATAATGATTTATTGTGAATTTTTTTTATTATGTGGAATCATCCCTTATTTTGTAAGCAGTTTCTATTATAGGTAATTCATAGGGCATTCTAGGGAAATAAAGATTTGATGGTGGGGAAGATAGTAACGTCTCTTGTTTATGAATAAAAAAAATTCGCTAAGATTTTAATTTAAACCAATAAATTGTGATTTAGTTAAAAATTTAAAGAATATTTTTAATATTATTTAAGTTGATAAATAAAATGTTTTGGGTTTAATTTTTTTGATTAATAATATTTAAATGACATTATTATTTTTCCAAAAAAAATTGAAACATAATTGGATTATGTATAATATATATATATACATGAGGTTTTAATAATTTTTACTAATTAAATAATAATAATAATAATAATAATAATAAAATAATTGTAATGGTGGTATTATTAATTATTTTGGAAAAAATGAATCAAAATATAAATTTTTTATACATATAAAAATATATTTATTTATATAACATTAAAATTACTATTATTAATTATTTAAAATAATAAGAATGTGATGAAATTAATATCACTCTATTGAGTTTAATTTATTAGGTAGAAAAATAAATGTAAATAAAAAAATAAAAATAGTACTAAGAAATGTAAGTGGGGGATTCCCTATACAAGATGGGAAAGATAAATACATGGAAAAATAATGTAATTATTATATTAAAAAATTAAAAAATGGTTTTAAAAAATAGTTGCTTCTAAAACATGAGGTGGGGGTGGGGGTATTCCATACAAAAGAAGAAACTCTCTCACTCTCCCTTTCTGATACCTATCATCCCCTCTCATCTCTTCTCTCATATATCTCTCAAAAAAAGTCAACTTATTTAATCAATATCTTCATTAATATTGATGATTATGGTTCCTCATTGGTGGAATTTTATTCATCTTGCTGGGTAGAAGGTAATCCCTAAATATTTTTTCTTAATATAGTGTTATTTCTCACATATTTATTTAAATCTTACTTTTATGTTTAACTTTTTGAATATGGAGTTTCTTATGATTGAATCTTAGATCTCAATTGTCTTAGTTGTCAAATACCACACGACATGAGAGTGTACTAAATTTGAGGAATGTGTCTCCATGTTATTCATTTTCCCTAGAATTTAGGTCATGCTTGAGTTTCATAAATTCATTTTCCTTAAAATTATTTACATTATGTATCTAATCATGTTTATAAGAGGTTTTATTATGAGTGTTTCAAAATGAAAATAAGGAATTCAATTATATTCATTTTTTCATAAGTGGATTTATGTATTTTGAAGGGTTATGTTTTTGGGCTTGATTCATGGAATAATTTTATATGTCTTTTGAATTTCCCTTATTATGATTATGGGTTCCACATCATTTCTATGTTTATATAATTATTTAGTATTTTCTCCTCACTATTTCCTGTGATTTAATATATTTAGTGATTCCAAATTTGGGTTTCTTCCAATAATTAAAAATTGTTTTAAGGAATATATGATTCCAACAATAGTTTTCATAAAATCATTTTAAATCAAAATTCAATGGTTCAACAAAAAATTACATTTAGCTCTTCGAAAAATAAATTTTGTCCAAAATGATTGTTTTAAAGTTGTTTTTAAGGATTCTTTGAAAATCTTATTTTCAAATCTGTATGTGTTTCCCAGTTGGAAACATCATTAATTTTTTTATGAAAACTATTCACCCTTATAAAATTCCCTGGTTTTTAGATTATTAGTGAATTATTTATTGATAAATTATTTTTCGTTAATGTAAGTAAATTATGGGGCTTTGATAATTGGTTTTTTGAAGGTGATATTCGGGTGATTTCATTATAAATGTCACCCTACCACTCACCAATTAATTCATGTGGATCCTAGGAATCTTAAAGAGTGGATGCGAGATAATTTCAATATATTTCCAATGAGATGATATAAATACTCCTTGGTGTGGCCTTGGATTTTTCCTTGGGGTATTGAAACCAGTGATATTAGTTTAGAGTATCTGGTTGGTTACATTCTAAGAATGCATCAATGTGAGAGTCGGTGGTTCCACATGAGTACTTTTATGATCATCGCAAAATATTTCTTGGAATTTCCCGTGACTTTCAAAATTTTCACTACCTTCTAACATAATACTTTTTTTATTTTGTGTCTCTTATCATAGTTACTTTGTTATTACCTTGTACACATCATAATAATTATTCTATATGGTTTTATTCAATTATATTTTTTTGACTTATTCTATTATTTAATTTTTTCAATGGTTATTATTTTCGATTATGTGGTTATTTATCTCCTTATTAATATTGTCATATTTATTTAATTTGTTGGGAGATTGGGTAATATAAATGACCTGTTTTTAGAAAATATAATATAATTTTTTATTAATATTAGTTTTCATATAGGTTTCTATTTAAAAATTAAATCAATTGATTTCTTCTAAATGTTTATTTTTCTAAAATGTTGTATATATAATTTTTAATTTTTGATACTAAAATATTAAATGAACATTCTTTTTAAAATTTTATTTCTATATAGTATCTGTAGAATGTTTTAAAAAATGAATCACATGGAATGTATGTTATTTGTTATACCTACTAGGAACATGTGATCACACTTATTAACCTTTAATGTTTTTTTCTTTTGATATCTTAAGGGGAATTTATAGCATTGAGGTTGGACTGTGAATTGTTGAGTCAAAATTATGTTATTTTGGGTATACTTTTTTATTTTCATCGTTTTCCATGTCAACAAAGTCATCCAATCCTCGGTTAGTCCTATTTTTTATGAAATTTTCTTTGAGATAGATATTTATATGTTAGATATGTTTAATTGGGGTTTTCTTACTTGTAAAACTATTTATTTTCCACAGGGATGGACCTTTGATGTATAGGGGAGTAAAACTATATTTTTTAGTGGAATTCTCTTATCAAATTTCAATTTATTTTGAGAAACCATTACCAGTGTTTTCATTTGTGTTACCTAAAACTATAGTCCATCATGGGGTGATCGGGAATATCCCTTGGAGGATAGATCAGATTCCCTAGTATGTGGTGGACCTGGTTTGTTCTTGATGAATCCTATTCTATTACTATAATCTCTTAGAATCCATTAAGTCAATTTGATGAAATGATCATTTTTCTTAGATCATCATCAATATTTACTTAACATATATTAAAATGTTTCTCTTAGGGAGATATATATTCACTGAATAGGATTGAGCTTTCAATATAGTGATAAAGTCTATAATTTCTCATTTTAACACTATTTTTAGGGATAGAGGTTGTAGATTCTATATTTTCACAATGTTGATATAAAGTATTAGAGGAAATGTCTTTAGTGGTCTACCTAGCTAAAAATAGATCCAAATAAATAATTTTATACTAAAAAATGTACACATTTCTTGTAGTACCTATGATAAAAGAAAATATATTAATATTTTTTTGGGAAACATAGAAAATATTGAAAATATTCTCATATTTAAACTAGTCACTCATAAATTTTTGAGTTACCCTTGGACGAATTTTTTAGACTGGAGGATAATGTTTTCCTATTGTAGGTAATTCTTCATAATAGATTAGAATTTTAATAAAATATTGGTGTTGGTATGGTTTCAAGGTGAATGTATGTATTAATACTTCTATTACATTTCATGAAATATTCTATTTTTGATGATGTTTATTAAATGGGGGAACTGAATATTCATCCTAAAAATCATTCCTATGAGGTATACCCCTCATAGTATCTTAGAATTTATTTCCTCAAAGTTCTGTACCCTATACTCATATTAAGAATTGATATTTTTGGATATGGCCTTATCACCATTGGTATGTTGGTGAAATTTGGATGTGGCCACACCTTTTACTTTTTACACACTATATCATTGAGTAGCTGTAAGGGTAATACATGGAAGAACACTAAAATCCAAATAATTCATGCGATGTCGGGTATGTAAACCTTCCTCACATAACTTTATACAAAATAAATTTTCAAAATATCTATCCTCCTTTTCATTTTTTCATTAATATGGTATCCCATTATATTTAGAGACTTTATATTGATGATATTTACTAATTCAAAACCTAGAAGTGGAATATTATTTTCATTTATGTTAGAGAAATATGGGATCTCATCACTATCATATTAATTTTTAAGTTGTAGATCTTAATAATTTTTTTTATCTTGTGGTGGATATTATTGATATTTTTCACTTATAAGGTATTAATTTCCCCTAAAGGTGCTCAAAAAGAGTTTAAGTCAGAGATTTATCGTGAATAGTGATATTTATTGAATCAATTATAAAATTCACCAAATGGGAAGCTAGTAGAGAGGTTGATCAAAAATCACCAATGGATACTATTGAAAAAATATGTATCCATGGTTGTGTACTTTATTTATAGCCTCTGTGACATTTTTCGTAGGCTACAACCAAGGTCACATCACCAATTGAGGTTATTTCCAATGAAATAACCTATTATACAATGACATTGATAATGGACATGAATATAGACTGTGTACATATCCACATTGACATAGGGTTGGATGGGTTCACCCTATTACAATAGTCTAGTGACCTTGTACATAAGGTCTCTAAAAAATGGCCATTGTGATTTGAACTTAGAAACTACCTTGTATTATTTAGGCAACCCTATAACTTGGCTAAAACTTCAATAATAATTATATATATGTATCATTTATATATATATATATATAATATTTTCTTTATATATATATATATATCTGATTATGAAATTAATGGTTAATTACAATATTAATTTTTTTAGTCTATGACCATGACTAGCTTGAACTATGACTCTAATTCCTACCAGGAACCATATGGTTGTATTAAGGGGCACTAATTATGGCCATAGGCCTTCCCAAATTTTCTATGGACACAACTAGTGTCATATCCATGGTCATAGGCCTTCTTAATATGCCAATAGACATGGTTGAGATCCGGGACTTGAATATATGAATTTTCTATTCCCTTCCCATGAGAACTTATTTTCTTGTTCTTGTGTGGGAAAGCATTTTACCACTATCAAGAAGATAGGGTTCATATAGCCATTTCCCTTCCCTCAAATTGCTATAGGGGCATGGTCATATGTGTTGTTTTCTCTAGTGTGAGCAGACCACGTGAGTTACTCTAGTGAGGGTTACCCCGGCCTAAACACTACTAATCCCTTTAGTGGGGTTATAAATTAATCTAGCTATATGGGATAAGGTTACCTTTATTGTAAACTGTAAATACTAACTTTATTATAATGGATGATTCCAATGGATGTGGTGATGTTAAAAATCCAATAAATCCTATAATTAACAGTTTACCCTGTATAATAATAGTTCTTATTGATGCATATCTTCCCATATTTCATCCTTGTATCCTAACAAGAATTAGATTTAGTGTATATTGTAGTATTTATATATGAGAAGTTTCCACTATTTATAGTGTCTCTATTTTCATGCGGTTTTTTTCACCTCACTTTCACCGTCTATTTTATTATTATGCAAATAATATGTAGAAGCCTATCCATCAATTATTCCTACCAAGTCCATATTTTTTTCTCTAGTAAAACTAGGTTTTTTTGATTGGATAACATAAGTATCCCAATATAATATTTAAAACATCAATTTAGAGGGTTTCAAATCAAGTTGATTCTTCGGGAAAACTCTTCTTACTAGAAAACGGAGTGAAATGAACTGGTATATATTCATTCCATTATCTATTATAGTCATAAATAGGACATTCTTAAATTTTATTTTCTGTTATTATATGAACATTAAATAAGTTCCAATGGAGGCGGTCACATTTATTTTATGATTTATAACTCTATTCTCATTGGATATTGACTATATTTTCAAAGTAATAATGTTTGTATAATAATTTTAAATCGTAAATCCAATTTGACCACCTCTATTAGTCTTTATTGAATATTGACTACATTCTACTAATAATAATGTTTGTCTAAAAATTTGACATATCATTAAGACCCCTTATAAATTAGGTATCAAGTCATGAGATAAAAAAATATTATCCATATATTACCGTGAAAATGATATATGTCTTCCACATCCAAGATATCAAGAATGACATACTCAAAGGTAAAAATTTTCAAGAAAATTACTCTCATTTTATCATTGAAACACTTATATTATAATTATAAATTGTTTCTCAACCATAGTGGAGGATTATTCATCCTATTATAATAAAAATCCCACTTTCATTTTTTCCATTGATGTTGGATCATTTGGGGTATTTTCACCCACATCAAGGATTGTAAAATATTAATAAGGAATTATGTATGACTGATTCATTGGCCCTCTCATTAGTTGTGAGGAAATATTTATAAGTGATGGGGGAGTTCCTATTATTACTATATTTATATTAGTGAGTTCTTCCAGGTAATAAAAAAATGCCAGAATGATTATAACATAGAACAGACCTCGATATTTAACACTCCAAGGAGTTCATTAATGAGAGTAGGGGTTTGGATCACAAATGTGAGTAGGTTATTTCAATTGGAAGATATTTTTATGTCCTCAATTATTGAAATTTTCTAACTTAAAATCCTTAGTATGGCCTTTATATGTTCTAGGTACTTGATCACCATGTAGAGGGCCTCTTTGGTCACAAGTTTTTTAATCATTTTCATGGTGGGGGCCTCTACTATAATTTTCTTCTATCATAGGGAGAACATTAACAAAGAAATTTACATGGGGAAGAACTCTAGAGTTTCTTCATTCTGATTTAAAAATAAGGGAATAAAATTATCATTTATTGGATGTCATGTTGTGTAGAGTACCTCTATAACTAAAATCACTTAGAGTGACTCCATGATCATAGAATTCTACATCACCATGAGGGGAGAACTCTATAGTTGATCATTTTATTTACAAAAAGAATACATTCACATTGTGGTTAATGGGTATGACCCCTATATATTAAAATGTAAATTTTTTCATTGGGAGGAACCCCACGGTTTCTAATACATGGGTTGTTGATAGGGAGAGGACCTCTAAATCATCTATTTTTCTATCACTATGATGACCTCCTTGACTGGAACTATATGATATAACTCTATGGTTATAGTGTTATATTTTTTTACATTATGGTGATTTCATTATATGGCACTCATATTGATATAATTATGACCTCTATTTCTAGTTCTCAAAGGAGGGCTTTTAAATACACTAAAAGATGTCACTGTATGGTGGACCTCTACATTGATTATTTTTCTCCCCTAATGATGATGACTTTTTTAAGATAGTTACCAATGAAAACATTATTGATATATAATTTTTAATATTTATTGTATCATAAACTTCTCCCCTGGATACTATCAGGATATATCATTGGTTTTTATGAATTTTAGTAGTAATAAAGAAATGAACATGATCTCTGGCGATAGTTATTGGTTTTAGTTGGTCGGATCTCCACCAATGTTCACTGGATGGGGAACTGAGTCTATAAAAAATTATTTGACAACATATAGAGGAAATAGGGTCTCACAATGGTCATAAGAACCATAATGAGTTGGATCCCTCCATGGTTCCTTTCTGAGCATGGTTTAAATATTCTTCCACCTCCCTGTGATACGATATATAGATATTTTTTACTTTGGGGAGAGGCTCCCAAATAGATTGTATGTAGTTACACGGGCCACGTACCCCTATTATCCTATTATTGGGGTAATAAAATTGACGTTCGGGTCTCTATCAAGATTGCATGGGATTCTTCCATTTTTTGGAATAATACCACTATGAAAATAATCCCCATTAGAAAATTATAATATATTACATTGCATGAAATGATTTAGGAACAAAATTCATTGAAATATTAGAATTAACATAGTCCATATTGTTCTAATATATGTTTTAGGGAACTATTACTCAGTGGGTCATAGTAACCCATATCATCAAGTAGCTTCCCCCAACATGGATAGGGAAACAGTCCTTATGGAATAGTGGTCATGGATGTAATTTATATCTTGAAGGAGAATATAAAAATAAAGTAACAACCCGTTCAGTATCAAAAATTAAGTTCAGCTGTCAATTCATTTTTATGATTAGTAAATTATTTCACATTAGATTCACCATTTTATATTCCGACATTTTTCATTTGGTTGTATGGTTTATATCAATAATGCACCCACTTTCCAATGCGGGTCATCCAGTTAATCACTTGAAATAGAGAAAATGTATCCTTTTGTTATATAATAGGATGAGAAGTTTTATTTTTTTCATATAGGTCTTTGTTACCTAATCTAGCACTCTTTCAAAGATTTAATATATGTTCATGAAATAATTCACATTAACAATAAAAATTACCCTCATCATGATAGTGATAGATTTAAAACCATAACTTCATGAGTACATTATATATATGAGAAGTTTTCTATTATTTATTGTTTTTTCATCATACTATAGATTTAGGTTATATAATCAGTCACTATACAACTTTTTTTCATACATGGAGGTGGAAGGTGTTTTGGTGTTATGATTGTACCCATGAGATTGGATTCTAGTATATCATAATAAATGAATTCAAAAAAATCATAATTTAATTACATTTCATGAATCATGTTATACCATTTAAGGTCATGTGATGAGGACCCATGTGGTGCCTTTTATATTCATGTATTCATGATCAATGATGTGCCTTTAAAAGTTCATGTATCTATTCCCAATTTTGAGTAGTTTAAAATAATTTGGAAATAATTACAAAGTACAAGTTATTAGGAATATTTTTTTGGGAAAGATAAATGAGTGGCCCTTTCTGGTGTTTCCAGATAGGTGAGTCAGTTTGAGGTAAGGTGGGGATGCTTACAAAATGTTGTACGCCTATTAATGTCTACCTCATATATTTTAGTAACTAGATAGGGGGGATTAATGGACCAATCAGAGGTGTGAACAAGTATAATAAAATCAGGACTTTTTGTTAATAAAAAACTCATTGTATCTATGAATTATTAATTATATACGAGGAGGAAAAAATATTCTTAAGGCCAATAAAGACCAAATCAGAGAAACCCCGGTTAAGTTCTTGATCCATGTTAAGTTTCACTAGTTTCTTAGGAGTATAGATTTTTCTAAATAAAGGAATAAATGACTAATTATATTCCAAGGACTATTATATTTTGGAAGGATAAGAAGATCAGATTCTATTTTCAATGGAATAAAATATCAAAAGGGGGAATTCATACTAAAATAAAAGCATAAATTATTAATATTTTAAATTTTCATTAGTGATGTTTTAAAATGTAACTATTTCATTTAATGACATTTATAAAGAAATGATGTGAAATGAGGTGTATCTAATTGAAAAAATATTTAAACATCATCAATTATTGATGTCTATAAATTTAATCAAGTAGATACATTTATAAACATCTCTAATTAGTGAAAGTTAATTTTATGATGTTTTATAGTAATATTGGTAAATTATTTCGTAAATAGACATGTTTATTAGATATTTTTATAAATTTATAAATTATTGTCTTGTATAAAAATTTTTAATTAGTATAACCTCATTTACAAAAATTTATATAAATTAAATAAATGAATGATTATATTCCATGATACATATTATTTTTGGAGTAAAATAATTGATACTTATATTATCAATGGAATAAAAGATCAAAAGTAGTGTTCACAATGAACATGTCATGTACATCAAGAGGCCATAGAGGTGGTCTAGGTGGAATAAGATTTTCATGGGATTTTTCATAAGAAAAAGGGTGTATTTAAAGTATTTTAGTCCACTATAGAATATGGGTTTAATTTATACTCCATGAGTGACCATAGTAATGAGTATACCCTAGAATAATCTTGAGGTCTAAGCATGGATCTATTTTGATGAGGCTTGGGATCCATGGTTTGTACACTAGGGGAAAGTTTCAAATAATATTCTTGGGTAATTTAGAACCCTAGTTAAGCCACTATTGGTAGTTTCTAACTCTACTAAGTGTGTCTTGGGTTATACAGTAGGTCACTCTTATTATAAGAGAGAATGTCATTGAGTGGTTATTTACATAATTCTTGATGTGACATGGGTGAAGTGTCATTTCGTTAATATATTTTAAATAACAACCTATTAATGACTAAATCCCTTATTTTTATCCTAAAATATCTTAACTGTTCAGTTTAAAGTCATTTTAGGGTGTGTTTTTTGGATATTTGGGAGAACGATGATATGATTCAGTGGATATATTTTTGTAATTTTAATATCTCAGGATCTTGGTCTCGATTGGGTGTCACTTAGTCTTAAAATGGGATTCTTCTAGTATTGTGGATACAGAAAAGGTAGTTAGTACTTATTGATAATTTGGTAAATATCTAAAACCTCCAAGTGATCCCATATGGTTGCGTGTTTATGAAAAGTCTGTAATATTGGTAGGGTTTATGAGATGTAAGAAATGTTGATCTTGGAGGAAGATAGTTTTAGTGATACATGAGGATGGTTAAATAATTTATAGGGTACATGCATTGATGTTAGGTGTGAGGGGTGGGAATACCAAAGACACGGGTTACATGGATATTTTCACACAAGATAAAGGTTCCAAGAATGTGTGATTCTGATTATATGGAATATATCATTGGCTATTGAAGTATTGGAATTGATGTCATTCCTATAGTGTGTGGGAGTTGTGGGTGTTTGGGTTCTAGAAGCATTATGGTAGGGGAATATTCTTTTCTACTTCTGATTAAAAAAATTAAAATTCTTATTATATCATATTAATTTAAAAATATTAAGTTCCAATAAATTTATGAACTGAAAACACTCATTTAGAGAGTATTAGTCATATAAAATATTTTAATATGTCTTAATCAGTCACAGGTATGAAATACATAAGATCCTTAAAATATCAAGTTCATAAATTGCACATATTTTCATAGTAATATAATATTATGGAAACACTACCCCCTAACTTTAATGAGGAAAATTGAGATGGATTCATTGAAGCACCACTACTTCCCCATCTAAAAATTTCTTACAAAATTTCCTTCTATTGATAGATACATTTACTCACACACAATACATAATTTGATTCTCCACCCACACCAAAAAACAAATCTCGATATTTCACAACCATTACTTTTTTTCTACTACCTCCAAATTTTTTAATAGTCTGAAATAATAATTCTTATTGGATATTAGTGTAGAGACATATATATAATTATTTTAAATTAATCATATCATTTTACATAATTTATAAATAAAAAAGAACTAAATTATACAATCTATTTTTGTACTACATCCCTGTCTAATCTCCACCTAAGAGATTGATAAACTCACATGATTTTCACAGATTTGTTTTTTTGGGTTAAAATGACTAAGTAAACATGAATTTAAAATCCTTCTGTGCATGGATTTCATGAAACAATTCCTAAACTATAGACTCCCGATACTTTTGACTAAGTCCCTCAAGAATAAAAGAGATAAAATTAAATTTTAAATATTGAAGATATTCAATTAATTCAATAATAATTCATTTTTTCTCCAGTTAGTCCACAACATCATGAGAATCATTACTTCCTTGGAAAGAAAAATGATTTTAATTAAGGAAATATTTATCTCAATTCCATTTTTAGGATAGACTAGTGTCAAATTCATAGAAAATGGCCAAAATAGTATAGACTATCATGTCAATATGATTTTGATCAAATAGAAAATTATCCAATGAAAACATATTCATCATTCTATCTGGAGTGTTAATCGAGACTTTTCTTAGAGGCATGAAACTATTTAAAATCGATTAAATAAATAAAATTATACATAAAAAATAAAAACATAATTTAAATCAATGGGAAACATTGCTGAAAATGTTTTTCATAATATTTTATATGGTTTGAAATGGGGTGTCAACTAGTAATCTAGTATGACCTCCCCATATATTGGTAAGATATGCAGTCAAAATAATTACTTTTGAAAATAAATATATAAAAAAAATTCATAAAAAGAAACCATAAATCAAAATTCATTAATCAAATTAACATAAAAATGTTTATAAAATGTCACCATAAGAGTAATAAATATCTATATGATACATAAAAAACCAAAAAAGTTACAAAAACAAAAGATTACATCCATTGCCCTTATCTATGACATGTAATCTACCTCAACCTTCCACATCCTCAAACCATTAACATAAGATATTAAACATAATCTATGACAAAGGGTCAATTACTATTTCCTATAATAGATTAAAATAGATCTAAAAATACACTAGGTGTAAGAAATTGGTTTTTCACTCAGGTATGGATCTTTTATTTTCTGGTCAAACTAAAAAATTTGGACCTAATATGGATTCCAAATGATTTCGTAAAGGTTAAAAGGGTGTTTTGGGCTTGTATAGATCTCAAAAACCATTTTTTGGAGAAAATGTTATTTTCACACAATTTAGAGTAAACCATGTGGAATTCCACATGGTTTGTCACACCGTGTGGATTGTGTTTTTAGGACAGATCCACCTCACACTATTGGCACATAGCTGTGAAACCTAACCTTGTGAGAACCCTTTTTCCATAGGTAACCATGAATGTATTGCATACCGGTTGATCAAACCATGTGGAAAAACTATTCAGGCAGAACTGTCTCGCACGGTTTGACAAACCATGTTGACAAACCATGCACAAGGTAATTTTCTGGGTAAATTTCTAGTTTTTTCCCTAATGGTCTATTAATCCTCATCCTTCCTCCTAATCTAAGAACTAGCACGGTTAAGACTTTTTTATATCATTTTATAGATTTTTGAAATATAATTCTAGGGATTAAGGTATCTCCTTCACCTGGCATCTGATCAATCTTTCATTCATCATGTTGGATGTGAAAAAATTAGTATTAGAGTCCTCTTTTTTGCACTCTTGTTCTCTTTTTCTATTGACCTAAAAATCGTCATGTGATAACTTTTCACATTTTCATAGATATACTCATATCCGGGGAAACTCAACAGCTGATACTAGAGGAGGAGAGTCGTACAACCCAAAGGTGGGTGGTCTATAACTTATCTGAAAAGTTCATCATTTTTGGAATGTTCATGTGGGGCCTACCTATTTTGTAGTAAGTCATTTTTTAAATTTACATTCCATGATTATACTTTTTAGAATCGAATGTTCATTCTCTTTCCAAATATGTGTTTATTTATTAGTGGTTACACCCACAACTCAATCCACCTCATGTCAAAGGTTATTCCATAATTAGGTTTTTAGTGTTTCAGCACACTTGTGCCACTTTTTGGGGGTGCCATTTCATGGCCTTACAAATGTTGAGACTTTCTATAACAAATGGATTGTTATTAATGAGAATTTCATAATGGAATTTACCATGTATACTCACCACTTGACCCACCTATGGTATGTTCTTAAAAATTATTATTAATGGTGAAATGTGAAATTGAAGGTATACTAAGTATATAACTTTTCCTCAAAATATGATATTGAATAAATGTTACATGTCCATAGCACCCCTTTCAATGTTACTGTAAGGTAGTGGAGTGAACCTCTTTAATTAAATATGCATTAACATTTAATTGAGACTTGATTAAATGGTTGTAATGATACTTGGACTATCCACACTAATGGAAGACAATGAATTGACCAATAAATAAATGGTTGAAACTCTACTTAACCTATCTGCACTAAAGGAAGTAAATACTCAATCCAAATGAATTATTACATAATTAAAATATCAAAAAGGAATGGACTGACTCAAGCTTTCCTTGGATTCTGAGAGGATAATACCTTGGGTCTTGGGAACACCATTCTGATTCAAGGATGAGGTTTTCTTAGGTTGATACCCAACTAGACACCAGTTATTGTCTATTTTTCATATTCATAGTATACTACCGTAAATTCCTTTTCATTATTATATGATACCTCAGATACACTCCTTGGAACCCTCATTGACTAGTAGGTTCCACGGTGAAAGCCCATTGGGACCTATCTTTGTGTAGCCCAATTTTACCTTGGTCAATCACCTTGGACTTGGTAGGTGCCTTATTTTGGAATGCCTTGAATTAAGCTCCTTGGATTACACTCTTAAACATTTATGTTGAACCAGATACTAATGAGTTTTCATTCCATGAAATCTACGTTACCTTGTTTATTACCCTGGAACTCCCTCACTGGATATCTTTTTTCAAGATTCACTGTTATGTCTTGGAACATTCACTTTTTATACTATCACGAGGTGATGTTAGTGATGGATATGCCTCCCGTGATCTATTAACATTAAATAATAATTACTTAATTAATTAATTGGTTGCATGGTCATACACCAGCTAAGGGTTGAAGCAGGTACTTGGTTATATAGTTATAATGTACTTCTTTATTTATTTATATATGAATGTCTGCACACTGATATATTCCATTACATGGGAAGGATGTTATGGACACCATTGGTGGTTTCCCATTGATATTTATCTCACACCCTCTCTGGGCTCCATTTGGTACCCATAGTAGATTACATGGTTGCAATTATTGGCAAGGGAAATCGTACAACTTCTAACACTTGATTGTGTGATGATATGATAGAGCTTGATAGCAGATGACTGAGTATGATCTCATGATGATTGGAGTAGCCTTTATTTTTTTTACATTTAGTAGCATGTATTCCTATTTTATTGTATCCGTGTTTTCCAATTCCCTAGTGACTTGTCATTACATCATCATTTTTCCATTTGATACAGTTATTGTTATTTCCATTCATTTATTGCATTAGTTTTCTTCTGCTGTTTATTTACATTGCTTTAGATATTTACTATTTGTGTATATTCATTTCGTTGTGATACACTCTGCTAATGAGGGCATAGATTCCCCACAGACACACCCTAGTCCCTCACTACTAATCCTCAGCCTCTAGTGTTTGGGGAGATGTCGTTGAGGCCATGTGGCCCATCAGGCTCGGGGCACCCGCTAAGTGGCATCTAGGTCCAGGTCTTCACAAAGCAGTATCATAGGAAATTTATTTTCTTGTGTTTACTATTTGAAGACAATATATTGTATAATAGGAACGCTTGGGAAATGGTCCTAAGCCATGATTGGTCATCGTTACCCCATGGTTTGGGTAAAATCCAAGTTACCTACAATGAAATTTTTGTTCTATTTTTCCTATTAAAGTTGATATTAGATCACTGTTGGGTGAAGAACATTTTGTATTGTGTTGTTGATTATTACTCTATTTGAAAATAAAAATCATCCTTCGAAAATGATATGTGGTAAAGGATCATGGCTACATGAATCATTATAGGCACCTAGAATTCACATGTCAGGCATAATGCCATGCTATATAGGTGAATTTCACTACTTTTCATTTCTTGATATGCTTGTGATTATTGAATGATGTTGTGATAGTTTCCTTGTACTTGTATTAATTTTTCTATGATTGAGTTATTTCATGACTCAATTCTTGTGGTGTATGGGCCCTCGTGGGTTGGGATGGGTAATTTATCAAGTCAATATTTTATATTGTAAATAAATGGGTGTCATTTCTGGTGATAGTTGTATGGGCACTGATTCATCAAAAATGATTATCCATTATAAATTGAATCCTGAAATCTAAAATGGATTGGTCTCACATCGTAATCCTTCTTTTTCATGTTTATGAAAGGTAAAAGAGTGAACCTAGAAATTAACTATGAAATGACATGAAACTTATACTTGAGCACTTATTGATACCTAGCTATCTAAGCAGGTAGTTTGGTTAGTATTCCTTGGGTATTGAGTTTTCTTATTTTAAGATTATACTTGTGATTCTATATTATGATTTTAAGCTTGTTCTGAGGCGTGTGGTTGGAATTGTAGACCAATGCAGCCATGACATCCTTAAGGTGTTCGCCAAGATGGTGGTGATGATCATGATCCAGACATGGTGGCCCCTGATCTGCCAGTCTTACCTCCAAGAGTGCCACATGAGGCACCACATGTTGTAGCTAATCTGAGAACTGATGCTCATGTCCTTGATAGTTTCGTATGTCTGATATAGTCCATGCATGGTTCTACATGGATTCTACCTTTGATAGCTGATCTGACCCATGAGTTCTAGCAGCAGCAGTCTCCTACTTTTTCCGGGGATGGTGGTTGTTAGGCTACTGAGTCATGGATAGTGGCCATGTTTTCTATCATTGAGCATCTGGAAATGCATCCATAATGGAGATTTAATCTTTCTGCATGCATGCTTTGGGATTCGGTCAAGTGTTGGTGGGATGTTGTTACCTAGGCCGGTCATCATGAGGGTATGTTGTGGGTAGATTTCTAGATTGCCTTCAATGGTTGGATCTTTACTCAGTCATTGAGAGCTAACATAGATAGATATTTCATGCATATCAAGCATGTTTCTATGCTATTTATGGAGTATTCATCACGTTTCACTGATTTACAGTGATTTTCACCACTTCTAGCTAGTGGTGAGATTTCACAGGCTAAACATTTTGAGGATGGGATCCAATACACCATCTTAACCTAGGTGAATGTCTTTTTCCTTACTACCTTTTCTGCAATAATTGTTCAGGATATTATCACTGAGAAAAACCTGAGGGATGGCTCAATTATTGAGTTTAAAGGATTAGTTTCGCATCAGACTAGTAGTTTTTCTGGAGGAAGGAAATGTTCATTAGTGGTTTCTCATCAAGGAAGTGGCAGCTAAAGTATCTAGTTTGATTTCTCTGTAGTGTGTCATTAGTATGGAAGACCTGGGCATAAGAATCGCCAATGTGATAGTGACCCTATGTAGTGTTGGGATTGCGGACTTATGGGTCATCTTCAGTATTTGTGCAAGACCATTCCACCAAATTCAAGTGGAAAAAGGATCAGCATCCACTCCACCTACAGAAGCAAGTTATTGTGTGCCATGTTAGGAGGGGAGTTGGAATAGTACTGGAAGGTTTGACCGGGGAGGAGGTTGTGGCCATGGTAGTTTGAACCCTGATCACCATCAGTGCCAGTAGATCAGTCATGATCGTTGTAGTCCATTTATTACACATGGTCATGGATCAGGTCAGTTGCATGATTTACAGCTGATACATGAGGATTAGGCTGCATGGCCATTTACTGTATGAGGTACTATTCTAATTTCCTCCACTGTTATCTCTTCTTTTTTTATACAAGTTCTTTAAACTATTTCATTTCTATATCTATTGTGGAAAGACATGGACTAGACATATAGTATCACTACAGTGTTATGATACTTGATAGACTATTAGGAATACATATGTAAGGCATACACTAGTGCAAGGGATGTCCCCTTGAGGTTGGAAGTAACCCTTTCCTGTGGAATCTCTTTATTCTCAAGATGACATGCTACGATTTCATTCTCCTGATGGGATAGTTCTTCCACTATCATTCTTTTGTAGACTATTATCCATGTAGGTTATCTTTAAAATCATGAGGGGGCAACAATTATCTTTTCAAAGGTGAGTGGGATTTCCAAGCTGGGAAAGTTGGACCAAAGCATCATGGGCTAGGTGGGGTGACCACCCATATTTCAAATATTTTCATGGAGGATCATGGTGTATTTCAAACTGATTTCCCTCCAGTAGTTGATTGTTTCAGGGAAGTATTTCCTAATGACTTTTCTGGCTTACCTCCAAAGAGAGAGGTAGAGTTTACAATTGATCTTGTTCTAGGAGAAGCACCATTTTCCATTAATCCTTACTGAATGGAACCAATTAAGCTCTAGGAAATCAAGAGGAAGATTGAGGACGAAGTGGAAAAAGGATTTATACAGACTTGTACAACCTCTTGGGGTTTGCCTGTGCTTTTCTCCTAGAAGGTGGATGGAAAATTACATTTATACATGGATTACAAAAGGTTGAACCGACTTACAGTCAAGAATTGGTACCCACGTTATCTAATAGAAGATCACTTTGACCAGCACCCAAGAGCATAGGTGTTCTCTAAGATCTACCTGAGATAGGGTTATCTTTAGGTGCGATTCATTCCACCAGACATACCTCATACATCTTTTCGTAGCATGTGTGTTCTATATGATTATCTTGTAATTCATTCGGTCATACGAACGCACTTTCCATTTTCATGGATTTGATGAATGACCCCCCCCCCCTATTTGGAATCCTTTTTTGTTGTCTTTGTGGATGACATCATGGTGTATTCTCACACTTATAACAACTATTCCAAGCATCTTGAGATCTTTCAGAGTACATTGAGAGAGAATCATCTTTATTCCAATATTTCTATGTGCTACTTCTAGATCGACAAGGTCCACCTCAAGTGTCGTATTATCTCAAAATTATGAGTTTATATTGACCCTAAAAATATTAGTTTTCTAGTTTCCTATAAGTATCCAAGAACATGTTTGTTATCACGTTTTTATCAGGGATTGCTAGATATTATTGGTGTTTCATATTGGAATCCCCATTTTTTGCTTCACTATTTACTGGACTTAAAAATAGGGGTATTAAGATCATGTGTCCAAAAACATGCGAGAAATACTTTCAGGAGTAGAAAGGGAGGCTTGTCTCGAGATCGATTCTAATTCTTCTAGAACCTAGTAAAGGTTATATCATCTTTTGTGATGAATCAGTCATTAGTCTAGGAGTTGTGTTTATGTAGGAATACAATGTCATTGCGTACGGATCTTGGTAGTGGAAACCTCATGAGAGAAATTACCTGACACACGACCTTGAGCTAGCAGCAGTTTTCCATGACTGATGTTTCTGGATACATTACCTTTTGGTAAGTGCTTTGTGGTGTATACAGATCACAATAGCCTCAAGTATATCTTTTCTCAGCCTGACTTGAACCTCATCCAGAAAATATGGGTTAAATATCTAAAATCCTTTCATTTTGAGCTTACCTATATTCATGGAAAGGGAAATGTGGTCTCTGATGCATTGAGTCTGAAATCCCAAACCCCGGTTGTACATGAATCCAATGATGAATATAAGTTATTGTCCCTCTTTTCTTAACTTCATCTGGAGTTTCATGATAGTCATGGGAAGTTATACCTCTCAACATTAATAGTTACATATTCCCTCCTTGATAAGGTGAAGATTAGGATGTTTAAAAATCCAAAAGTTTTGGTTTTACATGACATTATATTAGGAGATAACCCACCTCTGGATTGGTTTTTCATTAGAGACAATTATTAGTGTTGATGTGGACGTATCTGGGTTCTTGTAAATATGATAGGGGGGTTGATAAAAGAGTCTCATGCTTCTTAGTAGGAATTTCATCTAGAAATATTGAAGATGTATCGGGATATGTGACTCTGGTATTGGTGGAACAGAATGAAATTTCAGATTACTGGATTTATCACTAAGTGTTCCACCAATCAACAGGTGAATGCAGAGCACCAGTGTCCTATATTCTTGTTTACAGTCACTTCCAGTTCAGTAATAGAAATGGGAAGATGTTGTTATGGATTTCGTGGTCAGCTTACCTAGGTCACCGAGGGGTAGAAATGATAACATTGTAGTCATTGACTTACTAATGAAATCATCCCACTTCATTTTTATATGAAATAATTTCTCTGTTGATGACCTGGGAAGACTGTATATCTAGGAGATCATACGACTACAGAGGGTTCCATATACTATCATTTCAGATAGGGATGCTTTTTCACATCACGATTCAATAAAGGTTTGAAAAAATCTATGGGAACTCAGGTGCTTCTAAGAACAACTTTTCACCCTTAGAATGATTGACAGTCGGAACAGACAATGCATGTACTAGAGGATAAGCTCCAAACACATGTCCTTGATTTCAACAGTTCTTGGTAAAATCATATCCCTCTTGTCGAGTTCACTTATAATAATAGTTTTTAGGAAAAAATTCAGAAGGTTCCTTTTGATTCCTTATAAGGTAGGTCATGTGGTTTATCCTTGTGCTGGCTAGAGGAAGGTGAGGCAGCCCTACTAGGTCATCGTCTCGTTCCGGAGACTTCAAAACATGTTCATCTGTTCAGGAAGAGTATGAATACGGCTTAGTCTAAAAAGAAATCTTATGAAAAAATTCATCAAATACCTCCAGAGTTTGAGGTTGGGGATCATGTTTTTCTTCGAGTATCACCCAAACTAGGAAATATACAGTTAAGAAAATAGGGAAAGATATCACCTCATTACGTTGGGCCATTTGAAATACAAGAGAGAGTCGGGTCGATAGCCTATTGGTTTCTACTATGTCATAGGTATCGTGTCATGCATGATGTCTTTGATGTCACACAACTTTTCTAATATCATGATGACCCATCTTTTACTTTTGATCATGAGGAAGTCAAGTTAGATGTTGATGAAAACTTTGAGGAATATCCCATACATATTGTTGATTGAAGCACGAAGGCTCTCCTAGGCATGTTTATCCCTCTAGTATGGGTGCTATGGAATCATAGACAAGTACAGGATGAGACTTTGGAGAGGTAATCCAATGTACGTGCCCAAA
Organism: Viscum album; assembly: GCA_963277665.1. Taxonomy (NCBI): domain Eukaryota; kingdom Viridiplantae; phylum Streptophyta; class Magnoliopsida; order Santalales; family Viscaceae; genus Viscum; species Viscum album. Next base: position 48,161,657 of record OY728161.1, on the reverse strand, counting down.
GGCTAGAGTTTTTCTCAGATACTGTTTCTTGACACTTATATGGAGAACTCGGGGGGTGAGTTCTTTTAAGGGGGGAAGATTATAAGATCCCAGTTGTTCATTTAGGTATAGATGCTTTAATTTTTTGTCTAAATATTTATTTTGGAACTAATATGGATGCCTAGTGTGTTAGTAATGGTTCCAAGGGTGTCTGGGGCTTGTTCAGATCCTAAAACCAATCTTTTTGGAGAAAACAGACTTTGCGCATGGTTTAGAGTAAATAGTGTGGAACTCCAAATGGTTTATCAAACCATGCAAATGATGTTTTTCCAGATAGAGGCACCTCACACGGTTTGTGCATGACTGAGTGACCTAACCATGTGATCACCCCCCATCCTTAGGTAACCATGAATGGTTTGCACACGGTTTGATCAAACCATACATAAAAAATATTCAGGCAATACTGTCTCATATGGTTTGTGTACGGTTTGAAAAATCATGCAAACAAACCGTGTGTTGGAAAATTTTCTGGGTAAATTTCCTATTTTTCCTTTAAATATTTATTAATCCTCCTCCTTCGTCCTAATCCAAGAACCATTTGGATTAAGCCTTTTTCAATCATTGTGGATGTTTATGAAGGCCAAAGCTAGGGATCAATATATCTTCTTCATCTGGTATTCAATCGAGCTTCTGTTCATCACGTTGGATACACAATAGTTAGTAATCATGTCCTTTTTAGCCATTCTTCTTCTATTTTTCTCTCAACCTAGATATCATCGTGTGATTGTTTTCAACATTTTATATTATTTACTCTGTTCTAAGTAAAATCAAGAGTTGATACCGAAGGAGGAGAGTCATACAACCCTATGGTTGGGGTCTATAACTCATACCTAAAGTTCATCATTTTTGGAATGTTAGTGTGGGTCCCACTGATTTCTTTGGAAGTTGTTTCTTAAATTTACATGCCATGATTATACTTGTTGGTATTGTATGATCATGATCTTTCCAAATATGTGATTAGTTGTTAGTGTTTGCATCAAAAAATCAAACTTTATTATGTTTAAGGTTATGCCATAGTTGGGCTTTTAGTGTTTTGGCACGTTTGAGACACTCTTCAGGTGTGAATTTTATTGACCTTCCTAAAGGTGATCCTTCCTATACTAAATGGATTGCTATTAATGAGAATAATATAATATCATTTACCATAAATCCCTACCACTTGACCCGCCTAATGTAAGTTTTTCCAAATGATTATTAAATGTGAAATGTGAAATGGAATGTATACTAAGTATATAACTTGGCCTTAATACATGAGATGGAATAAATGTTACATATCTGTAGCACCACTTAAAAATGTTAATATAATGTAGCAGAGTGAACCACTCTAATTGAATATGTCTTACTGGTAAATTAAGACTTTATTAAATGGTTGTAATGATACTTGGCATATCCACACTAATGTAAGACAAGTCATAGACCAATAAATAAATGGTTACCACTCTAATTGACCTATACACACTAATAGAAGTAAATAATTGAACCAAATGAGTTATTACATGATTAAAATATCAAAAATGAATGTACTAACTCCAACTCTCCTTGGATTCTGAGAGGAGAATACCCTGGGTCTTAGGAACCCCATTCTGATTCAAGGATGCAGTTTTCTTTGGTTGATACCCACATATAATCGGGTTATTATCTATTCCTTGGATGCCTGGTATACTAATACATGGTCCTTTTAATTATTATAGGATACTTAGAATACACTCCATTGATCCACAATTGACTAGTAGGTTCCATGGTGAAATCCGAATGGGCCCTGTCTTTCCATAGCCCCTTTTTACCTTGGTCGATCACCTTGGACTCGGTAAGTGCCTTATTGTTGAATTCCATGGATTATGATCCCTGGGTTACACTCATTCCCCATTAACTAGACTTAGATACTACTGAGTTAGCATTCTGTGAGATCAACATTACCGTGGTTATTACTCTGGATCTCCCTCACTGGATATCTTTATCAGGTTTCCATATTATGTCTTAGGACCCTCACTGCTTATACTATCATGAGGGGATGTTAATGTTGGATATGCCTCACATGACCTATTAACATTAAATGGAAATTAATTAATTAATGAACTAGTTACCTGTTCAGACCCCAACTGATGGCTGAAGTGGGTACTTGGCTATTTTGTTATATTTTATTGATTACTTTACTTATATATTATTGCCTAAACACTACTTATTCTATTACACGGGCCATATGTTATAGAAACCATTGGGGTGGACCTCTATGATTTATCTCCCTCCCTCTACTGGCTCCATTTGGTACTCAGAGTATACTACATAGTTGCAGGTATTGACAGAGGGAAGAATACAGCTTCCAACACTTGATTTTGTGCTAATAGGATAGAGTTTAATAGAATATGACCCAGTAAGATGTAGGGATTCTTGTAGCAGCCTTTGTTTTCTTTTACATTAAGGTTTATGTTATGTTTGCGGTCTTGAATACATGTTTTCCAGTTTTTTAGTGACATGTCATTACATCATCATTGTTCCAATGGATACAGTTATTATTATTTCTATTTATCTATCGTATCAGTTTTTTTGGTTGTTTATTTATTTTTCTTCCGATGTTTACTATTTTTTTATATTCCGTGTGATGTGATACACTCTTCTAATGAAGGAATAGTTTACCCATGGACACACCCTAGGCCCTCACTTCTATTTGGCAGCCTCTGGCATTTGGGGAGATTTACTTGAGGCCTTGAGGCTCATCGGGCTCGGGGCACACGCTAAGTGGCATCTGAGTCCGTGACATCACACTATGTGTATATATAGGGTTCAATATTACAATCCTAGTTAGATTCAACCACATGTTTCTTATATAATATTTTTTTTAAAAACCAAGTCTTTTTAGTTTGATCTACAATTATGTAAATACCATTTTTTCATCTCTTATGAAAAAAAGTAACAAATAAATGAACATTTCAATATTTATTTCAAAATTGAATAATTTATAAAATAAAATGGAAAATAAAATAGTGATTCAAATTAAATAAGTACATCTCTTAAAGAATCATTGAAAATATTTTATAAAAAATATTGTTTCAATGAATCATAGGAGACTGCCTACACAACTAATATAGGGAAACCTAGGATCCTTTTATAAGTAAAATCCAAAACCATAATCATATATAATTTCTTTTAGTCCACAATCCATAGTGACTTCCTACACTAGTGTGTTTTATCTCTAGGAATAGGGTCATCTTAAACTATTGATAAGCTCATAATAGAATGTGTTAAATTGGAATTATAATTATTCTACCTATAGAGTATAGAATAATAAAATAAATTATTATAAGCAACAAAGAGTAGAAACTTAACCTATCATTGGTAATTATCCTAGAAACCATTTTATGATCCCAAATATTTATATGATTTCTCTATAATTAAGGATATTGGAATAATTTTATTGAAACTATATGAAACAACACCTTTATATTAATACAACACAAATGATTTATATAATACAATTTCATAATCAAATTTCGTAATATTAAATTTATGTTTATAATGATACAAAACCAACTCATTTGAATTAATACTTGTTATAATACCATAAAACCATTTATATTTTAAAAAACTCTATAAAAACATATTTATAATTCTTTATTATTATCATATAAAAATTATATTAATTCATACTCATTTAAATCATTGTAAATTTAGTCTTCCTAGTTTTGTAAACACCTTATGCACATCATTTATGTGAAAACAAATTTAAATAGTTGATATAATACCATCACCAAGAAATTTAGAAAACAAATAAGAAAAAAATTGTAGTAAAAATCATTAAATATGAATTGCTTATACATAATTCAAAATGTCACTTAAAATAATCAAGCACTCATGGTTTATAGTTCAATGAAAATAACATATAGATATCTATTGGATAGAGTTTAATTTATTTTCAATCAATGTTTTTCTACCAAATTAGAAGAAAATAGATCCATAAAATAATATTAAATCCCAAAAATTGATATCTCACTTAATAAAATTTTTCCAAGATGAACCATAGGATAAAATATCTACTAGATTGAAAGAAAATAGTATTTGAAGAATCGTCAAGATTGTGAAAGAATATTAGAATAACTTATAGGAATGAATATAACCATTTTTATGGTCAAACCATAAGAAGAATGAAATAAGATACAAGGATTCCTGGGGTATATAGGAAGGGGAGCTACGTAAATCCTCACTATGAAATGAGAAGAAAAATGAAACCCCTAACTCTAATGAAGTATTTTAAAAATTAAAAAAATTAATAAATTAAAAAGGTATTCAGGGTCTATAGGGACCATCATATAGACCATACAAAATCCAATGGATACGAAATTTGGACCTATAAGTTACATTTCCATGGTTAAATTAATTGTGCACACTTACCATGTATTTTATAATTTTATTGAAAACCCAAGAATTTTTACTCTAATTTTAGAAACATGATAAAAAATAATGTGAAATTCCATACAAAATTAACATTCTTGGTGTCCCAATGGTTTTCATTATTGGATTCCATAAAATTACCCAAGAAACCACAAAATATCACAAAACATAAGTGAGTACAAGTAAAAAATAAAGGTCCACATATTATAGTCATCCATATAAGATAATTTCCTATCCATATGAACTAAATAAAATCCTTGAATTAAATTTAAAATAAATTTCAATAAATAATAATTTTGATATATTTCAATTATAACATTAAATATAAATAAAAATAATTTAAAATACAATTTAATTTTTAAGAATAATAAAAATGATAATAAATGATATAGTAAAAGAGATATAGGAAAATGTAAAATGGTTTGGGAGAAGTAAAAACTGTTAGTATATTGTATACTATAATTGTAATTGACTTCACTTTAATGATTCCATAAAGAACATAATAATTTTTCAAGGAAAAAATCCATACTCACTACAATTTACCAAATATTTATATTCTTATTAAATCTTGAACACATTTCACTATGTCAATTAACATTCATCTAATTCTATTAAATACACAAATATTTCTCACATTCATTTATATATTCTTTTCCCATAAAAATATCCTACCCAATTGTTCAAGTACCACCAAATCTAACTATCATTAAAGGAACAATAATCCTTGATTATCATTAATCATCTTTTTAGTTCTACCATACCTCCTCATATTCATTAACTATATTTTTCCTTATAATAAACGTTTCACAATTATTTTATTTTACCCATTTTGTTTATTTTATTCAAGAAGATGGATGGGTGGTAATTATATTTTATTTTTGACTTTTTTTTGTAAAATATTATTATTTCAAACATTAGAGATCGATTTGGGATGATGTAGTGAAAAATCAATGAAAATTTTCATGAAAATTGTTTCCAATAATTTTGGTATTTATGGAATAAAGATATAGAGGCCATCATGTAATGTGATGGATCAGTGTGGGTAGACAAACCCCAACCTTATGATGATAAATGTGTATAAGAACTATTTCACCAATTCCATCTCCATCAGAACCACCAAACAAAATAAGAATGACGGGTAATAAGAAAAATGAGGATAGGGATAAGAGTAAAAATTATGTGGATGATAATTGACCCCATATAGTATGGATAATCCCTAGTATTACTACCCAATTCAATATTCCACCCCCACCCCTTTGGTGTGAAATGTAAAATAGAATCCTAAAACTTTTTTAAATTAATGAATTATGAAATTATAGGATCCAAAATTATATTGTGGACATAATCTGTCAAAATAATTATTCTCACTCAGTAAATTTATGATAAAAAAATATTAAAAAATCTGATTCATCCTAAAACCAATTGATGATAGGAGGTTAATCTCAATAAGCATATATGTCAGAAAATCTTACCCATAGAAACTAATATGGGATTATGTTTTCACTTAATAATACTCCCTACAAGACAGAGGCCACACAACCCCCTCTAATTTATTTTTGGTATAAATTCGAGGGGGTTATGAAAAACCCCTGCTAATCATCGAAAGTAGAGGGCGTTCACAACCCCATATAATGTTTTTTTAATCATTGGATTTATTTTAGAGGTGTTTAAGTCAAAATTGCTGCTAATTTAACAATTAGTGGAACTATAAGATCGGTTGGATTTTAGAGGTGCTATATATATATAATATTCATATGGATATTAGAGGCTATATATATAATGATTTTTTAAAGGAAATAGTTAGAGTTCACAATCCCCTCTAATTTATGACATTATAGGGGGTGTATTAACCACCGCTAATTCATAAAATTAGAGTGATTGAATCCCATCTAATTTAATAAATTATAGGGTTTTTAAATTTCCTATAAATTAAAAAATCATAGGGGTTATTGAACCCCCTCAAATTGATGATATTAGAGGGGGTTCATAAACTGCTACAAATCCCTATGATTTTAGGGGGTTTTGAACCCCATATAATTTATAAAATTAGAGGGTTTCATAAACCATCTCTAATCCCATGGATTAGATGGGGGTTAACCAGATTATTTTTTAAAATTTCAAAAAAAATATGATATAAATTAAAATTTCATAACATATATATGTGTGTGTCTGTGTGCATTTATATATTCATGTAAATATATTACAAAAAAGTGTTATATAATTGTATTTAAATAAATTATAAGCATATATATATAAATTATATAAAAATATTATATAAATAATTATACATATAAACAAAAATGTATACATATAAAATATTGTTATACATAATAAAAATGTAATTATAAATATACTTATCCAAATATATAAAATTTATATATGGTTTTCTATACATTTATTTTATGATTTATACTTTAGATATACTATATTAAAAAAAATTTATAGAATATTTATGTAAAAATACATTTTTAATATATTATGTATACAAATATATATAATATAGAGAAAATTAGTTATATATATAAATATATATATATTATAATCATATTATATATATCATATTAGAAATATTTTTTATATATATTTATATATATTATAAAATTATTTTATATCAATTTCAGTATACCATATTGATTATAAATTAATTTAGTAAATATATATATATATATATATTATTTAATTATATTATATATTTCTAATTCTATATATATATATATTAGGTTCTTGGGGTACAATTACATTAAACACCCACACCACACACACAGGATGGAAAGGCATGTCATAACCTCCCAAGAGATATACCACCCATCATAACTTTATTTATTCAGTACATGACTCAAAAACCTAGTGGGAATGAAGCCCATAACATTCCCCAAGGGCAAATAATTGGCCCAAAGGCCTAGTGCAGCATCATGCCTGCATCACAATCTGTCTATGTCATGTCAGCGTCACCGCTGAAATTTGTCCTGCATGTGCCACTACCTACCTCAGAAAATTCTCTCTCACCCAGATTTGAACCTAGGTCTGATGTAGAATTACGGGGAGCATTTACCACTAAGGAAACCCCAAACTAAAAAACATATGAATGGGTCACACGTCTGGGCCCATTGGGTGCTCTACTAAGCCAATGTGTGCCACATGTTCCCAGTTAAAAAAATTATGATAAATTTCCCGATTCATAATAAGTATAGTTTCCATGTCTGGAGGAACTCATGCCTATGCCAGTTCTCATAGGGAGTGAGATGGCCTAACCAGTTAACCACTCGACAAATGCCCTGGAGGCTTTTTAATTATACAAATGTATTTAATTTTGTGTGTATAAATATAGATGTGTATATTCATGATGTAATATAAATTTATATAATTAAATACAAAAATATATATATTATAAATGTATTTAATATAATATATGTATAATATAAATCAAAAAATACATAAATGTGTAGTATTTATAAAACCAACCTATAATTTTTATAGTTTAAGAAATATGTTTAACAATAATAGTAATTAATAATATTATTGTTACACACACACACATGTATACATACAAATATACCAAAATAATTATATAAATATATATATTATAATAATATTGTATATATAAATATTATATAAAAACATAAACACATACCACACACAAATATAAATGTATTTATATTTATATTTATATTTATATAAAAAAATATACTTATTTATATATATTATATATACAAAACTATAATATATATATTATACAAGAACATGTGTTATAGATAAATATATATATATACATATATATATATATATTTGACAGAAATATATTTTTATTATACACAAATATATTATATATATATAAATATATTATGTATACACACATATATTATATTATTTTTATTTCAATATATATATATATATAATCTCATATATATGTATGTAAATAAATAAAATTTATGGTATTTAATAACCAACGACCAATCAATATAGTGGTAAAGGTGCATAACTAGGTTCTCTTGGTCCATCATTAAAATACCAGTAGATGATATTTTTACCATTATAGTTGTGGTGGTATGGTTTTTTGGGGGTGTAGAGGCCCACAAACAAAGGGGTGGCCCTGGGTGGATGTCAAGGTGTGTCCTAGGGGTTTTCCGGATGGCTCAGGTGGTCGGGTTGGGGTGTTCAGTGGGTCTTGGGGGTATCTAGGTCAAGTGTTTGGGGGTGTCAGTGTGGGGTGTCCAGATGTCTTGGGGGGGCATTTCCGGTCTCAGTGGTATTAGGGTTTTCTGGGTTGTGTGTCTGGGGGTTGTTGAGGTGGGGTCTCCCTGGGGTTCTTGGGGTTGTCATCGTGGTGCGCCTAGTGGTCATGGTAGGTGTTTGGGGTGTCTGGGGGTCTTTCGGGGTTGATGTAGAAAGAAAAATAAAAAATGGAAAATTTTATTAGAAGGTAAAGAATAACCACCCAAATCCTTGATGTATGAAGGTCAGTTAGGGGTGGTTCGATGATAATTATGGTTGGTTATAAATATCCCTAAATTGGTACTTGAATATGGGGTAGTTAAAAACGACCCTAATCAGCCTGCATTTAGTGAATTTTGGTTGAATTTAGAAGGGGTTAAAAGTCCCTATAATTTAACCATTATTACAGACAGTTCCATTCTACCAGTTCTTAAGAAAAACTACTCTGAATCATACATTATGGCCACATTAGTGATAGTTATGATTAAACACTACTAAATTGTTTTTAAGGAGTTATAAACACCTCTAAATAAAAAAATAACCTCATCTAATAGCCCTATATTTTTATATTGTTGGATCAATATATTCTATCTGAGACACTATGATTATTGTAATGATAATATATAGTTATTAAATCCATGAAAAATTTAGGATAAAATAAGGATTTGATGAAACTTATAAGGATCATTTTTTGTTCTCTAACCATTCAATATAAATTCTTAATCCTAAATGTTGTTTTATCATAATACCAATTAGTGATAAGAAATATTATTTGTTATCTAACACTAATCCTTGAAACCACTGAGGGATTGTGTTTTCACCCATTGAACCATATAGTGAATTGATGAATAGTATCAAGGGGATAATTATATATTTTATCTTGATTGAGTCAACTATTGTATATTGTCTTAAACACTCTCTTGTTTTCATTAATAGTTTGTTATTCATTTAGATTCCTAAAAAAATTATAATTTCTATAGTGAATATGTTGGTGTGTATGTGGCTAGGTTTAGAATAATATGGGAGGGATGGGTGAATATCCACCCTATGAAAGTGCATATAAATATTGAATTATAGAGGAAACCATAATCTTGTTAATATAATGGTTGTAATATTCACCACTATTTCCATATGGAACAATATTTGGGATGAAGAAATAAAAATGAAGATAATATAGACTTGGGTAATATTTGTGATAAAATCATCAAAATGATGAAATTGAAAATTTTAACATAATAAAAAATATGAAATAGCTTGTTTAATAGAGAACCCTTCATATATGTGATTTTAAAAACATGTTTCTATTCCAACTAATCCATGGAAATGAATGAGTTATATACTCAAGTGTATGAAAAAAATGAATCATAAATTAAGTGATGATTAAGCGTGTATAAAAATTACACCTCGATGAACCTTTTGATGTCTCTCTAATAATTACCTTATAAAAGAACATCGCTAATCATATATAATATTTGGGAAGACATCATTGATGTTGTTCCCCAAAACCATTAGCTACACCAACCAATTTATTATTCTTCATTCTATTCAAGGAATGACTACAAGTCTTTACTACCACAAATATATTTGATTCCATATTTGTTTAATAATTTATACTGATATCGAAGAAAAAATGATAGCCCTACCTATATAATCATTCTGTTAGAGAAACATTTATCTCAAGGTGATTATTTCCTTCATTTGATACCCTGGATAATAATAAAAACATGATATTAATTATATCCTTTGAAAGCTATTGCACATGTATCCAACATTACTAAATAGAAGAACTCTCCCATAATTCAAAAAGTTGTAAAAATATCATTTAACGAAAAAACCCAAGTGGCCTATAATTTTTCATATATAATTATAATATATTTAAAGAAATATTCTCTAAAACATTATCATTTTCCCCCCACCCATCACTGAACGAAATTTCATCAAACAATTTTTTTATAATGAGATACATTTAAAATCAAACCAATAATGAAAATATATAAATAATATAACCTTTTCCTTTTGAAGCTATAAATAATAAGAAAAATAATTCTATGAAAATGAACATAAAATGATAAATTCTCTATCAAACTCGTATATATATCTTTAATAACAAGATATGATATACAAACATTTGGGTTCCCCATAACAGTGATCAAAATATAAGAAAAATCACTAAAAGAAATTAAATCTTCCTCTTAATAATTGTTCCCTTAGTTAATTATATGTGTATTGTCATCAAATACTTCTAAAACATCACCTTGATATTCAATTTTGATCTTTTATTCGCCTATAAATCTCTCTAATGAAGAAAAATTTGGTGTAAGATATAAAATATATTTCAGAACCAACTTCAACTACTAAGTCTTCTCCAAAAAAATTATGTTTTTTAATCATTATATACCAAAACATGTATCAAAAATAGGAAAAATATTTTTTTTATAGTTGAAATAGATAATTTATCACACACTTTTAACTCTATCTACTAAATCATATCAGTCATATAACCTTGTTCATGCACCACTAGTCCACAAGAAATATTTTATATTTTATTTTCAAAATAACTCTTGAATAAATATAACATAAATATAAAAATGTGTAATATATGAATATTTTCTTATAAACCATCACATTTATCTACCTAGGATTTCCAGTTTGAAAATATTTATATAGTTATTTTATTCTAAAACATTATATATTATTCTATATAGAAATTACCTAATGAAAATATGTGAATTTTGATATAATTATTATTTATATAAAAATATATTTGGTAGTTTTTTAAACAACCAAAATGTATTTTATATCCGATTTAAGGATTAATATATAATGATATTCATAAATAAATGTAATATATATTTCATTAAATGTACATATATGGTGGGTTTTAATAAAAACCATCACTAATTGTAACAATACAATTGAGAATCATTATTTTTAATTCTGACTAAAAAATTGTAGATCTGTGAAACCTGAGATGATCTTCCCTCTCCTTGAACTCACCTGGATGGACCTCCACCAAGCCTCCCCCATTTTTTCCCTCTACCTAAACATTATTCAATAATCTACTCATAAAACATTTCCTCCAATTCTCTCCCATAACATATCCCTTCATAACTTCCCCTAAACTCCCCACTACAATCCTCTCCTAATATTCCCCTTGAAAACCTCCCCGAAACCCAACCTGATTCCACTCTAATAAACTACCCCTCTCCAAACTCTTCTCAGTGTTCCTCATCCAATGTCACCCTTGATACCTCAATATGATTCCCCTCTTATTATTATATACCATATTAATCTTACTGAAACCCCTACCTTTATTGTCATGATCTCCTAGTGATTGAAATACCCTACTTACTCATCTCAATATTCGAGTGATGTTCAGCCCCAACAACACAAACCCTATAGTGACCCAAATCTCATACATATAATATTACAAAATTTTAAAAATCAATATTCATTAATTAATCCCATAAAACTAGAGTTCTACTATCATGATGAAAGTAGGACCCCAATAGAAATATTTTAAAATTAATGACATAATATTTTTTCCTATATTCATATCATTATCCTACAACTCATCCTAATCCTACCATTGGATTTTTTATCTAATGGACAAACAAAATAGATGGGGTGTTTTATAACAACATTTAAGTGTGTAAAAATGGATGTATATAGGGAAATAGATCATGTTAGTAAATAATGATAACCTAGAATCAATAATGGGAACGATCACAAACCATTATATAAAACCACACAATAAGATAATGAATTACAAAAAAATTATTTTAACCATGAGAAACAAAATAATGTGGATCATACTGAAGACATGTCCTCATTTACATAATTCTAGGTATACTACCCTGACCACATAACATAATGTGCTAGCCTCACTACCTATTACCCATGCATAATATCTCATGACATAAAAGCATTACCCAATTTATTGGGAGGATATATAATTCTAGAATAACTCATAGAATCAAAGTATTCCAGGCATATGTGTTCCGCGTAGAAAAAAATATACATCTATTAGAATCATGAAGTAAAACAATGAAAAAAATGAGTAACATAATGATTATAAAAGGATTAATGAAATGTTGAATCAGGTAGATAATAATTATATGGGAATATATGATATTTTATAGTTAAATTTTATGATGAAAATATAAAAATATATTTTATTCATCAAGACCCCCTCCCTCAAAAGACAACCCCTCATGGCGCGACAATAGGGGATGAGTGATAATGATGCCTAAAGCCTTCCACCAATAAGCCACGAGTTAGAGATAGAAAACTAGGGTATATAATCACACACATAGGACGAATTACACATATATAAATTTTATAATTAAGAGATAACATGAGAATAACCACCAAGAAACTCCTACTTATAATAAAACAAGAAGAAATCCTAATACATGATATGTTATCATACATAATATGATACAACTAAAATAATAACCAAAAGTGTTATCCTAAAGTATTAATTTTTTCAATTATTCAATATTTTTTGTGGTGATGATTCATGGATAATTTTATGGGTTCATTTAATGGAATTCGATGACATTGTTTATTAATTATCCTTTATTATTTAGAATTTTTTATGACAAGTATTGAATCTCAAATACATGTGTCGATGGTGTTGAATAGTTGATATGTTTTTACAAAATGAATGATAATATTGAAGGATTGTGAAGACCATAAAAATTCTATTTTTATTGGATAATAATTTAAAATATTTTCATGATCCATTTCAAAGAATAATTTTTTAGAATTGGAATTACAAAGTTCATGTAAATTATTTTATTTTATGAGAAGATTAAATTTTGAATACCACAAAAAAATAAATTAATTGCATGAGGATATGAGGTAAAATATGACATTGATATAGTATTGGTATTATAAGTTATACACAGATAATTATTCTATGTATTTTGGTCAGAATGTATCAGAAAATTGGCCATCCCAAAGCAATCCAAGAAACCATATCAACTGGTCTTGTGGGAGCATGTCTCAACACGCATGAGCTAGAACTCAAGGGATTATTGAGGTGATATTAGGGTGTTCAGACTATGTGCATATATATTCAAGATTGGAATGATATAGTTTCATGCACAATAGATTCATTGTGCACATTGGTTAGTGTGCATCATGGGCCTGTTGGTGCAGTGTTCCAGAGTAGACCCAGTTACTTGTATTGAGTGGTTGTGAGGAATGAATTTTATTATATAATGAAATGGAGACACAAAGATATTCAATGTTTTATACCTATAATGTGGGTTATTATTCTTCCTCTTATGTGAAAAAATATGGGGATCCATTTTATTGATGCATCTCTACCATTAAATCAAGGCGAGGAGTGTTGTCTTCCTCACGAATCGTATGCACTCAAACTCTCGATGTGGCCGTATGTGTTATCACAAACCAGCCATGTGTTATGGATAAAACATACCCATAATGTTAAAACTATATTAAAACCCTCATATTTATCCTATTAATATTATGGATCAATCATTCCGAAAAGGATATTTTAGCATATACCCTTGAGTATACGACACGACCGATTATCAAACAACTGCATGAACATTTACTAATGATTGTATGACATACTATGGATCTTTTTTTTAGATTAATAAAAAACATAATTCAAAGTAACCCATCTATAATATTTTGAGATAATGTTACATATTTCAGGCTTTTATAAGAATGATTTACTTTATTTGAAGATCGATCGTGAAGATGAGGTATTGTTTTCACCAAGAAAAAGAATCTAAGGAGTTGTGTTCTCATTAAACCCAAAAAGTTTGATGACTTCATAAAATATGATCCATGTGTGTTCATATCATTTTTATAATAATTCTGGAATCATTTGGTTGTTTAATTGATAAAGGTATTACAATTTATATTTCTTGAAATAAATGGGTTATGTCTATGTGTGAATATTTGGTGAATGTTTAAGTGGGGTATTTTTCAACCAAGATATTTGTATACATGTTATAAAGTTTAATGAGAACATACATTCATATCAACCAACTGGTAAAAAAATTCCAGATCAATAAGAATCTCTTTTATGGTGTATACATTGGAACTTTTTAAGAATTATATGGCGTAGTACAAGGATTTGATGTATACATTTAAATTTACTTGAATTTTTATATCATTATTTAGAAGAAGATAAGATATAAAATTTTATAGGGAAGTATCATTTATGGTATATTTTATATTCATTAAGTGAATTCATAAGTTTTATTTCAGCATTAATATAGATTAATGGTAATGACTATGTGAAGATATTATGAAATAATGACCTGATAAAATTATGACAATATAGTTTTCCCTTAAATGTGTGAATAAGAAAGAAGGATACCAAATTCCACTATATAGTTAATAAGGGGTATTATAGGATGAATTATACCCATGAAATTAATGAGGAATTATAAGTGGTTTTGAAGACTAAATATCATGGAAATTAATGAGAAATTATTATGGTTTATTAATCATGAAATTATACCCATGATAGTAAAGAGTCAATTATAAATTATTGATAATGTATTTATGCCAATATTTCAATGAAGAGTACCTGGAGACCAGATCATGATGTAATTAGAAAATAATGAGTTTTGGTATTTGATTAATGTAAACTATGTGAAAAATGAGAAGAAAACCTGAGTCTATCAAGTAATTGAATGACCTTTTATTTGATGAATTATTCTAGTAATTTTAATAGAGAAAAATGACCAAAATAAAGGAGGATATAATTTGGGAGTTAATTACCAAATTAAAATGTGGAAAGTATCTTATGTTATTGATTTTAGTATTTCAATTTTTATGAAAACAATTACTATGATAATAATGGGGACCATATTAATGATATTATTTTTGTGAATATAAATGATATATACAAGTGATGAAGAATGTGTGAGTGATAGAGAACTCTTATTCACATAGCAAGATAATCATAGAGAAATGGATACACTAATGTATCAATGTAAGAAAGATATATAAATCTATGATTACCTATAAAAGAAAATATTGAGTAATAAAATATTTATATAATCAGACCATTCATGATGTTAGAATACTTTCATGGAAAAAAACATGATGATTGTAATTGTGGAAGAACATGAAGAATTATAAATGATAAAACATGATCATATAGGCTCATGGAATAAGAATATCAACCTAAATAATGAAAATCTTTTTCCAAACCCATCTCAATGGGGCCAATTCCATGACTTCCCAAGTCCTCCTCCAATAGGTCAGGGTCTGGAGTCAAGAACTGAGTATTCATATCACTATCATGGGATGAATTTTCTATATACAAGTAAGTATGCACACATCTCCAAGACCAAAAATGATGAAATGTAAAAACCACTAATAAAAAAATGTATTCACACCACTAAACCCAACCAATATAGTAAGACATAAATGTAGAGTGTGGTAAAGTAAACTAGGACAGAATACAAGGCCACTAAAAGAAAGAGTCTAGAAACTAAACAGTATATCCTATAAACAAAAGGTATTGGGACTGATGTTCAAAGTCTATGAAACAACTTAGAATATTTGAACTCACATAGAGTTGTCTGGTACTAGTCTACCTTCGACTTCGTCAAAAGGTTTCTCTTTTATACAAGATAATACACATGAGAGAAGATCCCTTGGAGGGGTGATTATGAAAAAAACTCAGTAGGACACCCCAAAACCAAAAAGAAATACACAAAGTAAAGGAATGATCAGCTCTACACAATATATTTCTACAATATATATAATTATAACATATCTAGATATACTCAAACCCTGACCAATTGTATATAGGTTAGTCACAACTAACACATAGCAACACTTGAGATTCAGTATGAAGATTCCACAAAGAAACTCATTAAGGAGCACACAATACTAGGTATGATAGCACTAATGATGTCTGCCAAAGATGTACTATTCATTGGGAACCATCATAAGAGATATTCATTGATTGATCTTAGGAGAGATATGACACACTCGCTCTGAGAGTACTCACTCCATGAGTGGGGAAGATCCTGATACATTGATGAGGACCACTGCCAGGGCCATGGGGTGATACCACAACTCATCTGAATTCACCTGCTAATTATATGACTGATTCATGGAAATATTGGTCTCACTGATACCAAGACTCTACAAAGGGAACACGAATGGATATAAGATCCTACTCCAGGCCTCTCTAAGGGGGTTATTGACTATATCTAGTAAAATCCTTTTGAAGGGACCATACTTTTAAGAATTGGAAATGATACCAACTAACCTTAAGAGAAAAAAAAGTAACCAACACCAATGAAACATTCTCGAGATATAGTGTACATGATATTGAAGCCATGTTGGAAGGGGTACACAATGTATAGTAAGGTTACACATTGTATCCCTTGATCCTAGGTACAACTCGTGTTCAATGACCTATCTCATTAGAACATGTCATGTAGAAAAGGTATACATGGAATGTTGAAAGGATCCATGTATTTTCCTAGTATCTGGGGTCCACCCATATACTCTAATCATGTGCCAGAACACAATTTCAACCCATGTTCGCCTACTCGTGTACTAGTACATGTGGTAACCTGTTTATCCAGTCTAGGTCTGGCTATGTGGTGGTGTACACTCTATGTAGGAAACCTATGTACTCCACCTCATGTCCTTGTAACTGCTGAAATACATGGAGAGCCTCAGTGAATGGCCCAAATTCCATGTGACAGGGTTCACACACCGTGTGACAATTTACTACCTCATGAAACTTGATATTTTTCTCAGTTAGTCTCATACATTGTTCATTCCAAAATACACACTATGTTCATTATGATTTTACATAAATCCTAGTTCGTTCTCCATTATTTTTTATGCTACTCCAAACTTAATTTTTGGCCACACATAGTTGGGAAACTCAATATATGGGGTCATCTGGTCCCACCATCACCAAATCAGTAAGATTAAATCATTGAATCAACTCAAAAAAATGATCATTTTTGTTATTCGATTCAGAAGAAGAACGAGAAATCATCACCCACCATCATTCGATCCGCTATTTCAACCAACGTTTCACCTTCATCAAGTCATACTGATTCAGGATATTTAATTTTAGATCATTGCACTATGTAATGAAGGAACATAAATCATTTTTTTGTAACCCACAAAGAATGTGAAGAATGAGAAGAATTTTGGGGGAGAAAAAGAATATGTAACAACCCAAGGAACAAACCTTTGTTGTTTTTCATTCCAAAATAGAACCATTCTATTATAATGATCAAGATATCAAAATAGTATAATCATCCACAAATTCTCGCAACCATACCCTCCTGAAAGAATGATCGAACCATGGGTCAACCGGTTCGTATGTGGATCTTTGTTGGTCATTAAATCAAATAATGGGGAAATAAATAATTGAAATAACACACCCTACCTAGGGTTTGAATCTTTCAAATAAGAGTTTTGATCACTACATCATCGTCATTGGCAAGATTCATCAAGAACGGCTCGCATTGATCTTCGATCTAACTTCCGTCCTCGTTTTTCATAGATAGAATTCTCAAGTTTCTCAATAGAGCCTCCAAGAAGTTCCAGGGTTATGATCCTAACCTTGTATCCCTACTTAAAACTCTAATTAAAAGAAACATCTCTAAATATCAATGAATTGATAAAATAATAAAACAAATTCTTAATTTTCTTTATCATTTAAAATGTCCAAAAATTAACTTTTTTATCCAACCCACACCAGCCCATGTTTGTCCTTGCCTAGGGTAAAGTTACTACTCTAAATATAGTGGTTATTTCACATTTCATATTTGGGCACCAGTTTAGAATAAATTCCATTATTTCATGAAAACAGTTTTCATGTGCTATTTAATATATTTAATATATTACATACATTTATTCCTAGCACACTGGGCCTCAAAATCATATTTCGTCTCAGTTCCTAGTCTAAAATTAATTCCATATAATATTTAAAAGTATTACATGGAAAAATATCTAACATTACATTCTCCCTACCTTATTGAATTAGGTCCCTAGAAAACCAAAAGCAATGGCTATACAAAAAGATGTGGGTACTACACATGAATCTGAGCCTCCTGATCCCATATGATATCCTCGATATTCGAATGCTACCACCAGACACGTACTATAGGAATAACTCATCCATGAAGGACCATATCATACTAATCCGTGATCTCCACTGGATACTTAGAAAACGTCTCTCCATCATCAATTTCCTGCTCACCTCAGTCAATGACATGTGATGGGTCATGCGCATACCTCCTCAACTACGACAAGTAGAAGTAATTATGTACTTGGTCCAACTATGTGGGTAGATAAAGGTAATGAAAAACCTTTACAACTCTATATAGTATCTGAAAAGGTACAATAAACCTCAGATATAACCTGTCGACCTGAACAAATCTCTATAAACCTCATCGAGGTGAGACCCAAAAGAAGACATGGTCTCCTTAGTCGAACTCCAGATGTATCCTCTTTCTATCAGCATAAGATATCAGATAGCTCTATATAGTCTTCATCGACTCTTGTATGATATGAACCTTCTCAGTAGTATATTTCACTAATTCCAATCCCATGAGTGGAGACTCTCCTAGGTCAGTCCAACAAAGTGATGTCCTACAAGGTCGCCCATAGAAAACCTCGAATGGTGCCATACAAATGGTGGAGTTTTATCTATCATTGTACACAAACTTCAGTAGTGGTAGGTGGTCCTCCAAACTACGACCAAGGTCCAAGATGCAAGTCGGAAAAATATCCTCTGGACATAGATGGTCCACTCTGTATGTCCATCCATATGGGGATTAAAATTCATGCTTAAGTTTAATTGAGTCTCTAATACCTCTTAAAATCCCTTCCACCACTAGGATGAGAATTGAGAATCATGATAAAAAACTATCATCGATGGTACTCCATGGTGTAGAACTATTTCTAGAATAAAGATTCATCCCAAGGTCTCGAATAAACTCTATTCCTAGATAGGTAGAAATTGGGACAACTTGGTGAGTCAGTCAACGATCACCCAGATAGTATCATGTCCTCGGGACATACGTGTAAAAATCATCATCAAGGCCATATATATCCCATCCAAATTCCATTCTGGAACCTCACTGTGTAGATTTAAACATATTATAACCTCATTCTTATCATTCACTTGATGGCACATAAGCCATCATGAAATGAACTCTGCCATCTCCTTAATGATCCTTTTCCACCAAAACTGATGTCATAGGTCCCAGTACATCTTTGCCACACCAGGGTGTACCACCAAATTGGATTTACGAAACTCCCTCAGAACAAACTCCAGTCACTCCATTTGTACAACTATACATCCTATGAAAATGGTGACGTGTGTCCCACCTTGTGAATATCCATCAGGTGCATGTCATGTGGACTTTTGAGCACATATAGTCTCGCAGTCGGTACCCCTATGTTGTGCCTCCCTAAATCACTATAAGAGTGGAGGGGTGACAAACATCGAATATAGGTAATATCCTCCATCTCCATCCATGAAGGATAATTCTAATAATTCCAACTTCTTTGACACATCATTCAGTAATTGCGATCTAGATCTCCTACTAAGAGAATCTTTTACCACATTCCCCATCCTAAGAGTATAGAAAATCTCAAAGTCATTGTTCTATTGGAATTCTAGCCATACCTTCTATCTATAGTATAAATACTTCTGAGAGAAGGTATAATTGAAAATCTTTTGTTCATAGTAGATGATAAAATGCTTGTCCATCATGTAGTGTTGGCACATCTTCAATGCTAATACAACAAATTCTATCTCAAGATTTTGGGTTGTGTAGTTCTTATCATGTGGTATCAACTGGTGTGAACTATAGGAAACCACATCTTTCCTATTCATCAAGACACACCTATTATTTTCCACGTTTCATTGAAGAATACTATGTATTCAACACCCTCGTTTGGAAATCTCAAGATCAGAGTGTTCGTCTAACTCTACCTCAACTACTGAAAATCCTACTGAAACTTCTCTATAAATATTAAAGGCTTTCCATTTTGGGTGACTGATTTTATTGATTCTGATAACCTATAGAAATCATTTATAAATCTCTAGTAATATCCTTCCATCCTAAGAAATATCAGTACCTCTTTCACACTCCTAGGTGGATCCCATGCTAGAATTTTATCCACCTTGGTGGTTTCCACTACCACTCCATTTTTTTGAGAAAACATGTCCCGGAAACTAGACCACCTAAATCTAATACTATAACTTCAAGAGTTTCTATAAATATGGTGCTCTCAGAGTACATATAGAATGATCTTAACGTGTCTCGCATGCTCCTCCTCAGATGTTGAGTACACAAGGATTTCTTCAATGAAGACTACCAAAAACCAGACTAAGTAAGGCTAAAGGATATAGTTCATAAGTCCCATGAACACTATTGGGGTGTTCATCATGCCAAATGGAATCACAAAGTACTCATAATGAACATAACAACCTATAAAAGTAATCTTTGATATACACTCATCTCGTACACTGCTAAAAATACTGGTATTAGCAACCACCAAAAGCAGTCGCTAATGGTAATTAGAGACCACCCTTAGACCTCTTATGGAGGTCGCAGTTGGCCTAACACTAAAGGATATTAGTGACCTCCATATGCGGTCCCTATAGGCCCCATACAGAGTATCAATAGTGCCTGCTTGGTTGTCATTGATGGTCTGAAAAAACATACCAGAAAGCGACCGACAATGGCAATCTCTAATGGTTATGAAACAGAATACCTATAGTGACCACCATAGGCAGTCTCTAATCTGGATATTTTTTTTAAAAAACTTGCATTCCAATAGCAGGAATGTAGTAACCTGAAAAAAAAAACATAAGAAACAGCCTTAAAAAACCTGCATTCCAACAGCTTGAATGCAGTGTTATAACCAAAACAAAAAGAAACAACTGGAATGCAGTATTATAAACCTGAATTAAATAATGGAGTTAGATGTGTGTACAATTTCAAATTCAAGATACAACATTGTATGGTTTCATTAAAATTCATAGGATCAACCATTATAATTAAGATGTATATTTTTTTAAAGTTGCATGTTGAACAGTGTATTGAATGATTTGAAAATGTTTTATTAGAAGGAGATGAAGTTCAGATTTGTGATCTTACCCAAAGTATCTAAAAAATAATGGGATATGAAGGCAGATATATCATCAAACATCATGAGAAATAAATCATGCATATAAAAATGTGAGATCATTAAATTTGTTTGAATTTATGTAGAATAGCCTTGAACAGTGAATCTTGATGAATCAAAAAACATGAAATTTCATTCTACCAGAAGGAGAAATGAACTTCCACCATGAAGGGTACTAACACCTAACACATATAAACATTTAATAAGATTAAAAAAAGGTAGAATGAAAAAAATAGAAGAAATAGTCACATAAACACAAATAGAGTAAGAATATAGAAAGGATAAAATAAACAATATTTCATATTAACACATAATAGTTGAACACTTATTAAAATGAATTAGATAGTGTTAAACAGAGAAGGAAAGATTAAAGTCAGTGAAGAAACAGTCTACAATGTGGATTTTTATTTGCATAATCAAGTGAAACAGTTCCAAGAAGTGTCCACCTTTGAGGGAAATGCTCAAAAAAGGGATCTATGCATTATATAAAGAATAGAGATTGAAATATTTCTTACTAGCCTAGGTTCATAGCAACCTCATAAGGATATTCTTTCCATAGTAAAGGATATTTCAATAATATTTTCACTGACGCTCTTTTCATTAAGTGATTCAAGGTGTCCTACTTTTAACCTTGAGTTGGGCTTCCTATAGTTATCCATGGATGTGGGTTATCCTTGTTTTTGGGATTAAGCACTGAGTCAGGGATTAATTTTGGATTGCTAAAAGTTTATTTGGAATTGTTCAAAATATGAAAAAATATGTACCATTGTTTCATAGAAAAAATGTGACAAACACACATATTTTAGTGGGCATAGCATTAAAAATTACACTTCTTCAATGGGTCTATCATTTCAAGCTACATCTGGCATCTTTTATAGTAACCAATTGATTCATTTACCTTTATGAATGAAAGTTATATTGAAAGGATTCTAAGAAGAATTGTTTTCTACATGGGGTTTTCTCTTTGGATGAATATTAGAGGTTATTAAAAATCCATTATTCCAAAAAAATAAATGGTTTCTATTTAGGTAGTCTCATATGAATCTTTAGACCACAATTTTGATGTAGAAATCCATTACTTCCACATGGACATTACCTCCACAAGGATATTTACACCGGAGTTGGTAGATATTTCTATTATGGATACACTTGATCATCTTGATCAGATTAATGATATTATCCCCATGGATTAAGCTAGGCTGATCTAATGTTTTGTCTTTAATGACTATAACCACAAATTTTAGATGCCATCTCTGTTAGGAAGACTTAATCTATGATATTTTATACAAAGATTTGTGAAAATCTAGTAAGGAATATTTCTTGGATAAATAGATTCAAAAAATTTCTAATTATGAAATCAATATTTATTTTAATATGGAGGATCTAGGAAAAATTATAAGTGTCATCAGAGAGATCATATAATGTTCAAGAGATTAAGAGAAATTTTATCCCATGGAATCATCTAAATGATTGTATTGAGTAAAATTAAATGATATAAAATAATCGAAAAATGATTTCAGTGAGTAAAATTGTCGATACCCATCCCCTTGGGCTCATTCTGTGACTTCCCCAAGCCCGCCTTCCATAGGCCAGGTGCTGACGACTAGCACTGAAAGGCATATTCCCTAAAACCAGGAAGGCATTGCCTTTATAACCTGTAAACACACACAACCAACAACATAGAAAGATAAAAACAAAAGTAAACTATATTGTAAAAGGAGTGTGTACAGAAATAAAAAGGGGCTAGAATATAGGCCCAACTGGAAAGTGCAAGAAAACTGAAAAGTACAAGTAAACTAAAACAACTCCTGCAAAATCCCACCAAGGATCCTACCTAAAGGGTAGGTACAACTCTCGAATGGTTGTCTCTATGGTACGCCTCACCTAATTTCCACCTCCGAGCTACCTCCAGTCCTGGTACTCACATCTGAAGTTAGCAATGTCTGTCGTCTGTATCAAACACAACAAGGTACGGGCGTAGCCCATGTAGGGGTGAGTATAATGATACTTAGTAGGGACCCTAAGACCCCCGAAAGTCTCCTGATATCCACAATGGATAATCCAACATGCATTGAAAAAACATTCAACCCTATTTAGGTATAAGCCAATACATATGCCTAAGTTATTTAGTATACTCATATCATTCATGAGGAAAAACACGACCCAAATCATTAGCCCAAATCTCAACTATTCCATGAAGGAAAGAATACCACGAAGGTAACACAACAAAGGTAAGTACCAAAAAGTTACGCCACATAGAATAATACTACAAAGGTATCACCATGAAGATAAGTAACATAAAGGTACTCCACACATAAGAATATCACAAAGGTATCACTACGAAGGTAAGTGCCACAAAGGGATGCAACATAGAAGAATACCCCAAAGGTATCACCATGAAGTTAAGTACCACAAAGGTATGCCACATAGAAGAATGCTAAAAATGTATCACCATAAAGGTAGGTACCAAAAATGTAAGCCACACCAAAGAATACCACAAAGGTATCACCACGAATGTAAGTACCACAAAGGTACGCCACATAGAAGAATACCACAAAGGTATCACCACAATGGTAAGTACCACAAAGGTACGCCACATAGAAGAATACCACAAAGGTATCACCACGATGGTAATGACTAAGCTCAAACTGGGTATAACTTAGGTATAGTGGTAATGATGATTAGATATAACTACTAAATCATCGTACTCTATTAAGAGGCCAACCCACATATGATCCTAAATCATCAGACCCACAAAGTATCCTAGTACAATAGAACCACTTAGGATCCAAGTATAGAAGACCCACATAGGATTCTAGAGTAGTCTCACGTGGATCCCTAGAGTGGATCCAAGTGAGACACTGGAACACAGACCCACATAGGATCCTAAATAATAGACCCACAAAAGATCCAAAAGAACAGACCCACATAGGATCATTTTCTCATGTTACAACCATCTATAGGGTTCCCGCACTAAGCTCGCCTGATTCCAGGAGGGTCTGCTCTCAAAGACACTGGTCGACACTCCAACTACCATGAAGTCCCACAAAGAAGTATCCAAAAGTACCACCTTGTGATATGGGTCTCAATGCAACAGACAATGCGCCAATCGGACACCCGGTCTGTATGTTATTGACCTTTTAAACTCGAGGGCCCAGTTGGATACATGTTCGATCCAACCCGGATGTACCCCAGCTTTATCCAAAACTGAAGTGGGGTATACCAAAAGTATTGTCTCGATCCAAGGTTTTTGGTGTCATAGAAATTTCATCAAATGGACACCCATAGCTCAAGATATGGATGAAATAACGAAAAAGGTCATAGTTGGTCCGAGTCCAATCCGACTAGGTCGGACCGACCTGGACCGCCGGCGCGGCCCCGACCACTAGGTTTTTTGTGGTGTGGAGGCCCACCCGCACGACCCAACTCACTGGGCGGTCAATGGTGCGATGAACCCTGGTGTGGCGGGCCTCGGTGAGCGGCCCGCAGTGCAGCAGCCCCCGGTGAGGCGACCCCCGGTGAGGCAGCCCGCAGTGCGGCGGCCTGCAGTGTAGTGGCCCGCTTGGCTCCCTAGCTGGATGGATGGCCAACATCCTCTGTATAGCGTGGTCGCAAACCGTACCTTCACTGACGATCGGCAGCGAGCCGACCAGCCCTCCATCGCCGCCACTGCATCGCGCTGAGGCCCTTCTTCACAGAGCATCACGGACGCGCACCACCACCTCCGTCATGCGGCCAGTCGTGCATCAGCTGCCACCTTCACACTACCGTGGCCGACGGGCTGCGACCCTTCTTTGGCTGCGCAATTGCGCTGCCGCCATCTTTGCGACCGATTAGTGAGCTGGCAACCACATCTGAGCCCCTTCGGTTCCGGTCGCCGGACCGGGTCACCGACGACATTCCTCGGGTCACCAAATGCGCCCTGGTGGCCCGTTCTTCATTCTGTAGATCACCAAACTCATCTCGGGACATCACCGTCGATTCATGACCACCAAAGACTCCACAAAGTTTTCAAATGGGTCATTTTATGTTTGGTTGGCCAGCACCCTCCGTGTTAGAATGGTAGTAAGCGGCAATAATGTTCTTGAATCAATGGGTCAACAAGAATGGGGAAAAGAGGGTATAAATCAATAAAAATCCCTACCAGATACCCCACAACAACCTCCCACAAATTCTAAAGAATCATGGGCCAATCCGTTAGTCGGTTGACCCATGTTCTTGGAATAAATTCAAGAACGAGGAAGAGGAAAATAAAAAATGCTCAAATGAAATAACCCCCCTACCTTGAACATCGTAGAATCTTCAACGCTTTCTGGTAGAGCATGTTCTTAGTTCCCACGACCTACTCCCAAAGACGCCACTCGCACATTTCCCATTGGTGGTTCTATGTCGTCCATCACCTCCCCCTGGGTCATCTTCATCTTCTAAGGGTCTAGTGTCATGACATTCCTTCAACAATTCGCTGCTTGGTGAAGCTCTCTGATACCCCTTCCCTAGCTCCATATTTATAGGAGAGGGGGAGGGTAGGTAATGATGCATAGAGTTAATGGGGCTCTTTAATTTGGAAGCTTCCGAATTTCCCCCAAATGTTTTTGTTACTCAGATTAAGGGTCAAGACATTTATTGGCTTGACATGTCCCTGATCCCACCTTACCGCTCTTCCATTGGAGTAATATAATAAAAATAAGAGAATAAAGTTATTTTACTTATTCTATTAAAATTTAAAAAAACAACTTTTTCTTCAAACCTACTACGGTCGAAGTGAAGGTCTCCTTAAGTGAATATCAGCGCTATGAGTTCAACGGTGCCCTTGAATTTCAATTCTGAGAACCGGTTCAAAAGTTACAAAATTCCACTTGTGCGTTTACTGAATCTACCAGAAAAAAAAGATTATAAATTTATTAACAGGAACCCACGACCCACACCGGTCAACGTTAGGCTCTGCCCAAGTGAAAAATTCCATAAAAAACCCAACCGTACTCTTGGATTTCTAATCCGAGTTTCCGTTTTAATTTTATGGATTTTACAATAAAACAATTGTCACATAATAATTTTATTTTCTCCCAAAAACTAACTTTCACTAGTGACCCACGTTGGGAAAAGTTAGTATCCGCTTAAATAAATCATGACCTCATGAGTTTAGCGGTGGTCTTGGATTTTTAATTCAAGCTACTGTATGTGAGTTATAAGCATTTGAAAAATAAAATAATTTATTTAATTATTTTATTTATGATTATGACATTTTTGGGTTTTCTCGTAGGAGGCCCACACTAACCAAACATAAGTCGTGCCTAGGGTAAACCCGCTATTCAAAATGAAACGGTGCCCTAAGATTTCTGATCTGGGTAACTTTTTTAGAGTTATTACTCTTTTTTAGGAATACTGCTTACACGTGCTAATTAAAGCATAACAAAACTTTGAAGGATAATTCCGGGCAATCTGGGCCTCAAAATCATGCACTGTTTGATTTCATGGCCTCAAAATAATTCCATATAATTAAAAAAAACATATACCGAAATTCCAAGACATTAAATTCTTACCACCTTAGGGATTTACAACCTCGAAATCCAAAACAAAGAAAAAACAAACAAAAAAGGGTACTGAACATGAATCGTAGCCTCCTGCTCTTATGTGCCATCCTGGAGTTTCCCATGCTACCAGCGTACGCGCACCAGAGGTATCGACTGCCCACAAAGGACCCACTCCTGTCGATCCTTAATCTCCATTGGAACCTCCATAAATGATGCCCCATTGTCTAATTACATCTTGATGTGGTCTATGATGTGATATGGGTCATGCACGTATCCCCTCATCTAGGATACGTGGAAGACTTCACGCACCCTCTCCAACTGCGGTTGAAGAGCCAAGTGGTATGCTACCTTGCCTATCCATTGAAGGATAAAAAAAGGACTGATAAAACTCAGTGATAACTTTCCCCCTCATCCAAATCTCCATAGTCTCCGTCAAGGAGAGACTCGCAAGAAGACAAGGTACCCCTCTTAGAACTCCAAGGGTCTCTGTATCCTGTCGGCATGAGACTTCTGCCAACTCTGTGTAGATTTCACTTACTGATAAATGAGACATCATGATACAAACACTGCCACTGATTTCTTCATCTCTAGCCACCATTTCTGTTGCCAGAGGTCCTAGTACATCCTCATCACACTAGGATTTACTACCAAAGAGGACGTATGGAACTCCCTCAACACCTCCTACTGAAGTGTCACTGGTACCATGGTACGTTCTCTGAAGAGGACGACATTCTCCCCACCATCAGAAAATCCATCAAGTGTCTACGCTGAGGATATCTGAGCACGTAGAGACTCAAAGTCAATGCCCCCAAGCTATGACTCCCTAATTTACTTAAGGATTGGGGGAGTGACAACCATAGACTAGAGGTAAGATTATCCATCTCTATCCACGAAGGATATCTGCAGCATGACTAGCTTCTCTGACAGCTCACTCAGTAGTTCCTGACCAAACCTACTTCTGAGTGTGTCTATTATCATGTTCCCCATCACATGAGTAAAGATTATCTCAAAGTCATAGTACTAGAGGAACTCTATCTATCATCGATATCCCAACTTCTAAAAGCTCTACTGACACTTCTATGTCCACAGGAAAGGCTCCTCCATCTTTGTCAAAGCTGACAAGGGTGCTGCTACCCTAGAGAAGTCTGGTCCAAAACTCTTATAGTACCATGCCAATCCAGAAGTCCCTCATCCTATGGGGAGGTAATTCTAGAAACATATTTTGAAAAGATGTCCCTATGCTCATCCACTTATATTTGTAACTAAAAACTAAAAACTCCTACTACCATGAAGGTAAGTCTGGCCAACTCAAGAGTGATTGTATGCACCCTCCTATGCATGTGTTTATCCTGTGCTTACAGGGTTTTATTTGTTTTGAAACCAAGGAAAATCCCATTCCAACATTGTACAAAATCCAAAACCTTTTTCCTAATACATTCAATTTGAGTATTATCTATGGATATCCAGTCCATACCCAAACTAACATTATAAGTCCTCGATGCTGCCACCCAGAGTTTCCAACCGAAACTCTCTCCTCAAGGGTAAGATCACATCGTCGGTTTAAGTGTGATTATCGAGTCTCCTCCCAAAGGTATCTCTAGACATGAGGGTCAAGTCAAAATCATAACTAGAAAATCTAGGTCTTGAACAGGATTTGTGGAAAGAAGTAATAATTGGTACCTATGTCTATTTATACGGAAACTAAAAGTAGACATAGACTGTACCTTGAATCATTCCTAGATCCCTTGGGTCACACTCCTTGACCGCATGTAGCTACTCCATTCCCATGTCCTCAAGCTCCCGGAGCCTGGTGGGCTCCACAAAACGGGGGGGTGGTTGTAACATGTCGAAAATGACACCACCTCATGCTGCTCTCCTAGCTATGCTTCCATGTCTTTTTCACTAGAGATTAATCTATCCCTAAAACTTCTTCTTCCCAAAACATTTTACACACCCAAGTCTCTGATACTAGCACTAGTTTCTTGCTTTCCCACTTATAAAATTCACTGGTTGTATCCGATCAGCCAAAGAACATTCAACCAAAAAGGATCTCTCTAGCACCCTAACATGAGTAGTAATCCATAGTGGAAAAGTATTGCATCGAATGTATTTAAACACACCTCACATGGAATTCCAAGCCCTGAACACTGATCATATAATATTCCTTGAGTTCCAAGAATGGTCAGTACGCCTCGATGAATACCCAGCTACCGACATGTCCTCTTGCTGAAGCTATAAAAGTTCTGGGGAACTCTCATCCACCTCCTCAAGATAGTCCATAGTTGTTTTTGAGTTGGTCTCGCCTCAGAACCTACGGGGTATATGATGCTGAAACACATGTAAGGCACTAAGCCTACATGTTTCCTCTACCGGTACCACCGATTGTAACTACTGACCAACAGGCAGTGATATACCTGGAACAATACCCGAAGGTACCATCCCGGGCAAAGGTCCACATACCAAAGCCTCATCACTATATAGACCATCCTCATGGTCACTCACTGGAAAAGACCAGTAGCTAAGATCTCCATCTGCTCTACTGGTGTCTCAAATAAGAGGAAAAATCTTGCAACCACCTCCATCCAGCCCTCAGCCGCATGGGAATCTGTCTCACCTCGAAACCTCGGAGACCACTACTGTTGGAACTCATGCAACGTGCTCAGTCGGAATGTACCCTATACTTGTGAGGCTAGTGGAAAAGGTTTCCCAATGGGTAGTGGTGCTGCTAGTACACCACCCTAAGATTCCAATGCTAAAAGTGGGGCCCTGCACCTGAGCCTCGTCGCTCAGTGGCCCGTCATTGTGTACTCTCACGAGAATCCTAGCTGGTTGTCATCACAGAAACATCCTGATAAGGAATAGGTGCGCTATAGACATTAAGTTATACCTGGTGAGATGACTCCAAATAAACCAAGGAAAATCATTTCAAAAACACACGCAATCAGCGTTTTCATGAACCGAGTCAGAAATCAGAATTCAGGGTCTTAGTGTATGGATACGTCGGCCACTGCACCAACACTGGACTCCCCAAACTGAAAACCACACTCAAAACACTGAACATTATTGCTCCATATAGAAAAGATCAGATTCCTGGTTCTTTATTAGAACAGACTCCTCTGATACCAATTTGTCCCGACCCATCCCCTAGGGACCAGGCCTTGACTACCCCAAGCCCATATTCCATAGGACATGGGATAGAAACTTGCACCGAAAGGTGTATTCGTGAAATCTAAGAAGGAATTTATTTTAAAACCTGTAAACACACACAAATAAGAACAAAAAAAGATAAGAACACCAACAAAATATATAGTAACAAGAATGTGTACAGTAAGAAAAAGGGGACAGAATACAAGCCCGATTAGAAAGTGGAAGAAAACTGTAAAATTACAAGTAAAATGAAACAGTTCCTACAGAATCCTTCCAAGGATCCTACCTAAAGGGTAGGTACAACTCTTGAATTGTTTTCTATACAATACGCCTCGCCTAATGTCACACAGAAGGATACCACCAAGATATTGCCACAAAGGAAAGTACCACATGGTATGAAATCAACTCACACCAAGTATAACTTAGGTATGGTAGTAAAGATGATTAGATATAACTACTGAATCATCTTACTTTATTAAGAGGCAGCCCCACGTATGATCCTAAAACATCAAACCCACAAAGGATCCTAGTACAGCAGACCCACATAGGATCCTAGTATAGCAGACCCACGTAAGATCCTAGAGTAGTCTCACGTGGATTACTAGAGTGGATCCAAGTGAGTCTATCAAACACATACCCACGTAGGATCCCAAAGTACATAACCATAATGGATCCAAAATCATAGACCCACATAGGATCCTTTTCTCATGTTACAACCAACTATAGGGTTCCCGCACTAAGCTTGCTTGATTCTAGGAGGGTCCTCTCCTCAATCCTTATTTTGATACTCCAAATTCCATGAGGTCCCACAAGGAATTATCCCACAGTATTTCCACGTGATAGGGCTCTCAACTCAACATACAGTGCATCAATCGGACTCCCAATCTGTATGTTGTTGACTTTTATTCCTGAGGGCTCAGTTGGATTCGTGTTCGATCCAACCCAGCCGTACCCCAACATTATCCAAAACACATGTGGGTTATACCAATAGGACCATATCGATCCAAGGTTTTCTACGCCACAGATTGTTTGTCAAATAGATTCCTGTAGCTCAAGATATGGCCAAAAGAACAAAAAGTGTCGAAGTTGGTCTGGGTCCGGTCTGACCCGGCCTGGGCTGACCCGACCTAGTTCGGGTCGACCTGGCCCGCTGTGCGGTCCGCGTTGCAGTGGCCCGTGGTGCGATGGCCCACGTTGTGGCGGCCCGTGGTGCAGTAGCCTGCTCGAATCCCCGACTGGTCAGATGGCTAGCCTCCTCTACGTGGAGCGGTTGTGCACTGTGCTTCACAGGCGGCCGACAGCGAGTCAGCCACCCCTCCATCATCGTCGCTGCATCGCGTCGTGGTCCATCTCCATTGGGCGACATGCACGTGCGTCTCCCCCTCCATCATGCGGCCAGTTGTGCGCCAGTCACCTCCCATGCTCTGCCACGGACAATAGGTTTTATCCCTTCTTCAGTGGCACGGTTGTGCCACCGCTATATTTGTGGCCGGCTAGTGTGTCGGCCGGTGATTCTGAGCCCCTTTGGTGTTGGTCACTGGCGACATTCCTTGGGGTACCGGGTGCACCCCAGTTGCCGGTTCTTCATTCCGTAGATTCCAAAACTCATCTCGATATGTCTCTATCAATTCATGTCCACCAAATATTCCACATAGGTTGCAGAAGGGTCAAGCCGTGTTCATTTAGCCCGCAGCCTCCACATTAGAATGGTAGAAGGTGACAATAATGTTATTGAATCAGGGGGATCGACAAGAATGGGGAAAGGGGGTATAAATAAACAACAAACCCTACAAAATACCCCACAACAACCTCCCTCTAAGACAAAATAATCGTGGTTCATCCGGTTAGTCAGTTGACCCGTGTTCTTCATATAAATTCAAGAATGGGGCAGAGGAAAATAAAAAACTCTCAAATGAAATAACCCCCTACCTTGAACTTCAGAGAATAATTCGTGATTTTCAGTGGATCATGTTCTTAGTTCTCACGACCAGCTCCTAAATACACCACTCACACGTCGCCCATTGGTGGTTTAATGTCGTTTATCACCTCCTGCTGGGTCGGAATCGTCTTCTAAGGGTCTGGCGTTGCGGTATTCCTTTAACAATTCACTGCTTGGTGAAGCTATCTCATACCCCTTCCCAAGCTCCATATTTTTATGATATGGGGAGGGTAAGTAACGACAGGGAGAGTTAATGGGGCCCATTAGTTAGGAAGCTTCCTAATTTCCCACAAAATTGTTATTACTCAGATTGGAGGGTTAATCCATTTATTGTCTTAACACATCGTCGGTCTCACCTCACTGCTCGCCCATTGGAGGAATAGAATAAATATAAAATAATAATGTTATTTTATTTATTCTATTAAATGTTACAAAAAATAATTTTTCTCCAGACCTACTTAGATCGAAGTGAATGTCTCTTTAAGAGAATATCGGCTCCGTGAGTTCAACGGTGACCTCATATTTCAATTCTGAGCAACAGTTCAAAAGTTACAAAATGCCCCTTGTGCGTTTATAGAATTTACCCAAAAAATTGGAATATTATTAACAGTATTCCTCGACCAGCATCAGTTGAGGTTAGGATCTGCCCAAGTGAAACACACCCCAAAGGACCCAATGGTACTCCTGGATTTACAATCTGAATTACCATTTAAATGTTATGGATTTTACAATAAAACAATTGTAACTTAATTATTTTATTTACGGCCAAAAACTAACTTTCACTTGTGGCCCACACTGGCCAAACTTATAATCTAATTAAATAATGTATGCCCTCACGAGTCAGAAGTGGTCTCATATTTTCAATCTGATCTACCATTTGTGAGTTATAATCATTTGAAAAAAAAAATTTATTTAATTATTTTATTTATGATTATGCTATTTTTCAGTTTTCTAATAGGAGTCTGGTGCAGACCAAACTTATATCGCACGTAGGGTAAACCCTCCATTCTAATTACAATAGTGCCATCAAATTTCTGATCTGGGAAACCATTTAAGAGTTATTCCACTTTTTCAAAAAAAACTGCTTACACGTGCTAATTAAAGTGTAACAAAACTTCAACGTATCATTCTTGTCACTCCGGGGCTCGGAATCACGCACCGTCTGATTTCACGGTCTAGAAATAATTATATATAATTATTAAAATTATAAACAAATTCATGTACTTTAAAAAAATTATCCAAATAAAATGAATGAAATTTAAAATTAAAAACCACTGTAATGGTCGAGAAATAGGGTTACCTAATTTGGACTTCAACAAAAAGGGGGTGGTAGAGACCAGAGAAATTGGGAGTGGCCATAGGAGAGGTATTGGCCTGATTTGATGGCAGCTACAAGTGAGATAATGTTTATACATAAGTATCCAGATCATCAACTGTCAGAATCGGTGGGGGGAATTGATGGAGGAAGTGCGATGAAATTGGATATAAAAATAAGATAATCCCTACCAAATAATGAAAACATTATCCCTAGAATTACATATTGGATAAAACTGAACACCAAAATTGGGACCATAATTATATAACTCCATAATAAATGGAAGTACATAAAAAACCCTAACACAAACCTATTTGCCGAATATATATAATTTTAGTACCATGTTTCATGACATTGGAATATATATTTTCTATATATATAGAATATAAAAGTTGTAAAATAAGGGATAAATTAGAATAAAAACATATATATATCTTGTATATGTAAATAATATATGCAAAACACATATATATAGAGCATATATATATATGTGTGTGTGTGTGTGCGTGTGTGTGTGTTTCAAAAATTAGAATTTAGGATTTACCTATCCACAATAAATTTTTTATTCTTTTGAGGGGATATAAAAATATTTGGATAGTAGAGTATGAGACGAGCATCATCGGAAGGGAAGAAGAATAAAAACGAATAAACATAGAATGGTACGCAAAATCAAAACCCTAAAACTGAAATTAGGGTTTACATAATAGGGAGATAAATGTGAAATTATGGATTACTTGAGGGGATAATGAATATTGTAGGCAGCATCCATATTGGGGGTGGTGGTAGATAGGAGTGTTGGTGCCTCCATTACGGGGTGATACAATCGGGTATTGTGAGGCAGCGTGAAAGAGAGGGCAGCGACTATGGGTGAGGTGAGACAACATGATGGAGAGGGAATGCGAAAGGCTGACATCCGAGGTGATGGTGGGTGAGGGATATAGCAGTGGTAGCGGTGGCGGCGCCGAGGCGAGTGTTGGTGAGGGAAGTATGTCAATGATGGGAAAGGTTGAGCACGAGGAGGGTTAGGTTAAGGGGTCAATAGGTAGAGTATTTTTTAATTAAACTCAGATACCACCTGAAGCGGTCGCTAATAGTCACCTTTAGCGATCGCCAATGGCAGTCTCCTGTTCCAGGAGGCATATTTTCAATATTTTCTTATAGTGTTACTCACTAATGTGTGATATCCTGATCTATGGTCATCCTTCAAAAACTAACTTTCACCTCTCAAATGATATAATAGTTCATCAATCCTCCGTAGTTGATACTTATTCATCATGGTCACATGTTTCAAGAACTGGTAATCGACAGACAACCTCATACTCTCTTTTTCCATCTTGGAAAAAAATTGGGGCCACCCAATATAAAGCATTGGACCTCATGAAGACCTTCCTATGAAAGTCCACAAACTACACCCTCATCTCGTGAAGCTCAGTGGGAACCATTAGATATGCCTATAAGGATATCAGTGCCGTCCCATGGTGTAAGTCTTTGAAGAATTCGATCTCT
Source organism: Viscum album (assembly GCA_963277665.1). Classification (NCBI taxonomy): domain Eukaryota; kingdom Viridiplantae; phylum Streptophyta; class Magnoliopsida; order Santalales; family Viscaceae; genus Viscum; species Viscum album. The sequence continues at coordinate 48,126,400 of OY728161.1, read as the reverse complement.
TGATGGGTAGGTAACCCTAGAACATATTCTCAAAATACATCCTTGTAGAGACCCTAATCTTAACGTACATTGACATTACATTACTTTTGCAGAATACCTAGTACATAACAAAAACACACACACAAGTACCGTAATAGTTTAGTGTCTTTGGAAACTCAGAATATAATCTTATAATCGTGGTGAAAGATCTTCAACATCTCCCATAAATATCTTCCCTTTTTTACCTAAAACCTTTCTTTATATCCTGGGGAAAATAAAACATAAAAGGGTGAGATCAAATGCTCTGTAAGGGTAAACAAAAGAAATATAAATCACATCATATACATAAGAACATAACTTTTGGAAATCTTAACCTGCAAAAGAGATCATAATATCATAACATGGGATAACTCATAGTAGTGAAATGTAATCCCAATAATCATAACTTAAAACATAAAACTTTGTGGCATACCCACATAATCATAGAGAATCATTTCTTATTAATAAAGACTCATTTCCAAGACTATCTCAGTGGACAAAGTCCATTTCTGAACCGAGTTCACTCCTCGTTTCAGTCATGTTTCACTGAACCAGTTTAACCTCCCATTCCAGACATGTCTATATCATGAGATATAAAATCTTTACCCAATGCATTGGAGGGAGATATAGGTCCCACCCTTCTCATAATGATACCATTCTTATGTGTGCCACAAAATCATAAACTGTACATCATAGCATAACCCATGTAATAAAAATGGGAATCTTAAACATCGTGACATCATAAAACAATTCATATAAGATAAAGGAATTCATAAATATAATTCAATCAAAACATAATCAAATCAATGTAATAATAGGGATATAAATAGAACCCTTTATTATCTTATATGCAAAATAATTTTGATAAAACACTTGAACTCAATTCTAGAGGAAAATATCCTTTCTGCTTCAAAAACACTTTTCCTTTCTTAACATGTCATACAATTCTAAACTAAAATAAGTTGATTAAAAATAAACTTGAAAACTTGTAAAGTAATCTTCTTGGAAATAATGTTTTAAAAATCCATTCATGTCGTATAAGTTAAAAAAACATTCTTCGTACTTTTGTCGGAAAATTCAAAAAATACCTCAAAAGATTCCTTTCATATCCTTCACTAAAAACTCACCGAAGGGTAAAATTGGATTTAAAAAATTGTAGGTGGATTGAAATAATATTACATATTGAGGATACATGGATGTGGATGATAAAATACACCCCAGTAAATTTCAAAGTATACACAATCTCAGATAAAAATGAGATTGTGATATTTTCCCTTACCTTAGGTCCGATTTGCTTCGTAAGTGTTCAAACCTCCTGTATAATGATTTAAATAATGTCATTGACTTATTCCAGAATCATAATCATTGTTATGATATCATATATGGTTCACTTATGACTTTATATTACCCGCTCTTTTGTTAATTCCATGTTAAAGAGCGTTTTGGGTAAAATCGTTTCATTTTTCGTCCGTGTTTTGACTTGTAATTATTAATATGATTAATTATATCATGATTACTTAATTCCAGAATATAAAACATGATTTATATATAATATATATTCAGAATATACATATATATATAATATATTAGTAAATGGAAAGAAATAGATTGTTCATGGAGATGGTAGGTCGTACGTACGCATGAACGTTGTTTTTGTTTCCTTATTGAGTTGAATGGAATTAAGTAGATGACATACATATATATACACATAAATCAAATATCATTATTATTTCATATATTTCATGATTACTTATTATATATACTTTATAAACATTCATGAATGGTTAATGTGGAGAATGTACCTCATCACGTTGTGGAGACGGTAGTCCGTACGTACGCACGAGCGATGATATCGTTCTCATGATCATGGAATAGTATTGGAGTGTATGTATACTATATCAGAATAAATATCAGTTTACAATAATCATATATAGTTATTTTTTACACCATTATACCCATCCATGTAAGGTGGTGGTGGAAAATAGATTACACCAAGGTGTGGAGACGGTATTCCGTACGTACGCACGCGCGATGATTTTGTTTTCTGTAGGATGGATAGATGGTCAAATTGTGTTGTTTCATACTTATAATAACATATAATTATATGAGTGATACTGATATTATTACTTCATAATGAAACAACCTAAGAAGAAGAATTGGAAGAAGAAATAAAGTTGAAAGAATCGGTAACGGACATTACCTCTTCTTTGAAGCGCCTCTTTGAGATCTCCTTTTAGCACACTAAAATTGGTCTTTGAGGAAGACCAGAACCTCTAGGATGTTTCTATGGAAGTGCAGAATGTAATTTGGCAGGGTTTGGACGAGCTTGAAGACTCAAAGTGGTGTGAGGAAGAGAGGGAGGAGGTGCCCTTTTATAAGGGAGGAGAGGGGATCCATTGGAAAAACTAAAAATATTATTTTATTATAAAGACAAATTCGGTTTTAAATAGCTCCAAATTGATTTATTTTGAAGCTAAGGTGGGTATGGGTCGAAATACTCTCATAAAATATAATTTAGAGAAGTTTAGGTTCCTATTGTAACCTTATCATTTAGATTTAACATTAAGTAAAATAATTTTACTTTTACCGTGTCTTCTTGTGTTCTTATACTATAATGTTAATAAACTTAATATAAGCAGCCAAACGAAATCCAAGTTGTTTATTATTAATATATATAACCTTATCTAATCTATTTGGCTGAACCATAGATTTTTAGGAATAAAATAACAATTACTAATATAATATTTGTTTTTAAAAACTATTTCATGTCAATTTTGAAACTATTTAGTAATTGATTTTTGTGAAAATCATAACCGAATTATTAGTTCGAAAAAAGTTAATTAAATCAATAATAACATGTAATATTAACCTATAAAATTATTGTAATTCATAAAAAGTCTCAAATTATATTTATTTGGGTATTTATAATATCAATTATTCTAATTTTTCACTATTATGGTAATTACTGCATCATCATTGTGTCATAAATAAATTAATTTATTTAATGTCTAAAAATCATAAATAAAATATCATTATGTAGGAAATCTTATTAGCTTTCTAATGAATATTTAAAATCGAATTTATCTTATGTATAACCCTATATTAAAAATTTTTTTAGTAAATAAATTTTGATTTTAACTCTTTTAACTCTTCTTTGAATTAAATAAATGTCCTAATCTAATCCAAGTGGGCCTAAATGGTCATATTTTATTCCTAAGGTTGTTTTTGGTCGAATTAAACTTATCCAATAGAATTAGGACATGTGTTAGGGTAATAATAATATCATTTTTACCCTTAATTACCCTATTTACTTTTAACTGTGGTAAAAAAAAGTAAAAAGTTACTATTCACCAAAAATTATTTTCATCCCATTGAACCACATTTTACTTACTGACATAAACCATGTCTCCATAATTTTTGAAATTCCACTCACAGAAGCGGTAAAATTATGTTTTATGAAAAATTCATTTTTTTAACTACCACTTAGTGGTTTCACTATTCATCAAAAAATGAATGTTTCCAGAAAAATACCAAAAATTAGGCCTAAGATATATTTGATATTATGAATTCAAAAATGATGTCTATTTTACCAAATTCAAAACATATCAGTTGCATTAATTAATTTAAAAATTAATTCCTTCGTCAAAACAAATAGCGTGTTCTTAAGAGATAATAACTATCAAAAGATTGACATTTGTTTATGTCTGGTTTAAATGTGAAATTACATCCAATGACCAAAATTGTATTAAATTGTAAAAATATATTCTAAATATACTTTAAAACCACTCAAATTAATAATTTATCACTATTAATTATTTCGATTAAAAAGGTTGTTTTTAATTAAAATTTTGTAATTTTCACTATTCATCAGAAAATGAAAGTTATCCGAAAAGTACCAAAATTTCACCCTAAGCTAATTTCGATATTCCGAATCGAAAAATGAAGTCCATTTTGAAAAATAAAATTTAAAAAATTTCAAAAAGTGGTTATTACTATTCATAACGGGTAGTTTTAATAATATGTTAATAGCATATCATTGTTTAGCAAAACTAGGTATTGCGTACAACACACGCTATCGCAGATGGTCGCGCTTGAGTGTAATGCAAGTCAAGTCAAGGATTCGTTTTGTGCAAGCTTCTTTTGGTGTAGCGTACAACACAAGACATTAATGAAATTAAAAAGAATATTTTTTATAAAATCTCGGGGTGTTACATTCTACCCCCCTTAAAATAAATTTCACCCTCAAAATTTGTCGGGGTTATAAATGGTTTACTACTCGAAAGTTTGTTTAATAGAGACCCACATCGTAAAAAGGAATACCCAAACTTGGCTTTAAAAACTAAAGTATGAAATGTAACGGTTACCCAAATTAACTCATCACTGGGTTTCCACGTAGGAGAACATAGGTGAAAATATGGATATGGAAGAAAAATCTAACCATCAAGAACTGATGGAGAGTGGTAGAGAACATGGCTATGAAATAGCAAACAATCATAAAGCCATAGATTTGAGATGATCTAAGGTGCCATATGATTCATCAGATATAAGGGCACTAGGACAAAATTTTTGGTTTTCAAGATCATTTCCCTAAAGTTGGTGAATTAAAAGAAATACTTATATGATTTTTGTACAATTTCACTGTTGTTCGTGCTTTGAACAATTTCCACTACATCTCTTAAAGAAATGAATTTGAATTTGTTATTCATGAAGTGTTAATAGATCATGTGATAGAATGATGGGTCATTCCATCTATTTCAAACAAAAGGATAGAAAAAGTTATCAAATATACATAAGTCCATCTATGGTGAGGTTAATCGTATACAATTCCAAAAATGAACTTATACTTCATATATCATACCACGTAATAAAATAAAACTAGTTTCTACTAACCAGTGACTTCCTGTAGGCCAGTGGTAGGCGATAAAGGCCAGTCGCACTTCGGTTGTGGGTTTGATTCCCACAGCCTTGTCTAACGCGATGGGTTGTCGCCCGTCCTGCAGGTTGTCCTTTTTCTAAATCTATATTACTATAACAACCCATCAATAATATCGAAAAAAGTTCTATCCAAACTTATTTCCAACATAATCCATTCCAATATTTTGGCTTATCTAAAATACTTCGGTCCAAGCTCATAGTATAATGAAAATGATTACTTGAAATGTCACATAGCAATCACCTGAATGCCATCATTTATTCCCCATATATCATAAGATATATCTTGTTGGTCAAATTACAAACATTTGAATACCTTAATCATTTATTATCTTGAAGAATTAATACCCATTAATTGAACTATAGTGAAAACATGAATGCAGTCAAAAGTTAACTCCTTCCACATACCAAAATCGAAAAATTCTATATACTCAAAGCATGATATAACCTTCTCCTTATATCAGTCCTGAGCTCATGAATACGGTAAAACATTTCATTTTCTCATTTTCCTTTCATTAGGTGCATATCATCTTTTTTTTCAAAAATATCTCAATCACATTCTATGGTTACCGGTACCATTGAAATCCACAATATACCAATACATAAATATTCCAATATTCCACGATACTATAAACAACTTTATTTTGGAATCCCATTACATAAACACTTAATCATTCCACCACATCGTTGTCATATTCAACATCGCCAATAGTGATCGCATGTGACTTCCCTTTGTCCTTTTCCTTAAGTGGTTGCTCATGTCAATTATCACTAACCCTTGGATTAGGGAATGTATTAGCATAATGCCCCATTTCCTTGCACTTGAAGCATTGAAGTGTTGGTGGTGCGTTCTCTACAGTCTTTTCTTTATTCACATCATTAGAAACCCTTTTTCCATTACTTCGACACTCAACTGATCGATGACCTTCTTTTCCACACTTAAAACACTTTCTAGTCTCTTTATGAAAATCTCTACCATGCTTATTTCCACACTTTGAGCATTAGGAAACATTCATCTTCTTTTCACCATTATTCTGAGATTTCTCCTTGAACTCCATCTTTCATTTCTTGTCAAAACCATGAGATGGATATGTAACACCAACTTCAATTTCTACTTTGATAGCACAACGCACAATTTCTTCATAGCTACTGAAGTCTCTTATAGATAATTCCCTTCGAAGATTTGGTTTTAAGCCACTGTATAATCGATCAACTTTACTTTCAGGTTGGATGATAAATACAGATGCATACCTTGAAAGCCATGTAAAATTCGATTCGTATATACCAACAAATTCATCATCCTTTTGCTTTAGTTCAAGAAACTCCTTCTCTATCTTTGATCGAAGAATACGAAGGAAGTACTTATTGAAAAATAAGTTCTTGAACTCGTCCCATTCCATGGACTCAATTTCATATCGTGGCCTCGTATTCTTGATAAGATTCCACCATTGATCAGAATCACCTTTCAAACGATACACTGCTAAGATGACTTTATCATGTTCAGAACATTGAAGAACTGAAAATATCTTTTCAGAAGTACTGATCCATTGTTCAGCAACAAGTGGATCAGAAGACCCACTGAAAGTAGGTGGATGTTGCCTCATGAAGAACTCAATAGAATATTGTTCCCTTATCTTCTCATTTGGAAGTCCAGAATGATTCATAGCTTGTGTAAGTATAGCAATAAGATTTTGCACTTCATCTCCCATAACATTTGTTTGTTCAGGAGGACAATCATTGCATTTTACATTACATTGATCAACACGGTTCCTTTGGGTTCCACCCATCGTCTAAAACCCAAAAAGAATAGTTTGAGAGGTAAAAATCATAATAAAGGGGGAGTAACTTCAGTATATAACATATTTGGTTTAATCTAATATCGTTACCATAGTTCTAGGACTATATCCTATACGTATACTTATCCTTAGGGACATCCCTAGACATACCTTAGAAATATCTCTAGGGATCTCACTAAAGTTCTCGCATCCTAGTTTCCAAAGGTTGACTAAACATTTCCTCTGATACCAACTGTAGAGACCCTAAGCTTAACGTACATTGACATTACATTACTTTTGCAGAATACTTAGTACATAACAAAAACACACACACAAGGACCGTAATATTTTAGTGTCTTTGGAAACTCAGAATAAAATCTTCTAATCGTGGTGAAAGATCTTCAACATTTCTTATAAATATCTTCCCTTTTTTACCTAAAACCTTTCTTTATATCCTGGGGAAAAGAAAACATAAAAGGGTGAGCTCAAATGCTCAGTATTGGTAAACAAAAGAAATATAAATCACATCATATACATAAGAACATAAATTTTGGAAATCATAACCTGCAAAAGATATCATAATATCATAACATGGGATAAATCATAGTAGTGAAATGTAATCCCAATAATAATAACTTAAAACATGAAACATTGTGGCATACACACATAATCGTAGAGAATCATTTCTTATTATTCAATACTCATTTCCAAGACTATCTTAGTGGACAAAGTCCATTTCTGAACCGAGTTCACTCCTCGTTTCAGTCCTGTTTCACTGAACCTGTTTAACCTCCCGTTCCAGCCATGTCTATGTCATGAGATATAAAATCTTTACCCAATGAATTGGAGGGAGATATATCTCCCACCCATATCATAATGATACCATTCTTATGTGTGCCACAAAATCATAAACCATACATCATAGCATAACCCATGTAATAAAAATGGGAATCTTAAACATCGTGACATCATAAAACAATTCATATAAGATAAAGGAATTCATAAATATAATTTCATCACAACATAATCAAATCAATGTAAGAGTAGGGATATAAATAGAACCCTTTATTATCTTATATGAAAAATAATTTTGATAAAACAATTGAACTCCATTCTTGAGGAAAATATCCTTTCTGCTTAAAAAACACTTTTTTCTTTCTTAACATGTTGTACAATTCTAAACTAAAAGAAGTTGATTAAAAATAAACTTGAAAACTTGTAAAGAAATCTTCTTGGAAATAATTTTTTAAAAATCCATTCATGCCGTATAAGTTAATAAAACATTCTTCGTACTTTTGTCAGAAAATTCAAAAAGTACCTCAAAAGATTCATTTCTTATCCTTTACTAAAAACTCACCGAAGGGTAAAATTGGATTTAAAAAATTGTATGTGGAGTGAAATAATATTAAATATTGAGGAAACATGGATGTGGATGATAAAATACACCCAAGTAAATTTCAAAGTATACACAATCTCAGATAAAAATGATATTGTGATATTTTCCCTTACCTTAGGCCTGATTTTCTTCGTAAGTGTCTGAACCTCCTGTATAATGATTTAAACAATGTCATTGACTTATTCCAGAATCTTACTCATTGTTATGATATCATATATGGTTCACTTATGACTTTATATTACCCGTTCTTTTGTAAATTCCAGGTTAAAGAGCGTTTTGGGTAAAATCCTTTCATTTTTCATCCGTGTTTTGACTTGTAATTATTCATATGATTCATTAGATCATTATTACTTAATTACAGAATATAAAACATTATTTATATATAATATATATTCAGAATATACATATATATAATATATTAGTAAATGGAAAGAAATACATTGTTCATGGAGACGGTAGGCCGTACGTACGCATGAACGCTGTTTTCGTTTCCTTATTGAGTTGAATGGAATTAAGTAGATGAAATACATATATATACACATAAATACAGTTTCATTATTATTTCATATATTTCATGATTACTTATTATATATACTTTATAATCATTCATGAATGGTTAACGTGGAGAATGTATCTCATCGCGTCGTAGAGACGGTAGTCCGTATGTACGCACGAGCGATGATATCGTTCTCATGATCATGGAATTCTATTGGAGTGTATGTATACTATATCAGAATCAATATCACTTTACAATAATCATATATAGTTATTATTTACACCATTATACCCATCCAAGTAAGGTGGTGGTGGAAAATAGATTACACCACGGCGTGGAGACGATATTTCGTACGTACGCACGCGCGGTGATTTTGTTTTCCGTAGGATGGATAGATGGTGAAATAGGGTTATTTCATACTTATAATAACATATCATTATATAAGTTATACTTATGTTATTACTTCATAATGAAACAACCTAAGAAGAAGAAGTGGAAGAAGAAATAAAGTTGAAAGAATCGGTAACGGACATTACCTCCTCTTTGAAGCGCCTCTTTGAGATCTCCTTTTAGCGCATTAAAATTGGACTTTGAGGAAGACCAGAACCTCTAGGATGTTTCTATGGAAGTGGAGAATGGAATTTGGCAGTGGTTGGCCGAGCATGAAGGCTCAATGTGGTGTGAGGAAGAGAGGTAGGAGGTGCCCTTTTATATTGGAGGAGAGTGGATCGTTTGGAAAAACTAAAAATAGTATTTTATTATAAAGACAAATTCTGTTTTAAATAGCTCCAAATTGATTTATTTTGAAGATAATGTGGGTATGGGTCGAAATCCTCTCATCCAATATAATTTATACAAGTTTAGGTTCCTATTTTAACCTTATCATTTAGATTTAACATTAAGTAAAATAATTTTACTTTTACCGTGTCTTCTTGTGTTCTTATACTATAAGGTTAATAAACTTACTATAAGCTAACAAATGAACCCCAAGTTGTTTATTATTAATATATATATAACCTTCTCTAAGTCATTTGGCCAAACCTTAGATTTTTAGGAATAAAATAACAATTACTAATATAATATTTGTTTTATAAACTGTTTTATGTCAATTTTGAAACTATTTAGTAATTGATTTTTTTGAAAATCATAACAGAACTATTAGTTCGAAAAAATTTAATTAAATCAATAATAACATGTCATATTAACCTATAAAATTAGTGGAATTCATAAGAAGTCTCAAATTATATTTATTTGCGTATTTATAATACCAATTATACTAATTTTTCAATATTATGGTAATTAGTGCATCATCATTGTGTCATAAATAAATTAATTTATTTAATGTCTAAAAATTATAAATAAAATATCATTATGTATTAAATCTTATTAGCTTTCTAATTAATATTTACAATCGAATTTATCTTATGTATAACCCTATATTAAAAAATGTTGTAGTAAATAAACTTTGATTTTAACTCTTTTAACTCTTCTTCGAATTAAATAAATGTCCTAATCTAATCCAAGTGGGCCTAAATGGTCATATTTTATTCCAAAGGTTGTTTCTGGTCGAATTAAACTTATCCAATAGAATTAGATCATGTGTTAGGGTAATAATAATATCATTTTTACCCTTAATTACCCTATTTACTTTTAACTGTGGTAAAAAAAGTAAAAAGTTACTATTCACCAAAAATTATTTTCATCCCATTGAACCACATTTTACTTACTGACATAAACCGTGTCTCCCTAATTTTTGAAATTCCACTCACAGAAGCGGTAAAATTATGTTTTATGAAAAATTCATTTTTTAACTACCACTTAGTGGTTTCACTATTCATCAAAAAATGAATGTTTCCAGAAAAATACCAAAAATTAGGCCTAAGATATATTTGATATTATGAATTCAAAAATGATGTCTATTTTTTCAAATTCAAAACATATCTGTTGCATTAATTAATTTAAAAATTAATTACTTCGTCAAAACAAATAGCGTGTTCTTAAGAGATAATAACTATCAAAAGATTGACATTTGTTTATGTCTGGTTTAAATGTGAAATTACATCCAATGACCAAAATTGTATTAAATTGTAAAAATATATTCTAAATATACTTTAAAACCACTCAAATTAATAATTTATCACTATTAATTATTTCGATTAAAAAGGTTGTTTTTAATTAAAATTTTGTAATTTTCACTATTCATCAGAAAATGAAAGTTATCCGAAAAGTAACAAAATTTCACCCTAAGCTAATTTCGATATTCTGAATCCAAAAATGAAATCCATTTTGAAAAATAAAATTTAAAAAATTTCAAAAAGTGGTTATTACTATTCATAACGGGTAGTTTTAATAATATGTTAATAGCATATCATTGTTTAGCAAAACTAGGTATTGCGTACAACACACGCTATCGCGGAAGGTCACGCTTGAGTGTAATGCAAGTCAAGTCAAGGATTCGTGTTGTGCAAGCTTCTTTTGGTGTAGCGTACAACACAAGACATTAATGAAATTAAAAAGATTATTTTTTATAAAATCTCGGGGTGTTACATTCTACCCCCCATAAAATAAATTTCAGCCTCAAAATATTTCGGGGTTATAAATGGTTTACTACTCGAAAGTTTGTTTAATAGAGACCCACATCGTAAAAAGGAATACCCAAACTTGGCTTTAAAAACTAAAGTATGAAATGTAACGGTTACCCAAATTAACTCATCACTGGGTTTCCACGTAGGAGAACATAGGTGAAAATATGGATATGGAAGAAAAATCTAACCATCAAGAACTGATGGAGAGTGGTAGAGAACATGGCTATGAAATAGCCAACAATCACAAATCCATAGATTTGAGATGATCTTAGGTGCCATATGATTCATCAGATATAAGGGCACTAGGATAAAATTTTTGGTTTTCAAGATCATTTCCCTAAAGTTGGTGAATTAAAAGAAATACTTATATGATTTTTGTACAATTTCATTGTTGTTCGTGCTTTAAACAATTTCCACTACATCTCTTAAAGAAATGAATTTGAATTTGTTATTCATGAAGTGTTAATAGATCATGTGATAGAATGATGGGTCATTCCATCTGTTTCAAACAAAAGGATAGAAAAAGTTATCAGATATACATAAGTCCATCTATGGTGAGGTTAATCGTATACAATTCCAAAAATGAACTTATACTTCATATATCATACCACGTAATAAAATAAAACTAGTTTCTAATAACCAGGGACTTCCTGTAGGCCAGTGGTAGGCGATAAAGGCCAGTCGCACTTCGGTTGTGGGTTTGATTTCCACAGCCTTGTCTGACGCGATGGGCTGTCGCCCGTCCTGCAGGTTGTCCTTTTTCTAAATCTATATTACTATAACATCCCATCAATAATATCGAAAAAATTTCTATCCTAACTTATTTCCAACATAATCCATTCCAATATTTTGGCTTATCTAAAATACTTCGGTCCAAGATCATAGTATAATGAAATATGATTACTTGAAATGTCACATAGCAATCACGTGAATGCCATCATTTATTCCCCATATATCATAAGATATATCTTTTTGGTCAAATTACAAACATTTGAATACCTTAATCATGTATTATCTTGAAGAATTAATACCCATTAATTGAACCATAGTGAAAACATGAATGCAGTCAAAAGTTAACTCTTTCCACATACCAAAATCGAAAAATTCTATATACTCAAAGCATGATATATCCTTCTCCTTATATCAGTCATGAGCTCATGAATATGGTAAAACATTTCATTTTCTCATTTTCCTTTCATTAGGTGCATATCATCTTTTTTTCCAAAAATATCTCAATCACATTCTATGGTTACCGGTACCATTGAAATCCACAATATACCAATACATAAATATTCCAATATTCCACGATACTATAAACAACATTATTTTGGAATCCCATTACATAAACACTTAATCATTCCACCACATCGTTGTCATATTCAACATCGCCAATATTGATCGCATGTGACTTCCCTTTGTCCTTTGCCTTAAGTGGTTGCTCATGTCAATTATCACTAACCCTTGGATTAGGGAATTTATTAGCATAATGCCCCATTTCCTTGCACTTGAAGCATTGAAGTGTTGGTGGTGCGTTCTCTACAGTCTTTTCTTTATTCACATCATTAGAAACCCTTTTTCCATTACTTCGACACTCAACTGCTCGATGGCCTTCTTTTCCACACTTAAAACACTTTCTAGTCTCTTTATGAAAATCTCTACCATGCTTATTTCCACACTTTGAGAATTAGGAAACATTCATCTTCTTTTCCACATTATTCTGAGATTTCTCCTTGAACTCCATCTTTCATTTCTTGTCAAAACTATGAGATGGATAAGTAACACCAACTTCAATTTCTACTTTGATAGCACAACCCACAATTTCTTCATAGCTACTGAAGTCTCTTATAGATAATTCCCTTCGAAGATTTGGTTTTAAGCCACTGTATAATCAATCAACTTTACTTTCAGGTTGGATGATAAATACAGATTCATACCTTGAAATCCATGTAAAATTCGCTTCGTATATACCAACAAATTCATCATCCTTTTGCTTTAGTTCAAGAAACTCCTTCTCTATCTTTGATCGAAGAATACGAAGGAAGTACTTATTGAAAAATAAGTTCTTGAACTCGTCCCATTCCATGGACTCAATTTCATATCTTGGCCTCATATTCTTGATAAGATTCCACCATTGATCAGCATCACCTTTCAAACGATACACTGCTAAGATGACTTTATCATGTTCAGAACATTGAATAACTGAAAATATCTTTTCAGAAGTACTGATCCATTGTTCAGCAATAAGTGGATCAGAAGACCCACTGAAAGTAGGTGGATGTTGCCTCATGAAGGACTCAATAGAATATTGTTCCCTTCTCTGCTCATTTGGATGTCCAGAATGATTCATAGCTTGTGTAAGTATAGCAATAAGATTTTGCACTTCATCTCCCATAACATTTGTTTGTTCAGGAGGACAATCATTGCATTGTCCATTACATTGATCAACACGGTTCCTTCGGGTTCCACCCATCGTCTAAAACCCAAAAAGAATAGTTTGAGAGGTAAAAATCATAATAAAGGGGGAGTAACTTCAGTATCTAACATATTTGGTTTAATCTAATATCGTTACCATAGTTCTAGGACTATATCCTATACGTATACTTATCCTTAGGGACATCCCTAGACATACCTTAGAAATATCTCTAGGGATCTCACTAAAGTTCTCGCATCCTAGTTTCCAAAGGTTGACTAAACATTTCCTCTGATACCAACTGTAGAGACCCTAATATTAACGTACATTGACATTACATTACTTTTGCAGAATACTTAGTACATAACAAAAACACACACACAAGGACCGTAATAGTTTAGTGTCTTTGGAAACTCAGAATAAAATCTTCTAATCGTGGTGAAAGATCTTCAAAATTTCTTATAAATATCTTCCCTTTTTTACCTAAAACCTTTCTTTATATCCTGGGGAAAATAAAACATAAAAGGGTGAGCTCAAATGCTCAGTATTGGTAAACAAACGAAATATAAATCACATCATATACATAAGAACATAACTTTTGGAAATCTTAACCTGCAAAAGACATCATAATATCATAACATGGGATAAATCATAGTAGTGAAATGTAATCCCAATAATCATAACTTAAAACATGAAACTTTGTGCCATACACACATAATCGTAGAGAATCATTTCTTATTATTCATTACTCATTCCCAAGACTATCTTAGTGGACAAAGTCCATTTCTGAACCGAGTTCACTCCTCATTTCAGTCCTGTTTCACTGAACCTGTTTAACCTCCCATTCCAGCCATGTCTATCTCATGAGATATAAAATCTTTACCCAATTCATTGGAGGGAGATATATCTCCCACCCATCTCATAATGATACCATTCTTATGTGTGCCACAAAATCATAAACCATACATCATAGCATAACCCATGTAATAAAAATGGGAATATTAAACATCGTGACATCATAAAACAATTCATATAAGATAAAGGAATTCATAAATATAATTCCATCACAACATAATCAAATCAATGTAATAATAGGGATATAAATAGAACCCTTTATTATCTTATATGCAAAATAATTTTGATAAAACACTTGAACTCCATTCTTGAGGAAAATATCCTTTCTGCTTCAAAAACACTTTTCCTTTATTAACATGTCGTACAATTCTAAACTAAAAGAAGTTGATTAAAAATAAACTTGAAAACTTGTAAAGAAAGCTTCTTGGAAATAATTTTTTAAAAATCCATTCATGCCGTATATGTTAAAAAAACATTCTTCGTACTTTTGTCGGAAAATTCAAAAAGTACCTCAAAAGATTCATTTCATATCCTTTACTAAAAACTCACCGAAGGGTAAAATTGGATTTAAAAAATTGTAGGTGGATTGAAATAATATTAAATATTGGGGAAACATGGATTTGGATGATAAAATACACCCCAGTAAATTTCAAAGTATACACAATCTCAGATAAAAATGATATTGTTATATTTTCCCTTACCTTAGGTCCGATTTTCTTTGTAAGTGTTTGAACCTCCTGTATAATGATTTTAACAATGTCATTGACTTATTCGAGAATCATACTCATTGTTATGATATCATATATGGTTCACTTATGACTTTATATTACCCGTTCTTTTGTAAATTCCATGTTAAAGAGCGTTTTGGGTAAAATCGTTTCATTTTTCATCCGTGTTTTGACTTTTAATTATTCATATGATTAATTAGATCATTATTACTTAATTCCATAATATAAAACATTATTTATATATAATATATATTCAGAATATACATATATATAATATATTAGTAAATGGAAAGAAATACATTGTTCATGGAGACGGTAGGCCGTACGTACGCATGAATGATGTTTTCGTTTCCTTATTGAGTTGAATGGAATTAAGTAGATGACATACATATATATACACATAAATACAGTTTCATTATTATTTCATATATTTCATGATTACTTATTATATATTCTTTATAATCATTCATGAATGGTTAACATGGAGAATGTATCTCATCGCGTCGTGGAGACGGTAGTCTGTATGTACGCACGAGCGATGATATCGTTCTCATGATCATGGAATTGTATTGGAGTGTATGTATACTATATCAGAATCTATATCACTTTAAAATAATCATATATAGTTATTATTTACACTATTATACCCATCCAAGTATGGTGGTGGTGGAAAATAGATTACACCACAGCGTGGAGATGGTATTCCGTACGTACGCACGCGCGGTGATTTCGTTTTCCGTAGGATGGATAGATGGTGAAATAGGGTTATTTCATACTTATAATAACATATCATTATATTAGTGATACTGATGTTATTACTTCATAATGAAACAACCTAAGAAGAAGAAGTTGAAGAAGAAATAAAGTTGAAAGAATCGGTAACGGACATTACCTCTTCTTTGAAGCTCCTCTTTGAGATCTCCTTTTAGCGCACTAAAATTGGTCTTTGAGGAAGACCAGAACCTCTAGGATGTTTCTATAGAAGTGGAGAATGGAATTTGGCAGGGGTTGGCTGAGCGTGAAGGCTCAATGTGGTGTGAGGAAGAGAGGTAGGAGGTGCCCTTTTATATGGGAGGAGAGGGGCTCCTTTGGAAAAACTAAAAATATTATTTTATTATAAAGACAAATTCGGTTTTAAATAGCTCCAAATTGATTTATTTTGAAGCTAATGTGGGGATGGGTCGAAAGCCTCTCATCCAATAGAATTTAGACAAGTTTAGGGTCCTATTTTAACCTTATCATTTAGATTTAACATTAAGTAAAATAATTTTACTTTTACCGTGTCTTCTTGTTTTCTTATACTATAAGGTTAATAAACTTACTATAAGATGCCAAATGAACCCCAAGTTGTTTATTATTAATATATATATAACCTTATCTAAGTCATTTGGCCAAACCTTAGATTTTTAGGAATAAAATAACAATTACTAATATAATATTTGTTTTATAAACTATTTTATGTCAATTTTGAAACTATTTAGTAGTTGATTTTTTTGAAAATTATAACAGAACTATTAGTTAGACAAAAGTTAATTAAATCAATAATAACATGTCATATTAACCTATAAAATTATTTGAATTCATAATAACTCTCAAATTATATTTATTTGGGTATTTATAATATCAATTATACTAATTTTTCACTATTATGGTAATTACTGCATCCTCATTGTGTCATAAATAAATTAATTTATATAATGTATAAAAATTATAAATAAAATATCATTATGTAGGAAATCTTATTATCTTTCTAATGAATATTTACAATCGAATTTATCTTATGTATAACCCTATATTAAAAAATGTTGTAGTAAATAAACTTTGATTTTAACTCTTTTAACTCTTCTTTGAATGAAATAAATGTCCTAATCTAATCCAAATGGGCCTAAATGGTCATATTTTATTCCTAAGGTTGTTTTTGGTCGAATTACACTTATCCAATAGAATTAGGACATGTTTTAGGGTAATAATAATATCATTTTTACCCTTAATTACCCTATTTACTTTTAACCGTGGTAAAAAAACACGTAAAAAGTTACTATTCACCAAAAAATTATTTTCATCTCATTGAACCACATTTTACTTACTAACATCAACCGTGTCTCTAGGATTTTTGAAATTCCACTCACAGAAGCAGTAAAATTATGTTTTATGAAAAATTCATTTTTTTTAACTACCACTTAGTGGTTTCACTATTCATCAAAAAATGAATGTTTCCAGAAAAATAACAAAAATTAGGCCTAAGCTATATTTGATATTATGAATTCAAAAATGATTTCTATTTTACCAAATTCTAAACATATCAGTTCCATTAATTAATTTAAAAATTAATTCCCATCGTCAAAACAAATAGCGTGTTCTAGAGAGATAATAACTATCAAAAGATTGACATTTGTTTATGTCTGGTTTAAATGTGAAATTACATCCAATGACCTAAATTGTATTAAATTGTAAAAATATATTCTAAATATACTTTAAAACAACTCAAATTAATAATTTATCAATGTTAATTATTTCGATTAAATAGCTTGTTTTTAATTAAAATTTTGTAATTTTCACTATTCATCAGAAAATGAAAGTCATCCGAAAAGTACCAAAATTTCACCCTAAGATAATTTCGATATTCCGAATCCAAAAATAAAGTCCATTTTGAAAAATAAAATTTAAAAAATTTCAAAAAGTGGTTATTACTATTCATAACGGCTAGTTTTAATAATATTTTAATAGCATATCATTGTTTAGAAAAACTCGATATTGCGTACAACACACGCTATCGCGGAAGGTCGCGCTTGCGTGTAATGAAAGTCAAGTCAAGGATGCGTGTTGTGCAAGATTATTTTGGTGCAGCGTACAAAACAAGACATTAATGAAATTAAAAAAAATATTTTTCATAAAATCTCGGGGTGTTACATTCTACCCCCCTTAAAATGAATTTCGCCATCGAAATTTGTCGGGGTTATAAATGGTTTACTACTCGAAAGTTTGTTTAATAGAAACCCACATAGTAAAAAGGAATACCCAAACTTGGATTTAAAAACTAAAGTATAAAATGTAACGGTTACCCAAATTAACTCATTAATGGGTTTCCACGTAGGAAAAAATAGGTGAAAATATGGATATGGAAGAAAACTTTAACCATCAAGTTATGATGGAGAGTGGTAGAGAACATGGCTATGAAATTTCCAACAATCACAAAGCCATAGATTTTCAATGATCTAAGGTGCCATATGATTCATCAGATATAAGGGCACTAGGACAACATTTTTGGTTTTCAAGATCATTTCCCTAAAGTTGGTGAATTAAAAGAAATACTTATATGATTTTTGTACAATTTCACTGTTGTTCGTTCTTTGAACAATTTCCACTTCATCTCTTAAAGAAATGAATTTTAATTTGTTTTTCATGAAGTGTTAATAGATCATGTGGTAGAATGATGGGTCATTCCATCTGTTTCAAACAAAAGGATAGAAAAAGTAATCAAATATACATAAGTCCATCTATGGTGAGGTTAATCGTATACAATTCCAATAATGAACTTATACTTCATATATCATACCACATAATAAAATAAAACTAGTTTCTACTAACCAGGGACTTCCTGTAGGCCAGTGGTAGGCGATAAAGGCCAGTCGCACTTCGGTTGTGGGTTTGATTCCCACATCCTTGTCCGACGTGATGGGCTGTCGCCCGTCCTGCAGGTTGTCCTTTTTCTAAATCTATATTACTATAACATCACATCAATAATATCGAAAAAAGTTCTATCCTAACTTATGTCCAACATAATCCATTCCAATATTTTGGCTTATCTAAAATACTTCGGTCCAAGCTCATAGTATAATGAAAATGATTATTTGAAATGTCACATAGCAATCACGTGAATGCCATCATTTATTCCCCATATATCATAAGATATATCTTGTTGGTCAAATTACAAACATTTGAATACCTTAATCATGTATTATCTTGAAGAATGAATACCCATTAATTGAACCATAGTGAAAACATGAATGCAGTCAAAAGTTAACTCTTTCCACATACCAAAATCGAAAAATTCTATATACTCAAATCATGATATAAACTTCTCCTTATATCAGTCATGAGCTCATGAATACGGTGAAACATTTTATTTTCTCATTTTCTTTTCATTATGTGCATATCATCTTTTTTTCCAAAAATATCTCAATCACATTCTATGGTTACCGGTACCATTGAAATCCACAGTATACCAATACATAAATATTCCAATATTCCACGATACTATAAACAACATTATTTTGGAATCCCATTACATAAACACTTAATTATTCCACCACATCGTTTTCATATTCAACATCACCAATAGTGATCGCATGTGACTTCCCTTTGTCCTTTGCCTTAAGTGGTTGCTCATGTCAATTATCACTAACCCTTGGATTAGGGAATTTATTAGCATAATGCCCCATTTCCTTGCACTTGAATCATTGAAGTGTTGGTGGCGCGTTCTCTGCAGTATTTTCTTTATTCACATCATTAGAAACCCTTTTTCCATTACTTCGACACTCAGCTGCTCGATGACCTTCTTTTCCACACTTAAAACACATTCTAGTCCCTTTATGAAAATCTCTACCATGCTTCTTTCCACACTTTGAGCATAAGGAAACATTCATCTTCTTTTCACCATTATTCTAAGATTTCTCCTTGAACTCCATCTTTTATTTCTTCTCAAAACTATGAGATGGATAAGTAACACCAACTTTCATTTATACCTTGATAGCACAACGCACAATTTCTTCATAGATACTGAAGTCTCTTATAGCTAATTCCCTTCGAAGATTTGGTTTTAAGCCACTGTATAATCAATCAACTTTACTTCCAGGTTGGATGATAAATTCAGATGCATACCTTGCAAGCCATGTAAAATTCGCTTCGTATATACAAACAAATTCATCATCATTTTGCTTTAGTTCAAGAAACTCCTTCTCTATCTTTGATCGAAGAATATGAGGGAAGTACTTATTGAAAAATAAGTTCTTGAACTCGTCCCATTCCATGGACTCAATTTCATATCCTGGCCTCGTATTCTTGATAAGATTCCACCATTGATCAGCATCACCTTTCAAACGATACAATGCTAAAATGACTTTATCATGTTCAGAACATTGAAGAACTGAAAATATTTTTTTAGAAGTACTGATCCATTGTTCAGCAACAAGTGGATCAGAAGACTCACTAAAAGTAGGTGGATGTTGCCTCATGAAGGACTAAATAGAATATTGTTCCCTTATCTGCTCATTTGGAAGTCCAGAATGATTCATATCTTGTGTAAGTATAGCAATAAGATTTTTCACTCCATCTCCCATAACATTTGTTTGTTCAGGAGGACAATCATTGCATTGTCCATTACATTGATCAACATGGTTCCTTCGGGTTCCACCCATCGTCTAAAACCCAAAAAGAATAGTTTGAGAGGTAAAAATCATAATAAAGGGGGAGTAACTTCAGTATCTAACTTCTTTGGTTTAATCTAAGATCGTTACCATAGTTCTAGGACTATCTCCTATACGTATACTTATCCTTAGGGAAATCCCTAGGCATTCCTTAGAAATATCTCTAGGGATCTCACTAAAGTTCGTGCATCCTAGTTTCCAAAGGTTGACTAAACATTTCCTCTGATACCAACTGTAGAGACCCTAAGCTTAACGTACATTTACATTACATTACTTTTGCAGAATACTTAGTACATAACAAAAACACACACACAAGGACCGTAATAGTTTAGTGTCTTTGGAAACTCAGAATAAAATCTTCTAATCGTGGTGAAAGATCTTCAACATCTCTTATAAATATCTACCCTTTTTTTACCTAAAACCTTTCTTTATATCCTGGGGAAAAGAAAACATAATAGGGTGAGCTCAAATGCTCAGTATTGGTAAACAAAAGAAATATAAATCACATCATATACATAAGAACATATCTTTTGGAAATCTTAACCTGCAAAAGACATCATAATATCATAACATGGGATAAATCATAGTACTGAAATGTAATCCCAATAATCATAACTTAAAACATGAAACTTTGTGGCATACACACATAATCGTAGAGAATCATTTCTTATTATTCAATACTCATTTCCAAGACTATCTTAGTGGACAAAGTCCATTTCTGAACCGAGTTCACTCCTCGTTTCAGTCCTGTTTCACTGAACCTGTTTAACCTCCCGTTC
Organism: Viscum album; assembly: GCA_963277665.1. Lineage (NCBI taxonomy): Eukaryota > Viridiplantae > Streptophyta > Magnoliopsida > Santalales > Viscaceae > Viscum > Viscum album. The sequence goes on along the minus strand of OY728161.1, from coordinate 48,105,000 downwards.
CAGCCATATCTATCTCATGAGATATAAAATCTTTACCCAATGCATTGGAGGGAGATATATCTCCCACCCATCTCATAATGATATCATTCTTATGTGTGCCACAAAATCATAAACCATACATCATAGCATAACCCATGTAATAAAAATGGGAATCTTAAACATCGTGACATCATAAAACAATTCATATAAGATAAAGGAATTCATAAATATAATTCCATCACAACATAATCAAATCAATGTAATAATAGGGATATAAATAGAACCCTTTATTATCTTATATGCAAAATAATTTTGAAAAAACACTTGAACTCCATTCTTGAGGAAAATATCCTTTCAGCTTAAAAAACACTTTTTCTTTCTTAACATGTTGTACAATTATAAACTAAAAGAAGTTGATTAAAAATAATCTTGAAAACTTGTAAAGAAATCTTCATGGAAATAATGTTTTAAAAATACATTCATGCCGTATAAGTTAAAAAAACATTCTTCGTACTTTTGTCAGAAAATTCAAAAAGTACCTCAAAAGATTCATTTCTTATCCTTTACTAAAAACTCACCGAAGGGTAAAATTGGATTTAAAAAATTGTATGTGGATTGAAATAATATTAAATATTGAGGAAACATGGATGTTGATGATAAAATACACCCAAGTAAATTTCAAAGTATACACAATCTCAGATAAAAATGATATTGTGATATTTTCCCTTACCTTAGGTCTGATTTTCTTCGAAGTGTCTCAACCTCCTGTATAATGATTTAAACAATGTCATTGAATTATTCCAGAATCATAGTCATTGTTATGATATCATATATGGTTCACTTATGACTTTATATTACCCGTTCTTTTGTAAATTCCAGGTTAAAGAGCGTTTTGGGTAAAATCCTTTCATTTTTCATCCGTGTTTTGACTTGTAATTATTAATATGATTCATTAGATCATTAATACTTAATTATAGAATATAAAACATTATTTATATATAATATATATTCAGAATATACATATATATAATATATTAGTAAATGGAAAGAAATACATTGTTCATGGAGACGGTAGGCCGTACGTACGCATGAACGCTGTTTTCGTTTCCTTATTGAGTTGAATGGAATTAAGTAGATGACATACATATACATAAATCCAGTTTCATTATTATTTCATATATTTCATGATTACTTATTATATATACTTTATAATCATTCATGAATGGTTAACGTGGAGAATGTATCTCATCACGTCGTGGAGACGGTAGTCCGTATGTACGCACGAGCGATGATATCGTTCTCATGATCATGGAATTATATTGGAGTGTATGTATACTATATCAGAATCAATATCACTTTACAATAATAATATATAGTTATTATTTACACCATTATACCCATCCAAGTAAGGTGGTGGTGGAAAATAGATTACACCACGGCGTGGAGACGGTATTTCGTACGTACGCACGCGCGGTGATTTTGTTTTCCGTAGGATGGATAGATGGTGAAATAGGGTTATTTCATACTTATAATAACATATAATTATATGAGTAATTCTGATTTTATTACTTCATAATGAAAAAACCTAATAAGAAGAAGTGGAAGAAGAAATAAAGTTGAAATAATCGGTAACGAACATTACCTCTTCTTTGAAGCGCCTCTTTGAGATCTCCTTTTAGCGCACTAAAATTGGTCTTTGAGGAAGACCAGAACCTCTAGGATGTTTCTATGGAAGTGGAGAATGGAATTTGGCAGGGGTTGTCCGAGCATGAAGGCTCAATGTGGTGTGAGGAAGAGAGGTAGGAGATGCCCTTTTATATTGAAGGAGAGGGGATCCTTTGGAAAAACTAAAAATATTATTTTATTATAAAGACAAATTCTGTTTTAAATAGCTCCAAATTGATTTATTTTGAAGCTAATGTGGGGATGGGTCGAAATAATCTCATCCAATAGAATTTATATAAGTTTAGGTTCCTATTTTAACCTTATCATTTAGATTTAACATTAATTAAAATAATTTTACTTTTACCGTGTCTTCTTGTGTTCTTATACTATAAGGTTAATAAACTTACTATAAGCTGCCAAATGTACCCCAAGTTGTTTATTATTAATATATATATAACCTTATATAAGTCATTTGGCCAAACCTTATATTTTTAGGAATAAAATAACAATTACTAATATAATATTTGTTTTATAAACTATTTTATGTCAATTTTGAAACTATTTAGTAATTGATTTTTTTGAAAATCATAACAGAACTATTAGTTCGAAAAAAGTTAATTAAATCAATAATAACATGTCATATTAACCTATAAAATTAGTGGAATTCATAATAAGTCTCAAATTATATTTATTTGGGTATTTATAATACCAATTATACTAATTTTTCACTATTATGGTAATTACTGCATCATCATTGTGTCATAAATAAATTAATTTATTTAATGTCTAAAAATTATAAATAAAATATCATTATGTATTAAATCTTATTAGATTTCTAATGAATATTTACAATCAAATTTATCTTATGTATAACCCTATATTAAAAAATGTTGTAGTAAATAAACTTTGATTTTAACTCTTTTAACTCTTCTTTGAATTAAATAAATGTCCTAATCTAATCCAAGTGGGACTAAATGGTCATATTTTATTCCTAAGGTTGTTTTTTGTCGAATTACACTTATCCAATAGAATTAGGACATGTTTTAGGGTAATAATAATATCATTTTTACACTTCATTACCCTATTTACTTTTAACCGTGGTAAAAAAACAAGTAAAAAGTTACTATTCACCAAAAAATTATTTTCATCTCATTGAACAACATTTTACTTACTGACATCAACCGTGTCTCTAGGATTTTGGAAATTCCACACATAGAAGCGGTAAAATTAAGTTTTATGAAATATTCATTTTTTAACTACCACTTAGTGGTTTCACTATTCATCAAAAAATGAATGTTTCCAGAAAAATACCAAAAATTAGGCCTAAGCTATATTTGATATTATGAATTCAAAAATGATGTATATTTTACCAAATTCAAAACATATCAGTTCCATTAATTAATTTAAAAATTAATTCCCGTCGTCAAAACAAATAGCGTGTTCTTGAGAGATAATAACTATCAAAAGATTGACATTTGTTTATGTCTGGTTTAAATGTGAAATTACATCCAATGACCAAAATTGTATTAAATTGTAAAAATATATTCTAAATATACTTTAAAACCACTCAAATTAATAATTTATCAATGTTAATTATTTCAATTAAATAGGTTGTTTTTAATTAAAATTTTGTAATTTTCACTATTCATCAGAAAATGAAAGTTATTCGAAAAGTACAAAATTTTCACCCTAAGACAATTTCGATATTCCGAATCCAAAAATGATGTCCATTTTGAAAAATAAAATTTAAAAAATTTCAAAAAGTGGTTATTACTATTCATAACGGCTAGTTTTAATAATATTTTAATAGCATATCATTGTTTAGAAAAACTCGGTATTGCGTACAAAACACGCTATCGCGGAAGGTCGGACTTGTGTGTAATGCAAGTCAAGTCAAGGATGCATGTTGTGAAAGATTCTTTTTGTGCAGCGTACAACAAAAGACGTTAATGAAATTAAAAAATATATTTTTCATAAAATCTCGGGGTGTTACATTCTACCCCCCTTAAAATGAGTTTCTCCCTTGAAATTTGTCGGGGTTATAAATGGTTTACTACTCGAAATTTTGTTTAATAGAAACCCACATCGTAAAAAGGAATACCCAAACTTGGATTTAAAAACTAAAGTATAAAATGTAACAGTTACCCAAATTAACTCATCAGTGGTTTTCCACGTAGGAAAACATAGGTGAAAATATGGATATGGAAGAAAAATCTAACCATCAAGTTCTGATGGAGAGTGGTAGAGAACATGGCTATGAAATAGACAACAATCACAAAGCCATAGATTTACGATGATCTAAGCTACCATCTGATTCATCAGATATAAGGGCACTAGGACAACATTTTTTGTTTTCAAGATCATTTCCATAATGTTGGTGAGTTAAAAGAAATACTTACATGATTTTGGTACAATTTCACTGTTGTTCGTGCTTTGAACAATTTCCACTTCATCTCTTAAAGAAATGAATTTGAATTTGTTATTCATGAATTGTTAATAGATCATGTGATAGAATGATGGGTCATTCCATCTATTTCAAACAAAAGGTTAGAAAAAGTTATCAAATATACATAAGTCCATCTATGGTGAGGTTAATCGTATACAATTCCAAAAATGAACTTATACTTCATATATCATACCGCGTAATAAAATAAAAATAGTTTCTACTAACCAGGGACTTCCTGTAGGCCAGTGGTAGGCGATAAAGGCCAGTCACACTTCGGTTGTGGGTTCGATTCCCACAGCCTTGTCCGACGCGATGGGCTATCGCCCATCCTGTAGGTTGTCCTTTTTCTAAAGCTATATTACTATAACATCCCATCAATAATATCGAAAAAAGTTCTATCCTAACTTATGTCCAACATAAGCCATTAAAATCTTTTGGCTTATCTAAAATACTTCGGTCCAAGAACATTGTATAAAGAAAATGATTAATTGAAATGTCACATAACAATCACGTGAATGACATCATTTCTTCCCCATATATCATAAGATATATCTTGTTGGTCAAATTACAAACATTTTAATACCTTAACCATGTATTCTCTTGAAGAATGAATACCCATTAATTGAACCATAGTGAAAACATGAATGCAGTCAAAAGTTAACCCTTTCCACATACCAAAATCCAAAAATTCTATATACTCAAACCATGATATAACCTTATCCTTATATCAGTCATGAGCTCATGAATACGGTCAAACATTTCATTTTCTCTTTTTCCTTTTATTATGCGCATATCGTCTTTTTTCAAAAAATATCTCAATCACATTCTATGGTTACTGGTACCATTGAAATCCACAATAGAACAATACATAAATATTCCAATATTCCACGATACTATATACAACATTATTTTGGAATCCCATTACATAAACACTTAATCATTCCACCACATCGTTGTCATATTCAACATCGCCAATAGTGATCGCATGTGACTTCCCTTTGTCCTTTGCCTTAAGTGGTTGCTCATGTCGATCATCACTAACCCTTGGATTAGGGAATTTATTAGCATAATGCCCCATTTCCTTAAAATTGAATCATTGAAGGGTTGGTGGTGTGTTCTCTGCAGTATTTTCTTTATTCACATCATTAGAAACCCTTTTTCCATTACTTCGACACTCAGCTACTCGATGACCTTCTTTTCCACACTTAAAACATTTTCTAGTCCCTTTAAGACAATCTCCACCATGCTTCTTTCCACACTTTGACCATAAGGAAACATTCATCTTCTTTTCACCATTATTCTGAGATTTCTCCTTGAACTCCATCTTTAGTTTCTTGTCAAAACTATTAGATGGATAAGTAACACCAACTTCCATTTCTACCTTTATAGCACAACGCACAATTTCTTCATAGCTACTGAAGTCTCTTATAGCTAATTCCCTTCAAAGATTTGGTTTTAAGCCACTGAATAATCGATCAACTTTACTTTCAGGTTGGATGATAAATCCAGATGTATACCTTGAATGCCTTGTAAAATTCGCTTCGTATATACCAACAGATTCATCATCCTTTTTCTTTAGTTCAAGAAACTCCTTCTCCATCTTCGTTCGAAGAATACGAGGGAAGTACTTATTGAAAAATAAGTTCTTGAACTTGTCCCATTCCATGGACTCAATTTCATATCTTGGCCTCATATTCTTGATAATATTCCACCATTGATCAGCATCACCTTCCAAACGATACACTGCTAAGATGACTTTATCATGTTCAGAACAATGAATAACTGAAAATATCTTTTCAGTAGTACTGATCCATTGTTCAGCAACAAGTGGATCAGAAGACCCACTAAAAGAAGGTGGACGTTGCCTCATGAAGGACTCAATAGAATATTGTTCCCTTCTCTTCTCATTTGGAAGTCCAGAATTATTCATAGCTTGTGTAAGTATAGCAATAATATTTCGCACTCCATCTCCCTTAACATTTGTTTGTTCAGGAGGACAATCATTGCATTGTCCATTACAATGATCAACATGGTTCCTTCGGGTTCCATCCATTGTCTAAAACCCAAAAAGAATAGTGTGAGATGTAAAAATCATAATAAAGGGGGAGTAACTTAAATATCTAACTTCTTTGGTTTAATCTAATATCGTTACCATGGTTCTAGTACTATATCCTATATGTATACTTATCCTTAGGGACATCCCTAGACATACCTTAGAAATATCTCTAGGGATCTCACTAAAGTTCTTGCATCCTAGTTTCCAAAGGTTGACTAAACCTTTCCTCTGATACCAAATGTAGAGACCCTAAGATTAACATACATTGACATTACATTACTTTTTCAGTATACTTAGTACATAACAAAAACACACACAAGGACCATAATAGTTTCGTGTCTTTGGAAACACGGAATATAATCATCTAATCATGGTGAAATATCTTCAACATCTACCATAAATATCTTCCCTTTCTTTACCTAAAACCTATCTTTATATCCTGGGGAAAATAAAACATAAAAGGTTGAGCTCAAATGCTCAGTAAGGGTAAACAAAAGAAATATAAATCACATCATATACATAAGAACATAACTTTTGGAAATCACAACCTGCAAAAGATATCATAATATCATAACATGGGATAAATCATAGTAGTGAAATGTAATCCCAATAATCATAACTTAAAACATGAAAATTTGTGGCATACACACATAATAATAGATAATCATTTCTTATTATTCAAGACTCATTTCCAAGACTATCTTAGTGGACAAAGTCCATTTCTGAACAGAGTTCACTCCTCGTTTCAGTCCTGTTTCACTGAACCGGTTTAACCTCCCGTTCCAGCCATGTCTATCTCATGATACATAAAATCTTTACCCAATGCATTGTAGGGAGGTATAGGTCCCACCCATCTCATAATGATACCATTCTTATGTGTTCCACAAAATCATAAACCATACATCATAGCATAACCCATGTAATAAAAATGGGAATCTTAAACATCGTGACATCATAAAACAATTCATATAAGATAAAGGAATTCATAAATATAATTCCATCAGAACATAATCAAATCAATGTAATAATTTGGATATAAATATAATCCTTTATTATCTTAGATGGAAAATAATTTTGATAAAACACTTGAACTCCATTTTTGAGGAAAATATCCTTTCTTCTTCAAAAACACTTTTACTTTCTTAACATGTCATACAATTCTAAACTAAAATAAGTTGATTAAAAATAAACTTGAAAACATGTAAATGAAGCTTCTTGGAAATAATTTTTTAAAAATTCATTCATGCCATATAAGTTTAAAAAAACATTCTTCTTACTTTTGTAGGAAAATTCAAAAAGTACCTCAAAAGATTCCTTTCATATCTTTTACTAAAAACTCACCGAATGGAAAAATTGGATTTAAACAATTGTAGTTGGGAGGAAATAATATTACATATTGAGGAAACATGTATGTGGATGATAAAATACACCCCAGTAAATTTCAAATTATAGACAATCTCAGATAAAAATGAGATTGTGATATTTTCCCTTACCTTAGGTCCGATTTGCTTCGTAAGTGTCCGAACCTCCTATATAATGATTTAAATAATGTCATTGACTTATTACAGAATCATACTCATTGTTATGATATCATATATGGTTCACTTATGACTTTATATTACCCGTTCTTTTGTAAATTCCATGTTAAAGAGCGTTTTGGGTAAAATCGTTTCTTTTTTCGTCCGTGTTTTGACTTGTAATTATTCATATGATTACTTAGATCATGATTACTTAATTCCAGAATATAAAACATGATTTATATATAATATATATACAGAATATACATATATATAATAGATTAGTAAATGGAAAGAAATACACTGTTCATGGAGACGGTAGGTCGTACGTACGCATGAACGTTGTTTTCGTTTCCTTATTGAGATGAATGGAATTAAGTAGATGACATACATATATATACACATAAATCCAGTATCATTATTATGTCATTTATTTTGTGATTACTTATTATATATACTTTATAATCATTTATGAATGGTTAACGTGGAGAATGTATCTCATCGCGTCGTGGAGACGTTAGTCTGTACGTACGCACGAGCGATGATATCGTTCTCATGATTGTGGAATTTTATTGGAGTGTATGCATACTATATCAGAATCAATATCACTTTACAATAATCATATATAGTTATTATTTACACCATTATACCCATCCAAGTAAGGTGGGGGTGGAAAATAGATTACACCACGGCGTGGAGACGATATTCCGTACATACGCACCCGCGGTGATTTCGTTTTTCGTAGGATGGATAGATGGTGAAATAGGGTTGTTTAATACTTATAATAACATATCAGTATATTATTGATACTTATGTTATTAATTTATAATGAAACAACCTAAGAAGAAGAAGTGGAAGAAGAAATAAAGTTGAAATAATCGGTAACGGACATTACCTCTTCTTTGAAGCGCCTCTTTGAGATCTCCTTTTAGGGCACTAAAATTGGTCTTTGAGGAAGACCAGAACCTCTATAATGTAGCTATGTAAGTGTAAAATGGAATTTTTCAGGGTTTGGCCGAGCTTGAAAGCTCAAAGTGGTGTGAGGAAGGGAGGGAGGAGGTGCCCTTCTATACGGGAGGAGAGGGGCTCCTTTGGAAAAACTAAAAATATTATTTTATTATAAAGACAAATTCGGTTTTAAATAGCTCCAAATGGATTTATTTAGAAGCTAAGGTGGGATGGGTTGAAATCATCTCATCCAATAGAATTTAGACAATTTTAGGTTCCTATTTTAACCTTATCATTTAGATTTAACATTAAGGAAAATAATTTTACTTTTACCGTGTCTTCTTGTGTTCTTATACTATAAGGTTAATAAACTTACTATAAGTAGCCAAACGAACCCCAAGCTATCTATTATTAATATATATAACATTATCTAAGTCATTTGTCCAAACCATTTATTTTTACGAATAAAATAACAATTACTAATATAATATTTTTTTTAAAAACTATTTTATGTCAGTTTTGAAACTATTTAGTAATTAATTTTTTTGAAACTCATAACAGAATGATTTGTTCCAAAAAAGTTAATTAAATAAATACTAACATGTCATATTAACCTATAAAATTATTGTAATTCATAAAAAGTCTCAAATTATATTTATTTGGGTATTTATAATATCAATTATTCTAATTTTTCACTATTATAGTAATTACTGCATCATCATTGTGTCATAAATAAATTAATTTATTTAATGTCTAAAAATTATAAATAAAATATAATTATGTATTAAATTTTATTATCTTTCTAATGAATATTTACAATCGAATTTATCTTATTTATAACTCTATATTAAAAAATGTTTTAGTAAATAAACTTTGATTTTAACTATTTTTACTCTTCTTTGAATTAAATAAATGTCCTAATCTAATCCAAGTGGGCCTAAATGGTCATATTTTATTCCTAAGGTTGTTTTTGGTCGAATTAAAATTATCCAATAGAATTAGTACATGTGTTAGGCTAATAATAATATCATTTTTACCCTTAATTACCCTATTTACTTTTAACCGTGGTAAAAAAAGTAAAAAGTTACAATTCACCAAAAATTATTTTCATCTCATTGAACCACATTTTACTTACTGACATCAACTGTGTCTCTCGGATTTTTTAAATTCCTCTCATAGAAGCGGTAAAATTATTTTTTATGAAAAATTCATTTTTTTTAACTAACACTTAGTGGTTTCACTATTCCTCAAAAAATGAATGTTTCTAGAAAAATAACAAAAATTAGGCCTAAGCTATATTTGATATTATGAATTCAAAAAGGATGTCTATTTTAACAAATTTGAAACATATCAGTTTCATTAATTAATTTAAAAATTAATTCCCGTCGTCAAAACAAATAGCGTGTTTTTAAGAGATATTAAATATCAAAAGATTGACATTTGTTTATGTCTGGTTTAAATGTGAAATTACATCCAATGACCAAAATTTTATTAAATCGTAAAAATATATTCTAAATATAATTTAAAACCACTCAAATTAATAATTTTTCACTATTAATTATTTCAATTAAAAAGGTTGTTTTTAATTAAAATTTAGTAATTTTCACTATTCATCAGAAAATAAAAGTTATCAGAAAAGTACCAAAATTTCACCCTAAGCTAATTTCGATATTTCGAATCCAAAAATGTAGTCCATTTTGAAAAATAAAATTTAAAAAATTTCAAAAAGTGGTTATTACTATTCATAATGGCTAGTTTTAATAATATTTTAATAGCATATCATTGTTTAGCAAATCTTGGTATTGTGTACAACACACGCTATCGCGGAATGTCGCGCATGCGTTTAATGCAAGGCAAGTCAAGGATGCATGTTGTGCCAGATTCTTTTGGTGTTGCGTACAACACAAGACCTTAATGAAATTAAAAAGAATTTTTTTCAAAAAATCTCGGGGTGTTACAATCTTCGTACTCTACCACTAATACTAGAAACCAAAATCTCATAACATATACTTCTCTGAGGGTAAGATTGTCCAACTCATGAGTGATCGGCTACACCCTCTTATGTATGAGCCCATCCAGAGCTTCTTGGGATTCCCAAAAACCTCATCCCATTACTACAAACACAACCAAACATTAAAAAAAACAATCAATATTGGCATGGACCCAAGATAGCCAATCCATACTGGTAATGACATTGTAAGGCCTCAACGCTTCCACCAAGTGGTTATAACTGAAACACTTTCCTCTAAGGTTCAAATCACACATTCAGAACAAGTGTGTGGCCATAGATCCTCCTCCCTTATTTGTCTCTAAGCTTAAGGGTTGATTTAATGGTTCTACTATAATATCAAGGTCTCATACATGGTTTGAGGTGAGGAAAAAATGATTGGAACCTATGTCTATAAGTATGGAATCTAAGCTATATAAAAAAAAGATTAAACCTCAGATCATCTATAGAGTCACTGGGTCATACGAATCGGCCGCATATAGCTGACCCCACACCTTTGCTCCATCTCCCTATTCCAGGTGTGGACAACATGGGGATGGTGGTGGTGGTGGTACGTCAAAACTTCTTCCACCTCCTGTACCATTCCCTGCTCCTCTGCCACATTTTCCACCTGGAGGATCTTCCTACTCCACTCGATGCCTATGCCTTATAGGTCCCTCCATCATCCCCCTATCAGAAACTCTACGGGTTGGTAAATCTCAAGGGATATGTCCCCTATCATTGAATTTGTAGAATCACCTCTCCCTAGGCTGACTGGATCTAGTATGAGAATCTTGAACCACAGATCCCCAATCCCAGGACCTCCTATAACATCTCCCATGTGCTGAACCCTATGTCTGACGTTGGATCCATACTACTGAGGTATCTATACATGTCTGCCTATTGTTGACTTTACCTAGATACATCTTACAATCCAAGAAGCTCTTGACCAACAATTATCACTTGAGAACTCCAACATATGTTGGAATGCATAGAGGTATAACACTGACTCATATGTCCCTATGTAGAGGACGCTCAAAGGTATATCCCTAATGTTTTAATCCCTGACCATGTCCATCAAGTACTTGGAGAGGTTGGTGAACCTCAATGAATAGTGACACACCATCAATATACCGTAGTGGAGATAAATAATTTCCATTATACTCACTTCTCTCAGCATAATTGGAGATAAAACCACTCAAAAGAGACCCTTGAACTCCATCCATGAAAGTGTAGAATTGTCATGAGTCTACATGGTCAAAATCCCCAATCTCCCAACCAAACCATCAAGAAGGACTTCCGCAAGGATCACCATCTAGTCTTTTGGTATCCTCACTAGATAGAAAACTTTGTTCACTACCTCAAGTAAGTCCTCATCTACTTGAGGGTCGGGCACACCTCAAAACCAGAGGGGTCTCTATCTATGAAACTCATGGAGTGCGTTTATTCTATTCTCTCCTGGTACTATAGGTACCGTCTACTACTCTACTGGTGGGTGTAAAGATGGTGAAACACATAGAGGTAAAAACTGGGAACTTGTCCCTATATCGAAGCATTATCACTGAGGAGATCGACCTCTAGATCAATCGGCTAAATCTTAGCTGCTATGCGTCTCAAATGCATCCTGTAAGAAAAAAAGTTGTACCATGGTCAGTGAGTATATCTGGAGATATAACTAAATAGGTACGTGGAAATACAACACATTTTTATGACACATTTACCATTATTTTCCATACAACTAGTTCTCTCATATTCCGAATCAAAAAGTAAGTTATTAGAGTCTTAGTGTATGGATATGTAAGAAACCTATACCAATAATGGAGTCCCTATCCTAAAAGATGATCTGGGAACACATATAGCTATTACCCCAATCCTATCTCACAGAGTCTTTTTCCTAAGGTAGATCGACCACCTCTAATAACACTTTTTCCTAAACCATCACAGTGGGGCCCATGTCGTGACTCCCCAAGCCCACCACCAATAGGCAAGGAGATGGTGACTAGAACTGGGTAGGCATATCACTAACATTGGAAGAATTTCCTATGTACCAACACACACACATCTAATCCCACAAGTGATGATATATAAAAACCACTGTGAAAAAATTCATGTATACCACTAAACCCAATCAACAAAGTATGATTGGAAAGTAGAGTTCAATAATGTAAACTGGACTAGAATACAAGACCAACAAAATAAAGATTCTGAAAACTACAATGTTAAACCTATAAACAAAATGTATTGGGATTTCTTCTCAAATCCACAGGAACACCTCAGTATATCTAAACTCACAAATCTCTGTCTGGTCTTGGTCCTCTCTTGACTCCATGAAAATCTTACTTGTCTTCACAAGACGCGACACGTGTACGTAAAGCCCGGTGCTTGGGTTATTATAAAAAGAGTTAGTAAGACATCCTGAATCCACAAAAAAATACACAAAGTAATGTTACTGTAATCTCTACATAGTATATTTCAATAGTACATATAACAATAACATATCTCGATATACTAAAACCTTGACCCCCAGTCTAGAGGTAAGTCACTACTACCACATACCAACACTAGAAATTCATTCCAAATATTCCATAAAGTAAATCATATGGGAGAACACACTCATGAGTCTGATAGCACCAATAAAATCCGCCTGAAAAGAACTATTCATTAGGAACCATCGTGAGAGATATACACTAATCGATCTGAAGAGAGATATGATACACTCTCTCTAGTATTACTCACTCCGTGAGTGGGAAAAATCACGATACACATATGAGGATCACTACCAGGGCTATGGGGTGATACCAAAACTCATCTGGATTCCCCTATCATGTAGAGAATCGACGTTCGGTAGGATTGGTCACACCAATACCAAGACTCTAATGAGGTCATAAGAATGGATATAGGATCCTTCTTTGGGCCTCCTGGAGGGTATTCCTGACGTTATCCTATAAAATCCTCCAGAAGGGACCATATTCCTATAAATAGGAAATAATACCAACTAACCTTCAAAGGATCAATAAAGGGAACCAAAACTAATTAATCTTGTCCAAAATATGTTGGAAAACTGATTTGGCCCATGTAAGAAGGGGTACAAAACATGTTTTAGGGTCAAATTCCATGTCCCTTAACCCCGGGTACTACCCGTGTTCAATGACCCATGTCATTAGAACCTGTCATGTAGAAGATGTACACATGACATATAGAAAGGATCACATGTCGTGTCCTATTATTTGAGGTCCACCAATGTACTTTAGTCATGTAACAGTGCACGATGTCATCCTTTTTTCACCTTCCCATGTACTAGTACATGGGGTAGCCCATTTATCTGGTCTGGGTTAGGCCATGTGGTGGGGTACACACCGTGTAGATAAGCCAAATACCCCAACCCATGTTTTTGTAACTCCCATGATACATGATGACCCTCAAGGATGGGACCACACTCTATGTGTTAGTGTTCACCTGCCATGTGACACTTTACTACCTCTAAAAACCATATCTACCACTCAGTGGATCCCACATGCTATGTATTTTGAAATACACACTCTGTTCATTGGGATTTTCCAAAAAAACCCCAGTTCATGCTTCATCATCTACTCCACTACTCTAACCATTATTTTTAGCCATGTGTAGTCAGGAAACTAGAGATTTGGGGTCATCGGGTCCCTCCATCACTGGATTGGTAATATTTGATCCTTGAATCAACTCGGAAAAAAAATATCATTTTCATTCTTCCTTTTCGATGAAGAATGAGAAATCAGCACCCACCTTCATTTGATCCACTATAGTAACCATCATCACACCTCCATCATGTCATACTAATTTCAGATCTTTAATTTCAAATTATTACACCATGAAATGAAGGCACAAAGATCATTTGTTCTTAAACCACAAAGAACATGAATAACACGAAGAACATGAAGAATTTAGAGGGAGAAAACGCACATGGAACCACCCAAGGAACAACACTCGACCATTGTTCATTCCAGACTCAATTATTTTCATAATAATGATCAAGATAACAAGATAATATAATCATCCCCAAATTCCTTCAATTAAAACCTTTTGTAACAATGATCAACTCATGGGTTAACTTTTTCATGGGTTGATTTGAATTTGTTATTAATTCTAAGAACAGGGAGATAAGGAATTCAAATAAAACTCCCTACCATGGGGTTGGATCATTCACTGAAGTGTTTTGATCATTGTGTCATCTCTGTTGGTGAGATTCATTATGAATGTATCCCATCGATCATTAATCCAACTTCCATTGTTGTTTTTCATCAAGAGAATTCTTCAGGTTCTCTCCAGAGCCTCCAGGAAGTCCAAGGACTATGAACCTAACCCTGGATCCCTACATAAAAGGATATATAAAATAATCTTCATTCAGTTTCTAGGAAATTTTAAAATAATAAAAAAAATTCTTAATTTATTTTATCTTTTAAAATGTCCAAAAATAAACATTCATAGTTAACCCACACTGGTCGGTTTTAGGCCTTGTCTATGGTAATGTAGCTGCTCTGAACACAATAGTGCCCTCATATTTTTTATCCAGCCAATCATTTAGAAGCTATTCCACTATTTTATGAAAATTGCATGTTCACACTATTTAATATATTTAATATATTTCAAAAATTTAGTCTTCACACACCGGGCCTTGGAATCACACTCTATCTTAGCGTTTGGTCTTGAATTAATTATATATAACATTTAATAATAATAAGTGAAAAAAATAAATACAATAAAATCTTTTACATTGTCGTTCATACATGAATAATTGAATGTGTCTTCTAGTTAGTTATGGTTGTGAAAAAACAAAGTGGGGATCTATATTGATCAGACTGATATTTTTTGTGGAATTATTCACTTTTTTTATAGTGAAAAATTCTATGTTGGGGGTGGGGGATAACTAACACAACATGAAGTATGATTTTATACTGAAACATGTAAATAAAATAAACTTCTATCTCAATTAGAACAAAAAACATTAGTTCATATTGAGAGATAATATTTTTTGGATCAAGAATCATAATAATATTGTAGAGGACTAATTATAAATAAATATATTTCATAAATAGAAACCAATATTTTACCCCCATCATCCAGCATGTGGAACACTAATTAGAATCAAAGAAAATTTTCCTACTAAAGATACATTTCATAATTTATGAAGTCATGAATTTAGGAAGTGTGTTAGCTACGTCATATGGATAAAAAGAATGATAATCCAAAGGATAAAATCTATATATTTATGCAAATACGCATATAAATATAAAGAAAAGAGATGAATAGAATTTGAATAAGAATAAAATAGTTAAGAGAGAGACACCAATATCTAAAGGTAATCAGAGTGGTGTAATTTAAATTAATTATTACGATTATAATTATTATAAAATAAAATTTATTCAAGTATGTATAATAATTTATCACTTATTTATTTTCATTCTAAATTCAAATAAAATCTGAATAAAGTTCCAAATGAAGTGGTAAATTACATTATTGCAACTATCAAGGGTTTATAAGATGAAAAATTACATATATAAGAAGATTATAATGAAATGGAAGATGAATTTGATAAAAATATTGGCATATCCAATGCTCTAAAAAACATGAGAAAGAAAAGGATGAAATAATATCACATTTCAATGAAATATATTATGAAACTATTGAATAATTGAAAAGTAATGTATTTGATAAATATATCTTTGAGAGTTTTTTTGTATAATCCTTCCATGAATTTAAATTTTTTCCCAAAGTATATATGAATGCTAAATATGATAAACTAGAGGTTAAGGAAAAAATTTTGCGGATCTTAAAAAATATTTACAAGAATCAATTAAAATTAATGAATAAAAAATCATTACGATCGTGGAGGATTTTGAAGATATTTTGATTTCATTTTAGGATAATAATAACTCACTCAACATGAAGTGTTTTGAGTTGGAGGTGATATTGAAGAATCAGTAATCCCGATGATCTTGAACATTCTATATTTCTGATAAAATAGATGATTCCAAACAAATTTTCATTTGAGATTCACTACTAAAAGAATATAATTATCTCATAATATAATTAAATGGGAAAATACTCTAGGATGATGGTATCCTATAACACAAAAATTTTCCTACATACTAATGTTTTTTCAATTATTGGTAAATATTTTAAACCAAATTATAAGAAAGTAAGGATGGTGAAATTATTCCTAAACCCACCACATCAATAATAGATGATAAAAATTGTATAAATATTTATTCCCCATGAAGTGTATAAAATATTGGTGTTTACACTAAAAAACCTAATGTATCACAATCTATAAAATATTGATAGAATACACTAGAGAATAAGGGAAGGAAATTCATAGGATGTTGTTTGTGTTTCCAGAAATATAGGTACAAGGAATTGTAATGTTGTAATAATATAAAAATTCATGATAATAATAGAATTTGTTCCTTTAGAAGGAGAAAATATAATAAAAATAGAAGACCTACAACAGATAAATGAAATCTATAGAAAATGAATATGTCTACAAAGAACTAATTTGAATTATTTTATGACTTTTTTTAGTATTATAAAAAAATTAGTCACTGTCATGATGAGTGATGGTGTATACCAATAGTTCGCAAAAAAATATGATAAAGTGAAAAGAAGATCTCTAGAAAAAGGGTTAATTATAAGAAAATAAGGTCACATGTCAACCTTGAGATGTGAAAAAAATTAAAGGATTATTAAAAAACTATTACAAAGAAGAAGAGTGAGAGATCCTTTCTTACATTAAAGGTAGTGATAGATATTCCAATTAAATCCTCACCCACTACGAATAAGTTAGATTTTTTTTAAATATGTATAATAATAATAATTGTTTTTATAGAATACATATCATGATTGAATATTTGAGATCATAGTTTTTCCTAGTGCTATGAAAGGTATTGGCCTAAAGCCTAGACTTTTTTGTAAAACATTCCATTTCAATGAAAAAATAATGAATAATTAGAGATTAATGGTAAATATATAAGAATATTTTCTCAAATAAAGGATTTTGTGAACATAAATACAATTAAGTATCCTAATTTAAATATATATAAAATCTTAGAGAATTATTGTAGAAGATGTAAGCAAGATTGTCACATAGTTGTGAATTTTAGAAAAATATTTTTAGGAGAGATTCCCAATATTAAGAAAGGTAATAAGTTTCATTAGATAAAAAATGTCTATTCATGTGAAGATTATGATAATGAAAATAATTTCACGAAATATTTAATAGTTTTTTAGGAAAGTAAACAAAAAGTTTATAAAAAATTAGATGAAGAAGAAAAATATACTAAATCTAAAGGAATGTAGCAGGGTTCATATTGTGAAGTGGAAGATCATGAGAAGTTACCCTCAATAGGAATATTAAAGATCCGAAAGAATGTTATAGAATAAAGTATTCTATATAATGAAGATGTTCAAGGGAAGAAATAATACCATCAAATATATAATACTCAAAATTGAAAGAAGGGTCTAAAGAAATCTTCCCTTACTAAGATTGGAAGAAAATAATGAATCATGTTGAGAGGAATCACTCAGTCTAATTTTTATTCATAATGAACCCAATGGTACCTTTTTATTCCCTATTACATTATATGATTTATGTTAATATTCAGGGAATTAATAGATAATTTTGAGGTTTTCACTACTGGATAACATAGAGATATTATTCATCCTGAATTATACTAACTAGCATGAAAATAGAATAATAGGATTTCATCCCTTAATGAGGGAACTTTTTATAATAATATTTCATTACATAATTATATGGAATCTAGAGAATAAGAAAATATTTAAGTGATAGAGTACTGAGTTATTCCAATCACACTATAATCCACCATTCTTAATTATATTAATCATATTTATTAAGGATTTTTTTTTGATGAAAATTTGAAAAAAGGGGACATATTATTTTCTCCCAAATTAAAATTATGATGTGTTTGTTGATGTGTGGAGGAGTATATGTTTCTTGATAAATATATTTTATATAGTTACAATTTTATAAATAAGAATTTTATGAGCATGATATCAGTGGCATGGAAGTTAATGGACATCAAAGACAACCTTGTTTGTATATAACTCATTTTCTACATCGGGTTAGCCCATTTAAACATAAAGTAGATCAACTAAAGGATATTTACTAAAAGAAACATGTGGTATCGCCATTATCTCATAAAAATAGAAAGATAATATCAAATTTGATGAATAGAAAAAGAATGTAGGAGAAGACCACATCACTAAACTTTTTATTTACTTATAAATAAGTGGGAGAAATATTTGAGCACATATATTGACTTTAATGAAGTGAAGACATATTGAAAAAAAATATTACGGGGGATATTGGTGAGCCCAAGTGTTTCATTTATTTTCAATGAGTCAATATGATTTTGGTGGTGGTGATTCTTAGTGGATTATTTCGGATTAATTTAATGGAATTGGATATAATAGTTGAGAATTTCTCATTGATTATTCGATTATTATTGAACTGGACTTAAATATCAATGTCAGTGATCAGTGTACTTTATGATCTAAAACATTGTGTAAAACATTCTTGAGAAGTTTAATAGATTAATAAGTCCATGAATAATTTAACTTTTTACAACTATTAATTGAAAATATTTTCATGATTAATTTTAAATAATATTTTTTTTGAGAAGTCTAACTATAAGGGTTATGAAAATTCTATTAATTCTTGAGGAGTTTATATTTTGAATACCATGAAAAGGTAATTTAATTATATGGGGGCTTGAGGAAAAATAATATATATATATAATGGATATTTATTATAATTTATATATTTAGAATTATTATATGTATTTTTTGGGACTTTATCAAAAAAATTGTCAACCCCAAGCAAGAAAAGTGGAAGCTCAATTGCACATTTGAGTGAATGGATCACCATATAGGAGACAACCCTAAGGCCAGCCTATGGTGTATAGATGGAATTAAAACCAATATATTTCATGGGATTTCCTTGACATGTATAGATTTGTGAGAATGAGTTGTGTAGTGTACGTAGGGGGCACATACCATGGGAATATTGGTATAGTGTTCCATAGTGGACCGGGTTACTCACATCAATTAGTTTAGGGGAATTATTTTTCATATATTGAAGATGGGATTCAATGATATATTCAATGTGTGATGGGATGAATGCATGGTATTGTTCCTACATATATATGATAAAAAAATAAGTAGTTCTATTTTATTGATTGGCCTCCATCATTTGATCATGTCGAGGAGCATCGTTTTACTCTCAAATTTTATCGGTGAAAAATATTAGTGTAATTGCATGTATTATCATGGATCAATCATATGTTATGGATAAAAATTCCCAAAATGATTTACTTGTGCACAAAAACAATAATCAACTATTTGAATCCTATGAATCAATCATACCTAGACAGATCTATCCATACAAACACTCAGATCGACTGTGTGACTGATTACTAAATGACCAAATGACATTTACTGATTTACTTCATGACCTACAACATATTAATCATTCATAGTTTAATTTACTATATGATTTATAAGAAACATATTACCTGATTTTGATATGATTCTATGTATTTTAATATTTCATAAAAGTGAGTTATTTAATTTAAAAATTTACAATGAGGATAAGGTGATATTTTCACACGAAAAAAAGAATATGAAATATAATGTTGTGCATGGAGTAGTTAATGATAAATTATATATATTGGATGCCAACAGTTCATATAAACTGATGAAATAGTTTAGTTCTACTTTAATTATTATAAAATGAGTAATGATGGCAAGACCTGAAATTTAGTTATTAATGTCATCAAGATGAGATTAGTTATCATTAAACGTGAGGAGTTTAATGCTTATTAGTTACAAGAGTGCATACCAAATAAAGAAGAATTCCATAATATTTAAATTATTTAATTAAGAAAGTAAAACTCACTGATGTAGTATAAAATAAATTTTTTATTTTTATGCATTAATATTTTTTTAAATATGAATTGAGGTATATACCAAGACAGTTTTCTGCATGCACAATAGATCCTTAATGATAACTTCCATACATGTTAACCTACTGGAAAAAGATATTTTATCATTCAGATTATTATTTACGGTATATACAAATGTTTTTTTTTTAATTCGGTTAAGTGAAAATAGATATATATACATATATTTTCACTTTAATGTGTATAACATTATTAAAAAGAATATAAAATGTCACATTTTATAAATAATTATCATTTATGGTATATGTGGTATTCATTTAATGGATGTATAATAATTATTTAATTATATATACAATTTACTTATAATGAATAACTATTAATCTTACATTAAATAATGAGTTGAGAAAATTATGATAACACGGTTATTCTTAAATTGTGTGAAGAAGAATAGGGGATACCCAATTACTTGTGATATTTAATTAGGGATATCATAGGAGAAATAATAAATGTGGTATTAAGAAAGAAAGATTGATTATTTTGAAGAATAATTCTCATGGAAATTAATGAGGAATTATTTTGGGTTATTAAACATGAAATAATACCCATGATAATGAGGATTAAATTAAATATTTCTAACAACTAAATTATTCTAAGATTTTAATGAAGAAAATGATGATACAAAATTTAGATTTATGCAGAAAATCATTTGATATGATATTTTGTTAATTTGTACAACTTGAAGGTTAAGAATAACTGATTCTGTCATTAATTTTAATGATATTTTCTATGATGTATTATTCTGGTAAATTTAACATATAATTACGTTTAGAATATATGGGGTGATAATTTTGGGGTTAAATAAAAAATTAAAATGAGTAAAGTATCTACTATTATTGATCATAATATTCCCTTATTTATAGAAAAAATTATATTGATAATAATGAATATTTTATTCATTATTTTTTTGTGAATATAAATGATATATTTAGTTGTTTAATATTTAATTAGATATATAAATATCTTGTTCACATTGTAAGATATTTAAATAGAAACTGATACAATAATGTATTGAATAAGAAAGAGAGTTGATTCAAAGTGTCCCTGAAGGAGACATTCTTGGTTATTTAAAGATTAAGAGAATTATATCATTCAAGATCTACGAATAGTTTCAAAAACAAATGATTTATATCATCTATTTTTTGAACACCATGAATAATTTTACCTGAGAAAACATGATCCTATAGGTTTGAAGAGGGATATGTCCATCTTAAATATTCAAGTTCATTTTCCTTCTATATTATCCTCAAATAATTGAAGAAGTATTTTATATGGCACTATATGTGGTGGAACATATAGGGAATATATATTAAACAAACATGGATTCTCTATGGATGTAATCACTTTTTTGATAGTGAACAATCTATATTGGGGGGGGGGGCTAACCAAGAGAGATAGAAGTGAGATTTTATGAAAATATTTGTAAATATTATGTCATTATCTATCTATTATATCAACTACTTAGAATGTGATATTAAGATTTATTATTGACTATATTGATAAATGTAAATAAATTTAGAGGTTTAATTGGAATGAAATAGAATTTATAAAAATAAACCAGTAATTCACCCCTATCATTGGTTCATCCATCTTGTGTCACTTCAAAAACAGATCCTCAACAGTAACCAAAAATATCCAACACCTCTATAACAACATTGTGAACTATTAATATCTTGCTTAATCATTAATAATTTTATGTTGGCATGAAAAATAATTATATAACTGTAGGGTTAGCATAACATGTACACCCAGTAAGATCCTCCTCGAAACCTCTCATAAAAAATGTGAAATAATCACACTAAATTATATTGAATAAAAAATGAAACTAACACGTTACCTAAAGAGGACTAATATTATTTTCCCATCCTCACCATGGCTCAATTAGCATGTATCACATACATGTAATAATATAATATCCAATATAATGTCAAATAAAGGTACCTAGCTACCACTTCCCCACTAGTTTTCCACTCTGCCCTAACATCACCCTCATTGATCCATCCCCCTCAAAAAGTAAACCATCATGAAGAAACACAGTATACTCTATCATATCAGGAACCTTATGAATCACATCATTTCATCATCTCATACACCTCTCCATATAGTAACTATGTAGTTTTTAGGTGTAAGCACAACACATATGTCATGTATTATACCTCAATTCATTATAGTCCATACATGACATACTTATAATAATACATATGACTTTATATATAGAGATACATGTGTGTTAGATAAACAAAATCCACTATATTCCTCTATAAAAATATGTGGTAAAGGTAACCATTGTGAATACTGGCACATAAAACTACCAGGAGAAGAGAGTGGGGGAAAAGGAGGTAGTTTTCCATTTGTTCATCTCCAACCTGGATGTTTGGGAAAACACCCACCCATAGTCCACTAGGTGTTAATAACCCTATCAAAAATGATGGTGTATGTTATAAAATAACATAAACTACGTGATAAATATAGTTTTAAACCACACTATGAGAAATTATCTAACCTTAGACTCATTTTTCCCTAATTTCAAAAAATACTCTCAGATTCCAATGATAATGTCTTGATATCAAATAAGTATCAATCATCAATCATCATTAAATTTATTTATTTATTAAACATAAATAAATTATTTCCATTTTAATTTCCAATATTAACATTTTAATCTAATAAACCATATTCCAACAACACAGTTCATTATTTTCATGTATTCTCAATAATTTAATAATTGTTATAAATCATTAAGAATAGACCTCACCCTTTACATTGTTAATTATTATTTCATAAACACCTAGGTACTCTTAAAAATAATTTAATCTACCACTTCAAGTACTAAGTCACATTTAATAGCATCAAATTGTATCCCATAGTTGGAAACTGATCAGATAAATAACAACCATCAATCGATCCATCAAGAAGGAATTAAGCAAGAAGTAAGCATCAATAAGAATTCCCCACTCTAAACTCTTCCGAGCCACTCTAATGTCTTCCCTGACACCACTAAACATAATATAATATCTAGAATCCCATTCCATCAATATCATCATAATAACTTGAACCATGTTTTATCATCTTTATCATCACCAACACCCAATGCCACCACCATGATCATCACTGACACCATATGCCACAATCATCGCCATCATTGGTGCATCATGCCACCATCATCACCACACCAACCATATTAGGTTAATGAATAATAAATTTTATTCTCTATATCCATAGATCTTAAATAAAAATAAAATATATTATTTCACACATAATTTTAAAAGGCACTGAGAGACAAATCAAACAAGCCATTCTATCCTTTATATAAAAATGAAAAAATCACACATCCCCATAGTAAATTCATTAAGAAAACATTAATTTCCCATTATAATCATTAATTAAAAAATTAATAATTATTAAATATTAACAACACTAGTGATAAAAGTTATAAAGGATAAAATATTTTTTATTTAATCTGGTGTCCCACCTTAAGATGTTTTTCACATATCAAGAAAAAAATTATAATTATTTCAACATGCATATTTAATTATAAAAAATGAATTACCCATTTTAATATTTTATTTAATTCCCAATAATATTAATTATTCTCAATAACTACAAGAACAAATATCACACTATATAGGAAATATTTGAGACAAAATGTTGGTAAAAAATCCCTCAAGGTATCATTGAATCATTTTTGAGGTGATTGTGTTTGTTGTCAAAGCGGACATCCATGTTGTGTTTGTCGAAAAATAAACCCACGATGTACAAATTTGTTGACAAAGGGTGTTTTAAATGGTGATTTTCTGAGTTAAAGATATGTTGTTTCCTATCTATGATTGACAGAAGAACATCGACAAAGGAGGGGATGATCATGAGGTGGTAGAAAAAGAGGAGAAGCTCGAAAATTTGAAAAAAAACATGAGGTCCATGATAAATTAGAGGTGTGCATGGAAAAATAAAGGAATTCACGAAATAATAGTGTGGTGTGTGAAATAGAGGAATAGATATTTTTGTGCAAGAGGTGTTTCGAGATTAGAATCTCAAAAATTGGAAATAAAATGAGGTGCGTGAAAAATTGGAGCATTGCGCGAAATACAGTGTCACACGAAAGATGTGTTTTTCATGTTCAAAGAGAATTACGCATGGAAGGAGGGTTTTTCATGCAGGGGTCGATTTTTCCTATAAATATCATGTGATCCCCCTAATTTGAAGTAGCTCAAGACATTGATAGTATCCGATCTTTGGTGCAGGAAATGTGAGTACACAAGGGTGTTGCACGGAAATGAAAATTTTTCATGTAAAATAATTGTTTGTGTGTAAAGAAAAGGGTGTTCATAAAAGATAGTTGTTCTGTGTAAAAGTAGTGTTTGCATGTAAATAAAATTTTGTGTGTAAAAGAAGGATTTTGCGCATAAATGAATTGGTAGCACGTAAAATAGGTGTTGTGCGAAAAGTGTATTTTGTGCAAAAGTAAGGAATTGCGTGAAAGGAATAGTGAAGGTTGCACGTAAAAAGTGGGGTTTCTCAGTACACCTAGTGGAAAGGGAGATTCATCTACTGTTTAAAGATGAACTTCAATAGAGAATATATCAAAAGTTAAAGATGCAGATTTCTTTAGTGATAATGAAGAGACCTATAGGTCTATAAACTGTGAGTGGATCTTCTGAAGAAGTAGTGAGGACATTTCAGTTGAGAGAGCAGTGAGATTTCATATCATGATTTGTTTTAAACCATGAGTTACATTGAGTCCTCTTAGAACATGTAAATAGAAGTGCCCTTATAGTGTATTTTGTACATCGACACATCACTGGTGTATGCTCCTTGGACATAGCCGAGTGAGAGTGAACCAAGTAAAATTGTTGTGCCCTGTGCATTCTTTATGATTCATTCATACTCTACAACCTGATGAAGGGAGAGAAGAGGGTTTGGTCTAACAAAAAAACTAGATCAAATGAGGCAGTTGTTTTAATTAGTAATACCCTGACTCACCCCCCCCCCTTAGGGTATCTAGCCTAGTGGAACAAGCAATTAGTATCGAAGATAAAGGTTGATATTAGTGTTTCTCTCTCAAATGGAGGTCACCAATAACAAAGGGATTCCGATATTCGACGAGAATAATTTTTAACTCTGGAAGAATCAGATAAAACAATACTTCTGATCACTGGGAATGGATATGTTCATAGATGCAATGCATCACATAACAACTAATATTAATAGTGGTGCATTATCTGAACCTGAGCATATTGAAAAACATCACATTCCATGTGGGAAAATATCTTCAATATATATGAAGAAGATACAAAGGTCAAAGAGGGAAAGCTTCAAGTGTTGTGGAACAAGTATGAAGATCTGAGAATGAACCTAAATGAGTCTGCTGATGCATTATTTGACAGGGTAAATGTTGTAGTGGAAGACATGTGAGGTCTTAGAGAAGTTATTAATGACATAAATATTTTGAAGCATATCATGACGAAAAATACACCTCGGTTCAATATGAACGTTTCAGTTTTGGAAGATAATGACCCAAAAGAGCTAACAATGTATAACCTGCACAACACCCTTATTGCATATGAAATGAGAAATGATGATAATGATTTTGTAGAAAAGGTGAAATCCGAAGAATTGGAATTCAAGGCCATTAAGAAGCTCACCATTGAAGATTCTCAAGAAGATAAAGATACAAATGAGGTGATTTCATTCGTTTCCTCAAATATTCAAAGAGGAAAAGGAATGTTTAATGGAAAAATTTCACTACCATGCTTTTGATGGGGAATGATTGGACACCTTGCAGTAAGGTTCCCCAAGAAGTTTCAAGAATATGATGAGGATGAAGTTTATATTCCCAAGAATAATTCTTCAGCCTATATGAAAGGCAAGAAACAATTCAAAATAAATTTCTTTACGAAGAAGAATCTTCTTTCATAAAAATGTGGTAGTTCATATGAGTCTGTTATTGAGGAGGTTGAAGAGATAGGGAACTGCAATGATCATGGAGAAACTTCTATGGTGGAAGTTTTCGGGGGTACTTAGAAAAAGGAATAAGCTGAGATTGATGAAGAAGAAGAAAAAGTTGAATTAAGAGTTGATATACAAGCTGAGTTAGAGGCATCTCTTAAAAAGATAGATGTTTGGAGAACCAAAACAAATAATGCCAAAAAAGTTGTTCATGTAGCCAAACTCTATATGATACATCAAAAAGAATATAATTACAAGATGATGGAAGAAATTGAGAAACTAAATTCATCAACACCAGAGGACTTAGAACTAGTTAGTGAGTTTAAAATAAATATTAAAGAATAGAAAAGGGAGATCGATTTCTTGAATAACACAAGAAAAGATCAAATCAAGTTTTTTGAAGAACATGAAGGAGAAGTTGTCAGTTTTTGAAGAATATTTAAGGATCAATAAAAAATCGTGACTCTTCTTAGGGCATCAAGAAAGCATATTACTCAAAAAACTGAGAAGGTGAAAGTAGAGAATAGTTGTTGAGCAGAAAGGAATCATCAATTTTGTTCAGATGCTAAGGCTGATGGGGGGCTTGATAGAAAACCAAATGTTGTGAAAATTAATTCCATAACGCAAGCACCCATTCCAAGATTGAAGGTTGATTTGGGTGTAATGAAAAATCAAAATATATTGAGTTCTGAAGGGGAAACTAGGAGTGCTGAAGTGACATGAAGAAATGCGCCTTATAACAGGTGTTATTGTTGTGGAAAGACAGGGAATTCACAGTATGTTTGTTCCATAGCCAAGAGATATCAAAGGGAACATGAACAAAGGTGGAATCCAAACAGATAATGGTTCTATAGTACATCTTTTGAAGGAAACTATTTTTGGTGCAGAGGATTTGGGCACGTGGATGGGTATTGTACTTTGTCCATAAAATGGAATGTGCCAACGTAGAATCAAAATGATCACAAGTAGCAGAACAATGAACCAACAGGTGATTTGAAAATGCAAAATATATTTTCAGCTTTGTAAGATGAAGCTGGTCCATTATTATATAAGAATGATCAGAAGTATCAATCCATGCTGAGTGTGAAGGAAAAAATATGGATCAAGAAGAAAAAGGATGAGAAGGCAGTGGTGGAAGAAATTACCCTTAATTCATCAAATATATCTAGTGTGTGGATCCTTGATAGTTATTTCACATCTCACATGACATGAAATATGGATCTTTTTAGGGGCATAAAATATGACAAAGAAAGAGTTGTCGTGTTTGGAAACAATGAAGGCCTAATGATTATTGGCTCAGGAAAAGCCATGTTTGTGGAAAAAGAGATGAGATGTGCTGATGTCTTAGTAGTAGAAGGTCTCAGTCACAATTTGCTCAGCCTCAGTCAACCAAGTGAATTAGGACATTCTATAAGATTTTATAAGAGGATGTGTATTGTCAAAGGAAGAGATGAGATATGAGGGGATATTCCTTGGCTACTTAGGAAAAATAAAAGCATACAAATGCTTTAAAAAGGCTGGGAATATTAGTTGAGGGAAATGATGTCACTGTAGTAGAGAATGAAGGGAGTATTCAATAGCACAGTGAGCAATTTCATGATCAAAGTGACGAGGATGAAAGCAATACAGGGGAGAAGAAGTGGATGATACTAATTCAGAAGAAGATACTAAGGATGATCATGAGAAAATAAAATCTATATCTACACAAAATCCATGAAGTTGAGTAGAAATTGATTGGTAGAATATCATTGGAGATCAGTTAGATCTAGTTCAAACAAGAATAAAGGAATCTCTATAGTAGAAATATTTCTTATCTTAGGTAGAGCCTTAATGTTTTGCTAATGTAGCTGATGATGAAAATTGGGTTCAGGCTATGAATGATGAGCTAGATCAGATTGAGAAGAATCAAATCTAGGAGATTGTTTCGAGGAAAGCAGATAAAAATGTCATCATGACTAAATGGGTATATCACAAAAAGATGAATTAAGATGGAACAATGATCTAAAACAAGTCATGACTTGTGTGCAAAGGATCCTCCCAAATATAGGGAATAGATGTTGATGAGACATTTTCACCAGTTTCAAGGCTAGAGACAATCAGAGTATTCCTATCCATTACAGTGCAACAGATGGTCAAAGTGTTCCAGATGGATGTAAAATCATCATTCTTGAATGCAGTTGTAGAGGAAGAAGTGTACATTGAGTATCCATATGGTTTTCTCATTAATGAGGATGAGAACAAGGTTTGTTGGCTGAAGAAGGCATTATATGGGAAGAAACAAGCACCAAGAGCATAGTACTCAAGGATTGGTTAGTATTTGAAGAAACTTGTTTTCCAATGTGGTGGATTTTATTACAATCTCTTTTTCAATAAAAACAATAATCAAAGGATGATGGTTCTATTTCATGTCGATGAAATAATATATTGCGGAGCAGATGAATCATAGTGCAGATTGTTTTCCGAATTCATGAAACATGAGTTTGAAATGTCTATGATTGGTGAGATGACTTTTTCCCTTGGTTTACAGGTGACACAAGGAAGGAATGGAACATTAATTTCTTAATAAAAATATCCCAAGGAGGTTCTGAGAATATTTTGAATGGAAAATTCCAAGGAGATGAAAAATTTGGTTGCAACCTGGATGAAATTATAGAATGATGATAATGGAAAGGCGGTTAATATCACAAAATACAGGCAGATTATAGGGATTTTATTGTACCTGACAAGAACAAGACCTGATATTGTTTTCACTATATCCAACAAGCACAATATCAAATTAATCCTAAGGAAATCCACATTTTTTTTAAAAATAATGCATCAGTAAATCAAGGGCACGGTGGATTTCATATTTATATATAGTAACAAATCTCAGTCAGAGTTATTGAGATATACTAATGCAGATTGGGCTAGTTATGCGGATGACAGGAAATCAATGACAGAAGGTGATTTCTATCTTAGTGGTTTGTGTATTTTGTGGCTAAGAATGAAAAATACTGCTTTTCATTGATCACTTCATAAGCTGAGTATATTGATTACACTCAAGAATGCACACAGTTATTGTAGATGAAGCATCATCTTGATGATATGGGAATTGAAGTCAAGTCTCCGATCGGAATCCAGTGTGATAACTCAAGTGCTATCAATCTAAGAAAAAATCTTGTCCATCACTCAAGGATAATTCATATTGAGATAAATTATCATTTTATCAAGGATAAGTTTGTGTAGGGAATCATGAAGTTGGAGTATGTTCCTACAGAAATCCAAGTTTCAAACATTTTTACAAAGTCCTTACCCAAGGAATCATTTGAGAGGCATCGACTGGCTCTAGGAGCCTATTGGACTCCTCGCACTTGAAAAAGTGTGGCGGTGGAACCCCCCCTCCCTGACACCACAAAGAAGTGACCATTGGGTTTGTTTAGGGTGAACCAAGTAAAATTGTTGTGTCTTGTGCATGCTTTAAGATTAATCCATACTCTCTAACCCAAAGGAGAGAGAGAAGAGGGTTTTTTCTAACAACAAAACAAGATCAAAATGGGTAGTTGTTTTAATTAATCATAGCATGATTCACCCCCCCCCCCCCACCTCAGTGTATCTAGCATAGTGGACCTAACACAACATAATTTATATCTCTCAAAATCATGTGATCGCGCAACCCAAATATTTTCCACATGAATATTAATATTCCTTCAAGAGATTATATTTTACTTTCAAGAATTTATTAAAATAATGTGACAATCATCTCCAAAAATGAATAAATTTATATGAATTAAATAATATTATTATTCAATAGAATAATAAGAACAATAGATATGAAGATATCCATTTTAATTTTCTAAAAGACTAAAATATATAAAAAATATCCTCAAGATTATTTAAATATTTTAATAAAATGAAATTATATAATTTTGATTTTATCAAATATTAATTAGAAAATATAATGTAATTATATATTTTTTCTCTTGAATAAATTATAAATAACTATTTATATTCTATAATTTTTAATTAATTATTTCTCTTTCTTCTGATAATTTTACAAACTATAATTTTAATCCATATCATACACTAACAACTAATTCATGAAGAAAAATGATAATCTTAGCATGAAATTATAATTTCAAGATAATAATATTAAATAACCATGCATATTGTTAAAATAAGAAATATAAAACATGTGATTATCATTTTAAAAATGTAATAATGCTTTTAAAACATGCTATAATATTTTTAAAAGAATTATTTTTTTTCAATTTGAAATATAAATTATTTTCATGGGAATATTTTAAGATAATATAGGCATAAAATAATTATCACTTTTCATAATAATTATATAATAATCAGCTATCAAAATTTCACTATAAAATTTTCATCTTTGTCCTTGTTAATTTGTAGATTACCATAAAATATACTATTACTTATGTATTTTCTATATTTTTATCTGAGTATGTTTAATCGTGTTCAACTAAACAGAGTATCCTAAGGTGTGATACTTTCAAAATTACACTATATAAATTTTAGATAAGTTGTAGATCCACTAACGAGATATTTTTATTCCAAATTTATGTGCCCAAATCAAAGGAGGGAGATGATGTTTTTACTTCCAGGAAAATTAAACCAATGGATCGTGCTTATAAGTAGATGATTCGTAACTCAAAAAAAAATATTCTTGGGCCATCCAAATGAATTTAAGATCAACAAGAATACAAAAGGAGAATAGTACAAGTATTTCACAAATAGTAGTAACACATATTCTGAAATATCCAAAAAATGAATAATGTTGAATTTCCTAATTAAAATTAAAATTTATTTACATTTCAATGGAAAAAATAGTTTTATGGTGATTAAAATATTCCAAATATGAGTTACATATCATTAAAGGGTCAAAATAATTCAACTACATGATTTTAAAAGTTTCATACATTGAAAAAATCTTTTACAATTTAAAGAAGATTAAAAACTAGAATATTGTACAATTATCGTTACCCATACACTGATATATAGTTTTGTGTAAGGTTAAATATTTTATTCTCTATATATTGTCTAGATTTCATGGAAATAATTACATATCCTTTAGAAACCAGATACTTCATTTACATGGTTATAAAACTACCCATACAAAACTATAATAATTCATGATTTACCATTACACAATGATTATATTACCCATTTGTAGGTATTGAAAACCCTAATCTACCCTTATGTGAGTTGTTTATAACCTTTATGTATCATATAGATTAATATTCTTATCTCTATACAATGAATAAATACTTAGATTAACTTAATGCAGGGTTTGAAAATCATATCTTACCCTTATAAAACACAAGGAAAATATAACATACCCTTACAAAACTAAATAAAGACATGGATAACCTTTACATGACCTTATAAAATTAATCATTACCCTTGCGCATAAGCAAGGACTCATGTAAGGTTAAATTAAACATTATAACT
Organism: Viscum album; assembly: GCA_963277665.1. Taxonomy (NCBI): domain Eukaryota; kingdom Viridiplantae; phylum Streptophyta; class Magnoliopsida; order Santalales; family Viscaceae; genus Viscum; species Viscum album. The sequence continues at coordinate 48,072,995 of OY728161.1, read as the reverse complement.
ATTAAATTTTCACTTTTAAAATGTTTTAAATAATGAAGATATGGTATTATTATCACATTAAAACTCCCAATTTAACATTAAAATAACTTTTAAAACATTATAATCACTTCTATAATTTGTAAAATATTTTAAAACCATATTAAAATTTATAATAGAATTCTCTAAACCATGTAAATTTTATGAAACTACTCCAAAACAATAATAAACCCATAATGAAAAAGGAAGGCTCAAAAATATTATAGACATTTACATTAGTCTACTAAAGAAAGAATAAATGTTTGGAATGACATATGATGAATTTGGGGTAAAGAGAATGAAATTGGAACGACTTCTTATATAAAATTTATAGGGTTTGACATAAAGGAACAATATTAAGGGAGACAAGATGAAATTAATATCAACAATAAAATAAGTAAAAACAAGTAAAAATTATATAAAGGAAGTATACGATAAAGATAATAATAGGAATAGATAAGGATAGAGGGCGATTGAGAATATGAGATCATAAACAAAAAAGAATAGGAATGAACCCTTTACTTGTGTCCTGATGTACTTTAGATGCTCAATAAACACATGAATAGTTATGTTTATTTTATTAGTTACATTTTACAAAATTTTACTCATATAAATTTCATGCATTATAATTCACTTTTTGTCATTTTTTATTCATTTATTAAATTCATATGGTTCGCGTCAACCATTGTGATGTTGCATAGTTTTTAGTTCAAAAACAATTTTGGTGTAATTGAAAAGATAAATGTTCACTATATAAACTCATAATAATATCTATAGGTGTCATTTTTTATATTTTATAACATTTCATAAATTATAGGGTTCAATAGATTAGTAGTTAGTTGCTAATTACGAGAATCTTCCATGGAAATCCTATTTTTAAGGATTTGAAATGATTATTAGCTTCAAATTTGCTTATTATCCTTTATTTTTTATAAATATAGAATGATAAACCTAAAAATATTGAATCTCAATTGTTATATTAAATTAAAAAATCAATTTACTAGAATACAATAAAATAAATAACTAAAAAACTATTGTTTACATATGTAGTGTAAAACCATCATGGGTGAAAACTTTTATTTAATGAGTTTAAAAGAAGTGGTAAAATTAATAAATATTTGAGTTTTATAAAAAAATTAAATTATAATAAAGCTAAAATTTTAAATTTACTTTTAATGAGTACTTATATTGTAGAATGGTTATGTGATGAATTGAAATGAAGAACATGGGTTTTGAAACACTTACCTTTCTCTTTGAGTATTGTCCTCTGGATTGAGTCTACAATCTTTAAAGTAGATACTTTACATGAGAAAAAGTGTATAATAATATGGCTAGGGATCTTTAGAGTTTTATTTGGTTAGATATATATAAAAGAAAATAGTTTTTGGATTTTAAGAGAATGCGGTGAGAAAGGTATACTTCAATAAGATAATGATTGATTTGTTATTTTGGATCAATATTATGAATAATATTTACTTATATAAATTTAATTAATATAATAATAATAATATTAAATTTTAGTCTATATGACATTTTTGAACTCCCAAAACAAAAATAAATCTTTTTATTATTTTATACAATTTTTAATAAAATAAAATATTGTTTTTTATTATAATAAAAAAATTGGTTTTGAATATTAATTTCGTAGTTTGAAAATCAATATTATTATTTTTAAATTAATTTTATTAATCATTAATAAAACATTTATTTGATAAAATTGTTTTACAAATTGTTTTTCATATTTATAACATGAAGAATGCAGAAAACTACGAAATATGTGAAAACTGTTGTTTTTATATTTTCAGAAAAATGCATCATTTTCAGAAAATATTAAAAAGTAACCGTAAACAATTTGGGCATGTTATTTTCAATAATAAATAACATTTTATAAGAATTATAATATAAAAATTTTGAATTTAAAATTTTAATTAAATCACATAATTCATGGAAAAACATTATTATCTTGAATAAATAGTATTTCTTTAGTTATGAGTAATCAAATTTTTTCTTATTAATATTTAATAAATATTATATGATATATAATTAATTATAATATATATTATAATCAAAATATTTTTCTAATTTTAATAATTATTATATATTAAATTTAATACAAAAAAATAGTTTTTTATTAAATATGTTTAAATACACCTTATTAAATTACTTTCTATTTGAGCTATAAGTTGTATAATTTCAAAACTAATATTATTGGATTCGAGTTTTTTTAAATATTTATTTTGAATATTATTTAATGTGAAATGTATATGCAATTTTACCACGTCTGATTTTCATGTTAGTATTTGTATGGCTTGGTAATTATTATACAACCTATAAATACATCTTATTTAAATTATTATTCATTCACTTGATTTTTTTCATAGTTACTTATATTTCATTTAAAAAATTATAATAAAAATCAAATTTATTTTTTCTATTTATATTTTTGTTCATATTTATGGTAATTCATGGTGATTATAAAGCACCAAAATTTCAAATTATGGCAATGTGATTTCTGTATGTTATCTGCCCATAATGAACAATTTTTTAATATCTTTTAGTACATTTATACTTCACATATAATATTTTATGTTTATGAAATTTTTTTTTTGATTTATTATTCCATGTATATGATTTTCACATAATAATATAATTAATATGACACTGACTTTTTTTGATAGGGCAATTTATCAAATTTGAGAAGTTATGGTCATTGCATTATTCCACATATATTAATTTCATCCTTGAAATTTCAATGAAAATACTAATATAATAATGTATTTATCTACTTTAGTTTCATTATATCCTTATTTTCCAGTGTTTTATATTCATAATTATTCATTTCTAGAGTAAACTGACTAGATGAGTGGTCATGTTTCAAAGCACAGTATCTTTATGGCCTAATATTTCTTCCCGTTGTAATATATATGAGATATAATGATCAAATTATAGAACCATTGATTTAGTGAATGAGAGGGATCTTGTATGTAATTTCTGAATAAATATACATGGAACACATTATATAACTCAAATATGATTGGTGGAATAGAATTTTGAGATTCCATAGCTCTAACACAGTCAAGAATCTCAAAAGGGCATATGTACATTGGACATAGATTTCCATTATTTTGAAACCACATATACCATTTCCATTGACATATTTTGATTAATAATTTATCCCCATCCTAAAATATTAGGTCAATATGATTATTATCAGCCAAATTATTCAATCAAATTAATACCACTCAGATGTGTTTCGGAATTTCTTATACATTATCTGTCATATATTGTGTTAATTCTAGTCCCAATATCTTATTTTATCTAACTTCATCCTAGAAAAGTTAGAGTTCTAAAATTCCCACATATAACTTTATATGGGCCTATCTAAATAGTGGATTGAAATCTAATAACATATGAGAAGTTTACCGAAAGAAGATTGTAATCCTGATAACCTTATATATATAAATAAATATTAGATAATTTCCACTACAGATGGAGTTGAATTTTATATTGTTTATATATTTTATAAAAACATGATGTACTAAAGTTCAACTCTATGTTTAATTATTTCTAAAGACTCTCCCAGAACATTGAATAAAATTTAATATCTCAATTAGCTATAATCAATAGTAGTGTAAAATGTGTCCTCACCATTTCTATTATATAAAACGTAGTATGTTTATAAAGTGATATATCATAATGAATTATTATTGAGTGGGGATTATTTAAAATATTATCCAATAAAAACCATATAAAATTTTTTAGATGTGTTTGGGAGACCTATAATAACATCCATTATGATGATCTCTAATTTCCATATTGGTATGTGTCATCATCGCCTTAGACTTCTATAATTATACATTAACTTGTTAGTATACCAATAAAATTAAGTTATATTTATAAATATCATTCTTCATATTACCCCACAAAAAGTTTTATTACATATCAATATATAGATTCAGATATATCCCAAACACTTCACATATGATGTACTTAGGGAGATATCATAATATATGATTTAAAATTGATTTATTATAAGTCATATAGAAGAAAAACTCATTTTAGTTTATATAATATGGTGATTTCATAAAAACACAATCCTAAGATAATATTATTGTATTATTTAGTTATATCATTTCGTAGTGTTGTTTTGATAATCGTATGTTAAAATCTGGATAACAAACTACAATTAAGAAATGGTTGTCAAATGTTATGAGATAATGTTTTAATCACTTCCAAATTAACTATCATTAATAATAATATTTTATATGATGAAAAATTAGAGAGAATTCATGTTGGTCGGGGGTTTCAATATTTATAATAGAATCTATTTACTCATATGTTATATAATGTATTAGTAAATTCTAAATATGTTCATAGAGAATCCCCATGGGATATATACACTGGCCATTCAATTTAAACGGAAGTGTTCATTCTTATAATCTATACTTGAGATCACTTTGTCTATTATCTATATGAATCTCTCTTCTTCATGCTTCTATTTCCACTCGAGAGACTAATATATCATGTAATAAATTAGTTTTTTGAAAATAAATTGGATATTGAAATCATCATGTGGATTAAAATAGAGGTAAGAGTCTATTTGTTGTTCCTAGTGATCATAACCAATCATTGATCAAATAATATAATAGAGGATCATCAAGGAAAGATACATGATATTAAATTTTAAACAAAATGATTTTTGTTTTTAAATGGATAGAGATATTTTTTTTGGTTTATAATGAATTCCAGTGTTTTTAATAAGAGTTATTTAATCCTTAGAATCCCTTGGAACCAGATACATATGATACATCATTACATTAAAAATCATGTTTCAAAATGAATAATTTTTTATATCCTATGCATGTCATATTTTATTTCATTGGATATGATAAATGAATTGAACTAAAAATGTATAAACTACATGTGATTTATTAATATGAAATATCATATCTAAATATGATATGAAATATCATAAAAGACACAAAAAATATCAATAGTTTTTTCATGAAAAAACAAACATCATGAGGTAACTATATCCAAAAAATAATATAAATCACTCCAGCTCAAACAGAGAATCATATCATTAAGGTGATATCATAACATGTTATAATAAATTATTGTCAAACACTGATTGGTTAAGGTTACATATACCACATTCAATAAGATACAATTTCCAAGAACATCTAGGTTAATGTAACACAATCCCCAATGGTCTATCACAAAAGATATATTATATATCAAAAAAATATGATAGATATTTCTCACATCATCTATTGTATTAAGAAAGATACTACTTAAGACACAATGTGTGTCGTAAAATCTTATATATAAATTTTTTTTATATATTTCTATTATATATTGTTTTATATAATTTATAATTTTCTTATAAACAAATTTTTTTTATATTTGTTTTATAAATAAAGGTTTTTATAAATTAATTATTTATATAGTGTATATAAATAATTAATTAAATGGTTGAGAAAAACAATTGTAATAAATATCTTTAAAAATAATTTTTAGCATTAAATATCTTTTGAAGTTATGTGGATTGACATTTAAATTGGATATAATCTATTTATATTAAAATTAAAAGCGAAATTTATAAAGTGTTTAAAAATTAAAAAATAATGTCAAAATATTAAGGAGTTTATATTTAATATTATGTATTGTTCATAATATTTAATAAGAAATGCTAAAATTAAAATTCCTTATTTTATGAAATAATTCAAACCATATAAAAATAAGTTCAGATACATGATATGATCTTGGATTAAATAATATTCAATAGGTGATATTTAGACTATGTATATTGTTTACACAATATAATTTTAATATAAAATGTTTATATATTAGTTAATACGATATAATTAAATATATTCCATTTAAAATGGAAATATGAAGGAAATTATGTTATATTTAAATATAAAATGATTATATCTATTTATTTATTAAATTTTCACAATAAATGGATTAATTATAAAGTGTTTAAAACTTATTTATTTATGAATTATTTATAAATAGTTTATCTCATGTTTAAATATATGAATTATTCATTTATTTTGTTAACTCAATCCTTTATTCATGAATATAATTTTTATATTAAGGGTGATTTTATTCCCTATTTTAAAGATTTAAACTACTTATACAGATTCATATATCTTCATTTAAGGTGTTATATGGTTGGTATGATAATTGATTTGGTTTTATTCTTCCTTGAAATTTTATTTTACAATGTTATGAACTTGAATTAAGTACTTAATTATAGTTGATACATATTAGATGTTATAAATTTAATGTAATTGAGGTCTCTCTTGAGTAATGTGTCCTTGGGTAGAGGTTATTTGGGGTATAATCCTCATTATCAAAGGGTATTATACAATTTATGATAATTGTTTTCATGTCTATATGTCACTCTAAGCTTACTCTTATGTGGATAGTTCATTTTAGATAGTTAAATTATTTTAAATTAAATGAATTCACATATAGTTTATACATGATGTAAATTTGGAAATGTATGATTATTATTGAATTTTAATTTGGGTTAGTAATATATGGTGTATGTTTTGAAATGAGTTACACAAAAATATAGTGTGAACATTTTAATTTAGTTAAAGGAATATAAATACAAACTAAATCATTATAAAAATTCATACATGTAAAAATATTTTATGAGATAATATGGTTAGAATAAATCCCATTTAATAATACTAAGAATCGTATTATATGAAATGAAAACACTTTTCATTACCTTGATCATCCAAAATTATAGGTTCATGCTGATGTAGGATGCCACTGTATTATCTTTTGTAAGGAAATAATGTAATGAGGCCACCTTATGAGTGAGTTTCCTTGTTTCTAGAATTTTTACTGGGTTACACTCAGCTTTTAAACCCTTATAGTTATGATAAAAGAGGATTGGTGTTAGGTTTATCCATATGATATATTGTATGAAGAGTTTTATATTCAACTTTCTAACTATCATAACACATATGGTAGACATAATTATTTATCAAAATAGAAAACATGATGAGGTTAATGCCAAAGGGATTCATTTCTATATTGAGTATATCAGTTGGAACACTGATGGATATAATGAATTTAAAAATGGAAATAATTTTAGTCGGAACACATTTAATGAAAATATGTGACAAATTATTGTGAAACATGATAATACTCTAATAAAATATTTAGTTGTTGATATAAAATCATAGTTATTGAAAATTAATTTTAGATAAATTATAGGGAGATTATAATCTTAATTTATAAAACTCTTTGTATAAGATAAAATATTAGAATTATTATTTTGTAAGAGGGAAAATTATCAATTTTTAATAACCCCTTATTTAGGTAACCCATTAATTACATTTTAAAAAAATCAAATATAGATGCTTATGAGAAACATGGATTGACTCAAATGATGTTTCTAATTAATTATATTTAATATTATCATAGAAAAAAAATATAAAATCAGATACTCAATGTGATTTGATATAATATTATGTTTCAGAGACTATAGGTTTCCTTTAACACTTTTTTATGGCTTTATAACTCATTAGGAAATCATATTTTGACATGTTTTGACAATGTGAATGAGTTTAACAAAAACAATTCCCAAATTTCTTAATCTTTTGAGGATGGAGGAACATGGTATTTACTTTTTATCTTCTAATGTTCTATTGAAAGTATAGAATATGAATGTTTTATGTTATAAACAGAGGATTGGGTGTGTCTATTATTCAACCTCGGTCATTAAATCCTAAAGGTATTTTTTGGAATAAGGGGAAATGTTTTCAAATGATGTAGTCTTCTATTATACCCAAAGGGGTTTGAAGAACTCTATATTGTGTATTCACTAATTATTAGTTTTATAAAAATAAATTAAATAATTTGTATGTTTAAAATAAAACAAATATATATATTTTCTAAAATTCACTAAGAATAGCTTATATCACTAAGAATAGGTTTGGGTTAAATCATTGTAACTTTTTATATAATTTATTACCTTTATATAAACTTTTTATATGTGATAGAGTAAAATAAACTCAAATATAAATCTATTCCATAGAATAATGAAATAGATTAGAAAATAACTGAAGTACATAAAAAAATTATAAAAGGTTGAGTCACAATTTGGGTACCTACTCTTCATTGTGTTAAACATTTTTCTAAGCCACATATTTTTCAGTTATAAATCAATAAAATTTACTTGTTTTTTTTTGTATGGTATAATCTGGAACATAGTCATGTTTTGAAACACTTTATCATTCAAAATATAATATACTAGTTCTAACTAGATAAAAATAATAATCCATAAACTCAATGAACTGTCACGACCCGTCCTCGGGGCCCGTGCCGTGACTACACCAAGCCCGCCTTCCATAGGCCAGGGGCTACCGACTAGCACTAAGGCGTAAATTCCAACAAAAAGGAATGGCATTGCCTTTGAAAAGTAAAAAAACACCACAGAGTAAGCAAGTGGAAAAGTAAACACTAAGTAAGAACAGAGTACAACTGAAAGTGCGGAAAAGTAAATGGGCCAGTATACAAACCCAAACTGAAAGTAAAGTACAACTCGAACGGGAAAAGAGAAACTGTAGAGTAAAAGCCGCTACCCCGAGCTGTCCACTGGAGATTCCACCTGAAGGGTGGATACAGATAGCTCAACTGCACCTCAGGTCCCACCGTCCGCTCCGAGTACGTCCCGCCCAGTGGTCCACCTCCAGGTATTGTCCTGCTCTGCAAGCCTCAACCACGATCAACGCTATCCGTCGTCTGCAACCAACACAACGTAGTGCGGGCATAGCTCGTGCAGGGGTGAGTATAAGCTACTCAGTAGGGACCCCGAGACCCCTGAAGGTCTCCGAAAATCCACAAAGGATAAACCAAAAAGGAAGATACAATCACGAAGTAACAACCGACACTGCTTAGGTATATGCCCATACATATACCTAAGTCATCAATACCAATACGCTCCAACCTCCGAGCCCAAGTATAACTCAGTCCACACAGGAATGTAAACGTATTCCACACAGGAAAGCAAAATGAAATCCACACAGGATAGCACAACTTAATGCACACAGGAAAGCAACAGAATTCAGCTCACATAGGTATACTTCTTCAAAGGATGATAAAGATGATATCTAATCCATCTAAGTCATCGGACCCACGAAGGATCGATAGGTAACTAACCCCCGCAAAGACCCACACAGGACCTGTAGGCGCTGGTTCACACAGGACCGCTGAGTGCAAAGACCCACACAGGATCGGACCCACACAGGATCGGGCCCACATAGGACCTGTAGCACTGATCCACGTAGGATCGCTGAATGCTGTAGTCGTCGTCGAATCCACTAAGGATCTCAGTACTATCTTCGTCGCAGTCACAGTAGAAGTAGCAGTAGTAGTCACAGTCGCAGCCAGCACTAGGGTTCCCGCACACAACAAGCTCGATCGGGAGGGTCCGCTCCACGAGCCGAGAGGCTGATACATCAACTGTCACAAAGTCCAGAGTTGATGTATCCAAAAGTTCCGTATCGTCAACAGGAACTCAACGCAACAGACGGCGCGTCGATCAGACACCCGGTCTGAGAGTTATTGGCTTTTTCGTCCCAGGAGCCCGGTTGGTTTTTAAGGAAAAACCAACCCGACCGTACTCCATCTGCGTCCAAACCTCGGGAGGAGTAATGAAAAAGATCTGTCTCACTAAGAGGAACACAACAAAGCTGACGGCACGTCAATCAGACGTCCGTAGCTCAAGATATGAGCGTTTCCGCTCCGAGGGCCCGGTTGGTGTTGTGTACGAACCAACCCGGCCGAACTCAAAGTATTCCGAAACTTTGTGTGCGATATACCGAAACGACCGTCTCGATCCAAGGATTGCATCGCCACTGACGGTTCATCAATCGGAGGTCCGTAGCTCAAGTTATGGGAAAAAGTCCGAAATCGATTCGAAAACAGGGGGTCCGGGTCCGGGCCGACCCGGCCGACGGCACGGTCCGGCGTGGCGGCGCGGCCCGGCGCGGCGGCGCGGTCTGGTGCGGCGGTGTGGCCCAGCCAGCGGCGGCGTGGCATGGGCGCCGCTCGGGTGCCACGCGCGGGGGGCAAGGCCCCCGCCTCTTCTCTCTGGCGGCGCGGCTGAAGCCGCGCCTTTTAGAAACCGGCCCCCCACGTGGGGGCCTGATTTTGAGAAAACGGGGGGGCGCTGCCCCACCCCTTTGTGTAACAGCGCCCCCCCTTTATGGGGGGCCGGTTTTGGCCAGCCGGGGGAATTTATTCCCCCGGTCCTTCTCCCTTCGGGCCGGCCCAACATGGTCGGCTGGTTCTTCCTCAACGGGAACGGCAAGGCCGATCCCCCTTCCGGCTTCCGACACCGGAGGCCCGGCGAGCCGCCGGTCTTTTTGTTCCGCCGCGGCCCGAAACCTGCCGCGGCCTTCGTCGTCCGGCGCGGTGTGACGGCACCGCGGCCCCGCTCCGGCCGCGGCGCCTTCGGTTTCCTTCGACGCGGCGCGACAGCGTCACGTTCTTGATAAACATTCCCTGGCGCGGCGCGACGGCGCCGCGCGATTATAGCCTTGCGATTCCCGCATGGTGCGATGGCACCACGCCATCTCGTTCATCCGCAAGGAAATACTATTCAAGAACAGAGGAGGGGGGATTCATCCGTGTTTGTGGGGTCCGGCCCCCCCTCTCGTTAGTCGATAACACTTAACAATAATCCTCAAGATTGTCATGCTAGAACCAAGAACGAGAATAAATAAATAAGCAACAACAAACCCCTACCTTGGTTCAAGAACGATGATCATCAACGACCCGCGGAAGACGAGCGTCACGGTGGTCAGCGTCACGGAAGAAGGATGTCGATGTCGTGAAGCCAGGATTCAGAGTTCTTTGATGATGATTTCATCGCAGGAAATCGTTACGGAAGAGATGATGCGGAAGAATTACGTTGTCGGTATCGCGGGTATGACGTCGTGGAAGACGGTTCCCGAGAACGTGGCGTTCTTCGTCGATGTTCGAAGGTTCTTCGCGTTCTTCATCAAAGCTTGAAGAAGAAGAAGTAGTAGTAGTAGGTTCCAAATTCTCTCAAGATTGTCTAGAGAATTGTAACCCAAATAAAATAAGCTAAGGTCTTATTTTATTTACTCAACCAAACCATTTGAAATTCAAAGGTTTGAAATTAAACAACCCAACCCATTTAATAACCTAAGTTGTCAAGTTCATTAAAAAGGGGAGTTTAAGGGAGTTTAAAAAAAATAGGTGAAGAGTTATGCTTCGTGTGGGCCCCACCACACTTCATCCTCCCAAGGGAGGTTAAGTGGATGTGGGTCCCCCCTTTAACTCCCTTTGGGAGAAGTTAACCAACAAAATAAAAATAAAATGTGTTTCCACATTTTTATTTAACTTCTTATAATTTCTCCCAAAAACTAACTTTCATCCCGCATAAAAAGCAACCTTGGAAACGGTCTCCTTAAGCGAATATCGGCGCTGCGAGTTCATCAGTGCCCTCAGAATTTGATTCCGGGCACCGGTTCAAAAGTTAGAAATTCCCGCTCATTCGTTCACTGAACTTACCTGAGCCAAACTTCGGAAAATGATTCCGGGCACTCCGGGCCTCGGAATCAGGCGCCGTCAGAAACCGCGCTCTTGTAAAATTCCAAAGAAAATTAAGAAAAAAATTTCCCTTTAATTTTACGGGTCTTTACATTACTCCCACCTCAGGGATTTACATCCCCGTAAAGATACATCAAAAACTAGGGAAACAAATTAGGGTACTGAGCACGCATCTGAGCCTCCCGCTCCCATGTGCTCTCCTAGAGATTCCCGTGCTGTCATCTGATGCGCACTAGAGGAATCGAACATCCACGTAGGACCCGCTCATGTCGATCCTCGATCTCCACCGGGACCTCTGTAAAAGTCGCCCCGTCGTCAACGTCAAGCTACCCATGGTCAATGATGTGCGTCAGGTCGTGCACGTATCTCCTCAGTTGAGACACGTGGAATACGTCGTGCACCCGGTGCAACTGTGGTGGTAGAGCCAGGCGATAAGCCACCTCGTCAATCCTGCAGAGGACCTGGAAGGGTCCGATGAAGCGCAGAGATAACTTTCCACCTCGGCCAAATCTCCGAATACCACGTCGAGGTGAGACCCGCAAGAGGACGTGGTCTCCATCCTCGAACTCTAGTGGCCTCCGCCTCCTGTCAGCGTATGACTTCTGCCGGCTCTAAGCTGTCCTCATCCGCTCCTGGATGACCTGGACCTTCTCTGTCATGGCCTGGACTATCTCCGGTCCCACAAGTGCTGACTCCCCAGGGTCTGTCCAGTACAAAGGAGATCTAAAAGGTCGGCCGTACAACGCCTCGTACGGTGCCATCCCGATGGTGGAGTGGTAGCTGTTGTTGTACGCAAACTCCACCAAGGGTAGGTGGTCCTCCCAGCTGCGACCAAAGTCGAGGACACATGCGCGGAGCATGTCCTTGAGAGTCTGAATGGTCCTCTCCATCTGACCATCCATCTGAGGGTGAAAGGCTGTGCTCAGACGTAGCTGCGTCCCTAACGCCTCCTGTAACCCCTTCCAAAGTCGGGAAGTAAAGAGAGCATCCTAATCGGAGACGATAGATGATGGAACACCGTGGAGCCGTACAATCTCTTGAACATAGAGATGTCCCAAGCTCTCCACTGAGCCCTGCTCTCTGATGGGTAAGAAGTGTGCCGACTTGGTGAGTCGGTCAACAGTCACCCAAATGGAGTCGTGACCTCTGGAAGTGCGTGGAAGTCCAGTCACGAAGTCCATAGATATGACATCCCACTTCCACTCTGGAACCTCCAAGGGATGTACCAAGCCTGCTGGTACCTGATGCTCAGCCTTCACCTGCTGGCAGGTGAGGCATCGAGAAACGATCTCGGCTACAACCTTCTTCATGCCTGGCCACCAGTGCTATCGTCTGAGGTCCTGGTACATCTTCGCTATTCCTGGATGTACCGCCAAAGGAGAAGTGTGAAACTCTCTCAGCACCTCCTCTCGCAAAGCGACTGGTACCATGGTATGTCCTCTGAAAAGGATTTTGTGCTCTGCTCCAAGGGAGAAACCATCAGGTGCCTGTCCCGAGGATATCTGTGCACGCCGTATCTCACAGTCAGCGTCCTCACACTGTGCCTCTCTGACCTGCTGTAGTAGAGGAGGGGTGACTGTGAGAGACTGGAGGAAGGCTGATCCATCTCTATCCACGAAGGAAATCTGCAAAGAGGCTAGCTGCTCCGTCGCCTCATCAAGTAGCTGAATGCCCGTAATCCTGCTGAGGGCATCGGCTACTACGTTCCCCTTCCCAGGAGTATAGACTATCTCAAAGTCATAGTCCTGGAGGAACTTGAGCCATCGCCACTGTCTCAAGTTCAGGTCCTTCGGCGAGAAGATATACATGAGACTCTGATGATCAGAAAAGACTGTAAAGAGCTCGCCCATCAGATAGTGTCGCCATGTCTTCAGAGCAAAGACCACTACTGCTAACTCTAGGTCATGGGTAGCGTAGTTCTGGTCATGCGGCCTCAACTGATGTGATCCATAGGCGATCACTGCCCGCTCCTGCATCAGAACACATCCGAGTCCGGTCCCTGATGCATCGTAGTAGACTACGTACTCTACTCCCTCCTTAGGCAACCTCAAGATAGGTGCACTGGTCAAACTCTGTCTCAGCTCCTGAAAGCTCTGCTGACATCTGTCTGACCACACAAAGGGCTTCCCCTTCCTCCTTAACGTACGGCAAAGCTGCAAAGATTTCTCCTTTTCCGAAAAGTGAAATCCGGTCTCATCCCCTGGATGAACCACGTTCCTTTCCTAAAACAGTCAATCCCGTCATGATTAGTTAATTCATGGCATGGATGACGTCATAAGGCCTCGACGCTACTACCAAGAGATCCAACCGTTACTCTCGCCTCCAAGGGTTGAGTCACACTGTCGGAATCAGTGTGTGGTCACTGGGTTTCCTCCAGTAAGAATCTCGCAAGTGAGGGTCAGGTCAACAGTTTTTAACAGTCACCTCTTAGTAAAAACAAACAAAAGACAAGAAAACAAAAGTCACCAAGGCAGGTATCTTTTATTACTTCAACTTAAAGTACAAGGACACAAGGCAACACAAACTACGAAGATAGAGGCATTATGGGCGAAGGCCTCTATGCCTGGAGATAGTCCCGCACTAGTCCACCCGCTTCCGGAGCTCTAAGATTGTAAGCTTCAGCTGCCTGAAGCTGTGCTCTCCCCTGAGGTCGGGGTGGACCTCCTGGTGGTGGTGGTGGTAGAGCCTCAAAGTGTCACCCACCACCTGCTGCTCGGCCAGCTCCTCTGCCTCGTCCGCCTCCTCCCTGCGGACCGCCACGGTCGATCCTCTGCCTCTGCCTAGGTGGTTCCTCAACCGTCTACTACTCCTCTGCATAGCAGGTCGGGCAGTCATGAGCCATGTGGCCCTGCCCGCCGCACGAGTAGCAATGTTTGCCTCTCGAAAGACTGGCTCTGCATTGTGTGCCCCGCACTGCTGAGCCAGTGTTCTGAGGTCGTCTGCCTGAAAGTCTGGTCTGCCTGGACCCCTGAGTCATCCGTTGACTGCCTGCTGCAGATGACTCTGCCACGTGCCGCCCTGCGGTGGGACGCAGCGCTGGTGTATACTCAGCAAGGAAACTCTCGATCAAAAGGGCCCACTCCAGTACTCCTGTCTGAGTCGGTATGCTGAGGGAGATCAGCGATGCCCTGATCTCGTGTCTCAAACCCTACTCGAAGGTCTGGGCCCGGAAGAATGGGTCCTGTACCATGTCGGTCGAGTAGCGCGGGAGATCAGTAAATCTCGCCGAGTACTGAGCGACCGTCATGCTGCCCTGCCACAGCTGAAGAAGCTCCTGAATACGGACCACATGAAGGGTGGCTGGGACGAACTCCGAGCGGAAGAGGCTCTCAAAGTCCATCCATATAAGAGATGCCTCCTCGTGCACCTGGAGCATCAAGCTCCACCATCGTCCTGCTGCTGCGTGTAGTAGGCTCGCAGCGAGGATCACCATGTGGTCTGCTGGTGTCCTCACTAGCCTAAACACACGTAACACTGCCTCCTGCCAGTCCTCGGCTGCCTGGGGGTCCGTCTCCCCATGAAACCTGGGCGGTCGCTGGCGCTGAAACTCATGCAGTGCGCTGAGGCGACGTGCATCATCAACGGCTGGTGCTGGAAGCATCGGTGGCTCGACGGGTAGAGCTATCGCTGGTGCCATTGCTGACAAAGGGCCATGCACTGAGGCCTCGTCGCTCGGTGGGCTATCATCATGCTCGACTCTCGGAACCCTAGCTGGATGACGTCATGGGGCCATCCTAAAAAGGAAACAGGTGCGCCATGGTCAGAACAGTATACCTGGTGAGCTGATATATTAAGTAATCACAAATAAAACTTTGAAACACACACACAATCAATGTTTTCGTGCATTAAGTCGGAAATCAGAAGTCAGGGTCCTGGTGTACGGATACGTCGGCCGCCGAACCAACACTGGACTCCATGGACTAATAACCACACTCAATATGCTAAACATTATTGCATCACATAGAAAAGATCAGAGTTTACGGTAGAACCGAACTGCTTTGATACCAATTTGTCACGACCCGTCCTCGGGGCCCATTCCGTGACTACCCCAAGCCCGCCTTCCATAGTCCAGGGGCTGGTGACTAGCACCAAGGCGTAAATTCCAACAAAAAGGGAAGGCATTGCCTTTGAAAAGTAAAAAAACACCACAGAGTAAGCAAGCAGAAAAGTAAACACTAAGTAAGAACATAGTACAACTGAAAGTGTGGAAAAGTAAATGGGCCATTATACAAACCCAAACTGAAAGTAAAGTACAACTCGAAAGGGAAAACATCAACTGTAACGTAAAAGCCGCTACACCGAGCTGTCCACTGGAGATTCCACCTGAAGGGTGGATACAGATAGCTCCACTGCTCCTCAGGTCCCACCGTCCGCTCCGAGTACGTCCCGCCCAGTGGTCCACCTCCCGGTACCGTCCTGCTCTGCAAGCCTCAACCATGATCAACGCTGTCCGTCGTCTGCAACCAACACAACGTAGTGCGGGCATAGCCCGTGCAGGGGTGAGTATAAGCTACTCAGTAGGGACCCCGAGACCCCTGAAGGTCTCCCAAAATCCACAACAGATAAACCACAAATGAAGATACAATCACGAAGTAACAACCGAAACTGCTTAGGTATATGCCCATACAGATACCTAAGTCATCAATTCCAATACGCTCCAACCTCCGAGCCCAAGTACAACTCAGTCCACACAGGAAAGTAAATGTATTCCACACAGGAAAGAAAAACGAAATCCACACCGGATAGCACAACTCAATCCACACAGGAAAGCAACAGGATTCATCTCACACAGGAATACTTCTTCAAAGGACAATAAAGATGATCTCTGATCCATCTAAGTCGTCGGAACCACTAAGGATCGATAGGTAACTAACCCCCGCAAAGTCCCACATAGGATCGGGCCCACACAGGACCTATAGGCGTTGGTTCACACAAGACCGCTGAGCGCAAAGACCCACATAGGATCGGGCCCACACAGGACCTGTAGCATAATCCACGTAGGATCGCTGAGTGCTGTAGTCATCGTCGAATCCACCAAGGATCTTAGTACTGTCGTCGTCGCAGTCACAGTAGTAGTAGTAGTAGTAGTTACAGTCGCAGCCAGCACTAGGGTTCCCGCACACAGCAAGCTCGATCGGGAGGGTCCGCTCCACGAGCCGAGAGGCTGATACATCAACTGTCACAAAGTCCAGAGTTGATGTATCCAAAAGTTCTGTATCGTCAACAGGAACTCAACGCAATAGACGGCACGTCGATCGGACGCCCGGTCTGAGAGTTATTGGCTTTTTCGTCCCAGGGGCCCGGTTGGTTTTTAAGGAAAAACCAACCCGACAGTACTCCACCAACGTCCAAACCTCGGGCGGAGTATGCCAAAAGATCTGTCTCACTAAGAGGAACACAAAAAATCTGACGGCACGTCAATCGGACGTCCGTAGCTCAATATATGAGTGTTTCCGCTCGGAGGGCCCGTTTGGTTTTGTGTACGAACCAACCCGGCTAAACTTGAAGTATTCTGAAACTTTGAGTGCGATATACCGAAACGAACGTCTCAATCCAAGGATCGCATTTCCGCTGACGGTTAGTTAATCGGAGGTCCGTAGCTTAAGTTACTGGCAAAAGACCGAAATCGATTTGAAAATGGGGGGTTCGGGTCCGGGCCGACCCGGCCCGACCCCCCCTGGGTCGGCCCGAACTGGGTCAACCCGACCCGGGTCCAACCCGGCCCGGCCGGCGGCGGCGCGGCTTGTGCGCCGCTCGGGTGCCACGCGCGGGGGGCAAGGCCCCCGCCTCTTCTCTCTGGCTGCGCGGCTGAAGTCGCGCCTTTGAGAAACCGGCCCCAACGTGGGGGTCTCCTTTTGAGAAAACGGGGGGGCGCTGCCCCCCCCCCCCTTTGTGTAACCGCGGCCCCCCCTTTATGGGGGGCCAGTTTTGGCCAGTCGGGGGAATTTATTCCCCCGGTCCTTCTCCCTTCCGGCCGGCCCGACATGGCCGACCGGTTCTTCCTCAACGGGATCGGCAAGGCTGGTCCCCCTTCCGGCTTCCGACACCGGCGGCCCGGCGAGCCGCCGGTCTTCTCGTTCCGCCGCGGCCCGGAACCGGCCGCGGCCCCGCTTCGGCTGCATCGCCTTCGGTTTCCTTCGACGCGGCGCGACGACGTCGCGTTCTTGATAAACATTCCGTGGCGCGGCGCGACGGCGCCACGTGATTATAGCCTTGCGATTCCCGCGTGGTGCGACGGCACCACGCCATCTCGTTCATCCGCAAGGAAATAGTATTCAAGAACAGAGGAGGGGGGATTCGGCTATGTTTGTGCGGTCCGGCCCCCCCTCTCGTTAGTCGATAACACTTAACAATAATCCTCAATATTGTCATGCTAGAACCAAGAACGAGAATAAATAAATAAGCAACAACAAACCCCTACCTCGGTTCAAGAACGATGATCGTCAACGACCCGCGGAAGACGAGCGTCACGGTGGTCGGCGTCACGGAAGAAGGACGTCGATGTCGTGAAGCGAGGATTCAGAGTTCTTTGACGACGATTTCGTCGTGGGAAATCGTCGCGGAAGAGATGACGTGGAAGAAGTACGTCGTCGGTATCGCGGGTATGACGTCGCGGGAGACGGTTCCGGAGAACGTGGCGTTCTTCGTCGATGTTCGAAGGTTCGTCGCATTCTTCGTCAAAGCTTGAAGAAGAAGAAGAAGAAGTAGGTTCCAAATTCTCTCAAGATTGTCTAGAGAATTCTAACCCAAATAAAATAAGCTAAGGTCTTATTTTATTTACTCAACCAAAGCATTTGAAATTCAAAGGTTTGAAATTAAACAACTCAACCCATTTAATAACCTAAGTTGTCAAGTTCATTAAAAAGGGGAGTTTAAGGGAGTTTAAAAAAAAGAGGTGAAGAGTTATGCTTCGTGTGGGCCCCACCACACTTAATCCTCCCAAGGGAGGTTAAGTTGATGTGGGTCCCACCTTTAACTCCCTTTGGGAGAAGTTAACCAACAAAATAAAAATAAAAAGTGTTTCCACATTTTTATTTAACTTCTTATAATTTCTCCCAAAAACTATCTTTCATCCCGCATAAAACGCAAACTCGGAAAAAGTCTCCTTAAGCGAATATCGGTGCTGCGAGTTCATCGGTGCCCTCGGAATTTGGTTCCGAGCACCGAATCAAAAGTTAGAAATTCCCGCTCGTTCGTTCACTGAACCTACCCGAGCCAAACTTCGTAAAATGATTCCGGGCACTCCGGGCCTTGGAATCAGGTGCCGTCAGAAACCGCGCTCTTGTAAAATTCCAAAGAAAATTAAGAAAAAAATTTCCCTTGAATTTTACGGGTCTTTATATGAACAAGGTCTATATATGTAGTTAAGAATGTCACAACATCACCACAAAACATCACATTACACAATTTCTTTAATTTCAATTGTCATAATAAAATCATAATGTACTACATTGATATCAAACTTCTTATTATATTTAAAAAAACAATTCATTCATGTGATCACACGAAAAAACATTTAATTATTCCTCTCCTTCGGTAGTACTTCTATAGAATCATAATATGGATCTATTTACCTCAACAAATATGAAGATCAATAAGGATCAGGTCATTATTTATTACCACATTCTTCTCCTCTGTCTTCATAAACTGAGTATCTTCATTTTCTCTCTCATTGTTAATTTAGATGATATTTTAATAGAGGTCTTAGATATCTTATTCTTCTATATAATTTTTCAATTATCATATTATCTTATTTTTTTTCTTTGGATTCACAATTTATATATTTCATAGATTCCTGAAATGATTAATAATACATAATTATATTATTTCTAAAAAAAATCAATTAATGAATTCAAGAATATTCACTCAACATATTTGTACTACACATTCATTGATATGTGTGTCTTTAGAATCGTCCATGGGGTTATTCTCACATGATATTAGAATATTATTATTCTTCTAAAAACCACTATATAATCCTTCTAATGTCCTAAATTCTTATATTTTTAATTTAATTTCGGAAAAATTGTATTTCTTACTAGGATGAGATGGGACATTTACATCCACCAGAATCCCATATACATAAGGTCATTATATTTCCCATAGGTCTAGTGAAATAGGTACATTACTAGAAAACCCCATCGTCCCAAAGAAGTAGGTTAAATAATACTTCTGATATTTTCATCAGATTCATTCACATTATGTGAATTTCAAATATACCAAATGATGTCAACTAGATATCTTCTCATTTAATAATTATTTAAATATCCAAAAATATCATCTTGAATCAGTGATGATCCCTTAATTAGTATTATGTTTTTTTAATATTGATGGATATATAGGAATATTTATATTTAATATATAGAAATAGATCTCAAAAAAATATTTACACCACTTAAAAAAGATTAAACATACACATCCTAAACTGATTCTAAGACTTTAATGAGTTTTTTTCCTTTGAAAATTCTTTCTCAAGTGACTCGTGAATAATATTTTCTAATTTATAGGAATTTATTAATATTCATGACTTAAACATGTTTCCTTCAATAGATTAATCATGCCTATGATATTTTAAATTCTTATTCACTTTGTAATATTTTATACATTTATGCACTTCTAGATAAAATCTTATATATCATATATAAATTTTTTCTATCATGATATAGTTCTTTAACATTTATATTTCCAACACATATATGTATAAAAAACATCTTCAACATTAATAATGTTACGTAATGCTTTCCTATAAAAATTCTGAAAATAAAATATAGATAAATATCTTATAAATCATTAGTTTTTCAATTTCATACTAAAATTAATAATTTTAGAACATGTGAACAATAACTAAGAACCTATTCAATGTTACTTAGGGCATATTCAATAAACACGAAAATATTCTCTATAACATCAAATACACACTTAGTAACTTCAAATAATTATTATTCATGGTTAAAAATAGATAAAACTCTTTAACTATTACATTGGGTTCTTCAATCTCCTCCTTTTTTTAATAATTAAAACTCACAAAAATTCATCAACTCAAATTTTTTTTCAAGGATAAGTTTCCTAAAACCACAATAATATATAAAGAAATTTTTTTAGAGAATTTCATCCCTTAATGGAAATAAATATTT
The DNA here is from genome assembly GCA_963277665.1 of Viscum album. NCBI lineage: Eukaryota > Viridiplantae > Streptophyta > Magnoliopsida > Santalales > Viscaceae > Viscum > Viscum album. The sequence continues at coordinate 48,052,236 of OY728161.1, read as the reverse complement.
GGCTAAGTGACTCAAATTATCTCTCCATAAATGAATGCACTTATTTAACTTTTCTCCCCCTTTTTTGGATTTCCAAAATATCATATTCTAAAATAATAATGAAATTTATATATATATATATTACTCTATAATTGAAGATAGAATCTCAAGCATTATTTTGTTAGTTCTCACATATCATCAAGTGATAGGGGAAGGTTGAACAACATGGTTGAGATATAACTTAGTAAACCTATCCCATGGAATTACAATAGTAATCATATCATTAATTTCATCCTTTATAGATATTTATCCATTATTAGAATTTCCATTAGAAAAATTTTCCATAATTAAAAGATATTTATATCCATATACAAAGATATTTATTGTTAATCAATATTCAGAGACATATGAATAACGCATTGATTATTATAAAAAAATCCTTAACTACATCCCAACATTTATATTCTAGTATTCTAGCTACACCATCATTAATAATGTTTTCTATAAGTAGTTGTTGAAGAAACATATTCAACCTTAGTTATAATCAATTTCACTAAGATTCTTTTCTTTTTAATTCATCTCCTATGATTTACACCTAAAAAAGAAACTAGAACATGAAGTAGATTTTTTATAAATGCATTTTGCTACTAAATTTTCATCTATTAAACCAAGATGATTCAATTTTTCACCTCTTTTATACATAAAACAATAAATATATATAAATTTTCTATAAATTATATTTTTTTAATGTCCAAAAATTGTGATTCCATTGTATAACTTTGGAATAATTCATAAATTAGTATGACGTACTTATTGTTTGGTATTAATTATATAAGATAAAGATATGTTCCAACCATCTTATTGAATACCTTTTTGTTAAAATTGTGTATTTCATTATGTTTTCTCAAATTCATATAATATACTATGGGTGTTAATACATCCTTAGAATATTCATTTCAAAATCACTTAAATAATTCTATAAATTTTTTTCTTGTGATAAGAAGTTATAGTTATATATTTTCATAACATGTAATCCTTAAAAGCATCTCATTTCAATCAGTATTAATATCTCTATATTCATTTTTATCTATTTTGAAATTTCTTTAGAATTATTCCATTTTTAACAGGTAAAAATTTTGTAATAAGCATAAACTATGACAATTACAGTACCTTAAATCATCTATTTTCCATATAAGTTTCATTCATCTTCTCTTTCAGATAAATTCATCTTCCTTATGCATCTATATTGTTTTTGGTATGCACCTACAGGGGCCTTAATTAACCCATAACAATATATTATCCATTGGATAACTATATTACCATCATTTTCAAGTATAAATCATTCATAGTGATCAATAAAAACTCGTTATTGGTATCTATTTAAGAAATCATGCCATAAATCCATTTGATATACTTTATAGTTTTTACAATATTAAACTTGTTAAACTACTCAAATGTCCTCAAGTATTTAAATGGGTCAAAATAATTCCCTAATGTCTATGTATTACACCTGAAAAAAAAAATTCAAACCAATATTTCCTTATTTCTTAAATCCTACCCATTTTTATCTATTTTATTTTTTATTACCCACTTTAAACCTATAGTATTTCTCATTTATAACCTCAAAAAATTATCAGGTATAATTATTCTCAATCTGATCAAGCACTTCATTTATGGAAGTAGTTATCTTACTGTGGCTAATAACCTCTCCAATATTGTTGGGTTTATCTAGTGAAATAACTGATATTTTATTTTCTATTATCAATCTTCTTTGATACCATATTGAAGAACCCTAATTGAAAATTAATTTTTTTTGTTATATATATTTCTTAAATATATAATGTATCATTTTATATCTATATTATTTTTTCCTCATCACTGGTTTGATCTTAGTCAACATTAATATAATTTAGTTTCTTTGTAGATTCATCTCCATTATCTTCACTAAAAGAATATATATTTCTAGTTCTCATTATTAATTAATTTATTTAACTATTACCTATGAATTGGGTTGATTTTCAATATGTTTGAAATCCTAAAAATTTATAATCACATATTTCTCTTTATTCTAGTGTCTATATAATCTTCCATATGAAATATAGTACATGAAGATACCTTCCTATACATTATCCCAAAAACATACAAGCTTCAATATTTTTATCAAGAAGAAACATAGACAACCATACACTAAATTAAATTATACTTGGATTATTTTTATATAACATCTCTTATGGTGTCTTATTAGAATCTAGTCTTTAATAGCATCTATTCTGTATATAAATAGTTCTACACAATGGTTAACTCTAAAATAATGATAGATTGTGTTCAAATTGAATCATTCTCTACATTCCAAAAAAATAATTCTAAAACATTATTGTATTGAGGAGTATAAGGAACACGATATTTTTGATTAATTAAATCCACAACAAGATATTATTTTAAGGAATTACAAATAAAATACTTCACATTATCTTTCCTCAGCCATTTGATACAAACTCTTATATATTTATCAACATATCTTATGAAAATATTTAACATATTTTCTATATATTATTTATTTTTTATAACTTAACATTCATAATCCAAATGAAGTGATTAAAAAATATGATTAAGTACACATCTCATCTAGATTATTGGTGTCTCATAGGCCCACACAAATTAGAATATATTATTTAATGTGGAATAATGAATTAAATTTGCAATTTTTTTGACTTCCGTGAACCATATTCCCTTTATAACATGTTTCATTGATAAAATATATTTCTCTCTTTATTTGGGGTAGGTATTTCGACACATAACACTTTATAGTTTAATTCATTTTTGATTGACTAAAATGAAAAGGTTTTTTGTACAATATCTTTTTTAAACCTTATCACCAAAATTAAAAAAAATCAGATATCAACTTTATAATAACTTTCCACATTTTCTTTCTAATTTATTAATAATTCTATTATATTTTGAGAATATGATGATTATTTAATTTTTCTTGAAAATTACATCATTTCCATAATCAAAGAGTAGACTCAAATTAAGTAAATTATGTTTTTTCTCATATAAATATTGAAAATATTTTTATTTTGAATTTTAATATTCACTTTTACCATTTATTTTTAGAGTGGTGACATCTTCAAAATTCACTACCTCTATCCAAATGAGTCGGGTCAACCCCTCCTTTCAACCAATATGATCTTCCATAGGTATATGGTATCTTCTAAATATCTCAGGGATTGAAACTAGTTCTAGGGTATTCTAGTAAAACCTATGTGAAGTGTTTTACCTCAAGATAATAGTAAAAATGTAGTATAAACAATACCAATAATCCAATGTGGTCCATCCATAAATTATACTTCCTTTTATACAAAATATGTATTTTACTATAAATTAACAATCCCAACATGGAATAGAAATAGTAAATATAAAATAATATATAATAAATAATGTTGATTAATCCTATCCTTTAAAAAATGTAACAATAAAAAACCAACTTTATTTTATAATTCATAATGGAATTAAATACCTCATAAGATTCCAAATCTATAATAGAAAAAAAAAATATAATATCTGGTTTAATTAGATGATACATAAACACCTCAAATTCAAACTTTAAACTCGATCCACATCTCCAACATCTCCATGTGACCTATAGTCACTCATCATATCCACAACTTCCATAAATATAATATACAATCAATATCCAAACATGGATCCATACATTGCTACATGTATGAAATTATACAAGCTATATAAACATGTAAATATGTGTATATATGTTTTTAGGTAAATATTATTTGATATATTTTAACAATGATCCTATGCAATTCCATTTATTTTTTTAATAAATTCTACTTTTAATTTTATTTAAAAAATATTTTTTCTCAATGTGAATCATAAAAAATCAAAGATTATTAGTTTTTTATTTTTTTATAAATATTAAAATAAAACCTTTCTGTAAAAACAAAATCTAAACTGTAATTTTAAAATATTCTTTCAGTACACTTTTATCAACCATAGGGTTGGAGCCACCACTTCAAAAGGGGAAATTTTAAAACATTAAATAGGTGGTCACCCGATCATATAAAATAATAATAAAACATTTTCCTTCTTTTATAACCATTTATAAATACAATATTTTCAAATAAAAGTTTAAAAATTAAACCATTCAATAATGAATTAATGAATATTAAAAAGGTCACCATAATGTTAAGAACTATAATATAAAAAAGCATCCATAGTATAAATAGTGATCATAAAAAAGATAATTACTTGGGGATACAACCAAAGTATATTGTTGTAATACTTAATATAATATCATCATCAAGTGAGTAAGTTTCATGAAAAACTCATTATGTACTATCATGAGATGGTCTTAGATATACCAAATTTGAACCAAATATCAACCTATGTTTTCATCCCAAAAGGTAAAACCTTTGGTAATCTCCCATTATATTACTAGGTCCATATTTCTAGTTAGATCAAAAATTATAACTAATCTGTTTTTATGATAAGTTTCCATATTCAAATTGTACAATATCCCATGAAGGAAAAAACTTATATTAGGTTCCTTTAAGAAGAACTCATTGAATTTATTATATAAAAAACTGAATTCCTCACATAGTTACTTAGGTTCCTATAAAGAAGTCAAATTTGAGTTGAGTTATCAAATAAGAAATATGATCATCACAATAATCATTAAATAAGAATACACATAAAATCTCATCTCATATTCAACACCATATCAAGAAATAACTCTTTTCACAAATTCATATGTATCAAAAAATAATTTAATTCCAATATCATAAGTGGAAGTCATATATTAAATAAATAATAGAAAGGCACACATAACAAAGATATCCCATAATAAAATAAACTTATCTATATGGTTACAACATGGACTTTAAATATAATATAGAATTACATGTTATAAAAAACCATTAAAATAAATAGTGATCCACCGCTTTAAAAAATGTCTCCTCCTCAAGGTGTTAATTGAGTATAATAATATCTCCTTTATTAAAAATAGACCCTTCAACATTGGTTATATTTCTTATAAATAAAAATATAGACAAAACCCTTATATTAAAATTAATATTTATTTGAATGATCCCCTTAAGAAAATTCAAAAAAACTTAATGATAATATCCAAGATAAAAATATCATTATTTTACTTGATTTCCATAAGTTAAATATTAAAACTCATAAATGATCATGAAATTCCAATCACTAAAGGTTTGGTGTCATTGAGGATTATTTATATATTAAATTTATTTTAAAATAATTGTTAAATATTTTCCATAATAAAACTACACTAGACCCCCTTCAATAATTATCATAAGTTATAGAAATTTACATAACCCGGATAAGGGAAATATAAGAAAGGGTTGATCTAAAATTCTTAGTAAGGGAAAAACTCACCAGTATTTCATCAAGGGTTAAATCATAATTATTTAAGAAAACATGATCATGGGAGAAATATCTTATTAAATATAACATCAAATAATAAGAGGTCTCTAAAAGTCATGATAAAAAGACATGTAATCCCAAATGAAAAAACATATACCATTTTATAAGATAGTGAGATAATAAACACGATCCATAATACATAATCATAGGAACATGACAACGAAATGTTGAATTTCATGGAAACATAGAATAAAAATGAACTTTGGAACAAACATAATCTGAGGAAAATAATACAAAGTGGTTCAGGAATAAAAATCTGATGACCCCATATACAGTGTCCCATGCATTCCTTTTATCCACAAATTAGGGACTCTAGAATCATAACACATGGATCATTTATGACTTGAATATCAGAAATTGTGGAGAATATTTATCACTTCAGATATATAGCCTTAAATAATGTATCATGGGGTGATATTGTACATATCCTATCAATATCCAAAATATATATATTCCATAAGATACCAATAGTTTATTATTTGATGAAAACTCATAGAATGGAAGTGGGATTCATATCATATCAAAGTGGTATCATATAATGTGATATCTAAAGTAGATCAGTTGATACCAAAAATTAATTCACCCAAAATAAGTATTTTATAATGTAATTTAGAATGTGATTCATAAAAAAATAACTTTATATTAGATACATATTTTTAGTTAAATTGGAAAATTGAATCAAAATTTAATAATGTATTTAAAAACACTTATCATTTTAAAAATGAAATGATGTTATAATACACTTTCTAAAAAATATTGTCAAATGTAACATGAAATAATTTTTAAAACACTCCATTAAATGAAATTAAAAATATGGATCATAGAGAGGAAATGATGGTTAACCCATCAAATAAAGAGTGGAAGATAAAATATAGTATCATGAAATTGAAAAACATTTTGATATTTTAAAATACTTTTTATTGAAACCAACATCATTTAAAATAGTATTAAATATTTTTGATACAAACGTATTTTCATCTAATTATTTAAATAGTTTCTAATTATATTGAATGGTTTTTAATGATTATTCAAAAATAATAATTATTTTTTAAAAATTTAGGAATTTATATTATAAGAATTAAATTGAATAAAATATATTGATTTTGAATATTTAATATATTTATGATATTATATTGAATTTTACTAAAAAATGAAATGATTTATTTAATATGTATTTAAATAATGGGATGTTATGGCCATATCTTAACCTCAGAGGCCTGGAATCCTCATAGTAAACCCATGTGTACTGGCTATAAAAGCATACCTAGAGGGAGATCCCACTAAGATCCATGAGAAGGTGTGTCCTACATAGGGAGAAGCCCATGTAGCGTGTGGGCTGAGGCATGGGCGACCACACAAGGCTTCATTACCTTTCATGTGTGGAGAAAGTGTGCCGGGATCCCATATCTATAGTAATATTTTTAGTTGATGATGTAATGATTTGATATATATATATATATATATATACAGGAGAACATAAAACGTCATTTTTTATGTGGTACAACAATTAGTGCATGAATTATTCATCATAAACAAAATAGTTCTTTTCATCTAGGGCTCCACTCCCCCACACCTTGAAAACAACTCGTCATCACTTGACGTAGCTGTCACTAGTCAATATTGGTGCCATCTAAAACCCACCATAGAATCCATGGATGAAAACTAGGAATCTCGATCTGAGTATTAATTCCACTGTCAAAGCCAAGGATCACCTCTAGGACCTCAACTAACCAACTTTAAGCCCTTTTAATAGAAGAACGAATCCATAAACTCTAGTGGAGCTCGAATCGACTGGAAACTATGAAGGCTGGTTGAGCGTATTATTTCACCACTGTTAGTCCATATCTATGAAATTACCATGAATTCTATATATTTATATAATAAAACATATAATCTCCACCACTATTCATTCCATGACAGTAGGGTTTTTTAGAACTTAAAATATTTGGGTGTTCCCAAAGAATACACCTTGGTTCTTGGTTATGAGAAATATAAAAAAAAAGTAATCTATGGATATGATTTCTAATATTTATGAGATATTAATATATAATTATAAGCATGCATGATTTTGTTTTCATAAAAATTGAGGGAACGTTCCCACTAGAAAGAGGGATTGTCTTAGAATGGGGGCTACACACTAGGATATTGGCCTTGTTCTATTGGATGATGTTACAAATTTATAATTTATTTTATTTTTTAGTTTAAATTATTCTATAGTTTTAATTTAATATCTTTTATAAAATAATTCATGAACTATTTTTTCATGTGTTTCCATGAATTATCATAATTGTTCACCTGTTTATAATTTCTTATATCTCTAATTCCCATTCTATCTTCATACTTCTTATTTTTATATTATTCTTATTATTCTTATCATTCTTCCACAAGTAATATCTTACTTCCAATAATGTAATAATGAATTGAGTCTAATCCTTTGGGGAGGTTAGGTGTTCTTAATTTTTTTAGTTTAATTGAGAAATGTTTATTTTTATTTTCTATGGAGAATAAGGGTGATATTTACTGGTACGATGATTTCCCACTACCACAAGAAACCTAAACACACTTATTTTAATTTATTTAAAATTTTCCCAAACTTATTTGGAACATAATCTCTTTATACATTGGAGTTGATCTGTTTAATTGATGAACCAAAATAAAATAAATGGTGTCCTTAAATATTTCACCCTATAGATTGAGGTGTGTAATCAATATTAATTACAGGAGGAGGTGGAGTTTTAGTTTTCCCAATATTATTTGTTGGGTATTAAATTTTTTTACCTCCACTAAATAAATGTAAATTAGTTTAAAAATTATATTTATCAATTAAATAAACTATCAATGTAAATTAAAAAAACAAATATTATTATTGAAGGAACCTGAATCCAAACCCTTTTCTAATTTATTTTTTCTCATAACCCATACTTCATTGCATGTTATGATAATTATATCATTTCATCTAATTTATTTCAAAAACCCAAAAATTCATATTTTATTTCTTTAAAAAATAATTAAATAAAAGAATTAAAAGAGTTTATCTAAATTAGAATCAATAAGTAGACAACTGTGAAGCTCCCCAAGTGAGATGACCCTAGTCATCAATTGTAATGCACTAGTAAAATATAAATAATTATATTTTCAAGAACTATGTGATATGTGTGAATAAAAACATGGTCCTATTATTGGGGAGTTAAGAATATGTTTTCTTATGCTTTTCTTTTTTATATTGTTGATATTTTTCATTTATTTTATAAAAAATATTATTTTTCCATGATGCATCAAAATATAACATTCCTTTTTTCATGGAATTATTACTCATTTGTGAAGGACCATGAAAAAGTGGGTAAAATTTCTAAGAAGTAACTTTAACAAAGCTATAATGATCTCATAGTACTCTTCAGATAGATGGTAGATATCCAGGAGAAAGGTTTATCACTCCAAGAAGTGATAAATATTGTTAGTAAAGTTTAATCCGATTATCAATGATTTAATATTATAAGGGAAGTGTCAATTTTTTTTTCCAAAATTCACTAAATATATCAAATATATTGATTCTTGCCTTTAATAGTATCCATATCCCAACATTATCTAAAAATAGATTCAAATAAACCATGACGATCTAGAGTGGATTGATTATTATGAGGTCATTCTTAATGTGCTAAGTGTGGGAAATCAACATGATCTTAATAAATTTTCAAATGATTATTATGTAAAACATGATCTCCAAAGTATATAAAAAATATAAGATACATCACCAATCTAATTATCTATTTTCATGAGAGATGAGGAATCCACCCAAGTGGTGCAATTTTGAGAAAATATGGAGGTACCTGACTAACTACCTCTATCATGTGAGATAACACTTCAAGAGGTTCTTACTATTGAAGAATATATTTAATAAAATCTAAGATAACAAGATGATATTATCATGAACTCAATGTCATTTTATTTTAATCAATTGTATTTTATTGTAACCTCTCAATATTTTGAATTTTTAGAATAAGATAACTTGTCTACTATCTATGAAGAATCTAAAGAAAAAGTACATGTTCCACCTGAGAAACACATGGAGTTTCTATCACTTATGGAACATACATTTGTGGAAGTCCTTGAAGATATCCATGTGATATTTTTAGAGGAAGGAAATTCATGGGCTTCCCAAAATTAAAGGGATAATTCTATTTTTCATTCATCGTGATTCAATCATGTTCTGTTAAAATTAAATTCTAAAATACCTTTTTAATATTCAACTGATTCATCCTGTATTGAGAAATTATTGGACAAGAAAGAATATATTTCACAAGTATAAACCAAAAATGAGAATGACCCACACTTCATCCTACCACCTCTATGAATGTTTCACCTAATTGTGAAGGGGTGGATTTTGTGTACTCCAACCATGAATTATTCACCCCCAACAAATAATAAGTGGAATCTAGTAAAAGACACATTTTGGGGTTCAAATCCAAGAAACTCCACCCACCATTAAACTATGGATGATATCTGGAACTTCCCTTCTAGAGGAATTAAAAATATATGGCTCACTAGGGGGATTATATTAAGACTTATCTATTTAGTTGATTTCTAGGATGTTCAATTCCATCCATAGGATTATTTTAGGAATGTTCCAAAATACCTTATTATTTTTTAGATTTAATGTCATGATTATTCTGTTTTATTTGATTTATTTACCTTTTTAGGACCTTGATTAAACAAGTCATCCCAAAACATCCAGGAATAAGAGAAAAGAAAACCTTAAATTGAACATGGATTTCATTCATACATTATTAATGATTTAAAATCCCTATATTTATTTCCAAAAAAACAATTTTTAAATTGAAAATTTCAGTTGATATGTTAAAATTGAAAATTTAATGCTGATTCCTTGTCTTTTTTTACATGACATATCTGGGATACAAGATTTTTTTAAAAATCCTAGGATTCCGTATTTGATATTTAACTAATAATGATATTGAATGAGTAAAGTAAATTATTGAATTATTAGAGTTAATCATGGTTATCATAATGATTACTCTTTATTTAATGGAATTAGTTTTTTGTTTTAATGTAAATTACCCTACCACTTTTAATACATTGAATTTATAAAATTTATGTGAATTGATTTTCTATTATTATTCATGACATGAGTGATTTTATAAAGTAATATATTCTATTCAAGAAAGTATTTATATACCAAAGATTTCTTATTATATTATAATAATATCACTTGAGTGATCCTGGGGCACATCCCATACTAGAACTTTCATAGGATCTTGTCAAGGGTATAACTGTGAATAACCATATTTAGAATGATTTACCCATTTTTTTTAATACCTTATCCTTCAGAAACCTTTTCATTTATCTTTATTAAGACTATATAAATCATGAATAACCTTTCTAAGAATGATCTATATTTCAAGATATTTTTACCCATTCATTTACTCATCTTAGTATTTTTTTAGGACATTTTAATGATGAAGTGTGGGTGTGAGGTAAGTCATGGTGTAAGGGATGCACTAAATTTTAATGAACAAGTGTGAGGGTGATAATTTAGTTATTGATAATGTTTATTGATTCATTCATTATACATTATCATTTTCCCTACTTCAAAATAAATAGAAAAGGAAAATTTGGGTCTTGGCATTGAAGAATAAAAAATAAACATTTCTAGACTAATTATTTTTATCAAATGTGGTTAGGTGGTGAATGTGAGGTTTATTGAGATAATAACATCTGAAAAGTTAGATGAAAATATGAAGAAAAAAAAGTGGTATAAAAAAGTAAAAAAATGTATTTAAACTTAATGTACAATCAATTCATTCATTATAATTTATTGTTCATGACCTCAAATTGAGCTTGAGAAGTGGGAGTTATTATATTGAATGTGATAATTTCATTGAAATTTTACTTATGGATATAATCATTTATACATTAGAGAAAAACCTCCGCCTTTAAGACATATCTTTCACATAAATTGCTAAAAAACACAATCCTCACAATCTTAAGAAAATTGTTTGAAAATACCTCTTGATTTTAAGTGAGTTTTGTCTTTACAAATTGGTGAATGTATATACTTTAAAAGTATGTGGATAAAGATCATGTACTCATTGTTTAACCATTAATGTAATTGAATTTATAGAATTATTGATGTGTGAAAATAATTAAAATGGAGGTAGATCATGACTTTTCATGTTCTATAATAATAAATTGAGAAGCTTGAAATAGATGAAAAGATAATTTCTATAATTTCTCAGTGGGAAAATATAAAATAATTGATTAATTATTTCTTTGAAATGTGAGAAATTGAATTGATGTTTTCTGTGGAAAATGAAAATTTTGTTTTACATTGATAATTATTTGATTCAATTTCTTTGGGATTTAAATATTGGAAACATGGTGTTTCTCTTAAACTAAATATTGATATTTTATACTAAAGGATGAGTATATTTTATGTATTGGGGGTATTTGAGGCACATATGTTTTCATTCAATTATTTAAATAATTTCTAATAATATTGAATTATTTCTATTTAATATTCCATAAAAATTAATTATTTTATTAAAATGTATGAATGTGTATTTATATAAATAAAATGAATAAAATAAGTGGACTTTTAACATTTAATCTAATTATGATAATCTGTTTAATTTTACTAAATCTACTTGAAATGATTTATTTAATAGGTATTAAAAAAATAGTCCATCTTGGTCGGCTCTCAACCTAAAAGGCCCGTAAGCCACATAGTCATCCTGTATAGGCCGACATGCCAAGAAAGGGTCAATTGATATCCCATTGTGAGGTATGGGTAGGTGTGAACTGCATGGGGAGGACACTATACATCATGGGATCCATGACATGCATGGACCACATGAGGATAAAAGACCCATCATGTGTGTGTGAATGTGTAACTAGAACCCATCCAAAAATAAGGATTCTGAGCCAATGATGCCATGATTTGATATATATACAGTCATCTATATGAAATCATTTTCATTGTGGACATAAATTATCCTGGTAACTATTCATCAAAACGAAAATAGTTTCATTCAGCCAAGGCACCACTATGCTGAACCTCAGACACAACTCATTGTCATTTCCACCATTCGACATCGGTTTGATGTCATCTAAAACACACCTAAGAAACTATGGACAATTCCTAGGAATTTTTTCATTGATTTTAATTCCACTTTATAAATTTTCTACCTATAGAAATCACCTCCGAGATCTCATTCGACCACTCTAAATCTCTATTAATAGAAGAACAATTCCTTGTAGGCTCGTGGAGCACGGCTCGACCATTCATTCTGAAAGTTAGTTGATCTATGTTGTTGCACCACTACTAGACCACATCCACGAAATTACCATGCAAGACATATACTTATAGAATAAAATTTATCTTCTTCGCCACTATTCAATCCACACCAACATGGTTTTTCACCACCAAAAATCATTGGGTGTTTTCAAAGAATGCACCCTAAGTCTCAATGATGAGAAATATAAAAATGAATATATCCATGTATAATAGTTTTAATGATTAAAATATATTAAAATATTACTAATAGGATAGAAGGATTTTTATTTCCAAAATATTTAGGGAGCTTTCCCACATCCCAGAGAGCCCATGAAGAATGTGAGGCCATATGATGGGATCTCAACCTCATGTCGATGGATGATATTACTGCTTTAAATTTTCTTATTCAATTTTCAATACAAATTCAGATGTAGATTTAATTTAATTTTTTTATAAAATAATTCATTCATTATTTTATTTATGTGTTTCTACCCAAAATCTTCATTAGTCACTAATTATAAATTTTTTTCTCCTCCTCCTTCTCATTTTTTCTCACCCTTCTTCTTTTAATATTATTCTTATTCTTCTCATTCTTCAATCAGTGATCTCTTATTTATTATAATGGAATTTTGGCATGAGATATTTCCTCAGGGGTTGTTATGTGTTCCATAATTCTGTACTTTAATTCCTTAATGTTTTATATATGTTTGTGGTGTGTGAGGGTGATGTGTACGGGTCTGGCGATTGTACACTATTACCTGGAACCCAGACCCACTTATTTTCTTATATTTGAATTTTCCCACCATTATTTATATGTTAAATTTGATCATTTTAATAGATAAAACTACATACGATGGGATCCAGTTCTTGAAAGATTTCACACTCTCGTTTAAGGTGTGTCGTAGACCATTATTAAAGAAGAGGTGGAGTTTTTTATTTCAAATTGTGTTTCCTAGGAATTAAAATATTTCACAACTAGTAAATAATATTATATTTCTTTAATAATGATATTTCATAATAAAACATTCAAACTAAATTCAAACGGTCAATGAAGAATAATTAAGTAACCTAAAACCAAACCCTTTTACATGTTATTATTTCCATAACTCATCTTGTATTACATGTTGGGATAGTTTTTGTTTTTAATTTCATTTATTTACAAATCCTAAAAAAAATTAATTATTTTATTAAATAAAAAAATGCTTTTTAGGTGAATTGGAATAAGTAAGAAGAAAATTGTGAATCTCCTCAAGTGAGGAGATCATCTTCATCCACTGTATTGTGCTAGAGAAATATAAATAATTATATTTTCTAACATTTTGTGATTGGTTTGTGTTAATTACTCTTAAAAGGTGGTAAATTGAATTATGAGGCTTACCCACAACAATATATAATTGAATTTCAAAATATTAATAGATAATGTTTGAGGGAATAAAAATGTTGGCATGGAAGAAAAGGAACCATCAAAAATAGTTGGAATTATTATTTATAATGTAGAATTTTTAGGAAGGAGGAAACTAATCAAAGAGGAATATTTTTATGAGAAAATATAAATTACATAGTAAAAAAATTAAAAAAATTAATAAATAATAAATAAATTTTATTATTTTAAAAACATTAAGGGGTTTTAACAAGGAAAATTATTTATGACTCAATGAAAGAAAAATAAGTAAATGAAAACTTTCTAGATTGGGTATCTTTTTAATCACATCCCATGAAAGGTAGGACATGATATGTATCTATAAATTACCAAACTTTTAGAAATAATAGGGAAAAAATAATGGGTAGTAAATACACCACTCGAAATAAAACAAGTAGTGAATATGGATAAAGTCTAAAAGAATTAAAATTGAGAACAAAAAATACCTTAATGTGGATTCATGCTCAATCAGAGGAATTAAATCTTTATATATGATAGGTATTGTATAACAACCCTTCTCTTTATCTCAAATTAATACATGATTTATTACATTAAATTATACATAATATAACCTGGAAGATTGAGATGTATAGTGTCTTTGGTAATTAGGTACATAGTATAACATCTGGAACATGGGATACAACAACATTATTGAAATCTTCTTAAACATGCTTCTAAAATTCCATGGCTTTTAAAACTGCATGGGATAACCTGGGGACATACATAAGAAAGGGGTGAGATTTAAATCCCAATAAGCGAATAAACATGGAAGGAGGTAATACATGTTATAAAATTGGAAAATTAATGGGAATAAAATGAGTGAGTATTATCAAAATTAACAATAAGACCGGATATAGCATGATAACAAAATGGAAACATGGGAAATATGGAAATAACTTAAATCATTGAATCATAAACAAAGGTCAAGTCAAGCTACGAAGACTTCATGATGTAAAAAGTCTAATAAAGGATGCTTTTTTACTCTATGTCTCAGAATTATGTTTCTTGAGGCTAAAAATTATCTAATGTATTTGATCGCTATATAATTTTGGGAATACCCATCACTTTCCTTTCATTATCATTCTTAAGTGTGCCACACAGATCATATAAAATATATTCATTAAACATAATATTTTATTCCATGATTAATGAATTTCGAATATGTACATGAAATTCCAATGTAAAAGATTTATAAGTTTAAAAAGTTGAACACCCTTGATAAGAAATAAATATAGTATTCAATACATAGTTGTTTGGGCATGGAAAATCGTGATAAAATTTGGGCACCATAACAACATCACTAAAAAATTCTTAAAATGGGTTGATGAGAGATAAATTGGTATCTAATGATTTTTAAACAAATTGTAAAGTATATTGGATATGGAATAACACATCCCATCATACAGAAATAGAGATAAAAGACAAAATTTAAAGAAGATACTTGAATAAAGATGATAAAGGAAAAGATCCCTTACCTGAGTGTGTGGCACCAAATGATTAGGATGAGCTTATTGAGATATTGAGGGTGCCTTGAGATGACTTTAGAGTGGAGATATAAGTTTAAGTACTTATCCCAAGATTTTTAGAGAATATTAATTGGAGATTGGGTGGGTTTATGTAGGAAATTATTGGGGAATTCTTTATCATTTCTCAAACATAGTTTTTTGACTCTATATAATAAAATACCCAAAACCAAAAACATTCCCATGGTTATTTCCCATGGTTTATTCCATGTTTAAGTGGATTCCATTATTTTATATGGCCAATGTCTGAACTTTATAAAATAATACCCTTGCTTATATGGAAGTGGGTCATACTCATAAAGAAATGATTTTAAAACCCTATAATATATTAATGGTTTTGGTTGATTCAAAAGGGATTTAAAAAATTAATACAATAACCATAAAATCACATAATTTTAAAGGGAAAGAAAATATTGTGTCGTGGGTACCATTTAAATTCTTTTATCACTTTTTTGGGCATTATAATGTCATGATACACACTATATAGTTATAAGATATTTAATTTTTTGCTCAAAAATTTATTACCTCAGAAAATTATAAAAAATGACACTTAGATAATTTCAACATTATGTTTCAAAAATAATATTCATTTTATCAAAATAATGATAAAAATATGTACATTTTAACTTCTAAAATTTTAATCAATATTTATTGAAAAATGTTGGTTTTTTTACAATAAAAGTTTTCAAACCCTTATAAAAATTACATTGGACTTCAAAAAATTTAGAGCGATATTTATATTTTATAAAAATTATTTAACATAAATATTTTATTATTTATTTCAAAAATACATTAATTATTAAAAATAAATCCCATAATTCAATTTTTATATTTCCCAATAATACTATTTTTATTTTAGATTATCAAAATAAACATCATTAATAAAGTAACAATAATAGGATGAAAATTTATTCTTCATTATATACAAAATAATTTACATAATAATATTTATTGGGTCTTGATACATATCCCTTTAGTAAACCTACAAATTCCTTAAGGGTATGTCGAGAAATAGTGAGACTTTCAAGGGGTGGTTCTGCGTACATGTTTTGGGTCTCCATCTCGATGATCTTGAACATCTAACATAAACATCTTCTCTCATGATTATATTTTTTGATATAATCTTGGTCTGGGTCAAGGGAAACTCCCCATGATGTTATCTCCCTTGTAATATCTGATAAATGAGCTTTATACGGTATGATATTATTGGTTGAGGCCATCACTTCCTTTTTCCAGGACAAATAGATTTGTTAAAAAAATATATTTATACTAATCATATAATCTCTATTAAATGACTATATTATCAAAGATAATGATGAATAATGGTAATTCAAATATGATATGATATAATAAAACCAATAAGTTTATATGATTTCTATTACCACATTACATTATATGACATTTAATTAAATTACAAGGAGAATTTTATTTATAATATTTAATGTCATTAAAATATTCCCACATTCAGAAATTTAACCTAAAAATTTTCATTTCCCACGCTAAATTAAATGTGCGTAATCTATTTCATCACCTTCTCTAGTTCCCATGTTTCATCATATAATATTTATTTTCTCTATATCACTTTTTTAAGGTACATTGTCTTATTTCATAGATCTTTTTCTCTACGACCTAATATATACATTAGCTTCTCTTTATAGGAATGGTCATTATCCAATAGTACCACCAATGGATTGAGTATATGTGAGGGTTATCATATGTAATTCCGTAAGAGGGATACATGGAATAAATCATGTACTTGCAATAGGTTAGGTGGTAGTTTTAGTCAATAGACCACTACTCTAATTTGACAAAGGATCTAAAAGGGGGAAATGTATCTTGTACTAAGCCTTCTATATTCCCAATTCTCATCCCTTTATTCCATGTATATATCTAGAGGAATAACATGTCTCCAACATCAAACTCTAGGTCTCTTTGATGATTATCTGCATATCTCTTCCATTTACTCTGAGTATCCTTGATGTGCTACTGAATGTTGTTTACCTTTTACATTATTTCAAAAACCATTTTAGGACCTATTTGTTTTTGTTCCCCAACATCACCATAGAATGTAGGTATTCTTCACCTATTCCCATAAAGGTATTTATAGGTATCCATTTTGATGTGTGAGTGGAAACTACTATTGTATAAGAAATCAACTAGGTTAAGATGATGATACCATCATCCATTGATGTTAACTAAGAATTCCCTCAACATTTCCTCCAGAGTCAAGATAGTATTCTCATATTGGACATCAATTTAAGGGTGATAAGTTTTGATAAATTTTTACTCATTGTTTAAATCATGTGGAAAACTCATCCATAACTTATTTGAAAATCAGGTGTCTCGATCAGATACTGTAGATATTGGTGTTTCATACAGCCTCACCACATCACTAACACATATACTTGTAAGTTAACTAAGGGAGAAAACCTCTTGAATTGTTATTAAGGGTGAATTATTTTTCAAATGATCCTCCAAAACCCATATATAATTATTTCCTCTTTATTTTATTATAATACCATTCACAAACACCATGGGGATGTTTCCCCATTTCTATGTAGGTATGGGTGATGGTTACATCATACACTTGTATTTTTTTCTTTATAATTTCACATGCTAACATACAAAACATCTTAATGTATATTACACTATTCCCTTCTTCATATTGCCCCACCAATATTGCTCTCGATGATCTTGATAAATATTTCTGCTTCCTGGGTGGATGGAAAAGGTTGATATATGTGGATCATCCAAGAGATAATTATTTAACTTGAGATTTAATGGTACACATAGTCTTGACCCAAATCTCCAACTCCTTCTTAATTAACATTAATCTCTGAGGATTTACTATTTTATAGTTTCCACTTTATTTGGATTTACCACATTATCTCATTGATAACCCTTTAACATCTCTAGAAGAGATATTTGAGAAATCATTTATGAAAGGATTTATGATGTTCCTTATCTTATGATTCTCATATATATCCTTTTCAAATATAATAAGATTAGATCCTTCTTAATTATCATAATTTATAGAATTGGTTTATCCTTACTACATAGATCATCTTTCACTTTATTCTCTTTCCCAAGATATTAGTAAACTGATTAGTCATAGTCCTTGATCATATCTAGCCATCTATGTTGTTGTATATTCATCAATTTCTGTGTGAATATATACTTGATGATTTTTTTATCCGTATATATCTCACACTTCTTTCTAAAGAGATAATTGCAATATATTTTCAAATCGAATATCATTATAACCAACTCTAGATCATGTGTTGGGTAGTTCTCTTTATAAAATTTTTAATAATGTGAAACATGGATTACGAATTTTTCATTTTACATTAACACACAACCTAATCCCTTCTTTGAAGCATCGCTTCATACTTTGAGAATTTATCCACTTGTGGGTAGTGTGAGAACAGGTTCAAAGATATGCCTCCTTTTTAGCTCCTCGAAGCTCTCTTCACACTCATAATTCTAACCAAACCTGACTCCCTTCTGATTTATCTTGGTTAGATGGTTTGAAAATCATGAGAAATTTATCAAAAATCAGAAATAATACATGGATAATCTAAGGAATCTGTGGATATTTATCATAGATATTGTCCTCAGACATCCATCAATTGTTTTTCCCTTTGAAAGGTGAATTGATATCTAATTACATGTGATGATATGCCATAATAAAGAGACATAATTTAACTAGAACTGACGTTTTTGTACAATTAATAAAGCCTCTCCTTTGGGAAGGTATTTATCGTAGTGATTAGATGATCCTCATACTGCTCATTTATTTTAGAGTACAATTAATTTATTTTTCTATAAATAGTAATACACGTTTTAAGGTAATATTTAAATAATATATTCATCAAGTCCGTAAATATTTTTGGATCATTAGTTATTCCTAATGGAATTACTATAAACTCATAGTTCTTGTACCTTATACAAAAACCAGTCTTGGGGATATCTTACTTCTTCACCCTTACTTGATAAAATCCCAACCAAAGATCCACCATAGAGAAGTATTTTGCTCCAGGTAGCTGATAAAACAAGTCATTAGTCCATGTAAGAGGATAATTTTTCTTTATCATTCTATTGTTTAGCTCATGATAATCGATTCAAGAGTGAATTAACCCATCCTTCTTCTGGATAAAGAGAAAGTGTGCACCCCATGGTGAATCACATGGGCCTTTGAACCCTTAATCTATTTTATTCTTAAATTTTTTCTTCATATCCCCAGATTATACAATAAACATTCTATATAGAGTCTTGTATAATTTTAATTTTCAAGGTATAAGCTCACTTCATAATTCAACCTCTTGACTAGGAGGAATTCCAGGAAATTCCCCTTTAAACACATCAATGTATTCCCTCATAATGGGCATGTCTTAGAGGATTCTTATTTCATTAGACTCAATCATTTGATCTGGATATTATTTCTTATAGGGAAACAGTATCCTTGCTTGAGAATTTGGTTATAAAGAAGTTTTATCCCCCTTACACTAATACAAAATTAGAGGAAAATTCAAGATATAGAGAGTGACTTCCTTATTGTATAAATTTATGTTGTCTCTTTATATTGAAATCCAATCCATGAACATAATTAAATAAAACTCCAAAAAAGAGAGTATGAAACAGTTCTCTAGGAATTCATCCCACAAATTTCAATACGGGATGAGTTATTTTTTAAAGATGCAATAATTTCCCTATTTTTCATTTTCATTGATAGTCCTATTTCTAAGATGTTTGGTAGTGTCGGAATAGTTCTACTAAACTTCCATAATATGAATTAATGCGTCGAACAAGAATCAAAACGTATATTCCATATTCTTGAATGAATAACTAGCGTACCTTTCACCACATCATTTTTGGGATCCACCTTGGTGGTTATGCTGGAAAAATATCCCCTTTTTTGACTTAGAGGTTGTTGGTTGTCTCTAAAAACCCTTATCTTAGTGCATTAGATTGAAAAGTGACCAGGTTCCTTGTAGTTAAAGAATTAAAAAAACTGTTGAGGTTTGACTGGAGAATTCCTTTCCTCAATCACAATAGTGGGTTTCTCTAATTAAAAATCACTTGTTATATATCCTTAATTCCATCACCTAAAGCATCCCATCTTACAACGTTGGAAATTTATAGGGTTCTTCCTTGTGTACCTTTGAAATTTAGGATGTTTAAATTTTGTTGTTCCATTAGATTTATCCATCAAAAAACAATAATTTAACTCTACTTTACACTTATTAACCCCATGATACTCTTGAGATTTTTTAATCTCCAATTCAAATTTGAGGTCACATTGAACGATTTACTCATAGATATCAATGCCTTAGATCATAACGAAGATTTATAGAATAGGTTTTAAAACACCAATAAAGTGGTCAACATTGAATTCTAGGGTAATTACAAAACCAGAGGCATATCAGGAAATTATCATGAAATTTTTCACATATTTCATGATAGATTAGTCATCTTTATGCTTGAGGTTAAGGAAATTAATTTACATTTTAAGTTGAAGAGTGTGAAGAAAATATATATTGATAAAAATGGAAATCCTTCCACATCATCACTTTGATCTTTTCCTCAATATTTTTATTTTCTATCAATGTCAACCACTAATAGGATTCTCCTCCATTCAAAAAAACATTATGTAAAACCTTCTCTTGTTCAAAACATTTAATAATGGATAATATGTTCTTAGTTGAGTTGATCCATTATTATACTATTAATGGATTATATGATCTATTGAAAGTCAGATTCCCTTTTAATATAACGAAATTAATTGTAGCTTGTTCTTTATTAAGAGGATCTGGGTGCTCCACTTGATCTAGGATTCGATTCAAAACATGATTTAGCTAAGAGAATATCATCACAATGTTTTTGATTTCCACTCCGATCAGGTTTGGAATCTCATTGAGGTATTCATCACATTTCCTATCACATTTATTGTTTACATGATTATTTATATTTCCTGAAAATGTATAGAATAAAGGGAAAAATAGGGATGAGTATTTTTAATATATTAAATGCATAGAAGGGAATCCAATGATATCAAATAGTTTACTTATAAATTAAATAATTTTATTTAAATTATTAATTTCTAGGACTAAATATATATTATCCATGATCAATTACTTAACATATACTCATATGGCCATTTTTTGTTTCCTTAATAATGGTTTTTATTGATATTTTGAATTTACCAAAGAATATCTCCAAGGAGTGTCAAACAATGTGTGCAGAAAGACCTATTTTTGTGCACCAATTCTCAATCATCTCTATCTCAATGTGGTGTTTTCAAATTTTACCACTATATACACCTATACTAGAGCCACATATAATTGCAGTATCTTGATTGGGATTCATTTTCTTGATAAACCACTTATTTTATACTTACCAAAATTAGGTGATGTTTTCTTATACAGAGTCTTATCTCTAATGTTTTCTCTAGAGTTTTATAATCCTCATCCAAAAAAAAGATAAATTTTTCCATTGATACCAACTATAACAACCCTGCTATTTACTACACATTAATACATGATTTATTACATTAAAGTACACATAATGCAACCAAGAATATTAATAATTCTAGTGTCTTTATGAATTAGGTACATAACATAGCATCTTGAACATGGGATAAATCAATATAATTGAAGATTTCCTTAACATGCTTCTAAAATTCCATTGGTTTTAAATCTACATGGGATATCCTAGGGACATACATAATAAAGGGGTGAGATATAAATCCCAATAAGGGAATAAACATGGAATAACATAACAGATTTTAGATAATAGGTATATAAATGGGAATAAAAGGAGTGATAATCATGTACAAGAACAACAATACATGATAAATCATGATAACATAAATCAGTATGGGAAATATAGAAAAAACATAAAACACAACATCATAAAAATAAGTTAAGGATAACAACCAATACATAATGATAGGGAAAGTTGAATAAAATAATTAGGTTTACTTAATATCCCAACATGAAATCTCATGATACTAAACATTACCCAATTCATTTTAGTCCTATATAATTTTAGGCGCACCCATCACTTGTATTTCATTCTCATGCTTAAGTATACCACATAGATCATACAACATGGATTCATTCATCATCATATTTTATTCCATGATTAAAGAGTGTGGAATAAGGACATGTAATTACCAATACAAATATTTATATGTGTATAACTTTGAATACCCTTGACATGAAATGGGTAAAGTATTCACTAAACAAGTGTTTTTGGTGTGGAAAATCGTGGTGAAATTTCTACAGCATAATAGCATCAATTAAAAATTCATAAATTGGGTAGATGGGAGAAAAGGGTTTGTCTAATAATTTTTAAATATGTTTTATAGAAATGGGGATATGTAATAACATATCACATCATATAGAAATGGATATATAATATATAAGATAATTAAGATACTTGAATAAATAGGAGAACAGAAAAGATCCAT
This sequence comes from Viscum album, assembly GCA_963277665.1. Taxonomy (NCBI): domain Eukaryota; kingdom Viridiplantae; phylum Streptophyta; class Magnoliopsida; order Santalales; family Viscaceae; genus Viscum; species Viscum album. Next base: position 48,029,095 of record OY728161.1, on the reverse strand, counting down.
TACTTGATTATATAACCTGAAATGCTTGAGAAGATCTTCTGGAGATCTTGGGGTTCCATAAGAGCACTCTAGAGAAGGGGGAAAGAGTAAGGATGTTATACAAGTGTTTTTAGTGAATATAAATGGGATCTTTTGAGGTATTATATAGAAAATGAGTGTGGATTCCTTTATCATTTTATAAATGTAGGTTTTGGACTCTATATAATAAAATAACCAAAATATCAAACCTTAAAATGGTTTTTCCCATGGTTTCTTCAAAATGGGAGTGTTTTAAATTATTTCATAAGGTGAAGGCCCAAACATAATAAAATAATACCCTTGATTTTATGTAAATGAGTCATACTTTTAAAGAAATTATTTTAAAACCTTAAATATATTAATGGTTTTGGAGCATTAGAAAGGGACTTATTAAATTAATAAAATAAAAATAAAATCACCTTTTTAAAAATTTAAAACATTAAATTGGTCGTGGATACATTTTATAGTATTTATGAAATCACTATTTGTGTAATTTTGATTCCATAATATACACTTTATATTTATAGGGTAAATAATATTTTACAGAAAAAAATCAATTATCTTAAATTTTTTTGAAAAAATTACTATTGGAAAATATTGATGTTATGATATAAAAAATATTATTAAATTTATTGAAATAATTTTCTAAATATTTTTATTTTCACTTTTAAAATAGCAATCGACTTTTATTGAGAAATGTAGGGATTTTTTATAATAAAAGTTTTTAAGCCCTTATAAAAATTACATTTTACTTCATAAAAATTATATGGTCATTTACATAAATAAAAATTATTTAATAATATTATTTTTTCATTAATTAATAAATTAGTTATTTCATAAAAAACCCTTAATTTAATTATAATGATACCCAAAAATATTATTTGTGTTTTATTGTATCAAAATAAAAACATTTATAAAGTAATAATAATTGGATGAAAATATATTCTTTTTTATAAAAAAAATATACTTACTCATATTTTTGTGGTCTTGATACATATCCTTCTGATACACCAGAAAACACCCAAAGGGTATGGTGGACGACGATGAGACTTCCATGGGGTGGTTTGGCATACATGGTTTGGGTTTGATCTTGATAAGCTTCAACTTCTCCGGTAAATGGTTCTTCTCAAGCTTAAGTGGTTAGATATAAACGTGGTATTGGTTAAGGTAAAATCCCACTAATTTTATCTCCCTTGGAAGCTCGGATAAATGGGATTCATAGGGTATGATCCTACTATTTAAGGTCATCACTTCGTTTGTCTATGACAAATGGATTTGTTAAAGCCCTATATTAATATTCATGTTATCACTGTTTAATGACTATATTATCAATGGTAATGATGTTTAATGGTGATTTAAATATTATAGGATATAAAAAAACCAAATAAGTTCATGGGTTTTCTATAACCATGTTACATAATAAAGAATTTAATTAAAAAACAAGGGGGTTTTATTTATAAAAGTTCAGTTTGATACATATAAACTCACTAACCGTATATTCTATAATATAATTAAAATTTATTATTTTTTTTAATAATATTTTATGTTTATTAAATACATAATTTTTTAGTTTTCTTTAGTTAATATTAATTATTGGTAGTTAGTGGTTTTAACCGTTCCATGTTTTTTTGGGTATATAGGTTTCAGTTTTCACTCGATGTATAAAAGTTCCCAATGTAAAAAATGGTGAAAATAAAACAAATAGTAATTGAAAAGTGATTTAAAATTTTCTATGTTCATTCTTTTCAAATTTGGGGTATGATTCATAAAGAAAAAATTTAAAAATGATCTTCTTTCTGTATCTTTTATTAAATAAAGGGTTGTTACTATTATTGAGTTAAATATTAATATTATCATTAATAACATTTTTTATTGATATCAAATAATAAATTAAATTAAATTTCTATAACTATATATGAAAAAAAATCACAGCATTGTTCATATAGGTGGGTAAACCGAGCAAAACAAGAACATACTAGAATTATTCATATAAGTATGATTATGGAATTATTTTATGATAGTAGAGTCATTAGATAATTATTATAACATCAAAAAAATCCAGAAACTAATATAATATTTATTATATTTAATAATTATGTATCACTCATGATATAACAATTATATAACCGTTCTTATATGTAGTAAAACCTACCCAAATGAGAGTGTGTTGTACGGATTCAATGAAGAAAAAAAAGTTTTTTAATATTGATAATATTAATTTTATATAATATTAATGATTTAAAAAACAATATATTATAGTGTTAAATATTATTTAGGAATATCTAGAATAATAATAATTTAACAATCATTATAGACAAGAAAATATATACATAGAATAATTTTATTTATTCTTGGAAACATTCTGAATCTTGAACGGATTTAGGAAATATTTGTGGATGAAAATCTCAATAATGTGGGATATTATTTTTTGAAAAGGAAAAGAATCAAATTATAGGGGAGTATTATAATTTTTAGAGTGGTTTTCAAGGGGTTGTTGAATTATCCTTTTATTGGTGATGGGAGTGATAATCTTGATATTATTTATAACTTTTAACTATAAAAAATTTATTTTTCATGGAAAGTGACTCTAATTATTTAAAAATTCCAATATTGGATAATTTATGTTCTAAATCTACTCAACTAAAAACATTGGGACATTTATTATTGAAAATTGGGGAATTTTCTCTTTGGTTAACCCCACCTCTTAAACATTTAAACCCTTTCCATGAAGACAATATTTTACATTAGTAACTTATTTTTATTACCAAAAATGAATTTAACATTATTAACAAATATTTATTATTTTAATTTCATATATATAATCCATTTAAGAAGATAAAATTTATAGTGATGGAAAAAAATAATTCGAATATCAACACACAAAATGTATAAATCCAATTTTTATAAAAACATGTATCTTTAAGCATAAAAATAATTTTTTTCTCATTACTTTATTAGTAAAAACAATTGAACTAATTTTAATTTATTTAATTTAATATATTTTATAAAATTTTCATTAAAATCTTTTATTAGAAGCGATTAATTTAATTTTTTTAGATAAAAATACATTGTACATATAAACAAATTCTCTAGAAAATATCTCGTGTTACCTTTGAATGAATATAGCTTCATTTATAACCATATTATAATTAGTATGTAAAAGATTAATTATTTTAATACATGTATAAAATATAAACTTCCATAATTTTAATACACTAAATAAGATAAATTATCTTTTAATTAAAACATATATAATAGAAAAATGTTTATAGACAAAAAATTATATTTAACCAAGATTAGTTAATGTAATACTTTTTACAATTAAAAGATTAATTTTTTTAATTATGTTTTTGTTATTTTTTTGTAATATATTTCATTTATTATTCTTATAAAACATTGTTCATTAATTTTCAATTTTGTCTGCACTGAAATCTATCAAATTCATTGAATTTATTTAAGTGGAAAATATATTCTAAAATCATGTGGTGTTACAATCAAAACTATTATAATAATTTCTCCAAAAAAAATTTGTTACTCTAATGAAAAAAATTGGGATATTTCTACCTCATTAAATCCTCAGTTTCTAAGACATCTTCTTAAAATTTATGGTTTCTCCAAAAAACAATGGCTATGTGGGTGATGTTTTTCTCCAACACTTTATCTCTTAGATCAAGAATCTAAAATGGTTTCCCCTCATATAATAGATCATATTACAACTTCAAGGATTTTAATTTCATTAAATGTGAAGGGTAATTTTTTGATCTCTTATAAGTGATACATGTAACACCTAATATTATCTGTAGAGGGCTGGTGGGAGTTCTAAGAGATAATTAATATCCTCAATATGATCAAGTACCTCCAAAGGATTGATATAACTAGTGATCAAATTCCCTTTATTCCGAAAACCTCATAATATAAATCCCAAGATACATCAATAGGTACACCCTATCAAAAAATAAAAAATTTAGATCTGATAGAAGATTATCTACAAACATCATCCTAGTATATTATAGTTTAACATCACTTTCTATAAAGAGCCTCATATGGTACAATATGAATGCTAGATTGGAAGTTTTTGTTGTTTAAAAACTCTACCCAGGGGAGATGTTGATACCAAATTTTTTTGAAATCTATTGAACAAGATCTTATAATATCGAATAATGTTTTAATGGACCTTTTATGTTGTCCATATGTAACACCCTAGGGTTTTCAAATAAAATTATGACTGATAAAATACATTGTCTAGAACACTAAGCTTAAACAAACTCCAAAATATGTTTACTTTAACACAACATTGATAAAATAGCTTCTAAATTAGAGGATTTGAACAAGATTAACTATATTATGAAATAAATATGTAGTTAATATTCAATAAAAAGTTATTTTATTATTATTAAACAAAAATAAAATTTTAGTAAATTCGTTTCGTTCTTCAAATATCTGTTTTTTGCAAATATGTGATATTTATTTTTTTCAATGAAAAATTAAATATAATTTATCTTTTACACTTATATAAAATATATTTGATGAATTTTATATAATTTTTGGAATAATAATTTTATAATTATCTTCATATGAATTTTTTATAATCTTTTGAAAAGTGTAATTTTTTCAAGAATAGAAAAAATACGGATTTTTTTTAAAATGTCATCTATTTTAAATAAATTAAGAAATTTAAAATTTGAATTTGGTTTTTAATAAAGTATAAAGTAACATAAGTATTATTTATTTATCATACATCCACTAAAATTATTTTTATTCAAATTTATATTGTCTTTTAGGAAACGTTTTGTTTCGGTTTAAAACAGAATTGTTCTGAAAACTATTTTAAAGTTCACAATCTTTCTGCTTTCTATGTAATTAAAATAATCCCTAATTTGTAATATTATAAATTAAAATTTTTTATTATATATATGTAAATATTAATTTATTTTCATACAATGGTAATTATCAGTCATGGAGTTAATATCAAATAATTTTTTTCTTAAAAAATACACTTCATGAAACCCCGCTTTTTCATTGCGTCTGTATGTTTAGTTTTAAATATGATATTTAGAATAATTTTAATATAATATGGTAAAATATATTCATTATTTTTAATTATAAATTCTAAATTAGTTTGTAATCTCATTTTTATTTTTATTCATAAGAAAGTAACCATGGTAAAAAATGATTTAACTGAGTATAGATAAAATAGCGAAACATGCTAAAGTAAAAAAGGTAAAAGCTTAAAATACCTAAAAACAAAAACAATTAATGGGTGTTATATTTGTTTATAATCCTTAAAAATAATTTTGTAAATTAATTATCAAACTAATTATTTGAAATTTTTTCCACCCAAATGTGGTTGGCTTTAAATATAAAATAATCATTATTTAATAACTTAAAACCACCACTCATTAAGTATAAATACCACTCTTCACCACCCCCTTTATCCACAAATTCCATGAATATACTAAAATATAGTTAAAATTGTCTAATAAAAACACTCCCCACATCTATGTTATTATGGTATCACAAAAATTCCAATTCCAAGTACTTTAAGGGATCCTTCAATAGGTGATATTCAAGAGGTATGTTTCTCAAACCACCACCCTTATTTTCTTTTCTTATTCAACTTTATCCTTACCTAATTCATATATAAAGTCATAATAACTCCAAATTAATATAAATAATGTAATTTTATATTTATAATTAAGTATATTATATACATTCATTTTAGTATATCCTCATAATCTAAGAAACAAAACCATTTTCTAAATTGTGGAGGTTAAATGTCTCCATGAATAATGATTCGGTTCGTTTTTCATTACCACATTCAAGGATGGTCATATAAAAAATTATTCTGGTTAAATAATACTATAAAAAGTATAAAATAACCTATTTCATGTTCTGTAACTGATATATTGACATAATATCAAATAAAAAAAATTTATTTCATGATGGTTAGAAAACCCATAAAAATATATTAGACATTTATCATTAAAATTGTATAAAATGAATCATCCTCATATATGAAAGAAAAATGTTATATGGGACCATTTAAAATTATATATGTTAATTAATACCATTTCATTTCACTTATGTAGTTTTTTTAATTTAACAAGAACATCCATAATTATTCACAAGTAAACCAACCATCAAAACCATGAAATGAATGTACCCAAAACAATTTAAATAGTGAAAATTTCTTAATGAAAAGGTGTTTAGATGGTACTAATTTTTTATATATGTTATTGTAAATATAAATATTTTTCTTAAATAAATTAATAGTATTCACTAAACATTTATTGATGAGGTTAAAATATGAAAAACTAATGGAAGTGTGAGGTAATGGATTTCTTAACTCAATTTCCATTCATTAGGTTAAACATATAATTCATTAATTATGTCATGAAAATATTATCTGTGAAATGAATTTTTATTTTATTTTGTTTTTTTACACTTTTATATATTTAGTTTCAACATATATACATAATATATTAATTTTATTGATGTTGAATTCTATGATATGTTATTTATAAGGGACGTTCTTTTAAAATTTATCTTTTAAAAGTTTCCCTTAAAACTCTCCTTTATTCTATACCCATGTCTTCTATAATTTTTCTAAAAATGTTTTTAATATTATAATAGGATTTTTAATTTCCTTTTTTCTCATTTTTTACAAACTAATTATTTTTTGAAAGGTATATTTGGTTATTTTCCAAACAAGGTTCTTTGAGAATTTTCGAAAATAAATACTAAATGAATACTTTGTTAATTTATATGCCCTGAGTGGATTTTCCAAACATCATGACAACATAATTTTTTATTATTAATTTATAATTTTACTTGTTCATATTCAAATAAATTTTTTTATTTTATAATTTTGTGGCCTTTTAAATATAAGTTGTTTTCTAAGCGAAAAATGGTATTTTTATCAAAAAAATCAATGATCTGATTTAATGTATTTTTATCTATGTCAACATATTTTGTTAAATATTATTCTTCATTGAGATTGATCTCTTATGATAACATATTTCAAATTATATTAAATGGTTATTGATAAGTTTGAATGGGGATTTACTATTTTTATATTATTCATTGTATTACTCATGATGGTTTGTGATAATGTTTACTTAATTGGGAAAGTAATTTTCATTTTGTATTGTAGATTCAATGAAAATTTATATATTTATTATGTTTAACCACTTTAATATGAGTAATTTATTGGACTTATAAAGATATTTGTGGGGCCCCATATAGCCCCACGATTCCTTGGTAGGTATAATGCCACAAAATAGTTTGGGTATTTGCTTATGTATTACCCTTTTATATATAGTGTCTTGGACATAGATTTGATGGTAAGTTTTAGATGACTATCATTATTCATTACCTAATTATGATATTATTTTATCGTTTCCATGTGATTATTAGATCTATGAAATATCCATGGTTATGTTTTATAGATCATGTGATTATTTATGTTTCATTATTTGGTCATCATTTATTTGGGACATATTATGATCAATTTATTTATTAAATGTAATCTGTTTTATTTATTTAACTTTCCATAATTTTTTATTATTATTTATGATTATTCTATTTCACCGAACCCTTAATGTCTATTTGATATTTCCCATTTCTTAGGTTTTATTTTTCCTCAGAATCCCAAGAAGTTTATTATAGTTGATATGCAGGGTTACACTAGTAGTATAATAATGTTCTAAAAAGATTCACTATATTGTATATTATATTATTGTAATGTAATGTTAAAGTATGTATCTTTTTTTGAAAAACTATTAAATTATTCAATACTTAGGGATTTGGTTCCTTTTATATTATGCCAATGTAAAAATGTAACCACCGACTATGGGCTACTAGGGTTAGGGTCTTTAAAATTGGTATCGAATAATGTTTTTTAGAAAAAAAGGGAAACAGATTTAGGAAAACATAAATTAGGGAACAAAACCCTATAAAAAATTGTAAATAATCCCAATGGAACCAAACTTATGATTTAGTTATTTTTTGTACCTAAATTTCAATTTACATTAAGTGGTTTTGTTATATTCATTATGTTTTATAATATTGTTATATAATATAGTGTATTCCATTATTTTTAAATAGAAAATACTATAAGGAATTGCAACTGTATCAATTCACATTATCCATATTAGGATTTCACCCCTATGAAAGATAATGAAGCTAGAGATCTTGGTGGAGTTGGAGTTGTATTTGGATTTAAATAACTCATAACTATACTGTGAAAGCTAACTTATATTATGAGCCTTAACCATACCTGTATGAAATTGCATACTAATCCACAACATGCTATAATAATGTTATACCACATAATGCACCATTAACCAGAATTATCAAGTAAAACTACAAATCCATTTGTAGATGAGAAATAGATGTATTTCTTAAAAAAATATATTTTTCACCTTGGGAAGTATGAAAGGGAGAAGGCTTTCATAGAAGTTTATCATCTCTTGGGATATGTGGATCAATGATGTTCATTGATTCAAAGCACTAAATAAGAGAAGATAAAAAAAATGTAGAATGAATGGATTTATAATAAATTTTTTCTAGACAAATATTCTTCACACAAATAGCTACCAGATATGGAGAGATAGTCTTTGATTATAATACAAAATGAGGATGAGAATTTTTCTTTATATCAAGAAAACTATATAATATTATAAATTCATTCCTCAAATGATGTATTTATTCCAAATATTAAGAATGATTGTTTCTTTTATGGGTGTAAACCATACTTATAAGGGAACTAGTAAACCAACCATTCACATCATATGATGATATAGTATCCTATTCCATCGAGATAGAGAATTAATTTTCCAATTATTCTTGTTCTAAATAAAATAATTTGAAAAGGAGGTAAGGAGAGAAAAAATAGATATGGGAAAGAAAATAAAGAAGGATTTTCTCATATGTGAAAATTGTGGAATGAACCCCCCAGGTACTTGTTTGATGGGAATGGGAGTCTGTTACAGTTTTGGAGAGAAAGGCCATCAGGATCATGATTACTAGGGAAAAATAGTTCATGTATTGTTTAAATTATAAAGAGATAGGGCATAATGTAAATGAATTCCCCAAGTTTCAAGAGAATATAACCCAAAATAAGAAAAGAGAACAATGTATTTCTTTTGCTATTGATAAATCCAAAGAGGAATGATTAATATTTTTCTTATTTGTATCAAATAAATATTTTTTAAATGTAATCTATTGATGATATTATGGAAAATTTTAAGTACTATACTACTGTTCTATTTCATAAGGTATTTTGAAATCATATATTGAATGGTACCAAAAAAATGACTGATTATAAATTTGATCTTTATAAAAACACATGTCTGATCTTGATGTTGAGATAACAATAAAAATATTATTATGAGATATCATTGATGAAAATGAAATTTTTTAGTTATTATATGTCTTATCATATCTTTTAAAGAGTTTACTACATGTTTTTATTTATGGAAACTATCCAAAAATCTGTGTTTTATTTAATGAATAAGGAATCAATAATGTTTTTAATGATGATTTTTATAACGACCCATACTTTACATACATTGTTAATACTTCAAAATTGAAGCACACTTATTACAACATATGACAAACCCACAAAGGACCGTATAGGTATAGTGTCTTTAGAAACTGGGAAACTTAAACAACTGGTTCATAAATCTTCTACAGTGTCTCCCATTTATTTCATCATATCTAGGGTCCCTTTTAGCATATTCTACTTAATATCCATCTTCCTGACCTGGGGAAAAGAAAACATAAAAGGGTGAGCTCAAATGCTCAGCAAGGGAAAATAAAGGAAATAAAAATCATATCATATCGTTTTGAAAATCATAACCTGCAAAAGAGATCATAATATCTTAACATGGAATTAAATCATAGAAGTGAAAATGATATCACCATAATCATAACATGAAACTTGAAACTTTGTGGCATGCACACATAATCATGGAAAATCATTTCTTGTTAGTAATGACTCATTGCCAAGACTATCTTAGTGGACAAAGTCCCTTTCTGAATCGAGTAACCCTTGTTTCAGTCCTGTTTCACTGAACCGGTATAACCTACCGTTCCAGCCCTGTCTATCTCATGAGATATAAAATCTTTACCCAATGCATTGGAGGGATATATAGGTCCGACCCATCTTATAATGAATCCTTTCTTATGTGTGCCACATAATCATAAACCATACATCATAACGTAACCCGTGTAATAAAAATGGGATTCATAAACAACATGACATCATAAAACAATTCATATAAGATAAAGGAATTCATATAAATATTTCCATCACAACATAATCAAATCCATTTAATAATAGGGATAAAAACAGAACCCTTTTATTATCTTAGATGGAAAATAATTTTTTATAAAATACTTGAACTTCATTCTTGAGGAAAATACCCTTTCTTCTTCAAAAACATTTTTCCTTTCATAACATGTCATACAACTTTAAAATAAAAGAAGTTGATTAAAAATAAACATGAAAACTTGTAAAGTAATCTTCTTGGAAATAATGTTTTAAAAATCCATTCATGCCGTATAAGTTAAAAAACATTCTTCGTACTTTTGTCGGAAAAGTCAAAAAGTACCTCGTACGACAAAACGACAAAAGATTCCTTTCGTATCTTTTACTAAAAACTCACTGAAGGGTAAAATTGGATATAAACTATTGTAGAAGGATGGAAATAATATTACATATTGAGGGAACATGGATGTGGATGATAAAATACACCCCAGTAATTACCAAAGTAAAAACAATCTCGGATAAAAGTGAGATTGTGATATTTCCCTTACCTTAGGTCCAATTTTCTTTGTACATGTCCGAAGCTCCTGTATAATAGTTTAAATAATGTTATTGACTTATTCCAGAATCATACATATTGATATGATATCATATATGGTCATATTCTTAGCTTCTTGATAGTAATATTTCATTTTTACTTGTTACTCGGGTCTTTATTGCCTTTTGTTCTTATGCGTGTTTTGCCGAATACATTCTTATTGTTCTTTTAAGGTTATAGATACCTTATATCCAGAATGGTATTAGTGTAACATATATCATATTTATTCATTCAATTCATTTATATAATTACTATGTAATGATGATCATGTAGAACGAGTCGCATCACATCGTGGAGACGGTATTCTGTACGTACGCATGAGTGATGATATCGTTCCTATGATCGTGGAACTGTATTGGAGTATATATATATTATTTCAGTATCAATATTAATTTATAATAATCATAAATAGTTACTCATTACACCATTATACCCATCCTTGTAAAGTGATGGTGGAAAAATAGATTACACCACGGCGTGGAGACGGTATTCCGTACGTACGCACGCGCGGTGATTTCATTTTTCCGTAGGATGGATAGAAGGTGAATTAGGGTTGTTTCATATTTATAATAACATATCAGTATGTAAGTAATACTGATGTTATTACTTTATCATAAAACAACTAAAGAAGAAGAAGTTGAAGAAGAAAGAAATTGAAAAGATCGTTAGTGGATATTACCTCTTCTTTGGAAAGCCTCTTTGAATCCTCCACTTAGGGAACTAAGATTGGTCTTTGAAGAAGACCAGGACCTCTAGGATTATTCTAGGGAAGTGGAGAGGAGAAAATTGTAGGGGTTGGCCGAGCTTGAGTGCTCAAATTGGTGTGAGGAGGAGGGGGAGGAGGTGCCCTTTTATAAGGGAGGAGAGGGGCACCTTAGGAATATCTGAAAATATTATTTTATATTAAAGTCAAAATCGGTTTATAATGGTTCCAAAGGGTCTTATTTCGAAGATAATGTGGGTATGGGTCGAAATACTATCAACCAATAGGATTTAGACAAGTTTAGGGTATTATTTTAACCTTATCAATTAGATTTAACTCTAAGTTAATTAATTTAACTTTTACCGTGTGTTTTTGTTTTCTTTCACTATATGGTTAATACACTTACTATAACATGCCAAACTAACCCCAAATTGTTTATTATTAATATATATATCCTTATCTAAGTCATTTGGCCGAACCTTATATTTTTAGGACTATAATATTTGATTTGAAAACTATTTTGTGTCAATTTTGACACTATTTGATATATGATTTTTGTGAAAGTCATAATAGAATTATATGTTCGAAACAAGTTGATTAAATCAACACTAATATATCATAGTAACCTAGAAAATTACTGTAATTCATAAAAAGTCTCAAATTACATTTATTTTGGTGTTTATAACATCAATTATGTCAATATTTCATTAATAAGATAATTATTGCATCATCATTGTGTCATAAATAAATTAAATTATTTAATGTATAAAAATTACAAATAAAATACCATTATGTAGGAAATCATTTTAGCTTTCTAATGAATATTTATAGTCGAATTTATCTTATGTATAACCCTATATTAAAAATGATTTACTTATTAAACTTTGATTTTAACTATTTTAACCCTTCTTTAAATAAATTAATAATAAATGTCCTAATCTAATCCAAGTGGGCCTAAATGGTCATATTTTATTCCTAAGTTTGTTTTTGGTCGAATTACACTTGTCCAATAGAATTAGGACATGTGTTAGGGTAATATTAAAATCATATTTACCCTTAGTTACCCTATTTACTATTAACCGCGGTAAAAAAAGTAAAAAGTTACTATTCACCAAAAAATTATTTTTATCTCATTGAACCACATTTTACTTACTGATATCAACCGTGTCTATCGGATTTTTGAAATTCCATTCACAGAAGCGGTAAAATTAAGTTTTATGCAAAATTCAGTTTTTAACCTACCACTTAGTGGTTTCACTATTCATCAAAAATTGAAAGTTTTCAGAAAAATACCAAAATTTCACCCTAGGCTAATTTCGATATTCTGAGTCCAAAAATGAAGTCCATTTTGAAAAATAAAATTTATAAAATTTCAAAAAGTGGTTATTACTATTCATAACGGCTAGTTTTAATAGCATATTGTTGTTTAGTGAAACTCGGTATTGCGTACGACGCAAGCTATCAAGGAAGGTCGTGATTGCGTGTAAAGAAAGCCAAGAAAGTTTTGTGTAGAAAAAGATTCCTTTGAGGATTTATATAACATAAAAGTCTCGGGTGTTACATTCTACCCCCCTTAAAAATAATTTCGCCCTCGAAATTCGTCACTTTGTAACAAACAGATGAGGATACTTCTCCCTCATCATATCCTCAAGCTCCCATGTAGCTTCTTCAAGTTGGTGGTTCCTCCATAAAACTTTCACCAATCGAGTGGTCTTGTTTCGTAGGACTTTTTCGCTACGATCCAGAATCTCTATCGACAGTTCTTCATAAGAAAGATCTTGCTTCAGCGGTACAACTTCTGAGCTGAGTACATGTGAAGGATCTGGTATGTACTTTCTCAGGAGAGATACATGGAACACATCGTGAACTTGAGAGAGATTCAGTTGAAGCGCCAATCGGTAAGCTACCTTCCCAACACGATCCAGTATTTCGAAAAGACCGATATATCTAGGGCTCAACTTCCCCTTCTTTCCAAATCTCATAACCCTCTTCCAGGGAGATATTCGTAAGAACACTTTATCACCCACTTCAAACTCTAGGTCTTTTCTACGGTTGTCGGCATAACTTTTCTGTCGACTCTGAGCTGCTCTTATGTGTTGTTGAATAGATCTAACCTTTTCTGCCATTTCATCAACGAGATCAGGTCCTAATAGCTTTCTTTCCCCAACTTCATCCCAGCAAGTTGGAGTCCTGCATTTCTTTCCATAGAGAGCTTCATAAGGAGCCATCTGAATACTGGAGTGAAAGCTATTATTAAAAGAAAATTCCACCAAAGGTAGGTGTTGATCCCAACCTCATTTTAAATCCATAGAGCAAGCTCTCAAAATATCTTCTAGGGTTTGAATTGTTCTCTCAGACTGACCGTCTGTCTGGGGATGATAAGTAGTGCTGAAACTCAACTCTGTATCCAGAGTATGCTGAAGACTTCGCCAGAACTTCGAGGTAAATCTTGGATCCCAATCAGATATAATAGAAATTGGTACTACATGCAATCTTAACACTTTCTTTACATATATCCTGGCAAGCTGATCTAGAGAGAAATCCTCTCTAATAGCAATGAAGTGTGCAGACTTTGTAAGACGATCAACTATGACCCAGATAGCATTATTGCCTTTGGATGTTTTAGGAAGTCTTGTGACAAAGTCCATAGTGATGTTTTCCCATTTCCATTCGGGTATGGTTAATGATTGTAACATCCCCTTAGAATTCTGTCTCTCAGCTTTAACTTGTTTACAAACCAAGCATCGAGAGGCATATTCAGCAACATCTCTTTTCATGCCATCCCACCAGAAATACTCTTTCAGGTCCCTATACATCTTCGTGCTTCTAGGATGAATAGAGAATGATGAATTATGAGCCTCATCCAGCAGCTCCTTCTTTAATTCGGGGATGGGAGGAACACAAACCCGATTCCTGAACTTTATTATCCCATCACAATCAAGGTTGAATTCAGGAACATTTCTCACCTTCTTTTGTAACTCGACATCTTCTTTCTGTGCCTCTTTAATCTTCACATGTATAGATGGTTGAACATTCATTTGAGAAAGATAAGATTTTTCCCCTTACATTATAATTCCAAGATCCATCCTTTGTAAATCCATAAATATTGGATCTTTTGTGATCCTCATCATGGATAAACTAGCATGGTCTTGTCGACTTAATGCATCTTCCACCTTGTTTGCTTTCCCAGGGTGGTAATGGATTGAGCAGTCATAATCCTTAATCAGCTCCAACCATCTTCTTTGACGCATATTCAGCTCCTTTTGTGTGAAAATATACTTTAAACTTTTATGATCAGTATAAATATCACACCTTTCACCATAAAGGTAATGCCTCCAAATCTTTAATGCAAAGATTACCGCAGCCAACTCCAAATCATGTGTTGGGTAATTTTGCTCATGGATTTTCAACTGTCGTGAGGCATAAGCTATCACCATATCATTTTGCATAAGAACACACCCCAATCCCTTCTTGGATGCATCACTGTAGATCACAAACCTTTCTCCACTACAAGGCAGTGTGAGCACAGGTGCACTGGATAACCTTCTTTTCAACTCCTTAAAATTCTCTTCACATTCCTCTGTCCAGACAAACTTAACTCCTTTCCGAGTCAACTTGGTGAGTGGATTAGATAATCGTGAAAAATCTTTTACAAAACGTCGATAATATCCAACCAAACCAAGAAAACCTCGAATCTCAGTTACTGTTGTTGGTCTCGACCATCTTTCAATAACCTCTATTTTTTCTGGATCCATAGATATCCCCTCTTTTGAGATTATGTGACCCAAAAATGCAACTTTTTGAAGCCAAAATTCACACTTGGTAAATTTGGCATAAAGCTTCTCCTTTCTCAGGGTCTTCAATATAATTCTCAAGTGATCTTCATACTCTTCCTTGCTCTTTGAATAGACAAGAATATCGTCTATAAATACTACAACAAATTGATCAAGATAGTCTCTCAAGACTCTATTCATTAGATCCATGAAGATAGTAGGGGCATTAGTAAGACCAAATGGCATCACTATAAATTCATAGTGTCCATACCTTGTACGGAAAGCCGTCTTTGGTATATCCTCCCTTTTGACCCTTAATTGATGATACCCTGAACGAAGATCAATCTTGGAAAAGTATTGAGCTCCGCGTAGTTGGTCAAATAAGTCATCAATGCGTGGGAGAGGATATTTGTTCTTGATAGTGATCTTGTTAAGTTCTCGATAATCAATGCAGAGTCTCATTGATCCATCTTTCTTCTTAACAAATAGAACAGGTGCTCCCCAAGGTGACGCACTAGGGCGTATGAATCCCTTATCAAGATTCTCTTGGAGTTTCTTCTTCAATTCCTGCAACTCAATTGGGGCCATTCTATAAGGTGTCTTTGAAATAGGCAAAGCACCCGGTATGAGTTCTATTGAAAACTCAACTTCACGATTTGGTGGAAGACCCAGTAATTCCTCCGGAAAGACATCATCAAACTCTCGTACAATGGGAATATTCTTAATCGTGAGTTTCTCACCAACCATTTGAGATAAATAACCTTCATTTAGTGGAATCAAGACCCATAAGATGGAAGAAATTTCCACTGGAAGGTTATGTTCATCCTTGCATTGGTATACGATCGTAGATTGATCTGGAATATGAAATGTGACTTCCCTTCTTTGGCAATTGATATGAGCTCCATGTAGAGAAATCCAATCCATGCCAAGAATCACATCAAATTCCACTAAAGGAAGGATCACAAGATTTTCAGAAAGCACTTTCCCACAAACTTCGATCGGAGAAGAATTATAAACTTTTGATGCGACTGTTGTGCCATTAGGTGTTGTCACAGCTAACTCAACATGTAATTGTTGAGGTAGTATGATGATTACCTTAGAAAATTCTTTAGAAATAAAAGAGTGGGTGGATCCAGAATCAAATAAAACATATGCTACTTTAGAGTGGATGGTAAGTGTACCTTTCACCACTTCGTTATCGTACTCCACATTGCTGATAGAAATTGCATGTGATTTTCCTTTGTCTTTAGCCTTAAGATTTTGTTGACGTCGACCATCATCATCAACCCTTGGATTTGGGCATTGATTGGCATAATGCCCCATCTCCTTGCAATTGAAACATTGAAGTGTAGTAGGTTCATTCTGTGTATCCCTTCCTTTGTTTGCGTCATTAGACATCTTCTTCCCATTATCACAGCATTCAAATGCCTGATGACCTTCCTTTCCACATTTAAAACATTTACTTGTCCCTTTAAGACAACTCCCTCCATGTTTCTTTCCACACTTTGAGCATAAAGAAAAGCTCATCTTCTTTTTCGTGTGCTCTTTAGATTTTTCTTTGAATTCTATCTTCCTCTTCTTATCAAACCCATGTGACTGATGGGTTATTCCAATCTCCATCTCGACTTTGAGAGCACATCGAACGATTTCCTCGTAGCTATTGAAGTCCCTTATGTCTAATGCCCTTCGAAGACTTGGTTTTAAGCCACTAAAGAATCGATCGATCTTACTCTCAGGTTGGATAATAATACCAGAAGCGTACCTTGCAAGTCTTGTAAAATTTGCTTCATAGGTACCAACAGATTCATCATCCCTTTGCTTCAGTTCAAGAAACTCTTTCTCCATCTTTTTTCAGAGAATTCGAGGGAAGTACTTATTGAAAAATAAGTTCTTGAACTCATCCCATTCCATAGACTCAATTTCATCCCTTTGCCTCGTATTCTTAATAAGATTCCACCATTGATCAGCATCTCCTTCCAAATGATACACTGCTAGGATGACTTTATCATGTTCAGAAAATTGAAGAACTGAAAATATCTTTTCAGTAGTACTAATCCATTATTCAGCAACTAATGGATCAGTAGACCCACTGAAAGAAGGTGGACGCTGCCTCATGAAGGATTCAACAGAATGTTGCTCCTTCCTTTGCTCGTTTTGAAGTCCTGCATGATTCATAGCTTGAGAAAGTTGTGTGATCATGGCTACAAGATTTTGCATTCCAGCTCCCATATCGTTTGGTTGCTCAGGGGAACAATCATTTCATTGCCCATCGCATTCCGCATTAAGACGGTTCCTTCGGGTTCCAGCCATTGACTAAAACCAAGAAGAATAGTGTGAGCAACACTAATTATAATAGGAAAACCACATAATTCAAGAATAAAATTTTCATTCTTAAGCTCTTATCCTAGGTTATTCAAGGACATTTCTAAAACACTAAGATTGTGTTCTATGCTTAGACTTATCCTTAGGGTTCTTACTAAGGCTTTCACATCCTAGTTTCTAAAGGTTGACTATACCTTTCCTCTGATACCAACTATAACGACCCATACTTTACATACATTGTTAATACTTCAAAATTGAAGCACACTTATTACAACATATGACAAAACCACAAAGGACCGTATAGGTATAGTGTCTTTAGAAACTGGGAAACTTAAACAACTGGTTCATAAATCTTCTACAGTGTCTCCCATTTATTTCATCATATCTAGGGTCCCTTTTAGCATATTCTACTTAATATCCATCTTCCTGACCTGGGGAAAAGAAAACATAAAAGGGTGAGCTCAAATTCTCAGCAAGGGCAAATAAAGGAAATAAAAATCATATCATATCTTTTTGAAAATCATAACCTGCAAAAGAGATCATAATATCTTAACATGGAATTAAATCATAGAAGTGAAAATGATATCACCATAATCATAACATGAAACTTGAAACTTTGTGGCATGCAAACATAATCATGGAAAATCATTTCTTGTTAGTCATGACTCATTTCCAAGACTATCTTAGTGGACAAAGTCCCTTTCTGAATCGAGTAACCCTCGTTTCAGTCCTGTTTCACTGAACCGGTATAACCTACCGTTCCAGCCCTGTCTATATCATGAGATATAAAATCTTTACCCAATGCATTGGAGGGAGATATAGGTCCCACCCATCTTATAATGAATCCTTTCTTATGTGTGCCACATAATCATAAACCATACATCATAACGTAACCCATGTAATAAAAATGGGATTCATAAACAACATGACATCATAAAACAATTCATATAAGATAAAGGAATTCATAAAAATATTTCCATCACAACATAATCAAATACATGTAATAATAGGGATAAAAACAGAACCCTTTTATTATCTTAGATGGAAAATAATTTTTTATAAAATACTTGAACTTCATTCTTGAGGAAAATATCCTTTCTTCTCCAAAAACATTTTTCCTTTCATAACATGTCATACAACATTAAAATAAAAGAATTTGATTAAAAATAAACTTTAAAACTTGTAAAGGAAGCTTCTTGGAAATAATGTTTTAAAAATCCATTCATGTCGTATAAGTTAAAAAAAACATTCTTCGTACTTTTTTCGGAAAAGTCAAAAAGTACCTCGTACGACAAAATGACAAAAGATTCCTTTCGTATCTTTTACTAAAAACTCACCGAAGGGTAAAATTGGATATAAAATATTGTAGAAGGATGGAAATAATATTACATATTGAGGGAACATGGATGTGGATGATAAAATACACCCCAGTAATTACCAAAGTAAAAACAATCTCGGATAAAAGTGAGATTGTGATATTTCCCTTACCTTTGGTCCAATTTGCTTTGTACGTGTCCAAAGCTCCTGTATAATAGTTTAAATAATTTTATTGACTTATTCCAGAATCATACATATTGATATGATATCATATATGGTCATATTCTTAGCTTCTTGATAGTAATATTTCATTTTTACTTGTTACTCTGGTCTTTATTGCCTTTTGTTCTTATGCGTGTTTTGCCGAATACATTCTTATTCTTCTTTTAAGGTTATAGATACCTTATATCCAGAATGGTATTAGTGTAACATATATCATATTTATTCATTCAATTCATTTATATAATTACTATGTAATGATGATCATGTAGAACGAGTCGCATCACATCGTGGAGACGGTATTCCGTACGTACGCACGAGTGATGATATAGTTCCTATGATCGTGGAACTGTATTGGAGTATATATATATTATTTCAGTATCAATATTACTTTATAATAATCATAAATAGTTACTCATTACACCATTATACCCATCCTTGTAAAGTGATGGTGGAAAAATAGATTACACCACGGCGTGGAGACGGTATTCCGTACGTACGCACGCGCGGTGATTTCATTTTTCCGTAGGATGGATAGAAGGTGAATTAGGGTTGTTTCATATTTATAATAACATATCAGTATGTAAGTAATACTGATGTTATTACTTTATCATGAAACAACTAAAGAAGAAGAAGTTGAAGAAGAAAGAAATTGAAAAGATCGGTAATGGATATTACCTCTTCTTTGGAAAGCCTCTTTGAATCCCCCACTTAGGGAACTAAGATTGGTCTTTGAAGAAGACCAGGACCTCTAGGATTATTCTAGTGAAGTGGAGAGGAGAAAATGGCAGGGGTTGGCCGATCTTGAGTGCTCAAATTGGTGTGAGGAGGAGGGAGAGGAGGTGCCCTTTTATAAGGGAGGAGAGGGGCACCTTAGGAATATCTCAAAATATTATTTTATATTAAAGTCAGAATCAGTTTATAATGGTTCCAAAGGGTCTTATTTCGAAGATAAAGTGGGGATGGGTCGACATCCTATCAACCAATATGATTTAGACAAGTTTAGGGTATTATTTTAACCTTATCAATTAGATTTAACTCTAAGTTAATTAATTTAACTTTTACCGTGTCTTTTTGTTTTCTTTCACTATATGGTTAATACACTTACTATAACATGCCAAACGAACCCCAAATTGTTTATTATTAATATATATATCATTATCTAAGTCATTTGGCCGAACCTTATATTTTTAGGAATATAATATTTGATTTAAAAACTATTTTGTGTCAATTTTGACACTATTTGATATATGATTTTTGTGAAAGTCATAACAGAATTATATGTTCGAACCAAGTTGATTAAATCAACACTAATATATCATAGTAACCTAGAAAATTAGTGGAATTCATAAAAAGTCTCAAATTACATTAATTTTGGTGTTTATAACATCAATTATGTCAATATTTCATTAATAAGATAATTACTGCATCATCATTGTGTCATAAATAAATTAAATTATTTAATGTCTAAAAATTACAAATAAAATACCATTATGTAGGAAATCTTTTTAGATTTCTAATGAATATTTATAGTCTAATTTATCTTATGTATAACCCTATATTAAAAATTATTTACTTATTAAACTTTGATTTTAACTATTTTAACCCTTCTTTAAATAAATTAATAATAAATGTCCTAATCTAATCCAAGTGGGCCTAAATGGTCATATTTTATTCCTAAGTTTGTTTTTGGTCGAATTACACTTGTCCAATAGAATTAGGACATGAGTTAGGGTAATATTAATATCATATTTACCCTTAGTTAACCTATTTACTATTAACCGCGGTAAAAAAAGTAAAAAGTTACTATTCACCAAAAAATTATTTTTATCTCATTGAACCACATTTTACTTACTGATATCAACCGTGTCTGTCAGATTTTTGAAATTACATTCACAGAAGCGGTAAAATTAAGTTTTATGCAAAATTCAGTTTTTAACCTACCACTTAGTGGTTTCACTATTCATCAAAAATTGAAAGTTTTCAGAAAAATACCAAAATTTCACCCTAGGCTAATTTCGATATTCTGAGTCCAAAAATGAAGTCCATTTTGAAAAATAAAATTTATAAAATTTCAAAAAGTGGTTATTACTATTCATAACGGCTAGTTTTAATAGCATATTGTTGTTTAGTGAAACTCGGTATTGCGTACGACGCAAGCTATCGAGGAAGGTCGCGATTGCGTGTAAAGCAAGCCAAGAAAGTGTTGTGTAGAAAAAGATTCCTTTGATGATTTATATAACATAAAAGTCTCGGGTGTTACAATTTTAGTAATTTATATTTTTACCATGTTTTAATATAATATGTAATGAATGGATTTGTAGGTTTGGTATGTGATTAATATTTAATTCATGTTGTTTCAATGATTAATGATATTTTTTTCTGAAAATTTAGGGACCTTCTTTCGAAGGTTTTGTATTTGAAATTTTTGGAAGGTTCATAAGGGTAACCATTTATGAAATTTTTTTATGTTGAACATTGTATGATTATTTGTTGATTAATGTATTACTTAACTATATGTTTATTTAGGTTTATTGAATAATCAATTATAACAATTTTTTTGATTACTTCGTAAATAAGTAATGACTTTCCATCCCATTATAGATCTTATGACCCACTAGTTCTAAAAAAATTACAATTTTATCTTCATTTCATGGAGTAAGTAATGAAGTGGAGGTTGATCAAGGAAAAAATGAGTTATATTTTACTCATGAGATAAAATAATGTAATTACATATTATTAGATGATTTTCAAATAAAATCTTCTCTTATTATCATCATTTCTAGTGGTATAAATAACCTTTTTTAGACCTAATTGGTGTACGGTTTTGTGGTCATTAACCTTATCTTGACCTTGTTCTCAATAAATCTCCATAAAAACTTGATAGTTATTTTTCTTTTCCATGCCAATGCTTTTAATTCCCTATAATTTCTTCATATACATAAACCTAGTATTATGGTGACCTTCACATCTTCTTTTCCCCTTTTTATAGGAAGTTTTATTAACCCTTTTTATGATGTGGTATTTCCAAAGGGTTATTTTAAAATGTAAATTTTTTTACTACGAATGAAAAGTTTATATTTCAAGGATTAAATTTATTTAATTATGGGAGAATGTAAATCCATCATATTTTAAAATTGTACTGTGTTGATAGCTTAAATTGCACAGAACACCGATATTAAACGAACTCCAAAATATTATTATTTTGACACGATTATAATAAAATAACCATTAAATTGAATGGTGTGAATAAAATTTCATATATTTTTAAATAAATATTAATTTTTTACTAAATTAAAAAAAATTATGATTAGGAAATTAACAAATAATTTTTAGTAAAGTTGTTTCATTTATAAAATATATGTTCTCTTCAAAAAAAGTGATTTATATTTATTACATTGAAAAAATATATATAATTAATTTTTTACACATCTAGAAAATTTATTTTATAAAAAAAACATAATTTTTTATTCATAAGTTCAAAAATACCTTAGTATTAATTTTTTAGAATCATTATAAAAGATTAATTTTTCAATGAAAAGTGAAAATGTTGAATTTTGTAAAAATGGAATTTATTTACAATAAATTATAACACATAAAAGTGAAATTAATTTTTGAAAATGTTTTCATGTAAAATATTAATTATTTATTTATATTTCATAAAATTAAATTATTTTGCAACAAATTTATATTTTATTTCAGAATAGGTTTATTTTTTGGTTTAAAATAGGATTTTTCTGAAAACAATTTTAAAGTACCTAATGTTTTTACCTTTTATGTAAATAAAATATTCTCTAATGGGGAAAATTTTAATTTTAATTTATATATATTATAGAATTAAATATTAATTTATTTTCTCATAATGATAATAAATTGTCATATATTTAATATAAAATCACATTTTTATGAAAAATACACTTCTTGAAAACTTTTTTTTCGTCGCATATGTGGGTTTCGATTAAAATATAATTTTTATAATTATGTCAATTTAATTTGGCAAAATATATTAAATATTTATAATCATATGTTTTAAAAAAAATATTTTCATTTTTATTTTTAGGCATTAAAATTTTACCTTGTTAAAAAAGAGTTACCGCAGTATAGGTAAAATAATGAAATAAGTTAATGATAAAAAGTAGAAGCTTAAAATACCTAAAAACTAAAACATTAAATGGGTCGTCAATTTTTTTTTAGACCATAACCATAATTTAAAATTTTAATTGTACATATTATTATTAGGAATTAATTTCACCTAGATGTGGTCATCCTTAAATATAAAATAGTCATTATTTAATCACTTAAAACCACCCCTCCACAAGGAAAAATACCACTCCTCACCACCCCCTTTCTCATCACAATACTTAAAGCTCATAAAATCTATAAAAACATATATTCCCCACTCTCCCCAATTCTAGGTGATCTTTTTCTCACCAAAAGAATAATTCAATAGTCATTAAGGGATCCTTCAAAGCGGTGTTATTCTAGAGGTAATTTTCTAAACCACCTCTCTCATTTTATTTTCTTCTTCTATATTCTCATCACATACTTCATCCATAAAGATATAATAACTCTAGAATATTTTTAAAAAAATTATTTTATGTTTCTATTGTGATATATTATATCCATCCATTTTATTACCTCCTCTTACTCAATGAAATGAAATCATTGTCCAAATTATGCAGATTAACCATCTTTGACAATAATGATTTTATTTATTTTAAATTTCCATTATAAAGGCTTGTTATAAAAGTATTATTAGGGAAAAATAATTTTTTAATAATTATATTATAACCAATTTAATGTTATTTAACTAATATATAGACATAAATTAAATAAAGGGAACTAGTTCGTGATGGTTGTAAAACAACCAAAATAAACTAAACATTTATCATTGAGGTTTTATTAAATGAATAATCCTCATGTTTGAAAGAAAAATTATATATGGGACCATAAAAACTTATTTAAGTTAATTAATAACATATAATTTTACTTTTTTAGTTTTATTTACCCTTTAAATAACATCCATAATTATACACAAGTAAAGCGACTGTGAAACCATGAAAATAACTCACCCAAAAATAATGAAAATAATGAAATGTAATTATTAAAAATGATGTAATATATTAAAAAATCTCATATAAGGGATTGTAATTATGAATATGATTCATAAATTAATTAATAAAAATATTTAAAACTTTATATAAGAGGTTAAATATGAAAAACTAAAGGGAACCTTGAGGTCAAGCATTTCTAAACTCAATTTCCATCCATTGGGTTAAACTTCAACATCATTGATTATGTAATTTTAAGATTACATGTTTAATGAGTTATTATTATAATATGTTTTATTTACACTTTTTTATGTGAATTTATAGAAAATATTAATAATCTATTCATTTCATTAATTCTCTCTTTATTTATATGATTTTTATAATGGGCATTCATATAAAAATTATCTTCTTAAAGTTTACCTTAAAATCCTCTTTTATTCCACATATGTGTATTATATAATAATTACAAAAACTTTATTACAATTATCCTATAATTTTTAGACATTTTTACTTATTTTTTACTTTTTTTAAAAAAATTAATGGTATATTTTGTCATTTTTTGGAAACGGTTATTTGGGAATTTTTCAACAAAAAAACGAAATGAATATTTTTTTTATCTTGAATGGAATGAGATGATATTCCAATCAACATGAAAAATTGTTTTTTTAATATTACATTAAAATTTTACAAGTGTATCTTCCAAGAGATTTTTTTATATTATAATTTCATGGCATTTTAAACAAAAGTGATTTTCAAAGTGAAAAAAGGTATTTTTATCAAGAACTTTTTCATGATCTCATTTAATATATTTCCATATATGCCAACATAATTTTATGAATCTTAGAATTCACTAAGTTTTATCTCTTATAATATCATAATCCTTATTTTATTACATGGTTATTGATTATTTTGACTAGGGATATGTTATTTTCCTATCATTCACCATATTACTTTGGTTGGTTTGTGATTATGTTAACGTAATGGGGA
Source organism: Viscum album (assembly GCA_963277665.1). NCBI lineage: Eukaryota > Viridiplantae > Streptophyta > Magnoliopsida > Santalales > Viscaceae > Viscum > Viscum album. The sequence goes on along the minus strand of OY728161.1, from coordinate 48,003,837 downwards.
AAGTTATTTACATTTTGTATGCTAATTTATATAAAAATTTATATGTTTATTATGTTTTACCATTCACATATATCCAATTTATTAGACTATGTATGTGATGGGAGGGTCCCACTATAACCCCTTTTTGCATTGGTACGTCTCATGAGACTAACCAATTTTGGTATTGGCTTATGTGTTACATGTATATGTATGGTGTCATGGATGAATCCTTCCTAGTATGTTTTATATGTTCATAATAATAAATTCCATCATTTTGATATTATTTGTTGATCTCCATGTGATTATTTGATTAGTATAATATTCATTGTTAAGTTTTTCAACTCATGTGATTATTTTTATAGAATTATTTGATCATCTTTTTGCCAGGACATATTTTTCTTAGTTTATTGATTAAATGGAATATGTTTTAGTTATTTACCTTTCATAATTTTTATTTATTATTTGTGATTTCTTCTTCTATACTTAACCCTTACTGATCATTTTATCTCCATTGTTTCTTATGTTCAATTTTTCTCTAGGATTCCATGAATTTAATTATGGTTTATATGCAAGGTTAATATTGAAGAATAATGGTGTGATCGAAGGGTTATCTTTGTTGTATTTTTTATTTTCAATTGTAATTTAAGGTCCAATTATGTATCTAGTTTTCTAAAAATACTAAACTCTTCAGTCCTTTGGGATGTGATTACTTTTATATTATGTCAATGTAATAAAGTAACCATTGACTTTGGGATATTTGGTTTAGGTTCATTACACCTTTTTTCTATGTGTGTGTGTTACGACCCACCTTCATTGAGATGAGGGAAGGGGAGGCAAAGTACCATGCCCTTATTTCTTCAAGATGAAAAAGAGATAATGACCCCCAATACCCTCCTTTAGTAGGCCCCAAAGTAGAAATTAGCACCAAGAGTATATAATCTGACACAAAAATGGAAGGCATTACCCTTTTTATGAAAATATTATTAGGAGATAAGATAGTAAAATCCCAAACAACACTAAAGTAATGGAAAAATCAAAGCCAAAAAATCATTTCTATATTCATGTTCAAATGTAAACTTCATCAAGATTACAACCAAAGTACTAAAAAAGTACCAAAATAAAAGAATAGAAGCATCACAACAACTATCCTAATTCCCGAGCTACTAATGTCCATAATGGTCCTCAGAGTCCTTCTAGAAACTTAAAAATAGTTTTACATACGTAGTGTGAATATACAAGTATACCTAGTAGGAAAACTGAATCCACCCATGCATAAGCGGGAGAACCTACTAATGTCCTTGTGAGAAAACATTAGATCCTCAAAGCACCTAAAAAGGAATACTAACTAGCCCAATCTCACCAAGTCACACTCACAAAATTACACAATTCAAGTAAAGAAGTTGTATAAGCACATTGACATTTGGGAACCCCACGACACTTTCCCACTGGTTAACTATTAAATCCTAATGGCTAATGTCTTAATTCTACCACTCCTCTAAACATATTCCCACTAAAACAACCTATGCACACACAACTGGGCCTCAAACCACACAAAATCTTGCCTACGGACACCTGGGCCACAACCACACCACACATCTCACCCAAAGACACCTGGGCCATATCCCGGAGAAACTTGGGAAACAAACCTATCCCATAAACACCTAATCCCCTCATCCAAAAAAACATAAACAAAAAATCATGGACTATGGTAATCCTCAATCCATTATAGCCTGCCTGAATATTCACCAATGGTAAGAACCCATAAGAGTAGGTGAGGAATAAAGTGAGTAACCAGCCATCCATTCTCCCATTGAGATGTTGGGAAGGACACACTCCCCCATGAATGGGGGTGTTCAGCACACGGTGATAAAAAAGGATGGGACACATATATAAATCACAAGGAACTACAATATATATATATAGGTAATCAAACACTCATCCCAACCAATGGGTCCCAAAACAAACAACCATCCCACTAGATCCACTTTTGCTGATACCCCTATATTCACGACCACTCAGAAAGCCACACCCAAAGTCTAAACCCAAACCTTTTTTCATTTAACCATTTACCTGTCAATTATTAATGGGTTGACTTTAATTTTTTCCAACACTACCAAGGGAAACTACCATGCACAACACCTGTAACCGCCTCAGAAGGCGAAGTGTATGATTAAAAAAACACACATCAACTAAACTACTGAAAACTATAATTCTTCAAAGTTATAATGAAAAATCCAAACCTTGCAGCCAAACCTACAACCCTTCTTCCCAAACAATTCCCAGATAATGTACCACTGCACAAAAATCCCATAACCACACCACAGTCCCATTCCCCAACATCACTCGATGACCACAACACAACAAAGGTAGTCACTCTTCCTACAAGTCCATCCATTCCACAATCAATCAGTCTCTCAACCTAATATTCCAACACACCATCCACACATCCCCACACACAAATCCTACAACAACAACTATTTAACCACAACCCCACTGCACACACATACTACACCATTCACACATAACCAACTTCTATGTCCACCCTTGTACCCACAATATACACAGCACTTGAACCCCACATAACAGAATACACAAACACACCTATCAAACATGATATATTCATATTTGGTAAATGTTTTTCTTTGATCCACATTGATTTGTAGGGGTGATCACATAAGGGTTTTCATCCTAGGGCATCCATACCATTTAACTGGGTATATGCGATTAAGCAGATTACCTATTATGAACTATTATCAAACATCATAATGAAAACAAATTGAACACCACCAGTTTGAAATCATGGACCACCAATATCCATGATATTCAGAAGGAATACGACCACAACAACTATAATATAATCAAAGATAAAAAATAAAATAGGTGATACACATCAAAACACTCTCATCACGTTATTCCATTAACCCCATTATCTTATGATCATATTCCATTATTTGAAGAAAAGTATTCATCTATTATTCACAAAGGATTATTTGTACACCCACCCCATATGATGTAAAATTTAAGAGAGGTAAAAGAAATCCCTACTTGAAACCATAGGAGACCAAAGCATCCCCGTGCACCAAGAACAGGGGATTGCGCGATCAACACAGAACATCAAGAAATCTGAGCATGAGTGGATCTAGAACAGTCCCATGAATCCTCTAGGGAGGAATTATCTAGTAACACCAAGAGGGAATAGAAAACAAACTGGAAAGGGAGGATCCTAACTTTGAATAGCCGGATCCTATTTTAATGGAATAACGATTTCAAAATCCATTAATGTGGGATCATTGTCAAGATCACACGGTTTGAGTATCACAAATCACCTAGAACATTATGATTTTAAAGATATACTTAAAAACCATTGAAACACCCTTATAAATGTACAATCAAGGTTTTCGAATTAGTTTATGTCAAATAAGATTTAAGAGTGGTGAAACTAGAAAGTTGGGAAAAACTGGAAAATCTAGAAATGATTCACTAAGGGGTGAGTCACCAACATTGAGCTATCGATGTAATGACCCACCAAAACCATGACTCGCTAATGCCTTGACACCAATTCACTCGACTCACTTACACTGATGCCCTCAAATCACCTCCACCCTGACCTACTGATGCCTCGATTCACCGATAATTATTTTTTGACCTACTGACGCATTGACCAACTTACTCCCTAACCTATTGATGCCTCGATCAACCGATTCCCTAACCTACCAATGTCGACACCCCTAACATACGGATGATGACATACATACATACCAATGAAATGACATGATGATTCACTAACATGACAACTCACTGACATTCCAATGCACTGACATGCTGACGCAAACAGTTCGAAACTGGATTTTGGAGAACTCTCAGAATGATCTATCATTTCCTCCTAAAACACGCTAAAAATTAGTTTTTCTTAAAGGAAAGGCCGGGGGAAATCTACTTCATTACATCAGATTCCTCTCAAACTATTCTCATACTCATGAATTTAAAATCAAACCTAGGAATGGAGAGGTTTGAAAAACCACCTCATAAAATACCTCTCAGATATGAACTAATTTGTGATATTTGAAATTTGGAGTGAAACCCCTGACATCCAAGAACAATTCTTGGAAATATATTCTAAGAACAACTATCGGAACACTATGTCCCCATTTCCCCAAACAACCACACAACACCAACGGTCGCACTATCCATACACATGGATTAGGGAGCGCCTTCCCCCATGTCAAGGTACTATATGTTTTGGGTGGCACTAACTTTCCTATATGAGTCTAATCTCATCCACATTAATGTATCTAGATTAGGGATCATTTCCTTCTCTACCCACATTCAAGACATCTCACACATATTTAGAGAATAGAAAACAACTTATCTTATAGAAAATGATGACATACATTACATCATAATAAAGGCACAAATAAAAACATAAGATTACATCTCAGAATAGCTCTGGGTACTGGGAACAGATATGTTCCTCCCACTCCCAAGTACTCTCCTCGGGGCCACCATGCCTCATAACACAAGAACCAAAGTAATGGTCTTTCCATGAATCACCTTCTCCCCATGATCCTTGATTATTACTGATCTCTCCAAGAATGTTGTGTCCTTTTTGATATCCAACTCTCGCTAGTCAAGGATGTGGGATTCACTGTGTAGATATGAATGGAGCTGAGAGACATGAAAGAATTCATGGATCTTATCCAACTACAGTGGCACCGCCAGCTGATATGCCTCCGTGAAATCTTGTCTCAACACTTTGAAAGGTCTAATGAACATGGGAGAAAGCTTTCTCCCACTTCCAAAACTCCACTACCCACATCGAGGGGAAACCTTCAAGAAGACATGGTTCCCAAACTCAAAATCCAAAGGCATCCACCTATGGTCACTATATAACTTCTCTTGGTCCCATTCTACCTTCATCCTCTCATCAAAAAGTTGCACCTTCTTTGTCGTACTATGTACCTTGTCTGGACCAGGAATGGCTTCCTCTCCAACTTCCACCCAGTATAAGGGTGAATGACATAGCCTCTGGTATAACGCTTTGAATGGTTCAATACCAATAGTAGAGTGAAAGATATTTTTTCAATAAAACTCTACCAAGGTAAAATGTCACACCTAACACCCACTAGAGTCCAAAACACATGCATGTAACATGTCCTCCAACGTATTGATGGTCCTATCTATCTTCCCATCCTTCTGAGGGTGGAATGTAGTGCTAAGGCATAACTACGTTCCAAAGGAATGATGTAATCCCCTCCAGACTCAAAATGTAAACCATTTATCTTGGTCCAAGTCAATGGATCTTTGAACTCCATACAGTCGCACCACCTCATCCACTTTCTTATGTGTTAAGGCATCCATAACGCTTGACTCCTTGATCACCAAGAAGTGAGCTTACTTCATCAACCGATCAACTACTACCCAAAGTGAATCACATCCTCCCTGAGACCTGGGTAGTCCTATGATGAAATCCATTGATATTTCATCCCACATCCACTCAGGGTTTTCTAAAGGCAACAACAGTCTGCTGGGAACACAGTACTCAGCCTTCACCTGCTAACACTCGAGGCACTATTCCACAAACTCTACCACCATCCACATTAACTCGGGCCACCGAAACGATTCCCCCATGCCTCAGTACATTTTAGAAACTCCTTGATGCATCTCTATGGGTGAGATATGGAACTCACAAAGAACTCCCTCGTGCATCACCCCTTTGACAAACTACTTCCCACAGAGAAACATCAAATTATGACTATCCTCTTACGATCCCTCTATAGCATCACCCTCAACATCATGATCATTCATCACTTTTGTCTTTGAGTCTCCCAGGTAAGACTTTTCCACCTACTTCATCAAGTAAGACTGAACTATCATCTGAAATAGGCAGCATCTGCAGCCATCCGCTCTCACATCCAGGTGTAAAGTTGCAAACTCCTCAATTGCCTTCCAAGTATCCAAGGATTCCTAAACCACCTCCTTATATGAATTCCTAATTAAGGTATTGGCGACTAAATTCCCCTTTCCTGGGGATTAAGAGATCTCAATGTCGTATTCCAGGTAAAACTCCATCCACCTTCATTGTCGTAAGTTCATGTCTCACATGGAGAAGATATACCCTAATCTCTTTTGATCCACAAATATCCCAAATCATTCCCCAATTAGGTAATTACACCACAACTTTAGTGAAAATAAGACCGCTAAAACATCCAAATCATGGGTGGAATATTTACGTTCATGCATACATAACTTCCTAGACCCATAAGTGATTACTCCCCACTACTGCATCAGTACACAACCAATGCCTAGTCCAGAAGCATCAGAGAACACCTCAAACATCAACCCTTCCTCTAGAAAAGTTAGAACTAGAGAACTAAACATATTTCCCTTTAGATAGATAAGATCTTCCTAAAACTACTCAATCCACACGAAGGCCAGGTCTTTTATCATCAAATTCATCAATGGAGCCACAACTCGAGAGAATTTGGGTATGAACCTCTAGTAATTGTCTTCTTGACCTAGGAATATGTGAACATATGTTATGTTATTGGGTAATTCCCTAGAAACAATCACCTTTAACATTGATGGGTCAACTTGTATCCATTATTGAGACACCATGTGTCCAAGGAAATGAACTTATTTCATACAAAACATGAACTTGGACAACTTCATGTACAACTAGTGGTGCCCGAGGACCTCTAAGATAGTCCATATATGTTCAAAAAACTATCCCTCTTAACATGTGTAGATTGGTATTTTTTTATGAACACGATGAAAAACCCATCTGGGAACTCCCAGAAAATAGATTTCATAAGCCCCATGAACATTGTCGGTGCATTCGTGTCACTAAAGGGCATGGACGCGAACTCGAAGTGCCCATACCAGGATCTGAAAGCAGTATTCAGGATGTCACCCTCCTTCACAATCAACTAGGGATACCCAGACTGCATATCGCTCTTACAGGACCAACCATCTCCCTTTAACTGGTCGAAAAGATCGTCAATCCTCGGTAGAGTGTGATTGTTATTGATCGTCACCTGATTCAGTCCCGGGAAGTCTATGTATAGTCTTAGACCATTATCTTCCTTCATCACTAACACGACTGGATCACCCTAAGGTGAAATACTAGGCCAGATAAAACCCTTCTTCATCTTGTCTTCTACCTGAATTTGCAACTCCTTCAACTTAGAATGTGCCATCTGATAGGAAGCCATCGAAATCGGACAAGCATCGGGTTGTAGGTATATCCTGAACTCAACATCACATAGAGGGGGTAGAGTCATATCCTATTCAGGGAAAACATCCAGGATATCTCTATTAACCCATGAAACCCCCAATTTCTATAGGTCTACTAATCCTACTAACAGCTAGGCGAACATGGAAAGAAGAGGCTCCACACACCGACTACCAACCTGACAACTCTACTCATCGATAAAATCTATGCACAGGCCACTAATATTTGAGAATAGAAATATCCTCCAAAATTATTTTATACTATTGTTATAGAAAAAAACTAATCAATTCCTAGGATAACAACATACAACTACATTTATAGACGAAGAAGACCCCCATAGGATTTATGTGGCCCCAACATCGGTCTACAATCCTGGAAAACATCAAACAAACTAGTCTGAATTCTAACTAGCATACTCAACACCAAGGGAACAGAAATTCTATCTACATCTAGAACTAGAGAATGGGATAGATTGGGTGAAGCAAAAGAGTGTGAATCTTTTGAATCAAACAAAATCACACGCAAGAGTACTAAACAGATTGATCATACCTTGAACAACGTTCGGCCCTACTAGAACTGCTGCCTCAGCGACATTCAACTACCCACACCCAGCTGCTCTAACCCTCTGCTATCAACCACCTCTCCAACCATTACCTGGTGAAATTACCTGAGAATAACCCTATGGTCGACCTCCTCCACCATTGTCTACCCTCGACAGAGTGGGAGATCACTGCCCCTACTGCTGGAAGGGTCTGACAGGCAACTGCTGCTACTGGGGTAGGTGCTGAATCTATCCACCCCCACTATATGGCACTAAAACTGGGCACTGGTTTCTAATATTTCCACAGACTCCAAAGAAAAATCACCTCGGTCCTAATACTATGGGGAAAGTGCATGGACTATGAGATCATAACTAGAACTGTTGAGGCCCACGCTCCGTTGGCCGAAACCTGAAAGGCATTGACACAAGATACCTTCTACTGACTGCCTTCCCCTTTGATGAACTCAGTTGGCTCCCCTCTCATAGTACACCACCATGAAAGTTAATCCTCTCCACTAATATGGCCTTCTTTTGAACTTCTAAGTACCATGAAAGAGTAAAGGGGGTGACGGTATATTGAAGAGATGGTCGGAATGCCTCCTCCAAGCATCTCACTAGTGAATCCTCATCCAGAAAGAGATTCTGTACGAATCATAGGAGATCTCTGGACATGATCCCCAGATCTCATAGTGATATACTCCCCTTTTAGAAGAAGAGTAACTCTTCCCTCTTCTCAGCCTTCATCATTGAAGAAAGTAACTCCTCCTGGAACTCCTTCTAAAAGTCAACACACAAAACATCAATCTACATCCTCTCCCCGAGGTAAAGCGTCCACCACTAACATGTTTCTTCCCTCATATAGGTCACCACTAGAGGAACTAAATACTCTTTTTAAACCTGGATCAAGATAAATTTGATCACCACCTCCTTGAGCTAACTCTCTGTCTCCATGTCGAAGATTCTTCCCTCGTATTATCCTTTATTCTGCCATTGGAAGGAAGGAAGCATCTTCTACCACTGGTCATTTTCCTCCCTTCGATCTGACCTCCAATAATTAACCAGGTCATCCTACTAGGCCTCAAATACTCATACCACATGTGGGCGATGTCTAGGTGCCATAGATGAAATGGGTAAATAAGGAACTCCTAAGACATGGTAGTATGTAAATTTCAATTTAAGATTTATATTAACTATTTATTTAAATTAAGATCCCAAAACACCCAGGACACACAATAATAGAAGTATTTATAATGAATTTACCATCCCTAGGGTCTCTACCCTGCAATCAATGTAGCCTCACTTGGTCATTCAGTAGGACAATATTCCTTGCATCAATCATGGGGGCCCAAAAATCTTGTGTCCTAGCTAGTCATCCCTAGCCTATTTCACGTACCATGATTTCCTAACAATGTTTCCCTAGCTTCTCATGAAATCCTCACTATGCTTAACTCTAAAATCTATCTTATCCCTCATCCTAGCTATTATACTATTATGTCATGACCCACCTTATTAGAGATGAGGAAAGGAGTGGAAAAGTGCCACCCTCTCCCTTATTCAAGATGGAGAATAGATAATGAACCCCCGAGACCCACCTTTAGTTGGTCCTGTAGTGGTGAATAGAACCAAGTGTATAGAATCTCACACAAAATGAAAGGAATTACCCTTTTATGAAAATATGATTGGGAGATAAGATTGTAAAATCCCAAACATCACCATGGTGAGGGTAAAAGAAAATCCAAAAAAATCCCATATGCATGTTAAAATGTAAACTGTGACAAGAGTACAACCGAAGTACTAAAACAAGTACCCAAATTAAAGAGACTAGTAATATCAAACCAACTATATTAATGCTCGAGATAGTAAAGTCTATAATGGTCCTCAAAGTCCTTATAGAAACCTAATAATAGTTTTATATACATAGGGTGAGTATACAAGTATACCCAGTAGGAAAAATAAATCCACTCATGCACAAGTGGGGGAACATACTAATTCCCCTATGAGAAAATAGTAGAACCTACCTAGGAATACTAACTAGACCAACCTCACCAAGGAACACTCACCAAATAACACAATTCAAGTAATGTAATAGTATATGAATATAGACATTTGGGTACATGCACCACCTTCGCAAAGTTTAACTTCTCTCTCCTAACTGATAACATCTTGATGCTACCACTATTCCAAATATATTCCCACTACCCCAACATTCCCACACACACCTAAGCCATATACCAAACACAATCCCATTTGTAGACACTTAATATCCAACCACACCACACATCTCACTCACAAACACTTGGGCCACATCTCGGAGAAACATGGGGAAAAACCAATCCCACAAACACCTGATCCCCTCATCCACAAAAACCTAGCCGAACAATCTTGGACTATAGTAATCCTCAATCCATTATAGCCTACTCAAATTTTATCAAGTGGTAAGAACAAGAAAGAGGTGGTGAGGAAGAAAGTTAGTAACCAGTCATCTGTCCTCCCACGTGGATGTTGGGAAATACACCCTCCACCATGAATAGAGATTTTCAGAACATGGTGCTCATTAAGGGTGGTGTCTGTATATAAATCACAAGGAACTAAAATATATATTGGTAATCATCCACTCATCGCAACATATGGGTCCCAAACCAAACAACCAGACCACCAAAGCCACTTTTTTTGCTACCCCTATATGAATGACCACTCAAATAGCCAGTCCCAAAGTCTAAACCCACCCCCTTTTTCATTAAACCATTTACCATTCAATTGTTAAGGGGTTCATATTAATTTTTTCAAACACTATGTAGGGAAACTTCCAAGAACAACACCTACAACCACCTCAGAAGGTGAAGATTCTGATTAACTAAACACACCGCAACATCCAACTATCATTCTTCAAATTTATACCCCACAATCCCTCCCAGGAAACCAATCCTTAAACCCTTCCACCCAAATAATTCCCATATGCAGTACCACTACACAACAAGACCAAAACCACACCGCAGACCCACTACCCAATGTCGCTCGGTGTCCATGACACAACAATGGAAGTCATGCTGCCTACATGTCCATCCATTCGACAATCAATCAGTATCTCAATATGAGATTCCAAAAATAAACACACACACATCCCCAAACACAAATCCCACTACAACCACGATTAAACCAAAACCCCACTACACACACATACACCACCCTTTTCACAGAACCAACTCTTTTGTCCACTCCTATACCCAAAATCTACATAAGGATAGAACCCCATAGAACACAGTACGCAGCCACACCTATCAAACAAGTTATATTAAAATTTTTAAAATGATATTATTTAATCCACTTTGATAAAAATTAGTTATCACACAAGGTTTTCCATCAAAGGGTATCCATTCCATTTAAGCTCGTATACATGATTAAGCAGAATTCATGTTACAGTCAATTATCAAACATCATAACGAAAGGAAACATAACACCGCCAGTGTGGAAGAAAGGGCCACCAATGGCCATAAGTTTCAAAAGGAATATGGTCCCAAAAACTAGAAAATAATCAAAGATAACAAATAAAATAGACAGTCAATATCAAACCACTCTCATCCTGTTATTCTATTAACCCCATTATCTTTTGATAATATTCCATTGTTTTAAGAAAAGTATTCATATGTTCTTCACAAAGTATTATTTTTGCACCCACCCTTCATGATGTACAATTTTAGAGAGGTAGAAGAAATGCCTACTTGAAACCACAAGCAGCCAAGGCTTCTCCTTGCGCTAAGAATAGGGGATTGTTCAAGCATCACAGAACTTCAAGAAAGAAGAGAAAGAGGGGCTCTTGCATAGGTGCAAGACTCATCTTGGGAGTATGTATCTAGGAACACTGATAGGGAACAAAAAACACACTGGGAAGGGAAGATCCCAGCATTGAAGATCCAAATCCTATTTTAAAGGAATAACGGTTTCAAAATACATTAACAGGGGATCATGGTCACGATCACACGGTTTGAGTATCTCATATCCCTAGGAATATTAGGATATTAAATATATACTTAAAAACATTTGAAACTCTCTTAAAAACTCCCAATAAAGGTTTTAAACTTGATTTACGTCCAATAATACATAATAGGGGAAAAAATAGAAAACTGGGAAAAACATGAAAAGATGGAAATGAGTCATCGATGGGCGAGTCACTAATGCAGAACTACCAACGCAATGACCCACCAATGTCATGAATCACTAACACCCTATCACTGGCGCCCTTAAGTCACCAGAACTAATTCCCTCGACTCATATATACCAGGACCAACTGATGCCTCGAGTCACCAACACGGACGCCTCAACCTACCAAAGCCCTGACCTACCGACACCTCAACCAACCGACACATTGACCTACTGATGTTGACGCCCCAATATCACTGGTGTTGTTGTAGTGACATGCTGATACACTCCCATGGCGAGGCACTAAAATGCCGACCAACTAACATACTGACGCACTAACATGCTGATGCACTGACTTACCAATGCCAATAATTCGAAACTGGATTTTGGAAAACTCTCAGAATGAGCTACTGTTGCCTCCTAGAACACCCTAAACACTAGTTTTTTCACAAAGTAAAGTCCTGAGGAAATATGGTTTATTACATTGTGATACGCTATGATGATGTTTAGATCAATATCCAACTTTTGTTGAAAACATTTCTAGAACCTTGAGGGAAAACAAGAATATCAATCAGGTAGAATAGATAGTGGATCTCTAAGTAGCATAACGGGTTCACTTATTAATATCATGGCATATTGTTTAAGTGATAAATCTTATTTGATTGTAATAAAACAAACTAACTTTGTAAGTTGATCAAATATAACCCAAATAAAATTAAGGTCTATAAATTTCATAGGGAGCATTACAATAAAATCCTTGGTGAATTTTTACCATTTACATACAAGTATGTATAATAATTACATAATCCTCTTAGAAATACATCAATAAGTACTAAATTAATGTCATGTCAAGAATCGAGATTCATATTCTGCAATATCGCTCTTCGTGTCATACTACAAGATTTTTTATTTAGATCTCAATAAATCTTCATGATCCTTGGATAAATAGGAAAGGATGAACAATATCCATCATCCAAAATTTCTCACTTTATTATAGTCCTTTATGGGACACATATCCTAGTTCCAAAATATATAACTCCTTATTTATCAATGTTAAACTCTATAATATTTGACATATTTTTCTATATCTCCATATAATCTTACTAGTCTTCTTTGATATTCATTATGATGGATTGTTGAGTAGTCTTATGGGAAAGATATTATTTATCCTCTTACCATATAAATTCAAAATTCATCCTTTGGAAAATAATGATAATTGCGTCTATTTAAATCATCATTAGGGATAGATTTCACGATATTTTAGGCTTAGAGCATTAGCCACCTATTTTCCTTCTTGAGGTGGTTATTTATTTAAAAATCAAAATCATTTAACAATTCTTTTCATTTCAATCACCAACTTAAGTAACCTACATAAACAGTATCTTAATCATCTTTAACACAACCGAAATAGAATTCTTGATCCGCACTATTTGGTGAATAGTTCTTAGGAACCAAGAAACAATATGAGGGAATGATTTCACCACAAGATCAATTAAAGAAAATCAATGTACCAAAAATATTCCATTAATTGTCACTATTACAAAACACTCATCAAGAGATAAGTTCCACAAGTAGAAAATAATTAATAGACCTCACAAACACAATATCTCTTTGTAAAAATGGATCACATTCTGTACTTTTCACTATCAACTCCCATTTTATCATGAACACTCACTACTTACTAGTGGTGATTTCCCTTTTTATTGAACTAGAAATATGAAGTCTACAAATGACCAAAGGAAAAGTATGGTGTGAGAAACACTAGGATAGTTGGATCCCACCCTGAATTCCATAAGTATATATATCAAATAAACCAAATATTTAAGATTTAAAATATATCATTGCATGTTAATAATTTAAAAATTCATAATAAAACATTATTATAAAATAATTTCAATAGAAAGTATAAATTAGTTACAATTGTTCATTTCCATCAGAACAAGCATGAATAAGAATTTCTATCAAAACAGGAATTAATAACTCATTTAATAAACAGATTCATGTATAAATAATTTTCAATACTAGAACCTCAATTATAAGACTTTATATTTTTTCTATCAAGCCCTAATGATATGTATAATCTTGGTGAAATATTTTCTATAGTGTGAAAAGATCCTTAGTCCCATGCCTAGGGTGAAGATGAATTCAACCCATGGAATGAATCCCCTATCCTCATTCATTTTCACTGTGTGTTTTCATCATCATTCTATTTCTATGTAGATCTACAACATACATGGGATGAATTTCATTATTCCTAACAACCTAGGATATCATGTTCTTTATGTAAATCATTCATAGAGGGGTCCATAGTTCATTTAAATCAATATAAAATCATTTCAATCATCCCCAAGTCCATGTCTGAAAATATTCTATTTTATTTAAAAAACAAACAACAAATTGTTTTTGTCAAAAATAATTCCTTTAAAAAAATCGTTTCATTTAAAATTCTTAAAACATTTCATGATTTCAATTATCAAAAATCATCATCAAAATCATTTTTCAAATCATTAATTTCATTTCAAGATCCTTTTCTAGAAAACAAAACATTATTTTCAAAATTTATTGTCAAAGATATTTCATTACACACACCATTTAATTTTGAATACATTTATCAAAATATTCAATGAATTCATTTAAATTAGTTGGAAACCCATTTAAAATAATGAAAAAATAGAGATTTCAATTGAATGGAATTCTATTATGAAATCACCCACCTCAATCAATTTATTGTCTAATACCCAACATGGCATCCATACTCATAGAGAGATTAAAGGATATAACTGATCAATGAGAATCCAATAATTAAAAATAACAAAATCTAGATCTAGATACACCAACGCCATAAGTAGAAATATATATAGAATAATTATATTGATAATTAAATGACAATTCAAAAATAAAATCAAGGATAAAATTACTAAATTATATTCAATGCTTCAATCAGAACATCGATCTATGAAGTTTCAAGGTTGGAAGGGCCAAAATCATCTTAATAGATTCTCTAAGATCATTTTGGTCGAATGGATTTTTAGGGTTAATATTAAATAAATATAATTTAGGTTTAATGTGGCAGAATTATAAGACTTACCTCAACTTTCTTGCCTAGATTTGCAGCACTGTGAAGCTAATAGTTTCCACTAGACAATTGTTGTTCCATGAAGAGTTCCTAGTATTTTGGGAACACTGTCATTTTTTATGACGGTTCTAGGAAGATTTCATGCACCACTAGATGTCCCACTGGATATCTGGTTAGATTACTATAGAGGAACCCTACCACCAACCTTCTAGAAGCTAGTCGGTGGGTCTCCCTAGCTTGATGGTGGACATCCTGTAGCCTTTCTGGCCACAAGACAGTATCCACCCCTTATGTTGAATTCTCAAACACCTCCTGAATCCTCCAAATATAATCAAATCACACTCTAAACCCCTAAAAATCCAAAAAAGTAGAAACTATAATGATTCAACAAGAACTAACAGGTATGAAGAAGAAAAACATAAACAAAAAATAAACCAATGATAATTCTTAAAATAATTTTTCGATATGTTACAATCGTCTTCTCCGTAAATGCTTCTCCCACAAAAAAGTATGCCAAGAATACTGATCCACAATGATATGAGTCCACTACACTCTCATTAATGTCTGACATTCCCATATCTCATGAGAATAAATACTTTTCTTCCACAACACACAAAACAAATATGTGGACTTCCCACTAAGAACCTTCATCTAAGAATTAGTAAGTTAAACTAGGTGATCAATCATGGTCATATCAAGTTCCACATCATGGTTATAAAAATTTAATACATGATATGGGTCTAAAAAAATCTTACTGGGATGTGACATGTGAGAAACATCATGGGTTGAAGTCATAAGATTTTGAAAATCCAAACAGTAAACAAACTTCTCAATCCACTCAATGACCTCTAATGACCCTTCATATTCTATTTCAATTTTCCTCTATTTTACTAGCTTTCAGTGACCCGTGTGATATGACACTCTCAATAGTAGTTCATCACCAATTGTGTACTCCAAAGGAATCGACAATGATCAACATAAAATTTATCCCAACTATAAACCATTACAATCCTATAAAAAATTATTTAAACCTTAACTATGATCTCCTTGACCAAACTAGGTCCCTTAAGGGATGATTCACCAATATCCAACCAATAAAGAGAATATTTACAAGTCCATCTATAAAATTCCTCAAAGAACTCTATCTTAATATATGAATGGTATATATTATTATTGGAAATAAAACCCATCCCCAAATGTTAATACCAAACTCCTCCAAATTAAGTACACAAGTATATAGCATGTATTACATATTCAGTATAGCCTGATTTTCCCAACTATCTTTTTGAGGGTGGTATATTGCGCTCAAAATTACCTAAGATCTCATCACCTCTTATAGGAATCTTTAAAATGAGAATTAAACCTTGGATCCCTATTTGATATAATGGTAAAAATATTTCCATGAAATATGGTAATCTCTTACACATACAAATTTCTCAATTCCTTGAATTTGGTGGTATCATGAATGGAAATAAAGTGAGCCAATTTATTCAATAGGTCAATCACTTCTCTAATCGAATTATTTCTTCAAGGAGTATGTGAAAACCAAACTATGAAATATATTTATATCTTATCCCACATCCATGATAGAATATGAAGGTGTTGAAGATATAATTAAGGCTTATAATGATAAACCTTGATCTATTAATTGGTATAAAAATAGGAGAAAAAATATGTGATGCCCTGTTTTATACATAGCTTTAAAAATCAACACCATATATCAAAAATCACATTCTTACTATCTATTTAAACCTCCCACTAAAAATTATTATAATCCCCTATCATATCTTTCCTCTAAGGAAATATAATTACATATCATCTCTTGAAGAAAATGAAACTCTCTAAAGATAGATACCATTCATCGATGGTCTCCCAACCATACGAAGCATCCCTAAAACCTTTTAACTCATCATCAAACTATTGCTCATGGAGGATCATTATGAGAAGGGAGGATTCTAATAGAACACTATCCAAAACATCCTATGTCCCATCCACTAAGACTCCAAAACGTATGCATGGATAGATATCCATGGGATTCCACTCCTATAATGATTTCTTTAGGACTTGGGATGGTAGTTTTATTCATAAATAATCAAGAAAAATGTTACCCATTATAGGTGTTTACGGAATATAAATTTCAAAAACAATAATATATATACATCGAGACCAATCATACTCTAACTATACCTAATGGGGTAGATGATGGATCATTTATTAGGTAGATATACCAAAAATATGTTTATGAACAGGGAAGGGTAAGTTTCGAACATAAATAAATCCAATTATAACAATTTATCAAAGTGATTCTATTAAGCATGGTATGTGATTAATTAATAATTGAGTTTCATTTTCTATAGAAGTTACTGATGGCCATAAAGATAAATCTTATAGAGTCCCTAATGATGTTTCCTACCATCATGATACATTTGAAACATGCACCTTATGTATTCATCATTAGTATAAACCAGTGTTCTACATCCAACCCAACACCCTTCAATTCCCTCACAGCCTCCAATAATACTCATGGTTTTGTTAGAAAGTATCATTTGAACAATTTTTAGAGAGACTGGAACATGTACATTACCAAGAAATCATTATAACCTGATATATTTTCTTATCCTTAAGGATCACAAATGTTGGAGTTGTACTATGATGGTAGAAAGAGTTATGAGTATCCAATATGATCCATTAAAAAACAACAATAATGATAATATGTTTTTATAAGAATATTTCTTATATATTGTGAAAGAACTCAACTCCAGCCATTTTAAAATATGGGGTTATTAAAAATTAGTTATTTATAAAATTATATAATGGGTTATATAAATATATATTTATTATTTTTTAATTATTTTAAAAAAATTACTCATTAGCTTTTGAAATGTTAATTAGTAAAAAATATTAATAAAAAAGTATCTCATATATGTAATATATTACATTGTTGATGATATTTTTTAATTGATATTTTTTAAAATTTTGAAAGGATCATTGAAATAGTACATTTAATTATTTTTTTATATTCAATGTTTATAATTTAGACGGTCATCAATTCTTACGGGTTTTTTTAAAAATTTATATTTTTCATTTTTCAGTTCCTATAGAACACATTTATTGTTCCATGAATATTGATATCTATATTTTCTACTTATGATAATTTATATTATGGTTTTTAGTCTAAAATACGAGATGATTTTAATTAATTATTGTTTATTAATACATAGAAAAATCATAAGATTATGTCTGTAAAATATATGAACAATAAAAAGAAAAGAAAATTTATTTATTTTTTCCAAAATAGTATATTGTTTACAATAAATTTATTTGACTCATTAAATTGAAAATGAACCATTAAAATTAAAATTATATTAAAAAATATGTTATTTATGTAAAAAAATAGATATTGGGAATCAAAAATTACATCTTGGTTACCATTTTTAATACGTTTTTATGGTAAGAGATATGGATTAATATATTTTTCAATTCATGGATCCATTTAACAAGACCTAATAAAAATATTGATATTTAGTAAAAAATATGCTTGTTTTACTACTTTACAATAAAATTTTTATGCTCTATGAAAAAAATCAAGGTAAAATATATTTATTCTTTACCCATTCAATTAAAAAAATATGTTTTAATATTAGTGAAAGGTTTCCATTTATAAATACTTGTTTCATAATTTTGGATAAATTCAGTGAAAGGTTGTGATCAATATTTTATTTTTTTAGTGTTTTTTGCCTCAAATATTCCTCGACGTTTCCTATTAAAATAGTTTAAAAGGATTTTTAACTATAGTGATTGAAAAAATAATTTCATCACGAAACCATATGATCATGGGTGATTGTTGGAAAGACATAAAGTAACATATTTGATAATATGGAAGATGTGAAAGCATCAAAAATATCATATACGAGAGATTTATTTAATTTTACCTACATTCATCTTATGTAATCCGAAAATCATTATTCTCTCACCAATCACATGTGGTAGACCATTTTTTATTATGAAATTTGATTTGTGATAATTGAAGTTAAAAATATATTTTAACTATAGTAATATAAAAATCCATGGAATATTTATGGCTATAAACTCTAGGAAAAAATATTAATCACACTATTTTAAATATTTCATTCTAAATGATTCCATGAATTCTTTTAAATGCTATTATATATCCCATGATAAAAATAATACTTTTATATGAAAGTAATTTAAATTTATAAATATTAAATTTAATGTTTCACCTTACACTATAATGATGTTTTATAAAAATGTACTAAAACAAGAATATTTTTTTGCTAAAAATTACTCTTCCATATCATAACTAATTAATTGTAGTTAAAAATAATAATATATATTAATTGAATATTCCTTATCCATGAAGACATGGTAAAATGGTTAAAAATAAATGATATTTGATAACCAGTATATAATTTTACATAAACAACATTGCGTTTAATATATATTAAATTTAAATAGTTCTTTTACAAATGAATCAATCATGTATTATTTGATTTATATTGGTTAAAATTCTAAAAAAATGTTTTTTTATCTTGTTTTGATTAATCAATTAAATAATTAACATAATATTGATAATTTTTTCTTATGTATAAAAAAAATTAAAATATATATTTTCAAAAACAATTTATTTTCTCTCAACTACTACAAAAGGATAATTCATAACATCAATGCACTATATGAATGTTTAAATAATGAAATAATAATTAATATAGATTGTAAATATCTAATAAGGTTTCTATGTGTTTAAGGTACATGTTATAATTAAATTACCTTAATATATTTTTATTTCTTAAAATTTTATTTTGGAGGATGGGTGTTATGTTTTCATCCAATTATGAGTTCCTAAATAAATGGCATATTTTTTACAACACTTATTTCTAATAATACATTTTTTAATTTGGTTATTTAAATAATCACTTCCTAATAAATTATAATTTTGGTAATAAAAAAATTTGATAATAGCTTCATTTTATAGGTATTGAACACCTTAAATATATTATACCATGTGTTATATAATTTTTAAAATTTCATTTTCTTCATTTTTTGTGAATAATTGTTTTTTCATTTTTTAAGTAAAAATTATTTTCTCTAAAAAATACTCTTTTACAATAGAATTATTATACTATTTTATGCTTTTAGAATGTATTTTTAAAAATTAATTTATTTACTCTATCATTTATTTCTAATAATAGTGGTGTTGTTGGGGATGATTTCATATTAAAATTTTAAAATATATATAATATTAAAAGATGAAAGATAACATCTATCATATATAATACATCACTTATATATATAATTATTATTCAATAAAATCATATTATATAGTTCTAGTATGATTATATATTAGATAATTATGAGAATAATTTTTATATATATTATTGATTATATAAAAAAATAATTAAAAAATATGTTATTTTGATTAAAAGTATCATATTATAAATATTATTTATTTATATATTGTGGTTACAAAATATAACATATGAAGAAAAATATACAATTTACATAATTTTGTAATAGTTAATCCATCATTATAAAAAATATAAGATTATAAAAAATTCTAATGCATACCTAGAATATGCCTCACATCATTCAATATTAGTGTGCATATAATATTTTATGATATTTAAATATAACGAAATGAAATAAAATCATCTACATACTGATTAATCAACTTAAATACATTAAATTCACCTTCTTTATTTATTGAAAAATATTTTTATTTTTGGGTATAGTGATTTGTAATGACTGAATCGATCAACCAATCCTTATAATGATCTAAATTATGGAAATTTATAAAAATATAAATTAGATCATCAACCCCTATAAAAAAATGTTTTCTATAATCATAGAATTTTTTTTGTTTATTTTCATTTCTCATTAAGAATAGTTTTCAATATGTATAAAATTTCATCAAATGAATCTACATGTCACAACACATACACTTATTTATACTGATGCTTATGTCTAACCTATTTTTTTACTCTATATTTATTTTACATATAAACACAATTATTAATTTAATAGTCACCATATTTTTCCTCATGTCAAGTAATTTTCATCAAAAAAATTAAATAACAATATTTCAATTTAGAGTTCATTTCTCAAATATTAATGTAGTGATGAGATTATTGTCTCAATATAATTAAAAATCCAATTAATGTAAATTTTAATCTTATTTTTTTCAATTAAAAACACACCCTATTGTTGTTATTATCAATCTTGACCTTCAACAATCATAAATCCATTATCATTTTATAAAACAAATTTATAAAGTTCACAAAAGATTCATTATTTATAATTCATAAATGATTCAATTTCTTCATCAAACATTAATGATTTTATTGTGATATAGAATCATCCATTATTTCATGTTTCATCAAGAATTATTCAATATCAATAATTTTCAACACATTTTAATGGTATTACATTGAAAATACATTTTAATTGAGTTCATCCCCAAACCCCTTGTATCTTTTCAATAATTATTGGTAAAATTATATAGCTTCTTTCACTTTTTCTTCAATTTCATCTTTATCTTCCTATAATTAAAAATATTCATTATTATTTTTTACATATGTTTAAATAATATTAAAATATAAATATATCAATTAATATTGAAGTATTTTAGTATGGAATCACTCATATTCTATTATGAAGAAAAAATAATTGCATCCCTCTGATACTAAATATTTTTGAAAATCTAATCAAGCCATGTATAAAAATGTTTGTGATAACTATTTTGAGTAAATTGAAAATAATAATAATTAATTTGATAATTTTAATTAAATAATAAAATCATCATGATGCTATTTAACATGGATAAAACCCTATAATATTAAGGATTAAAAACATTGGAAACTCTACCAAATCCCCCAAAATCAAATTGTACAAATTTCTTGTCAATATAAAACCATAAACAATGAAGAGAACATTGATAAAAACTATGGGAACCCACTCCCCAATATTCCTCCATAGGTATCTAAGAAAATCACCTTACGAAAAAAAATTTATCACTTGGGGATTAGTTCTAAGAACATATCACAATTTATTCACCCTTGAAAACACTTACATACCATAAAAACTTTTGGCTTCTTATTTGTTCTAGGAAGAGCTAGCTTATCAGATCTTAGTAAAGTATCTTTATTATCTACCCATTTAATCCTTATTAGTTCCCTATATTCCAACACTATATCCACCAATAATGTAACATGATATGTCTCAACCATTATATCAAGAAGGTCCTGAAAAAAATTTCATTTTGGATTATATGATCCCCTACCACCCATTTTGGTGATGTAAATATTTCTTTTAATGAAATAATCCAAAAAATAAAGCTTCATGTAAGGTGATTAATGAGAAAGAACAAGAGTGGCATCTAAAAGTTGGATATAAGATAAAAAGTTTGATAAATTTGGAGAAAAAAAGTGGTGATTTTTAATTAAATTATGATATAGGAGGTTGTGGTTTTGGTTATTGATCCATTCGGGTGGACTTGTGTGGAATAGCATGTGGCTCGATGTGATGCCTCTTGATGATGAAAGTTGTGGTTACTGAAAACATGTCATCAGATCTAAGAATATGGTATATTTTTATTTATAATAGACAATAACAAAATGTAGTCAATGATCATTCCAATTTTTATTTGATTAAAAAAATTAAAACTCAATTTCATTCATGAATTTTGTATTTAAAACTTATCTTGACTGATAGTGTTGATAGAATGATGGCAGGAAATCCACATAATTCTATTTATAGATTAATTAAAAAAAATATTCCACTGAAAATGTGACCTTTTCACACCCATTATGCACTAAATCATTTCCATGTTATCAATAGTCCCACATTAATATCTTCAATATGGAATTTCCAAACAATCTAAATACTAAGAAAAATAGGACTCCTTGGTCAGGTGTTAAGAATAAACTCATGAATAATCCATCTTTCTCATTAAATCATATAGAAATCCATGGTGGGGTTTTTAATACCATTAATCACAATTAGATTGTTTTTATTTGTATTTAAAATATTTTCCTAAGAAATTTGTAAACAACATTGATCTGTTAAATTTTTATGGTATCATTGTGACCATTTTTCTTAAAGAACCCAATAATATTTTAATTGGAACATTTATAGATACATAATGAACTATAATTCTATTGTAGTGGGTTACCTATACCTAACTATGAATTGTATAGTTCAATTACCATATCATGCATAATGCATGTTATATATATGAAATATATTTACCCTGAAAGTAAAACAACTTATTCATATATATTATATATGGTAATATCCTTAAAATACATGTGATATGAAGAGGTTATATCAATTCCAAGATATAATGAGTACGTCATGTATAATTAAAAAATATTAAATATATTTTATATGGTATAGATACATAAATATAAAGGGAAAAAGGTGATGTGGGATCAAAATAATTGAAACATCATATCATGATGTTTACTCCTCCTGATATCATGTATATAAAATCAAGAAGCCTGACCCTCAGATAGGAACTCCACATGTTTTTGGAATCATTGGATGTTACTATCTATGATCATGTGGATTAGTCTCATAAAATAAATTAATTATTAGTATAGATCATTAATATAATACTTTTATTCATGATAAAATCCATTAAAACTTATATTTACTATTGGGTAGTATGCATTAGGTGTATCATTAGGGGTATGACTTTGATTGAATGATTAAAAAATTATTCTTAAATTATAAGTATAATAAGAATAAATATTTTGAACCTTAACCCTTTTATTAGTTGATAAGTTAAATAAATTTCAATGGTAGTGTATTTAAATCACATCACGCATTATTAAAGAAATATAAATAAATCATGAATAAATAGTGACACAAATTGAATTTTTCATTTTAAGATATTCTTAGATAGATCGATTATATTATAATGTATGTTTTCATTAAAGGATAACATAGATATGTATTATGATTGTGTTATTATGGTTCAAGATGTATTAAAAAGTACCACTGGTTTTATCTAAGTTAGACTCAATACTATACATATGATGATTTAGAGGGTTGCATATAAGTCTATCAAAATCAATGAGAAATTTAGATGAATTAAATTATCAAATGAAGTATGTCTCATGTTTGTGAGATATTCAACATACCCATGTGAATGATCATATATAAAAATAATAATTTCAATTTAATATTTTCATACTTATAATATTGAAAATTAAATTTATTTTTCAAGGTACTCAGAAATTATTAATGTATAAATTTTTAAATGGGAGAAAGTAGTTTAAAAAAAATTATTATTCAATGTATTTAAAACTACTTTAAAAGAAATGGGTATGATAATTTTCTATATTTCACTTCATTACCTATGAGTGTGTAACATGTGAAAAATATAATTTTCTAAACATTTAAGATATTTTAAATGAGTCGAAAGTATGGTTTTTGGGAATAAATAAAGGTGGAGTTTCATTAAGGGCCTAAATGGAATTTAAGGAAACATAAAACTAATAAAAAATGAGTTTTTCAGAAAAAATACATTTTAGGTGTACCTTCTTATGAATTAATTTCCATCCCTCTCATTCAATTATGTTCTAATGATATAATGTTAAATAAAGAACTATAATAGTCTAATTCATTCATGATGAATTGTGTTCTTGGAATTGTACTGATTTTATTGGTATTTAAAAGAACTCATTTTTTTCATACTAGTACAATATAAACATAATTAACTAACCTAGGATCTTTAACAAAAATATAAAATATATAGTGAACATAACTTAGATCCTTTGAGCTACAATGGTCTATCATCGTGAAGATACTATCACGCTCAAATAAAATAAGAAGGTATAGTTTTTTTAAAATTTAATCATTCATAAATTCTATCTTATGTAGTAAATTTATTAATTTAATATTTTGTATATTGGATCATTTTTTTAACATAGATAATGATAATTTTTCAGAACCACTGATAAGTATCCCTTTTTCTATTCACATAATCCGTCATATTTTTCCAGTACAATATTTTAAAGAATGATATTCAGTTAGAAAATTTGATTACTTTTTATTAGGACTATTACATAATTGAAAAATTTTATTAAACTCAATAACATGTATTTAAATATTAGGATTCATTTTTTTAGTATTCCATCATGAAATTAACATTTTTGACATTATTAATGATAATAAATCATGATGAAAATATAATAGGTTTGACAAGATCTAGACTTAGAGAGGTTTTATTTAAATGTTAATTGGAGATTATGAATAGATAATGTGTTTACTAATATTTTATGTTATGGTGGGGTGTGTCTAAATTCTTCATTATAGTTACCATGTTGGGAGAAAATCCCTGAAGGTAACATTTCAAAATTCTTGGGTTGGTTGTGTTTATTGACAATGTAGGTTCCCATGGTAAATTGTCGAGTTCTAGAGATGTTGTTGACAATACATGTTGACAATGAACCATGACAAAGAAATTGAAGATCTAGGGTTTGGTGACCATCTTGAAATATGTATTTTCTTGAAGATCACATCAAAATATGAAAAACGAATGAGTTTCGTGAAGATGGGCTTCTTGATTTGGATTTTGCGAAGACATGAAGAAATTTGATGATGTTCTTCATGATTACTACGTGCTTTTCGAATGGAAGATTTGAAGAGAATTGTGGTGGAAAAGGGTATTGTGAGTGTAGCTTCGTGACAGAGGTGCACGGGAATTGATGGAACTCTCCACGATTAGGACGACCTTCGTGATCTGGAAATTGTTGTGGTGCTTTGCGATATAGAGGGAATTTCGAAAGAAATTTCCAAACATCACGATTTGAGATGACGTGGTGATGACATCACATGGAAGGTTCGATGGTCAGTGTAATTTCCTATAAATAGTCCTTGATCACCTCGAGGGAATTAGAGAGTTTTCCAAGAAAAATCTTATGCTCTCTAATCGTGAAGTAGGTTCGCGGAGGTAGTGTGCTTCTCGAAAGAAGGAGCTTTGCGGCAGCTAATCTAGCTCTGCAAAAGTGGTGTGTTCCACATTATCTCGTGATCTTCACAAAGGAAGTCTCTTTAGAATTGGTTGATGTATGCAACAGCCTAAGCTTTGCGAAGGTGTGAGCTTTGCGAAGGTCTGATCTTTTTGAAGCAGTGTGCTCCGTGAGGCAGTGAGCTCTACGAAGGTGTGTTCTTTGCAAAGAGGCAAGGACTTTGCGAAAGCTTGATTGAGCTTTGTAAAATTGGGAGCTTCATGAAGTAGGGTTCTTTGCGAAGTAATTTCCAAAGTGTGTTTCCCAGTGATCAGTGTCAAAGGGGTATTCATCCATGGATAAAATTTTGACTTAAATATAGAATCTACATACAGTGGAGGATTCATTCATTAGTGATAATGAAGAGACCTATAGGTCTATAAATTGTGAGTGGATCTTCTGAAAAATAAGTGACCTCACATCTGTTGAGAGATATGTCTATTCTCAAATTTTGAATGGTTGTAAAACATGAGGGACAGTGATTCCGCTTTGAACTTGTAAATAGTAGTGCACTTATAGTGGATTTGGTACATCAGCACATAGTTGGTTTATGCTCCTTGTATGTATCCCTGTGAGGGTGAACCAAGTAAAATTTTTATATCCTGTGCATTATTTAAGATTCAGTCATACTATGCAACGGGAAGGAGAGAGAGAGATGGTTTTTTCTAACAACAAAACAAGATCAAAAGGGAAAGTTGTTTTAATTTGTCATACCCTGATTCAATCCCCCCCCCCTCAGGGTATCTAGCCCTGTGGACCTATAATAATCCACTGAATATGTGAGTGGTATCACAAATGGTATTGGATTTTTTTTTTGGTGGGTCATTATCTTTTCAGGACTATGAAAATCATGATAGGTCCTTTTCATTAGTATAAATAATCTTTGGTAGGTTATTCCATTTACTCAATATTTTATGAGATAGTACTTTAAGACACTAAAAAACATATGTTTCTTTGAACAACCCTGAAATTGGGTCTTTTTAATTAATTACTTGTAGGGTCGAAGATATTAGACAATTGAGTATTTTTTATGATTATATGGTATTATGAGAATATTTTATCATAATTTTTGTTTCATGTTTCAAGGATATTATGACATATGACCATTATTTATTGTTAGTATTATAATTATGGAGTGTTATTTTTATTGGAATGGTTCATCAACATTGTCCTCTGATTATCATTTGTGCCACATTATTTCTAACCAGTGGGATTATTCAAAGACTTTGATGAGTATGAGCCTTATTTAAAACCATTTAATGTTGAATATACCACATTTGTATCCTTGAGTATCATTTTTGTGTTATTATAACATTTATTCTTAGGTTACTTGTGATGAATGTTCTAGATATATCAATATCTTGTGGGTGTTATTAAGATGTCTCATCGGCTATAATGCTAGGATACTATGGAGTTTCATTCATTTTAGATATTTCATATCATTATGATGATGGAATGTGGGTGGAGTTAGGAATGATAACTAATATAAAACCTCATCAAGGAAATACTCTATGATATTTTTAGATGGAGATCATTAGATTTGAGATTTTTGAGATCCAATAATACTTTACCGTTAAAAAACACCCAATCCTACATTTAATATTTCTCAATTATGACTAATGCCTATGAATATTCAGATTCTCAACCTGAATAACTTATTTGTCTTGTTATTTTATGGAATAATGATGGTGGTAAGTCATGTTTATAAGGGAATAATATGAGTTAAGTTCATGTTGGATAGACTAATAATGTTATTACACTAGGTATGTGTTGATATATAAGGTAATAACACTATATTATGAATTTATTTCCTCATCTTGATACATTATTGGGAGTGGGAAGGGTGTCACAAATTATATGTGGAATCATACTTAGTTTTTTCATAATTACCCACACATGGGTACTTGTGTGATGATGTAAACGTGGATAAATATATTATGTTACATGATATTGGTGCATATTTAGGGGTTTCATTATAGTATAATGATTTAGTGGAGTAGATCATTAGTTTTTATTCTGGAGTTGATGAATAGTCATCCTGATGGTTTCTGAATTTTCTAGTGTCTTATTCAATTTCAATTTGTTTTTTTATGAGTTGGACCATCCTTTGTTTATTAGTGTTTTTCAACTTTGTTTCTGTCCATTTCCATAGATTATCCTAGGATATTTGTTTTATTGTATTATTACTTACAGTGAAATCAAATTTTATTATATTCCAACTCATTTGCATTTATTTTATGAGTTGATTCTTTTAGTGATTGTATCACTAATATGTGTTTTGGGAAAGAACCTCCCATTTATATTTATTATCCATCCTAATTCCAGTCACCATCCCCTAGACTATTTGTGGTAATCATACTGGTGGCACTCCTAACCTTTTGAATGACTTGGATAGGGTTCCAATAGGATAGAGACATGTCAATTTGAGAATTTTTATCATTTAAACTGATTATATATTCTAAATTTATATAAATTTGTGAAGAAAAAACTCTATAAAACATTATCAAAAATCAATATCCAAAAGTATCTTGTATGATCTCTATGAAACAAATATAGATCCATAAAAAATTCAGAATATGTATCTCTATATATCCTATGAATAATCATTTAATATATTTGTATAATATGTATAATAAAATATTTATAAATGGAATATTTGATTATTTTATGTTTTATATAATGTATTCATGATTCTATTAAAAGGATAATGAATTTTGATAAATAAATCACATGATATTCACCCAAATTTATGAGAAAATACCAGGTCACCTAACTATGAAATTCTATTCATTTCCTTAGTCTAATATAATCAATGTACATTTTGTTCATATAAAATAGGATGAAATCTCCCATATCATTCAATGAAAACCCAATGTATTGTCAATAACATACCCACACACACCTGATTTACTCTGCCTTAGGGGTAATATAAGAATGGTATAACGGTATGATGGTTTATATTTTGGGTAATCCATTAACATCATATAGTGAGGATTGATATAATGTATACACCCTTAAGTATATCAATGATATTATGTCTCATATTCTACATGATAAACATTAGTCAACTTGTCTACATAATACATTATAGTTTTGTCTCAAAAGGGGATTCTATATATCCTTATGATCCCATATTTATGATAAACATAATATATCATCACAACCCATGAATTTTAATTATGATAAATGATTAAGGAAAACAAATTAATTATATTTGAAAAAACATGAGAATTTTTTATAATAAAAAATATACATAACATGAAATTGATCAAGCACTCAGAATATCCAAAAAAGACATTATATCTAATCTTAAAATTATATATTACCCAAAAATGTTACACACCCATCATGTTATTGTTGTGATAACAATTGTTTTGAATAATTTATACATTATATTCTATATCAACTTCAAAAAACATTACATTTCCCTACTTGATGAATTTTATGATGAGTTGGTACTTTTAAAACATTTGGTTCATTCCATGGTGAGATCAGGGATCCTTTTCCAAAATAATCATTCCATTCTTATCCAAGATGATAATTAGTGAAACTAAAATTATAGGAACAACCTCAAGTTTAATGACTGGACAATTAAATAAAAGAAACTAATTTATAGCATCTAATATATCATTTTACTCAAGTTCCATTATATAATTTTGCATCATATGTTTATTAAAACTATTTATAGTAATATCTCCATAATATAAGTAGAAAAAAATCTATATTATGACCTATAATAATAATTTATTGTTTGGAATCTAATATTAGTATAAACACTGACAAAAAAAATATCCGTCATTGTAAGAGATGATACATCTGTACTCTTTTAAAAGTAATTAAAAATATACTCAATATATATCCACTTATTTTCACAGGGTTTTTATTGGTAATGACTATTTAATCATTATTAATAAGAGAGACTGGGTTATGTAAATGGTACAAAATATATGATTGATCTAATTATTGAATAAAAATGAATCTCATTCATGTGTTTCCTTTTTATCTCAACATTTGTATGCTAATACTTTGTAGTAATCGCGTAATTTAACACTAGTAAATGACCCATTACTATAGTTCTCATTGTTATACCTCTTTAATACATTACCAATAAATGTGTTTTTATTTAAAACCAGAAATTTTTTTGCTACATCTATATGTCTTCATTCCCAATATATCACTACAAAATAATAAATTTCTTTCAATATAAGCATATATATTGTTAAAATAACATTTTCTATTGGTAAATAATTTCACCAAAATATATGTCAATGTTACAAAATTACTGGAAAAACTCTATCACTAAATGTAATTTTGTAATATAAAATAGTTTTGTTCAAATTATATTAACAGCAATATTTAATATATATATTGCTAAATATGTTTATTAATATATTGATACAACATATTTATCTATCATCATATTGTTATCAATATTTATAAGTAATATCAATAATTAATATTTATTTATAAATCATATTTTAATTAAAATATTATGTGATGTTATTCCAATATTTATAGATAAATATTATATTATATTTATTAATATAATTATATATTATTTTTATTATTTTTATTATTTAATATTTATAAAATTATATTTTATGATTCTTCAGAAAGCTGAGGCTTTATTTCAAAAAACATGTTCAAACATAATTTTAAAACATGTTCAAACTATAAGAAAAGACATAAAACTCTAAGAAAAATGTTACAAATAGGTTTAAATAAGCTCAAAGTCCAAAAGACATTACATGAAACCCCATAAAGCTTCATCTAAAATCCATTTATCCCACACATTGATTATCACTTTCGTAGTTCACACTAGGGGTGGGATCCACACATAATGTTCACCCACTCAATCATGAAATGGCCACATTGGTGATGATCACCTATATTATGCTCTCATTTTAATGATGAAGTAGATCATCACCAATTTCAAACATATGTGGATACAATTAGGTAATCATTCTCACTAATATAAGTAGGACCCCTTTATTGAACATGTGGATAAAAGTAGTTCATCCCCATTTTCAAACTGGTAGGTCCCCACTCATTTGGTGAAACAATTTTTTTCATATTCAAATAAACTTGAGCTATAATTAACCTGTATGATAAAAAAATACACCATTTTAGAACTGGTTGTAAATGATGAGTAGTTTGAAAATATATTGAAAATAAACCAACCGAGTTTTTCCTTAACATATGAGGACCAACATATTTTCACTTCTTAATTTGTTAAGAAACTACTGTATTTACACATCCATCCAATATCAAGGTTTTATAACCATAATACGAAAAAAATTTCTATTTAATTTTAGTAAAAAAAGAAAAATACAACCAATGAACAACCTTAATGATGTTGAGAAAGTTATTTTAGATAAAACCCAAAAATTTCAATCATTTTTTGACTTGTAAAGTCCAAGGTATACTATTAACAGAATCTATCTTTGATTTTT
Source organism: Viscum album (assembly GCA_963277665.1). NCBI lineage: Eukaryota > Viridiplantae > Streptophyta > Magnoliopsida > Santalales > Viscaceae > Viscum > Viscum album. The sequence goes on along the minus strand of OY728161.1, from coordinate 47,972,387 downwards.
TTCTACAAAAAAGATACATAAATAAAAATTAAATCTTTTAGGAATCTATAATAAAAATGTTCCAAGAAATTCACATTCATAGAAGCCACCTACACACATTAGTACCTTGGTGGTACTTTTCTTCTACCCTGGCACATTCATGTGGGGGTTTCACATATTTCATTGACTAATTTTTTTTTTAAATTTTGTAATATAATACATGAATTATGTGTGTGTTATGTATTACTCAATGGATTCTAGACCCCATACTATATTGTATCATATCTCACTTTTACATGATAATCAGAAATAATTTTAATAGAGATACATAAGGATAAATTAATATTGATAGGCTTTTCTCATATGGTCCAATATATATTGATTCCATTCTTTATAGCTACAGAAACACAACATTCTTCAAATTTAGACAAATAATTAAATATATAATAAAAAACCATCTCTTGGATTGATGTACTTTCAACCCCTTAAAAACAAAAAGGGTAAGATAAATAAACATATCATCGCTCATGGTAATTCCTAAAACTGGTAATAAAAGGATTAGTTTAATTCATAAAAACATGTTATCCCAAATATTAATTCACTTAAAACATAACAAGGTCTAGAAATAAATTATTTACTATAATAACAATTTTTGGAATACTAATGAAAATTTAAGAGCATTCACTAGTTTTTCTTAACATTCATATTAGAAATTGAACGATTTAATTTCATATTACTCACCAATACCTGAGTGGTCAAGATGAATTATAAACTTGTGAAGTAATTTTGAAGATAATAAAAACCTCTTCACCCACCCATGAGATTTTACTAACTTTATCATTTAAAATTAGTTCCTTTTCATTTTATAAAAATAACATGAAGAAACTTATATAGTTTCAATTCCATTTTCAATGAAAATTCCCAATATATAATATATATACATATAAAAAGCCTTTATCCCAAAGCCTTATTAGTTAAATTTCATAAATTCCAATCATAAATGATAATTGTTATGAATAGAATCAACTAAATAAGATTCCAAAAAAATATCAAGTAAATTATACAATTAAACAATAATATAATACATGAATTCTTTTAAAAGTTAAAATAATACTCCAAAGACAACATCAGATTCAATATCTTATACAAGAAACTAGATATTCACAATAATAAAAAGACCATTAAAAATTTAAAATAAGAAATAATCATCAGTATTTTATCTGGTTTTCATAAATGGTTGTAATAAACAATAATAAATATTAGTGAGTATGTTGTTTTAATCCTTGAGAAAATAATCAACTCATTGATGGTCATATTCATCTTACCTTGCACATAAATAATATAATTAAAACAAGTAAAATAAAATAACTAAAACGTAGTAAATATTAATATGTGAAACACTTATCCTACCCAAATAACCTTATATTGTTCTTCACAAACTGAGGAATTTAATTTTTTGGAGCCTGAACACCTAAAAAATACCATTCATTGCTATAAGCACATCAATTAACTTGAATAAATGAAACATTTCCTACCATACTACTAGAAAAAATCTAAGGATCGTCCTCTAGTGAATCTATAGAACAAATACATTCCCATTACACCAACAAGATCTAGAGCACACCAAAACATTCATGCCCATATCCATGACATGAGTGTCCCAATTAATATTTATATGATAACACAATGAAAATAATTTTCAATTAATAATATTCATAGATTTATATAAGAAAAAAGTATGATAAACTATAATGAAATAAATAAAAATAAAAAATAGCTAACGCACAACTTTTAAGGATTAGTATTAGATGGATCGCTAAATGTATTAAAGAAAACAAAAGGTTACTTGATTTATTCATTTTTGAATCATTGATAATAATTTATTATATATATCACTTCAAAACATTATTATCATAGAGTTATAATATAAGGACCCAATGTTAAAACATAACATAATAATAAATTAATTTAATAATTCACATTGAGGATATTTTCAGGCTTATAGTTTTAGAGAATTTGGCCACAACTATTACATTATCTATAAAAAATAATAATTAGGCACTTATACTCAATTTCCATTTTCTCATAAAATAAAAAAAACTCTTGAAAAAAAATAATTATGTCTATTTCCATGTTTTAGATAGCATGAATTTTCCTTGATCCCATCCTTAACCTTATTCATCTTTAAGTCCTATGAAAAACATTTCAAAACATGGGATGAGCATAAAAATCTTAGTAAGGGTTATAAACTAAGGAAAGGAAAAATTAACCCATCAGTAAATAAAAATCAATGAAACCATACTTTTCAATCATAACATACCTCATGAAATCATAAGATTTACGAATAACACATAGAAATCATAAATCTAAAAGGTAATTTTTGGCATCCATATCAAACCTGCATTGTAGATTTCACATCTACATAGTGAGTTACATTTTTAATAACCATCACAGTATATTCCCTAAATCTATTGGGAGAAACATTAACGTTTACCTCTATCACATTACCCAATTCATTGGAGAGCTATCTCAGGCTCACCTGCCCTAGGTTTATCACGGAACAACCCATATTCATAAACAATGTCGAAGAACCATAACGCAATCATAACATATAAAACAATAATAAAGGAAATATAACCTTTCTATGTTGATATCACAATATATTATTTCAAGATATTAACATAATCAATTCTTTATAAACCTGTTTTCAAAAACCATTTAAAACATTAAATAAAGAAATTTTTGAATCAAAGATCCCCATAACACTTTAAAGATTTTAAATGAATAATCATATGAAAACATTAATGTTCATATAAATAAATCCTAAAAACCATTTTGAAAACATGGACATTAATGATAAATATTTAGAAGAATAAATCTTTAAAACATTTTAAATGATATTTTAATTAAAGAGTTTTTAACAAAATGAGAGAGGCTTGAATACAAATAATTGAAGAATAACATTTAATAAAAACTTTATTATATAATGATAATAAATTTATTCATGATATAATATTCCAAATGACAGTATATACACTATATAAGAGTGAATTGGTGCATAACAACAATGACGTCTCAATGGAATGTAAGTTGAGATGAAATCCTTTATAAAAACTGTATCCTTAGATTAAGTATAAATAAATTACATAATAATGTGTGAAAAATAGAAATACACTCAATATGATTAGATATTTAGGGTAAATAAATCAAAGAACATTCACACATATTTTTTAAAAAACAACACCAATGACTTTGATGTTTAACTCAATGAATTGAAATTGAGTTAAAATGACTCTTATCAAGTTCATATCGATGACTTGAGAATTTATAAATGGACAGATTATGTGTATAAAAATTATATCCACACATAGGGGAGTGTAAATTACAACATAAAAAAATAAACAATGATTCCACACATAATCATATCATGACATAATTAAGAATTAGAAGATTAACCCAAGGAATGGAAATTGGGTTAAAAAGTTCCCTTACTGATTTGGTAACTTACAAAACATACACCACATGAAAGAAGGATCATAAAATGAATATTTAAATACTGATAAATGAAATTATATTATAAAAATAATATAATCATGGGAAGTGCTTACACCACACAAATGGAAATAGTTGAAAACATTTCATGAATCTCACTAGAATAAAAAATGAGCTGAAAACCCCTTACCACGTTGTAATCAATCGAGCTGTATGAACAAAAGTTAATAATAACCAATGAATAATAGAAAATCATGAATATATATAGAATCATGATAATATATTTCAAATTTCAGTACATAGTAAACCAGAAGAAAGAAATAAATGGAGAACAATGGAAATCTCACAGAATTAAAAGCGAGATAAGAAACCCCTTACCTCATGTATGACATGACCTGGTCATTCTTTAATATCTTGAATAATAAACAAAAGTTAATTTATAATTTCCTAAAAACCTTTTTCGAGTTTATTATTCCTTTCATATCACTTATTACCATGTTATAAGCATTGTGCAATCATTTAAATTAATAATGGTCATTTTATCGATATTTAGTACTTGAGTCAAAAATGAACTTCTTATAATTACAAGTTGTTCATGTGGTCAAATATAAATTATTTCCAAAATTATATTCATGATTTTGATATCATATATATCATATATATCCAATATATATAATTTATAACAGTACATAACTTTTAGAAATTAGAAATGAAATGCACCGTTCATGGAGACGGTAAGTCGTACGTACGCATGAATGAAACTTTCATTTCTTTTTCATATTTTAATGGAATTAAAACATAATTATACATAATTATTTTATAATTAAACTATAATATCATATATAATTTCAGTATCAATATCTTTTATACATTCCACATATGGCATCAATGAGTCATATCGCTTTGAGAGGGTGGTAGTCTGCACTTTCTCGAATGAAATTATCGTATTTAACCATCCTGGAAATCATAAAGATATGATATAAATGAAAAATAAATAAGTATATATACAATATAAATATAATATATATCACATTTAAATAAATTTCCATCTTAATTACTACCATAATAGGTGAGAGGAGAAGATTGAATAATAATCGTTTCGTGAGGCAGTAGTTCGGCGTCGACTAAAATGGTATGTTTTTATGCATTAGATGGAGGTGTGTGTAAGTGTAGTTAGAATAAATATCATACAAACAACCAATTATATTGAAGATACTATTTTTTTTATAAAATAAAGGAATAAAAATATTTTAGGGGGTGGAGAAGTAAAATAAAACAAAAGAACTTAAGAGAAGACATTAACTTTATATCGGGTATCTGCCTTTGGTTTGAAACAAAATGTATAATGGAATTTCCCTATTCCTAGGGGTAGGATTATAGGAGTATGCTATTGATTCAGGGAGATTAATTAGTCAGATTTTGGATGAGACAATTTTCTTGAGAAGTGTGACGAATGGGTTTGAAATGATGGCTTTTTATAATGGGGAGGAGGGGCTCTTTAGGAATTTTTAAACCTATTATTTTATTATATAATGTAATTTGGTTTCTTAAGGTCCAAAAAGTATTAAAGTAGAAGAAAGGATGACTCATATTAGAAATAAAATCATCCAATAATAATTGCATAGGTTTTGGATATTTGTTTAATCATTATAATCTTATTTATTTAAATCTTTCATTAATGAGGTAAACACTGCATCATTATTATGTCATAAATTTTATTATTTATTTAATATCTAAAAATTATAAAAAAATATCATGATTTATGAAATATTTTTATCTTTCTAATTAATATTTATAGTTTAAGAGATAACTTATATAATTCCATCTAAGAATTTATTTAGTAAAAGATATATGTTAATTCATTTTTGTCTTTACTTTAAATAAATTAATATAAAGTGTAATTATCACTCCCAAGTGGATCCATGGAGTCCCAAAATCGACCCAAGGATTCCCATAGTTAGAAATATATCCACCAATAGGATTATGACACATGTTAGTATAATTGAATATTATTATAATTTAAATTTTGTACCCTTATTCACCAGATTCACCCTTATTTACCATTATAAATAAAATATTTACTGAAGTAAACATTCATAATGTATAAAAGTAAAAGTTACCTATTTACACAATTTGGACCTCCTGATTCCAAATATGAAATAAATTTTTTAAAATTTAAAACACATAGGAGGCTGAAATTTATTATAAAATTAATTCCCGCTGTCAAAACAAAAAGCATGTTTTTTGGAAATAATAACTATCAACAGATTAACACTTATTTATGTCCAATTTCAAAGTGAAATTACTTCCAATGACCAAAATTGGATTAATTAGTAAAAATGTAATATAATTATACTTTAAAACCAATTAAAAAGTTAATCTAAACTTATAAATAAATTATATTAAAAGGCAGTTTTGAATTAAAATACATTATTTTTCACAATTCATTAAAAATGAATTTTATCATAAAAATACCAAAGCATTATCGAAAGTAAATTTTGATGTCCTGATTCTAAAGAATAATTTTATTTGTTCAAATAGAACATATAAAAGTGACTAAAACTATATTTAATGATGGTTAACCATCAAAAGGCGGTAAATCGACCTTTTAATGAATATTAGAGTATTTATGCTTAAAATCATATTCTTTCTTATTTTAAGACTCTAAAATTTATTTTATAAAAGTAGAAAAATTTAAGAAACATATTTAATCCTAATATGGTTAGTTTTGTTCATTCCCACCAATACAACGACAATGTGTTAACTACCATGTAAAATAATAATATTATATTAATATTTTTCACTATAACTTAACATTGTGTGCAATGTACATTTTCAATGAATCCTCTTGTTGCATATCAGGTATGCCATCAAACATAAAATACCCATTTAAGTGAAAATTAATATTTAATTCAAAAAATTTATTAAATATAAAAAAAAGTTATTTTCTTTAATTACCTAGGATGTTACATCCTTCCCCCCTTTTGGGAATTACATCCTCAAAATTTTAAATTTGGGATTGGAAACTTCATTGGAAGTCCCACATTGGAAAAAGATTCGACCAAAATATCACATTAAAAGAAAGAAAGAGAAATAAAAAGGTCACCTGAGATATCCCATTCTAGGATTCCATGTATGAAAACATTGATATAGAAGAGAAAAAAAAACAATCAAGGTTTGATGGAGAGTGGTAGAAAACATGATTAGGATAATGTTAACCACAAGAAAATCACAAACATGTGATGGGTTAGACGATATTTGATTTCGTACTAGGAAAAGATAATGGAAAATGTTTTTGTTTTAAGTTACTTTTCATGATGTTGAGGTATTTATTTATGAGCTTAAATAAAAATATAAGGAAACATGTTATCTTGTCATGTAGACTGTCATCCTTGACTAAATTTCCACCAAATACTTATATTTTCTACAAATGATGAGTATTTAAACTTACTAGGTCACATTAAAAGTGCTTGAATCAACTTCTAGATTATCATATAATCCATAAAAGAAGAACTATATATTTCCCCTATCTTTATACATCAACCTAAACCAAAAAATTTAGTAAAAGACCAAAAAATACCCAAAAAAGGATAATACATTTAAAAAATACTACTCTTAATCCCCAAAATTTGACAAACAATAACCAAAGTTCAGCAAAGACCATTCAATAAACAAATGTCCTTAAAGTTCTTCAAATTAACCCAAACTAGGATTGTAACCCAAAACTCAGAAGGATTTAATCACATACTATTACACAGTAAAACATAACATTTATCTCCAAATAAAATCTACTACTCTTAAGGTCTCATACTGAAGTGTAATTATCCAAATCACATATTATCTATGATAAGTTAATCATTTCCATAAATATCCCATATCACCATATGTTCATAATAAAAACATAGATTCTTCCAAAATAAAATTCCAAAATTACTCATAAAAAAAGATAATTATTCCTTCAATAACATTTTCATATATCAAACTTTAGGGTTACACATAATATAAAAAGTCTTCCAATGTAACCATATACTCAATTTATTTTTAATACTTTTAATAGTTTCATTGTCTTAAAATCTACTATAAATCTTGAATCCCTTATATGTTGACTTTTTACTCATTCAATGTTCTTCATGATCCATTAACCATTCCTTGCCAACATATTCTGAAATACTTCATTCCTACAAAAAAAATCATGAATCGTATACTAAGATTCAATAATAAAAAAACATATGTTAAGAAATAATTCATACATTTCATCGGTCATTCTCAATTTCTTTATCCTCAATCAGAATATAATTAGTTATTGGTAAACATATATTTGTACGATCCTGGTGATCCCATTCCTGAAACTTTTTCGTGGGACATCTGTTTGTATAATGACCATTCACACCACATTTAAAACATTTAATTGATCCCTCATAAATAACTTATTTCCCTTTCCTAGAGTCAATTGGATGCTTTCTTTTTCCATGGAAAGTTCTTGATTTATGGCCTTCATTCCCATATCTATAGTATCTTTTTATCCCTTTGAAGCATTTCCCTATGTGTTTCTATCCACATCCTTGATACATAGGTTTTTGAACATACATACCTTAATGATTATTACCTAAACTTCTATAGGGATATGTTTCTCACATATATGATGCCTTATAAAAATCACCACAGTTCAAGTTGACAATCATGACTCCAGATAGTTGGTTGAGAATAACCAAATGAGTTCTCATTATAGCTCTCATTTAATTTAGATTCTCATTCATAAAACCATCATAGTTTTCTCCATATCCATTGTTTCATTGGTTCCTACTGGATCCATCCATTTACTAAAACCAAAATGGTCAGTGTGAGTATGTCAGTAAAAACATCATATAATATCTTATGAAGAGGGTAAATACTGAGATAGACTTATTCATGTTATCATAAACTCATTAAATTGATCAAAAATTAATATGGGTCTTTATAATATACTAACCATTAAGGTTATTTCACTAATGATTAAATAACACCTTAACTTATAAAGTTATATTAACTGACCTCTGATACCAACTATAAGGACCCAACCATAAAACAATACATAATCTTGAATTAAATTAATAATTCACATTGAGGATCTTTTTAGGTTTAGAGTTTTATAGAATTAGGTCATAAATATTAGATTACATCTAAAAAAATTACAAAGTAGACACTTCTACTCAGTTTCCATTTTTTTATAAAATAAAAAACCTCTTTGAAAAAAGGCTCATGTCTAGTTCCATGTTTTAGACTGTATGAATTTTCCATGATCCCATCCTTGACCCTATTCATTTTTATGTCCTATGAAAAACATTTAAAAACATGGGATGAGAATAAAAATATTCGTAAGGGTTTTAAAATAAGGAAAGGAAACATTAAACCATCAATAAATACAAATCAACGAAACCATACTTTTCAATCACAACATACCTCATGAAATCATAAGATTTATGAATAACACATAGACATCATAAATCATAAAGGTAAAATGTGGTATCCATATAAAAATTAAATTGTAGATTCCACATCGATGTAGGGAGTTACATTTGGAATACCCATCACAGTACATTCCTTAAATCTCTTAGGAGAAACATTAACATTTACCTCTGTCACATTATCCAATGCATTGGAGAGCTCTCTCGGGATCACCCTCCATAGGTTTATCATGGAACCACCCGTATTCGTAAACAATACTGAAGAACAACAACGTAGTCATAACACATAAAAATCATAAATTAAAGATAACCTTTCCACAATTCTATCAAAATATATTATTTAATCATATTGACATAATCAATTCATTATCAACCCATTTTCAAAACCCATTTAAATCATTTAATGAAGAGAGTTTTGAATCAAAGTGTCCCATACCACTTCAATGTTTTTAAATGAATTATAATTTGAAAAAATTAATTTACATATAAATAAATCTTGAAAACCATTTTGAAAACATGGACATTATAAATAAATATTTATAAGAATGAATATTTAAAACATTTTAACCGGTATTTTAATTAAAGAGTTTTTAACAAAAAGAGAGACACTTAAATAAAAATAATTGTGTAATAAAATTTAATTAGAACATTATAATATCATTAGAATAAAGGGATTCATGATATAATATTTCAAAGGACAGTATTTACACTATATAAGAGTGAATTGGTGCATAACAACAATGAAGACTCGATGGAATGTAAATAGAGACGAAATCCCTTATAGAAATTATATCCTTAGATTAAGGATACATCAGTTAAAAAATAATGTGTGAGAAATATAAATACCCTCAATATGACTGGATATTCATTTTAAATCAATCATAGAACATTCACACGTATTTTTGTAAAAACAAATCTGATGACTTGAATGTTTAACTCAATTAATGGAAATTGAGTTAAAATTGCTCTTATTAAGTTCATATTGATGACTTAAGAATTTATAAATGGAGTGATTATGTGTATAAAAATTATATCCACACAAATGGTATTTGAAATTAGAAAATAAATAAATAAATAGTTATTCAACACATAATTATAGCATGATATAATTAATAATTTGAAGATTAATCCAAGGAATCGAAATTGGGTTTAAAATTTCCCTTACCGATTTGGTAAGTTACAAAACATACACCACATGAAAGAGGGATCATAAAATGATGATATAAATACCCATAAATTAAATTATATTATACAGATAATACAATCATGGGAAGTACATACACCACACATAAGGAAATAGTGGAAAACATAGCATGAATCTCATGGGAATAAAAAATGATATGAAAACCCCTTTACCACATTTTAATCAATCAATTCGTATGACCAAAAGTTAATAAACACCAAATTAATCATATAATACCTTGAATATAAATATAATAATGAAAATATATATCAAATGGGAGTACAAAATACACCACATGCAAGAAATAAGTGGCGAATAATGAAAATCTCATGGAATTAAAAGTGAGATAAGAAAACCCTTACCTCGTGCCTGACTTGACCTGTTCATTCTTTAATCTCCTAAATAATAAACCAAAGTTAATTTATACATTCTTAAGAACCTTTTAAAAGTTTATTATTCCTTTTATATCACTTATTAACGTGTTATAAACATTAGGCAATCATTTAAGTTAAAAATGGTCATTTGGTTGATATTTGGTACTTAAGTAAAAAATGAACTTCTTATAATTACAATTTGTTCATGTGGTCAAAAATAAATTATTTTCAGATTGATATTAATGATTTAGATATCATACATATCATATATTTCCATTATATATATGTATTTATAACAGTACATAACATTTGGAGATAAAAAATGAAATGCACCGTTCATGGAGACGGTAAGCCGTACATATGCATGAATGCAACTTTTATTTCTATTTTGTATTTTAAGTGAATGAAAACTTAATGATACATAGGTATATTATAATTATAGTATAATATCACATATAATTTCAGTAACTCCATCCTCTATACATTCCGCATATGTCATGAACGAGTCATATCAGTTTGAGGGGTGGTAGTCCGCACTTCCTTAAATAAAATTATTGTATTTACCCATCATGGAAACCATAAAGGTATGATATAAATGAAAAATAAATAAGTATAGATACAATATAAATATAATATATATCACATGTAAATATATTTTGATCTTAATGACTACCATAAGATGTGATAGGAGAATATTGAACATTCATTGTTCGTGAGGTAGTAGTTCGTCGTCCATTGAAATAATATGTTTTTTACAAATTATATGGAGGTGTGTGTAAGTTAATTTATAATACTACTCATAAAAACAACCTAGTATATTCAGGATACTTGTTTTTTTATAAAATAAAGTAACAAAAAGAATTTAGGGGGTTGGAGAAGTAAAATAAAACAAAAGATCTTAAGAGAAGACGTTACCTTTAAATTGGGTATCTCCCTTTGGTTTGAACCAAAAGGGTTAATTGAATTTCCCTCTGCCTAGGGGAAGGCTTATAGGAGGAGGATAGGGATGTTGGTAGATTAATTGGGCAGATTTTGGAGGAGAAAATGGGATTTAGAAGTTTGATGAATGGGTTAGAAGTGAGGGATTTTTATAATGGGGGAGGGGTTCTTCTGGAATGTTTAAAAATATTATTTTATTATATACTGATTTTCAGTTTCTAAAGGTCCAAAACATATTAAAGTAAAATATAAGGGGACTCATGCTCAAAATAAAATCTTACAATAATAATTGTATAGGTTTTGGATATTTTTGTAATCTGTATAATCTTATTTATTTAAATCTTTCATTTATGAAAAAAAAACTGCATCATTATTGTGTCATAAATATTTTTATTGATTTGTGGTCTAAAAAATATAAAAAAAATATAATGATTCTGGAAATAATTTTATCTTTACAATTAATATTTATATTTGAAGATATAACTTATATAACCCCATGTAAGAATTGATTTAGTAAAAGATATATGTTTATGTCATTTTTTCTTCACATTAAATTAATTAATATAAAGTGTCATTATCACTCCCAAGTGGCTCCATTGGATCCAAAAATCGATACAAGGATGCCCATGGTTTTAAATATATAAAAAATAGGATTAGGACACATGTTAGGTAATTTAATATTATTATAATATTATTTTTTTACCCTTATTTACCATAGTAAATAAAATATTTACTGAAATAAATATTCATAATATCTAAAAATAAAATTTACCTATTTACAAAATTTGGACCTCATGATTTTAAATATGGAATCCATTTCTCCAAATTAAAAATATAGAACATGAAGAAATTAATTTAAAATTAATTATCATTGTCAAAACAAAAAGCGTGTTTTGAAGAAATAATAACTTTCAAAAATTTGCACTTATATATGTGTAATTTCATAGTGAAATTACTTCCAATGACCAAAATTGGATTAAATAGTAAATAAATAATATAATTATATTTTAAAACAAATTAAAATCATAATTTAACCTTATTAATAAATTAGATTAATAGGCAGTTTTGAATTAAAATACAGTATTTTTCACTATTCATTAAAAAATAAATTTTATCATAAAAATACCAAAAATTTCCCAAAGTAAATTTTGATGTCCCAATTCAAAATAAGAATTTTATTTTGTCATATAGAACATATAAAAGTTTCCAAAACTATATTTAAATTGGGTTCACCATCAAACAGGGGTAAATCGACCTTTTAATGAATATTTTCGTATTTATACTTAAAATCTGATTCTTTCTTATTTTAAGCCTCTAAAATTTATTTGATAAAATTAAAAACATTTAAGAAATATATTTAATCATAATATGGTTATTTTTTTTTCATTATATCCAATACAATGTCTATGAATTAACTAGAATTTAAAATAATAATATAATATTATTATTTTTCAGTATTACTCAACATTGTGTGCAACGTAAGTTTTCAATGAAACCTATTGTTGCGTATCAGGTATTCCATAGAACATAGCATCCCCGTTAAAGTGAAAATTAATATTTAATTATCAAATTTTAAAAAATATAAAAAAAATGTTATATTCTTTATTTACCTGGGATGTTATATATACTAGCATTTTTCATAATTCAGGGTTAACCTATAACTATAATAGTTGAGGCTCTTTTCTAGATTTACATACAAATTCCTTCCATGATAATGAACTACTCCCACTTATGGCATGAAATATCCCTACCTATGATGATGGAATCTTCCTCATTTTTATTTAATACATGCACATGTTAGAGATGGCATGGATACCAATTCTGATAACAACACAATAGTTTTGTTGTTTCTTTTAAATAATCTTTTTAATATTCACCCTACACCACCACATAAATCATATGCCATGTAGATCTAATGGGGATCCCCCTTTTCTCTTCAGTTCATATTTCTTTATGGTGTTATATTTTTTGAATAAATCCATGACATATGGGGATTTTTACAATATTGAATACAATATTCTATTACTAATGTAAAAAATTGAGATAGACAGAAAAGTGGTTCTTTAGTTGATTTAATAAAATAAAAAATAAAATTCGATATTCTACAGTTAAATAATTCCATTCTAGGAGTGGTTTTACTGGAATCAATTTCTCATAAACCACTTTTACAGAGAACATAAATAACAAAGTAGATTAAATAACTAAAAAATGTGTGATAAGAGGGGTAATTACTAAATGAAAATTGATTTCTTTGCAACGAGTTATTTGTGAGAAACTAAAATTATGTCTCAAGGAGTCTGCGGGACTAACTTATTTACAATGAACCATTTCATCCATCATAAATAATTTTTCTACAATTGTTTTTTACAATAGATAAACTAGTACATCAAAAAAAATATTAACATGAATGTGCATGAGGTGGAAGGAACAAACTATTTACGATGAAATATAAATTTTATCATAAATAGATCATTTTGGATAGTTACACATTATGTAATGGTATGTCTATCACACACAAACTATTCTAATAATGATTTTTTGTAACAAATTCATCACAAATACCAATCTCAATACATGGTATTTGCGACAACATGTTTTTTTAAGACAAAGTAGTCCATCATAAATATAGTTTACATGAGTAAGAAAAATTATTTTTGGTGATGGATTTTTTTAACTGATAATTTATCTATTGCAAATACCTAGGTAAAATATGTAAAGCGCCATAAATAGTCAAAATGACATAATTTTTTCAATGAAAATTCCATTAAAAAAATGATTGTCTCAAAAATTAAACTATAAATTGGTGTAGCCCCGCCCCCCTCCACACAATATCCCCATATGGATTTTGTTTCAATTGGAAAAAACCCTCTAATTTCATACACAACCTTCAACTAATTAGATTCTTGACCAAATCTATAATTTTTTTGGTGAACTACAAACATTGATTTATTTTTTAATTTTAATTATCTTTATTATTTTATATTCATTTTTTAAATTTATAAAGTTTTTAGTAATTTTTGTTTGTTAATTTAGAATTCATATTATAATAAATTACTATATTTTACTAAAAAGTGGAATAATATATTATTAATTAAAATTAATTTTTTTTAAATTAATAAAAAATATTGTAAATTTATATAGATTAAAAAATATAATATAAATTGATATAAATAAAAAATGATTAGTATAAATTGATATAAAATAATGAAAAATAGTATAAATAGAAAAACAAAATTAATAAAAACAAGTATAGATTGAGGTAAATTTAAAAAAATTGTATAAATTTGTAAAAAAACAAAAAATATTATAAATTAGTATAAATTTACATTAAATTGATTCAATGTACTAAAAATTCATAAATTTTGTTACAAATTAGTAAAAATCACAGTAAATAAGTATAAATTAACTTAAAACATTACAAAGTTATCTAATTTTGTATATATTATTATAAATTAGCTTAAAATAGTACTAATTATCAAAAACTAGTATAAATTAATAAAAATTAATATATATTTGTATAAATTGATGGATATTAATAAAATTCCTATATATTCTTATGAATTAGTATAATTTGGTATAATTTATTTTAAATTGATATAAATAATTATTAATTCAAAAAAAATTCTGAATTTTTATAAATTAATACATATTACAATAAATTGAAATAATTTATTATAAATTTTTATATATTTAAATAAATTAATACAAATTACAATACCCTAATATATATTTTAATAAAAAATTTAAGAAATATATTTTTTCATAAAAATTAGTATAAACTTGTATCATTTTTTTATAAATATAAAAAATTATTATACATTAGTGTAAATTAGTATAAATTGATAAAAATTAACACAAATTAAAAAAAATATTCATATAAATTTGTATACATTGATATAATTTATTATAAAGTGATATAAATTATTGTTAATTCATATTAATTAGTATAAATTAATATAAATTACTATAAATTACTATAAACTGGTATAATTTGTTATAAATTATGAGAAATTCATTTAAATGATTATAAATTACTCTAAATTAATATAATTTAGTATAAATTCTAAAAAATATTATAAATTAATATAAATTCATATAAATTAGTATCATTAAGTTTAAATTATGAATACATATTTCACGTTAGTATAAATAAGTAAAAATTAATAAATATTATTATACATTATTTTTAATTATTATAAAATAATCAAAATTAGTATAATTAAATATAAATAAATATAAATTGATACAAGTTACTATAAATTAGTATAATTTAGTATAAAATAATATAAATAAATATAAATAAGAATTAATTTCTTCCAAATTAGTATAAATTAATTGTAAATTATATTGAATGATATAATTTAGTAAAAATTAATATAAATTTCATTAAATAAATAAAATTAGTATAATTTAGTTTAAGTTAAAAAAATAGTATAAAATAATAAAAAATAGTATAACCTAGTAAAAATAAATAAAAAATATAATATGTTAGTATAAATATACAAAAAATATATATATATTAATAAAAATGAGTATAAATGAGTGTATTTTAGTATAAATTATTATAATTCAGTATAAATTAACATAAATTGTTATGTATTACTATAAATTAGTATGAATTAGTATAAATTAAAATAAATTATCTTACATTCACATAAAATAGTATAAATATATTTAAATTATTATAAATAAGTATAAATTCACCAATAAATAGATTAAATTTGTATAATTTTATATAAATTTGATATAGTTTGGCATAAATTATTATAAATTACTATAAATTACAAAATAATAGTAAAAATTTGTAAAAATAAGTATAAATAAATATAAATTAGTATAAATTACAATTACATAGTAAAATTAATAAAAATTAATATATATTAATATAAATTCATACATGATATTATTACTTAGTTTATATAAATACAAATTTTACACTAGATTTGGGTAAAATGTCATTAGGGGTGAATTCCCATTTAAAAATTTATCAGATATAACAAAATTCTTAATGAATAAAAACATCATTTATAAAGTTTGAAGTTAATTTAAACCTTTTAAGACTTAAAAGAGATAAAAAAAATCAAAAATTAAAATGCAATGATATAATACAATATTATTATAAAATAGTAAGAGTAAATGAAATAGTGCTTCATAATTTAGAAGATTAAGAATATTGAATGATTAAATAATTGATTAATTAAATGAAAAAATTGATTAATAAAAAAAATGTTGAAAATGAATAAGGCACACAATTGGGAGAAGAATTTAAAAAATACCTCAAGAAGATCCCCAATATCTTTCATTTCAATGGACTAAGTATTTAATGTATTAGTCTATTCCATATAACAGTAGACAAGATACTAAAACACCCATGATTTTTTATGTTGTAACAAGTAATCGTAATTATAATCGACACTATCTTTTTTATGATTATAGTTGGAAACCTCAAAGAAAATATTCCCTTTTCTTTTAATTATTTTGAAAGTAAAACATGAGTCCCACACTTTAATGGGTTGTGAGCACTGATAATAGAAGTAAAATTGAAGTGCATTCTGTTGAATTTGTTGTCAATGAGGCATGATGTTGTCATAAGATGACTGGATGTCAAGGAATGTCAAGATGTGAATGAAAAAGGATGTGATGGTGTTGGTGAGGAAAGGAGAATGGCCATGGTACTAAGATGCATGTCACTTAAGAGATTCACTAAGTGACATAGGATGTTGTGGTTGAAACATTCTCATACAATATCAGACGATTGTAGAACTGATCTTAATGTTTCAATACATGTATCAAGATGATACTAAGTTACACCACTTGATGAATGGATGATGATGGATCATCATCATTATATCTGACGATTGTTGAGCTGATCTTTAAGTTCATAGAACTTGTATCCTGATGATACAAAGTCACAACAATGTTAGAAGGCCATGTATTGTATTCACAATGCATGAGGAGATGAAAGGGATCCATCCACAAGTTCTAAGTGGATGAAGTGGTTTAATGAAGTCCATGCACTATCACTTAGTGAATGTGAATTAGAAGTTGATCCAACTTGATCTCTGATTAGATAAATGAAGAACATTGAAGAATTATTTGATTCAGGAGATTCGGTTGAAGATGAACCTTTGGGAATGTCACTCCTAAGTGAAGATTAAATGTTTAAGAGGAATGGAGGAATTATTAAGAAGAAGAGAAGAGAAGAAATGAAGAAGGGAGAATGGATTAGTGGAAGATGTGTCATTTGGCATTTGGCATTTTCACTTGGTTACTTTGTTTTTATACAAAGTCCTAAGTGTTTTACTTAGGAAAAAGGAATCCACCAAGGGCCAGCCACGGGTTCAACCCCAAGGCACATGTGGTCCTAGGCGCCACGCCCATGGGGGATCCCATGGAGCAAGCCCAGGGCGGCAGGGCCACGCAGGGGAGTGTCAAGCCCTACGTAGCATGGGCGCAGGAGCGCGCCCGAAGGAATCATGGTGGGCGCCAGTGGCGCGCCCGAGTGGCAGGGGTGGGCGCAAAGCGTGCCCGCAAGAAGAACTCGGTGCGGGGCGGCACCGAGAGGGGAGAAGTCCAATTGTGGAGTAGCAGAGAGCGCGAGTTTGTTAAAGTGCGAGAAACCCACCCGCAGATTTGATGTGGGACGCGATTAAAATACCAGGATCTAATCCTGGCCATCCGAGCGATCGCGCGGCAGATCTCGGCCGCCCGATGCATCGCGCCGCTCGCGATCTAATCTGATCCGCATGCCTTCATTAAACGCCAGATCTGACGGCCTGCGAGTCATCTCCTACTTTGAGCTCAAGATGAAGACACCTGCAGCCACCGTCGAACCAGAGGCCTCCCGCATGACGGAGTTCGAGTTTCTGGCCACCATTTCTGAAGATGGGGTATCCATGGAGTTCTTCTGAGCCTTCTGAACACATCCATGCATAAAAATATACTTTCATGCAACAAATGGTGAAATTTGAGTTCGACCGAGGCAAAAGAATGTGCCGAGGCCATGTAGAGTTTGTGTTTTGCATGGGATAGGAGAGAAGAGGCTGTGCATGCGTTCTAAGTCGCATGCACGTAGAGAAAAATAAAAATGGAACCCGCATTTGACAAAAAGATAAAAATCAAGATTTTGAAGATTTTAAAAGATCCGAAATATTCGTGATTTTGAAGTTAAACCACACGGATGTTTTGAGGCCTTTATCTGCCTATATAAAGAGAGCCCGAAGCACAGAGAATGTTTGCTGATCCTTTGCTGAAACTTCGAAGTCCCGTGAGAGCTCTCAAAGTCTCGCGAAGAACAGCCCGCGCGCATCACTTGCGCGGCAGCAGCCCGGAGCTTTCCTAGCTCCGTTTGGTTCCTTTCGCGCATACTTTCACGAAATAAGGAAGGAGTCCCCTGCGCGCCTCCCTTGCGCGACAGGAAGAACCCGAGGCCGTATTCTTGCGTGCCCGTGGTTGATTCCCTCTCTGCCTGCACACTTGTGCGGCAGGAGGAAGGAGCCCGCGGTGTTGCACCTTGCACACTCGATGGCTTGCGCGGCTATTTCACCTTGCGCACCCCACGACCAGTGCACCCTTGAACGGTTATTGCACCCTTGGAGCTTGCACGACAGAAGTGTCTGCACCCTTGCGCGGCTCATACCCTGTGCTCTTTGAAGAAGAAGTGGAAGTGGCCACACCCCTTGCGTGCCCTTCACATTGGTAGGAGGTTTGGGTAGTATGAATTACACAACTTGTGTGTGTGTGATTAATAGAGACTACACCCTAGCCGTGTGTGTGAAAGGAGGAGAGGAAGACCACAACTAAATCAAAGTTGTGTGTGCAAGAGGAAGAGAAAGGCCAAGCCTTGTGTTTGCTAATTGAACAAAGGAAGTGTGTGTGAAAACAAAGGACCAAAGAGGCCGTAGCCAATTGTGTGCAAGAAGAGGAAAGAGGCCAAGCTTAAGTGTGTGCAAAATGAAGAACAAATTGTGTGTGCTAAACAAAGTGAAGAGGCTGAACCTAGTGTGTGCACTAAGAAGTGTGTATACACTTAGAAGAAGAGGAGACCCCCAAACTAAATTATAACACACATTCAAGTGTGTAAACAATAAGAACAAAGTGTGTGAAGGAAGTGAGAAGGTGTGTGCTAAAAAGGATTACACCCTTTGTGGGTTTATTGCACCAAGAAGAAAGAAAGGGGAGTGCATTCTTACATGCATGCATGTGCACACATGAACAAGTTGAATCTTCTTGTGTGCATTTTGAGTTGTCCAAGACTGAAAGTTCTTGAAGAAGATTTTGAGAAGCCATGCAGTCAGTGCATGAGGAAGAAGAGTTTCCATGCACTCAGTGCATGAAGTTGATGTGAAGTTAGACTGAAGCCAGACTGAAGTTAAAGACATTAGTTGCCTGAGTTTTCAGTAATTGAGAAGACCCTTATCAACAGAAGTGATCAGAAGTCTTGAGAAAGACCAACAGACCTTATCAGAGGCTGTTAAAGATTCTTGAAGAGAGAGGCCAGGTAATCCTGAGAAGAAGGAGATAAATCCTGAGCAAGATGAGAAGACCTGATCAACTCAAGTGATCAGAGGTGCAGAGCAAGGCCAGCAGCCTTTATCCCAGGCTGCTGAAGATACTTGAAAAGCTAAAGTGAATAAGAGCTACTTGTGTGACTCGAGGAGCCAGGAGAAGCCCCCCGTGAGACTCAGGGTGGAAGAAGTCTTTAGTGGGATTCTGGAGCAGGCCAGTGGGACTCTGGTAACACTATGGGACGCAGTATAAAGACCCTCCTGTGGGACTCAGGAGAGATACAGTGGGACTCTGTATCAACCATTGTAATACTAACAGATTATAATGGAAGAAACCATGTTGGGGTGTATAACCAACATGGAAAGGACGTAGGCCTTTGGTGCCGAACCTTGTAAATCCTTGTGTCCAGTGCCTTTACATTTACTACATCATTCATGGAAAGGTGAGAGATACAAGAAGAGTGGATCGAGGCTTTAACCAGCCATAGAGGTTTAATTGATAAAGAATCAATTAGTAAAAAGTTTTAAGGGATCAATGATTCACCCCCTCCCCCTCTCAGTGATTCACACTGATCTGGGCACTTCAATTGGTATCAGAGGGAAGGTTACCTCTATAAGATCCAAGGGAGTCTTTCTGAAGTGTAGATTTGAGGAAATGAACGACCAGCCTCAAATGGAGATATCTGCCAAGACTCATAAAAATATAAAGAAGAAACAGGCCATGATAATGAAGAAAGCCTGTCCAAGCTATGATGAAGATGGAACAATGAAATATCTTCAAAATGCACTCAAATATCTTCAGAAGACAGTCCCTAAGGAAGTGGCAATGTGTATTACTACAGGCATCCTTGATCTTCAAGATGAAAAATTACAGCTAGAAGAAGAAGCCAATTCTATGGAAGATCAATTGGCTAAAAGGGTTGGCATAACCAACACTCTTAGAAAGCTGGTGAAGGCTAAAGATGAAACAATATCTCTTTGCAATGAACGATATGAAGACACTACTGAAGAATTGCAAAGAAGCCTTTCTGAGAAAGAATTATTTAAGACAATGGTCAAAGATGTTTTCCATGCACTGGAAAAGATGCACAGAGTTTCAATGGTTGTCAAAGATTCTCAACTAGAAGAGAAAGTCAAAAGGGTGAAGGAGCTTGACAATTCATTGCTTGAAATGAAGAAGGTGCATGAAGACCAGATAAGACAGCTGAAAGAAAATTGGGAAGGTAAGCTAAAATTTGTTGAGGATGAGAAGAACACCCTCAATATGAAATGCTTAGAACTCGAGGTGATATTGAAAAATTAGCAATCACCCAAATCCAAAGCCTCCCATTCAGCTGAAAGGAGAAATGATGCTACTCAAGTATGCATTGAGCAGGATGATTCTAAAAGAAAGACATCCTATATTGGAAGGGAAACAACTTCTAAGAAGAAGGTACCATCCATCCCATCTTGTACTAATGCTTCTAATTGTGTTTCCACAAAAAGTGCAGGATGGAAGGATAATTCCAAAAAAGTATGGATGAAGACAGTGAATAAAGAAAGCTCTCCTGAAGCAGCACAACAATTCAAGACAAGTACCCTACAATCAGAAGGAATAAAAAAGTCAAGATTTGTGGGTCAATGTTGGTGTTGTAACAAGTATGGGCATTGTGCAAAGGATTGTTGGTACAATCCACTGAATGCCAAAGTACAGAGGAAGCCCATGCCTAGGGGGAGTAAGCCAGAAGAAAAGAAGTAGCATCCACAGGTCCAGAGACATCTGTTTACTGCAAATATATTTGGATTGCTTGATAACATCTGGGATGTTTGCAAAAGTGGTCAAAAAGATACATGTCAATATCCAACTATATACAGAGCTCAAAAGAAGAAAAGATCACAGAACCTGGATCATAAATAATCCTTGGTAAGCAAGCAGAAGAAAGCTGAAAAAGCTCCCAATAAGATTTTTTCAAAGGAAGTGAAGTCCATGGATTTAAAATCCAAGAAGGGTGATGCATCCAGAAGGACCACCAAGAAGAAAACATGCTTCTACTGTGGAAAGAAAGGACATATCATGGATCTTTGTAGACAAGCCATGAAATTCAATAGAGGCAGACTGGACTCAAACAGACAATCAATCCAGATGAAGCAGAAGGGATTGGTTGAAAACAAGTTACCTAAGAAAGGTAGCTTGAAAGCATCAAAGGAACCATGTGGAATATCCATAACTGAGGACACACTTCTAAGTGACTTACTTGTCATATGGCCAAATCAGTTGCAACTTGCCAAATATCTGCAGAGAGCTGAAGATGAAGTTCTGGCAATTGCTAAGGCAAAAGGGAAGAAGAAGATTTCACATGAAGATGTGTTGAGATCCACACCAGCACAAACATCATTGAAGATCAAATGTTAAAGTGTGAAGAATGGTGAAAATAGGACATCTCGGTTGAGAGAATCTTCTCAACCTTGTTGTTCACATTGATGAACCAAGGAGGTTCCATCTTATTCCCTAACCACTTGTATTTACATGTGATAACATTTCAGGGAATTGAAGATGATGATCATTCTCATCTGGAGAAGGGTTTGGACAGAATGGAGTGCACCCCTTGAGGGGCAGCCAATCTGTAGAAGATGGGATTCTGAGATTTAATACCATCTTGAGAAAAGATGAAGTTATTCCAATCATACTTTCATCCCTTGTTTCTTAATTGTATTCATCATGACAATTAAGGGGGAGTATTGATTGAAGACAAATGGTTGAAAGGGGAAGCTTTATCTTTGCACTGAACTTTCTATTGAGTTTTGTGAAGTATGTGCAGGATTTAGCAAGTCATTGATAAATATGAAAAATTTCACCCCCTGAAGCATGACCTCACATGTATTGTGAAATGTGGACAGCATTGAAAAATCTTGGTTACATCACTCTTGTTTTCTACAGCGGGTTAGCCCAAGTAGACATAGAGATGATTTACTAAAGGTTCTTTGTTAAAGAAGAACATGTGACATCATCCCTCTCTTAGTGATTTTCATGAAAATGTTATTCAAAGGGAGGAAGAGATATTTTGGAAGAGAGCCACACCACATCTTTGCATTTGATTGCCAATAAGGGGGAGAAAATATTGGCACACATATTGACCCATTCATATGTGCTGAAGAAGTGTATTGAAAACAAATACAAAGGGGGATATTGAAGTGCACTGTGTTTCATTTGTTGTCAATGAGGCATGATGTTGTCATAAGATGAATAGATGTAAAGGAATGTCAAGATGTGAATGAAAAAGGATGTGATGGTGTTGGTGAGGAATGGAGAATGGACATGGTACTAAGATGCATGTCACTTAGGAGATTCACTAAGTGACATAGGATGTTATGGTTGAAACATTCTCATACAATATCAGAAGATTGTAGAACTGATCTTAACGTTTCAATACTTGTATCATGATGATTCTAAGTTACACCACTTGAAGATTGGATGATGATGGAGCATCATCATTATATCTGATGATTGTTGAGCTGATCTTTAAGTTCATAGAACTTGTATCCTGATGATACAAAGTCACAACAATGTTAGAAGGCCGTGTATTGTATTCACAATGCATGAGGAGATGAAAGGGATCCATCCACAAGTTCTAAGTGGATGAAGTGGTTTAATGAAGTCCATGCACTATCACTTAGTGAATGTGAATTAGAAGTTGATCCAACTTGATCTCTGATTGGATCAATGAAGAACATTGAAGAATTATTTGATTCAGGAGATTCGGTTGAAGATGAACCTTCGGGAATGTCACTCCTAAGTGAAGATTAAATGTTTAAGAGGAATCGAGGAATTATTAAGAAGAAGAGAAGAGAAGAAATAAAGAAGGGAGAATGGATTAGAGGAAGATGTGGCATTTGGCATTTGGCATTTTCACTTGGTTACTTTGTTTTTATACAAAGTCCTAAGTGTTTTACTTAGCAAAAAGTAAGCCACCAAGGGCCAGCCATGGGTTCAACCCCAAGGCACATGTGGGCCTAGGCGCCACGCCCATGGGGGATCCCATGGAGCAAGCCCAGGGCGGCAGGACCACGTAGGGGAGTGTCAAGCCCTGCATAGCGTGGGCGCAGGAGCGCTCCCGAAGGAAGCATGGTGGGCGCCAGTGGCGTGCCCGAGTGGTAGGGGTGGGCGCAAAGCGCGCCCGTAAGAAGAACTCGGTGCGGGGAGGCACCGAGAGGGGAGAAGTCCAATTTAGGAGTAGCGGGGAGCACGAGTTTGTTAAAGCGCGAGAAACCCGCGCGTGGATTCGATGTGGGACGCGGTTAAAATCCCAGGATCTAATCCTGGCCGTCCGAGCAATCGCGCTGCAGATCTCGGCTGCCTGATTCATCGCGCCGCTCACGATCTAATCTGAGCCGCACGCCTTCATTAAATGCCGGATCTGACGGCCTGCGAGTCACCTCCTACTTTGAGCTCAAGCCGAAGACACCTGCATCCACCATCAAACCAGAGGCCACCCGCACGACGGAGTTCGAGTTTCTGGCCACCATTTCTGAAGATGAGGTATCCATGGAGTTATTCTGAGCCTTTTGAACACATCCATGCATAAAAATATACTTTCATGAAAAAAATGGTGAAATTGGAGTTTGGCCGAGGAAAAAGAATGTGCCGAGGCCATGTGGAGTTCGTGTTTTTCATGGGATATAAGAGAAGAGGCCGTGCATGCGTTCTAAGTCGCATGCACATAGAGAAAAATAAAAATGGAACCCGCGTTTGACAGAAAGATAAAAATCTAGATTTTGAATATTTTAAAAGATCAAAAATATTCAGGATTTTGAAGTTAAACCACGCAGATGTTTTGAGGCGTTTCTCTGCCTATATAAAGAGATCCTGAAGCACAGTGAATGTTTGTTGATACTTTGCTGAAACTTCGAAGTCCCGTGAGAGCTCTCAAAGTCTCGCGAAGAACATCCTGCGTGCATCACTTGCGCGGCAGCAGCCCGGAGCTTTCCGAGCTCCGTTTGGTTCCTTTCGCGCACACTTGCACGAAAGAAGGAAGGAGTCCCCTGCGCGCCTCCCTTGCACGACAGGAAGAACCCGAGGCCGCATTCTTGCGTGCCCGTGGTTGATTCCCTCTCTGCCTGCACACTTGTGCGGCCGGAGGAAGGAGCCCGCGGTGTTGCACCTTGAACACTCGAGGGCTTGCGCGGCTGTTGCACCTTGCACACCCCACGGCCAGTGCACCCTTGAATGGTGCTTGCACCCTTGGAGCTTGCGCGACAGAAGTGTCTGCACCCTTGCGCGGCTCATACCTTGTGCTCTTTGAAGAATAAGTGGAAGTGGCCGCACCCCTTGCGCGCCCTTCACATTGGTAGGAGGTTTGGGTAGTATGAATTACACACCTTGTGTGTGTGTGCTTAATAGAGACTACACCCTAGCCGTGTTTGTGAAAGGAGGAGAGGAAGACCACAACTAAATCCAAGTTGTGTGTGCAAGAGGAAGAGAAAGGCCAAGCCTTGTGTTTTCTAATTGAACAAAGGAAGTGTGTGTGCAAACAAAGGACCAAAGAGGCCGTAGCCAATTGTGTTCAAGAAGAGGAAAGAGGCCAAGCTTAAGTGTGTGCAAAACGAAGAACAAATTGTTTGTGATAAACAAAGTGAAGAGGCCGAACCTAGTGTGTGCACTCAGAAGTGTGTATACACTTAGAAGAAGAGGAGACCCCCACACTAAAGTATAACACACATTCAAGTGTGTAAACAATAAGTACAAAGTGTGTGAAGGAAGTGAGAAGGTGTGTGCTAAAAAGGATTATGCCCTTTGTGGGTTTATTGCACCAAGAAGAAAGAAAGGGGAGTGCATGATTACATGCATGCACATGCACATGTGAACAAGTTGAATCTGCTTGTGTGAATTTTGAGTTGTCCAAGACTGAAAGTTCTTGAAGAAGATTTTGAGAAGCCATGCAGTCAGTGCATGAGGAAGAAGAGTTGCCATGCACTCAGTGCATGAAGTTGATGTGAAGTGAGACTGAAGCCAGACTGAAGTTAAAGACATCAGTTGCCTGAGTTTTCAGTAATTGATAAGACACTTATCAACAGAAGTGATCAGAAGTTTTGAGCAAGACCAACAGACCTTATCAGAGGC
This sequence comes from Viscum album, assembly GCA_963277665.1. Lineage (NCBI taxonomy): Eukaryota > Viridiplantae > Streptophyta > Magnoliopsida > Santalales > Viscaceae > Viscum > Viscum album. The sequence goes on along the minus strand of OY728161.1, from coordinate 47,946,372 downwards.
TGTTAAAGATTCTTGAAGAGAGAGGCCAGGTCATCCTGAGAAGGAGATAAATCCTGAGCAAGACGAGAAGACCTGATCAAATCAAGTGATCAGAGGTGAAGAGCAAGGCCAGAAGCCTTTATCCCAGGCTGTTGAAGGTACTTGAAAAGATAATGTGAAGAAGAGCTACTTGTGTGACTCGAGGAGCCAGGAGAAGCCCCCTGTGAGACTCAGGGTGGAAGAAGTCTTCAGTGGGATTCTGGAGCAGGCCAGTGGGACTCTGGTAACACTATGGGATGTAGTATAAAGGCCCACCTGTGGGACTCAGGAGAGATACAGTGGGACTCTGTATCGACCATTGTAATACTAACAGATTATAATGGAAGAAACCATGTTGGGGTGTATAACCAACATGGCAAGGACGTAGGCCTTTGGTGCCGAACCTTGTAAATCCTTGTGTCCAGTGCCTTTACATTTACTGCATCATTCGTGGAAAGGTGAGAGATACAAGAAGAGTGGATCGAGGATTTAACCAGCCATAGAGGTTTAATTGATAAAGAATCAATTAGTAAAAAGTTTTAAGGGATCACTGATTCACCTCCCCCCCCCCCTCTCAGTGATTCACACTGATCTGGGCACTTAAAAAATGAAGAGTTGAGGATTTCTATGAGAAATAATTTATTATTATAGTCTATATTCTCCCAATATATTATAAATAACAACTATGATAGAATGAGAAAATGGATAAAAGTGGGAATATATTCATAATTGGTATACAATCTATAATAGAGACAAAATTGATTTTGAAAACAGAGAGCTTGATGGAAATTTGGAGACTATAGAATATTGGTAATGGATACTAGATAATAAGGTGAGTTTATAAGGCCACCAATTGGTATATTTATAGACTCAAAATATTAGGGAAACTTTTGGAATTCACTTGGGTAATTAATTGGATGATGACCACAATAATAGTCTTTTTTATCATAATAAATGTCTTCTTAGAACTGCTATCTAAATGTAAATAGATATCTTGTACCCTCCACTGGGTATTTATTGGAATATTTAGAACTCCATATGGATGTACTCTTTAATTGGGTAGCTAGTGATCATCCATTGGATGGAAGATGGATATTTAAAGCATAAATATCTTCTTTACAACTACACTAAGTAGCTTGTGGACATTTGTTGTTCTCAGAGGCAACATCCTTCCCCGCCAGCTAGCCGGTTTCTATGCATTGATTAGTCTTTGATGCCTTCTATTGTCCATGCACCACCCTTTCCTTATAGTATTCATTCATATCTTGAAAAGTTATGGGAAATTAACTTAATTATTTTTAAAAGAAAAACGTTATTTTTCAAAGGATCCTCCAAGGTTAATTAAATTTATAAAATTATTTCATCATGTTATAACTACACATTATATTAATGAAATAATTAGTAACTTTAAAGAGTGTTTCTGTTCATTAAAACTAAATATGGTGAGAATCACAAAAATCTATCCCGCCTTGAAGACCACAAACACTTGAATAATAAGAATATAACAAGATAACATTTAAAAATATTTTTCCTCAAAATAGAAAAATGAGTTACAACCACAGGATTTCTACCCCATAATTATATAAATAATATTCCCTCCCCACATAATTTATTTCATCCAATAAATTCATTATATATACCTTCATTTTCCCCCACAATAGAAAAGAAAAATACTTTAGACTACTATAGTTACTCCAAATTTCACTAAATATTTATATTTCTTCCCCATTGACAATGTCAATAAATATTTATAGACGGGGTTATTGTAACACCCCAAGCTTCCACGGTACACTTCTATTTGAATAATACAGTAGCATGTGTTGTACGCAACTTTGAGTTCTAACACACACCACAACCTATCAATATAGTCGTTATGAATAGTAATTCCTACTTTTTGAAATTTTATAAATGTTATCTTTAAAAATGGACTTTTTTTTGGATTCGGAATATCTAATTTATCCTAAGGTGAAATTTTGGAACTTTTCGGATAACATTTATATTTTAATGAATATAGAAAATTACTAAATTTTAATTAAAAACAACTTTTTTAATCAAAATAATTAATAGTGATAAATTATACTGTTGAGTGTTTTTAATGTATAATTAGAATATAATTTTACCATTTTATCCAATGGTGGTCATTATAATTAATTTCACTTTGAAATTGGAAATAAAAAATTGTCAATCTTTTGATATATATTATTTCTTAAAAACACACTATTTTTAGTGACAGCAGGAATTAATTATTAAATTAATTAATGAAACTTATATGTTTGGTATTTTGTAAATTAGACATCATTTTTTAATTTGGAATATCACTTATAGCTTAGGGTGAATTTTTGGTATTTTTCTGAAAAACTTCAATTTTTGATGAATAGTGAAACCTCTAAGTGGTAGTTAAAAAACTGATTTTTCGTTTAAATGAAACTTTACCTCTTCTGTAAATTGAATTTCAAAAATTCTACATACATCATTTTCATTAGTATGTAAAATTTGGTTCAATGGGATTAAAATAATTTTGGGTGAATAGTAAGTTTTAAGTTTTATTAATCGCAATTAAAGGTAATTTGTGAAATTTAAGGTAAAAATGATATTATAAAAATATAAAAATATCTTGAAACTTGTCCTAACCTTATTTTATGAGTCATGGAAGACCAAGAAAATCAATGGGTCAACTTGGGGACCCCATGGAGCCACTTTGGTAAGAAAATGACATTAATAACTTTTTATTTAAAGTAAAAATAAAATTGTCACAAACATGTGTTGTTTTACTAAAACAATTATTATTTGGGGTAATATAAGTTAAATTTTCGACTATAAATATTAATTTTAAATATAAAAAGATTTAATAAATCATGTTAATTTTTTTATAATTTTTAGACATTAAATAAATTAAATTATTTATGACACCATGATGATGCAGCGATTACCTCATTAATTAACGATTTAAATAAAATGAAAGAATAATGTAAAATATAAGACATAAACCTGGCAAAAACTTATTGGATGAGTCCATTTATAACCCTTATCACCTTATCCGAGAAATATATAATTTTGGGAACTTTTAAATCCAAAAAGCACTTCATAATAATGTAACATTTCATGACTTTCCAAGAGTGCCCGTCCTCTCCTCGTATAAAAGGCCCCCACCTCTACCACCTTATTCACACCATACAATCTATTTGTCTCAGAAATGCTCTGACCACATAATCTCTAAAATTCCCTCTCCTACTCCTAGAAGCCTCACTTTTGGCATAAGTCTTCCCAAGAAAGACTTTGGCTCAAATCAAAAAGAGTTACCTGTTTTTAAGGTAATGTCTTATCTTATGTTCTTTTGTTTTATTTTGCTTCTCCAACCCCTTAAAATATTTTTATTACTTTATTTTGTAAAAAAACAGTATATAAAATATACTAGTATGTTTTTATGAGAAGTATTTGATTTACATGTACACACACCTCCGTCTAATGGTTAAAGAACATACTGTTTATGTGGGTGGTGAAATACTGCCTCACGAAACGATGATTATTCAATATTCTTTTAACACCTCTCATGGTGGCCATTATGATGAAACTATTTCTATATATGATATATATTATGTTTTTGTTTTCCTTATGCTTCTTTATTTTTCATTTATGTCATAACTTTATGATTCCCATTATGGGTAAACGCGATAATTTCATTTTAGGAAGTGCGTACTACCGCCCCCTCAAAGTGATTTGAATCGTTAATGCCATATGTGGGACATGAAAAGGATGGAGTAAATTATATTATATATTATATTATACTGGAATTATAATACACCTTTATATCATTATGATTTCATTCCATTAAATACAAAATATAAATGAAAGTAGCTTTCATGCGTACGTACGGTTTACCGTCTCCATTAATGGTGCATTTCATTTCTTACCTCTAAATGTTACGTAATATTATGAATTAATGTATATACTGGATATATATGATATATATGATATCTAAATCATGAATATAATTCTGGATATAGTAGATATTTTAACACATTAACAAATTGTAATTATAAGAAATTTATTTTTGACTCAAGTACCAAAGATCGACAAAACGACCGTTATTAACTTAAATAATCACATAATGTTCATAACATGGTAATAAGTGATATAAAATGAATAATTAACTTGAAAAAGGATCTTAACAAAGTATAAATTAACTCTAATTTATTATTCAGGAGGTTAAAGAATGATCGAGTCAAGTCGGATAGGAGGTAAGGGAACTTCATAACCCAATTTCTGTTCTCTGGGTTAATCTCCTACTTTCAAATTATGTCATGATATTATTATGTTCTATCTTGTATCTGTAATTTCATTTTGTGTACTTATAGTGAATACACATAATTGGTCTATTTTATTTAAAAAATGATCTTTGTAAGGGACTTCACCTCAATCTCCTTTCATTGAGGCATATTTTGTTTTATACACAACTTTATTGTACACGGTGTATAAACCCCTTTGACTTTTACATTTATTCAAAAGGAATCTTTTTATATAAAGCATTTTACTAAATGACAAAAAGAAATGTTTTTTTGTTGTACATATGCGGCGACAATGACTTCTCTGCTGCTATGACCATTATTTGACTTTTGCCTTCCTCTACAAGCCATAACTTTTTTTAAATGAAAAATAAATACCAAGATTTAATTTTATTTTATTTTGGAATTCAAAATGGTTTTGAAAGTGTTTTTATTATATCAATGTGTTGTATTGATATCTTGTGATTGAAATGTGGAAATGTTATGTTTCCTTTATGCATGTTTTATGTGATACGATTATGTTATGGTTTATGATATGTTTAAACCCGTTCATATGAGGAATGCATTGGACTTAATAAGTGACGGGTGGAGCCTGCTATAGATCCTCGGTGCTTCGGTAGGTCTCATGAGACAAACTAGTGTCTTGGCACGAGGCCTTGACAAAATCTTATTTGTATTCTTGGCCCGAGGCCTTGGCTACGTGGTTATGATAGTCTCGAATTATGAATTCCCTCATTATGAAAGTGTTTATTGATATTGCATGTTATTATTAGACTAGTAGAATATCCATGTGAATAATTAAATGGAATTATTTCATTTTTTTGTCATATTATTCTGAAGTTAAAGTTTAAAAGGATTTTGTTATAGTTATACATTGCCTTAAATGTTTATGTTTATTTATGAAAGTTCCTGTTGTCTTGTTATCCTTACTGAGCATCTGAGCTCACCCCTTTCAATGTTTTAATTTTTCTAGGATGTGATGAAGTATATTATGAATGACCTGCTGGGATAGTATGAGGGGATATGAAGACAGGATGTTTTTTTAGTTCTGTTTTACATTATGATGTAATGTAAGACTTATTAATATATCTAATGTTTCCATGACTACTAAACTAATTGGTCTTTCAAGACTTGATCATTTGTGATCATGCCAATGTTACGCAATACTGAACCGACTCTGGGTAACTGGGGTCAGGGCATTACAGTTGGTATCAGAGGCAGTTTAGTAATAACCATGGAAGCTAGATTTAGATAAACTCTAATCAGAACACGTATCCATAAGATAGACTTTGAGGATCATTATATAAGAACTTCCTAGAATTTTGGTATTATAAAGATTTTTTGAGTTTTCCGAGCAATACATACCTATCTGGATATGAGCTGGTAGAGGCGGCTCTAGCACAGATGTACCTAGAGGTAATACCCAAAAACACCACTTTGATCTAGACTCAAACGGGAACCGGTGCACGACAATGGGCCTTGCTGCACTCTTGGTTATGACACTCTTGTGGGATATGCTTAGGATAATTATCATTTTCTTTTCAAACCATTATGAAGGGTATATGAGTATATACTTCCTCCAATAATTTTTTTTATGATTATAGTTCAATTTATGTTATGTTTTTTACAAGTATGGAATTATGTATTTTGATTCATAAAATAATTTAGTTTATGCCATTGTTTAGAAATGGTGCCTAGTGGGAGGAATGGAAACCGTATCAATGCACGCACTCCATGTAGGGATTTTCCTCCTACTTAAGATAATTATAATGGAGCTGGAGATACAATTGGTGCTGATCAACTTATCACCATACTAGGACAACTCACTCAGGTTATGAATAATAACCTTACTCGTATGGAGCACCATGATCCGCAATGTGGAGGATCAATGTTATACCGCTTCATGAGGCAACAACTTCCAAAATTTAATGGGGGTACAAATCCATTAGTAGCTGAGAAATGGATAAACTCCTTAGAGAAAATATTCCACGCCTTGGGGAGTAGCGAAAGGGAGAAGGTCATCATGGCAGTTTACCGCCTCACTGAAGATGCCGATCAATGGTAGTAGCTGATTCAAAACACAAAGAAAGATGAAGAAGTAGCAAGTATGGAGTGGAGGGAGTTCAAAGAGATTTTATTAGAAAAATACTTTCCTCGTGACCATCGAGCAGATATGGAAATGCAATTTCTGAGTCTGAGGCAAAAGGAGGATAAGAATGTCGCAAATTATAAGTCTAACTTTACACAGTTAGCGAGGCATGCTGCAGATTATATACGTAACCCAAGAAGTAAGATCGATCATTTCATTGATGAGTTAAATCTGTTTCTTCGTTGATCATTAGTCTCACAAAACTTCTCATCGTACGAAGATATTTTCTCATGTGATATCAAGACAGAAAAAAAATTCTCTAAGTCTTATGACATTAAATCAAAGAAAGAGAATAAGAGATCTTCTGATCAATCTAGAAATGGAAATAAGGGGAAGAAGGGAAAATTTGAATATTAGTCTTTCAGTAAATGTGGGAAGAAACACCGCGGTACTTTCTTGAAGGGAATGGGATTATGTTACAAGTGTGGTGAAAAAGGCCACCAAGCTCATGATTGAAAGGGAAAGAAAGTTGTTGTCAATGTGGAATGTTATAATTGTAGAGATATGGTACATTATGCAAATGAATTTCCTAAGCGTTAGGGGAACATACCTCAGAAGAGGCCAAGGGATCAAGGCCAAGATTATGCTATCACTACTGCTGAGGTTGAAGCTTCGAAAGACGTGGTGGCAGGTAATTTAATGGTTTCCTCATGTTTAGAAAATACATTATTTGATTCTGTATCATCGCATTGTTTCATATCTTCACAGTTTTCTAAGAAAATTAGATATTTGCAATTTTATTTAACAACAGAATAGCTAGTCAAAACTCCTAAAAGAAGTATCATTGCAATAATGTTTTGTGAATCAGTCCGCATTAGAGAACATAAATGTTCTTTAGCCGTTGATCTCATTGTCATACATATGATTGATATTGATATAATCCTCGGTATGGATTTTCTTTCAAACTATGATGCAAATATTTATTGTAAGAAGAAGGACGTTACGATTTTTGATGCTGATGATAAGGAACACCTTATCTTTAGAGAAGAATTGTCACCACCTAATTCTTATTTTGATCCACCCCCAGTAGCTCAACTAAATTCAATTATTGGGGAGGAAGAGATTGAAATGAATAAGGGTGGGTAAAGGATTTTTCAAATAGAGGATGTACCTATTGTGAAAGAATATGTAGATGTGTTTCTGGAATATTTACCTGGACATCCTCCAGAACGAGAAGTTCAGTTTTCCATTGATTTAATTCCTAGAGAAATGCCTATATCGAAGACCCCTTATAGAATGTCCACCGTGGAATTAGTTGAACTAAAGAAACAACTAGAGGAATTGAGTAATAAGGGACTTATTCACCATAGTTTTTCTCCATGGATATCCCCTGTCCTTTTTTGTTAAGAAGAAAGATGGATCTATGAGGCTGTACATTGACTACAGGGAGAACAATGCTATAAAAATAAAGAACAAGTATCCCCTACCTCGCATTGATGATTTATTTGACCAACTTCATGGAGCTCAATACTTTTAAAAGATGGACCTTCGATCTGGATACCATCAGTTGTGTGTGAAGAAGGATGAAATTCCGAAGACAGCATTTCGAACAAGGTACGGGCATTACGAGTTTACAGTAATACCTTTTGGATTGACTAATGCACCCTCTGTATTAATGGATCTAATGAATAGAGTTTTAAAAGAATATCTTGATGATTTTGTGGTGGTATTTATTGATGATATCTTGGTATACTCCAAAATCTGCAATGATCATGAAAATCACTTGTGAATTATCTTGAAGACACATAGAAGACATGAATTATATGGGAAGTTTAGGAAATGTGAATTCTGGCTTCAGGAGATTTCTTTTCTTGGACATATTGTCTCTAAAGAAGTAATTTTCATTGATCCTTCTAAGACCAAGGAAATCCAATAATGGCCAGCACCGACGAGTATAACTGAGGTATGCAGTTTTATTGGTTTGGTAGGTTATTATCGACGTTTTGTCCCGAATTTTCTCTGATTGGATAACCCATTAATGAATCTCACACGTAAAGGGGTTAAATTTTTCTGGAAAAAAGAGTGCGAAGAATGTTTTGAAGAACTGAAGAGAATATTAGTCAGTTATCCTATATTGACTCTAACATCGGGGAATAATGGGTTCGTTATTTATAGTGATGCATCAATGAAAGGACTTGATTGTGTCCTTATGCATGAATGATAGGGTTATTTCCTATTCATAACGACAGCTAAAAATTCATGAGCAGAACTATCTTACTCATGATCTTGATTTAGATGTTGTAATCTTTTCTTTAAAGATATGGAGACATTATCTCTATGATAAAAAATGTGAGATATATACCGATAACAAGAGTTTGAAATATATTTTCTCACAAAAAGAACTCAACATTATCCATTTAAAACTTCATTAGAAGTTCATCAGTGTATTTACTCTATTTTGAAGAATTTAAATGATAATTTTGGAAAATTTATAGGCCAAAGAATATTTTTAGTTCACTCTTAAAACTCAACTCAAAATAAAAATTCCTTAAATAAAAAAATCCATTATAGTGAGTTTATTTAGTTGATACAAAAAACACATAATCAACATAAATGTATAAAATAAATAAATATTTTTGAAATATTTTTGGTAAAAGGGTGGATTATTATTTTAACATTTAAAAATCATTTGATAGATGGAATTTAGTTAACCTCTCATACTAAGCTATATCAGCTTGTCACAAACTCTAAAGAGCTTCAGTTAACCTCAAAACATGAGTTTGAATTTATGGATCTTCAAAATTTGGTGGTATATCAACAAATAAATTTTGAAAAATTCATTAATAAAAAATCAATCGACATCAATTTGAATTTTTTTTCAAATTTAAATGGTTGGTGAATTCAAAAAATATTCTAATTGATTCTAGACACATAAAGGGTGAAATTTTTTCACCGTAATCAATACATTTTTATTTATTATATCCTTCTCTAATAAGTTGATCCTTATTGAGAAAGATAATTCCTTGATAGTCATGTTTTTAAAAAAAAATCCCATTTAGTGGAAATAATTGGATTATTCTCAGGTCATTCCATGTGAGTATGAACATTATTCCTTTGAAATTGGTTTAACTTTTATTTCATGGAAAGCATCAAATTCTCATTAGTAATAACATCGTCAAGGGATTGAGGTTAATGTTAATAGAGGAAATATTGGTGTTCAAGATCATTTAAGATTTGACTTCTTGTATAACTTCCTAATTACGATTCGTCAATATATTTATAATTGGGATGGTATTTGGATTCAACTAATAAAATGGGAAATGAATTAAAATGTGGTACATTAACATCCTTAATTACATTATAATATCGAGGTTTTTGGAAAATTCAAAATAGCTTAGTCAATATCATTATCAATTTGAGGATGTTATATGAGGATATTCTCATCGAACATGATGTGGATTGACTATTATAATGCCTTGGTCCTTTTATTGAAGACGTGTAGGAATTTATATGAGTTTCAGTACCAGGTAATATACCATCGTCAAATTTAGGGTCAAAATTTCCTAGATTATCTATAGTATTAAGGATAAACATTAAAGAATAAAACATTAGGATGTTTTTAAATTCCAAAGTACATAGAGATTTTTTCTTAAAAGGGTCTTACAATAACATAGTTAAGGATAAATCAAGTGATATTGACCCATCATCCCAAAAGTACTGAGTAAGGTTAAAATCATTAATGATAGTCTGAGACATTTCTTCTGGGGTCTTATTTCATCTTTCATCAACCCCATTCTATTTTGGTGTTCTAGGAGTGTAAAAAGAATGATTATAACCTTAAGAATCATTAAAATCATAAAATTTTGTGTTATCAAATTCTCTATCATGGTCAATTATAAGAAAAAATATTTTATATCTTTTTTTATTTTCGATATTCCTTGAAAAGTTGATAAATACATGATAAGCATTATTTTTATGAGCTAAGATGGAAAGACGTGTAAATCATGTATAATAATCTATAATCAAAAAGTTATATGTTTTACCTCCAAAACTACCAACAAGAGTTTTTCCAAATAGGTCATGGGTGACTATTTCATTGGATTTAGAAGAAGAAATAACCTTTTAAGATTTGAATGAGGTTTTTTATTTAATTCTAATATATAAAGGTTCATAAAATAAGTTTTCATTACAAGAAAATATTGGTAAACCACATAGTAGTCAATTATGTTTGGGATTTAAATGAATGTGAAGGTTACAATAACCAAGTCTCTGATTCAAACACCAAGATTCATTATTTTTAGTCAAAGTGTAATATTCAAGAGGGGGGAATTGATTTTTCAATTTAAATTTCAATAAAATATTATTACAATTTAATTTCCCAAATTTAAAAGAATACCCAATTAATTTAAATTATATAATTATATAATTTGATCATTCAAAAGGATATATATAAGTTCGATCAAAACTCATCTAAACCAAAATTTTAAAATTTATTATCTTTTAAAATAGTTTTAATTTAATTAGACACAATATATAAAACACAAAAAATCAACTATTAAGGTATTGTTTTTATATTAATATTTTAATAACATATACAAGTTTTTTTCAAATAGTTTTAAAAAAATAATAAATCAAAAACTGGAATTAAAAAGTTGGGCAAGTCTAAAATTGAGGCCTAATCCCATCCACATGGAAATCAACCGCTTCTAAGTGGATTATTAGAGAATAAATTGGTCCACAACATGGATTGGATTTTACAAAACACAACTACAATCTGATAGTCCATGATATAACTATCCACTTTCATTGTTCTTCATAGTATACTTAAATGTATAATAATAATTTATAGTTTATTTTAACTCTACAATACAATACAAGAGACTTTATTAAATAATGAATTGTGTCTAATAAACATATCTCAAAAAGTTTGGTAAAAAAATAGTGTGGGAGATGAAATATGTGAAAATTTTTTGCAACCCAATCTGGTCATATTCGGTTGATTCTAAGTTATTGAATTTGTCCATTAAAAAATTCAACAATTTTTAGACTGAATGTCTAGAAAAATAGAGTTTCATAGAAGAACTATGTTGAATCAGTTCAACATATCACATTTTCTCAGTGATCTATTACATGTGTGTGTATCTCATCACTTTTTTTCACAAGGGTATATTTATCTTAAAGAGTGATTTTCTATAATATACCTACTACATAATATTCATTCCTTAATCCTCATTCCCATTAGTCATTAAATTCTTTTACATTGAGTAAAATCTCCAAAATATTATTATTTTAGATTTGAAAATACTCCACTATTTATGATATACATTATCATATGGTCTTACCTTAATCATGATTACTTTATCTTCTATTTACTAGGAATGATCAGCTGGCATGGAAACTATGATCAATAACTATTCATAAAAACTAGACAAAACTACTAGGCATAACAAAAATCCAAAATCACTTTATTCTTTCATGTTGTCACAACATTTTGTTCATGTGTAAGGTTCATGAATTTATGTGGTTGGTACATCTCTTCATAGATAGATACACTTATTCTCATGGTAACATAACTTGTTATTTTAGTTACTGGATTCCTAATCATGGTCACTACATTTGTTATTATTGAAGGTACTTTAATTTTCAGAGTTAGAAAAATAAAACATGTTTTCAATATATCAGTTGGATAAATTTTTCTAACCTTCGCATGGTATCTAGTTTTCTTCATTTGATGGGTAGTTTTATTTATGAGGTCACTTTGAGTTCAATATACTTTAGGTTCAGTACCCATGGGGTCACTTCTTCTTCAACACATGGGTAGTAAAATACTTATAAATAATTGGTTCATGGTAGGAAGTATGTTCATATGGTCAATACCACAATATCACTTGACTTTCATGGTTAGTAGGTTGTTCTTATATGGTAGGTAGTCATGGTCACTTCCATACTTATCCATTTTTACAAGTTTGGATTGAAAAATATTTAACTAATATTAAACATAAAATTCATTCAAAAACATTATAATATTGATTTGGGATCATAATAATAAGTTGGTGTTGGTCTAAGCCCAAAATGTACCCATTTTGATGATCTTTGGGTCTAGGGTTCTTCATAAAGAATGTTGTTTTCTCAGTTTAGTAGTTCTATATTCTTTCTTGTGGGGTTTCTCCTCCTCCATTTTGATTTTTGGTATCCCCATCGGTGTGATATTTCCATAGAGGTATAGTGAGAGATAATTAATCTATTGGGAGGAATTTTTATTCTCTTAATAACTTCACTCCTGAAAGAATAATCTGGAAATGTAAGGTTGTTCATGTTCAAGACAACAAATATAATATTTCAAATAGGTTTATTCTTTTTAGTTTTTTGATTATTGCTCAAAATATTATGCCATCTATGTATAATAAATTTAAGTTAGTTGACCTTTGGAAAATATTTACCATGGTTTGGGGTTCCTCTAATTTCATTTGTGTTCCGAACGGGAAAGTATTTTTTTAATATCCTCTTCCTGATTGGGGAGATCAAGAACTGAGTATGGTGTTCAGCTCCATTTACATGAAGACATGCTTGGTTAACATCTATAAATGTGACTTATGTTTTAACCCATTCTCCATCAATAAAACTAGATTTCATGTATGGATTAGAATTTAGGTTCTGAATTAGAATTTATATAATCCACATATCTCATTTGATATTTCATCGGGTGAGGGTATTCCCATAAAAATGGATATGACTATAAAGATGAATAGTTATTGATATTATTATAGGGTATTATTTTAGATTGATATCAATTATTCTTTGGTATATTAGGTTTTTCATTCCATATTTAAAGATAAAATCAATTTGCTGATTAAATATGAGAAATTACCTCCATTTCGTATGGATCGTTATCTTATTGGACACCTCAATGAAAATTTTCTTTGGAATGAAACTTGTTCATTTTTTTCTTCCAAGGATCATAAATATAATGTAAACAATAAGTTACATAAAAATAAAATAGAAGGAAGGATCTTATACCTCACTTCAAAAAAGGACTATGAATAGCCTAGAAGGTAGCTATTAAAATGTTTTTGAAGAGCAATGGGTTATGCAACATAATAATGTAGTTAGTTTTGGTGCATTTCATGATATGGTTTTCTAGAAGTGTGAACATTTACAATACCAGTAGGAAGGACCTCATTATTAGGATCAGCTGATGAATTAATTTGGTGATAGGTCCTCTAAATAAGAAGGCCTTGAGATAGTTATCTATAGGCCCTCTTAACATAATAATAATTTTTTGTAGATGGTCCCTCGCCAAGGAGGGGTCATTGAATGTATACAAATTTGAAATCTCAAGATACTCTGGGAGTTGGGGAGCACTAATACAGTTTACTAATATTTTACATGTGACTCTACTAATATAGGTACTCAAATCATAAAATAACTTAACAATGTGTGGTGTCTAAATAAAATTTGGGGCAATTAGATAGACATAGATAATAAATAATCACCAAAGAAAATATTATATCATGACATTGTTGAAAATGTTAAGGTGGTAGACATTGAGGAATTTTCATCAGCACCTTTGAATAATACAATTCCAAAGAATTATTATTTGTATTTGAATCCCAGTATGAGAAGTACAACTATCTCAAGTAGGAGAAGGTCACAAGGTAATTATTACAATCCATTGGAAGATGAATCTGATTGAGATTATGATTATTATAATCCTCTTTCCTTTTATTAATATTTTTCTTGTGATATTTTTTGAACATGAATGATGGAATATTCTCCTTTCTCACCCCCCCTAATTTCCATCTTCATTGTTCAATTTTTATATTTTGTAAAGAGGTTTTACCTCACCTATTCAAAAATATATATTAAATGAATTGAAAATAAATTAGTGTTTTTATCAATTTCATTCAAAAAATTGTATTTCTCATATTTTTAAAAACAACGGTTATTTTATATTTATAAGTTTGTGTCCATCATTCATATCATTTTTTCTTCCCATTTTTGGATAACCAAAAAGTGAAATCACGAGAACATATTTTAAGGAATAAAATAAAAATATATAGAAATTATGAATGACATGAATAGTATATGGGAGAACAAATATTTTCTATTATTATCAAAATAGATTAAAAATAAAATAAAAGTGTTTACCTTATTTGTAATTCTAATCAAAATGTGAATCTAGCACGTACATGACATTTTTATAAAGGATTGGATCATTTCCTTTGGAAGTAAATAAATTGATAGAATATGTATTCTAGGGTATAGGTGTGAAAGTAGGGTAACAAATTACTACACATTTTGAAATAGGTTTGAGAATCTGGACTTCTTATCTATGAGTTATACCAAAAGGATGAATAGTGGAGATTGAAACATTAGGGGTTTAGGTAATAGGTAAGGTAGGTGGTGCAAGAATAACTATATTAATGGTGTATAGGTATGGTTCCATCAATTGGGAAAAGTATTTTACTTTCGTGGATCTGTTATATAGTGCTTGTAAATAATAATCATTATTTTCCCTAAAATATTAGAGAACATGAGTTGAGATTTTCATATTTTTCACTTATGACTTGAAATCATTATTCAAATGAGGCATCCTCAATTTAATAGCCCAACATATGAATATTTATTTGAGATCTGGCATTGTGAATATTCTACTAAGGTGATATTTAATGGAATTAATTATAGTTTCCCTATATTTACCATCTTTTTCAATATCATTTAATACAACCACTAAATAAAATGAAAAATATGTTTAAAATACTTTAAACATTATCTTATAGATTGATGAAACTCATCAAGAAAAACTTTTAACTCTTCCTTGATCAGTTTTTTTATTCTTGCTTTTTCAAAATATGGTTGGATAGTATGAGCAGGTGGTGGAGAAATAGATTTAGAATATGAGTGGGTTCCCTAAACCCATCACCTTTCTATACTTTGATAACCATTAAATGTATACAGTTTGATATATACATGTGTTTATTCTTAATATAATAGTGTTGATACTTCTACATCAATGGTTTATATGGTAATCTGATTAGATTATTTTTCATATCAAAAGGTTATAATAGTTCTTATATACAATGATAACCTTGATATACTATGATGGTATTTTGAAAAAAAATTAATATGGTCTAGATACATCATATTGAGAGGAATCAAATGATTTCTGAATCTCTGGTGTTGGGGGATCATAAGCACTGAGACATATTCTCATTAACTTTGCCCTTGGTAATCTTGAGCAGATGAGATTATGATGATAGGTACTCCAATAGGAACACCACATGTTTCATGTTTCATTGGTTGTCCCTATCTATGAACATATTTATTGGTCTCTTGACTTGAGATCATTATGAATATGTACCATTTGATCACATACATTGATTCAAGGAAAAAACATAAAATTAATGTTCTAGCAAGGTAGCTTGTGTTGGGGGCATCATTGTTGGTATGGAATAGGTTGAATTATCAAGATGAATTTTGTCACATCTGAGTTATGGAAGAAATATCACATAGGCCCAGTTTGACTAGGATGGTAGATCCTTTATTAACACAATGGTCATAGTAATAAATGGTAAGCCTTTCGAGAAAGGTCATGAAATATATAAAGCAACAAAAGGATGATTACACAAGCGTGCATCCTTCTTTATGAGATATTACGAGACAAATAGATTATATTAAACAAAACATGTTTGTAAAAGGTATACATAGTGATGAAATTAATTATCTCTTTAGGGGCCATGATGGGTGTCTAGACTCTAATCTTGGTCTATGGATTGGACTCACTACTATCGATATAATGACTTCGAGTGTCACACACTATGTGTATCCACATGTTCTTCCTATTCTAATTAATAAAATATTAGGATGAAGTGGGCCCCACATGTGGGGGTTGGTGAACATCTGAGTTTGATTGATCATTAGTAAAATTAATTCAATTATAATATTCGTGTTTATAATAATGATAATTGAATTTATTTCTCATGGTATTCACAAGCTATTTAATCAAATAAGTGAATACGTGAAAATATAATTTTTCAAATGAATATATGATGTTAAAGGTTCATTAAATTATTTAGGGATATTATGGGCTGATTTAATTGTTCATATTTAATCACATGATATTTTATAGTGTTACAAGTATGTTATGTAACATTTAGGACATTTATGAAACATTTATTCGGGATATGTGTGTGAAAAAGGTATAAAATGAAGGTTATCACTTTAAAGGGACCTAAGTAATATTTTGGAATGTATAAACTTGATATAAAAGGTCATTTTAGCCTCTTAAATACTATGATACACAATTTAAAATAATTTATAGAGATATATAATCTCTCATATCCTCTCCTCTCATGTTCTTGGAGAGATATTCTGAATAAACAACAAGCTCTGGTTGATCATGTCTTCTCGATCGAATTCATGTTCTTCATGTGGCTGAAGGGACATCATAATGATATTTTATTCCCCACAATATAAACCATTAAATAAAAGAAAATTATCTAGGGGCTATATTTCATGTTTGTATAATCTAGACGATGCCTATTTTGGCGCCTTTGATCCATGACATGCTGACAGTGAGTGAATCAAACTGGTGACTTTTAATGAACAAGGTACTATTTACACTTTCATTTGATTTTATTTTTCATTATTAAATTTAATTAAACATAATAATTTTAGAAGTATGGGAAATTAACATGAATCCAAACCCAAAATGTTAAATTTCACTTTTCTAGGCTTCCGTTTCACCTTGAGTTTCTTTAATTTTTATCAGAGCCTACATGTAATTATTTAAGTAAAAAAATTTAAATTAAATTAATTTTTTTATGATTCTAAAAGTAGTGTAGATAAAGTTCCTATAAAACTAGAGGTTCCTTAGCCCATGTTTTTATCAAAAAATATATGATCGATCAAAAAGAAACTAGTTTTTTACTAAAAATTGTGATGAAAATTTAATTTTTTATTTTTTATCTTCATTTTAATGGCTACCTATGTGCCAGTTTTTTATCCATAGAATGATTTGAGTACATTTTTTGTAAACAATATATACCATAATATAGTTGGGGTATTCTGTTGAAAATTCAATGTTTTTGTACAAACTTTATTTATTTCCCATAAATAAAAAAGGTGCAATGCTTCCCTAGGAAAGCCTGTTTAATTAAATGGACAAATCATCCCTTATAACCCTATTTAAAAAATGACAAAGATTACTCTATATGGTTTTTATCATTTTATATTATTATATATTTATTTTCATACTTATATTATGTCCTTTAAACGGTTGCCAACAAGACTTGGTTTGGGCGGGTATGGCTCAGGACCGACTAACACAACATATCACTAGTCTTAAATTAATTTTCGGGGATCTTCATTAGGATGAAATGGACCCAAAATATTATAAACAATTAAAAATAAAAAATTTAAATATCTAGTATTTAATAAAAAAAATTCTATGTACTATGTGATATATCGATAATTAATTAAAATTATTTTAATACAAGTTAATGCATTAAAAATACCCTCAAGTTTAATTTTAGAAGATTTAATTTCTATTATGTAATATAATTTCACATTGAATAATCATTATCCAATACCAAATCATGCCTGTTTTTTTATTATTTATTTAATTTAATTATTTAATTTATGTTTTTTAAAATTTAATAATTATTTTTGTTTAGATAATTTGCACATTGTCCGTCCATATTTAATTTTTATAGGGGTATACATGTCGAAATTTAAATGAAAAATATATATTTTATAACCCCGAGTTCACCTCAACTATATGTGATTATACATTGTAATAAATAAAGGAGTTTGGCGAATGGTTGTTTAATTTGAGATCCAGTGTAAATCAAAAAAGTGACATGCATGTTTGTTGTGGGTGGTGCAATTCATGCTAGGTATTGATGTAAGAAATTTCCCAAGGTTCTAAGTTAATCCATTATTTTCTAGATGGATTAACCAGTAGTTAATGGATAATGATTAGGTAATTATTTATTTATTTTATCTTGTCCATGGTTTATTGTTTTATGACTGTGTAATTGTTATACGTGAACATATAGTTTAATAGTAAACAATCATGAAAATAAAAAATGAACACGGGTGGTGAATGTTATCTATTTAACATATATGTTAATATGTGATCATGATCACATATAAAAAAATGTGAAATAGAAAATGATTTTATTCTCCAAGATAAATTAAAAAATCCCGCTAATAAAATGTTATGTTATTAAATTTTTTCCATCTCTTGAATTTGGACACAATTGTTTATTACTGGCTCTTGATATCCCAAGTTGAGGGTGACTCTTACAACCAAGTAGTTATTATGAGAGAGGTAGGTGGACTTAACTAACGTTAGAAGAAAATTATTAAGCATAGTTTTCCTGTTTCAACTTTAGAGGAAAATCATTGAGAAATGAAATGAAATTATTTGCATAAGATCGGACTCTACTGAAAATAACAACGATCAGTGGGATAATGTTGTTGGTTAGTCAAATTCATACCATGAAATTATATTATTAGTGGCATAACCCTATTGTGTAGACTATGAGTATAGGTTTCAACAATACTTGGCACTAGAATACTCAAGTGACATAGTATTTTGAATCTGGTTGTTGAGGGCTACTGGGATTCGATAGAATAATAAGAAAAATTTAGAATTAATAATTCAAAAATATATATTGGTAATCAAGAAAAATTACTAATCTTCTATGTTAATTTGATGTAGATAAATTTTTATACCGCCACCAACTCGAATTCAATGTAATCAATATTGGATACAGAGAATATCAAGACCTGATAGGATATCCATAAGTTGTACAGGTTCTTGCACATTGTATTGTTCCAAAATATGAAGCCTTATATGCTATAATCCCCACTTATTATATCCCCCCTTACGGATAAATCAAGGAGGATAAATATAAATAAAATAATCATATGGATGAGGCACTCTTTGTTTAGTGATTCATGTTTTCATCTATGTCCAGTGAGTTGAATAAAATTCATGAGAAAAAAATACTATCTCCAAATATTGTCTTATCTTCAATTTTTATACCAAGAGAGATCTTAGTAAGAAAGATATAATATTTCAAGTTCCATTTTTAGATTTATTCTAAAAGAAGGTAGTCAATAATAACCTCATATAGTCAAGATGATTGGGTACATTGGGATATTGGAGACCCTGCGGTTCAAATTGAACCAAGAACTAGCAATCTATCTCATTTAATCTTCTTTACAACATAGCTTCTCAAAAATACTTATTAATTATAATATGAAAACATGAATAAATTAATCCAAGATTTTTTGGAATTAGTTCTCCATGAAGATAAGGATATGAAGAATTATAACTCTTCGACCCTTATGTTGAACAAAAATAAGACAGTCTTGGAAAAAGTTTCAAGAGCTAAGTCTAAGTAAAAAAACCCTATGTCACCTCTCTTATTTGAAAACAAAAATTTGTATAGAGGGAAATGATAGGTAGTTAGTCTACATTTCATGTGGTAAGAAAGTACATTGAAAGATGAGTTGCACAGCTGGGAAGAAGAAGCAAGTTGACACTTCTTCTTTAGGTTTGATTTTCATTGAATGAAATATTTCTATTTATACAAGTTAGGTATTGGATACTATGAATGGATCATTAATTTTTATTAAAATATAGAAACCATGTAGATTCATGAAAATTAACAAGGGTGAATATGATCTATGAGATGTAAATTATGTTAGTCTAGCAGCCTTGGATGTGTGAGATTATCATATTACTTTTCTCATGTGGATGGTTCTAATACAAAATTGATGCTATTATGTACCATATGTTACCAAAAACATAATCTTAGTGTCAAGATAATAAATTATGGGATTTTATTTAATATTTTTAAATAATAGTTATATTATGTATATGGATAACATATTTTATGGTATGTAACATCTTCATATTGTTTTCTATATACTTGAAATAGAAAATCATTTTTATATACCTGAAATAGAAAATCAAGTATTATCTATCAATGATAATTCCAACAAGAATGACTCATTTCCTACCTGACTACATCACTTTCTTGGTAGGTCCTGTAATATAGAGGTGTTTAAGATAATTAAATCATGTAGGGTATTTAGACTCCATTGACATTGATGAAGTTGATTCTTCAGATGAACAAGAGTTGGTATGGGAACAATCTCCACAATAGATAGTTGGAGAGGAATATGCTTCTAAGACACAAGTACTGTGTATATCTACTAGATAGGTTAGAAAACCAAAGAGATTTGGTTTTCTTGTCACCAAGTCAAGTGACACATTACTCCCAAATAATTATGAACCTCTAACCTATAAGGAAGCAGTAGATGGAAAGGATGCTTCTAAATGGAAAGAATCCATGAATTTTGAAATGGGTTCCATGTTCCAAAATAAAGTATGGATTTTAGCAGAACCACCAACTAATGTAAAACCTAAATGATGTAAATGGGTATTCAATAAAAAGTTGTACATGGATGGTTAAGTAAGAACTTATAAGGCACAACTATTAGTGAAGGCTTTTAGGAAACATCAAGGCGCTGACTATGAGAAAACATTCCCCTAGTTACATTTCTGAAATCCATCATAATATTACTTACAATAGTATCCTTCCATGATTAAGTTTTTTTTAAAATTGACATTAAAACTTCTTTTCTAAATAATAAGATAATTTATGAAGTTTCTATGGAACAACCTGGAGGGTTTATTATGTAAAATAATTCCAAAAACGTATATAATATATAGAGATCAATTTATGGATTAATGTAGGAATCACAATCATGGAATGTTTTTTATAATGCCATAAGTGAATTTGGTAACATTAAGAATAAAAGAGATCCATGTGTCTATAAAAATTTTAGTGGAAGTTACAAATTTGTCAAATTATTTTATGTTGACAGCATATTACTAATGGGAAATAAAGTTTAAGTCTTATATTAAGTGAATAATTGGTTAAATGAATTCTTCTACATGAAAAAACATAGGTGAAAACCCTATATTCTTGGGATAAATATCTATCGAGATACATATCAGAGGATTATAGGGCTAATTCAAAGAACATATATTGACAAGGTACTCAAAAGGTACAATATGGAATAATCCAAGAGATGATTCTTTATACTTTTATATAGAATTAATCTCATTAAGAATATGTATCCACAAACATAGGAAGATATTGAAAATAGTTTGTATAAATCCGTATGCTTCAAAAGTGGGGTCTATCATGTATTCTATGATATGTACTAGGTTTGATGATCCCTTTGCTTTTAGCATGGTGGGATTATATCAATACAATCTAGGATAGCTATATTAGGAAGATTTTAAAACTATCCTAAAGTCCATGAGATATAAAAAGGATAAGTTTCGACTATATAGAGGAGATGTGGAGCTAGTCATGAGGGGATACATTGGTGATATCTTCCAGAAATATCATGACGATCCAAAATCATAGTTATCTTATGTATTTTTCCGGAATAGTGTTACAATGAGATATAAGAGCTTGATGTATTCTATGGTTTCCAATTCTACAATATAATCTGATTATATAAAGGCTTTTGATAAAACTAAGGAAGTAGTTTGTATAAACAGATTTGTTTTTTAGATTTATGTTATACCCAGTATTTTATATCATATTATAGTATATTATGATAACACTAAGTAGTGGTTCTTTCCAATGATCCTAGGTCACATCAGAGATAAAATCATATACTTATGAAGTTTCATATCTTGAGGAATTTTACTCAAAGATGTGAAGTCCCAATTAGCAGACTAGCCATAGAGGATAATGTTGTAGACCACCAAACTATATCTATATATTAGTAGATGAATGATACATATGTGAGAACAAGAATGTTGATAATTGATAGAAGTTGTCTCTAGTGCAAGGGGTATTTTTGAGAGTGGGTACCCTAGAACCAACTACTTTATGTACTTTTATTACCATTACATGTATATAGTTTGATGTGTGTGTGTTTTTTTTACTATAATAGTGTTTATATTTCTACATCCACTATTAAAATGGTAATTTCTTTAGATTAAGTGTTGTATCAAAAGGTTACAATAGTTCATAACTATAACTTGAACCATTATATATTATGACAGTAATCTTAAACATATGTTCTATGGTCTAGATACATCATATTAAAAGTGAATATATGATGTCTAAATATCAAGTGTTGGGGGATCATACATATAGAGACATATTATAATGAATTTTGAACATGGTGATCTCAAGTAGATGATATTATAAGGAAAAAAATGTAAAGACCTGGTTTTTTCCATGTAAGAATTTGAAACATTTCTATATATATTTACAAATCCAGGAGATGAGACAGCATGAGATTCTGAGGCCTAGAGTGAAAGAAATTAATTTTATAAAAATATTAAATATATTTTGTATTTTTTGTTCATTATTCGATAATAAAAGGATAACTATTAAATAGTAGATCAGATCAAAAATTTGAGACAATTATTGAGTCTGAAATGTGGTGTTTAAACAAAAAGTTACATAAAATGATTCAGTGTGGGGGTTGCAGACTCCTCACTCATTGATTGTATGTTTAGTGAGTTAATTCATTCATTCATTCATTCATTCATTTGTTTTAATGCAATGGATAAAAATATAATATCACATACATGCTGATTTCTCTAGGGATATCCACATAAACCTTGGGAGAAATATAGATCTCTTCATCCCTCCACTATTGGAAAATATCATCGGACGACGATGAAATGTAGTATTGGATCAGATTAGGACACAACAAATGAAACAACTTATCCTAATCATTATAAAACACATTATTCAAGGATAAATGGTATATATTCAAGTTAGGACTCTTAAATTAGTTTTTAAGCCCTATTGATTAAATTAATTGAGTAGTTTAATCATTTTTCTTGGATTTGCACCAATTTTCATCTCTGCATGCACCCATGTATAGAAACTATTTTTTTATTGTTTTATAAACCTAGATTGTCCATTCATTATTGATTGGACAAGAATGTATAGAATCAATCATTTAACATTTTCTATGATTATATTATCATATTATTCTTAATTTTCATCATAGATACGACCCTGTTGTCCTAATTCAATGTTTTCGGGTTGTATTGAGCCAGATCGGACCCTTGAAACCATGACAGATCGATGAATGAAGCATGGATCGACAAACTGAGCATGGATATAAAGTGTTTTTAGGATAAGGAAGATAGTTTCAGTGATCAATGACAAAATAATCAAAGAAGGAGGCATCAGAATGTGCATGGTAGGAGAGGCATGTTTAGGTTTGCTGGGAATCAATCTTGGTTTGAGTTTTCAGCCATCAGACGGCCAGAATCCTCTGTACATCAATAGATTTGAAAATAAAAAGAAAAAAAAAGTTGGATCCAAATCTGATTGATAGATTTTAGATGGGTAAATAGGTTTCTAAGATATTGTGAAAACCCCAACTTCACACCATGTACAAGGATGAACAAGTGGCATGTATCCCCCTCAGTGACAGTAGCTAGCGTTATGGGAAAACATAAGGATGACATGGCATGTAAGCTCTCCTACATTTTCTGTATCACTTACCTAGATGATAGCCCATGTGATTGATTACATGGGTGGTAAAAAATGTATAATTACATGTCCATGTACATGGTCATGCACTTCAAAACATAGAAACTGGGTCTATAACATAAACATATGGTTTGGAAGGAAAACATAGGGTCCGGAACCTAGACACAACCAACAGGACAAGACCCAGTCCTAGTTAGTCTACACATGCCAAGTAGTCCACCTACATGAAGTGTACTGCTACATGGGATGGATCCGTGTTTTGGGCAAAGACATGGCCAATAAGTGGAGTGGGACCACACGTTGTGTGGGTCCCCTCACACACCAAATACCCCTATTCCTCCTTTGAGTAAACATAAATCGTTTGAATCTCCTTCATTTGAACTCTAATTTTAGACCACAAGTATCCGATCCTAAGTGTTTTTTGTGTAGAATGAGATGGTGATCGAAGTTGTGTATTTTGATATATGATGTTTAATTTTCTTGGAATAATTCATGATAAGTAAACACTCAATAATAGTAGTGATCGCACATGATCACAAAGATCTTATGAGTTGATCCTCCAGCATATTTGGGCAGTGGAGTCCTCAAAGGAAACTGAGTTGAACTACTATTAGAACATGGTGGTGGAATCCTTGATGGATACTAAGTTGAACCTCCCATATAGCTCGATAGTTGCGTCTTCACCAGATACCAATTTGACCCTCCTGTAAAGCTGGTTAGTGGAATCCTCAATGAATACTGAGTTGACCCTGCATTAGATTTGGGTAGTAGAATCCTCGATGGATAAGGAGTTGACCCCCAATAAATCTGGGCTCTGTAATCCCAAAAGGATACTGATTTTACCCTCCATTAGAGTTGAGCAATGTCATCATCAATAGATTATAGATTAGAACACACCTGAATAAATAGGGATTGGTTACTCTACTTTGAGTTTTTTCCCACTCGGCTGTGTGACATTGTGATGAGGTGGGATTAGACTTGTATGGTTACTTTTTATTAGATGTGTCAGATTTGGAGAATCATTGATTAAATTTTGGAACTATTGGATACTCTTCTTCTTGGTAAAATCTATGAGATGAATATCTCATTATTCTCTAGTTTGGGATTCTTTAGACTGATCATATATATATATATACATTATTCTCTATCCAAACCATGGATTTGGTTACTCTCCTTCTAGGGGAGTCAAAGATTCACTGGGTATTCCCCATGCTTTCCATGTCTATCTTTTCATGGTTGGATGAGTCTACTCTCCTACTATAGGTTGTAAAGAATTGATAGTTATTTTATCTACTAACCATGTTTTGCCACTTGTATTTGGACGAGCATACTTTCACTCTCTTTTTGGGTTGAGTTGTTCTATTTCACTATACCATGTGTTATATATTGTCTTTCTTCCCTATTGTGTCTCTTAATTCTCCCACTTTAGATTTCATGGAGTCATATTGGGTATGTATATATTCACCCCTACGTGGTATTTTCCCACACATCTCATCTCTTATGAAGATGATGGATAGGTCAATCATGAATTAAGATGAGATTTTGGATACTAGGTTCTTGGACCACGTACAATGGTCATATCTTGGGATTCAGGAGCACGGCACTCTCTGCTATTTATATTTCCATTTTTTGTCAGGTTGGGACATATTTCATGTTGGGTGTGTATTTTTCCATTTAATTTTCAATTTCACTATCATAATTTTTCACTATATATAATTTCATGCATTCTTGGTTTTCATTATAGTAGTGTTACATATTTTATTCTCTTTCCTCTAAACATATTCATCGAGATATTTTTGTGTATACATATTGGTACTTAGTCAAAGTACACCTCATTTTATTTATGCCTTCATCACTAGTTGTCATTTCCTGGACTACGGAGGTGGGATTGAGGTAGTTGTGGATTGAGATCTCGATTGGGTTAGGTTATGAAAAACACCACCAATAGGAAGAACACGTATTTCATTTTTCATTTTTTGTTACTATATACAAACATGTGTATTGGTCTCTGGACTTGAGATCATTATCAAAGTGTACCATATGATAATATACATTGATTCAAGTAGAAAACCATGACATTGAATACATTCTAGGTTTAATTATGTTGGTAGTTTCATTGCTGGTATGGCATTGGTTGAATGATCAAGATAGAATTTTTCACTTATGAGTTAAAGAAGAAATATCTCATGGTCCCAGGTTTAGTGGGATGGTAGTACCTTAATTAAATCCTTGGCCATTGTAAAAAATGGTAAGTATGTCCTATAAGGTCACGATATATATAAATACACAAAAGGATGGTGATAGGTGTTTGAATCCTACTTTATGAGAAATCGTGAGACAAATAGATTATAATACACAGAATGTGTTATATGAGGTAGGAATTGCTATGAAATTCTTTAACTCCATAGGTTCCATGATTGGTTTATAAACTCTAATATTCGTTTATGGTTTAGAATCACTACTATTGACATAAGGACCTAGAGTGTCACATGGTAAGTGTATCCTAAAATTTAACCTATTCTAATGAATAGTAGTTTAGGATGAAATGGTCCCCACATGTGGGGGGTCAGTGAACATTCGAGTGTGATCGATCATAAGAAAAACTAATTAAATAATATTATTCAATTTTGAAAAAAATATAACTGAATTTATTTCTAAAGGAATTAATAATTTGTTTGATCATAAATGTGAATATGAGAAAATATAATTTTTCAAATGAACGTATGATGGTAAGCATTTGTTAAGTTATTTGAGGAGATTTTGGGATTATTTAATGGAAATTACTTGATTACATAACATTTTATAGTGTAAAAAGTTAGGGATAAAATATTTTTGAAATTTATAACAAATTTATTAATTCATACGTGTGTGCAAAAGTCAAAAATAAAGGCTATCACTTTCTGGAGAACAAAGTGAAATTTTAAATAGTATAACATATGTATTAAAGATCATTTTAGCCTCTTGAATAGTATTCTCTTCCATTTGGATGAATATATGGAGATAGTCTCTCCTGTCCTATTTTATCATGTTCTTAGAGACATATTCTGAATAAAAAACACGGTTGGATCGACCATGTATTCTTAATCGAGTTCATGTTATTCACCCACTTGAAGGGATGTCATAAAGCTCTAAAATTTCCCATGATAGCACTCACAATATGTAGATTAATGATCCAGGATATTTCATAAACATGTTTAAGATCTAGAGTATTCCTAATATGGTTCCATATATCCATGATATATTAGCAATGAATGAATCAAACTAGTGAAATCAAATGAACAAGGTATCATTAACGCTTTCATTCAATTCTATTTTTCATCCAAAAGTTGAATTACACATGATCCTTTAATAAATCCAGGAAATGGATTATGTTGATTACATTTTTTTACATGAATCCATACCAAAAAAGAATAAATTTTATATTTTTTCACACTTTATTAGTGCCTCAGGTTCCTTCATATAATCATGAAACACTAAATAAAAATACCTTTGATCTAGCTACAACATCATATCATAAAGGTCTTCCTAAAAATAACAGTTTTTTGCTTTCAAATCCTCAATATCATTTCCCATTAAAGACATCATGAGATGAAATTTGGTATGAATAATTTAAATGACCAACATTGCTAGCTTGGAGATATATGATTCTCATATTTTCTCCCTAGTCCTTTCAAAACTATGAAATAACTCTTTCAATTATTTTATAAGGTTTGATATTAACTCTTCGAAATCATCATTGGAAACATGGGATGTAGAAGGTATAGAAGGAGGTATATAAAGAGATGTATCCTAAGTTGTTACATACCATAGTACTCAATCACCATAGATTTATATCTCTTAGACTGAACTTTATCTCTATCGCCAACATCAACTTCTTCTTCTACTTCATGATGTTTCATATGAATAGATCCAATAGAAGCTATTAGATATCCATCCTCAGTTTCAAATTTATTGATGCCTATGGTCCAAAAATTCCTTCTAAGACATGATCCATATAATTTATTATTATAGACACCTCATGTCCATTATAATAATATTTTTTATCAATTAATGTTCCTTTCATCACCTATTGAGTAGAATGTATGGCTGGTGAAGTATATCTAAGTGCACATCCACTATTGTCATATTCCATAAAGTATGGGTATTCCAAACCTATGAATTTTGATCTTATGAACTTCTCCCCCTTAGTGGGTTCATCTAGTATACTTGGTCTTGGATTACATCCAATCAAAGGTGTTTCATCTAAGTTATCCTCATCTTTGAAGAGTCAATAAATTCGTCCCATTTAGGTTCTTCCAAAAATCAACTGAAAGTTAATTTTTTTCAATATGATCCTAAAATTTAAGATCTTATTCATTGGATGGTAATGGTAGAGGATATTCAAGTGGTCCAATAGACATAACAGGAGAGAGTTTCTTATCATCCTTATGGACCACCCAAGATTCATCATCTTGATTTACAATTTCATCTTAATCTTCTTCTCGAACTTCCTTAACTTCCACTTCTTCCACATAAAAAATCACTTCATCATCAGAATATTCAACAACTACAAATGGTATAATACCTAGATCCACTAGATCCCCTGGTCTAATAGGATATTTCAAAGGATCAAATTTATAATATATCTTCTCTAAGTCAACCAACCATTTTTTATTCTAGGGGTTCGAATTAAAATTCATGTTCTATAAAATCATCCTAGTTAGATACATAACATTTGAGGAATTTATATTTTCCTATCCACCACCATGTATTAAACCCTTATGCTCCAACTATAATGAGAAAAATTTGGTTATGGGATGGGATTGAATGTAGAATATGGATTACATAACTTTTTCATGTGCCTCATGACATAAATTTCCCAGTAGATCTAGATCCAATTTTTCATCAAGATCAAAAATAAAATATCATGGCTCCTCAAGACAATAAATTATACTTTTCCAAAATAGATCAGATATAGTTTGAACTTTTATAAAACCTTATGCTCATCACTATGATCTATAGTAGTTGGTATTCTAGGTGTTCAATTATAATCCATCTCTTTCAGGGAACATTTAAACTCAAAATGAGCATTATTAAGTAGATAATAACTTCTTTAATCCTCATTATCACCCTTATGTGGAACACCTAAATTTTATTCCCAGTTATTTGAAGAAAACTCGAATTCTTGTCCATTCACAATTTTCCTAATGGTGACTCTCTTTTTCCAAAAATAAATTCCATATACTCATAGAACTTTATAAAACAAAATTATATATAATGTTTTATCATTTTCTACAATCCATGAATCCCAACCTTGTTTTAGAATCAATTTCCACACTAGATATTTACATGAATCAATCCATTTAGTATCCACGTAATTTTAATCAATTACTATACAATCAATTACATATGGGTTGTTTGGATTAACTACAGATCTCAAGAATCTATTATATTTTCTCAATTTCTTCATTTGAAGAGATTTGATATGAGGTGAAGCATAGATATCTTGTTTCAACCTCATCATATTTTCACTATATTCGGTTTCTTATTAGGTTTGGTTTCATGTTAGAGGTTCGAGAAAAAAAATGTTTCAATAGTAGGTAAAATATAAAAAAAGTGTTTTAAGAAATATTTTTGTATTGATTTGGATTCTTAATAAAATTTTAAATTGAATCATTTTGGGAATCAATAATAATAAACTTTTAAGAAAATCCCACCAAAATGACTTTACAAAAAATCATATCTACAAATATTCATGGTGTGTGTACTGTCCATTTGATCACAATACATTAAATGGGGCACAATAAGTATATTAAACATACAATCATGTAAATATATCAGTCATGAAAGTAAAGGGTTAATAATAAGTATAGTTACCATGTGATTTATGTTATAAACGGTATGTATAGTGACTATATAACCAATCTGTCGTCGTATGTATACTGGCCATGTGAAAATGAACACATGGTTACTTAACTGACCATGTGATATAAAATTCATGGTTTACATAAAAAAATTAAAATTATCTAAATAAATTTAAGGAAAATTTTGAGTAATAAAAAATAAATAAGAACATGATTAAACAAACTCAAGAGTTAGAAAAAAAATTAATGGATTTAGGAATAGTTAATCATTCCTAAATCACATTTGATATAGTTTATTCTCAAAATATTCAATGGATTTATAAATATATATACAAGTTGATGTTCAGAACCAATGAATTCAATATTTATATCACCTTTTTTATAAACAATAGTTATATCAACTTCTTGAAAATGGTCCCTAAAAATGTGATGTCATATATCAATATGTATTATACTTGAATTTGATATAGGTTTCTTCGATATATTTATTGAACTTATGTTATCACAATTTATAGAGTGATGTCAAAATTGATATCCATATTCTACTAATGTGTTTTTTATCCCCATAATTTGTTCAGAATAACTACCTATAGTTATGTACTCATCTTAGTTAGTGGATAATGTAATAGTGTTCTTCCTTTTACTACACCATAAAACTACATATGTTCCTAAAAATTGAAATGTTCCAAAAGTTTGTTTTCAATATAAATTATATCCACAAAAATATTTGTCTATATAAATAATTGAATCAACTTCAAATCCTCTTGAATAAACCATTTCTATGTTTGTTGTATTTATTATGTATTTAAAAAAATTCACAGCACGTTAATTTAATTATTTTGGATTTTATTGAAAATATACACACATGTACTCACTAAACACAATATAAAGTCATCTTGAGTTTATGTATAATAATAAAATAATCAAAACTCTGTATGTGGTTTGATTAAATTTTTCCAAGTTTCATCAAGATCTAGTTTACATCATGTACACATGGGGGTATCAATACCTTTAGTACTATCCATACCAAAACATTTTCGAATATCCTTACTATAATTTATTCTATATAAAATTATTCCTTCAATATTCTAAAAAAATAAAAAATAATATTTCTAACTACCCATAAAACTCATCTCAAATTCATTTTTCATTATTTTAGAAAATTCAGTACACAATTAGTTTTTTTTATTACCCAAAAATAATATCATCAATATTGAATTGTAGTTCTAAAAAAATAAAATTTATTTAATAAACAATGTATAGTCTTTTGTTCCTTTAGTAAAACCTTTAGAAATAAAACTAAGATGAGAATACCATACCAATATTTAAGAGCTTGTTATAAACCATATAAAGATTTTTCAATTTAAATTCATTCTTTATAAATTATGGTTTTGAAATCCAGGAGGTTGTTCAACAAAAAAATTATCAATTATATAAGTATTTCGAAGGGGACTCTATATATCCATTTGATATAATTTGAAAACAAAATGTGAGGCATTGTTAAGAACATTATTATAGCTTCACATCGAGCTATTGGTGAAAATGATTCCTCATAGTCAATACCATCCTTTTGACTATATCTTGGGTAAAATAGTCTATATTTATTTATAATTATTGTTCCTAACTCATATACATTATTCTTAAAAACCCACTTAGCATCAATGGTTAGTAAATCCTGAGGTATTTCTACTAGTTCCTATAATTTGATCCTCTTAAAATGATTCAATTATTCTTGCATATCCATTACCCATAATTCCTCATGTATTGCTTCTTTTGAGGTTTATTGGTTAAAGCTGTGATAAAAATACCTAATGTTCAAGTTCATTTATATGATAATATCTAGTCTGTTTTCTTCTATATAGGTCTCCAACTATGAAATCTAAGGGATTCTCTCTATCAGTACTAATAGTTCCAGGGATATAATTATTTGAAACATTATTTTCTTCTATAGGTTTAGGTTTAATTTGTTCCTTATAACTTGTTGATTTTTCTAAATAACATTCCACAAAATTATTACTTGTTTTCACATAGATAATCATATTAGTAATTTCTTCTTCAAGGATCTTCAAAGGGGTCTTAGGCCCATGTGGATATGTTTCATTAAATTTTACATGTAAAAATTATTCTAAAATTTTGGTACTCTTATTGATTATCATGTATGATTTACAAGATGTTGAATAACTAAGTAATATTGATTTATCACTTTTAGATGAATTATTTCTAAATTCTAGTTTGTATTGAGTATAAATTCCTTTAAACCAAAAATTATAATTTAATTATCTTTTAGTTTTCTCTAATTCTATAAATCATATGTGATTTTCATTAAAATAGATTTAATAAGAGATATATAAAAAATATATCAAGTTTTATTCATTACCTCTTCCTAAAAGTAAACTGGTACAAAATATTCATTAAGCATATTCTGAGAAATTTCTAGAAGATTTCTCTTACTTATTTATACTACACTGTTCTAATATGAAGTATGATATTCAAAAAAGTAATGATTTTAGAAATTTTTTTATCATGATGCTTTGAAGTATTTATTTTCAAACTCTTGTCCAAGATCACATCTTATGCTCTTAATATAAATTCCACTAAGATTCTATTCAAATTTGTAAAAAATTTCAAAATAAGAACAAGCTTCACTTTTTGAGATAAAAATAATACCTAGGTGTATCTAGAAAAGTAATCTTATAGAACATAAGAATATTGACTCTCTGTTAATATTGAAACTTGATAGTGTATAAATAATTCCATTTGGATTAACTCTAGGGGTTGTGAATTTAAAACATATTTATTTGGTTTGACATAGATCATATGTTGATTCTATTTTTAACTTGAGAAAAAGAATTTATGTATTGGGAATTATAGTTTAGGATGATACTTTACTAATCCTTTCTTAGATATCTTACTTACTAGTTTATTGTTATAGGGTACTAGTCTCCTCTTACAAATCCAAGACTCTTTTTCAAAAAACAATTAAACAAGATTTTTTTAGAAAATAATTAATTCAAATTAAGAGCATAAACATTATCATTACATAGAGAATTAAAAACTAAATCATGATTATAATAATAATTTTTTCAAGAATAATTTCCAAATTTAACATTATACCCATAAACTGATAAATGTGAGATTCTAATAAGATTATATTTTAATCCATATAAAAACAAAACATTAGAAATAAAAATAGTACTATAATTACCAATTTCCCTAAGACTAATTGTCTATACTTTTCCATTTTCACCAAAGGTGACATGTCCAACATCTAAATTGATAGGGTTATTAAATTTTGACTAGTGCCAAATCATATTTTTATGAAATTCACTAACTAGATACTATTTATGTTTACTGGTACTCATTGAGATGGATTCCTGTTGTAAAATTATACCAGAAATGATTTTGTTACCTATATTTTCTTGGGTTTGAAAATTTTATTAATAATATCCTTAGGAATCCAATGTGGTATAACTGGTTTTCTATAAAAATTATTTATACTTTTATAAATAAAAAAATTATTATAAATATATGAATAATATTTATTTATAGAGTTAGGAGAACATGAACTAGGAACAAATTTGTTCTTATCAACTCTCCTCTGTCAAAGTTGGTAACCGGTCTAGGTGGTATATATGGGTGTGGTTGTTTTATAAACATCCTTTTAGGTGTTTATCTACCATTTTTAGCCTTTATTTATTCTTTTTAGTATCTCATTATAATTATTGTGTACATTATTCTCCATTAATAATTGATCTTTTTTATTCTTTTATATAGAAAAGTAATCTTTAAAATGAGAAAATAAATCTTGTTTCTTATTTAAAATTTATTATTTATTATTCATCATATTTATTGTTTCCTTCAATATGATATGGTACTCAAATAGATCCTCAAAACTCATGTTTTCATCATTTCTTTCATTCTCATATAGATTTAAATAATTAATAGGAGTTGTAGAAATAATATTTAGTACTTTAGATATCTTGTTCAGGAAACACATGTTTCCTCTATTATTATTTTCTTCTAGACATGAGTTATAGTCACTTGAACTATCTTTACAGGTTCTCCATGTGGATTTCATATACTTCATCAAAAAAATTCCTTTTTCATCATATATTTTATATAATTTATTTTAAAAATATATCTTTGTTGAATCCTTTTTCATTTCTACTCCTAAAAGATTACATATCCTCAATAATTTTCCTATTTCCAATTTCCATTTCAATGATAATTTCATCTATATTTTTCTTTTATTAATAATTTCTTCCCTTATAATTTCTTGAATAACATGGCTAGGTGATCCATTTAATCATCACTACCAAAAGGTGATTCTTTATTACTTGAATGATCACCTTTGGTCTTCTGTTTCATTTTTTCTAATGATTTGAAGGAAAATAATTTCCTCTTTAGTTCATCATATTCCTCTTTTTATAATTTATTGTCCTCTACAAACATCATAATCATTCATCTAATCTCAGTTGCTGTTAATTTTATGATGTTTCATGATTCAATAATGGAAATAGAGGTTCTTATCCACCTATTAGGTAGACATCTTAGGAGTTACATAACATGATCTTTATCTATTATTATCTTTGTGAATTATGTCCAAAATATCTTTAAAACTTATATAAATAAAAAAAAATATTCCATCATGTTTCAACTTGACTGTATGATATTTAATTGTTTAAGTATTTAGGTATATCTCTTTAACATTATAAGTTCCTTTATGAGAAATAGCCAGTGTGTCCCATATTCAAAATGTTTAAGAATAATCAGATTTCAAATAAATTATTCTTCTCATAATTCATATTACAATGAATTCTTAATTTTACAATTATATTAATATGTGTCCATAGTCGAATCTCTCAATTCAACTCTTGTATCTTTATATTTTTTTCATATTATTCCTCAATAATTTGCCAAATATTATATCTTATTCTCTCAATATAGATTTTCATTTTGATCCTCCATTGAGAATAAATTGTTCCACTAAAATAGAGAGATTGGTTATTATCCATACCCTCTTGCCTATAATTATCCATAAAGACTAAAATTTGAATTTAAAAAATAATTTATTATCTTTTAGTAAAATAATATTATAGTTAAAAGTAATTTTAAATTTCATTGTATTGAAATACATGATTCTAATGCATAGATATTACATATTTTTAGATGAATATTAGTTACATTACACAAAAAAACACCTAAGGAACATAATAGTTTAGTTCCATTGGAAACTCGGAACACAATCTTCTTAATTCATGAATGATCTTCAATGTCTACTATAAAGATCTTCCTCTTTAGTACCCCTAATTAAAAACATTTCTCCAAAACTAGTGGAATACACCATAAGAAACATGAGCTCATAATCTTAGTAAGTTTAAATAAGGCAGATACATAATCATAAAACTAACAAACTGGTATGAGAACATGGTCATAACATTTGGAAACTGTACCCTATATATCAAATATCATAATCTTGGGTGATGGCATAAACATTGGAAGTTTATAAGATATGGATCATAAAGAAATCAAATAACATGATCTATGAGAGAAAACATTGTAATAAAACATATATTTGTGTTATACACATATGAAAAGAAAATCGTATGTAATGGATAACCACAAATACATTAATTACATGTTAGGCATGCGATAAAATCCCATGTACCTACTTCAGTCAGGGAATAAACACTTTGTAACCTCTTTTGATCTTGTTATAACCTCCTATGTACCCTTTTTGGGAATGGTATAACCTCTTGGGTACCCTTTGACCTCATATAACATAATTTATTACCCAATTCATTAATCGGAGATATAGTTCCTACCCATCAAATAATAAAAATCATACGTATTTGTGCAATAAGATCATAAAACATTCATCATATCAAAACCCATGAAAAGAAATAGGTTTCATAAAAATTTAATCATAGAATAATCTATGGAGAAGAAATAGGTACATACCATTTCATCATTTCATCATAGTTGAGCTCATGGAAAATGAATTACGTTTCATAATATTCCTATCATGGTATAACAAGAGAAAGAAGAAATGGATTTCATAATCCTCATAATTATAAACCATTAAGAGAAATAATAATAATGGTATCCTTGGATCATATCAGTAATAATGAATAATTAATCTCAAAGGATTTCATCTGATATGGATAATGATTTTTAAAGAAAAATCAATTGGAATATTTCTTAAGTAAAATATACTTTCCACTTTAAAAATAGCTTTTTAAAAAATAAATTGTTTTCAAAATCCCTCTCATTCAAAATAAACATTTAATATTATAAAAGATTCTTTAAAAATCATTTAAAATGTTTCACGATGGAAATATCCTTTCTGATTAAAAAATCACTTTTTAAACAAAATTGAAAATAATTTTTTATGAAAATAAAAATGAAAACATATAAATTAATCTTCAAAAAAACTAATGGTCATGGTGGTGGTAAATTCAATTCATGTCGTACATGTTAAAACATATATTTCTTGCACTTTTTTAGTAACAAAATGGGTAGTTTTTGGAAAACAACATAAATAATCCCTTAAAACAATTATCAATAAATAAAAATGGGTAAATATTTATTGAATATATAATTTTAAAAATTTTAAAAATTATTTTTGAAAACATTTTTATAAAACATGGTTTTTGAAAAAAAAAGGTTTTCGACTGATTAATGAAATAAAGACGATTTGTCTTCAAAACATAATTTTGAAATCATGAGTACATAAAGAGGGCAATAATTAGAGAAATATATATTCTTAAAAAACATAGTAGATTAAAATTCATTAGTTTCATGATATATTTATCATAATACTTCAACATTGGAATCATAATCGTAAAAAATCCTGATAAACGATGAGATTTTAACCTAAAACTATTAAGAATTTGGTAAATTTGAAGCGTAATCCACATAAAAGAATAAAATTAACTAAAAATTATAATATAATTAAAATAAATAGATTACTGATATAAATTTTAAATGGTATAATATATAAACCTCATATAATAATATAGTTTCATAACGTAATTTATGTCCCAAAGAAAGTAAATTAAGAAAAATATATCTTACCACTATTGTAACTTTTGAACTGTAAACCCCATGAAAGAAATATCCCAAAATGGATATAAAAATATCTATAATTTTCAACATTATAATCATAAAATACAATCATTGGTACTATATACACCACACAAACGCAATAGGTGGTGGATATGGAATGTGTCTATGTAAAACATGAGATAAAAATCCCTTACTACTTTAGTAATCTATTAAATCATAATACCAAATAAATAATAACATAAAAAACCACTTTAATATTATTAAATTAATTATATTTATAGGGTCATAATATACCCCACAAAAAAAAATTAGTGCTGAATTTTCATGTCTCCCAGAAATAAAAGAGCGACTAAAAATACCTTACAATAATTCTCAACTTCCAATATATACATTTGAACCAAATTTATAATAAATATATATTTATTTTACATATATTCCATATTCCATATTTATATATATCATAACATATATGATGTAATTATATCATTTATTACATTTTTTTCAACAGTTCCATGTTAAATTCATGTTTCGGGTAATAACAGCTTTGTTTTTCATATATGTTTTTATTTTTTATTCCCAGTCCTCTTAATTTTATCATGTTTACTTCTTATCTAAAATAATAATCATCAAAACAATTATCATATTTATACATCAATTACACTTTAAAGACCAATAATGAAAAAGGTTTTGAGAAATTAAGTATGTTGTGATCATGGAAATGGTGGGTTGTGCTTATGCAAGAGTAACATTTCCACTTTTCAATGATCATTATGGAAAAGAGGAAAGTAATATATTATCTTTTAATAATTATTATAATATATTTAATTCCATATTATTTATTTAAATAAACTTATACATGTTATCTATGTGGTGTGGTGATGAAAATAGAGTCACATCACTTCATGAAGGTGGCAGTCTACTCGTACACAAACGACGTTTTCAACTTTCAATGAGTGAAAAGGAAAGAAAGAAAATGGCATATTTTATTTTAATAATGATAAATATTTCATAAATTTTATAATAACTTTATTTATTTCATATTATTTTTTTAATTTATCCTTATTGTCTTCCATATAAATAATTAGTGAAAAAAAATCACATCGCTTCGTGACGCGGTTGTCCGTCTTTCACAAAAATGATGTTATTGTATCTCCTACAAAATGGAAAGTAAAAAAATTATATATTATATAATGAATAAATATTTTTATTAATGTTTAAAATATCATATATATACTTTATATCCATTATCATACTCAACTTTGAGAGGTGGTAATGGAAATATAAATGACATCGGATCATAACTTGGTAGTCTTATATACACATGAATGATGATTCTGTATCCAATTTGATGGATGTGGGGATGGTATTAGGTAATTAACATAAAATAACAAAAAATAATTATATTTTTAATAATAATTCTATTATATCCACATGATCTTATAATAATTTATGGTTGTGAAGGAAGAAAAAAATAAAAATTATTATTGAATAAAGTTACCTATTTTTCGGGTATCCTCCTTAAATTTAAACCAAAAGCTTTCCTATATTCGATTTATCCCCAAAATATGTATTTTAGTATGAGATTATAGAATTTTATAAGTTATTTATGTGGTTATTTTCTGTAAAAAATGGTTTTATGTTTTGAGGAAGATATGAGAGTGGGTGACCTTTTATAAGTGAGATGAGTGGTAGAGTTGTATTTTTTTTAAAAAATAGTGCAACAACGTTTTTCACATTATAAAAGGATTAAAAACAGATAAAATTTTAGCTTTAGACAATATAATATCTAAATATTTTAATATAATTTTTTTATACAATTTTTTTGGTTATTTTAACACTTAAATATTTAGTTTAACCACCCCCCTAGTTAACCCATTTTTAACTTAATTATGGTAAATAATTTTTTTAACATTTTTACTATTCATTTTGGTAAAAAATTAATTTCAATTTCTTATATAATATAAATGATGATGATTCTAAATTTGGAAAAAAAATTCGAATTACATTCATATAATTTGAAAATTTTAATTTTCAAATTAATCCCATAGATGCGACATGCAAGCGAGTTTTCAAAGGGAAATATTTATAAGTTTATAATTTTTTATATCAAAATTATATATGAAAATTATTATAATTACCTAAATTTTATTACTATATATATTATTGAAATAATTTTACATAAAAACAAATTTAAAATATAATTTAACTTTATAATTAATTTAAGAAAAATGTAGTTTTCAATTAAAATTCAGTATATTTTGCTATTTATTAAAAAATGAAACATTTTAGAAAAATCCCAACAAAATAACTTAAGATATTTTTTATATTTTGAATAAAAAAATAATATTTCATTTTTATATAATTATTATAATTTTTGTAAAAAAAATTAAAATAATTTTATTAGAGGCAGAAAAACTCTTTTTTGAATAATACAGTTTTAGTTGTAGAATTTTATTTTTTTTCTTATATATTGTCTAGAAATCACATAATATTAATGATAAAAAAATGCAAAAAATAAAAGATATAAATTTCAATAAAATCATTCACTAAAAGTTATTTGTATAATTTATTGAGGTTAGTTGAATTTATGTGCATTAAAATAGTATTTCAGAAAATGATTCCCTTCATTTTCAAAGGATTTATTTTCATTTATAATTAATTGGTCACCAAAAAATTCATTATATATACATTTTCGAACCATATATTTTGAAATTTTATTTAATCATGTTGAAATATTCCATTCCAATGGCTAGGTGACAACTATAATATTATAATATTTTAATGATATGACACATTTTGTTTTAACACAATATTGTGTGTAATGAAAGAAAAAATCAATGTTACATGAAATGAAAAATAAAATCACTGTTTCATGTAAAATAAGATTAAATTAGTGTTTCATGTAATGAAAAAAATCAAAATATTATGTTTAATTGAAAAAAATCACCAATCCTATGTGTGTTACATTCTCCCCCATTAAAATGAAATTTTCTCTCAAAATTCGTCACATTAGTACCATAAAATGAGGATAATTTTGTCTCTTTAACACATCGGATTCCCACATGGATTCCTCAAGAAAGTGTTTTTACCCCAAAACATTTACCATGTAACTGGTCTTGTTTGCTAGAACTTTCTCTTTTTGATCTAGAATCTCTACCAGTTATTCCTCATAAAAAATATCATCCACCAGTAGTATGACCTTTGAGTTCAGTACATGTGATGGATCATGTATATAATTTCTTAGGATAAATACATAAAGTACATCTAGAACATTAGAGGGGTTCTCTGGAACCATTGATTGATATATTATCATCCCCATATGATCAAGAATTTTAAAGGGACAGATATACCTAAGTCTTAGCTTTCCTTTGTACCATAAGAACAATTTCATCATTTAGTTATTCTTAAATCAATATTCAATTCATCTCTTACTCCAAGAAATTATTATTATTATTTTCTTATTCTTTAATCACTATCCTATAAAAAGATCAATAATATAATGATAATTCAATCTTTCTATATTTAGTTTTAAAAAAATTACACTTATTATCCAATATGGGTAAATTTTCATACGGTGATGTAATACATTAATCTCTAAAACCTCATCCATAATTCAACATAAATGCTTTCATAAATGTATAACCTTTTAACCATTCAAAAACTAAAAATTTATAATGAAGGTCACTGAATTATTCAAAATTTACCTAACATTAATCCCAAATATATCAGAAAGTGTATCTTGATCGTCACATAATAAATATGAGAATACCAACATCATATATTCTATTAAAATATGCTAATAACCTAAATTACAATATAAAACTTATTTAAAAAATATGTGATTCCTCATTCTTTACATAAAATAAAGATTATTGTATATATTACTTAAATCTAAAAAATGTTGCAAACTCCATCAATGATAGCATAAACCACTTGGTCAACAAATCATTAATCTGTTATAAGGTAATTAGTACTATCCAATTTACATTATCCATATCAATAATATCTATATCCCAATATCATTATCTCAACATTAAAAACATATTAATAGTTTTCATTCCCTTAATCATGTGTTTTCAATTAATTATAACCTTTACATTAAATCACTTTTCAATGTCATCAGCATCATTCAACATATTTTACAAATCCACAATGAAAAAATTATACTGAAAAACCCTTATATATTTTACAATTATTATAACATAATTTATTAATTCCAATACATAAAAACATAAATAATCCCACTTTCTTCATAAACCAATTATTATGATTTATAATCTTATTATTTAATACATATTTCCTTTCATATGTGATTCGTAATATCCTCATCATTAGTAGTATAACCATTACTCATCCCACATTTTTTATTCTCATCAAGAGGTTTCAACCTAGGACATTTATTTTCATATTTCCCATTAATTCCATAATTAAAACAATCATCCATCAATAATAAATTATGGAGACCAATATTCCCATTCATTTCATTAACTAAAATTTCCATTTTTCCACAATAATCTCTTACTTTGTGTCATTTTTATTTACACATAAAACATATTCTCAATACTTTGAGATATACCATGGAGTGATTAATCCCAAATTCTTATCATATAAGAAACTAAATAATCTTTCCTCAATGGACTCCATTTTCCATACTATTAATGATCTTCATTCTTCCCTTCTTTGGTGAGTCTAAGAGTTGGTTATGGTGAATGATTTTAATCGTATATCATGATAACTAATTGGTAATAATCATATTATCCTTCACTCTAATGATCATCCCATTTAGCTTCTCATCATCTAATTGTCCTTCATATTCAATGTCAACCAAGTTCATTTTGGTTCCCTCTACTACCTAAAACCAAATAGCATAGTGTGAGAAAATTCAATCATAATGGGAAACCAAATAATAATAAAAATTACTTATAGGATGTCAAAATCTTGACATCGTATTTTCAATATATTACACCTCAGGTCTATAGTAGGTCATTCAATGCCATTATTAATTTAAATCATTCAAAATGGTTTATAAATATTTTGTGAATTTCTGAATAATATAACCTAGGAGTGTCTAACCAGGTTTATATAGAGGCTCGTTATTGTGTACCAAATGACGATTGATTCCATCACAATAAACCATTTTAAGAGTTAGTACTATTAATAACCTATATTATATATCCATATACACTTTTAATATCCATCCAGGGATGTAATTTCTTAGAAATGACAAGCTCTATTATTTACCAAAATTCTAGGACATTTTCCTATGCATTAAATCATCCATAGACTTATACTTAAAGACATCCCTAGATATATCCTAATAAATATAGATAAGGATCTCAATAAATTTTTCTCATCCTATTTACCATAGTTTAACTAAACGTATCCTTTAAAAACAACTTTCATGTCCTAGACTTATTATAAATGAATATTGCATATTTTTAGATTAATATTTTTTACATTACACAAAAACATTCCTAAGGACCACAATAGTTTAGTGCCTTTGGAAACATAGAACACAATATTCTTATTTCATGAAAAAATATTAAATATCTAGTATACAGATCTTCACCATTAGTACTCCTACTTAAAAATATTTCTTCATAACTTGTGCAAATGAATATACGAAATGGTGAGATCATATGCTCAGAAAGGGTAAAAATGGTATATACATAAGTATATCAATAACAAAATGGTATGAGAACATGATTATAACATTTGAAACCCATACCCTACATATCAAATATCATAATTTTAAGTCATGGAATAAATATTAGTAGCACATAAGAAATGTATCATAAGAATATCAAAGAATATTAGTCATGAGAGAATAAAATTGGAATAAGACATAGATTTTTG
This sequence comes from Viscum album, assembly GCA_963277665.1. Taxonomy (NCBI): domain Eukaryota; kingdom Viridiplantae; phylum Streptophyta; class Magnoliopsida; order Santalales; family Viscaceae; genus Viscum; species Viscum album. The sequence continues at coordinate 47,903,651 of OY728161.1, read as the reverse complement.
TCATATATATAATCATAGAAAATATTATGTCAAGGATACCCACAAATACCTCCATAACATGTTAGGATTTGGCTAACCACTTATAACAACCCAATATTTTATCGATGGAAATTTTCTTCTTATAATTATTTCATATAATCAATTTAAATAAAAACACAATGAACTATTAAATACTATGTGACCTTTAAACATAATATATTCACTCTTTTGATTTGAATTTCGAAAATCTGACATACATAGTTGCGATCAGCAAAATATTTGGAGTCCGATAGAACAAACTTAATTTTTTGTGAATAGTAACCAACTATTATGAATAGTAACCTACCCTTATGAATGGTAAAATGACATTTATGAATAATAAATCATCAAAAAGAATAGTAACATCACTCATTAATATATAAATAAAATGTAGGCATTTTATAAGTGATAATAAAACCATATTAAAATTATTGGAATTTTTGTAAGACATAAATAATTAGTTGCAATTAATTAATTAATTTAAAATAAAATTTATTTTCATAAAATGTTTGCATAAATTAACAATTTAATTTCTTATGTTTTTATGATAATTTTATAAGACCTTATGTAATTTTTGAAATCATTATAAAATCAGTTATAGTTTAAAAATATGTATTTTTCAAGAAAATTATGATTTTATTTAAAAAAAATATAATTAATCATATTTAGAAATTTATTTTTGAGAAATTGAGTTCATTATTGGATTCTACAAGTTTAAAAATGGTTTGGGTAAATCTTTAGTATTTTTCTAAAATACATAATATTTTTTATGAATAGTGAAATATGGTAATTTACCGTATATATACATTATAAGATAAATGGACTATTCTGGGAATCATGGATGATGTAAGAAACCATAGATAGAATTCACATGAACTTAATACTATTTTTGGTCATTGAATTGTCACTATTTTTGGTCTTGAGGGAAATTAATAATCTATGGAATTAAATATTATGAAAACCCTCCTCCCCTCCATGATAAAAACCACCCACACTCCCCTCTTCTATTCACGTTTCTCAATCCCTATTTTTTACCTAAATTCTATCCAAATATCTCCCCAATATCATCCTCCATGTCCAAAATCCATCTCCTCAAAATACCAAATCCATTATCCGTAAGAGGCTTTCACGGAAGATTGATTCAAGAGGTAAATTCCTCTTTAAATTCTTTTAATTTCTTTTCATGTTCATTTGTTTTGTTTTCTATCCTTACCTCTACCCATACAAATTTTATGACCACTATTTTAATTCACAAGTACTATAAATTTTTTTATTATAATGTAATAATTTAATATAATATCCCCTTTACTCTTCTTTTATACTAGTAGTAAAGACTCCATCCAAGATGTGTTAATTTACCACATCCAAGGATGATGGGTTTTCAATTTCCATTACCATATTCAATTATGGTCATGAAACCATTTCCATGGTTTAACCAGACCATTAGATATGTATTATGTCTCATATAATCTTCTTTAATCCACTTTTACACATGGTTTTGATTTATATAACAAAATGTGTTCATTGTGGTCAAAAACTGCCAATTAACCAAAAAAGGTTGTCACTAAAGTTTTATATAATTATTAAACTTCCCTTAATTTAACAAAATAAAATTTAAAACCATGATACCATCACTATGCTCAATAATAAAATATACTTCCAATTCTAGACAATAACTCTCATCATACATGTGTGTCCAAATATGAATAAGTGAACTGATCATTAAAACAAAGGAAGCAACCGGACCCGAACAATGAAATTGAACCTCATAGCTAATAAAAAAGGCCATGAATGAAATTAAAAATGTTATACTAAATATTTCACATATATAATAGGTAATGTAATTAGTATTTAGTGAACCTAAGTTTATTTTTTAGTTCATTAATATCAAGTGGATAACACCATCACACTTAATGTAAGGGATCCTCTCAATTTCACTATTATTCAAAAATGTCCTCTATGTTATGAACTTTTACCTATAATACCTAATTATGATGTATAATTTATCACCTCCCCCATACTTACATAATGATTTATAAGTGATTAGAAACCCCTTTATCTCTCATTAATCCCTCTTAAGTACACCTGATACCATGCTGATAATTTGTAAGGGATTCTACCCGAACCTCCTTTATTCCATCGGGTTGCTTCAACTTTCTTATTACCAAAATGAAGTTATATTATCTTTTTATGTGCATATTATGAATTTTCTTTATATGTAAAAAATTAGTTTATCTGGACCCTTCATCATTCTCTTTCAAGGATATAGATGTTTTTAAGTGATTCCCTCCTCAATACTTCCCGATAAGCAAACTTGTTTTAAGGGAACTTCCCGAATTCTTCCCCAATTTAAAGTGCTCTATATATATTATAATATAAGATATCATTTTCTTTATAAAATAATTATTTTTATTATGGAAACATTATTGGTTCACTTATTCTTTTATATAAAATATTTTTCCCTTTTCTATTTTAAATGCTCTATAGTATTTTCCTTAAAACCCAACAAAAATGTTTTAATGCTATGATTTCTTACATACAATTCTTTCATGTTATAAATTATGTTTTACATAACCTATCATTATATATTATTATTTTACCTTATTGATATCCATGTATTTTTTAATTCATTTCTTTCATGGAACTTGTATGATACACCCATTCATTATGTTTTTTGACATGATTAAGATACCCATTTCTTTGTATGTGTATCCTTATGTTTATGTATTATTTTTAATGTGGAAAAAAAATTCATGAAAGTTTATGATGGGTTAACCCAAATATCACTCCAATTAATTTGGTAATGTTGAGTCTCATGAGACGTTATGTGCTACGGTCTGGGCGGTTAGCCTTGGCTTGTGATACTATGTGTGACAGTCTTGGTCGTTAGCCTTGGCTTGCACTACAATGTGAAAAGGTATTGGCAGTTAGCCTTGAATCATGTGAATTTCATGTTTTATATTTCTAACACATTACTATGAATCTATTTTTATATAATTACATGTTTATATGTTATGATTCCAAATGTTACAATCCTTTTTATGTCATCATGTTATGCATTTTAACCCATGTGTTAAAGCTTTATTATTATATTTGTTCCCTTGCTAAGATTTTAATATCATCTCATTGTTCATGTTATCCCTGGGGAATCCTATGAGGATGTATGGGGACAATGGATGGTAGGGGCTCTATTTCAAGATTTAATTATGATATATTTTTTTAGTCTCATGTTTTTAGTTTTATGTACCTAGTCTTCAAAGACACTAGACTTAACGATCCTCGTATTTTACTCTGATGTATGATTATTCTTAAAATCATTGAATTGTATTTATAAAAGTCTATGATCATTATAGATGGTATCATAGGATATTCTAGTTATTTTTTGATCTTTGGAATAGATATGTTTAGTAAGAACCTTAATGATGAGACTAAGTATAAGAAAACAACCCTAAATTAGGGTAAGTATATAGTAAGAAGTTTATCAAGAAAATGCATCCCTGTATGGATACAAACAGGAAGAGGTGGATCTAGCACAGACGTATCTAGGAGTAAATCTCAAAAACACCACTTTGAGCTAGACTCGAACAAGAATTGGTGCATAACAATGGGCCTTTCTGCACTCTTGGGTTTACACTCCTAGGGGATATGCTTTGGTAAATTCATCATATTGGTAAATACCATTATTAAGGTAATAAAGAAATCCCATAAGAATATATTTTATAAAATATTTCAAGGATAACATAGATTTAAACATAGAGAATTACAATTTTGGATATACTTCTCCTTTACAAGTTTATCATTTTATGTTCAATGTTTCCTTTTTATGCTTAATAGCTAAGTATTCATGACCTATAATTGTACATTCTATAGTTTATATATTGGTGGGAAATATAATAGTATGTGCCAAAAATCAATGTAATATGGAATATGAATATTTCCCTAATAATATGCTTGATATTATTGGAATGGGTGATAACAAATTCATGAAAGTACTTTCTCAATTGGCTCAAGTTATAAATAATAACATGAATCATGTGGAACACCCTCCTCCTCCAAGGAAGGAGCATGTTGTTGTTGAATCCTTTATATTGAAAAAGGCCTCCCATTTTAAGTGGATAATTATATCCCCTCCTCACAGAACAATGTATTAACTACATTAAAAAGATATTCTTTGTCCCCCATTGCTCAGAAGAAGAAAAAGTTGTGTTGGTGATCTATCATTTTGATGGGGAATCTGATCAGTGGTGGACACTAATTGATAATAAAAACCCCCACGAAGAAATTGATTCCATATATTGAGATGAATTCACGAGAATGTTTTTCAATAAATATTTTCCGCAAACCCACTATCATGAGATGGAAAGATAATTCATCAGACTCAGGCAGAAGGAAGATGAGTCAATCAAGGTGTAAGAAATAAACTTTATAAGGCTTGAAATGTAGGGCTTTGTCTTTTCCATGAACGCCGAATGTAAGGTGGATCGCTTATTTAGCATACTAAAGTTGAGTCTACGAAAAGTGTTAGTGATTTGAGACTTCGACAGCTATGAGGAGATTGTCTATTGTGACCTTAATATGGAAATGGAGACCATAGACTCTCAGTGGTATCATGGGACCTAAAAAAACAAGGAAAATGGAAACTAATGTGGGTTGTTCCGTAAATAAATTCCATGATGTAAAAAAGCTCCATCATCCCATGTGTAAAAAATGTGGGTAGAAGCATCTTGTGAACTATTTAAAGGGAACCCGGAATTGCATCAAATGTGGAAAGCTGGGACATCTAGAAAAAACTACTAATGGGATATGAATAATCACATTATTGTGGAAGAATAATAATGGAAGGTTCATATCAACACTCAAACTGTAGTGTAGTGTTACAACTATAAAGATCATGGTCATTATGCGAAAAATTTCCCCAAGCCAAGGGTTGTCAGAGGCAATAAATAATAACCTCCAAGGAAACAAGGAAGGTCTTATGTTATCACTACGGTCGAGGTGGAGTTGGATAACAATGTGGTGAAAGGTACTATAGTTATTCATTCATGAATAGTGAATATATTATTTGATTCTATTTCTACACATTATTTCATATCTTTAAATTTTAATATAACTATTCAAACACCACCTCAAAATATGGAGGAAATGTTATCTTTGAGAATAAGTAATGGGTAAATTATTGTTTCCTTGGTTTATAAATCCCCTCCAGTAAATATTTGTGGATTGAACCCCCTAGAAAATCATTGCATACTTCCTTTAGTGGATTTAGATGTTATCTTGGGAATGGATTGGCTATCCTTATACAAAGCCAACATCAACTATTGGGAATGGGACATCACCACTCACATCCCAAAGCATCCTCCAATTATTTATAAGTGTGATGAGGAAGTTGAATCCCTATTAGAATCATCATCTCAATTTTGAGTACTTCTACCTTATAAGCCAGTATATCTAGCTCAAATGATTGAGGCAAGGGAGAGAATCGTGCTTGAAGATATACCTATCATGAGGGATTACACATTGTATTTCCTAAATAGTTTCCTGGTCTTCCTCCTGAACAATATGATTAGTTCTTAATTGAACTTATTCCTAGATCTCTTCCTACATCAAAGACACCTTATATAATGGCCACTATATATCTAGAAGAGCTAAAGAAGTAGTTACCAAAGAATCTGGAGAAGGGTTTTATATGCCCAAGTGCTTCACTGTGGGGATCTCTAGTCCTCTTTGTCAAGAAGAAGTATGGTTCAATACACCTCTGCATTGATTATCATGAGATCAATAAAATCACAATAAAGAATTAGTATCCACTTCGTTGGATAGATGCCTTTTTTTATCAGCTTCGTGGGGATAGTTATTTCTCTAAGTTTGACCTTCGGTCATGATATCACCAATTAAAGGTGAGGAAGGAAGATATTCCCAAGACTGCATTTTGAACAAGGTATGGAATGTATGAGTTCATAGTGTTTCTCTTCAGACTCACGAATTCCCTTTCATTTTTCATGGATTTAATGAATAGAGTCTTTAGAAATTACCTCAAAAAATTTATGGTAGTCTTTATTGATGATATTCTAATATACTCCAAGAGCAAGGAGTAACATGAGGAGAATTTGAATTCTGTGTTCAGGACTTTGAAAAGGGAAAACCAGTATGAAAAGTATAATAAATTTGAGTTCTGGATGAAGGAAGTATCATTATTGGAGCATGTTAACACCAGAAAAGGGATATCTGTGGACCCTTCCAAGACAAAGGAAATCGAAGAGTGACCCAGACCAACATCTGTAATGATGATCCACAACTTATGGGTCTAGAAAGGTATTATAGACTATTTTGGAAGAACTTCTCATGATATTTGAACCCAATGACCAAGCTAACATAGAAGGGAGTAATGTTTGTCTGGACTCAGGAATGTGAAGATTGTTTTAAGGAGTTCAAAAAGAGGCTAATCATTACTCCAGTACTCATACTCCCAACATGTGGATAGATATTTTTGGTGTACAGTGATACTTCAAAAAATTTATTAGGTTATGTGTTGATGAAAAAAGATAAAGTGATAGACTACGCCTCAAGGACGCTGAAAATCCATGAGCAAAACTATCCTATGAATGATCTTGAGTTAGAGGTTGTGATATTTTTTCTAAACATCTGGTGGAATTATATCTATAGAGAGAATTATGTGATATATACTAATCACAAGAGTCTCAAATATATATTCACTAAGAAAGATATTAATACATGCCAATGAAGATGGATAGAGCTCATCAAGGATTATGACTGCTCAATCCACTACCTTCCAAGTAAGTAAATTAAGGTGGTGGATTCTCTAAGTATAATGGATCATGCATCATTATAAATTATGATAATTGAAAATGATCCAATATTCTTAGATTTGTAGATTATGGACATTGGAATCATTAAGGTAGGAACATCACCAATAATTTCCCAATTATTTATCAACCATACCACGTGGAGAATATAAAGGATTCCCAAAGAAAAAGGAAATTCTGAAAAGTGTGGAAGCCATTAATAATGATAAATCCTCTGATTTCATGATTGATGTAGAAGTATTTGTGGGATTTTGGTCATGATTATGTGTACCATCTATTCCAGAGCTAAAGAAGGAGCTAATGATTGACGCACATAGCTCAACCTTCTCTATCCACCCATGGAGCACAAATATGTATTGATATCTCCTAGAGAACTTTTGGTGGGAAAATATGAAGAAGGATATTTTCTATGTATACATCAAAGTGACTGGTATGTCAACAAGTAATGGATGAAATACATAACTCTAAGGGGATGATGAAACCACTACCCATACCAACATGGATGTGGTAGAACATCACCATGGACTTTGTCACTAGACTTCTAAGGACATCCAGAGGAAACAATGCTATATTTTTCATTGTGGATCATCTTACAAGGACAACTCACTTTATCACAATTCAAGAGGACTTCTCATTGGATCAACTTGAACATATTTATATCAATGAAGTGGTTAGGCTGCATGGAGTACCACTATCTATTTTATTTGATAGAGATCTGAGATTCACATCGAAGATCTAGAAAAGACTCCAACATGCTCTAAGAACTGAATTGAACATCAGTATGGCCTATCATCCTCAAACTGATGGCCAATCTCGACGAACTATGCAAACACTAGAAGATATTTTGAGATAATATTCTATAGACTTCAAAGGAGTATGTGAGCAATATTTTCCACTTATTAAATTCTCCTATAATAACAGTTTCTACTCGGCCATCTTAATGGAACCATATGAATACCTCTATGGTAAAAGGTGAAGAACACCGATATATTGGGATGAAGTTAGTGAGAGTGAGCTACTCGGGCCTAAAATAGTTGAAGAAATGGTGGAGAAGGTGAAACCCATTTAGTAGCTGATTAGTCACTGAAAGTGGCTAATATTAATTGTTAATATCTTTATATTCATTGTTCCAAAGTCCATAAACATTTTTTTTAGTACATTACATAAATAGAACTTCATTTCTCATCTTAAATGCAATTCATGTTTAAAATGCAAATTTGGGCCCAATAATTCATTTGTTTGTTGACAATATTATATTGATTTTATGAATTTGAAAATTTAGGATAGGATTTATCACATTGTTTGGAACATTTTATCTCTCAGTTCTGCTTGATTAATCCCAAAGAAAGATGGAGAATTTTGCGCCTGAAGGAAGAAACATGCTGGAAAAAGCATGATGGGCCTAAGGCCCATCAAACAAATTTGGGGCCCATAAACCAAGACCAATGAAGCTAATATTTATAAAATAGAAATATAAAAATATGAGGATCATTTTATTCAACTGTGGCCAGAGCTAATTCTGATTTTTTCTTGATGATAAAGGGATCTGAAGTGGAGATTTAAATGGTGGACCCGACATTAATGTACAGAAATCCATCCCACCATTTCGACCATAACATCCAAACGGCTCAGCCAAATTTCCTGAAATTTTTAGAGCTTCTAGAAGACACATGGGAGAAGATATGTTATATTCATGACACGTTTTTATTCGGCCGTATGTAGTGTCAAACGCACACGTAAAAATAGAGGATGAATCTGGATGGTTTTGTGGTCAACTTTGTAACGTTAATTTCCTTTTGATTCTTCACCCTCCTTTTGACTCTCTTAATTGTTGGGGGGTGAATTTATTGTTGGGGGTGGAAATAAGGCTCCTAATATTCCTATATAAGGATCTTGTGCTTAAGGGAATAATAATCTAACATTTTTCTTTGAATCTTATATTTTCCTTTCAATTGTAATTTGCGGCTTTCATTTTGTAATCGTATCGTCAATTTTTCCCATGTAATATTTTCTTTCACGTTGAGTATCTTAATAAAAGTTGTTCTTCTTCTATATTTTTTTCTTTTTATTTTATTAACACATTTATACCGTTGAATCTATGTGTAAATTTATTCACACCAACACTTTTTAATTCATCACACAACGGTGGAGTGTTCATTTTGATTAATGTTTTTTTCTTCTTCAATCCCACTTCTATAAGTCAATTACCCACTTCTATTGATAGAATAGCATCAATTGAGGGCTAACATTTTATGGGTTGATCCTAGGGAGTTTCATGATCTGGATTGAATGTTATTTTATGTTCTTAAATTCTTAAATTTGTTCTTTATTTTAAGAGTTCCTTTCTTTGATTTATCTTCTTCTTTGTCTTCACCGACTTTAATGATGACACATTTTGAGTGCTAGTACGATCCAATTCCTTATAGTGCTCATTTAATTGATCCTCTAATTTAATTGGTGATTAGCCTTGAAATTGTGTATGGATTAAATCGGAGAATGATATTGAGGGGTTATTTCATTTAATGGATACCTCTTGAACCGATGAACAGAAAATCAAATGAAAAACAAATACATCCAATAAAGCTCAAGAGACAACCTAGGATCAACTCACCTTAATTAGTTGTTTTTATTCAAGTAATTTTATTTGTTTTTTTAAATTAAATCAATATTTCTTCAAATAAATCAACACCAAAGTTGGCTACTTCATAGTCCATCCTTCACCAAATCATAGCGTCTCAAGGTTACTTCTTGGTCCCTGTGGATTCAACCCCTACATGTACTACATCGACTGGTTTTACCAGTAGGGTAAATTTGGGCGCAACCAAATTTTAGAACCATTGCCGGGGACCCAAGTAAGTTTTCTTAAACACTCATCTTCTTTTCTCACCCCAAATTATCTATTCTCACCCTAATTTCTCTTCTATATTCCCCTTTCTATTTCTGTGTGTCCAATGAATCCCAAAAACAACTTTAAATCAACTCCAATGGATTGTCTTCAACAATACCCATTAATATACCAAGGCTATAATCAACTGGAAAATCAATATTTTGAATCACCTCACATAGAAAATTTACCACACTAGATGAGATGTACAATCAATGGGATGGTGATTGTTTAAAGGATCAATTTCCATACCTCTTGAGGATGATTGAAGAGATCAAACATAATGAAGTTCATGATGTCCAAACATTTATAAATCCTAATTCAGAAAAAATTCGTGAACATTTGTGTGAAAAAATGGATAAAATGAATTCATAGGTTTCATCTTTAAGAGTATAACTACAAATCATTGAAATGGTTACAGAACCCATTCCCACTCAGGTTGTCTCTTCCTCATCACTAATACAAGAATCTTGCCTCTCACAAACCTCAAATGAATTTATTGAAAAACTAACCATTGGATTTGGGATAGTTGAAGATAATAAAGGAATTGTTGATGGGTGCTTAAATCAAGAGGAAATTAATTTTATGGATTCACAAGGGGAAAATTTGTCTTCATGGATTGAGTGTTTGGAATATTTTTCCAATAACAATTTTTTAGAATCATCAATCATTGAACCATTGGGAGATATAACAAATATTGTGTCTATACCCACTCATGAAATTCAAATGGAAAAGTTTGTGGATGAATCATCTTTTCAAAAGAAACCAATTCTTTCAAATGTTTTTAAAGAAAAAACAATTTTTGATTAAAATTATCATTATTCTTTAGGAAAATTCAATCAAACTGAACTCGATGTTTTAATAATTTATTCCCTACTCAATAACCCCTCTATTTATGATAACCAAGACCATAAAATTATCATCAATTTTCATCAAGAATCTCACCAAGTAGGAATAAACCTTGAAATCTTAGGAAATACTCCATATAAAACAACTCGATCAACCATTTTAGATATTCCTTGGATTTTACCAATAATTGTAGAAAATAGGATTTCATACGCAACAAATTTCAAAAAAACAATCAATCTCAATATTGTTGAAGTGGAGAAAGATGGGTTAATTAAAATTTTGAAAGTTGGAATTGGATAAGTTGGGGGTTTCATGTCGAGCTAACGACGTTAAAAAAAAGCGTTGCATGGGAGGAAACCCATGGTTTTCATGTTTCCAATATTTTTGGAATCATATTTATTTTTCAAATAGGATTACTAAATAATTTTGATATTTTAAAAATATAAAAATAAAAAAATAGATTGTTGACTTGTTCTTCTTTTATGTGTATGGATGGGTATAAAAGGGGAGCACCGTATTCATCCGTGTCACGTGGTGTGATCCCTGAGTAATACCTTACCTAGAAAATATAAAGAAGACAATGTATCATTAGTTTGATTTAAAAAAAACATGGAAAGCCATAAAATGATGGTACTTGGAATTAAATAAATCATTGTGTTTTATGTTTTGTCTGATTTTTCCTTATTTTTATGGTTCAGGAACTATTTTGGGTGATACATGTTCAATCAAGGAGGTGCCTACATCCCCCAAGTGATCAAAGGAGTAATCTGGAGCATCATGAACTTCAACATTAAAAACCAGGTGAATTTTTTCCATGTTTACCATTCTCAATTTCATCTTTGAACTCCTATCCTACCCACTTCTAACTTTTCTTTTCTTTAAACACTGGGGACAGTGTCATTCTAAGTTAGGGGGAGATAAAAAATGATTTTTTTATTTTTTGTGAATAAAAACATGCATGAAATGAACAATTCCATTAATCATAAACATGATAACACACATTGAAAACTCTAAAATTGGATATCAAATAAATTTTGCATGCCTTGATTCTGATTTTAATGCAAGTTTAAGTTCATGAGAATAGTTTTTGGAAAGTGCTATTGTCTGATGTGATTTTTCAAAGTTTACATTTTCATCCTCTTAATAAAAATGACACAATGCACGTCTACTGGATTGTGGGTGTAAATTTGAGTTCTTGGGTCCCTTTCATTATATCATAGGGTTCTGGGGTCACTTTTAGTTTAATTTGAGTATAAAAAAAACAAAAAAACAAAAAAAACAAAAAAAAATATTAAAAAAAATGACCACAGAGATAAATGTTTTGTCCAAATGTGTGGCGCCCGGCACATGGGGATCGGGACTCCATAGTTGTCTTTCCCAGAGTTAGGATTTATATCTCTATTGTACAGCATGAAATTGACAATATGTGTGGCGTCCGGTACTTGGGGATCGTGACTCCATAGTTGTCTTGCCCAAAGTTAGTCTTTTCATATCTATTGTGGATAAATAAAATCACAAAAGATAAAATAAAAAAAAGGATACTCATATTAAGCTTTAATGTGATTCCCACCTAGCGCTTCCATTTTTTTCCCTTGAACAATAAAATGGGCCCCATATCTTTTATGATGCACAACACTTTATCATGCCTAATTGGAATTGGATGAAATGTGGCGATGAATTTGAACAATGTAATGGGATTGGGCTCTGGATATGCTTATGGACCTAGCTTGTTTTTAATGATTTTGATGGTTTTTCATAATTTTGTTTGGTATTAGATATTTGGGTGAGCAATGTGTATTAAAATGATTTTGGAAAAGGGGATTTGAATTTCATATTTGAAATTTATTTTGCTCGGGACTAGCAAAACTCAAGTTGGGGGGTGTGATTAGTCACTGAAAGTGGCTGATATTAATTTTTAATATCTTTATATTCATTGTTCCAAAGTCCATAAACATTTTTTTAGTGCATTACATAAATAGAACTTCATTTCTCATCTTAAATGCAATTCATGTTTAAAATGAAAATTTGGGCCCAATCATTCATTTGTTTGTTGACAATATTATATTCATTTTATGAATTTTAAATTTTGTGATATTATTGATCACTTTTTTTGGAACATTTTATCTTTTAGGTCCGCTCGATGAATCCTAAAGGACGATGGAGAATTTTGCGCCTGAAGACAGAAACTTGCTGGAAAAGGCATGATGGGCCTAAGGCCCATCAAACAAATGTGGGGCCCATAAACCAAGTCTAATGAAGCTCCAATTTATACAGTATAAAGATAAAAATATGAGGACCATTTTATTAAACTGTGTCCGGAGCTAATTCTGATTTTTCATGATGATAAAGGGATCTGAAGTTGAGATTTAAATGGTTGACCCGACATTAATGCACAGAAATCCATCCCACCATTTCGACCATAAAATCCAAACGGCTCAACCAAATTTCTTGAAATTTTGAGAGCTTCTAGAGGACACATGTAAGAAGATATGTTCTATATATTACACCTTAGGATTAGGCCGTATGAAGTGTCAAACGCACACGTTAAAATGGAGGATGAATCTGGCTGGTTTTGTGCTCAACTTTGTAACGTTAATTTCCTTTTGATTCTTCGCCCTCCTTTTGACTCTCTTAATTGTTGGGGGGTGAATTTATTGTTGGGGGTGGACATAAGGCTCCTAATATGCCTATATAATGATCTGGTGGTGAAGGTAATAATAATCTAACATTTTTCTTTGAATCTTATATTTTCCTTTCAATTGTAATTTTCGGCTTTAATTTTGTAATCGTATCGTCAATTTTTCCCATGTAAGTTTTTCTTTCACGTTGAGTATCTTAATAAAAGTTGTTCTTATTATTTATTTTTTTCTTTTTATTTTATTAACAAATTGATACCGTTGAATTCTAGGTGTGAATTTATTCACACCGACACTTGTGAATTCATCACACAACGGTGGAGTGTTGATTTTGATTAATGTTTTTTTCTTCTTCAATCCCGCTTCTTTAAGTCAATTACACGCTTCTATTGATAGAATAACATCAATTTAGGGCTAACCTTTTATGGTTTGATCCTAGGGAGTTTCATGAGTTGGATTGAATGTTATTTTATGTTCTTAAATTCTTAAATTTGTTCTTTATTTTAAGAGTTCCTTTCTTTGATTTATCTTCTTCTTTGTCTTCACCGACTTTAACGATGAAACATTTTGATTGCTAGTATGATCCAATTCCTTGGAGTGCTCATTTAATTGATCCTCTATGTGAATTGGTGATTATCCTAAAAAATTTGTATGGATTAAATTGGAGAATGATATTGAGGGGTTATTTCATTTAATGGATACCTCTTGAACCGATGAACATAAAATCAAATGAAAAACAAATACATCCAATAAAGCCCAAGATACAACCTAGGATCAAATCACCTTAATTAGTTGTTTTAATTCAAGTAATTTTATTTGTTTTTTTAAAATTAAATCAATATTTCTTCAAATCAATCAACAACAAAGTTGGCTACTTCATAGTCCATCCTTCACCAAATCATAGCGTCTCAAGGTTACTTCTTTGGTCCCTATGGATTCGACCCCTACATGTACTACATCGACCGCTTTTACCAGTAGGGTAAATTTTGGCGCAACCAGCAGCAGATCAAGGAATCCCAAAGTCGACATTAATGTTATGTAGAGAATCATCGATTATACCTTGAGATCAATGTTGGAGACATGGTATTTCTCCCCATATCACCATGGACGAAGTTCATGAGGTTTGGGAAGAAAGAACATTCAATCCCCAGGTACATTATCCCCTTAGATATTATTGACCGTGTTGGGGTTGTGGCCTATCGACTAGAAATTCCACATACTGTGGCCAAAGTAAATGATTTTTCCATGTATCCCTCTTAATAAATTACATACTAGATCATTCACATGTACTCTCTTCATAGGTGGTACAATTGGAGGATGATCTTTCTTACAACGAGGAGCTAGTGAAGATCTTTGATCATAGAGATAAAGTGCTACGTAACCAGAAAAATCACCTAGTCAAAGTAATATAACAGAACCATAAGTATAAAAAGGGAATATGGGAACTATAGGAGGCAATGAAGAAAAAGTACTTGTACCTATTTATAGCCTACAATGTAATGTGAAATTTCAACGGAGAAATTTCATAGGGGGAGAATAACGTAATGACACAATGTTTTATCAATGAAAATTTTATTCTTATAATTATGTCATACATGTCATGACCCGTCCTCGGGGCCCGTGTCGTGACTACACCAAGCCCGCCCTCCATAGGCCAGGGGTTGGCGACTAGAACTAAAGGCGTAATCCCGATAAAAAGGGAAGGCATTGCATTTTAACCTGTAACACACACACAGTCTGAACACAAGCAGTAGAGGTAACAAGTAATAAAATAGAAAAGTAAGGTGTGCTGAAAGTAAGTGGTCCAGTATACAAACCCCACTGAACTACAAGTACAAGTACAATTAAAAATGAAAAACATCTCTGGGATTGTCCACTGGGGAATCCTACCTGAAGGGTAGGTACATAAATCGAATAACTCATCCCTACGGTACATCCCGTCTATTCCAGCTCCAAGAAACCTCTGTCTATCACCCTCAGCCTTGATCACTATTGTTTATCGTCTGTACAGAACACAATAAGGTGCGGGTGAATCCCGTGTAGGAGTGAGTATAAAAATACTCAGTAGGGGACCCCGAGACCCCTGAAGGTCTCCCAGAATCCAAAAAGGATAAACCAAAGAAGAAAGATACAATCAAGAAGTATCAACCAACCCTACTTAGGTATATGCCCATACATATACCTATGTTTCCAGTCTCATTCTGGCTCCAACACTCGAGCCCAATCACAACCAAGTCCACAAAGGAAGTAAGGTCAATCACATCATTGAAAATGATTGAAAGAAAAGACTAAGCTCACAAAGGTATACATCATTCGTAGAGTGATAGAGATGATTAGATTTAGTCACTGATTCATCTATGGTGTCGGACCCACATAGGATACAGGACCATCTAAGTTGTCGGACCCACACATGATACAGGACCAGCTATTTAGTCGGACCCACACATTATACAGGAACAGAAGTCAGTACTCTCAGACCCATAGAGGATCCCGGTACAGTAGTCATCACTGTCGAACCCACATACGATTCTGGTTCAGTAGTTGTCACTATCGAACACATGTACGATTCCGGTAAAAAAGTCGTCGCAGTCGAACCCACGTAGGATTCCGGTACAATAGTCAACACAGTCAGCTCTAGGGTTCCCACACACAATAAGCTCGATTCCGAGAGGGTTTGTTCCTCTAGTCAAGTGTTGATACATCAACTATCCTGAAGTCTCAAGTTGATGTATCATGTAGTTCAGTCTCATCAAAAGGAACCCAATGCGATAGACAACACGTCAATCAGACGCCCAGTCTGAAAGTTATTGGCATTTCCGTTCTAGGGGCCCGGTTGGATTTACACTCGATCCAAACCCAGCCATCTTCCAAATTTGACCATAACTCACTTAGAGTATCACAAAAACACCAACTCATGGGGAGGGTCCCTATTCCACAAACGGCGCGTCAATCGGACACGCGCTCTAAGAGATATTCGTATTTAAGCAAAGTCGAGCCCAGCCCGTCAAGCCCAGTGGGATGGCGGGTCGGCCCGACCCATCTCGGTGGGTCCAACCCGTCTAGGGGGTCGGACCAGCTTGGCTCAGTAGGTCCGAACTGGCTGGGGGGTTCACCCGGCCCGGTGGGGCGTGGCCCACCTACGAACCCGGCCCGCGTTGCGGGCCATTCCGGTTCGCCAGGCGGTGCCAAGTTTTGCCGCCTCTCCCCTTCCAAGCCAGTTGTAGTCGGACGGTTCTACCTGATGCATGTATCCCGCACAGTGGGACACAGTTCTTCCCACGTGGCACCTGCGGTCGTCACAGTTCTCCCGCCCTGACAGTATGCGGCCGGCCGGTTGTCCTGTGGTCCGGGTTGCCCGTGTACCCGCCTGTCTCCCTTCATGCTGCCGGTGCGCAGCCGCTGCCACCTCTGGTCACCGATGCTGCCGCCTTCTCCGTCCTTTGTTCCTCTTTGGCACGGTGCGATGGCACCGTGCACTTTCAGCTTCCCCTCCAACATCAATCAACAATAACCAACGGAGGGGCGTCAGGCCATGTAGGTTCATCCCATGACCTCTGAATTAGGTGATATCAATTGTCCAATGACGAACCAAATCATTAATCAAAGAATGAGGGTATAATTTTATTCATTTATAAATAATCAAATACCCCTAACTCGCAGCCGGAGATCTTTTAACGGTGTCGTGGGAAGATGGCATCATTCCGTTGATGTTGGAAGGAGTAGAGCTCGGTGAAGTCGAGTCAAGGCGACACCCTCTGTGTACTTCATGGGCGGCGGTGCTTCCCTTCCTTTCTCCAGTTGAATATGATATAAGATAAGTCGATCATTTTTTTCATTGGAGAGAAAGGGCGTTCTTCATGTTCTTCAGGTTCCTCACTAGATGAATGATTCTCCTCCTCTCCTTAGTTCTCCCAACAAAGCTTATGCCAACCAAATTAAAAATAAAATAATAGCCTCCATATATTTTAATGATGTCATGCATTTCAAAAGAATTAAAAATAATTCATAACACCAAAAATTAATTAATTAAGGAATTAATTAATCCTTGTGTTGGCATCATTATGAGGGAAGGTGGAAAGGCTCCACTATAAAGTGGGAGTTCAAGAGTTTAAATGGGGTTTCAAGGGGAGTTGAGAGGTTTGAGCTCGTGTGGGCTCCATCACATAATATCCTCCCTTGGGAGGTAATGTGGGGGTGGACCCCAACTCCAACTACCCCTTGGTGGATAAAACCACCACTTAAATAATATTATGTCACACATATTTTTTATTTAATTTATTAAGAATCCCCAAACAATAACTTCGACTCTCGATAAAACACAACTGCGGTAAAGGTCTCCTTAAGAGAATATCGGTGCTGCGAGTTCATCGGTGTCCTTGGACTTCAATTACGAGCATCGATTCAAAAGATATAAAATCCCACATGTACATTTACTGAATTTACCTGAAAAAAATTTCAGAAATTGATTCTGGGCATACCGGGCCTCGGAATCAAGTGCTGTTAGAAATTGAAAACTTGTAAAATTCCCATGTATTTTAAAAAAAATACACAGCATTTCTAGGTCTTTACATTCTCCCATCTGCAGGGCTTTACATCCCTGTAAGCTACATCACACACTAAGGGAACAAATGGGGGTACTGAGCATGCATCTGAGCCTCCCGCTCTCATGTGCTCTCCGGGAGGTTCTCGTGCTACCTGATAATGCACACCAGAGGAATCGACCATCCACATAGGACCTGCTCCTGTCAATCCTAAATATTCAATGTAACCTCCATGAATGTCTCCCTGTCATCGATATCCATCTCCCCATGGTCGATAATGTGGGACGGGTCATGCACGTATCTCCGCAGCTGTGATATGTGAAAGACGTCATGCAACCGGTGAAACTAAGGTGGAAGGGCTAGGCGGTAAGCCACTTCACCTACTATGTCGAGGACCTAAAAAGGCCCAATGAATTTCAGAGATAAATTGATGCCTCGGAAAAATATCCATAGACCACATCGAGGTGAGACTTATAGGAAGACGTGGTCGCCATCCTTGAATTCTAGTGGTCTCCGTCTCCTATCAGTATAGGAATTCTGTCTACTCTATGCAGTCATCATCTGCTCATGGATGATTTGCACCTTCTCTGTTGTAGCCTATACCATCTATGGTCCTACAAGTGATGACTCCCCTGGGTCAGTCCAGCATAGTGGTGATCTGCAAGGTCGGTTGTATAGTGCCTCATAAGGTTCCATCCCGATGGTGGAGTCGTATCTGTTGTTGTACGCAAACTCCACCAAGGGTAAGTGATCCTCCCAACTGTGACCAAAGTCAAGGACGTGTTCACGGAGCTTGTCCTCGAGAGTATGAATGGTCTTCTCAGTCTGACCATCCATCTAAGGATGGAAGGAAGTGCTCAAGCGAAGCTGCGTCCTGAAAGCCTCCTATAACCCCTTCCATAGCCGGCATGTGAAATGGGCATATCGATTGGAGGTGATCGTTGATGGCACACCATGAAGTCGTACGATCTCCTATATGAAGAGGCTTCCCAAGCTCTCTACTAAGCCCTGCTCTCTGATCGGTAGGAAGTGGGATGACTTGGTGAGTTGGTGGACAATCACCCAGATAGAGTCATTTCCTATGGATGTATGTGAAACTCTCGTCACGAAATCCATGTATATCTCATCCCACTTCCACTCTGGGACCTCTAGGGGATGAAGAAAGACTACTGGAACCTGTTTCTCCGCCTTCACTTGCTGAAAGTGAGGCATCACGAGACAAACTCTGTTATCGCCTTCTTTAGACCCGGCCACCAGTGTTGTTGTATGAGGTCCTGATATATCTTCGCCACTCCTAGATGTACCGCTAGAGGGGAAGTGTGTAACTCCCTCAACACCTCCTCCTGTTGTGTAACAGGTACCATTGTACATCCTCTAAAGAGGATGACATACTCCCCACCTTCACAAAACCCATCAGGTGTCTTCCCTGAGGATATCTGAGCTTGTCGTGTCTCACAGTCAACATCCCCATGCTGTGCCTTTCTGAATCGCTGATGAAGTGGAGGAGTGACTATGAGAGACTATAGAAGGGATGCTCTATCTCTACCCCAAAAGATATCTGCAATGCGGCTAGCTACATTGTTGCCTCTCTTAGAAGTTGAATGCCTGATCTCCTGCTAAGAGCATCTACTACAATGTTCCCCTTCCCAGGAGTATATACTATCTTTAAGTCATAGTCTTGGAGGAACTCGATCCATCACCGCTATCTTAGGTTTAGGTCCTTCTGTGAGAAGATATACCTGAGACTCTAGTGGTTGGAGTAGAATGTAAAATGCTCATCCACCAGATAGTGCTGCCACATCCTTAAGGCGAAGACCATTGCTGTTAACTCCAGGTCATGGGTATTTTAGTTCTGCTAATGTTGTCTCAAATTCCATGAATCATATGCAATCACTTCTCGCTCCTGCATCAGGACACACCCATGCCCAGTCCCTGATATGTCGCAGTAAACTATGTACCATACACCCTCCTCCAGTAGCCTCAAGATGGGCGCACTGGTCAACCTCTGCCTCAGCTCTTGAAAGCTCTGCTGGCCTCTATCTGACCACACGAAGGGTTTCCCCTTCTTTTTAAATTCTAAAAGCAGTGTTTCAACTCTAGAGAAATCTGGCACAAATCTCCGATAGTACCCATCTAGTCTCAGGAAACTCCACACCTATGTCACACTCGTGGGTGGCTCCCAAGCATGTACTACCTCAATAATCACTAGATCCACTGCAAATCCAGCCTCCGAGAAGATGTGTCCCAGAAAGTGATCCTCTCAAATCCAGAACTGGCACTTTGAGAGTTTACCATATAGTTGTTGCTCTTGGAGTGTGTCCAGTACTACCCGTAAATGGTAGGTATGCTCCTCCTCAGTAGTCGAGTAAATCAGTATGTCATCAATGACGACTACGAAAAATCGATCGAGGTATGGCTGGAAGATCATGTTCATGAGACTCATGAACACTACTGGAGCATTTTTTACGTTGAAAGGTATAACCAAGAACTCGTAGTTACCACACTAACACCTGATGGTGATCTTCTTCACATCCTCATCTCGAACTCTGAGCTGGTGATAACTTTATATAAGGTCTATCTTCGAGAACCATTATGCTCCCTTGAGCTGATCAAATAAGTCATCAATCCTCGAAAATGGATACTTGTTCTTCACGGTCACCTAATTTAGGCGACGGTAGTCGACACATAGACGCAAGCTCCCATCCGCCTTCTTGGTGAACAAAATCAAAGATGCCCAGGGTGAAACATAGGGTCAAATAAATCTCTTCCCCTATAAGTCCTCCAGCTGTACACGCAGCTCAAAAATCTCAGCAAGAGCCATCCGATATGCTAGAGTAGATATCGGTGTTGTCCTGGGGTACAGGTCAATATAGAAGTCTACCTCTCTGTGAGGAGTTAGTCCTAGAACATCGTCAGGGAAAACATCCGCGTACTGATCCACCACAACATGAAAACTCAGACTCCGTACATCAACCGCTCTGAGGATGAGACTAGCCAACTGATGTGTGATCGACTGCCCCCTCCTCTACGTAATTCCATCATGTGCTATAAAGGATCCTTTCTCACCAGTGAAGGTGAACATTGTCCCATCCGTGTGGATACACCGCACTTTGCGTCTAATATAGTCAATCTGAGCATGAACTGTGGATAAACAGTCCATAACCAATATGACTTCGTAAGGCCTCAACACCGCTACCAGAAGATCCCAGCAAAAGATATCGCCTTCTAGAGTAAGCTCACACTGTCATCACCAGTGCGTAATCGTCGAGTCTACTCCCGTAGGAGTCCCTAGCCGTATAGATTGAGCCAACGGCTCTGTCAGAATCTCCGAGATCCGAACGAGGGCACTGGAAACAAAATAATGACTCGAACCTGTGTCTATATGTATTGAAGCATGGGTGGAGTAGACACAGATAGTACCTCGAATAATCTCATGTGCACCGTGGTCGTAGGCCTCGACTTCTTGGAGCTGAGCCAGCCTCTGTTCGCCATCTCTCTGTGGTCGATGTGGACCTCCTGGTGGTGGTGGTGGTGGTATAGCCTCAAAACTTCATCCATCACCTGCTGCTCAGCCAGCTCCTCTGCCACGTCTACCTGCTCCTGGAGGACCACCATGGTCGAACCTCGGCCTCTACCTCGGAGGTCCCTCTACTGTATTTTGCTCATCTATAAGGCAGTTCGGGCAGTCATGAGCCATGTGGCCCTACCCGCCGCATGCATAGCACTGCCTGCTCCTCATATAGCTAACTCTGTCTCATGTGCCCCGCACAACCGAACCTATATGCTGGATTCACCCACCAGATGGTCTAGTCCACTTGGACATCTGCATCATCTGTCTACTTCCGGCTACATAATACTCTGCTACGTGTCTCCCTGTGGTGGGTCTCACCGCTGGTGACTGCTCAGTGAGAAAACTCTCCATTATAAGGGCTCGCTCCAGCACCCCTTCCTGCATTGGAATGCTGAGGGGAATCATCTAAGCCCTGATCTCATGCCTGAGTCCCTGCTCGAAGGTTCGGGCCCGGAAGAACGGGTCCCGTACTATATACATAGAGTATCATGAGAGTTCAGCGAACCTCACAGAGTACTGAGCTACTGTCATGCTGCCCTACTGCAGATGAAGTAACTCCTGAATCTGCACCGCACAAAAGGTGGCTGGAACAAAATCCAAATGGAAGAGACTCTCAAAGTTTTTCCATAGTAATGGTGCCTCGACATGCACCTGGATAATTAGGCTCAACCATCTGCCTGTTGTTTCATATAGGAGACTCGCGACAAGGATCACCATGAGGTCGGCTGGTGTCCCTACCAATCTGAAAACTCTCACGATAGCCTCCATCCAATCCTCAACATCATCTGGGTCCATCTCTCCCCGGATCTTAGACTTCCTCTGGCACTGGAACTCATTCAATGCACTCAGGTGACATGCATTCTCTACTATTGGCGCTAGTGGTATCGGTGGCCTAGCGAGTAGTGGTACCACTGGTACCTCCGCTGTGATGGGGGCATACATCGAGGCCTCGTCGCTCAAGGGGCTACCATCTCGTACAAAACTCGGAACCCTAGCTGGATGCCTTCGTGGGGCCATCTTGAAAAGAGAAAAGTGTTCCACGGTTAAAACAATATACTTGGTGAGCTGACCCCAAGTAATCATGTAGAAAACTTTTTCAAATGAAACACACATGCAATTAGTGTTTTCGTGCACTGAGTCAGAGATCAGAAGTCATATTCCTAGTGTATGGATACGTCGGCCGCTGCACCAAAACCGGTTTCCCTTCACTGATAACCATACTCAAAACACTTAACACCATTACTGTTAAAAGAATTAGAGTACAATTTTTGTGGTAGAAACGACTCCTCTGATACCAATTTGTCATGACCTGTCCTCGGGGCCCGTGTTGTGAATACCCCAAGCCTGCCCTCCATAGGCCAAGGGCTGGCGACTAGCAACAAAGCCGTAATCCTGATAAAAAGGGACGGCATTTCCTTTTAACTTGTAACACACACAGTCTAAACACCATAAGTAGAGGAAATAAGTACTAAAATAGAAATGTAAGGTGTGCTGAAAGTAAGTCGGCCAATATACAAACCTAACTGAACAATAAGTACATGTTCAAGTAAAACATGAAAACAGCTCTTGGATCATCCACCGGGGAATCCTACCTGAAGGGTAGGTACAAAACTCAAATAACTCATCCCTACGGCACGTCCGGTCTATTCCAGCTCTGAGTAGCCTCTGTCCATCATCCTCAGCCTCGATCACTGATTTCTGTCATTTGAACAGAACATAATAAGGTACGGGTGAAGCCCATGCATGGGTGAGTATAACAATACTCATTAGGGGACCCGAGACCCCCAAAGGTCTCCCAGAATCCACAAAGGATAAACCATATTAGAAAGATACAATCACGATGTATCGACCAACCCTGCTTAGGTATATTCCCATACATATACCTAAGTTACCAGTCTCATTTTAGCTCCAAATCTCAATCCCAATCACAACCCAGTCCATAAAGGAAGTACGGACAATCACATCGTTGATAATGATTGAAATGAAAGAATCAACTCACACGGGTAAACATCTTTCGTAGAGTGATAGAGATGATTAAATATAGTCACTGATTCATCTAAGCTGCCAGACCCACACAGGATACAAGACTAGCTAAGTTGTCGGACCCACACATGATACAAGACCAGCTATTCTGTCAGACCCACACAGGATACAGGAATATAAGTCAGTACTATCAGACCCACAGAGGATCTAGGTACAGTATTCATCACTGTCAAACCCATGGAGGATTCCATTTCAGTAGTCATCACTATTGAACCCATGTTGGATTCTGATACAATAGTTGTCGCAGTTGAACTCACGTAGGATTATGGTACAGTAGTCGTCGATGTTAGCTCTAGGGTTCCCACACACAACACGCTTGATTCCGAGAGTTTCTGCTCCTCGAGTCAAGTTTCAATACATAAACTATAATAAAGTCTCGATTTGATGTATCCTATAGCTCCATATCATAAAAATAACCCAATGCGACAGACGGAACGTCAATCAGACGCCCGGTCTGAAAGTTATTGGCATTTATGTTCCAGGGGCCTGGTTGGATTTACACTCGATCCAAACCAGGTCGTTCTCCAAATTTGACCATATCTCACATATAGTATCTCAAAAGGACCGCCTCATCGTGAGGGTTCCAGTGCCACAGACGGTGCATCGATCAGATGCGTGGTCTGGGAGATATTCGTATTTAAATGAAGTCAGGCCCGGCCCGTCAAGCCCAGTGGGCTAGCGGGTCGGCCCGACCCGGCTCTCCTGGTCCGACCCGACTAGGGGATCACCCAGGCCCGGTGGGGAGAGGCCCACCTGTGGACCCGGTCTGCGATGTGGGTCGGTCCGGTTCGCCTGGCAGTGCCATGCAGTGCCGCCTCTACCCTACCAGGCCAGCCATGGCCAGCTGGTTCTACCCAGCGCACGCGGCCTGCACAGCGGGCTGCGGTTCTCCAGCTCGACCGGCAGGTGGACGGCTGGTTCACACTACCGAGTGGACCATATTTTCGGTCCACGGTCTCCTTCGTGTGGTGCTTGCTGGCACCATGGTTTTCCAGCCCGGCTGGCAGGCTGTCGGCCAGTTTATCCAGCCCGAGCAGCCTGTGGATGTGGGCCGCAGTCTCCCTCCATGCGGTGCCTTCGTGCACCACGGCTCCTGCATACAGACCGACCGGATCGTCCGGCCGGTTGTCCTGTGGTCCGGGTGGCCAGTGCAGCCACCGATCTCCCTACATGTGGCCGACGCGCGACCGTTGCCGCCTCCTCCATCCCATGGTTCCTCTCCGCATAGTACGACGGCACCACGCCCTTTCATCTTCGCCTCCAAAGTCAATCAGCAATAACCAATGGAGGGGCATCGGGCCATGTTGGTTTAGCCCGCACCATCCGTATTAGGTGATATTAATTGGCCAACGACGAACCAAAGCATTCACCAATGAACGAGGGTATAATTTTATTCATTGAGAAATAATGAAATCCCCCTACCTCGCAACTGAAGATCATTTTACAGTTTCACGGGAAGACGACGTCATTCCGTTGATGTTGGAGGGAGTAGATCTCAGTGAAGTCGAGTTGAGACGATGCCCTTAGTGTACTTCTTGGGTGGTGGTGCTTCCCTTCCTTGCTCTGGTTGACAAAGATAGAAGAGAAGTTCGTCATTTTTTTCATTGTGAGAAAGGGCGTTCTTTGTGTTCTTCATGTTCCTCGTTGGATGAATGATTCTCCTCCTCCCCTTAGTTCTCCCAACAAACCTTATACCAACCAAACTAAAAATAAAATAATATCCTCCATATATTTTAATTATGCCATGTATTTCAAATTAATTCAAAAGAATTCATAACACCACAAAATAATTAATTACGGCAATAATTAATCCTTGCGTTGGCACCATTATGAGGGAAGGTGGAATGGCTCCACCATAAAGTACGAGTTCAAGAGTTAAAATAGTGTTTCAATGGGAGTTGAGGGGTTTGAGCTCATGTGGGCCCCAACACATAATATCCTTTCTTGGGACGTTATGTGGGGGTGGGCCCCACCTCCAACTACCCCTTGGTAGATAAAAACACCACTTAAATAAAATTATGTCACACATAATTTTAATTTAATTTATTAAGAATCCCTAAAAGTTAAATTCCACTCTCGATAAAACGCAGCTACGGTAAATGTCTCCTTTAGCGAATACCGGTGTTGCGAGTATATCGGTGTCCTCGGATTTCAATTCCGAGCACCGGTTCAAAAGATATAAAATCCCACACGTACGTTAACTGAACATACCCAAACAAAATTTCAGAAATTGATTCCTGGCACCCCGGGCATCGGAATCATGTGCCGTCAGAAATTGCGAACTCGTAAAATTCCCATGTATTTAAAAAAATCCACCGGATTTTTGGGCCTTTACATTCTCCCCACTTCAGGGATTTACATCCCCATAAGATACATCACACACTAAAGGAACAAATGGGGGTACTGAGCACATATCTGAGACTCCCGCTCCCATGTGATCTCCTAGAGGTTCTCGTGCTGCCAGCGAATGTGCACCAGAGGAATCGACTGTCCATGTAGGAACCACTCCTGTCGATCCTCAATCTCCACTAGAACCTCTGTAAAAGTCTCCCTCTCATCGATGTTCAGCTCCCTGTGGTCGATAATGTGGGACAGGTCATGCACGTATCTCCTCAGTTGTGATGCGTGGAAGACGTCGTGCACCCAGTGCAACTAAGGGGGAAGGAACATGAAGTAAACCACCACACCTACTCTGCCGAAGACCTGAAAAGGTCTAATGAATCATGGAGATAACTTTTCGCCTCATCCAAATCTCCATAGAACTCATCAAGATGAGACCTGTAGGAAGACGTGGTTTCCATCCTTGAACTCCAGTGGTCTCTTTCTCCTATCATCATAGGACTTATGTCTGCTCTGTGCAGTCTTCATCCGCTCATGGATGATCTGCACCTTCTCTGTCGTAGCATGTACCATCTCTTTTCCTATAAGTGCTGACTCCCCTGGGTTAGTCCAGCATAGTGTTGATCTACAAGGTCGGCCATACAGTGTCTTGTAAGGTGTCATCCTGATGGTGGAGTGGTAGCAGTTGTTGTATGAAAACTCCACTAATTTTAAGTAATCCTCCCAAATGTGACCAAAGTCAAGGAAGCATGCACGGAGCATGTCCTTGAGAGTCTGAATGGTTCTTTCAGTCTGACCATCCATCCGTGGATGGAAGGTGGTGCTCAAATGTAGCTACGTCCCGAAATCCTCCTACAACCCCTTCCATAGCCGGGAAGTGAAACGAGCATCTCGATCGGATACGATCATCGATGGATCACCATGAAGCCGTACGATCTCTTGTATGTAGATGTTTCCTAAGCTCTCTACTGAGCCCTACTCTCTGATCGGTAGGAAGTGGCCTGACTTAAGGAGTCGATAGACAATCTACCAGATAGATTCATGTCCTCTGGATGTACATGGAAGTCCCATCATGAAATCCATGGATATCTCATCCCACTTCCACTCGGATACCTCTAAGGGCTGAACCAAGCCTACTGTAACCTGGTGCTCCGCCTTCACTTGCTGACAAGTGAGGCATCCCGAGACAAACTCTACTACCACCTTCTTCATACCCAACCACCAGTGCTGTAATCCGAAGTCCTGATACATCTTCGCCACTCTGTGATGTACCGCTAGAGGGGATGTGTGGAACTCCCTCAACACCTCCTCCTATAGTGGAACTGGTACCATGGTACGTCCTCTGAAGAGGATGACGTGCTCCCCACCTTCAGAAAACCCATCAGGTGCCTACCCTGAGGATATCTGAGCTCGTTTCATCTCATAGTCAACGTCCCCACACTTTGCCTCTCTGAATCACTGTATAAGTATAGGAGTGACTGTGAGAGAATATAGATGGGATGCTCCATATCTATCCAAAATAGATGTCTACAACACGGATAGCTGCTCTGTCACCTCTTCTAGCAGTTGAATGCCTGATCTCCTTCTGAGAGCATCTACTACAACGTTCCCCTTCCCATGAGTATATACTAGCTTGAAGTCATAGTCCTGGAGGAACTCAGGCCATCGGTGGTGTCTCAGGTTTTGGTCATTTTGTGAGAAGATATACCTGAGAATTTGGTGGTCAGAGTTAACTGTAAAATGCTCTACCATCAGATAGTGTCTCCACATCTTCAAAGCGAGGACCACTGCTACTAACTCCAGGTCATGGGTAGTGTAGTTCTGCTTGTGTTGTCTCAACTATCGTGAACCATACGCGATCACTACTCACTCCTGTATTTGGAAACACCGGAGTCCGGTCCCTGATTCATTGCGGTAAACTATGTACCCTATTCCATCCTCTGGTTGCCTCAAGATGGGCGCACTGGTCAACCTCTGCCTCAGCTTTTGAAAGCTCTGTTGGCATCTATCTGACCACACGAAGGGTTTCCCATTCTTCGTCAATGATGAAAGCGGTGCTGCAACTCTGGAGAAGTATGTCACAAATCCTTGATAGTACCCTGCCAGTCTCAGGAAACTTGGCATCTCTGTCACACTCCAGGGTGGCTCCCAAGCAAGTATTTCCTCGATCTTCACTGGATCCACTGCAACTCCAACCTCTGAGATGACGTGTCCCTGAAAGTAGACCTCTCAAATCCATAACTGGTATTTATAGATTTTATCATATAGCTAGTGCTCTCAGAGTGTGTCCAGTACTACCCACAAATGGTAGGTATTCTCCTCCTCAGTAGTCAAGTAAATCAGTATGTCGTCGATGAAGACTGCGACAAGGTGATCAAGGTAAGGCTGGGAGATCCTGTTCATGAGACTCATGAACACTTCTGGAGCATTGGTTATGCTGAAGGACCTAACCAAGAACTCATAGTGGCCATACAGACACCTGATGGCCATCTTCTGCACATCCTCATCTCGAACTCTGAGCTAGTGATAGCCTGATCTAAGGTCTATCTTCGAGATCCATCATGCCCCCTTGAGCTGATCAAAGATGTCTTCAATTGATAGGAGTGGGTACTTGTTTTTCACGGTCACATGATTCAGGCAACAGTAGTCAACACACATATTCAAGCTCCCATCCACCTTCTTGGCGAACAAAATCAAAGATGCCAAGGGTGAAACACTGGGTCGGATAAATCCCTTCCCCTAAAAGTCATCCAACTGTACCCGTAGCACATGAAGCTTAGCGGGAGCCATCCGATATGATGGAGTAGATATCGGTACTGCCCTGGGGTACATGTCAATATAGAAGTCAACCTCTCTGTGAGTAGGTAGTTTTATAAAGTCATCAGGGAAAACATTTACGTACTGATCCACCATAATAGGAAAACTCAGACTCCGCACATCAACCGCTCTGAGGATGAGACTAGCCAACTGATGTGTGATTGGTTTCCCCCTCCTCTTTGTAAGTCCATCCTGTGCTGAAAAGGATCCCTTCTCGCTGGTGAAAGTGAACCTGGTCCCATCCGTGCGGATAAACCTCACTTTGCACCTAATACAGTCAATCTGAGCATGAAATACGGATAATGAGTCCATACCCGAGATAACGTCATAAGGCCTCGACACCACTAAAAGAATATCCCAGCTAAAGATTTCACCACCAAGAGTAAGCTCACACTACTGGAACTTGTGTGTAATCATCGAGTCTACTCTATTAGGAGTCTCTAGCCATAAGGATTGATCCAACAGCTCCATCAGAATCTCTGATCTCCGAACGAGGGCAGTGGAAACAAAAGAATGACCCACACCTGTGTCTATAAGTACTATAGCAAGGGTGTACTAGACACATATAGTACTTCGAATAATCTCAGGTGTGCCGTGGTTGTAGGCCTTGACTGCCTAGAGCCGAGCCCGCCTCTATCCGCCAGCTCCCTGTGGTCGGGGTGGACCTCCTGGTGTTGGTGGTGGTAGAGCCTCGAAATGTCATCCACCACCTACTTCTCGGCCAGCTCCTCTGCGACGTCCTTCTACTCCCGGCGGACCACCACGGTCGAACATCTACCTCTGCCTGGGAGGTCCCTCTATTGTCTGATTCTCATTTTCATGGTGGGTTGGGCAGTCACGAGCCATGTGGCCCTGCCCGGCGCATGCATAGCACTGCCTGCTCCTCGTATAGAGGGCTTTGTCTCGTGTGCCCCGCACAACCGAACCTATATCTTGGGGTTGCCCACCTGATGGCCTGGTCTGCCTGGACCTCTGCATCATCTGTCTACTGCCGGCTATAGAATACTTCTCAACATGTCTCCCTGTGGTGGGTCTCACTATTGTTGACTGCTCAGCGAGAAAACTCTCCACTAGAAGGGCTCACTACAGCACCCCCGCCTGCATCGGAATGCTGAGGGGAATTGTCAAAGCCCTGATCACATGACTGAGTCCCTGCTCAAAGGTCTGGGCCCTAAATAATGGGTACCATACCATATTTGTGGAGTAGTTTGAGAGGTCGGTGAACCTCTCTTATTACTGAGCTACTGTCATGCTGCCCTGCTGAAGATGAAGTAACTCCTAAATCTAAACAGCACGAAGGGTGGGTGGAACAAACTCCAACCAGAAGAGACTCTCGAAGTCTATCCAGAGTAATGATCCCTCAAAATTCACCTAGAGCATCAGGATCCACCATCTGCCTGCTACTGCATGTAGGAGACTCATTGTAAGGATCACTATGAGGTCAGCTGGTGTCTCTACCAATCTGAAAACTCTCAAGATAGCTTCTAGCCAGTCCTCAGCTGCCTGTGGGCCCATCTCCCCCTGAAACCTGCGTGGCCTCTAGCGCTTAAACTCATGAAACACACTTAGGAGACGTTCACTCTCTGCTACTAGAGGTGGTGGTATCGGTGGCCCAACGGGTAGTGGTACCACTGGTACATCCGCTGTGATGGGGCCCTACACCAAGGCCTCGTCACTCCGTGGGCTACCATCTCATACGAAACTCAGAACCCTAGATGGCTACCTTCATGGGGACATACTGAAAAGAGATAGGTGCGCTATGGTTAAAATATTATACCTCGTGACGTAACACAAAGTAATAACGAAAAAAATATTTTCAAAGGAAACACACACGCAATCAGTGTTTTCGTGCACTGATTCGGAGATCAGAAGTCAGAGTCCTAGTGTATGGATACGTCGTCCGCTGCACCAACATCGATTTCCCTAAACTGATAACCATACTCAAAACACTTAACACTATTTCTGTTAAAAGAATCAGAGTCCAATTTCTGCAGTAGAACCGACTCCTCTGATACCAATTTGTCACGGCCCGTCCTTGAGGCCCGTGTCGTGACTACCCCAAGCATGCCCTCCATAGGGTAGGGGCTGGCGACTAGCCCCAAAAGAATAATCCCTATAAAAAGGGAAGACATTTCCTTTTAACTTGTGACACACACTCTGTCTGAACACAAGTAGTAGAGGAAAAAAGTACTAAAATAGAAAAGTAAGGTGTGCTAAAAGTAAGTGGTCCACTATACAAACCCAAATGAAAAACAAGTACAAGTACAAGTAAAAAAGGAAAACAGCTCCTGGATCGTCCACCAGGGAATCCTACCTGAATTTTAGGTATAGAACTCAAACAAATAATCCCTATGGTACGTCCCGTCTAGTCCAGCTCCAAGAAGCCTCTGTTCGTCACCCTTAGTCTCGATTACTGATGTTTGTCGACTGCACAGAACACAACAAGGTGTGGGCAAAGACCGTGTAGTGGTGAGTGTAAGAATACTCAGTAGGGGACCTTGAGACCACCGAAGGTCTCCGAGAAGACAAAAAGGATAAACCACAATAGAAAGATACAAACACGAAGTATAAACCAACCATTCTTAGGTATATGACCATACATATACCTAAGTTACCAGTCTCATTCTGGCTCCAACTCTCGAGTCCAATCACAACCAAGTCCACAAAGGAAGTATGGTCAATCACATCGTTGATCATGATTGAAAGAAAAGACTTAGCTCACAGAGTTATACATCTTTCGTAGAGTTATAGAGATGATCAGATGTAGACACAGATTCATCTAAGCTGTCGAACCCACACAGGATACAAGAACAGAAGTCAGTACTGTCAGACCCACGGAGGATCTCGTTACAGTAGTCTTCACCATCGAACCCACAGATTATTACAGTTCATTACTTGTCGCTATCGAACCCACATAGGATTCTGGTACAATAGTCTTCGCAGTTGAACCCATGTAGGATTCCGGTACAATAATAATCACAGTCATCTCTAGGGTTCCCGCACACAACACACTTGATTCTAGGAGGTTCCGCTCCTCGATTCATGTTTCAATACATCAACTATCACGAAGTCTCAAGTTTATGTATCTCTTATTTCCATCACATCAAAAGGAACCCAACGCGGCAGACGGCGCGTCAATCGGACTCCTGATCTGAAAGTTATTGGAATTTCCGTTCCAGGGGCTCGGTTGGATTTACGCTCGATCCAAACCTGGCCGTTTTCCAAATTTGAACATAATTCACATAGAGTATCTCAAATGGACCGCCTCACCACGAGGGTCCCACTGCTTCAGACGATGCGTCGATCAGACGTGCGGTCTAGGAGATAGTCGTATGTAAGCAAAGTCGGGCCCGACCCGTCAAGCCCAGTGGGCTGGCAGGTCCGCCCGACCTGGCTCGGCGGGTCTGACCCGGGTGGGGGGTCAGCCCAGCCCGGCCTGGTGGGTCTGACCTGGCTAAAGGTTCAGCCCGGCCCAATGGGGCGCGGCCCACCTAAGGACTCGCCCCGCACTATGGGTCGGTCAAGTTCGCCCGGTGGCTTCGCCTCTCCCCTTCCCGGTCGATCATAGCTGGCCGATTCTACCCAGCGCACGCGGCCCGCATAGCAGGTCACGGTTCTTCCCACGTTGCACCTGCAGGCGCCACGGTTCTCCAGCCCGACCGGCAGGCTATCGGCCAGTTTTCCCTACCGAGTGGCATGCGGTTGCGGGTTGTGCTCTCCTCCGCATGGCGCCTGTGGGTGCTGCGGTTTTCCAGCCCGGCCGGCAGGCGGCCCACGGATGCGGGCCATGGTCTCCGTCCACACGAAGCCTTCGGGCGCCACGGCTCCTGCACACGGACTGACCGGATCGGTCAGCCGATTATCCTACAGTCCGGGCGGCCATTGCGGCTGTCGGTCTCACTTCATGCGGCTGGCGTGCAGCCACTACTGTCATCGCCGCATTTGGTAGCCGACGCTGTCGCCTCCTCCATCCCATGGTTCCACTACGTCGTGGTGCAAGGTAACCATGCCCTTTCGGCATCACCTCCAACGTTAATCAACAATAACCAATGGAGGGGTGTCGGGCAGTGTTGGTTCGGCCCGCACCCTCTGCATTAGATGATATCAATTGGCCAATGACTAACCAAAACATTCATCAAAGAATGAGGGTATAATTTCATTCATTTTGAAATAATCAAACCCCCTACCTCACAACTGGAGATCATTTGACGGTGTCACGGGAAGACGGCATCATTCCGTTGACGTCGGAGGGAGTAGAGCTCGGTGAATTCAAGTTGAGACGACGCCCTCGGTGTACTTCGTTGGTGGTAGTGCTTCCCTTCCATGCTTCGGTTGAAGAAAATAGAAGAGAATTCCATCGTTTTTTTGTATAGAATGGTCGTTCTTCATGTTCTTCACGTTCCTCGTTGGATTAATGATTCTCCTCCTCTCCTTAGTCCGTTCTATTAACAATTCTTATGCCAACTAAACTAAATATAAAACAATAGCCTACATATATTTTAATGATTCCATGCATTTCAAAAGAATTCAAAAGAATTCATGACACCACAAATTAATTAATTAAGGAATTAATTAATCCTTGTGTTGGCACCATTATGAGGGAAGGTGGAAAGGCTCCACCATAAAGTGGGAGTTCAAGAGTTAAAAGGGGGTTTCAAGGGGAGTTGAGGGGTTTTAGCTCGTGTGTGCCCCACCACATAATATCCTCCCTTGGGAGGTTATGTGGGGGTGGGCCCCACCTCCAATACCCCTTGGTGGATAAAACAGTCACTTATATAAAATTATGTCACATAGAATATTTATTTAATTTATTAAGAATCCCCAAAAATTAACTTCCACTCTCGATAAAACGCAACTATGGTAAACGTCTCCTTAAGCGAATATCGGCACTGTGAGTTCATCGGTGTCCTCAGATTTCAATTCCGAGCACTGGTTAAAAAGATATAAAATCATGTGCGTACGTTTACAAAACATACCTGAAAAAAACTTCAGAAATTGATTTCGGGCACACTGGTCCTCAGAATCATGTGCCGTCAGAAACTGCGAACTCGTAAAATTCTCATTTATTTAAAAAAAATTCCACATTATTTTTGGGTCTTTACAATACAATATAATGAAATCACAACATAATGAACTAATAAGTGCTATGTGACCTTTAAATTTAATATTTTCACTCCTATGATTTTATTTTCTAAAATATGATATACACAGTTGCGATCAGTAAGATGTTTCGATTTGGATAGAACAAACATAATTATTGGTGAACAGTAACTTACCCTTTTGAATAGTAATCTACCCTTATGAATAGTAATAAGACCCTTATTAATAAAAAATCATCCAAAATAATAGTAACTTCCCCCATGAATGTATAAATAAAATGTAGTTATTTTATAAGTAATAATATTACCAGAGTAATAGTATTGGTATTTTTATAAGTAATAAATAATTAGTTTCAATTAAAAAATTAATTTAAAAGAAAATTTATTTTCCTAAAAGGCTTTTATAATTTAAATAATTTATACCTTGTGTTTTTAAGATATTTTTATAAGACCTGATGTAATTTTTGAAAGCATTATAAAATCAGTTATAGTTTAAAAATCATTATTTTTCAAGTAAATTATGATTTTAGTTAAAAAAACATAAATTAATAATATTTAGAAAATTATTTTTGAAAAATGGTTTTCTTTTTTGGATTCTAGACTTCGAAAAATGGATAGGGTAAATCTTTTGGATTTTTCTAAACTGCTTGAATTTTTTTATTAATAGTGAAATACCGTAATTTACCATATATATACATTATATGCTAAATGGACTATTCATAGAATTATGTATGATGTAAGAAACCTTAGTTAAAATTTCCATACACTTATTACTATTTTGGGTCATGGAATCATCACTATTTCTGGTCTTGAAGTAAATTAATAAACTAAGGAATTAAATATTATCAAAATCCTCCTCCCATCCACAAACAAAATCTCCCACACTCCCCTCTTCTCTTCACTCATTTAAATCCTTGTACATTCCCTAAATTATGCCTAAATATCTTTCAAATACCCTACCCCACTTCCAACATCCCTTGGTCTCCTCAAAATATTGAATCCTCTCCCTTTAAGAGGCCCTCATGGAAGATTGATTCAAGAGGAAAATTCATATTTTCAATTCTTCTACTTTCTTTTCATGTTCATTTGATTTCTTTTCTATCATTACCTCTCCCCATCCAAATTTTATGAAAACTCTACTAATTTAAATGTATTTTAATTTCTTTATGTTAATGTAATAATTTATTATCATTTCTTCATTAGTATTTTTTCTAATAGTAGTAAAGACACCATCTGAGATGTGTTAATTTACCACATTCAAGGATGATGGGTTGTCAATTTCTGTTACCATCTTAAATTCTGGTCATGAAACCATTTTCATGGTTAAACCAAACCGTAAAATATGCAGTATTTCTCACTCAGGGTTCTTGAATGCTTTTTTAAACATGGTTTTTATTTATAAAACAAAACTTGTTCATTGTGGTTAGAAACCGCCAATTAATCCCAAAGGTTGTCAGTAATGTTTTATATAATAATTAAAATTCACTACAAGTAAACAAATTAAATTTAATAACATGTAAACTTATGGATTTTCAATAATAAAATAAAACTCCAATTTTGGACAACCACTCACATCATACATGTGTGTCCGAACATGAATAAGTGAACCGATCATTAAAACCAAGGAAGAAAACAGACCCTAACAAAAAAAATTGAACCTCATAACCAATAAAAAAAGGCCATTAATGAACATAAAAAGGTTGTAATAAATATTTCAAATATATAATAGGTTCTATAATTATTAATTAACTTACCTCATTTTATTTTTTAGGTCATTAATATCAAGTAGAGAACTCCATCAGACTTAAGGTAAGGGATCCTATATATTTAAATCTTATTCAAGAATGTCCTCTATTTTATGACCTTTTATGTATAGTACCTAATTATGGGGTATGATTTCAAACCTCCCCAAAAAATCACTCAAGATTTAAAAGTGATTATAAACCCCATTATATCACATTAATTCCTCTCAAGTACACATGATAACATGCCGGTAATCTTTATAGGATTCTACCCGAACCTCCTTTATTCCATCATGTTGCTTCATATTTATTATTACCAAAATGAAGTTATATTATCTTTTTATGTGAATATAATAATTTTTTTGTAAATGTGAAAAATTCATTTATCAAGATCCTCCATCATTATCTATCTGGGATATACATGTTTTTATGTGATTCCCACCTCAATATTTCACGATAAGAAAACTTGTTATAAGGGAACTTCCAGAATTCTTAACCAATTTTATGTTTACTTTATATTTTATTTTAAGACACCATTATCTTTATAAAATAAGTCATTTTATTATGAAACCCTTATTTTTCTATTATATTTTTATATAAAATATTGTTCCCTTTTATATTTTAATAGTTATATATATATTTTCCTTAAAACGGCACAAAATTGTTTTAATGAAAAAATTACTTAAATAATCTTCTTTCTTGTTTTAAATTATATTTTACATCACTTAAAATGGTATATGCTAATTTTACTTTATTGATTTCCATGTATTTTTTAATTCCTTTTCTTCTTGGACACTTGTATGATACACCCATTCATTTTTCTTTATGACATGATTATGATTCCCATTTCATTCCATGGGTAAACTTATATTTATATGCGATTGATTATATATGATTCTTAGTGTGGTGAAAATATTCATGAAAAGTTAAAATGGGTGCACCCAGATATCTCTCCAATGCATTGAGTAAAGTTGAGTCTCGTGAGACGTTATGTGTGATGGACTTGGCGGTTAGAATTGGCTTGTGCTACCATGTGTGATGGTCATGGAGGTTAGTCTTTTATTGTGATACCATGTGAAATAGTCTTTGCGGTTAACCTTGAATCATGATAATGTCATGTTTTATGTTGCTTCCACGTTACTATGACTCGATTTTTATATAGTTCCTTGTTTATATGTTAGGATTCCATATGTTACATGCCTTTTTAATTCATTATGTTATGCCTTCTAACCCATGTGATAAAGCTTTATTCTTATTTTTATTCACGTGATGGGATTTTTAGCTCAAATATTTGTTCATGTTATCCCTAGTTTTTTCTATAATGATGTATAATTATAATGGATATTGGGGGATCTGTTTGAAGATTAAATAAAGAAGTGTTTTTTAGTCCCGTGTTTTTAGTTCTATGTACCTAGTCTTCAAAGACACTATAATTCATGATAATTGGCTTGTACTCTGATGTATAATTATTATTAAAATCTTTTAATGTTATGTGTAAAATGATAGGGTTGATATACCCCCAATGTACCTACTTTGAGGTTGGGGTGGCCTCTCATGTACCCTCTTCTAAGATTGATATAAACTCTTGTGTACCATTTTTGTATTGGGATAACATCTAGGGTACCCATTTATCTCATATAACATTAATCATTACCTAATTCATTGGAAGGAGATATAGCTCCCACCCATCACATAATAAAAAATCATACACTTATATTCCAAAATATCATAAAATATTAATCATATGAAATCTGATGAAAAGAAATGGGTTTCATAAACATTTATTCATATCATAACCTTTGTAAATGAAATAAGTTCATAATAATTTCATTGTTTCATCACATTATAACCAATTTAAAATATAAGTATGTTTCATAAGAATCTTATCATGGTTTAACCCATGGAAAAAAGAAACGGGTTTCATAAACATCATAATCATAAACCATTTAGAGAAATAATAATAATGGTATCCTTGGATCATATCCCTAGAAAATCATAAGTAAACTTAAAGGATGTCATCTTAGATTGATAATATATTTTAAATAAAATTAAATTAGAACATTTCTTGAGGAAATTGTTTTTTCAAATTTAAAAATATTTTTTAAAAAATATTTTTTTTTTCAAAATAACATTAATTTAAAATAAAATTTGGAACTTATAAATGATACTTTAAAATCATTTAAAATAGTTCATGAGGATAATTTATTTTATTATTTAAAAAATAGAAAAAAAAATTTAAAAAAAACTTCTTTGAAAATAATATTGAAATTTTATAATGGAATCTTTAAAGTAAATAATTTTAATGAGGGCCTGAAATTATTTTCATGTTATACTCATTAAAACAAAGATTTTTTTGGTATAATAAATAAAGTAATTATTTAGAAGAATCATGAATATTCCATTGGAAATTTTTAATAAAAATCAAGAAATTTCTAATAATGTCATTAATAATTCATTTTATGAATTTTTAAAACATTTTTGATAAAAAATAGAAAACATGGTTTTGGAAGAAAAATGTTTTTCGCCTAAAGAGAGAAGTAAATATGATTTTTCTTAAAAACATCAATTTGAAATATTGAGTAAATAAGGAGGTAAAATAAGGAAAAAATATATTCTTATAAAATAACAATAGTAGAATAAAATATAGTATTTTATTTAGATAGGGATTATAATATTTAATTATTCAAATCATAATAAAAAAATCCCAATAAAGGATAAGTTACAGAATAAAACTCTTACCACTTTGGTAAATTGGAATTGTAATTCCCATGAAATAATATCCTTAAATGAAAAATAAAATATCCTAAAAAGAATGATATTCAAGATATAACATGTAAAAGGGGAGTTATATGCACTTCATTGAAAAATATAGGCACATAACATAACTTATGTTTTAATAAAGGAAAATTAAGACAAAAATCCTATATAGATTTGGTGTCATTTAAATTGTAAACAACATGAGAAATAGATCCTCATATGAATATTTAAATACCCATAATTTTCAAGAGATGATTTAAAAAATACATTCATTGATATTATATACACTACATAAAATAAATAGGTGGTGAATACGGTGTTTGTCTCATAGAAGTAAAAAAGTGAGACCGAATTCCCTTCTACTTTAGTAATATTATGAATAATAATCCCCCAAAAAGAAAAAAATAAAATAAACCATTAAATATAATTAGAATAAGTATATTAATGATATAAAATTTAAATGTGGATTTATAAACCCCATAAAAAATAAAATAGTGGTTAATTTTCATGTCTCCGAAAAATAAAAGAGAGATGAGATATCCCTTATATTAAGTATCAACTTCCTTCGTATGTGTTCAAACCACCTATAAATTAAATATGATTTTATTATATATATATATTAAATATAACTAATTATATATATTATACCTTAGGTGACCTAATTATTTCCATTTATTATATGTTTATTTACAATTCCATATTAAAGTTATGTTTCAAGTGATGACCGCTTTGTTTTTCGTATATGTTTTAATATATTATTTACATCCCTCCCACTTTGATCATGGTTTCATAATATAATTAATAATAATCATGAATATAATTAATATATTTATAAATCAATTATACTTTTAATTAAATTCATGAAATATGGTTTTGAGAAATGAAGTGGGTTGTAATCATGGTGACGCTGGGTCGTATGTAGGCATGAGTAACGTTTCCAATTTTCAATGATCATTAGGAAAAGAAGATAAGTAATATATTATGTTTTCAAAGATTTAATGATATTATAAATACCATATTATAACTTTTAATATACTTATAAATATCATCCATGTGGTATGTTTATGAAAAAAATACTCACATCGCTTCGTGAAGGCAGTAGACCACACATACACAAATGACGCTATCATATTTCAGTGAGTGAAAACGTAAGAAATAAAATGATATATTATCTTTTAATAATAGTGAATATTTATTTAATATCATAATTATTTCATTTATATCAAATATATTTATTTAATTTTTCCTTCTTATCTTCCAAGTAAAGCTTTAGTGAAAAATAATCGCATCGCTTCACGAGGTGGTCATCTAACTTTCACACGAACGATGCTAGTGTATCCCGTAAGGAATGGAAATTAAAAATTTATATATGATATAATGGCTCCATAGGTATAATTATTTTATAAATATATATATATACATTATATCCATCATCATACCCAACTGTGATAGTTCGTAATGTAAAAACGAGTGACATCAGTTTGTGAGGTTGTTCTCCGTCGTACAAATGATTGATGACTTCGTGATCCATTTGATAGAAGTGGGTATGGTTATACTTTGTGAACAAAACATAAAAAATAATTATATTTAACATACTAATTTTTTCATATCATAATGTCTTAATTTTAATTGAAGGATTTGGAGAATGAAATAAAATAAAAATATCTTTTAAATAACAGTGCATCTTCATCGG
The DNA here is from genome assembly GCA_963277665.1 of Viscum album. Classification (NCBI taxonomy): domain Eukaryota; kingdom Viridiplantae; phylum Streptophyta; class Magnoliopsida; order Santalales; family Viscaceae; genus Viscum; species Viscum album. The sequence continues at coordinate 47,863,837 of OY728161.1, read as the reverse complement.
GTATCCTCCTTATGTTTACACAAAAATTATTCCTAGGATGACTTTATTCCAAAAATAGGTATTATGTTATGATAGGATTGAATTTTGTAAGTTACTTTCTCATTTATTTTCCAAAACAAAGGTTTTACTATGTGGGTAAGAGAGGAGAGGTGTGACCTTTTATAAGTGAGGTGAGTGAAACACTTGTCATTTTGAATGAAGGAAAAGTGTAACCATGTTTTTCACAATAAAAAGGTTCCAAAAAAGGATTTAATTATAATATTATAAAATATAATTTATAAATATTTCCAAAAAATATAATTTTATACAAGTTTATGGGTCATTTTACCCCTTACCTTTTTAGTTTAACCCCCCAGTAACTCATTTTTACCTTAATTGTGGTAAATAAGTTTTACTATTTTTATTATTAGTTTTGTTCAAAACATAATTTTACCATATTATATGATAAAAGTATTATTATTAAAAATACATAATCCATTTTTTAAAATTCCATTCATATAAGTGTAAATTTTTAATTAAAAATTAATCCCACAGACATGAGGAGAAAGTGGGTTTTCAAAGAGAAAATATTCCAATATTTATAAATTTTTTATATCCAAATTCATCTTTTAAATGATTCCAATGAACAAAATTGGATATATATATATATATAATATAACTTATTTTACTTTAAAAAAGTAAAATATAATTTAACATTGTAAATAATTTAAATGAAAAGGTAGTTTTCAATTAAAATTCGGTATTTTTCACTATTAATCAAAAAATGAAACCTTTCAGAAAGATACCAATAGTTTACCCTAATAAAATTTTGATATTCTGATTTCAAAAATGAAGTTTATTTTTTCAGATAAATTTTTTCAAAGTTATAATCAACAATTTTAAAATAATTACACCAATGTTGAAAATACTATTGTTTTAGAAAAGTGTAATTTTATGTATAAAATTTGATTTTTTCTTATCAATTTTATAAAATTAACATAATTTGAATGTTAAATTTTTGATTTAAAATATAATATATACATATAAATAAAATAATTCATTAATATTGATTTTTAAAATTTATTGAGGTCAAACACATTTATGTTCACAAAAATAGTTTTTCAAAAAATGATTTACCTTATTTTAAAAAGGGTTTTATTATCATTTATAATTGATTTTTCACTAAATAATTCTTTATATATGCATGTTTTAATCTTATATTCTCATAATTTAATTAATCCAATTTATACCCTAAATTCTAATGTCCATGTGATAACTATTATATAATAATAATTTAATAATATGACATGTTTTGTTTAAACTCATTGTTGATGGTAACACAAGCTAAACCTAATGTTACATATAACACCAGATAAAATCTATGTTTTGTGTAAATAAATCTTAAATTGTTGATGCATGTAATGAAAAATATCAAAAAGATTAAATTATCGTGAAAAAATATATTTCCTAAAATATTGTGGTGTTACACTTTTGATACCAAATATTAGTCAGAGTTGAACATTAAAGATGAGGTTAATTGAGTTTCCAACTAATCTTTTAGTTAAAAAATATTTAAAACTTATATCCCTCAATTTAATATAGACACAAAGTTAACTAAAACTATCGAATTAGATAATTTTATCTTCCAAAAAAAATTCGATGTCAGATCACAACTCAGTTAACCCATGTTTTAAAACTCTCTTTACTTTTGAAACAATTTTATGTGAATTAAAGACTATATATGAAATACAAATTAAGCTCATCTATCAAAGTACTGTTTTACTATTATTTTTTTAAAATCGACATGAGTTTCTTTTTTGAAATATAGTATACAAGATATTAAATCACACATCATAATTAAACAAGGGGTTTAGTCTAAAGATGAGACTAACTCCCCACCACATAGAATTATCCTGATTAAAAGTAGTTTATTAATGAATAAGATGATCCATAACCTGGATTGATTTTTACAAAATACAACTACACTCCTACTATCCAGGATATGACCAAAATCTTCCACAGATCTAAATATGATACTGAAATGTATAATTATAAGATATATTGTATTTTCACTCTCTAATATAATATAGGTCACTATGTTAAATAGTAAATAGATTAAATTTTTTCACAACTCAAAAGTTAATCTAAAAATAGAGATAGAAATAGATAAAAGATGCGATGATTTGATACATATCAATCTAATCAGCTTCAGTGGATTGTAAGTCTCTAAATGGTTCCCTATAAATAATCAATTAATTTTAGACTAAAATTTCAGGAAACCTGAGCATCTTAGAAGCACTGTGTTCAGTATGTTCATTGCATCACTTTCTCTTGGGGATCTCTTACAAGAAAGTGTATCTCATCGCTTATTTTTCTATAAAGGGATTTTCATCTTAATGATATAATTTCTTTAAACTATTCATTGAGTAATATCCATTATTTATTTCTCATGCTCATTAGTCATTATATTATCTAAAATTGAGTAAAATATCTAAAAATAGTTGTTGAAGATTTGAAAATACTCTACATCTTCAGTTATACATGGTCACTTGGTCTTCACTTAGGCATTGTTACATTGGCCTATAGTTGCTAGGAATGGTTAGTTGCAATGAAAACTAGGCTTGGAAATTATCCATGGTCACTTAATTCCTTCATATGATCACTAAATTTTATTCATGAAGTTAGTTTATGACTTCATGTGATATGTACATCACCTCATGAGGTAGGTACTATTCTTCTCACGATCACATGTATTTTTCTTGCAGTTACATGACTCCTTATCATGGTCACATAATTCATTATTAAATTAGGTACTCTTCTTCTAATGGTTACTATAATTACACATGTGTTTATTATATAATATAGAGAATCAATTATTACCTTCACATGATAACTAGGTTTCTTCATGTGGTAGGTAGTTTTGAATATGTGTTCACTTTGAGTTCAACATATGGTATGTTCAGTACACATGCGATCACATGAACTTCAACATGCAGTCAATAAACAACATAGATAGAATTTGAGCATCGAAGGTATTTTCTCAAGTGGTCATTACCATATGATCACTTTACATTCACACACAGTATGATTACTTTATATGGTAGGTAGGCACAGTCACTTCCAGAAATATTTGTTTTTAGAAATCTTGCTAGAAAAAAACTATTGATTAACATAAAACATAAAATTAATTAAAAAAATTATAAACATGATTTTGGGTCATTAAAATGTAAAGTTTTGGGTATAATTAAAAAATTATCTTATCTGCTTAAACCATTATCATTTTAACTTTTAAGATATTTTAAATCTATAATAAATGAATTTTAAAAATTAGATGTGGTAAATAAAATATTTCCATTTTAATTATATTTTTTACAAAAATAATTTTTAAAAATAATTTTAAAAACACTTTCTCATAATTAAATTATATTTAGTAACTTACTCTTCAATCCATTAATAAATGAAATATTATTTATTAAATTAGATTTATAGAAACAGATCTTACTAATAATGATACTTTTACATTTTGATTCATCTCCAGATGTGACACATCTTCCATCAAAATTTATAGATGACTGTATTCATAAGGATCACCAAAAATTTTCCTTAAGAACCCACTATCTATACAACAATTATATTCTCAGGTTTTTCTCTTGATACTCTTATCCAACAAAATATTAATAGACTAATGCTTTTGGTACCCATATCTTAGGTTTACTTCTATGAGTCAATAAATACTTCAAAATCAAAATTTGGTTTGAATAAATTTTTCGATTAGAAATCTGAGATGAGAGATAAATTATCTTTGGTCTACCATACATACCATTTTTATAATTACTTTTATAAACAAGATGACCAAATTTAAAAAAATAATTGCAAAAATTATTTTAGAAAGTTCATTTTGAAAAGGTAGTTTTTTAGAATATTTGGGAAAATAGATTGTTTTGAAAAAACAATCCTAAACCTATGTTTAATATACCGTTGAGATACCACAAATTTATTCATGGTTTATTTAAATTTGTTGAAATAAGAAATATTATTTCAATGATCATTAATTTGAAATTTCAAATTCTCAACATTTAGTTTGTTTTAAAATTAAAAAAATGTTTTCTTTTAAAATTTAATATTTTTTTTTAAAAAATAGCTTTTAATTTTTTTTAAATATGTTTAATTTTAACTGTTTATGCCCTCCTGGTTTCTAACCTTTCCAGTTTTGTGTGTTGGAGGCGTTTTGGGGAAGTTTTGAGAGCTTTTGATTGATGTTGGAGGTGGAGTGGAATTGTTGCAGGGGTTACATGTCATGTAAGTGGATTACATGATGTGAAAGTCTATTTAATGGGTTATCTAGGGATTGTTCACAATGTGTATAAGTTTTTAGGTTTAATAAATAATAAAATGAAGAGGCAATGTGTTTTCCATAGAAACCTGGAATCCTGGGATTACACAACATGAAAGGGGATTACATGTCATGTAATACCCTGATCCAGCTTTGTTTTAAAATTATTTTCATCTAAACCATCATTCATTTGGTCATATACTCTTTTTTCTTTTATTTTGGGTGAACCCTAGTCTCCTTAATGCTTTCTTTGAGCCCTTATTCACCCTCCTATGATCTATTGATCCTGTTGGTTGTTGTTTTTAAATCTGTGGTTAATCTTTAGTAAGTTCTCCTCTCATTCTCCTCTCTTTTCCTCCATATTTCTCTTGGGGATCCACTTAGGTGGAGTTTATTTGGTTTGGGGTGCATCTGGTTTGTGTTTTGACAATACTTTGGTGTGATTAGGTTCATTTTCATTTTTTTTGTGGGATAGTGGTTTCCCTATGGTTGCTTCTTTTCCCTATGGTTTTCAGCAAGTTGAAAATATTCTTTGAGGTAGGAATTCCCTCATTTCTCATTATTTTTTGTATCATGTGGGATGGATTTAATTTTTTTTCTATGTATTATGGTTGTTTTGGCTTAACCAAAGATAAATAATTGGCTAATGGAAATTGAAATGGGGAAAGGGGTTTGATCATCCTGTTTTTACAACATTGAATATTTTTTCATATTATGGATTAATCAGGCTTGATTCCCTATTGAAAAACTGTGGTCATTGGGGGCTTTTTTTGTGCTAGATTGATCTTCTATGTTTTCTTCTTTGTTTTTTTTTGTGGTATCACCCTAAATGGAAATTAGTTGATTAACTGTACTTGGATAATGAAATGGTTGCCCTAGTATTATAGTTTATGTGAAAACACCCCTAAAATAAAGTAGAATGTGATAAAGGACCCTTATTAAATATGAACAATGATATTGTTATGTTTGGTTGTGTGGTTGTGTTTTTATTCTTGTGGGATGTTGATGTGTGGTTTCAATGGGGCATGGGGTGATATTAGGTTGTTTGGACATTCTTTTGGGGTGGTGAGATAATTATTTTTTCCATGATTTTGAGGTATAGAGGTGGTTTGTTTAGTTATGCCTTTGGGTTAGTGAGGTGGTTGGATGGCCATTCTTTTGGGGTGGCTAAGAGATGGTAGGATTTTGATCCTGATCTATTTATTATATGAGGTTTCCTTGTGTTAAATTACCGAGTATTATAGGACTAAAAAAATAATTGTTTAATATTGTTCGAAATGACATGAGTTGGTTTTTTTAATGATATGAGAATTATTAATAAATAATTTAATGATGGTTTGTGTGAATAGAATTGGTTGATGATAAATTTTGATATTAATATTTGTAAAACATAGAAAAAATATGAATTAACTTTAGTGTATCAGGGATCTTCACCTTATGAAATGGTTGTGGATGATTCTAATAAATTCATTTAGATGTCTTAGGAAAAGTGATAGTGTTGTAAGTTGTTTTTTTTCTAGAACTCGTAGGTTGGTCTTGATTGTTTGATAATATATATATATATACTATATATTCTTTTGATTTCTATACACACAACACCCATGTTGGGAACTACGAGCCAAACACCTACATAGTCACGCAAGGTTGTCTTTCCCAATATCCCTATGGGAGGATGGATGGATGGCCAACCACTCTTCCCCACTCATTATTCAAAGAGATGTAGGTATTTCATAGGATTTGATGTCTTGAGGTTTTTTAGTTCATTAGATGGTGGTTGTGTTTTGGTATCCCAGGTGTCTTCAGGATGAGATGTGATGTTGTATCCCATGTGTCATTGGAATGAGGTGTGATGTGCTTTACCAGGTTACTTTGGGAAGAGATGTGATGTGTTTTAAGGATTGGGTGTGGGTGTGTGGGATGTGTTGTGGGGAACAGGTGTGTGCAGACAGGACAAATTTTGAGGCACATGTGTGTGTGGGTGGGATGTGTTATGAGGCCCATGTGTGTTTGGGAGGGATGTTTTGTGATCCCTAGGTGTGTGCATGAAGGATGTGATGTGGTATATTCAGAATGGGTGGGATCACTAGGATGTTTTTCATTGGGGTGAGAGCATATAATCCTTGGTAATGTAGTGTTGGGTACCATATCATCGATAATATTTTCATTATGTTATATTACTTCGATTCTGTTCTTTGGTGAGTTCACCTTGGTTAGGTTGGGATAGTTAGTATACCTATTTAGGTTCTGGTTGGTTTAGATGTTTTCTCTGTGGTGCATTAGTGTGTTTCTTTCACATGTGCACTAGAGAGCTTGGTTTTCCTAATGAGTATATTTTTATACTCACCCTGTGTAAATAAAACTATTTTCATGTTTTCATTGGGATTTCATGGACCGTGTTGGGTGTTACTCGCTCGGATCTTGGGATAGTTGTTGTGTCACTACCTTAGATTTTATTTTCATTGTTTACTTTGGTAACTTTATTTTATTTGTATCAGTTCTATTTATACTAGCATGTGGGATGGTTTTTGTTTCTCTTTTATAGCACATATTGTAGTTTCAGATGGATGATTCCTTCTATCTCATGATCTTTTTTCCTTATAAAGGGTAATGTCTCCAATATTGTAAAATTTGTTCACCTTTGGTGCTATTCTCCAACCACGGGCCTACTGGAGGAGGTAATGGGGGTCATTATCTCCCTTTCATCATTTCCATCCTATGAGGGGTATCTTTGAAGGGAGGGGGTTGTGAGAAAGTGGTATCAAAGATGGTGGTTGAGAAATAAGATGGTGTTTGGATTTAGTTAGAGTAAGGATTTCATGGGATGGTATTGAAATAGTTCAAGTTGACCTTGGTATCTGACATGGGCTAGGGATAATAGCTAAGACTGGTATTTTAAGGCCCTAAGTGATCCAGTGTGCAGACTCGGAGCTTATATAATTGACAAGTGAGATGGACCATCTTGTAGGGTAGATACCTAGGAAAGTTACATGCATCATAATGACATATTTTCTTGTTTGAATTATGTTGTTTTGGGAAATTTAAAATGGATAAAATAAATTATATTAGATAAAATAATTCCTAATGAATATTTCATAAATCTAAGTCTTAGTAAATCCTTGTTTTCCTTTCAATTATGGCTATTGTTCATCGTTCGTATGTGGCTTAGACAGTTGACGTTCATTAGGCTGATCTGGTCGATTGTTGTAAGATTGATCAAGGTGAGGAGGATGATCAGTGGAAGAGGTAGTTTCTTAACTTATAGTATAAGGCTTTAGGAAAGTATGAGGGAAGTGTTTTAGATGTGTAGACATAGAGATGGCTAGAGGATCTTGAGATCACTTTCAGTTTGATCTGGGACCCAATGGGGGACTAGGTCCACTTGGTAAACAGTCAGATGTGAGGAGATTCATTTTAGTGGTGCATGTTGTTTCTTGGAAAGTGGGAGGAGGAAGACGTTTTTTGGGTTTACTTTTAGAGGGGTTTTCGAGAAAATTTCCTTACATTGAACATGATTGAAGTGAAGAGGTAGGGGCTTCTTTCTCTTCAGTAGGGGAGCATGTTAGTGTGGGATCTAGGAATCAAGTTCAAGGACCTTCTTTGATTTTCGCCTAATATTTTATAAATGAGAAGTCTCTTGAGAGATTTCTTGAGGAGGAACATCCTCCTTCTATCTAGTATGCAGTTTCTCCTTTTATGTTGCTGATGTATCTGGAGGTTTAGAAGAAGGTAGAGGTGTTACAACCGGGGTCCCGGTGACAGCACAACCACCCCGCCTTAACATGGTCATCGGGTCCTAGCCCACCAGGTACCACCAGTTTCCCCACAGACATATGGGCCCCACCGTAGGGTCCACCCACATGCCCGAACGGGTCATCTGACTAATGAGAATCCCCAATGGCCAACATATGTCCTTTCCAGTGTGCTTTGTAATCACTCACACACACCCTAGGAAACTTCCCAGAAGGTCACCAATCCTAATCACTACTCCAGGCCAAGAACGCTTAACTGTGGAGTTCTAACCAGGTAGGCTCTTGAAAAGGAAGGTGCACCTTATTGACATGAGTCATATCAATTATTAATTTAACCCTCTATCATTCAGGGATATTACAAGAGGTGACCAAGATAATGCACTCATGAGTAGTTTTACCATTATAGGGGAACCAATAAGGTTCTTTGATGTTAATAGTTGTTAGTATATGGTCTCAAGTTCCAAGATATTTGAGGATTCATCTGTTAGGGAGTCAACTTCAGCAGCTTCCTTTTTGGTCCTCTAGGGCTAGTGGTTTTCGTGATTCTCCTAGAAACATCATACCACTTTTTATTTTTTGTGGGATTTGCCGCCATTACTATATACAGTTCCTAGTGGTTACCGGGTCTTGGTTTGGTGGAGGTGGATTGGTTCAACACTAGCCTCATAAATAGTTTCTTGTGAGACTGTTTCGACATTAGGGTTATAAGGTTTTTGATCTACTGAAAGGAGATAGAGCAGGTTTGTGGCCAACACTAGATACAGTGCCTAGTGGTTCCTTGATCTTAGTTTGGTTGAGGTAAATCTGTTCAACACCATCCTCATAAATAGTTTCTAGTGACACCATTTCTGTAGTAGGGGATGTAGGTTTTTTAGCAGCTGAAAGGAGATGGAGCAGGTAGAGGCTGACGTCAGGATGTTCCTAATGTTCAGGAATTGTGACTTGAATTTGGTCATAGAGGGGGCCATCAGTAGAGAGGTTGTGGAGTTGGGTGTGGTCAGTTTCATTTAGTGGAGGTATATGTTCCAGAGGGACCATATATCGTTAGAGGTATGCTCATTTTGTTTAGTATACTTGTTTGTGCCTTGTTTGATTCAGAAGATTTCCACTCCTTTGTTGCACCTACTGTAGTCCATGATCTATGAATTCATGTTTAGAGGTTTTCCATTCCCCTATTGTTGACTACATGAGTAGGTGGCCATATCAGCTTGTTTTATGTGTCTCAGGCATGTAGACTGATGCTGGGGCCGCATCAGTCACATGGAGATATTTTCTTTCTATAGATACATTCATATGATGTAATCCTTTCCATCTACTAGTTGTATTCTGTAGGTTCTGGTATCAATTTCTTTCAGATGATAGTTGTGTTTTCAGATGTGGATGTTCAGTGTGTGGTTTCCATTGGTGAATGGGGTTGTTAGGTGGGAAGTCGGTGTTTATAGGCCCTTCTTTCCATGTTCATTTACTTTTCAATGGAATCATTGGATGATGAGATGGTAGAGGTTCATAGGGTCATTGTGGAGTTCCTTGATGCCCTCCCCTAAAAGGACATGACACTACCCCCTTGATGTTATGTTGATTTCATGATAGTCTATCAGCTTGTTTCTTCTCTGATTTTTATGGCTCCCTATAAGATAGAAGCTTCTAATTTTTAGGAGTTGAGGATTCAATTAGATGATCCAATGTGGAAGGGTTTTATCTATCCCAATGTGTCACTATAGGGTGCTTTAGTGTTGTTCTCTAATAAGTTGGACGGTAGTCTGAGTATTTTTATAGACTACCAAAGGTTGAATCAGGTTATGGTCAAAAAATGTTACCCTCTTCTAAGAATAGATGATCTTTTCAACCAGTTAAGAAGGGGGAGTTGGTTTTCTAAGATCAATATGTGGTCTGGATATTAACAGTTGAGGGTGAAAGAGTTAGATATCCCGAATATGGCCTTAAGATGTAGGTATGGGTACTTTTAGATTTTAGTAATTCTATTTAGAGTTAAAAAAACACAAGATCTATTCCTGGGACTTATGAACTCTATATTCTATGAGTTCTTGAACTGTTTCATCATTGTATTCATCAATGCCATCTTTGTCTACTCGAAGTCAGAGGAGGGACACAAAGAGTATCTCAGAAAACTATTTCAGGTTTTTTGATTACATTATCTCTAAAGAAGTTTTCCCAAGTGCAAGTTCTAGACTTGATAGGTTCTTTTACTTTGGAATGTTCTATCTTAGCAAGGCGTGGATGTTTTCCCATTATTGGTTGAAGCAATTTTTTCTTGGGTAGCACCTAAGAAAGTGGAATATGTTCATAGTTTTCTTGGAATTTCTAGATATTATCAGAGGTTGTTTCCCAAATTCTCTTGATTTTCAGCCCCATTTACATCTTTGACTATGAATGAACAATCTTTTTGTGTAGTGATCAGTTCAAGGTAGTGTTCCGTTACCTAAACGGGGACTTAGTTAATGCTCTAGTTCTCCAGTTTCTAGAGTAAGGGGTGATGTTTAAGGAGTTTTATGAAGATTACCATATAAGTTTGGGATTCATAATGATGTAGAATCATGAAGTGATCTCTAATGTGTCTATGGAGGTACATCCCCACAAGGATAACTATTCTAACTATGATCTAGAGTTAATAGAATTTGTGTTTGCACTGAATTTCTAGCGGCATTACCTCATTGGGGAGAGCTTTTTGGCCTTCACATATCACAAGTTTTATAGGTATATCTATTCCTAGTTTTATTTGAACTTTCATAAGGGGAGGTGGTGGAGTTTCTTTAGGATTATGATTTTGATATCTTCTATATCTCAAAAATGATAAATTTTTTGGTTGATGATTTGAACAGGATGTTATGGTAGGGTGTTGTATGAGAGTCTGGGGATACTTGGAGAGTGATGGAGGAATTTAATCCTTGAACTTAGATTCAAGGGTTGATGTTGGTAGAGGTTATTTGTTTTAGATGATGATTAAATCTTCTATGATGAATCAGGTGTAGGAGTTTTAGTGGGGAGACTCAAAGGTAGAGTTGATGTGCGATCATGTTGGTCGTGGTGATGATCTATAGGGATGGCTGTAGAATGGTTGTAACTAGATTTTGTTTCATGGAAGGTTGTATTTTCTGATATTTATGTGTGGTTGAGTCATCCATGTGTTTCATAAATCACATATTTTTGTACACCCAATAGTTTCGAAGATGTACCATGTCTTGAGGATGTAGCTTTAGTGGCCCGGGATGAAACAGGTAGTGCCAGAGTGTTTAGTGAAGGGCTCTATTTTCCTGTAGGTAAAGGATGAGAATCATGTTCCTGATTGTTTTTTTTAGCCCTTGGATGTTCTTGAGTGGAAATGGGATTAAATATCTAGGGATTAATTTAAAGGGTTACCTAGAACTCAGGGAGGTTGTGATTCTATCTAGGTGATAGTATATCTATTGACAAAATCATCTCACTTTTTAGAGATCAAGGATTTGGTCATATTTGATTCTTTGGATAAAAGGTATATTTATGAGGTGGTGTGGTTTCATGGAGTTATGAGGTCCATTTTATTGTATTAGGATGTGCGGTTTACCTCATGATTCTAGAAGGGAATACAACATGCTTTTGGAACTTAGTTATGAATATGCACTGCTTTCCTCCTTCAGATAAATGGGAAGATAGAATGAACTAATCAAATGATGGAGGATTTGTTTCTGGAATACATATTGGATTTTGGTGGATCTTGGGTATGACACCTGCCCTTGGTGGAGTTTAATTATAAGAATATCTATCACTCTTCCATAATCATAGCTCCATTTGAGGCTTTGTATGGGAGACCATTTCATTCTCCGTTATGCTGGAAAAAGGTTGGTGAGATAGTTGTTCTTGGTCCTGATGTCGTGTAGAGCATGAGAGAGAATATTTATCTTATTCATGATAGGATGAAAGAAGTGCAAGACCAGAAGAAGTCTTATGTTGATCGAAGAAGGAGACCCTTATAGTTCGAGGTTAGGGACTGAATTTTCCTGAAGGCTTCCCCTCTACATGGGCAATGGACTTTTGGAAAAGGGGGTGATCTTTCTCCCATGTTTTTTGGTCCCTTTGAGGTGTTGGGGGTAGTTATCGAGGTCGAATAATAGTTGGTGTTTCCACCATGGTTAAATAGGATCCATGATGTCTTCCACATCTCTCAGCTTCATCGGTATCTTCCTACTGACTCTCATGTCATTGACTATGGGGTGTTGGATATCGAGGATGAATCATCATTTATGGAGTGGCCCATAATGATCTAAGATATCCAAGAGAAGGTGTTATGTGGACAGACCATTCCCTTGGTTCATGTGTTTTAGAGGCATGGTGTCCAGGAGGAGAGTACTTGGGAGTGAGAGACGCAGTTGCGATACCATAACCCTGAGTTATTTGAGTTTTGATTTTCTCTTTTTTCTTTGTAATTTGATGCTTGAACCCTATTTTATAAAATGTTCTATTTTTTTGGTTTGTCGCATGTGTCATGTGATGTTCGATAAAGGCCGAACATATGAAAATTGGAAGACAATATACCTAATCTAGATTCATTAACTATTATGTGATTAAACCCATGTGGGTGAGTAAGTTCCACCCATAGTGAATAGTATATTGACATGGATGATGGAATTCTCCAATTCATGTATTCAGGATGGTACAGTTCATTGGTTGTAGCAGTTGTTGGTTTGGGCTGTGTGGAGGTTGAGATAGTTGTGTAGTAGTGATTTGGTATTATAGTTGTGCGAGAGGAGATGGTTTATATTTTTTGTTTCATGGAGATGAGGTTGTGAGATATTTTTCTGGTTGTTTGGTTTGGAATTTCTGTTTCATGGTAACATTTGAGGTAGGACAAGAAACTCGATAGGTATATTACAGGGTAGTTGTTCAGTCTCCTTTTCTTCTGAGCTTGGTTTTGGATTCTCGAGGGTGAGAATCATTAGAGAGGTATATGATGAAATGGTATGTTCCCTCCCAGTCTGTTAATTTTCTAGTTTTTAGTGTTGTAAGTCTTCAAGAAAGGTTCTAAGATATTTCTGTGGTTTCTAGAGGTGCCACGAAAGTGCTATTGGAGTTACATGTTGTGTATGTAGATTACATGACATGAACATCGGTTTCATGGATTTTTTAGGACTAGTTCATGATGTATTGAATTTTTTGGGTTTATTAAATAAGAAAATTGAAAATGAATGGAATTTTTTAAGGAACCTAAAATCCTCATATTACACAATGTGAAAAGGGATTACACATCATGTGATAACCTGATCCAGTTCTATTCTAAAATTATTTTCAAATAGAATTTCTTTCATTGAGAAATGACCTTTTATTTCACTCTTTTTTAGTGACCCCTAGGTTCCTTGAGGAGTTCTTCAATCCTTTATTCATCCCCATTGGATCTTTTGATACTAGTGATGGTTCATTAGAAATCCCTGGTTGATCTATGGTAGGTTCTCCTCTCATTCTCCTATATTTTATTATATTATTCTCTTAAGGATCTATTGTGGTGTTGGTTCATTGGTTTAGGGTGTGTATGTGTTGAGTTTTGAAAACCCTTCGGTGTATTGTAGGTTTATATATAAGTCTCTTGTGTGATGGTGGATTCCAGGTGGTTTCTTTTTCTTCCTATAATGCACAGCGAGTTGAAATGATTCTTTGAGGTAGGGATTCCCTCCATTATCATTATCTTTGTATCATGCTAGAGGGTTTTATTGTTTTTATCTATGGATTATGGTTGTGTCATATTAATCAAATATTAATAATATTATAATATAAATTAAATGGGTTAAAGGGTTGTGATCCTCCTATTTTTAAAACTTTTATATTTTTGTGGAATTGTGGATTAATTGGGCTTAAAGCCTTGCTGAAAATTGTGGTCATTAAGGTATTATTTGTTCTAGATTGATATGTTATGTTTTTTTCTTTGGTTATGATTGTTTTGTTATCACCCTAAAATTAAATTGGTTAATTACTTATTCTTTCATAATGTAATGGTTTCTCAAGGATTATGGTTTGGATGATCACACCCTTAAAATAAAGTGGAATGTGATAAAGGCCCATTATTAAATATAAAAATCATCTTTATGTGTGTGCTTGTGTGTTCATGATTTTTGGATAGCGATGTGTGGTTAAAATAGAGTATGGGGAGATATGAGGTTGTTTTTTCATGATTTTTTGGTGGTGAGGTGGTTTGTTTGGTTGTTCTTTTGAGGTAGTTAGGTAGTTTATTTAGTTGTTATTTTGGGGAAGTGAGGTGTTTTTTGGTCGTGATTTTGGGTCGGTGAGCTGATTAAAGGATGGTAAGGCTAATATATTTTTCATATTAGGTTTCCTTGTGTTATATTCCTGATTAGTGGGGGAATAAATAAATAATTTCTTAATAATGTTTGAAATGACATGAGTTAGTTTGATTAATTGGATGATAATTGTTAATAAATAATTTAATGATGGGTTGTGTAAATAAATGTGGATGATGATAAATAATGAAATTAATGGGTGTTAAACATAGAAGAAATGTGAATCTACTTTAGTTTATCAAGGTTGTTCAACATATAAAATGGTTGTCAGGATATAAATAAATTCATTTAGAGGAGGAAGCAAAGGTGACAGTGTTGTGCATTTCTTGTTTGTTCAAGAACCCCTATGTTGGGCTTCAATGTTTAATACTATATATATATATATATGAAAATTTTATATTATTTGATTTCTATACACACCCCCACCCACTTTGAGTGATACATTATGAATACCCACATAGTCATGGGGGTGTATTTCCCAACATCCTGGTGGGACAATGGACAGCTGGCCACCCGATCTTCCATGCTCCCTCTTCCAGGTGAGGTTGGTATTTCACAGGTTATGCTGGTTGGAGGTGTGTTATTGAATTAGAATATATATTTTATTTGGTGTGATATGTTTCTTCTAGATGAGATGTGATGTGGTAACCCTATTTCCTTCAGTATGATGTGTGATATGTTTTCCCAGGTGTCTTCGGGGTGATATGTGATGTGTTATGAGGCCCATGTGTGGGTAGGAGGGATGTGGTGTGAGGCCCAGGAGTGCATGGGCAGGATGTGGTATGAGGTCTAGGTGTGTGTCTATGGAATTTCTTGTAAGGCCTAGGTGTGTGTGGTCAAGATGTGTTGTGAGGCCCAGGTGAGTGTGGTTGGGATGTGATGTGGTATATTCACAAGAGGTTGGAGCACCGTGACATTTTTCATTGGGGTGAAAGTGGCTAATCAGTGGTAAAGTGGTATAGGGTACCCTATGATCAATGTGATTTACTTTATATTATATTACTTGGATTTCACTATATAGTAATCATTACATGGTGTGGTTAGGATGGTTAGTATATTTGTTTATGTACTGGCTGGTTTTTTTGTTTTATCACAGGTGAATTAGAATACTTCTTTCACATGTTCATAAGAGACTTTATTTTTCCTACTGAGTATCTTTTTATACTCACTATATGAACATAAAATTGGTTTCAGGTTTCCATGAGTATTTTCTGGAGTGTGTAGGGAATTACTAGATATCTTGGGATTTCTATTGTGTCACTGCCTTAGTTTAATTTTTATTGTTTAGTTTTGAGACATTATTTTATTTTTATTGGTTCTATTTATGCACGCATGTGTGATGGTTTGGGTTTATCTTTTATAGTATTTATTGGAGTTTCCTATGGATTATTCATTCTATCTACAGATATTGTCTCCTTATAAGGGTTAATGCCTCCCATATTGTTATATTTGTACACTATTGGTGATTGTCAACAACCTAGGGCCTACTGGAGGCGGGACTCGGGGGTCATTATCTCCCTTTCTTCATTTTCATCTCAAGAGGGGTATCTTTGGAGGGAGGGTGTTGTGACATTAATTTTTGAAAAAAATTCACCAAAACCATCATGAATTTTATCTTTATCATAATAAATATTTTCATAACATAAATAATAGGTTTATAAAGCTGAACTATCAGAACTACAACATGAAGAATTTACCTTGATTCATGTATTTAGAATTTTTTCAAGGGAAAATTCATCTTTATGTGGCCCTTATTTATTAATATAATAATTAAATTTCTTATCTATATTTTCCTTTTCAAATCATTAATTTTAACTTTTCTTATTAATTTAATTTTTCACTATTTTATAAATATGAGAAATATCAACTTTTCTTATGGATGTTTCAATTTTTACTCATATGAAAGTGATTTTTTGTTTGTTTCTTTGACCAATTTTCCTCCTTTTTATTTTTTATTTTCATTATTATCTCAAATTTAATGATAGATTTTATGATCTCCTTAATTTAGATATTCATTATGTCATTAGATTATTATATTTCAGTGACTTTGGGAACCCTATTACACGTAAAACCCAAAATTGTTTTCTGGAATAATGTTTCTATAGAAAAAATAAACACCATGTTCCTTTTGAGCATTAAAAATATATATAAATAGAGTAAATATTTTAGTGATATATTCACTAGGTTGCATATAAAATCTCTCAATGTCTTGTCTAAGCATATCTAATCATGTATACTTGAGTTTTTTTGTTCCTTCATAAGTTACTTATAGGAGTTTCTATATTTCATGATCCATTTTTCTTAATGAATTTTGTTTAAATTAATTTTTGTATAAACTAAAATTCAAGGCATTGATTGTATTACCATATAATTAAAAACTAGTAGTATCATTGAGTGTACATTTATATTCTCTTTTAGTAGTGTGAATATAACAATGCATAACTAACATCAATAAGGGATAATTGTAATTACCCAAACAATTATTAATGAAAATTACTCTTGATATAATTGAATGACTTATTATGTAAAATGGTTATATAAAATATGAACTTCCTTGGTTTAATGTTTTTGTATTTCAAAATACCGTTAGGAATTGTTATCGTTGCTAATATAGTAATTGAACAGTGATCACAAGATTAATATAAATATAGGGCTTTAACAAATTGAATTTACTCAAAAAGGTAGTGATGGCCTCATATAGTAGAATTTCTCCTAAAAAACCCATTTCTCATATCTTAGAAATGATGTGGAATCACTGGGCATAGCTCTTGACTAAGCCCAAGCTGAGCATCCACACTTTAAGCTCGAATGGAACCGACTACGAGAGAAGAGGAAGTTGATAGAGATTACCACACGAGTGATGTTATCTAAGACACCCCAAGAGTCTGTCACCATCGCACGCCTTACCCTTAGGTATTGTGTTGGGTTTTAAGGGGTTATGTAATAATAACCTAGCACTAGGACTATGTACATTATTTTTGTATAAGGAATATACATTCATTTTATTATTGTTACATTGTTAATAGTTTTTAAAGCATAAATAGGATTTTAGTTAATATTCAATTAAGATATATATTTTTATGAATTAATGGATTTTTTAAGTAAATAATATTTTAATAAAATATTATTACAAAATTAATTTTACTAAAATATAAATTATTGTATTTTTTTTTGGAATACAATTGTAATTTTTATAAATGTTTGAAAGTCATTTTTTTCAAAACACATGTTTTTTCAATAAATGTTGGATTTTATTTTAAAAGTAAAAATTCAAATATTTATAAAATTATCCAGATAAAATGGATATTATTTTTGGAATCAGGATTTCGAAATTATAAAATGGTGAATTTTTCAAAATTTTCTGAGGCAATCGAATTTTTGGATAAAAATTGAATACCGTTTAATTATATAATGTGTTTTATGACATATAATGACCCAATATCGATGTGATAAAATAATATAAATGATATTTTAGTCCAATATATGTTTTATCCTTAAAATAGTGTGATTTTAGATTTTTTTTATTAATTTTATGGTGCCTTGGTGGACCCTCCAAGACTTATAAAACATTTTTCCTTTTTAAATTGATTTCCTTGAGAGTGTGACTCACCTTCACATAAGAAATCCTAATATTTTAAAAAGTTCGGATTTTGGACTTATAAAATAATGTTTTACAATATCTATTTGAAAAAACCATGGTCAAACACCATGGTTGGGTTTGTGGTTTTGATTAGTTTAATATGTGGGGTCCAAAACCCAAATAATAAATAATTCCCTCTCTTCTCCTCTATAAACCCACCCAAGATCCCACTTCCTCTTCACTCAAATCCCTCAGATCATAACAAAAATATTACATACTCTCTCTATAATCCTTAAAATTCACCCCATGATCCTAATAATCCTCTCTCAAGCTACTCCCAAGCCTTTGAGATCACACTTCCACGTAAGGGATTTCTTCCTTTCTCATTTATGTCCATGTTTCATTATGTTGATATAAAATTTTATTTTCAATTAAAAATATTGGGGTATGATTTATAATGACCCCATACTGAAATAATAATGTTTTAATGATTATAATCCTATTCCTATCTCATTAATTCCTCTGGTGCACACCTGTTACTATGCTGAAATTCTGTAAGGAATTTCTCCATTCTCATTTACATTCAAGAAATTATTTTTTATTTTGAATCTAAATTACAATAAATATGTTGGGAAATGTTTCTATAGTACCCCCTTACTATCCATTTAATGTACATATGATGAGACACCCCTTTCTCTATCATCAATCATTTTTATAAATTTTTATGTCACGTCTTTACACTGCCGAAATTGCACTGTGATTTTCCATGCCATTGTCATTGTGTAGTAAATACCATATCCATTTCTCTATCAAGGGTATTAACCTTTATGAACATTTAATAATTGATTATACGGTTTCATTTTAGAATTCCACATTCCTTTATTGTGAAATAAATGATGATGTTTAATGAATCCATGTTATATGATCCATGTGGCACACTTATGCATGAATCGAAATGATTAAGAAGGGTGCGCCCTGATAGAACTCCAATGCATTGGGTAAATATTAGTATCATAATAATAAAAGTGAAATGAGGGGTTAGTCATGATAATTAAAATGAAATGAGGTTTTACTCATGATCCATGTGCTATTATCCTTGGCTCATTATTATACCATGTTAACTGTTTTTTCCACATTCCCATGTTATGATAATCATGTTATACCATGCCATTGTGGTCATGTTTTTTTATGCTACATTGATAAGAAAATTGCCTAAAATTTATTTTATTCTTCATTTTTTTCCTTTTTTAATCCCTTACTATGATTTATAGCTCACCCTTTTCACATGCAAAGCTAGGTACGAGGAAATTTTGTGGTCATGTAAAGAAAGTTTCCAACAAAGATATTATATTTTTATGTCTTAAGTTTTCATGTAATGCCCCTAAATTCCCATGACACTAGACCTCTTGATCCTCATAGTTGTATTAAGAGAAAGTTCATGTAATAAATCATGTTATTCCTTTCTTACTCCCTTACTGGGATTTATATCACACCCTTTTCACATGGAATTTTGTAGTCATGTAAATAAAGGTTCCAACAAATATATTATATTTTTATGTCTTAAGTTGTCGTGTAATGTCCCAAATTTCCCAAGACACTATTCCTCTTGATGCTCAGAGTTGTATTAAGTGAAATTTTATGTAATAAATCATGTTTAATTGATTAATAAATAGTAGGGTTGTTATACTTGGTATTAGATGGCAGGGTTAGTTATTTTTGGGATTAGGATTATAAAACCTAAGTAAAAGCCTTAGGGATAAGACTAAGAATAATAAAAACATCCCTAAATTTTGGTGAGTATTGATTAAGTATTTTATCAAGAAAATAAATCCATTTCTAAATATGACTAGGTAGATGTGGCTCCGGCATAGATGTATATAGAGGTAAAACCTGAAAACAATACTTTGAGCTAGACCCGAATGGGAACTGGTGCATAGAAATGGGCCTTATTTCACTATTGGTTACAAAAATACTATGGTATATTCTTTGGTAAATTCACAATCTTAGTATGAACCATTTTTAAGGGAACTAAAAAAATTCCCCCTGAGAATATATGTTGGTATGTATATCATAGATAACATATAATGAATCCAATAAATTCATAAGTTGAGGAAATGAAAGTAATTTATAAGTAATCTATTATTATCTTTCGATTAACCTTTATGTTGTACCCCTAACATTCCTTTTATTCCACCCAATGGCTGGTAATAGGATGACTCGGGCTAACAACCGATGTGTAGATCAATGTGATGATTCTTCTAATGAGATGCCAAATCCAATGGGATAGGGAATCATGAACATTGTCATGATACTCTCTTAGTTAACTCAAGTTTTTAATATAAACATGGGTCAAGAGGAACATTCACCCCGCCCCACAAGAAATAAAAAGTTGAAATCAAGATATTTGTGAGATAAAAGAATCCTAATATTAAGGTATCATCTGATCCCTCAATCGTCGAACAATGGATCAAATATATTGATAAGAACTTCTCCATTCTTCAATGTTCTGAATAAGAGAAGGTACTTCTGGATGCTTATCATAGAGAGGGTGAAGATGATCAATGGTAGACATTGATCAAAAATTCAAATCCTGAGTAGGAGATTGAGGTGTTGGAATGGAAGGATTTCTTGAAAAAAAAATTTGTTAAATATTTTCCTCATACCCTCTAACTTAAGATGGAAAAGGACTTCATTTCCCTCAATAAAAAAGATGATTAATCCATCGGAGCATATAAGGAAAACTTTAAAAGGATGGTATGATATGCCTTTGGCTTTTTTGTTACCCCTTAATGTAAGTTTGACCACTTCTTTGGTGGGATAAAACCTAGCCTATGAAAATCCCTAACGATTCATGACTTCGAGAGCTATGAGGTAATTTTCTGTTGTGACCTCAAAGTTGAAATGGAGATCGGAGAATCTCATGGGTATCACGGGGATATGAAGAATAAGGTTTACTTCAATTTTGGCGGTCCAATGGATAAATCCATCGATTCTAATGAAATATAAAACCCCACTTTAAAAAGGTGTAGAAATAATCACCTTAAATATTTCCAAAAGGGGACGAAGAAATGATTTAGGTGTGGAAGAGAAGGGTACCTGGCCATTAACTACCGATAAAAAAATTCTGCAGTTGTGATAGAGGAGGGGAATTTTCCATTAGACCCTCAACACATTTTTCATTCCTTAGAATAGAAGGAACCATGGAACTTTTCAAAACAATTCCATAAGCCAAGTGTTTTTGGAGGAAACCAATAACCTCCAAGGAAGAAAGAAAGAGATTTTTCCATCACTACCATCGAAGTGAACCCTGACAATGAAGTGGTAATAGGTACTCTAGTTGTTCATTTAGTAATAGTGAATGTAATTTTTTATTTTGGTTCTATTCATTATTTTATATCCTGAAATTTTAGTAAAACAATCCCAACACCACCACAAATCATGGAAGTAAAGATATCAGTGAGAACGGAAAATGGAGAATCATTTCAACCCACGAATATAACTCCTCCCCTATAACAATTTGTGATATGAAATTCCCATAGAACCTTGTCATACTCCCTATAGTGTAATTTGATGCAATTCTTGGCATGGATTGGATTTCCTTATATAGAGACAAAATAAATTTCGGTGAGAGGAAAATCACTCTCCATATGGTGAATCAACCCCTGATCGTGTACAAGTGTAAGGAGGAGGATGAATATTATTTAGCACCATAATCTCAATTGTGGATATTAATATCCTATGAGCATGTGTGTCTTACTCAGATTATTGAGTCTATGGAAGCATCCATCCTTAAAGACATGCATATTGTGATGGAATTCCCTATGGTTTTTTCTGATGAATTTTGTAGTATTACTCATATATGAGATGTTAAACTCTTAATTGATCTTATACCTAGGGAATAGAAAATATCCAATAATCCATATATAATGGTTGTTGTGGAGCTTGAGGAGTTAAAAAAATAAATACAAGATTATCTAAATAATGGGTTTATACGCCAATGTGCATCAACATGGGGTTCCCCAATCCTCTTTGTCAAGAAGACGAATAGATCAATGAAAATTTTCATTGATTATCATGAGATCAAAAAATTAATGATAAAGAAAAATTGTCATATTCCCTGAATTGATGAATTGTTTTATCATCTATTTGGAGCACAATACTTTTACTATGGTGCCTCCATCTTAATAAACTTCCAGTTGAAACCAATCTGCAGTGGATTGGGATCTAACTTTGCTCCAGATGCAACCTCTGTCATCAGCAGCGTGATGACGTTAATCATCCGTTCTTGTCATGTAAAACAACAGCTTCTCTCTAGAACACGGTCTTCACCTGGTTTGAAATTAATCTGCCACATATAAATAGCATCGAGGATCTGTTGTTTCTTCTCCCAAGGATTCATTTATCCAAATAGGTGTGTATTCTATTCCTTGCTTCTTGCGCTGAAGTTGGTCATGTCATATGGAAGTGTAGAAATCAGGCCCAACACACAAACGCTAAGATAAATAGTAGGTTGATGCTCTCACAAATTATGATAGCGGCTAAAGAATCAAATATTTCACAAGATGAAAATTGTCACAACTTTGTTAGAGATTTCACTGTTCTGAAAAAATTTAATGTGAAAGGGAATTATCCTCGGCCTCTTGGAACCATATAAGTCTTATGGACACCTTCTTTTGCAGGTTGGATTAAGTTCAATTTGGATAGAGCCTTGGGAGGTAATCCAGGTCCTGCTGGTTATGGTTTTGTCTTCAAGAATAATGATGTTGATTTTCAGAATGGGCGTTATGGTACGTGTGGTATGGCCACGGCTCTCGAAGCGGAAATGATGGATCTCATCAAGGCAGTTGATTTTGCTCAAAGAAAAAATTGGACAAATATCTGGTTTGAAAGTGATTCTGTCACAGTTGTTCATGCGGTTTGAATGCATCAAATTCATTTGGCTTTGAAACTTACTTCGAAATGGATTAAGTGCCTCGACATGCTTGCTTTAATGCATTATATTATCACACTTTTCTACTAGGAAAACAATCTACTTGATGATTTCCTTGAAAACATGGGAGCCTCAGGTGACACTTGCACATATCATTACAATACTCCTAGTGAGTTTCTCCCTACCCTTAACAGAGACAATTGTAAAACTCCCTACTTAAGTCTTTTGTGACCTTTTTTTCCCTTCTTTTTATTTGAAGCCTTGCTGCTAGATTTTTTTAAAAAAAGTGTGAAGAAGGAGGATATACCCATGATTTCTTTTCGTATATGGTATGGGTACTATGAATTCATAGTAATCCCTTTAGGACTCATTAATGCTCCCTCAATCTTCATGGAATTGATGAATAGAGTCTTTATAGATTACGTTGTCCAATTTTCGGTAGTCTTTATAGAAGATATTCTAATATACTCTAAAACCAAGGATGACCGAAGTTAATATCAGTAATGGAATTGAATGTGTGAGTTCTTGTTGAAGGAAATATCATTCTTAGGTCATATCATCACAAGCAATGTGATATCTTTGGATCCCTCCAAGATAGCTACAATTAAAGGATGGCCGAGGCCAATATCAGTAATGGATATTTGTAGCTTCCTGGGGTAAGCTTGATATTATCGCCGATTTGTGAGAAATTTGTCACGATTTTCAAAACCTCTTACTAATATAACTTGGATGGGAGTTACGTTTTCTTAGAGTGATGAATGCAAAGAGAGATTCAAGGAGTTGAAAAGGAGTCTTATCACTGCACCCGTACTCACATTACCCATAGGTGGAGAAATATTGTGGTATTTAGTGATGCTTCGAAGAAGGTCTTGGGTTGTGTGTGGATGAAAAATGAAAAATTCCTTTCCTATGATTCAAGGTAATTGAAATTTCATGAGTAAAAATATCCAACACATGATCTGGTGTTAGCTGTAGTAATTTTCTCTTTGAAGATTTATCAACATTACCTATTTGGGGATAAGTGTGAAATATACACGGATCACAAAAGTCTCAAGTATATATTCACACAGAAAGAGTTGAATATATTCCAATTAAGATGGTTATAACTGATCAAATACTATGACTACTCTATCCATTAACACCCTCGGAAAGAGAACTAGGTGGTGGATTCCCTAACTAGAAAGGACCCAACAGTTCTATCATTAATGAGAATTGAAAAGGATCCAATCATCATAGATTTAATGAAGATGGACATCAGAATAATAATGAAGGGAACATCATAAATCCTTTCACAAATTATTTCTCAACTATCTCTTTTGTAAAGGTTAATGGATGCTCAGAAGGATACTGTGGGAATTCCAAAGAAAGTGGAAACTATCTGAAAAGGTAAATCCTTGGATTTCAATGTTGATGAAAAAGGAATTGTGAGATTTGGGTCCATACTATGTGTTTCATCAAATCTAGAGTTAAAGAATGATCTTTTGGATGATGCACAAAGTTCGAATTTCTCCATTCACCCAAGAAAAAAAAAGATGTATCGAGAAATGCAAGAGAATTATTGGTGGGATAAAATGAAGAAAGAGATCACTCATTATACATCAAAGTTCCTGGTATGTCAATAAGTGAAGTTTTAGAGGCAAAAGTCTAAGGGTATGATGCATCAATTACCCATACCAGCATGGAAATTGGAGAACATCACCATAGACATTGTAACTGGACTTTTGAAGACATCCAAAAGAAAAATTCTATCTGGGTTGTTGTGGATTGTCTTACAAAGACTGCTCACGTCATTGTAATTTGAGAGTATTTCTCATTGGAACAACTAGAAAATATATATATTATAGATGTGGTAAGGCTACATGGAGTTCCTCTATCAATTTTATCCTATTGACATCCAAGATTCACCTCCATGTTTTGGAAAAGTCTTTAACATGCTATGGATACTGAGATGAACATTGGTAGAGCTTATCATCCTCAAACTGATGTCCAATCTGAGAAAACTATCCAAACACATGAGGACATGTTGTGATCATGCTCAACAGACTTCAAAGGAGGATGTGATCAACATATTCCTCTAGCGAGTTCTCTTAAAACAACAGTTTCCAATTAAGCATCCAAATGGCTACTTATGAAGACCATTATGGGAAGAGGTATAAAACATCAGCATGTTGGGATGAAGTATGGGAGAAAATACTGCAAAGTCCAGAAATGTTTTAATAAATGTTGGAGAAGGTTAAGACCATTCAAAAGCACATTAAAGCTGCTCAGAGTCGACAAAATTACTATTCTGATAATCATCGACGAGACATATATTTTGATGTTGGAGACATGGTATTCCTTCTCATATCACCGTGGCAGAGAGTTATGAGATTTTAGAAGAAGGGAATGCTTATTCCAAGGTACATTGGCCCTTTTGAGATCCTTGATCGCATTAGAGCAGTGGCCTATCGATAGCACTCCCACAAAACCTATCTCAAATACATGATGTATTTTATTATCAGTCATGAGGAAGTACATACCTAACCCATTGCCTGCACTCAATTTAGAGGTGTCACCCTTGGAGAATGACCTCTCCATTGAAGAGAATCTGGTGAAGATATTAGATCATAGGTAAAAAGTTCTACGAAATCAGAAAATTCCCTAAATCAATGTATTTTGTAGAAAACACATGTTTGGAGAAGCAACGTGAGAATTAGAGGAAAAGATGAAGTAGAGTTACCCTCATCTATTTTAGTGTGGGAAAAGAAAATTTTGGGGGGGAAATTTCTTAAGGGGGGATGATTGTAATGACCCAAAATTTTATTAATGAAAATACATGTTCATCTAATTAAACGTCTTGTTCTGTAAAATGGTTATATAAAATATGATATTCATTGGTTTTAGGTTTTTAGATTTCAAAATACTATTAATAATTGTTACCATTTATAATATAGTCATTTAATAGTGATCATATGATTAGTGTAAATATATGACTTTAAAAAATTGAATATACACAAGAAAAGGAAGCGATGGACTCATCCAGTAGAATTGCTCCTCACGAAGCCCATTTTTCAGATCTCGGAAAGGAGGTGGCATCACTAGGCTTCGCTCATGACCAAGCCCAATCCAAGCTTCAACACGGTAATCTCGAACGAAATTGACTATGGGAGAAGTGGAAGTTGATAGATATTACCACCTGAGAGATGTTATCTGAGCCACCCCAAGAGTCTGTCACCATCGTACACCTTACCCTTAGGTATTATATGAGTTTTTAAGGGGTTATGTCACAAGATCCTATAACTATGAAAAATTACATTATTTTTGTATAAATAATCTACATTCATTTTATTATTGTTACTTTGAAAATAGTTTTTCAATCACAAATAGTATTTTTTGTTATTATTCAATTAAGAAATATATTTTGAAGAATTAATTTATTTTTAAATTAAATAATATTTTCATAAAATATTATTACTAAATTACTTTTAATTAAATATAAATGATTGTATATATTTTAGGAATACAATTGAATTTTTTATAAACATTTGAAACCCATTTTTGTCAAAACCCATTAATTTTTTATAAATGTCAGTTTAATTTTAAAAGTAAAAATTCACATATTAAGAAAAAAAATTTGATAAAATGAATATAATTTTTGGAATCATGATGCTTAAATTATCCAATGGTTATTTTTTCATAATTTTCTGAGATAGTCGAATGTTTGGGTACAAATTAAATACCGTTTAATTATATAATGTATTTTATGACATCCTAATGACCCAATAGTGATGTAATAAAATACTATAAATGATATATTCGTCCAATATATGTTTTATCCTTAAAATAATTTGATTTCATATTGGTTTTATTAATTTTATGGTGCCTTAGTGGACCCTCTACGACTTATAAAATATTTTAAATTTTTAAATTGATTTCTATGAGAGCGTGACTCACCTCCACATAAGAAAGCCTAATATTTTACTAAGTTAGGCCATTGGCCATATAAAATAATTTTTTTCACTCTCCTTTAAGAAAACCCATGGGAAAAAACCATGGTTTAATTTGTGGTTTTTACTAGTTTAATGTGTGGTGCCTAAAACCCAAATAATAAACAATTTTCTCTCTTTTTCTATTTAAACTCACCCAAGCTCCAACTTCATCTTCACTAAAAGCCCTCGTATCTCAACCAATATCTTCCCTCCTCTATCTAGAATACTCCCAAGGCACCCCAAGATCCAAAGAAACCTCTCTCAATCCTCTCTCAAGCCTTTGGTATAACACTTCCAAGTATGGGATTTCTTTCTTTCTCATTTTTGTCCAAGTTTCATTATGTTGATATACCCTCATATCTTCAATTAAAAATGTTGGGGTATTATTTCTCACATCCACAATACTTAATTCCTTATTTTTTATTGATTATAGACCTCTTTATCTCTCATTAATTCCTCCCATGTACACCCATTACTATGTCGAAATTCTGTAAAGAATTTCTCTCTTCTCATTTACATTCCTGAAATTATTTTGTATTATGAATATAAATTCCATTACATATGTTGAGAAATATATATATATTACCAACTTACATTCCATTTCATGTACATATTATGAGACACCCCTTTCTCTCTCATCAATCATTTTTATGAATTCTTATGTCACGTCGTTACGGTGCTAAAATTGCACCGTGATTTTTCATGCCAAAGTCATTGTGTAGTGAATACCATGTTCATTTCTCTATCAAGGTTTTTCACCTTTATAAACATTTACTTATTGATTATAGAGTTTCATTTATGAATTCAATATTTATTTATCATGTAATAAATGATGATGTTTAATGAATCCATGTTGTATGATCCATGTGGCACACTTATGCATGAAATGAAATGATTAAGAAGGGTGTGCCCTGATAGTGCTCCAATGAATTGGGTAAAGAATAGAATCATGATACATAAAGATAAATTAGGGTTTAATCACCCTAATTAAATTGCAATGAGGTTTTACTCATGCCCCATGTGCCATTTTCCTTTGTTCATGCTAATACTATGTTAAGTGTTGTTTCAACATTTCTATGTTATGATAATCATGCTATATAATTCCTTTATGTTCATGTTTCTATTATTCTCAATTGATATGTCTATTGCCTAAAATATATTTTATTATTATTTTTATTCTTTGTTTACTCCCTTACTGGGCTTTATATCTCACCCTTTTCATATGTATGTCCTCAGGTTATCCCATGCAATGATAGATATGTGGGAATATTGTGGTCATGTAAAGGAAGTTTTCAATAAAGATGTTGTATTTTTATGTCTTAAGTTGTCATGTAATGTCCTTAATTCCCCAAGACATTATACCTCTTGATCCTCATAGTTTTATTAAGTTCATGTTTAAGTAACAAATCATGTTTTAGTGTGAAATAAATAACAGGTTTTTTATAGTTGGTATCAGAGGATAGGTTTAGTTATTTTTGGTATTAGGATAAGAAAATTTTAGTGAAAGCCTTAGGGATAAGACTAAGAATAATAAAAACATCCATAAACATTGGTTAGTTTTGAGTAAGTGGTTTATCAAAAAAATACATCCCTATCTAAATACGTGCAGATAGAGGCGTCTCTGGAACAAATGTATCTAGGTGTAAAACATGAAAACACCGCTTTAAGATAGACTTGAATGGGAACTGGTGCATGACAATGGGTCTTGCTACACACTTGGTTATGACACTACCAGGTGATATGTTTTTGTAAATTCACAAGCTTAGTATGAACCATTATTAAGGGAATTAAAAAAATTCCCCCTAAGAATATATGTTGGGAAGTAGATCATGGATAACATATATTGAAGCCTATAAATACATAATTTGAGGAAAAAAAGTAATTTATAAGTCATATATTTTGGTCTTTGGATTACCATTTATGTGTTACCCCTAACTTTCCTTTTATTCCATATAATTACCGGTAATTGGAGGACTCAGGCTAACAACCAATTTTAAGATCAATGTGATGATTGTTTTAATGAGATGCCCAATCCAATGGAAGAAGGAATCGCAAAGTTTGTCACGATACTATCTCGATTAACTCATGTTTTGAATAGAATAATGGGTCAAGAGTGAAATTCAACACCCCCCCATGAAAGAACAAGTCACAATCGAGATCTTTTTGAGACAAGGGCATCCTACTTTTAATGGATCATATGATCCCTCAATCATCGAACAATGGATCAACATCACTGAGTATATATTCTCTATCCTTCAATGTTCTGAACAAGAGAAGGTACTTCTAAATTCTTATCTTATGAAGGGTGAAGCTGATCAATGGTTGACATTGATCAAAAATACTAATCCCGGTGAGGAGATCCAGGTGTTGGAATGGAAGGATTTTTGGAACATGTTTTTTGATAAATATTTTCCTCTCACACTCCAACGTAATATGGAAAGGTACTTCCTTACCCTAAATCAAAAATATGATGAATCCATCGGAGCGTATGAGGAGAACTTTACAAGGCTTGCACGATACACGTCGAGCATTGTTGTTACCCTCAAATTCAAGGTTGACCACTTCATTGGTGGGCTAAAACCTAGCCTATGGAACAGACTATAGATACATGAATTTGATATCTATGAGAGAATTGTCTAATGTTCCCTCTATGTAGAAATAAAGATCAAAGAATCTCAGGGGTATCATGGGGATAAGAATAATAAGGAGGACTTCAATTCTGGTGGTCTGATTGATAAATACAATGGTGCAAAAAAAATATAGCACACCACTTTACAAAGGTGCAGAAAGAAGTACCTCAGAAATTTCCTGAAGGGGGCGTGGAAATGCTTTAGGTGAGGAAGAGAAGGGTACATGGCCATTAACATCTGATAGGAAAAACCCACAGCTGCGACAGAGGATAGGAACACTTCTTTCAACCCTCAACATGTTGTTTATTTCTTCAATTATAAGGAACCATGAAAATTTACAAACCATCTCTCTATGCCAAGAGTTTTCAGAGGCAACCAACAACCTCCAAGGAAGAAAGGGAGAGATTTTTACATCACCACCTCCAAAGTGAAACCCAACAACAAACTGGTGACAGAAATGCTAGTTATTCATTTAGGAATAGAGAATTTACTATTTGATTCTGGTTCTATGAATTCTTTTATATCTCAAAAGTTTAGTAGAATAATCCCAAAACTACAACAAATCATGGAAGTAAAGATTTCGGTGAGAATATAAAATGGGTAAATCATTGCAAAACATGAATATAAATCCTCCCATGTCACAATTTGTGGTATGAACTTCCCAGATAACCTCGTAGAACTCTCTCTGGTATAATTTTATGCAATTCTTAGCTTGGATTGGCTTTACTTATATAGATCCAACATAAATTTTCATTTGAGGGAAATAACTCTCTATGTGGTTAATCGACCCCGGATTTTGTACAAGTGAAATGAGGAGGTTGAATCTTCTTTAGAACCTTCATCTCAAGCATGGATATTACTGCCCCATGAGCATGCGTATCTTAATCAAATTATTTAGTCTAAGGAATCAACCATATTTGAAGACATTTCTATTATGGGGGAATTATCTAATGTGTTTCCTGATGAATTTTCTGATCTTCCACTTATAAGTTATGTTCAATTCTCAATTGATCTTATACTTTAGGCATTTCCAATATCCAAGACTCCATATTGAATGGCTCTTGTTGAGATTGAGGTGATGAAAAATTAACTACAGGAGAATCTTGATAATGGGTTCATATGCCCATGTGCTTCACCATGGGGTGCACCAATCTTCTCTTTCAAGAATAGGGATGGGTCAATGTGCCTTTGCATTGATTATCATGATCTCAACAAAATCATTATAATGAAAAATTATCCTCTTTCCTGAATTGATGATTTGTTTGATCAGCTACGTGGAGCACAAAACTTCTCCAAGGTGGATTTTCTGTTGGGATATTACCATGTAAGGGTGAAGAATGAGGATGTACCTAATAATTCTTTTCATACAAGGTATGGGAACTATGAATTCATAGTAATACCTTTAAAACTCACTAATTCTCCAGCAATCATTATGGATTTTATGAATAGAGTCTTTAGATATTACCTCGACAAATTTGGGGTAGTCATTTTATATGATATTCTAATATACTCCAAAACCAAGGAGGATCATGAGGAGCATATAAGAACTATTCTAGATACCTTTCCAAAGGAGAAGCTCTATGAAAAGTATAGAATGTGTGAGTTACAGTTGAAGGAGGTCTCATTCTTGGGTCATATCATCACAAGAAATGGGATATCTGTGTATCCCTCCAAGATAGCTGCAATTGAGGGATGGCCAAGGCCAACATCAGTAATGGATATCTATACCTTCTTGGGGTTAGCTGGATATTATCACCGATTTGTGATAAATTTATCATGATTTTCAAACCCTCTTACCAAGTTCACTTGGAAGGGAGTCAAGTTTTCATGGAGTGATGAATGTGAAGAGAGATTTAAGGAGCTGAAAAAGGAGTCTTATCACTGTGCCCATGCCCACATTACCCACAAGTGGAGAACTTTTGTGGTATTTAGTGATACTTAAAAGAAGGGTATGGGTTTTTTGCTGATGAAAATGATAAATTCATTGCTAATGCTTCAAGGAAGTTTAAATTTCATGAGTAAAACTATCCAACACATGATCTGGAGTTGGCTATAGTAATCTTTGTTTTGAAGATGTAGAGACATTACCTATTTGGTGAGAAGTGTGAAATATACACAGATCATACAATCCTCAAGTGTATATTCACATAGAAAGAGTTTAATTTGCTCCAATGATGATTGTTAGAGGTGATCAAAGACTACGAATACTCAATCTATTACCACCTTGGGAAAGCTAACAAGGTAGGGGATTCTCTAAGTAGAAAGGACCCATTAATTATATCATTAATGAGAATTAAAAAGGATCCAATATTATTGGATTTGATGAAGATAGACCTAGGAATCATAAATAAGGGAACATCATCAATCCATTCACAAATTATTACTCAGCCTTCTCTTTTGGAAAGGTTAAAGGATGCTCAAAAGGATGCTGTGGGAATTCAGAAGAAAGTTGAAACTATCATAAAAGGTAAATCCTCATAGTTCAATGTTAATGAAGAGGGAATTGTGAGATTTGGGTCAAGACTATGTGTTTCATCTAATCCATGGTTAAAGAAAGTACATTTGGATGATTCGAATAGTTCAAATTTATCCATTTACCCAGGAACAACAAAGATGTATCGAGATCTCCAAGATCATTATTGGTGGGATAACATGATGATAGAGATCACTAAGTATGCATCAAAGTGCATGGTATGTCAATCAGTGAAGGCTGGGAGGAAAAGGTCTAAGGGGATGATGCAACCGTTACCCATACCAGCATAGAAATGGGAGAACATCACCATGGACTTCATCACAGGACATCTAAAGACTTCCAAAGGAAACAATGCTATCTGGGTTGTTATGGATCGCCTAACAAAGACTGGACACTTAATTTCAATTTGGGAGGATTTTTGGATCAACTAGCATGGATATACATTAGAGATGTGGTAAGGCTTCATGGAGTACCACAATCAATTTTATCTTATCGAGATCCAAGATTCACCTCTACATTTTGTAAGAGTCTTCAACATTCTTTGGATACTGATTTGAACATCAGTACGAATTATCATCCTCAAACTAATAGCCAATCTCTACAGACTATCTAAACACACGAGGACATTTTGAGAGCAATCTCAATGGACTTTAAAGGATGATGGGATCAACATCCTCCCCTAGATGAGTTCTCTTAGAACAACAGTTTACACTCAAGCATCCAAATGGCTCCTTATGAATCCCTTTAGGGGAAGAGGTGCAGAACACCAACATGTTTGGATGAAGTTGGGGATAAAAAACTCCTAGGTCCAGAAATGGTTGAAGAAATGGTGAAGTATAAGACCATTTAGAAGCACATTAAAGTTACTCAGAGCCAAAAAATGATCTATGTTTATAATCATTGACAATACCTATAGATTAATGTTGGAGTCATGGTATTTCTCTGCATATCATTGTGGAAGATAGTTATAATATTTGAGAAGAATGGAAATCTTATTCCAAGGTACATTAGCCCTTTTAAGATCCTTGATTGAATTGGAGAAGTGGCATATCAACTAGAACTCCCACCAAACATGTCTCAATTACAGGATGTATTCCATGTATCCCTCTTGAGGAAGTACACACATAACCCATCACATGTACTCAAACCAGAGGTGGTATGTAACACCCCAAGCTTCTACGGTACGTTTCCCTTCGAATAATGCGATAGCGTGTGTTGTACGCAACCTCGAGTTCTAACACACACCACAACTAATTAAACTAGCCGTTGTGAATAGTAATACCTACTTTTTGAAATCATATATATTCTATATTTCAAAATGGACTTCATTTTTGGATTCGGAATATCAAAATTAGCCTAGGGTGAAATTTTGGTACATTTCGGATAACTTTCATATTTTGATGAATAGTGAAAATTTCTAAATTTTAATTAAAAACAACTTTTTAATCAAAATAATTAATAGTGATAAATTATGAATTTGAGTGGTTTTAAAGTATATTTAGAATATATTTTTACCATTCAATTTAATGTTTATCATTGGACATAATTTTACAATTAAACCGAACATAAACAAGTGTCAATCTTTTGATAGTTATTATCTCTTAAAAACACGCTTTTTGTTTTGACAGCGGGAATTAATTTTAAATTAATTTCTGCCACTTCTGTGTTTTGAATTTAGGAAAATGGATTCCATATTTGGAATCAGGATGTTCAAATTGTGTAAATAGGTAACTTTTATTTTTTAGACATTTTGAATAGTTACTGTGGTAAATATTTTATTTACCATGGTTAAAGGGTAAATCCGGTAAATAAGGGTTAAAAAAATAATATTATAATAATAACAAATTACCCTAAAACGTGTCCTAACCTTATTGGTGGACACATACCCGACCATGGGCATCCTTTGGTCAATTTGGGGACCCCTTGGAGCCACTTGTATGTGGTAGGGACACTTTATATTAATAAAGTTAAAATAAAAATAAAAATAGCGTAAGCTTACATCTTTTAGAAGAACAATTTTTACATAGGGTTATACATGTTGGATTTTCGATTATAAATATTCATTAGAAAGATAAAAAGATTTCCTACATAATGATATTTTATTTATAATTTTTAGACATTATATAATTTATTTTATTTATGACACAATGATGATGCAGTAATTACTAAAATAGTGAAAAATAAAAATAATTGATCTTATAAATACCCAAATAATTATAATATGAAACTTTTAATGAATTAAACTAATTTTCTATGATAATATGATATTTTAGGATTGATTTAATTGACTTTGTTCGAAGTAATCAATCTGTTCGGAGTTTCACAAAAATCAACTATTGAATAGTGTCAAAATTGACATAAAAGAGTTCTTAAAACAAATATTATATTATTAATTGATATTAAATTCCTAAAAATCTAAGGTTCGGCCAAGAGACTTATATTATGATAGGTTCCTCATTAATGGACCACTTGGGGGTCGCTTGGATGTATATAGTAAGTTTATTAATCATATTATATAAAAATACAAAGAGACATTGTAAAAGTGAAACTAATTAACTTAGAGTTAATACTTAAAGATAAGGTTAATATAAGTACCCAAACCTGTCTAAATTCTATTGGATGAGTTGTTTTCGACCTATCCACACCTCATCCTTTGAATAGTCAACTTTGGAGCCTTTGTAAACCGAATATGAATTTATTATAAATTAATATTTCTAACTTTTCCAAAGGTGCCCCTCACCCCTCTTATAAAAGGGCACTCCTCCTTCTCATTTCTTCACACCTTCAAAGCCTTTTGGTTCGGCCAAACTCTACCCAAATACTCTCCCAACATCCCTCAATACAACCTAAAGGCCTTAGTTTGATTAGAAAGCCAACCTAAGGAGCCCTTTTGATCAAATCAAAAGGAAGAACCCGAAGAAGAGGTAATGATTTCACCACCCTTTTCTAAGTTCATTTCTTCTTCCACTTCTTCTTCCTTTGTTCTTACCATTCTGAAATAATAACTCCAGTATCTCACATATACTGTGATGTTATTATAAATATGGTACAATCATATTCAGTATTCTATCCACCCTTTGAATAACATGTCACCATACGTGCGTACGTACGGCTTACCGTCTCCACGTCGTGGTGTAATTGTTATTCAATATAATATTATTTGGATGGGTATAATAATGATGTGTAACTCATGTAAATAATAAATATAACATGTTAATGATTCTGTATATATGATATACCATCCATTTATATATTATTTTAATATCAAAAGAATGATATTGTCGCTCGTGCGTACGTACGGACTACCGTCTCCACGAACGCGATGAGATTCATTCTCCATCGTATCCATTCAAGTATAATTATCATTTGATGATTTAAAAATGATGTTTAAGGACTGTATATCATTCTGGATATGAATAAGATACAACAACCATGGCTTATGTAACAAAACATATAAAAGAAAATGAGTAAGTTAACTCCCGAAACGACGATAATTCTAAGATATTATTAACAAATCAATGTTAAAAGATCATATATGATATCATATTAATATATATGATTCTTGTATAATTTAATAACAACTATTTCACCATTATACAGGAGGTTAACCTACCCCAACCAAGGAAAAGTACAAGGTAAGGGTTATTTCACAATCTCTTCATTATCCGAGGTTGTTTATATGTAATAATCTACTGGGATCTCTTTATCATCCACATCCATGTTTCTTAAAAATGTATTTCAAAACATTTTTACTATTTACAAGAATATGGTTTAAAGTCATTTATACCTTTTTTTGACTTTTTATAAGAGGTTTATAAAGGAATCTTTCCGTCGTTTTCAAAACAAGGTCCTTTTTAACCTTTTCGACAGAATTGAGGTAAGAATGTTTTTTTAACTTATACGGCGGGTGCGGTTATTTTACGCCGTTATAAAATCTTCAAAGATTTCCTTACAAGTTTATAAGAATATTTTCAAAGAAAATGTTTTATTTTATATGGATCTTAAATGATTTCAAAATAAAAGGAGATATTTCTTTAAAAAGAATTTTGATTTCATCTATGTCAACATCCTTTGATGGATTTTAAGATTATTTGAAGTTGATTTATTATGATACAAAACTTCTATATTGTATTGAAGGTTTTGTGATATGTTTGACTGTGGATGTGCTATTTTTATACCATTCATAGTTTATTGTGAAAGTATTGACATTTCGTATGCTAGTTTTAATACGAATGTTTATGTTATGTTTAAACCTTTTCATATGGGAATGCATTGGACTTAATAAGTGACAGGTGGAGCCCGCTATAGCTCCTCGATGCATCGGTAGGTCTCATGAGACAAACTAGTGTCTTGGCACAAGGCCTTGACAAAATCTTATTTGTAGTCTTGGCACGAGGCCTTGGCTATGTGGTTATGATAGTCTGGCATTATGCATTCCAACATTATGAAAGTGGTTATTTATTTTTGCATGTGATTATTCGATTAGTGGAATATCCATGTGAATAAGTAAATGGCATTATTTCATTTTATTTATGCCATACCATGTTGAAAGTTCATGTTTAAAAGGCTTTTGTTTTAGTTATACATTGCCTTAAATGTTTATTCTTATTGATGAAAGTTTCCGCTATATTGTTATCCTTACTGGGCATTTGAGCTCACCCCTTTTCTATGTTTTATTTTTCCCAGGAAGTGAAGATGTAAGTTATGAATGACCTGCAGGGATATTATGAGGGGATTGTAGTGTGGACTGTGGAAACATTATGTTGTTGTAGTAGTTTTTGATTTTATGATGTAATGTAAAACTTATGAATATATCTAGTGTTTCCAAGGCTACTAAACCAATCGGTCTTTCGAGATTTGATCTTTCTTGTGATCATGCCAATGTTATGTAATAATGCACCGACTCTAGGAAACTAGGGTCGGGGCGTTACAGTTGGTATCATAGGAAGTTTAGTACAAACCTTGGAAGCTAGATTTAGATAAACTCTGATTAGAGCACGTAGACCTAAGATGAACTTTGAGGATTAGTATAGAAGAACTTCCTAGAATTTTGGTATTGTAGAGACTTTGTGAGTTTTGCGAGCAATACATCCCTGTCTGGATACGAGCAGGTAGAGGCGGCTCTGGCACAGATGTACCTAGGGGTAAAACCCGAAAACACCGCTTTGAGCTAGACTCGAACGGGAACTGGTGCACGACAACGGGCCTTGCTGCACTCTTGGTTACGACACTCCCGGGGGATATGCTTAGGATAACTCTCACTTTCTTTACAAATCATTATGAAGGGTTTATGAGTATATACTTCCTCAAAGAAAACATATTTATGATTATGGATTATATCCATAGATAGTTCAATTTATGTTAAGTGTTTTATAAGTATGGGATTATGTATTTTGATTCATAAACTGATCTAGTTTATGCCATTGTTTAGAAATGGCACCTAGTGGAAGAAATGGAAACCGTATCAATGCACGCACTCCATGTAGGGATTGCCCTCCTGCTCAAGATAATTATAGTGGGGCTGGTGATGAAACTGGTGCTGATCAGCTAATCACCGTACTGGGACAACTTACTCAGGTTATGAATAATAACCTTACCCGTATGGAGCACCCTGATCCGCAGCGTGGAGGATCAATGTTAGATCGATTCATGAGACAACAACCACCAACGTTCAATGGAAGTACAAATCCCTTAGTAGCTGAGCAATGGATATTTTCCCTAGAGAAAATATTTCAGGCTTTGGGGAGTAGTGAAAGGGAAAAAGTTACCATGGCAGTTTACCGCCTCACTGGAGATGCTGATCAATGGTGGTCATTGATTCAAAACATGAAGGAAGATGATGAAGTATCAAACATGGAATGGAGGGAGTTCAAAGATCTGTTTTTAGAAAAATACTTTCCTCGCGACCATCGAGCAGATATGGAAAGGCAATTTCTGAGTCTGAGACAAAAGGAGGATGAGAATGTCACAAAATATGAGGCTAACTTTACAAGGTTAGCGAGGTATGCTGGAGATTATATTCGCAACCCAAGAAGTAAGATTGATCGTTTCTTTGATGGGTTAAAACCATTTCTCCGTCGAGCATTAGTCTCACAATCCTTTTCATCGTACGAAGACATTGTCTCATGTGCTATCAAGACCGAAAAGGAATTCTCTAAGTCTTATGACTTTAAAGCAAAGCAAGAGAAGAAGAGACATGCTGATCAATCTGGGAATGGAAATAAGGGGAAGAAGGGAAAGGTTGAATATCCATCTTGTGGTAAGTGCGGGAAGAAACACCCCGGTGCTTGCCTGAAGGGAATGGGAGTCTGTTACAAGTGTGGTGAAAAAGGCCACCAAGCTCATGATTGCAAGGGGAAGAAGGAAGCTACCAACGTTCAGTGCTACAATTGCAGGGAGATGGGGCATTATGCAAATGCATGTCCTAAGCGTCAGGAGAACTTACCTCAGAAAAGGCCAAGGGATCAAGGCCAGGCTTATGCTATCACTACTGCTGAGGTAGAAACTCCGAAAGACGTGGTGGCAGGTAATTTAATGGTTTCCTCAAGTTTAGCAAATG
Source organism: Viscum album (assembly GCA_963277665.1). Taxonomy (NCBI): domain Eukaryota; kingdom Viridiplantae; phylum Streptophyta; class Magnoliopsida; order Santalales; family Viscaceae; genus Viscum; species Viscum album. The sequence continues at coordinate 47,825,352 of OY728161.1, read as the reverse complement.
CATTATTTGATTCTGGATCATCGCATTGTTTCATATCTTCCCAGTTTGCTAAGAAAATTAGATATTTCCAATTTGATTTAATAAGGGAGTTGTCAGTTAAAACTCCTAAGGGAAGTATCGTTGCAACAAAGTTTTGTGAATCAGTCCCCATTAGAGCACATAAATTTTCTTTATCTGCTGATTTCATCGTCATACCTATGATTGAGTTTGATATAATCCTCGGTATGGACTGGCTTTCGGACTATGATGCGAAGATTTATTGTAAGAAGAAAGAGGTTACGATTCTTGATGATAATGATAAGGAACACCTTATTTTTAGAGCAGAATCGTCACCACCTAATTCTTATTTAGACCCACCCCCAGTAGCTCAACTTAATTCAATTATTGGGGAGGAAGAGAATGAAATAACTGTCGGTGAGGAAAGGAATGTTCAAATAGAGGATGTACCTGTTGTGAAAGAATTTGTAGATGTATTTCCGGAAGATTTACCTGGACATCCTCCAGAACGAGAAGTTGAGTTTTCTATTGATTTGATTCCTGGATCAAGGCCTATATCGAAGACCCCTTATAGAATGGCCACTGTAGAGTTAGTCGAACTAAAGAAACAACTAGAGGAATTGAGTAATAAGGGATTTATTCGCCCTAGTGTTTCTCCATGGGGAGCCCCTGTTCTTTTTGTTAAAAAGAAAGATGGATCTATGAGGTTATGTATCGACTACAGGGAGATCAATGCTATAACGATAAAGAACAAGTATCCCCTACCTCGTATTGATGATTTATTTGACCAACTGCATGGAGATCAATACTTTTCAAAGATTGACCTTCGATCTGGATACCATCAGTTGTGTGTAAAGAAGGAAGACATTCCGAAGACAGCATTTCGAACCAGGTACGGGCATTACGAGTTTACTGTAATGCCGTTTGGATTGACTAATGCACCCTCTGTATTCATGGATCTGATGAGTAGAGTTTTCAAGGAGTATCTCGATGAATTTGTGGTGGTATTTATTGATGATATCTTGGTATACTCCAAAACCTACGAAGATCATGAAAATCACTTGCGCATTATCTTGAAGACTCTGAGGAGGCATGAATTATATGGAAAGTTTAGCAAGTGTGAATTCTGGCTTCAGGAGATTTCTTTTCTTGGCCATATTGTCTCTAAAGATGGAATCTCTGTTGATCCTTCTAAGACCAAGGCAATCCAAGAATGGCCAGCACCTACGAGTATAACTGAGGTACGTAGTTTTATTGGCTTGGCAGGTTATTATCGACGTTTTGTCCAGAATTTTGCCCGATTGGCTAACCCATTAAAGAAGCTCACACGTAAAGGGGTTAAATTTGTTTGGACAAAAGAGTGTGAAGAATGTTTCGAAGAACTGAAGAGAAGATTAGTCAATGCTCCTATATTGACTCTACCATCGGGGAATGATGGGTTCGTTATTTATAGTGATGCATCAAAGAAAGGACTTGGCTGTGTCCTTATGCAGAATGATAGAGTTATTGCCTATGCATCACGACAGTTGAAAATTCATGAACAAAACTATCCTACTCATGATCTTGAGTTAGCAGCTGTGATCTTTGCTTTGAAGATATGGAGGCACTACCTCTATGGTGAAAAATGTGAGATTTATACTGATCACAAGAGTTTGAAGTATATTTTCTCACAAAAAGAACTCAACATGAGGCAAAGGAGATGGCTTGAATTACTCAAGGATTATGATTGTACGATACACTACCACCCGGGGAAGGCAAACAAGGTGGCAGATGCTTTGAGCAGAAAAGACCATGGAGTTTTGAACATGATGAGAATTGAAAGGGATCCAATTTTCATGGATCTAGTGAAGATGGACATGGGAATAACCAGGGAAGGTGAAACATCAATGCTTTTTCAAATGGTTGCCAAACCATCTTTACTAGAAAGGATTAAGAGTTCTCAGACCGATGATGAAGAATTTCAGAAGAAGATTAAAGCTGTGAATGATGGGAGATTGAGAGACTTTGTGTATGAAGATGGAACTTTGAAATTTGGAAAGAGACTTTGTGTTCCCAATATACCTGATCTAAAAAGGGAATTGCTGGATGACGCTCATAGTTCCAATTTCTCTATACACCCTGGGAGCACCAAAATGTATAGAGATTTGAAGGAACATTTTTGGTGGGACAACATGAAGAGGGAGATTGCTGATTTTGTGTCAAGGTGTATGGTTTGTCAACAAGTGAAAGCTGGAAGGCAACAGCCTGGAGGAGTCATGCAACCTCTTCCCATACCGGAGTGGAAATGGGACAATGTTACGATGGACTTTGTCATGGGGCTACCAAAGACTCCTAGAAGGAATGATGCAATATGGGTGATTGTTGATCGTCTTACCAAGTCAGCACATTTTCTTGCTATAAGAGAAGATCTACCCCTGGAACGTCTAGCAAGACTATATATTAATGAAGTTGTGAGACTTCATGGAGTACCCCTATCGATTGTTTCTGATCGTGATCCCCGTTTTACTTCAAGATTTTGGAAAAGTCTTCAGAAATCCCTGGATACTGAACTTCATTTGAGCACTGCTTACCACCCTCAGACAGACGGACAATCAGAACGGACTATTCAGACCTTAGAAGACATGTTGAGATCTTGCTCACTTGATTTTCAGGGTATGTGGGATCAATATTTACCTCTGGTAGAATTTTCCTATAACAATAGCTTCCATTCGAGTATACAAATGGCACCATATGAAGCGTTATACGGAAAGAGATGTCGTACACCAACCTGTTGGGATGACGTTGGTGAAAGAAAACTTGTAGGCCCAGAACTGGTGGAGGAAACGGTGGAAAAGGTGAAGGTAATCCAAAATCACATCAAAGCAGCTCAAAGTAGGCAGAAGAGCTATGCCGATAATCGAAGGAAGGATTTGGAATTTCAAGTCGGTGATCATGTTTTCCTAAAGGTATCTCCGTGGAAGGGAGTCATACGTTTTGGTAAGAAAGGTAAATTGAGTCCCAGGTACATCGGACCTTTCGAAATTCTAGAACGAATTGGGGTTGTAGCTTACCGATTGGCAATGCCGCCAAGTCTCTCCAAAGTTCACGATGTGTTCCACGTATCTCTGTTGAGAAAATACATGCCTGACCCAACGCATGTACTCACCTATGAGGAATTAGAACTGGAACCCGATCTGTCTTATTGCGAAGAGCCCGTCAGGATTCTTGATACAAGAGAACAAGTACTGAGAAACCGGACGACGCGTCTGGTAAAAGTTTTGTGGAGAAATCATAAAATGGAAGAGGCAACGTGGGAACCCGAGGAACTTATGATGAAGAACCACCCGAGTCTTTTTATGCAGTAATACCCTAGAAATTGCGAGGACGCAATTATTTGAAGGAGGGGAGAATGTAACACCCCAATCTTCTACGGTACGTTTCCCTTCGAATAATGCGATAGCGTGTGTTGTACGCAACCTCGAGTTCTAACACACACCACAACTAATTAAACTAGCCGTTGTGAATAGTAATACCTACTTTTTGAAATCATATATATTCTATATTTCAAAATGGACTTCATTTTTGGATTCGGAATATCAAAATTAGCCTAGGGTGAAATTTTGGTACATTTCGGATAACTTTCATATTTTGATGAATAGTGAAAATTTCTAAACTTTAATTAAAAACAACTTTTTTAATCAAAATAATTAATAGTGATAAATTATGAATTTGAGTGGTTTTAAAGTATATTTAGAATATATTTTTACCATTCAATTTAATTTTTATCATTGGACATAATTTTACAATTAAACCGAACATAAACAAGTGTCAATCTTTTGATAGTTATTATCTCTTAAAAACACGCTTTTTGTTTTGACAGCGGGAATTAATTTTAAATTAATTTCTGCCACTTCTGTGTTTTGAATTTAGGAAAATGGATTCCATATTTGGAATCAGGATGTTCAAATTGTGTAAATAGGTAACTTTTATTTTTTAGACATTTTGAATAGTTACTGTGGTAAATATTTTATTTACCATGGTTAAAGGGTAAATCCGGTAAATAAGGGTTAAAAAAATAATATTATAATAATAAAAAATTACCCTAAAACGTGTCCTAACCTTATTGGTGGACACATACCCGACCATGGGCATCCTTTGGTCAATTTGGGGACCCCTTGGAGCCACTTGTATGTGGTAGGGACACTTTATATTAATAAAGTTAAAATAAAAATAAAAATAGCATAAGCTTACATCTTTTAGAAGAACAATTTTTACATAGGGTTATACATGTTGGATTGTCGATTATAAATATTCATTAGAAAGCTAAAAATATTTCCTACATAATGATATTTTATTTATAATTTTTAGACATTATATAATTTATTTTATTTATGACACAATGATGATGCAGTAATTACTAAAATAGTGAAAAATAAAAATAATTGATCTTATAAATACCCAAATAATTATAATATGAAACTTTTAATGAATTAAACTAATTTTCTATGATAATATGATATATTAGGATTGATTTAATTGACTTTGTTCGAAGTAATCAATCTGTTAGGAGTTTCACAAAAATCAACTATTGAATAGTGTCAAAATTGACATAAAAGAGTTCTTAAAACAAATATTATATTATTAATTTATATTAAATTCCTAAAAATCTAAGGTTCGGCCAAGAGACTTATATTATGATAGGTTCCTCATTAATGGACCACTTTGGGGTCGCTTGGATGTATATAGTAAGTTTATTAATCATATTATATAAAAATACAAAGAGACATTGTAAAAGTGAAACTAATTAACTTAGAGTTAATACTTAAAGATAAGGTTAATATAAGTACCCAAACCTGTCTAAATTCTATTGGATGAGTTGTTTTCGACCTATCCACACCTCATCCTTTGAATAGTAAACTTTGGAGCCTTTGTAAACCGAATATGAATTTATTATAAATTAATATTTCTAACTTTTCCAAAGGTGCCCCTCACCCCTCTTATAAAAGGGCACTCCTCCTTCTCATTTCTTCACACCTTCAAAGCCTTTTGGTTCGGCCAAACTCTGCCCAAATACTCTCCCAACATCCCTAAATACAACCTAGAGGCCTTAGTTTGATCAGAAAGCCAACCTAAGGAGCCCTTTTGATCAAATCAAAAGGAAGAACCCGAAGAAGAGGTAATGATTTCACCACCCTTTTCTAAGTTCATTTCTTCTTCCACTTCTTCTTCCTTTGTTCTTACCATTCTGAAATAATAAATCCAGTATCTCACATATACTGTGATGTTATTATAAATATGGTACAATCATATTCAGTATTCTATCCACCCTTTGAATAACATGTCACCATACGTGCGTACGTACGGCTTACCGTCTCCACGTCGTGGTGTAATTGTTATTCAATATAATATTATTTGGATGGGTATAATAATGATGTGTAACTCATGTAAATAATAAATATAACATGTTAATGATTCTGTATATATGATATACCATCCATTTATATATTATTTTAATATCAAAAGAATGATATTGTCGCTCGTGCGTACGTACGGACTACCGTCTCCACGAACGCGATGAGATTCATTCTCCATCGTATCCATTCAAGTATAATTATCATTTGATGATTTAAAAATGATGTTTAAGGACTGTATATCATTCTGGATATGAATAAGATACAACAACCATGGCTTATGTAACAAAACATATAAAAGAAAATGAGTAAGTTAACTCCCGAAACGACGATAATTCTAAGATATTATTAACAAATCAATGTTAAAAGATCATATATGATATCATATTAATATATATGATTCTTGTATAATTTAATAACAACTATTTCACCATTATACAGGAGGTTAACCTACCCCAACCAAGGAAAAGTACAAGGTAAGGGTTATTTCACAATCTCTTCATTATCCGAGGTTGTTTATATGTAATAATCTACTGGGATCTCTTTATCATCCACATCCATGTTTCTTAAAAATGTATTTCAAAACATTTTTACTATTTACAAGAATATGGGTTAAAGTCATTTATACCTTTTTTTGACTTTTTATAAGAGGTTTATAAAGGAATCTTTCCGTCGTTTTCAAAACAAGGTCCTTTTTAACCTTCTCGACAGAATTGAGGTAAGAATGTTTTTTTAACTTATACGGCGGGTGCGGTTATTTTACGCCGTTATAAAATCTTCAAAGCTTTCCTTACAAGCTTATAAGAATATTTTCAAAGAAAATGTTTTATTTTATATGGATCTTAAATGATTTCAAAATAAAAGGAGATATTTCTTTAAAAAGAATTTTGATTTCATCTATGTCAACATCCTTTGATGGATTTTAAGATTATTTGAAGTTGATTTATTATGATACAAAACTTCTATATTGTATTGAAGGTTTTGAGATATGTTTGACTGTGGATGTGCTATTTTTATACCATTCATAGTTTATTGTGAAAGTATTGACATTTCGTATGCTAGTTTTAATACGAATGTTTATGTTATGTTTAAACCTTTTCATATGGGAATGCATTGGACTTAATAAGTGACGGGTGGAGCCCGCTATAGCTCCTCGATGCATCGGTAGGTCTCATGAGACAAACTAGTGTCTTGGCACAAGGCCTTGACAAAATCTTATTTGTAGTCTTGGCACGAGGCCTTGGCTATGTGGTTATGATAGTCTGGCATTATGCATTCCAACATTATGAAAGTGGTTATTTATTTTTGCATGTGATTATTCGATTAGTGGAATATCCATGTGAATAAGTAAATGGCATTATTTCATTTTATTTATGCCATACCATGTTGAAAGTTCATGTTTAAAAGGCTTTTGTTTTAGTTATACATTGCCTTAAATGTTTATTCTTATTGATGAAAGTTTCCGCTATATTGTTATCCTTACTGGGCATTTGAGCTCACCCCTTTTCTATGTTTTATTTTTCCCAGGAAGTGAAGATGTAAGTTATGAATGACCTGCAGGGATATTATGAGGGGATTGTAGTGTGGACTGTGGAAACATTATGTTGTTGTAGTAGTTTTTGATTTTATGATGTAATGTAAAACTTATGAATATATCTAGTGTTTCCAAGGCTACTAAACCAATCGGTCTTTCGAGATTTGATCTTTCTTGTGATCATGCCAATGTTATGTAATAATGCACCGACTCTAGGAAACTAGGGTCGGGGCGTTACATGGTACCATTAGATAATGACCTCTCCTATGAAGAGAATTCTATGAATATCTTAGATGGTAGGGAAAACGTTCTATGAAATAAGACAATTCCCCTCATACAAGTGTTGTGGAGAAGCCACAAGTTTGAAGAAGCAACGTGGGAATCAGAGGAAGTGATGATGTAGAGTTACCCTTATCTGTTTTAGTGTGGGAATAGAAAATTTTGGGGGAATATTTTCTTAAGGAGGATGATCGTAATGACCAAAAATTTTATTAATGAAAATCCCTCTTGATCTAATTAAATGTCTTATTATGTAAAATGGTTATATAAAATATGAAATTCCTCAGTTTTAAGTTTTTGGATTTCAAAATACCATTAAGAATTGTTACCATTACTAATATAGTTGTTGAAAATTGATCATGTGATTAGTATAAATATTGGGATTTAACAAATAGAATTTACTAAGACAAAGGAAGCGTTGGACTCATCCAGTAGAATTGCTCCTTACGAAGCCCATTTATCAGATCTCGGAAAGGTTATTCCATCACTGGGATTTTCTCTTGACCAAGCCCAATTCGATCTTCAACACATTAATCATGAATGGAACTGAATACGGGAGAAGTGGAAGTTGATAGAGATTACCACCTGAGTGATGTTATTTGAGAAACCCCAAGAGTCAGTCACCATTACACACCTTACCCTTAGGGATTATGCGGGTATTTTAAGGGATTATGTAACAATACCCTAACACTATGACTATGTACATTATTTTTTTATAAATAATATATATTCATTTTATTATGGTTACTTTGTAAATAGTTTTTAAAGTAGAAATATTATTTATGTTAATATTAAATTAAGAAATCTATTTCATGAATTAATGGATTTTTAAATTGAATATTATTTAATAAAATATTATTACTAAATTACTTTTTATTAAATATAAATGATTGTATAATTTTTAGGAATACAATTGTAATTTTTATAAAGGATTGAAATTCTTTTTTGTCAAAACTTATTAATTTTTGATAAATATCAGTTTTTATTTTTAAAGTAAAAATTCACATATTTAGAAAATTATTTAGATAAAATTCATATTTTTTTGGAATCAGGATGTCGAAATTATCCAATGGTGAATTTTTCATAATTTTTCGAGACAGTTAAATTTTTGGGTAAAAATTAAATATTGTTTAACTATTTAATGTGTTTCATGACATCACAATGACCCAATTGTGATGTAATAAAATACAATAAAAGATATTTTTGGCCAATATATGTTTTATCTTAAAAATAATGTGAGTTTATATTTGTTTTATTAATTTTATGGAGCCTTAGTGGACCCTCCAAGACTTATAAAACATTTTAAATTTTTAAATTGATTTTCGAGATAGTGTGACTCACCTCCACTTAATAAAGCCTAATATTTTAGTAAGTTCAGAAATTGGGATTATAAAATAAGGTTTTCCACTCACCTTTCGAAAAAAAGGGGTTCGGTTTTGGTTTTGATTAGTTTAATGTGTGGTGTCCAAAACCCAAATAATAATGAATTCCATCTATTTTCCTATGTAAACCCACCCAAGCTCTCACTTCCTCTTCACTAAAAGCCCTTGGAGCTCAACCAAACTTCGACCTCCTCTCTCTATAATCCTCCAAAGGCTTACCAATCTCCCAATAATCCTCTCTCAAGCCTCTCCCAGGCCTTTGGGATCACACTTCCAAGTAAGGGATTTCTTCTTTTCTCATTTTTGTCCAAGTTTCATTATATTGATATACCCATTTATTTTCTATTAAAAATGTTGTGGAATGATTTATCACCACCCCCATACTTACCTCCTTATGTTTTAATGATGAGGTAACTATTTATATCTCATTAATACCTCCCACGTACACCTGTTACTATGCCAAAATTCAATAAAGAATTTATCTCTTCTCATTTACATTCAAGAAATTATTTGGTATTATAAATCTAAATTCCATTACATATGCTGGTACATGGATATATATTACCACATTAGTGTATATTTCATATACATATGATGAGACACTCCTTTTTGTCACATCAACCATTTTAATTAATTCTAATGTCACATTGTTACACTACTGAAATTGCACCGCAATTTTCCATGCCAAAGTCATTGTGTTGTGAATACCATGCTCATTTCTCTCTCAAGGGTATTCACCTTTATGTACATTTAATTATAGAATATAGATTTTCATGTATGAATTTGGCATTCCTTTATCATGTAATAAATTATGATGTTTAATGAATCCATGTTATATGATCCATGAGGCACACTTATGCATGAAATGAAATGATTAAGAAGGGTGTGCCCTGATTGTGCTCCAATGCATTGGGTAAAGATCAGTATCATGATAAATCAGTTGAAATGAGGTTTTACTCCTGCTAATTCAAGTTAAATTAGGGTTTAATCATTCTCTATGTGTATTTATCTTTGGATCATGCTAATAACATGTTAAGTTTTGTTGCCACATTTTCCTGTTTTGATAATCATGCTATATCATGACTTTATGTTCATGTTTCTATTATGCTCAATTGATATGCCAATTGCCTAAAATGTATTTTATTTTTAATGTTATTACTTGTTTACTCCCTTATTGGGATTTATATCTCCCCCTTTTCACATGTATGTCCTCAGGTTATCCCATGCAATGCTAGGTACGAGGAAATGTTGTGGTCATGTAAAGGAAGTTTTCAATAAATATGTTGTATTTTTACATCTTAAGTTTTCATGTAATGTCCCTAATTTCCCAAGACACTAGACCTCTCAATCCTCAGAGTTGTATTAAGTGACATTTTATGTAATAAATCATGTTAAAGTTTGTAATAAATATCAAGGTTGTTATAATAACCAAGAGATCTAATAAAGGTACACATGTGTGTTTTTCAATAACAATATTCACTACCACCAAATCACGACACATATAGTGTCCTTCTGTATCACTAAGGGTGTTTCAAAAATCCCATTAGAAAAATATTTTTTCTTGAAAAATCAGTTATATATTTTGAAAAAAAAATAATATTTGAATGAATTTGAAAAAAATAGTGAAATTAAAGACTCTTTTAAAACCAAATGTAGGTCAAGGTAGGGTAAAATAATAAGAGGCAGGTTGAATTCCCCTTAAAAATATTAATGGAAATAAAAAAATACTTAAAGGCTAAAAATAGATTTTAGAAATACTAATGCATTGAATACATAAAAGAGTAAGAAAAATAAATATAGAAGGTGAAATGATATAATAATATATGTATATAAAATAGAAAGAAGAAAATATAGAGTGATTCAAAATTTAGACGATTAATAAAATTGTAAGATTAAATAATTGGTGAATTAAATGAACAAAAGTGGTTAAAATAAAAAAATATAAATAATTCACACAATTTTTTATGGATGTTCTAAAATATCTTAATAAGATCCTCATTTTTTACTTTCTCAGTGGCCTGAGTATTTAATGTATTAGGACCATGGATTTAATTTTAGTAAATATACCAAAAGTTCTCTAGGTTTTAGGTTGTAGAAAGATACCATAATGACAATTGACACTATATATTTATTGGGTATAGCTACAATATTCATAGATAATAGTATCATTCCTTTTAATGGTTATAGAAAGAAAACTTGATTAGTTCAAATAAAAGGAAGTGAGCACCGATAATACAGAAATTGTAAGATGATACGATTGCTAGGAATCCTCATATTTTAGTACAGGCTTCATTCTCTCATAATAATATAATGAACATCATGGATATATTTAGAAATAAAATAATCGTGATATGTTTTTTACAATATTTACACACTCTAAATTATTGAATAATTCACCTTGGAAAATATAATGTTTAAGATAAATTTAGTATTCATAGCATAATTTCATTGGATAATAGATGAGAATGTGAGTTTTTAAGGACACCAATAGGTCTTTTTATTGACTCAAAATAATTTGGGATCCTTATATAATTCACTTGGGGTAATTAAGATGAAGTAGAATACGTTAATGGTTTTTTAACATAATAAATTTGGTCTTAGAATACTATCTCAGTGCCACGGGAGACTTGGTAGCCACCACTAGGTAGCCAGTGGACCACTGAGAACTATATATCAGGTCTTCTTCCACTGAGTAGTAGGTGAAACTCTACTAGCTCACCAATAGACATATCAAGAATACATATCCTCAACTAAACTTCACCTGCTAGTTGTTTCTCCTCCACTAGATAGCCAGTGGACATCTGCTTCTCTGGGAGGAAACTGCTTTCACTACTGATAATCTGGTGGCTATGCACTGGTCAGTTGGTTCTACATGTGACTGTCCAAACACAACCATGGCCTCATGGATTCTTTCCCTATCTTCAAAAGGTCTACGAACTTCATTTTAGGAGTTTAATATGAAACTAAATATTTCTCCAAGGTTCTACCAATGTTCTTTTAATTTTCTAAAAAAAATTCATCAAGTTTCAAACTTTACCTAACTTAGATGAAATCATTAAATACTTTAAATAATTTTTGTGATCATTAAAACTAAAGAAGATGACTAACGCAATATAAAATATTATATATTAGTATAAATAAATAATAATTACAAGTAAATTAATATAAATTTGTTCAATTTACTATAAATAGATGTAGTTTAACATAAATTAATATAACATACAAAAAATTACTAATAATTCCTCACAAATTTGTATAATTTAATATAATTTAAAATAAATGGATATAATTTTTCATAAATTAATATAAATTATTATAATGTAATAAAAAAATTTATAAATTCATAAATAGTGAGTATAAATTAATACATATTAGTATAATTTTATATAATTTTATTATTATATTGATTAATTTAGTATAAATTAATAAAAATTATTATATATTTTCATTAATCAATAAAAATTGTTCTACATTCGATTAAATTAGAATAAATTAAATAAATTATTATTATTTAATATAAATTAGTATGCATTGATATAATTTACTATAAATTTGTATATATAAGTGCATCTCTTACACATGTTGCATTAATATGCTACATATGCATCCCTTCATTTGTGATTCCAACCTCCTTCACTCGGATGAGAGGAAAATATGACTCCTAAAAACTCATATTCTAGAATTTCTAAATTTTTAATAATAATAAAAATTAAATATATTATAAAAAAAATTAACACATCATTCATTAAAAATAAGTTGAGTAATATATTTTTTATAATAAACTAATTAATTTTATTTGTGGTAAAAAACTACAGACCTAGAAAATATATAGTAAATTTTACTATGAGATCATCATTGGATAAATAATCAAATAAATCCAACTGGTTCTGGTATAAATATTATCTAAATTGAGGGTTTTGATGAATTTATATCATTCACATTATTAAATTAATAATTATTTCCAAAAGGAAAAATAAATTCACTACTTAAGAAGTTTGATCTCCAAAGATATGAAAATTTTCATAATATTGGGGTTCATCTTTTGTGTTTTTATTTTAATAAAAAAAATTTGGGTTCTAGGAAAACCATAGTTTCAAAATTAGTATATGATAGGAATAAAACATATTTTCAAGAAATATAATCATATAATCACATTTCTTATCCTAAATTGGAACCTTAAAGAACTTCTGATTGTTGAAATCCATTAATAAGGCCTTAATCCTGGATTTGAGAGAATAAAATATAAACTCATTAAAATATTTATGGATATTAAATCAAATTTTAGAATATAAAATTATTGATTTGATCAAATGTTTTCTTTTTTTAAATCATTATTTCTTGAAATAAATACATTTTCTTAAATTTATATGAAAGAAAAAAGTTGGTTCAGAATTTGGGACTTAGTTATCAAAATATCCATGAAACTTTCAAAGACTAAATATTATATTATGGTGATTATGAGTCATTTTTTAATTTTCAAACATGTGTACAATTGAGGTATAAATAGGTATCATAAGAAATATTCTGATTTATTTCTATTAAAAATTAGTAAATTTTTAATTACATCTAGACTATAGTGTCTATTTAGGATTCATAACACAATCGGATTGATGATATGGCATAAATATGAGGTTTCATTCAATAAAATATTATATCATCCTTACTATGTTGATTATTGGAAAAACATTTATTATGTACATCAATGTTTTACTTCAGAACCTCATAATGTATGATTGAGTCTTTCAACTAATGGTTTCTATCCCTTTTATTATTATGACATTCAATATTATTTTTTTCCTATTTTCATAATTTCATAAATCATTCCACCTTGGATGTTGATGAAGAAACCCTATATATATTCGTTATTTCAAATTCCAGGACATATGAAAAATAATATTGAGGATTATTTGAAGACATTAATTGATGACTTAATTTTATTATGGAATGATGATGTAAGTACATATTGGTTAGTTACATATCAAAATTTTATACTCAAAGATTCATTAATATGGAAGATCAATGAATTTACATCATTTATTATATTCTCTATATGAATAATACATGGTCCAAAATATTTTCCATAACTTAGGTTTGAAAAAAACTATTATGCTTGGCAATTTAGTAAATCTTTGTTTTTTTACTATCATTAGAGATTTTTTCCCTATAGATAATCCATTATGATGGAATAGAAATGATTTTATGAAATTTAGAATTGAAATTGATGTGCCTCCAATAATGATCTCAGTTATTCATGTAAAATCTATTATCTATTCCTTACCACTTATTAATTTTGGTCTAACTATAAACCAATAAAAAATTAGTGGTTTTATTAGAGATTATAATTGTATAAAGTAAAGTGTTTTTTGAGGGATGTTATATTGGTATGATTTTCTGGATTTTCAAATGTTATATGTGATGAAAATTGAGAATAAGTTTTTGGATAATATATTTTTTATAGTGCTATACACACTAGAAAATGCCGAATATTTTGTAAAGGCGTAGAAAAATCATTACCAAATTTTTAGGTTTCCTGAACAAGAGTTATTTAAAAATGAATCTAAAAGTAACTTATGAACTTTATAAAGAAATTTGGTAATTATTTTGTTATTAGATTAAGGATTTGAGGATACCAAATAGATATGCATCTTTTTTTTGAAGTATAAAATGACATATTACCTTCTTAAAAGGTCATGGTTGTCATTTCATCATGTAAGGATTAATACCTATTGTCTTATGAGGGCTACTAAATTCTTTAATCTGAGATGTGTTGACAAAAACATCATATTTATTTTAAGGTATTTTTTTGGAAAGAACAAACTTTGATGAACTAAGAACACTACAAAAAGATTTAATAATTTTATGTAAATTGGAAAAGATATTTATGTCATCCTTATTTAACTCAATGGAACATTTAATATTTTATTTTCCATATGAAGATAAATGTAGAGGGAAAATAAAATTATGATGGATGTACCCAACTAAGATTTATATGAAAAAATTAAATAACATGGAATGTAAAAAAGGAATTAGTTGAAGGTTCAATTTTAAAATAATACTTATAGGAGGATCTTTCAAATTTATTGTATTATTATTAAAATCCTAAATATCATTCAAAATATAATCGAATGGATCACAGTTACGAAAATTTTGATGATTTCAAAGACCATCGATTTTCAGTTTTTTTCAGCATGATCTTGATTTTTCTGGTCAACATTAATGATGGATTTCATATTAATAGTTTCATAATTCTTATACATATTTTTTTCTCAATTATGAATAAATTACATTATTTTTGTAGTAAGATCTACTTTTACATATATTTTTAAAATATTTTTTAAAATTAATTTTATATTAATTTTTTAAAGAACATTTCATGGTAATATCAAAAAACAATTCACACAAAACAGTCTATCTACTCATAAAGAATTCCTATAGAATAATTTTTCATATTGGATTAAATGAATAGAATGTTAATTTTTTTACAATTGAACATATGAAATCAATTTTTTTATTTAACATATTTTTAGTTATTAATTTAATCTCACAACTTGAAAATAAATTTTATAGTAAATTATATTCTTTGATTAATCCAAAATTAACATTGGACAAATATTATAATGCTAATGTGGTTAATGGATTTTGATTCAAACATACACTTTTGGTGATTCTAAAAAATCAATGAACAATGGTGTTTTTTTTAATGGATATCATAAAAATGAAATTGATGCTAAATTTTATGGAATGATTTTTGATATAATTGAGTTATTTCATCTAGGTTAAGACTATGTAACAATTTTTAAATTTTATAGGTTTGATATTGACTAAGGGTTGTATGTTTATTTATTATAGGGAAATGTTGATAAAAAATATAAAAGTATTATTTTATAAAATTAACCATTTTTATAGCACATCAAGAACATTATGTTTGTTATGAAAATTATTGTGCTACATTGAGAGATATTAATGACTGGTGGAGTGTAAAAAATGAAATATCATTAATTTATGTAAAATAAAAGTTTTGTTTTTGAGGTGAATCTTAATGAAATTATTCAGGAAACATCACCAAATATATTTCTTAATCGAATAGATACAAATATAAATTACGATAACCCTCAGTTAAGGTCTGATGGTGTTGATAATTTCAATGATATATCTAATGAAATTGATATTAAAAGAGATGATGAAATTTAACCTCGTATGGAAAATAATGATATTGAATAGGAAGATTAATAAATTGAAACTAACGAAACTATAGATAAAGATGACGAATTATATAATATTCTCTGAATAAATATTTATTATTTTTTATTTAATATCTGTATAAAAATATATTTTCATGTAAAGTTTATTTACCCAATTTCTTCAAAAAAAATTTATATTATTTTTAAATTATTTATATATTTTATTGAGTACATATTTTTTTATAAAGTTAATTATATGTTTTATATAACTAAAGAAAATTATTAGGACATGATTTGTAGCTTGACTGGGGATGTGATACCTTGTGATGTGCCTTTTAGTTCATCAACTAAGGGTCTTGACCTAACAGTAGATACTAGGAGAGGTTAATGCCTTGCATGTTTGATGATTTTCGATCCTGCTCCAAAGTATCATCCATCTCTGGACTATGATCCACATAAAAGGAAGTAAGTTTAAATATGAATTTTATTTTATTTTTATTTTATTTATTTTATCTATTTTAATTATTATTTATGTTATTAATTATTCTTATTTTTATAGTTTTCCATATCTATGTTTTGGTCAATATAGTTCTATTTTGATGAACTATTTTTCCTCTACATGGGTTTCTTGGGATTATGTTCCGACTGAGATACATCATTATATATTCGAACGTGATTTTTATATATAAATAAAAAATCTTTTTTAAAATTTATATAATTTATAGTTTACTATATTATGAAATATATATATTTTCTATGGTATCATATTGATGAGATCATGAGACCCTCTATTTTGGAGGCATGAGTGTCTTTTATGTGTGATCTTTTCCCTCAGTTTTTACACAACTTTGGAGGAAAATAATGGAGATATAATATATGAGTGTGTTTGATAAGTATTATAAACTTTACTAACCTAATTATATCCCTTATCGGTACTAGGAGGGATAGTGTATAAACTGGATAAGAGATACTTTCTATATGGGATATGATTCTGATCAGAATAATTGGGGGAGGCAAGATGTCAGACACAGAGTGGGAAGTCATTCTTTAATTAAACTGATCAAAATTTGGTAAGTAATGTTATTTAATAATTATATATATATCTGTGTGTGTGTGTGTGTGTGTGTATTTATTTAATTCTAGATGAACATAATAAATTTATTTATTGTATAGTTGATCCATCCGATATATATTTTTATGTCTACATGTTCATGTACAGTGATATTAGTAATGGATAGATTATCAGTGATAAACACTGTTATATTTGGTCAATATTTTTTCTTAAAAATACATAATTTTGATAATCTTTTTAAATTATATTTATATAATTGTGAGAGGAATATGAGATATAGTTTTCTCACATGAGTAATATTTTGTTTGTGGAAAATGGTGGGGAAGAGGCCTTATGTGAGTCACATTTTGATGATACAGATTTGATGTAGATAATGGTGAGTGGACTTTAGAAAGGTCGGGTGATATATTTAGGTTCATGATAAACCCTGACTAATTAATATGGCACTAAAGTGATAGAATTGTATGTATTTAAGGGATTTATGTCACCATTTCCATTATTTTTTATTAGAGAGTATGAGGTGAGGCTACGATAACAAGATGGGTTTATACAGAGATTTACTAGGGAGAAGCAAACGAAATGACGAAAATAGGAATAGTAGTGATGGACATTGGAGAGGAAACATAACAATATGACAGATTATATGAACCAACATACCTTTGTTGTAGGGATAGATTTCACTCCTCTAACTATACTAGATCCCACAACCCCTTATTTACATTATTATTACACTTTTTTATATGTAAAATTTTATATAATATATTATTTGTAATTTTATGATGAATATTTGTTATGTTTTTTTTATTTATTATTTTTTATTTTTTAGTTATTTCTAATGGAATTGATATTTTTCCAAAATAATAATAGAAAACAGTTTTTATGATGGAATACCAATTCCATCTCAAATACGTTTTTGCTACAGAATCATAACTCAGATGTATAAAAGTATTCATGATTGAATCAACATTCTGAATCCAAATGTATGGAAAAATATATTTTGAAAAATATATTCTTCCATAAATAGTATCTCTAAGAAGTTAATTTTGAAAGTCCAGTATAAATAATAGCATTTATGATGCTTTTTTTCATACCAAATAGTTTGTGTTTGATATCCATTACAAATAACTTATCATAAAAAAGTGATTTTCTGATAGTGAATTTTTATTTTAGAATACATGATCAAGAAATAAGGATATCATTCACAAAATATATAAAAATTATTCAATGAAACATAATATCATAATTCATAAGATGATTCACATATAGTTGTTTTCATGAAAATTGTAGTACTAGTCTAAAAGTCAATTCAATCTCCCGATGGTGTCTTGGAGGCTCACTTTTGTGGGAATGGAAGTGTGTTGGTATGTGGTAGAAATAATTTGAGTTCCTCAATTTAAATCATCTATGAAATGTTATGGTGGTAAAGATAATCCATGAATTTTTCTAACTGACAATCAATAGAACAGAGGATCAACAACATCAATCAAACTTGTTTTAAATACTTGGACCAAAATTAATAAGCAAAAAAGTGATAACCATAGACGAAACCTATTTTAATGATCAAGATCATAATATAAATCCATTTTGTAATTAGATAATAAAATTGAATATTTTTTTACCTCTTAGGATCAATATCATTTTCACATCTTCTAGCATGAACCATCACTTTTTTCATCAAGGAAAATATAATTTTCATAAGAAATTTTATTTGAGAACAACATCAATGAAAAATAAAGAATTTAATGATATTCATGTATAAATATAAATGATCTATAATGGAAATGGGAATGGAAACCCCAAATAACTACATTAATATCATGATAAATTCAATGTAATAAATAATGAAAAATTATAAACCCATTAAACTAAATTTCGAAAAATATAAATGAATTCCAAATAATACATATATAATGAAATGGAAATTCACAAAATAGGACATATTCTACCTAAAATATACCTGATTCTATTAATTCGTGTCAAATAGTGATTAAAATGAATCTATATTCTAAAATGAATTATTTTTTTTCACTCCAAAATAAATTCTAGTAGTTTCTATGATTTGAAAATTTACCACTAATACTTTTCAAAGAAAATTCATTATATGCAGTGTAAAATTGTTTTAAATAAAATGATAGTACTTATCTTAAATTCACTTATATATCATCATGGGGTTCATAGTGGATATTTTTAATATGAAAGATAGTGTGTTGGAATTGAAAATCCCAACTTTGGATTCTTATCTTCAAATCAATTTTACAATGTTACAGTTCTAATGTTTATCCTTGATGTTTTCTCTCTATATGTTAATGGTGAGAAGGAGGATCTGAACACTCACTAAAGTAGACCTCGAACCCATTTTAATCTATATACTATGACTTTATAACTATTCGACGGTTTCAAATCATTTTTGGGAGATTAATATCTAAAAAAACAACAAAATTTCCATTTTAATGAAAAAAAAAAATTTCCATTATTTTTTTTATAACCACACAGACCAAAAACATAAACAAAACATAAAAAAAATCTAAAACATTTCACATTAAAAAAACTAACAAACAAAACAATAGATCCAATATGTTAAAAATTATCTCCTCTCCCAAACTTTTTCCAAAACGCATCCCCAAAATCAAAATCTAGAATATAATTCAATAATAAAATGAGAAATTTTTGAAACTCTTAGGTACACTATCATTATCACTTCATGTTTTATGGACCATATCAATTTTCATTGCATTCATTATTATTTTTATAGAATATTTGTTTTGATAATTGAAAGTAACACATTTTTAAAATAAATAAATACATTTCTCCTTTATTGAAAAATCGAAAATAAGTCACATAGTCAAATCAAGTGGAAATATGGAATTTATTGGTGTATATGTGAAAATATAAATGAGCTAATATGGAAACAATAATGGATACCGAAAAAAATAATAATCATAATAAATTTAGAATAAAACTTCCCCTAGAGGGAAATACATAAAACAAACTTGGAAGAGAAAAACACATTAAACAACAACAATAATTTTTTATAACATTGCAACATAACAAAAAAATATTTTCTTAGAAAGTACATTTTTTATATTACTAATATTTATATAATGAATCATTATAGTCAGATCACTTATTAACCTTGTTATTAAGACTCAAAATAAATATTTTCTTTATAATGTTTTTTGAATCCTTATCAAATGAAGTAATTGTAATTTCAAGATCCTTAATGAAATCTATATGAAAAAAAATTAAACAACCCCACATGTCATTTATAAAAAATGAAGAATTTTTTAGATAAAAAATACATACTAAAATATTTGAAATCCATTATTTTTTTAATTTTATTCTTTGCTGAAGATTCCATAGCCTCATTACTCTTGGATAGAGAAGGGTTTTTATGAACTGAACTCATGATTATGCTCCTCTTCTTAATAGGTTAACATTTAAAAGTAGAATAACCCTATAAGTTTTTGTCAATAATTACATCAATAACTTTTATTTAAATCAAGAGATTATTAAACTCAAAAAATTCCTTAAACAATATATTTTAGTGCTAATAATTCTACTGACTAGTGTCGATGAATCTATATATTCCACTTTCAGTATATAAATAAAATAATTATTTACAGCACTATCCTCTTGACCCTTGTAATCAGTTATATAATTATATAAACTACCCTTTTTCTAGCCACTCTAGCATTAGTGTAAATAACTTCTGCCAATTCTGATACCACTTTATCAGTTTTATCCACCTTGACATAAGAGATATAGACAAAATATTTATCATCAAGCTTCACTAAATCATATAATTTTTATAGAACTAGTCTATCATCCCCCAATGCCTCTTATTTTATAAAAACATGATCATCTTTATTCTATTTTGATGAGTAGTTTGTGGAAAAATTAACATTCCATATCTGAGTGACCTTACCATAGTGGACTTCTAGATTCCCACGTATAAAGAAATTAGACTTAATAGGTTTAATATCTTAATGGTTAACCTTCCAAAAACCCATTTCTCCCATACATAATCCAGATATATTTCTATATTTATCCTAAAGTGTCTAATTCAATTAAAATATTTTCAATGATGGCCTCATAAAATTATTTTTTAATGAATCTATTTTAATTGGATTCACCAGTGAACAAAAAATGTCTATCAAGGCCTCCAAGCAGAAAATATTAAGAGGCAGACCAATAATATCGATCCAAATGTACATGATTGATATTTATCATCCCTTCAATCTATTGTTATATCTATGTATGTATATCATATAATTTAAATCGAATCCTAAAGAATTGACAAAAAGAGTTGATCAAAACATTGATGAAAAAACATAAAATAATTTTTTACAAAATAATAAATAAATATACACAATAAAAAAATTATAAATTTTATATATGAGGTAGGTGTATTTTACCTTTTACAAGATATTATTTAAACTATATAGAACACTTATCCTAACTCTCATGTATTACACTATAGTACCCAAAATTAATTATATGACAGCACTGAGAAAATGAAATTGGAGAATTCAAGGTGTGATCGTGGGGTAGGATTATGACAATGAACTAGGTGTATAGGGGATGGTACCAGATTACTCATGTGTGGGAAGATAACAACATTATTTGGGGACAGGGTGTAACACCTTGATATTTTAAAATAAAAACATCATATTTGATAGTGTATTGAACAAAAAAAATAATAGAGGATAATGTAACAGCCAGAGACTTTACTATATATTTATTTTTTAATAAATTCAATCTCTTTTATAGCTTTCGATGCACACAACATCAATTTTGAACAAAACATGATAGTCTATTAAAATATTATTATATAAACATGGCCATTATAACCAAGATGTTAACTTTGAATGTATGAATAATAATAACTAAATTATAAAAAATATTTTTTTTACACATTTATAAAATAAATTCAATGGTTACATATAAATTCTAAATAAAATAAAAACCATTTGAAAAAAAAGAATATGTGTTTTCTAAAATATATTATTTTTCTATATGGAAGTCTAGTTGAGCTTTGCTCACATTATTTAAAATTAATTTTCTAAAAAATTTAGAAAATTTATTTGAAAATATATACTTCATTTTTGAAATTTAAATGTAAAATTTAACTAGGTTTTAATTTTTGATATTTTTTTGAAATGATAAATTTTTCAATGAATAGTGAATAAATACTTCTTTTTGTTAAGAATTATCATTTCTTTTAGAGAATTTAAAAACATAAAAAACATTAATATTGTTATAAAAGTAAAATTAGTTCAACTATATATATATATTAATCCAATTTTGGTTATATCAATCAATATCATATTGAATTATGATATAAAAACATTGTAAAATTTTGAACATTTTCTCTTAAAAATTTTCTTTCTTGTCACGTATACATCATTAATTTTAAATTAAAATTTTCCAATTGAATGAATTGATTTTGAAAAAACATATTTAATAAATTGAATAAGTGTAATTTATATTATATAATAATATTAACTAATTTTTTACCATAATGAAAAGTAAAAACTAGTAACAATTATTTGCAGCGGTAACTGTAAATATAGGTTTACTTGGGGGTTAAACCAAGAAAGATAAATATTAGATATAAGGACATGTCCTTAAACATTAAATAATCTAGATATTTAAACTAGGTTTCACTTCCTTACATTCCCAATGATCATTTTGGTTTATAGTTTTTGAAAGTTGAGAAATAACTCAAACATATGAACACACAAGCATACAAAGTGGGTACCATTAAAACAATATCCATTTATTCCAAAACCTAAAATTTTTAACCCAACACAACAACATGATTTCTTTGAAAAATATTCATAAAATTTTACTTGACTTCCATATTTCTCTTACACATCCTTATAACATGTGAAAAACATTTAAAATCATGGTATAATCTTAAAAATCTCATTCAGGGATATAAAAAGAAGGAAAGAAACCATGATTCCATGAAACCTTATAAAAAACGAAATCATTTTCACAAAGACATACTTCTCACCCATATATAATTGATTTTTGAAACATCATATTTCCATAAAACATTAAAGAACATATATAAAACCATAAGGGTATCCCAGGAATTAATTACTTATATTGTAACCCTCACGGCTACCTTATGATTTGAAACCCCCAAAACTATCTTACAATGTAACCCTCGCGACATTCTTATGGTGTAACCATCGCTGTTACACTTGGAGTAACCATACGACTTAAATCCAACACACAAAAACCCAATTAATTAGAGATAGATATATTTACCATCCTTCATCATAATAAATTCCCATAAACCAGAACATAATCATAAAACATGAATATTTTCATAAAAACGTTACTTTTTAATTTTGAAAAATATAAAATTAAAAATATGACTTTTAATGGAATGCCCTTTACAAAAATCATACAATTGATATGAGAATTAATATAATTGAAGGAATATGGGTATATTATATAAATACACATAATAAATCATAATATCAACAAAATTCATTGCACAAATAATCTTAGTGGTACATAATTAATGAAGTAGGAGTTTAACCCAAAGAATGGAAATTTAGTTATGAAATACCTTACTTCAGGTTTGAATTACTTAAAAAATGTTTAATACTCTAGAATAATGGTTAAAAGAGTGTTATTAATATTTTAATGAAACATATTCATGTTTATAATACCTTATTGGATTATTTAATAACACCATTAGACCCATTTATTAATAACATTTTTTTATTTCCACTGTTTCTGGTGCGTGCTTTACATGATTTCCATGGATGTTTCGTAATGAATTTTCTTGTATAATTGAAGATAAACTCCAAAAGTGGAATTAAATGGTGTTAATATGTTTCCATAATATTTAATGATTCCATAAATAATTTTTTTTATATGGTATGAGGATGAATCATTAGATAAATCATTATTGATATCCCTTTAGATCATTTGGGCGGTTCTTTGATAATCACGAACTAGTTTCATAATATAAAATAATATTATGTAAATTTTTTAATTACATAACATAATTGAGGTAATATCATAATATTTTAAATATTTTTAAACCATTTAAATGTTTTTACTACCAACTTGGAAATAATTAATGGAAATTTAAGAAACATCATTCACGATGTCGGTAGATAAACACATCACAGACGGTGTTTTTATTTTTAGAATAAGGGGAAGAGGACAGTAAGAATGGAGATGAATTTTTACATAAAAAAGATAAAAATATATAAAATATATAATTCTATATATTTAATTCCTCTTGGATATGGGTAGGTTAATAGAGAATAATAAAATAAAATAATTGAAAAAAACACTAGAAAATGAAAGAGGATTTTTAACTCTTGATCTCTTCTCCTTGAGACCCTCCTTAAGGCCGTTGGTTTTGGAATTTTGGTGAGACCAGTTAGTCTTGTATGTGAAAAAGATCCTTGGGATTTGTATTGGTTAGAATTTAGAAAATTCTAAAATCTTTATAGGTGTGAGAGTAAGAGGGTGTTAGGGTGGTATTTACAGTGGAGGAGGGGAGTTTTCCATTATTTTAATCATTAGTTTAATATTTTTGCTCAACATTATGAATATTCTTGATTAATGTGACCCACAATAGTAAATAGTGCATGTTATTTGTAATCAATTAACATTTACATCATCCATTACTCAATCATGATGTACATATTCATTTATTTATCATATTTTATAAATTACAATATTTCACTATTCACCAAGAATTAAAGAATTTCAAAAAAAATACAAAAAATTCACCCTAACCATTTTTTGAAGTTTAGAATTAAAAAATGAACACCATTTATTGAAAATAATTTCCTCAATTTGATTAATTTAATTTTTAAATAAAATAATAATTTATTCAAAAAATAACAATTGTAAAACTATAAGTCATTTTATAGCACCTTGAAAAATTAATCAAGATGTCATTATATTATAACATTAATAAAATAAAATAATATTATTCTTTACTATTCATAATGGTAATATTTCTATTCATATTACTATTCATAAGGGTATGTTTCTATTCACTAAAAATATATTTGGTTCTATTATACTACAAATAACTTACGGATCACAACCGTATATGTCCATTTTTTGTAATTAAAATCATAGAAGAAGAAAATTTATATTTAATTTCTAGTTTATAAATATCTCCTTAAAAATAGTTTCATTATGTAGAGACTCAATGTTTCATGTATTTCAATTTATTTTTAAAACCTGGGGGTGTTAAATTCTCCCCACCTTCTAAAAATTGCATCCTCGTAATTTTATTTACTTATTAAAAATGTGAGGCTACTTTTCCCTCATATAATTTTTAGACTCCCATGTTGCTTCTTCAACTATGTGGTATCTCCACAAAACCTTTACCTGGTAGATTAACTTATTTCACAATAATTTTTCTCTTCGATCAAGAATGTGAATAGGTTTCTCTCCAAAAGAAAGGTTCACTTCCAGCTAAATTGATTCTAGGATTAAAAAATGAGATAAATTTGGTACATACCTTCTCAACATCGAAATAAGAAAAATATTTTGTACCTGAGATAAAATAAGAGGAAAAGCTACTCTATAGGTAACTAGTCCAACTTTATCTATGATTTCATAAGTTCCAATACATTTTGGACTCAAACATCCTTTCTAACCAAAATTCATAACACTTTTCCATGGTGATATTCTAAGGAAAACATGATCACCTACCTCAAAACAAAATTCTTTCCTCATGTTATCTCCATAACTTTTCTTCATACTCTGAGCTATCCTCATGTGTTTCTGGATCATCTTCACTTTATTAGCCACTTCCTCTACTAATTCAAGTCCCATAAACTTCCTTTCCCTAACTTCATCCCGAAAAGTGGTAGTTCAACACCACTTCCCATATATTGCCTCAAATAGTTCCATCTGTATACTCGAATTAAAACTGTTATTATAAGAAAACTCAACTAAAGAAATATGTTGATCCCAACTTCCATGCTAATTCATTGAAGAAGCTCAAATCATATCCTCCAAATTCTGGATCATTGATTCTGACTGTCCATCTGATTGAGGATGAAAAGCTATATTAAAATTTAATATTTTTACCAATGACTTCTGAAGGCCTTTCTAAAAGATATAAGTGAACCTGGGATCATGGTAAGATACAATGGAAAGAGTAACTCCATGTAACCTAACAATCTCTTTGATGAATAGTTGATAAATATGATCCAAATACATAATGTCTCTAATAGGAAGGAAATGATAAGATTTAGTCATTCGATCAACAATAACCTAAATCTTATTATTACCTATTGAAGTCTTAGGTGGTCCCACCACAATGTACATGGATATATTTTCCCATTTCAACTCTGGAACTCGTAAAGGATGAAGAATACCCTTCAGTAACTCTCGCTCTGCTTTAACCTATTGACATGTCAAACATTTCATGATAAGATCTACAATATCTATTTTCAGTCCATCCCAACAGCAATACTCTCAGAAGACTTTAAACATCTTTGTGCTTCCCAGATGAACTGAAAACAGAGAAATATGAGTTTCACACACCAATTTTTCTTCAGTTGAGAATACAAGCCACACATAATCTCTTTCCAAATCTTATAACACAATCCTTAGCAATGTTAAATTTGGGAAACTTACCCATTTTAAAAAATTCTACCTTTTTCTATAAATTACCATCTTCCTTCTATGATTTCATAATTCTGTTTGACAGAGATGACTGCACTTTAACCTAAAACAAAATAGAGTAATTTCATTTAATAATAACTTCCAAACGAAAATTCACCAAATCATTAATTGAAGGGTAGTGTTACAGCTATAACATAGTTAATTATGCATGATGTTTTTGACTCAAGAAATCTACCACTTTTTTTCTTTTCTAGGATGGAAATTGATCATGAAATCGTAATCTTTTATCAATTCACACCATGTTCTCTACCTCATTTCTAATGAATATATACTTCAGACTTTTGTGGTTAGTATATATTTTACATTCGAATTTTTATAAATGATTCCTCAAAATTTTTAAATCCAAAACCATAGCTGCTAATCCAAAATAATTTATTTGATAATTTCACTAAAGATGTTTTAGTTGTCTTGAATCATAAGGAATTACCTAATAATTATGCATCAGAACACAACCAAGTCCCTTTAAGGAAGCATCTATGTAGATAATAAACTCACCATTTCTGGAAGGTAGGGTCATAATTAGAGCATTCGCCAATCTTCTTTTAATTTTCTAAAATAAATCATAACATTCTTTTATCTAGATGAATTTAACTCTTTTTCAAGTTAACTTAGTTAGTAGACTAGATAATCATACAATTTTTTCAATAAACCTCCAATAATAGTCTTCCAAAACAAGAAAACTATGAATCTCAATTAAATTTTTGGGTCTTGAATATTCTTCTACAACTTTAATTTTAGAAGGATCAATAGTTTTTCCATCCTTAGAAACAATATGACCAAGGAAAGAAATTTTTTCCAGCCAAAATTCACACTTTCATAATTTTACATACAGTTTATTTTCATTTAGTGTTTTCAAAACAACCCTTATATGTTTTTCATTCTCATTTTTAATTCTATAATATACCATAATTTCATAAATAAAAACAACCAATAACTTATCCAATAACTCTTAAAATATTATATTCATAAGATCCATGAATACAAGAGGTGCATTAGTTAACCTAAATAGTATAAAAATAATAATGACAATATCTAATTCAAAAATCTATTTTTGGAATTTCACCCACCTTCACCTTCAGCTGATGGTACCCAGATCTCAAGTCAATCTTGGAAAAATACAAAGCTCCATGGAACTGATCAAATAATTCAATGATGTGAGTAAAAAGATACTTGTTTCTAATGGTGATGTTATTCAAGGCTCTATAATCAATGCAATGTCTCATTGAACAATATTTATTTTTAACCAAAATGACAAGGGCACCCCATGGTGATGTGTTGGGTCGGATGAATCCTTTATCTTATAATTTCCTCAAATGATTTCTCAACTCTAAAATTTCCATTTGTGTCATTAGATAAGGGGGATTTTAACTTTTCTTAGCATCATAAACTAATTAAATTGGGAAATAAACTTCTCGATCAAATATAACACCAGGTAACTCATCAGGAAAAACATCAAGGTATTCATCTACCACTGGCACATCATTAATATGAACAGTTCCCTTTTTTTCAACAATATGAGCAGGATAAATTTCATTTTCATATTTAAATAGTATATCAACCTCCTTGTATGTTATCAATTGTATAAGATCATTCTTTTATAAAATAGAAACTCTTTTTGAAAAAACAATTTCTTTAACTATACAATCAATCTTAGAATGATAAATAGAAATCCAATCTGTACATAAAATGAAATAAAACTTTATTAAGGTAAAAAAAAGTTTTTCATGTAATTTCTTTCCACAGATAACAATGGGAAGAATCTTAAAATTATTTTTTACTATAACATTCTCCCCTTGTGTTTTAACAATATGTTCTGGTCTCATTTGTTGAGGTGATATTTCCAATTTACTAGAAAATTTCTCAGAAATAAAGGAATGTTTAGACCTCGTATCAAACAAGACTTTAATAAAATCTGATTAAATAAAAAATGTACATAATAACACTTCATCGGATGGCCCAAAATCTACAGATGTAGTCACAAATGATCTCACTACAACATTTTTCTTATAGTCTGCCTAATTTCCATCACTCAAATGTTTCTTTAGGTAGGTATTTACACAATGAACCATCTCACCACATTTGAAAGTCTATATAGTTTTCTTAGGATAATTTATCTTAAGATCATTTTCATTACAATCTTAGTCCATGTATCCCAACATACCATATCAAAAACACATCCCAATTTTATTAAGGTATTCCCAGGGTGGTTTTTACTATACTTTCAAAACCTAGAAACTAAACTTTCTTACCATCATATTTCTTGGATTGATTCTTACCCATATATTTCCATCAAGACATCTTTTTCTATTTGTTTTCAAAGTATATGTGATCATTAGAAAACTTCATTTCTACCATCTCAGAACATTGAACAAGTTTTTCATAAATTTTGAAATCATGGGAATCCAATGCCCTTAGATATATTTTCTTTAATCCTAAGTAAAAATGTTTGATTTTTCTATCAAGATCCAAAATAAGAATTAGAGCATACTTTATCAGTTGAGTGAAGTTTGCTTCATATAAATCCACTAAATCTTTCTCCTTTTTCTTCAACTGGAGGAATTTATTCTCCATCTTAAATCAAACCACCTTAAGAAAATAATATTAATCGAAAAAAAAATTTAAATTCATCAAACTCTTAGGATTCAATCTCCTCTCTATCACTAATATTCTTGACCACTAACTTCCACTGATTAGATTCACCTCCAATTGATAAATTAAAATACTAACCTTTTGATTTTCTGAAAATCCTATAACATTGAATATATTTTCAATGGATTTTGTCTATCCTTTAGCTATTAATAGTTTAGAAGATTCACTGAACATAAGAGGGTGTTACCTCATAAAATATTCCACTATCATCATGTTCCTTTATGGTGGATCTGGTTGTTCTCTTATATTGATGCCACTTCCATTTATTTTTGGAGTCAGCTGATCTATTTCTATCGAAAACATCTCAGTTCCAATTCCCACCATTCTTGGTTATGGATTCAAAAAGATATCAGCATCTCGGTTTCTTTTAACTTCAACATCAATGTTTCTTCTGTAGAAAACTATTCAGAACAGACATATCTTAGATAAAGAAACATAGTAATATTTAAATTCTATTCCATTTAAAAATAAGCATATGGTAAAAATAATTTATGGTATTCTATTAACATTATAAAAACTACTAAAGTTAACAACATTGTTCTATGATACCAACTATAAGGACCCGGACATATAAATTACATAATCTATATATTTCAACTAGATTTCACTTTCTTACATACCCAAATATATTATTGGTTTAGAGTTTTATAATGTTAGTAAATAACTCATACATATCATCCCAGAAGTATAAAAAGTCGATACCATTAAAAAAACATTTATTTCTTCCAAAACATAAAATTTTTAACACAACACAACAACATGATTTATTTGACAAATATTCATAACATTTAACATGACATCCTTATTTATATTATACATCCTTATAACCTATGAAAAACATTTAAAATCATGGTATGAGCATAAAAATATAATTAATGGATATAAAATGAAGGAAAGAAACCATTTGTCCATGAAAACTTATAAACATATGAAATCATTTTCATAAAGACATACTTCTCACCCCTATATACTTGCTTTGTGAAACATGATATTTATTTAAAAAATTAAATAAAATAAATTAAACCATAAGGGTTTATTAGAAAATTACATAATTATATTTTAACCCTCATGACTACCTTATGATTTGTAACCCTCAGTGCTACCTTACAATGTAACCCTCACAGCTACCTTATGGTGTAACCATCACAATTACACATGGAGTAACCATATGGCCGACCTAAAACGTACACATAATCAATGCATTAGAGGTATATAAAGGTCCCATAATTCATCATAAACAATTCCCAATAACTATAACATAATCATGAAACATGAACATTTTTCTAAATACAATTATTTTGAATTTTGAAAAATAGAAAATTTAAAGATAATTTTTATAGGAATGTCCTTTAAAAATATCATATAATTGATGTGACAATTAATAGAATGGAAGGAATATGTGTATCTATTGTACATAAAAATAATAAATCATAATATAAATGAAATTAATTACACAACTAATCTTGGTAGAACATAATTAATGAAGTATGATGTTAACCCAAAGAATGAAAATTGGGTTAATAATTCTCTTTCACCGGGTTCACCTTACTTTAAACTTGTTTAAACATCATGAATAATGTTTAAAATAGTGTTGTTAATATTTTGTAGAAACATATTCATGTTTATAATACCTTATATAATTAATTTATAACATAACTTTACCCATTTATTAATAAAATTTTGTTATTTCCATTGTTTTAGGTGTGTGCTTTACATGACTGAACATTAACATTTTTATTTATTTTGGAAACACACTGAAAACAACATAGAATAAACACTCACATAGGTCGAAAGTAGTGGAGCCCCAAAGTGTCATTGATGAAAATGATACTACCACCGGATGGGAAGGAACCAAGGTTAAGGAAGAAAGAAACATTATGATTTGGGGAAGCCTGAGACGCCAAGAAATCTGCAACCTTATTCCCCTATCTCTATGTATGAGTGATCGTTGTATGAACGCCCATCATCATTTTGCACATGTGGACATTATATTCAATACACCATGGAAAAATTCCATTATCCATGAGTGCTTTGTAGAGAATCAAAGAATCTGTTTCCACAGCCTTCATAGAAAGTTGTCTTTGATCACTTAATTCCAACCCCGTAACCAAATCCTTTTCCTCGACCTGAAGAGCGTCACCACTACCGTAAAAGGCCGAGAAACTAGCAAAAACAAACCCCCTTTGGTTCCTAATCACGCCTCCCCCCCCCCCTCATATGTCCCCTTAGGAAGGACCCATTTGTGTTGAGTTTTAGCGCATATCTCTAGGGGTACCAGCGAATCCAATTCCCCTAGCCCCTCCCCTCAGACTCATTGGACGCCCCTGTATAGAACGGCCTCACTGATGGGGCTCCCTGGAAATCAGAACAAACGCTTGCTAAGTCCAGCAAGGCTTTCTTCATCTTGAAGCTGATACTGGTGCTAGTAGCCAAAGAGTTCTTGTGGTGTGCTTCATTCCTAGATTTCCAAATAACCCAACAACCCGCCACGAGGATGATAGCCCTTCCTGTTTGCTCAGAACCGTTGTCGTGTGCACCATCAAATCACCGGCTGAGAACATCCTCCTGCAACCCTCCAACATCATGCCAGCCCGAAAAAGCTCCATATGCCTTCCACGACCAACGAGCCCAGTCACTGTCAAAAAATAGATGCATCGCCAATTATTGCTTGGGGTTTTTGCAACACCCACATTTGGATGGCAAAGAAACCCCCATACATTAGATGTTGGCATCTATGGGCAAAGCATTATTCCTCACTCACCACATAAGGAAATTGAATTTTGGAGAGATCCCCCTGCACCACAGCGTTTTGCCCCACCGGTCACCTACATTAGGATCCCTTATAACACTACCATAAGCCTTCATTGAAAACTCTCCCGAAGAGGATCCAGTGATGACTAGCCTATAAGGATCCTCACTGAGGACAATTTCTTTAAAAAATCATGTTGAGTATCATTGAGAATGGCCTGCAAAAAGTCAGGGTGGCCACACGCTTCTCTGAATGATATATCCGGTGTGGGGCATCCAGGAAACCAAAGAATTCCTACTCCCCAATCCTGATGCCATAAGTTCACCTCTCCTCTCCCCACTAGCCACCT
This sequence comes from Viscum album, assembly GCA_963277665.1. Classification (NCBI taxonomy): domain Eukaryota; kingdom Viridiplantae; phylum Streptophyta; class Magnoliopsida; order Santalales; family Viscaceae; genus Viscum; species Viscum album. The sequence goes on along the minus strand of OY728161.1, from coordinate 47,793,080 downwards.
TGCATAAGGATGCAGTACTTCCATAAACGGTTGAATAAGCTTCCAAATCCTTGATGACTGAGACAGCTGAACCACAAAATCTAGGTCATATTTCTCATGCATGAGCATTCCCCAAAGCGTTCGGCCTGCCATTGCCTCCCATGAAAGTTCTGCATGCATCCCTTTCAGGGTCGAGCTCACACTTCGTAAATTGATTCTACCTTCAGCAAGCGGTTTTACGAGACGCTTCCCCGATGCCCAGTGATGACGACTTTCCTGCTGGCCATTCCAAACAAAGGACACCATGATGTTCTCCATGTTAACAACCACACTTTTTAGAGTCTTCAAGGTGGATAGGATATGCATGGGGATAGAGAGAAGGATGCTATTGACCAAGGTAATGCATCCTCCAAACGAGAGGAACCTATTCATCTAATTGAAGATGCGCCCCGTGATATTGCCCACAATATTATCAAAATGAAAAACACAAAGGTAATTAGGACTAACCGGTGCTCCAAGGTACTCCATGGGAAAGGAACCTATCCTCATATTCAAGGTTTCTTCCAAAATCCTAGCCCTCCTAACCGAGAGTGACTTAGAAGAAAAATAGAGGCTTTTTTCCCTGTGCACCTCCTGCCCACTCCATTTATAATATTCCTCCAGCAACCCATTCATGCCAATCACTGATCTCATGCTTCCATTAAGGAACAGGACAGTATCGTCCGCAAACATCAAATGAGAGATGCCTTCCGAAACATTTCTATCCCGATAAGGAAAAATTTTACCCATGCGGAGACCCATTTTAATAAAATGGCTAAGCACATTTTGAGAAAGAATAAATAACGTGGGGGAAATGGTATCCCCTTGACGTAAACTACGAAAAGATTTAAAGAAGCCAAACTGCTTACCCAAAAAGGAAGTAGAGATCCAGGCTTAGCTAAAACAACGAAACAGCAGGTCACGTGTCCAGTTGGAGAAGCCCATGCAGCCCAACACCTTTAAGATAAAACCCCATTCCATCCTATTATAGGCCTTGCTCATGTCTAGTTTGATAACCAGATTACTCACGAAGACATTGTTGTTAATCCCAATGATCATTTCTTGAACCACCCCAATCACACCCTGGATTGATCGGCCATGAGTGAAGTCGTGCTGCTCTGCTACAATCCATGTGTTCAAGTTAGGAGTCAACCTTTTGTTGAGAATTATAGAAAGAACCTTATAAGGAATGCTATACATACTAATTGTCTGATACTGCTCTACAAAATGGGGGTTGCTCACTTTTGGGATCAAACCCATCTTTGTAGCACTGGCAATGTGTGGCAGGTTCCCCCTAGAAGAAATCCTTCACTGATTTAATTAAATCACCTTTGATGGTATCCCATGCAGCCCTGTAAAAAGAACCAGGTATGTCGTTCGGCCCTGGTGTGTTGTCTGGGTTCAATGACCACACTGCTTCATGCACTTCCTCCTCCTCAGAAGGACATCGCAAGCGCCCATAAGTCTTTTCTAAAATGCTTGTTAGAAAGTTCTCAAAAAACTATGTAACCTCCCTTGGGTAACCTTCTTCCATGTTAGGATTGGGGCCTGCAAGAAGGGCTTTGATGGAGTTGTTTTCCATAACCCCTACCTCATCCCAATCATTGGAAAAGGAACTTTCCTCCCTAAGAATATTGGGCCTATGAATACAAATCCTATCTTTAATACATGCATATAAATACCTGGAATTATTATCCCCCTCACGAAGCCAACAGATCCGAGCTCCCTCTCTAGCAAGCCTCTACTACCTCAGAAGAGTGTCAAAAAGAAGGCCCTTCTTGTTCCCGAGCTCCAAAAAGAGGTTATCATACCATTCCTATTCTACACTAGCCTCCATGTGTTCAACCTCCTCACTCACCACGCTCAGTTCCTGATCATGGGCAGGAAGAGATTTCATCCACCTTTTCCGCATAATTTTAAACCTCCTGACTTATTGTGCAAAGAAATCCATGGGTTGCCTGGATGATTACTATCCCAATATTCCTTGACCATGTCCAAGAAGCTAGTTTTACCCATCCACATCCTACAAAACTGCATGCGATCGACTCTCCCATCACTTGAGCTCAAGACAAGCCGCAGCGGAGAGTGGTCAGATAAACACCGGGCCAGGTGGGAAACTTTTGTATCCGGGAAGATAGTGATAGCAGCTTCGTTCATCAGACACCAGTCCAGACGACACCAAGTGAACCTTACGCCCCTTTGGTTATTACTCCAGGTGAAATTATCATCCTCAACCCCAGAATCCATCATACCTGATTTGTCCATGAAGGAAACAAAATCCATACTTTCCCTCCTTGGAAAAGCACCCCCCCCCCCCCTTGTTTCTCCTCAGGACAGACTATAGTGTTGAAGTCGTCCCCGACAATCCATGGGTTGTTATCTTCGATCATCCCTTCTAAGTCACGCCACAGAAACTCTCTATATTTTGTACTGAATTTGGAATAAACGAAAGAGAAGAAAACCCCTTGAGAATCTACATATAATTTTCATGGAAATATACTGGTCCGAAGCATTCAGTAAATCAACTGAGACATGGTCCTTCCAGAATAGCCATATTTGAGAGTTGGGGGGATTCTCATGCATAAATTCGAGGACTCTGAGCCTTTGTGAATAATCCTTAACTTTGCATGACACCTGTTTTGGTTCAAGAATAGCCACCATGGAAAAAGAATGATTAAAAAGTTCATTGATAATGAAATCATCCTTCACCTGCGCCCCTAGCCTTCGGGCTTTCCAAATAAGGACACTAAACATTGAATCGAGGAAGACTGGTTTTGGCCCCAGACTTTTGGCCCTTTTCTAGAGGAGATGGTTGTGGTAAGTTTAAAGCACTTACCTTGGCTTGAGATCGATTACACATTCCACTCGGCACCTTCTTGCTGAAGATCTCAGGGGAGCTTCCCCCACTAGCCCACACCCTACAGGTGACCTCCGGGGACTCCAAGCACTTCGCCTTCACCACCCTTCTTACTGAAGTCACTGAAACCTCCGGGGACTCCAAGCACTTCACCTTCACCACCCTTCTCACTGAAGTCACCTGAAACTCAGAGGGAGGCATCAAAAATGGGTCTTACGGAGGTCGAACAAAAGGAACCATCGACAGAGAGGGAAAAGACAGGGAGAGAGCCTCACTGGATGAGGAAACCTGAGAGACAACTGCTACTTCTGAACCAGAATCCGGCTGAGAAAAAACACGAAAGGGAATGCGAGAGGTGACCCCTAGGACCAGCGGCCTGATACTAAAAAGTCTGTAAAGAAACGACTTGTCCAGAAAGGGGCCCACTCCTCTATTTCGAACAAGTCGATTCCCGCCCAAGGAACTGTTGAACAGAACCAGGCCCCTACTGGAAGACGCCTTCCCGACGAAACTAGTCTTGGAAGAGGACGCCTCGGAGGCCTGAACTGGAGGAGAGGAAACCACCCCTTCATCGTGGTCAAGAGAAGAAGGATTGCGCCCGGAGGGCCTCTGCGACTTCGGGGATTCCCTTGGGCCTTCCGGCAGACTTGCAGAGAATGGCCGAAGAGGTGACAGAGCGAGAAAAAGCAAGGAAAAGCAGGGTAGGACAAGGCTTGACGACGATCCTCCCGCCCCTCAATCCGGAGCACAACATGATCCGGGATCTTCCTAGAGATTTCCATCTCTATATAGATCAGTGCCACAGATGTCTCCTCCAATTGGATCATGCGGTCATCTGCACAAAGGAACAACCCCAGCGAGTCCCCTATCACCTTCAAGAAAGACTCAGATATGAGAGGGAGGGGAATCCTAGAAAGAGAGATCCAGACCGCCTCTATAGATATTTCCCTCTCGCAATGAACATCCATCGACCAACGAGAGAGAGAAAACCACCATCGCCCCACCCAACGAGGGATCAAGGTCCAAGCTTTCAAAAAATCTGCCTGAGAAGCCATGAAAATGCAGAACGCCTTCCGATTCAAAACTGACACTGATGCCAGAAGTTCAAGGCCCCAACGTTTGACATTGGCCTGGAAAACTGGGATTGAGGGTTTTCTGCACCGAAACGCGTGATCAGGGTCCATTGAAGATTCCTTGCAGCCTCCTCGAAAGACTCCATAAAAAAGGCTAGGACCGGACAACCATCATCCGAGAACGAAGAAGCATCCGAGGGAACCCCTGATGGCCCTTCCTGAAAAACTCCGAAAGTGGAAAAGTATGGTGTTAATATGTATCTATAATATTGAATGATTCTATAAATCATTTTGTTTTTATGGTATGAAGATAAATCATTAGATAAATCATTAGTGATTTTCTGTTTAGATCATTTTGGCGATTCTTTGATAATCACGAACTAGTTTCATTATATAACATAATATTGTGTATATATGATAATTAAATAACATAATAGAGGTCATATCATAAAATTTAATATATTTTAAACAATTAAAATGGTTTTTAATCCATATTTTAAATAATTAACGAAAATTGAAGACACATCATCCACAATGTCAAAAAATCGACACATCACTGACAGTGTTTTTATTTTTAGAATAAGAGGAAGAGAATTAGAAGAATGATGATGAATTTTTAAATAAAAATGATAAAAATAAAAAAATATATATATAATATTTTAGATTTCATTCCTCTTGGATAAGGGTAAGTAAAGAGAGTATAAGAAAAAAAAAATTGAAAAGAAAACACAAGAAAATGAAAGAGGATTTTTACCTCTTGATCTCTTCTCCTCGAGATCCTCCTTTAGGATTTTGGTTTTTGACTATTGGTGAGACCAGTAGGTCCGAGATGTGGGGAAGATCTATGGTAATAGGATTGGGAAAATTTTATACAATTCTCAAATCTTGAGAGGTGTGTGAGCAAAAGGGGGTGAGGGTGATATTTGTAGTGGAGGAGAAGAGTTTTCCATTATTGTAATCATTAGTTTAATATTTTTTCTCAAGACTATGAATATTCTTGATTAATGTGACCAAAAATAGTAAAGAGTGCATGTGAGTAAAAAAATGGAAATTTACATCATCCATGACTCAAGAATGATGTATAAACTCCTTTATTTAGCATATTTTGTAAATTACTATATTTCACAATTCACAAAAAAAATCAAGAATTTCTGAAAAATATGAAAAATTCACCCTGACCATTTTTTGACATATAGAATTAAAAATTAAACTCCATTTTTTGAAAATAATTTTCTAAATATGATTAATTTAACTTTTTAAATAAAATCATAATTTATTCTAAAAACAACAGTTGTAAACCTATAACTCATTTTATATCACGTTGAAAAATTAATAAATATGTCATTATCTTCTAACCATAAGAAAATAAAATAATATTATGATTTACTATCCATAAGGTTCATATTACTATTTATATTACTTTTCAAAAAGATATGTTACAATTCACCAAAAAACAAGTTGGTTCTATTAGACTCCAAATAATTTAATGATCATAGTCGTAGAAGTATATTTTTTGAAATTGAAGTCATAGAAGTGGAAAAATTATATTTTATAGCTAGTTTATAACTATCTCCTTTAAATAAATTGTTATTATGCAGAGACTCAGTGTTTCCTGTATTTCATTTTATTTTTAAAACCTTGGGGTGTTACATTAAAAATGACCCAAAACTTGTCTAATGTTCATTTTATGGGAATATATCAACCTTATCTCTTCTATAATATATAATTTCCCATTTTTTATTTTTGTCGTGTTAAAAATTTTGGTACACATATTTTTTTCAAAAATTACAAGTGTGTCACTCCCCACACTTATAAAAGGCCACCTTATATACTATTCTCTCCACACATCCAAAACCCATTAGTTCAGAGAATACCTATACAAATCACTTCTATAAATCCATAATATGATATAATAGATTTATTTTGGTCATAAATCCATTGAATAAATGATTTTTTTACAAACCAGAAGAAGTTTTCTAAAGAAGAGGTAATGTCCTAAACCGGGCATTTTATTTTCTTTCCTCCTCCAACTCCTTGAATTACTATTTAAATATCATGATATAATAACAAGATTATATTAAATATATTTTTATATTTTTATGTTAATTTAATTACCAATATCCATCCAATCCTCTATCAAATGTGCTATGAAATCGTCATTTATTTGTACGGTGGACTACCACCTCAAATATAGATGTTATTCTTTTTCCATCACCACCTTATAAGGATTCATTTAATAATGTATCTAACATATTTATATGATATTTATGATATTATTATAATTAATTAATTATAATATCACATATACATTCTTTCATTCCATTCTGTGATTGATACGATAATTTCGCTCGTGTGTACATCGAACTACTTCCTTGCAAAGTGATGTGATTCATTTTTCACATACACTTAATGGAAGGTAGTAAGGATAAAATTTAATCAATATATGTGAAACTTATGATATATAGATCCTTTTTTAAAAATAATATCACATCTAACTTTTTACAATCTAATCAATTGGAAAATAATAATGTCGCTCGTGCGTGCATGTGGACTACCACCTCCATGAAGCGATGTGAAAGATTTTTCATTTTATTTTTACATGGATAGTAATTAAGATATATTTTGTTACTATAAATGATATATATAAAATAAAAATTATTATTTAATGTTTAATTAATATTTATTTTCCTTTTATTTCATCCTTCAACAAAAATGGAAGCTACGTCCATGCTTATATGCGTTCTATCGCCTCCATGAAAAGTGTAATCAATTTTCTACTTCTAATTTTATAAATTACTATAAATAAATATATAATTAATATTTATATAATTTTTATATAATTTTTAACATTATATAGATTATTTATCCATGATATAATTAAATGGAGAAAAATTACTGAACCAAAACAAACAAGAAGAACGAAGCAATTATCACCCGAAATTGGGATTTTAACAATGAATTTCTAATAATTGAGTGATAAAAGACTTTAATTAAATAATATATGGTATGAGATATATTATTATGGTTTTTAATGTATTTTTAATTAACATATATTTATTATAAAATAATTTTTGACAAATATGAACTAATTTGTATAGGTGGTAAGGGATTCTAGTTTTACTTTTACTTTTGAGAGACATATGTCATATTCATCACTTATTCCCTTTGTGTGATGTATATACTACCCATTTTATATGTTATATACTGAATCTCTTTATCTTAATGGTGTTTAATGTTCTGTTTTATTTTATTTGTTTCATTTGGATTGTGATTCAAAAGTTACCAAAGTGGTAAGGGTTTATTTCAGAATATCATCTTTATTTGGGATTATTTTTATTTCATCTTTCCTTGTAAAATTTATTTGATATTTATATCTAAAAATAAATCTATTTATTTCAAATATGGTAATTGATGAAATTTATTAAGTAATTTAACCATTTTATACTCTTTTGTACTTAAATTTAATTAGAATTTTTTTAATAAAATCAAACTTTATTTCTCTCTTCAGTCAGAAACCCTTTTTAATATAAACCCATGTTTTCTAAAAAATTAAAAAAAAATTCCATATTATTTATTGAATAAATTTTTACCCTTTTTTAATTTTTTCAAAAAAATTTTAATGGGATCTTCCTGTAATTTTCAAAAACAATGCAAATTTGGATTTTATTGAAAATATAAAGGGAATATTTGTTTTAACATGTATGGAATGAAAGTGATTTTCCACTGTCATAGCCAATAAATGGTTTAATGATTATTTTACATGTTGTAAAGGTTTATTTTAAATGAAAATTATTTTGAAATTATTTTGTGAAATTTTTATTTTAAAAGTTTATTTTCAAAATTAAAAGGTTATTTTTCTCAAAAAAAAATAATGATCTTTTCATGGTATTTTGATTTATCAATGAAATCAACCCTTTATTTTAATTATGATCCACTGAGGATATTTTTTAATATCAAAATTATTATTTATCTATATTTTTTATGATTAATTTGACCAGGGATGTATAATTTTTTTACCATTAACCATTTTACTCGGGATGGTTTATGATTATGTTTATATCGCTATTATAAAACATTCCATTAACGATTCTAAAATTATCCTTTATCAGTGCTAGAAAATCACTAACTACAAAAGAATGATTAAAATACCTTGGTAATTATCATCACTAGAAAAAAATAACAGACCCCTTTTATTAGTGATTTTATTTAGTATTGATAATGGGGAATATTGGAGTGTGTTATAACAACACACTGCAGCACTAGTGAGTTGTGCTATAACAGCACATTACAACACAAAAAATAGTACTAAAAAGCAGAAAAATCATGTAAAAATAAATAATTTAAATTAAATAAAATTTATTAAAAACCTAAAACAAAAAATACTATATTAAATACATTTCAAACATCGGTCTCTATAATTACATGAGTAAGTACAAATTATTCTACACATTCAAAAATAGAAATGTTTCTTTGTCTTTTTTCATGACCCCAACTCATGTTATTATCAAAAAAACCACTCATACTTGAGAAAGAACACACTTGTATAATAAAAAAATTATGTATTATTAATAATATAAAGAAATAAATAAAATAGAAGGTGTTAATTTTAAACTAAAATTTGATTCATACCGGGATCATTATGTATCGAATTGATTGCGGTTAATTCTTGCACATCGCATCATTTTTTGTTTGTCTTTGAGCGTTTTATCTATGAAAAATAAAAAAAAATTATAAGATAAAAATCATAATACAATTAATTAAGTAATATCATATAAGATAATTAGAAAACAATCTAGACTCATTTTCTTGGTTTTCACTATGTGATACGTGTTTTAAACTAAAATGAAACTTATATATTAAAAAGACACACTTAGAGACTGAACAATCACAATATTCATCATATTAATATGAGTCTTATTCCTACAATTCCTAAATGGCTTATGGATTGTTTTCCTAATGTATCAAAACAATCCAAATGTGTTTTCTCAGTTTGGAATATGTCACTTGTATATATTTCTAAAATGTCATTTTAAACTGGAAACACACACTTTGAGTTATACTAGTCACATTATGTGTTAGATTGATGTGAGAGTAATTTATAAGCATCAACAATGGCTTATGATTAGTTTTAATAAATTATAAATACAATATGAATGTGTTTGATCATTTTTCAATGAGTCACACTTTTTGAACATAAATGATAATTTTAAATTAATAACTGACACGTAGAGTCATATTGGGAACATTGTGTATCAGATTGAGGTTTTTCTGATTCATACATGTCACAAATGACTTATGGATTGTTTTTATTAAATTATCAAAACAATCCAAACTAATTTTATTAGTTTTGAGTATGTGAGTTTTCTTAATAAAATTAATGTCAATTTGAAATAAAAAGACATACTTGGTGTTATACCAGTCACACTGTGTGTTAGATTGATGTTCATCTGATTCCAACATGACCCAAATGACCAATGGAAAAAAAATTAAAGTATCAAAACAATGAAATTTTTTTTCTCATTTTTGAGTACATCACTTGCCTTTTTTACTAAAATTTTAGTTCAAACAAGAAATACACGCTTTGATTCATAACAATAACATCATGTGTCAGTTTAATGCAAGACTAATTCATTCACATCAAAAATTACTTATAAATTTTTTTCATATATTATCAATACAGTCTGAGTGATTTGTCTTAGTTTTTAATGAGTTAAATGTTTTGAACAAAAATGTCAATTTTAGACTGATAATAGACACTTTGAGTCCTACCAGGCACATCTTGTATCATAATGAGGTAATGATGACTTTTAAACATCAAAAATTACTTATAGATCATTTTTATAATGTATCAAAACAATAAAAACAATTTTCTTTTGTTTTGAGTAGGTTGGTTTTCTTTTTTAACAAAACTAATGTCAATTTCAAATAAAAAGTCAAACATTGAGGCATACTGGTCACACCGTGCATCAAATTGAGGTCTAACTAATTTTTACACACCTCGAATTACATATTGATTTTTCCTAAAGTTTCAAAAAAAATCCTATTTTTTCATGATTTTGAGTAAGTCACTTGTCTTTTTTACTAAAATGTCATTTTAAACTGGAAAAACACACTTTGAGTAAGATTATTAGCATCATGTGTCAATTTTATATGAGACCACTGCTTATACATAAAAATTAATTCTAAATAATTGTCTTTAATTATCAATAAAATACAAGATCATTTTCTTGGATTTTATTGAATGACACTTTTTGAACTAAAATGTCAATTTTAAATTGATAACAAAAATTTTGAGCCATACTGGGCACATCGTGTATAGTATTAATGTGAGGATAATTCCTACACATCTAAAATTACATATGGATCATTTTACAAAGTATCAAAATAATATTAATGTATTTCCTCTATTTTGAATATATCAATTGTTTTTTTACTAAAATTAATTTCAAATTTAAATAAAAACATGAACTTGGAGTTATATCAGTCACATTGTGCGTCAGATTGAAGTGTATTTGATTCCTACAAGTCCAAAATTAAATATATATTATTTTACTAAATTATAAAAATAATTAAAATGTCTTCTCTTGGTTATCAGTACATAACTTTTCCTTTTTACTAAAATGTCATTTTAAACAAGAAGCGCGCACTTTGAGTCACACTTGTCATATTGTGTGCTAGTTTGACATGAGACTGATCCCACAACATTAAAATTGACTTATGAACCATTTTTCTGAATTATCTATAAAATATGATCAGGTTTTCTCATTTTTAGTATTCCACATGACTTTCTTACTAAAATTAATGTCAATTTTAAATAAAAAGACATAGTTGAAGTCATACCAAGCACACTATGCATTAAACTTTGGTGTAGCTGATTCATATAAGTTAAAATTGACTTAGATATTATTTTTATAAATTATTAAAACAATATTAATGTGTTTTCTGGGTTTTGAGTATATGTTGTGTGTTTTGAACTAAAATGTAAATTATAAACTAAAAACGTATTTTTTGAGTCGTACTGATAACATTGTGTATCAGATTGAGGTGTGTGTGATTAAGTATTAACAATGTGTTTTTCTTTTAACTATCTTAAAAAATAAAAAAATATATAACATTATATATTATTATAGAAGAGAAACTATATTCTCCCTGAATCACTTCACATTTTAGTCAGGCATGGGGTTTCCTCTTCCATCATAAAGGAACATGTTATCTATTTTCTATCTTGTTTTGAATAGTTGAAAAAAAATATGACTTCCCAAAATATTTGTAAAAAAAACTAAATATGTATTAGATATAAATGATAAGGAAATTGACTTACAAATATTAGATAAAATGGTCAAAAACTTAAATAAATAAATAGTAGGAATTAATCTTTTCATGTTGGTTCAATCAATTAATAACCCATTTCCATGTTTTCATTATCTAAGATCTAGGCTCTTAGTCCAATATCTTATAAGAATAAGCATCTTTGAACAAAAAACTGTATCTTGAACAAAATAATCCACCTATATAAGATAAAAAATCTTATGTGAGTAATACTAAAAATAAATGAATCAAACATAAATATGAAAAAATATATTACTTATATGGATAAAGATTTTATTGTGAAAACATCAAGATTACCTCAGTAATTGAGTAGAGGTAGTATTGTTTCTCTTCCTACAAAGGGAGTGGAGGGATGTTGGAGGGAAGTGATAAATTCCAACACTCCAAGGGTGAAATGGTTTTGAGGAAGAAGAAGTTTGTGGATGTTTTGGTGTAGAAAGGAATGAAATATAGATATAAATATTATAAAATAAAATAAATCTTTAAATAACATTGAAAATTAAATAAACATTTTATTATATAATTTTTTGGTAAAATAGATAAATTTTATTGTAACATTACATTTACATATTCCAAAAGGGTTTCCTTCTTTATAGTTTTTTATTCTATGGGATTGGTAACATCATTATGTATAGTAGGAATTTTCTATAATAGTAGTGAAACATTTAATTTAAATTATGTTAATACAGTAAAGATAAGCTAATATCATTAGGAAAAACAATGTATATTAAAAAAAATTAACCATATCATTGAAATATATTTCTTTTTTAAAGGTTTTAGGGATTTAGATTCATTATCGAGTATCCAAATACCCTCTTTGTTGTCCCATCTAATGTAAACAAAATTTTATACATTGGGACTATCATGAACTGCTTATGATCTTCCAATTAAAGGGTCATCCTCGATTGAATATTCATCTGACCCTATATTTTTTTTACTCACCAGTAGGATAATCGACCAATTCTAGTATTCCAGATCTGAGGCATAAAATACATGCACTGATCTTTATTCCATTATGAATGGATCCTATTTTTCACCTTCCACACTAAAATTTACCTTCTTAAAGCACATTTCAACAACTTTCAATACACTCCTATTTTAAACCCATTTGCAATGGAAATCAACACTTGAAATTTTGTATAGTTCAACTTGTATATTTGTTCGATATTGAAAAAATGAGACATATTTTCATAAATTGTATTTTTTTTCTAAGTAGTAGATATGTACATCACTTATTTCATAAATGTAACTCCACTTTTTTCCATAAAACTGTAGTCATCATTCCATTTTTAATAGAAAATATAACTATTGATTATAAAACTATTTTAAGATGTTAAATTTTCATTTAGCCTCATGAATATCCATAAAATTCATTCAGAAATTAAATATATATTTTTAGATAACTTCTTATTAATCTTATTTTCGAACCATTATATAAACTATTGATTATGTGTGTTTGATATCAATCATTCTTCCCTTAACAAATTCAAATATCTAAGAGTTTTTTTTGGAATTCAATGTATGGATCCACATATTCAATATTATTTATAATGTAAAGTTGTTATTTCTCTTGCTCTATGATGGTAATTGTAACAACATAACTTCCACAAATCCCTTTAACCATAAGGTGTCCGATATGATGAGACTTTTGGAGACTGATGTTGTCAACATCTGATAGTTAATGGGTATAGAATTTAACAGCATCTTCAACAATATATTTTTCAAGAATAAAACCTTCTAGGTGAATTCTATTCTTGACATACCATTTAAAAGTATTAATATACCATTCAATAGGGTACATCCATATATAATGGATAAGACCATATAGTTGAACCTCTATAACCAATGGAACCATCAGGTGTACTATTATTTAAAATAATTATGATGGGAAGAACATCTCTAATTCACATAATATGACTTTAACCTTCTTATTCATAATGGGAAACATCATTGGGTCTATAAATTTACTTCATATTAATATGAAAAATAAATAAAGTTGTGTTAATGTATGCTATAAATTTTTATGAATAATTAAATGGAAGGAAACTTGCATCAAATATTGCATGAAAAAATGATAGGTGTGTGATTTTAGGTCCCTGTAACATCAAATTTTTTATTAATAAAAAATTCTTGATATTTTATAAATACCCCAGCATAACATTTACATCATTAAGGAAAAGTAAAAAATTGTAATTTTTTCTTGTCTAAATAGAGTGTAAGCTGCGGAAGGAATAAAAGTATGCTCTTTACCCGTAATTGTTCCAACTCATCGCTCATCCCCATGTTAATTATGTCCAACCAATCATTATTTATATATTTTATTTCTATAGGAACACTACCTTATGTTCCAATAACACTATCAAAAACATTTTTTAAACATGCATTACATAAAAAAAATCAATGTTCAGACAATTCCAATATGGTAATTCAATGAAAATTGATCTCTTCTTCCAACCTAATATTGTAAGGTTTTTCAAAAATGGTTTACCAAAAAAATTAAAATATATTTTACTTTATTGAATGTTTCATCACTCATTAGTGGATAAGTTGTTATAGAATTTTTTTCATTAACATCAAATGATGTGTCTAGGATAGGTATTTATGTCATCAACGAAAAAAAATTTGATGTCCTAAAAGCATTGCCTTTGGGGAATGTTTCAACTGAACTGAGTGTGTGAATTATTTAAAATGGTACAACCAAACATTCCTTTAATTATATAGCTTGACCAATTTCCATAAGTATTAAAGTCATTTATTATCCCATACAATATGGGCCTCAATGTGAATTCTTCACTTCTATGATAATCATACATTGTAACACATGTATCCCACATTAATTTTAGATCACTAAATCAATGGATCAAAATAGACATCAATATCATTACCAGATTTCTTTGTTCCATATATAATAAGGGACAATATAATGTATTTTTTCATCATTCATAACCATGGGGAAAAGTTATAATTTACCAACATGAAGAGCCATGTACTATGAGTATTACTATTTATACCAAAATAATTTATTCCATCTGTATGTAATGAAAGACAAATGTTTTTAGATCATTTCCAAATTTAGGATGCTCGTAATCAATTTTCTTCCATTGAGGAGAATATGTTGTATGACCTAAGTTCCCATATGTAATTATTTTATTTTCAGGCCATGCCATTTCTCTCATGGTTTCTTCACATCAATATATTCTTCTAAACTATGGAATGATAAGAAAGTACCATATATCTTTCGAAGGACCTAATTCATTTTTCTTGTATTGATCCATGTCATACATAGTCAATTTTATGAGTGATTTATGGTGCATTCAAAATACTATGCTGCCATTTGGAAAAGAAAGTATTTTTTTAGAGATCATTCCCATTGAACATAGAATTCATTTAGCATCATATGTTTGATATGGAAGTTCATTTTTTTCTGATATCATATCATTCAAGAGACCAAGTTGTTCTGTAAAGTTAGGTTGCTCCCTCCACTACCAGATTTCAAATTATGAAACTTGAATACAACTTACAAAGTAGTTAATTTAGTACAACCAATATAAATTGGTCTCTTATCATTACTATTTAACATCTCAAACTACTTTGGATAATCATGAAGGTCATCTTCAATTTCCATTTTCATGTATTCCATGTAATCTTCACCATCGTTTACACTGGTACTCATATCAAATGATCCATAAACTATAGTATCATCCTAATCGGTGTGCCCAATCATTTTTTACCATGTTTTGTCCAAAATTTATTGATCTTATATATTACATGAAAAATCAAGTGTTCTTCCAACTATTCTAGACTATTCTATCTTGAGTAAAAACAATCTAAACATGTACAGAGAATATGAGAAGGTTTGCATGAATTCTCTATTGATAACTTGATGAACTCAATAACTCCATATTTATAATATTTTTTCAAATTATTTTCATGGATCTATTTTAAATTCATATCCATCATATTATATTCATAACATATTCATTTTTTGTAATAAATAAATAAATACACGTAATATATTCATTATTAGAGGTGAAAGTTATAGATAATTCTAATAAGGGTAACCTAACATTTGATTACATTAAATAATTTCATTATAATTTGAAAAAAAATAGTAATTTAATTTAAGAAAATAATTTCTCCACTATATTAGTTGTTATCCTATGAATTAATATATATGTGAAAGTTATAGACAATTTTCCTCCTCATCATCTTCGTCTCCTAAATAGTTATTATTGCATTTTTTCCTTAAGACTCATCCCTAATCTATTTTGGAAATGTACCTATACTTCTTAAACTACTATAATTTTTAGTAATCCAATACTAGGTATCGTTGATCATTTGGGATGACTAATTCTCCAAGTAGTTCAAGAAACATAGATGAAATGGGGGATGATTGTTCAGAATGAAAATGCAATAATAACCATTCAGGAGATGAAGATGATGAGGATGATATTTGTACTCCATTATGTTCTCTAACAGGGTTAATGCCTCCCATTTGTGAGAATTACACCATTTTCACTAGTTATTAACTTGTGTCATATTGAAGGTGATATTTTAGGGGAATACATGTTTTTTCTTTTATTCAAGGGGTCTCGACGGGGACATGTTATTATATACGACATCACCATTTTGCACAAGCCAATTTTAATTCACTAAAAGTATTAAAGAAATTTATTTTGAATAATTTAAAAGAAAAATTAAATAAATATTAAGAATGAATAGAATCTAAAAATGTAAAATAAAAATAATAGTGTTGGAAGAATTTAGGAATGTTATAATTATTCCATTCTAAAATATTTTAATTAAATGTTCAATAAACTGGTGGAGGTAAAAAAATACTTTATTACTTTTACTTGTGACTGTAATAATTATTTAAAATAAATTATATTATCATAATAGATAATGTAAAAATTATTAAAGTAAGAAACATAGGGGGTTATTATTTATGTCAGTATCATTGTATTATGAATATGTTGAATACATTTGATCCCCTCCTGATCGCTGCGGGCTGCTGGTGTATCTGGGAGGTGAGGAATCACTCCCGCCACAATGCCCCTTCCTCTAACATTAGCCTGATGGTGGGAAATAAATTACTTGTGGTAGACCTTTCTAGTATTAAGGACCAATGGGAGGGTTCCCCTTCTCTGAGGCACTTTATGACCAGAAGGAAAGGTCCTTCTACTCCCAACCCCAAATCAGTGGGACATTGGGTGAAATGGACTCCCCCCACCCTTAGTATTAATTTAAATATTGATGGATCATATAGCCAGGGGAGCATGCGGGGTGGTGGCGAGGTTTACGAGCTTATGGGATCAGTGGTTCATGGTTTCATCTCTTTTTATGGGGCTGGAAACTCACTGCGGGCTAAAGTAGAGGCCTTGCATAGTGTTTTTGATTTATGCTTATCTAAGAATATTTATTTATCAGTGATAGAGACAGATTCAAAGATTATATGGATCTCCCTCAAATGCCTCACTCCCACTCCTTTGGATATCACCTATTTTATCTGAAAATGTAAACATTATCTCTCCCATGATATCTAGTGGGTACATATGTAGTGTGAAGGCAATAGAGTTGCTGATTTGTTTTGCTTCAAAGGCTTCCCAGGAGGTCCCCCACATGGGGTTTGATAGTTTTGGTTCCCTTCCCCCTGGGGGTGCGGATATTGCCATTGTTGATGCCCTGGGCCTCCATTTCTACACACCCCCTTGATGCCCTGATGTAACTATGCTGTTATATTATGAACATATTTAATTTTAGTTAAATACATTTGATCATATTGGTTTCAAAGATGAAAATACTCCATTTTAAGTGTTAAATTATATATTAATAAAGACATAGTCATATCACAACATGAAAATTATAGGGAAATTTATTCTTTAATGTATGTGATATAATATAATTAACCTAAATTACATTTTGGGTTTTTCCAATGCATTGATATACTATTAATTCTAGCATGGATCATTGGAAATGTATAATGAGAATCTTTTAACACTTCAATAAGGCTAAAAATTAAATTTTATTTTAAAATTATTACCTGAATACATTGAATATGTACAAATTTAAGTTGAAATATCATAATGGGAGATTATAAGTCTCAATTTGGATTTAAATTTACTCTTATATATTGTGTCATTTCTGGGGTGGGAAATAAATAAATAGTCATTTCACATTCGACCTTAGAGTAAAAATTTAATACTTTAACAACTTGTAGGATGGAAAAGAATTAATCATAAACATATTATTGCAATTTAAGTTATGTACTATTCTAATGCCTCTTATTTCCATTAATTATAGAACTGAATCAATAATGTAAAAATATTATTGTTTCATGTATAATGTAAAGACTAAAAATATTACTTATAGACATGATATATGAGACAATTATTATAAAATGGCACCATAATAATTGGTAATCTAAAATCCTGTAAGAACCTTATAGATAATTTTATAAAATATATGCCAAGGTATATTTATGAACAAATTAATAGATAAATTGGATTAAAACCCTTAAAATGAACTATTTACTACAAAGCTTGATCAAACACTAGTGCAATACCCATCCCTAGATCTGTCACAAAGATACCTAAGGTTTTTCATGACATGTTCCTAGAGGAGAACAATATAATATAACACATCTCAATATAATAAAAATAATTATTAAAATAGTAAAAAAATTAACTCACTTACACCTTCAAACACCCTTCAATGAAAAACCCTATTCATAATAAAATAAATAATATAATGATATCAATGACTTATGATCACCCCATATTACAATACCAAAAAAGTTTTTACTTATGAATCAATAAGTGGATTAAATTCCAGGGTGTATAAAAATAAAAATATTAATCTAATTGGGAAAACATATCAAACATATTTTACTACCTTTGAAAATATGATAAAATACATCAAACATCCAAATTAAAACCCATCCAAAACATTTAAAATAATGAAAGAAAACAATACTTCCATTTTCATTTATAATGTAAAAAGCATCCTGAAAAATATCCAAAAATGGTATAATTCATAGAAATCCTTGATCAAAACATAATGGTAATTCATTATAATTCATAAAAAATCATTAAATGAAATACATTTAAATTTATTCAATAAAAATCATGGGTGTAATTTTAACAAACACTTTATATGCATTATGTTCATAGAAGAAAGTTAAAAACATTTAAACTTAAGAAAAACTTATTTGATGTTAATGAAAAATTCAAAAAAATAGTTATAGATCCACAACCCCATCATGTATAATTATAGTATAATTTACTTCAGATAAAAACAAGGATTTAAAAGATGAAAGAATTCATGGTTCTATGTTTAAATTAAGGTGAATGGAGAAACCTACAATAATGGATGAAATCAGAATTTAGAAGTCTAAATATTCTACATGGAAGAAATAATATCGCAAAAAGGGTCAACACAAACCCAAAATCATAGAAACCCCCAATTATAAATTCATTATAGAAGGTAAATAATAGATGGATAATGAAAAGAAAGAGATTATAAGTAGAAAAATAAAAAATATATTTCTCCAAGTAGGAAATCAATGTGTGAGTTGGAGGATAAAATAATTAAAGAGCGTTGTCGTGGGTGCCCTCAAATGATTAGTGTGATTTTGGCGTACTTAGGTGTAGCAGAGTGGCTGACCAAGGTCATCTCTCAAAGGAGGAAGTGAATTAAAACAACTTTTTAGAGGTTTTCTATTAATAAAATAAAAGAGATTTAAAACACTACTTGAAAGGATTTGGGTTGGTTATAGTTTATAAATCTAGAAGAAGATTCTAGGAAGAATATTTCATTTATTTTTTGTTTTTAATTTTGAAATGAAGTTTGATTAAAAAGACACAACAAGAAGATGCTTTTTTTAGAAAATATTTTAAAAGGAGTAATCGATCTAACTATACCTCTTCACAATATTATTAATCATTATAATTTAAATTAAAATTCACTTAATTAGTTTCCCTTAATTTGTTAAATCCTGAACCCTGCGAGAATTAACTTTACCACAAAGATGAAGTGAATTTAACCCGAGGCTAACTTCGAAACATGCAATCGCAACACCCTCTTTTGATTGATGTTCTAAGATTAGCTTATGGTCAGTGGTAAATTAAGGCTCATTCCCCCTCTGGAAATTAGAATTAATTTAGCTTAGGGATTATATTTTACCACTAAAAATTGATCCCTTATGGTTTTGTATAACCGATTAAGTTCGCACTCTCTTAATTTACACAAAATCTCATCCTCACGTGTTTTTGTGTTAATTGTTCAATTTCATTCTTAGTTTAAATTAAATTAAAAACTATATTAATTGACCATATTATGTGAATTACATTATATAATTTATTCACAATATATTAATGTAGAAGGTAAGGGATAAATCTATTACTAAAATACTACTCTTTCATGGGAGGAGTAATCATCGTAGAAGCAAATTGCATTTGCAACAGTTTAAAATGGGTATAACCCAATAACGCTTCTACTCAGGAATTCCATCCCAAAGAGGAAGTTTGAGAGAAGAATAAATTTAAACAAAACATAAGAAAAGAGAAGAAATAAAATAATAAAAAAGAAGATTATTATGAAAACACAAACATTAGAACATGAGGAAGAAGAATAGGTCTTTGACGAAGGGATCCTTGATTCAAGAGATACCCTTATTTAATTGCTTCTAGAATTGGAGTTGAACCTCTTATATTGTACCCTAAACTTCCCAATGAACGTCCCAACCCCTAAAAATGAGGGGAAAAAAATCAATTTATAGAGTATTGGGGAGGCTAGGTTCAAAGTGGTTTCAAGAGTGAATGGGGAATCTCGGCCAAATATTTTATGCCAACATGAACCAACCATTTGACCACCAAAACTCATGAATAAGTTGTCATTCCATGAGGATTATTAGTTCAAAAATTAGTCAACGATCTTCTCTCAAAACGTTAGCCTGATCCAAGCATCGATGAAGAAGTGATGGCCCAAATACAGAACCCATGTCCATTCTATCGAGTCCAACCCACTATTTACTTAATGGCCCATTTACTCCATCCAAATGCACTCTTTAGCTCTAGTGTCCTGAATGAAAGTTGTAGAAATTTAAGTTAGGAACACCTTTTCAAAATATTAATTTCAAATAATAAATATTAAAATATTTATCTTCAAAATACTACATTACATTTTAAAAGGGTAAAACTGGAATTTTCATCAAATTTTTAAACGAATGATCTAATTCCAAATATTTCATAAATGAATATATTTAGCACACTTTTTGGAAATTATATCATTTATTATCAATACAATATTCAACAAAATAGTGTTTTATCAACTCCCCCACACTTACCCTTTTGCACTCCTAAGAAAAACCTCATATCAAGTAAACATCAATATCAAATCAAAACCAATTTTAAAACAAATATCCTTGAGATCAAACAATTACACACCAAGAAACAAAAGAAATCATGCCTCATAAAAAACCATTATTTCAAGTTCTTAATTTATATCATTCAATATATTTCCACTTTATTTATCCTCCCATGCACAAAACACTTACCTCGCTTGAATTTTCTCTTATCACACAAATATCAATTTTTTTGCAATGTCTTTCTCATCCAAACTCATATAAGGGTCACCATAGGCTTGATAAATTACAACATCACCAATCTATGTGATTCAAGAAAGTATGTTTATCATGAAGACTTTTCAGGGTTGTTATGTGGCTTTTAGTTTGTAGGATTTAGATGTGAAAAATTATGAGGCTGAATGAGGAGGGCTTGACTATTTTTGAAGAAAAATTGCATTAATCTAATTTTCACTTAAATATGGTCACATCCACAATCTACATAGCATTGATTAATGTTCATCATCATGAAAAATAAAGTAATGTTCACACCATTCAACATTTCACCAGTAAAAATGTCAATCTTCTCGAACTTTATTTTCTTAAAAGCTCCAGATAGGCACAGATTTCCCCCTCTATTAGAAGCTCTAGAAAGTAACAGCTTTCAATATAATATTTTTCTTCATCAAAAAACAAATCTCTTCATAATTTAATTTTTCACCCAAATTATCACAAAATGTGGTGGCACAACACAAGATAGCTTCCCCCACACTTATGCTCAACTAGATTATGCAATTTTACTTCAAGAGTTGGTTGGATAGGGAAAATTGGCTTGTAATGTGGCTAACCTAACAGGTTGTGCATGGATTATAAGGTATAAAAGGATTAAATGTTCAATGTAGGTAATTATAAAAAAAGGATTCTTTGAAATATGGGCTTTATTACCAAACAAATGCCTCAATCATTTAAACATAAGTACCTCAAACCCTCTTGTTTTGAGAGGAATAAATCAAATTCTGGTTAAATCAAGCATGGTTTGGTTCTCTTAAGAAGTGAGGTGAATGTAAATAATATGGAAATAATGGTTTAGAATCCACACAGGAAAGTGTTTTCAAATATAAATATAGTGATATGTGTCATGGGATTCAAAATTCAGTGTACTTCTCATAAAATTACTAAATATTTGAACTTGAAACAAAGTCATTTCAGCATTCATTTAAGCTTAGTTTCAAGGGATAAATTGTTTCACTTATTGATATAGATTTAAAAATGGTGATGAGAATCACTTCAGCTCAAAAAGTTTCAAAAACACACCAAAAATTGAAAAATAAACACACAAAATTTGAAAAACACAAAACAATTTTTTTTGATTTTTTTTAAAAAAAAATTGGAAAACAATTGAAATTACTAAACTTAAAGGTTTCCTCCCCACACTTAAAATATTTAATTGTCCTCAATGTGAACCCATGAGATGATATATTCACATGAAATGTATAATTTTAAATAGGACAAAGAGTAAAAAATTTTAAAGGGTTAGGAACAGCCTGATGTGATCAAGTGATGATGGGGTCATGTAGTGTGATAAAATCCACTCTATCAGTAGGAAGTCCCTCAATGTATCTCTTCAAAGGTTTCCAATTGACTGTAAAGCTCCTTCCTGTGTCCTCTTGTGTGATATCCACTGCACCATAAGGAAAACCATTAGTCACAACATAAGTACCTAACCATTTGGAATGCAACTTACCAGGCATTAGCTTCATTTGTGAACTATAGAGAAGGAATTTCTCTCCAACATGAAACTCTTTTTGTTGGATCATTCTATCATGAGTTGCCTTTGATTTTTCCTTGTAGAGCCTTGAGTTCTCATATGAAGACAATTGAATCTCCTCAAGCTCTTGAATTTGAAGCTTCCTTTGAATTCCATCTTGGGCCAAATCCATGTTGCATTTCTTTATAGCCCAATAAGCCTGATGCTCAACCTCCACAGGGAGATGACATGCTTTCCCAAAAACAATCCAAAATGGGGACATACCAATGGGTGTCTTGTATGCTATCCTATAATCCCACAATGCATCATCTATCCTCTTTCTCCAATCCTTCCTATTTGGCTGCACAGTTTTCTCCAAAATTTGTTTCAACTCACAATTTGAAACCTCAGCTCGGCCATTTGTTTGGGCGTGGTATGGTGTTGATGTTTTATGTGTCACCCCATACTTCTGAATAAGGGAAGCAAGATTCGGATTGCAGAAGTGTTTCCCTTGGTCATTGATGATGTCCTTTGGTACTCCAAACATGAAAAAAAGTTATGCTTTGACAAAGTCCACAACAACATAAGAATCATCAGTCCGGGTGGCCATAGCCTCCACCCATTAACTCACATAATCAATAGAAACCAAAATATATAAAAATACAAATGAACTAGGAAAAGGACCCATAAAATAAATTCCCCATACATCAGAAATCTCACATAATAGTATGGGTTGTTGGGGCATCTCATGTCTCCTAGAAATGTTCCCAGTGTGTTGGAAACTATAGCATGACTTACAAAACAAATGGGCATCATGGAATAAGCTATAACGATATAATCCAGAGTCTAAAACTTTCCTAGCTATCTGTTGGGGTCCAAAGTGTCCACCACAATCAAGTGTATGACAAAAATGTAAAACAGACTCCAACTCATGATCAGGAACACACCTCCTAATAACTTGATCACTACTTATGCGCCATAGGTATGGATCATCCCAAACATAATACCGAGACTCACTTTTTAATTTTTGGACTTGATGTTTCTTTAAATTTGCAGGGATTTCAAAGGCAACAAGGTAGTTAACTAAATCTGCATACCAAGGATGCGTACCTGAGATGGAATAAAGATGCTCATCGGGGAAAGTGTCCTAGAGTGGTAACTAGTCCAAGGTTTCATCCTCTAGTGTGTTATTAAGCCTACACATGTGGTCCTCCACCAAGTTTTCTGACCCCTTCTTTTCCTTTATCTCAATATCAAATTCCTGAATAAGTAGCATCCATCGGATCAGCATGGGATTTGCATCTAGCTTCTTTAAGAGGTACCTCAGAGCTTCATGGTCAGAAAAAACAACTACTTTAGAGCCCAATAAATATGAACAGAATTTATCTAATGAAAATATGACAACAAGAAACACTTATTCCATGGTTCTGTAATTTTATTGGACTGAATCTAGTGTTATTGATTCATAGGTGATCACATGTGAATGTCCCTCCACCCTCCAAGATAAGATGGCTCCAACCGTGAAGTTGGAGGTGTCACACATAAGCTCAAAATGAAGCTCCCTCCGTGGGGGATGTATGATTGGTGGAGTGGTCAGAAACTTCTTTATATCATCAAAGGAAGTCCTGCAATAATCATCAAACAAAAAATTAGAATCCTTTTGAATCAATTGTGACATAGGAAGAGCAATCTTACTAAAATCATTGATGAATTGCCGATAAAATCCTGCATTCCTTAGGAAAGATATAACATCACGCACACATGAAGGATAGGGTAAGGATGAAATAATTTCTATCTTTGATCTATCAACCTCTATCCCATGTTTTGACACTACATGCCCTAGGACAATGCCATGATCTACCATGAAATGACACTTTTCAAAGTTTAGGACCATATTATTCTCAATACAACGATTCACACCTTTCCCTAACTACTTAGACATTCATCAAATGAAGAACCATGCACTGTAAAATCATTCATAAATACCTCCATGCAGGTCTCAATAAAATCAGAAAAAATAATCACCATGCATATCTAGAAGGTACCTGGGGCATTGCAAAGTCCAAATGGAATCCTTCGGTAGGAAAACATGACAAAAGGACAAGTTAATGTAGTCTTCTCCTGATCCTCCAGAGCTAGAGGAACCTAAAAATGTCCAGAAAATCCATCCATGAAACAATAGTGTATCTTCCCAACAAGTCTCTCAATAATCTGATCAATAAATGGGAGGGGGAAATGGTCTTTACGAGTGGAATGATTTAGTTTCCTATAATCAATACACACACACCAACTGTTTTGTACCCTCATTGGAACTAACTCATCTTTCTCATTTTTAACAATAGTAACACCACTTTTCTTAGGCACAACCTGAATATGACTTACCCACTGAGAATCTGGAATGGGATAGATTATACCTGCCTCAAGAAATTTTTCAACATCCTTTTTAACAACCTCCAGAAGCGTTGTATTGAGTCTCCTTTTTGGTTGCCTTGCTGGTTTAGCCCCATCCTCCAAAAGAATCCTATGCATGCAAATAGAGGGGCTAATACCTGATATATCATCCAAGGTCCACCCGATTGCCCTGATTTTATCCCTCAAAAGATTCAAAAGTTTTTATTCATGTTTAAAAGGGAGATTGTTAGTAATGATAACAGGTAATTTCTCACCACTTAGCAAGTATGATTATTTGATATTTGGGGGAAATGGATTGAGTTCCAGTGTATGGGGGTGGTGTATGGATGGAGACATAGAAGGAACTGAAATATGTGCACAAAGAGCATCAGTATCAGAATATACATCATCAAAATCAGAGAATAAAGAATCAAATCCATCAGAATACTCAACATCCATGCCATAATCAGAGTTCACATGATGAAAATTGGAATATTATTCCATTTCAAAATCTAATCTAAGAGAGTATTGTGCTTTATAAATAGGTGTGGAATTACTCTTAGACATCAAACTAGAACCAATAATCATAATCTCCCTAAGCATATGATAATAAAATTCCATGGGGTTTTTATTTGGTGGATTAAAACGGGAGATATCAAAAGTAGAATGGTCCTTTGAGGGGTACTTCATGGATTCCATAACATTAAATATCACAACTTCATCCCCAAACTCCATGGAATGTGTACCCTCATTGAAATTTATGATAGTTTTTTTAGTTTTGAGGAAGGACCTACCTAAAATAATGGGGGCATGAGAACTTACATGATCATCCTCCATGTTAAGGACATAGAAATATGCTGGGAAGATCATGTATCTTACCTGGAAAAGTACATCCTCAAGGACTCCCGCTGGATATGCCATAGCTCTATTCGCCAACTGCACAACTACTCTCATTGGTTTTAGATCCCCTACCTGAAAAGAAGAGAATACATGGTGGGGAATCACATTTATGGAAGCTTTTAAATCACAAAGAGCATCAGAAAAGTGTAACTCCCATATAGTGCATGGGATTGTGAATGTCCCGGGATCCTTTATCTTTGACAGCATTGCTAGAGTTGGTGTAATGAGTGCTGAAACATTCCTCCCAAGATTTATCCTCTCATTTCCCTTGATCCCTCTTTGATTGGTACAAAGTTCTTTTAAGAATTTTTCAAACCTTGGAATTTTCTTAATGGATTCAAGTAGAGGAATGTTGATCTCCACACGCTTGAATGTTTCCAAAACCACCTTTTTCATTTCTTCTTCAGCCATATTCTTGGTTTGAACAACCCTGTTTGGAAAAGGAAGGTGTTTAGGAGGAACAACATTAATCTTTTTTATACCTTTATCTTTCTCCTTGGGTTGCTCATCAGTTGATGTGAAATTGGGATTTTTTGGAGTTGAGGAGAATCCTGGTGGAATTGTTGATGGAGAATCATCAGTTGTTTTCTTCCCACTTCTCAATGTGATGGCACTGAAATTCCCCATTGTATTTGGAGTGGGTTGGGAAGGTATATTTCCGTAATTCTTACATACAAGTTCATGGATGGTGGTGGCAATCTGGCGCATGTGAGTCTTCAACTCCCTCAGCTTCGAACCTTGACGCTTCATCTCATTATATTGATTAAGAATATTTTTTTTTAAAAGTTCATCAGTGTTAGAATCTACCTTTGGTGGGGGATTCCCTTGTTTCTCGCTTGCGGATTCCTGGGCTTCAAATCTCCTTTGGGGTTGTTGGAAACCCTTCTAGTAAGGCGGTGGCTGCTGGAAGCTTTGTTAAAAGGGTGACCTTTATTGTTGTCCTGAGCCATACCTAATTTCTGATTGATCCTCCCACCCTTGGTAGTATATTGGATCAAACTTCTTTTGGGGATATGGTTGTTGTTGATGATGATGATATGGTCTCCCAGGGAACACTACTGCAAAATCTTCTGTTTCTTAGAGTTGTGGGCAACAGCCAATTGGGTGGCTTGTCTCAGTGAAAATACCACAAGGCCTTAATGGAGGGGGTTGGGATGTCTCTTGATCCAAATAAATTGTCTCACCATAGTTTTCAATTATTCCAACTTGGTATCAATCAAATATATTTCAAAAGAAGATGGGATTACCTGATGTAATCCCCTGACATGTGGTGTACCTCGATCGCCAAATTATTGGGAGTTTTGGGCCATTTTGTCAATAAACTCACATGTAGTTACTGGTGCCTTGTCCACCAATGCTCCTCTAGCTGAAGCATCCATCATGCTCCTCTCCATAGCTGTGATTCCTTCATAAAAGTATTAGATGAGGAGTTTCTCACTAATTTGGTGATGTGGGCAGCATGCACACAACTTCTTGAATCGTTCCTAGTACTCATACATGGACTCCTATTGGGCTTTATTAATCCCAGATATCTCCTTAAGAATGGAAGTGGTCCTTAATACTAGAAAAAATCACTGTAAGAAAAGACGTTTTAAATCATTCCAACAAGTTACATATTCAGGTTGTTAATAATACATCCATTCTTTCGTAGCTCTATCAAGTGAGAAAGGGGAATGCTCTTAGTTTGATTTGATCTTTAGATACAATTCATGGTTTTATGGTCGATAAAACCACATTAAATTCTTTAAGTTGTTTATTGGGATCCTCACTTGAGAGTCCGTGAAATTTTGGATGAAGATGAATTAATCCAGATTTCAATTCAAAGTCCAATTTGGGATTTGGATATGCAATGCAATTTGGTTGATAGTTAATATCAAGTGCAGCCAATTCTCAAATGATTCTATTATGTTCATTTCCATTATTGTAAGCCATTGGTTCTTTTTTTATGGTTGAATTTTAAATGCTTCCAATTTCAATGTTCTTAAAGTGGAGGACTTCTCCAACTGGTTGAATATTGAAACTTCCCGTAGACTGAGAACGTCTGATTCTTTCCCTAAGGTTGCGTTCAATCTCAGGGTCAAGATCTAAGAGATCTTCAGGATTAGTTCTTGTCATAAATAAATTAAAGATGAAAAGAAGTAAAGTGGACCATAATAAAAAAAATTATAAGTATGAGTTGATGATCCAAAAAGAAGTAGAAGAAAATAAAAGAAGAAGAAAAAAAATCAGATCAGGTAAATAAGGAAGATAAAAGAAAGGAATAGAATAAAATGTAAAATAAAATAAATACCTCTAATTGGTTGAAATAATTACTTCCCTCCCTCGCAAAAGTTCCAATTTAAAAGAGAGTTTTCGTGGGTACCCTCAAATGATTAGTGTGATTTTGGGGTACTTAGGTGCAGTAGAGTGCCTGACCAAGGTCGTCTCTCAAAGGAGGAAGTGAATTAAAACAACTTTTTAGAGGTTTTATAAAAATAAAATAAAATAGAATGAAAAAACTACTTGAAAATATGGGGTTTGGTTATAGTTTATAAATCTAGAAGAAGTTTCCTGGAAGAAGATTTCATTTTTTGTTTTTAATTTTGGAATGAAGTTTGATAAAAAAGACACAACAAGAAGATGTTTTTTTTAAAATATTTTAAAAGGAATAATCGATCTAACTCTACCTCTTCACTCTATTATTAATAATTATCATTTAAATTAACATTCACTTAATTATGATCCCTTAATTTTTTAAATCCTTAACCCTATGAGAATTAACTTTACCACGAAAATGAAGTGAATTTAACCCGAGACTAACTTCGGAACATGCAATCGCAACACCCTTCTTTGATTGATGTTATAAGATTAGCTTATGGTAAGTGGTAAATTAAGGCTTATTTCCCCTATGAAAATTAGAATTAATTGATTTTAGGGATTATATTTTAACATGACACATTGATCCCGTATGGTTTTGTATAACCGATTAAGTTCGCACTCTCACAATTTACACAAAATCTCATCCTCACGTGTTTTTGTGTTAATTTTTCAATTTCATGATTAGTTTAAATTAAATTAAAAACTCAATTAATTGATCATATTATGTGAATTACATTATATCATTGATTCAAAATAAATTAATGTAGAAGGTAAGAGATAGATCGATTACAAAAAGACTACTCTTCTATGGATTTCATAATCATCGTAGAAGAGAATTGCATTTACAACGGTTTATAATGCGTATAACCCAATAATGATTCTACTCAAGAATTACATCCCAAAGAGGAATATTAATAGAATAATAAATTTAAACAAATCATAAGAAAAGATAAGATATAAAATAAGAACAAATAAGTTTGTTATGAAAACACAAACATTACAACATGAGGAAGAAGAATTGGGCTTCGACGAAGGGATCCTTACGTCAAGAGATACCCTTATTTAATTGCTTGTATAATTGGAGTGGAACCTCTTATTATCTACCCTAAACTTCCCAATTCCTGTCCCAACCCATCAAAATGAGAAAAACACCAATTTATAGAGTGGTGGGGAGGCCAGGTTCAAAGTGGTTTCAAGTGTGAATGTGGAATATCGACCAAATATTTTATGTCAACTAGTACCGCCCATTTGACCACCAAAACGAGTGACTAAGCTGTCATTGCAGTAGAATTATTCTTGAAAAAATGATTCATAGATATCCTCTCAAAATTTGGGCCTGATCCAAGAACCGATGAAGAAGTGATGTCTCAAATACAGAACCCATGTCCATCATGCCGAGTCCAGCCCACTATTGACTTAATGGCCCATTTACTCCATCCAAATGCACTTTTTAGCTCTCATTTCCTCAATAAAAGTTGTATAAAATTATGTTATGAACACTGCTACAAAATATTAATTTCATATAATAAATATTAAAATATTTATTTTCAAAATACTACAGTACATTTTAAAAGGGTAAAACTGGAATTTTCATCAAATTTTCAAATGAATGATCTAATCCCAAATATTTCATAAATGAATATATTTTGCACAATTTGAGGAAATTATATCATTTATTATCAATAAAATATTCAAAAAATTATTGTTTTATCAAATAACATACCTTGGATTGAAGATTTGAATCATCCAAAAGAAATTATACATATCTCCAAAGATTGGATTCGTTTGAGACTTGGATTCATAAGATCCTTGATTCATTAGAGCCTTGGATTCAAGCCATAATTCGAGCCATGATTAGATCTTGGATTCAATGAAGAGGAGCATCGGCAACAGGTGGCTTTCGTAGAAAGCATTAGATATCGTAATTCGTTCATTACTAGTTATGGTTATTTAAATATATTTGATACACTTTTATCAGGGATTCCAAAAAATATCTGATAAAGATTCTTTCAATCAAGGATAAATTCATAATCATAGATAAAAGTCATCTTTATCAGTGCTCTTTTAACACTAATAAAGATACAGCTTTATCAGTGCTAAAAACCCCTGGTACAAGCCGTGTTTATCAGCCTTAAAAATTTAGCACTGATAAAGGATTTATAATTATAATTATAAATAAAAAATTATAAATATCTTTATATAATTATGTATCATAAATATATTCATTATATAAATATATTTATTATATTTTTTTAATTATAAATATATTTATATCACAATATATATTTCTACAATTATATATATAAATATATAATATATAAATATAAATATAAATATTGTAAATATATTAATTATAATTTTATAATTATTTATTTATAATTATATAAATATTTTTAAACAAATAATATTTATACATTTACATTATTATATCATCATATATATTTATATTATTATATTGTTATATATATTTATATATTTATATATATATATAATAAATATATATAAATATAGATATAGATATAAATATAAATATAGTAAATATATTCATTATTTAAATAAATTTATTATAATTTTATAATTACTTAAATATATATAATTAATGATTTTTAATGATATAAATACTTTTAAAAAAGTAAGATTTAATTATTTATATTTAAAAATATATAATTTTATAAATAAAGTAAATATATATTTTTAAATATTTTCAAATATATTTTTAACATTATTAATTAATATGTAATCTTAAACTAATGCTTGTTAAAAAATGAGTGAAATTGAATAATTAAAAATGAGTAAACTTTAAAAATATTGAAAACTGAGATAAGTTTTATTAATTAAATTTAAAATAATAAAAAATTATGGACAGATATTGAAATAAAGATTAATAAATATTGAAAATATTAAAAACTAGTATATAAATATATATATAAATAAATAAATCATAATAAATGATTATATTCCCAACAAAATATAAAATAAAAATTATTAAAAATTATTTATTACATAATTATAACAATACTAAAAATAAATATATAAAATTTATCGTTGAAGGACATAATAAATTAAATGTATCATGTTATAATAAAATTTTAAAATGGATACTAAAATTTAATTAAATTAAATAAATATTAGGTGTATGTGATTCTATATAATATTTCATTAATTACGTAAATAGTTTTGTGTGTGTGTTGTGTATAAAAATGCATTAATTAAGTATATATGTGTGAAATCAATGTAACACATGTTTGATATATGTTAAATTGAAAAATCAAACAAAATTAAATTATGTCCATTACTCGATGAAATTAGTCATCACATTTAATTAATATTTTTTTATTATAAACCATTCTTCACAAAATATATTACTTATTTAATGCAAATCATAAATATTTTGTATTTTATAAATCATATTTTAAGAAATATTATATAAATTTATATATGTATAGAAATATATATGAGTGTTGTTCTATATTAAATGTATTGATGAATAATTATGTATAAAAACCAAAAAAAATGAATAAGACATTAATATGCTTTTAATTATTACATTTTATTCATTTTAAATATTTATTTTTAATATATAATATTTATTACTATTTAAATCTATATATATATATATATATATATTAAATTTATTCATTTTTGTTAATAATTATTTCATTAAAAGTTTTTTAAATAATTTTTTAATTTATGGATTTTTAATTTTTTAAAATTATAATTTGTTCATTTATTATTTTTATTAATTATTACAGTTTATTCATTTTTAATTTTTTTCTTAATTATTACAATTTATTCAATTTATATATTTATATTTATTATATACTATTTATTAGTATTTATAATCTATATATCTGTATATTAAATTAATTCATTTTTTTCAATATTTATTTAATTAATAATTTTTTTAATATTTTTCTTAACTTACTCATTTTTAATTTTAATTTTCTTAATTATTTCATTTTATTAAATTTACATATCTTTATATTTAATATATACTATTTATAAGTATTTATAATTTATATATATTTATATTAAATTAATTTATTTTTATCAATAATTATTTAATTAACAAACAATTTAATACTTTTTTAATTCACTCAATTTTAAGTTTTATTTATTTATTTATTTTATTTTATTTGATACCTTTATTAATATTAAAACCCCCTGTTAAAGGATACCATTTATCGGTTCTATAAATGAAGCATTGATTAAGGGTTTCATTTAACAACACTAAAAATAAAGTACTGATAAAGGGTCCCTTTTATCTGTGTTAAAAAAGCATTGATAAAGGGAACCCTTTATCAGCCCTAAAAACGCACTGATAAAGGGTAGAATTAATCAGTTATGTTGAAGGGTATCATTTATCAGTGATGATAATGGGTAGCATTTATCAGCGCTGATAAAAGGCCCCCTATATGAGCACTTTTTTTAGTTATGATGAAGGAAAACTTTATCAGTGCTTATTGCTAGCACTGATAAAGGTCGGTTATGTTAAATGCATGTTTTTTTATTAGTGTTGATTGGGGTAAGTATTAACATTTCATATATTAGTTTTTTAATATGAATGTTTATGTTTGTTATGTTTTACCCCTTTCATATGAGGAATCCATTAGACTTGGTAAGTGAGGGGTGGGGGCCGTTATAACTCCTTGATGCATCAGTAGGTCTCTTGAGTCAAACAAGATTGGTTTTTTGACTGATTCCTTACCATTTATTTATATTTCTTGGAACAAGGCCTAAGTGGAATGTTTTTGATGTTTGAAATTATGCATTTCATCATTATGAATTCAGTTATTTATATTTCATGCGATTATTGTAATAGTAATAATATATATGGTTATGTTTCAATCTCACATGATTATTTATATAAATTTATTTAATTATCATTTATTCCTCTATATTCTGCTCAATATATTTATTAAATGGAATGTTCTTCAGTTATTTAACTTTCCATATTGATTATGCCTTATTCATTCATAGAATTTGTTGTATGCATATCCTTATTTAGCATTTGAGCTCACCCCTTTCTTATGTTTTATTTTCATAGGATACCTGGAAGTGTTTTCTAAATGATATATTGGAAGAAAATATGAGGAATTATATAGTACCCAAATAAAACACTATGTATTTTAATTTTTTAAATGTAATGTGAACTTCAAGTATGTATCTTGTTTACTAAGACTACTAAACTATTTAGTCCTTCAGGATGTGATTCCTTGTATCTAGTGATGTTTCTTATAAATCAATGATAGTACCCTACCTATCCTTGAATCAATGTGGAAATTTTTATTAATAATGATAAAAGGAAGACCAAACAAACAAAGCATCTGGGGAAAAGAAGGCCTATGGGGGCCTGAAGTAGTGAAGGCCCAAAGCATCACCCCAAATCAAGTTGACCCCCTCTAGAGACAAGCTATTCAGATTATGAAGAAGAATTGGAACATTCCCATGAACTGTAATGGATGCAAGGTAGTCGGCAACATGGTTGCCCTCGCACCAGGAATGAATCACTTTGGTGTTATTTCCGAGCAAGCTCCGACAGTTACTGATGATATAGAGGGTGGACCACTGAGTGGAACCAATGCCACACAGGGAATTATGGAGGAGCATTGAATTAGTTTAAACATATGACAACTCCGACCTCTTTTGTTGGCATAGCCTGAGGCCATAGAGCATCGCCTTGGCTTCAGCTTGAAGGGATGAACTGCAACCCATACATCCAGAAAAAACCAGGAAAATAGAGCCAGCAGGATCGTGGATGACCCCTCCTCCGTGAAGAACTCCCGAGACATAGGATCCATCGGTATTGAGCTTCAGGCCCTTGGCAGGAGGGGACCAGGAGACCCAAAGGCCTCTGTTCAAACTGGTACTAGGAAGGGTACAAGGGTGAGGAACATGATCTTTTTGAAGGGTGGGTGCCTCCCGCCAATTGGAGAAGATGCTTGTCATAACAAGGAGGAGGTTTTTCATACTGAAAACAATGGATCTGCCTAAAGATTGGCCTTCCTCATCATTACACTTGTTTCCTGCCTTCCAAATGCACCAGAAACTTGCATACAGGACCATCATGCGAGCCAACCTCTCCATGCCCTTCTCTCCCATGTTGTGGTACCACCTCTCAAAGAAATCCAAGTTCACCATGTTCTGATCAGAAAGAGCAGTGAAGTCGCCAAAAAAATTTCAGACAGCGCTCTCCCATTCACCTTCAATGAAAAGGTGGGCCGCAGACTCCTCCCTATGTCGACTTCAGTAAGGGCATCTCGAGGCCAAAGGGATGCCACAACCTTTGATATTTTCATACGTTGGAATAGCTTTGTTTCTAATCCTCCAAGTGAAGAATTTGTACTTCTTTGGAAATCCTCGGGGCCAGGGGGTCTCCTTCAAGTGATCCGACTGATCCTGCATCACCTGGGAACGCTGAAAATCATTTTATGAGAAATCCCCCAAGGAAGATGGAGTAAAGACACATTTTTCTGGCTCTGTACTTAGTTCAATGAGATTGAAAACCTCGTGTTGATCCTCTTCCAAGACAGCCTTGATAAAAGAAGGGTAGCACCTAGAATCCCTAAAGGAGATATCGGTAGCAAGACATCCTAGGAACCGAGAGGGGTCCCGGCCCAATTGTGGTGCCAAAAGGAGGTGTCCCCCATTCCTATGATCCACTGGACATGTGGTTAGATGGCCGTTATCAGAGGGGAGGTCACAGACCAGAGTGGGGAGGCTTGGCTCTCATACTGGGTTGAATTTTCAAAAATCGAATTGTGCATGGTGGTTCCCCAGAGCGTGCGTTGTTCAAGAACGTCCCTTGAAAGTTTTCCATGCATGAATTCCATGGTATCCATTAGGCTTTGATCATTGATTCCACCTTCCCCCGTCGGATGTGTCACCCTAGGCCATGAGGTCCAGTGGCACCTCCCTTCGGCAGTAGGATCCCAAATGAATCTGGCTAGAAGCTTCTCAATTCTGTTAATTGTACCTTTTAGTAATTTTATGGATGAGAGAGCATGAATAAGTGTGGCAATTAGGACACTGTTAACTAGTCCTATCCATCCCCCAAAGGATAAATATCTATTCTTCTAGTTGAGAATATGGTCTGTGATTCTGCTGATCAGGAAATCCAGGTCCCTGATCGAGATCCTGCTTGAGGAAATAGGAGCCCCGAAGTACTCCAAGGGAAAGGACCCTATTTGCAAGTCAAGGACAAGTTGTACAGAGGAGATCTGGATAGGAAATCATCTGCTAGAAATGAATAAATAGCTCTCGGCCTTGTTGATGACCTGGCCGCTCTAGTGATAGAACCCTTCCATCAGCTTGTTGAAGGCTCTGATAGATCTCTTGTTAGAATTCATGAAAATGAAAGTATCATCCACAAAATAAGGTGGGAAAAGGAGGGATACCTCTGGAATCTGTGAAAAGGCTAGATCAAACCATTGTTAGTGCTCTTATGAATTAGGTGGCTAAGGACATCCTGGGAAATGATAAAGAGGCTTGGAGATATGGGGTCACCTTGCCTGAGGCCACAAATGGACTTAAAGAAACTGTATCTCTTCCCCATTAAGGTGATTTCCAGCCATGCAGAGCTGAATCATCTAAACAAGAGTTTAATTTTCCTAGAGGGGAAGCCCATACCTGCCAAAACCTTATTAATAAAGCCCCACTCGACGCGGTCGTAATCTTTTTTCAAGTCCAGCTTAATGGCTATGTTAGAGGCATGGGTCTTGAGGTTGATATCACGGATCTTTTCTTGATCCAGAGCTATATCACCCTGGATTAAGCACCCCTTCACAAACCCATTCTGCTCTAAGGAGATCCAATGAGGAAGATGAAGGGAGACCCTATTGTTGATCAAGATGGACAGAATCTTATAAGGGATGTTGTAGAGACTCACTAGTCGGTAGTGAGAGAGGGAAGAAGGATTCTTAATTTTTGGACGGAGGACAATTGTTGTGGCACAAGAAAACTGAGACAATCCTCCCCCCTGGAATAAGTCCTTGATGGAAGAGATGATAACCGCTTTTACCATGTCCCACAAGGATCTTAAGAAGGAGCCTGAGAATCCGTCCGGACCTGGGGCGCTTTCGGGGTTTAAGTTCTTCATAGCCCCATGAATCTCCTCTTTATCCTGTATTGTTCTGAGGCTATCATTGTCTTTTTGCGAGAGTTGTATAGGTATCACATCAGAAAGCTCACTATTCTACTTCGGGTACCCATTCAGTATTCGGGGATTTTGTCCAGTGAGGAGGTCCTTGGAGAAAGAGTGAGCCAGACTACCCACGGTATCTCTATCATCAGTGTTTGTGTCATCGTCTAGGAGGATGTTCGGGTTCCCTAAGTGCTTCCTCTCCTTGATACATGCGTGGAAGAAAGTCGTGTTCTTATCTCCCTCTCTGATCCATTTTATCCTAGATTTTTTGTGTGCCAGACGCTCTTGTCTGAGGATCAAATTCGACAGAGTTTCTTTCTTCCTGTATAGGACTTCAAAGAGTTTTTCATCCCATGTAATTTCCATACTACTCTCAAGACCATCAACCTCTTTCATGGCAGCGTTGATGTCTCCGTCGATGGGGGGGAGCCCTTTCTCCCACACTTGAAACTTCATCTTGAGTATTCTCAGTTTATTGTGTATTTCCACCCAATTATGGCCCTAAGCCTAATCGTTCCAAACTTCTCTCACCATATCGTGGAACCCCGGGTAGTTGGCCCAATGAAGATAAGATGGAAATCTGTCCTAAGGGTGTCGCCCTGTGGACAAAGAGACCAAGAGAGGAGAATGGTCCGATAAACCATGAACAAGATGGCTCACCTTTGAGTTAGGGAAGGTAGAAAGGGCTTTCATGTTTTCCAGACAATGGTCCAGGCGACTCCATGGGTGGTGGGATTCTTTTTGGTTATTGCACCCGGTGAAGCGGTCACCGGAGAATCCTAGATCATTAAGACCTTTCCATGCCAAGAACTGTGTGAAGTCTAGGATAGCCCTCCTATTGAAGGTACCCCTTCCTTTCTTCTTATCTGTATCCGAAATGACGTTGAAATCCCCCCCAACTATCCATGGGAGGTTTTCAGGATCAAAGGAGTTAAGTTCTCGCCACAGAGCTTCACATTGGCCAGCGTCACAGCTTCCATAGATGTATAAAAATAGAAGTGACATCGTGTGACACCTTTGTAGTGATGAATTGATCGCCTTCTTGGACCAGATCAATAGAAAGGTCCATGTGCAAGAAAATCCAGATGTGTTTGTTAATGTTATCAACATGCATGGAGTTATGCAGCTTGATTCTCCGGGAGAAATCCTATAACTTTTTTGATTTTTTCATATGCTCAAGGATAGCAACAAGAGAGGCCTTATGTTTCTTCATTTCTGTGGCAAGGAAATATTCCTTAACCCAGGAACCTAGTCCACGAGCATTCCATATGATCAAGGATATCATTGGATGAACATAGTTCTAGCTTTGGATCCAAAACTCATGGCCTTCTTGAGGTGATAGGATGAGGAATCCTTTTGAATCTTTGATCTTGATCTAGTGCAAACACCCCCATACTTGGAACCCAATGAGGACCCAGTAAGGGAAGGACCCTGGGGAGAGGTAGGGGTTGAGATGAGGCCACTGGAGGAAGCCCCAAAGGCCCAACCATGGCCATTGTATCTCAAGCCTGGGGAACCCGCTGGTGGGATTGAAGGAGAGGCAGGAGCAGGGAAGGGGGGAAGTCCTCCGATGGGTTCAGACTGGAAGGGGAGAGTATGAATTGAGGAGCCAAGCAAGAGGGGAAGTCCATGAGGTGCGACCTCCTGGGGAAAAGGCCAGAACATAGGGAATGAGGAGGATCATAGGGACAATCAGGAAGAGAGGGGGTGGGGGAAGGGCCATCTGTCTTGCAGGGGAAAAGGAGCACTAGGGAATTAACTCTAATAGGTGAGGCCCCTGAAACAGCAGGTTGTGCAAGAGGGAAAGAAGATCCAGACTGGGATGGAGGGAAAAGACCAGATTGGGGAAAAGGGGTGAAAGACTGAGGACCTCAGTGAATAAAAAGACAGCGGTGTTGGAAGCAGCTCAGGAGCAGGAAGGGGGAAACCAAGAGTAAGCCCCACAAGAGGAATCGTGCATTGTTCCTCCTACAAAGGGGAGGGACAAAAGGGAAATGAGGCCGACTACTTGGCTTGGGCATGAGAGACCGGGGGAGAGGGGTGCCTGGCGTTGTGACGCTTCCTACTACACACCTAGAGAGAGTTCCCTTGAAGTAGATAGTGAGGGAAATACCTTGGGAAGACTGGGTAGATGATGTGTTGGATCCAGGGGGTGTCTTATACCTTAAGAGAGAGGCGGTCATATGGGGGAAGAGACGGGTCCATCTCCATGCATAGGCATTCCGTCGACACATCAACATATCCTTTATTCCTATCATCCGAACAGATAAACCCACCAAGGTGGTCTCCAATCACTCTGAGGAAACCTCCATTCTGGAAAGAAAGAGGGAGCCCAGGGAGGGAGACCCAAACCGTGGAGAGAGGACTTTCCTTGCCCCTACGGGCCTCCATGGACCAGCGAGCAAGGTTGAAACGCCACCGGCCAAGAGCCTAGGGAGCCTTACACCTCGTGTGAATGAAGTCAACCTCCGCAGAGAAGATTAGGAAAAAGGAGTTCTTGTGGATCAGCGAGATCTGAACCAGGCCTTGGAGCCCCCACAACGAAGCAAAACGCTGGAAGACACCGAGCGAAGGAGAAGCCACACCAAAGTGGGAAACAAGAGTCCACTTTAGGCATGCTTCAGCATCCGCAAAGTCCCACGCGGGGAAGTCCAGCGAGAGGTAACCGCCTTCCCTCAATGTCTTTGGAACAGGTAGGCCAATCTTCATGAAGCACACCTGAGATCCACCCGACGATCCACAGAGAACATCTCTGAAGGTTCCTTACTTGGGAGCCAACGAGGGGGAAGCAGGTGGCACGCAAGCCGCAGAAGCAGGTGTTGGAGACTAGAGAGGGTAAGGATCCACCGAGATCTGGGAGCTGAGAGGGTAGGGAGGGTGCTGCCAAGAACCTGAGTAGGGGGGACTGACAAGGTGTCAGGGTCAAAGTGCGAAGGGCCAGACGGTGACCAGGCAGGTGGGGGCACCACAGCCCGAAAATTTGAAAACCTTGACAGCATGTGGGGCGCGTACTAGCAGGCCATTAATGTGGTTTATCTTCCTTGGAAAATTCTGATTTTTTTCGCAAATGTTGGTACTATTCCTTATATCTAGTGGTAATGTAATAAATCATACATCATCTTTGGGATACTGGGGTCTGATTTCGTATAGTTGGTATTAGAGAATTTTTACTAGAAAATGTGGAAACTAGATTCAAAAAAATATATCATAAGAAAAATAACTCTATGGTAGACTTTGAGGATATGTATAGAAGAATATCCTAATTTTTTGGTAAGAAATAGATTATTTGGTTTTTCCTAGAAAATAAATCCCTATATGGATACTATAAGTGGATGTTTTTTAGGATATATGTACCTTGGAGTAATAACTCTAAAAAGGGTGCATTGGGCATGACTTGGTTGTCACCTGGTGCGTGGCAGTCGGCCTTACTATGCACCTGGTTTGACTCTCTTATAGGATATTATTAGGATAAATCACATTTTCTTTACAAACCGTTATGATGGTTTAGAAAATAATTATATCTATAAGGAATCCATGATTATGATTAAAATATTAGTTATAGGTAATTTTTTAAGTTAATGTTAGGTTCTTCGCTACTTTTGGGATTATACATTATGTTTTATAATGTTATGATCTATTCAAGGGTATGTAATTATTTAGAAATGTCATCTAGTGGAAGGAATAGTAACTGTATTAATTCACATAATCCAAAGAGTAAGAATGGTCATTTTATTGATGGTATTAAGCTAATATTTCAAAGGGAACAAGTCTCTTAGACATTCTCATCATATGATGACATGGAATCATAAGCTATCAAGTAAGAGAAATAATTCTCTATATATTATGGTTTTGATGGGAAGCAAGATAATAAGAGGACGCCTGAGAAAAAAACATATATGGGGATCAAGGAAAAAAGAATGTTCCAATTTATAATGATTATGGAAAAAAACACCTAGCTAATTCTATGAAGGGAATGGAATTTTTTCAATATTTTTTGGATAAAAAGGCCTCTATTCTAATGATTTCAAGGGAAATAAATAAATTTCCAATGTTCAATGATTAAACTATAGGGAGATGGGTCACTATATAAATGAATTCCCTAAAAATTACAGGAATTTACATTAGAAGAAGCTAAGGGTCCAAGGTCAAGCATAAGGTATTGATACAACAAAAGTGGAATGATTAATGGGATTGTGTATTTATATCTAAGAAATATATTGTTAACTTTTTTTATTCTTGATTTTCTTATTATAAAAATTGTGAAACATATAAAGATTTCACTGCATTAGTATTTCATTAAGTATTTTAAAGCATGTGTTGAATGGAACCAAGAAAATTAATTCTTTGGAAAGTTAATATTTTTGTAAAAAACATGATTAAGGGAAGATGATACTTAATATGTTCTTTATGTTTAGATAATAATGAAAATGATATGTGTATGGGATAGTATTGGTGGCCCTGAAATTGGTTAGTGATTTTATGTCTTATGTTATATTTTATAGATATTACAACATGTTTGGATCTATAGAATATATTCAATAACCTGAGATTTTATTTTTGAAGCATAAATGTTTTCATTAAGGTTTTATAGTGATCAAGGTATTCACGTATTTCGAATTTGACATTAAAAGACACATTATACTGTCTGGGGAATATAATGTTGGTTTTGTGACCTTCCTTTTAAATTTAGTTCAACACATTTTGGATGATTATTAAGGTAAACTAATTATAAAATGGACTAAGATGGACTTTGGGTGTTATTGGGATTATTTTTCTAACCATTTTGGTTTTAGTAAAGATAGTAGGAATAGCTTGATACTCTTTTATAGATTTCATGATCCATTAAAAGTTAATTCTAGTGATTCAAAAATAAAAAATACTTTTTTAATATTCCTTTCTTTGAGTAATATATGAATATTAAATGTTTAGAACCATATGAAAATGATGAAATTTTGGTCATGAAATAGATATATATCAAGAATGTATATTTTGTTATTTACATAGATAATAGAGGAATTCCTGAACTCTTGGAAAATAATCTAAAAATATATTATCCTTTGAATGGCCATAAGACCTTCCTTTTTTATTTTTAATATAGATAATCCCCCTTCTAAGGGTTTAAGGGGAACCTGAACATGACCCATAGGCCCAAGGCACAAGGCCTGACATGACCCGTAATACATGACCTGAAGACGCAGAGGCATACCATCCCCATAACATAACTCGTAGGCCCAGCCCACTAGAACCGCCCATCCCCAGCTTCTACATCATTGATCGCCTTTATCTCCCCACCTGCATTATTGATTGGCTAGTGGTTCCCCATACAAAGCTGCATAGTGCCTGGTCCCGATGGCGGTTGTCATACCCTCTCATTCTTCCAATCTGGTTATCTCTTCTTCTGGTGACTGCTACTGGTGCTCTGATCCTCATTTGAGGCCTACACTATGAGAATTGGGCTACTTCATGGTCTTTAATGGCCTGAAGGCCCTATGTCCTGAAGGCCCTTGATACTTGTAGGACCAAACCATTGGCCAGAAAGCCCAAATCGGGTGAATAGTTCTGGCAACTATAGTACCAACCATTACCTGCTACAGTAACTGCTATAGTAACTGCTATAGCAATGCTACAGTAATTCTACAATACTCAGAAATTCTCCTCCTCCCGGTTTTGAACCTGGGTCTCTTGGATGCCAAGCAGGAGCCCTTACCACTCATGTACGAGCTCGTTGGCTAAAAAATATTATCCTAATATTGTATTTTCTGATGAACTAATGGTCTTTTCACCCTTTATCAATTTATGGTTTTTTGGTCTCTAACCTTCTCTTGACCAGCCACTTTATTGTGATCAATTATCTCAAACAATATCAATAATTATTTATGCTTTTCTTTCATTGAATTATCTTCACTACACACATATGTTCTAATACATGGAAACTTAGTTATGTAATTATTCCTGATGATCGTTGTACTTAACTTTATCTTTTATAAAGAGGATACAATATTAACCCTTATCAAAATTTGGTATTTCAAGAAAGGTATTTTCAAATGTCAAAACCTTGATTGCTGATAAATAGATAAAATTTTGAGATCACAATTTATTTAAGGGGGATTGATGTAACACCTCGAGA
The DNA here is from genome assembly GCA_963277665.1 of Viscum album. Classification (NCBI taxonomy): domain Eukaryota; kingdom Viridiplantae; phylum Streptophyta; class Magnoliopsida; order Santalales; family Viscaceae; genus Viscum; species Viscum album. The sequence goes on along the minus strand of OY728161.1, from coordinate 47,750,797 downwards.
TTTTAAAAGAGGAACATCGTATTCGATATAATATATAACACGCATCAATTAGAATAGAATAGAATATAACACTTCTAGAATTTATTACATATTTATATTTATAAAAATCCAATCCCTTTGATAGATTTCAATGTATGCAATATAGGGTTTGAACCAAACATGATACTCTATTAAAATATTATTATTTAAAAATGACAATTATAACCTAGATGTTAATTAGTGGGTATGATTAGTACTAAATAAATTATGAAAATAATATGAATTATAAAAGTATGATATAAATTCAGTGGTAATATATAGATATATATTATAAATAAAATAAGAACCATTTGAAAGAAAAATAATTTTTTTAAGAAAAAATGTTTTTTTTCAAAAGGCGGTCTAGTTACACTTTTCTCACTTAATTTTAAATTATTTTTTTACCAATTATAGAGAATTTATTTTATAATATTTTTTGAAATATACATTTCAAAATTATATCTGGGTGAATTTTTTATATTTTTCTGGAAAGATAAATTTTTTAGTGAATAGTGAAAAATATCGGTTTTTATTAAGAATTTTGATTTCTTTTAAATATTTAAAAAACATAAAAAAATGTTTTAATATGGTTTAAAAAAATATATAAATTATATATTTATTAATCCAATTAATATAATTTAATTAAATTTCATACTGAATTTTGATATAAATACATTGTAAACATTTGAATATCTTCTCTTTGAAAACTTGCTTTATTATCACATCTATTGGTTTAATTTTAAATTAAATTATATCACTTATGTGAATGGAATTTTGAAAAATTTATTATTTATGTTTAATATGATTAATTTATATTATCTAATAAGTTAGAATTATATTTTGAGCATAATAAATAGAAAATAATTAAAAATCATTTACCATAGTTAAGGTAAAAATTCGTTTACCTAGGGTTAAACCAAAAAGATAAGGGTTTAAAATGACCCAAAACATTTCAAACACCAATTTTAGGAAACTATTTAGACCATATATCTACTAGGTTCTATAATGGATAATTTGTTATCCTTTTTTCATGATAAAAACACGGTGATACCTTTTTCGTTTACAAAATTACAAGTGTGACCTCATCTCACTTATAAAAGGTTACCTCCTATCCTCTATTATTCACACTTGTAGAACACATTGGTTTGTCAAATTCCTACACAAATAACATACTTAATACCCTTGTATCATCATATAATCCTTATTCATATCATAAATCCATCCTTGAAAGGCTTTGGTTCAAACCAAAAGAAGTTTTCCAAAGAAGATGTGATGTCCCTAAACAAGGGTTTTATTTTATTTTTTACTCTAGCTCCTTCAGTTATTGTTAAAAAATATTTATATAAAAACCTAATAATATTTCATATAATTATATTTTTTTTGTTAATTTAATGACCTATATACATGTCCTAATCTATCAAATGGTTTGAGAAATCATCATTTGTGTGTATGGCGGACTACCACCTCATGAACAGATGCTATTCATTTTCCATTACCATATTTAAAGGATGGATGTAATGATGGATTTAACATTTTTATATGATATTTATGATATTATTTTACTTTTTTAATTATCATACCCCAAATACCTTCTTTCACTAAATTCTATGAGAGGTATGATAATGTCGCTTCTATGTATAGCGGACTACCACCTCGTGAAGCGATGTAATTCATTTTTCTCTTACTCTTTACATGAAAGGTAGTAAGCATAAATATAAGTGAATATATATGATATTAATGATATAAAAATACTTATGGATCTATAAAATCCCATATAAATTATTACCTTCCTATCCATTGGAAAATAATAACTTCATTTGTGCATATTTGTGGGCTACCACCTCTACGTAGCGATGTGAAACGTTTTTCCTTTCATTTTTACATGAATGGTAATAAGTATATATTTTTTTAAATAAATTATATATAATTTTAATTATTATTTAAATATTTATTAATATTTATTTTTCCTTTTTTCAATCAATCAAGAAAAATGCAAACATTGTTCATGCTTACATGTGACAAGCCATCTCCAGGAATAATGTAATCCATTTTATATCTATAACATTTATATATTACTCTAAATAAATATATAATGAATATATATTATAGTTATATTATTTTTAAAATTATGAATATTATGTGGCCATGATAAAATTAAAAGGAACAAAATTACCGAACCAAAACATACATGAAAAACGAAGCAATTATCACCTAAAATAGTGATTTTAACAAAAAAATGATAATAAATGAGAGATAAAAGACTATAAGTAAATAATATATTATGTTAGATATATTATTATGTTTATATATTTATTTTTAAGAAAACAATATTAATTATATAGGTGCATCAGACACATATGAAAGAAGTCAAACATGTGGTAAGGGTTACTCATCTCACTTTTACTTCCATGAGACATATGTTATATTCATAACTTATTTACCTTATGTAGTGTATATACTTACCATTTGATTTGTTATATCAATAATATATTTCTCTTAATAGTATTAAATTTTCATTTTATTTTATTTATTTTATTGGTCTTAGGATTGAAGAGTTTCCAAAGTGGTAATGGTTTATTTCCAAATCTCATAATTATTCAGGATTGTTTTTGTTTAAGTTTTAATTGGGGGAATTATATTATATTTATATAATAAAATAAATATATTTTATTCAACTTTGTTTATTTATGAACATTTTCAATTAATAGATCCATTTTCCCACTCTTTGTTACTTAATATAATTGAGAATTTGTTTTAAGAAAATCCATCTTTATTTATCCCATTAGTTTGAAAGACTTTTTCATAAAAACCTATATTTTCTAAAAATGTTTACAAAAACGATTTTAAAAATTTAAAAATATAAATTAAATAATTTTTAGCACATTTTAAATTTTCCTAAGAAAAAATTCACAGGAATCTTCATGTCGTGTTCAAAATAATGGTCATTTGTCTTTTACAAAAAATGTGAATAGAATATTTATTTTAACGTGTATGGATTGAATGGAATTTTCAACCATTAGTAACAAAAAAATGTTTTAATGATTATTTTACAAGTTTTTAAAGGTAATTATCAATGAAAAGTATTTTGAATTTTTTTTAAACTTTTTTTAAAAGTTATTTTCAGAATTCAAAGGTTACTTTTATCAAAAATGTTTTTAAGGATATTTTCATTGTATCTATATTCATCAATGGAATCAACCATCCATTTTACCTATGATACATATATTATATGTTTTATTGATACCATACTTATTATTAATTTGAATGGTTTATGATCAGTTTGACTGGGTATGTATAATTTTATTACCATTCACCATTTTACTATGGATGGTTTGTGATTATTTTTTCTGATTTGTGTATTTATTAACATTTCATATAGTAGTTTTAAATATGAATTTATATGTTGATCATGTTTCACCCCATTTATATTAGTATTTAATTAGACTTATTAAGTGATGGGTGGGGCCTGTTATAGGCCCTTGATTCATTGGTAGGTCTTATTAGACAAACTAGATTGGGTTTTGTCTAAGGCTTTACCCATTTATTTTGATTACATGGAACAAGGCCTCTGCGGTATGTTTTAGATTATTGAAATTATGAATTCCGTCATTATAAATTTATTCATGTTTCATGTGATTATTCAACAAGTTACAATATTTATCATTTTGTTTCAAGATCATGTAATTATTTATATGTAATTATTTGATCATAATTTTTTCACCCATATCATTCTTAGGATATTTATTAAATAGAATGTTTTTAGCTATTTACATTTCCATATTTATTATTCCTTATTTATTAATAGATTTCACTATATGCATACCATTATTGAGCATTTGAGATCACACCATTATTATGATTTATTTTCCCTTGGATAAAATGGATTATTTTCACTACTAAAAAACTGAACTTTAACAGTGCTGGTATTTATTAGTGCTAGAAAAAAACACTAATAAATTGCATATTGATCAGCACTAAAAGAAGCGTTGATAAATTTATCCTTTGATCAGTGCTTTTTTTAGTGTTGATAAAGGGAGCTCTTATCAGTGCTTTATTTTTAGTGATGATAAAGAGTATCCTTTATTAGTGCTTTTATTTTTAGCACTAAAAAAGGGTAACATTTATCATCTATTTATTTTTAGCTCTAATAGAGGTTACCCTTTATCAACACTTTATTTTTTTCGTTGATTAATATTTATTTCCCCATTTCTTTTTTAGCACTGATAAAGGTCTAAAAAAATAAAATGAAATAATTAAGTAAATTAAAAATAAAAATTTAGTTTATTATAAAAATATTACTAATTTTGTTAACTGTATAATTATTGATAAAAATGAATAAATTGATTATACATTATTAAATATTAAAAATTTATTAATTATATAATTTTGATAATTAATGTTATTAAATTGTATATGTTAAATATATAGATATATATAACTGTATATAAATATGATTTATATATTACAAAATATATATGAACTTTACATTAAATATTCATATATTTATTGAATAATGGTTTATAATTAATAATTAATATGAATTAAAAATATTGATGAATTGAATAGTACTCGACATATAATTGAATGTTGTTTGATTTTTAAATTTAGCATAGATCAAATCTATGTTATATTGATTTCACGTATACGTAATCAATGAATTTTTACATAAAATACACACACCTAAAACGTATATATATTTTCAATATTGTTAAAGTGTTCTTATTCTTAATTTATTCAATTTCACTCATTTTTAACATATATGAATGCACATAAAATTAGATATTCATTAATAATGTTAAAAAATATTTGTAAAAAAATATTTTTAAATATATATATTTATAAATGTACATTTACTATATTGATATAATTTTATATTTATAATTATAAATAAATAAATAATTTTTTAAAAATTAGTTATATAATTTTATGTAAATAATTATATATATTTATATAACTATTAAATTTATAATAATTTTACTTAAATAATGAATATATTTACTATATTTATATGTATATATATTTATTAAATACATATATGTATAATTATATAAATATATATAATGATATAAATGTTATTTGTTAAAAATATTTCTATAACTATATATAAATAATTATAAAATTGTAATAAATATATTTAAAAAGAAATATATTCACATTATTTATATTTATATATATTTATTAATTATATATAAATATTTACATTTTTTATATATAGTTATAATTTTAAATCCTTTAACAAATCATATGTAATAAAAACTGATAAAAGCATCTTTATCAGTATTTTTTATTCTGATAAAGATGATGCTTTATTAGTGCTAGACAATGCACTGATGAAACAAACATTTATCAGCACTTTAATTTTAGTGCTGATTGAACTTGGTTTTATTAGCACTTTTTTAGCGCTGATAAATAGTTACATTTATCATTGTTTTTTCATAAGCTCTGATAAAAGTGACATGATATAATTAAAAAATCCTAAACATTTGTGAACCTGTCACGATATTAGAATCTATCAATAGAATCCACCCCTTTCCGGAAAACCTCCTTGGTGAATTGGAGCTTGAATCACCCCACTCATCTGTCTCCAGTTACTCGAACATCTCTTCTGACATCCATTGTTCGATTGCAGTTAGGGTTTCTAAAGAGGGTCTCAAATTTTCATCAACCTAGTGAGGTATTATTTCTTATTTTCTTTGTTTTTTTTTGTTGTTTTTTTTTATGATTTTATTTTTCAACTATGTAGTCATTTATGATATGGTTATTTTATACTAGTGGGGTAGGCCATCCAATTTTCATTGTTTTCAATTTTTACTTAACTCTTGATCGCTTGTGGAGAGTTTTTTATTTCTGGACTCGATGGTGACACATGGATTCACAAGGAGTTCAGTTAGTTATTTTATTTAATTTACATTTCCCCAAGTTATTGTCTAATGTTACCATACATATTTTTTAATCTTTATTTTATCAATGTATTCAATACATGTGAAATTTTAGAAATTGAAATTGTAGATTTTGTGTGTATAAGTGTTGAAGGTTTGTTAATGGATTTATTTTATACTATACTACTTCAAATCTTATTTTTCCTACTTGTTTGGGTTGGTGTGGTCATCCATTGTATGGATTCATCATGGAAGTTTTTATTTAAATTTTATTTCTACTAGTTTTATTTATTTTTTGGGCCAAATCATTTCCACTGTGTTGTTTTTCATGCCCTGGTGCTTGTTTCTAACCTAAGGGGGATCGAGAATATCTCACGGACACTATCATGGGACAACTTGGGTGTTTGATATATGGTTTTCTTGGGTCTATTTTAGAAACTATATCTATTGTTAAATGTGTTCTACCTTTTCTTAATAATCCATCTTCCTATGTATCTACACTTTTAAAAAAATCTATTTTATTTTTGTCCCTCTTAAGATTCATCCAATATTATTTATAAATCCTTTTAATAATAATATATGAAATATTGTACCTTAATTCTATGTACTATTTTATAACTACATTATAATTTTTCATCATCATCCTACTCCCACTCTCTCAATAATTTTCAAAAAAAATGTCCTTTTGAGATTACCCCTTTCTTGTTATACCTTTTTGTATATATATTTACCAATATAAGACATTTTAATTTCATGCTCAGAAATATTTATTTTTAATAATTCCCCCCCCCCCTTTTGATTATTTATTTAACTAATAACAAGTGAATTTCAATGGAATAATTTTGATACCAAGCTATATGACATGTAGAAAAATAGTATTTTAAACCTTTTTACTATCAAAAAAGTTGTCATATAACTAATCTCCCACACTCCATGATATGGATTGAAATTCCACCCACAACATTTGAAAATTTTATTTAATTTTTAATGGGTGTCAACATGGGTTTTAAATATTCCTTTTGAAATCTATAAAACACTTCCCTCATATACATGGTTTGGGAAATAAATATCCCATGAATTACATGAGTTGTTTATAAACAAAGGAAAATTTCAACCCACAAATCATCAACATTTAAATGGATGCATGATAATTAATACCTTATGTGTATTTATTTATATTTTTTATAAAATTAATCTTTTTTGAACCCAATAGGATAGATATTAACTAAAAGTGTATGCATACTAATCGTTTGATAAACGAATATGAAGATGGAGTTAAACAATTCATCATGTTTGCAAGATAGCATGCATAAGACCCTTCCAAAATCATTTGTTCATGTTTACATTGTTGTTATTCAAGAAACATTTGTCCAGAATAGTTGGAAGAATATTGATGCCTATTTGGATGTATTTATCAATAGATCCAAAACAAGTATTGTTTGTGCATCACTTACAAAGATAATAAAAAAACTAAGAATTCTCTTTACACTTCACTATTGTAGGTTAACTAATGATTAGAATAGCATCTGAACTAAACTTCCTGACTAGAGTCCCCTTGAATCTGTTATCCCACACATAGGGAGAAACAAACAAATTAGATTCTTGAAAATAAAGATACTAGAGAGCGTGTGTGGGATGAGAGAATCACACTAATTTCATGCTTGAAGTTTAGGTCGGATTCTATGATAAACGGTAGTTAACCAACAGCAGTGATGTTCATAGAGAATCCTTAGTTTTTTTATTTACTTTGTGAGTGATGCACGGACAATCCTTATTTTGGCTTAATTGATTAATGGATCCAAATTGATATCAATATAATTAATCATATCATGGTTTCATGGAATCTATATAGTCTTCTAAACCATAATGAAGTGCACATAGAATCTTTAGTTTTATTATTAGCTTATATTTTGACCAAAGATACCTTTTGGGTAGATGTAAAGGTAATGTTATGATATAATTTCTCTATTTTACCAAAAAAATTTATAATAAAATGTTGATTTAATTTTCATTATTCCATGTAGAATTCATTTATTTTAGAAGAATTTTTTCCATGTTTCATGAATTTATAGGAAGAGAAATGATGTTGTCTCTACTCAATCAGAGAGGTAACTTTTATGTTTTTACAGTAAAATCATTCTCCATAAAATTAATTAATTGTTTTATATTTAAGTTTAATTTATTTATTTTTATTATTACTCACATAAAAAAATTCTTATACAGGTGGATTCTTTTGTTCGAGTTCGGGTTCTTTGTCCATATCTCATGCCTTTCTACACCAAAACATTCATAGAATTATTCTCCCTCATAACCTATTCCTCCATTTAAGTGTTTCATTTATCACATTATTTAATGTTCTCTACACATCTTTTATAGGAAGAGAAACGGTGTTTCCTCTACTTAGATACAGAGGTAATATTGATGTTTTCACAGTAAAATAATTTTCCATAGAATTAATGTATTATTTCATATTTATGTTTGATTTATTTCCTTTTATTATTACTCACATAATAACTGATTTCTTATATAGGTGGATTCTTTTGTTTGAGTTGGGTGACATGTACAACATTCATGCTTCTTCTCCCTCAAAACCTTTTCACGCCCATAGTGTTGCATTTATCACTTTCTTTCAAGTTCTCTACACATCCTTTTGCAGAAGAGAAAAACTACTTCCTCTTCTCAATTACAGAGGTAATCTTGATGTTTTCATAGTAAAATAAATATCTATAAAATTAATGTATTTTTTCATATTTATGTTTAGTTTATTTCTTTTTATTATTACTCACATAATAATTATTTTCTTATATACATGGAATCTTTTGTTTGAGTTAGGATACTCTATTCATCTTTCATCCATTTATGCACCAAAACATTTATAGAAATATTCTCCCTAGAAACCTTTTCACCCCTGTAGTGTTTCATTTATCACTTTCTTCCATGTTCACTTCACTGTCTTTACAGGAAGAGCAATGATGATGCCTCTGCTAAATTAAAAAGGTAATCTTATTAATCGCACAGTAAAATCATTGTCCATATAATTAATTTATTGTTTCATATTTATGTTTGGTTTATTTATTTTTAGTATTACTCACATAATAATTGTTTTCTTATATAGGTGGATTATTTTGTTTGAGTTGGGGTGCTCTATACAACTTTCATACTTTTTCTCCCTCAAAACCATTTAACCCATGTAGTGTTGCATTTATCACTTTCTTTCAAGTTCTCTCCACTACCTTTGCAAGAAGAGAAATGTTTCTACCTATGCTAAATTATAAAGGTAATCTTGATATTTTAACAATAAAATCAATATCCATAGAATTAATGTATTGTTTTATATTTATTTTTAATTTATTTTATTTAATTATTACTCACATGATAATTGTTTTTTATACAGGTGGATTATTTTTTTCGAGTTGGGGTGTTGTTTCCATCTTTCATCCCATTCTACACTAAAACATCCACAGAAATATTCTCCATCAAAACCGTTCACCCCTGTAGTGTTGAAAATTATCACATTCCTTAAAGTTCCTTGCACTTCTCAATTATTGAGGTTATCCTTATATTTTCATAGTAAAATCATTGTCTATATAATTAATGTATTATTTCATATTTATGTTTCATTTATTTATTTTTATTATTACTCATAATAATTGTTTTCTTATATAGCTAGATTATTTTTTTAATATTGATGTGGTTTTTTAGAATCTAATCATGCAGTTTTTGTAGTTCGAAGCTACTCCTACAGTTTTTTGAGACTTTGGGATGTGTAGGAATCATCCACCCCACAATCTGACACATGATGTGACTGGTATGACTCTAAGTACTTCTTTTTACTTTAAATTGGCATTAATTTTAGTAAAAAAGGCAACTGACTCAATGTGTATGTTATTAGTTTAAAATCAATATTTGACATTAAAAAGTTTCACTCACTGAAAACCATTCAAATGCACTTGAATTTTCTTTATAATTTAGTTAATCGATTCATAAATCATTTTTTACATATAAGAATCGGTCTCATATTAAATAGATACATGATGTGATCTATATGAGACAAAGTGTTTGTTTCAAGTTTAAAATTTCATTTTATTAAAAAAGACAAGTGACATACTCAAAATAGAGAAAACTCATTAATATTATTTGGATACATTAGGAAAACAATTATTAAGTGATTTGGAATGTTTAGGAATCATCCACACAACAATTTGATGCATGTTTTGAATGGTATGATTCTAATTGTGCCTTTATTTTAAATTGATATCTATTTTAGTAAAAACATTGACCTACTCAAAACCAAAAAAACATTAATATTGTTTTGATACTTTAGGAAAATGATACTGATGTGATTTGAGATGTTCATGAATCATTCAAACCATAATCTGATGCATAGTGTGATGGATATGACTCTATGTGGGTGTTTTTATTTAAAATTGACATCAATTTTAGTAAGAATCACAACTGAACTACTCAAAACTGAGAAAACCCTTTCAAATTCTTCAAATACTTTAGGAAAATTATCTCTAAGTAATTTTTGTGTGTAGTAATTAGTTTAACCTCAATCTGATACACAATGTGATCAGTATGAGTCAAATTTAATGTTTTAATCTTAAAATGACATTTTATTAAAAGTGACAAGTGAGGTACTTAAAAACAAGAAAAAAAATTCATATTGTTTTAATACTTTTTTAAAATGATCCATATCTCATTTGGGACATTTGGGAATCATATGTACCCCAATTCAACTCATGGTGTGACCGGTATGACTCAAAGTGCCTATTTTTATTTAAAATTGTCATCAATTATAGAGAAATGGAAAACTAACCTACTCAAAACTAATAAAACACATTATGATTGTTTTTATACTCTACAACAATGATTCGTAAGTCATTTTTGATGTGTATGAATCAGATTCACCTCAATCTGATACATGATGTTCCTAGTATGACTCAAAGTGTCAGTTATCAGCTTTAAATTGACATTTTAGTTCAAAAAGTATCACTCACTGAAAACTGATCAAACACACTTTTATTTTCTTGATAATTTAGGATAATAATTCATAAGTCATTTGTGACATGTAGGAATATTTTTCATGTCAAAATGATACATGATTTTATCAGAATGAGTCAAAAGTGTGTGTTTCTGATTTAAAAGGACATTTTAGTAAAAAAAGGTAACTAACATGATCAAAACTAATCAAACATATTCATATTGTTCTGGTACTTTAGTAAAATGATCCAGAAGTCATTTTATACATGTTGGAATTAGTCTCACCTCAATACTATGCAGAGTGTGATAGGTATGACTTCAAGTGCATCTTTTTATTTCAAATTGACATTAATTTTAGTAAAGTTTACACTTTTTGTTAATTTACTTCTCTATATTATTACTAACATAAGAATTGTTTTCTTATTAAGGTGAATTATTTTTTTCAAGTAGGGGGGGTTTGTTCAGCAATAACATGAGTCGGGTCAGGGATAAAAGATAAAGAAACATTGATGTTTTTTAATATGTGTAATAATTTGAATTTATATAATTGCATGAACCAATGTTTGAAATGTCTATAATATAGTATTTTTTCTTTTATTTGTGTTGTAAATTTCATCTCATTTAAATCTTGTATTTGGGAATTCTTTTTTGATATATAGTGTGTTTCTGGTGTTGTATTGTGTTATAACAGCACACTATAGTGGTGTTGTAGTGTGCTACAGTAACACACTATACTGTGGCCCTTTATCAGTGACTTTAAAAAATTGATGATAAAGGCCACATTTATCAAAACATTTAAAATTACTGATAAAGGTCTTTTTTATCATCACTTTTCCCACACTGATAAAAGACCAACTTATTTATCCTCGTTCATATACTTAGTGCTTTTCTAGCACTGATAAAGGCCATTTATAGCACTATTAAAGATCATTTTTGTATTTGTGTTTGTGATTAATATGTAGGGATATGATATGAGGAATAATAGAATTATCAATGAAAACAATTTGTGAATTTTGTTTTTTTAAATGAAATATGAATTTCAAGTATGTATTTAGTTTACCAAGATGATTAAACTATTCAGACCTTCGGGATATGATTCCATTTATCTAGTTCCATTGTAATAATGTAGATATGAGCTCTGAGATACTAGGGTAGGGGTTTCTATAGATGGGATGAGGTAGTTATTTATAGAATTGGAAAAAGGATGACATTAATATTAATATGCAGTGACTCTACTAAAAATATAGGAAGGTGACAAAAAATGAAGAACTAATACACATGAACATGGGTAGAATTTAGGGGTTTTAAGGACTATAGAGGGTGTGGTAATAGGTTTAGGAATTAGGAGGGAATGGGAACTGTAATTTATTTGAAAACAGGGATAGTGTGATGTTTTTTTGTGATTAATAGTGAAATAATTATGATATATCATTACAAGGAAAATATAATTTTTTTAAAAAATCATAATGTATATAAAATTTATATTTAACGAAGAAATTTTTAAAATAATATTTAATTTTTATAGTAAATTCTATTATATATTTACCAAATTTATATATAAGATAATTTGTTTTTTTCTTATTAATGTCGGTTCAATGAGATTCGAGCCTATAAAAATTAACCTTATTTATCAACAATTTTCTGTAAATATATATTATTTTTAGTAAATATTATAAATTTATAAATATTTTAATTAATCGTATAATCATATATTTTTATTGATAAATGAAATATTTGTAATTATATATATATATATTTATATTGGTAATTTATTTTGTGTCATTGGATAATTTTTTGTTACATATTTTTATAATAGTAAAAGATTTATTGGTGAAAATAATTAATAATAACATATTAATTTGTTGGTGAAATAATTGTTTATATTAATATAAAAATGAAACATTTTTAAATTTTAGTAAAATATTTGTTGGTATTGAACGAATTATAAAAATATATATATATCTATTTTTTTAAACAATTGATGGTACCTATAATTAATACCAGCATAACATAATATTTGTTTGGAATTAATCATTTTTACCAAAAGATATATTATTTGTTAATAAATTTATATTGGTATAAGTTAATTTTTTTAGTGTATATAAAAATTTAACCATGTATCTGAGTAAGTAGTATTTTCTAAAAATGGATGGAAGATACTTTAATATAGGAATATAATTTTTGATGAGTAATATCACATCTTCATAAAACACTAAAAAAATTTATAGTGCTACCACTATACCTCTAATATATATATAACTCATATCTATTTTTAAGTAAACTAAAAACTTTGATTGTAACAGTAAAACTAATAATATATTTTTTGGAATCTTTCTTCAATCCATAACTTCATTATTGAAATTTCAATACCATAAAAACACTATTTGGAGCTTCAAAAACTTCAAGTTATATTATACACATATCTTAAATGACATTTTTATTATGAATGTTTTATTTCACATCCATTTTTAGAGATCATAGTTATAATAAGTTACTATGTAAAAAATAATATTAGAGCTTATTATAGAATATAGTGAGAATGTTTCTCCATTGTGATTACTATAAATTTATTTATGACCACTCGATTTTAATGAATCTTTATTGGAAGAAACTCTTACATACATGTGACTTTTCTTTTCAACAACCATACTACTCCTTGTAGGTCTTACCTTTTAAGGTAGATAAATCAAGTTCCTAATATGATTTTTGTGCACAATATTTATTATAGATTTCATGGCCTCTAAACATTTATCACAATCAAAAAATAATATTAATTTATGATCAAAAGTAGTTCTATCCCATATAAACTAAACTTCATCATAATTTGGAATAAGATATATACATCTCTTAGTATTATGAGTAATTCTTATAAAACTAATAGTTTCTTATTATATTTTATGTGTTTTAATTTACATAAATTATTATAGTAAAATTTCTTGTTATATCTTATGAAATATTTCTATTTTTAGCATTAAAATTTACTTGTTCAACTTTTCAAACAATAGTTTCTTGAGAAATATATTTTTTTCATTTAAAATCAATAAATTTATCTCAAAAAAATTATTATATAATGGATTATAAAAGTAATAGTGTATAATTTATTTAGTATATTGAATGAAAAAAACATATCATATTTCAAACCAATCTTATCTGAAGCATTAAACATCACACATTCTTCTCAATGATTGATTTTTATGAAAGATGATTTGGTTGACATCCCCACAGGCGTTGTTAATTCTTATAGCATAATTTATTTTAGAAGTTTTAAAAAAACAAACAGACCACTAAACCAAAGGGTAGTATAGGAATTACATTTCTAACATCTAACCCATAGAGATAGGGTTGGAGAGCATATTAATTTAATAAAATAACTATAAACTATTTTATGAAATAAACCTAAAATGTCATGACCCTTCCCTCGGGGCCTGTGTCGTGACTACCCCAAACCCGCCTTCCATAGGCTAGGGGCTGGCAACTAGAACCAAAGGTGTAATTCCATAAAACTATGAAGGAATTGACTTTATAACCTATAAACGCACACAGCTGGATAAAAAACACTAAGTAAACTGTATAACAAAAGAGTGCTGAAAAGTAAAATGGTCCATAAAAACAAGCCCAATTGTAAAGTACAAGGAACTGGAAGTACAAGTACAACTGAAGAAAGGAAAAACAGTTGATGGGTCATCCTCTAGGATTCCTACATGAAGGTTAGATACAGATATCCTCCCCAGAACTCCACATCTGTCAGTATCCTCCATGTACCGACTCATCGTAAGGTCCACCTCCGGGTACGGTCCAGTCCTGGTACTCTTAGCCTCAGTCAGCATTGTCCATCGTCTGAAACCAACACAACAAGGTACGGGCATAGCCTGTATAGGGGTGATTATAACGATACTCAGTAGGGACCCTGAGACCCTCAAGGTCTCACAAAATCCAACAAGTAGAAACCACAAAATATGGAATCAACATATAACCTTACATAGGTATATTCCCATACATATACCTATGTTATCAAGTGATCCATCTCAATCATGATGAAAATACAAAATTATTGACTCAGCTCAACTAGTATTTTATTCACATTATCGAAACCATGACTACTGGAGAACTCCTCCTTTGTCGAGTACAGTGGGCCTGCCGCGAAACCAAATGTGCTTCCCACTAACCTTGGACTATTGAGGTACTTCTCCTGTCGAGTATTATGGGTCTTCTGTGTCACACAGAGGCGCTCCCCTCCGCGGGTATGCAGCCACACCCAGGACCTCCCCCTCATAGCCTACAGAGGTAATCCTCATGTCGAGTATTGTGGGTCTTCCACGTCACACAGATCACACTTCTACACCGTGGGTCTGCCGCCACAACCAGGCTCTCCCCACTAGGCTAGTAGAGTCTCTCCGAGTCAAACGTTTAGCAGTTGTCAGGTCTCAACTAGCTACTAGGTCTCCACACTCTGTTTTCTCATCACTGGAAGGATCCGCTCCACGACCTACTGGTCGATAATCCAATTATCATGAAGTCCCACAAAGAAGTGTCTCAAAGGTCTACCACGTCATAGGGGTATCAATGCAACAGACGGCGCGTCAATCGGATTCCCGGTCTGTGAGTTATTAGCATTTTAGTCCCGGGGGCCCGGTTGGATTCGTGCACAATCCAACCTAACCGTATCTCAACTGTACTCCAAACTCTAGTGGGGTTTACTCAAAGGGACCGTCATGCTCCAAGATTAACAGGTTCTCTGACGGTTCTTCAAACGAACGTCTGGTGCCAATGATATGGCCAAAAGAAAGTAAAGGGTTTTAGTGGACCCGAATCCGGTCAGACCCAGTTTGGGTCGAGGCAGCCTAACCTATTGGGTCTAGCCCAGCCTGTTGGGTGGGCCAGCCCGTTAGGTTTGTCCTGGCCTATAGGTCCAAGCCTAGCTGGCCGTAAGGGTTCGCGGAGGGCTGCGAGGGCGCGGACAAGTCATGAGGGCGCGAACCTGTCACGGGTCGGCGCAAAGGACATTCAGCCGGGAGGGCGCCGTGAGGGCACAGCTCAGCCCGGAGGCCACCGTGAGGGCAGTTCGGCCCGGAGGGCACAGCTCGAGGTGGCTCGGCCCGAAGGTCAGGTCCGGTTCGGCCGAGGCGCCACGAGGGTGCGGGCTGGTTCGGCCGGAGCACCACGAGGGGCAGGCGGGCGAGCGAGACCGAGGTGTCTTTAGATACTTGCGGGCCGGTTCGCACAGCAGTGGTGCGGGGCGTGGGGACAGCAGAGCCACGGGGTGCACGGGGTGCGCGGGGCGCGCGGACGACAGAGCCTCGTGGTGCTCAGGGCCATTGGAGGTCGTGGGTGGCTTAGTCGGGGGCTACCACGAGGGTGCCGGCAGCTCGACCAGGGCTTCCGTGAGGGAACATAGGGGAAGTGATGCCACATAGTGGGGTTGTATGTCGTTGCCTTTTCCTGGGTCAGCGATGGTGCTGGCCTCCGTTCCTTTGCTCCCCCACGTTGGTTTTCATCATTCTCCATCGCAAAGAACACCAAAGGAAATCAGTGGAGGGGTCGGGCCATGTTAGTTTGGCATGCACCCTCTGCGTTTAGAGTGGTATAAAGTGGATCTACATAAATCATGAACCAAGAATGAGGATAATAATCTAAAATATTCCTGAATTTGATAATAACCCCCTACCTTGTTTGTTGTTTATCGACAGAGTCGCGGGGAAGAAGACGGATCGTTGGGAAAAGACAGACGTTGGTGTCGTTAGCATTTTCCTTGTTCATCAGTTTGTTCGTCGGCTAATCATAGTCGAAGACGACTTACCTCTGAGGAAGTCCCGAGGTAGAAGGTCAAAGTCGAGGTCGTTCTTCGCCGGGGGATCATTCTTCATTGGGAGAGCGTTCTTCGTTGAGAGAGCGTTCTTTGTTGGTAGATGAAGTTCTTCATTAAGAGATATTTATTTCTCCTAAGCTATCTCCTCTCCCAATAATTCGCTTAAGTCCCACCAAAATGAAAATTCCATGCCAAGATAATAGATTAATCAAACTATTATTTTGTTGACAAATAATTCAAAAAGGATAATTAATCACTTGGTTGGAACATTAAATGGCATGTGCATTGGAACAATAAAGTTATAGGAGGTCAAGAGGCTCTCAATCATTTATGAGGGAGTTGAGAGGTTTTCCTCTCCCACCATTATTAGGGGGGTTGGGTGGTCCCCACTCCCAAATTCAAATTGAAATGTTTTGAATTCTTGGGTGTTCCCCACCATAATTAATCATGAAGAGGAGGTTTAGACCTCGGGTGGTCCCCACCACCGTAACCTCTCATGGTGTGTTAAGGTGTGGTGGTCCCCACCTACAACTTCCACATGGGTGGTTATAATAGATAAAATAAAATAAAATGTGTGTTTATTTTATTTTATGATTTCCACGAAAAACCCAAAAACTAACTTTCACCCTCGATCAACTGTCGTCAAGGAGAAAGTCTCCTTAAGTGAATATTGGTGATGCGAGTTCAACGATGTCCTCGTATTTCAATTTCGAGCATCGTTTCAAAAGTTATAAAAACCCGCTCGTATGTTACTAAACATACATGAACCAATCTTTAGAAATTGATTCTAGGCACACCGGGCCTTGGAATCACGCGCCATCAATTTTCTCGGACTTGTAAAATTACCATATATTTAAAATAAATTATTTTGAAATTTTGGGTCTTTACATTCTCCCCACCTCTGGATTTACGTCCCCATAATCCAAAACTCAAACTATGGGAACAAGTGGGGGGTACTGAGAATGCATCTGAGCCTCCCACTCTCATGTGCTCTTGTGGAGGTTCCCATGCTGCCAGCGAACACGCAATTGAGGTATCAACCATCCATGAAGGACCCACTCTTGTTGATCCTAAATCTCTACTAGAACCTTCATAAAAGTATCCCCATCGTCGACATCCAACTCGACATGGTCGATTATGTGGGAAGGGTCGTGCACATATCTCCTCAACTGGGATACATGGAAGACATCATGAAACTGGTGAAACTGAGGTGGAAGAGCTAAGCGGTATGCCACATCGCCAACTCTGCTGAGGACCTGAAAATGTTTGATAAATCACAGAGATAACTTGCCACCTCTGCCAAATCTCCATATACTTCATCGGGGTTAGACCCATATAAACACGTGGTCTCCATCCTCGAAATCCATAGGTCTCTGTCTCCGGTTGGTATACAAATATTTCTTTCTATGTGCCGTCTTCATCCGCTTCTGGATGTTTAGCACATTCTCCATGGTAGCCCATACCATCTCTAGTCCCACGAGTGCTGACTCCCCTAGGTCAGTCTAGAACAAAATTGATCTGTAAGGTCACCCGTAAAATGCCTCAAAAGGTTTCAACCCAATGGTGGAGTGATTGTTGTTGTTGTATGCAAACTCCACCAAAGGTAAGTGATCCTCCCAACTGTGACCGAAGTCTAGGAAACAAGTACATAGCATGTCCTCAAGGGTCTGAATGGTCCGCTCAGTCTGACCATACATCTGAGGATGGAAGGCGGTGCTCAAATGAAGTTGCATCCCGAAAGCCTCCTACAACCCCTTCCATAGCCTGGAAGTAAAATTTGTATCATGATCAGAGACAATCATCGAGGTTACTCCATGTATCCGCACAACCTCTAGCACATAGCGGCATCACAATCTCTCTACTACACCCTACTCTCTGATCGGTAGGAAGTGGTCCGATTTGGTGAGTCGATCGACGATCACCCAAATAGAAGCATGACCCCTAGATGTACTTGGATGTCCTATCACGAAGTCCATGGATATCCCATCCCACTTCCACTTTTGGGCCTCTAAAGGCTGAACCAAGACTGCTGGTACCTGATGCTCTGCCTTCACTTGCTGACAAGTGAGGCACCGAGAAACAAACTCTGCAACTGCTTTCTTTATTCCCGACCACCAATGATGTCATCAGAGATCCTGGTACATCATCTCCACTCTTGGATGTACTGCTAGAGGGGATTTGTGGAACTCCCTCAAAACGGCCTCTGGAAGTGACACTGATACCATGGTACGTCTTCTGAAGAGGATTACATGCTCCTCACCTTCATAAAATCCATCAGGTGCCTGCCCTATGGATATCTGAGCACATCGAGCCTCGTAGTCTGCGTCCCCACGTTGTGCCTCCCTGACTCACTCAAGAAGTGGGGGAGTGACTGTAAGAGACTAAAGTAAGTCTGCTCTATATTTATCCATAAAGGATATCTGTAAAGTAGATAGCTACTCCATCGCCTCTCCTAGAAGCTGTATACCAGTTCTCCTACTGAGTGCATCGGCAACAATGTTCCCCTTCCCAAGAGTATAGACTATCTCGAAGTCATAGTCCTGGAGGAACTCAATCCAACATCGTTGTCTCAGGTTTAGGTCCTTCTGAGAGATGATATACCTAAGACTCTTGTGGTTAGAGTACACAGTAAAATACTCGCCCATCAGATAGTCTCCCCATATTATCAAGGAGAAGACCACCGCTGCTAATTCTAGGTCATGGGTATCGTAGTTCTACTCACGTTGTCTCAACTATCGTGAACCATATGTGATCACTGCTCGCTCCGGCATCATGACACGTCTGACTCTAGTCCCTGATGTGTCTTAATAGACTATGTACCCCACGCCTTTCTCTAGAAACTTCAAGATGGGGGCACTAGTCAGCATATGCCTCAGCTCCTAAAAGAACTACTAGCATCTCTCCGACCGCACAAAGGGTTTCCCCTTCTTAGTCAAGGCTGATAGTGGTGCTGCAACTCTAGATAATTCTGGTACAAACCTCCGGTAATAACTGGCCAAAACCAGGAAACTATGTACCTCTATCACACTCCTGGGTGGATCCCAAGAAAGTACCGCCTCAATCTATGTTGGACCCACTACAACTCCAGCCTCTAATATGACATGCCCCAGGAAGTGAACCTCTCGGATCCAAAATTGGCACTTCAAGAGCTTACCATAAAGTTGGTGCTCTCAGAGTGTGTCTAGTACTACTTGAAAATGATAGGCATGCTCCTCCTCAATAGTTGAGTAGATCAGAATATCGTCGATGAAGACTACAATCAAGAGATCGAGGTTTGGGTAAAAGATCATGTTCATGAGTCCCATGAACACAACTAGGTCATTGGTTATGCCGAATAGCATAACCAAGAACTCGTAGTGGCTGTACCAACATCTAATGGTCATCATCTGCATATCCTCATCTCAAACCTTGAGCTGGTGATAGCCTGATCTGAGGTATATCTTCAAGAACCACCGTGCTCCCTTCAGCTGATCAAAGAGGTCATCAATCCTCGGGAGTGGGTACTTGTTCTTCACGGTCACCTAGTTATGGATCCAATAGTCAACAAAAAGCCTCAAGCACCCATATGCCTTCTTGGGGAACAGAATAAGGGCTTCCAAGGGAGAAAATTGGGTCGAATGAACCCATTCCCCTGCAAGTCCTCTAGTTGTACCTGCAGCTCACAAAGCTCCACAGGAGCCATCTGATATGCTGGTGTAGATATCGGTGTCTTCCCAGGGTACAAGTCAATGTAAAAGTCTACCTCTCTGCGAGGGGTAGACCTAGAACATCATCAAAGAATAAATTTGTGTACAAGTCTTCCACTACAGGATAGTTCGGACTTTCGACATTAACTACTCCAAGGGAAAGGCTATCCATCTGATGATTGATCGTCTGCACTCTCTTCCAAGTAGGTCCATATTATGATGCAAAGGCTCCCTTCATGCTGGTGAAGGTAAAATTGGTCCCATCATTGCGGATACACCACACTTTGTGCCTAATATAGTCAATCTGAGAATGGACTATAGATAACTAGTCTATACCCAAGATGACGTTGTAAGGACTCAACGTCGCTACTAGGAGATTCTAGCCGAAGCTCTCGCCCCCTAGAGTAATCTCACATAGTCGGCACCAGTTTTTAATTGTCGAATATTCTCCCATAGGAGTCTCTAACCGTAAGGATTGAGCCAATGACTCCTTCAGAATATCTGAGCTCCGAACGAGGGAAGTGGTAATGAAAGAGTGACTAGCATCTGTGTCTATAAGTACTACAATTATGGTGTAGTAGACACAGATCTTACCTCAAATCATCTCTAGAGTGCCATGATCATATGCCTCAACTGTCTAGAGCTGATCTCTCCCCTGTCCACCTTCTACTTGTGGTTGGGGTGGACCTCTTGGTAGTGGTGGCAATAACTCCTTGAAACGTCTCCCACCGCGAGCTGCATGACCAGATCCCCTGCCACATCTGTCTGCTTCATGTGGACTACCTTGATCGAATCACTGTCTCAGCCTGGATAGTCCTTTGACTATATTCTGATCATCTAAACGACAGGTCATACAGTCACATGCCATGTGACCCTGCCCACCGCATGAGTAACACTGCCCACTCCTGGAAGGTATTTCTCTACTTTGGGTGTCCTGCACAACCGATCCTGAGTCATGTAGTCATCCACCTGTAAGTAGGATCCTCTTGGACCTCTGCGACATTTTTCTGATTCCATCTATAGAAGACTCCACTACATGTTGACAGGTGGTGGATCTCGCAGCTGAAGACTGCTCAGCAAAGAAAACTCTCCACTAGGAGGGCTCTCTCTAACACCCCTACCTGCGATGGGATGCTGAGTTTGATCACCGAAGCCTTTATCTCCCTCCTAAGTCCCTGATCAAAGGTCTGGGCCCTGAAGAATGGGTCACACACCATATCGGTGGAGTATCATGAGAGGTCTATGAACCTCATTGAGTACTGACCTACCGTCATGTTGCCCTTCTGTAGATGAAGTAGCTCCTGTATGCACACAGCACGAAGAGTCACTGGGACAAACTCTGCCCAAAACAGTCTCTCGAAGTCTACCCATTGAAGATTCATCTCTTCATGGACCTATAGTATCAAGCTCCACCATCTGCCCATTGCTGCCTGTATAAGGCTGAAAGCAAGAATCACCACGAGGTCTGCTGGTGTCCCTACCAGTCATAAAACTCTCACCACAACCTCCAGCCAATCCTCAGCCGCATGTGGGTCCATCTCTACCCTAAACCTAGGTGGCCTATGGCACTAGAATTCATTCAATGCGCTCAAGAAGCATGCACCATCTGATTCTAGGGCTGGTGGAATCAATTTCCCAATAGGGAGTGGTACCGCTAGTGCCTACACTAGAAAAGGGCCATATACCGAGGCCTTGTCGCTCGGTGGGCTATCTATGCATATGAATATCGTAACCCTAGCTGGTTGTCTACATGGAGGCATCCTGAAAGGAACAGATGCAACATGGTCAAAATATTATACCTGGTAAGTTTACCTAGTTGAGCTGACATAAAGAAAATTATTGAAAACACACACACAATCAGTTTTTCAATGCACTCAGTGGGAAATCAGAAGTCAGGGTCCAAGTGTATGCATACGTCGGTCGCCGCACCAACACTGGACATCCTGAACTAAGAACCACACTCAATACCATTAACACTATTTCTTCATAGAAATTAAAGATCAGATTCATAAGTTCTACAGTAAAACCAACTCTTTTGATACCAGTTTTCATGACCCATCCTCCGGGGCCCATGTCGTGACTACCCCAAGCCCGCCTTCCATAGGCCAGGGGCTAGAGACTAGCACCAAAGGTGTAATTCCCTAAAACTGGGAGGGCATTGCCTTTATAACCTTTAAATGCACATAACAGAGTACACAATTGGATACAAAACACTATGTAAACTGTATAATAAAAGAGTGCTGAAAAGAAAAAGGGGCTGGAAATACAAGCCCAAATGTAAAGTACAAGGAACTGGAAGTACAAGTACAACTGAATAAAGGAAAAACAAATGTTTGGTCATCCTCCGGGATTCCTACCTAAAGGGTAGGTACAAATGGCTTCCTTAGAATTCCACATCCATCAGTCTCCTCAGTGTACTGACTCTTCGTAAGGTCCACCTCCGAGTACCATCTAGTCCTGGTACTCTCAGCCTCATTCATTGCTTTTTGTCATCTGCAACCAACACAATAAGGTGCGGGCATAGCCCGTGTAGGGGTGAGTATAACGATACTAAGTAGGGACCCCGAGACCCTCAAGGTCTCACAAAATCCAACAAGGATAAAAAACAAATTATGGAATCAACAGATAACCTTACTTAGGTATATGCTCATACATATACCTAAGTTATCTAGTGATCCATCTCAATCATGACGAAAACAAAAAATTACTAAATCAGCTCAACCAGGATTTTATTCACATTATAGAAACCAAGACTGCTGGAGAACTCCTCGTCTATCGAGTACAGTGGGCCTTCCACGAAACCAATCACGCTTTCCACTAACCATGGAATACTGAGGTACTCCTCCTGTCAAGTAATGTGGGTCTACTGCGTCACACAGAGGCGCTCCCCACTGCGGGTCTGCCACCACACCCAGGCACTCCCCCTCGTAGACTACAGAGGTACTCCTCCTATCAAGTAATATGGGTCTGCCACATCACACATATCACACTCCTCCACAATGGGTCTACTTCCATAACTAGGTGCTCCCCACTGGGCTAGTAGAGTCTCTCTGAGTCAAACGGTCAGAAATCGTCAGGTCTCAGCCAGCTACTAGGTCTCTGCACTCTACTCGCTTGTCACTGGAAGGATCCACTCCATGAGCGACTGGTCGATACTATAACTGTCACAAATTCCCATGAAGAAGTGTCTCAAAGGTCCTCCATGTCATAGGGGTCTCAATGCAACAGACGACATGTCAATCGAACGCCTAGTCTGTGAGTTATTATCCTTTTATCCCCAGGGGCCCGGTTGGATTCGTGCATGATCCAACCTAACCGTATCTCAACTTTACCCCAAACTTTAGTGGGATATACTCAAAGGGATCATCATTCTCCAAGATTACCAGGGTCACTGACTGTTCATCAAACGGACGTCTGGTGCCAATGATATGGCCAAAAGAAAGTAAAGGGTCACTATGGGACCGGGTCCGGGTCGACCCAGCCTAACCCGTTGGGTCTGGCCCAGCCAGTTGGGTGGGCCAACCCATTATGTTTGGCCTGGCCTGCCGGGCCCAGCCCAGATCACCGCAAGGGGTCACGGAGGGTCGTGAGGGCGTGGACCGGTCGTGAGGGCGCAGACCAGCCGTGGGTCGGCGCGAAGGCGGTTTGGCCTGAAGGGCGCCGCGAGGGCGCGGCTCTGCCTGGAGGGCACCGTTAGGGTGGTTTGGCCCAGTGGGTACCACGAGGTGTGGCTCAGCCCTGAGTCCAGGGCACCGCAAGGGCGCGGGCTGGTTCGGCCAGGGCGCCACAAGGGGCCGGTGGGCGGGCACGGTCGGGGCGTCTCGGGAGGCCAATGGGCCGGTTTGGCCTACGGCGACGTGGGGCATGCGGGGCGCGCGGATGGAGGAGACAATGGGTGCATGGGGCGCACGGACGGCGGAGCAGTGGGGCGCATGGACGGCGGAACCACGGGGCGCGCGGGGTGTGCGGAGGCCACGGATGGCTGGGTCGGGAGATGTTGTGAGGGTGTGGGCGTCTCCGTCGGGGCTGCCGCAAAGGCACGGTGGTTCTGTAGTGCCGCAGAGCAGTGTCATGCGCCAGAGCCTTTGTCACGGTTAGTGGTGTGTCCAACTACCGTTCATGTGCTCCTCTACATGGGTTGTCATCCTTCTCCATCACGAATAATGCCAAATGAGATCGGCGGATGGGTCAGGCCATGTTATTTTGGCCAGCACCCTCAGCGTTTAGAGTGGTAGAAAGTAGCTCTACTTTAATCTTGTACCAAGAATGAAGATAATAACCTAAAAGATTCAAGAATTCAATAATAACCCCCTTCCTTATTTGCTGTTCGCCAACGGAGTTGCGGGGAAGAAGATGGATCGTTGGGAAAAGACGGATGTCGGTGTCATCAGTGTTTTCCTTGATTGTTGGTTTGTGCACTGTCTTGTCATAGTTGAAGACGTCCTATGTCAGAGGAATTCCTGAGGAAGAAGGTCAAAGTCGAGGTCTTTCTTCATCGAGAGAGCGTTCTTCGTCAGGAGAGCGTTCTTCTTTGGGAGAGTATTCTTCATTGGTAGATGAAGTTCCTCATCAGGAGAGCTTTATTTCTCCCAAGCTCTCTCCACTCCCGATAATTCTCCCATGTTCTTCCAAAATGAAAATTCCAATCCAAGATAATAGATTAAGAAAACTATTATTTTGTTGGAAAAGAATTCAAAAAGGATAATTAATCACTTGGTTAGCACATTAAATGTCATGTGCGTTGGCACAATAAAGGTGGACGAGGCCAAGAGGTTATCCCTCATTTATGAGGGAGTTGAGAGGTTTTCATCTCCCACCATTATTAGTGGGGTCGGGTGGTCCCCACTCCCAAATTAAAATTGGGAGGTTTTGAATTATCGGGTGGTCCCCACCACAATTAATCATGGAGAGGAGGTTCAGACCTCAGGTGGTCCCCACCACGTTAACCTCTCATGGGAGGTTATGGTGTGGTGGTCCCCACCTACAACATTTACATCAGTGGTTATAATAGATAAAATAAAATAAAACGTGTGTTTATTTAATTTTATTATTTCCACGAAAAACCCAAAAACTAACTTTCACCCATGAACAACTGTTGTCAAGGTGAAAGTCTCCTTAAGAGAATATCGGTGCTTTGAGTTCAACGGTGTCCTTAGATTTCAATTCTGAGCACCGGTTCAAAATTTATAAAAACTCTCTCATATATTTACTGAACGTACCTAAATAGAACTTTAGAAATTGATTCTGGGAAAACCATGCCAAGTAAATCATGCTCCGTCAATTTTTGTAGACTCATAAAATTCCCATATATTTAAAAAAAGTAGATGGAAATTCCGGGTCTTTATATAAACAAATTTATTAAAATAATAGTGGATGATTGATTTGGATTTTTATGAAAATAGAAAAATGTGCTCAATAATTCCAATTCATGTTTCATGAGTGATTAGGGAATAAAATAATGGGAAAGTATTAATAGGGTTTTGGAACCAATTTTAGTTGAATCCAATGGTTATGGTAGACAACCCCAAAATCATTTACGTTCACCTTTCACAATAGTCATGTTACTTTGGGAATTTGATGAATTTGTAACTTGAAACCATATTTAAACATAGAAAATAATCCACCCAATCGTAATTATGTGAATCATTGTCTAGTTATTGTGTTGTAAATATCACTCCATTATCGATCATGTAGTGGCCATGAATGATATAACAGAGAACATATTTGAGAAATTCGGGTTATAGAAAAATACCAAAATGAATTCAATTCAAAAATAAAATACCTTAATACAATCAATCCTCCACCATTATATCTTCTTTTCTCAAGTTATACCCATCATTCTTTCGATGAGGGGTTAGGAAAATAAAGATCATGTTTGATACATCACGGTAGCAGTGGTCCTTGATCCTAGTGACGATGGATCTACAAATACTCTATGGAGTGGTAGCATAGACTCTTATTTATAGACTTCCTTGGGGCCTGGGTATCATTAAATTGAGTTATAATGGTGTGATAAAATCATCATGGTGGGTCCCATGGTTAATTATTTGATATTCTCATTAGAAACCCCATCAAAGTCTTATAACTGGGTCTGTGAAGATATTACATGATGTGTAATAATTTACCTGACATGTAAATTCATCTTTCACATTTATTCACTTCATTAAAGGTCTTAATTTCATTACTTTCATTGTTACATGGTATGAAATGTCTTTTGTTTAATCTAGAGTCTTTTCATTTCCTTGTTTAATTGGTTATGTTCCTTTTGAGTGTTCCATGATCATCCTCTAAAATCGGGTGTCGCACTATGAGTAAAGGTCAGGGTGTGTCGTGTCTTTAAGCTTCTATTTTTATCACATTTAACTCCTTTTCTAAATATAGGTTGTATCCTTCCATTAAAAATTAAACAAGTTTAACTTTTCATAGATTTTTAAAAATGATCAGTTAAATGTAAAAAAACAATACATTAAAATACCATAAAATATATGCATGAATTACATCTATCATTGGGACATTTATCATTCTATATTTTATATGGTGTCATTAAAACTAGCTTATATAGAATGTGGTTATATAATTAAACACAAACTTTTAAGATCAAAATCCTATAAACATATAGTAAAGTCATATTGACTCATCCTTGATTGAACCATATATAAAAGGAATAATTCCCCTATTTAGATAAATCATTATCTATAGATTACAGGGACGAGTGAGTGATGTAATAATTCTACAAAATCTTTGATGGCCAACAAAATAATGAATAATCTGTTTCCCATTCCATTATGATCATTGTGTCTTAATAATATTTTCATGTTTATTGTATTCTTTTTTTTAATATTTTTATCATTTCAATGCTTCTAAACTTGTGTTTCATCAAAAATGTATTACCATACTTAATAATGGATATTAAAAAACCATAATAACTTATGATAGTAGTAAAATTTAAAAAATATAGATAGCCTCTATTAAAAATTATTATCATTAAACCTCATACATTAGTATATTTTAATTCCAAAAACTAATTATCTTAGACCTTTTAAAAAAAAGGTTGTTTGGACATTCTTACAAAAAATAAAAAAACACATGTATTGAATTATTCATAATCAAATGATTCAAAAATTAAAACCTTACATAGTTTTTTTCATGTTTCTCATTTCTATGTCCAATGTAACATTTCCAAAAATAGGTGTTGTTTGAATAACAATATTTGGACTTATTATTTTAAATGTTACATACTTATTAATCAATATCAATATTTTATAAAATTTTGATTATTTTACCAATACAATAAACCACTTTATTTATATATTAGAAAAATATTTTTTAATAATGAAAGAAACTTTTTATCATCCAAACAATAAATATAAATCAAGTATAAATTTATAGTTAGAGTATAGTATTTGTGTTATAATTATTAAACCATTTAAATATGTATATGAAAATCATACTTCCTGACTAAAATTAAGTAACCCTTTCACCATTTTAATCACATAGATCTATATATCCCTTAGAAAATTCTTATCTATTTATAACTATATATATATATCCACACAAATATTTGATATATAATAGATATCTAGTACACTAGATTAAGAATTAGGAAATTTGACTTCTATGTTATTTAATTATTTATTCCTATGATGATTATATAATATAGTGTTCATGAAAAAATATAGTTGTTTATGAATACAATAATTTAAACTAAATAAAATATAATTATTTTATGTTTCAGTTGGA
Source organism: Viscum album (assembly GCA_963277665.1). Classification (NCBI taxonomy): domain Eukaryota; kingdom Viridiplantae; phylum Streptophyta; class Magnoliopsida; order Santalales; family Viscaceae; genus Viscum; species Viscum album. Next base: position 47,722,685 of record OY728161.1, on the reverse strand, counting down.
AACCATATATATATATATATATATATATTATCTAATAAATTATCATACACTACTGATGTGGGTACCTAACTTTTTTATTAACATCCAAGTGAAACCTAAATCTCATAATTGAAGTAATTACCTACTCTTTAGGGTTATTTATATACTTCATGCCTATTAAATGTAATCCATGGGAATACGTTTTGTAGGTTCATCCATGAAAAATGTTAATGATCTTGTAAAACTATTTTTTTAAGTAACATAACATTTGTATTTTTAGGGGTTTACAATGATATATTAGTTTCCTATATGTTATTTTCATTATGTATATATATATATATATATTTATTTATGTATGTATTATTATAATAATATAACATAAATAAAATATGTCTTTATCCAAATTAAAATGTTTTAGTTATGTAAAAGTATAACCCTTATAAAACTTTTTATTTATTTTATACCACTATAGTTTAAATTTAATTACAATGTTCAGAATATATAGATAATAATATCATGCATAAGATACATGAAACTATTTTCATGAAATATATTAAAATCATATGAAACTCAAATATTACTCAATGACATGTATTATGGGATAAGTTGAAGAGACCCACTTATCTAGATTAGTGGATAAATGTCCAATCTAATTGGATGTTTGTTCTATATTTCAAATGTCCATAGATCATTAGTAAATATGGATATTAAATTATAACATGATTTTAACTCCAAAAGTTTATGAATAATTAAAATAAATTATAACTTTGAAATTATAATAAAAATATAATTATTTTTAGTGGAACTAAACTAAATATAATGTTATATATAAAATTAATCTTCTTATATTCATCTAATAATATTTATAATAAATAGTGTTAAAATTTTAAATTATGTTATACTAATATTCCTAATTAAAATAATTAATTTTCATGAATATTTAAATATAAAAATAAACATATAAAAACTATTAATATAAATCTTGATATGTATATAAAGACAAAGGCACACTTCACAAACATTGAAACCCAATTTTATTTTCTAAAATAAATAGTTATTATATACCGATGTCTCAAGGGTGAAATTCTATTTCATATTTCCATCTCCATGTGATGGATTGGGATATATTAATATATCTTTCTATAAATAAGCATATGATCTATACCATATCTGGATATATCATTATATCATAGAATCATAATGATTCTCTAATTTTATATTTTAAGAAACATCATCTTTCACTCTCACGAAATGTGAAAAGACATATTATATATTGTGATATTATTAAAATCAAATAAATAAGATACAACCCAAAATTTTATACCATATATAACAATAAATGATATATAGCATGTATAATGGTGAAACCTATCGTTATATGGGATATCTATTATATATTATTGTATTTTATATCACCATGTCCATCATAGGTATCCAAAGGCTATCAATTATCCACTTCATATTAATAACAGTGATACCATTATTTTTTCACATATAATATACTACTCTTCAAAAAAAATCAAAAAATATAAAATTTTATAGATTCATCAATAATTCATCTTATATATATTTTTTACCAGTAATGAGTTCTAGTAACATTTAACATGACTAATGGAGTGGAAATTGAAGACCAAATCCATTAGATCATATTGAAAAAGAAAAAAATTAATAAATAAATAAAATTTATAAATAATATAAAACTTTTCAAATAGATCCTCAAGTATTGAAATTAACAATAGAAAATTAATAACAACTAATAGGAACTTTACATTAAAGGTATTTAGTCAGATATTACATATTCCAAATACATTTTTACAATTATCACTTACACTTTATGAATTAGTGTATATATTACCAGAATATATACATTATATCACTCATTATAGAAATTATTTAATCTATATTTTTTAATAGTAAGATTATTAACAATAAAAATACTTCCATGAATCACATTAAATAAAATAATAATGAGATTCTCCATTTATGGATCTTGGTTGCATATCTCTGATGTTTAATAGAGTTTTATATATAATATTTAATAAAAATATACCAATAATAATATCTTAGTCTATAAAATATCATGTTTTTTTAAATAACCAATTCCCACTAAAATAATGCAATTTGGGTAAATTTTAATCAAAATATGTTTGTGATGATCTATCACCCCACTACAACTTGTGGCCAAACATGTTTTTCCAAAAAAAATATAAATAAAACTCTTTTTCGCGTGTTTAAAAATTTGGTAAATGATTACTTCATGAAATAAATTTCATTATTTTTAATTAAAACATATATTTTATATCCTCATTAACCAAAAATATATTTATTCTACCATATATAACGTATAAAATAGATTTTATAATATCATGGGAAAAAATAAAAGTATATAATTTTTTGATACATATATAAGATTAATATAGCTCAGTATTTTTTAAAAGAATAATTTAACAATTAAATTTCATTAAGTTTAATTAAAACATGAACCTATCATATATAGGGTAAAAATTCCATCTAACATATGTAATATCTTTATTATATATTTAACCAAGATGAGTGAGATAAGTTTTATGAGCCATGTGATTGGTTTTTTGGACTTGTTGAGGTAGTTACCACATAACCAATTACCATAAAAACTTAATTGACTCATTTTATGAATGAATCAATTCACTTTATTATTAAATAGTGGACCTAAGTATGGGAGGTAACTATTCTAAAAATATAGTTTAAGAAATCAAATAAAGGTATAATATTATTTCCCTAAATTCACAAAAAAATATGGTAATATGATATTGGTTAAAAATAATTTAACCATTATTCAAGAAAACTATTTATAATTATATGGGGATCTAAAATAATAAAAAATTACTTCCATATAATTTTAATCACTTTTAGCTTCAAAAACAAGATTATTATCATAAGAAGTAGTTTTTTCATGGAGTATTGTAATGGAATATTGATTCATTTTTTTCATAACTTTGGTATTAATGTATATCAAATATAAAATTTAAATTATACTAGTTTAATTGGAAGTAAAAAATAAAATAATTTTTACCATTTCTAATGATTACTATAATGATTTTAATTACCATAAAAACTTTTTCTCCAAATATCATAGGGTAATTAGAAAACCTATAACAGTTATATTGGTTTAAAAATCTAGACCCAAATTTTAATATAATTATACTTCTAGATTTGAGTGAAATTTGCTAAGGAAGATTAAATAACTCAAAACTCAAATAAAAACTCGAGAGTCTAGTATACATAGCTTAGAAAAACTTTTTGGTAAAAAATACTCATAATAGAAAAGATAAAATTAAATTTCATAAATGAGGTAAAACTCTAGGATTATGGAATATTTGTTACAACTAAAATTAGGGTGAAAATTCATGAAAATGATGAAAATATAATATAGATTAAAAAATTTGACATTTTTAATGAATATATATAGGAAAACGTAGAAAAAATGTTTATAAAAACATTGGATGGTATGAAACCTATTGAGTAAAAAAAATTACTTCTAAAAATACTCAAAATTAAAAAGATATTCAATAAACATTAACATAGGGAGAAAAGATTAAGTAATTTTTTCAGAACATAAATTACATGAGAGAGTCAAGGAATAATTATCTATAACCTATCTCATAGAGGATCTAAATAATGTTTTGAAAAATAAAATACCTCATAAAAATCATAATAATTGTAATTTTTCATTCCTTATTTACTAATTAAGGGAAATATTTAATTTTTTCACATTCCAATATTTTAATAATTGTGAATTGGAAAAAATAAATTTATTTTTTCCATTAGTTAAATAGATAGGTCAATAATTTAATCTGTAAGAAAGGTTGATGGTCTACTATTGATAATTATTTAAATAATTTTACCAACTAATTTCTTATATCATGATGTTGAATGTGATGGAATTACAATTATTATAGGTCTTCTAATTTAATCAACAGAACGATAAATGATTCTTCAAAATTATAAGAAGTTAATATTCAATATTAGTTATGAAAAGTTTTAAATTAATGTCTTAAATAATACTAAATAACCCATATAATGTGATGTATATTTCATGGTATACTCATTAAGATAATTTTGATCAAAACAAAAATTAAATGAAAATGTATTAATTATAGAATTTTTCTGATTAGTATTAGGGTTTTTTCTATAATTAATTTTATATAAAGTGATTTTAATTCTAAAAGTATTGAAATGGTAGAGTATATGCACATGATTAAATATTAAATTACTGAAAATCATAGATTTGTTTAACAAGAAGAACATTTATTTATTTAAAATGAATCATTTAATGTTAATAATTAGTCCCAACTTATTAATGAATTTTTTATTAATTACAGTCAAGTGAAATGGATATACTAGATATGATGCGTAATAATATCTTTTCTCAGGTTGTTAGAAAAATTGTAAAATCATCTAAAGTGGGAATTAACCAACTTATTTATTATTTAAAATGATTCAAATTTGTTTCGATGGGTTGGTAAGAATATTTTAGTAGTTTAGACACCTGATTCAATAATACATGATTTCACTAATGAAATAAAATCTATTGAGGACAATTCTAGTAATTTGGAATGTTTCTATATATAAACTCTTATTAAATAGAGAAATAAATGGATTATTTCTACCATAATAGAATACGTGTTCACCTAGAAAGTTTAAAATGTCATGTGGGACTTCTAGAATAATTTTTATGATACTAGTAGAAGAGGTTTTTTTATTTGATGTTTAAGAGTTCCTATAAATATTTTATTAACAAGGAATTTAGGGAAACACTATATCTGGTGGTTCCTAGCCAGATAACCACATCCTCCTACTCACATGTGGTTAATATTTTTATATATCAATACAATCAAAGACATAAAATTTAGTATATCATGCTGGTAAACCCGTGTTTTCTTATTTTTATTTTTACTAATTTTTTTATTATTTAATATATAGAAAATAAAAAATAAATAATCATAATTTTTTAAATGTAACTCAATTTCATGATTTGTGTTCATTAGTGGAAGGAATATATGGAAATAATAAATTATCTTATTTTAACTGAATTGAAGACATCATATTTTTGAATGGTATTAACCATATAGTTCTTTCACATGGAATTGATCAAATATATTTTTAATTACACTAAAAATAAACTATCCTACTAAGATTATGGATTGATAGAATTTTAGGCTTCATTGAACCTTGGTTTATTCTAAACAGAGGTGTATTATTCTTCAAATTCAATGTCTATTTTAATTTTAATTTTTCCCCATTTATATACTACAATGAAAGATACTAGCCTCAAAATAAATAAATAAAAGATGTGATTATAATATGTAATCATAATTGTAATGAGTTATTCTAATCTAAGGAGTATTCATCTAGTTTTATCAATTATTAAATGCATAATAAATTAGGTTTTAATGTGATAAAACATTTTTACAATTTTAAAAAATAATTTCTACCATAGAATTTTATATTGAGGAAAATGTTTAGTTTTTTATTGGGAAATGATTTTTCAATTATGTGTTGTAATGTATTATTTTATCACCACTCAAAATTCTATGAATTTTGTAACAAAACCATCCTTCTTGTCCTATTACTTTTCATATTTTGGGGGTTCTACATATTGAGAGGATTATTTGGGAATGATTATTGCATTTTATGATAAATTTTAATCCAAGTAATTATTTTTAAAATTTAGAGGCATGCAGTGTTCCATTATAGGTTAGTTGGAAGGAACAGTTATAGCATAGTGATTAGTTTTTATGACATACGTGAATGAGGGGTCTATTTTCATGGATTTTTTTTATAACCTTTGATACATGTACCAATAGTTGAATTTTGGTAGTGGTTAAGGGATTATTTGGATAGAGTTTTGGCCTTTGGGATATAACATGGGTTCTTATCTACGGTGTTGTGGTCTAAGTTATTATGTTTTTGGGGTTTTGTAATTATGGGAACCAAGTGATCTGATTCTTATTTTTCACCATAGTTGGGTATGTAAGTTTGCATATTGGGGAGTGGTTAGAGTATTTTACCTTCGTATATCCTCATTTTATACAATCTAAAAGAGATATCTCTCATTATTTCTAGGGAGGTGTTAGATCATGGCCCTTTGTGGCATAACATAGTATTTTTTTCCTTAGTTTTGTGGAAAAAAAGGTATTATGGCATTATAAGGACCCGACCTTAAAATATTACTTAATATTGAATTAAATTGAATAATTCACATTGAGGATCTTTTCAGGTTTATATTTTTAGAGAATTAGTACATAACTATTACATCTCAAAGATTATAAAGTAGACACATATACTCAGTTTCCATTTTTTCCAAAAAATAAAAACTTTTCAACAAAAGAGTCATGTCTCGTTCTTGTTTTAGACAGCATGACATTTCCTTGATCCCATCCTTGACCCTATTCCACTTTATGTCCTATGAAAAACATTTCAAAAAAAACATGGGATGAGCATAAAAAGCTTAGTAAGGGTTATAATAATACAGAAAGAAAACATTAGTCTATGTATACATAAGAATCAATGAAATCGTACTTTACTCATAAAACATAAACACTTTAGCATACCTCATGAAATCATAAGATTTATGAATAACTCATAGAAATCATAAGACATAAAGGTAAATTGAGGCATTCATAACATTCGTATGTAAGGAGTAACCCTCATGGTTACGTTTGGAATACCCATCACAATATATTCCCAAAATCTCTTTGGAGAAACCTTAGAGTTTAACTCCTTCATGTTACCCAATGAATTGGAGGGGTATATCGGGCTCACCCGCCCTTAGTTTATCATGGAACCACCCATCTTCATAAACAATGCCCAAGAACTATAACATAATAATAGCACATAACTTAATCATAAAGGAAAGATAACATTCCCACATTTCAATAACAATATAACATTTTAAGATATTTGAATTAATGAATCCATTCTAAAAACCATTTTCAAAACCATTTAAAACATTTAATAAAGAGATTGTTGAATCAAAGTGTCCCATACCACATTGAAGCTTTTAACATTTTAAACCATTAATATCCATATAAATAAATATTTAAAACCATTTTGAAAACATGGATATTAATGAGAAATATTTATAAGAATAAATCATTAAAACATTTAAAACGATATTTTAGTTAAAGGGTTTTTAACAAAATGTGAGACACTTGAATAAAATAATTGAGGAATAACATTTAATCATAAATTTATAATATCCTGAGAATAAATGGATTCATGATATATTATTCCAAAGGATAGTATATACACCATATAAGATTGAATTGGTGAATAACAATAATGAAGTCTCAATAGAATTGTAAAATGAGATGAAATCCCTTATAAAGAAGGTATCCTTAAATTAAGGATAAATAAATCTCATAATTATGTGTGAAAAATATAAATACACCAAATATAAGTGGATATTAAGTGTAAAACAACCAGAGGACATTCACACATATTCATAGGATGACATATTCAATAACTACAAGTTGAACCCAAAGAAATCGAAATTAGGTTAAGAAGTTCCCTTGGTAAAATTCTACAGCCAAACGGCGTCACTTTAAAATTCATAAAATTAGTTGATGAGGGAGAAAATGGTATCTCATCACTTGGAAATAAAATTTACATCAATAAGGATATATAAGAACATATCCCAACATAAAAAGGTGTAAATTAAAAGACGTAACAAAATAAGTCTTTTAAAAATAGGAGTGTGAATGGTTCCCTTACCGATTTGGTCAACTTTTGAAATGTACACCCCATGAAAGAAGAGTCATAAAATGAAGATGTAACTAACCATAAATGAGAGTATATTATAAAAATATTAAAATAATGAGCATTAAATACACCACACAAAATGAAATAGTGGCAAATGTAGCATGAATCTCAAGGGAATAAAAAGTGAGATGAAAATCCCCTTATGAAAATTCGGAATCCTAACGATGCCACATAAAACTTCCAAAAATGGATTGATTGTAACACCCCGAGATTTTATGAAAAAAAATATATTCTTTTTAATTTCATTAATGTCTTGTGTTTTACGCTACACCAAAAGGAGATTTCACAACACGCATCCCGGACTTGCCTTGTATTACACGCAATCGTGACCTTCCTCGATAGCATGTGTAGTACGCAATACCGAGTTTCACTAAACGAGATATTATTATAATATTATTATGAACTAGCCGTTATGAATAGTAATACCCACTTTTTGAAATTTTATAAATTTTATCCTTCAAAATAGACTTCATTTTTGGATTCGGAATATCTAAATTAGCTTAGGGTGATATTTTGGTACTTTTCGGATAACTTTCATATTCTGATGAATAGTGAAAATTACTAAATTTTAATTAAAAACAAATTTTTTAATCGAAATAATTAATAGCGATAAATTTTTAATTTGAGTGATTTTAAAGTATATTTAGAATATATTTTTACAATTTAATACAATGTTGGTCATTGGATGTAATTTCACATTTAAACCAAACAAAAACAAGTGTCAATATTTTGATAGTTATTATCTCTTAAAAACACGCTATTTGTTATGATGACGAGAAGTAATTTTTTAAATAAACTAATGCAACTGATGTGTTTTGAATTTGGTAAAATAGACATCATTTTTGAATTCATAATATCAAATATAACTTAGGCCTAATTTTTGGTATTTTTTTGGAAACTTTCATTTTTTGATGAATAGTGAAACCACTAAGTGGTAGTTAAAAAAACTGAATTTTTCATAAAACTTAATTTTATCGCTTCTGTGAGTGGAATTTCTAAAATATTAGAGACACGGTTAATATCAAGGACTAAAATGTGGTTCAATGAGATGAAAATAATTTTTGGTGAATAGTAACTTTTTACGTTTTTTGACCACAGTTAAAAGAAAATAGGGTAATTAAGGGTAAAAATCATATTATTATTACCCTAACACATTTCCTAATTCTATTGGATAAGTGTAATTCGACCAAAACCAACCTTATGAATAAAATATGACCATTTAGGCCCACGTGGATTAGATTAGGACATTTATTATTAATTTATTTAAAGAAGGGTTTAAATCGTTAAAATCAATGTTTAATAACTAAATAATTTTTAATATAGGTTTATACATAAGATAAATTAGACTATAAATATTAATTATAAATCTAAAAATATTTACTACATAATGGTATTTTATTTTTAATTTTTAGACATTAAATAATTTAATTTATTTATGACACAAAGATGATGCAGTAATTATCTTATTAATGAAATATTGACATAATTGATGTTATAAATATCCAAATAAATGTAATTTGAGACTTTTTAGGAATTTCACTAATTTTCTAGGTTAATATGACATTTTAGTATTGATTTAATTAACTTTTTTCTAACTAATCATTCTGTTATGATTTTCAAAAAAATCAATTTCTAAATAGTGCTAAAATTGACATAAAATAGTTTTTAAAAGAAATATTATATTATTAATTGTTATTTTATTCCTAAAAATATAAGGCTCGTCCAAATGACTTAGATAAAGTTATACATATTAATAATAAACAACTTGGGGTTCGTTTGGCTTGATATAGTATGTTTATTAACCTTATAGTGTAAGAATACAAGAAGACATGGTAAAAGTTAAATTATCTAACTTAAAGTTAAATCTAAATGACAAGGTTAAAATTGATACCTAAACTTATCTAAATTCTATTGGATGAGAGTATTGCGACCCATCCCCACCTTAGCATCGAAATATATCAATTTGGAGCTATTAAGAACCGAATTTGACTTTATAATAAAATAATATTTTTTGTTATTCCAAAGGTGCCCCTCTCCTCCCTTATAAAAGGGAACCTCCTCCCTCTCCTCCTCACACCAATTTGAGCCTTCAAGCTCGGCCAACCCCTGCCAAATTCTCTTCTACACTTCCCTAGAAACATCCTAGTGGTCCTGGTATTCTTTAAAGACCAATTGTAGTGCCCTAAGAGGAGGTCTCAAAGAGGCGCTTCAAAGAAGAGGTAATGCCCGTTACTGATTCTTTCATATTTATTTCTTATTCCACTTATTCTTCTTTAGTTTTTTCATTATGAAGTAATAACATCAGTATCACTCATATACTTATATGTTATTATAAGTATGAAACAACCCTATTTCACCATCTATCCATCCTACGGAAAACGAAATCACCATGTGTGCGTACGTACGGAATACCATCTCCACGCCGTGGTGTAATCTATTTTCCACCACCACCTTACTTGGATGGGTATAATGGTGTAAATAATTACTATATATGATTATTGTAAAGTGATATTTATTCTGAAATAGTATACATACACTCCAATAAAATTCCACGACCATGGGAACGATATCATCACTCGTGCGTACGTACGGAATACCGTCTCCACGATGTGATGCGACTCGTTCTACATGATCCTCATTGCATAATGATTATATAAATGAATTGAATGAATGAATATGATATATATTACACTAATAACATTATGTAAATGTGGAATCTATAACCTAAAAATAAAACTAAGAATTTATTCGACAAAACACGCATAAGAACAAAAAAGTAATAAACACCCGAATAACAAGTAGTAATGAAATATTACAAATAAGAAGCTAAGAATATGACCATATATGATATCATAAAAATAATTATGATTCTGTAATAAGTCAATAACATTATTTAAATCATTATAAAGGAGGTTCGGACACTTACGAAACAAATCGGACCTAAGGTAAGGGAAAATATCACAATCTCATCTTATCTGAGATTGTTTATACTTTGGTATTTACTGGGGTGTATTTTATCATCCACATCCATGTTTCCTCAATATTTAATATTGTTTCCATCCAACTACAATTGTTTAAATCCAATTTTACCCTTCGGTGAGTTTTTAGTAAAATATATAAAAGGAATCGTTTGTCGTTTTTTGTACGAGGTACTTTTTGACTTTTCCGACAAAAGTATGGGAAGAATGTTTTTTTAACTTATATGACATGAATTGATTTTTAAAACATTATTTCCAAGAAGCCTACTTTAAAGTTTTAAAGTTTATTTTTAATCAAATTCTTTTATTTTAAAATTGTATGACATGTTTAGAAAGGAAAATGTTTTTGAAGTAGAAAGGATATTTTCCTCAAGAATGGAGTTCAAGTGTTTTATCAAAATTATTTTCCATCTAAGATAATATAGGGTTATGTTTCTATACCTATTATTACATTGATTTGATTATGTTATGACGGAATTATTTTTATGAATTCCTTTATCTTATATTAATTGTTTTATGATGTCATGTTGTTTATGAATCACATTTTTATTACATGGGTTATGCAATGATGTATAATTTATGATTTTGTGGCATACATATGAATGGTGTCATTCTGAGATGGGTGGGACCTATATCTCCCTCCAATGCATTGAGTAAAGATTTTATATCTCATGAGATAGACATGGCTGGAACAGCAGGTTAAACAGGTTCTGTGAAACAGGACTGAAACGAGGAGTAAACTCAGTTCAGAAATGGACTTTGTCCACTAAGATAGTCTTAGAAATGTGTCTTGACTAATAAGAAGTTATTCTCTATGATTATGTGTGTATTCCACAAAGTTTAATGTTTTAAGTTATGATTATTGGGATTACATTTCACTACTCTGATTTATCCCATGTTATGAAATTATGATCTCTTTTGCAGGTTAAGATTTCCAAAAGTTATGTTTTTATGTATATGATGTGATTGATATTTCTTTTGTTTACCCTTAATGAGAATTTGTGCTCACCCTTTATATGTTTTTTTTTCAGGATTTAAGTAAAGGTTTTAGGTAAGAAAAAAAAGGGAAAGATCTTATGGGAGATGTTAAAGATCTTTCACCATGATTAGAAGATTACGTTCCATGTTTCCAAAGACACTAAACTAATACGATCCTTGTGTGTCTGTTTTTGTTATGTATTAAGTATTCTGCAAAAGTAATGTAATGTCCATGTACGTCAAGCTACGGGTCTCTACAGTTGGTATCAGAGGAATGTTTTAGTGAACTTTTGGAAACTAGGATGCGAGAACTTTAGTGAGATCCCTAGAAATATTTCTAAGGTATGTCTAGGGATGTCCCTAAGGTTAAGTATAAGTATAAGTTATAGTCCTATAATTACGGTAACGATTTTAGAATTAAACCTAATATGTTTGATATTGAAGGTACTCCCCCTTTATTATGTTGTTTTCCCTAGCATGATTTTTTCCTCTCACACTATTCTTTTTGGGTTTTAGACGATGGCTGGAACCTGAAGGAACCGTGTTGATCAATGCAATGATTGTCCTCCTAAACAAAAAAAATGTTATGGGAGATGGAGTGAAAAATATTATTTCTATACTTATACAAGCTATGAATCATTCTGGACTTCCAAATGAGCAGAGAAGGGAACAATATTCTATTAAGTCTTCATGAGGCAACATCCACCTTCTTTCAATGTATCTTCTGATCCACTTGTTGCTGAACAATGGATCAGTACCACTGAAAAGATATTTTCAGTTCTTCAATGTTCAGAACATGATAAAGTCATCTTAGTAGTATATCGTTTGGAAGGTGAAGCTGATCAATGGTGCAATCTTATCAAGAATACGAGGCCAAGAGATGAAATGGAGTCCATGGAATGGGATGGGTTCAACAACTTATTTTTCAATAAGTACATCCCTCGTATTGTTTGAACAAATATGGAGAAGGAGTTTCTTGAACTAAAGAAAAAGGATGATGAATCTGTTGGTGTATACGAAGATAATTTTACAAGGCTGACAAGGTATGCATCTGGCTTTATCATCCAAACTGAAAGTAAAGTTGATCGATTCTTCAGTGGCTTAAAACCAAATCTTCGAAGGGCATTAGCTATAAGAGACTTTAGTATCTATGAATAAATTGTGTGTTGTGCTATCAAGGTAGAAATGGAATTTGGTGTTACTTATTCATATCATAGTTTTGACAAGAAACGAAAGATGGAGTTCAAGGAGAAATCTCAGAATAATGGTGAAAAGAAGATGAATGTTTCCTTATGCTCAAAGTGTGGAAAGAAGCATGGTGGAGATTGTCTTAAAGGGACTAGAAAATTCTTTAAGTGTGGAAAAGAACGTCATCGAGCAGCTGAGTTTCAAAGTAATGGAAAAAGGTTTTATAATGATGTGAATAAAGAAAATACTGCAGAGAACGCACCACCAACACATCAATGCTTCAAGTGCAAGGAAATGGGGAATTATGCTAATAAATTCCATAATCCAAGGGTTAGTGATGATTGACATGAGTAACCACTTAAGGAAAAGTAAAAAGGGAAGTCACATGCGATCACTATTGGCGATGTTGAATATGACAACGATGTGGTGGAATGATTATGTTTTTATTCCAAAATAATGTTGTATATAGTATCGTGGAATATTGGAATATTTATGTATTGGTATATTGTGGTTTTCAATAATTCTATGGTACCGGTAACCATAGAAAGTGATTGATATATTTTTGGAAAAAAGATGATATGCACATAATTAAGGGATAAGGAAAAAATGAAATGTCTGACAGTATTCATGAGCTCATGACTGATATAAGGAAATAGTTATATCATGGTTTGAGGTTTTGCTATGTGAAAAGAGTTAACTTTTGACAGCACTCATGTTTTCTCTAAGATTCAATGGGTATTCATTTTTCAAAAGAATACATGATTAAGGCCTTTGAATGTTTGTAATGTGACCAACAAGACATATCTCATGATATACGGGGATCAACGATGTTATTAACATGCTTGTTATATGAACTCTTTGGTAATCGGTTTAACTATAATATGAGATTGGACAGTAGTATTTTGGATAAGCCTAAAGATTGGAAAGGATTATGTTGGACATAAGTTAGTATTGTTTAAGGATAGAACTTTTTTTGATATTATTAATGGGATGTTATAGTAATGTAGTTTTAGAAAAAGGACAACCTGCAGGATGAGCGACAACCCATCGCGTCGGACAAGGCTGTGGGAATTGAACCCACAACTAAAGTGCGACTGGACTTTATCACCTACCACTGGCCTACAGGAAGTCCCTGTTTAGTAGAAACTAGTTTTATTATATTAAGAAGTATGATATATGAAGTATAAGTCCATTTTAGGAGCCATATATGATTAATCTCACTATAGATCGACTTATTTATATTTAATAACTTTTGATAACCTTTTGTTTGAGACAGATGGAATGACCCGTCATTCTATCACATGATCTGCTAACACTTCACGAATAACAAATTCAACATCATTTCTTTAAGAGATGAAGTGGAAATTTTTCAAGGCACAAACAACAGTGATATTGTACCAAAATAAAGTAAGTATTTATTCTAATTCAAATTCTTCAACATTAGGGAAATGATCTTGAAAACCAAAAATGTTGTCCCAGTGCCCTTATATCCGATTAATCAGATGGTACCTTTGATCATCACAAATTTATGGCTTTGTGATTGTTGGATTTTTCATAGCCATGTTCTCTACAACTCTCCATCAGAACTTGATGGTTATATTTTTCTTCCATATCCATATTTTCACCTATGTTCTCCTACGTGGAAACCTAGGGATGAGTAAATTTGGCTAACCATTATGTTTCATAAATTTATTTTTAAAGCCAAGTTTTGGTATTTGTTTTTACGATGTGTGTTCTTATTAAAGAAACTTTCGAGTAGTAAATCATTTATAACCCTGACGAATTTCGAGGGAGAAATTCATTTTAAGGGGGGTAGAATGTAACACCCCGAGATTTTATGAAAAAAAATATATTCTTTTTAATTTAATTAATGTCTTGTGTTGTACGCTACACCAAAATGAGCTTTCAAAACATGCATCCCTGACTTGCCTTTCATTACACGCAATCACGACCTTCCTCGATAGCGTGTGTAGTACGCAATACCGAGTTTCACTAAACCAGATATTATTATAATATTATTATGAACTAGCCTTTATGAATAGTAATACCCAATTTTTGAAATTTTATAAATTTTATCTTTCAAAATAGACTTCATTTTTAGATTCGGAATATCAAAATTAGCTTAGGGTGAAATTTTGGTTCTTTTCGGATAACTTTCATATTCTGATGAATAGTGAAAATTACTAAATTTTAATTAAAAACAACTTTTTTAATCGAAATACTTAATAGTGATAAATTATTAATTTGAGTGATTTTAAAATATATTTAGAATATATTATTACAATTTAATACAATGTTTTTCATTGGATGTAATTTCACATTTAAACCAAACATAAACAAGTGTCAATCTTTTGATAGTTATTATCTCTTAAAAACACGCTATTTGTTTTGATGACGAGAAGTAATTTTTTAAATAAATTAATGCAACTGATGTGTTTTGAATTTGGTAAAATAGACATCATTTTTTATTTCATAATATCAAATATATCTTAGGCCTAATTGTTGGTATTTTTCTGGAAACTTTCATTTTTTGATGAATAGTGAAACCACTAAGTGGTAGTTAAAAAAACCGAATTTTTCATTAAACTTAATTTTACCGCTTTTGTGAGTGGAATTTCGAAAATCTGAGATACATGGTTAATATCAAGGACTAAAATTTGGTTCAATGAGATGAATATAATTTTTGGTGAATAGTAACTTTTTACTTTTTTTACCACGGTAAAAAGTAAATAGGGTAATTAAGGGTAAAAATGGTATATTATTACCCTAACACATGTCCTAATTCTATTGGATAAGTTTAATTCGACCAAAAACAACCTTATGAATAAAATATGACCATTTAGGCCCACATGGATTAGATTAGGACATTTATTATTAATTTATTTAAAGAAGGGTTAAAATAGTTAAAATTAATGTTTAATAACTAAATAATTTTTAATATAGGTTTATACATAAGATAAATTCGACTATAAATATTCATTAGAAATATAAAAATATTTCATAAAAAATGGTATTTTATTTGTAATTTTTAGACATTAAATAATTTAATTTATTTATGACACAAAGATGATGGAGTAATTATCTTATTAATGAAATATTGACATAATTGAAGTTATAAATACCCAAATAAATGTAATTTGAGACTTTTTATGAATTTCACTAATTTTCTAGGTTCATATGACATTTTAGTATTTATTTAATTAACATTTTTATAACTAATAATTCTTTTATGAGTTTCACAAAAAACAATTTATAAATAGTGATAAAATTGACATAAAATAGTTTTTAAAAGAAATATTATATTATTAATTGTTATTTTATTCCTAAAAATATAAGGTTCGGACAAATGATTTATATAAGGTTATATATATTAATAATACACAACTTGGGGTTCTTTTGGCTTGATATAGTTAGTTTATTAACCTTATAGTGTAAGAAAACAAGAAGACACGGTAAAAGTTAAATTATCTAACATAAAGTTAAATCTAAATTATAAGGTTAAAATTGATACCTAAACTTGTATAAATTATATTCTATGAGATTATTTCGACCCATCCCCACCTTATCTTATAAATATATCAATTTGGAGCCATTAAAAACCGAATTTTACTTTATAATAAAATAATATTTTTAGTTATTCCAAAGGTGCCCCTCTCCTCCCTTATAAAAGGGCACCTCCTCCCTCTCCTCCTCACACCAATTTGAGCCTTAAATATCGGCCAAACCCTTCCAAATTCTCTTTTCCAATTCCCTATAAACATACTATAGGTCCTGGTCTTCTTCAAAGACCAATTGTAGTTCCCTAAGAGGTCTCAAAGAGGTTCTTCAAAGAAGAGGTAACGCCCGTTACCGATTCTTTCATCTTTATTTCTTCTTCCACTTCTTCTTCTTTAGTTGTTTAATTATGAAGTAATAACATAAGTATCACTCATATACTGATATGTTATTATAAGTATTAAACAACCCTATTTCACCATCTATCCATCCTATGGAAAATGAAATCACCACGCGTGCGTACGTACGGAATACCGTCTCCACGCCGTGGTGTAATCTATTTTCCACCACCACCATACTTGGATGGGTATAATGGTGTAAATAATAACTATATATGATTATTGTATATTGATATTTATTCTGAAATATTATACATACACTCCAATACAATTCCATGATCATGGGAATGATATCATCGCTCGTGTGTACGTACGGAATACCGTCTCCACGATGTGATGCGACCCGTTCTACATGATCTTCATTTCATAATGATTATATAAATGAATTCAATGAATTAATATGATATATATTACACTGATAAAATTCTTTAAATGAGGTATCTATAACCTAAAAATAAAACTATGAATTTATTCGACAAAACACGCATAAGAACAAAAAAGTAATAAACACCCGAATAACAAGTAGTAATGAAATATTACTAATAAGAAACTAAGAATATGACCATATATGATATCATAAAAATAATTATGATTCTGGAATAAGTCAATAACATTATTTAAATCATTATACAGGAGGTTCGGACACTTACGAACCAAATCGGACCTAAGGTAAGGGAAAATATCACAATCTCATCTTATCCGAGATTGTTTATACTTTGGTATTTACTGGGGTGTATTTTATCAACCACGTCCATGTTTCCTCAATATGTAATATTGTTTCCATCCACCTACAATTTTTTAAATCCAATTTTACCCTTAGGTGAGTTTTTAGTAAAAGATATAAAAGGAATATTTTGAAGTTTTTTGTACGAGGTACTTTTTGACTTTTCCGACAAAAGTACGAGAAGAATGTTTTTTTAACTTATACGGTATGAATGGATTTTTAAAACATTATTTCCAAGAATATTACGTTACAAGTTTTCAAGTTTATTTTTAATCAACTTATTTTAGTTTAAATTTTTATGACATGTTAAGAAAGGAAAATGTTTTTGAAGTAGAAAGGATGTTTTCCTCAAGAATGGAGTTCAAGAGTTTTATCAAAATTATTTTCCATATAAGATAATATAGGGTTCTGTTTGTATCCCTATTATTACATTGATTTGATTATGTTGTGATGGAATTATTTTTATGAATTCCTTTATCTTATATGAATTGTTTTATGATGTCATGTTGTTTAAGAATCCCATTTTTAATACATGGGTTATGCAATGATGTATGATTTATGATTTTGTGGAACACATATGAATGGTATCATTATGAGATGGTTGGGACTTATATCTCCCTCCAATGCATTGGGTAAAGATTTTATATCTCATGAGATAGACATGGCTGGAACGGCAGGTTAATCTGGTTCAGTGAAACAGGACTGAAACGAGGAGTAAACTCGGTTCATAAATGGACTTTGTCCACTAAGATAGTCTTGGCAATGTGTCTTGACTAATAAGAAATGATTCTCTATGATTATGTGTGTATTCCAAAAAGTTTCATGTTTTACGTTATGATTATTGGGATTACATTTCACTACTATGATTTATCCCATGTTATGAAATTATGATCTCTTTTGCAGGTTAAGATTTCCGAAAGTTATATTCTTTTGTATATGATGTGATTGATATTTCTTTTGTTTACCCTTACTGAGCATTTGAGATCCCCCTTTATATGTTTTTTCCCATGATTTATGGAAAGGTTTTAGGTAAGAAAACAAAAAGGGAAAGATCTTATGGAAGATGTTGAAGATCTTTCACCATGATTAGAAGATTACGTTCCAAGTTTCCAAAGACACTAAACTAATACGGTCCTTGTGTGTCTGTTTTTGTTATGTATTAAGTATTCTGAAAAAGTAATGTAATGTCCATGTACGTCAAGATACAGGTCTCTACATTTATGAGATCAAATAGGGCCTATCATAAAATTATCATAAAATTTACAGCAATAGGAATATAAAATAACGTCCCCCAACATAAGAAATATGAGCATAAAAGACATGACATAAAAGAGAGTACTTAAAAAGAAAGAGAGAGGTAGGATCCCTTACCTCAAGTCCGACTTGTCTTGTATGTTTCTTTATATTACTGAATAATAAACTTTGTTCTATTTATAATTTATTAAGGACCTACTTTATATATTATTATTCTGTTCATATCACATATTATAATGTTATAATAATTGGTTAATAATATGAGTTCATATCAGACGTTTTTGTCGATGTTTGGTGCATGAGTCCAAAATGAACTTGTTTGAAAATGATTGTCCATGTAGTTATAAGTAAATAAATCTCCAAAATATTATTAATTATTTAAATATCATATATATCTAGTAAATATTCATTTTATACTATTCCATAACATTTGGAGATAAAAAGAAATGAAATGCACCGTTCATGGAGACGGTAGGTCGTACGTATGCATGAACACTACTTTCATTTCTTTGTCATATTAATGGAATTAAAAATTAATGAGAGATATATATATTAATTACAGTATAATATATATGTTATATAGTTCAAATATTTTCATTAATTTCATTCTTTATACATTCCATGTATTGCATGAACGAGTCACATCACTTGAGGGGGCGGTAGTCCACACTTCCTCGTATTAAATTATCGCATTTGCACAACATGAAAAGCATAAAGGTGTGTTTTAAATATAAAATAAAGAAGCATAGAGAGTAAATAAATATAATATATATCATATAAAAATATTTCCATCATAATGTACACCATGAGAGGTGGTAGGAGAAGATAGAACAATCATCGTTTCGTGAGGTAGCAATTCGTCATCCATAGAAACAGTATGTTCTTTAACCATTTGACGGAGGTGTGTGTAAGTGTAGCTTGAAAATTTCTCATAATAAAATCCTAGTATATTTAATATACTGTTTTTGTTACAAAATAATGGAATAAAAATAGTTTAGGGGCTCAGAGAAGCAAAATAAAAAAAAGAACATTAGGGAAGACTTTTCCTTTAAATCGCGTAACTACCCTTGGTTTGAACCAAAATGGTTTCTTAAAGAGATTTTTGCATAAGGTAAGGATTCTAGGATGAGGAGAGGGATGTGGATTGAAACAAATGGGCAGATCTTGTCTGAGAAAATGTCTTGAGAGGTGTGGGTAAGTTGTTAGAGGTGGGGGCCTTTTATAAGAGAAGAGGAGGGGCACTCTTGGAAAGTTATAAAATATTACTTTATTATAAAATGATTTTGGATTTTAAAGGTCCCAAAAGAATATATTTCGAGTATAAGGTGATAAGGTTTCTAAATAAACCCATAAAATAGGTTTTTTACAAGTGTAAGACTTATATTTTACCATATCTTCTCATTTTATTTAAATCATTCATTTATGAGGTAATCACTGCATCATCATGGTGTCATAAATAAATTAATTTATTTAATGTCTAAAAATTATAAAAAAAATATCATGATGTAGGAAATATTTTTTTATTTATAATGAATATTTATAGTAAAAAATATGACTTGTATAAACACATGTAAAAATTGTTTTAGTAAAATAATACATGTTTGTGACATTTTAATTTTAACTTTAAATAAAAAGTTATTAATGTGATTTTCCTACCAAAGTGGACCCATGGGGTCCCCAAGTTGACCCATGGATTTTCTTGGTCATCCATGACTCATCCAATAAGGTTAGTACATGTGTCATGGTCATTTTATATCATTATAACATTATCTTTACCTTAAATTACACTAATTACCTTTAATCACGATTAATAAAACTTAGAAGTTAGTATTCACCAAAAAATTATTTTAATCCCATTGAACCACATTTTAAATCCTAATTACAACCATGTATGTCAGATTTTTAAAATTAAAATCATAGAAGTGGTAAATTTTAATTTAATTGAAAAATCATTTTTTTAACTACCACATAGTGGTTTCACTATTCATCAAAAATTGATTTTTTCAGAAAAATACCAAAAATTCACCCTAACCTATATTTGATATTCCGAATTCAAAAACGATGTCTATTTTAAAAAATTAAAAACATATAATTTGAATTAATTAATTTAATAATTAATTCCCACTGTCAAAACAAATAGCGTGTTTTTAAGAAACAATATCTATTAAAAGATTGACACTAGTTTAAGTCCAATTTCAAAGTGAAATTAATTCTAATGACCACCATTGGATTAAATGGTAAAACTATATTCTAATTTTACTTTAAAACCAATTCAAAATATTATCTATTCATATAAATAAATTAGATTAAAAAGAGGTTTTGAATTAAAATACAACATTTTTCACTTATTCATTAAAAATGGACTTTATCAAAAAAAATAACAAAAACCTACACAAAGTGAATTTTGATATCCTGATTCTAAAGAAGGATTTTATTTGTTCCAGTATAACATATAAAATTGTCAACAAGTGGATTTAAAAAGGGTTCGCCATCAAAAGGCGGTTAATTGACCTTTTAAAGAATATTAGAATATTTGCGCTTAAAATTGGATTCATTCACATTTTAATCCTATAAAATTTATTGGATAAAAGTAAAAATATTTTACAAACACATATAATCATTTTTTAGTTAGTTCTATTCATTCCCGCCATTACAACGGTTAGGCATTAACTACCATTTAAAATAATATTATTTTATTATTAGAGTGCTACGTAAGATTTCCAAGAAACTCGTTGTTGTGTATTGGGTACTCCCTCAAGCATAGCCTTCACTTTAAATTAATATTAACATTGTACTCAAAAATATGGATAAATATAAAAATGTCATATTCTTTAATTACCTGGGTTGTTACATCCTTCCCCCCATTTGGGAATTGCGTCCTCGTAATTTTAAAATTGGTCTCAGAAACTTCATTGAAAGTCCCACATCGGAACAAGAGTCGGTAAAACTATCACGTTAAAAGAAAGAAAGAGAAATACAGAGGTCACCCGAGTAAACCTACACTAGGATTCCATGTAGGAAAACATGGATATGGAAGAAAAAACAAAGGTTCATGTTCTGAGGGAGAGTGATAGAAAACATGATTAGGATAAAGTTAACCACAGGAAAATCACAAACTTGTGATGGGTTAAACTGTTTTTTATTCCCCAGTAGGAAAATTTAACGAATAATATTTTTTTTAAGTTACTTTTCATTGAGTAATTTATTTATGAGATTAAATAAATAATAAGGGAACTTAATTACTTGTTTTTTAGACTTTCATCTCTTACTATATTTCTAACACAACCTCATACTTTATCCAAATTATGAGTATTTAGTATGACTTTTCACATTAAGAGCGCTATAATCAACATCTAGAGAATCACCTAATCCAAAAAAGAGAAATACATACTCCCCATGTCTTTAGACCTTAACCAAAACCAAAACCAAAAAGTTTAGTTCTAGATCAGATAATACCCAAAAAGGATAATCCTTTATAAAAAGAAAATCTATTCTTAATCTCCAAAATTTGTTCAAAAAAACCCAAAGTTCAATGAAGACCATTCAATAAACAATTTTTCCATAAAATTCATCAAAGTAAACCAAACTAATATTGAAACTCAAATATTTGAAGGATTTAATCACATAGTCTTCCAAGGTAAAATTAACATTTATCTCCAAATAACATTAGTTGTTCTTAAAGTCTCGTATTGAAAAGTAATTAACCTAATCATATATCCTCCATGATAGGTCAATATTTTCCTAGATAACCCAAAATCAACTTATTCTTGATTCATAATATTAAATATCTAAAAATTATAAGTCATAATAACCAGGTACTTCACATAGTCTAGTGGTAGGAGATACGCCCTTGTCGCCCTTCAGTTGTGGGTTTGATTTCTACGGCCTTACCAGATGCAACGGGTTGTCACCCATCCTACGAGTTGTCCTTTTTATAAAACTCCAAAAATAACCCTAACATGTTTTAAACACAATTGTTCCCATATAACTCCCATTTTCATTCAAATTCATTAAGATCTCAACATCTTAATCCTTGAAGTCTTATTTCACCACCATAAGATAAAATAAAATGATTCCCAAAAAATAATAACATCATACGTTGATCATGGTGTCCATTTGGTTTCATCATCATCCTGTTCATGTAGGTAGAAGGTACATGCATTTCAACAATTATTTAGAGATCCTTCAAAATCATTTTCTTCCTCCATCCAAATACACCTTGTACAACATGGGTCATATGGGTGTTCACAAAAAAATAGTTTTGGAAAATAATCATGTATGACATATAATTTCAAGACATCTGATAAGACATTATTTCTATAAAATAGTCTGACTGAATTTGAGTTGAATCTTTCAATTAATGGTCCTTTTAAAATACCATAGGTATGTGCTGAGAGACTATATTTTAAAAGAAAATATAAATAGGTTACTAAAGGGTCTCCTTCTTCATCACCTTCTTTAAAATCATAATATGATTCAAAATATTGTGATAAGGTAAAATATTTGAAAATGCCTTGATAATATATACCTTTCTTGAAAATATGTGAATATTGCGAAAATAGGATTTGTCTAAATACAACCCATGATCCAAGATGATAATGAGGTATAGTGGAGGTGTTTCATTTCTCAAACAGCTACTCGCAAGTTATTTGTATACTAGAAAAAGTTTCACAATCATTCGAACATGACTTTGAAATAATTATTGCAAGCAAGTCATCACGAAGAGATAAGAATGTCGTTTGAGATCCTCCTCCTTCCATTTCCTTGATCTGAAAAAGTTATAAAACAAGGATTTAACTAAGATAATAAACATAGGGAGTAATCATGTGTTTAACGAAAACATTGAATCCCTAAAGTTTTCTAAACCGTCCTCTGATACCAACTATAAGGACCCGGCCTTAAAACATTACTTAATCTTGAATTAAATTGAATAATTCACATTGAGGATGTTTTTAGGTTTAGTGTTTTAGATAATTAGGACATAAATATTAAATATCAAAAATTAAAAAGTAGACACATCTACTCAGTTTCCATTTTTTCCACAAAATAAAAACTCTTGAACAAAATATTCATGTCTAGTTCTTCTTTTAGACAGCATGACTTTTCCTTGATCCCATCCTTCACCTTATTCCACTTTATTTCCTATGAAAAACATTTCAAAAAAACTTGGGATGAGCATAAAATGCTCAATAAGGGTTATAACAATACAGAATGAAAAAATTAGTCCATGTATACATAAGAATCAATGAAATCGTACTTTACTCATAAAACATAAGCACTTTAACATACCTCATGAAATCATAAGATTTACGAATAACTCATAGAAATCATAAGACATAAAGGTAACTTGAGGAATTGATAACATTCTTACGTAGGGAGTAACCCTCATGGTTACGTTTGGAATACCCATAACAGTATATTCCCTAAATCTCTTTGGAGAAACCTTAGCATTTAACCCATTCACATTACCCAATGTATTGAAGAGCTATATCGGGCTCACCCGCCCTTAGTTTATCACAGAACCACCCGTCTTCATAAAAAATGCCCAAGAACCATAACATAATCATATCACATAACTTAAGCATAAAGGAAAGATAACATTACCACATTCCAATAACAATATAACATTTTAAGATATTTGAAATAATTAATCCATTCTAAAAACCATTTTCAAAACCATTTCAAACATTTTATAAAGGATTTTTGAATCAAAGTGTCTCATACCACTTTAAAGCTTTTAACATTTTAAACCATTTATATACATATAAATAAATACATAAAACCATTTTAAAAACATGGATATTAATGATAAATATTTATAAGAATAAATCATTAAAACATTTAAAATGATATTTTAGTTAAAGGGTTTTTAACAAAATGTGAGACACTTGAATAAAATAATTGAGGAATAACATTTAATCAGAACATTATAATATCATTAGAATAAATGGATTCATGATATATTATTCCAAAAGACAGTATATACACCATATAAGAGTGAATTGGTGCATAACAACAATGAAGTCTCAATAGAATTGTAAAATGAGATGAAATCCCTTATAAAGATGGTATCCTTAAATTAAGGGTAAATAAATCTCATAATTATGTGTGAAAAATATAAATACACCAAATGTAATTGGATATTAATTGTAAAACAACCAGAGGTCATTCACACATATTCATAGGATGACATATTAAATAACTACAAGTTGAACCCAAAGAAATTTAAATTGGGTTAAGAAGTTCCCTTGGTAAAATTAGACAACCTAACGACGTCACTTTAAAATTCATAAAATTAGTTGATGAGAGAGAAAATGGTATCTCATCACTTGGACATAAAATTTAAATCAATAAGGATATATAAGAATATATCCCAACATAAAAATATGTAAATTAAAAGACATAACAAAATTAGTCTTTTAAAATGAGGAGTGTGAAAGGTTCTCTTACTGATTTGGGAAACTTTCGAAACGTACACCCCATGAAAGAAGGGTCATACAATGAAGATGTAACTACCAATAAATAAGAGTATATTATACAAATAGTAAAATAATGGGCAGTACATACACCACACAAAAGTAAATATTGTCCAATGTATCATGAATCTCACGGGAATAAAAAGTTATATGAAAATCCCCTTATGAAAATTCGGCAGCCTAACGGCGCCACATAAAACTTCCAAAAATAGATTCATGAGATAAAATAGGGTCTCTAATCATATTAAAATAAAATTTAAAGAATTATGAATATAAAATAACATCCCCGAACATAATAAATATTAGCTTAAAATAAATGACATAAAAGAGAGTACTTAAAAAGAAAGAGAGAGGTAGGATCCCTT
The DNA here is from genome assembly GCA_963277665.1 of Viscum album. Classification (NCBI taxonomy): domain Eukaryota; kingdom Viridiplantae; phylum Streptophyta; class Magnoliopsida; order Santalales; family Viscaceae; genus Viscum; species Viscum album. Next base: position 47,697,047 of record OY728161.1, on the reverse strand, counting down.
ACCTCATGTCCGACTTGTCTTGTTCGTTTATTTATATTCCGGAATAATAAACATTGGTCAATTTATAGTTGTTTAATTACCTCCTTTAATTATTATTATTCAGTTCATATCACATATTATAATTTTATAATAATTGGTTAATAATGTGAGTTCATATCAGACGTTTTTGTCGATGTTTCGTACATGAGTCAAAAATGAACTTGTTTGAAAATGATTGTCCATGTAGTTATAAGTAAATAATCTACAGAATCTTATTAATTATTTAAATATCATATATATCCAGTACATATTCATTTTATACTATTCCATAACATTTGGAGATAAAAATAAATGAAATGCACCGTTCATGGAGACGGTAGGCCGTACGTACGCATGAACGCTACTTTTATTTATTTGTCATATTAATGGAATTAAAAATAAATGAGAGAGATATATATATATATTATAATTCCAGTATAATATATATATTATATAGGTCACATATGTTCATTAATTTCATTCTTTATACATTCCATGTATTGCATGAATGAGTCACATCACTTGAGGGGGCGGTAGTCCACACTTCCTCGTATGAAATTATCACATTTGCACAACATGAAAAGCATAAAGGTATGTTTTAAATATAAAATAAAGAATCATAGAGAGGAATTAAATATAATATATATCTTATAAAAATAGTTCCATCATAATGGACACCATGAGAGGTGGTAGGAGAAGATATAACAATCATCGTTTTGTGAGGTATCAATTCACCATCCACAGAAACAGTATGTTATTTAACCATTAGACGGAGGTGTGTGTAAGTTTAGCTCGAATATTTCTCATAAAAAATCCTAGTATATTTAATATACTGTTTTTTTTACAAAATAATGGAATAAAAATAGTTTATGGGGTTGGAGAAGCAAAATAAACAAAAGAACATTTGGGAAGACTTTACCTTTAAATCGGGTAAGTCCCCTTGGTTTGAACCAAAAGGGTTTCTTGAAGAGCTTTCTGCCTAAGGTAAGGCTTCTAGGATGCGTAAAGGGATGTGGAGAGAAACAAATGGGCAGATCTTGGCCGAGACAATGGCTTGAGAGGTGTGGGTAAGGTGGTAGAGGTGGGGGCCTTTTATAAGAGAAGAGGAGGGGCACTCTTGGAAAGTTATAAAATATTACTTTATTATAGAATGATTTTCAGATTTTAAGGGTCCCAAAATGATATATTTAGAGGCTAAGGTGATAATGTTTTGAAATCCATCAATACAATAAGTTTGTGACAAGTTTAAGACTTATATTTTACCCTATCTTATCATTTTATTTAAATCATTCATTTATGAGGTAATCACTGCATCATCACGGTGTCATTAATAAATTAATTTATTTAATGTATGAAAATTATAAAGAAAACTATCATGATGAAGGAAATATTTTTATCTTTCTAATGAATATTTATAGTCAAAAATATGACTTGTATAACCCCATGTAAAAATTGTTTTAGTAAAACAATACATGTTTGTGACATTGTAATTTTAACTTTAAATAAAATGTTATTAATGTCATTTTCCTACCAAAGTGTCTCCATGGGGTCCCCAAGTTGACCCATGGATTTTATTGGTCTTCCATGACTCATAAAATAAGTTTATGACATGTTTCATGGTCATTCCATATCATTATAACATTATCTTTACCTTAAATTACACTAATTACCTTTAATCGCGATTAATAAAACTTAAAAGTAACTATTCACCAAAAAATTATTTTAATCCAATTGAACCAAATTTTACATAATAATGAAAACCATGTATGTTGGATTTTTTAAATTCAAATCACAGAAGTGGTAAACTTTTATTTAATCGAAAAATCAGTTTTTTAACTACCACTTAGTGGTTTCAATATTCATCAAAATTGATGTTTTTCAGAAAAATACCAAAAATTCACCATAAGCTATATTTGATATTCCAAATTCAAAAATTATGTCTATTTTAAAAAATTCAAAACATATAAGTTTCATTGATTAATTTAATAATTAATTCCCGTTGTCAAAACAAATAGCGTGTTTTTAAGAAAGAATATCTATTAAAATATTGACACTAGTTTAAGTCCAATTTCAAAGTGAAATTAATTCTACTTACCACCATTGGATTAAATGGTAGAAATATATTCTAATTTAACTTTAAAACCAATTAAAAATTTTATCTAATCATATAAATAAATTTTATTAAAAAGAGGTTTTGAATTAAAAAACAACATTTTTCACTTATTCATTAAAAATGGACTTTATCAAAACAAATTACAAAAACCTACACAAAGTAAATTTTGATATCCCGATTCTAAAGAAGGATTTTATTTTGTCCAATAAAACATATAAAATTTTCAACATGTGGATTTAAAAAGGGTTCTCCATCAAAAGGTGGTCAATCGACCTTTTAATGAATATTAGAATATTTACGCTTAAAATTGGATTCATTCACATTTTAAGCCTCTAACATTTATTGGAAAAAATTAAAAATATTTGACAAACACATATAATCATTTTTTAGTTTGTTCTGTTCATTCCCACCATTACAACGGCTAGGCTTTAACTACCATTTAAAATAATATTATTTTATTATTAGAGTGCAACATAAGATTTCCAAGAAACTCATTGTTGCGTATTGGGTACACCATCGAGCATAGAGTTCCCTTTAAATTAATATTAACATTTTACTCACAAATATGGATAAATATAAAAATTTCATATTCTTCATTTACCTGTGGTGTTACAGACATGGCCTATAACATTATGTCATGGTCCTTTTTTCCATACTAGGTATAAATTTGGAGACCAATTCCAAATCAATAATTATTCCTTTTATTTTCTCAAATATTTTGTGAAACTATAAAGATTTTGGGATATCTTTCATCCATTCTTCCTTAAATTTAATCTGAGGATTTATGAGATCAAGTATGTGTGATTTAGGGTGATTCACTTCCCCCATATCCTTAGTTATCCCCTAATTATTTCAATAAGGATTCATGTAAATTATGATTATTTGATTTAATTTATTTTTGGGATATGATTTTGATGAGAAATTTATGTTGAATTTGTTAATTAAAAAATTTTTTTTGTGTTTGTGGCCTTTTCAACATCTCTTACTCTTGAACTGTAAACTGTAAAGCTCTAGTTGAGGTAGTGGGTTTATGAATTCTATTTTTTAACATGAAAACTGTGGTGTTTAAAAATTTTTTTCTTCTTTGTATAAGAATTATGGATTAGCCTTATAAATATAATAAAAAAACATAGTGGAGATTTTTGTGAATGGAATGATTCATATTTGTTTACATGGTTTCGTGATTTTGATTTTGTATATTATTATATTTTCCATTATTATAGAAAATGATAGTTGTTTTTGAGCTTGTGTATTGATTCTGAGGGTTCACTATTGGAACCACATTTCATAAACTTCGAGTCATTTAAAGAAAATAATTGAACTTTTTCTGTGGAGGTTTCATATCAAAATAATATTTCATTCAAAAAAATGGGGTGTATTAGTGTTTGTTGATGAAATTGGTTATTAAGTACTTGATAACCTTTCATATAAATTTTTAGGTTTTTTTGTGGTTGTATGTATATTTATGTGTGGGATTTTATTGGGTTATTTTTATGGTTGGTTCTAGCATATTGGTTTTTATGCCTAGTGAATCAATAACTACGAATGATTATATGGGCTGCATAGTGTGGTATAGGTGATAATGTAGAATTACATAATAAGGATGTGGTTACCTTTCCATGGATGAAAAAATGAATGTATATATTTTATTTATATGATAGTGTGGATGGTTGTTGTCGGTTTTATTTATATTTTCCAGATATTAGTGTAATATAATAAAATTTAATTATATAATTTTTATTAAGAAAGTTCAGATTGAATCAAAAAATGGGAGTTTACTGAAATATAAAAAAATAAATAAAGTTTAAATTAATGAAACTAATTTGGGTATTTGATGGAAGTAGTTTTTCATTAAATATTAAAATCATTTTATTAATAAATGCAACTTGATTGGTAAATTGTAAATCTAGAAATAACCTAATAATGTGTTTAATCATGATTTTTTGAATGTTGATGTGTATCTTTTTCATGGTATTTTGAGATGGTTTCATGGATTATAAGATGGAAATGGTGGTGGAGTGTGGAAATGACAATGTGGTGATGTTTTGGGTTGTAGTAGTTTTTTTTTGTTGAACCTCCTAGGTTGGGTTGTGTGTTGTTATAACTATACATGTATTTTACTTGTGATTTCAATACAAACCCTACCTGATTTAGATACCCTTATACATTTCCAACATGCTTTTTGTTTTTCATGTTTTCCCCTTATATCCTAGTTTGTGTGGGGATGGACAGTAAACATCCCCCTCTTTCCCTCCCTCTCTTTCAGGTGTATCACACATTATGATGGTTCAAGTTAGGTCTAATCACACTACAATCGTATGTGGTTAACTACAATCGGGCCACCCAGGCCTTCGGGTCAGTAAGGCCTTCGGGCCACCTTAAAAGTGAAGATGCAAACCAAACAACCTACAAGGATCAATCTTCAGGGGGAGGAGGAGGAGGAAGGATATTTCACTATAGCAGAAGCCAAACGGATTGCAAGAATGAGAGGATATGGCACTTGCCATCGGGACAAGCCTGTTCATGCACGAGAAAGCCTGGCCGAACTGCCATGCAAAGGTGGAGAGCTGATTTCACGATGAAGATGCTGGGGAGGAGCAGTTCCAAGTAGTTATTTTGGTTTGTATGTAATGTTTGAAGACTACGGGAAATGAATTCCTCTAAGGCCTACGGGCCATGTAATGCTTACGCCCATGGGCCTTGTAATGGTTCCACCTCACCCCTTGAAATGTGGATTGTCAAAATCAATAAGAAAATGAAGGCCTTCGGGCAATTGGAGGTGGTTAACTACTAGACCCTACAAGTTATCAGTGTGATGATAGGCTCATGATGCATTGGTATACCCTATAGTTTACTGATGAGGTAGTATACGATGTACTAGAAGACCTTATTGGGTATTGATGATATGATGTCACATTCCGTGGGTTATGCATTGTAGGAGGAGGGTAAGATTTTGATATCATTTATGTTTATCATACAATACTATACTAGAAATATGATTGATGTATGGGATGTAATATGTGTCCTATGATGTGGGATGATAAGGATGATATGGATTTGTCATGAGGTATGAATTATGGTAAGAGACATGGTCTATTGCAGCACAACTAAAAAATGGATTAGAAGCACATAACATTTGATGATGGTGTATAAGAACAATAAACTAGTGGGGATGTGGTTGTGGGATACCTTATTATAATATTCTTCAGAACTATTTTATTATGCTTGGATGTTTTATTTGGTGAGTTAGGCTTATTGAGGATGGTTGTTAGTTGACCTGATAAATGTTGGTTCATTATATTGTTTGTTCACCAATTCATTAGTATGATCATTCAACATTTTTAAGAAAAGTTTTTAGTAAGATCATACAATGTATGCATGTTATTCATTCCCTTATATGTATAAACTATTTTTTAAGATTTTATTGTGAGTTTGGTTACTGAGTTGGATAGTACTATCATGGATTTTGATATTGTCTATAGAGATGGATAGTACTATCATGGATTTTGATATTGTCTATAGAGTTGTTTCCCATGACTTTATTACTATTTTATCATGGGTTTATTTTTATCAATGGTATTATTGTGTATTTTGGTTTATTTATATTATTGTGTTGATTGGTGGTTTACTCATATATCATATAAGGGTAATTTCTCTCATATGAATGTTTCATACACTTAGTGATAATTTCTAACCCAATTCCTATTATAGGGTGTGTTAGGGGTAACTCCCTTTGTTATTTTTGACCCATGAGGGGTTTCTAGTGTGGTAGGGTCAAGATAGAGCGGTATCAAAGAATTTATATGAAATTCAAATAAGATATTGGAGTTAAGAATGGGTTATTATTTCGTAGTTTGGTAGGGAAACAGTTTCAGATGAACTTAGTGCATTATTTATGCCATTAATAATATCTAAGACAATAGATTTTAGAACCCCTTATGATCTGATGAAAGGATCCTGATTGTACTCAATGGCTAAGTGAAATGATGTCACTTATAGGGTAAATACCTAGTAGAGGTTCATAAAACTTTTTTGATTTCACTTGTGTTTGAAATGGGGTAAATTTGATAGAATTAATTGAGTCTAAATTAATTAATTTCATAAAATATACTTAATGATACTATGCTGGGGATGTATTCCTTATTTTTATAGAGATTCCTGCTAACCTTAATCTTTGTGCGGTTATGGTTTTTGAGGTTCTGTAGGTTTTCCCAGTTGATTATTAGAGGGTTGACCCAATAGACGAATAAGAGCTTTGGAGGAAGAAAATATGTGAATTTCAATGTTATAGGATGGCTATGTATGATGGGAGTGTCTCTGATCTAGAGATAGAGCATTGATTGGAGGATCTTGAGATTTCATTTAGGATGATTATTTCTGGAGTGTAATACCAAGTTATGTTGGTCGTTAATCAAATTCAAAGATCACTATGAGAGTGGTGGATTAAATATTTTGGGAAATGAATAGACACAGATTTATTTTGGGATGATTTTCAGTTGAAATTTCATATATAGTTTCTATCATTGAGGATGAGTGAGGTAATGAAGTAGGATATTGTCTCTCTTCAGTAGGGAATCTTGAGTGTGTTTGACCTCAGGGTAAAATTTAAAAACCACCTTCACTTCACCCCTAATATTTTTTAGATGATGAGTGAAGAGATCATTCTTTGGAGGAGGCACTATACTCATTGATTTGATATGTATCCACCACATTTATATTTAAAATATATTAAGATATTTTTAGAAATGATGATGTCATTGAGAGGATACATGCATTGATAAGGTTGCCTCAAGAGGTGATTCATCAGGGTTCTATAATGAGTAGATATTTTGGAAAAATATATTAGGTATTTGGACCATCAAAGTTTTTTCTAGTAAGGAATCAGGTTTAGTGGTTCCTTTATACTTTCTTTGGGGCCATAAGTTCTTGTGAACCAACCAAGAGTTCTAGGTAATTATGGTTTTATTAGGGGAACTACTGGAAAAGTAACATATACCAACAGTTTGGAACGGTTGGTATAGGCCTCCAAACCGTTGGTATAGCCTATACCAACGGTTTGGAGAACCTTTGCCAAGTAATCCGTTGGGATAGGTCTATAACAACGGTTTTGCGAAAACCGTTGGTATAGACCTATACCAACGGTTTTGGAAATCGTTGGTATAAGTAATATGAAAATCTATACCAACAGTTATGGAACCGTTGGTATATGTATTTCAAAAAAAACATTCACTGGGATTTGATCCCAGGACCCCTAGTTTATCATTGAACGACTTAACCACTAACCTAACATGACTTTTGTGAACATAATTACATAAATATATATATATATATATGTATTGTGATAATTATTTTAAATTTTGATTCATATAATGTTCTCGGTAAGAAAATATGATAAAAATTCTCAGGACCTATACCAACGGTTGTCAAAACTGTTGGTATAGACCTATACCAATAGTTTTGACAACTATTGGTATAGTTATTGATTCTGGAATTTATTCTGGGTGGAATGTTGATTTATGGGTAACAATTTCCAACGGTTTTGGAAAATTTTTGGGATAGGTATACCCTTTCCCAATGGTTTGGCCAAACCATTGGGAAAGGTGTCCACAAAGTAGACTTTTCCCAACGGTTTTCCAAAACCGTTGGGAAAGGGTATACTTATCCCAGTGGTTTGGCCAAACCATTGGGAAAGGTGGCCAAAAGTGGACTTTTTCCAATGGTTTGGCCAAACCGTTGGGAAAGGTGGCCACAAAGTGGGGTTTCCCAACGGTTTGGCCAAACCATTGGGAAAAAGGACCTATACCAATGGTTTTTACAAACCATTGGTATAGAAGCGTGGGGAAAATTCAGATTTCTAGTATTGGGGAGATATGTTCATTAGTAATTCTAGTTCCTAAACAACCCTAGGGATCAATGTGGTGTGGTAAAATATGTTCCTTATCATCCCCAACAAAAATAGTTTTTATAAGGGATATACTTGTAGTAGGTGTAGCAGAATTATGTTTCATTAAAATAATGTGGATTTGGAAGAGTAAAACCCCCTTATGTATCTTGAATTTAGGGATATATAGATAATTGTGGTCGTGGAGGTTGGAATCACAAGTGAGGTAGGGGAGTTGTATGTGAATTGCTTTATATTAGGGGTGTGTCTACACTAGATGGACCATAGATCATTTGAGGTTCCATATTCTTATCTTATACATTCATTTATTCCTTATTTGATTATATAGAATCATAATCCTTCATTAAACCCACCTTAGTTCTTTCATTGGGAATATAGGTGGGGAGGCTTCTGTGCCCTGTGTTTTAACCATTCCAGTTTGAGGCTAGAAGATACTTTTAATGTATATCAGTGTTCATAACTGATGATGAGGAAGTATTTTTCACACCCATGATTTCCTTTTGAGGTATTTTTTAATTCACTTTTTGTAAATATTTTCCCCAACGGGTTTCCTTTGAGTTTTTGTAGAAAAATAAGAAAATTTGGGTAAATAGAAAGTGGTGCGCATTACAAAAAACCATGTGCCACTGCCAAGGTAATTGTACAAACAAGTGGTATATTTTGAAAGAGGTTTATTGAATGGTTAGAATATTGTTTGTAAAACATGTGGGAAAAACATTTGTCTTGTATTTCATGGTAAGTAAGGGGCACATTGTTTCCATAGCGTTTGGTAAACCATGTGAGAAAAATATGTGACTTGTTGGGTTTATTAAAAATTAAATTTTTATTTTTAAACACCTCATGTTTTTACCCCAAATTAACCCATCCCCTCCACACTCAGGATTTACTACCCTATGTGCCTCTACCTCTCCTATCTTACCCATTCAAACTCGGTTTTTGGTGGTGGATTTGATGGGATTTATCAAATAATCTCCAAGTAAGTCCCTATTTTCTTGATTTCCCCCTCTTCTAGGGTTTATCTCCTCCATTCTTGGGGATTCTTATTTATAGAGGATAATGTGAAATGTTTAGGGTTGGATCTTATTATTGAGGGTTTTATCTTGTTTTTTTTTCATTCGATATTTCCATTATAGGGTTCACATGTGGTGAAGATGTGGTTTAGCAATGATTTCTAGAAGTTTATACACTTGAGGTAGGAGGTTCTATGAATAAACATTATTGGGTGATTGTAATATGATTTATTTTCTTCTTGTTTAGGTTTATAGATTATAAATTAGGTGTGAAATGTGTTTTTAAAATGATTCAGGGTGTTTTGGTGTTAAAAAATGGTTTCCCAAAGGAAATGGATTATGTTCTTTGTGAGTTTCATATGTTCTTACATGTTTTGTGTCTTGAAGTTATTTTACAAAATGTGTAGATAGTGAAAAGTCTATTTTTAAATGAATTTTATTTTTGTTTGTATTTAAAAGGGATTTTGGATATGGAAATAATTTTTTACCATGTGTTCTATGTTATTCTTCTTATGTATATGTTGAAGTGATATTTTATGTGACATGTGGAATGGAAATTGATTATGAAGGGAAACCTAGGTATTTAGGTGGGAGAACTGGGATTAGTACACTAGTTTACTTAGAAGAGGATTTTTATATATTCATCTAGTAGAATTTTTTATTACAATGCTAAAAAAACTTTGATGGTTAGAGATCACTAGAATTTTGGATATATTCCTCTCTAATAGATCGTTCATGAGGACGATGATCGACTTGGTTTCTCTACCATGTTTCATCGAGATACGATGTACCTAGTTTCCCATTGATCTAGTTCCTATAGGGTTTTCCCATGACATTGTTCTCTATTGTGATATTATACTTGTCTTCAGAATACAATGAACTTTATGATATATTTTAAGAAGTAATGAATGTTCCTATTTCAAAAAGGTTCTTCCCGTGAAAATTTTTCACTTAATTTTTATATAAAAATGACTATAATTTTTTATAAAGAATTCATATAAATTTTTCTTTTAACATTTTTTGAATGGAATATATTTTATTGGGTTGAATCCTACTGGGATATGGCTCACACACTACGTACACCTTTGGTTTTAAGTAGACTTAATTATGTTTGACTCAACTAATGGCATGATGTATCGTGTTGGTGGTTCTGGTTAAAAGTGGTCTTCCCCTTTCAATTGTTGTTGGTGGTGGCTTTAGGATGATTCTCCCCTTTTTTCATAGTGGTTTTTTGGATCGAGTCATTGTTCACTTTTTATTTTCATCCCTTTTTGGGTTTTGTTTAAAGTTGTAAACTTGAATCTAAAACTTTTTATTTCATGTTTGTTTATGATTATTATTCGATTTCGTTTCCTTTATTATGGTTGGATGTTTATAAATATTTAAATGGGTTAAATAATTCCCTAAGTTCATTATTGATACCCATGAACTAGTTTCCAGCCCATAGGGATCGGTAATGCCCTTCAACCCATGTAACAGGTAGGGTCGGGTGTCGGGTTGGATAGTGCTCTGGCTTGGTTTGTGACCAAATTGTATCAGATCTGGTCACGCTATTTTTGGTTAAAGTTATTTTGGATAATTCTAGTTATACTGAAGCTAGGATTCTTGGGGATTGAAGTTATGGTTGTGAGTAGAGTGCATGTCTAGCACACCTCATGACAGGACTCGAGCCTCCATGGGATATATGGGGATTTTATTCGACTTCTCCTCTAAGTGATACGTATAGGGCACAAATGTATATGGAAACTGGGTTGGGGAGGAATGGTTTCCATTCATTGTTTTATTATTGTGAATTACTTGGTTATGTTTTGAGTTATTCCAAGTGTTTGAGATTTTTTGTTGTTGCTGAAAATTTTCAGAACAATTGTATTGATGGTTTTCATTATGGTTGTTGATTGATATAGGAGAATTCCTCCCTTGCAGACTTATAGTGCATAAATGGGAAGGGGACAGAGAGATTTATCCACCACCAATTGATCAAAGACTAGTGGAAGATTTGTTCTGGTTTATTGAGGATTTGGTATAAGGAGCGGGTTCTGTTCCTACTCCGGTTAGAGAAGCTTAACTAAATCCTAGGAAGGAAAATTATTAAGAGCATCTCAAGAGAAATCTTCCTTATTTCTTGGGAAATGTTAAACCATAGGAAGCATAGGAGTGTCTTTAGACTATGGATAAAATATTTGAGTTCCTCAATACTATTAAAGTATATCAAATGAAATGTGATTTGTTTTTGTTATAATCTCTGATTTGGAGGTTGTGGGTCTCCATGTTTCAAGATGAGAAGATTGAGAAAATGGGTTGGAAAGATTTCATGGTCATTTTCAACGAGCATTACTATCCAGAGGTCTTGGCCTATGCTAGTCCCTAGGATTTTATAGATCTAACCAAGGGAGATTTTTATGTAATTTAGTACGCTAACAATTTTTCTAAGTTAGTGTGATATGCACCAGAGATATTTTCCAATGAGTAGATAAAGGCATAGAGTTTTGAAAGGGGTTTATTTTTCAAACTAAAGAACTATTAAAAAGTGTTTGACCATGATTGTATGGTGTAGATTGACTATAAAAGAAATTATTGTTCATTTGGGGCTATGTCAGCAATGGGAAGTGGTGGTTCTTCTATGAAAAAAAGGAAGTTGGATGAGTTGGGGAAGAAAGAAGTTGGTAATTCATGCCATCCTTCTCAAAATTCTTCATACGTGGCTTTTGATGTTGGGTCGGTTGTGTTCCATCAGTGTGGGTGGTTGGGGCGCACACAACCTTCATGAAAATATCCCCCAGATCTTATCACCGATGCGGAGCTATGAGGAACTTGCTGCGGTTTTGTTAGGCCACACATTCTTATCATAGGGGTGTCGTATCTACAGTTTTTGGGGGAATGTCATCTCGGTCAGATCCTTCCAAGACAGTGGGATCACGGTTTGGTGGTTCTGGTGGAAGGGTGGGATCATCTTATGGGAAATGTTAGTTCATATTAGAGCCACAAGTTAGTGTTCATTCTCATATTCAGGCTGAGATGAAACATATTCATTTTGTGGACCAGGCAACAGTGGGACCAAATGTGGGGCCTTTGAAAATTTGAGTAACCATTTTGATTACATCATCTATGGTTTTTTTATCTTGGTTATATTATTTCATTTATCTCTTATTGTCTTTCATATCTATGGAATTTTCCAACTGAACACATGTCGTGTGTGGGGGATTTGGTGACTCCATTGGGAAAGAATAAAGATCAAGGTTTCAGGTGTCCATCATGTTCACTCATCATATCAGGGGTCTAGTTAGAATGGTATTTCCTTGTTTTGAAGATGTATTTATTTGAAGTCATCCTTGGTATAGATTAGATGGTGTTATTTTAGGTGCACATCAACTACTATAGGTGGTGGGAGAGTTTTCCAACACCTGATAGAAGTACCCAGGTTTTTTATAGAGAGTGGGATCCTCAGTCAGGTCATGCTAGACCTCCACTTTTGGAATTGGGTAATATTCCTGAAGGGCCTGAAGGCCTTCATTTTTTTGTTATGGATAATCCCCCTTTTAAGGGTTTAAGGGGAACCCTTACATGACCCGTAGGACCAAGGCACAAGGCCCATCCTGACATGAAGGCCAATACGTGACCTGACGGACCATAGGTATACTATGCCCATTACATGACCCATGGACCCAACCCACTAGGATAGCCCCTCCCAAGCTTCTGCATCATTGATAGCATAGATCCCCGCCTTGCATTTTTGATTAGCTGGAATTTCCCCATAAAAAGCTACATGGTGCCTGGTCCTGATGGCAGTTTCCATACCCTCTCATTCTTCCAATTTAGTTAGCTCTGCATCTGGTAACTTCTAGTCTTGTTTTGATCCTCTTCTGGGGTCTTCTTTGTGTGAACTGGGCTACTCCATGGTCTATGTGGCCATAAGGCCTTGAGGTATGAAGTCCATTGATGACCTGAAGGACCTGATACCCATAGGCCCAAACCGGTGGCCCAAAGGCCCAAATTGGGTGAATAGTTTCGGCTTCTACGGTACCAAAGAGTTCCCTCTACCGCGCTTCTATAGTACCCTAGAAATTCACCTCCACCTAGTTTTGAACCTGGGTCTCTTGGATGCCAAAAAGTATCCCTTACCACTCGGGTAAGGGATCATTGGCCGAAATTTGGTAATATCATTTTTTAGTTATTTTTGCTCACATTGGAGTAATGTTGTGGTTCTCTTGAGGGTTTATTACCTCTTGTAGTTGATGAGTTCCTAGAGGGTTTTTTTCTAGTATTTTTTAATCTTTCCTCTAGAGTAGGATGTGGAGTTCTCTATAATTTTGGTGCTGGGAACCCAGCCTATATCTCTTCCCTTGTACCATATGGCCCCCACCAAGTTGAGGGAATTAAAGGTATAGGTGGATAATGTGGAATCCAAAGTATTCATTCACTTGATAATCTCTCCTTGGTCCACCCCAATTTAATTCTCAAGAAAGGCTGATGGATCTCTTTGGTTATATATTGATTATTGGAAGTTTAATAAGGTGACGATCATAAATAATTATCCCTTCTCCCAGATTGGTTCCCTTTTTAATCAGCTTAAGGGGAAAGGTGGTTCTCAAAAATTTACTTGCATTCTAGTTATCACCAAGTTAAAGTTATAGATATTAATGTTTCAAAGATGGATTTCTGAAGTAGTTATGGAAATTTTGAGTATTTGGTAAGGCATTTTGGGTCAAAAAATTATCCAACAGTCTTCAGGGGACTTATAAACATGGTGTTAAACCTGTATCTCGATTATGTTTCCATGGTATTCCTGGATGAAATCCTAATTTATTCTGAAAATTAGGAGGAACATGAGTTTCATTTGAGAATTGTTTTGGGTACTCTTTGGGATCCTTTTTTATATACCAAGCCTTCAAAGTGCACTTTCTGGATTAGGGATGTAATGTTTCAAGGACATGTGATCTTGAAGTGAGGAGTTTCATTATACCCCAAGAAGATTGGTGAAGTGATTTCATGGGAGAAGCCACAGAATGTGTTTGAGATCAAATTTATTCTAGTATTGTTAGGGTATTATAGGTGGTTTTTATGGGATTTCTCTTGGATATCCTCTTTCATGACGGTGCTCACCCATAGAGGGATGAAGTTTGAATGGTTCCCTAAATGAAAAGTGTCCACTGAGGAGCTGAAGTAGTGGTGGACCACCACCCATGTCTTGATCTTTCCAGAACCTAGAATGGTGTATGTGGTTTATTTTCATGCCTTAGGTATGGGTCTTGGGTGTGTGATTATGAAGTAGGACCATGTGATGGCGTATGGTTCTCGCCATCTCCAACCACTTGAAAATAATTACTCGACCCCTGACTTGGAGTTAGTAGTGGTAATTCATTCCTTGAAGACGTGGTGTCCTTTTATTTTTGGAATGAAATTTTTTGTTTACTCTGATCATAAGAGTTTTCCTATATTTTCTCCCGAAAGGATTCAAAATTGAGGCAACATCATTGGGTTGAGTTCCTTTAAGGTTTTGATTTTGATATAGTTTATACCATAAATAGAGCAAATGTTTTTGTATATTCCTTGAGAAAAAAAGTGACAGTTCAAGCATTGAAAGAGTCTATTGATGAGTAGACTTTGAGGGGTATTTTTTCCCATTTGAATTTGGAGACCAAGGATCATAGTGGAGGTTCTTTCATGGCCAGTGTTCAGTTGACTCTATATCTTTTGGAATTTTTCTGCGGTAGAAACTTGGTGACAACTGATGTCAATTTTTTATGATTCTTTTTCATGGTGGATAGAAACCTTACGAATGTTTGTTGACTCCTGGGGGAGTTTTATGAATCAAGGGACACTTTTTGGTGTCGTTGTCCCTAAGGAAGGTTGGAACACCCCAATATTTTGAAACTAAATATTTAATTCATGAAACTTTGAGTCTCAAAAAACACCACTTTATTATAACCTACCTAGTAAACATAATTTTCCCACCTCTGTGATTTGAATTTTGAAAAACCGATATACACAGTTGTGTTCAGTAGGTTATTTAGAGTCTAATAAGACAAACATAATTTTTTGTGAATAGTAACATACACTTATGAATAGTAATATGACCCTTATGAATAGTAAATCAGTTATTATTTTTTTATCTTAAGGTTATAAGATAATGAGTACTTGATTAATTTTTCAAGGTGATATAAAATAAATTATAGTTTTAAAATTATTATTTTTCAAGTAAATTATAATTTTATTTAAAAATTAAATTAATAATATTTAAAATAAAAATAAAAAAGGGAGTTCATTTTTGAATTCTACACGTCAATAAATGTTTAGGGTGAATTTTTTGGATTTTTCTGAAATACTCAAACTTTTTGATGAATAGTAAAATCTAGTAATTTACCATATATATATATATATTATAAGTTAAATTCACTATTCCTATAATCATGGATGATTTAAGCACACTTGTTTTGAACTCCAATGAACATGTTACTATTCTTGTTCATAAGAATCAATACTGTTGATTGTCTTCGGAAAAATAATAAAATAATGAGTAAAATAATGGGAAACCCCTCCTCTTTTCTAATATAAACCCCCTGCCCCTTACTCCCTCTTATCTTCACTCCTATCAAGACTTGTTACTTTTCTAAATTCTTCTCAAATACCCTCCCAAGATCCTCCCCCATGTCCAGAATCCCTTGTTCTCATAAAAAAACCAAAACCTCTCCCCTAAAGAGGCTCTCAAGGAATATTACTTCAAGAGGTAAATTCCTCTTTTCATTTATTTTATTCTAAGTTCATTTCTTTTTTTTCTTTCCTCGAATACTTTCATCCAAATGTTTTGATTACTCTGGTAACTTAAATGTACTAGAATTTTTTTATGATAAATTAATAATTCCTCATCATCTCTCATTTCCCCTTCTTTATAATAGAAATGAAAACACCATCTGAGATATGTTAATTTATCACATTCAAGGACGATGGGTTTTCAATTTCTATTAACATCTTAAATTCCAGTCCTGAAACCATTTTGATGATTTAAACAAACTATAATATATGTATTATAACTTATTTATGGTTCTAGAATCTTTTTTTATACATGGTTTTGATAAATAAATAAAAATGAGTTCGTTGTGTTCCAAAAATGCTAATTAACCCAAACGGATATCATTAAATAATTTATATATTGATTTGTCATCACTCCATGTAAAAAATGAAATTTAAAACCATTTAACCTTATTGATGTTCACTAATAACATATAACTTCATCTCTGGACAACCATACTCATTTTACATGATTCTTCATTCCATTTTATAAGTATATCGATCATGAAACAAACGAACCTGAAAAATGAAATTAAACATCTTCACCCATCAAAAAGGCCATGATTGAAATTAATAAGGTTATAATAAATAAATTAAATTTAGAGTAGATTATGTAATTATTAATTAATGAACCCAAATTTGATTATTCAGGTTATTATGATCAAGTGAGTAACACCTTCAGACTTAAGGTAAGGGTTTTCTACCCAAACATCCATTTTCATTCTGGTTACATTTATTACCTATTTACCTCAAATTAAATTATTATGTATTATTATGTAATCCTCATAAATTATGTGTGATTGTTCTATATATGTTTACAACTATAATGATTCTTTATTTTATTTTGAGATACATGTTTTAAACGGAACTTTCAAAATTTTTTCCAAAATACAAGCCTGAATCAAGGAAATTTCTCAAATTTTAACATATTTTGAAGGGCACTCTATAATATATTTTTATCAACTATTATCTTTCTAAAATAAATTTTTTTATACTATATTACCTCACTTTTAGTTTTACATAAGGAATTTTCCAAAAGTACTCTTCTTTTCAAAGTAAAATAGTATTTATCTCAAGAATTACTCGATGATTTTATAAGAGTATATGCATCTATTTCAAAACTATTGTTAATTATTATGTATTATTGGGAATAATATTTTATTATATCATATAGAATTAGTTTTATTATTGATGTTTTATCTTAAAACTATTCACCAATTTACTCTGAATGGTTAGTGATTGTGCTTAATGATCAAGGAAAGTTATTTACATTTCATATGTTAGTTTCAATATAAATGTATATGTTGTTTATATTTATCCCCATTCATATGAGGAATTAATTGGACTTAGTAAGGGTCATTTACTACCATAATGTGTTCAAGATCATTTTTAAATGCATGTGTTTTTAAGTTATTCACTATGCCTAATGTTTATATTTATGATATCTTCCACTATATTGATTATGCTTACTGGGCGTTTGAGATCACCCATTTCTTATGTTTCATTTTCCCAAGACACAAATAGGTATATTATAAATGAAATTTTGAAATAACCTAAGATTTATGGTTTTTTTCAAAGGAGTTTTTATGTTGTATTTATTTTCAAGTTTTAATGTTGAAGTTATGTTTGTATCTTTTTTCCAAAGTTGTTAAAATAATTGGTCCTTCGGGATGCATATTCCTTATTTATATGTCAATGTTATAAAATAAGTCACCATATCTGGGAAACTGGGGGCAGGTCCTTACAGTTGGTATTAGAGGAATTGTAGTAGAGAACTTGGAATATAGATTTATAAAACATAAATTAGGGAACAAAACCATAAGATAGTATTTGAGGATAAATATACAAGAACATCCTGGAATTTTTTGGTAATTAATAGATTATGTGGATATTTCTATAAAATACATCCCTATATCGATAATACATATGGACATGGTTATGGAACAGATGTACCTAGGAGTAAAAAATCTAATAAGGATTTTTGGGTTTGACCCAGGGTATCCTAGTACACAATAATGGGCCTTACTGTGCATCTGGTTTGACACTCCTGGGGGATATGATTAGAATAATTAAAATTTTCTTTACAAGCCATTATGTAGGATTTAAATATAAATTTTTCCTCAAAGAAATCATGTTTATGATTATGGGATTAGCTATGTATAGAATTTCTATTTATATTGAGTATTTTTCTACATTGATATTATACATTATGATTCATAACCTAATCTTGGGAATGTCATTATTTAGAAATGGTACCTAGTTGAAGTAATGGAAACCTAATGAATTCTTGTGTCCCATGTAATGATTTCCCTCTAATGCAAGATAATGATGTTGTATTTGGTGATATTACTGGCGCTGAGCAACTTATAACTATACTTGAATAGCTAACTCTAGTTATGAATAATAATCATACATGTATGGAGCATCCAAATCCACAGTGTGTAGGAGCTATGTTATATCACTTTATGTGACAACATCCTCATCTTTTAATGGTAAAAAAACCCATTCATAGCGGAGTAGTGGATAAGTTCATTAGAGAATATATTTCTCACTTTGGGATGTAATGAAAGAAAGAAGGTTTTCATGGAAGTTAATCGATTATCGGGAGATGTGGATTAGTGGTGGTCTTTAATCCCAAACACAAAGAAGGGGGAAGAAATAGAAGAAATAGAATGGAAATATTTTAAGGAAATATTTCTAGATAAATATTTTCTCTATGAACAATGAGAGTATATGGAAAGGTGATTCTTGAATCTAAGGCAGAAGGAGGATGAAAATTTTTCCATGTATAAAGAAAATTTTAGAAGGCTGTCAAGACATGTTACAGACTATGTTCATAATACAAGGAACAGTATTGATCATTTTTTTGATCTTTTAAACCATTCTTCTAAAGGGATTTAGTCTCCCAAATTTTCTCATCATATGAAGATGTAGTCTAAAGTGTTATTAAGACAAAAAAGGAATTTTCTATGTCTTATAACTTAAATGGAAAAAAAATAGAATAAGAGGGTTGCTGAAAACATTAGAAAATGAAATAAGGAAATAGGGAATAAGGGAAGAGTTGACCTTCCATCCTATAGTAATTATGTTAAGAAATACCCTGGAACTTTCTTGAATAGAATGGGATTCTGTTACAACTACAGATAAAAGGCCACCAATCTCAGGATTTTAGGGGAAGAAAACAAAACCTACCAATGTTCAATGCTACAATTACAGGGAGATGAGACGTTATTCACATAAATTTCCTAACCATTAGGGAAAAATTCCCCAAATAATTCCAAGGGATCAAGGATAAGATTATATAGTCACAACTGCTGAGGTTGAAGTTCCAAATGATGTGGTGTCGGGTACTTAAATCATTTCCTCGAACTTAGCCAATACTTTATTTGATTCTAGATCATCACATTCTTTAATATCTTCCCAGTTTTCCAAGAAAATTAGATATTTCAAATATTATTTAATAAGGTAGTTTTCATCCAAAACTCCTAAGGGAAGTATCATTGTAATAAAGTGGTCTCACACAGTCCCTATTATTGCATATAAACATGCTTTATCTACTGATTTTACTATCATACCCCTGATTGAAATTGATATAATCCTAAATATGGACTGTATTTTGAACTATGATGTGAAAATTTATTACAAGAAGAATAAGGTTACAATTTTTGACGATGATGTGGAATCCTTTATTTTTAGGGAAAAAACAACACCATCTGATTCTCATATAAATCAACCCCTAGTAGCTCTACTGGATTTAATTGTTGGGGAGGAATGGAATGTAATATCTATGGGTGGGGAAAGGAATTTTCAAATAAAGGATGTGCCTATTATGTAAGAATATGTTGATGTGTTTCTTGATGATTTACCTAGACATCCTCTAGAGTAGGAAATTGAGTTTTCTATTGATTTAATTCCTGGTTCAATGCCTATATCAAAGACTCCTTATAGAATAGACATTGTGAAATTAGTAGAATAGAAGAAACAACTAGAGGAATGGAGTGGTAAATGATTTATTCTCCCATGTGTTTCCCCATGGGGAGCCGCTATTCTTCTTGTCAAGAAGAAATATGGATCTATGAGGTTGTGCATTGACTATAGGGAGGCCAATGCTATAACAATAAAGAACAAGTATCCCCTACCACACATTGATGATTTATTTGATAAACGTCATATAGCCCATTATTTTTCAAAGATTAAACTTTGATCTGGATATCATCAGTTACTAGTAAGGAAGGAAGGAATTCAATAGACTACATTTTGAACCAGGTATGGGCATTACAAGTATACAATAATGTCTTTTGGACGGACTAATACACCCTCAGTTTTCATGGATCTAAGGAATAGAGTTTTCAAGGAATATCTTGATGAATTTATGGTGGTATTTTTTAATGATATCTTGGTATACTCTAAAATGTACGAAGATCATGAAAATCACTTGTGAAATATTCTGAAGACTCTTAGAAGAAATTAATTATATGGTAAGTTTAGGATATGTTAATTTTTTGTTCAATAAGTTTCCTTTCATGGCCACATTGTCTTTAAGGATGGGATATCTATTTATCCTACGAAGAAGAAGGCTATTCAAGAATGATCTACTCTAATAAGAATAACTGAGTTACGTATTTTTATTGTCTTAGTAGGTTATTATCGGTATTTCATTCAGAACTTCACCAATTTATCCAACCCAATGACTTATCATACACATAAAGGGGTTAAGTTCATATTGAAAAAAGAATGTGAGGACAGTTTTGAATAATTGTAGAGGAGATAAGTGAATGATCTGATCCTAACTCTACCATCAAAGAAGGATGAGTTTGTGATCTATAGTTATGCATCAAAGAATGTAATTGGTTGTGTCCTTTTGTAGAATGATAGAGTTATTTCTTATGAATCAAGGAATTTAAAAATTCATAAACAAAACTATCCTACTCGTGATCTTGAGTTAGGAGCTGTAATATTTTATTTGAAGATATAGAGACATTATATCTATGGAAGAAAATTGAGATATATACAGATTATAAGAGTTTGAAATATATCTTCTCACAAAAATAAATCAATATGAGGTAAAGGTGGTGGATCAAACTACTCAAGGACTATGATTTTTCTATACACAATCACCCAGGAAAGGAAAGCAAGGTAGCTGATGTATTGAGCGGGAAGGATCATGGAGTTCTCAACAAAATGAGGATTGACATGGATCCTCTGTACATAGATTTAGTAAGGATAGCTATGGGAATTATCAGAAGGTGAAACATCTCTACTTTTTTAAATGGTTTCCCAACCGTCTTTATTGGAAATAATTAAAGCTTCACATTTAATGACTAAAATATTTAAAAGAAAATTAATGTTGTGAAATATGGGAAGTTGGATGACTTCATGTGTGAAGATGGAATTATGAAATTTGGGAAGAGGCTATGTGTTCCATCTCTACCTGAGCTAAAAATGGATTTATTTAATTATTCTCATAGCTCAAACTTCTCTATACATCCCGATATCACTAATATGTATAGATGTGTAAAGGAATATTTCTCGTGGGACAACATGAAGAGGGAAATTGTTGATTATGTATCATTATGTATAGTTTGTCAATAAGTAAAGGCTGAAAGACAACATCCTAGATGATTCATGAAACCTCTACCTATTCCTTCATGGAAATGGGATGACATCACCATGGATTATTTCACTGGGCTACCCCAAAACTCCAATAAGGAATGATGAAATATGGGTAATTGTTGATTGACTTTCAAAATATACACATTTCCTCACTATAAGGGAGGATCTTCCACTGGAGCACCTAAAAATACTTTATATCAATGAAGTTGTGAGACTTCAGGAAGCACCTCTTTCAATACTATATGGTTTTGATCATTATTTTACATCAAAATTATAGAAAAGTCTGTATAATGCTTTGGATACTAAGCTTAATTTAAGTACTGATTGTCATCCTCAAACTAATGGGAAATCCAAAAGGATGATCTAAACCTTAAGATACATGTTGAAATCATTTTCTCATTACTTTCAAGGTATGTGGGATCAATATTTACCTTTATTGGAGTTTTCTTACAATAATAGTTTCTATTTAAGTATTCAAATGGCACCATATGAATCATTGTATGTAAATAGATGTTATACACCAACGTATTGGGATGATATTGGAGAAAGGAAGCTTGTGGGACTAGAGCTTATGGAGGAAACAACAGTGAAGGTAAAGACTATTCAAGGCCATGTCAAAGCATCTCAAAGAAGACAAAAAATATATGATGATAATCAATGGAAAGATTTGGAATTTCAAATGGGAGATCATGTTTTCTTAATGTTATCTCAATGGAAGGGTTTTATAAGATTTGGAAAGAAAGGGAAACTGATCCCTAGGAACATTGCCCCTTTTGAAATTATAGAGAGAATTGGAGATGTTTCATATAGTTTGGATGTTCCACCTAGATTGTCTAAAGTACAGAATGTGTTCCATGTCTTGTTGTTGATAAAGTACATGCCAGACCCAATGCATATCCTCTCTTATAAATGTATAAAATTAGAACCTGACCTATCATACTGTGAAGATCCAATCCATATTTTGGACACTAAAGAAAAGGTTTTGAGGAATCATGCGACTCTACTGGTAAAGATACTTTGGAAAAATCATACAATCGAAGAGGCAACATGGGAGCTTGAGGATCTTATGATGAAGAACTACCAAAATATTTTTGTGAGGTAGCGTTCTGGTAATTTCGATGATGAAATTTTTCTTGAGCAGGGGATAATGTAACACCCTAAGATTTTGAAAATAAATATTGAATGCATGAAACACTAAGTCTCTACGAAAAACCACTTTATTATTATCAATCCGGTAAACATAATTTTTCCACCTCTCTGACTTGAATTTTGAAAAACTGATATACACAATTGTGTTCAGTATGATATTTAGAGTCTGATAAGACAAACGTAATTTTTGGTAAATAGTAACATACCAATATAAATAGTAATATGAATTTTAATATGACCCTTATGAATAGTAAATCAATTATTATTTTATTTTCTTTAGGTTATAATATAATGATTTCTTGATTAATTTTTCAAGGTGATATAAAACGATTCATAGTTTTAAAATTATTATTTTTCGAATGATTTCTGATTTAATTTAAAAAATAAATTGATAATATTTAGAAAATTATTTTCAAAAAATGGAGTTCATTTTTGAATTATACATGAAAAAAATTATTAGGGTGAATTTTTTGTATTTTTTTGAAATACTCAAATTTTTTATGAACAGTAAAATATGATAATTTACCATACATATACATTTTCTGTTAAATTAACTATTCCTAGAATAATGTATGATGTATTAACACTTAGTTAGAACTCACTTGCGCATATAACTATTCTTGGTCACAAGAATCAATACTATTGGTTGAATTTTCCAAAATAATAAAATAATGAGAAAAATAATGGGAAAACCCTCCTCTCCTCCACTATAAAAACCCCCCATCACTCCCTCTTCTCTTCAATCCTTTCAAGCCGTATGCGTTATCTAAATTCTACTCAAATATCCTCTCAATATACTCCCCCATGTCCATTACCATTTGTCTCATAAAAAGACCAAAACCTCTCCGCAAAAGTGGCTCTCAAATAAGATTACTTCAAGAGTTAAATTCCTTTTTTCATTTCTTTTATTCCATGTTCCTTTATTTTATTTTTCTTTCCTCACCTCCTTTTATCCAAATTGTTTGATTAATCTAGTACCTTAAATTTACTATAATTTTGTTGTGATAAATTAATAATTCTTCATCATCTCTCATTTCCCCTTCGTTTATACTAGAAATGAAAACACCATCCAAGATGTGTTAATTTATCACATTCAAGGAAGAAGGGTTTTCCATTTCTATTACCATATTCAATTCTGGTTATGAAACCATTTTTATGGTTAAAACAGACAATAATATATATATTATAACTTATTTAAGGTTATGAAATCTTTTTTTACACATGTTATTTATATATAAATAAAAATAAGTTTGTTGTGTTCAAAAAACACCAATTAACACAAACGGTTATCATTAAGTAATTTATATAATGATTCAACTTCACTCCAAGTAAGACAATGAAATTTATAACCATTTACCCTATATATGTTAAATAATAACATATAACTTCAATTCTGTACAATCATACTCATTTTACATGATTCTCCATTCATGTGTATAAGTTTATCGATCATAAAACAAATAGACCCAAACAATGAAATTGAACCTCTTAACCTATCAAAAAGGTCATGAATGAACTTAGTAAGGTTATAATAAGAAAATTAAATGTATAGGATGTTCTTGAATTATTAATTAATTAACCTAAATTTTATTATTCATGTTATTAAGATCAAGTGAGGAACACCTTCAGACTTAAGGTCTGGGTTTTCTACACGAACCTCCATTTTCATTCGAGTTACTTTTATTACCTACTTAGCTCAATGAAATTATTATTTATTATTATGTACTCATCATAAATTATGTGTGAGTATTATATATATGTTTATCAACCATAATCATTCTTTATTTTATGGGGAGAAACATGTTTTAAAATGAACTTTCAAAATTATTTCCAAAATGCAATCCCAGTTCAAGGGAATTTTTCAAATTCTTACCTTTTTTAAGGGCATTCTATAATATATTATTAGAAAATATTATATTTCTAAAATAAATCATTTTATACTATATAACCTCACTTCTGGTTTTCCACAAATACATTTCCAAAATAACTCTTCTTTTCAAAGTAAAATAGTATTTATCTCAAGAATTACTCGATGATTTTATAAGAGTATATTCATCAATTTCAATACTCATGTTGATTAGTATGTATTATTGGGATTGATATTTTATTATATAATATACCATATTTAATTTAGTTTTTTATGATTACTTTGACTATGGATATTCTATTTTAAAACCTTTCACCAATTTACTCTGAATGGTTAGTGTTTGTGCTTAATGTTCGAGAAAAGTTAATTACATTTCATAGGCTAGTTTCCATATGAATGTATATGTTTTTTATATTTATCTCCATTCATATGATGAATTCATTGGACCTATTAAGTGTCATGTGGGGCCCACTATATCCTATCTGTGCATCGGTAGGTCTCATGAGACAAACTATGGTCTTGGCATGAGGCCTTGACCAAATGGATATTTATGGTCTTTGCACGAGGCCTTGACGGTATGGTTATGATGTCCTGCATTATGAATACCCTCATTATGAAACTAGTAATTGATATTTCATGTGTTTATTTGACTAGTATAATACTCATGATTATGTTTTATTATGGAATTGTTTATTCGGCTCTTATTCCAGCCATATTGTGTTCAAGATCATTTTAAAAACATGTGTTTTTAAGTTATTCACCATGCTTAATGTTTTTTATGATATCTTCCACTATATTTCTTACCCTTATTGAGTGTTGGATCTCACCTCTTTCTTATGATTTATTTTCCCAGGACATGAAGAGGTATATTATGATTGACATGTAGAAATAACCTAGGAGTTATGGATGATATCAAAGGAGTTTCTATGTTGTATTTATTTTCAAGTTGTAATATTGAACTTATTTATGTATCTTATTTCCAAAGCTCCTAAACTACTCAGTTATTCATGATTTATATTCCTTTCTTATATTATAATGTAATAAAATAAGGCACTGGTTCTGAGAAACTGGGATTGGGTCCTTACAAAGGTGGTTATGCAGGATATCCACCAGCCTTAGTGGGATGTTAATCCTAGAACCACCAAGATGTATTATGGTGTGAGTCGACAATTCTGGTGTCCAGGTATGAGTCAAGATATAGATGACTTTTTATTGTGGTGTTATATGTTTCATAAGGATAAAACATAGCACCAAAGGCCCTCTGGTTTTCTCCAACTACTACCCATTCCTACCTATAAGTGGAATGATATTTCCATAGACTTCATTGTTTGAATACCACATACACCCTAGGGAAGGAATATTATTTGGTTATTGATCGATTGTCTAACCAAATATTCCCATTTCATTCCAATTAGATATTTGGCTAAGGTGGATGAGTTGGGTTAGTTGTATGTTTGGGATATTTTGAGGATTCATAGAGTGTTTTTAGATATTTTTTGGATAGAGACCCCCATTTTACCTTTTGGTATTGGGAAGTCCTTCATAAGGAAATGGGGTCATAGGTCAAGTTGAGCACATCATACCATCCTCAAATGGATGGTCACACAGAGCATAAAAATAATATTATGGAAGACATGCTCTGATCATGTGTCTTGGATTTTGGAGGCTCATGGTATAGCCATTTTGTATTGGTCAATTTTATATATAACAATAGATATCGGTCCTCTAACAAAATGGATCCTTTTGAGGTGCTCTATTGATGGACGTATCAATCACCTTTATGTTGGGTCGGGGTGGGTGAGACGTCACTATTGGGATCAATCCTTGTGAAAGATAATTCTGAGAAAGTCAAAATGATCAGGAATTGGTTACTGACATCTCAAATTTGTCACAAATCTTATATCGACCAGAGGCACCAAGATCTTTAATTTTTTGTGGGAGACAGAGTTTTTATAAAAGTGGAAACTTATTTAATTCATTTCAATCTGGGTAAGTATGGGAAGATAACGCCAAGGTATGTCAGAACTTTTGAGGTTACAGAGGGTATTTTTAAGGTGGAATATATGTTTTATTTTCCTTTGTAGTTTAATTCATTTCAATATGTGTTCCATGTTTCTCAGTTAAAGAAATATACCCCAAACCCATGTCATGTGTTGAATTGGGAGGAGGTGGAGTTGGATCCTGATTTTTTAGTGTTTGAATGGCTGATATTGATTTTGGATTCCCAAGAAAAATTTCTTCATGGGAACTCCTTTCTTCTGGTTTGAGTTGTTTAGAAAAATTGAAATTATGAGTATGATACATAGGAGTGTAATTCATGGGTTGAGAAATAGTATCAATTTTTATTCTCTATTATGATTTGATTTAACATTCTAGGGGTGGAATGTTTTCATGGTAGGAATAATTTTAACACTTGTGATTTCCTTTTGGGGAATTTTTTTATTTATTTTTTGTCAATATTTTCCCCTTTGGGTTTCTTTTGAGTTTTTGGAGAAAAATAAGAAAATTTGTGTAAACATCAGGTGGTGCATGGTTGGTACACAGTTTGAAAAACTATGCACCCTTTCCTAGGTAACTATGTGGCCAAGTGGTGTTTTCAAAAAGGGTTTTATCATTTGGTTAGTGCATGGTCTGTAAATTGTGTGGGCTAACTGGGTGGCATGTCCTTCCTATATAGTAAGGGTATATGGTAGTTACATGGTTTGAAAAACCATGTGGGTAAACCATGTGACTTGTCTTGGTCATTAAAAATTAGATTTTTTATTTGTGAACCCCTCATGATTTTTACCCGAAATAGACCCCTCTCCTCCCAACTCGGGATTTCCTACCCTAGGAGCCTCTCCCTATCCCATTTTCCCCCTTGGACCTCTATTTTAGTGTTTTAGTTGGTAGGATTTCTCTAAGAATCTCTAATTAAGTCATTATTTTATTAATTTTCCCTTCTCTTATAAGGCTTCTCTCCTTCCTTCCTTCTTGGGGTTTGTTATGTTCATTGGATAGGGTGATTTTTTTGTGTTTGATCTTATTCTTGAGGGTTTGATCTTGATGTTTGTGATTTTATCTTTCCTTCATAGGGTTCTCTTGATGTGTGATTGTGTTTTAGCATCTATTTCTAGAATTTTCTACACATGAGTTAGTTGGTTCCATTATTAAACATTATTGGGTGATTTTAATATTCTTGGTTTTCTTTTTTTATGTTCTATGGATTATACAAGATGTGAAAAAAGTGTTTTTAAAAATATTCAAGGTGTTTTATTATTAACAAATGGTTTCCCAAAAGAAATGGGTTATGTTCCATGTTAGTTTCATATGTGGTTCATTGTTTTGTGTCTTGAAGGTATTTGATAAAATGTTTAGATGGTGAAAACCCTATTTTTCTATGAATTTGTTGTGCTTTTGGAATTAAAATGGGTTTTGGATATGGAAATGGTGGGTTAACTTGTGTTTTATGGTGTTTGGATTATGTATATGTGGAATTTATTTTGTATGTGATACGTGGAATGGAAATTGAGCATGAAGGGAAACTTGAGTATCTAGGTTTGTGGATTAGGACTAGTATGCTAGTTGACTCGGAAGTGTATTGTCCCAAATTCACCTTGAAGGATTGACGATTATAATTCTCACTAAACTTTGATAGTTGGAGACCACTAGAATTTTGGATAGATTCCCCACTAGTGGCTTCCACATGAGGATGATAATCAGTGTGGTTGTTTTACCATGTTTCACTAAGATATGATGTACCTAGTATCATACTGAGCTAGTGTCTATAGGGTTTTCCTATGAAATAGTTCTTTATTGTGATGTTATACTTGTCATCAGCATACAGTGCACTATGTGTTATATTTTACGAAGTAAAGCATGTTCGTCTTTCAAAAAGGTTCTTCTCATGAAATGTTTTCTATAAACATATATCTAGATTGATTTTTTATAAAGCATTCATGTTAATTTGTCTTATAATGATTTTGGAATGGAATATATTTTATGAGGTGGCATCATACTAGGATTTGGATCACACCCTACCTTTAGGTGTGTGTAGACTTAGTTTTGTTTAACTCAAGTAAAGGCAAGATATACCGCGATTGTGGTTTGGGTTTTTAGTGGTCTTCCCCTTATAGGTGTTGGTGGTGGTGGCTTGAGAATGATGCTTCTCTTGTTGGATGGTGGCTTTTGGGATGGATTTATTGTTCCCTTTTTGTTGTAGTCCCTTTTGGGATTTTGTTTAAAGTTAAAAACTTAAATCTGAAAATTTTTATTCCATGTTCGGTTATGATTATTCAATTTTGGTTTATTTATTATGGTTGTTTGTTTATGATAATTTACATGGGTGAAATCATTACCTAGTTTCATTTTTTATACCAAAGAATAAGTTTTCATCCTGTGGGTATTGGAAATTCCCTTCGGTCCATGCCACGAGTTAGGTCAGGTTTTGTGTTAGATGCAACTCTAGCTTGGATCATGACAGTATTAGTAATTTGAGGATTTCATTCTGATTAAATATAGTTATATGGTATTATACTTCCCATCGAACGGTTGTACTCTATGTGCACATTTATTGATTTCATCCATAAGAGGGTCATTTTCTACAATGAGGAGGGATGGAATGTGATGTTCATTTGTGAGAGGGAGTATGGTATGGGTCATAGGTATTTATATTTGTTATTATATCCCCTCTAATACTAATCTATGAATTATTCATAGGTAAATATGGTGGAGTTTCCTAAGTTCATGTAGGATTTACCTGATGTTTTTCTTGATGAGGATGTGGTTTCACCCCTTGATATGATATTGATTCTAGGATAAAGATACACTCTGGTGAATCTCAAATTTTTATAGATCCTTATAAGATAACACCATCCAAGATACACGGTCTGAGGATTCGGGTCAATGATATGATGGATAAGGGATTTATCTTTCACATTTTGTAATTTTAGGGTTCTCTTATATCATTTTCCAATAAGTATAACCATTTTATGTGGTTTTGTATAGACTACCTATGGTTAAATCAGCTTTAAGTCAATAACCATTACCGGCTTCTATGGATTGATGATCTTTACAGCTATTTGATGGTTTATAATTGGTTTTGGAAGATCAATTTGTGTCTGTATATCATTAAATGAGGGTAAAGAAGGAGGATATCTGAAAGAATACTTTTTTGGGTTAATATGGGCACATGAAGTTCATGGTCATGTCTTTTGGTGTCACAAAATACCCAACCAAGTTTATGGGACTTATGAATTCCATGTTTCATGAGTTTCTAGATCGGTTTATGGTAGTGTTCATCGGTGACACCCTCATATAATCGAGTTCATAGGAAGATAATGTTATTAATTCTAGTTCCATTTTATAAGTCCATTGAAACCATCACATTTAAGTTAATATGTATAATTTTATTATTAATAAATTAGAGGTATGCTTACTTGTTTGTGTGGTGTCTTAATAGGGAGTGGAAATGGATCCTTCGGAAATTTTGGTTGTTATTTCTTAGGGAAAAATTAAGAATGTTGTAAATTTCTGTAGTTTCCTCAGTCATGGGGGATATTATTTGAGGTTAATTTCCAAATTATCTCATATCATAGTATTATAGATAACTATTACTAGAAGGGTCCAAACCTTATTATATACATATCTATGTTAGAAAGCATTCAACTCCCTAAAGGATAGTTTTATCAGTTCTCCTATGATTTATTCTCCAAAAAAGGGGATAATGCTTGAGGTGTTCTATGATGATTCCCATATTTTATTGGGTTACATATTGATTTCATAGAGATTATTGATATCATATGGGCCCACATGGTTATACCTCCATGATCATAACTATGCCCCTCATGATCTCGAGGTAGTAGTTATTATTTTATCCTGGATTTAGTGGGAAAATTACCTCATCATTGAGTACTTTATAGTATATACAAACCACAAGATCCTGATATGTGTTTTCTCTCAATAAGAATATAAATTTTTGAAAGATTGTGTGGATTTAGTTAAACTAAGATAATGACATAGAAATCACTTATACCCTATATGAGGTAAGTTTAGTTGCAGATGAATTGGGTATAAAGTCACGAGGAGATGTTGTATGGGGATATAAATATATTTGAAGAGATATGGAGGAAGATTATGGTGATTTATCCCAATGAATATGATGTTTATGGTTGATTTTTCCCATTTTAGATGACAGTTCAATCATCCTTGATGCAGTTAGTAGAGGAGACTTAGTGGAGAGACTCAAAGGTAGAGGGGTTTTGGATCTGTGTTCTTCATGATGATGATTGTGTTCTTCATGATGATTCTCTAAAGGGATATTTAGATGATGACTTGTTTTATATTACATTTCAGGAAAGTTTATTTTTTCTATTATTAGAGTATGAGGAGGTTCTATAAGAGCTCCATAGTCCAGTAGTGGCAGTGCATCCCTAATTAACCATTCGTTGAGGGGTATTCTTTAGTGGGCTAGGGTAAAGAGGACAATAATAGATTTCATATTATGGTGCATAGTATTCCAATAGTTAAAATAAGTGAATCATTATCTGGATAGTTTTTTACTTCCATTGGATTTTCCCATGTTGAAATGGTAGGACATCTCAAGAGATTTTATCACCAGTATAAAATTATCTAAGAGAGTATGTGATGTTATCTTGGTGATTGAGGATCAATTGATGAAGTTGGTCCACATCTAATCAAAGAAGTATTTGGGTGGTATAGATATTATAGAAAGGTATTATGCATATGAGTCTGTAAAACCTCAAGGGATACTAAAGAGCATCAATTATAATCAATATAATTATTTTACCTCACATGTATGGATATAATTGTAGCATGATTTTGGATCCCATTTTCACCTTGGAACTGCTTTTTATTCTCAAATAAATGGACAGACCAAGTAGAGAATCCAGAAACTGGAGTATATTTTATGGAATTTCATCTTGGACATTGATGGATCTGGGGTGGGATGATTTATCTTGGTTCATTTCTCTTTAAAAAATATTCCACACTTCCAATGGCATGGCTCCTTTGGAGGAATTTTATTGGAGGCCTTGTTTTTCCCTGTTGTACTTAACTGGGGTCAGGGAGTTAGTATCCCTTAGAACAAATGTGGTGTAGATCATGATAGAAATTATTTAGCTATTTTTTAATTAGAATAAGGCTGAATAAGACCATTATAATTCTTATGTGGGTCATAGTATGTGTTTTTTGGAGTTAGAGAGTGGTTATCATGTGTTCTTGAGGGTTTCCTCTTATCATGGGATGTAGAGGTCTGGATGAGGTAGTAGGATCTATCCCTACTTTATCAATCCTTTTGTGGTGTTATAAAAAATTGGTTAAGTACCATATCAGCTATCACTTTTAATATAGATAAATAAGATCCATAACTTCATCTATATTTCATAGATCCAAAAATATCTTCATGATGATTCTCATGTCATTTATTGGGGAGAGTTATAAATCTAGGATGATGTGAAATTCTGAGAGTAGTAAATTTGGATCCATGATATCTAGAATAAGGTGTCATGTGAGAAATATATTCATTTTTTTATTATTGTGGAGGCATAAAGGTATCTAAGAGATTACATGGGAGTGATATTAAATGATATACAATCAGTATCCTAGGATTTTTTAAAAAAATTGCAATGATTCATATGATGGTTGATCTAATTTATAGAAGTTTTTTATTATTTTGTGCTTATTTAATGGGATTACTTGTTCCCTTTTTTCTATGTTTGGTTAGTGGTGCATCCCATTTAAGTGTAATCTCTTAGGAAATTCATGTTGGGTGGTATATATTATTTTTCTTTTAGGTTTTCTTCTGATTATAATGGATGATAAATGTTTAAAAGGTATCAATTGCAATGATATGGTCCTTCAAGATCAGTTACTTTGCTTGTTTTGGGTGTTGGAGGTTCTAGGTGGAGTCTTAAGGAATGATTAATGGATTTTGAGATGAATTTTTAGTTAAGAGATGGTTTTGAAGTATGGGGGTGTGTTTTGTTCCATGAGAGGTCAATTAGAAGGATTGGTTATGGTGTGATGATTATAGGTTATAGTGTAGGGGTTTGGGGGTCATATTGTTTTCCACTATCATTTGTGGAACTATTACAACATAACCTATTAGCTTCTTCATAGACATGGTCGAAGGTTGATTGGGACAGTGTGTAGGCTATAGGGATACAACTTTCTTTCATGGTTATCATGTGGGGATATGAGGTGTTGGGTTTTAGGGTTTCTATTATTTTATGCACCCATATTTAATATTACTTATTACATGTCATATTTGGGTAAATAATTATGGAGGTTGTGACATGGTGAGGAGTCTTGTGTCAGGGTCCTTCTATAGTTTTATAGGATCAAAAGAAGATATGTGGTGTGATTTGGGGGGGGGAGTTAAGATGAGTCTCATTGTTTTGTAACATAGTAGGATGTTCTGTGGTGTTGTGGAAAAAACTAGGTATTTTGGAGTAGCCTATAACTTTTC
Organism: Viscum album; assembly: GCA_963277665.1. Lineage (NCBI taxonomy): Eukaryota > Viridiplantae > Streptophyta > Magnoliopsida > Santalales > Viscaceae > Viscum > Viscum album. Next base: position 47,664,122 of record OY728161.1, on the reverse strand, counting down.
ATTATGTCTTATATTTTCCTTAATCAGTAAAAATTTTGTGACTACTTCAATACCCATTATTCTTCCTCTGATTCACTCGACTCTTTGGAAAACCAAGGGATATTTTGGGAGAACTGTCAGCCCCTCTTACTCAACTTTTAAAATTATCTTCAAGAGATCAAGTATTGGTGAAAAAAGGTGAGTTCTTTTTCCCATTTCCTCAGCTTCCTTCTTCTTATTTTAGGAAAGATTCATAGATGCAGTTATAAGATGATTTAGTAGATATTAGGGCTATGATTTTGATGATAAACTATTTTGGATTAGTTTTATTAATAATTTCCTTATGGTATTTTTTTTATATCATCCCTTCTTATTTCACAATGTATTGTGAAGTTCTAGTTAAGGTAATACATTTGAGAAATATCAAATTTCTTATATAAGTTTTGTGGGTAGGATTGTCATGTTTTTTGGGTAAAGATTATATATTTTATTAATTGTAGTTGGGGTTTTGCTTAGTGGTAAGAACACCATAATCCTACATGAAAAATAGGGGTTCAAAACCCATTGGGCGCAGGTACTGTAGCGGTACTTTAGCAGCGGCGGTACTATAGATCGGTGAGTACTATAGCGGCGACAAGGCACTGTAGCAGCGGCAGTACTATGTGAGTACTGTAGCAGCTGGGTTACTATTCACAAAATGGAAATTGGGCCAAAATATCGGGCCTACAGGCTATGTAACGGGATACAAGACCACTGGGCCTTCAGTCTATGTAATGGGTCTCCCTCTACCCAGTTAAAAGAGGTCATTGATTTGCTTTAATAATAAACTGAGGATTCAGCACCAACCTTTAAAAAAATTATATATTGTATTAATAAATATAATAAAATAGTCCTAATTAATATTTTTCGGATAAGAATGATTCGCATGTGTTTACCTAGTTTAGTGATTTTACATCTTTATGAATTAACATTTTTTGTTGTTTTAGAAAAACATTGTTGTTTTTTAGCCTCGTGTTTTGATCCTAAGGCTTGACTATTGGAACAATCTTTCATAAAAGGGTAATCAATTAATGAAGGAAATTTAACTGGTTGTGTGGAAATTTGATTTAAAAATGATGTTTCTTGTAACAAAAAGGTGGTTAAGTAGTGGTTTTTATTGAAAATTTATGTTATATGATTTATATGATTACATGGATTTTACTGGGATCCTCTTGTATATGGTTTTTTGGTTATGTGGGGGTAGTTATTTGGTGATTATTGTATCTATGTCAAGATGTTTTGGTTGGAATGCATGGGTAAGTGAGTACTACAAAATTTTCAACGGGTGGCATAGTATGATATGTTTTAAGATGAAAAGTTACATAATACGTCTATGGGTACCTTCCCAAAAATGGAATGAGGAATGGGTAAATTTTTATGGGGTGATATCATAAAAATTTATTTTGGGTTATCTTTATAGTTTCTCAATATTGGTGGGATATAATAACTGAAAAAGATATAATAGTAAATGAGCATAACTATAATTTAACGAATAAATGGGAAACGATTGAAATATAAACCAATGTAAATGAATCATAAATGGAAATAACTAATGTGGGTATTGGATAAAAGTGGCCTTTCATTAATTATGGAAATTAATATATTTATGAATGTAAACTAGTTATTAAATAGAAAATATGGAAATAGGTTAATAGTATGATTAACTGGGATTTTTTTAATGTTTTATATTATTTATTTACTTGGTATGTGCGGGGATTATTTGGTTTTTTAGTATATGTAAATAGTTTTGAAGTGTGTAATTAGTAGTGTGGACATGTTTTCAGGGTGTATTAGTGTTGTTTGGGTGAACCTTATCTATTGATTTTTGTTTGGTTATAACTATAATTATATGTTCCTTATTATTTAAATACAAACACCACTTAATTCAAATACCCTTACTGACACCCAATATGCTTTGGGTTCTGGGTGTTTTCCCTAACATCTAGGATAGTGAGGGAATGAATAGATGACTAGTCCATATTCCATTCTTTCCATTCCATGTATATAATGGGATATGATGGCTAAGGTAGGTGTGATCATAATAGAATGTCATATGGTGTAATGGAAGACCATATGTGGTATATGTGTGATTATAGGTGCATGATGCACTGTCAGACCCTGTGGGGTATGGATAAGGAGGTACATGATGTACTTGAAGACCCCATAGGGTATTAATGATATGATATTACATATTGGGGTCGTGCATGATATGAGGGGGAAACAAAGTTGATGACCTCCATGATCATGATACCCTACTGTATAAAATATATGGTGGGTGGATGAGATGTGATATGTAGACATGGATTTGGGATGATGATGATAATATGGAAATGACATGAGGTGTGAATTTCATTATAACAAATGGTTTGTTTTGGGGTGGATGTAGACAGGATTTGGGAAATAAGACATTAGACATTGGGGAATGATAACAAAAAAACAATGGGGATGTGTCTATAGGGTACCTTATTATTATATTCCTTGAAAATATTTTACTTCACTTGGATAAAATATTTGGTGTGTGATCCCTGGTGGGGCTAGGTGGTAGTTGACCTGATAGGTGATGGTTGGTTCTAATATTTATTCACTGATGCATTAGTATACTCCTTCAATGTTTTCATTAGAGGTATTGATTATTAACTTACTAAAAACACATGTCATGATCTCCCCTATATATATAAACTAGTTTTATGGTTTCCAGGGTGATTTTGGTGACCAAGATAAATAGTACTTCCTTGAAGCTTGAGATTGATTTTTGAGTATTTACCTATGATTTTTTTGGTAGTTTGACTTGGGTGTAACACCCTGACCTGAATCATAGGGTTTGAGATGAGTTCCACATAACCTCATGCATGCCTCCCCATATGCAAGAGGCTTTCAACTAGAAGAAAGGGTGTAAAACCATGTGGGGAGACTATACCCTAAGTAAACATATCCAAGACCAGATAATTATAACATAAATATAATCAAATTAAACAAAATAACAAAGGGGAACATAAATAAATGCTATAACTAATTCCATACCAAGTCATATAACTGTATCCAAACAAACCCCAATGTGAAAGGTCAACAAGTATTAAGGTTCAATTAGATATAATAATAGTGATAAAATTGATATGGAAACCATCATGAGTCTTCCTAGATACCACATCCATCTCTAAAAACCAAGTTCCTCAGCTACATTCCATAAGTCCCTTTCCCTTATACAGATCTCTTATCCTGAAATTTTTATATATACTAAGATGATTATGTAGGGAGTGAGTATAACATAGTAGTACAACACCAATGCTTCTTTAAAATAATTCCACAAGTATATAACAGTGTATGAAATGATGGAAAGGTAAATTCACACACAATCATATAACCAATCATGTACTGAGTGATTGTGAATTAACCATGTTTCCACAAACCATAACCATACTAGCTTCAATGACATACTAGATGTGTATAATATGTATTCAAACACATGACTTAGATCATTCTAAGTTACTATGTCCTCCATTAAGTACAACGAAGGTCCTTATTTTAAGGAAAAACATCACACCCTCCTTTAAGGGAAAGTTTTGCCCATGAATTATGGTTACCTACTCACTTATGATGGTATAGACGCTTGGTATGCCTAAACAATGGACCATATCTATCTCTATCTCATATACAATGAAATTCCCCAATGGTATCTCATGAAATCATATATGGACACTCTTCCAAAGGTGTATGGCACTCCCTTGGGATAATTATAATATTAGGCACTAAAGATCCTATGAAAATCCATCACCAATTATCCATTTCATTTATGATCTCCCTATAATGAGTTAGCTAAGTCTGTTAGGGACACCAATGTACCTGAAAATTAAAATAGAGATTCCATCAGCTCTTTATAAAACCACATATAATGCATAACATAGTAAAGAACCATATATCATAATAATTAATTTCACATTCTATTAAATATTATAAAAATAATAAACAACATAGAAAGGATCGCACAATCCATAATCAAGAAGGAGTTTCATGACCACCCTACACACATCAAATGTGCCTATCATGAAAGGGTCCCTATACTAGAAACATAAACTCAATTAAATCATTTCAAAAAATTCCATACAATGACCCAAGATGGTAATAAATTTCTATCTTTAATGAGGAGAATCTAATTTTGAATATCTATCGAGGAATAGCCCCAAAATCCGGCCCACACATTAACTTTCACTATAATAAGTTCCAATCCATCAATATAGAACCTCTAGGATTGTAATTCAAGGATGTAATTACTGAAAGGGATGAAATACATACCAAATTACAAAAAAGGATTCATCATCTACAATGGATCTTATATCAATCAAAGAGGGGAAACAAAATCTTTTAATCTAAAACCAATGTATAAATTGACCTTAAAATTTTTATTAGATCTTTGTATAGAACCATAGATATAGCTTCCATGGCTTAGATACATGGTCAGTTCTAATAAAATAGAGATAAATATGCTTTGAATGGATCAATATAAAACTTTAATGATTCCACATATCAATATAGACTTCAATAATCCAAGATACTAGGAAAGGGATTCCTATAGAACTAAGTGAGAGCCCTATAAGAGGTTCTAGTCGCATTATTGAAGGATTTTGGTGAGGGTTAGTTTAATAATAAGATTATAGGAAAAAGACCAAAACACCCTTAATTATACTATAATCTTAGTTCCACTGGCTAACTGGTGTTCTATGGTAGAATGGATGTATTCTTTCTCATCCACCATAGGCTTGTGGGATCTGTAGAAATGAATACCCCACATCCAGCATTACTGGTTAGTTGGCACACCCTATTGATTAACTAGGGGCCTTATTTCAGCCACTAAGAATCCTACCAAGGTCCTCAACCTTCATAACTCAATTTTAAGACCATTCTTACACATATTACATGTGTATAAAAAATAAAAACAATATAGGATACATTTAATCTTAAAAAAGAAACATACCTCGAGGGTAGAGGATGTTAAATGGGTTTGTATTTGTCTGACATAATCAAGCGTTTTGGGATTATTATATATCTTGTTTTATTTATATTATAATGATTATTGGTGGTTTATTCATGTACCCATAGGATATATAAAGTTAATTCCTCCCATATTTCTGTTTTTACCCTTAGTGCTAGTCTCCAACCCAAGGCCTAATGGAGGTTGGACTTGGGGTTAATCTCATCTTTACTATAGGCCCAATAGTGGTTCCTAGTGGGGGAAGGACTTGACAAAAAAAATTAAAAAAATTAATTATCTTGAATTATTAATTTGATGTTTTCCATGAATGCACTTTTGAATACATTAATACTAATCTACGTTTACTTAGGTAATTAATTTTTTTGAATATCTTCATAGGATATAGTAAATATTTTTCTCTTCATACCATACTCCAGAAAAAAGATTTCACAAAAAAATTAAAAATTATATTTTTTAAACTAAATCTGAGGTGTTTGATTAGAACCATATCTTGGCATTCATATTTTGAGAATTCAGAAATAATAATCTTTGAATAGTGGTTTGATTTGTGTGTTCTTAAAAAATGGTGATGAATTATCTATGATCGACCAATAATCCCTTTCTTATTCTGATTTAAAATTACTAATAAGGAAAATATGACTGTCCCAAATTCATTAAAAAAATATATAGGGCTCCTAAGATAAAAGTAAATTTGTTAATTTATTTGAATTTATAGATGAGTGGTTTAATGTATCAGTTTTAATGTATTATTAGTTTTTATATATCTCTTTTTTCTATTCTAAACAAGTTGGTTTAACAAAAAAACATAAGATACTCAGTGTTCATAAATATTGATTCTCGATAAAAGATCAAGGGGGTCTATGATGTATTTAACAATGGGGATTCTAACTAAATTTTTTTTAGTTCATGACTAAAAAAATCATTGATAAAATAAAAAAAATATATATGATTAAATTATCAAGTTAATAATTACATTTTTCAAGTAATTATTCATGGAGAAAAATTATATTTAAAAGGAATATTTTAGAATAAAGAGTTAGTATTCATATTTATTTTCATTGAACTCAATTTTGATTATTTTTTTTAAAATGAGGAAGTATATTTAATCCTTATATTTCACTTGTAAAAGTGGTCATGTTTTTTTCAAAAAAACAATTTAATAGAGACATAATAATTTTAAATTTATTCTAGTTTATTCAATATGACCTTATTTTGAATTAATTATTTATATTACTAAATTTTAAATTATAATTTGTTTAGGAAAAACAATAGATTAAGTGTGAGGGAATTCTATATGGCTCTATTTTACATATGTTTCAAATATTATTGTAGCCACTTTTTTATTTTTCTACACTCAAATAGAACGTAAATTGATTAATTTCATGAATTCTGATTATAACTAGATATTATGATTTCTTTTGAGAAAAATGGATTTTTTTTAAAAAAATTATAATTGGTTGTGTCAATTTTGAAATATTATGTCAAACATTTTTAGAAATATTTTAGGGGTTTAAAATTAGAACATTTATTACTTTAAATGGTTTTTAAATTTATAATAATAATATTTTTCTTGAAACTGAAATTGTAATTTTATAAATCCATTAATTTAATTGAATATTTTAATTATATTTTAAATTTTTGTATTTTAAAAAATGTTTCATTATGAATTTTTACTGAATTTTATTGTTGTAACCTTTTTAATATATATATATATATATATATTAAAAATGTGTGTCTATAAGTTAAACACCTCATTCATTATAATGAGTTTAATACAATCAGTTTTTTGAGTCTTTAGAAAGTCAAATACTATTATATAATTGTATACCAAGGGTTATCTAAACCATGGAAAGGATTCACTGTGGGACATTATATGAACAAATTGGTTCATGAAATATATTCATAAGTGATCAAGAAAACACTCTTATTACCAAAAATGACTCGTGTCACAATAAATCCTGAGTTCCTAAAATGATGCATGTATACTGAACTCTCATTCCATACTGGTCCATGAGTCAAATTCAAAAAAAAATCAGAAACAATAATCACATCACCCAACAACTGCATCACTCGAGTTGAAATAGCATCAATTATAACAACACACATCAATAACTGAAATCCCACCTTGGGCACTTAGATTTTACCCTCTTACATGGTTTAGCTACTCCCTTGCATAAGCTCTTAACCAAGGATCAACTCATCTTGTTTTCTTTTATACCATTTGATACTACTTTGTAACATCCTGGACCAAATGCCACACATTGGTTCCCCAAGACGATTGGTCACATGACCTCAAACGTGACTCCCCACACGCCATAGGTTGTCAACTAAAATAAATAGGGTCTAATATCGATTATGGGAGATAATACCCACTTTATTAAAGTATCACAACAAAGGAAATAAATAATAATAACCAAATGATATAGCCAATAACCAAACCAAACCAGTATCACATGATGAACAAAAATGGATATACAATAGAAAAAACTAAATAGTACATATTCCATTCCAAATATTTTTCAAGTGTTGATATGAAAAACCCAAAATAAATAAATTCATTGATAACTCCCAAGAAGGTCTCGAATCATTTTTGGTTCCCTTATCCATGCTTCATCCCATCTCATCTATCCAACATAAAGTATTTTCCCAAAACTTCTCTTGCAATCATAAAATATATTTAGGTACCGATCAAGTAGCTCGAGTAGGATGTGAGTAAAACTCAGTAGGCCACCACCAATGGCGTTTAAAACAATAACAAGAAAATATTAGTGTATATAGTTGTATAAAAAATAAATACAAACAATAAAATAAACAATTTACATTTACTCAATTACTCTTTATTTAAACACATAACTCTTGGGTTGTTGAGGACACCCCAACCCCCAATACCTTCTTTGTCACATGCCGGAGTCTAAACCATATCACATATTTAATTCAAAATTCAATATAGCTCATTTTTTTCATTACCCATTCACTTAAATTCATTATTATGACTAGTTGGAACCATAGTTCAATGCCAAAATTTTGGGCCTAGATTGACATGTCTAGAACCCTATGGGTATTTGAAGTAGCGGTTCATAACCCACAAATCATTATTGAACAATCACATAAGTAGGATTTTAAAGAATTAGTTTTTGTCCCACACTCATTTATCACTAAGGGATTTTGATGTTGTATACCATGTCCCACACATGAATATCAATATTTATCACTATGGGATTTTTACATAGCAGACCATGTCCCACATACATTTATCACATATATCATAATATCACATATATCACATCAAAAAATCTTAATAAAAAATAACCCTATTATCAAAAATTCACATTAAAGTGTACCATTTCAATTAATCCAACAATCATGGTTCAACGCTTTAATTCGCATGGAATAACATGGGAAATCACAATTAAACCATTTATCATTATTTGATCATATATAACATTAAACGATTAATGGTCAATTCAAACATCTCATTATTTCCATTATCCAATAATTAATAATCACATTAATTGATCCATTACAATATCCTGATTTCCTATCAATTCCACAATCATAAAAATATGTTAATTATTTCAATAATTAATTAATCCAATTAAACAAATTTAATTATCCTAATAGTTCCCCTTAATTAATTCACAAAATAATTAATTTAACTGAATTGAATGTATAATCACAATAATATATTAATTAATTAATCAATTAATTAATTCAATACCAAAATAAAAAGATCCAAATAATTAATTCACTAATTAATTAATCTAATTACTCAAATTTCATAAACATCACATTCCATTAATTAATTCACCAATTAATTAATCCAATTCTAAGTTTCCATAAATTAATCAATAAATTAATTTATTCAATTCAAGGATAAATTTCCAAATGTTACAATTTAAATATAATAATTCATACACATAATTGGAATCAAGTCTTTCTAAAATCGGATTTAGACCACCTACCTTGAATCACTGATCAGTGGTCACCCAATGAAAATTCCCCAAATTGAAATGGAAAGGACAAACCCATGATGAATAATTACATCTTGAATCAAATATAGGAAACAAGATTAAATAGATAATGGTCCATTAAAACAAGATCTAAATATAAAACCAATAGGGGAAAATATCCCTTCAAAGGATGGGAGAAGAATGGAAAAGAGAGGGGAAGCCACCCAGGATAATAATCTCTTGTCGAGAGAGGTGAAAATTTTTAATATTGTCTTAGTATCACCAAGAAAGAATGTTTTAAGGTTTTGGTGTCTATTTTGGAGCCTTTATAAATGAGATAGATTATTTAGGGTCGATCTAGGGTCAATTTGGGGTTAATTTCAAGGGTTTGGGTATTTAAATATAATTTAAGGGTTAATTAAAACCACACGCAAGGTTTTTTTGGGTAGGGGCATAAAATTTTCAAAACTACATGCCTTACCCATGTTCCTCTTATAAGGGGGTGAAAAATTACTAATAATAGGTTGCATGGTATAACAAACTATTTTTCAATCATGCAATCCATCTATGTCTGGGGTTTCACGGTTTATTAGCGAAGGGTGCACGGTTTGGGAAAACATAGCGCTAGCCATGCACTGCCCAAGTTATTTCAAAAAAATTAGTAAGAAAAAACCAAAAAATATATTTTAAAAACATGTCAAAATAATACATGTACATTCCTAATACATGTCTTGAAAAGTTGGGATATTACACCCTAAGTGACTTTGAATTTATAAAAATATAGTCAATAAGTATTTCATGAGATATAGAAGTCTGACCAATTCATTGGTGGTCTATATAGAACAACCCATAATAATCCTTATATATTTTTTCTACTATATCATGAAAACATCAATTCCATAACCATCACTTAATTAACCGGTGGAAATGAGATGGGTTTCTTCAAAAAATTTCTTAAAATGTTCTATAATCCATCCAGAGAAAGAATTTGGATGGTGGCTTAAAAATATCTCCAGTGTAACATAAGAAACTTTAGGGATTTTCACATAGATATAAAAATAATTTTTTATTATTATTGGATAAATCACATGAAAAATAAGAAGAAATACCACATTTTTAAATGCTTGAAAATTTTATTAAAGGTGATTTCCTTAAAATGAAATACATTGAGTATGATAAAACATTTTTAAAAATTATCCTTTAGAAAAAGTGAGTTTTTAGGAAAAAAATATAAGAGAAATATAATTTCCAAAAATTATTTGAGAATACATAAAAACACTTGAAAACTTCATCATTAAAAACACATGCATTTAAAATCCCTTTTAAAATAAATAATTTCATTTTAAAATAAAATATTTACTTTTTAAAAATATTACAATATTTCATTGTATTTTCAAAATCATTAAGAATTAAAGTCATTTGGATAACCATTTTAATTCTTGGTATGGAATATATATAACGAATAATCCTTATAATGGTGAAAGAAACAATAAAAGAGTTTTTAAGAAAATGTTTTTACCATAGTCATAAAATAAAATGTATTAGGTCGCATTCAAAAGTCATTTTTAAAAACCTTAAGTTATTTTTTTGAAAACATATACTTTTTAAAAGTGAATTCAATAATAGAGCCTCAAAAATTATATAAACTTTTTTAAAATAAAATTTTATTTTAATATAAAACATAAGACCGTGATAAGAAAAAAAAATTTAACACTTTAAAACTTTTTTTTTGAAAACACACATTATAAAATTTATAATAAAACTTTATTTTGAAAAGGGTTTAAGGTAAATTTAAAGATAACATGAGATAAAAAGTAATAGGGGTTCTAAATATAATGGATAAAATTAGAGTTAAAGGAATATATGGACTAGGAGAGGAAATTTTTTTAAATAGGATGGAAATTATTTTCAACAATGATATACTTTTTGATTAAAAAATTAATCTGTGTTAAATTTTAGAAATTAAAATTTATTATCCCTAAAGATAAATATAAATTATAATAAAACAAAATCATGGGGTGGAATAAGATGACCATAGAAGAAATAAATTAAAGAATTATAATTTTTACTCAAAAAATGTAGTTTACCATTAAAACTTTGGTATATTTTAAATCAAAATACCATAAAGGATAGAATGTGATACGGATTCTTAAATATAATAAATTTAATTTAAATTATGAAAATAAAATTATGTCCATGGAAAACATATACACCGCAAATAGAAGTAATTTGTGAATACAAATAATATCTCAATAACGCAAAATTGAGATGAAAAATTCCTTACCTCAGGTGTTGATTTATTTTTTTCACATGCCTAATATCCAGAATAATCAAATTAAGGGTATTAAAAACATTCTTAAGAATATTTTCTATCTGTATTTCATATTTTAAGGTATATTTGTTATCATATATAATTTATTTGTTAAATAGTTTTCAATTATGGGTGTTAAATGAGGTGATTGAGCTTATTTCTATGAAACTTTATTGGCATATTAAACATGCATAAATTAATTGGAAAATTAATTCATAATATAGATAACTTTTGATGTGATTTTTTTAATATTGAATTAGTAAAAAATTTCATTTAATGTGGTTAAGTTTACTATAACCATTTATTATTAATATCACTTCATAATGTCCAATATTATCATTAAATAATATTAATTTTGCCATAATTATCATTTTTATACATTAAGTACATTTTTGAATTCATCCATTTCATGAGGTATTGGAAAATAAAATATGTCATTCCATGGAGACTGTAGTATGCACGTAGACACAGATGACAATCTTATTTTTCATAGTATAGGAAGGGGTAAAAAAATAAATTTTTATTATTTTATAAGTATTATATTTTTTCATTTAATTAATATTTTTAACCATCAATTTAGGGGGGATATGAAGAATAGAATATGTCATTCATAGGAATGGATGTTCTCACGTACGCATGATGACGTATTTATTTTATGAATGGCTTTGGAGGATGGTAGAAAGGTGATATTACAATAGTATAATAATATTTCAAACATATCACTAATATTGATGGTTTCATAATTTCATGGATATCATGGGTTTTATAGGGTACCAGAAAGAAATAATGAAGAGAGCTTGGTTAAAAACATCACCTCTCCCTTAGGATGTTCTCCCTTGGGTAACACCTTAAATCTCCTTAGCTTCATCTTTTGGAATATAGAAATCTTATAGGTAATTTTGATATAGTTTAGGAGATACTATGTTAGATTTTTGTTCAAGATAATTAATTGCAATTGGTGGGAAAATTTGGTGGAAATTATCTCCTTTTATAAGTGAAGAAAGTGGTATTTTTGTAAATACCCACTACTTTTTTAGTTATTGAATGAATCTATTCAAGATTCAATGGATCCATATTTGAAAATAATGAATTAAAAGTTGATATATGGTCAATAAATCCTCTAAAATTCATTTTTATACATATTCTAAACATGTTTAATGTATTTTGCCTCTATATTTTTTATATTTTACCATTTTGGTTTTTTACTTTGGTAACTAGTTTTTAACCATTTAATTTATATTTCATTAGAAATATAAGGTAACCATACTTAAAAAAATTATTTATAAACCTAAATTTAAGATTCATATAATCTAACTCATTATATAAATAATATGTAATTAACTTTTAAATTAATATATTTAATAAATAGAAATTTTTTTTGAAAAAAATTGTTGTTTTCACCATCAAATGTTCTTAATCTTATGAAACATTAATTACTAATTAAATTAGTGATAAAATATTTTTATATATGTGTAAACATCATATAACATTTATCATTTAAAATAGATCAATTTAATTTATCAAATAAAAATAACACAGCATTAGTAAAAAAATTCTCTGAAAATTATCCTTTCACCATTATCTTAAGCATTGACATTAATATTAGAAAACATACTTTTGTGACTAAAAAATAATGTTAACATAAAACATAATATGAAAATTTTAACCTAAAATATAAAATCTAATTTTTATATTTAATTCATAAAATTTATGATAACTAATTTCTAATATAAAGAAATCCAAATAGTATTTCAAGTAAAATATTACCTAATTTCCCCAAATGTTAAACATGGGTTTTCTAATTTCAAAATATTGTTTTAAAATGAGTAAATTTACTCTGTAATTATATATTTCGTCTAATAAAAAAATAAGTTTTTAAGTGATACTTACCTCATGATAAATTTATAATCATTATACTGTTAGTAAAAATGGTATTTTTTACGATTAACCTTAAAGTCAATTATTTTTTAAAATCCCACAAATTCATACTATGATAATATTTAAATAATTAATTTAATAAGATAGTTAATTTTATAAAATTAAAATTCTAAATTTTATAAATTTATCTATTAAATGATAATTCAAAATATAAATAAAAACATCTTTTATTGATAAATAATGTTTTTATGTGTTATTAATATTATTTTATATCAAGTTATAACTTAAGAATGTTAATAAATTAGTTCATATATGATATTTTTAAATTTATAAATTTAATTTTTTAGGATAAATATATCACAATTTGAAAAATAGTTATATAAAAAAGATTAGTCTTTTTTAATATTAAATCATATTATTTATTTATCATTTAAATGTATGGAATTTTAGTTGAGTAATGTATAATTATTTAAAAGATGTTTTAATATTCTTATAATTTTATTAATAATATTCATCTAATATTTCACATCTTGTTTTAGTTTGTTATTTCATGTTAAAAAATATATCGATAAAATGTGTATTTAAAATAAAATATATTATAAAATATTGGAGGGTTATACACCCCCCTAAATGAATTGCATCCTCTTGATTTTGGCTGTAACCTTTTAGTGAAAATGCCTAAAGTAATTTAAAAATTAATCATTACTGAAGAAATATATTATAAATAGATACAAACCATTCTATATTTAGAAATACTAGGTAACATATCTTATCCCTCATAATATGTATATATTAATATTCTCAACTATTTATTCTAAATATGCCTCTATTGAAAATTATTAGGAGATTCAAGAGGCATATCATTTATAGATTCATTTTTATGATCCTGATTCCAAATAAATACTAAAACCAAAATGGTTATAATAATATCCAATAAAATTTAGATTAAATGATAATATGAATATCAAAACATAATCCTAATATGTCTTCTTCAATGATACTTTCATTTCAACCTATGATACTTTTAGTTTGATTATGATATAATTTTATCAACCTATCACTCTATCATTTTAACCTAGGTTTTCCATTATCATTTTACTATTAGTTTTTATATCATATTAAAATCCCTAATAATGGTTCATAAAGACAGAATTAATTTGTAAATCATATATCATGGGAATGTCTATACTACTGTGGAGTCTTATACCCACTCATCATGCACTAATTCAAGACCAATTTAATAATAAACCAACTTTTAATGGTGGTAGATCCTAGGTGCATCTATTCCATAGCCACATACACTTTCCAGTATCCACATAGGGATGTAATTTGTACGAAACCAAATATGTGTAATCATAATTGAGAATACAATCCCATAATTTATACACATTTTCATAAGATGAAGAATGGAAAAATAAGAAAGGGTTGATCTCAAAAACTCTATTGTGGGAAAACTCATCAGTATTTCATCAAGAGATTAATAATAACCATATAATAAAATATTACTAGGGTATAAATGTCTTGTTAATATTATCATATAAAAATAATAGTTATCCATAAACAATGATTGAAATATGTGTAATCATAATTGAGAATACAATCCCATAAGAGTGAAAAAACATGATTTTATAAACCTGATTCATAGAGAATAATAATAGGCATAATTATGTATCAAGTTGTGTAAATGTATCATAAAAATAAATTATTTCACTACTATAAACATAGGGAATCATTACATGGTGTCTTAGGAATCACAGACCTATGATACATTAGTGAATTAGGTGTCACAAACCTATATTCCATAAGTGGAATATATTTCACAGACATATGGTCAATAATATACCTAAGTTTTATAAACTTATTTTCCATAAGTGACATAGTTTTTGAAAACCTATAGTCAATAAGTAACTTAATTTTCACAAACCTATAGTCTATAAGTAACTTAGTTTATGCAAACCTGTATTTCATAAGTGACTTAGGTTTTGAAAACCTATAGTCCATAAGTATCTCACGAGATGTATAACCCTAAAAAATGTGTTTGGGGTCTATATAAAACCACAAACATCATCATTCATACACATCTATTTTATTAGATCATAAAAACATTCATACTTCAATGATCACTTAATTATCCCATTGAAAAGAGACTGGTTTCCAAACATTCCTAGAACAATCCTTAATCCATCTAGAGAATGAGGTTGGAATTTGTCTTAAAAATATCCCTAGTGTAAGGTTGTGATATTTAAATATATTGATATGGATAAAATATACCTTTTAATTATCTTTACATAAATGAATTTAAAAATAAGAATAAATGACCCTTTTAGAAAGGATTGAAAACTTCCATAAAAATTTTTCCATTAAAATGAAATACTTTATATTTAATCAAAAAAAATTAAAATTTATACCATAAATACAAAAAATTAGGTTTTAAAAAAATATAAGATAATTATTATTTAAAAAAAATCTTTGAAAAGGCACAAAAACACTTGAAAACTTTATTCTTAAAAACACAGTACTTTAAAATCCATTTTAAATCAATAACTCTGTATTAAAATAAATTTTTTTAAAAAAAATTTTATTATATATAATTTTATTTTTAAAATAATTTTTAAAACCATTTTGAAACATGGATTGGAAGATTCATAAAGATTAATGCCTATAATGGTGAAAGAAACTCTAAAATAAGGTTTATAATCCATCTTTACTATTGTCATAAAAGAAGATGTTATGGGTCACATTAAACTGTAATTTTCAAGACAAAAATTGAAATGTTTAGAAAAATTTTAATTTTAAAATTTATATTCAATAATGGAGCCTTCAAATTATATAAATTTATATTGAATAAAATCAGAGTTGAAGATAAAACATAAGATCCTGAAAAGAAAAACATTTTTAATACATGAAAGTAATTTTATTGAAAACCTTCATAATATAAAGGGATAATAAAATATAATTTTGTAAAGAATAAAATTTAAATTTAAATTTAAAATGAAATAAATCAGTATGAGTTTACAAATATTGAGGATAATGTTGGTGGGAAAGGAAAATATGGAGATGGTGGGGAAACCATTGTTAAAAAGGATGGGAATTATTCTTAATAATGATATAATTTTTGAGAAATAAATTTATCAATATAAAATCTTTGATATAAAAATTCATTCCCCCAATATTGGAATATAAAGTACCATAAAATAACATATTATGGAAAAAGAAACCAAACTTGGAAGATATAGGTTCAAGAAGAAGAATTATAACTCAATGAAGGGAGTTGTGTTAATAAAGACCCTTATAAATTTGTTATATTTTGAATTGAAATACCATGAAAGATATAATTTCAGATGTATTTTTATATCCTTTAAATTTAATTAAAACTTCTAAAAAATAAAATATTTTTACAATGCGTACACCACAAATATAAACAAGTGGTGAATATGAATTATATCTCAATGAAGAAAATTGTGATTCAAAAACCCTTATCTTAGGTAATGATTCATTCTATGTTTGTGCCTAACAACATGAATAATATAATTAATTTTATTTAAAAATTTATTAGGAACATTTTCCATATATATTTAAATTTTAATGATCAATTTACTACCATATTTTATTTATTTATTAAATTGTTTTCACTTACAGAGATTACATGAGGTTGTACGGTCGACTTCATTGAAACATATTCGATATATTGAACAATGTAAAATGTGTTAGTATATAAAATTATAGAGGTATATTTATTTCATTTTTCAATTAGTAAGAAAATTATAAAATTCCATAGGTTTTATTGAAATGGACTCAAATTAAGAAATGTGTCTCAATATGTTCACTTAATGAGGATAAGTTTATTATGAACATTTATTTTTAATATCACTTATATAATTTAAAATATTATATTTTAGAAATATTAATAGTGTCATAGTTATATATTTTTTTACATTAAGTAAATTTTTATATTCATCCATGATATGTGGTAATATAAAAAGAAATAATATGTTCCGTGTAGGTGGTAGTTTTCACGTACACACATATATGGATCTCATTTTTTATATAATGGTACAAGGGTAGAAAAAATAATATTTATAGTTTTATAATACTAATAATGTTGTAAAAAAATTATTTTTTCCTTTAAAAACTCTTTTGAATCATCCATGTTGGGAGGTTTTGAACAATATGACACATCATTCATATATTCAATATTATGCACATACACATGATGAAATCATTATTTTTAAACTGGTTTTATAGAAAGGTAAAAAAGTGATATTAAGTTGGTAAAATAAAATTTAATAATATTAGTAGTACTAATTTTATAATACTTTCATTGATATAATACATTTTATGGTTAAAATAAATAAATAATTAAGAGAGCTCGGTTAATAACATTACATCTTTCTTAGGATGTTCTTCCTTGGGTGACACATTAAGGCTCGTTGGATTGGTATTTTGAAAATTAAAAGGATTATAGAATATAGGGAGGTATTTTAGGATTGAATAGGTTAGAATTTTGGTTAATTTAACACTTGGTAATAGGTTGATAATTTTAGTGTAATTTTTACTATTTTACAAGTTGTGAAAATGTAATTTTTTTAAATACCAATTAATTTTTAAATGATGTCATAAAACAATTCAAGATTAAATTGCTCAAAAGTGAAAAATAATGAAGTATGAGATGATATATGATTGTAAAATTCTATTACACTCATTTTCACACATTTTTTATACATGATTCAATTCTTTCACCACAATTTATTTACATTTTACCATTTTGGTTTTCACCTTTCAAACTAGTTTTTACCAAAGTAATTTACATTTTATTAAAAATATAAGGAAACCCTAATTACCAAATTTTTATGTTATAAACCTAAATTTATTAATTTTGTAATCTAATTTAATTTCTAAATAATAGAAAAATTCATTATTCAATTAAAACATTTAACATATAGTTGTTTTATAGAAAAAATATTTTTTTCAACATCAGGTGTTCTTAATCTTATGAAACGCTAATTACCAGTTAAATGAGTGATAATATATTTTTAAATATATATAAAAATAATATCAAATTAATTATAAAAAATATATTTCAATTTAATTTATTAGATAAAAATTATACAAATTTATTAAAACAATTTTTTAAAAACTATCATTTCACCTTTATAATGGTCATTAACTATAATCTTAGTAGTCATAATTTTTCACACTCATGGTTTCCTTTTTAGTTATTTATATTTTTTTCAAAATTTCTTTTTTCCCAGAGTTATTCTAGGAATTATTAAGAGAAATGGATGTTTTTTGGCCAAATAAAGGGTGGCACACAGTTACCGCAGGGTTAGAAGAAATCCATCACCATCTATCTGACAACTATGTGACCCAAAAAGTATGTCTGTCAATGTAGAATATCTATGTTCAAGGTTGTGAACTATCCCCCATAATCCCGTTTATACTCCCTACCCATTGTAATGATGTGTCACATGGTTGGTGCATGGTTTGGCAGACCATTCGTCCTTTCATGTCTTTTGAAAATATAAAAGTCACATGTTCCCTTACCCATTATTAACACAAAATACCCATTATTTTCAACCATTTATATTCCAAATACCTAGGATCATCTCCTACTATTATCCTCTCCCCTTATTCTCCAATTTCTGGTTTATTTGAGCTTGGATATTCAGGTAAACCTCATGACATTCCATCATCAATTATTCTCTCCCTTTAGCCTCCAATTTGTGGTTTATTTGAGCTTGGATATTCAAGTAAACCTAATGTTATTACTTCATCTATTCCTTCTTTGGCTTCTTTTTCCTCTCCTCTTGGGTTTCCTTCTCTCCATTTTTTATTTTCACCTTGTATGGGATGAATCAAACAAAACTTTTTTGTATATTGATTTTAGTGGTGTGTTCTTTCTTTCATAGGATATCCTCTAAATTTTCCTTGTGGTTCTCACCATATTGGTGATGGTTACAAGATTAAAGTTAGGTGGTTCTGTGTTATTATATTGTTTTATGATCCAAATAGTAATTCCATTATTTAAAAATATTTTCCTAAAATGTTGGTGTGTGGAAATTTTTATTTTCAAGGGTGTTGGAATATGTACTAATCTTTAAATGGTTTAACCATTGGGTGATAGGTGGAAATAGTGTATTGTTTCATGTGACATGATAGAATATTGAAAGTGGATTGAAATGGTTTGGAATGGTTTTGAATATAAAATATAGAACTTAGAAACCCTGAGTTTCTATGCGGGTGGGATAAGGAATAATGTATTGGGAGAGATGGCAGGGTGTGATATTTTCTTCCAAGAAGTATGACACTACAATAGTAACAAAACATGATTATGATATTATGGGTACCACTAGAACTATTTCGATGACCTCCCTAGTGGATCGTGTGTAATGAGAGCTATGCTTGTGACTAATCACTATAAATATGAGGATCCATTCATCCATGTCACTTAGATTCTTAGGGGTTGGTCCAAGGTTATTACTCTATGTTTACCAAATTTCATCCTCTTTCACATTTCTTATCTTTATTTCAAAAACTAAAACATGTTTTCAAAACTAAACTATTTTACTTTCTCTAAAAATGGAATTTTTATTTATCTTATAATGGCTATGAATGGAACATATTGTGGGATCCTACTGGGAAACTGATCTCACATCCTACATATCCACAATGGGTATGTGTAGAATTCATATTATCTAATAATGGTAAAGGAAAGGCCTATTATTAGATCACCAGCAAATGATATTGATAGCATGGTCTTCTTCTTGAAGTTTTGATGGCAGTGATGTGGTGGTAATTGGCCCTCA
Organism: Viscum album; assembly: GCA_963277665.1. Taxonomy (NCBI): domain Eukaryota; kingdom Viridiplantae; phylum Streptophyta; class Magnoliopsida; order Santalales; family Viscaceae; genus Viscum; species Viscum album. The sequence goes on along the minus strand of OY728161.1, from coordinate 47,644,172 downwards.
TTCTACTTGGAGGATGGAATTCCTTTTGTTAGTTGTTTTCTTTTTTGGTCATTTGGTTTTTTGTTAAAAATGTAAATAAAACCTTATCACATGTCTATGCCTCTTTTTTATATCCTTGTGTAATGTTAGTTGTGATTTTTATGTTCATGTTGTGTTATTGATGTTTACAAATGGGTGTTATGATATGTTGTATTAATATTGAGTATTATTAATGGGAAAATCATTTCTAGAGAGTTCTTGGATTCCCGAAAAATAGTTATCAACCCATTGGGGATTGGTAATGCCCTTGAATTCATGCTACGATATGGGTTGGGTGTTGTAAAGTATGGAAGCCTGACCTTGTTCATGAAAAGGTGGTATCATGTTATTTTTACCCTTAATTTAGATCATGTTATATTGGAAAGTATGTTTGTATAGGATTTAGTACTATTAGGGATTTAGGTTCTAGTTATGAGTGTGTTTTATTTCAAACACACCTAATGACAGGCCTTGGGATACCATGGGATGTTGGTAATATGGTTTGACTCCTCCTTCAAGTGTAATGGAAAGGATGAAGATTGTGCATGGACCCAAAATTTTGGTGGAGTGGCATGAGTTGTGTTCTAGTTCATTGTGATACCATGATTACTTGTCTGGAAGTTTAATTGATTTATTTAATGTCTCTCTATATAAGAAAGTATCGATGGTTCCTTTCACTTTTATTTTGGAATATTCAGTGTCATGCCACCCCAAAGACTTATTATTCAGTCACAGGAGGAGACCAGAGAGTTTTATACCTCACCAGTTATTCAGAGACCAGTTTAAGAAGTGGATTGGATTATCTAATCCATGGATATAGGGAGTAGGCTATAGTTATTCCCAAGCTATAGAATTATTACTAGCATCGGGAAGAGATTGATCCCAGGAGTTCATTACGAATAAACCCCCGTCTTTATGGGGAATCATGGACCCTTAAGAAGTATAAGACTAGGTGGAGAAGGTTGAGATGATATTTCAGTTCCTTGGGACTCTGAATATTGTTAAAGTGAATTGTGTAGTGTTTTTTCTAGAAGGCCCAAGTCTCTGATGGTGAGATTTAGTTGTTTAGGAAGGGTAGAATTAGCATTTGGGAGGGAAGTACATTAAGGTTATCTTCAATGATAAGTACTTCCCTAAGCTGTTGGATTTTTCAAAGACCCATGAATTTATAGACATCCATCAGGGGGAGTATTCAATGTTAGATTATGATAATCGCTTTGTGGAGTTGGTTTGCTTTACTATTAAGGTATTTTCTAATGAAAATTTGAAAGACTAGTGGTTTGAAATGGGACTGCAGTTAGATATCTGATCTAACGTTTTCTTGCTTATGTTTAAGACCTATGCTATGGTGGTTAACCATGATATAGTGTTGGATATCAATAAGGCTGGTATGTCAGGATTATTTGTGATGCTTCTATAGTTTATCTAGAGTTGCATCTGACCATCTAATAGGGAGAGGAAACAAGATTGTTTGGAAAATAAGGGTGTTAGTACTTTTATATATCCACCCTAACCACTTTTATTAGATGTTGTTGAAGGTAGATCTATTTCCTACTATCAGTGTTGGAAGTATGAACATGTATGGTCTTCATGTCAATCTCCACCCAAATTTTTCCATCATTGAAGACACATGGGGCCCTTGCAATAGTTTTTATATGTTCTTTCGCACTTCAAAATTGTAGATTCTCTATAGTTATTAAGGGAATAATATATCATTTTGACACATCCAAGGAAATGGGTTATCATTTTGGCAGGTATGGTGGTAAGGTAGGATATTATTTTGGATAGGGTTACATTAAATAATAACCTCATATTAGTTTCCATCCACAATAATAGACAAAGATGATGTACTTGTAAGATATTCTTTAGGCAACAATGGAGTCAGATATAGGTCATATGATAGTTTAATGTTTTATTATTATTACATCATCAATGGTAATTTCTTTTTTTCTATTTGTGCTTATAACTTGTTTGTTTCTACTCATATTGAAGATATTTTGAAACTTCCTACTGGTAATTTTTCATATTCCATGGAGTTGGTTATGCCTCTGGGAAGGAGGAAAGATTACGTTTTTATATTCCCATCTTGAATTGTCACCTTTGAATAGATTGAGTTAAAATTGGATTTCCTTATTATGGAAATGGATCTCTATTACATGATCATTAGGATATATTGGATGGAGTATTTGATGTCCCACATAAATTTATATCAATTGGAAGGTAACTTTATAATTCCCCTATATAAGAACACATTTTTTCATGGATAATGGGATATGCGGTCAGGTCAAGCTGGGCCTCCACTTCTAGTGCTTGGAAGTATTTATTGTCAGGTATCTTCCCTATTGATGGAGGATGGTGCTAATGGCTTGGAAGATGGTTTACATCACATAGTGGATGTGTTTCTTGAGGTATTTGCAATGATTTTTCATGTTTACCCTAGGAAAGGAATATCTAGTTCACCATCAATTTTCAAATGGGGATGCAATGGATATCTAATCCCCCATATCAAATGTACCCCACTGATTTGACAGAGTTAATGATACAGATGGGATATTTAGATTACAAAGGATTCATTTTCCTGAGCATCTCTCCTTGGTCCACTCTAGTTCTTGTTTCTAAAAAGGTTGAAGGATCTATCTAATTGTGTATTGATTATCAGAAGATGAATAGAGCCACCATCAAGAATAAATACCCCTTTCTTAATATTTATGATATCTTTTACTTGATTAAGGTCTAAAGGTGGTTCTCTAAGATCTACCTTTATTTAGAGTATCATGATCTTAGGGTGAGAGAAACCAACATTCCAAAGAATTCCTTTAAGTGAAGGTATGGCCACTTCTAGTATTTTTTAATTCCACTCAGATTGAATAATACTTCTATGGTATTACTGGATTTTATGAAATAGTTTTTTCATAGATAACTTTACTCTTTTTCTATGGTGTTTTTATATGACTTTATCATCTACTTGAGATCGGAAGAGGAACATGTGCAGCATTTGAGAGTCATTTTGTTCACACTATGAGATCATTGTCTTTATTCTAATTTTTCAAAGTGTATTTTATGGATCAAGGAAGTTAATTATATGGGGAATGTGATCTCATGATGTGGTGTTTTAGTTGATCTGGATAAATTTTGGGTAGTGATAACATGGGAGGACCTGATGAATGTCTTGGAGACTATGATTTTTCTAGGCCTAATAGGGTATTATAGGTGGTTTATTAGGGAATTATCTCATCTTTACTCATTGATGATAGACCTCACCTGAAAAGGTGTGAATTTATTGATAATTCTAAAATTTCAATCATATTTTGAGGAGATTATGAGATGGTTGAACACTACCCCTATTCTTAATTTTACCTGAGGCTAGTAAGGGTCATATTGTCTATTATGATTCTTCAGGTATGGGTCTAGGATGTGTGATTATTCCAATTGATCATGTGGTAGTGTATGGATATTTAAAAATATAACCCCATAAGAAAAATTACCCAACTCACAACCTTGAGATTATAGAAGTGATGCATTCCCTTAAATACTAGTTCCACTATCTCTTTAGGAGAAGTTTACAATCTTTTCAGGCCATAAAATATTAAACTACATCTTATCCCATAATAGTCTTAATATAAGGTAGAAATAGTGGATCTAGTACCTTCATGGGTTTGAATTCGATAAAATATAAACCCTAGGTAAAGTAAATTTGTTTTTATATGCTATGATTAGGAATTTTCTAACATATACTCTGAAGGAGTCCAGTCATGAGTGGAAATAATGGATATCTTTGCTTAGATGCACTTGGAATCCATGGAATATAGTGTTGGTATATTCTTGGTTATTTTTATAATATTTACTTCTCTTATATAGTTTCTTCAGGATGATCAGATGAAGTATGATTTTTCTAGTGTTCAACCCAGTTTCTAAATTGTGGGGAGGATTCTGTTAGATGGTCTTTGACTTCTGTGGCCATCCTTTTCATTAAGGGTTGTTCAGTTATGTCATCATCATTGAAGATGGTGTTGATGTATGAATTTCGTTTATTCCATGTGGATTGTTCATCCTGGATCCACCAAGAATTTCTAGGATGTGAACTTCTGGTTCTAGAGGCTAGGTATGAGACAAGGTATAGTTGTTTTTGTATCATATCACTATACTTGTCAAAAGATCAATACTGAGAAATAGAGACCATCAAGATTACTCCAGCCACTTCCCATTCCTACCTAAAAGTGGTATGAGGTATCTGTGGATTTTATCATTTGGATACCTCATACACTTTGAGGACGGAATGTGATTTTGGTGGATATAAATCATCTAAAAAATTACTAATATTTCATCTTAATAAAGTATTTGACTGAAGTGGAGGATTTTAGAAAGTTGTATGTTTAAGATATTATAAGTATTCATGGTTTCTTGTATGCTATTATTTCTGATACAGAACACTATTTTACCTCTATGTTTTTATAAGGCCTCCAAATGGAAATGTGGTTACAGGTCAAACTTATCACAGCCTACCATCCTCAAACGGATGTTTAGAAAGAGCACGCAAACCATATTCTTGAATACAAGCTTCATACATGTGTCTTGTACTTAAAAGGATCATGGGATAACCATAATATATTTTTTTAATTTTCTTATAATAATATATTCCAATCCTATACCATGATGGATCCTTTCAAATCGTTTTATGGTTGACCATTTTGGCCTCCTTTGTGTTGGAAGGAAGTGGGAGAGACTTCCTTGATGGGACCAAGAATTATTTAGAAGACAACCAATAAAAACTAAATGATAATACATCAGTTTTTATCATCTTATAGTTGTTATAAGTCCTATGATGATCAAAAATTTCATTCTTTTATGTTCTCAATGGGTGTCCATTTGTTCCTAAAAGTAGCACCTCTCTTGGGTTATCGTCATTTTTCTATACCAGGACAGTTTAAACGGAGGTATGTCAGACCTTTTCAAATAATTGATAGAATTATTAAGTTTTAATACCATAAATAATTTCCTCATAATTCTATTTATATTCATAAAATTTTCCTTGTCTCATAATTCAAATATTGTAACTCAAATCCTTCTCATGTGTTATGTTAGGAACAGCTTGAGTTGGAACTTGATATGTCTATGACAAGTAGCTAGTTCAAATTGTGGATTCCCATGTGAAATTGATTTGGTGTAAATATATTCTACTAGTTTGGGACTTGTGGTATAATGATAATTATTATCAAAAGATATGGGAGTGGAAGTCATGGGTTGAGGAGAAGCACCCTCATTTATTCTCTGAACAGACTACAGGTTGAATTTATGAGGATGAAAAAGTTTTTAGTGGGCATAATTTTCACACATATTATGTATTTTTAGGTATTTATCTTATATGTTTCTCCTATATATTTTCCCATTGTTCTTTCAGGAATTTTTCAGAAACATGGTGGTTTTGGTTTGGACAGTGGGAGGTTCATGAATGGTGAACAGTTAGTAGAAATTGTTCATTATCCCTCTTAAAAATGTGTTGTCTAGAGAGTGGGTATATAGAAGTTTTAACACTAGTTACATGTCAATTAAACAACCCTTAATATCCCACGTTACCTCCACTTAACTTTTTACAAAGGAGGTGCATGGTTGGCGTATGGTTTAGAAGACTGTGCAGCCAAACCATGCAGCCTACCAGATATTTTAAAAATGTGAAATTCTCTTTTATCCCCTCCTCATTTTTAACCCAAAACACCCCTAATTTTCACCCATTATACTACCAAATTCTTAATCACATCTCCCCCTCTTCTCTTCTCCCTTTTTTATCCAATTTTTAGTGTATTTGAGGTTATATCTTCAAGAAAACCACAAGTAATTATTTTATCTCTTCCTTCCTTGGCCAGTTCCCTTCCTCTTGTATTTCCTTCTATATGTTGGTTATGTTGACATTTTATGGGTTGATATGAAATTTTTGTATTGTATCCTGATGTTTTTGGTGTATATATGGTTCTATAGTATCTCCTCTCACTTTTTCTTATGGATCTAACCCTATTGGTGGTGGTTTCAAGAGGAAAGGAGGGTAGTTTCGTGTTATGTTATTATTTGATGAGTTAAATATTATTTCCTTTATTTAAATATGTTTTCCTAAAATGGTAGTGTTTAGAAATGGTTGTTTTCTAGGTTTTTGGAGTGTTTAAAACTCTTTATATGGTTTACCCTCTTGTTGATGGATGGAAATGGTGTATTGTAGAATATGACATGTTGGCATGTTGAAAGGGGATAGAAATGGTTTTGAAAATATAACATAGCACTTAGGAACCCTAGGTATCTAGGTAGGTTGGATAAGGACCAATGTTCTAGGAGATAGGAAGGTTTAACCTAGTCTTCCTAGTAGGATGATGCTATAATAGAAACTAAACATAATGATGATGTTGTGGGTACCACTAGAACTTTGGAAACAACCTCTATAGTGGCTCGTGCATGAGGAGAGATATGGTTGTGATTGATCGTTGAGAGTAAAAGGATCTTATAACTCATGTAACCTAGACAGTTCAGGGTTGAAACAAGGTTCTTATTCAATTTTTACCTTAATCATCTTTTTCAAACTATTTATCTTTCTTTCAAAAACTAAAACATGTTTTCAAAACAAAACTATATTACTTTCTTTAAAACTGGAATTTTTATTTATCTTATAATTGTAAAGCATCGAATATTTGGTAGAATCCTATTTTTAATGTGATATAACACCCTACATATACCCAATGGTTATATATAAACTTCTTTTCATATGATACAGGTGAATAAAAGGCCTTCTATGGGAGTGACAGTAGATTCTATTTCTAGTGCGGTCTTATTCTAGAATGTGGTGATGGTGGTGATGTGGTGGATAATAACCCCCATGAAAAAAGGAGGGTGGTGTTTCTTTTTTTATTTTACTCCCTTGTTTCTTTTGGTTTTGGATAAAAATTTAAATGGAACATTTTCACATGTACATGCCTCTTTTTATAGCCTGGTATAGACGTTGGTTGTAATGATTATGTACATGTTTTTTTTATGTTTACCCATGGTTGGTATGATACGTGGTATGGATATTGAGTTTTTTTTTTGTAAAATCATTCAAAGGAGTTATTTGATGATCAAGAACTAGTTTCAAGCCTATGGGGATCATGAATTCTCTTAGGGCCATGCCACGGTCCAGGTCGAGTGTTGGGTTAGATGGCCACTCGGCCTGGTTCATGACACTTTTATTCCAAAAAATGAAATTGACCTTATAAAATAATATGAACATATTGATATAAAATATGAAATATATTTTTTTAGATTTTATTTTTACATGTGATGAAAACTAATTTTTAAAATCAGCAAATAAAAATTGTTTTTAGAGTAAAATATTTCCTTAGTTTCCAAAATTATAAATATGGGTTTTATAAATTAAAAATAGTATTTTCATATTAATAATTTTTCTCATTAAATATATGTTTTTACTTATAATTTTTTTTGTTTTTTTATGTAATTATCACGTCATAAAAAAAGTCATAAAAATTACAGTATTAGTAAAAACAATATTTTTTACTAATTAACTAAAAATTGACTATTTTAGAAAAATCAAAAAATAATCACCCTAGGAAAATGTTGACATCATAAATTCAAAAATAAATTTCATTTTTTAAAATTCCAATTATAAAATTTATTAAATTATCTTATAAATAAAAAATCATAATATTAAAAATATTATTTTATAAAAAATGAAATTTTTAATTATACTTAATATTATGTGATACCAATTTTTAATTAAAATTATTATTAATATATTACTTAATATATAATTTTTTAATAGTGGCCAATTTAATTTATTATGATAAAATATAACACTTTAAAAAATGAGAAAGAATAATCCTTTTTAATGTGAAATTATATTAATTATTTATTATAAAAATGTTTTAAATTTGAGTTGAGTAATATATATTTTTTAGTAAATTTTTTATTATTATATAAATTTCCTAAATAATTGTGATCTAATATGTCATGACTCATTTTATTTTGGTGTTTTTTTTCTAATAGTCTACTTATACAATGCATATCTAAAAGAAAATATATTCTAAAATATATAGCTGTTACAATCCCTATTAACATAGTCCTTAGAACTATTGAAGTAGGGATAAAATGCTTCCCATATTGATAAATTTCTTATTGATCATTACTATAGGCCTCTGAATCACTATGATTTTCAAAAATTATATAAATATGAGTTCTACAACCATAATTTTTCAAACCATGGAAGAAACCCATGGTATTATCCTAAATATCAAGTAGTTGTTGAATTATTAAAATAAAGGACATTGAATAAATATAAAAGGTTATGGTAGAGAATAATAATATGAATATATATTATAAAAACAAAGATAATATTTTTTAAGTGTGTGATGTGGGAAACATTTCTTTCCTATAGAGATTTTTTCAAGATCAATTATACTTATAAGAAAATCTATTAGAATCTTTAGTCCAAATTTTTTCACCTTAAATAAACAATTATTCATAATGATTAATGATATTGGTAGTTGTATAAATTTTTCTTTATCAATTATAGTGGATAAATTAAATTTTCAAACATAAAATCATCCACTATCATATAAGATACAATAGATCAACAATTATAACACATTACTATTCCGCAAACTGGGTTTTATTTATTTATTTATTGGAAATAAAAATGTTGATGAATTATTTCAGGATCTTATTCTTATGTATTAATGTAACTTTCTATTAAGGAGAACATGAAATTTTTATAGAGAAGTAAATTTTTATGGGTAGAAAACAAAAAATATTTCAGATAAGGGGAAAAGAATATCATAGAAGCTCCTTTGAATCAATTCCAAACACTTTAAGAAATATTTATATAATATTATTCCAAAATTATCCTATTTATAAAAAAATATCTTGTGGAGAAGTCAATTTATAAAAAAAATCTTAACTAACGATGGAAATTTAATTCCTTAAAGAAAAAGGTAATCAATATCTGACAACTCTATCTCTAATTTAGGGATATCATAATGATTTAAATAGAAATCTTCTACCTAGATTACCACCCATTAGAGGAATTGAAAAAAAAAATAACCTTACAAAAAGTATAAAATTACCTAATAAACATACATATCAGTGTCATCCAATGTAATGTGAGGAATTTTACAAATAAATGGATGAGTTGATTGATCAAGGATTTTTACAGTAAAAAATGAGCTAATTTTTTATTCCAAAATTATTGATACTAATGAAATATGTTATTTGATGCATGTTAATTGATATTAGAGATATAAATAATATTACTAATAAATGTAGGTATCACATTACATGACTTAGAGATATTACCTAAGAACTACATTGGTAATAAATATTTTTTATGGTCTATTTGTTTAGTAGATACAACCAAATTCAGATGAAGTAAGGAGATGGTTGTAATATAGTTATCAAAACTTGAAAAAGATTGATTTATTTATTAACCATTCAATTTATCCACTCAAATTATTCTTGTACATTTATTTTAATCATGAATAATGTTATGAAATATGTTATTAGTAAATTTGTTTATTTCTTAATAAGCCATCCTGGGGAGCCATCTAACATAGATCCTAGCCAAGTATTCCAAAAGACCCAAAGGGTACTCCCAATCCTCATAGTATAGTAATTAGTTCATGGGAATTGAAAAACATAAATTACTAAAAATTTACCCCTCATATAATGATATAAATAATCAGTGAATATAAAAATTTTAAACTAACTAAACAAGATATAAGAATAATGGGAATCAAATATAAAAGATACAACTTCTACATAAACAATCATGAAATAATCATATACATTGACGTATAAACATAAAATAAAATAGGACAAATTGGTTGATAAAAAATCCAAAGATGAGGAAAATCCCCATATAATATTAGAAAAATCACTACATGACCCGCAGTCACCATCCAACCCAACATCATCCTCAAATTATTAATAGGGAAGAATCAAACTAGAATAGAATCAGACCTATAAAAATATAGGCATGTGCTACACAACCTCATAGGTATCCACCCACTGAATATATGAAATCTCAATGATATTAAATCCTAAAAATGAATGTTTAAAATATAATATAAGAATATACATTTTTCATAAAATTTTACTTTAAGAAATAAGAAACAAAATATAACAATGTCAAAAAACTTTTAGTTTAATTTTATTAAATATAAACAATCACTTAGAAAATAATTTTCCTTGAAGGAATATCCTTGTTATAAAAACATTATTTTAAAGACCCACTTTAAAACCATTTTATAAAAACCACTATATAAACACAAAATTTTACATCTTAAATAGGTTTCCAATTTCAAATATTTTTGAAAAATATCTATGGAAACCTATTTCCACATAAAACTAGGAATGGTGACCATAAACCATGTTTTTAAAACCTACACACATCAGAGTTTAAAAAAACCATTTAAATTTTTTCAACAAAAAAAAACTCTAAGACCCTTTGGAAATTATGTTTTTCAAATAATGAACATACCTTTCAAACTCATAAATAATATATTTTCAAATAACACTGAAAACACACTTTCATATTCCATCTTTCAAAACTTTTTACATATAAATTTTCAAAAAAATTTAAAAGTAAGACATATAATAATGAATAATGAAATCATACAAATAGGAACCACTATATCAATCCCATAATATAAATAATAAAACCACAAGTACATAGGTTCCATGAAATAATACAATAAATATAAGATATGATAAAAACAAAATTATATATCCCTTAATATGGTCCTAAATAAGATTCTAGTTCTATGGAAATTAACCTTAGATTCATGTAAACATTTAAAAACTAGTGAAATGATCCCTAGGTTATCATTATCAATCCTATATACAAATTTGGTAGTCCTTTCCAGCAATCTATAAATAAAAACACCCAGGAGCCTACTTATACCATGATCCACTAAAAAGGTTTCAAGATTACATAACCCACTAACCCTCACAATCTAAATGATGAGGTATATCTAGGAAACGTTCCCTATATATAACATTGATATATTAGGGATTTAACTTATCCATACCTCTACTTAGTCTTCAAAGACTTCCTAATATAATTCAAATGGATGTGAACACAAATGAAACACTACAATAATAAAATTTAAAACATTTTAAATATATCAAGCCTCGCCTCCTTACACCATTACAAGAATATACCCAACCACATCAATGCATAAAAAATATATAAATATGTGTCAATAAAAGATAAACCCTCATGGTCTCACAATCCAACACAAGGAATAACTATAATTAGATGGGGTAAAGATGGCCTCACACTTTTTCATGAAAACTCTTTTTTCATAATGTTCCTAACAATCCATTTTCAAAAACATAATTTGAATTTCAATCCCATGATACTCTATTTTAATCTTTTCCCAATAAACTCTTGGGACTATATATTAATAAAATGTTTTTGAAACCTAAATGGGAACTCTCACTTCCCTTATACCACATTTTATAACTTTTGATTCCATCATTGGATTACAAAATTCCATTCACATGGGTTAACATACACCTTTTAAATCAAACAACCCATTTTAACCACTTTAAAACGCTTCATCCCATTTAAAATTATTTTTTAAAAAATAAATTTACATAAACAAAACCCTTAAAAACCACAATTTGATTCTCACCGCTAATTTTAAAACAAAAAACATGGTTTAAAATCCATTTAGGAATTTTCACAAACACTTAAAATGAAATCCCATTGAATTCCAAGGGTTAGAATCAAATTTTGTTCACTTTTCCCCTTAATTTTTCATACATATAGGCATATATTTAATAAAGAATCATTTTAAAACTAAAAATAATCCACTTTCATGTAATATAAATAAAAAACACCTACCTTAGTTTAATAACAAACAAGACAGAGTTTATTGACTATAATGAAAAATGTTCAAAAAATCCTCAAGGGGTTATCTACATTCCCTAGAAACCAGAACCCCTAAGAATCAAACATCTTAACCCCTAAATATGAACATTAAACACCCTAAGGTGTGTGGGATAGGGATAAATTAAATGGGGTAGGGTAGGGGATAAGGAAGGAGGAAACCATAAGAACTTAGGCTTATCATAGAATGATCCCACTTCAATAGAAGGAAGAGACCCCCAAAATGGAAAAGAGAGATGGGAGAATCTCCCCATACCTGAAGGAGAGTTGGAAAAGAGTGATATGAGGAAGAAGGGGCTCCTAAGAATAAAAATCAATGAGTGAATTTGGGTAAAATACCAAATTTTATTTCACTAGGAGGACCATATGTTTTGTCCCCCACTATTTACAAAAACATGCATCAAACGTGAATGTGAAACTACCTAAACAAAACTCACTCACATAGTTTAACTTTGATTCAAATTGGTTGGAAAACACATGTGCTAAATATGATAAATGGAATTGTTAAATTATAGAAATAATTCACCATCTTGTTGCATGGTTTTTGAAATCATTCACAATTCCTGCACCCTCACTCTTATATACCTAAGATCCCACATGGTTTCCCCTAAGATCCATGATTTTTTTACTCAACCATGCACCACCCATGCATACCACTCAATGTAAACAAAATGTACCAAAAATATATCATATAAGGGTAACTGTATGATTTCTTTTAAACCATACATGAAAACTATTTATAGTAAAAAACTCTAGAATATCTAATTTTTAGGTCAAAAGAACTTGAAAACTTAAAAATACTTCTAAACACATAAAATAATGTAAAATTAACACCATAGTGACATAGTGAGTGTCACAGTTCTATACACCATGCCACTTTCATCCCCCAAAAATTCTTAGGTCCATATAGAGGAAAAACACATGAGCCTTAGCCCGGTTGGTAAGGACTCTGTAAGTGCATCCAAGTGACCAGGGATCAAATCCAGGCGGAGGTAAAATTTCTAGGTACTGTAGCAGTACTACAGTAGTACTGTAGTAGGTACTATAGCGGGACTGTGCAGTACTGTAGTAGGTACTGTAAAGAGAACTGTAGCAGGCACTGTTTGGCACTGTAGCAGCTGGGAATATGCCCCTGTTTGGGCCTTCGGGCCACCGATTTGGTCTCTGAGTCCTTCATGGACTTCGGGTCAGTAAGGCCTTAGTGCCACCTCAAGTCCTTCGGGCCACCTTAAGTGCAAATGCAAACCAAACAACCTACATGGAACAATATCTACAAGGAGGATGAGCAAAGAGATTTCACCACAACAGAAGCTAAACGGATTGCAATAATGAGAGGGTATGGCACCTGACATCAGGACAAGCCTATGTATGCACGGGAATGCCTCACCGAACATCCATGCGAAGGTGGAGAGATGATTTCATGATGAAGATACTGGGGAGAAGCAGTGCCAAGTAGTTAGTCTGGGTTGTATGTAATGTTTGATCCTATGGGCAATGAATTCCTCTAAGGCCTACAAGCCATGTAGTACTTTCGCCTACGGGCCTTGTAAAGGTTCCACCTCACCCCTTGAAAGGTGGATTATCAAAATCAATAAAAAATGAAGGCCTTCGGGCCATTGGAGGATATAGAGGAAAACTATAGAGAAATTATAAAATGAATCCTCATAATAAAATAAAAGTACTAAAATAGCTTGATTGATTCATCAAATAACTTCAAACATCATCAAGGATAATTGACCATCAAATAACCAGATGGAATCTCTTAGAAGTTGGAGACCTAGAATATATCTCCCCACCATTTTAAAATACTTAATATTGGTTGAACTACTGGGACCTACTTGTCCATAATGAAAGTGGGTGCCACTGAATAACTACATTCCATAAATATCCAAAAGGGGAATCACAAAAATCCTCCAATCACAAAAAAACATAAATAACTGGCTCAAAACCCCCAAAGTAATGTATTAAACCTTGAAAACCCCCAAGGGTTATAGAACTAAGTCATGAACCCCATGGTAACCCAAAACTAGGAATTACGTCAATTGGAAACATGACATGTTATGAAATTACATACCTCAAACCTTAGGGTAACAAGATATATATGATGGTTAGTAAATCCAAATATATATAATACCATCCCATAGTGACTCTAATAGGATACTCAACCTATTGGAATCCACATTCCAACTAGAAGAAAAATAGACCTATGGGTATTTATAAAAGAACCATAGGTTTCCCCATGTCTAAAACAAAAATAACTACCTTGAACATAGTCTACATCATGAAAGGTAAACAATAAAAATAAATAATAAACAAGGAATTAAAATTCCATAAAATAACCACTGCTCATAATGGACAACCAAATAAAACACTAAAAAGATTTCATCAAGACACAAATGCTCCAAGCTCAATAAGCATAAAACCCAAAATTGTTTGTCATCCAAAAGAAACATAGCCAATAACCTAAAGGAAACACCAAATTATAGACACTTCATCTTCATAAAGTACCTCTAGGATAATTCAAACAAACATCCCAAACTAGATTTCACACAAGAGTTTCTAATAAAAACAAATCCTCACTAATCCAACCATCAAATCAAGGATCACGACTTGAGACACTTTTCTTATAAAACTCTCAATAAAACTTGATAAACCAACATGGACTTTAATAAATCTGAGTGACACTACTAAGATGAAAAGACAACACCTACCACTCCATTCATATCATGGGTATTGTTAACATGGTAATGAGGAAAGAACCCCAAGACAAACAGTTTAAATCCACAAAAGAACTTTCTATGAGGATTATATCAAACCATGTGAGATATGATCTCAATCTAGTAATGTATACTAACATATTTCATGTAGTAAAAAAGTCTATAAAGTAAAAAACAACTTGAATTTTTTTTAAGAAATATGTATTTTTTCATTAAAAACCTCATTTCAATGAAGGGCCTCAAAACAAAGAGTCCCAAAAATCATTTTGAAAACCAAGCCACCATTGATAATAGGTAATTCTTCAACAAAATTTCAAGTGGAAACAATTTTAAAATTTTCACCCCAATAACTAAAACAACTTGGTCATTATAAAATGCTTCCAAAATAGATTTCGTAGAAAACACTAACTAGTTCTAAAACCAAAACTCCCACCCATATTTGATAATAAAAACAAACACTTATGAATTTAAATAATTTCAAATCCATCGAATTTTTAAACACATTCCAAGGCTCAAAACCCATCTAGGACTCATAATCCAATTTAGAAATTATTAGATTCCCTTAAAATAGGAAAACAACAATTAAAAACATCATGTTCAATTGAGAAGAATCCCAATCACCCAAAAAAAACCAAAATTCAAAATTAAATGAACTATTTAAAAAAATCATAAATAAAATCTTATCTTACAAGTAATCCATGACACCTTGTTTTAAATCTAAAAGTTTTTCAATAAATTAATGTTTTTGTATACACAAATCTAATTTCACATCAATAAAATTAAAAATAATAAAGTCATTACAGAAGATTCAACCAATATTTGATACAACAATAGAAACATGTCACAAGACCCACCATGGATATTTTCCCTTCTCCTTAACACACTAGGTAATCCAAGCATCAAGGGCTCTAAATAGAAAAACTAAATCAGGATTTAACCATGACCAACTTGGTCACATGGTTGATAAATAAATATTAATCATGTATTGATCCCTATAACACATCAAGTGCCAAGAATTTTTTTGGCCTATGTTTTTTCAAGCCTTACAAGATAACCTCACGCTTCAATACCCTTTTTTGTTTCCATACCAAAATACCGAAAATTATCCCCTAAGGAAACTCTATCTATTTCATTGAGGATCAAAGAAATTTTTCCATAGGCATCAAACCATAATACAAAAATTCTATCAAAGAAAAAGCTATAATCCATTAAAAAACCTGATTACCTATGGAAATTTGAGGCTTTTGGCGAGAAAGATCTATGGACACTCTCCCTGCACCTACCTCCAAAATCCCAATAACCTTATATCCACACTACCAACATAAAAAATAACAAGAGGGAATCCCAAAACCTAGGTTCCACTGATAACCTTACACTACTACAAAACATGCCTTTAAAAGTACTGGTATTTATTAGTACTAGAAACAAATGTTGATAAATGGAATATTTATCAGTGCTGAAGGAAGTGCTGATAAATTTAAACTTTTATCAATGCTTTTTGTAGTGTTGATAAAGGGAACCTTCATCAGTGATTTCTTTTTAGTGCTAATAAAGGGTATCCTTTATCAACACTTTATATTTAGTGCTAATAAAGGGTGTCCTTTATCAGTGGTTTATTTTTATCACTGACAAAGGGTACCCTTTATCAGAGATTTTTTTAGTGCTGATAAATAATTATTTCATGAGTGCATTTTTAGAACTCATAAAAGTCCAAAGAAATAAAATTAAATAATTAAATAAATAAATAATGTTTTTATTAAAAAAATATTAAAAAATTTATTAATTAAATAATTATTGATAAAAATTAATAGATTAATTATACATTATTATATATTAAACATTTTATTAATTAAATAATTATGATAATTATTGTTATTAAATTGTATATATTAAATATATAGATATATATTAATGTATATAAATATGATTTATATATTACAAAATATTTATGTGTTTTACATTAAATAGTCATATATTTATTGAATGATGGTTTATAATTAAAAATTAATATGAATTAAAAATATTGACTAACTGTGTAGTACTTGTCATATAATTGAATGTAGTTTGATTTTTTAATTTAATATAGATCAAATATGTGTTATATTGATTTCACATATATGTAATTATTTCATTTTTATATATTACAGTGCACAAACACAAAACTTATCCATTTTTCAAAATTGTTAGAGTTCTTATTTTTAATTTTTTCAATTTCACTCATTTTTAACATATATGGAAGCACTTAAAATTAGATATTCATTAATAATATTAATAAATATTTGTAAAAAAATATTTATAAATATATATATTTATAAATATATATTTAATATATTTATACATTTATATTTTTTAATTATTAATAAATAAATATTTTTTTAAGTATTTATATAATTATAAATAAATAATTATATATATTTAAATAATTATTAAATTTATAATAAATTTACTTAAATAAGGAATATATTTACTATATTTATATTTTTATATATTTATTAAATATATACATATATAATGATATAAATATTATTTTTTTTAAAAAAAATTATAATTATAAATAAATAATTATAAAATTATAATAAATATATTTAAAAAGAAATATATGTACTATATTTATATTTATATATATTTATTTGGTATATATAAATATTTAAAAAAATTATATATAATTATAATTATAAATCCTTTATCATTGCTTCAGTAATAAACACTGATAAAATTAATGTTTATCAGTGCTATAACTTTATCACTGATAAATATTTATTTTAACAGATCTTTTTTAACACTGATAAAGATGTATATTTATTAGCGCTTATTTGTAAGTACTTATAAAAGTGTCCCGATCAATTTTTAAAACCCTAACCATTTATGAAATTGTCATGATATAGATGCTTTTGATTGAAATCACCCATTGTCGGTGCTCCACCTCGGTGAATCGAAGGTAGAATCACACTACTCAACTATCTCCAGTTGCTCCAACATCTCGTCTAACATCCGATGTTTAATTGCAGTTAGGGTTTCCAAATAGTTTCTCAGATTTTCTTCAACCTAGCAATGTAGGCCTTTCTATTTTATTTGTGTATTTTTTATTTCATTTTTGATTTCTTCTAGGATTTTTTTTATGATCTGTTGTTAATGATTTTTTTGTGATCCATTGTTTAGGGAAAGATTTGTGGTCCATTTTTTGTATTTACTACCAATGTATGATCTATTGTTTATATCCGACACTGACCCTTGGATTTATTCATTGTTGTTTTACTGCTATATTTTATATTTTCTTACTAAATAATTTTTTCATATATCAATATAATTGTGTATAAATATTCATGTATATTATTTTATAAAAATTAGGTATAATCGTAAAATCATCACACAATGCAATAAAGAAAATACAGGTAAATCGCTGGCCTAGGGACTTGACCCTGTGACCACACCCCAAACCCCTCTCCACCCTTACCACTCCAACCGAGCATAGGAGGAAAATTATCATTTATATTATTTTTTATTGACTACTTATTTGAGTTACATTGGGGGTTCCCTAATGATTATATATATATATATATATATATATTGACACCTTTTATGGACACCTTAGTGGACATGCATCTTCAGATGCTATTTTTTAGAAACCAAGTTAATGGAGTGATGTATATTCCTTTATTGGTTATACATATCATAGGATCTAGTTCCTCTTATAATTCACTATGGTTATTAGTTTTCTTATAGATAATATTCAAAGGGGTCATCCTCAGATAATCACATGATGTTTTATCACATCAATCCTCCACTTTTTGAATCATTATGGTGACTTTATAGTTTATGTTATGTTTGAATATCATTTTTTATCAATTTGAGATTTCTTATAGACTATAAGTGAGTTTTTATACTGGTTTGACTTTTATGTGTGTCTATATAGTTATTGCATCATTTTTTCCATAGTTGTTTTTCTAACAAGTATGCTTATATCGGGTAATGATGATTTTGGATCTTCGTGTCCATTAACACCAAGGGTCATGCTAAAAAAATTTTCAACCTCTGGTACTAATTATTTCAATTTTTTCATGGTGGGGTCCACTTCCCATTTATAGTTTCATTTTCACCCAAATTTTAAACCATCCTTTAGTGAATTTGAGGTGTGTTAGTGGTAATAATATGATCTGACCTGGTGTTGTTTGGGTAATTCAAGCTAGGTTCATTACACTATCTATCATTCAGTTTACACCTATAAAGTTTCGTGATAATATCATATATTATCTTCCTTTATCTCCCTCTATTTTTTCAAATTCCAAAAAACAGTATTGTTGGATTTGGAATATATAAACACTCAGATATTCTTGTAGAAATTATCCATTTTTACTTTATTAGAATTTTCTATAACTTTTAGTTTTGATAATCAATATCTTATGTGTATTTATTTATATATTGTATAAAATTAATATTTTATGAACCCAATTGGATGGATATGAACCTTAAATTGCTTCATTATAATATTTTGACAAATAAATATGAAGATGTAGTTAAATAGTTCATCATGTTTTCAAGGTAATGCAGATGAACCTTCTAAAATACTTTGTATGTGTTTACGTTGTTTTTATTCAAGATAAATTAGTCCAGAAGAGTTGGAAGAACATTTGATTTTTCAGAAAATATATAAAATCTATAAATGTTGGACTAAACAAGGGTAAAAACTAAATTTTGACATCAATTAGGATGATACTATGGTTTATGAATCATTTGATATGAATACATTTGAAAAAGATAATGGAGATCGCATGGAAGAAATGAAAATGGAAATTGAAGATGACCTTTGTGATTGTATAAAGTTGTTTAATGAATTAAATACTTTTTCCATGAAACCATTGTATATTAGTTGTACTAAATACACAGCATTTTCAGCTTTATTGAAGTTATATAATTTGAAATCTAGAAAAGAATGGAGTGACACCGGATTTACATAACTACTTGGTATTCTAAAAGATATGATACCAGAATAAAATAAACTACCATTCCAAAATATGATGCAAAATTAATGTTATTTTCAATGTGTATGATCTCTAAAAAAATATGTTCTTGTCTAAATGATTACATATTGTTTCTCAAGGACCATGAATCACTCATAAAATTCCCTAATTGTGGTGTAGATTGATAAAAGAAAAAATAATCAAGTCCTTCGAAATATGTATAGTACTTTAGTATAATTATATGGTTTAGAAGAATATATGGATGATAGGAAACCACAAGATAATTAAAATGCAATGCAGATACAAGAATTAAATATGGGAACCTACATCATCTAGTAGATTCTCCTTAGAGAAAGAAATTTGATTATGAGTGTCCTGAATTTGAAGATGATCTGAGAAACATTCATCTTGCATTATATATAGATAGAACAAATCCTTTTGGTGTATAGAGTAGTACTCATAGTACATAGCCCGTCATGTTGGTAAATTATATCTTTCCTCTATGGTTATGCATGAAGCACAAATACATTATGTTTTCTCTTCTTATATTCGGAAAAAAGAAACCTGGTAATGATATTGATGTCTATTTGGATCCATTGATCGAAGATATGAAATTATATGGGATAAAAGTGTTATAATGTATGATTCTCATAAAAATGAAGAATTTATATTGAGGTAAATGTTGTACGGAATGATAAATTACTTCCCTACTTATGGAAATTTATCAGGATATAGTATTAAAGGAATGTTGGGGGTGTCCCATTTGTGAAAATGCACATACTCAGTTCAATTGAAACATTCCTCAAAGACTGTTTTTTTTGGGAATTAGATATTTTTACCTTGAAAACATAAATATCGATCCTAAACAATAGCATTCTATGGGAATATCGAACAAGTTACAACATTGTCTCCAGCAATGAGCCATCAACTATACAAAAAAGTAAAAAATATTAACACACATTCCAGTAAAACATTATTAAAAAACCTTAAAAAGTCATGTTGGAAGAAGAGATAAATTTTATTTGAATTACCATATTGGAATTTGTTGTATGTCAGAAATTTTCTTGATGTCATGCATGTATAAAAAATGTATTTGATAGTGTTATTAACAAGTTTCTAAATATTCCTGGAAAATTAAATATGGAATCAAGGCTAGGTTGGACTTGATTAAAATGGGTATAAGGGAGGAGTTGGCACCAGTGAAGGGTAAAAGGTGGAATTTCCTTCCTCCATTATCTTACACTCTATCCAGATAGAAAATATTACAATTTTACTTTTCTTTACTAGTGTAAAAGTTCCACATGGGTATTCAAAAAATATCATGAATTTCATGTCAATGATTATTCTGAAGTTACAAGGACTAAAATCACATGACTGTCATGTTTTGATGAAATATTTAATTCATGTTTCTTTTTGTTGCATTCTACCTCAAAATGTAAAACAAGCGTTAACTAGACTTTGATTCTTTTTCAAACCCATATGCACTAAATTTGTGGACCCGATGAATTTTACCATCTTGAATAAGGATATTTCAGCCATATTATGGGAATTAGAGATGTTCTTCCCTCCATAATTCTTTGATATAATGGTTCACCTGATTGTTCACTTAGTCAGAGAGGTTAAACTATTTGATCCTGTCAATTAAATATGGATATACCCCATTGAACAATATATGAATATTTTAAAAGGGTATGTAAAGAATCAAAGTCATCCAGAAGGGTTTATTAGAAAACAATATATAGTTTAATAAGATATTGAATTATATACTGATTACCTATCATATGTTGAAAGAATAGGTATCCCAAAGTCTCTTCAAAGAAAACACCTTATGGGCAAAGGGATTTCTAGGAGAGATGTTGTTACAATTACCCCAACAGAGTGGGAGAAATCACAACTTTACATATTACATAATAGTAATGATGTTGATCTAAACATTAAATCCCATAAATAAATTCTTAGAGATTTGAATCCATAAAGGGTTTAAGGATGGATATTAAATACACATAATCAACTATTTATATGATGGTTCAAATATCAAATTTATAAGGAGGTATCTTAAAATATGAATTCAATTGCAGAATGACTTCAATGGATAGTTGGAGGAATGGATGAAAATATTATATCTTACACTGTTTTTGTAATAATGGTTATAAATTCTATATAAAATAACACAGTGACTTCATTATGATGAAAAATAGTGGTGTTATGCTTGTGGATGAAGTGATGCACAAATCTAGTTCTAAGGATAGAAATCCAATTTATGAAAATATGCTATATTTTGGAATTATCGAATAGGTATATGAGTAATATTATACAACATTTCACATGTCTATTTTCTATTGAAAATAGGTTGAAAATGTCAATGGAGTGAAAGTTGATCAAATGGGATTTGTGAAGGTGAATTTTAGTGTAGAGGGGGGAAAGAAGATCCATTCATAATGGTATCACATGTAGTGCAAGTATTTTATGTATTTGATCCAACAAACAAGAATTATTCAATTTTCCTACTGGTGACTAAAAAATATTGAGTCAGATGAAAATTAAATCGATGATTACCCTTTATTTGGGACATTACAATCAGTTCATGCTGGTCCTAATGTAGATAATGTCTTTTACATTATAGGAGACCACAAAGAGGGGATTTGGATTCTTGAAAGCGGAACCACATCCTTGAAACCTTTAAAAAAATAAAGAGAGTTCAATGATAATGTAAAAGTGTTTTTTAATATATTATTTTTTCCTCATAATATTATATGTTCTCTACTACATTAACATAATCTAAATTAAATTTTTTACTACTCATGAAAACAATGTATTCTGAACATGATAACGTTACCAATCCCTCAAAAGAAGAAACTATAATAAAGAAAACCCTTTAGACAGATTCAAAGGTAATGTTGTGATATACTTTCTCTATTTTATTAAAAAATTATATAATGGAACATTGATTTAATTTTCATTATTCCTTGAAGAGTTCATTTATTTAAGAATACTTGTGTCCTTGTTTCATTCCTTTATAATAATTGAAAAAATGTTGTCTATGCTCAATCATAGAGGTAATCATGATGTTTTTATAGTAAAATCAGTGTCCATGTAATTAATGTATTGTTTCATATTTATGTTTAATTTATTTATTTTTAGTATTACTCACATAATAATTGTTTTCTTATATAGGTGGATTATTTTGTTTGAGTTAGGGTGGTCTATCCAACTTTCATGCTTCTTCTACCTTAAAACATTTTCACCCCTATAGTGATTCATTTATCACATTATTTCAAGTTACCTCCATTGAATTTTTAGGAAGATAAATGACATTACCTCTGCTCAATTATAGAGTCAATATTGATGTTATCATAGTAAAATCATTTTCCATAGAATTAATGTATTATTTCATATTTATGTTTAATTTTTTTCTTTTTAGTATTACTCACATAATAATTTTTTTCTTATATAGGTGGATTATTTTGTTCGATTTGGGGTGATCTGTACATCTTTCATCCCTTTCTACACCAAAACTTCCACAGACTTATTCTCCAAAAAAAACCATTCACTCCTTTAGTATTGACATTTATCACTTTCTTCCTAATTATCTCTACTGCTCAATCAAAGAGTTAATCTTGATATTTTTATAGTAAAATCATTATCCATAGAATTAATGTATTATTTAATATTTATGTTTAATTTATTTCTTTTTAGTATTACTCATAATAATTATTTTCTTAAATAGGTGGATTATTTTTTTGAGTTGATGTGGTTTGTTTGAAACTACTCTTGCAGTGTTGGAAGTTTGAAAAAGAAAGTTAATGGAAATCATGGTAACATTGACAGTTAGGATTGTTTTTAATGTATGTAATAATTTTTATTTATATAATTTTATAAACCAATGTTTTAAATTTCTATAATATAGTACTTTTTCTAATATTTGTGTTGTAAATTTAATTTCATTTAAATTATATATTGGTATTTGTTTTTTATATCAAGTGTGTTTTTTTGTGTTTTTGATGTTGCAGTGTGCTATAACAACATACTACAGTATAGACCATTATCAGAACTTTTAAAAAAACTCACAAATAAGTCATTTATCAGTGATGATAAAAGGACTTTATCAGCACTAATAAAATTCCTTTATTAGTGCTTCTATAAGCACTGATAAAAGTCATGGGCTTTTAACATATCTAAAAAAAATAAGAGTTTTCTAGTGGTGATAAAGTTTATTTCTAGTATTTTTAAAATATTGTCTTGTAGTAGTGTAATACTATAATAAAATTTTTTAATAAACTGACTCCGGATTCTATCTAATCCAGCTTTTGACCCATTCCACCACAAGGTTCGAAGGGAATTCTCAATCCCCACAGGCTGGAAACTTGTTCCTGGGAATCATAGAACAAGACTTGGGAATTATTTATCACTTATAGAAAAATATTATTAATCAAAAGGTATTAAATAAATATACAAGCTAAATAGAATATAAGAAACCCAAATATACATAAATGAGTATACAATGGAAGTCGCTACATTAAATGATGAACATAAAATAAAACATTCTAAGGAGGATGATGCAAAACTCAAAGTTGAGGAAAAGCCTCATACTAGCTCTAATGATCTTATTATGACCCACAATCACCATCCAACCCAACTAAATCCTAAAAAAATCAATAGGGAAGAATCAAATTAAAAAATATCTGGACCTATAAAAATATATGTGTTGCATAAATAGCGTAATATATCAATACCTACCGACTCTATGTATTCACCTTCATCTTAAATCCTAAAAACTCTTTTTTAAAATAAAATATAAAATTATAAATTTTTCATAAGATTTTACATAAAAGAAAAATAAACACATCAAAACTATATCAAAACACTTTTTATTTATTTTTATTTAATGAAAATAATGACTTGGAAAAATAATTCCTTAGAAAAAGACCCTTTTACCAAAACACTTTTTAAAAATACCACTTTATAATCATTTTATAAACACTTAATTAAAAACACATATTTCAAAAATTAAATAGGTTTCCAATTTCAAATAGTTTTGAAAAAAATATCTAGAATTCTTTTTCTAAGTAAAACTTGGTGTGGTGACCTAAAACCATATTTTCAAAATCCACACACACTAAAGTTTCAAAAACAACAAATTTCCATTTTTTCCTCACAAACACTACAAAAATATTGAAAAAAATAACATATATAGATTACACCTTTCAAAATCATAAATAAAATATCTTGAAAAAACACTAAAAACACACATTCACCATCCTTCTTTCAAAACCTTTTACAAATCCCTCTTCAAAACATTTTATATGTAAACTATAAAGTAAATAAGGAAGAAATAGCACAAGAAAACACCATTATTACAAGTTCATACGATAATGAAACATACCACCAATATATAGGTTCCATTAAATAATATAATGATAAGGAGATACAATAAAAAAAGAGAAATTCCCTAAAAATATCCAAAATATGAACCTAGAGTTATGGGAATTATCTTAAGACTCATGTAACTATATCAAAACTAGAGACGTGATCCTAAGTTTAAATCTACTTATCCATTCCACATATTTTAGTCACCCTATTATAATATCTTGAATTAAAACTTTTAGGGAGTTTACTATTATCATGGTCCACTAAAAATTATGCTAGCCCACACATCCCACTACCCATATTGATCCAACCAATAATATGTACCTGGGAAACATTCCCTATTTAGCACATTTATATATTAAGGATTTAACATATACATACGTCAACTTAGTTAGAAATTAATTTCCATGATGATTCAAATAAGGGTGAGAAAAAATGAACCATTACAAGTATAAAATATTAAGCATTATAAATAACTCATACTCACCTCTTATCACCCTCAAAAGAACAGCCTTAACCACATAAAAGAATAAACAACACATAAGGGTGAATCAATGTAAAACATTCCTTAAAGGTATCATATAATACCACATAGAATAATAAGAATCACATAGGGATAAAAACCTTCCCACACCTTTTCATGAAAACTCATTTTTCATAAAATGAATAAGGATACATTTTCCAAAACATGTTTAGAATACCACGCCCAACTCACTCTATTTTATGCTTGTCCTAATAAATGATTGAGAATAAATTTTATTTAAATAAAATTGAAACCCAAATGGGATCTCCCATTTCCCTTTAAACCACATTTTATAACTTTTTAATCCATCAATGGATTTCAAAACATCAATCACGCTGGTTAACACACCCATTCAAAATCAAGAAACCCATTTCAACTACTTTAAAAAACTTTAAAACATTTCAAATTATTGGTTTAAAAATAAATTGATATAAATAAAACCCCTAAAACATCGATTTAGTACTCACTTAAACTTTTAAATCCAAAATAATACTTAAAAATACATTTGGGCAGTCTGAAAACACTTGGCGTGGAATATCATTCAATTCCAAGGGTTAAAATCACTTTAAATCCACTTTTCTCATTCATGGTTCATATATATATAAATATATTTAACATTTTTTTTTTAAACCAATAGGTATCCATTGTAATTTAATATAAATTGAAAATAAGGAAACACCTACCTCAGTTCAATAACAAACAAACTAGAAATCATTTCCTATGATATAAAATGCTCAAAAAGCCTAAAGGGGTTCTCGGAATACCCTAGATACCAAATACATTATGAATGAAACACACCAACCCCTTAATATAAAACTCTAAAAGCCTAGTTTTTTGGGAGAGGTATAAATAAAAGAGGATATGTTAGGGGAATAATGAAGGGTAGAACAAATGAATAGAGTCTTACTATAGATGTAACCCACATGAATAGGAGGAGGATACCATCAAAAACTTAATAGTGGAAAGGGATAATATCCCATTGAAAAAATAAGGGTTCACCTAGAGTGTGGGAAGGAAGATCCCAATCATAAAAATTGATAAGGAATTTTTAGTAAATTCAAAAATTTTAAGTGATAAGGAAAACTACATGTTTTTTATGCATGGTTTGCCAAATCATGCACCAAATTTGTACATGACACTACCTAACCCAAATGGAATCACATTATTCACCTATGATACTGAATAATTAGAAAAACCATGAACTAGCTATAATAAATTTAATTATCAAATAATAGATTTTATTCCTATTCTTGTCACACTCATTACCAAATTGTGTGCACTCTATGTTCCCTCACACTTATATACCAATAATCTCAAATAGTTTCCCCTATGATCCGTATATTTTGGAAACAAATATGCGCTACCCATAATTACCATATATTTATAGAAAAAATGATATGAAAATTACACCATTTAAGTTTATCCATATAGTTTCTTCTATACTATAAATTCAAACCATTAACTATAGTAAAAAATCCAAAATTTCCATGTTTTAGGCCAAAACTCCACATAAACATAAAAATATTTCTATACACATAAAATAAAAACTACAATTACATGGTGGGGGTCACAATTTGGATGGTGTTTTTTCATATAGAAATGTTTTTGAGAGCCATTTGGATCATATTTTATATGTGTTTGTAATTTTTTGGGAATAAAAATGATATAGAGATCTAGAAATGTGCGATTTATTTTCAACATGTATACTGTTTTTAGGGTATACAGTGTGAAAAGAAGGAATTAGTAAGTAACTAAATGATTAGATGAGAAATTATAGTATATATGAAAATTATTTTTATGTATTTTTGAGAGCCCTAGATCATTGGTCTCATTAATTTAGACCAAAATATGTTATTCTTCATTCTAACCATGAATCGTTTAAATTTATCAATAGTAAACACAAGCTAATTTTAAGGAATGAAATATGGGTTTTATTTTATGAATAATTTTCATTTATATTAAAGTACAATTATGGGTAATACAATAAGGTGGTAATGATTTATCTATAAGGTATACATTACATAGTATTCAAGATGATTGAATTTTTAAATTTTTTCATAAAAAAATATTAATAACATGATATGAAAATTAATGTTATTTTAATTGAATGTAAAAATTATTTTTAGAAGATTACTATGTGAATAATGGGTTTCTATTTAATAGAAAAAATTTATTTTCTCCAAAAATAAGTTATATGGAAATTATATTTTAGAAAATTCCTAAACGATGACTTTTTGGTATCTTTTACGTCAAAAAAACATTATAAATCTTCAAAAATAATTTCTTTTTGACTAATAAAAATTATAATTTCAATTTATTCTTTCCTGATACATAATATATCAAGGAGTAAAGTTTCATTTCAGTCATAGTTTATATATTCCATTACCTTTATAATAGAATCCATGGGAGGATCTTATCATGGATTTCATTATGGAATTTCCATGTACAGAGTGAGGTAAAGTTTCAATAGTGTTTATTGTTGTCCAATTTCCTAAGATGGGTTATTTTATTCCTTTATATAAGAGTGAAGATGTATTAAACCTAGAAAAATTGTTTTAATAGAATATTGTTCACCTCCATGAAATTTCTAACAATAGTATTTCATAAAGAGATACTAAATTTACAAGTAAATTTTTTAGGATATTATAATATAATTAAAAATAAAGATACTTTTTTGAACTTATCATCACTCACATACAAATAGAAAAAGGTAAGTTCATAATAATCCATTAGGAACTATTCGAATAGAATTATTGGAAATTAATATAAATTTGGGATTTGTAAATTTTATATGGTATATTTTTGTATAAAAAATATATATATGCATCCATTGAACATTATCCATTTTTAGTGGTTTATGGAATCAATCTTATAACTCCTATCAAATTGTGTGATTTATTATTGTATTTTTATTTAAAAATAAATTTATGGGAGAAGGAAAAGTAGATGATGATGTTTTATGAATCTTTTTATGCTCAAATAAAGAAATACAATGAATTATATAAAAGGAAATCCATCATTTTCCAAAATCACTTCAGTTTTAATCATAGATCCAGTATGTGTATTCAACTTCATAAGGATACATTTCCATAATTAAGTAATATAAATCTATCCCCATGAGTTTATGGCCCTTTCAATTTTCTTGAGTGAGTTGGGGATAGAGATTTTAAGATCGATCTACCCATTTATTTTGGAGGAATCATAACTAACTTAAATATTGGAGGCATATGTCCATACATTGAGGATTATGTTTCTATAGATTTGAGGGAAAATAAATTCCATCCAAATGGGAAATAAAAAGACTATATTTCATCCATGGATAATACTTTTTGATTTGATATACGAATTTTTATTTGGATTGGATCTACATATACTTTTGTACATCTAAATCACTGGTGGGATATAGTATACCTATGTGGGGCCTAAAATGATCTATACAAAATAAAATGGAAATAAATCCAAAGAAAATTATTGTCTTGGGAGTGAAATCCTTGTGAATTTTGGGTTTCAATTCCAAACATGGAAATTTGATGAGGGGGAAAACTAACATGAATCATAGGTTAGTATTTATATATAATTTGAGACTTTTGGAGTATCTCAAGTGTTATCTACCTTTGTTATGTCTTTTTAATCCCTTTTGAACACATTTTAATGAAACTATTAGAATCCTAAAAAATTTCAGTTTCCTATTGCATATCTCTCTTACTTTAGTCTTTTCTAGTGCCCCAAATTGGCGTTTAATCTCTTAAACAAGCAGTTTTGAAATTACTCCTCGAGAAACATTTGAATTAAAATTTTTCTTTATCCAATTTTCATTATAATACTTTTCACAACATTTTTTACATTACTAAACTTTCTCATTTTATGATACTATTGATGGATCACATGGGTTTTTAATTATAGAGACCCGACCTCAGTATCCTGGAGATTGTGTCTACTTTTTTACATTTGAATAAGATATAAGAAATTTCCTCCTAAAGGACTGAATAATTTTTTAGTCTTGGAAATATAGATACATACATTAAATTCTTATTATAATTGAAATCATAAAATAAAAAATAGTATTTTCCTTGATAAATTCATTATTCCACTTAGATTATAACTCTATATTAATAACAAAACATTTATTGGTATCTTGAGTAAAATCAAAAATAAAAAATGGGTGATATCAAATGCTCAGTAAGGGTAAGAGTATAGTGGTAGCTATGAATAAATAAGGAATAATAAATATGGAAAGTTAAATAACTTAACCAAATTATATAAAATCATTAACTTGAGCATAATATGGAAGGAATAGATGAAGTTCAAATACTTTAATATAAATAATCACATGAGCATGAAACTTAATCATGTATATTCTAACTAATCAAATAATCACTTGTAATATCAATAATATAATCCATAATGATGGAGTGAATAATGTTGGATATCTAAAACATATCATTGATCCCATGTTCCAAGACATCTTATATCATTGAGTCCTTGTGACATGATATCTATATAAATAGGTAAGGCCTTGGCCAAAACCTAATCTAGTTTATCTCAAGATACCTACCAATGCATAAAGGGGCTATAGAGGTCCTCAACCATCACTTACAATGTCCAATGCCTTCCTCATATGAAAGGGCGGAAACATAATCAATAAAAAAATGTATTGAAAAACTAACATATTAAATTTTAATACTTACCACAATCAATAAACATAATTATAAACCGTCTAGAGTTAATGGTGAATGGTAATAAAATTTTACACCCCAATAAAACTTATAATGATTCATTATGATAAATAATAAGGATGGTATTAATACAACATGTCCTCAATTAATCATAAGTAAAATAGTGATTTTATGTCCTTAATGAATATAAATACCATGAAAATATCCTTACAAATATTTTTTAGAAAAATATAATTTTTATTTTGAAAATAAACTTTTAAAAAAGTGTTCTAAAAAAATTTAAAATAATTTTATATGAAAATAATCATCTATGACTTTTAAAATAATCATTAAAATATTTAATAACCGTGATAGTTGAAAATTATGCTCATGTCATTCATCTTAAAAAAATATTTCTTCCACATTTTTTGTAACAACAAAATGGAATTGTTTTGAAAATAACATGAATATTCCTTTCAAAAAAATTTGAAAAAATTAAAAATGGGAAAATTTTATTTAATAAATTATTTTTAAAAGGTCAAAAAAATTATAATATTTTTATAAAACATTAATTTTGGTGAAACAGGATTACCAACCGAAGATAGAAATAAATTATTATTTTTATAAAAAAAATCAATCATTTTAAGTATCAATGGTTATAAAAATGATACTAATACTTGAAAAAGTTACTTAATAACTAGTGTTAAAGAAAATATATTTATTTTAAGATATAAATATCAAATAATTCCCCCAAGGAAGATGTAAAGATAAATAATTCCGAATAATAATGAGATTGTGAAATAAACTCTTACTACTTTGGTAACTTCTGAATCGTAATCCCCATAAAATAAATGACATGAAATTTAATGTCAAATACCATGAATATAAATATATTCATGATATAACCTATAAAAGGTGTATTATATACACCACATAAATGAAATATCTAGTGAATATGGCATATGTCTCATGGAAGTAGATGTGAGATGAGAAACCCTTAACTTGACTCTGATTCATCATTTATATTCATTATTTTATGAAATAATAAACTTATCTTAATTATTTATTTTCTTAAAAACATTTTTAATGTTTATTATTCATTTTACTTCACCTATTACTATCTTATATAAATTTAATTAATTAATTATTCTTATGTCTTGTGTTACGATGATATTTGACTTTTGTGTCAAAAATGAATTTGGTAGGTTGAATATTGGTCAAAGAGGCCATTATTTAAATATATAAAAAATATTAATAATTCCATAATTATCATACTTATACATAAATTATACTTTTAATACCAATAATGTAATATTTTTTTGAGAAATAAAATACATTGAGATCATGGAGATGGTCGGTCGTACATATATATAAGTAATGTTTCCATTTTTCAACGATCATTATGGAAAGAAGGTAAGTAATATTTTATCCTCATAGAATAATCATAATGAAATTTATAAAATATTATTTCTTTAAATATACTTATATATATCATCCATGTGGTGTGGTGATGAAAATAGAGTCACATCGCTTCGTGAAGGCGGTAGTCCGCATATACACGAATGACATTATCATTTATAAGTATAGAAAATAAAATGATGTATATTATAATTTAATAATGATAAATATGTAATTAATATCATAATTATTTAATTTAAATCACATATATTCATTAAAATTTCCCTTATTACCTTCTATTTAAAGAGTTATTGAAAAACAAATTGCATCGCTTCAGGAGGCGGTAGTATGTCGTACACACAAGAGACATTATCATTTCCTCTACAAAATGGAAAGTAAAAAAATTATATATTATTTAATGAATCCATAAGTATAAAAATTTTATAAATATCATATATATACTTTATATACATCATGATAACCTACCGTGAGAGGTGGTAATTGAAAAGATGAATGACATTTGTTCGCAAGGCAGTAGTCCACCAAACGCATAAATGATGATTTCATTACCCATTTGATGAATATGAGGATGGTTTTAGGTGATTAATTTAACATAAAAACATCTTAGTATATTTAATATAATTATTTTAGAATAAAAGTTTTGTTTAATATGAATTTAAGGATGTGTATTCAGAAATAAGATAAAAATGCTCATTGAAGAATGTTGTCTCTTCTTCGGGTAACCTCCTTAGGTTTGCACCAAAATCCATACTTGGTTTGATATATACCAAAAATAAGTATTCAATGACGAGTTTATGTAATTTTGGAAGTAATTTAGGCATTTATTGGCTAAAAAAATCTTTTAATGGGTGAGTAACAGAGCAGATATGGTGTCCTTTTATAGGTGTGGTGAGTGCAACATTTGTAATTTTTAAAAAGAAAAAGGTGTACCTGCATTTTTCACATGAAAAAAGAGTCCAAAATGGAGTATTATAGAGACTTAGACAATATAAATTCTAAATATGGACATAAAATAGGTTTTTTACAAGTTTTTAGCTTTATTAAACCCTTATCTTTTTAGTTTAACCCTCGGTAAACCCATTTTTACCATAACCGTAATAAATATTTTTTATTACATTTACTTTTCATCATAGTAAAAAATTAAGTTTAATTTATTTGATAAAAAAATTATGATAATTAAAAATATTTACCCAATTTTTCTAAATTCCATTCACATAATTATACAATTTTAATTTAAACTTAATCTCACAATTGAGACAAAAGAGCGGGTTCCCAAATGGAAAATATTCAAAAGTTTAAAATGTTTTTATATAAAACCTCAATATGAAATTGATTCCAATGATATAAATTGGATTAAAATATATATAATTTAAAAAAAATTACTTTAAACCCAATTAAAAATATAATTTAACATTTCTAATAATTAAAACAAAAATACATTTTTCAATTAAAATTCAGTATTTTTCACTATTCATCAAAAAATGAAACTTTTTATGAAAATATCAAAAAATCACCCTAATATGATTTTGATATTAAAATTTAAAAAATTAAGTTTATTTTATAAATTAAATGTTATTAAATTGTTAAAAATTATTTACAAATTATGTTCTCAAAGCGCGGCTAAACTGCCTTTTAGAAAAAATATTATTTTTTAGAAAATATGTCTCTTCCTTTCAAATTTTTATAATATTATCTCTAATAAATATATATAAATTTTATTTATTTTATACATGTGTACACCATATAATTTTCATAATTTATTTACTATTATTCAAGCCCACCAATTTAACATCTAGGTTATAATGGTAATGATTAAATAAAAATATTTAAATAGAGTTTCATGTTTCTTTCAAACCTGTTGTTGGGTGCATTACAAGCTATCAAAGTGATTGAATTTATTTAAAAATAAATATATCTTAAAATCTCAGGATGTTATATTTCCTAATTTAATTGTTGTTTTTTTCTATAAACACTATCAAATATGATGTTTATATTTTAAAACCATGGGTTGTTACATTCTACCCCACATAAATAAATTTCACCGTCACAATTTATTCTTGATCTCTGTATTCAAAGGTATATCATTTGAAAAACTATTCACTAAAAACCTATATAATTAAAAGGGTTAATAAAACGTCCTCTTAAAAAGAGATAAAGGGGAGTACAAGGTTCATCTATAATAATCATATAACTAGGATGCCAAGTATGAGAACATAGGTGGGAAATGAAAACAAAGACATGGAAGATAATACTAACACCCAAGGATTAATAGAGAATGAAAGAGATCATTGATCACAATAAAGTTTGTGATCCATATAATGATAATGTCCAAAAAACATAAATGTATGATGAGTTAAGGGACAATTTGATTCCTTAAAAATAAAGGTACTATGATAAAAAAAATTATTTCAAGATCCTTTCCTAGAGTTGAAGAATTATTTTATAATCTATAATGAGAATGTATGAAAATATACTTACGTGGTATATTTCTATTTCACATTCATAAATTCATCTTTTTATTGTTCTTTGAGCATTTTTTTACTTCATTTCTTATGATAAGAAATCAATATCCAAGATCAGTTTTTAATATTAAAGCACTAAAACTAACTTTTAATAGATCATAAGATCCATAAATGAGTTAAAATATATTCTTCATGTCCTTAATAAAACCAAAAAGGATAGAAAAAGTTATCTAATAACACATAAAGTTCAACTAAATCCATTATATAAATAGTTAACCTTAAAGCTCATCAAAAAAATATAACTTTCCAAATTTAGAAGGAAGGTCACAAAATCAACATTACATCACCCAGAAAATATAAAGTGGATCTTAATGTCACATTCCAAATATTGGAATACCTTTATCACCATAAAATATTAATTAAAACATGCATTCTTCCAAAAATAAAATCTCATGTTTTCATGTGTATTCCATAAATCAATACTTATAGTAACCCCCCCCCCCCCCCACCACAAAGATTATATATACCCTCAAACCTATAATAAATTTCATGGTCACTAACATTATCCCATAAACATCCCATTTTTATCTCAACATTGGTAACATATTAATAGTTATACTCCCATAATAATGTGTATTACAAGAGGTTCATCTTGTATCTAAATCACTTTTCTTGGTCATCAGTGCCATTCAACAAATGTTCTCAAATCATTATGGAAATAGTATTGTAGTACAATCCTTATACATTTTCTAATTCTTATAACTATAATATCATTGATTAAAATTATCCTATAACATAAATCTGTCATCCAAACACTAGTGTATTAACCATTCAACTTCATCTTTATTAATAACATAATCTTAACCTAGATCCATTATATTATTTTGAGGTATATTTCCATGATTCTTGGGAATTTATTTACATAGTTCCCTGTCTCTTTATAGTGGAATAATTTCACATTGGAAAATTATTTTTTACCATTGAAAACATGAGAAATGTGGAAATTTTCTCTACCATTGAATCAAACTCATTTTCCTTTTAAGAATATACCAAGGTGTTTCCTTCCATAAGTTTTGCATGTGGAAAAATCCTTCCTTCCATTATTCCCTGTATCTTTTTTTCTCTTTTTTCCTTTTCTTATATTTCTTTCCTTAGAATCTATAAGACTTGTAGAGTTATTTCTCTATCTTTATATCACATGATATTATTTCCTTGTATAATAATAATTTTTGGCAGACTAGTTCCCTTCAAAGGATTGTCTTAATACCATGAAAAAAATGATCAATATTTATCTTTAGATTACATATATAGACCACTTTATACCTTGATAACCTTGTAAATTTGTCCTAATAAATAAAAACATTGTCTCATTCTTTATGTATTAGACTCAAGAACTTTATTTATGTATCATTTCATTGATTTTGAGGAAAATATATTTCCCAGAAGAGTACCTTAAAATACTTCCATGCCATGCTTTATATTTCCTCTTCATTCTAAGTGTTTTGAATTAATGGCCACAATTGATCTGCATCTTCTAAGATATGGTAAACTTCCATGAAAATTTTATCCCTTTAACTATATCCCTAAGTGAGAAATATCATCTCTAAGTAACTTATCCATTTCTCAACTAAAAAATAGATTTATATTCCCATTGAATGATGGAGGTTTCTGATACATGAAGCATTAAAACATCATTACACCACGTGGTGGATTAGAAGGCTACTCCATATGGGAAAGGTTATTACTCAAAACCTTTGTTAGCTTCCCCGATATGGTTATAATTTGATTAGTTCTAGTAGTAGATCCATCTTTTGTGTCATTATCTTGTATATGATGGAAATGAATACATAGAGTAAATTCATTAAAACGGTTTCCATTATTTTCATTAAGTACTATTTCTAAACAATTTAATACACTTGATTACATAATAACATTATGAAACATAATGTGTAATCCCAAAACTAGTGAAACACATAACATAAATTGAAAATTTTATGCATTGATAATCACATAATCATAAACATGGTATCTTTGAGGATATCATTATCATCAACTCTTTCATAATGGTTTCTAAATAAAATGTGATTTATCTTAAGAATATCCCCTTGGATTGTCAAACTAAGTATGTAGTAAGAACTGTTTCCATGCACCAATTAATTATTAGATTAATCCTTATGATCCATTTTCATATTTATATCCCTTGGTGCATCTGTTCTAGAACCATTTACACTTTTTGCCTTTATTTTATTATTATTTATGATAATCTACCTTTCAAGGGGTGAGGTGTAACCCTTACAAGACCCATGAATTAGAGATAATTACATGACCTGTTGGTCTTAGAGGGAATCACACAGATAGGACAACTTGGAACTGGTCCTCCCCAGTATATGTCTTGATATCAGCACTCCACCTTCCTAGGGCTCGTCAGCTAGCTGTCCTATGGAAATGTATGTATTCTCTAGAAAAAACAACATAATATCTCCCTTACCAAAACATTAATATTTTATTCTATATATACCCTAAAATTCTTTTATAGGGTTATGTTCCCTAATCTGTGTTTTCCTAAATCTAGTTCTCAGGTTTTCAACTAAACTTTCTATTATACCAACTATAGCGACTCAAAACTAGTAGCCTTTAGCTCGTAGTTTCTTTATTACATTGGTATAAGATATATGTAATTGCATCCCAAAGGACTGGGAAATTTATTAGTCTTGTTAAACTAGATAAATACTTGAAATTATTATTACAATTAAAAATATAAAATACAAAAAAGTATTTTATTTGTTAATTCTATTATTCCCCTTAGTGTATCCCTTAATATCAATCAAAAAACACTTCCTGGTATCCTAGGAAAAATAAAACATAAGAAATGGGTGAGATCAGGTTCTAATTAAGGGTAAGTGTATAGAAAAATCTATAAATACATAAGATATAATCCATATGGAATGGTAAATTAATGAAAAAATGTCATTTAATCATTAACTTGAGCACAATATGGAAGGAATAAATGATGATCAAATAATTACATATAAATAATCACATGATAATGAAACTTAACCATGAATACTCTAACTAATAAAATAATCACTTGTAATATCAATTACATAATCCATGATAATGTAATGTATTATTTTGGAAATCTAAAATGTATTGTTAGGGCCTTGTGCCAAGACATCTAATATCATTGAGGCCTTGTTTCAAGATATCTATATAAATGGGTACGTCCTTGCCAAAACCCAATATAGTTTTTCTCATGAGACCTATCAATGCATCAAGGGGTTATATCAGGCCCCACACATCACTTATAAATTCCAATGAATTCTTAATATGAAATGAGTTTAACATAATCAAAATAAATATTCATATTGAAAAAATAACATATGAAATTTTAATACTTACCCTAATCAATAAACATAATCATAAAACATCCAAAGTAAAATGGTGAATATTAATAAAAGTGTACATCCCCAATCAAACTGATCAAAAATTGTTGGGAGAAATAATAAGGATAATATCAATACAAAATATCCTCACTAGATCATAAGTAAAATAGAGGGTTGATTTTGTTTATGAATATAAATACCATAAAATATAATTAATTTATTTTTTGATAAAAAATAGACTTTTCATTTTGAAAATCACATTTTCAAACAAAAAGTTCACAAAATATTTTGAAAATAACCTTTGAAAACTTATAAAATAATATTTTAAATATATATTGTTCATGATGTAATAAAAATCCATTAATATCGTACTTATTAAAACAAATATTTCTTTCACATTTTTGATAAAATCCAAACATGCATTGTTTTAAAAATAAAATGAATATTCCTTTAAAAATTTTGTAAAAGGTAAAAATGGGTTAAAATTTATTTAATAAATAAATATTAAATATTAAAAAATATTTTTGAAAAAATATTTATAAAACATTGGTTTTGATGAAAAATTATTTTCAACCAAAGAGATAAATAAAGTCGAATTTTATTAAAAACATTTTCTAAATAATTTTAAGTACTAAAGAGTAGTAAAATAGAAATATTAACTAAAAAATATCATTAATAACTAGATGTAAAGAAAATATATTTATTTTAAGATAGAAATATAAAATAATTCCCCTAAGGGATAGTTAAATATAAACAATCTTGAATAATGATGATATTTTGAAATAAACCCTTACCACTTTGGTAACTTCAGAATCGTAATCCCCATAAAATAAATGACATAAAATGAAACTTTAAATATCATGAAGATAGGTAGAATCATTATATAACATACCAAATAGGTATTATATACACCACACAAAGTAAATAGGTGGTGAATATGGAATATGTCTCATGGAAGTAAAAGTGAGACGAGAACCCCATACCTTGAGTCTAATTAGTCACATACATTCTTTATCTTCCCAAATAATAAACTTATGTTAATTATTTTCAATCCTAATTTATGTTTTAAATTTTATTATTCCTTTTATTTCACATATTACCAAGTTATATACAATTACATAATCAATTAAGTT
Source organism: Viscum album (assembly GCA_963277665.1). NCBI lineage: Eukaryota > Viridiplantae > Streptophyta > Magnoliopsida > Santalales > Viscaceae > Viscum > Viscum album. The sequence goes on along the minus strand of OY728161.1, from coordinate 47,605,614 downwards.
TACGTCGGGGGTTTCGAGGATATTTGACTTATTTGTCATAAATGAATTTGGTAGGTTGAATATTTATCAAAAAGGCCATTATTTAAACATTATCAGAATAAAAATAATGAAATAATTATCATATTTATAAATCAATTATACTTTTAATACCAATCAAAAATTATGTTATTGAGAAATAAAGTATGTTATGATCATGGAGATAGTAGGACATACGTACACATGAGTAACGTTTCCATTTTTCAATGATCATTATGGGAAAAAGGTAAGTAATATTTTATCTTTACATAATGATCATAATTTAATTTATAAAATATTAATTTTTTAAATATACTTATATATATCATCCATGTTTTCTCATGATTAAAATAGAGTCGCATCGCTTCGTGGATTCAGTAGTCCACACGTACACAAACGACGTTATCATTTTCCAATGTAAGAAATCAAATGGTATATATTATCTTTTTTGAAATATAAATATTTCATTAATATCGTAATTATTTCATTTATATCAAAAATATTTATTAAATTTATCTGTATTATATTCCATGTACATAGTTAGTGAAAAATGAATCTCATCGCTTTGTGAGGCGGTAGTCCATCGTATACAAGAGAAAAGTTATCATTTCCCTTACAGAATGGAAAGTAAAAATGTATATATGATATAATGAAGAAAATTTATAATTATGTCATAAATATAATATATATATATATATAATTTTCATCCATTATAATACCTAATCGTGATATGTGGTAATTCAAGAATGAATGACATTGGCTTGCAAGGAAGTAGTCCACCGTACACACAAATGATGATTTCTTAACCCATTTGATGGAAGTGGAGGTGGTTTTAGGTCATTACATTAACATAAATACATATAAATATATTTAATATACTGATTTTATTATATCATTATTATTTAATAATAATTTATATTGGTGATGGAAGAAATAAAATAAAAACACTCCTGAAGAATGTTACCTATTATTCGAGTAACCTCCTTATGTTTGCAACAAATTCCTTTCTAGGTTAGATTTATACCCAAAATAATGATTATAGTATTATTTTATGGAATTTTTAAAGTTATTTGGGTAGTTATTGTCCAAAAAAATGGTTTTATGTTGTGAAGAAGAGATGAGGTGTGGCTATTTATAGGTGCAATGAGTGACAAAATTTTAATTTCGAAAAGGAAAAAGGTGTAGCCACAATTTTACATGCCAAAAGGGTTAAAAATAGAGTATTCTAGATTCCTTGACATGATAAGGTATAATTATGGCCATAAAATTGGTTTTGGAAAAATTTATAGGCAATTATAACCTTTATCTTTTCAATTTAACCCCTTGGTAAACCCATTTTTACAATAACCATGATAAATAATTTTTACTTTTTTAATATTAATTATGGTAAAAAAATCTAGTTGAACTTATTAGATAATGTATGTTATGATTATTAAAAATATTTAATCCATTTTTACAAATTCAATTCACATCATTGGAAAATTTTAATTTAAAATTAATCATGCAGATATGACAAGAGAACCGGTTTTCAAAGAGAAAATGTTGTAAATTTTAAAATGTTTTTATATCAAAATTTAATTTGAAATTTATTCCCATGAAATAAATTGGATTAATATATATATAATTTAACTAAAATAACTTTAAAACTAATTCAAAATATAATTTAACATTATAAATAATTTAAACAAAATAAAGGATTTTTAATTAAAATTAATTATTTTTCACCATTCATCAAAAAATAAGAATTTTCACAAAAATACTAAAAAATAATTATAATATAATTTTGATATTAATATCTAAAAAATGAAGTTTAGTTTTTTAAAATAAAATCTAAAAGTGGTAAAATTAATTATAAATTATGTGCGCAAAGAGTGACTAAACTAGCTTTTAGAAAAATACTATTTTTCAAAAAATATTAATTTTTCATTCAAATAGTTATAATTTTATATATAATCAATATATATCCATTTTATTTATTTTATTAACATGTAAACTATATAATTTTCATAATATATTTATCAATATTCATACCTTCCAATTTAATGGTTAGGTTATAATGGTAATGCTTAAATATCAATATTTTAATAGGGTATCATATTTCGTTCAAAATTAGTGTTGCATGAATTAAAAGCTATCAAAGAGACTGAATTTAATTTAAAATAAATATATTAAAGTCTCAGGATTTTATATTCCATTATACAATTTGTTTCATGTCATACACACTATCAAATATGATGTTCATATTTTAAAATCTCAGGGTGTTACAGTCACTATTATTAGAATTTAGTTAATTAATTTGTATAAGAATATTTCATAATTTTAAGGTTGAATAAAAATAAATAAAATAAAATTTTAATAAATTATTTAAGTAACACATGATAAAATCTAATGGAACTATGGGATATTGGTTTACATAGACCAATAATAATGATAATTTTGAATATCTATGGAATAGATATCTATTGAAGATGATTCACTAGTATGTAATAAAGTTATCATCACTATTGATTCTATTATACTATTGAAATTGATCAACACATATAGTGGATCATAATTTAGTACCACCTGTTAAGGGATGTTAGTTGAACTAAGAAGAATTAAAATAATAAAACTTGGATAAGTAAAAGCTATGTGGCATCCAACTAGTGAAGAAAGACAAAAAACATGGGAACTCCTAAATACCGGTGATTTTTGGTATCATGAAACAAGATTGAAGTACATTGATTTTAGGAAGCACTGATATAGCCTTCAATTACCTACACATGAAGAAATAAGGAGTTTAAGATCTAGTTGATTTTATTTAGAGTATAAAAGGGGGGTCATTTATTAACTAATAATGTAGGACTAATCACATAGAGATGTATTGAGAGGGTGATATAGAGACTGAAACTACTTGGGAATGAGCCTAGATAAAGAGTAAATGTGTCAAGTATTTCCATGGATCAAAATTCTCTCTAGTGTAAAATTACACTAGGGAGAGATGTATGATTTTTTTAGATTAATATTTGGTGAATACTCCGCTATAATTTTTTATAGTAAAAATCCGGGTTGAATTTTACCCCAAAAATTAAACTAAAAAACATAATTACAATATAATAACTAAATAGGTTGATTTTTCTATTTTGGGATACACAATTAGTTTAACGAAAATGAATATGTACCATATGTAGTATCCAATAATGAGTAATGAATAATTCTAATCATTGATATTTCTATTAGATAATAGTTTTTCAATTTATATGGATTATGTCTATCTTAATTTTATACTTCCAAAAATTTGGCTTGGATAATAATATTATAAGATGAGGATGGGGTTTATAGTAAATGTTTCATCATTATATAATGAATTTAGTAATGATAATCTATTTTAGTTTATTTCTAATTAGTTTTTATCTTCTATTTTAAAAATTACTTGAAGTTATGATAGGATAAATACATTTTCATTATCTAATGTTTGCTTGATTTTAATAAATGACTGATGGGAGAAATATGTTCCTAGATTATCATTCAACTAAAGTAGTTTCTTTAATCCTCAAACATTGATCAATATATTAAGTTTGATGATAATTTTTTAGAAGACTGTAATTAATCTAGATTGCAATATATATTATACATAAATAAATAATTTGTTAACAACATGTTACACATGAAAAACCAAACTAAATAAAAAAACATTGAAATATTTTAAACATTTTACATGGTCATTATAACTTAACCATTAACTTATATGGAAAAATTAAAGTAACTGTAACACAAAACCAATAAAAATTTAAGAATAAATGGAATCTAGAAGCATGATTCTTCCTCTAAGATCCCATTTATCCAAACATGTAAGGGATTTATCTTAGATAGGTTTTTACCTTGACCAAGAACAATCAAAACTCTTGAAATTATGAATTTATCAAAACCATATACATGAGAAGATAAATATTGTGACAAATTCCACAAGATCCATGCTAGTTTAATCGCCACCAAAAAATGAAAAAAAAAAGATTATATGATTCTTAGGTATTACATAGAGATCATAAGGGGTTATGTAATTAGGAATTATGATTATATCAAAATGTAATAAAATATTTATATATATATATATATATCATGAATTTATATACTTTTTAAAATTCATCTTTTCTAAATTCATTGTATCATTAAAAATATACATTTAGAAATTTAAATTTTATTTCAAGACAAGAAATTTACCTTGATTGAATATTATCAGTATATTTTAACACTATATTAATTATTAATTTATAAAAAATATATATAGTCAATATACTAATAGTTATATTCCTATAAAAACATCTTTTGTGACATTTTATGTTTTTAAATAAAAATAAAATTTATAAATTTTTTTTTGAAAATTTGAAAAAATTAAAATCATTTTTTATTTATCATGGTTATATTATCTTAAGATTAATTTTTGAGGACTTTCTAAAAAAAATTATTTTTTTCCAAAAAATAAGAAATTTATGAAAATAGTAATTTATATGAGGTTATCACTGTGTAAGAATAACATAGAAGATTTAAAACCATTAAATAAATAAAATATAAAATTAATGAATAATATTAAGATTTTTGAATATTATTTTTATATAGAAAACCAATTCTAAACATTTTTATAAATAAATAAAAAATTTACATTAACAAAAAAACAATTTGTTGGACTTTTCTTTTAATTAAGTAATATTTTGGTAAAAATGGTTATGACTTGATTTCAAAGCTACATAACCTTATTTTGTTTTATAATAAATCAATATATGATATAAAAATTATTAACATTTATTATTTTATCTCACACATAAATTTTAATATTTAGAACACAATTTTCCTAAAAATAGTTTTTTATGCCCTATGTATATATATTTTTAAACTATAATTTCTTAACTATATTAATTTTATTTGATAAAATTATTTTAATATTTAGTATTATAATTATAAAATTACTTTATAAGATCTATTTTTATTATGGTCATTTTAATTAACTACAATTTGTAAAAAATAATAGTTACCTAATAAAAGTACACTTGGGTAAAAAAAGTTAAAGGGAAAACCCTTAAATCACTCAAGGATACCTAAAAAATGAGTTAATGAGATGATTATTTAACCTCAAAATATCCCACACTCAATAAAATTTAATTATTAGATTCTTTTACCTTTACTAGTATAAATATATAACTAAATAAACAAATGGTATTTTCAAAACTACCCTTCACTTCACTTATAAAGGGAAAACTTACACCCCTTCAGACTATAAACATTCCTTCAAATTTCCCCTTGTAACTATTAATTATTTACTCTCAATATAATCCTACCCCATTAACATAATCCCATGATAACTCATAGTTAGAATAAGCTATTATAATTCAATGGGACTTCTAAGGAAAAATAAATTCTCTGACGAGGCTAAAGAAATTTTTTGGAAATCAAGTGTAAAGTTAAGATTTTATTTATCACAAATTTGAATCCCTTGATATATGTTTAATTTCAACATTATGTTTCTTTTAAAATTTCATAAATACTCCCCTAATTTCATTTTTTGTCAATATCCTCTTATACTTTATTTTGTGTGATGTTTAATTTAAATATATACTGATTGAAAATTAATTTTCTTATTAAACCATAAGATCAAAAAGGTAAAATATATACAAGGAAATAATATGGGGTTAACATGGGTTGAATATAGTAAAGTGAAAGGGGGTCTCCTTGTAAAGTCTTAATAAAATCAGTTGGAAGAGATTTGGGACTCAAGAATACCACATATCTTTCATCCTAGTCACCTTTTCATGTAAGAAGATTGGTCGGCATTTTACCCTCACTCCAAGTGTGAAAAATACTCATATTTAAATGATGAATGGATATTCAAGATTGAATGTGATGAATTATATTTCATGGATAATCTGAATCGACCTATTTAAAATTATACCTCTAATGGGGTTTTGATTCAAAAGTTAAAAAGGTTGTAAGGGATTTGGTAACTCAAACTCCTTTCTTGGAGTTATACAATTTCTTTTAGACTTCATTTTCCAAGAATTTTCATTTTAAATTATGTTACATTTTTATTTTTGGGGATAATGATCCATTGAACCAAATCCATTTTCATGAATTTTTTTTCAATTTTTATAAATTAAAAGTATAATTTTGAAAAATGACTTATATCCATGACTCTTATAATGATGAATAAACAAAATTTTCAAAAATATATTTTTACGATTTTGTTTTTATTACCATTTATTGATCAATCTATAAAGGAGTTATGTTTCATGTTTCTCCCTATATTTTCTTTAATAATGTGATTATTTTGGGGGGGTCAATTTTTTAATATACGATTTAATTGTAGATGTTATTTGGATAATTTATGAAACCTATATTATTTCCATGGGATTTTTATGAAAATTGAATGATTTACATTTGGATGTTCTATGAAAATCATTTTATTTATAATGCTTCTTTATATTATGATTAAAAAATTCATGAAACCCATTTCATTTATATGGGTTATTTTATGATATGATGATTTTTTTAAATTGGTATATAAATATATGGATTATGATATTAGTTAGACATATATCTCTATATAATTAATAGGTTAATGGCTTATATCTTATGTGATTGAAATATTATGTGAATAGTTTAGTGAGTATCTAGGTTCAAAAGGGGTGAGTGTGATTAAGTTTAACTCTACTCAAAATTTTATGTGTGAATAGGTTAGTAAGTATCTATGTTCATAAATATATGTAATCCTATGTTTATGGTTGGGATAATTTTTTTCATGTATCATGTTTTATGCTTTGTGTCTTATTTTCTCATTCCATAGTAAAAGTGTTATCATTTGAGGTGTTTTTTCTACCTTTAATGCTTATGTTTAACACTTATTGATTTATGTTCTTTAAAATCATATATTTTTGGTTATTCATGCTTTTCCATAAGCATTTAATCTAACTATTATGGATTTCATTATTTTATCCTTTAATAAAAATTTGAGCTCACCCCTTCTTATGTATTACCCTTCCTAATGATTTTAAGTGGATTATGTCTCGTGGAATTTTTATTCACTACAAAATTATAGGCCATTAACAATACTAAAAATGGACTTTATCACTATTAGATAAGTGATAACAACTAGAGAGAGATTAGAAGCCCTGGTCTTTTATCAGTGCCGATAAAGTATCCCTTTATTAATTCTTTTATAAACGTTGGTAAAGTAAACTTTTATCTGTTTTTTTAGAATCACTTATAAAATCCTCCTTTATCATCACTTTTAAAATCACTGATAAAGGGTAATAATTCAGGGTGTTGTAACAGCACACTACAACACCAGTGTAGTGTGTTCTAACAGCATGTTGCAGCAACAATGAAGTGTGGTGTAATAGCACACCGTAGCACCAATAATACTACAAAATAAGATAAATCAAGTGAAAATATAGAATTTAAATGAAATAAAATTTAGAACACAAATCTGAGAGAAAACACTCTATTATAGACATTTCAAACATTGGTTTATATAATTATATAAGTAAAAATTATTATATACATTCAAAAACAACAATATCCCTTTGTTTTTTTATCCTAACCCCATATCAATAGAAAAATTCACTTGTATAAGAAAACTATTCTTATTTTAGTTATAATATAAAGAAATAAACTAATAAAAAGTGTTAATTTTAAACCAAACATTGAGTCATACCAGGAACTCTGTGTATTGGATTGAGTTGCAGTTGATTCTTTCATATCACACCATTTCTTGGTCGTCATCAAGAATTATCTCTATGAAAATTAAATAAATAAGTATAACATAAAAAAATAAGAATATTTTATTAAGTAATCAGAGATAGAATTATGATAAAACAATTGAGGCTCATTTGCTATGTTTTGGTGATGTGATGCGCATTTTAAAGTAAATTAATTATAATTATATATTGAAAAGATACACATTAAGTCATATTGGTCACACCATGCATTGGATTGAGGTGAGGAAAATTTTTACATGTCTAAAATGACTTTTGGTCATTTTCCTAAAGTATAAAAACAATATAAATGTGTTTCCTCGATTTTGAATATGCACTTGTCTTTTTTACTAAAATGTCATTTTAATATGGAAACACACACTTTGACTCATACTGGTCACATCATGTTCTTATGTGACTGGATAATAATTCCTACACATCAAAAATGACTTATAAATCATTTTCCTAAATTATCAATAAAATCTAAGCGTGTTTTCTCAGTTTTTAGGTAGTGACACTTTTTGAACTAAAATACTAATTATAAACTGATAAGAGACACATTGAGTCATATTGGGAACATCATGTATCCGATTTAGGTTAAGATGATTCCTACGCATCACAAATTACTTATGTATCATTTTCCTAAAGTATAAAGACAATACGAATGTGTTTTCTTGGTTTTGAGTAGGTGAGTTATCCTTTTTACTAAAATTGATATCACTTTTAAATAAAAAGATGCACTTGGAGCCATATCGGTCATACCATGTGTCTAATTGAAGTTTTTATGATTCCTATATCTCACAAATTACTTATTTATTGTTTTCTTAAAATATAAAAACAATATAAATGCATTTTCTAGGTTTTGAGTAGGTCAGTTGTCCTTTTTAATAAAATTGATGTCAATTTTAAATAAAAAGGCACACTTTGAGTCATACCAGTCACATTGTACATCATATTGAGGTATGTTTTATTATGACACATCAAAAATTACTTATGTATCATTTTTCTAAACTATAAAAACAATATAAATGCATTTTCTCAGTTTTGAGTTGGTCAGTTGTTCTTTTTACTAAAATTTATGTCAATTTTAAATAAAAACACACACTTGGAGTCATATTGGTCACACTATGCATAAAAATGAGTTTAGGAAGATTACTACACATCAAAAATTAATTTATTATCATTTTCCAAAAGTATAAAAACAATAAAAATTTGTCTTCTCGGTTTGGAGTAACTCAGTTTTCCTTTTTTCCTAAAATTGATGTCAATTTTAAATAAAAAGACGCACATTGAGTCATAATGGTCACACCATGAATCGGATTGAGTTTTTCATAATTACTAAATTTCCTAAATAGATTATAGAAATTTTTCATAAAGTATAAAAACAATATGAATTTTTTTACTCAATTTTGTGTATGTCACTTATCTTTGTTACTAAAATGTCATTTTAAACTGGAAGCACACACTTTAACGCATACCGATCACATCATGTATCGGTATTATATGAGATTGATTCTTACTTGACCCAAATTACTTATAAATTTATTTCCTAAATTATCAAAAAATACGAGTGTGTTTAATCAGTTTTTAGTGAGTGACATTTTTTTAACTAAATTTTCGATTTAAAACTAATAACGGACACATTGAGTCATGCAGGGCATATCATGTGTCGGATAGAGGTGAGGATAATTTATACACATAAAAATAAATTATATATCATTAACCTAAAGTTTAAAAACAATATTAATGTGTTTTCTCAGTTTTGAGTAGGTCAATTGTCCTTTTTACTAAAATTGATGTCAAATTTAGATAAAATGACGCACTTTGAGTCATATCGGGAACACCATGAATTGGATTGATGTGGGGTTTATTCCTACAAATATTAAAATAAATATGGATTCTTTTCATAAATTATAAAAACAATGTAAATATTTTTTCTTAGTTTTGAGTACACCACGTGTTTTCTTACTAAAATTTCATTTTAAACTGGAAGCATGCACTTTGTGTAAAGACCTTTAAATTCCAAGGAAATTTTTTTCTTAATTTTATTTGGAATTTTACAAGAACGCAGTTTCTGAAAGCGCCTGATTTCAAGCCCCGGTGTGCCCGGAATCAATTTCCGAAGTTTGGCTCGGGTACGTTCAGTGAACGGACGAGAGGGTTTTTCTAACTTTTGAACCGGTTCCCGGAATTGAATTCTGAGGGCACCGATGAAATCGCAGCGCTGGTATTCGCTTAGAAACGCCTCTTCCGGAGTTGCGTTTTCTCAGGTGTGGTTTTTAATTTTTGGGCTTAAAGTTAAGAAATAAAATAATTTTACGACAACTTTATTTTATTTCACTTAAGCCACTTAGAAGCCACTTAAAAGCGGCTTAAACTGAGTTGAACCGGATAGGGTACTATCCAGAAATATCCTACCCTCTTGGTAGGATATTTGTGAGGTGGGGCCCGCATGAGCCCCGCCGTTTCTTTCCGCTAAGTAACGTACCCGCGAAAACCCGTCATTATGAAAGTCAACTGATGTGTTTTCTTAAATTCTTAACAGACCATTTAATTGGGAGGTTTATTTCATAAATTAAATGATCTGTTTCTTATGTTGAATTAATTCTACGAATTAATGGTTCCTTTCTTGTCTTTTGAAATTAAAATGTTTAGTTGTGTAAATAAAATAAGGCTTAAGCTTATTTTATTTTCTGTTGGTCTCCTTTACCACCTTGAGAGATTTTGAGAAGCTCTCTCCATCTTCCTCAACCCTGACGAAGAACACGCAGAACACTTAAGCTCCGACGAAGAACGCCGCTTCTCTTCTTCGTAGCCGGTGTGTTTCCGAAGATCGACGACGCCGCTTCTTCGATCTTCTTCTCGTGTCAATGAAAGGAGATGCCATTTCCTCCTCGGACTATCTCTGTCAGCTTACGAAGCTTCTCCAGCGACGTACCTCTTCGGACGCACCTCGATGTCAACGGAAACGACGTTCTATTTCCATGACGCCCGACCTCCGCGACGCTAGTCTTCCGCGGCTTGATTGGCATGCTCCGCTATTGAAACCGAGGTAGGGGATTGTTGATATTTTATTTATTTATTTTCCATTCTTGATTCTAGAATGTTGAACTTCGAGAATAAAGGATTAAATGTAATTGTTTAACGAGAGGGGGGCCCGGACCGCACCAACACGGCCGAACCCCCCTCCTATGTTCATAATTGTTTCCTTGCGGATGGAATGGGATGGCGTGGTGTCGTCGCACCATGCGGGAATCGCACGGCAATTATTGCGCGGCGCCGTCGCGCTGCACCGTGGAAAGAAATTCAAGAATGCGACGCCATCGCGCCACGTCAAAAGAAATCAAAGGCGCCATGGCCGGAGCAGGGCCATGGCGGAGGGGCGCGGTGCCGTCGCACCGCCACGGACGACAAGGGCCGCGGACGGTTCCAGGCCGCGGCGGAGCTTGGTAACCGGCGGCCAGCCGGGCCGCCGGTGTCGGAGCCGGAAAGGGACCGGCCACTGCCGGTCCCATCGAGGAGGAGCTGGCCGGCCAGGTCGGGCCGGCTGGAAGGAGGAAAAATCGGGGGAATTTAATTCCCCCGGCTAGCCAAAATGGCCCCCCATAATGGGGGGTGCGTGGTTCACAAAGCGGGGGGCTTTGCCCCCGCGCGTGGCGCGCATGCGGCGCCCAGGCCGCGCCGCCGTGCCGGCCCGCGCCGCCGTGCCGGGCCGGATTTTTCGAGCCGGGCCAGGTCATTGGGCAGGGTCGCCGCCCAGGCTGGGTCGACCCGGTTCGGCCGACCCAAGGGGGGGTCGGGCCAGGTCGGCCCGGACCCAGACCCCCAGTTTCGGAAAACATTCGGCCAAATGCCCGTATCTTGGGCTACGGGCCTCCAAACGACTCGCCGTTAGCGGCAACGCGATCCTTGGATCGAGACGGTCGTTTCGGTATACTATACTCAAGGTGCACCTTCCTTTTTGGGAGCCTACGTGGTTAAACCTCCATAGTTAAGCGTGCTTGGCCTAGAGTAGTGATCAAGATGGGTGACCTCCTGTGAAGTTTCCCAGGGTGGGTGTGAGATGAAAAAGCCAATAACTCACAGATCGGGCATCTGATTGACGCGCTGTCTGTTTCGTTGAATTCCTCTTGATGAGATGGAACTTTTGGCATACTTCTCCTGAGTTTTGGATACGGTTGGTAGTTACCGGGTTGGATCGCACCCGAAATCCAACCGGGCCCCTAGAACAGAAAAGATGTTATTTTTCAGACCAGACATCCGTTTGGAAAACGGTCAGCGGCGTTGGTGATCACGTTGAGAAACGGTCCCTATGAGAATACCCTATGAGAGTTCGGGGTACAGTTGAGATACGGCCGGGGTTGGTTCGCTCACGAAACCAACCGGGCCCCTGGGACATAAAGGCTAATAACTCACAGACCGGGCGTCTGATTGACGCGCTGTCTGTTGCGTTGAGACCCCTATGACTAGGCAGTCCTTTGTGATACTTCTTAGTGGGACTTTGAGATACTTGGAGTATCAAATTTTGGCTCGTTGAGCAGACCCTCCTAGAGACGAGCGTACGGAGTACGGAGACCGTATAGCCGGCAGAGACCTGAAGACTGCTTGTCCGATTCGATTCGGAGTGACTTACGTAGCCCAGTGGGGAGAACTACTTTGTGAGGTGGCAGACCCACAGTGGAGGAGCACTACTTTGTGAGGTGGCAGACCCGCGGTACTCGACAGGAGGTGTACCTCTGTAGGCTATGAGGGGGGAGCACTACTGTGTTGGGTGGCAGACCCCGGCGGGAAGCACTACTGTGTGAGGTGGCAGGCCCGCGGTACTCGATAGGAGGAGTACCTCAGCAGTCTTAGGTTAGTGAGCAGTACCTCGGAGTCGTGACAGGACCACTGTACACTCCAGAGATGGGGCTCTTCAGCAGTTATGGTTTCGATCATGAAAATCCTCGTTTGAGCTGAGACTTTTGACCTTTGAGTTTACCTCATGATTGAGATGGGTCACTTGATAACTTAGGTATATGTATGGGCATATACCTGGGTAGTGGTTATCCGTTGATTTCATGATCCTTGTGTTTCCTCATGATTGAGATGGGTTACTTGATAACTTAGGTATATGTATGGGCATATATCTAAGTGGAGGTTATCTTTTGAGATCTTCTTGTGGTTATCCTTGTTGGTTTAGTGATACCTTGAGGGTCTCGGGGTCCCTACTGAGTATCGTTATACTCACCCTTGTACGGGCTATGCCCGCACCTCGTTGTGTTGGTTGCAGACGACGGGCAGTGCTGACGGAGTCCGAGTGTTCGAGGACTGGACGGTACCCGGAGGTGGACTACACGACGAGTCAGTACCCGGAGGTGGACTACATGACGTGACGACTCATAGAGGAGGTTGACGGACGAGAGCGTAGAGGAGGCTATCTGTACCTACCCTTCAGGTAGGATCCGTGGTGGATGACCAGGAGCTGCGCTATCTGTACCTACCCTTCAGGTAGGACCTGAGGAGGACGACCTAGGAGCTGCTTCCTTCTTCCAGCTGTTTGTCTCTTGTTGTTGTACCTTGTTCAGTTGTAGTTGTACTTTCTTTTGGGTTTGTATTCTGGCCCATTTACTTTTCAGCTTTTCTTTTGTACTTAGTGTTTTGTTTTCGCTTGTACTTTATGGTGCTTGTTTCTTTTATAAAGTCAATGTCGTCCCAGTTATCGGGATTTTACGCCTTTGGTGCTAGTCGCCAGCCCCTGGCCTATGGAAGGCAGGCTTGGGGTAGTCAAGGCACGGGCCCCGAGGACGGGTCGTGACACTTTGAATCATACTGATCACATTGTGTATTGATTTTATGTGAGAATAATTCCTAAAAATAAAAAATGAATTATGAATTTATTTCCTAAATTATCAAGAGAATTTAATAATATTTTCTTTATTTTCATTGAGTGGCATTTTTTGAAATAAATATTTTATTTTAAACCGATAATATACACATTGAGTCATAGCTGTCACACCATGTGTCAAATTGTGGTTTGGTTGATTTATACACATCCCAAATGACTTATAGATCATTGATATAAAGTATAAAAGTAATTATAATATGTTTTATTAGTTTTTATTATTTCATTTTTCCTTTTTACTAAAATTAATTTCAATTTTAAATGAAAAGAATCACTTGGAATCAAACCGGTCACACCGAATGTTGGATTGAGGTGCGGATAATTTCTACACATCCTAAAGTCTCAAAAAATCCTAACTACCAATATTACCATGTTTCCATTGTATTTATATGTCAAAATTCTAACACTATATATTTAATCAATGTTCTTATCCAAAAAACCTTTCTTGCTGTTTAATGTTAGAAGAGAATAGGAAGCTCATGTTCCCATTATATCTCAAGAAGTCGCCACAATGGGCACATGATCTTTTTATACTCTTGTGGATCTCAAAAATGAAAAATGTTTTTCAGCTAATAACATCGAATCCATATACATTGTTGTAAGTTCAATATATAAAGTTAATTAAAATGGAAAATGTGGATAAATTTTTAGAAAGAATCATGTTATCTCTTTTTTGGTATGAGGCAGATAGTTGAAAGAAAAACATGACTTGCCAAAAGATTTTTGAAAAAACTAAATAAGTATTGGATAAAAATTATAAGGAAATTTACATAAAAATAGTGGATAAAATGATTACAAAATGAATTAAATAACTAGTATGAATTCTCCTTTTCATAATGGTTATATGTGTTATTGATTCATTTCTTTTTTGTCATTATCTCATTTGTAGGCTCAAAGTACAATCCTCCATGAGAATGATCAACTTCAAAAAAACCATCCCAAATCAGAAACAAATCTTCTAATATATGAAAAAAATTATTATAAGAGTAATACTAAAAAGAAATAAATTAAAAATAAATATTAAACAAAACATTAATTCTATGGATAATGATTTTACTGTGAAAAAAGTTTTCACCATAGGGATATGCCGATAGTAAAACAATAATTATGATAAAAAATGAAAATAGATCTCACCAAAAAATCAATCAACAAGTGAGGAGGATAAGAAGAAAATAAGATAAATTAGATTGAATTTTTTAATCATCTAATAGAAAGTAAATATATCCTATTGGGTTTATAAAATATTCATTTTGTACAATAAATAAATAAATTAACTTAATATATTCTTTGTCAAAGGTAAAAGTTATAGATAATTATAATAAGGTAAACTCAACATGTGATTGTTTCAAATAATTTCAGTATGCTTTGAAGAAAATGGGTAATTGAATTTAGGAAAATAATTACTCCATTATGGTAGGTGTTATACTCTGAATTCATCTAAAGGTGAAAGTTATAGAAAATTTCATTCTCATCATCTCATCCTCTGAACAGTTATCATTGCATTTTATTGTTTGGAACTCATCCTACATCTCTTGAGGACATGCACCTATGTTTCTTGAAATAATAAAATTAGTATCCATACATATGATGACTACTGCTCATAGTATTACAAGAAATATAAAAGAGACAGGAGAAGATTCCTAATCAAAAAATTGGAATAATAACTATTCAGTAGATGAAACTGATGAGGATGATAGTTTTAGTCCATTGTGTGATCTAAAAGGGATAATAATTCCCATTTGTTATAATTATATGGATGGTAATTAGAGATTACTAAGGGTGGAATCAAAATGCAGTGTTAAATAATGCTATGTTTTATATATATTAAAGTCAAACATATATAGTGTTTATTAGATGTGTGATGAAATAAATGAAGTGATTTTTTTAGAATTATTAATGAGTGGGTTATCATTTCAAATATGGGTATATTTTTAAAAGGTAGATAAAACTAGATGAACCTTTTTTTGATTTGGGACTGGTAAAAATTTTTGGTAATTGTATTTGAAATAGGAAATTGGATTGTCATAGTGAAAATTTGATCATATTATATAATGAGACAACTAAATACTGACTTAAAAAGGGTGGGTTGAAATGTTTTTATGATGATAATATAAGATTGATAAATATTTTTCACTAAGTATAATGGTGAGATTACTAATAATTAAAATAATGCTGAAACATTAGAGGAAATTAATGTTGAATTTAGTTGCATAGGGGGGAGCACACAGGGCTAAGGTAGACTCAAAATAAGACATTGATGGTGAGGAAAATGAAGAGGGGTTATCAATTATAAGAAATATAAGCAAGGATGAAATCAATGAATAAAATTTCATTGGTGATCAAATAGTTTCGGTAAAAACACGAAAAAGTAAGACTCTGTAAAAAATCCCATTTTTCCCAAGTAGAGTCTAAATCATTTGGAGAGGCTGATAAGAATTATAATTGGATAAAATAAATGCATGAGGAGATTAATCTAAATAAGAACATGTGACTTGGGAAATTGTTCCAAGGCTTGAAAATATAAATTTTATCAAAACAATGTGGTTGTTTAGTAATAAACTCATTGACTATGGAAAAGTGGCTCAAAATAAATATTTAATAGTGCGTAAGGGGAACTCCTAGATCAAAGGAATTTATATTTATGAAAAAAAATACTCTCATAGTATGGTTGGAAACTATTTGATTTATTTTTCTATTTCAGTGAAAATTTAGTTAAAAGTATACCAATTTGATGTCAAATCTATGTTCCTCAATGTAGTTCTTAAGGGGGTAAACATTGAGAAACCATATGGGTTTATTATGGATGAAAATGAGAGAAATTTGTGCCAGTTAAATAATTGTTTTTATAAGATAAATAAATCCCTAAGGACTGGGTATTTAAGTTTGGATCAATATATAAGAAATCTTGGTTTTTAGTTAGATAGATTTTATCACAGCCAGTACATCAAGAAAGAGAATGATCAATGGATGTTGGTAATCATATATGTTGAAGACGTAATATTTGAGGATTGGACCAAGCATAGTGCAATTTTTTTATAGATCATATGAGGTACAATATTGAGAATTCTATGATTGATGAAACATTTTACTTGGTTTATAGGTGAATCAAGTAAATCATAGAACATTAATTTTTCAATCAAAATATGAAAAATAGGTTCCCAAGTGATTTGAAATGGAATATTCCAAACTAATGACAGCACTGACTGCTATATGGATGGATTTTTTAAAATTAATGATAAGAGAGAGGTATATGTCATGGAATATAGGTATTAGTAGCCTATTATATCTCATAACAACATGAACCAACATTGGGTTTGATATATTTCAAGTCGTATAGTTCCAATGTTGTCCCAAGAAGAGCCACATACTATCGAGGAAGATGATAATTCAATATATCTAAAAACAATTAATTTTGGGTTGTTTTATTATAGGATAGTGCAAATGGAGTTGTTAGGATACATATATGTGGGATTAGAAGGTTTAGTGGATAACTGAGGGAAATTAGAGATATCGAAAAACTTGGATTTCATTCGACCCTTGGTTTCGTTCGAGCCTTGAATCGCTCGAGCTTTGGATTCAATCCTTGTAATAGTTAGAACCTTAATTATAGCCTATATTTGAGCTTATATTCGGCAATGAGGAGTGCCAGTAGTAGGTGGATTCCATAGAGAGCTTCGGATATCATGAACTAGTTCATGAAGGTTAGGGTTCTTAAAATAGATTGGGACACTTATCAGTGCTTCCAAAAAAAAGTGCTAATAAAGAAACCTTTTATTAGCTCTTAGTTAATAAGCACTGATAAAATGAATCTTTATTAGTGATTTTATAAGCACAAATAAAGATATATATTTTTAAATTATTTTTTAGGGCGGATAAATCTATATCTTTATCAGTGCCAAAAAACACTAATTAATACTTATAATACTTTTTTTTAAAGAATATTTTTTAAAAAAAAGAAAAATTATTATATATAATTATAATACTTAAAATGATACTTTTTATTAAATAAAAATTTTATAATTCTTTGAACATATAATTATTTAGTTATAATTATATAAATACATTTTAAAAATTATATATTTATATCATTATATATATTTATATCATTATATATATTTATATCATTATATATATTTATATCATTATATATATTTATATCATTATATATATTTATATCATTATATATATTTATATCATTATATATATTTATATCATTATATATATTTATAAATATATATATTTATGATAAATATATATATATATTTAATAAATATATATATGAATGTATATATATAGTATAGTAAATATATTCATTATTTAAAAATATTAAAATTTTATAATTAAAAAATATTATTTATTTATTTATAATTATAAATGTATAAAAATAGTAAATATATTTACTTATAAATATTTTTTAAAGTATTTATTTTTAGCATTATTAATGAGATTTTAATCTTAAGTGCATGCATGTTGAAAATGAGAAAAATTTAAAAATTAAGAATTAGTACACTTTAACGATACTTAAAAATTAGATAAGTTTGATTAATTAAATATAAATCATTAAAAAATTAGATATATATTGTAATAAATATGAATACATATTGAAAATATTAAAACATAGTAAATATATATATAATAAATATTAGAAATTGATTAAATTCCAAAAAAATTATTTGGGTGTTTGTGTATTATATAAAAATGGATTAATTACGTATATGTGAAATCAATATAATACTTTTGATCTATATTAAATTGAAAAATCAAACTATATTCAATTATATCCATTATTCGATGCAATTATTTATTATTTTTAATTAATATAAATTTTAAATTACAAACAAATATTCACTAAAGATATTACTATTTAATGTAAAGATAAAATATTTCGTATTATATAAATCATATTTATATACATTCATATATATATATATTTAGTATATACTATTTATTAACATTATTAATAATTATTTAATTAATAAAATGCCTAATATTTTTCTCATTTTACTTTTTTTTATTTTTTATCTGTTTAATTTTCATTTTACACACATCTATATATTTAATATATACTATTTATAATTTATATAGAGTATAGTCAATTTATTCATTTTTATCTATAATTATTTAATTAATAAATTTTTTAGTATTTTTTAATAAAAAAATTTCATTTTTATTTATTTCATTATTTCATTTTATTCGGACTTTAATCAATGAAAAAAGTGATGATAAAGGATTTCTTTATGGGAACTAAAAATAAAGAACTAATAAAGGGTTTCCTTTATCAATTCTAAAAGAAGTACATATAAAGGACACCCTTTATCAGTGCTCAAAAAAATACACAGGTAAAGGTATCCTTTTATCAGGCCTAAAAAATGTGCTGATAAAGGGGGGCATTTATCACCACTAGGAAAAAACACTGACAACCCTTTATGAGTGCTTGTTTTAGGATTGATAAACGAAACATTTATCAACGTTTTATTTTCTAGCCATTATGAAGGATAGTTCTCTTAAAGGATTTTTTTGTAGTAGTGAAGAGTGGATTTAGATTATAGAGAAATATTCGCAAGTTTGAAAAAAAATGTTTATATAGCTAATCTTCAAGAAATTAAACCTTTTAGTATCTGTGTTGTGTGACTGTTTATGAGATGTATTATTTAAATCATGAGATTAATGTATTATTCATGCATATTTATTGTGGTTTCCTATAGTTTGTATTCGAGTAGGGTTTAGATATTTTAGATAATGGAATTTTTTTTTTGAAAATTAGTTTAGATAAATTTAGTGAAATCCATAAGGAAAAGTCTAAGGGATGATTTTAAGTATATAATAACATCCTGACGTTTTGGTAAAGTTTATATTACATGGTTCCCTTAGAAATTACATCTATATTAAGATACTATAAGTTTATGCAGTCTTTAGAACAATTGTTCCTAGGGGTAATAATCTTGAAGAGGGTGTATTTTGTATTAACTTAATCATCACCTAGTGCATGATAAAGTGGTATAACTGAACACATTTTTTGAAAATATTTGGGGATATTCTTTGGTTGATCATATTCAATTTATAAAACACTATAAATTATTGGATTCTTGTTACATTTAGTGATTATGTTGATAATTATAAGACTAGACAACTAAAAGTACCATGTGATAAACTAAAATCGATATGTGTTGATCTTAAGGAACTATAGTCCAATGTTATAATGTAAAAGAAAAATAGTTTTTAAGGTTGTATTCATTTATATAATAATTATAATATCCTTTTATTTTAAATGTTTTAATTCTTATATCAACCCTTTTGGTTTTAGTAGTGGTTGGAACTTCAAGGAACCATGGGTGAAAGGAACAATGAAAAGATTACCTCAATGAGCAACCCATTAGAATTAGAGCTAGAAGTAGAAAACTTATGATCATTCCAAACCAGATATCAAATAATATGATTAAAAACGTTTATATAGTCAAATTCCTAAACAAAAAAAATAATATAAATATAGAGTCTCATAAAAGATAAATTGAAGTTGATTTTGAAGAAGAAAATGTTCATTTCTTATATATCAAAAATGTATGAAGAAGTTCCAAGGGAATTTCATCAAGTGGATGGTAAGATGATTTACTTATTTAATAGTATTCATCATTCTTTCATTGAAAATTGAACAGGTCAATTAACATGATGGGAGTAGGAAACATGAATCCAAAGGCACCACTAACGGTCCAATGCCTTAAGTGCGTAAATCTTAGATATTTCCCAAGTCAATTTCCTAAATCTAAATAAAATAATAATGATTAGCATGAATGACTTCCAAAACTGAGGTAATAATTTGAAGCATGTTCAATGATATTCAATAAGGTATATTTTAATAACTAAATACTCTACATTAGAATTGTGGATATGGGATCTTTATTTTTTCAACTTTTTGTTTCCTACTTTTTTTGAAGTGTACCACCTAGATGTTTTTTATCAAAAAAATATATAGTTTCATGAAAGTTGGTTTTAGAAATATATGTTTATGAGAATAAAACTTTCATTAATGGTTCTTTAGATTAATTTTTCATAATGAATTAACTATTTTAATATAGACTCCATATTCCTGAGTTGTGGTTAAATTAACCACAATATTCTCCTTATTGTAAAAATTAATTGAGGGAGAGACAATAACCAAAATCCATTATGGAGAGATCATAATGTCAATGTAATAGTAGATGAAAATAGTAGATCATCTTCATCATTATATGTTAATGCACATCCATTGCGTGTAGGCCCTGGTTGTTTTGGAGAAGATTAAAGAACCATTCCCATAGAGTATATAAAACACAATCCACTTCTAACACCAAATGTAAAACAAGACATGATGGTTAGGAATCATGTAGTGAAAGGAATGGTGTAGAAAGAAGTTGAAGAGGTGGGAGTTTATCTGTTAAAGATGGAAACATAGGATAGGGATGAGATAGGGAGGGTTTATGTCGATGTATTAGAGATGTATTCTTCAGAAAATCTCTAGAGGGGTCTGAATGTGGTATAATAATCCTTATAAGGAGGTCTAAAATTATTCATTGAATTCATCATTCGTTATCAACCTTCTCCCAACACCACCATATTGAAGAACCATGGTAGATGAGAGATAAGTTTTTTTTATGTAGCTATTTTAAAAATTGGAAATAAAATTTCATTACTTAAACCAATTTATCATTATTTTTTATTATAGGTCTGAAATATGAACTTAAATGAAAATAAAGATTCTTATCACCAAACCTTGAGTAGAATTTAACTAAAATTTTTAGGAAGATGCATGATATTGGGATTATGCTTATTATAAGTTAATATACATGATTTATACCTAATTATATAATTAAATATTGATTCATCATATAAATAACCTCAACTAACTTTTTTATTATGTATTAATTAAAATTTCAAGGATACAATTTATTTAAGGGGAGAAAATTTAATGACCCAATATTTCACTATATATTATCCTTAAATAAATATTTTTTAATAGAGTGTTTTATATGAAAATAAAAACTAAATCAAATAAACCATGATATATTTTGAATATTAGATAATACCATTAAATATTATTAGTTAAATTAGTTAGAATAAATTGAAGCAACCATATCTCAAAACCAATAAATAAAGTAAGAATAAATTGAATTTAAAAGAAGGATTCATCCTCATGAATCCCATTTATCCAAACTCATAAGGTTGATAGTTGTGATGGAGTTTTACCTAGACTAATCCCAATCCAAACTTCAGTAATTTTGGTTTTATAAAAACCATATATGGGAGAAGTTCAATCTTGTGGCGATTTCCACAAGATCTCTTATAGCTGAAATATCACCCAAAATAATAAATAAATATTATTTTATGCTTTGTTATTATATAGATATCATGTGGGGTTATAAAAATAGGAAATATGATTATATAAAAATGTAATAAAATATTTATATGTACAGATGTATCATTAAGTTATATACATTTCTAAATTCATCTTTGCAAAATTCACTTTAACCTTAATAAATGTATTTTTAAAAATTTGAATTCAATTTTATGAAACATTGTTTTCCTTGGTGGAATAATAAAAATTTATATTAAAACTAGATTAATTATTAATTTATATTAATGTCTAGTAGAAATACCAAAATTCGGTTTTCCATAAAAACAGTGTTTGTTATGTTTTATGTTTTTTATATAAAAAATAAAATTTTCAAAAATTAAAATGACAATTTTTGAAATTAACATCATTTTTTGATTTATTATGGCTATATTATCTTAATAAGAGTTTTTTAGAATCTTCTAAAATGGTTTATTCTTTGTTAATAAATGAGGGATTTATGAAAATTATAAATTTCATGATTTTATCACTACGTAAGAAAACTAATAATATTTCAAAAAAATCAATCAGATATGAAATTAATGAATAAAATTTTTAATTTTTAAATATTATTTATACATATAAAACATGTTTGAAACAATTTTTGAACTAAATTAAAATGTTAAATTAATATAAAAAAACTAATTTTTTCCTTTTATTTTAATTAAATAATATTTTTTGTAAAAATTTAGTTATGAACTTTTTTAAAAGTTATATAACCCTATTTTGGATTATATTATATATATATATATATGTCATAAAAATTATTAAAATTTAAAATTTTATCTCATATATAAATTTTATGCTTAAAAACACAATTTTTCTAAAAACAGTTTTTATGTGTTAAGTGTGTTTATTTTGAAACTAAACTTTATTAACCACAGTAATTTTATTTGATAAAAATTATTTTCATTTTTATTTTTATAATTCTAAATTTATGTGATAATATCAATTTAAATTTTTTCATTTTAATTAACAACAATGGTAAAAAGAAAATTTACCTAGGTAAAAGTACACTTGGGTAAAAAAAAAGTACAGTGGAAAACTCTTAAATCACTCAAGGATACCTCCAAAATGAGCGTATGGGGGGAATTTTCAACCTCAACATTTCCCACACTCCAAAGAGTTTAATTATTGGAGTCTTTTACCTTAGATAATGTTAATGTATAAGTAAATAAGTAAAGGGTGTTTCCAAAACTATCCTACACTTCACTTATAAAAGGGGACACTTCCACCCCTTCTTTTACACCCATTCTTTAAAATTCCACCTTGTAACTCTTACTCTCCGTAAAACCCTATCCCTAAACCATAATCCCTTGATAACCCATAGTTAGCATAATATATTTAGATTCAATGTGACTTACAAGTAAAAATCAAGACTTTGATGAGGTTAAAGAACTTTAAATAAAATCATGTGTAAATATATTTTTTTATTTTTATCAAATTTCAATCCATTGAGATATTTCTAAGTTGGACACCATGTATCATTTTTAATTGTTTAAATACCCCACTACAGTCATTTTTTCAATTAGTTTCATAAATGCGGTTGGGTTTGCAGGGTCTTCATGGTTGGAAGCTGTTTTTTGACATCATTGTCGTAAGGCATTGGTTTTTTTACACCTTCTGTATTTTTGTTATTGAATTTAGGGTCAAAAATGTGGTTCTACGGGCCAGGATTTGAGTGTATGTTTTCCTTTATTTTTTTAATAAAATTTTGTGGGGTCGTGGATTTGGGTTACCAACTGTAGAGACCCAAAGCTTAACGTACATAGACATTAAATTACTTTTGTTGAATATCTAATACATAACAAAAACAGACCCCAAAGGACCGTAATAGTTTAGTGTCTTTGGAAACTCGGAATATAATCTTCTAATCTTGGTGAAATATCTTCAACATATCCCATAAAGATCTTCCTTTTTTTCTTACCTAAAACCTTTCTTTATATAATGGGGAAAAGAAAACATATAAAGGGTGATCTCAAATTCTCAGTAAGGGTAAGAATGGAGAAAATAAAACAAAACATATACATTTGAACTTCAAAACATGAACATAATATTTAAACCTCACAATCTTGAGCAATGACATAAAACATGGCAGTACGTAAGTAATAGATCATAATTAATCATCAATCATGATAAAATAGTATGGGAATAAAACATGTAATTTTGGAAAACCATTAAGCACATGTTATTATTTCCATAGTAGACAAGGCATTGCTTCCAAGACCATCTTAGTGGACAAAGTCCCTTACTGAATCGAGTTCACTCCTCGTTCCAGTCCTGTATCACTGAAATGGATTTACTTGTCGTTCCAGCCATGTCTATCTCATGAGATATAAATCTTTACCCAATGTATTGGAGGGAGATATAGGTCCCACCCATCTCATAATGAAATCATTATTACTTTTTCCACAACATAAACATAAATCATTCATCATAACCCAAAGAATAAAATGGTTTTCATAAACATCATCCCATCATAACATAATCAATATAAAACAAATGGATATCATTTCATCATAAGAAAAGTGAAAACATGTAAATAAAAGATACATTATACTTGAAAAATACACATATGAAATAATGACATTTTAGATAGAAAATGGTTTTGATAAAACACTTGAAATGAATTCTTGAGGAAAATATCCTTTCTTCTTCAAAATCATTTTCTTTTCTCAAAATTCCATGTAATTTTAAAAGAAAATTATTTTGTTGAAAATATTCATGAAACCTTGTAGAGTAAGATTCATTAAAATAAGGCATTATAAAATTGTAAAAATTCGTTCATGCCGTATAAGTTAAAAGAACATTCTCCTCGTACTTTTAACAGAAATCTCAGAAATTACCACGTATGGTAAACAAAAGAAAGATTCCTTCGATAACACAAAGTAAAAGTCAAATAGGGGTAAACATGACTTTAAACATACATGGATGGATATTAAACACCTTATTAAAAACATTTTTATTGACATGTGATGAAAAATAAAACCCCAGTAAATACTTACGAATAAATAATCTCGGATAAGAAGGAGATTGGAATAATTATCCCTTACCTTATGTCCGATATGATTCGTATGTATCTGAACCTCCTGTATAATGATTTAAATAATTTCATTGACTTATTACAGAATCATATTCATTTTTATGATATCATATATGGTTCACTTATGAATTTATTTTACCCGTTCTTCTGTAAGTTCCATGTTAAAGAAGCGTTTTGGGTAAAATCGTTTCATTTATCGTACATGTTTCGACATGTTGTTCTTCATATTATTATTTATATCCTGATTTACTTAATTAAAAAATGTAAAACATGATTTATATATAATATATATTCAGCATATAAATATATATGATAGATCGATAAATGGAATGAAATACACCATTCATGGAGACGGTAGGTCGTACGTACGCATGAACGTTGTTTTCGTTTCCATATTGAATTAAATGGAATTAAGTAAATGAAACAAATATTTTCATAAATCAAGTATCATTATTATGTAATATATTTCATTATTATTTATTATATATACTTTATAATCATACTTGAGTGGTTAATCATGGAAAATGAATCTCATCGCATTCGTGAAGACGGTAGTCCGTACGTACGCACGAGCGATGATATAATTCCCATGATAGTGGAATTTTATTGAAGTGTATGTATAATATTTTAGAATCAATATCACTTTTATATAGTTATTTATTTACACCATTATACCCATCCAAGTAATGTGGTGGTGGAAAACATATTACACCATGGCGTGGAGATGGTATTCCATACGTACGCACGCCCAGTAATTTCATTTTCCATAGGATGGATAGAAGATGAAATAGGGTTTTTTCATATTTATAATAAAATATATATATATGAGTGATACTTATGTTATTAATTTATGATAAACCAAATAAATATTAATAAGTATAATAAGAAATAAATTGGAAATAATCAGTAAAGGATATTACCTCTTCTTTAATGCACCTCTTCTTAACCTCCTCTTAAGGCACTAGAGTTGGTCTTTTGAGGAGATCAGAGCCACTATAATGTTTCTAGAGAAGTTGATAATGTAAATTAGTAGGGGTTGGACGAGCTTCAAGGCTCAAAAGGGTGTGAATAGAAGAGGTAATGGGTGCCCTTTTTATAAGGGAGGAGAGGGGCACCTTTGGAAACATAAGAAATATTAATTTATAATAAATTCAAGCTCACTTAAAAACCTCCAACAATGACTAAAATCCAAATATTATATGATATAGGGTTGTAATCGCATAAAACAATAAAATTTAGACATGTTGGGAATTTATTTTAAACATTATCAACTTGATTTATCCTTATTTAATCTATTTAATTTTATTTGTGATAATAAGATTCTAAATTTTAAATTGTTATAAATAATTAATTATGTGGTTTTAATTGTCCATAATTGGATAATTTATGACATTTTTTACCATATAAATTTTAATTTATATTTTTAAAATATTTTTGTGATTTTTAAACAATTTTATATTATGTTATTTTTATAAAATATCAATAGTGTCAATTTTAACACTATTCATTTATTTGAATTTTCCTCACAGAAGATATGTTCGAACTAAAAGATTTAATAGATTCATAACATGTCATATTGATCTATAAAATTATTGGATCACATTAAATATATCATATAATATTTATTTTAATATCTTCAAAACCATTTATTTGATATTTCATCCAATAAAATAATTTCAACATCACAATTGTGTCACCTTTAATGATAATTATTTAATCCCTAAAAATTAAAAATAAATTCACTTGAAGTAGATAATTGTATTAGATTTATGGATACTATTCATGTTTTAAGTTTCATGAAGTTTATCACTAAATTAAAATTATTATATTTATAAGATTTAAGAGAGTGACATATTGTCACTTTCTTTGGTTTTAATAATAATTAAATTATTTTCATGGTCAAAAGTCCATTAATTTAATATATTACGACCATTATGTGATATGGGTCAACTTTTATTCATCCAATAGAATTTTTCCAGGTGTTAGGGTAATTTTATAATCTTATTTTTACCCTCAATTACCTTATTTACCTTTAACTGCAGTAAATAAATATTACCGTAGTTACTATTCATAATATCAAAAAAAACAAAATTAACATATTAACATAATTTGGCCCCACTGAATTCAAATATGGAATCCAATTTTCAAAATTCAAAACACAGAAGTTTTAGTAATTAATTTAAAATTAATCATGTTGTTAAGAAAACTAGTTTTAAAAGTTAAAACATTGTCAAAGATTGAAATGTTTTTAATTATGAATTCAGTGTAAAATTAATGATAATGACTTAAATTATATTAAATGGTAAAAATATATTCTATTTATACTTTAAAACCATTAAATATTATAATTTAACCATATAAATTATCTCGATGAAAAAATTTGTTTTTAATTAAAATTTAGCATATTTGTACTATTCATCAAAATAAGAAACTTATCAGAAAAATATCAAAAATTTATCCAAAGTAAATTTTTATATCCTGATTCAAAAGAAGAATTTTATTTTGTCAAATTGAACTTATAAACATGTCAAAAACTAAATTTAATGTTGGTGCGCCATCAAAAGGTGGCAAAACTGCAATTTTTGAAAAATACATATTTTACCCAAAAAAATTATTTTGTTCTCATACCATGTTCTATAAAATGTGTAAGATGAATTATAATTTTATAAAATTAAATATTTAGATACTAATATTCATAACGGCTAGATCATAATAATATTATAACAGTATATCGTCGTTTAGTGAAACCCGGTATTGCGTACAACACACGCTATTGAGGAAGGTTGTGATTGCGTGTAATGAAAGCCAAGTCAGGGTTGCGTGTAGTGAAAAACTCCTTTTTTGTTGCATATAACAAATTACAACCATATTTAATTTATACATTGAATATACATATATACACTCAATTTTGCGTAGAATAACAACTATCAAAAAAACTTGAAATTGTGTGTAACACGATCCAAGAATTATGTTGCATATACTGCAAGCTAATACGGTGTTGCGTATAATGCAAGATAATCTTGGTGTAGTTTACAACATAAGATACGAAAGAAATTAAAAAGAATATATCTTATAAAATATCAGTTTGTTACACCAAATCCATGATCAGAACTACCTTTTTATCTATAAATGAGTTATGTTTAATGGTTCACCCTATATGTTCTTTAATTATTTGGTTATTTTGAGGTGATCAAGTTTTGGGTATCAAATTATATAATTCATGATTTTATTTGGATTATTTATGGAACCCATTTTATTTCTATGTGTTTTCAATAAAAATTAAATGATTTACATTTATATGTTCTATTAAACATAGTTTCTTTATATAGGCTCTTTATATGATGATTTTTAAATTTCATGAAACCCATTATCTGTTTCTTAATGGTATGATGATAGTTATTAAGTTGGACACAAATATATATATATATATATATATATATATATTATATGATTAGTTCCTATATCTATATCTAATTAAATGACAAAAGGATTATATATCATGATATAGAAATATTATGTGAATATGTTAGTGAGTAGATAGGTTTTCAAATGGTGAGTGTGATGGAATTTATTTTGACTCACGATTTTATATGTGAATGGGTTGGTGGGTAGCCAGGTTCACAAATATAAGAATTCATGTGTTTAGGTTGTGAAAATTTTTATCCTATGTTTTATAGATCATGATTTATGTTTAATTTTCTCATACCATGGTAAAAGTGTTATCATTTTAAATGTTTTTTGTACCTTTTATTTTTATGGTTAAAACTTATTGATTTATGTTCTTTTAAATAAAATATTTTTCCTTATTAATGCTTTTCCATAGGTACGTTATCTAACCATTATAACCTTTTTTATATTACCCCTTACTAATAATTTGATCTCACTCCTTATGTTTTCCTATTACACTAGATTTAAAGAGGATTATGTATCATGTAATGTCTAAGAGTGGATTTAGATTGTGTAAAAATGTTCCCAACTTTGGTAAAATAAGATTTTTATATAGATAATATATAAAACACTACACCTTTTGGTCTTTCAGTTGTGTAACTATTTATGAGATGGATTATTTAAATAATGCTATTTATGTATTATTCAAGTCATGTTTAGCATGGACCACTATATAGACATTTCTTTACTAACATTATTTTAGTTACATAGTTTAAATTGAATATTATTCTATAGTTTTTGAAAAATTATTTTACTCGATGTAGAATGGTATGTATTCCGTAGAAAATTGAGAATGAAAAATTAATATTGATATAATTTTATGAAATTAGTATATTATTTCTTCAATGAAATTAAAATTGAATTTATTTTATATAAAATAAGATAATTATAAATTCCCTTTATCTATTTATAGTTTGTATTCGATTTTGACTCTCCTTTTATTTCTCAGGTCTTATTTTTTGACCCATATTATTGTCACTTTTGTTATTTATTTTCATTCATCATTAATGTATTATTTTTATTTTGGTTGTTTTCTTATCAACTCATTTAAATCTAAAGAATAATCACCACCTTCCTTGTTACTTGATACTTCCCAATAATATTTTCTATATAGAGTATAGATAATAAATTTTAATGTTGATTTTCCATGATAACTATATCATAACACCATGTTATAAATTATAATATTTTTCAAGTAGATATGCTTATATCAGACATAGGGGTATACCCTTAAATATTCTAATTCTATTATAATTTGATAATATATTTATAAAATTACAAAATACATTTAGAATCCAAGAATCAGAATGAAATTCCATATATATTGACTTATATAAAAAAACACCAAATTTAGAAGCCCCACTTCCATTATGTTTCTCACCTTTATTCATGAATTACATAAAATCATTTTTCCAATGTTTTATAAAACAAAAAAATATCTCCACATTAGTGATTCTCACAAGGGATTTCAATGAAATATAAAAAATCATAATACTTTTCATAATATTATTATTCCTAGCATTTACCTTTTTCCCAATTATCCAGATTGAGAAAAAGTTTTCGGTGTTATAATTTCGTATTAATAGTCCTCAAATTTTTAAAAAAATCCGGATGGCATTTTTGGTATGATGATGAATATGAAGACATAATAGAGGGAATGAATTTGTTCCTTTAAAAAATATTGACAAATTTAAATAAACCCTCATGAAATAAATCTATCATGTACTTCTCTCTTAATTTTCAGTTATAAAGTATGAAATAAATAAAATAATGATATGGAAAAAAATATGTACAGTAGTTTGGGTCATAAAGATCCCCTAGTCCCCTCCACTAAAACTATATTTATGAGCGTGGTAATTTTCATTGATCATGTCCTTTTTCTAGGCTCTAAAAAACTATGTGTGGTCATTTGACACCTTAAAACAAGCATTTTATAGGGCCTTCATGTTCTTTAGAATAGAACCTTGATATCTTTATTTAAGAATCTAATACTTCACTAAGACTGAGTAAAAGTATTCAAAACAAAAATATAAATAATATAATATGTGTAATTGCTGATATTTTATTCATCTCATAGTTGCAGTAGAAATTGTAATATAGTTTGATATTATTATTTATAGAATTAATATTAAAGTGGGTGAAAATCCAGAGTGATCCTTATTGTATATGATATTAATTGATTTCAACAATAGTAAAATAATATAGCAATTTTTTGTTTTCATCACTAATTAATTGTTTTGTAATGTGTTACATCACCACCATCTTCATATCCAATTTATAATATAACTTTTAAAGTAATTTTAGACATCAGCTTCATCTACAATAAATTGAAAAAAATTAATTTATATGATTTCCATAATTATCTCCATAATTATACAAAAATAATTTAATATTTCATAGAATAATTATTCAAAAAAATAAAATAAACTGATAATAATAATATTTTTCAATTCAAATATTCTATTAACACTTCAAGATATTCTATACAATAATATCCAAGATAATATTCACAAGGACATTGAAAAATTAAAATAATTTTTTAATTTTAATTTCCATAAATATATTATTGAATGATTCTAAAATAATTCCATAATTGATCCTCCATAAATAAACTGAATATTCAAACTTGAAATTTGAATACAGCTTCCAAAAATATCATTTTACTTAATTTTATCAGTAATAACTTTCTCTATAATAATCTACATATTAGATCAGGAAAAAATATCCATAAAAATCACATGAAAATATATTAAAATTTTTTATTTTTTAATTTTAAAAAAATTTCATCTATAATGATATCCAAAATAAATTCTATAATTTTCTCATTGAAATTTTTAGAAAATTCATAGCAGGTTAATATCACAATATTCGGCCAGTTTTTGAAACCTGAAAACATCTTATTTAACATATATTATAGTCGAATAATATTTTTATAATTTCATGGTATTTCTTGAAAATAAAATACCACAATAATATAAATTCTATATCTTAGGATATCATCAAAAAACTATATTCAATATATTCTAGAAACTACAGAACATTTAAGTGACTTTAAGAAAAAATGTGAATATCAAATTACTTATTCATATTTTTTAATGGTTGAATAAATTATAGGTAATATTCATATATTTTAATGAAATTTGAGTTAAAAAACTTATATCATTGTAGTTCAATTTATCTTCATCATGTGAGGCATAGAGTAAAACTGTTGCTGACTAAATATATTGGCGTAGGGTTTCCAAGGACAAGAGGTATGTCACAAATGTGAATAATTAAAAATGTTTGGTTCCTAATGTGAGGTATATTCCTAAAATATGGTTTGAAATTTGAGTTACATTATAGAGATATGGTTCTTAAACATTTGGTTCAACACGAACATGAACATGGGAATTATTTTACTTTTCTATTAAAATATAATTTTTATTCAAAAAAAGGATTGAGAAACTATATGTACATTGGAAAATTATCAATATAAAAATTGAGAGTCAAAATAAAATTATAAAATAATAAATATTAATAATTGTGGATTTTGTTAATTATCAAAATATAAATAATGTGGGTTTTATTAATTATCAAAATATAAATAATGTGGAGAGGATCCACTCAACAGACATAAATAATTTTTATTGGAATGAAAAACATAGAGTATTTAAATTTTAAACATACCCCAAAATAATTAGTAACAAACTAATATGAATATACGAATATCTAATCTATACAAAAACTATTCCTTATATTTCACATATATCACATTATTAGTTTGACTTTGGTAATAAAAATTTAATTATTCAACCATATTGAAAAAATATATAAGTTTATTTTCATAGACATAAGGAATTTTTCATCAAAATAAATCTCATTTTTTATTAAATGAAACATTCCACTTAATAACTTCTATAGTAAGTTTATTATATAATTATATCTCTAGATTGTTCAATATCTTCTCATGGTTAAGGACCTGCCATAATTTTTTATACCAATAAATAATGTTTATTTAATTTAACTCATTATTTTCCCAAAAAGTAACTCATAATTAGATTTGAGTTTTCATGTTTCTATGCATGAATTATGCATGATTTTTTATATCATACATATATGAATACTCAATAATAGATTTTTTTAAATATTCCTCACCAACACAACCATCACTTTATTTGGAGAACCAAGATCTAAAATTCAACTGTATTTTGTTTATATACTACGTTTCACTAAAACCATGCTTATTTTTAGATAAAAATAATTCTTAAAAACAATCTATTCTATTATTGGCTAGTTGGGTAGTGTATCCCATGCTTTAAAAACTTATCCCATCGATTTATTCAATACATTGCCTTTAATTCATTACACACATCAAGAAACCTGTTAATTTAGATGATTGGTTTCACTCTTAATAGTATGAGGTCAATTGTATCACTAATACACCTATTAGTACCAATAAAAATTCATATGTATTTAAGGATTCATATAATAATTTCAATTAGTATTTTTAATTTAAATAGTTAAATTAAATAAGTTTGGCTTAATAAATAATGTCAAGTAGAGTAAAAAATTATTGAATATATCAGAATTAAAACCAACATACTCAACTAGAATGGGTTTAGATTCCACTTCAGAGACTTTTTAAATAAAATGACTCATGAGAATCAACTTATTTTTGTTAATGGGAACTAAAATCTTGAACATGGCATGGTGGTTTAGGCAAAATTGTGGTATGTACTGGGATAGACTATGTCATGATGAATGTTACCATGTCATGTGTTGTGCATAGTAGTTTTACATGATATGTAATATGTAATTCTTAATCCTTATTATCTTACTCCAATCTATCATTATTAGTCAATTATCCTCTAAAGATAATATGGTGGAGTTTAAACATCACAAATATTTTCTAAAATATTAAAAAAACAATTTAATATAATGAGATGAAAGTAACAAAGAGTTTAAACTCATGAATCATTTTTAAAATATTTATTTTCAAATTGTTAAACATTTAGATTACTTGGAGTGTCCATTTATGGTCAATATAATTAGTTACATATTTTTTAATGTGTGTTTCATTCTAAGGATTCTAAATGATATGAAAGTACTCTATCAAAATATTTCTTTCTCTCTTTCACTCTTTCTTTTCAACCCAAGGTTCTAGAAAATAGTGATAAAGAGTGGATATTTCAAACATATTAATAGATTCAAATAGATAATGTATTTCATTAGTTTGAGGATATATTTAAACCTTTTTAAAATATTTTTTTATAAATTTGATCAATTTTTTGAATAAAAGAATGTATGTGATTTTTTGTTTACATATATCGTTTACATGAAGTAGGAAATGTTTTAATTATTATAAATGTTTTTAGGAATATTATATATTTTAAATTTTAATGAGACCATATTAAATTATATTAAATTTAATAACATGAAAGATTTTATATTAAAATAAATGGGAAATTTTCAAGTTTATTTATTTTATATAATTTACATAAGAGCATGCCTAAATTATAGTTTTTATAATTTTTTTATTTATGATATGTTAATATATGTTTATCACTTGTCTAGATATTTAAATTATTTATTATTTAATTTATTTTTAGCTTTATTGATATATATAAATTGTATTTATTATGAATACATGTATAATTTAGTTTAAATGTTTATAAATTGTTTATTTAAATTATAATTCATTCATTTAAGTATTTACATCTTGGATTTTATGATTAATTTAGTTTTATTTTAAATTTACTTTATATAGTTCATGATTTTTAGGATTTAATTTAAAGTTTTTTTATAGTTAATACATATTAGGTGTTAGAATTATGATGTAATTGATGTCTATATTGATTAAATAACTATGTTTAGTGACAATTTGGGATAGAATACTCATTATCCTGGGATCCTAGGATTTTTTAAGAAATATGGGGGTTGTAGGTGACACCATGAAAATCTAAAGTAGGGACATTGTTTTCGATAACGTGTGTGACACGCAACACCAAGCGTGTAAGGGAATATAATATCTCGATAATTTATAATATATTTTCTATTTTAAATAAATTAAATTTATTTTATACATTTCAATTCACGTAACACTATGTTATCATACATCCCACACAAAAATTAGTTTCTTTAATGGCTTTCATTATACGCAAGACCGAGTTTTACTAGATAATAATATATTATTATAATATTATTATAATAAGTCCTAGTCTAGACACTAAACTAGTGGTTGTAAATAGTATTAAGTAACTTATGAAAATTTTTGGTTTAAACAAATATAAAACTAATTAATTGGTTACAAATTAATTGTAAATGAATATAAAAACAAATTGAATATAAAGAGAATATTTTTATAGAAAATTATTTTTAGTCTCACAAACCTATTTTATCCTAATAAATTAAATTAATTAAAATTAGTAATTTATATTAATGTAATATATAGATTATATATTCTAAAAATATATATTTTTTAAATTCATACAATAGATTTTATAGGCATGAGATAAGAACAAACCCAATATTACACATAAAAACCTATAATTTATAAAGGCACTTTTACCACCTTTTAATGGAGAACTTGTTTTAAATCTAATTTTTAGAGATTTTATAAATTATATATTTCAAAATAAGATTCATTTTTTAAATAATAAAATAAAAATTATATTTGGGTGAATTTTTGGAATTTTTCTATTAAGTTTCATGTTTTTTAATGAAAAGTGAAAAATATTGAATTTTAACTCAAAACACTTTTTTCATCTAATTTATTTATAAGGAAAAAATTTATTTTAAACTATTTTTAAAGTTATATTAGATAAAAAAAATTAAGTAATCTAATTTATGTCCTTGAAATAATTTTCACTTTGAAATTGGACATTGAAACTTAGCAAACATTTCAACATTTTTACTTTAAGAACCTGCATTGTTGTCCCGTTTGCGGGATTAAATTTAAATTAATTTATTCCACTTATATTATTGGAATTTCTAAAAATAGGTTCCATATTTTAAATCATAATAATTTATATTTTCTAATAATGTTAACTTAGTTTTTGACCAAAAATATCAGTGAATGTGATTAAAATTAATTACACAGATTAAGATGAAATTATGCTTAACAAGGGACTAAACCTTTAACTTAAGAGCCCAAATGACATATAAACTTGTACAAAATCCATTATATGGATATTTTTTTAACCTATACTCCCTTTTATTTATTTTTTACCATTATTGGATCCACCTAACATGGGAAAAATGTGGGTGGAATTCTTTTTCCAAAAACGTAAAAGAGTGTCACTCCTTCTCCGCTATAAAAAGGATTCCTCTCCTCCCACTTCCTTGCACCTCTCAAGACACTTTGGATCGACCAAGATATGAACAAAAAATAGATTATAAAAATCCCTAACCTCAAACTAGAATCATAAACTTTTTCATAAATTCATCCATGGAAGCCCTTTGGTGAAAACCAAAAGGTGTTACCCGATTAAGAGGTAACATTCTTCCTCAAGCTCTTTAGTTTTATTTCCATTCTCCACTTTCTCAACAATACATATTCCATTATTATATAATAAAACTAGTATGATAAAAATAATTTTGTTTTTATATTATAAGGGTTCACCCTACACTTACACACACCTCCATCTAATAGGTAATTAACATACAGTTTATGTGTACAGCGAACTACCGCCTCACGAAACGATGATTGATCATTTTTCCTTTAACACCTATCATGGTTGGGATTTTTTATGGGAACTCAATTTATATATTTTATATATTATATTTATAAATTTTTTATTATTTTTAATTATTTTAAAATACATACCTTTATGCACACCATTTTATGTGAATATGATAACATTGTTTGTGAAAGTGTACACTACCGCCCCCTCAAAGAGATGTGATTCGTTCACATTATACATGAAATGTATAAATTATGGTTTTAATAATCCTATATGACATATATGACATAAATATTATTACATAATTATAATATACATATATATCATTCTTTTCATTCTTTTAATATGATAATGAAATGAAAGTAGCGTTCATGCGTTTGTACGATCTAGCGTCTCCATGAATGGTGAATTTCATTTCTCATCTCCAAATATTATAGATTATTATAAATAAATATATACAGAATATATATAATTAAATCATGGTTTAAATATTTGATATGATGAAATCATGATCTATATAAGAAGAACAAAAAGTAACAATTCAAAACATACTTTAAAGTCTACGCAATTAACACCTAAAATAGGTAAAATAATGAAAGATTGTTAAAAAACAGGTAATAAGATGTTATAAGAAGATAATATATGATATTATAAATATGATTATGGTTATGGTATTAGTTAGTGAAATTTTAAGAACCATTATACTAGAGGTTAAAGGACATTCATTTAAAAAGTAAATACAAGGTAATAGATTTTCTCTCAATTTACATTTCCTTGAGACTTATTTTTCATTATGCACCAATTCAATTTTATATGGTGGATATACTACCCTTTGCCATGTTATATGATAAATATACTTATTATAATGATATTTTTAGTTTTTTTTATTACTTCATTAATATTATGATTCAAATGTTTAAAAGTGGCATGTGAAACTTTTTAATGTTTAAAGATTATTTTCCTCAGGAACATTTTTAATGATTATCTTTTCAATCTCACTTAATTTTGTGATTTTTAACTTTATATTAAAACAATAAATTTATTTTTTTTTTACTTAATGTCTTATATATTGTGTACATACTTCCACTTTATCCTATAATATTTTTATTCGTTCATTCTTCGTGATATTTTGAGTTTAAATTTTAATTATTTTATCTAAGGGGATTCAAGTCAAAGGATACCAAGTGGAAAATAATTTAATAACCCAATTTATTTTAATTAGGTTATATTACTTACTTATTTTCATTAATATTACATTTTTATGAGTATAATTAATTTTACTATCTATTTATTTATTTCCACTTCGCTATGTGTATTTCCAGTTGATACACATAATCTACTCATTGATTGATTCTCACTCCAACATTATAATCTTTTTAAGGGTTTAATTTACAAACTCATTTTGTACAAGATTATTTAAAATTGAATTTTCATCAGAATAAATTATTTTATTATTTTCTAATAAACCCTTTCATTTTCTTATCCTCTATTTGTTCATGACCCTTTTCAAGTAATAGTATAATTTTTTCACTATTTCGTTATCAAAATGTCTTCAAAAATATTTTTAATAAAACCCAATTTCATTTCTCTCTTTAGTTGGAGAACCTGTTTTCTTATAAAAACCATGTTTTACTAAATTGTTTTAAAAATGGGTTTTAACATTTTTAAAATGATTTATTAAAGACATTTTTACCCTTTTTAACCAATGTTTTCAAAGGAATCTTTTTTATCTCTTTCTGAACAAATAATTTTTTTAACTTTATTACCATGAAAAGAGAATATTATTTTTACCTTATATGACATGTATGTATTTACATTCCATAATTTCTTTGAAGATTACTATTCAATTATAAAAGGTTAATTTTTAAAGAATTTGTTTTTAAAAGTGATTTTCAAAGAAAATGGTTTTTAAAATGGTTTTCAAAATAAAAAAGAATATTTTCCTCAATAATTATTTTAAATTTGTTCTTCTATTCATCAATGAAAAAACCCTTTAATTTTTACTCCACTTGGGAAATGTTGTATTGATACCATCCTTATTATTCCTCTATATGTTTTATGATTGATTTGTCAAATTATAGTACTCACACTCACTTCTTTGGTTTCATTTGTTATTCCCCTTGAAATATTCAATTTCTTATGATCAATGACCATTGAATTTATCCTAACTATCCATATCATTTATCATGGATTCATTGATTTCTTGAACAATATATCATTTTTATATAAGGTGTTTACTTTGAAAATTATTTTATTGATTGGGAAAATATTGATAAATTTGTATCCTTTATTAAATACGGATATTTGATAAGGCATGTTTTTTATTCAATATGAGGAATGATTAGGATGTGAAATTAATGGGTTGGGGACCATTTAAGGTAATCCCTATATGTTTGGGACCGGTTGATGAAATCCCCATGATCCATTGGTAATCTCATAAGGTGAATTATTTGTGAAAAATAGATGGTTTTATACCTGATATGCTAAACATTATTAAGAAAGGCTGAGATGGTAATTTTTTCCATGTACCTAGGAAACATAGCATCCAATAATTAATCATTTTACTTATTTAGTTTCAGTTATTATTCATCCATGAGATTTTTCATTTACATATCTATATATACATTTCATTTTCAGTTCATTGGTTAAATGGAATGTATTTCATTTTATTTCTTTTCCATATTGTTTATGCACTTTGTTATTAGTTTATTGATTGAATATAATTTGTGTCTAGTTATTACCTTACTAT
This sequence comes from Viscum album, assembly GCA_963277665.1. NCBI lineage: Eukaryota > Viridiplantae > Streptophyta > Magnoliopsida > Santalales > Viscaceae > Viscum > Viscum album. Next base: position 47,566,726 of record OY728161.1, on the reverse strand, counting down.
ATTGACTATTCTTATTGATTCATTATTACTTCCTTTATACTTTACCCATACTAAAAATTTGAGATCACCCTTATTATGATTCCTTCCCCAAGAATCCAAGAAGTGTACTATGAAATATATTAAGGGGTATACTTTATGGAATAAAATTATCCTAGAAAGAAAAATATATTTTTTTAATTAGTATATTAATTTTCAATTCAAGACTCATGTATGTATCTAGTTTACCAATACTACTAAACTCTTTGGTCCTTTAAGATTTGATTCCTTGTAATCATTCCAATGTAATGGAAATAGACACCGGCTTTGGGATTTTTTGGATCAGGTCACTATAATTTGTATCAATGGAATTCTAGTAGAAACCTTATAAACTATATTTTGGAAAACATATATTAGAGAACATATCCCTAAGGTATAATTTGAGTATAAGTATATAATAATACCTGATAATATTAGTAAAGTATGAATTATGTGGGTATTCCTAGAAATAGATACATGTCTAGATACTACAAGTAGATGTGGTTCTAGAATAGATGTACTTAAGGGTTACAACTCAAAAAAGGTGTATCAATCCTGACTCGGTGTTACCTAGTACATGATAACAAGGATTACTGAGCACCTTTTTTGACACTCCTAGGGGATACGCTTAAGATTATTCACATTTTATTTACAAAACATTATGAAGGATTTGAATAGATAATGATAATTAATGACCTAGTTTAGACATAAGGTGTTTTATATTGAATATAAGTTTTCATGATTTACAAATAAAACTAATAATATTAGGAATAAACTTAAGATCAGGGAAGGACCTCTGTGGAAACAAATGGATAAAGTATTTATGTATTAGGATTATATTGAAAACCTTAGTTAAAAATATATTTAGTGATTAACTTTATTTCAAGGATTTATATCATATATAATTTGGAAATTATATTAATTTTGTTTTAGAACAAGAAAACCTGTATTTGGGGTGATAACCAATCAAGTCTGGAAAGGTTGTGGGTCATGAAACCATAACTAAAGGATGATAAGGGTTTCATGCCAACCACTGTCCTATGTGATGTCCTTTTTAATATGTCATTTTTTAGTGATGAAATTTGATTAATATATATTAATGATGAACCAGTACTGTTACTTTTTAGGTTTATAGATTAATGTATTAACCATACATACTTTAAGGAATAGTTAGAGATAAATAGTTGGACTTATCATCCTATTTTGGGCCTTACGATCCTTTAAAAGTGTATTTTAATGATTTAGGCACCAAAAGTTAATTTTGGGATATCCATTTCTCAAATTAAGGGATGAAATATAATTTGATTGAAGAACAAACAATATATAAAATTGTTCATATCAAATTGAAACATAGTGAGTAAGTAAATTCTTATACAATAAAATAATTACTCAACATTAGGAAAATGATCTATAAGTAAAATATTTTTTTAATACCCTAATTTTTTTTGAACTGATGGTATTTTAAATCATCACATATTTATGGATTTGAGGCCATCAACATTACATTGATAATTCACATGTTTGTGATTGATTATCTCAATAAATCCCTATAAATATTTATGATCTTCCTCCAAGTATGTACCTCTACTTTCCAATAATGTTATCCTAATTAGAGACTTATTTATATGTTATTCCATGTGATCTGTGTACTTCCCATTCTCTCTATTATAGAGGATTTCTTACAAATTCTTCTCAAGATGTGGGATTTAAAACATAAGAAATATCAAAAAATATATCTCCAAGATTGAGTTTAAATTGTGGTGACACAATTTAATTAAGGTGGGGAGAATCACTACTACAAAATCAGACTTTAACATCACTAGAAAAGTATTTTATCATCACTAAAAAAGCAATGATAATCGAAGTGAAATTAAAATCCCGAAACTTTTATCAGTGCTAAAAATGTACTATTAAATTCCCCCTTTAAAGTCACTAAAAAAGAGATGTTCAAGGGGTCCTTTAACAGTTCTTTTTTAGTATTGTTAAAGTCCCCCTTTATCAGTGATTTTTTTAGCACTGATAAAGGCTCCACTGATAAAGGGTATATAAATTTTTTCCCATGTCCCACCCACCCCCCTTTATTAGTGCTTCCCACCTACCCACCATTTTATTAGTTCTAACCCCACCCCTTTATCAGTGCTTTAGTTCCCAGCCTCACGCACGCACCCCTGCCTCAAGCAGGTTTTGAACCCTATACCTCCAGCTTATACCCCAGTGTCGTTTCCACTCCCCTATACTATTTTGTTTTAGATTTTATGGTATATCTATATATTTATATATATTTCATTACATTTTTATCAATATATTTATATATATGTTTATATATTAATAAATATATTATATATGTAAATATGCTTAATTATTTATTTATAAAATTAAATTTTTATCTATGAATATATAAAAAATATGTATATATTGTTATATATTTGATTATTAATAAAATTACATTATAAAAAATGATAAATTTTAAAATCCATAATATCAATATTAATATAATACATGGGAATAAATTCATTTAACACTAAAAAAGGGAAATAATACCCCTATAAACGAGGCTTAAAATCTATAAAAAGTTAAAAAATTGGGGTACCCCGACTAAAAACTCAGTTTTGGAGGACTTCTGGCCCTTTTTCCCATGAAAAAATATGATAGGGGACTTCTTCCAATTATGAGTTCATAGAGCTCATCACATGATTCAATTTGGTATATGGTAGAGCCCAAATGAACACTTGGATCAAAAGTTATGGTCATTTGAAGTTTCAGTTATGTTTTCATCTTATTTTGGATCTTTTATTATTTTTTTTATTTTTTTATCTTAAAATTGAAATTAAATAACTATTAATCAGTAATAATAATAAATTTATTAATTAAAAATATTTTTTTAGTTATTTTATAAGCCATTTTCACTAAATATATTATATTTTAAGGGTAAATGCCTATTTACGTTATCTAAAATATATTTTAAAAAAATATTATATTTATATCAATATAAATATATTAATATATTAATATATTATTTTTAATTAAATATAATTTTTTTTCAAGTAATCTTTTATCCGCGCTTGTAAAAAAGCACTGATAAAGGGGGTCTATTATTGCTTCTGAAAAAGAACTAATAACCCCCCCCCCCCCATTTATCAATTCTTTTTTACAAGTGCTGATAAACAGCCTCATTTATCAGTGCTCGTAAAAAATCACTGATAAAGGCCCCCCTTTAATAGTGTTTTTTTAGAGCGGTTGAAGGCCCCCTTTAACAACACTTTTTTTTAGCGCTGACAAAGGGGGTCTTTAACAGCATTTTTAGATAGTGCTGTTAAATACCTAGTGCTAGATAAACCCATTTTTTCGTAGTGAATGTAACACCATAAAAATATAAAGTAGGAACATTATATTTGATAATGTTTTTGATACATAACACCAAGTTCATAAGGGAATATAATATTATAAGAATTTATAATATATTTATTATTTTAAAAAAAATTAATATATTTTATAGCTTGAACTATATGCGACACTGAGTTAGTTTACTTCCCACACAACAATGTGTTTCTTCAATTTCTTTTGTTATATGCAAGACCGGGTTTTATTGAACAATAATATATTATTATAATATTATTATAATAAGACTTAACCTATCCATTAAATTAGTGGTTATAAATAATATTAACTAACTTATGAAAATATATAGTTTACACAAATATCAAACTAATTCATTGGTTACAACTTAATTGGAAATGAATATAAAAAACAATTGAATATAAAAAGAATATTTCTATAAAAACTATTTTTATGCTCACAAAGTTGTTTTATCAAAATAAATTAAATTAATTAAAATTATTGAGTGATATTAATGTAATCTATATTATATTTTCAAAAAAATGTTTTTTAAATTCATCCAATATATTTTATAGGCATGGGATAAGAAAAACCCCAATATTGCACAAAAAAATCTATATTTTTATAAAGGCACTTTTATGACCTTTTAATAGAGAACCTATTTTACATCCAATTTTTGACACTTTTATAAATTATATTTATCAAAATAAAATTCTTTTTTTAAAGAATAAAATAAATAATATATATGGGTGCATTTTTTGTATATTTTATGTGAAGTTTCATTTTTTAATGAATAATGAAAAATCCTAAATTTTAAGTCAAAACTGCTTTTTCATAAAAAAAATTTATAAGGCTAAATTATATTTTAAACTAGTTTTAATGTTTAATTATATTAATTTTTTATTAATTAGTCTAATTTATTTCATTGTAATCAATTTTACTTTGAAATTTGATATTGAAACTTAAAAAATATTTGAACATTTTTACTTTAAAAACCTACATTGTCATCTTGTCTGCGGGATTAAATTTAAAATAATTTATGCCACTTTTGTGATTGAAATTTAGAAAAATGGATTCCATATTTTTAATCATCATAATTTATAATTTATAATAATATCAACATAGTTTTTGACTAAAAATATTAGTGAATTTGATTAAAATTAATTACATAGATTAAGATGAAATTAAGCTTAACAATGAACTAAACCTTTAACATAATAAGCAAAATGACCTATAAACTTGTCCAAAATCCATTTTATGGATATATTTACACCCTATACTTGTTTTTTTTAATTTTTACCGTTATTGGATCCACTTTACATGGGAAAAATGTGGGTGTATTTCTTTTTACAAAAATTTACAGGAGTGTCACTCCTCCTCCACTAAAAAAAGGCCTTCAATCCTCCCAATTCCTCACACATCTAAAGATACTTTGGATCAACCAATATATTCCAAAATATCTCCTAAAAATATCTCCCCTAAACCTATAATCCTAAACTTTTTTATAAATCCATCCATAGAAGCTCTTTGGTGCAAACCGAAAAGTGTTACCCAATTAAGAGGTAGCATCCTTCCTCAATATCTTTAGTTTTATTTCCATTATTCTCTCCCTTAAATCTCTTTATTCCATGATTATATAATAATAACAGTATACTAAATATACTAATATGTTTTTATTCTAAGTTTTCTACCTACACTTACACACTGCTCCATCTAATGGGTAATGAACATACAATTTATCTGTATGGTGTATTACCGCCTCACAAAACGATGATTGTTCATTTTTCCTTTACCACCTATCATGGATGGGAATTATTATGGAAAATATATTTATATATGTTATATATAATATTCATAATTTCTATATAATTCTTTATTTCTTTTATAACATATAAATTTATTCACTCTATTTTGTGGGAATACAATAACATCGTTTGTGGATGTGTGGATTACTGCCCCCTCAAAGCGATATGATTCATTCACACTATACATGGAATATATAAATGAAGGTTTTAATAAAACTATGTAACATATATGACTTAGATATGATACTATAATTATAATATACATATATATCATTTTCTTTTCATTGTTTTAATATGAAAATGAAATGAAATTAGCGCTCATACGTACGTACAACCTAACATTTCCTTGAACGGTGAATTTCATTTCTCATATCCTAATATTAGAGATTATTATAAATAAATATATACTGAATATATATAATTACATCACGGTTTAAATCTTGGATATGATTAATTCATGATTGACATTATAATAACAATAATTATCAAGTCAAAACATACTCGAAATTCTAGGCAATTAATACCCAAAATAATGAAAATAATGAAAGATTATTAACAAAAAGGTAATAATATATTATAATAATATAACATATGATATTATAAATATGTGTATGGTTCTATTATTAGTTAGTGATATTTTTAAAACCAGTATATAGTGGTTTAAAAAACTTTCACCCAAAAAAGAAATGCAAAGTAAGGGATTTCATCTCAATTTACATTCCATTGAGACTTATTTTTTATTATGCACCAATACAATTTTATAGGGTGTATAAACTTACCTTTTATATGTTATATCATGAATATAATTATTATCATGATATTTTAAGTATATTTTAATGTTATTAAATAATGAGGATTATAATTCAAATGTTTCAAAATTTAATGGTACACTTTGGATTATTTAAAGATTATTCTCCTAAAGAACATTTTTAATGATTATATTTGAAATCTCACTTCCGTCTGTGATTGTTGAATTTTTATAGAAATATTAACTTTATTTTTTGCACATAATTTCTTATATATGGTGTAAATACCTCCACTTTTTCATATAATATCATGATTCGTTCATTCATTATGATATTTTGAGCTTCAATTTGAATTATTTCATCTAAGGGGATTTGAGTCAAAAGTTACCTAGTGGAAAAAAAAATTCATAACCCAATTTATTTTCATTGGGTTATATTATTTCCTCATTATAGTTAATATTCTATAATTATATGTATAATAAATTTGAATATCTATTGATATGTTTCCACTTCTATATGTGGATTTATAGTTGATACACATATTCTACTCATTGATTGATTCTCACTCCAAAATTATAGACTTTTGAAGTGCTTACTTTAAAATATCATTTTTTTAGGATTACTTATAATATAATTTTAATAAGAGGAAATTATTTTAGAATTGTCTAATAAATACTTTCATTTTGTTTTACACTAGTCATTCAGGTCCTTTTTCAAATAATAGTGCAACTTTCTACTCTTTGGTACTCAAAATGTTTTAGAAAATGTTTTTAAGAAAACTTGACTTTATTTCTCTCTTTAGTCAGAGAACCTATTTTCTTTTAAAAACATGTTTTATTAAAAAAATTCCAAAATTTTTTTAAACTTTTAAAAATGATTTATTAAATATATTTTTACAATTTTTTTATTATAAATTTTTTCAAAGGAATCTTATTGTTGCATTCTGAATAAGGCATTTTTCTAACCTTTTTACCATGTCAAAGGAATTTTCTTTTTACCTCATATGTCATGTGTGGATTTAAAGCCCATGATTTCTTTGAATATTCCTTTTTAATTTTAAAATGTAAATTTTAAAAAAAATGATTTTAAAGTGATTTTAAATGAAAAGTAAATTCAAAATGGTTTTCAAAATAAAAAGGATATTTTCCTCAAGAATGCTTGTAATGTTCTTCAATTCATCAATGAAAACCACTGTTTGATTTTTACTACACTTGGGAAATGTTTTATTTATACCATCCTTATTATTCCCCTATATGGTTTAGGGTTGATTTGTCCAAGGGTAGTATTCACATTCATTTCTTTGATTTCCTTTGTTTATCCCATTTAGATATTCAATTTCTTATTATGTTTATTTCCTAAACCAAATATAATTTTTACATAAGGTGTTTACTTTAACAATTATTTCATTGACAGAGGAAATATTGATAAATATATATATTTTATTCAATATAGATATTTTATAAGGCATATTGTTTATTTGATATGAGGAATGTTTGGGACATGAAAAATACAGATTGTGGACTACTTAAGGTAAGAACTATAGGTTAGGGACCGGTTAATAAAATCCCCTTAATGAATTTATAGTCTCATGAGATTAATTAGTTTCAAAAATTAGATGGGTTTATACCCGATACTCTAAATAGTTTTGAAAAAGGTCTTGACGGTAATGGATCCATATAATAAGAAACATGGCATCCAATAATTAAGAATTTCCCTCATTTAGTTTCAGTTATTATTCATCCAAGATATTTTTCATCAACATATATATGGATACATTTCATTTTTAGTTCATTGGTTAAATTGAATGTGTTTCATTTTAATACCTTTTGATATTGTTTATGCACTTCCTTATCAGTTTATTGATTACATTCCATGTTTATTCAGTTATTACCTTTATATATTGACTATTCCATTGACTCCTTATTTCATCGACAATAATTAATCCTTACTGAACATTTGTGATCACCCCTTATTATGTTTCCTTCCCCATGAATCCAAAAATCATACTATGAAAGATATATAGGTATATACTATATGGAATATAGTTATCCTCAAAATAAATAAAAAATTGCAATTATTGTATTCATTTGTAATAAAATACTCAGGTATGTATCTAGTTTAACAAGACTACTAAACTCCCCAGTCCTTCAGAATTTGATTCCTTCTAATCATGATAATGTGATGGTAGAATACACCAGCTCTGGACTCTCTGGGGCCGGGTTGCTACATTGTTTACTTACCTATTTATTCTTACTATTGTGTGGGATATTGATTTCATATGATTTTAATCCTTTTCATAATAGGGGTTTCTGTACCATAATCATGATGTGGATTTTTAAATGTGTAAATATAGTTGGATTTAAATTTTTGTTAATAACACAATTTAAGAGTTCTGTAAATATTTATACATCAATATGGTTTGAATATAATGATTTAGTGAAAGGAAAACCAAATTCAAAACTAAATTAGTAGAATAATACATAAAAATAAATTCAATGCTTGTGATAATATGGTTACATATGTAAATTCAATTGAATTACTAATTTTTAGTTTTATTAAAAACAAAAAACATATGAAGTCAATAAAAATTGACACTAGTTGGTCATGCAAAAACTGAGCATATATGGATTGTCTTATGTATATAAATTAGGATATAGTTGAACTAAATAGTTATTCAACTATTCCTAGCATGTTCATAGGTTATACAGGCTAGTAACCTCTAATAATTAAGATACCATAAGAATAGAGTTGAGGCATCCAATATGATGGATTGGGAAAAGTGTTTTCCACTCAGTTATATAGGAGTCATATATTATATGAATAAAATGATAATATAACTGATAGAGTAATCTGTTATTATATAAACTTATCTAGGATAGTTTAAAATGAAATATTAATCTTTGACCACTAATGATATGAAATAATTTAAAAGGTTTCATCATTTTTGTGGGAGAAAATTTCATAAATTTCTTTATTAAATGATTGTAAAACATGATACCCATATAATAAAGGCTTCAGATGTTGATAAAATGTAATCATTATAATGATTAATGAAATTTTCATCAATATATAAAAACAATAATATAAATAGAAGATTTTTTAAATTGTTATAAAAAAATATGAATCATTCTTAATAAGGAAATAATGTTGTATGGGTTAAAGAAAAAACATCCTAAGAAACCTATTTTTGATAAAGTTAATCAGGAAAAAAGATAATTATAATATGTATAATAAGTATTATATTCATTTCTAAATCTTGAGTCTTTTTTTGATGGATATATAACATCAAATGAAATAAGATAATATAAATGATTTTTGTATGATAGAAAACCAGGAAAGGATCTATCTAGAACATGATAGACATGAGATATATGATTCATAAAAAAACTCTTTAGTGTAATATGGATGGTTTTACTTATATATAATCACATTTGATCAATGTAATTAGGTATTTAAATGAGTTGGGGACACTAGGCTCACTAGTTAGGCATAATTTATCCATAAATAGAATTATTCAATCACTAAATTACAATTTTAATGAGTTCTAGAAAGGTTTAAATAACCTATTAAATAAGATGAGGATTGATGAGTATGACATGGGATTTCCAAGATCATGTTCCATGATGATAATATAGAAATGAAGCGGTATGAGTTTTAGATATAAAGAGAATAAAATAAGTCATATATAGTCCATAAAAATTATAAACAGATGAAATGTTCTTATATAGATGAGCAGTGTTATCACTATCATAAAAAATATATATTTCTCGATAAACAATCTAGAACACCTGATGATATTAAAGAAACTATATGGTGATCCAACGTAAGGTATTTTTTATAGGAACCAATTTTCCAATTTTGAAGGGTATGTGATACCAACTGTACATTAAAAATTCATTATGAATATGTATAGAAGGTCAAATTTGATGAAGTATTGAGGCTTAGTAAACTAAAAAATCACAGTATTTCCATTATTAAATTGTCATAATACACCTAGACCATGATATTTGTGTACTCTAAAGCCATGATCTAAGATAAAAGTGGCAATAAATCTTTGGGATTTGGCCTATAGTTGTAGTACATATAGACCATAGATATAGTTTAATATACTTCCACATTCAGTATAAGATATTCTAGTATAATATTTATGTTTTGATTGTTTTTATTGATCATCAAAATACATCTCACCTATAACCCATATCCCATCACCCTAATATCTTAATGATGTAACAACCTGAGCTTTAAGATCCTTTAAAATATATAATATGTTCTGTAACTTGGGTCACACATTATTCCCAACATAAAAAACACATCATATTAATAATACATTACTAATAAATATATAATAAACACTAATATGGAAAACCATTAATAATTATTTCTTTTAGAAGGTTAATAATTAACATGAGTTAATATTCAAAAGTTTATTTTCAATTAAATTCATTTTTTATATTATATATTTTCTTTTAAAATACTATATTTTAAAATATTAGAATATAAATTTGGTAAAGTGAAATTTATATTTAAATTCTAGGGAAAATGTCTTAGGAATTATTAGTGGGATTTTTCAAAAATACTTTTTATATAAGAGAATAGTAAAAATACTGATTTTTCTAACACCACCACTTTTATATGACATAGAAGTTTTTAAAATCTTTTACAATAAAATTATATATTATAAATTATAATAAATTTTAATAAAATACTGTGTTAAATTTATAAACTCATTCTCAATATTTTGAAAATTTATGTAGTGTTTTAATAGAATCTATTTTTCGACTATTTTGTTTAATTAATTATAACATGATGAAATGAAGTTTTTTTCATTTACTTTTAAATAAATAATATTTTAATGAAAATAAATATTTTAAATTTGTTATAATAAATTGAATTTATAATTCTATTATCATCACAAATCATTTTTCTTAAAAATAATTTTTTCAAAAAAAAGGTTTTTTAGGTGATATATGTGATAACGTTAAGATTAATTTGACTACACATAGAAAGTAAATTTTTTATAATTATTATTATATTTTAGATAATAATTTTCAGAAAATTTAGTACGTTTAATTTCATTTTTATGAAAAATAAATAGATTACTATGATTAATGTTAATTAACGTGATAATGGTGAAACAATTAATTTAAAAAATATTATTTTATTAATATCATGGAATTTCTATCAAATAAATTAAATTTAAATAATTAAAATAATTAATTTAATATGTTTTATAAACACATCAATTAATATATTTATACTAATTTAGTTAGTAATCAATACTAAATAAGATTAAGAATCAATAATGGTCAAAATGCCTTTTTTCTACTAAAATAGTTTTTCAACACAAAATATGTTTTAATATAAAATATAAATTTATAGTTTTTAGAAAATATAATGGACTAAATATATATTAAATTTTTTTATATGAACCCCAAAAAAATATATTGGTTATGTTATATTTTTAATAAAACATAAAATCACTTAGTTAAAAAATAGTTACCTAGTTTAAAAGTAAAAGATTAAAACATAAGAACTTAATTGTAAAAACCCAATAATATGTTTAAAACATGTGAGAAAAAATTGGTCAAAACTTTATCTACCTAAACATACCCCTTAATCAATTATTTTGAATTTTTTATCAATTGACCTAGGAATAGTGTCAGGAAATTATTAAAATATAAAGGGTATTTCCAAAATTTTACGTTTTCTCTCTAATAAAAAAGGGTCACTTAAACCATTTTAAATATACACAAAATATTTTAATTCATCTTTAAGACTCTTATATTTTATATTCCTATAATACTCTTATTAAAAAATAATCCCCTATTCAATCATATACAGCTCAATCCCTTCAATTTCATGGGAACATTCAAGGAAAAATCAAGTCTAAAACACATGTATTATCTCTTTCTTAAGTTATTATTATTAATATTAATATCCCTAAAATATTATTACAATAATAATATCATGAATTCAGTATCATAACTATACTAATATTTTTTATATTAATTTTATATTTTATATTTATTCATTTCCCTCCACTAAGAAAATTATAGGAACATCAATCATGTGTGTGAAAACTACCTCCTCCACAAAGAATCATTTTTTTGTTATTCAAATATCTTTTAATTATTTATCCAAAAAAATAATATCTAGTTAAAAATCATAAAATAATAAAAATAATATCATTATTATTTTGTTATAATGAGGTAATTTCAAAAATAAACACCTCCTTAACCATACTCATCAATCGAGTAAACTCATGTTCAAGTTTGGGTCAATTTAACCACATACATGAAAAAATGAAAAATAATATATTATGGATGACTATGGGAACATGAAAATTAATTTTATTATAATATAATCATAAAATAATGATTGGAATATGGTTCTATAAATATTATATTAATTATTTAACATATTAGTGAGTATATTTTTCATTATCAAAAAATCACCAAAATAAGTCAATAACGATTCCACTTATGGAATGATGTAAGATATTTATAAACCAATATAATATATATATTAAATTATCTTAAATATATTAATTATAAACTTAGATTCCAAGTATGGTCAATTAAATTAACATTATTAAACAAGCATAAGTTGGTTAAAGTTATTAACTTTTGATGGTCATAAAAAGATATAACTAATTAATGTACTGGGGATTATTAAAAGGTAATACTTATGAGTAAGGTTTTTAAATAAGATATTAATTTAGTTATATTTTTTTATATGAGGTTAGAGTGTGATGTACTAAATAAAGAAACAAGGTAAGGGATTTCATCCCAATTTTCCTTCATTGAGACGTAGTTTGTTTAAGCAGTAATTCCTATTTAAGTGGTGTGTACACTACCTAATTGATTTAAGTTTTCATGAATTATATTTTACTCATGGTATTTTATTTTTAATTCCATGCTCTCCATTTTATGGTATTTTGATTTAATTTTTACCTAAGTCGTAAGGTTTTTTGTCTCAATTTCATTTTATTGAGACCTGTTTATGTTATACACTATATTTACATTTATATGGTGTAATTTCCACCCTATTATAATATTTATATCCTAATTATATTTTATTTCATCATATTCAATGTTAAATTTCATGTTGTCTTTCTCATGGTTTTTTATTTCAAATTTATAAAGGTTGTAAGGGGTTTTTTGAATCAAATCTTTTCCTTTGGTCATAATCACTTTTATTAATTTATAATCTTTCATAATTTATATATTCTACCCTATGATGATGTTTTTTTTGTATTTACACCTACTTTTCTTCAAAAATCATGTTTTGCGCTAAATTATTCTTCCTTTATGATTACATTGTCCTTTTAAAATTATTTTTTATTAATAACAATTCATATTTATTTTAATGTATTTTTCTTTCTTGTTTATGTTTTTACTCCCCACCAATGTTATACATTACCTAGTGTAAACTCAAACTATTTTTATCTTCAATGATCCTCTTATTCCCATTAATTAATTTAAAAAAAATTCACCATCTTTTTAATGATGTGGCTTTTCGACTAGGTTATTTAAAAATTTTCAAAAGGTTTTTATATATTTTAAAAATAAAATTTTTTATAATCTAACACTAATTTTATTTTAATAACCTTTATATATTTTTTTCAAATTTCCATCATTAATGATTTTTTTCAAGTAATATTTTTCAAATTATTTTCACTTCCCTTTTTGGAAAATTATTTAACTTTTTAAATTTTTTGTTATTAAATATTCTTTTTAAAATTAAATGTTTTCAAAGTATTATCAATTCCCTTGTTTGAAAAAAAAATTATTATCAAGTCTCCATTGTTAAATATTATTTTAAAAGTAATTTTTTTCCAATTATTTTCACTTAATTTTTTCGAAAACTTTATTTCTTTTTCAAGTCTTCATTATTGAGGATTCTTTTAAAAGTAAATGTTTTCAAAGGATTTTCACTTATCCTATTTTAAACCTTATGTATTTTATTTGGAAATAATTTTTTCAATAGTATTATATTTCCCTTCATAAATTTTTTTAAAGTATTTTGTAGTTAAATGTTTTAAATGATTTTCTGGAAACAATTTTATTTTTCATTATATTTACCATTAGTGGTTTATCATTCATTAAGTGATGTTTTTATCACTTTATATATGTTATTTTGATCTGTTTTATTTTTTAAAATGAGAGTTTTGATATTTTATGATATCTTAAGTTCACATTATTTTATGGGTTTGAAAGTTTTAAGAAATCCATTATTCTTATATGTGTTAATTAATATATTCTTATGATTTATTTTTTAAAGGGAACACATTTGTTTGCATGATGACGAGTGGGGTTATATATATACTTCCAATTCATTGGTTAAGTATTTATATCTCACTAGAAAAGGGTCTAAATTTTGAGAATTGTTTTATTCATAACATAAAGTATGGGAATTATGGTTGTCCACAACATGAAGTGTGGGCATTTTTTAGTTCACAAAAGGAAGATTTGTGCTTTTTTTTATCAAAACATGAAGTGTGGAAATTTTATTTATTCACAACACTATAATTTCCATATGATTATGTTTGTTACATAATTCATTGTTATATCACATTATATATTTCTATATTCCTATGATTATTCTCTTTGACTGGTGTTTATTGTCTCAAGATCCCATACATTATTTTCATGGTATATGTTTTTTATATTTGAGATCAAATGTATTTTATCATGATTTATGTACAACTCATATTGTTACATGTTATATTTAATAAGAAATTCCTCCACTTACCATGTTTTCTCGTGTTTTTATGATCTAACCCTTGACGATATGTTGATAAGTATAACTTTATTGAGCATTTGATCTCACCCCTTTCTTATGTTTCACTTTTCTTAGGTTTCAAAGATAAATTTAATTTTGTAGATTTCTAGAAGAGAGTATAGAGGAGTTTGATTATGGAAAAATTATTGTATATTATGATGTTTATGTAGCTAATATCTAAGATAGTAAACTATCTAGACTTTAGGTTATTTGATTGTTTGTGATAGTTATTATTTAAATCATGAGTTTAATGTATAATATATATTAATTTTTTACTGGGTTTCTATATTTAGTATTAGAGTACTATTTAGTTATTTATAGAGATTAGTTTAGTTATTTTGGGGATTATTTTATAGATCCCTAGTGAAAATTCTTGACATTATTCAATGTATAAGATGATATCCTAAAATATTGTTAAAGTACAAATGATATGGTTTTCCCGAGAAATATATCCCTATTTGGATAATACCAATGTACATAGCTATATCACAGATGCACCTAGGGGTAATCACCATGAAAAGGGTCGGTTGAAGATTAACTCGATCATGACCCTGATGTACGATTAGTTGGCCTAATACTGCACACCTGGTGTAACATCCTAGAAATTTGAGTATAATAATTGATTATTAAAATTGTTTTCTTTATAATTTAAATAAATAAAAATAAACATTGATTCATTAGTTAAGTTTTATATTTAAAACTATATAATAAAATTTATAAATAATATTACTTTAAATTATTTTTCGAATAATATTTTTTAAAATATATGATATATTATATTATTTAATAAATTTATATTTTTTATGTTATATATATGTATATATATTAATAAGTCATTATTTTAAAGAAATAAGATATATTTTAAATTAGTATTATAAATATTTTTTTTATAAATATGATATTATTTTGAATTATGAAGTTAATATAAATAATTATATGTCATATTAAAAGCATTAAAAATATGTCTTAATAAAATCACTTTTGAAATGATTTTTAGAAGATGACATATAAATATTATAACATTATATTTTATTGAATTAATTCTCATCAAATAATATTTTTATAATATAAATATTGTTTTAATGAAAATAAATAAAAGTAATTAAAGGAAATATTAAAATTAGTATATTATTATAAGCATAATTATTTTAAATTTATAATGTTTTGAATTATAAATTATAAGAAAAGTATTATTATATTATTGTTATTATAACTATAAATAATTATGTTGTAATAAATTTTTTTTTAATTAATTTTTTGAATAACGGTAAATATATATTATTATATGAATATTATTATTAATTTTGATTTATCTAAATTATCAACTTATTTATTTATTTATTTTTATGTAATATAAATAAGTAATAACTATTAATTATTATAACTCCATAAGTATTATTATTTTAGGAAAATAGAATATAAATATGATTAAAATAAAATGAAATAAAAAATTGATAAATGATAAAAAAAATTAAATATACTATGAAAAGGGGTCAGCCTTGTTTTTTTAGGGCTTTGGATGATTGAATCATGTGAGGTGCACTGGATACTTTGAACATTCGAGTTTGAGTTTCATCTTTGGGGATAGGTAAGGCCATCGTTGAGTTATATGGAGGATATTCAAGCATAAACCGGCTACTAATGAAGGAATCGATTGACAATCAAACATTGAATCTAGATCTAAACTCGACTCAGGGTTTCAATTCAGTGTTCAAATGTATAATCCAATCATGAACTGATTTGTGGAAGTGTTTTAGTTTTCAATTGTGGATGATGTGCATGATATTCATCATCCTCCTTCATTGCGTTGTTTAGATCAGAAAGTAGGTATTTTTTTATGGCCTGAATCTTCTTGAAATTGATCTACTGGTATCATGTTTTGTCGATTTCCTTTATTTTCATCTCCAGTTTACATTTTTTGTCTACTTCTATTTGATGCTTTTAATTTCTTCTCCCAGATTTCTATTACAGTGTTTAAATTAAATGATTCAAAATCGATTTCATAATTTTTGGTTGGCACTATCTGGATTTTTATTTAACTGATAGTAGTGATTTGATATTTATTAAATGGATTTAATCTCATTTCCAACAAATTTTTCTATCCTTACTTCATAAAGAAAATTAATGTTTTGTTTTTAATTCTTCATCCAGTGAATCGAATTAATATCTTCAATTTGAAACTAATTCATTTATAAGTTATGAATATTAAATATATATATATTAATTTCCATCACTAGATTTTGAGGATCGAAGCCTGAATAAAAACAAATTTCATTTATTGTTCTTCATTTTATAGCATCATTTCCCAAAATCTTCTTTGATACTATAAATTCTCATCCACACGAATATTATTTTTATCAGAATCTGGTTATAAAATAAATATGCAGTAATAACTGCATGCATTTTTTAGGAATAAATTATCCTGCATATAAATTCTATATAAAGAAGTATTGTCTCAATGGTAGTTCATTCAGATACTACACTCTATGTGTGGAGGCTGGTGAGGTAGGGTTCATAGCATTTTTTTTTAGTGTTTTCAAGAGCGAGGAAGATAAGAGAAAATATAATAAAAGAAAACCTGATCAATTGGGTTCAAATATAATTGGTATGGGAAATTATTTTACATTATTTTAAAATGTTTATTTTTTTTATTAATTTGAAATTATGTTAAAGCTCTTTAAATGTTAAAAAAATTGTAAGAGAGATTATCTAGTTTATCAAAGTTTCCAAAATTATTATTATTATGTTTAATTTCAATTGAAAAGGATTATTTATTTATTTAAATAATATTTAATTTTTATGTTTGAATTCATTTGAAAGGGTTTGGTTATTTTCATTTCCATTATTTAATTATATGGCATATTTTATGAATTCCTATTTTTAAAAAATTGATTCTCATTAGAATTATTTTATTATATTATTTTTATTGTGTTTAATTTTTAAGGAAATTTCCCCTTTCAAATAATCTTTTATTATTTATTTTTAAAATAAAAATATGTATTATAATAATATTTTCAAAGGGATTATGATATTATTAAAGTCTAAATGTTTACATTTTTAAGAAAATACATTATTTTAATCCCTTAATAATAACTATAAGTTATTAATTTATGTCATCATTTTATTTTTATTATTTATAGTAAGTTTTAAATAATAAAAACTATAATTTTATGTGTAGAAATACATGCACAACCATTAATGTCACATTTAATATAAGATATGGCCATCATCTTTAATTCATAACATATCATGTATTTATATTATATGCATTATTTTTTATTGTTTTTCTATTTATGTGTATTGAATAAATCATATTTATGTAGGAAATTATTTTCAAAATGGTTTTTGTGAGTTAAGTGCATGAAATTTCAATACATTAATGTTAATTAATCTTTTATTGACATTTCATGTGTTTTGTAATGTTTAAAAGTGAATAGATTCAGTTTATCCAATCAACCATAATTTTTTTCGAAAAATATATATAAGTTTATATAAATCTATAAACAAATAAATGTTTGTATTTATGTTATCAATTTTTTGAAGTAAAAACTCCAGTGTAAGTACATATATATATATAAAAATCTTAAAATTTTTTATAAAAAATGGCACTTGTAAATTGTAAATATGGTAGGGAATTGTGGAGTGAACTCATCACTCGGCAAGTGGGTAGGCCCAATACATCTTTAAATGTTTCAATTAGCCACATGTTTTGTTTTTGAAATTTTTTGTAATGTTTTCTAAAAAATAAATATATTATTTTTAAATCAATTTCCGAGTGTAACTATTTTCGAAGTATTGAAATATTTTCAAATCATAAATAATTTCAAAAAAAATTTCCAAAGGTATTTTAAATGTATTTTAGAATGTATTTTCTAAGGAAGTTTAAAGGTATTTTTTAAAAGTTATTTTCTAAATGGAATTTCTTAAATGGTTGTTCACTGATTTTAAAACCCCTTACTAGGTAATTTAATATTCATACCTTGTTTTAAAAATATTTTCTCAAGTATATTAGAAGTTATAATATAGATGTGTTTTCTTTTTGGATGTTAGTACATGAAAATAAAATTGATTTATTTTTCCATAACTCTGATAAATTGTAATATATTGTATAATTTCTCTAGAACCTAGACTGGAAAAGGTCCTAGATTGTATTTAGTGTTGTGTAATTGTTCATTTTATTTTATAAAAAAATTACAAATCATTTTTATGTACTGAATATGGAAATACATGTTTGGGGTGTTATAACTAGTTTGACACTCATGGGAGATATGATTTGGTTAATCACATTCTCTTCAGAATAAATTGTGAAAGATTTATTATATTAATGTAATTTTTTAAGGAATATGAGAGAACCCAACATAAAACAATCGAGATTTATCCAAGAAATATTTATGTTGCACTGAATTATAATGTGTTTATTTTAAAGAGTAATACATTTCAAGGATGAGTTTTCATAATTACTTTATGATATAAATATTGATCAACTTTGATTAGATATTTTGGTTTTATAAATGATTTGATCAAGGATAAACCGAGTTAATAATTGATGTGATAGGAAATTCAATTATTTTTTCATTCAGTAACTAAATGGTATGGAAACTAGATTAAAAACCTTTCTAAAACAATTATCTCGGTTTAAGAGTAATAACATAAAATTTGTTGATATTCCAAATGAATCATGGATAGAGAAACTTTCTATAGAGTGTTTCATGAGACAACAACCTCCATCCTTTAGTGTCTCTTATAATCCTGTTATTTTTTTTAATAGATAAATGCATTTGAAAATATATTTTCTATTCTCTTATATTCATAACATGTGAAGGATGTTATAATTGTTTATAACTTTGAAGGTGTGTCCAACCAATGGTGGACATTCATTAAGAATACAAACAAAAATTAGGAAGTTGACTCCATGGTATAGAGGGATTTCAAGAATGTGTTCATCACTAAGTACATTCCACATACTCTACAAACTAAGATATAGATAGAAATACTATAGTTAAAACAAAAGGAGGATGAATCCATCATCATGTAAAAAACAAGATTTATAAGGCTTATAAGGTATTTCTCTATTTTTATCTCTAGACATGAGAGAAAAATAGATCTTTTTTTTGGTTTAAATGCAATTATTTGAATCAAATTATCCATAATATAATTTGGAAGCTATGAATTGGTTTTTTGATGTTTTCCAAAAGTGGAAATGGAAACTGGAGACTCTTAATATTCTATAGTAATAAAGGGGAATGTAAAGAATCATGGAAGCTCTGGTGATAAGTCATTAGGGGGAAGGGAAATCCAACTTCCTGCATATCAAAAATGTGGGAGAAAAAATCTAGATAATTTCATACAATAAAAAAGTATGTGTTTCAAGTGTGGGAGGACTAACCAAAAAGCTAATTATTGTTTTAAGGAGATAAATATTTAAGACAATGTAATATAGGAAAATAATGTCCCAGCTAATGCACCACCCACACTTTGATGCTTCAAATGATAGGAGTTTGGGAATTATATAAATAAATTCTCTAACCTCAGATTTAATGAATTGAAAAAATATTAGTGACCTTATAAACCAAGGGAGTAGGTAATAGTGCGTGATATCACTACAACTGAGGTGGATAATGATAATTAAGTAGTGCTAAGTATGTATATTCTTCATTCCAGATTTGTAGATGTCTTGTTTCATGCATATTTTCACTAAGTTTACCTATAAAAATAAAAAAACAATAGTGGTATCATTATTGTATCCAAGTAATATGAATCTCTATCAGGTTTTTTGGGATTATGATTCTTGAAATACTTTTTATATTCTATTTGTATAAATTTAACGTGATTTTCAAAATAAATTTTTTCTCTCAACATAGAAAAATAATTTTTATTTATAGGAAAAAGTAAATCAAATTTCATATCAACACATGATAGTCTAGAATTGAAAATATGCTAATGATTTATCTTATAAAACTAATTATATTATAAGAGTAATGATACCTAATCATGGGTGGTGGTTAGATCAAATGTTAAGAAGAAACTGCATATTATGATATGTTTATTATGAAGGAATTAATGAGTCTCATATACCCAACCAAATTACTAAGGTGGATACATTATTTATAAATAAAACCCTGATTTATGAATACCCAAAGGACATCCTTAACTACTTTTCTTTGGTAAGTTATAATTAAAATTATGAGGCCACAATTTATTTAAGAGGGTTAAAATGTAGCAACCTAAGATTTTAGATCCTTAAAATACATACAATATTATATAACTTGTGACACACAATACAGCCAATGTTAAAACACCAAAACATATTATGAATACATTATTAATAAATCTATAAAAAATTGATAAGGAAAACCATTAATAGTTATTACCTTTAGAAGGTAAATAATTAATACGAGTTAATATTGAAAAGGTTATTTTCAATAAATTTATTTTCTTTATATCATATATTTTATTTTAGAAATTAAATTTAAAAATTTTAGAATTTAAATTTGATAAAGTAAAAAAACTGAATTCCTCAAAACAAAATTATCTTATGATGTATTTTCTAGATTTTTATAAAATAATAGGTTTTTAGGTGAATAGTAAAAATGAAGATTTTGCTAATACTAACAAATTTATATGAATTATAAGTTCTTGAAATATTTTAATATAAAAATATATATTATAAAGTATAATGAATAAAATTAAAATACTATTTTGAATTTATAAACTCATGCTCAGTATTTTGAAAATTTATGTAGCATTTTAATGAAAATTATTTTTTAAACATTTTTTTAATTAATTATAACATGATAAAAAGAATATTTTGATTTAATTTTTTGTTAAATAAAAACTATTTTAATATTAATAAATATTTTAAATTCATTATAATAAATTTCAAATATAATTATATCCTAATCATAAATTGTTTTTTTAATTAAAGTTTTTCAAAAAACGGGTTTTTACACGATACATGTGCTCATGTTACAGTTAATTTCCCTACACGTAGAAAGTAAATTTTTTAAAATGATTCTTATATTTGAGGTAATAATTTTCATACTATTTAATATGTATAATTTTATTTTCAAGTATAAAATTCAGATTACTAGTATTAATGTTAATTACCATGATATGGTGAAACAATTATTTAAAAATTATTCTTTTATTAATATCAAGTAATATATATCAAACAAATTAAATTTAAATCCTTTAAATAATTAATATTATATGATATATAAACACATAAATAAATATATTAACCCTCATTTATTTTTTAGTCAATAATAAATATGATTGAGAAACCATAATGGTTAAAATGCCTTTTTATACTAAAATAGTTTTTCTACACATTCTATGTTTTAATTTAAAAGTTAAGGTTATATTATTTAGAAATTAAATTGGATTAAATTGATATTAAATTTAGTTCAATAAAAATATAATTTTATTATATTTTCTATGTTATATGTTTAATAAAACATAAAATCACTTAGTTAAAAACTAGTTACTTGGTTTAAAAGTAAATGATTAAAATGTAAAAAGTTGATGGTAAAAACCCTATAAAATATTTAAAACATATAAGGAAGAACTTGGTTGATAATTTATAAAACTAAAAATACACCACAATCCATTATTTAGAAACTTTGGACCCAATGAATTTTGTAATAGTTTCATAGAATTATTAAATTATAAAGGGAGTTTCCAAAAGTACCACATTTCTCTCTTATAAAAGGGTCTCACTTAAACCCTTTTAAATTAAAACCTAACCTTCAAATTAATAATTTAATATCTTACCTTTTTATCTATATATATCCTTATCCCAAAAAAATAATCCCTTTTTCACTAATATTAATCCTAATTCCATCAATTTCCTGGGAACTTCCAAGGAAAAAACAAGTCTCCAACAAAATTATTATATCTTTCTTAAGTTCTCTGTCTTAATATCACTCTCCCTAATATATTATAACTATAATATTATTATTATTTAAGTATCATAATTATACTAATATGTTTTTATATAAATTTTACAACCATTATTTATTCATTTATATCCACTTATAAAACCAAAGGAATGTCAATCATACGTGTGTGAAGATTATTGTCTCCATAAAGAATCATTTTTTCATTTTTATTATTGTTTTTAATTAGTTATCCAAACATCTTCAAAACTGGTTCAAAATTATAAAAATATCAAAATAATATAATTACTCTCATGTTATAATGATATTGTTTCAAAAAGAAATACCTCTTTAACCATACTCTACAATCAAGTTAAATCATGACCAAGTTTGGGTCGGATTTACCGCCTACATAAATGATGATAAAAACACTATTATGGATGAATATGAGAACATAAAAAATAATTTTATTATTATATAATAAGAAAAAAATAGTTTTATATGATTATTTATATATTATATAAAGTATTTAACTTAATATTAACTATCTATTTTGTTCGCTAAAATTTAGCAAAATAAGTCAGTATTTATTCCACTTATATAATAATATTTGTGGCTTACAAATAAAAATAATATATATATATATATATATTAAAGTATATTAAATATATTAATTATGAACATGGTTTCAAGGTATGGGCGACGATGTTAACGTTATTAAACATGCGCAAAAAAATTAAAGTTATAAACACACGATTGTCATAATACGAAATAACTAATTAATTTTCTAAGGATTATAAAAGTGCAATATTGATGAGTAAGGATATTAAATATTAAATTATTTTATTTATGTTTATTTTGTGGGATTTTATATTTTTTCAACTAAGAAAAGAAATATGGTAAGGTATTTCATCTCAATTTTCCATTTATTGAGAGATAGTTCGTATTTATACACAAATTCTTATTGAATTTTTTTGTATACTAACTAATTGATATAAAATTTTATGAATTTTCTTTTATTAATTGTATTTGAAGTTGAATTATAGGATATCCCTTTTATGGAGTTTTTAATTGAATTTTTACCTAGGTCATAAGGGTTTTCATCTCAATTTCTTTTCATTGAGACATGTTTTTGTTATATACCTTGTTTACATTTTTATAGTGTACTTACTAACCCATTGTAATTTTTATATAATTATTATATTATATTTCTTGATATTAAATTTTCAATTTCATGTTATCTTTCTCATGAGGTTTTTATTAAAAAGTTACAAAGGTAGTAAGGGGTTGTGTTACTCAAATCTTTTCCTTAGGTCATAATCACTTTTAATGGGCTATAATCTTTAAAAATTGATCTATTATACCTTATAATGATGTTATGTTGTATTTCCACCTACCTTTCAATGGAAATCATGTTTCACATCAAATTATTCTTCCTTCATGATTCTATTGTTTCATTAATATGCATTTTTGTTAAAAATAATTCCCATTTTTAATGTATTTTTCTTCCATGTTCATGTTATTACTCCCCACCAATGTCCTGTTTTCCCTATTAGAAAATTAAAACAAATTATCTCTAATTATACTAAATTATTGTTTATTCCTTTTAAAACAAATATTTATACATCATTTTAATGGTGTGTGGTTTCAACAAGGTTATTTCAAAATATTAAAAAGGTTTTTCCATATTTTCAAAATAAAAATATTTATCATCCACTCAACATTTTATTTTTATAAACTTTATTCCTTTTTTCAAGTTTCCATTATTAATTATTATTTTTTAAAGTAAAATTCTTCCTTGTATTTTCACTTACCTTTTAAAAACTTTATGTATTTTTCAATTTTCCATTATTAATTATTATTTTTAAAATTTAAAAATTTAAAAATTATTTTCACATCCCTTTTTTGAAAACTTTATATCATTTTTTGAGTCTATGTTATTAAAGATTCTTTTAAAATTAAATATTTCCAAACTATTTTCACTTAGTATTTTTTGAAACTTTTTTGTATTTTTTGAGTCTCCATTATTAAATATTTTTTTAAATGAAAAAAAAATCAAATTATTTTCAATTATCCATTTTTAAACATTATGTATTTTCAAGGATAATTTATTTGGAAATAAGTTTTCAAAATTTTTCTCTTTTGATTCACAAAAATGGTTTTTAAAAGTAATTTCTACTTCAATGTTTTAAAATGTTTTATGAAAGAATTTTTATTTTCTATTATATTTTCCCTAAAAGGTTTATATTTCTTTAATTTATGTTTTTATCACCCTTTATATGTTATAATGATATAATTTATTTTGTAAAATTATAGTATTTATATTATATGATTGCTTAAGTTCATGTTATGTGATTTTTTTGAAAGGTTTAAAAACACTTTGTCTTTCTTTGGGATCATTAAGATCTATTTATGTTTGATTTTTTAAAATGGAACACATTTATATGGATGATGATGAGTGGGTCCTATATCTCCCTCGATGTATTGGTTAAGGATTTATATCTCATAATAAAAGGATGTTAGGCATGTTTATTTTTGTTTGATCATAACATGAAGCATTGGAGTTTTGTTTGTTCACAACATGAAGCATGGGCATTTTTTTGTTCACAACATGAAGCACAAACATTTTTTTCTTCACAGTATGAAGTGTGGGCATTATTTTTGTTCAAAACAAGAATCATGGGCATTTTTTATGTTCATCACATGACACATATTAATTTTTTGTTCACAATGATATAATTTTTATATTCTTATGTTTTTCCCATAATCTATTTTTATATTAACTTATATATTTATATAAGCCTATGATTATGATATTAGAATAATGTTTATTGTCTCAAGATTACACACACATTTTACATGGTATATGTTTTATACATTTGAGATTAATTTCCCTTTTATCATTATTTATAGACAAAAAATATTGATCAATGTAATTTTTAATAAGAAATTTTTCCACTACAAATGTTTTCTCATATGCTTTTGATCTAACCATTATTGACATATTGATAAGTTCTCCCTTACTGAGAATTTTAACTCACCCCTTTCTTATGTTTTCCTTTCCCTAAGTTATAAAGATAAGGGTAATTTTTGGGATGTCTAGAATGGATTCTAGAGGATTTTGATTATGGAGAAAATATTTTATATTAATATGGTTATATAGATAATCTATGAGATGATAAACCTTTCTGTCTTTGCGTTATATGACTATTTTTTAGTTTTATTATTCCAATCATGACTTTAATATATTATTTATATTAATTTTAGCATGATTAATTATTAATAACTCTTAATAAAATTATATATCCTCCTTCACATGATAAGTTATCTAACACCCTCCTCCCCCTATAGATCAACTTACCCACCCTCCCCCTGGATCTAATATCCCTGCTTATAACCATGGATCCCTATAAGAAATCACATATTCTAATTTTAATAGACCGTGTTTTTTCACCATTCCATGATTAAAAGTTTTATCTTTCTTATAAATTAATGCTATAAAAAATGGACTGTCATTTTCCCCTTCTTGACTTTTATTTTTATATTATATTTAGGGTATATAAAATTATATGTATATTTTATAAGGGTTCAAAGGAGTATATTAAAAACTCATCGATTCATTAGGATTTTGATCATGAAAATTATGATATATTGATTTAGGTAATATGTATTTTATTAAAAATTACTAATTTAAAATCATCATCATGACAAGATACTATAGTTAAGGGAATTTTGGGTGTTTTTAAAAAAAATATGATAATTAATTTGGTTGTTTTTATGATATTAATCACATTTTTGTCATAATGTGAAAATATATGATTAATGTGTAAGAAACATAAATTTTAATGAAATAGTGAAGGTGATGACTTATAATATAAGGTTTTACATATGAATATTATTGTGTATATTAAATTTTATAGATTACATAAATAAACTTATTACTTATACTCTCCTTGTGTGAATTTAAAAAAGATTTATAAATCTATGAATAGTTAATAATCAATTACAAATCATAGATAAATATTTAATGATGAATTAAATAGTTTATTAGTTTATAATTAATTTAATTTATATGGGTAAATAAATTTATGAAAAAAATGTAGGATGATTTCATTACTTCATAATAATGTTCTTATTGTTAACGTTAAATGATTGTGATAGTGTCTTAAAATCAATGATTATTTTTTGATACTATAATGTGAAGTATAAATATAAATGTGGTTTTTATTGTAATGGCCCAAACCAAAATGGTGACTTAGTAAACAAGATTATATTGTAACTATTTTCTTAAATAGGTTGGGACCGAGACCCCTTTTATCAACCCAAAAAAATAAAAGTCCTCTTTAAAACTAGGTTTAGAGGTAACCCTTATATGACTCAGATTCCCAAAGGTGCTAGGTCCAAAAAACATGGCCCAAAGGCCAAAAATATCCCAAATTCTCATAGTGAGAATTCGACATCATTTTACCTTGCTAGTCAAACATCATGTCATCCCCTACTAGAAGACATCATAGCAAGATCCCAGTATGAAAAAATGCACTTCCCAAAACATAAAATGTTTTATCATTATAGAACTAGTGCATTTAGTTTAGGAACCCCTCTAAACAATAATGACACCGCTGAATTTCACAAATCATTGTTAACGCACCATATAATCTGAGGAAGACCCGATATGATTCTGATGGAAAAATGAAGCCAAAGATACAACTATATCTATCACAAACCCAGTCGGTTCATCATTTGAATATGTTCTTGACTCAGTCTATGGAAAGGCCCAAAGGGAATTCCTAATCCCCACAGGATGGTACAAGTGTCTGGGTATCAATACTAGAAAGTGTTAATGATTTACCCAAACATACCATTGAAAAACAACCAACAATATAAAATAAAACAAAGCTATAAAACCAAACCAAACAAGCCTTTACAAGGTTTCATATTTAAGTCTATAAGTTTATACAAAACTGAAAGAGATCTATTATTAAAAGGGAAACAAAGCCATATCCAAAAACCACCACAATATAATGGGAACATCTCCCTCAATCCATCTTCACAACACCTCCCAAGAGGATCACTAGCATCCCAAACCACCATCGTCGAAATATTTACCCATACCTGTATCAAACATGACCAAGTATTCTTACACCCAAAGTTATAAGCAGGGTGTGATATATTTCCCAATAGGATACCACCCAAAAGGATTATATGCTCTAAACATTAAATGAAAAATAAAAATAAGGTTTAATAAATGAAAGGAAATTCGAGAACAATTTCATAGAAATAATATTTAATGAAAATGGATTTTAAAGGAGTGAAACTTTAAATAAAAACACTTTTACCTTTGAAGTACCTAAAATTCCACACCATATGTCGACGATGAGAGCAACATAGTCAAGATAACTAGACATGGGAGAGTCCCTATGGGTACAAGCTAGTAAATGGGACCCTAGAACCTCATGTATTGGTGTAATATGGTATAGGAACCACAATAATCTATGTTTCGTGCACGAGACACTAGAGAGGGGAAACATCCAAAATTCTAGTGGTCTCTGATCATCATCAATATTAATTTAGTGTTTTTCATCGTCAATTCTGCTAAGTGAAACCAGACCATATCCACCTTCATATCACTAGAACTCTAGTCCTAGTCCTCCCTCCTAGCTACCTGGGATTCCCTTATTTTCCACAAGATACACCACACTCACACAGACAAGCCAAACAAGGCAATAGACAGACCAAAATCCACCATTTTCACACCCAAATCCCTTTTCAAAAATCAAACTCACACCAAAACCTTTCTAACCATGATTTTCATTACAAACACAACATAATAAATCATTTACTCAATTAATAAAACATTTCAAAAGAACAAAACAATGGATTACTTCAATAATACACCAATTTGACAAGTAAAGTCCATTTTAAAACCAATGGAATGTCAAATATAAACAAAAAAACAATTTCACACAACATTTATAACTCATAAACATGCTAAAGAACAAAATAAAGCTTAATAAATTTATGAAGTTATTTTTAAGCATGGAATCACCTACCTCGAGTGGAGAAAGTTCCAGAAATCGGTGTAAAACTCCAACTGCACCTTGACCACACCATAAGAAGTAAATATCAAACATTAATCCAAGGGATCGAACTAGGAATTTCAAAATAAAACCCTAAAATTGGAATCCTAGGGCTGGATAAGAAGAAACCTCAAGAAGAAGGGAGGAAACCCAAAAATAGAGTGAGATTGGGAGAAGAAAGAAGGCTTACTTGATGATTTGAGGAGAAACCGCCCTAAATATGCCACAAAAGCAAATCTCCTTAGGAGCTGGAAGGGGGTAGATGCGCTCCTAGGGTGAGGAATCCAGAAAAATGTGAGAAATGAGGTGGGTTAGGGGTTAAACATGAGAGGATATAGAAGTTTTTAATGGCATGGATGATGCGCACGGTTAGCCCGCATAGTTTGGTAAATCGTGCGGTAACCGTTGGGAGCATTCTCTCTAAGGAATGACCCACTACATTGTTACCTAGTCTGAGGTGCATGACTGTGATGAGGTTGTGTGGTATTTTATGTCTCTTACGGCATGGTAAGCTAGGATTGGCACATGGTTTCTACTGACCATGCGCCAATCATGTGCAGGGGCCTATCCTCCCAAAATCCTCCATATTTCTCCAAAATTAAAAGGAAAACCAAGGGAAAAATATGGGCCAAAAATAAAATAGAATCATACCTAAAAATGATATCTTGGATGTGAAAATTCTCCCAACCATAAAAACTTTACACCCTTGGAAATTAAACCTAAAACTTGATCAAAAAACAAAAACGGGTACTATTGCTCGAGCCAATACTTCTCCTCCCAAGTCTCATGTGTATCATTCCCATGATACCAAAGGACATGGACCAATGGAATATATTTCCCATGAATCACCTTCTCTTGGGAATCCACTATCCTTATTGGTCATTCAAACTTTGATAAATCGGGCTCCAACTCTAATTCTTCCCAATTAAACAAATGATACAGGTTCGGACTATACTTCTTTAATAGGGATACATGGAATACATCATGAATTTAATTCAAATGAGAAGGAATGGATAACCTGTATTCCACCTTTCCAATCCAATTGGAGATTTTTAAAGGTCTGACATACCTCGGCATTAGTTTTCCCTACTTCCCCAAACGAAAATGGCCCAAGCGAGAGGCCACCTTCAAGAACACCTGATCACCCACAGAAAACTGGAGATATCGACACCTCTTATTACAATAGGATTTTTAGAAACTCTAAGCTATCAATAACCACTACCTGGTCAACTTGACTTTCTCATATATCTCTTTCACAAGGCTCATTCCCAAAATTGAGGTCTCACCTACCTCATCCCAACATAACGAAGACCAACAAGGATGGCCATAGAGAACCTCAAAAGGAGCCATTAAAATAGAGGATTGGTAACTGTTATTATAAGAAAATTCAACCAATCCCAAATGGATATCTCATGAACCTATGAAATCCAAAACACATGCCCAGAGCATATCCTCAAAAATCCAATTTGCTCGTTCCATCTGACCATCTGTTTAGGGGTGGTATGTTGTGCTCATCTTAATCTAAGACCCCAAGTCCCCTTGAATTAATTTCCAAAATTGAGAGGTAAAATGGGGGTCACTTTTAAAAACAATTACTGATAGAACACCATGAATTCTGACCACTTCCTAAACATACAACCTCCCTAGCTCATCCACCTTCAATGAATCTTTGATTGGGATGAAGTGTGCTGATTTGTTCAAGCAGTCCATCACAACTCAAATAGTGTTCCTTCCTTGAGGTGTGCGAGCTAATCATGTGATTATGTCCATGGAGACCTTGTCCCACTTTCGTGTAGGAATGGGTAATGGCTGTAGTAAACCAGAGGGCCTTTGATTCTCTACATTCACTTGCTGACAAGTATAACATCTCGATACGAAGTCAACTATGTCCCGTCTTATACCTAGAAACCAAACCTATCGACGAAAATATTAATACATCTTGGTGGCACCAATAAGAACGGACCACTGATACTGGTGGATATCGTACATGTCACAACCCGGCCTAATGGGGCTCAAGCCGCAACTCCTCAAGCCCACCTTCAATAGGATAGGGGCTAGGGACTAGCACCGAGTAGGCTATCACACACAAGGGAGAAATTATCCTAAGGTACCTGTACACACGCACCCATATAAACCTCTATGCAATAGTGCAGATATATATAAAACTGAAAATAAAATTCATGCATACATCTATCCCAAACCTGAGTACAGCAAAAGTACAATTGGGAAAAATAGAGCCCACCAAAAGAAAACTACAAAAGTGTCCAAACCGCTTAGAAGAAGGGAAAACACTACCAGAACACCTACCGGTAAGATCCTTGGCACAAATCCAGTAAACTCCCCATTAAAACCCACTCACTAAGCTCTGACTTCTCCGGGTCCTCCTGGGACTCCATCGAAAGTACTGTGGTCTACACAAGACACAAACATGTGCGGGAAAAGCCCGTGCAAGGGTGAGTATAACAATACTTATTAGGCACCCTAAAAACCCAAAACAAAAGAGAGCAACTGAAAGGAAACAGTTCTCTCATCTCAGCCAGAGGGAACCCAGAAGAGAGAGAAAATTCATCTCTTGACCATCCTCGGCTAAACACAACTAGTCAGCTCAATCCAGGTGTATTCCCATACATACACCTTGAACATCCAGATATACTCAGCTCATGCACTAAGCCACATGAGGTACCAACCTCACCACCAGAGACTATCCACAACCAGGAGAACACACTCCATGATCACGGTCATCCCAGATGACACCCGTCTAAGAGATACACTTCATCAAGTTCCACACAAACATCTCAGACGCTCACCCGAGAGATCACGCTCGTCGGATACCGTCACTGATGAAACCCCACTGAAACAACAAAAACACCAAACTCCTCGGATAGGGGATTGATCCTAGGGTCTGCTAGGGGATACCAAAACTCACACCAGTATATGAAGATCTCACAGATAGGGTATCAATCCCAGGGTCCACTGGGGAATACCACAACCCGATCTGGCATTCGTAGATCTCACAGATAGAGGATCACTCCTAAGATTCGCTAGGGGATACCACAACCCGATCTAGCGATCGACAGAAACACATCACTCAGAGAGAGGATCATCACCCGTGTAAAGGTGGTCACGATGATACCGGAACTCTATCGGGTATAACTCGCGATGTAGGGGATCAAACCGATGATGCACCAACCCTACTGAAACCACATGCTGAGTATGGGATCGTATAACCAATGATACCACAACCCTACTATAATACTCATGCTGAGTAGGGGATCGTATACCCGATGATTCCACAACCCTACTGAGCATGGCCCGCTATGTAGGGTATCATATTCCTGATGATTCCACAAACCCTACGGGGTTAACCTGGTATATAGGGGATCGCCGCCCTTGGATAAGCGATCACAGCGATACCAAGAACCCGATCTAGGGAAACGATGCTATAGGATCCCACTCAGGGCCCACCAGAGGGATGCCACAATTCTAACAGATTAAACTTCCCATAGAGAGTATCACAAACCTATACCAAGGTTATGATGTTGCGCGAACCCTCATAGGAATGAAAAAAGTGAGTACCCTCAACCACTATTGGTTTAAACATCACTAACCCGAGCGACCCTCCATAACGCCACCCCAAACACCTCTAAGGCCGATACCAAGTCCACCATCGTGATCCACGCAGAAAAACATACAAGATAGGCTATTTACTCACTCAAAACGGCCACCTGGTGAAAAAGTCACTATTCACCGCAGCTAGCCCATGCGAGGCCCACACAATGATCCCAAAACTCAACAAGAAGATTAGACCACTGCGATCCCCTCGGAAAAATGCATGGGATCCACTACTCGTTCATCCCAAACGGTCACCCGGTGAAAAAGGTACTATTCACCAAAGAAAACTCCGGTGGGGGCCATGCCTCAATCCCAAAACACATCAAATGGATCACACCATTGCGATCCTCTCGGAAAAACACTCAGGATCAACTATTCATCCACCAAAATCAGACTCCTGGTGAGAAAGTTGTGTTTCTCTACAAACGACAAACCCTGACCTCATAGGGCCTGAACCCCAATCTCGGCCCCAACACCCAAAAACAAACAAGAAAAGTTTGTTGTACAATCAAGGCATCAACGCCTCTAACGACACGTCAATCAGACGCTCCGGATAGATGATACAACGGCCCGAAGTCGAATAATAATAAAATATTATTATTATTTTTTGACGTTTAAAGCTCCCAGGAAATGATCCCGAAACATAAAACACTCGAACCCACACCAAAAGGTTCTCCTCGTCGCCAAGGTCGTGTCACCACAAACGGCACGCGAATCCGACCCCCGAATTTCAAGAAACAGGGGTTTTAAAACCCCCGTGTACAAAAGAAGGTCGGACCGGCCTGAACCGGCCGGCCCGCCCTGGCTGGTTGCCCTCCTCCACGCTTTTCAGTGGACCACAGTGGGCCGCTGCATGTCCACCGGCGCCAATGCTGCACCGGCAGTCCGTTTTTTGATCTGGAGGTACCGACGTGACCCTTGGGACTCGATCTTCCCTACTACGACAACAAAACGAAGAAATTCGCAGCAAAAACAAGATTAGGGGATTAAAACTCAAACCGCCTACCACGCGGGCGAAACACCAACGTTCTGACCTAGATCTGCACTCCAAAGCTTCCGCTACACGATCCTGAAGCATCCGCCATCGAAATCCGAGCTCGACGGCACCTTGATCACGCGATTCGATTCGGTGATTCATCATAGAAAGGGGAGGTGAAGGAGGAAGGAGTAGGAATTCCTCATCTGTGCACCACACGTCCAAAAGGGGGGAGAAAAGAGAGATTCATTTTTTTAACTAAAATCTCTCCCATCTCCGTATCCCAACTCGCCTCCGCCCGATGCCCGATGCAGACAAATGTTAGGTCGCCCTTAGGGTAAGCACGACTTTCTGAATGCAATGGCAGACTCGGATTTTCGATCCGAGACTCCTTTCAAAAATTATTCGAGCTGACACTCATAAATAAACTTTTCTATTTATTTATAAAAATTCCCCTGGTGGTTATTCTCACAGCAGGCACGCGCCCGCAAAGTTTACACCCCGCCTAGGGTAAATGGCACATTCCAAACGCAACTATGCCCTCATATTCCTATTCTGAGCTACTGTTTAAGGGATATCACACCCCCTCCACGTGAATAGTATAAAAATACTTAATATTTTTTTAAAATTAATTTTGGGCACACCGGGCCTCAGAATCACACACCGTCTTCGCACCGTGCTCTAGAATTATTTTTAGGAGTATTAGAAAGTTTGACAAGGCCAAAACCTCAGTCGCTACATCCTCCCTACCTTAGAAATTTTCTTCCCCGAAAATCCAAAAGCACAAGGAAAGCGACTGGACTCTCAACTACGTCTCCCACACTAGTGAGTTCTCCAATAAACACTCATGCCTGAACACATAAGTCAGAGAAACTCATCCACCACACCTCAACACTATCCGCTTCGGGCGGCACTGACTCACCCGCATGGTTTTAATCACATAACAAAAACGTGTCATGGTGGGGGAATGATCCCTCTTTCTCATGCATTCGAAGAACACTGAACAACACCCACACTGGGTCTTACCAACACCCAAAACAAAACTCGATCAAGAAAGGAAAAGGAGAAAGTGCCGCTAAACAGTGTCTAACAAGCTACTATAGAAAGTAGAAAGGACACAAGGCATACCTCTATCCATCCGCGGAGCCTAAGGGTCCACAGCCTCTAGGGCATGCAGCTGTCATTTCTCTCGGCCACCAGCTCCCTAAGCTTGGAGATGACTGCCTGGGGGTGGGGGTGGTGGAAACTCATACCACATACCACCTCCTACTACTGCACCAGATCCATCACCTCGTTTGTTTCCCTGCGGACCTCCTTTCTTGAGTGGGTGCCTCTTCCAAGGTGGTCTGTCAACTGGCTCCCTCTCAGCATCACGATAGGTAAGACAATCTCTAGAAAGATTTCCTTGACCATGGAAAGCGTAACACCGCCTCTCCTACGGCTGACCAAAACTGGCCTGTGAGCCCTGAGCCTCAGATCCTCCATCCTGGGGTCGCCTCCTGAAACGTCGGCCACATCCAGACCCATACGCCGGTCGCCGGCTACCAGATTCCAATCCGACTGATGATATCTTAGCTCTCACATTCCCATCACTAACAGGCAGGGTTTGCTTGGCCAGAAAGCTCTCCACCACCAACGCTCACTCCAGCACTCTAGCATAGGTGGGAAGACACAAAGAAACCACACACACCTGTATTTCCCTGCGTAGGATCTTCTCGAAGGTATGATCCCTAAAGAATGGGTCTCGAACCATATCCAGGGAGTAGCACAACATATCGGTAAAACTCGCTGAGTACTCTGACACGGTCATGCCCTCCTATCGAAGTTTCAAAAGCTCCTGGATCCGCACTGACCTCAGCATCACTTGATAGAACTCCTACTCGAAGAGCCACTCAAACTCTACCCACGTGAATGTCTCCTCGTCATGGGACTGCGTCACCAAACTCCACCATCGCCCAGCCGAACCATGCAGAAGGCTCACCGCTAGGACCACTATCTGATCTGAAGGTGTCCTCACTAGGTGGAAAAATCAGGTGACTTCTTCGAGCCAATCATCAGTTTTCTGAGGGTATGGATCACCCCGGAGCCTCAGAGGTCACTGCCTCTTGAACCTGTGTAGTGCACTCAACCTGCACGCAACCTCATCCAGCACTTCCGGCACAACCAGATGCTCGACAGGTGGTGTCTCAACTGGCGGACCACCCGGAGGACTAGCCTTAGAACCTATGCCCTAATCCACAACCTCTATATGGGGCGAATCATCACCACAATCCTACTATGGAACCCTCACTGGCTGTCGTCGTGGAGGCATCCTGAAATACATTCAAGACGCACCACAGTCAAAGAGTATATCTAGTGAGCTGACTCAAGAAGGACAAGGAAAAACCCAAAACCCAGTCCTATATGATGCATGTACCATTTTTCCCCTACGACCAGTGTACGGATGTCCTGAGTTTAAATGCAGGTTATCAAAGTCCATGTGTATGGATACATCAGCCGCCGCACCAATACTGGAGTCCCTGGCCTGGAAGCCGAGCTTGAAACATCATAACACTGCTACTATGCAACCCAAACCAAAATCACAGCTAGACCAGCTACGCTCTGAGATCCCAAAGGTGGAACCTCCCCTGATACCACTCTATCACGACCCGACCCAATGGGGCTCAAGATGTGACTCCCAAAGCCAACTTCTAATAGGACAGGGGCTGGCGACTAGCGCCGAGTAGGCTATTACACACAAGGGAGGCATTAGCCTAAGGTACCTGTACACAAGAACTCACATACACCTCCATGAAATAGTGCAGAGATATATAAAACTGAAAAGAAAATGCATGCATACATCTATCCCAAACCAGAGTATAGAAAAAGTACAAAAAGGCAAAACAAATCCCACCAAAAGAAAACTAAAAAAGTGTCCAACTTTCTCAGAAGTAGGGGAAAAACTACCAAAACACATGCTGATAAGATCCTCAGCATAGCTCTAGTAAACACCCCGGTCAAACCCACTCACTAAGCTCTGCCTACTCCAGGTCCTCCTGGGACTCCGTTGAAAGGCATCTGGTGTGCACAAGACAAAAACATGTATGGGAAAAGCCCATGCAGGGGTGAGTATAACAATACTCATTATGCACCCCAAAAACCCAAAACAAAATAGAGGAACTGAAAGGCAACAGTTCACTCATCTCAGCCAGAGGGAACCTAGACGAGAGAGAAACTCTATCTCGTGACCATCCTTAGCTAAACACAACTAGTCAGCTCAATCTAGGTGTATACCCATACATGCACATTGAACATCCAGATATACTCAGCTCATGCACCAAGCCACATGAGGTACTGACCTCACCACCAGCAACTATCCACAACCAGGAGAATACACTCCATGATCACAGTCATCCCAGATGACACCCGTCCGAGAGATACACTCCATCGGGTCCCACACAAACATCTCAGATGCTCACCTGAGAGATCACACTCGTCGAATACCGTCACTGAGGAAACCCTGCTGAAACAACAAAAACACCAAACTCCTCAGATAGGGGATCCCTACTAGGGTCCGTTAGGGGATACCAGAACCCACACCTATATACGAAGATCTCACAGATTGGGGATCACTCCTCGGGTCCGCTGGAGAATACCACAACCCGATCCGGCATTCGTAAGTCTCACAGATATGGGATCACTCCCAGGATCCACTAGGGGATACCACAACCCGATATGGAACTCTACAGAAACACATCACTCAGATAGAGGATCTTCGCCCATGTAAAGGTGGTCACGACGATACCAGAACTCTATCTGGTATAACTCGTGATGTAGGGGATCAAATTGACGATGCACCAACCCAACCGAAACCACACACTGAGTAGGGGATCGTATAACCTACGATACCACAACCCTACTATAATCCTCATGCAGAGTAGGGGATCTTATACCTGATGATGCCACAACCCTACTGAGCATGGCCCACTTTAGAGGGGATCATATTCCTGATGATGCCACAAACCCTATGGGGTTAACCTGGTAGATATGGGATCACCACCCGTGGATAAGCGGTCACAGCGATACCAAGAATTTGATCTTAGGAAACAATGCTAGAGGATCCCACTTCGGGACCACTGGAGGGATGTCATAACTCTAATAGATTAAATATCCCATCAAGAGGATCACAAACCTATACCAAGGTTGTGATGTCGTGTGAACCCTCATAGGAACGAACCAAGGGAGTAACCTCAACCACTGCTGGTTCAAATGTCGCTAACCCGAGTGACCCGCCATTACAGCACCTCACGCATCTATAAGGCCGATACCGAGGCCACCATCGCGATCCATGTAGAAAAACACGTAGGATAGGCTGTTTACTCGCCCGAAATGGCCAAGCGATGAAAAGGGAACTATTCACCACAACTAGCACGTCCAGGTCACACACAACGATCCCAAAACTCAACAAGCGGATCATAACACTGTGATCCCCTCAAAAAAATGCACGAGATCCACTACTCGTTCATCCCAAATGGTCACCCGGTGAAAAAGGTACTATTCACCGAAGCCATCTCAGTTGGGGCTCACTCCTTGATCCCGAAACAGATCGAACGGATCACACCATTGTGATCCTCTCAGAAAAACACTCAGGATCGACTATTCATCCCCCAAAATCGGACTCCTGGTGAGAAAGTTTAGTTTCTCCGCAAACGAAAAAAATCAGCCTCGTGGGTCCCACACCCCGATCTCAGCCCCAACACCCAAAAAAAACAAGAAAATTCCTTCATACCATCAGGGCCTCAATGCCTCTGACGGCACGTCAATCGGACGCTCCGGGTAAAAGATACAATGGCCCGAAGTCGAATAATAATAAAATATTATTATTTTATTCGACATTTCAAGCTCTTGGACCACGAACCCTGAACTTAAAACTCTTGAACCCACACCTAAAGGTTTTCCTCATCTCCAGGGTCGCGTTTCCGCTAACAGCACGCGAATCTGACCCTCAGATTGCAAGAAATGGGGGTTTTAAAACCCCTGTGCACAAAAGAAGGTCGGACAGGCCTGAACCGGCCGACCCGGCCGTCGGTGCCACTGGCCCGCCCTGGCCGGCAGCCCTCCGCCGCACGGTGTCCCATGCCGCTGCCCCTGGCATCCGGCCACTGCGATCCACTGTGGACCTCCACGGGTCCAAAATCCATTTTATGGATATATTTAGACCCTATACTTGATTTTTTTAATTTTTACCATTATTGGATCCACTTTACATGGGAAAAATGTGGGTGTATTTCCTTTTCCAAAAATTTACAAGAGTGTCACTCCTCCTCCACTAAAAAAAGGCATTCAATCCTCCCACTTCCTCACACCTCTAAAGATACTTTGGCTCAACCAATATATTCCCAAATATCTCCTAAAAATCTCTCCCCTAAACCTATAATCCTAAACTTTTTTATAAATCCATCCATAGAAGCTCTTTGGTGCAAACTGAAAAGTGTTACCCAATTAAGAGGTAGCATCCTTCCTCAATTTCATTAGTTTTATTTCCATTATTCTCTCCCTTAAATCTCTTTATTCTGTGATTATATAATAATAATAGTATACTAAATATACTAATATGTTTTTATTCTATGTTTTCTACCTACACTTACACATTTCTCCATCTAATGGTTAATGAACATACAGTTTATCTGTATAGTGTACAACCGCCTCACAAAATGATGATTATTCATTTTTCCTTTACCACCTATCATGGATGGGAATTATTATAGAAACTATATTTATATATGCTATATATAATATTTATAATTTCTATATAATTCTTTATTTCTTATATAACATATACATTTATTCACTCTATTTTGTGGGAATACAATAACATCGTTTGTGGAAGTGTGGATTACTACCCCCTCAAAGCGATATGATTCATTAAAACTATACATGGAATATATAAATGAAGGTTTTAATAAAACTATGTAACATATATGACATAGATATGATACTATAATTATAATATAAATATATATCATTTTCTTTTCATTCTTTTAATATGAAAATGAAATGAAATTAGCGTGCATACGTACGTACAACCTAACATTTCCTTGAACGGTGAATTTCATTTCTCATATCCTAATATTATAGATTATTCTAAATAAATATATACTTATTATATATAATTAAATCATGGTTTACATCTTGGATATGATTAATTCATGATTGACATTATAATAAAAATAAGTAACAATTCAAAACATACTCAAAATTCTAGGCAATTAATACCCAAAATATTGAAAATAATGAAAGATTATTAACAAAAGGGTAATAAGATATTATAATAATATAATATATGATATTATAAATATGTCTATGGTTCTATTATTAGTTAGTGAGATTTTTAAAACCAGTATATAGTGGTTTAAAAAACTTTCACCCAAAAAATAAATGCAAAGTAAGGGATTTCATCTCAATTTACATACCATTGAGACTTATTTGTTATTATAAACCAATCCAATTTTATAGGGTGTATATACTTACCTTTGGTATTTTATATCATGAATATAATTATTATCATGATATTTTAAGTATATTTTAATGTTATTACATAATGAGGATTATAATTCAAATGTTTCAAAATTTAATGGTACACTTTGGATTATTTAAAGATTATTCTCCTCAAGAACATTTTTAATGATTATATTTGCAATATCACTTCCTTCTGTGATTGTTGACTTTTTATAGAAATAGTCACTTTATTTTTTGCACATAATTTCTTATATATGGTGTAAATATCTCCACTTTTTCATATAATATAATGATTCGTTAATTCATTATGATATTTTGAGCTTCAATTTGAATTATTTCATCTAAGGGGATTTGAGTCAAAAGTTACCTGGTGGAAAAAAATTTCATAACCCAATTTATTTTCATTGGGTTATATTATTTCCTAATTATTGTTAATATTATATGATTATATGTATAATAAATTTGAATATATATTGATATGTTTCCACTTCTATATGTTTATTTATAGTTGATACACATATTCTACTCATTGATTGATTCTCACTCCAACATTATAAAATTTTGAAGGGCTTACTTTACAATATCATTTTTTCAGGATTGCTTATAATAAAATTTTAATAAGAGGAAATTATTTGATAATTGTCTAATAAACACTTTCATTTTGTTTTACACTAGTCATTTAGGTCCTTTTTCAAATAATAGTACAACTTTATACTCTTTGGTACTCAAAATTTTTTAGAAATTTTTTTTAAGAAAACTTGACTTCATTTCTCTCTTTAGTCAGAGAACCTATTTTATTTTAAAAAGATGTTTTATTAACATGTTTCCGAAAAGTTTTTAAGCTTTTAAAAATGATTTATTAAATACATTTTTACACTTTTGTTTATTATAAATTTTTTTCAAAGGAATCTTCTTGTTGCATTCCGAATAAGGCATTTTTCTAACCTTTATACCATGTTAAATGAATTTTCTTTTTACCTCATATGGAATGTATGGATTTAAAGCCCATAATTTCTTTGAAGATTCCTTTGAAATTTTAAAAGGTAAATTTTAAAAAAAAAATGATTTTAAAGTTATTTTAAATGAAAAGTAAATTCAAAATGGTTTTCAAAATAAAAAGGATATTTTCCTCAAGAATGCTTGTAAAGTTCTTCTATTCATCAACGAAAACCACTGTTTGATTTTTACTGCACTTGGGATATGTTTTATTTATACCATCCTTATTATTCCCCTATATGGTTTATGGTTGATTTGGCCAAGGGTAGTATTCACATTCATTTCTTTGATTTCCTTTGTTTATCCCCTTTAGATATTCAATTTCTTATAATGTTTATTTCCTAAACCAAATATAATTTTTACATAAGGTGTTTAATTTAACAATTATTTCATTGAATGAGGAAATATTGGTAAATCTATATATTTTATTCAATAAAGATATTTTATAAGGCATATTGTTTATATGATATGAGGAATGTTTGGGGCATGAAAAATACAAATTGTGGACTATTTAAGGTAAGAACTATAGGTTAGGTGTAACACCCCAGGTAAATAAAGAATATGACATTTTCACATTTATCCATATTTGTGAATAAAATATTAATATTACTTTAAAGGGGACGCTATGCTCGATGGAGTACCCAATATGCAACAACGAGTTTCTTGGGAATCTTACGTTGCACTCTAATAATAAAATAATATTATTTTAAATGGTAGTTAACGCCTAGTTGTTGTAATGGCAGGAATGAACATAACTAACTACAAAATGATTATATATGTTTGTCAAATATTTTTACTTTTTACAACAAATGTTAGAGGATTAAAAATGCGAATGAATCCAATTTTAAGCGTAAACATTCTAATATTCTTTAAAAGGTCGATTAACCACCTTTTGATGGAGAACCTCTTTTAAATCCACTTTTTAATAATTTTATGTGTTATATTTGACAAAATAAAATTATTCTTTAGAATCGGGACATCAAAATTTACATTGTGTAAATTTTTGGAATTTTTCTGATAAAGTTCATTTTTAATGAATAGTGTAAAATGTTGTATTTTAATTCAAAACCTATTTTTAATATAATTTATTTATATGATTATATTATATTTTGAATTGGTTTTAAAGTCCAATTAGAATATATTTTTACCATTTAATCCAATTGTGGTCATTGGAATTAATTTCACTTTGAAATCGGACTTAAACTAGTGTCAATCTTTTGATACTTATTGTTTCATAAAAACACGCTATTTGCTCTGTCAGCGGGAATTAATTATTAAATTAATTAATTCAACTTATATGTTTTGAATTTTGTAAAATAGACTTCATTTTTGAATTCAGAATATCAAATATATCTTAGGTTGAAGTTTTGGTATTTTTCTGAAAAACATCAATTTTTGATGAATAGTGAAACCACTAAGTGGTACTTATAAAAACTGATTTTCCGTTTAAATGAAATTTTACCACCTCTGTGTTTTGAATTTCAAAAATCCGACATACATGGTTGTCATTAAGAAGTAAAATGTGGTTCATTGAAATTAAAATAATTTTTTGGTTAATAGTAACTTTTATGTTTTTAATCGCGATTATAGGTAATTAGTGTAGTTTAAGGTAAAAATAATGTTTTAATAATATGAAATGACCTAGACACATGTTCTAACCTTATTTGATGAGTCATGTCAGACCCATAAAATCCATGGGTCAACTTGGGGACCCCATGGAGCCACTTTGGTTGCAAAATGACATAAATACCTTTTTATTTAAAGTTAAAATTAAATTGTCACAAACATGTGTTGTTTTACTAAAAAAAATTATGTGGGGTTATATAAGTCATATATTTTAATATAAATATTCATTATAAATCTAAAAATATTTCCAAAATCATGATATTTTTTTATAATTTTTAGACATTAAAATAATTTATTTATTTATGACACCGTGATGATGCATTGATTACCTCATAAATGAACGATTTAAATAAAATGAGAAGATATGGTGAAATATAAGTCTTACACTTGTCAGAAACCTATTGTATGGGTGGATTTCGAAACCTTATCACCTTATCCTCGAAATATATCCTTTTGGGACCTTTTAAATTCGAAAATCATTTTATAATAAAGTAAACATTTATAACTTTCCAAGAGTTCCCCTCCTGTCCTCTTATAAAAGGAACCCACCTCTACCACCTTACACACACCTCTAAAGCCTTTGGCTCAGCCAAACCCTGCACATTTCATCTTTACACATCCCTCTCTTCATCATTGAAGCCTCACATTGGGCATAATCATTTCCAAGGAATCCTTTGAGCTCAAATCAATGAGAGTTACCCGATTTAAAGGTAGTGTCCTCTCTTGTGTTCTTATGTTTTTCTTTTGCTTCTCCAACCCTCTAAAATCTTTTTATTACTTTATTTTGTAACAAAATCAGTATAGTAAATATACTAGTATGTTTTTATGTGAATTATTTGAGCTACACTTACACACACCTTCGTCTAATGGTTAAGGAACATACTGTTTCTGTGGATGGAGAATTTTTGCCACACGAAACGATGATTGTTCAATATTCTATTAACACCTTTCATGTTGGTAATTATGATGTCACTATATTTTATATATGATATATATGGAATTTATGTTTTCTATATGCTTATGAATTTTATATTTAAAACATGCCTTTATGCTTTTCATGTTGTGCAAATGCGATAAGTTCATACGAGGAAGTGTGGACTACCGCCCCCTAAAGTGATGTGACTCGTTCATGCAATACATGGAATGTATAAATAATGAAATTAATGAACATATTTGACCTATATAACATATATATTATACTAGAATTATAATATATATCTCTCTCAATTATTTTTAATTACATTAATATGACAAAGAAATGAAAGTAGCGTTCATGCGTACGTACGGCCTACCGTCTCCATGAACGGTGCATTTCATTTATTTTTATCTACAAATGTTATGGAGTAGTATAAAATGAATATTTACTGGATATATATTATATTTTAATCATTAATACTATTCTGGAGATGATTTACTTATAACTAAATAGACAATCATTTTCAAACAAGTTCATTTTTGACTCATGTACCAAACATCGACAAAAACGTCTGATATGAACTCACATTATTAACCAATTATTATAACATTATAACATGTGATATAAACTGAATAATAATCTTTAAAAGATGTCCTTAAGAAATTATAAATTGACCAAAGTTTATTATTCAGTAATATAAAGAAACGAACAAGACAAGTCGAACTTGAGGTAAGGGAT
Organism: Viscum album; assembly: GCA_963277665.1. Taxonomy (NCBI): domain Eukaryota; kingdom Viridiplantae; phylum Streptophyta; class Magnoliopsida; order Santalales; family Viscaceae; genus Viscum; species Viscum album. Next base: position 47,522,724 of record OY728161.1, on the reverse strand, counting down.
CCTACCCCTCTCTTTCTTTTTGCATACACTCTTTTATGTCATTACTTTTAAGCTCATATTTCTTATGATTGGGATGTTCTTTTATATTAATCCTACTGTGATTTTTATGTTCATATGATGAGATACCCTATTTTCTCTCACCAATCCATTTTGAAAGTTTTGAGTGGCGTTGTTAGGCTGCCAAATTTTCGTAAGAGATCTAACCTCTCTCTTTCTTTTTAAGTACTCTCCTTTATGTCACTTCTTTTAAGCTCCTCTTTGTTATGATGTGGGATGTTATTTTATATTCCTCTTTCTATACATTTTATTTTAATATGATGAGATACCCTATTTGATCTCATTAATCTATTTTTTTGAAGTTTTAAGTGGCGCCATTAGGCTGTAGAGTTTTCGTAAGGGATTTTTCATCTCACTTTTAGTCCCGTGAGATTTATGCTTCATTTTCCATCATTTCCATTGAGTGGTGTATTTACTTCCCATTATTATACTATTTGTGTAATATAATTTCATTTATGGGTATTTACATATTCATTTTATTACCCTTCTTCAATGGGGTGTACGTTTCCAAAGTTACCCAAGTCGGTAAGGGAACCTTTCACCCTCATTTTTTTAAAAGGCTTCTCTTGTTATGTCTTTTAATTCACATACTATTATGTTGTGATATGTTCTTCTATATCCTTATTGATGTAAATTTTATTTCCAAGTGATGAGATTCCATTTTCTCTCTCATCAACTCTTTTTCTGAATTTTGAAGTGACGCCGTTAGGCTGTCGAATTTTTGCAAGGGAACTTCTTAACCCAATTTTGATTATTTGGGATAAACTTGAACTCCTTGAATATGGCGTTCTATGAATATGTGTGAATGAACTCTGATTTTTTTACACTTAATATCCACTTATATTTTTTGAATTTGTTTGTCACACATAATTATGTTATTGATTTATCCTTAGTCCAAGGATACCGTCTTTGTAAGGGACATCGTCTCAATCTCCATTCATTGAGTCATATTTTGTTTTATACACAAATTTATTTTATACGGTGTATAAGCCCCTTTGACTTTTAGTTTATTAAAAAGGAATATTTTTATATGAATCGTTTTACTAAACGACAAAAAACAATGTTTTTCTTGTCGTACGTATGCGGCGACAATGACTTCTCTGCCGCTGTGACCATTATTTGAGTTTTGGCTTCCTCTACAAGAAATAACTTTTTTTGAATGAAAAATAAATACCATGTTTTACTCTTATTTTATTTTGGTATTGAAAATGGTTTTCATAATGTTTTTATATCAATGTGTTTTATTGATATCTTGTGATTGAAAAGTGGAAATGTTATGTTTCCTTTATACATATTTTATGTGATACGATTATGTTATGGTTCTTGGGCATTGTTATGAAGACGGGTGGTTCCATGATAAAATAAGGGCGGGTGAGCCCGATATAGCTCTTCAATGCATTGGGTAACACGAAGGGGTTAAACGTTAAGGTTTCTCCGAAGAGATTTAGGGAATATACTGTGATGGGTATTCCAAACGTAACCAAGAGGGTTACTCCCTAAGTAAGAATGTTATGAATGCCTCAAGTTACCTTTATGCCTTATGATTTCTATGATTTATTCATGATTTGATGAGGTATGTTAAAATGATTATGTTTTATGAGTAAAGTATGATTTCATACATGGACTAATGTTTTCTTCTCATACTTTTATATCCCTTACTGAGCTTTTTATGCTCATCCCATGTTTTTGAAATGTTTTTCACAGGTCAAGGGAAAGGTGCATGATATGATGATAGTGTCAAGGAAGTGTCAAGAAAAAATCCATGTTTTATTTTAAATATGTTTCCATTCATGGGAAAAATGAATACCTTCTTTTATGTAACCACATTATTTAAATGTGGAATGTAATTGATGATTTATGATCTAATTCTCTAAAACTCTAAACCTGAAAAGATCCTCAATGTGAATTATTCATTTAATTCAATATTAAGTAAGGTTTAAGGTCGGGGCCTTATAGTTGGTATCAGAGGTCGGTTTAGATAACTTTAGAGGTTAGGGTATTCTATAGGCATAAGTGACATTACCATAATGGTTAGGATTTCAGAAAGAGTCCTAGTTTTAGATAAATTGAATGAGTAAGTATATCTTAGTGTTTATCTTCCTCATTAGTACATGATGGTTTTGTTGGTATACTCACACTGACATTTCTGTTTTTATTAAATGGATGGATCTAGCAGGCACCAAAGTGACAATAGGTTTGAAGGAAACTGCGGTGGTTCTCTGATTAAGAGACTGGATGAAATGGGGGATTCAATGAGGAAACTCGTGGTTGTTCTGAACCAACTATCAAGTAGTCATGATCAACCACTTGTACCTTGGTATGTTCTGTAATGCATCATGTACGAGATGACCAATCAATGTGGAAGCTCAGGTAATAATTATAAAGGTAACCACTAGGGTTTATATGATCCTTACTTTTGAGGTAATTATGGGTTATTATATATTATGATGGAAAATGAAATGCATGAGATAAAATTGAGGTTAAAATATGTTATGATTATTTTTGAAGATTTTATCTCGTTTTGGGGAATGTTTTAAGAATTATATAGTTTTGGAAAAAGGAAAACACGCAGACCGTGTGACAACCCGTCGCGTCAGACAAAGCTGCAGGAATCGAACCCACAACCAAAGTGCGACTGGTATTTATCGCCTACCACTGGACTACGTGAAGTCCCTGGTTAGTTTGACTAATTTGTTTTAGTTAGATGATTTTAGGAATCAAGATTAAGTTTATTTTGGGTTATCTATGGAAATTATTAACGTATCATGGAGGATATGGGATTAGGTTAATTACTTTTCAATATGAGAATTTAAGAGCAACTGATGTTATTTGGAGATAAAAGTTAATTTGTACTTTAGAGGACTATGTGATTAAATCATTCAAATATTTGGGTTTCAATATTAGTTTTGTTTACTTTGAAGAATTTTATGGAAAAATTGTTTATCGAATGGTCTTCGTTGAACTTTGGGTTTTGTTGGACAATTTTTGGAGATTAAGAATAGATTTTATTTTTATAAAGGGTTATCCTTTTGTGGATTATCTGATCTCATACTAACAATTTTGGTTTTGGATTTTTTCTAAAGACATGGGAAATATATAGTTCTCTTTTGTGGATTAGGTGATTCTCAAGAAGTTGATTATAGTACTCTTAATGTGAACAAGTCTTCCTAAATACTCGTCTTTTGGAGAAAATATGAGTTTGATTAAGGAATCTAGTAAAAGTTGAAAGTCTACGTGACAAGTAAGTATGTTTCATTATGATTTAGTTAAGCTCAAAAATAAATTCCTCAATGAAGAGTAACATAAAACAAAAATGTTGTTTGTTAACTTTTCCTACTAGGGAATCAAATACCGTTTAACCCATCACAAGTTTGTGATTTTCTTATGGTTAACTTTCTCCTAGACATGTTTACTATCACTCTCCATTAGAACATGACCCTTTGTTTTTTCCTCCATGTCCATATTTTCATACTTGGAATCCTAGTATGGGTTAACTCGGGTGACCTTTGTACTTCTCTTTCTTTATTTTAAAGTGATTGTTTTACTGACTCTTGTTTCTGATGTGGGATTTTCAATGAAGTTTCCAAGCCCAATTTTAAAATTGTGAGGATGCAATTCCCAAAAGGGGGGAAGGATGTAACACCCCAGGTAAATAAAGAATATGAAATTTTCACATTTATCCATATTTTTGAATAAAATATTAATATTACTTTAAAGGGGACGCTATGCTCAATGGAGTACCCAATACGCAACAACGAGTTTCTTGGGAATCTTACATTGCACTCTAATAATAAAATAATATTATTTAAAATGGTAGTTAACGCCTAGCTATTGTAATGGCGGGAATGAATAGAACTAACTACAAAATGATTATATATGTTTGTCAAATATTTTTACTTTTTACAATAAATGTTAGAGGATTAAAAATGCGAATGAATCCAATTTTAAGCATAAACATTCTAATATTCTTTAAAAGGTCGATTAACCGCCTTTTGATAGCGAACCTCTTTTAAATACACTTTTTGAAAATTTTATGTATTATATTTGACAAAATAAAATTCTTCTTTAGAATTGGGACATCAAAATTTACTTTGTGTAAATTTTTGGTATTTTTCCGATAAAGTTCATTTTTTAATGAATAGTGAAAATATTGTATTTTAATTCAAAACCTATTTTTAATATAATTTATTTATATGATTATATTATATTTTTAATTTGTTTTAAAGTTCAATTAGAATATATTTTTACCATTTAATCCAATTGTGTTCATTGGAATTAATTTCACTTTGAAATCGGAATTAAACTAGTGTCAATCTTTTGATACTTATTGTTTCATAAAAACACGATATTTGCTCTGTCAGCGGGAATTAATTATTAAATTAATTAATGTAACTTATATTTTTTTAATTTTGTAAAATAGACTTAATTTTTTAATTCGGAATATCAAATATACCTTAGGTTGAAGTTTTGGTATTTTTCTGAAAAACTTCAATTTTTGATGAATAGTGAAACCACTAAGTGGTACTTATAAAAACTGATTTTCCGTTTAAATGAAATTTTACCACCTTTGTGTTTTGAATTTCAAAAATACAATATACATGGTTATCATTAATAAGTAAAATGTGGTTCAATGGAATTAAAATAATTTTTTGGTGAAGAGTAACTTTTAAGTTTTTAATCGCGATTAGAGATAATTAGTGTAGTTTAAGATAAAAATAATGTTTTAATAATATGAAATGACCTAGACACATGTCCTAACCTTATTTTATGGGTCATGGCCGACCAAGAAAATCCATGGGTCAACTTGGGGACCCCATGGATCCACTTTGGTTGGAAAATGACATAAATACCTTTTTATTTAAAGTTAAAATTAAAATGTCACAAACATGTGTTATTTTACTAAAAAAATTACATGGGCTTATATAAGTCATATATTTTAATATAAATATTCATTATAAATCTAAAACGATTCCCTACATCATGATATTTGTTTTATAATTTTTATACATTAAATAAATTAATTTATTTATGACACCGTGATGATGCAGTGATTACCTCATAAATGAATGATTTAAATAAAATGAGAAGATAGGGTGAAATATAAATCTTACACTTGTTAGAAACCTATTGTATGTGTGAATTTAGAAACCTTATCACCTTATCCTAGAAATATATCCTTTTGGGACCTTTTAAATCCGAAAATCATTTTATAATAAAGTAAACTTTTATAACTTTCCAAGAGTGCCCCTCCTCTCCTCTTATAAAAGGCTCCCACCTCTACCACCTTACACACACCTCTAAAACCTCTGGCTCGGCCAATACCTGCACATTTCATCTCTAAAAATCCCTATATTCATCATTGAAGCCTCACTTTGAGCATAATCCTTTCCAAGGAAGCCTTTGAGCTCAAATCAAAGAGAGTTACCCGATTTAAAGGTAGTGTCCTCTCTTGTGTTCTTATGTTTTATTTTGCTTCTCCAACCCTCTAAACTCTTTGTATTCCTTTATTTTGTAACAAAACCAGTATCTTAAATAAACTAGGATGTTATTATGTTCGAGCTACACTTACACACACCTTCATCTAATGGTTAATGAACATATTGTTTCTATGGGTGGAGAATTTCTGCCTCACGAAACGATGATTGTTCAATCTTCTCTTAACACCTTTCATGGTGGCCATTATGATGTAACTATATTTTATATATGATATATATGGTATTTATGTTTTATATATGCTTCTGAATTTTATATTTAAAACATGCCTTTATGATTTTCATGTTGTGCAAATGCGATAATTTCATACGAGAAAGTGTGGACTACCGCCCCCTCAAGTGATGTGACTCGTTCATGCAATACATGGAATGTATAAAGAATGAAATTAATGAACATATGTGACCTATATAACATATATATTATACTATAATTATAATATATATGTCTCTCAATTATTTTTAATTACATTAATATGACAAAGAAATGAAAGTAGCTTTCATGCGTACGTACGGCCTACCGTCTCCATGAACGGTGCATTTCATTTCTTTTTATCTCCAAATGTTATGGAGTAGTATAAAATGAATATGTACTGGATATATATGATATTTAAATCATTAATACTATTCTTGATATTATTTACTTATAACTACATGGACAATCATTTTCAAAAAAGTTCATTTTTGACTCATGTACCAAACATCGACAAAAACGTCTAATATGAACTCACATTATTAACCAATTATTATAACATTATAACATGTGATATGAACTGAATAATAATCTTTAAAATAGGTCCTTAAGCAATTATAAATTGACCAAAGTTTATTATTCAGGAATATAAAGAAACAAACAGGACAAGTCGGACTTGAGGTAAGGGATCTTACCCCTCTCTTTCTTTTTACGTACACTCTTTTATGTCATTGCTTTTAAGCTCATATTTCTTATGATTGGGATATTCTTTTATATTAATCCTATTTTACTTTTTATGTTCATATGATGAGAGACCCTATTTTCTCTCACCAATCCATTTTGGAAGTTTTGAGTTGTGTCGTTAGGCTACCGAATTTTCGTAAGAGATCTAACCTCTCTCTTTCTTTTTAAGTACTCTCCTTTATTTCACTTCTTTTAATCTCCTATTTGTTATGATGGGGGATGTTATTTTATATTACTATTGCTGTAAATTTTGTTTTAATATGATGAGAGACCCTATTTTATCTCATCAATCCATTTTTTTAAGTTTTAAGTGGCGTCGTTAGGCTGCAGAGTTTTCGTAAGGGATTTTTCATCTCACTTTTAGTCCCGTGAGATTTATACTTCATTTGCCACCATTTCCTTTGAGTGGTGTATTTAATTCCCATTATTATACTCTTTGTGTAATATAATTTCATTTATGGGTATTTACATATTCATTGTATGACCCTTCTTTAATGGGGTGTACGTTTCGAAAGTTACCCAAGTTGGTAAGGGAACCTTTCACCCTCCTTTTTTTAAAAGACTTCTCTTGTTATGTCTTTTAATTCATGTAATATTATGTTGGGATATGTTATTCTATATCCTTATTGATGTAAATTTTTTTTCCAAGTGATGAGATGCCATTTTCTCTCTCATAAACTCTTTTTCTGAATTTTGAAGTGACGTCATTAGGCTGTCGAATTTTTTGCAAGGGAACTTCTTAACCCAATTTTGATTCTTTGGGATAAACTTGTACTCCTTGAATATGTCATTCTATGAATATGTGTGAATGAACTCTGATTGTTTTACGATTAATATCCACTTATATTTTGTGAATTCGTTTGTCACACATAATTATGTCATTGATTTATCCTTAGTCCAAGGATACCGTCTTTGTAAGGGACATCATCTCAATCGCCTTTCATTGAGGCATATTTTGTTTTATACAAAAATTTCTTTTATACGGTGTATAAACCCCTTTGACTTTTAGTTTATTCAAAAGGAATCTTTTATACGAAGCGTTTTACTAAACAACAAAAAGGAATGTTTTTCTTTTCATACATATGCGGGGACAACGACTTCTCTGCCGCCATGACCATTATTTGAGTTTCGTCTTCCTCTACAAGACATAACTTTTTTTGAATGAAAAATAAATACCATGTTTTAATCTTATTTTATTATGGTATTGAAAATGGTTTTCATAATTGTTTTATATCAATGTGTTTTTTTGATATCTTGTGATTGAAAAGTTGAAATGTTATGTTTCCTTTATACATGTTTTATGTGATACGATTATGTTATAGTTCATGGGAATTGTTATGAATACGGGTGGTTCCGTGATAAACTAAGGGCGGGTGAGCCCGATATAGCTCTACAATGCATTGGGTATTGCTAAGGGGTTAAACTTTAAGGTTTATCTAAAGAGATTTAGGGAATATACTGTGATGGGTATTCCAAACGTAACCAAGTGGGTTACTCCCTATGTAAGAATGTTATAAATTCCTTAAGTTACCTTTATGCCTTATGATTTCTATGATTTATTCATTATTTGATGAGGTAAGTTAAAATGCTTATGTTTTATGAGTAAAGTATGATTTCATACATGGACTATTGTTTTATTTTCATACTTTTATATCCCTTACTGAGCTTTTTATGCTCACCCCAAGTTTTTGAAAAAAAATTCACAGGTCAAGGGAAAGGTGCATGATATGATGATAGTGTCAAGGAAGTGTCAAGAATGAATCCATGTTTTATTTTAAATATGTTTCCGTTTATGGGAAAAAACGAATACTATCTTTTATGTAACCACATTGTTTAAATGTGGAATGTAATTCATGATTTATGATCTAATTATCTAAAACTCTAAACCTGAAAAGATCCTCAATGTGAATTATTCATTTAATTCAATATTAAGTAAGGTTTAAGGCCGGGGCCTTATATTAGGGACCGGTTAATGAAATCCACTCAATGAATTTATAGTCTCATGAGATTAATTAGTTTCACAAATTAGATGGGTTTCTACCTGATACTCTAAATATTCTTGAAAAAGGTCTTGACAGTAATGGATCCATATAATAAGAAACCTGGAATCCAATAATTAAGAATTTCCCTCATTTAGTTTCATTTATTATTCATCCATGAGATTTTTCATCAACATATCTATGGATACATTTCATTTTCAGTTCATTGTTTAAATTGAATGTGTTTCATTTTAATACCTTTTGATATTTTTTATGCACTTCCTTATCAGTTTATTGATTGCATGTCATGTGTATTCAGTTATTACCTTTCTATATTGACTATTCTCATTGACTCATTATTTCTTCCACCATAATTAATCATTACTGAGCATTTTTGATCACCCCTTATTATGTTTCCTTCCCCATGAATCCAAAAATCATACTATGAAAGATATATAAGTATATACTAGATGGAATATAGTTATCCTCAAAATAAATAAAAAATTGAAATTAGTGTATTCATTTGTAATAAAATACTCCGGTATGTATCTAGTTTAACAAGACTACTAAACTCACCAATCCTTAGGGATTTGATTCCTTCTAATCATGATAATGTGATGGTAGAAGACACCAGCTCTGGGCTCTCTGGGGTCGAGTTGCTACATTGTCTTCTTACCTATTTATGCTTACTATTGTGTGGGATATTGATTTCATATGATTTTAATCCTTTTCATAATAGGTTTTTGTGTACCATAATAATGATGTAGATTTTTAAATGTGTAAATATAGTTGGATTTAAATTTTTGTTAATAACACAATTTAAGAGTTTTGTAAATATTTATACATCAATATGGTTTGAATATAATGATTTGGTGAAAGGAAAACCAAATAAAAAACTAAATTAGTATAATACTACATAAAAATAAATTCAATACTTGTGATAATATGGTTACATATGTAAATTCCATTAAATTACTAATTTTTAGTTTTATTACAAACAAAAAACTTGTGAAGTCAATAAAAATTAACACTAGTTGGTTATGCCAAAACTGAGCATATATGGATTGTCTTATGTATATAAATTAGGATATAGTTGAACCAAATAGTTATTCAACTATTCCTAGCATGTTCATAGGTTATATATGGCTAGTAACCTCTAATAATTAAGATACCATAGGAATAAAGTTGAGATGTCCAATATGATGGATTGGGAAAAGTGTTTTTCACTCAGTTATATAGGAGTCATATATTATATGAATAAAATTATAATATACCTAATAGAGTAATGTGTTATTATATAAACTTATCTAGGATAATTTAAAATGAAATATTAATCTTGTACCACTAATTATATGAAATAATTTAAAAGGTTTCATCATTTTAGTGGGAGAAAATTTCATAAATTTCTTTATTAAATGATTGTAAAACATGATACCCATCTAATAAAGTCTTCAGATGTTGATAAAATGTAATCATTATAATGATGAATGAAATTTTAATCAATATATGAAAAGAATAATATAAATATAATATTTTATATATTGTTATATAAAAATATGAATCATTCTTAATAAGGAAATAAAGTTGTATGGGTTAAAGAAAAAACTTCTTGAGAAACCTCTTTTTGATAAAGTTAATCAGGAAAAAAAGATAATTATAATATGTATAATAAGGATTATATTCATGTGTAAATCTTGAGTCTTGTTTTTATGGATCTATAACATCAAATGAAATAAGATAATATAAATAATTTTGGTATGATATAAAACCAGGAAAGGATCTATCTAGAACATGATAGACATGAGATATATGATTCATAAAAAGAACTCTTTATTGTAATATGGATGGTTTTACTTATATATAATCACATTTGATCAATTTCATTAGGTATTTAAATGATTTGGGGACACTAGGCTCACTAGTTAGGCATAATTTATCCATAAATAGCATTCTTCAATCACTGAATTACAATATTAATGAGTTCCAAAAAGGTTTAAATAACTTATTAAATAAGATGAGGATTGATGAGTATTACATGGGATTTCCAAGATCATGTTCCATGATGATAGTATAGAAAGGAAGTGGTATGAGTTTTAGATATAAGGAGAAGATAATAAGTCATATAGAGTCCATAAAAACTTATAAACAGATGAAATGTTCTTATATGGATGAGCAGTGTTATCACTATCATAAAAAATATATATTTCTAGATAAATAATCTAGAACACCTGATGATATTAAAGAAACTCTATGGTGATCCAATGTAAGGTATTTTTTATAGGAACCAATTTTCCAATTTTGAAGGGTATGTGATACCAACTATACATTAAAAATGCATTATGAATACGTATAGAAGTTCAAAATTGATGAATTATTAATGCTTAGTAAACTAAAAAATCACAGTATTTCCATTATTAAATTGTCATAATACACCTAGACCGTGATATTTTTGTACTCTAAATCCATGATCTAAGAGAAAAGTGGAAATAAATCTTTGGGATCCGGCCTATAGTTGTAGTACATATAGACCATGGATATAGTTTAATATACTTCCACATTCAGCATAAGACATTCTAGTATAATATGTATGTTTTGTTAGTTTTTATTGATCATCAAAATACATCTCACCTATAACCCATATCCCACCACCCTAATATCTTAATGATGTAACAACCTAAGATTTTAGATCCTTTAAAATACATAATATGTTCTATAACTTGGGTCACACATTATTCCCAGCATAAAAAACAAATCATATTAATAATACATTACAAATAAATATATAATAAACACTAATATAGAAAACCATTAAAAATTATTACTTTTAGAATGTTATTAATTAACATGAGTTAATATTCAAAAGTTTATTTTCAATTAAATTAATTTTTTTGTATTATATATTTTCATTTAAAATATTATATTTTAAAATATTAGAATATAAATTTGGTAAAGTAAAATTCATATTTAAATTCTAGGGGAAAATATCTTAGGAATTATTAGTGGGATTTTTCAAAAATAATTTTTATTTAAGAGAATATTAAAAATACTGATTTTTCTAACACCACCACTTTTATATGACATAGAATTTTTTGAAAAAATTTACAATAAAATTATATATTATATATTATAATAAATTTTTATAAAATACTATGTTAAATTTATAAACTCATGCTCAATATTTTGAAAATTTATGTGGTGTTTTAATAGAACTATTTTTCGACTATTTTGTTTAATTAATTATAACATGATGAAATGAAGTTATTTTTTCATTTACTTTTAAATAAATAATCTTTTAATGAAAATAAATATTTTAAATATATTATAATAAATTGAATTTATAATTCTATTATCATCACAAATCGTTTTTCTAAAAAATAATTTTTTTCAAAAAAAGTTTTTTAGGTGATACATGTGCTAACGTTAAGATTAATTTGACTACACATAGAAAGTAAATTTTTTAGAATTATTATTATATTTTAGATAATAATTTTCAGACAATTTAGTATTTCTAATTTCATTTTTTTGAAAATTAAATAGATTACTATGATTAATGTTAATTAACGTGATAATAGTGAAACAATTAATTTAAAAAATATTATTTTATTAATATCATGGAATTTCTATCAAATAAATTAAATTTAAATAACTAAAATAATTAATTTAATATGTTTTATAAACACATAAATTAATATATTTAAAATAATTTAGTTAGTAATCAATACTAAATAAGATTAAGAATCCATAATGATCAAAATGCCTTTTTTCTACTAAAATATTTTTTCTACACAAAATCTGTTTTAATTTAAAATATAAATTTATAGTATTTAGAAAATAAATTGGAATAAATATATATTAAATTTTTTTATAGGAACCCTAAAAAAATATATTGTTTATGTTATATTTTTAATAGAACATAAAATCACTTAGTTAAAAAATAGTTACCTAATTTAAAAGTAAAAGAGTAAAATATAAGAACTTAATTGTAAAAACCCAATAATATGTTTAAAACAAGTGAGTAAAAACTTGTTCAAAACTTTATCTAACTAAACATACCCCATAATCCATTATTTTGAATCTTTTTATCCAATGACCTTTGAATAGTTTCATGAAATTATTAAAATATAAAGGGTATTTTTAAAAGTTTAAATTTTCTCTCTTATAAAAAAGGGTCACTTAAACCATTTTAAATATACACAAAATATTTTAATTAATCTTTGAGACTCTTATATTTTCTATCCCTATAATACTAGTCTTAAAAAATAATCCCCTATTCAATCGTATACATATCAATCCCTTCAATTTCATGGGAACTTTCAAGGAAAAATCAAGTCTAAAACACATGTATTATCTCTTTCTTAAGTTATTATTATTAATATTAATATCCCTAAAATATTATTACTATAATAATATCATGAATTCAGTATCATAAATATACTAATATTTTTTATATTAATTTTATATTTTCTAGTTATTCATTTCCATCCGCTAATAAAATTATAGGAACATCAATCATGTGTGTGTGCAAACTACCTCCTCCACAAAGAATCATTTTTTTGTTATTCAAATATCTTTTCATTATTTATCCAAAAATAATAATATCTAGTTAAACATCATAAAATAATAAAAATAATATCATTTTTATTTTGTTATAATGAGATAATTTCCAAAATAAACACCTCCTTAACCATACTCATCAATCGAGTAAACTCATGTTCAAGTTTGGGTCAATTTAACCACATACATGAAAAAATGAAAAATAATCTATTATGGATGACTATGGGAACATGAAAATTAATTTTATTATAATATAATCATAAAATAATGATTGTAATATGGTTCTATAAATATTATATTAAGTATTTAACATATTAGTGAGTATATTTTTTATTATCTAAAAATCACCAAAATAAGTCAATAAAGATTCCACTTATGGAATGATGTAAGAGATTTATAAAACCAATATAATATATATATTAAATTATCTTAAATATATTAATTATAAACTTAGATTCCAAGTATGGTCAATTAAATTAACATTATTAAACAAGCACAAATTGGTTAAAGTTATTAACTTTTTATAGTCATAAAAAGAAATAACTAATTAATGTACTGAGGATTATTAAAAGGTAATACTTATGAGTAAGGTGTTTAAATAAGATATTAAGTTTTTTATATTTTATTATATGAGGTTATAGTGTGATATACTAAATAAAGAAACATGGTAAGGTATTTCATCCCAATTTTCCTTCATTGAGACGCAGTTTGTTTAAGCATTAATTCTTATTTAAGTGGTGTGTACACTACCTAATTGATTTAAGTTTTAATGAAGTATATTTTACTCATGGTATTTTATTTTTAATTCCATGCTCTCCATTTTATGGTATTTTGATTTAATTTTTACCTAATTCATAAGGTTTTCTGTCTCAATTTCATTTCATTGAGACCTGTTTATGTTATACACCATGTTTACATTTGTATGGTGTAATTTCCACCCTATTATAATATTTATATCCTAATTATATTTTATTTCATCGTATTCAATGTTAAATTTCATGTTGTCTTTCTCATGGTTTTTTTATTTCAAATTTATAAAGGTTGTAAGGGGTTTTTGAATCAAATATTTTCCTTTGGTCATAATCACTTTTATTATTTTATAATCTTTCATGATTGATATATTCTACCCTATGATGATGTTTTTTTTGTATTTACACCTACTTTTCTTCGAAAATCATGTTTTTCACTAAATTATTCTTCCTTTATGATTAAATTGTCCTTTTAAAATTAATTTTTATTAATAACAATTCATATTTCTTTTAATGTATTTTTCTTTCATGTCTATGTTTTTACTCCCCACCAATGTTATACTTTACCTAGTGTAAACTCAAACTATTTTTATCTTCAATGATCCTTTTATTCCCATTAATTAATTTAAAAAACATTCACCATCTTTTTAATGATGTGGCTTTTCGACTAGGTTATTTCAAAATGTTCAAAATATTTTTCTATATTTTAAAAATAAAATTTTTTATAATCCAACACTAATTTTATTTTAATAACATTTATATATTTTTTCAAATTTCCATCATTAATGATTTTTTTCAAGTAAAATTTTTCAAATTATTTTCGCTTCCCTTTTTCTAAATTTTTTTAACTATTTAAATTTTCTATTATTAAATATTCTTTTTAAAAGTAAATGTTTTCAATGTATTACCAATTCCCTTGTTTAAAAAAAATATTATCAAGTCTCCATTGTTAAATATTATTTTAAAAGTGAATTTTTTCAAATTATTTTCACTTAATTTTTTCGAAAACTTTATTTCTTTTTCAAGTCTCCATTATTAAGGATTCTTTTAAAATTAAAGGTTTTAAAAGTATTTTCACTTATCCTATTTTAAACCATATGTATTTTATTTCGAAATAATTTTTTCAATAGTATTATATTTCTGTTCATACATTTTTTTAAAGTATTTTGTAGTTAAATGTTTTAAATTATTTTCTGGAAACAATTTTATTTTTAATTATATTTACCCTTCGTGGTTTATCATTCATTAAGTGATGTTTTTATCACCTTATATATGTTATTTTGATCTGTTTTATTTTTGAAAATTAGAGTTTTGTTATTATATGATTTCTTAAGTTCAAGTTATTTTATGTGTTTGAAAGTTTTAAGAAACCCATTTTCCCTCTATGTGTTAATTAATATATTCTTATGATTTATTTTTTAAAGGGAACACATTTGTCTGCATGATGACTGGTGGGTTTATATATCTCCTTCCAATTCATTGGTTAAGTATTTATATCTCATTAGAAAAGGGTCTTAATTTTGAGAATTTTTTTATTCATAACATAAAGCATGGGAATTATGGTTGTCCATAACATGAAGTATGGGCATTTTTTAGTTTACAAAAGGAAGTTTTGTGCTTTTGTTTGATCAAAAAATGAATTGTGGAATTTTATTTATTCACAACACTATAATTTCTATATGATTATTTTTGTTACATAATTCATTGTTATATGAAATTATATATTTTTATATGCCTATGATTATTCTCTTCGACTGGTGTTTATTATATCAAGATTCCATACATTATTTTCATGGTATATGTTTTTTATATTTGAGATAAAATGTCTTTCTATCATGATTTATGTACAACTCATATTGTTACATGTTATATTTAATAAGAAATTCCTCCACTTACCATGTTTTCTTGTGTTTTTATGATCTAACCATTGACGATATGTTGATAAGTATAACTTTATTGATCATTTGATCTCACCCCATTCTTATGTTTCACTTTTTATAGGTTTCAACGATAAATTTAATTTTTAGGATTTCTAGAAGAGAGTATAGAGGAGTTTGATTATAGAAAATTTATTTTATATTATGATGTCTATGTAGCTAATATCTAAGATAGTAAACTATCTAGACTTTAGGTTATTTTACTGTTTGTGATAGTTATTATTTAAATCATGAGTTTAATGTATTATATATATTAATTTTTTATTGGGTTTTTATAGTTAGTATTTTAGTACTATTTAGTTATTTATGGAGATTAGTTTAGTTATTTTGGGGATTATTTTATAGATCCCTAGTGGAAATTCTTGACATGATTCAATGTATAAGATGATATCCTAAAATATTGGTAAAGTACTAAGTATATGGTTTTCCCTAGAAATATATCCCTATTTGGATAATACTGGTGTACATAGCTATATCACCGATGCAACTAGGGGTAATCACCATGAAAAGGGTTGGTTGATGATTAACACGATCATTACCCCGATGTACGATTAGTTGGCCTAAGACTGCACACCTGCTGTAACATCCTAGAAATTTGAGTATAATAATTGATTATTGAAATTGTTTTATTTAAAATTTAAATAAATAAAAATAAACATTGATTCATTAGTTAAGTTTTATATTTAAAACAATATAATAAAATTATAAATAATATTACTTTAAATTATTTTTAGAATAATATTTTTTAAAATATATGATATATTAAATTATTTAATCAATTTATATTTTTTATGTCATATATATGTATATATATTAATAAGTTATTATTTTAAATAAATAAGATATATTTTAAATTAGTATTATAAATATTGTTTTTATAAATATGATATTATTTTGAATTATGAAGTTAAAATAAATAATTATATGTTATATTAAAAGCATTAAAAATATGTTTTAATAAAATAACTTTTGAAATGATTTTTATAATATGAAATATAAATATTATAACAATATATGTTATTGAATTAATTCTCATCAAATAATATTTTTATAATATAAATATTGTTTTAATGAAAATAAATAAAAGTAATTAAAGGAAATATTAAAATTAGTATATTATTATAAACATAATTATTTGAAATTTATAAAGTATTTAATTATAAATTATAATATAAGTATTATTATATTATTTTTATTATAAATATAAATAATTATGTGTGTAATATATATTTTTTTTATTAATTTTTTGAAGAACGGTAAATATATATTATTATATGAATATTATTATTAATTTTGAATTATCTAAATTATCAACTTATTTATTTATTTATTTTTATGGAATATAAATAAGTAATAACTATTAATTATTATAACTCCATAAGTATTATTATTTTAAGAACATATAATATAAATATGATTAAAATAAAATGAAAAAAAATTGATAAATGATAAAAAAATTAAATATACTGTGAAAAGGGGTCATCCTTGTTTTTTTAGGGCTTCGGATGATTGAAGTATGTGAGGTGCACTGAATACTTTGAACGTTCGAGTTTGAGTTTAATCTTAGGGGATAGGCAAGGCCATCATCGAGTTATATGGAGGATATTCAAGCACAAACAGGCTACTAATGAAGGAATCGATTGAGAATCAAACATTGAATCTAGATCTGAACTCGACTCAGGGTTTCAATTCAGTGTTCAAATGTAAAAGTTAATCAAGAACTGATTTGTGGAAGTGTTTTAGTTTTCAATTGTGGATGATGTGCATGATATTCATCATCCTCCTTCCTTGTATTGTTCAGATCAAAAAGTAGGTATTTTATTTGTGCCTAAATCTTCTTGAAATTGATTTACTAGTATCATGTTTTGTCTATTTCCTTTATTTTCATCTCCAGTTTACATTTTTTTCTACTTATAGTAGATGCTTTGAATTTCTTCTACCTGATTTCTATTACAGTGTTGAAATTAAATGCTTCAAAATCGATTTCATAATTTTTGGTTGGAACTATCTGGATTTTTATTTAACCGATAGTAGTGATTTGATATTTATTAAATAGATTTAATCTCATTTCCAACAAATTTTACTATCCTTACTTCATAAAGAAAATTAATGTTTTGTTTTTAATTCTTCATCCAGTGAATCGAATTAAGATCTTCAATTTGAAACTAATTCATTTATAAGTTATGAATATTAAATATATATATATATATAATTTCCATCACTAGATTTTGAGGATCGGAGCTTGCATAAAAACAAATTTCATTTGTTGTTGTTCATTTTTTAGCATCATTTCCCAAAATCTTCTTTAATACTCTCGATTCTCATTCACACAAATATTATTTTTATCAGACTCTAGTTATAAAATAAATATGCAGTAATAACTGCATTCATTTTTTAGGAATAAATTATCCCGCATATAAATTCTATATAATGAAGTATTGTCTTAATGGTAGTCAATTTAGATACTACACTCTATGTTTGGAGGCTGGTGAGGTAGGGGTCATAACATTTTTTTTTGTTTAGTGTTTTCCAAAGCGAGGAAGATAAGAGAAAATATAATAAAAGAAAACCTGATCAATTGTATTCAAATATAATTGGTATGGGAAATTATTTTACATTATTTTCAAATGTTTATTTTTTTTATTAATTTTAAATTATGTCAAATATCTTTAAATTTTAAAAAAATAGTAAGAGAGATTATCTAATTTATCAAAGTTTCCAAAATTATTATTATTATGTTCAATTTCAATTGAAAAAGATTATTTATTTATTTAAATCATATTTAATTTTTATGTTTGAATTCATTTGTAAGGGTTTGGTTATTTTCATTTCCATTATTTAATTATATGGAATATTTCTGAATTCATATTTTCAAATAATTGATTCTCATTAGAATTATTTTATTATTTTATTTTTATTGTGTTTAATTTTTAAGGAAATTTCCCTTTTCAAATAATATTTTATTATTTATTTTTAAAATAAAAATAAGTATTATAATAATATTTTCAAAGGGATTATGATATTATCAAAGTCTAAATGTTTACATTTTTAAGAAAATACATTATTTTAATCCCTTAATAGTAACTATAAGTTATTAATTTATGTCATCATATTATTTTTATTATTTATAGTAAGTTTTAAATAATAAAAACTATTATTTTATATGTAGAAATACATGCACAACCATTAATGTCACATGTAATATAAGATATGGCCATAATCTTTAATTCATGACATATCATATATTTATATTATATGCATTATTTTTTATTATTTGTCTATTTATGGGTATTGAATAAATCATATTTATGTAGGAAACTATTTTCAAAATGTTTTTTGTGAGTTAAGTTCATAAAATTTCAATAAATTAATGTTAATTAATCTTTTATTGACATTCCATGTGTTATGTAATGTTTAAAAGTGAATAGATTCAGTTGATCCAATCAACCATAATTTTTTCTTTGAAAAATATATATAAGTTTATATAAATATATAAACAAATAAATGTTTTTATTTATGTTATCAATTTTTTAAAGTAAAAACTTCAGTGTAAGTACATATATATATATAGATAAATCTTAAAATGTTTTATAAAACTCTGTACTTGTAGATTGTAAATATGGTAGGGAATTGGGGAGTGAACTCATCACTCAGTAAGTGGGTAGGCCCAAGACATCTTTCAATGTTTCAATTAGCCACATGTTTTGTTTTTGAAATTTTGTGTAATGTTTTCTAAAAAATAACTATATTTTTTTTAAATCAATTTCCGAGTGTAACTATTTTCAAAGTATTGAAATATTTTCAAAGCATAAATTATTTCAAAAATATTTTCAAAATTTATTTTAAAGGTATTTTAGAATGTATTTTCAAAGGAAGTTTAAAGGTATTTTTTAAAAGTTATTTTCAAAATGGAATTTCTTAAATGGTTGTTCACTAATTTTAAACCCCTTACTATGTAATTTAACATCCATACCTTATTTTAAAAATAATTTCTCAAGTATATTAGAAGTTATAATATATATTTGTTTGATTTTTTGATGTTAGTGCATGGAAATAAAATTGTTTTATTTTTCCATAACTCTGATAAATTGTAATATATTGTATAATTTCTCCAGAACCTAGACTGTAAAAGGTCCTAGATTGTATTTTGTGTTGTGTAATTGTTCATTTTCTTTTATAAAAAAATTACATATCATTTTTATGTACTGAATATGGAAATGCATGGTTGGGGTGTTATAACTAGTTTGACACTCATGGGAGATATGCTTTGGTTTATCACATTCTCTTCAGAATAAATTGTGAAAGATTTATTATATTAAGGTAATTTTTTAAGGAATATGAGAGAACCCAACATAAAACAACCTAGATTTATCCAAGAAATATTTATGTTTCACTGAATGATAATGTGTTTATTTTATAGAGTAATACATTTCAAGAATGAATTTTCATAATTAATTTATGATATAAATCTTGATCAACTTTGATTAGATATTTTGGTTTTATAAATGATTTTATCAAGGATAAACCGAGTTAATAATTGATGTGATAGGAAATTCAATGATTTTTTCATTCAGTAACTAAATGGTATGGAAACTAGATTACAAACCTTTCTAAAAAATTATCTCGATTTAAGAGTAATAACATAAACTTTGTGGATATTCCAAATGAATCATGGATAGAGAAACTTTCTATAGAGTCTTTCATGAGACAACAACCTCCATCCTTTAGTGTCTCTTCTAATCCAGTTATTTTTGTTTAATAGATAAATGCATTTGAAAATATATTTTCTATTCTCTAGTTTTCAGAACATGTGAAGGATGTTCAAATTGTTTATAACTTTGAATGTGATTCCAACCAATGGTGGACATTCATTAAGAATACAAAAAAAAATAGGAAGTTGACTCCATGTTATTGAGGGATTTCAAGAATGTGTTCATCACTAAGTACATTCCCCATACTCTACAAACTAAGATAGAGATATAAATACTGTAGTTAAAACAAAAGGAGGATGAATCCATCATCACATACAAAACAAGATTCATAAGGCTTATAAGGTATTTCTCTAGTTTTATCTCTAGCATTGAGAGAAAAATAGATTGTTTTTTGTGGTTTAAATACAATTATTTGAATGAAATTATCCATAATATACTTTGGAAGCTATGAATAGGTTGTTTGATGTTTTCCAAAAGTGGAAACGGAAACTAGAGACTCTTAATATTCAAGATTAATAAAGGGGAATGTAAAGAATCATGGAAGCTCTGGTGATAAGTCATCAGGGGGAAGGGAAATACATCTTCCTGCATATCAAAAATTTGGAAGAAAACATTTAGTTAATTTCCTACAATAAAAAGGGATATGTTTCAATTTTGGGATGACTAACCAAAAATCTAATTATTTTTGTAAAGAGATAAATAGTTAAGATAATTTAATATGGGAAAATAATGTCCCAGCTAATGCACCACTCACACTTTGATGCTTCAAATGATAGGATTTTGAGAATTACATAAATAAATTCTCTAACCCCAGATTTAATGAATTGAAAAAATATTTGTGACATTATAAACCAAGGGAGTCAGTAATAGTGTATGATATCACTACCACTGAGGTGGATAATGATAATTAAGTAGTTCTGAGTATGTATATTCTTCATTATAGATTTATAGATGCCTTGTGTCATGCATGTTTTCACCAAGTTTACACTATAAAAATAAAAAAACAATAGTGGTATCATTATTTTATCCAAGGAATATGAATCTCTATCAGGTTTTTTGGGATTATGATTCTTGAAATTATTTTTATCTTCTATTTGTATAAATTTAACGTGATTTTCAAAATAAATTTTTTCTCTCAACATAGAAAAATAATTTTTATTTATAGGAAAAAGTAAATCAAATTTCATATCAACATATGATAGTCTCGAATTGAAAATATGATAATGATTTATCTTATAAAACTAATTATATTATAATAGTAATGATACCTAATCATGGGTGGTGGCTAGATCAAATGTTAGGAAGAAACTGCATATTATGATATGTTTATTATGAAGGAATTAATGAGTCTCATTTACCCAACCAAGTTACTAAGGTGGATATATTATTTATAAATAAAACCTTGATTTATGAATACCCAAAGGACATCCTTAACTACTTTTCTTTGGTAAGTTACAATTAAAATTAGAAGGCCACAATTTATTTAAGAGGGTTAAAATGTAACAACCTAAGATTTTAGATCCTTAAAATACATAATATATTATATAACTTGTGACACACACTACACCCAATGTTAAAACACCAAAATATATTATGAATAAATTATTAATAAATCTATAAAAAACTGATAAGGAAAACCACTAATAGTTATTACTTTTAGAAGGTAAATAATTAATATGAGTTAATATTGAAAAGGTTATTTTCAATAAATTTATTTTCTTTATATCATATATTCTCTTTTAAAAAATAAATTTAGAAATTTTAGAATTTAAATTTGATAAAAAAACTGAATTCCTCAAAACAAAATTATCTTACGATGTATTTTCTAGATTTTTATAAAATAATAGGTTTTTAGGTGAATAATAAAAATGAATATTTTGCTAATACCAACAAATTTATATGAATTATAATTTCTTGAAATATTTTAATATAAAAATATATATTATAAATTATAATGAATAAAATTAAAATACTATTTTGAATTTATAAACTCATGATCAGTATTTTGAAAATTTATGTAGCATTTTAATGAAAATTATTTTTTAAACATTTTTTTAATTAATTATAACATGATGAAAAGAATATTTTGATTTAATTTTTTTAAAATAAATACTATTTTAATATTAATAAATATTTTAAATTCATTATAATCAATTTCAAATATAATTATATCCTAATCATAAATTGTATTTTTAAATAATGTTTTTCAAAAAATGGGTTTTTACACGATACATGTGCTCATATTACAATTAATTTCCCTACACGTAGAAAGTAAATTTTTTAAAATGATTCTTATATTTGAGGTACTAATTTTCATACTATTTAATATGTATAATTTTATTTTCAAGTATAAAATTTATATTACTAGTATTAATGTTAATTACCATGATATGGTGAAACAATTATTTAAAAATTATTATTTTATTAATATTAAGTAATATCTATCAAAAAAATTAAATTTAAATCCTTTAAATAATTAATATTATATGATTTATAAACACATAAATAAATATATTAACCCTCATTTATTTTTTATTCAATAATAAATATGATTGAGAATCCATAATGGTTAAAATTCCTTTTTATACTCAAAGAGTTTTTCTACACATTATATGTTTTAATTTAAAAGTTAAGTTTATATTATTTATAAATTAAATTGGATTAAATTTATATTAAATTTAGTTCAATAAAAATAGAATTTTCTTATATTTTCTATGTTATATGTTTAATAAAACATAAAATCACTTAGTTAAAAACTAGTTACCTGGTTTAAAAGTAAATGATTAAAATGTAAAAAGCTGATGGTAAAAACCATATAAAATATTTAAAACATATGAGGAATCACTTGGTTGATACTTTATAAAACTAAAAATACACCACAATCCATTATTTAGAAACTTTGGACCCAATGAATTTTGTAATAGTTTCATAGAATTATTAAATTATAAAGGGAGTTTCCAAAAGTACCACATTTCTCTCTTATAAAAGGGTCTCACTTAAACCCTTTTAAATTAAAACATAAACTTCAAATCAATAATTTAATATCTTACCTTTTAATCTATATATATCCTTATCCCAAAAAAATAATCCCTTTTTCTCTAATATTAAGCCTAATTCCATCAATTTCGTGGGAACTTCCAAGGAAAAAAAAAGTCTCCAACGTAAGTATTATATCTTTCTTAAGTTTTCTTTCTTAATATCACTCTCCCTAATATATTATAACTATTATAATATTATTATTTAAGTATAATAATTATACTAATATGTTTTTATATAAATATTACAACAATTATTTGTTCATTTATATCCACTTATAAAACCAAAGGAATATCAATCATACGTGTGTGAAGACTATTGTCTCCACAAAGAATCATTTTTTTGTTTTTCTTATTTCTTTTCATTAGTTATCCAAACATCTTCAAAACTGGTTAAAAATTATAAAAATATAAAAATAATATAATTACTCTCATGTTATAATGATATTATTTCAAAAAGAAACACCTCTTTAACCATACTCTACAATCAAGTTAAATCATGATCTAGTTTGGGTCGGATTAACCACCTACATAAAAAATGATAAAAAACACTATTATGGATGAATATGAGAACATAAAAAATAATTTTATTATTATATAATAAGAAAAAAATAGTTTTATATGATTATGTATATATTATATTAAGTATTTAACTTAATATTAACTATCTTTTTTGTTCGCTAAAATTTAACAAAATAAGTCAGTACTTATTCCACTTATTTAATAATATTAGTGGCTTAAAAATAAAAATAATATATATATATATTAAATTTTATTAAATATATTAATTATAAACTTGGTTTCAAGGTATGGGTAATGATGTTAGCGTTATTAAACATGCGCAAAAAAATTAAAGTTATAAACACATGATAGTCATAATACGAAATAACTAATTAATTTAATAAGGATTATAAAAGTGTAATATTTATGATTATGGTTATGAAATATTAAATTATGTTATTTAGGTTTATTTTGGGGTATTTTATATTTTTTCAACTTAGAAAATAAATATGGTAAGGGATTTTGTCTCAATTTTCCATTTATTGAGAGATAGTTCATATTTATACACCAATTCTTATTGAAGTTTTGTGTATACTACCTAATTGATATAAAATTTTATGAATTTTCTTTTATTCAATGTATTTGAAGTTTAATTATAGGATATCCCTTTTATGGAGTTTTTAATTGAATTTTTACCTAGGTCCTAAAGGTTTTCATCTCAATTTCCTTTCATTGAGACATGTTTTTGTTATATACCTTGTTTACATTTTTATAGTGTACTTACTAACCCATTGTAATTTATATATAATGATTATCTTATATTTCTTGATATTAAATTTTCAGTTTCATGTTATCTTTCTCATGAGGCTTTGATTCAAAAGTTACAAAGGTAGTAATGGGTTTTCTTACTCAAATCTTTTCCTTAGGTCATAATATCTTTTCATGGGATATAATCTTTAAATATTTATCAATTATACCTTATAATGATGTTATGTTGTATTTACACCTACCTTTCAATGTAAATCATGTTTCACATCAAATTATTCTTCATTCATGATTCTATTGTTTCATTAATATTCATATTTGTTAAAAATAATTCCCATTTTTAATGTATTTTTCTTCCATGTCCATGTTATTACTCCCCACCAATTTTCTACTTTCCCTATTACAAAATTAAAAAAATATCTCTAATTATACTAAATTCTAGTTTATTCCTTTTAAAACAAATATTTATACATCATTTTAATGGTGTGTGGTTTCAACAAGGCTATTTCCAAATATTAAAAATGTTTTTTCAAATTTTCAAAATAAAAATATTTATCATCCACTCAACATTTTATTTTGATAAACTTTATGTCTTTTTTCAAGTTTCCATTATTAATGATTATTTTCTAAAGTAAAATTCTTCCTTGTATTTTCACTTACCTTTTGAAAAACTTTATGTAATTTTTAATTTTCCATTATTAATGATTATTTTTAAAATTTAAAAATTTAAAAATTATTTTCACATCCCTTTTTTGAAAACTTTATATCATTTTTGAGTCTCTGTTATTAAAGATTCTTTAAAAAGTAAAGATTTCCAAACTATATTCACATAATTTTTTTGAAACTTTTTTATATTTTTTGAGTCTCTATTATTAAATATCTTTTTAAATGAAAAAAAATAAAATTATTTTCAATTATCCATTTTTAAACATTATGTATTTTCAAGGATAATTTATTTGGAAATAAGTTTTCAAAAAATTTATCTTTTGATTCACAAAAATGCTTTTTAAAGGTAATTTCTATATCAATGTTTTAAAATGTTTTAAGAAAGCATTTTTATTTTCTCTCATATTTTCTCTAAAAGGTTTATCTTTCCTTAATTTATGTTTATATCACCCTTTATATGTTATAATGATATAATTTATTTTGTAAAATTATAGTATTTATATAATATGATTTCTTAAGTTCATGTTATGTGATGTTTTTGAAAGGTTTAAAAACACTTTCTCTTTCCTTGTGATCATTAAGATCTATTTATGATTGATTTTTCAAAATAGAACACATTTTTATGGATAATGATGAGTGGGTCCTATATCTCCCCCAATGTATTGGTTCAGTATTTATATCTCATAATAAAATGATGTTAGGCATGTTTATTTTTATTTGATCATAAAATGAAGCATTGGAGTTTTGTTTGTTCACAACATGAAGCATGGGCATTTTTTTGTTCCCAACATGAAGCACAAACATTTTTTTCTTCACAGTATGAAGTGTGGGAATTATTTTTGTTCAAAACAAGAATCATGGGCTTTTTTTATGTTCATCACATGACACATAGTAATTTTTTGTTCACAACGATATAATTTTCATATTCTTATTTTTTTTCCATAATCTATTTTCATATAAACTTCTATATTTATATAAGCCTATGATTAGGATATTAGAATAATGTTTATTGTCTCAAGATTACACTCACATTTTACATGGTATATGTTTTATACATTTGAGATTAATTTCCCTTTTATCATTATTTATAGACAAAAAATATTGATCAATGTAATTTTTAATAAGAAATTGGTCCACTACAAATGTTTTCAAATATGATTTTGATCTAACCATTATTGAAATATTGATAAGTATTCCCTTACTAAGAATTTGAACTCACCCCTTTCTTATGTTTCCTTTTACCCAAGTTATAAAGATAAGTGTAATTTTTGGGATGTCTAGAATGGATTCTATAGGAGTTTGATTATGGAGAAAATATTTTATATTAATATGGTTATATAGATAATCTATGAGATTCTAAACCTTTCTGTCTTTGGGTTATATGACTATTTTTTAGTTTTATTATTCCAATCATGACTTCAATATATTATTTATGTTAATTTTAGCATGAGTAATTATTAATAACTCTTAATAAAATTATATATCCACCTTTACATGATCAATTAGCTAACACCCTCCTCCCACTATAGATCAACTAACCCACCCTCCCCCCAGATCAAAGATCCCTTCTTATAACCATGGATCCCTATAAGGAATCACATATTCTAATTTTAATAGACCGTGTTTTTTCACCACTCCATGATTAAAAGTTTAACTTTCTTATAAATTAATGCTATAAAAATAGACTGTCATTTTCCCCTTCTTGACTTTTATTTTTATATTAGATTTTGGGTATATGAAATTATATGTATTTTTTATAAGGTTTCAAAGGAGTATATTAAAAACTCATCAATTCATCAGGATTTTGATCATGAAAAGTATGATATATTTATTTAGGTAATATGTATTTTATTAAAAATTACTAATTTCAAATCATCATCATGACGAGATACTATAGTTAAGGGAATTTCAGGTGTTTTTTAAAAAAATATGATAATTAATTTGGTTGTTTTTATGATATTAATAACATTTGTGTCATAATGTGAAAATATATGATTAATGTGTGAGAAACATAAATTTTAGTGAAATAAGGAAGGTGATAACTTATAATATAAGGGTTTACATATGACTATTATTGTTTATGTCAAGTTTTATATATTACATAAATAAAATTATTACTTAAACTCTCCTTGGGTGAATTTAAGAAAGATTTATAAATCTATGAATAGTTAATAATCAATTAAAAGTCATCGATAAATATTTAATGATGAATTAAATAGTTTACTGGTTTATAATTAATTTAATTTAATTTATATGGGTAAATAAATTTTTGAAAAAATGTAGGATGATTTCATTACTTCATAATAAAGTTCTTATTTTTGACGTTAAATGATTGTGATAGTGTTTTAAAATCAATGATTATTTTTTGATACTATAATGTGAAGTATAAATGTAAATGTGGTTTTTATTGTAATGGCCCAATCCAAAATGGTGACTTAGTAAACAAGATTATATTGTTATTTTCTTAAATAGGTTGGTATCGAGACCCCTTTTATCAACCCAAAAAAAGAAAAGTCCTCTTTTAAACTAGGTTTAGAGGTAACCCTTATATGACTCAGAGTCCCAAAGGTCCTAGGTCCAAAAAACATGGCCCAAAGGCCAAACAATGTCCCAAATGATCATAGTGAGAATTCAACATCATTTTACCTTGCTAGTCAAACATCATGTCGTCCCCTACTAGAAGACATCATAGTAAGAGCCCAGTCTGAAAAAATGCACTTCCCAAAACCATAAAATGTTTTAACATTATAGAACTCGTGAATTTAGGTTAGGAACACCTCTAAACAATAATGACACCGCTGAAGTTTAAAAAACATTATTAACGCACCATAAAATCTGAGGAAGACCAGATATGATTTTGATGGCACAATGAAGCCAAAGATACAACTAGATCTATCACAGACCAAGACGGTTCATCATTTGAATAAGTTCTTGACTCAGTCTATAGAAAGTCCTGTAGGGAATTCCTAATCCCCATAGGATGGAACAAGTGTCTGGGTATCAATACTAGAAAGTGGTAAGGATTTACCCAAACATACCATTAAAAAACAACCAACATTATAAAATAAAACAAAGTTGTAAAACCAAACCAAACAAGCCTTTACAAGGTTTCATATTTAAGTCTATAAGTTTATACAAAACTTAAAGAGAGCTATTATTAAAAGGGAAACAAAGCCATCTCCAAAAACCACCACAATATAATGGGAACATCTCCCTCAATCCATCTTCACAACACCTCCCAAGAGGATTACTAGCATCCCAAACCACCATTGCCAAAATATTTACCCTTACCTGTATCAAACATGACCAAGTATTCTTACACCCAAAGTTGTAAGCAGGGTGTGAGCTATTTCCTAATAGGATACCACCCAAAAGGATTCTATACTCTAAACATTAAATGAAAAATAAAAATAAGGTTTAATAAATGAAAGTAAATTCTAGAATAATTTAATAGAAATAATATTTAATGAAAATGGATTTTAAAGGAGTGAAACATTAAATAAAAACAATTTTACCTTTGAAGTACCTAAAATTACACACCATATGTCGATGATGAGAGAAACATAGTCAAGATAACTAGACATGGGATAGGCCCTATGGGTACAATCTAGTAAATGGGACCCTAGAACCTCATGTCTCGGTGTAATGTGGTATAGGAACCACATTCATCTATGTTCCGTGCACGATCCACTAGAGAGGAGAATCATCCAAAATTCTAGTGGTCTCTGATCATCATCAATATTAAGTTAGTGTTTTTCATCTTCAATTCTGCTAAGTGAAACCAGGCCATATCCACCTTCATATCTCTAGAACTCTAGTCCTAGTACTCCCTCCTAGCAACCTGGGCTTCCCTTATTTTCCACAAGATACACCACACTCACACAGACAAGCCAAACAAGGCAATAGACAGACCAAAATCCACCATTTTCACAACCAAATCCCTTTTAAAAAATCAAACTCACACCAAAACCTTTCTAACCATGATTTTCATTACAAACACAACTTAATAAATCATTTAATCAATTAATAAAACATTTCAAAAGAACATAACAAGGTATTACTTCTATAATACACCAATTTGACAAGTAAAGTCCATTTTAAAACCAATGGATTGTCAAATATCTACAAAAACTAATTTCACACAACATTTATAACTCATAAACATGCTAAAGAACAAAATAAAGACTAATAAATTTATGAAGTTATGTTTAATCATGGAATCACCTACCTCGAGTGGAGAAAGTTCTGAAAATCGGTGTAAAACTCCAACCACACCTTGACCACAGTATAAGAAGGAAATATCAAACTTTAATCCAAGGGATCGAACTAGGAATTTCAAAATAAAACCCTAAAATTGGAATCCTAGGGCTGGAGAAGAGGAAACCTCAAGAAGAAGGGAGGAAACCCAAAAATAGAGGCAGATTGGGAGAAGAAAGAAGGCTTACTTGATGATTTGAGGAGAAACCTCCCTAAATATGCCCCAAAATAGAAGCTCCATGGGAGGTGGAAGGGGGTAGATGTGCTCCTAGTGTGAGGAATCCTAAAAATATGAGAAATGAGGTGGGTTAGGGGTTAAACCTGAGAGGATATAGAAATTTTTAATGGCATGGATGTTGCGCACGGTTAGCCCGCATAGTTTGGTAAATCGTGCGGTAACCATGAGGAGAATTCTATCTGAGGAATGACCCACTAAATGGTTACCTAGTCTGAGGTTCATGACTATGATGAGGTTGTGCGGTAGTTTATGTCTCCTACCGCATGATTAGCTAGGATGGGCACATGGTTTCTACTAACCATGCACCAATCATGTGCAGTGGCATGTCCTCCCAAAATCCTCCATATTTCTCCAAAATTCAAAGGAAAACCAAGGGAAAAATATAGGCCAAAAATAAAATAGAAAAATACCTAAAAATGAGATCTTGGATGTGAAAATTCTCCCAACCATAAAAACTTTCCACCCTTGTAAATTCAACCTAAAACTTGATCGGAAAACAAAAACGGGTAATATTGCTCGAGCCAATACTTCTCCTCCCAAGTCTCATGTGTATCATTCCCATTCTACCAAAGGACATGGACAAATGTAATATATTTCCCATGAATCACCTTCTCTTGGGAATACACTATCCTTATTGGTCATTCAAACTTTGATAAATCGGGCTCTAACTCTAATTCTTCCCAATTCAAAAAATGATACATGTTTCGGACTATACTTATTCAATAAGGATACATGGAATACATCGTGAATTTAATTCAAATGAGAAGTAATGTATAACCTGTATTCCACCTTTCCAATCCAATTGGAGATTTTTATAGGTCTGACATACCACGGCATTAGGTTTCCCTACTTCCCCAAACGACGATGGCCCAAGCGAGAGGCCACCTTCAAGAACACCCAATCACCCACAAAAAACTGAAGATATCAGCACCTCTTATTACAATAGGATTTTTAGAAACTCTAAGCTGTCAATAACCACTACCTGGTCAACTTGACTTTCTCAGATATCTCTTTCACAAGGCTCGGTCTCAAAATTGAGGTCTCACCTACCTCATCCCAACATAACGAAGACCAACAAGGATGGCCATAGAGAACCTCAAAAAGGAGCCATTAAAATATAGGATTGGTAATTGTTATTATAAGAAAATTCAACCAATCCCAAATGGGTATCCCAAAAACCTCTGAAATCCAAAACACATGCCCAGAGCATATCCTCGAGAATCTGATTTGCTCGTTCCATCTGACCATCTGTTTGGGGGTGGTATGTTGTGCTCATCTTAATCAGAGACCCCAAATCCCCTTGAAGGAATTTCCAAAATTGAGAGGTAAAATGGAGGTCACTTTTAGAAACAATTTCTGATAGAACACCATGAAGTCTGACCACTTCCTGAACATACAACCGCCCTAGCTCATCCACCTTCGATGAATCTTCGATTGGGATGAAGTGTGCTGATTTGTTCAAGCAGTCCACCACAACTCAAATAGTGTTCCTTCCTTGAGGTGTGCGAGCTAATCTAGTGATGATGTCCATGGAGACCTTGTCCCACTTCCATGTAGGAATGGGTAATGGCTGCAGTAAACCAGAGGGCCTTTGATTCTCTATTTTCACCTACCGACAAGTATAACATCTCGATATGAAGTCAACTATGTCCCGTCTCATACATATCAACCAAAACTATAGACGAACATATTAATACATCTTGGTGGCACCAAGAAGTAATTCCCACTGATACTGTTGGATATCCTACATGTCACGACCCGGCCCAATGGGGCTCAAGTCGCGACTCCCCAAGCCCGCCTCCAATAGGCTAGGGGATAGCGACTAGAGCCGAGTAGGCTATCACACACAAGGAAAGCATTAGCCTAAGGTACCTGTACACACGCACCCATACAAACCTCCATGAAACAGTGCAGATATATATAAAACTGAAAAGAAAATGCATGCATACATCTATCCCAAACCAGAGTACAACAAAAGTACAATTGGGAAAAACAGATCCCACCAAAAGAAAACTACGAAAGTGTCCAACCTGCTCAGAAGAAGGGAAAACACTACCAAAACACCTACAGGTAAGATCCTTGGAAAAAATCCAGTAAACACCCCGGTCAAACCCGCTCACTAAGCTCTGCCTACTCCGGGTCCTCCCGGGACTCCTCAAAAGTACTGTGGTCTGCACAAGACACAAACATGTGCAGGAAAAGCCCGTGCAGGGGTGAGTATAACAATACTCAGTAGGCACCCCAAAAACCCAAAACAAAAGAGAAGAACTAAAAGGAAAAAAGTTCACTCATCCTAGCTAGAGGGAACCCATAAGAGAGAGAAACTTCATCTCGTGACCATCCTTGGCTAAACACAACTAGTCAGCTCAATCTAGGTGTATGCCCATACATACACCTTGAACATCCAGATATACTCAACTCATGCACCAAGCCACATGAGGTACCAACATCACCACTATCAACTATCAACAACCAAGAGAACACACTCCATGATCATAGTCATCCCAGATGATACCCGTCCAAGAGATACACTCCATCAGGTCCCACACAAACATCTCAGTTGCTCACCCGAGAGATCACACTTTTCAGATACCGTCACTGATGAAGCTCCGCTGAAACAACAAAAACACCAAACTCCTCGAATAGGGGATCGATCCTAGGGTCCTCTAGGGGATACCAGAACTCAAACCGGTATATGAAGATCTCACAGATAGGGGATCACTCCCAGGGTCCACTAGGGAATACTACAACCCGATCTGGCATTCGTAGATCTCACAGATAAGGGATCACTCCCAGGATTCGCTGGGGGATACCACAACCCGATCTAGAGCTCGACAGAAACACGTCACTTAGATAGAGGATCGACTCCCATGTAAATGTGGTCACGATGATACCGGAACTCTATCTAGTATAACTCGCGATGTACAGGATCAAACTGATGATGCACCAACCCTACCGAAACCATATGCTGAGTATGGGATCGTATAACCAATGATACCACAACCCTACTATAATACTCATGCTGAGTAGGGGATCGTATACCTGACGATGCCACAACCCTACTAATCACAACTTGCTACGTAGGGGATCATATTCTCAATGATGCCACAAACCCTACGGGGTTAACCTGGTAGATAGGGGATCTCCGCCCGTGGATAAGCGATCACAGCTATACCAAGAACCCGATCTAGGAAAATGATGCTATAGGATCCCACTCTGGGCCCACCAGAGGGATTCCACAACTCTAACAGAATAAACATCCCATCGAGAGGATCACAAACCTATATCAAGGTTGTGAAGCTGTGCGAACCCTCCTAGGAACGAACAAAGGGAGTACCCTCAACCACTGTTGGTTCAAACATCGCTAACCCGAGTGACCCGACACAACGCCACCCCACGCACCTATAAGGCCGATACCAAGGCCACCATCACGATTTACATGGAAAAACGCGCAGGATAGGATGTTTACTCGCTCGAAACGGCCAACCGGTGAAAAAGGCACTATTCACCATAGTTAGCCCATGCGAGGCCCAAACAACAATCCCAAAACTCAACAAGAAGATCAGACCACTACGATCCCCTCAGAAAAATGCACGGGATCCACTCACTACTGGAAAATAGAGTTTTCCCAACACTTATATCCCAACGGTTTACTAAACCATTGGGAATAGCCATCTATACCAACGGTTTCTGATAACCGTTGGTATATATGGTTTTTTGGAAGCTTTTACCAACGGTTCATCACAACCATTGGTATAGGGGTGTTTTTACCAACGGTTCAATGAGAACCATTGGTAAAAGTGGGATTTCGGTGACCTTTTACCAACAGTTCT
The DNA here is from genome assembly GCA_963277665.1 of Viscum album. Lineage (NCBI taxonomy): Eukaryota > Viridiplantae > Streptophyta > Magnoliopsida > Santalales > Viscaceae > Viscum > Viscum album. Next base: position 47,489,015 of record OY728161.1, on the reverse strand, counting down.
CAATAAACCGTTGGTATAGGTTTGGGATGGATTTATATACCAACAGTTTTTAAAAACCGTTGGGAAAACATTCCCCAAAATTGCCAGTAGCTGATCCTCTCCCCCATTAGTGATCCAGATCCCTAAAAGGGACTGCCTGGGCAATTTTGGAGGCGTTTTTGGAGGTTCTTCGGGTTCTCTTCCTCCATCCCATCCAAGGCTGAGGTATTTTCTTAGTTTTTAGTTTCGATTTTGATGTGGGATGAGACCAATTTCTATTCTCATATTCCAGCCGAATTTCTGTTCCAGCCCAATTTATGTTTCCTTTCTTTATTTACATTCCATGCATATTCCATCCCATATAGATTGCGTTAGACAGTTGTCTAATTTTTTGATGTGCCTTTCATGTTTCATTACCAAGAAATTTTTATTATATGTTATAAAATTCAATCACATGTTTAGTTTTAACATTCATTGTTACTTTATTATCTTGTTTTAATAATTTATATTAATATTCTTTTCATATATTACATCGTTGAGTGTTTTTACATGTGCAATAGAATTCCAAGATCATTTTACTTCATAGTGATTATTTAGATTTCAAAGTGTTTTATTTTTCATGTTAAATTTATTAAAAAGTTTTGGGGACTAATTAAAGTTATTAGATTCCAATTTCCATGCTTCTATGCTTGTTAAGAATTAAATGAAATATGATGGTTATAATTAAATGAAAGTCAATGTTCAATTTTTATCATGTATGGGTGATTAATAAATTGGAATGTGATGAACCATATAATTGAACCATTGTTGATGCACATTATATACCAAAATGTTATTGAATAAAAGTTATTCTTGTGAATTTCGTTACATCATAGATAAAAATGGTTGTGGTTATATGAGATATACCTCCGATGGTTCTTTGATCATTGTTTTATGGAGAATGAATGGTTTAGGTCCGGTATTAATAGTAGCTTCTAGTGAGACCATTTTAGTATAAGGGGAAACGAGATTATGATCTACAATGGGGTGATTGATTTGGTAGAGACCAAACATTGGATAGTCCCGCCACTCCCATGACACCCCGTACCCCCCCTGGACACGCCATACCCCCTTGGACAGTCTCGCCACTCCCATGATCCTCATCCTACTCCTCATCCTGATCTACTTGAAGAAGTTAAAGTATAAAACTCATATACTCCCAACAAGACCCTTAAGGATTATGTATTCCTTGATCCACTTATAATATCTTACTGGTCAATCCTTGAATATAGGCATTAGAAATTTTGTATCTTATTTTCTTATATACACTGTATTTTGTTGTATTTATTAATATGATTCTCATATAGAGTAATGTGTTAGTTATGCTTTTATATAGAGTAAACAATTGTCATTTATGTAAATATTTTTTTGATTAAACTTTAATATTATTGAATTGATTTGAAATTACTTATTGCAATTTTTTTACAGAATGGATAGAAGTTGGATGTACGAAACTGATCGGATTTCAACCGATTTTCAAAATAATTTGAAAATCTTTCTAGATTTTGCATTTGACAAGGCTTCCGATAGTGGTCGCATACACTGCCCATGTTTTAATTGTGTTGGAAGACCATGGTTTGGTCGTGAATCAGTTAGATATCATATAACCAAATATGGTATCCAAACAAACTATTATGTGTGGTATCACAATGGAGAGAAAATGGAATCTCAAAATGTTGATGATCCAAATGATAGGACTGAATTGGAGAGTTTGATATATGATCGGTTTCCATTTATTCGACGTCATGAGAAGGAAAGGATTTCCAGCCAATAAGATTTCGATACAAGCACACATGATGCATCCAATGAAAATGATGATGTTGATAAGGTGAAAAAAATGAATGATGCTGCGACGACTCCAGTATATCGGCAATGTGATAAAATGAAAATGTTGGAATTTTTAATTCGATTGTTTCATGGGAAAACTATGTATGGGATTTCAAATACTGCAATTGATTACATTCTTACCTTCTTGAAGGAATTACTTCCATATGATGCAGATATTCCCCCAAACCACTATATGGCATGGAAGTTGGTTGATGAACTTGGATTCTCAAAAAAAATCATGCTTGCCCGAATTATTGCAGCTTATTTTGGGAGGAAACTGCTGAAAGAAATGACTGTATAAAATGCAGAACCTCCCAATGGAAGCCAAAAGATGATGGAACACCATCTCGTGTGCCACAAAAAGTAATGTGGCACTTTCCATTGATCCCCAGATTACAGAACCTTTTCATATCTGATGAAATATCCGTAAAAATGTGATGGCATGACACCGAGAGAAAAAAGAATAATGAAGAGTTAGTTCACCCTGCAGATGGATTTGCATGGCAGAGATTTGATGCTCGATATCCTGAATTTGCAGCTGACGTGCATAATGTGAGACTGGGTCTTTCATGTGACGGTTTTAATCCATTTGGGAAGATGCATACTTCGCACAGCACATGGCCGGTTTTCATACACATTTATAACCTTCCCCCTTGGTTTTGTATGAAAAAGCCTTACACTTTCTTGAGTATACTGATATCTGGCCCTTCTGATCCCAACAATGATATAGATGTATACATGCAACCTTTAATAAAAGAGTTGAAACTTCTTTAGGATGTGGGTGTGCCCACATACGATGCATGTTCGAAAGACATATTTTAGATGCGTGTTGCACTTATGTGGACTATCAATGATTTTCCTGCTTATGAAATGATGTCTGGATGGAGCAAAAAAGGAAAATTTTCATGTCCTGTTTGTATGAAGAATACTCGATCGAGAAGACTGAAATATCGTCGTAGTTTTATTTTTATGGGACATCGACGATTCTTTCCAATGAACAATCCATATAGAAACAATTGTCGAAGATTTGACAATACCATGGAGAATGATGATCCACCTCAGCGTATGTCTAGAACTGATGTGCTTAATGAATTGAAAGATTTCAGTTATTCATTTGGGAAGAGTGTAATGAAATCTAGAAAGATGAAAAATGTTTCCAATGATACCTGTTACAATTGGAAGAAGAATAGTATATTCTTTGAGTTGTCATATTGGTCAACCAAATTGTTACGACATTGCTTAGACGTAATGCACATTGAAAAGAATATATGTGAAATGTTGCTTTCGATTCTTCTAAATGTCAAGGGGAAGACAAAAGATGATTTACGATCTCGGCGCGACTTGATGGATTGGGGGATCAGACCAGAATTACATCCTGTCTGTATCAGTGAAAATAAATGGAAAGTTCCATATGCTTCTTATGTGATGACTACTGCTGAAAAAAATCAATTTCTAGAAGTGCTAGAGACTATTAAAGTTCCTGATGGCTATTCAAGCAATATATCAAAACGGGTCAACAGAAAAGAGTTGAAGTTGAAATCTTTTAAGACTCATGATTATCACGTCCTTTTGCATGAGTTGATTCCAATAGCAATCCGTTATCTCTTGTCTAATAATGTTAGAGTCTCAGTTATTCGGTTGTGCTATTTGTTTAGTGATCTTTGTGCTAAGAGGTTGTCCAAATCCCTCGTGCAAAAACTGTTGGCAGAGACACCATTAATTTTGTGTGAGTTAGAGAAAATATTCCCTCCATCATTTTTTACATGCATGTTGCATCTGACTTTCCATCTTCTGACCGAAATACTTCTTGGAAGACCTGTTTCTTTCCGTTGGATGTATCCAACTGAAATAAACATGTGCACATTGAAATCATATGTTCGGAACAGGAATTATCCCGAAGGTTCTATTGTGAACGGTTACTTGGCTCAAGAATGTATGGATTTCTGCTCGATGTATTTGTCTGACCTTACTACAAGATTGAACAGACCAATGAGAAATTAAGAAGAACAGTATGAGCAAATTGAACCCAGTTTTCCATCACTTCCTCAAACAGGAGGAATTCCGGGATCATATACATTGACAACATTAAGCCTTGAAGAGCGAGAGATGGCACATCGCACAGTGTTGTTCAATTGTGATTTGTTCGATGAGTATATCAAGTAAGTTAATTGTACATGTATCTCTTATCTTATCTCTTGTAATTTTAAATATTTGTTAAACTATTATTATTTTTATCTACGGGGAACATAAATAATTGATATATAGAAAGCATCGTTCATTATCTTTGAGAAAGAAGGAGACTTTGCATAGCAAAGGGTTTTCTACTTGGTTGAAAATGAAGGTAAAAATATTTCTGTAATAACTAAATAAAAATAATATTTAATTAAGTTTACTATTTGTTTATATTTTAGGTATCGATTTTGCCTATAGACTCTGTTTCTGAGGAAATAAGATCTTTGGCTTTTGGTCCTAATACCATGGTTCGTGCTTGTAAATCACTTGTGATCAATGGATACAAATTTATTATCACTGAACGAGCAAGAAACATGAGAACACAGCATAATGGTGTTATGCTAACTGCCACAACAGACTGTTATGCCAGTTCATCGGACACTAGTCCTCGTTCTGAAAATTTTGCTTATTATGGTGTCATGGAGAAAATAATAATTTTAGATTATTACTCGCATGGTCGAGTCACGATGATAAAATGTCAATGGATTGATTCAATGACGAGGCAAGGCACCTTTATTGATGATTGTGGATTTCGAGTTATTGACATGACTCACACTCTTGCCACCGATGAACCATATGTATTGGCATCAACGGTGAAACAAGTTTTTTATGTCAAAGATCATCGTCATCCTAAATTCGGTGTAATTATTGAAGTAAATCCCAGACATGTTTTTGATGATGGTGATGATGAAGTTGACACTATCCCTACTGCAATTGGAAGAAATCCGTTTATTACTTATGATGACCCCAACAGCTCAATTGTCAGAGTTGATTGTGAACCCGAAGTTGTGTTGGGAAATATATAGAATCATACAGTCGTGTTCTCACCTACATGTTTCACCTACATCATTCAGAGTGTGTATCCTAGTACTTACCTTCATAACACCATAAATCTTCTGTTTCATTATGTTCTTTTTATCATAATGGTTTTTCTATATTTTGTTTTTTGGGTTACACATTAGTTATCTATTTCTAATTACTTCCATATTTGTTTTCATTGCAGGAAATGACACCCATTGAAGAGAGGCGGCGGAAAAAGATGACAGATAATAATCGTCGCATGGTACAGATCGGTGTTCCTCCACTCATCCCTGTTGTGAGTATTTTATTTCAAATATAAATATTTCAATAACTTATAATATCATGTGTTTACTTTTCTGTCAAACTTTTTTTCAGGATCCACCCCCTAGACGACAGATATCTGACGAGGAGCCTGATATTGCTCCCAGTAGAGAGGTTGGTGGTAAGAGCGGGGTAGTGTCAGAGATGGACGATCATCTAGTGGTCCCGGTACTGAGGCCGGTGGTACGAGGGCTCGTGGGGCGAGAGTTAGACGACCCACTACCATAGACGTATCTTCTACGCCCTATTTTGATCCTGGCGTGTCTTCAGGGACATATGAGATATTTAGACCTCCTATGTTTACACTACCAGTTGTCCAGACGTCTATTCCATCATCTTTTGCTTCTGTTTCATTATCTCCATGCTATTATATTCCACCTTCTTTGACTCATGCTGCGACACAGTATGTGGCTGAGGAGCATACGCTGAGGGACACTCCGCCTGTACAGGATATTCCTTTAGCTTCTGCACCCATTTATCTGACTACCACAGGTATATTTATATAACTCTATCAAATTTTTATACCAAAATTTATTTTTATTATAACTTGTATTGATATTATTTTTCTTTAATAACAGATTCATCTATAGATAGGAGGCAGGGGAGGGGGCTTACTCGCTTGCGTGCGATATGTAACCACCAAACACAGTTGATGGTTGAATACAATGTTGATGGAAAAATGATTGAGAAATCTGGGCAGCAATGTCGGGGTTTTTTGGCGATGCTAGCCAAATACTCTGATATCATTCTGGTCATCCCTCTCTCTTGGAGACATCTGCCACCTGAAGTCAAGGATAACGCGTGGGCACAAATATGGGTAAAAAATCTATTGGATTTAATGTAGTATATTTTTGTATTTAAATGAACTAATCAATTTGGTTTCATCTTCGGTTTAACTTCCCTGATGGCGAAGGTGCACGACCAGCGCGTTTAAAAGAGCTAGGAGAGCTTTGGAGAGCTTATAAGCATGATTTGTATGTTGGCTGGTGTGATAGAGTGGGCACGTAGTTAGAGACATTACCTATCATGTATGACTGCCCGATAGAGCAATATTTCCAAATGATTACCCATTGGGCGACTACCAAATTTAAGGTATTAATCTCATTTGAGTTATTTAAATGAGAGTTTTCATATTTTTCATTAATATAATCTTATTAATTATTAATCATTATTTAGGAATCTTCTGAAAAAAACAAAAAAACATTTATTCAAAGCAATACCTCCACACTTTGGGGCGCACAACTATGGCAGATCATGAGAGGCAGCAGGTACGATATAGTTGTTTATAATTTTTCTTTGGGACTTTCCCTTTTTAGTGGATCCTACTTAAATTATGTGATTTATTGAATAATGAATATATGATTATACTTTCACTTTATATTGTTTCAATTTCATTATAGAAGCACAAAATAAATATTGAAGGACGTATCCCTCGAGCAAAATTGTTTAGCTTGAGTAGAAGAAAAAAAGATGGAAATGCGGTAAATGAACCGACCCAAGAGAAGATTTTAAGTTTTAATTTTTTTATTTCAATGTTTAATATCTAATTTGAAATTTAATAATCTATTAATATTTTTTACATGCTGTTTTAGAGGCTCTTGATGCCCAGGAGCCTGACAATTTTGGGCCACACGATCATTTATATCAGGTTTTGGGAGATGAGCACTCTGGTCGAGTACGCTGCAGACCTGGTAAGAATATAGTCCCAATGAGGTATTGGTCATCTCTAGGTATACATTCTAGTACCACCGAGTTGGAACAGGTCAAGGAGCATGCAAGACAGTCTGATAAAAGGGTCACAGAGTTGGAAGTACAAGTTCAAACAAGAGACAGAGAATTTATGAAACTGATGAAAGCATTATCTTCATCACTTCCACCAGAGGCTAGTGCGGCTTTTCAGACATTTATGTCTTCGATGGGTGCATCATCCAATGCACCAGGCGGAAGCTCTAGTGGTGATCAAGATGATGACGTTCCTGGTGATGACGAGGATGCTGAAGAGAAAGAGGGCGAGGATGAGGATGTGGACGAGGGCGAGGATGGGTCCAAGGGCGAGGATGGGGCCAAGGGCGAGGATGATGATGAGGATGAGGATGAGGCCGACGATGAGCATGGGGACGATGACGAGGACGACGACGAGGATAGAGATGGCGGTGAGGATGAGGCTGATGATGATAGTGGTGATGGTGATGGTGATCAAAGGCAGATTGATCCATTACATTTTTTAATTCTGTATAACTCTTTATTTTTTAACATGGTTTTCCACTTTGGGGTTTTCCTCTGCTTCATAGGGACGTTGCATTCGGATTCTATTTTTTGCACTTGATTCTTATTGTATGATTAGTCTACTACCTAGACCTTTAGTATTCCTTGGTACTATGATACTCATTTTTCTATTTTTTTTACTTAGATTTCTTAGTTATCCATGTATTTCATGTTTATGCATGTGGAAAATGATATGGAAAATGTGCTTTGAAGTAGTGGTCGGCACCACTCAAAGTGTCTAACTTTTATTTTAAATGGACAGGATTTTAAGTGAAAACAATAACTGGCATACGGAAAACAGACCAAATGAATTCGGATTCTGTTTAAACTATAGTACAATGATCCATGGGTCATATGTGATGTGTACGAGTCAACCTTGCCTCAATCTGAGGGCCGGTGTGGCCGGTACCACTCAAAGTTTTTCACTTTTCTTTGAAATGGACAACAGTTTAAGTTAAAACAACTGACATACGGAAAATGGACCAAACGCATTCGGATACTATTGATACTTTAGGACATGTATCCATGGGTCTTATGTGACGTGTACGAGTCAACCCCGCCTCAATCCGAGGCGCGGTGTGGCCGGCACCACTCAAAGTGTCTAACTTTTATTTGAAATGGACAGGATTTTAAGTGAAAACAACAACTGGCATACGGAAAACAGACCAAACGCATTCGGATTCTGTTTAAACTATAGGAAAACGATCCATGGGTCATATGTGATGTGTACAAGTCAACCCCGCCTCAATCTGAGAGTCGGTGTGGCCTATACCACTCAAAGTGTCTTTCTTTTGTTTAAAATGGATGCGCTTTTAAGTAAACAAAACCACATAAGGAAAATGGACCAAACGCATTCAGATACTTTTGATACTTTAGGAAATGTATCCATGGGTCATATGTGACGTGTATGAGTCAACCCTGACTCAATCTGAGGCGCGTTGTGGCTGGAACCACTCAATGTGTCTAACTTTTATTTGAAATGGACAGGATTTTAAGTGAAAACAACAACTGACATACGGAAAACAGACCAAACGCATTCAGATTCTATTTAAACTATAGTAAAACGATGCATGGGTCATATGTGACGTGTACGAGTCAACCCCACCTCAATCCGAAGGCCGGTGTGGCCAGTACCACTCAAAGTGTCTTTCTTTTGTTTAAAATGGATGTGCTTTTAAGTAAAAAAAAACAGATAAGGAAAATGGACCAAACGCATTCAGATACTGTTGATACTTTAGTAAATGCATCCATGGGTCATATGTGATGTGTACGAGTTAACCCTGCCTCAATCCGAGGTGCGGTGTGGCCGGCACCACTCAAATTGTCTAACTTTTATTTGAAATGGACAGGATTTTAAGTGAAAACAACAACTGGCATATGGAAAATAGACCAAACACATTCAGATTATGTTTAAACTACAGGACAATGATCCATGGGTCATATGTGACATGTACGAGTCAACCCCTCCTCAATCCGAGGGCTGTTGTGGCCGGTACCACTCAAAGTGTCTTTCTTTTGTTTAAAATGGATGCTCTTTTATGTAAAAAAAACCACATACGGAACACGGACCAAACGCATTCAGATACTATTGATACTTTAGGACATGTATACATGGTTCATTTTTGACGTGTAGGAGTCAACCCCATCTCAATCTGAGGTGCGGTGTGGCCGGCACCACTCAAAGTGTCTAACTTTTATTTGAAATGGACAGGATTTTAAGTGAAAACAACAACTGGCATACGGAAAACCGACCAAATGCATTCGGATACTGTTTATACTTTAGTAAATGTATCCATGGGTCATATGTGATGTGTACAAGTCAATCCCGCCTCAATCCGAGGGCCGGTGTGGCTGGGACCACTCAAAGTGTCTTTCTTTTGTTTAAAATGGATGCGCTTTTAAGTAAAAAAAACACATACGGAAAGCTGACCAAACGCACTCGGATACTATTGATACTTTAGGACATGTATCCATGGGTCATTTGTGACGTGTACGAGTCAACCCCGCCTCAATCCGAGGCACGGTGTGGCCGACACCACTCAAAGAGTCTAACTTTTCTTTGAAATGGACAACAGTTTAAGTTAAAACAACAACTGACATATGGAAAACCGACCAAACGCATTCAGATTATGTTGAAACTGTAGGAAAAAGATCCATGGGTCATATGTGACGTGTACGAGTCAACCCCGCCTCAATACGAGGGCCGGTGTGGCCGGTACCACTCAAAGTGTCTTTCTTTTGTTTAAAATGGATGCGCTTTTAAGTAAAAAAACCACATATGGAAAACTGACCAAAAGCACTCGGATACTGTTGATACTTTAGGAAATGTATCCATGGGTCATTTGTGACGTGTACAAGTCAACCCTGCCTCAATCCGAGGTGTGGTGTGGCCGGCACCACTCAAAGTGTCTAACTTTTCTTTGAAATGGACAACAATTTAAGTTAAAATAAGAACTGACATGTGGAAAACTGACCAAACACATTCGGATTCTGTTGAAACTATAGGAAAAAGATCCATGGGTCATATGTGACATGTACAAGTCAACCAATCCTCAATCCGAGGTGCAGTGTGGCTGGTACCACTCAAAGTTTCTAACTTTTCTTTGAAATGGACAACAGTTTAAGTTAAAACAACAACTGACATACGGAAAACCAATCAAACACATTCGGATTCTATTGAAACTGTAGGAAAACAATCCATGGGTCATATGTGACGTGTACGAGTCAACCCCACCTCAATCTGAGGGCCGGTGTGGCCGGTACCACTCAAAGTGTCTTTCTTTTGTTTTAAATGGATGCGCTTTTAAGTAAAAAAACGACATACGGAAAATCGAACAAACACTTTGAGATTCTGTTGAAACATTAGGAAAATGATTTATGGGTCATTTGTGATGTGTACGAGACAACCCCACCTCAATCCTAAGTGCGGTGTGTCCGACACCACTCAAAGTGTATAACTTTTATTTGAAATGGACAGGATTTTAAGTGAAAACAACAACTGGCATACGGAAAGCCGACCAAACGCATTCGGATTCTGTTAAAACTTTAGGAAAACGATCCATGGGTCGTATGTGACGTGTACGAGTCAACCCTTCCTCAATCCGAGGGCCGGTGTGGCCGGGACCACTCAAAGTTTGTCACTTTTCTTTGAAATGGACAACGGTTTAAGTTAAAACAACTGACATACGGAAAAGGGAACAAAGGTATTCAGATACTATTGATACTTTAGGAAATGTATCCATGGGTCATATATGACGTGTACGAGTCAACCCCGCCTCAATCCGAGGGTCGGTGTGGCCAGGACCACTCAAAGTGTCTTTCTTTTGTTTAAAATAGATGCGCTTTTAAGTAAAAAAAACCACATACGGAAAACTGAACAAACGCAGTCGGATACTATTGATACTTTAGGACATGTATCCATTGGTCATTTGTGACATGTACGAGTCAACCCCACCTCATTCCGAGGCACGGTGTGGCCGACACCACTCAAAGTGTCTAACTTTTATTTGAAATGAACATGATTTTAAGTGAAAACAACAACTGGAATACGGAAAAACGACCCAACGCATTCAGATTCTGTTGAAACTTTAGGACAATGATCCATGGGTCATATGTGACGTGTACGAGTCAACATTTCCTCAATCCGAGGTTTTGTGTGGCTGGGACCACTCAAAGTGACTTTCTTTTGTTTAAAATGGATGCGCTTTTAAGTAAAAAAATGACATATGGAAAACCGACCAAACGCTTTTGGATTCTATTGAAACTTTAGGACAATGATCCATGGGTCATTTTTGACATGTACGAGTCAACCCCACCTCAATCCGAGGCGCGGTGTGGCCGGTACCACTCAAAGTGTGTCACTTTTCTTTCAAATGGACAACAGTTTAAGTTAAAACAACTACTGACATACGGAAAATAGACCAAAGGCATTCGGATACTGTTGATACTTTAGGACATGTATCCATGGGTCATTTGTAACGTGTACGAGTCAACTATGCCTCAATCCGAGGCTCGGTGTGGACGACACCACTCAAAGTATCTTTTTTATTTCAAAAGGAAATCATTTTAAGTGAATACAACTGAAATTTACACTCATCAACGATAGTCGCAAACTCTTTTTCATGAGTTGGGTAGCTTCACTCATGGGGTCATAAGTGACGAGACTCCTAAGAAAATATCTTTTCACCATATATTATAAACAATACAAGTTCAATGCCAAATTCATCACAAATAATTACATACCCAAACCTAGTATCACAAAAAAATGGGATTTGAGTTAATTTGAATATCTTATTCAACTCTAATAGATATTTATCAAACTATTCTACCTATTAGAATTTGATGGGTGAGGTGAATTACCACCGGATGATTGTTTTCATATGTGTTTTTTTTTTGGGCTATTTTAGGTGTTTTTTATACTGTTTGAAGTCTGTATGTGGCTTTTGTGATATTTTTTATGTAGGTGTATAGTGGAGGGTATACTGGAGGGCTTTTGTGAACTGTTTTTTTATGCAGGTGTATGGTAGGGCTTCTGGAGGGCTTCTGGGGTCTGCTTCTGGGGGATGCTGTGCAGCAGCTCTAGGAAAAGCTTTACCAATAGTTCTGAACCGTTGGTAAAGCCTTTTCCTGAAATCTGGAAAAACTTATACCAACGGTTCTGAACCGTTGGTAAATCTTTTTCCATAATTTTGGAAAAACTTATACCAACAGTTCTGAACCGTTGGTAAAGAGTTTCCCAGAATTCTCAAACACCTATACCAACGGTTTAAATGAAACCATTGGTATAGGGCTCTCCTCACGACTAACTGGACAAAGGTTTTCCAGCCTATACCAACGGTTATAAATCATTGGTATAGCCTACTTTTCCAGTAGTGACTACTCGTTCATCCCAAACGTTCACCCAGTGAAAAAGGTACTATTCACCGAAGCCAACTTCAGTGGGGCCCACACCCCAATCCCAAAACACATCGAATGGATTGCACCATTGCAATATTCTCGAAAAAACACTCAGGATCGACTATTCATCCACCAAAATCAAACTTCTTGTGAGAAAGTTGTGTTTCTCTACAAATGACAAACCCCGGCCTCATGGGGCCTGAACCCCGATCTCGGCCCCAACACCCAAAAACAAAAAAGAAAAGTCTTCCGTACAATTAGGGCCTCAACGCCTCTAACGGCACGTCAATCGGACGCTCCAGGTAGAAGATACAATGGCCCGAAGTCGAATAATAATAAAATATTATTATTTTATTCGACGTTTCAAGCTCTCGGGCCACGATCCTAAAACTTAAAACACCTGAACCCACACCGAAAGGTTATCCTTATCGCCAAGGTCTTGTCTTTACAAATGGCACGTGAATCTGACCCCCAAATTGCAAGAAATAGGGGTTTTAAAACCCCCGTGTACAAAAGATGGCCGGACCGGCCTGAACCGTCCGGCCCGCACCACCACGCTTTTCCGTGGACCACAGTGGGTTGTCGTGGGTTCACCAGCGCTGGTGTCGCGCCGACAGACCTTCCACGGACCACCGAGGGCACCTCGGCGGTCCTTTTTTCGATCTAAAGGTACTAACACGACCCTAGGGACTCGATCTTCCCTGCTACGACCAAAAAACGAAGCAATTCACAGCAAAAATAGGATCAGGGGATTAAAACTCAAACCGCCTATGTCGCGGGTGAAACGCTGATGTTCTAACCTAGATCTGCGCTCCAAAGCTTCCGATGCACGATCCTGAAGCGTTCGCTGTCGAAATCTGAGTTCGACAACACCTTGATCACACGATTCGGTTCGGTGATTCGTCGTAGAAAGGGGAGGTGGAGGAGGAAGGAGGAGGAATTCCTCCTCTGCGCACCACACGTCCAAAAGGGGGGGAGAAAAGAGATATTAATTTTTTTAAATAAAATCTCTCCCATCTCCGGCTCCCGACTCGCCTTCGCCTGATGCCCGATGAAGACAAAGGTAAGGTCGCCCTTAGTGTAAACACAACTTTCTGAACGCAACGGCGGACTTGTATTGTCGATCTGAGACTTCTTTCAGAAGTTATTCAAACCGGCACTCATAAATAAACTTTTCCATTTATTTTTGAAAATTCCCCTGGTGGCTTTTCTCACAGCAGGCACGTGCCCGCAAAGTTTACACCCCGCCTAGGGAAAATGGAATGTTCTAGATGCAAATGTGCCCTTAGATTCCTATTCTGAGCTACTGTTTAAGAGATATCACACCCCCTCCACATGCATAGTATAAAAATACTTAATATTTTTATAAAATTAATTTCGGGCACACCGGGCCTCGGAATCGCACGCCGTCTTCACACCTAGCTCTGGAATTATTTTTAGGAATATTCCAAAGTTTGAAAAGGCCAAAACCTGAGTCGCTACATCCTCCCTAGCTTAGAACTTTTCGTCCCCGAAAATCCAAAAGCAAAATCAAAGCGACTAGACTCTTAACTGGGTCTCCCACGCCAGCGAGTTCGCCAACAAACACCCATGACTAAACACATAAGTCAGAGGGACTCATCCAACACACCTCAACACTATGCGCTTTGGGCAGCACTGACTCGCCCGCATGGTTTTAATAGCGTCACAAAAATGTGTCATGGTGAAGGAAGTATCCCTCTTCCTCACACATTAGAAGAACACCGAAAAATACCCAAGCAGGGTCTTCCCAACACCAGGAACAAAACTTCATCAAGCAACGAAAAGGAGAGAGTGTCACTAAACAGTGTCTAACAAGCTAATACAGAAATTAGAAAAGACACAAGGCATACCTATATCCATCCGTGGAGCCTATGGGTCCACAGCCTCTAGGGCATGCAGCTGTCATTGCTCTCGGCCACCAGCTCCCTAAGCTTGGAGAGGACCGCCTGGGGGTGGGGGTGGTGGCAACTGATACCGCCTACCACCTCCTATTGTTGCACCAGCTCCGTCACCACATCCTCCACCCTGTGGACCTCCTTGCTTGAGTGGGTACCTCTACCAAGGCGATCTGTCTACTGGATCCCTCTCAGTAGCACGATAGGTCAGAAAATCTCTAGAAAGATTTCCTTGACTGTGGCAAGTGTAACACCGCCTCTCTTGCGGCTGACCAAAACTGTCCTGCGAGCCCTGAGCCTCAGATCCTCCATCCTGGGGTCGGCTCATGAAACTTCGGCCACATCCAGACCCTTGCGCCTACCGCCGGCTACCAGATGCCGATTCGACTGATGATGTCTCAGCTCTTGCGTTCCCATCACTAGTATGTGGGGTTTACTCGACCAGAAAGCTCTCCACCACCAACGCTCACTCCAGCACTCTAGCATAGGTGGGTAGACACAAAGAAACCACACCCTCCCGGATTTCCCTGTGTAGGCTCTGCTCGAAGGTATGATTCCTAAAGAATGGGTCTCGAACCATATCCAGGGAGTAGTGCAACATATCGATAAACCTCGTTGAGTACTCCGACACGGTCATGCACTCCTATCGAAGCTGCAAAAGCTTCTGGATCCGCACTGACCTCAGCGTCACTGGATAGAACTCTTACCCGGAGAGCCACTCAAACTCTGCCCACGTGAGTGTCTCCTCGTCATGGGACTGCATCACCAAAGTCCACTATCGCCCATCCAAACCATTCAGAAGGCTCACCGCTAGGACCACCATCTGATCTGAAGGTGTCCTCACTAGGCAGAAGACTCAGGTGACTGCGCAAATGGTAGTTAACGCCTAGCCATTATATTGGTTGGAATATATATAACTAACTAAAATATGAATATACATGTTTCTAAAATATTTTTTTCATTTATAAAATGAAACATAAAGGCTTAAAATAAAAATGAATCTAATTTTAAGCATAAATCATCTAATATTTTTAAAATACATTTTTACCTCATTTTGATGGAGAACCCATTTTAGATCGAGGTTTTTTCACTTTTATATGTTGAATTTTACCAAATAAACTTCTTCTTTTGAATGGGGGCATAAAACATTACTTTGTGAAAATTTTGTGTATTGTTCTGATAAAGTTCATTTTTAATGAATAGTGAAAAATACTACCTATTAAGTTAAAACTTCTTTTTCATCGGATTTATTTATATGGTTAGATTATATTTTTAAATGATTTTAATGTGTAATTGAATTAATTTTTTTCAAATGAATCCAATTTTGATGATTGGAAGTAATTTCACTTTGAAATTGGACAAAAACAAATGTCAATATTTTTGTTTTTTTACTTCTTAAAAACATGCTTTCTATTTTTGACAACAAAAATTAATTTTAAATTAATTAACAAAACATATTTGTTTTTATTTTGATAAAATAGACATAATTTTTGAATTTGTAATATCAAAATTATATTTGGGTTATTTTTTTGTATTTTTCTAAAAACATTCAATTTTTAATGAATAGTAAAAAACACTGCAAAGTAGAAAAAATCTGACTTTTTCATTTAATTGAAATTTTAATACTTCTGTAAATTGAATTTAAAAAAATAAAAAATAAATGATTGTCATCAGAAAGTAAAATGTGGTTCAATAAGCTGATAATAATTTTTAGTGAATAGTAACTTTTGATTATTATTTATCGTAGTTAAAGGTAAATAGGCTAATTCAAGGTAAAAATAATATTATAATAATATGAAATTACCATAACACATGTCCAAAGCTTATTGGATTAGTCATGGAAGACCAATACAATAATTTTGTAGAACTTTAGGCCTTTGGAAGCCACTTGGGTAAGATAACTAAATTAATTAATTTTTATTTAAAGTGAAAATAAATATATCATAAACATGTATTTTTTTGCTTAAAATTTAATGTGGGACTATATAATTGATATTGTTGACTATTAATAGTCATTAAAAACTTAATAAATATTTCCTACATCGTGGTATTTTATTTATAATTTTTTTACATCGAATAAATAAATTTATTTATGACATAATGATGATATAATGATAACCTCATTAATGAATGTTTTTAATAAATGAGATTATATACCTTAAAATAATTTTTTTTGAAACTTTTTATTTCGTCCAAAAATTTTCAGAATGATTATGAATTCTTATCATTGAATTAATGATGTTTTTTATAAATTATCAAGTAGTTATGGATTTTTAAAAAGTCATGATATGAAATTTATAAAAATAGAGGTAAATCATTTTTTATGAAAAAATATTTTATTAAAAGATAAAATAGTCCAAAAATATAATATACGGTCAAATGACATATATGATGTTAAGAAGGTTGTTAATGATCCATTTTGGGTCCCTTGATATTTTATAAAAAATATATTAACCTAATAGTATGAATATGCAATAAGACATAGTAAAATTTAATTATGTTAACAAAGGATTAAATAAAAAAGAGAAGGATTAAAAAATATTGAAATCATTTCAAATTTTTATTGGATGATTTCCTTCGACTTATATTCATCCTATTATCTAATTTAATGATTTTTTGACCTTTATAAATGGAATATTATTTTATAATAAAATAATACTTTCAAACATTCTTTGAGAGCCCCTCCTCCCTCTTCTAAAAGGTCGCCATCTATAACTCATTACTCACACCTCTCAATCCCCTTTTCTCATCTAAAATTTACCCAAATAAGCTCCCAAAATACCTCTCTTCCTCATATAATCCTTACCTTAGATACAAGGAACTTCAATGGAGCATTTTGGTTCAAACAAAAGGTAGTTACCAGATTTAAAGGTAATGTTTTCCATCAAGTTCTGTTATGTTATTTTACTTCTTCACACCCTATTCTCTTCTTATTATTTGATTAAATAATAAAATAATTATCCTAAATATACTAGGTTGTTTTTATGATAATAATTCAAACAAAACTTATAGAAAACTCTATCAAATTGGTAAAGAACATACTATTTCTATGGACAGCGAACTATTGCCTCACGAAACGATGATTGTTTAATATTATCCTACCACCTCACATGGTTGAAATTATGATGGAACTATTTTTATATGTGATATATATTATATTTATATTGTCTATATGCTTATGTAATTTTCATTTATAGTATACCTTTATGGTGTCCATAATGGGTAAATACGATAATTTCATTTGAAGAAGTGCGGACTACCACCCCCTCAAAGTGATATGACTCATTGATGCCATACATGGAACGTATAATAGATGGAGTTAATGAAAATATATATTATATTTTTATATATTTATAATATACCTAATTCTCATTATTTTTTCATTCCATTAAATATGATATAGAAATGAAAGTAGTGTTCTTGTGTACGTACGATTTACAGTCTCTATGAATACTGTATTTCATTTCTTATATCCAAATGTTATGTACTATTATAAATACATTTATATATATAAATATATATTAGATATATATAATATATATGAGATCTAAATCATTACGATCATTCTAGAGATAATGGAAATTTGACCACATGGGCAACTTGTAATTATAAGAAGTTCATTTTTGGCTCAAGTACCAAATATCCACAAAAAGACAATTATTAACATATATGATTATGTAATATTTAAAAAATTGTAATAAGTCATATAAAAGGAATAATAAAACTAAAGAGGTTCTGAAGCAAGTAGCAATTAACGTTAATTTATTATTCAGGTGATTAAATAATGAACGTGTAAAGTCGGACACAAGGTATGGGACTTCATCTCAATCTCCTTTTATTAAGTTATATATTGATATATACATGATTTTCTTTTATACAGTGTATAAACACCATTGACATTTAATTTCAGTTAAATGGAATATTTTTCTATGAAGAATTTTACTAAATGACAAAAAGGAATGTTTCTTTTTAACGTATGCAGTGACAATGACCTTTCCGCCGTTGTGAGTATTTTTTGATATTTGGCATCCTTAAGAAGCCATAGTGTTTTTTAAAAGAAAAATAAAGACCATATATCATTTTTACATATTTTGGGTATTGAAAAAGGTATATATTAATCATTTATTATTTCAATATCTTGAAATGATATATTTTTATTTTTATGTGGAAATGTTATCTTTGATTTATGATTGTTTAATGTGTTATGGTTCTTGGGAATTGTATAATAATATGGGTGGTTCTGTGATAAACATAGGGAATGTGAGCCAGAGATAGCTCCCTAATGCATTGGGTAATGTGAAAGAAGTTTAAATCTATGTTTCTCATAAAATATTTAGGTAATATATTGTGATGTGTATTCCAAATATAACTCCTTATGTAGTTGTGCAAGCTATAGTAAAAGTATGTTATGGATTCCATAAGTTACTTTTATGATTTATGATTTCTATGTGTTATTCATAAATGTTATGATTTCATGAGGTGTGTTAATGAGCTTATGTTTTGTATGTATTGATGGGATAATTATTAATTTCTTTATTTTATAACCCTTACTGAGATTTTCATGCTCATCCCATGTTTTTGAAATGTTTTTCATAGGATGTAAGGCAGGGTAACAGAATGGAATAATTGATTAAGAACTATATCAACAAAATATTTCTTGTTTCTATTAAGAGTTTTTATTTTCATAAAAAATAGATACTGAGTAGTAGTGTCTAAATTGAAATATTTGAGATGTAATGTAATATTTATGGCCTAATTCTTTAAAATTAAAAACCTGAAAAGATCCTGAATCTGAAATCCAAACTCAAATCAAGATTATGTAATGTTAAAGGATGGGGCATTATAGTTGGTATCAAATGTCGGTTTAGACGACATTAAAAGTTGTGATATTGTTAAATTAATATCCATAATTTAATTTATTATAAGATTGAAATGATATATCATTTGAAGATTACCATTTTTCTTTGTCTAAGATATATTTTCTCCGAATGGATTTTTGTAGATGAAATAGGGTTACTTTTTTGGGAAGTCATACTGAGTGAAATGACCTTCCAAATCAGCATCCTGAGATGGTGGGATTTATAATGGAATAGTTTGTTGTAGTGATGGATCAGTTGAGTCAGGTAATAAATGGTGTTTGTGTTTATAGATTATATTTTGGTATATTCTAATACTAAATTCTAACATGAATGTCACATAAGGATTGTTTTCAAAACCATAAAAGAAAAGAAACTATATGGAAAATTTATTAAGAGTCAATTTTGGTTGGAACAATTTTTTACCTTGGTCATTTTGTTTCTAAATATGGAATGAATTTTCTTCCTACTAAAACCATTGTTGTTGAAGAATAGAAAACACCCACAAATATAGTTGATATCAATATTTTTCTTGGTTTAGTAGGTTATTACTAGAGGATTGTTCAAAAAAATTCAATGTTATCTAGCCCACTAACCAAGATAACTCAAAAAGGTGTTAAGTTCATTTGGACAGAAGAATAAGATGATTGTTTTTAGGAATTGAAAATAATATTGGTGAATGCTCTAGTTTTGGCAATAATTTCTAGAAATGGGGAGTTTGTTATCTACAATGATGATTCTATGAATGGAATTAGATGTTTCCTCATGCACAATAATCAGATAATTGCTTGTGCTTCACATCAGTTGTAACCTCATGAGTTAAATTACCCTACACATGACTTTGAATTAGATTCAGTTTTTTTCTTTGAAAATTTGGAATCATCATCTTTATAGAGTAAAATGTGTAATATACACTGGCCACAAAAGTATGAAGTATATATTCCCTCATAAATAATTGAACATGAGACATAGGTGATGGCTGGAAATAATCAAGGATTATGATTTCACAATTCGTTGCCTTCAAGGAAAGGAAAATTAAGTGGTTTATGGCTTGAGTCATATAAGTAAGGCAATATTAATCTTGTTACATGTAGAATATGATCCTTTGATTAATGATTTGATGAAATTTAGCATAGAATTTGTTGGGGTAGAAAATTTGTCTTTTTTGTTTCAGGTTTCAGTACAATCATCTGTAGTAGATAGAATAAATCAAGCGCAAAAAAGATGATAGTGAGTTGAAAAAAAAGGTAGAATCGGTTCAGAAGGGTATGTCAGCTGAATTTAACATTCCTAGAGACTATTTTTTGAGGTTTAGAAAAAGATTATGTGTTCCATTTGATTCACAGTTGAATATATAGTTGTTATAAGAAACTCAACGCTCATCATTTTTAGTTAATCATGGCAGTAATAATATGTAAAGATAACTTCAAGAGTGTTACTAGTGGGATTGAATGGAAAGAGATATTGCTGAAATTACCCTAATATGTTTGATTTGTCAACAGGCTAAAGTAGAGTAGTAGTTACCGAAATAGATGCATCATAATTTTCTAGTTCCATAGTGGTAATGGAAAAATATTCCCATGGGTTCGTTGTGGGATTACCAAAGACATCTCGAGTTAATAATGCATTCTGGATTATTTTTGATTGATTGACTAAATCTGCTCATTTCCTTCCTATTCAAGAGAATTTTTCTCCAGATCAACATTCTCAATTGTATGTTAACGATATTTTCAGGCTGCATGGATTTCCCCTCTCTATTGTATCTGATCGTGATCTGAGGTTCACTTATAACTTTTGGAAATACCTTCCAAAGTCTATGGGTATTGAATTAAATTTTAGTAAAACTTTTCATCCTCAATCAGATAGGCAGTCAGAATGAACAATTCATACATTGGAAGATATGCTACGTACTTATTCAATGGATTACTAAAGAAATTGAGAACAACAACATTCTTTGGTTGAGTTTTCTTATAATAACAATTTTCATTCCATTATATATATGGCACTATTTTAGGCATTATATGGAATTTGGTGTTGAACTACATATTTTTGGGATGAATTAGAGGAAAGATAGTTCAAGGGACCAGAATTGGTAGAAGAGATGGTAGAAATTGATTAGCCGATTCAGAAGCCCATGAGAACAGCTCAGAGAAGGCGGAAAAGTAATGTGGATAATCACATAAAGGATCTTTCCTTCAATGTAGGTGATCATGCCTTTATCAAGGTTTCTCTTTGGAAAAATGTGATGTGTTTTGGTATGAGGGAAAAGTTGAGTTCAAGGTTCGTTGGACCCTATGAAATCTTAGAGAAAGTTGTATATGTTTCCTACAGATCATCTCTATACCCAATTTTATCCTAGGTACACAATATTTTTCATGTTTCAATGTTGAGAAAGTATATTCCAGATCCATCAAATGTTCTGAGTCCATAGGTAGTTCAGTTGGAAAAGAATCATTCTTATGAAGAACAACAATTCCATATTCTTGACTAAAGAGAGAAAGTGTTGTGGAAGAAGATAATTAATTAGTTAAAGGCTTTTTGGAAAACCCAAATGTTTGAAGTGGAAAATGGGAATCTGAAAAATTATATGAGGTATAAATACCCCCACTTTTTTGATAAGTGAATAAAAATTGGGAGGACGCAGTTTCAAAAGGGGGGGGGGAAGGATGCCACATCCCATGTAAATAAAGGATACGATATTTTCATATTTATTATTATTTTTAATGAAATAATAATTTTATATTAATGGGGATTCTGTTTTTGATGGAGTACCTAACACGCATCAATAGGTTTCTCTGAAATCTCATGTTGCACACAAGGCTGAGTCATACAAAAAATAATAATATAATATTATTTTAAATAGTTGTCAACGCCTTACATTTGTACTGGCGGGAATGAATAGAACTAACTAAAATATTATTATACAAGTTTTTTATATTTTTTTACATTTATCCAATAAAATTTTGAGGCTTATAATAAGAATGAATGCAATTTTAAGCCAAAACTCTCTAATATTTTTATAAGGCACTTTTACTACTTTTTGATGGAGACCCCCTTTTAAATAAATTTTTTTCACTTTTAAATGATGAATTTTACAAAATAGACTTATTCTATAGAATCAATACATCAAAATTTACTTTGGGTAAATTTTGGGTATTTTTCGAATAAAGTTCATTTTTTAATGAATAGTGAAAAATACTGCATTTTAAGTCAAAATTGTATTTTCATATGATTTATTAATGTGGATATATTATATTTTTAAATGGTTGTAAAGTGTAATTGGATTATATATTTACCTTTTAATCCAATTTTTCTAATTGGACATAATTTCACTGTGAAATTGGACATAAACACATGCCAATTATTTTGTAGTTTTTACTTCATAAAAACACGCTTTCTAGTTTTGACAACAGAAATTAATTTTAAATTAATTAATGATGCATATAAGTTTTGAAATTGGTAAATTAGACATAAATTTTGAATTGGGAATATAAAAAATAGTTTGGGGTGATTTTTTGGTATTTTTCTGAAAACGTTCAATTTTTTATGAATAGTGAAAACACCGCATAGTAGATAAAACCCGACTTTTTCCATTAAATAAAATTTTACCACATATGTGAGTGGAATTTAAAAAATACAACATATTTTTTTTTAATAGTTAAGTAAGTTTTGGGTCAATATGATGAAAATAATTTTCGATGAATAGAAACTTTTGATTTTTTTACCGCGATTAATGGTAAATCGGGTAATTCAAGGTAAAAATAATATTATAATAATATAAAATTACCTTAACACTTTTCTTAACCTTATTTTGTGAGTCATGGACGACAAAAAAAATCCATGGGTATAAATTTTGGCCTTTTAAAGTTACATGGGTAAGATAATTACATTAATAAGTTCTTATTTAAAGTTTAAAAAAATATCATTAACATGTACTATTTTGCTGAAACAATTTTAATGTGGGGTTGTATAATTGAAATAATTGACTATAAATAGTCCTTATAAATTTAATCATATTTAATAAATCATGTTATTTTATTTATAATTTTTAGACTTTAAATAAATAAACTTATTTATTACAAAATGATGATGTAATGATTAGCTCATTAATGAATGTTTTAAATAGATGAGATTATAAATATGAAAATAACATTATTTTCAAACTTTCATGGCAATGCAATAATTTTATGGATTAATATTACTTGTTATATATTATGTAACGAAGTTTTGTCTATTTTTTCATGTTTTTATTGTTTTTTAAAATGTCATGATATGAATTGTATAAAATTAGACATAAATGTGTTTTTAAATCAATTTATATTTTATTAAATGATAAAATTGACATAAAAATATAATATTCTGTAAAATGACATATATTATGTTACAAATGTCATTAAAGATCAATTTTGGGTCTCTTTTAATATTATAGTAAAAATATTAACCATATAGTATTAATATACAAGAAAACATGGTAAATGTTAAATAAGTTAACAAAGGCTTAAATAAAAATGATACGGATAAAGCAATATCCAAAACCAGTCCAATTATTTTTGGATGATTTTATTTTGACTTATATTCATCCTATATTAGAATTTAATTACTTGTGGAACTTTTGAAACTAAAAATTATTTTATAAGAAAATAATTCATTCAAACTTTTCTAAAGAGACCATCCTCCCTCTTATAAAAGGACACCTCATCCAACCTATTACGCACACCTCTCCAACCCCTTGTATTATCCAAAATTTGACCAAATAAGCTCTAAAAATCCCTATATTCCTCCAAGAATCTTTAACTTAGGCATAAGACACATTAATAAAGACTTTTGTTTCAAACCAAAGGGAGTTATCCGATTTAAAGGTAACGTCTTACCTCAAGTTCCCTTCTTTTATTTTACATCTTCACTTAGTATGCTCTTATTATTATTTGTATAACTAACAACACAAGTATATTTATATATAATATATGTTATATTTTTATTGTCTCTATTCATCTGTATTTTTCATTTATATCATACCTTTATGTTTTCCATAATAGGTAAATACGATAATTTCATTTGATTATGTGCGAACTACTGCTCCCTAAAAGTGATATGACTTATTCATGAAAAACATGGAATGTATGAATGATGGAGTTAATGAAATTATAAATGATATTATAGTGGAATTATAATATACCTATGTATCATTATGTTTTCATTCCATTAAGTATGGAATTGAAATGAAAGGTGCGTTCATGCGTACATATGATTTACCGTCTCCATGAACGGTGCATTTCATTTATTATATCTATATGTTATGTGCTATTATAATTAAATATATATATATAAATATATATATATATAATTGATATATATGATATATATGGAATATAAATGATGAATTTAATTCTAGATATAATGGACTTTTGACCACATGGATAACTTGTAATTATAAGATGTTTATTTTTTGCTCAAGTTCCAAATCTCAAAAAAAAAGATTGTTATTAACTAAAGTGATTATGTGATGTTTATAATGTGGTAAAAAGTGATATAAAATTAATAATAAAAATGAAAAATATTCTGAAGAAAGTATAAATTAACTTTTATTAATCATGATATTAAAGAACGAACTAGTCAAGTCGGACATGAGGTAAGGGACTTCGTCTCAATCTCCTTTCACTAAGGAATATTTTGATTTATACATGACATTATATTATACACTATATAAACACCTTTGGCTTTTAATTTCATTCAATGATAATCTTTTTTTACATATAGTTTTATTAAATATAAAAAAGGAATTTTTATTTTTAATGTACGTAGTAACAACGACCTTTACATCGTCGAATGTATTATTTGATCTTTGGCTTCCTTAACAAGAAGTATTTTTTAAATGAAAAATAAATATCATATAACCTTTTATGTATTTTGGAATTGAATATTATATTTATAAATCATTTACTATTTCAATATATGGAAATAAAATATTGTGATTGCAATGTGGAAATGTTATATTTACTTTAGGATTTTTATATGTGTTATGGTTCTTGGGAATTGTTTACGTATACATGTGGTTCCATGATAAAACTAGGGTGGGTGAACCCGGGATAGCTCTCCAATGAATTAGGGAATGTGATAAAGGTAAATGGTAATTTTTTTCCTAAGAGATTTTGGGAAAATACTATGATGGGTATTCCAAATGTAACTCTCTATGTTGTTGTGAAGGATACATTGTAAGTACGTTATGGACGCCCCAGGTTACCTTTATTATTTTTGATTCTATGTGTTATTAATAAATATTATTATTTCATTATGTGTGTTATAGATATTTTTTTTATTGATGGAATAATGATGAATTTATTTATTTTATAACCATTATTGATCTTTTTTTGCTCATCCCAAGTTATTGGAATTTTTTTCATAGGATGTAAGGTAGGGTAAAAGAAAGGAATAATTCAAGAAGAATTGTATCATGAAAAGAATTATTTTTTCTTTTATGAGTTTTTATTTTATGAATAATATAGATAACGACTATAATATTCTAGTTTTTAATATTTTATATTTTGTGTAATAGTTATATTCAAATTCTCTAAAACTCTAAACCTGAAAAGATCCTCAATGTGAATTCTTGACTTCACTCAAGATTATGTAATTTTTAAGGCTAGGGACTTATATTAGATTTATTATTAATGGAACATTCAATTCAATAAACAAAAAAATGGTATATTAGCTTTTTGATTATAAAAGCTAAGAAAATAGTGATGTGAGTACCAATTATTAAGAGATAGATATTCAAAACTTTCTTAGGCATTATAACATCTTGAAAAATGGTATACAATAAGGAGTTTGGGTAGTTTATCTTTGATAGTAGTTAAACAAGGAAATAATAATGTGGATACATATAAGGTAATTAAAAAAATGATAATTTAAAATATACTAAATAAATTAAATTAAAATAGGAAATTAATAAAGAGAAATATGAACCCTAAACTCTCTTAGAATTATTAGATTGGAACCCAACCTTTTATCCAAAAAAAATATTCATTAATGAGGGGAGCTAGGAGAGAGTCCCCTTGAGAAATAAATTAAGATGTTACTTTAAATTTTTTTTAGTAATAATTAGAGAGGGGTGGGTATTTATTGGCGTGGTGAGTGAAATTTCATGAAATAATGTATAAATTATTTTATTTTTCATCTATCTTTAGTTCCCAACAATAAAATATATTCTCTACTACCACCCTTAATGCCCCACTATAGAGTTTTTTGAAAACAACAATGAAAAAGTGCATCCTTGTCTTAAATGATTCATGATTACATTACTATAGTTTCTTATATATTTTATTTTATAGTATTCAATCATTTTTTCCACATTTTACTATTTATCCATAAAATACCAAATGTCAACCATTAAATAATTTTGAAATAGTATTTCAAAAAATTAATTCCATTTTATATAATTTATTATCTAATTACCAACATTTTCTGTTTTTTAGAATGACAAATTATTTAAAAAATTAATTTAAAATAGAAAAAATACCTTTAATTTCATGATGAATTCATATTATTATAAAACATAACCCTGAGGTATGTAACCTATAATCAAATATTAATATTCCATAAAGGTATGGTGTTCAATGATTTTACTTTCATGTGGTGTTTTAGAAAACATCAATCGGGTGATGATCCCTACTAACTTGAACTTCTCCCATAGAAGATTCTTCTATAGCATAAATTATTTGTGGTATTATTGGGCTTGGTAAAGTTTGAACCCTAGTGATGATACCTCCTAACCAAGCTCTAATAAATGCATGTCATAATGTATTCTCTTACTCTCCACATCCATAATTCCCCCCTTCTATGATAATTATCATTTATCATTACCTATAACATAGTCTAATACAAATGGTATATTATTAATCAATATTCCCCCAATTATTGTAATTCCTAATGATCATACTGACAAATTTTTATAATGCACAATAGTCATTTTGACCAACATTCAATTTAAGAAATTGTCTATATTTCTTGACTATCATATTGATCCATATAAATACAAAACAATATAAATCCTTTCATATGATTCTACAACTTCATATGCAATGTTAATGATAATATTTATTATTTTATTATTAATACAAATTTATCTCATATTCGTGTTATTATTTTTGGAGTATGTTCCATTAGTGTATAAGATTATGATATTGTCACACATTATTACAGTATTTATTGAACCTTTTTTAGATTATGTTAGAATTTTGATTCATTAGTGATTATTATTTAAATATTTGTTTTACTATTATAATAAAATAATTAAGTCTGAATTAAGACAAAATCATGTGATGAAAGGTTTATATAGTATTGAAAAATTTATAATATTACATCCCCCCTCCTTGATAATAAAATTTTATCCTTAAACATTTAAATAAATATAAAAATAGAGGTGTATAATAATTTTTGATGGCATCCTCTAGATCCCATGTGGCCTCTTCCAAAATATATTTCCTCCAAATAACCTTCACCATCCAATTATTTTTACTTCATAGCACCTGTTATCTTGTAACATGAATATGAATTACCTATTACTTATATGTTAATTTTGTCTCCTACTGAACATGATCAACTTTTAGAACTTGTGAAGGGTTCATAATATACTTATTAGAATTGACACATGGAAGATATCATGAACATGAGATCTTATTGGGTAAATGGAAAAATAATATTCCATTAATAATATATGTTAAAATATTACAATCATCCCAATTTAACTTTTAAAAACAGTCCTTTTATTTCCAAATTTCAAAACCCCTTTCCATAGAGATATTTTTCCTAAAAAAATTGTATCCCATGTAAAATTCATGATCTTTCCTTTTATTTTTATCAAAAAATTTGGATCAACATTGGGATATATTGATATGGTTTTTGATAGATCATACCTTATCATTTTTCTCATCCAAGAGTTCTAGACCCTAATGATTCCTTTCTATAACTTTATCCAAACACTTCGTAGTTATATATCTTTCTATAAAAGGCTTAAAATGGTTCCATATTAATATTCTAGTAAAAATTGTTATTTATGTAAAACAAAACATGTTGAAAATACTAATCCCAACTTCCTTTTATGTTAAGAGATCATGACCTTATCATGTTCTCCATTGTCGGGATAGTCCATTAATACTTACCATCCATTCGATAGTGATAGGGAATGTTATGATTAATATCTATATTTAAATCCTTCAGGAGACTGTCCATTAATTTGGTTGTGAACCTTGGTTCCTAATGAGACGTTGCTGATAAGGGTGTTCCATAAAGTCTCACGATTCCTTTTATATAAAATCATATTAGATGATATATAGAAAAATATTATTGAATTGTATGTAAATGTGATTCCTTTGTGAGATGATCAACAATGTTCCATAGACCATTATTCCCCTTAAAATATTTAATAATCCAGTAGATAAAATCCATATTAATATTATCCCACGTTCAATACGGTATAGGTATAGGCTACATTACTCATTTGGGAAGTTGTATTTTATCCTTCAACTGCTGGAATACTAATTATATTACAATATAATCTACAATTACTCACAGTATATTTTTTTGACCTGAAGTTCTCTTAGATATCCCATCACATCTCTATATGATAATTATTTATAGATAATTTTGAAATATAAAACATTTAAAACATATCCTTCTTAAACTTTTTGATATATGGATCACATAACCTATTACCAAATCATAAAACTCTATCATCACCAAATTTTATATTTAGTAATTTCCCATTTTTCAAATCTTCAATATTCTTTTTTAGGTATTTATTACCATATTTACCATTCTTAATCCCGTACAATAAATATGGTTGGGTAATTACATTGAAATATAATGATGCCTCACCTTCAATTATAATACCTAAGTTCATCCATTCTAGTTATTTATGAATTGGATTGTTATTTACCATTAACATAGAAAATATACTAAGGTATTCTCTACTTAAATAATTATACACCTTATATTCTTTCATGGGATGATAATGGATTTAAAATTCATAATTCTCATAGAACATCCCTAGCTTTGAATCCACTATACGTGGTGCTCTGATTCGAGTCACCACATGACCTCATACGCATATCTCCATATGGAAGATGCTTCCAACTAGCAGTGAGGGTCTAATGTGATATATGTTGATGTTATACACTCTTTATCAGAGTAAGCCATATCAAATAAAAATAAGCGATAACGGTAACAATATAACAAATGAACACAAATTACCAAAAAATCACCAAAATTGGGTATATTCCCAAAAAAAATAGTAAATATTTTTTGTTGTTTCATATAGTTTCAAGTTAAGGAATATCAAAAATTAATAAAAACTATGGAACCCCAAAATAGGTCCCAGTACCTATTTTGTTCTCATACTCAATAAACATCCCATGTCAAACACAATTGTCTATTTTAGGGCCCTATACATTACCTTAACCTATATCCATGAAGTCTTCTTGGAAAACCAATGGCTATCCAAGAAGAGTGTGAGTGAATCACAGAAGGCCACCACCAACGGTATCTACAAAACATCAGGTCCAAAAAAGTAGTGTATACAGTTACAAACTAATTGAAAATATATATAGGATATGTACATCGTTTTTTAGTCAAATATAATTTTCTTATCTATATTAGTTATTTTTACCATGGGGATAGTCCTTTCAACAATTACAATATGGCCTATGCCAATCAACAAAAATGCATAAGGGGAATGTAAATTTCCCTATCACACTATGGAAACCATTTCATATGAAATTAAAAAAAATCACCTATGAGACTCATTCCAGGTAGTCTAAAAAAAATTAATGGTTAAGGGACTATAGACTCAATATTACTCTCTAAACAATGTATTATATGGGTGGGTATAGAGCCTCAGTCCAACCTAACATTTGGGCATAGATCCTCAAATCAATGCCCCACATACCACCATTCCATAAACACACCACTATTTAACAATAACACATTTAAAAAAACCATAATAATTTAATTATTTCCACATTTACAATAATTTTTTATTCAACACATAATGCATCCTCATGCATTTACCCATCTCCACATTCTCATTTACAAGCCACATCCATTAAACCCATTTTCTATTCAGAACCAAACCCATTTAATGCATTCCTCATTTTCTTGATTGGATTCATTTAAAATTTACATAAAAAACCATAATGTATTCAGCACATTCACTTTAATTAATTTGACCCATTCATACAATTCCAAACACCACCTTATTCTCATATTTTTTTTTCACAATTATCATTAGTTTCATTTCATAACCCAAGCTACATGTCAACACACTTATCATGGGTTATATGTCGTAACAATTCAATTATACACTTGACATTTAAAATTTCATATTCATGTAATGGTTCACAGTATAGGTGGAACCTAACCACATCCATGTCAACCTCGATGCATCCCATTGGGATAGTGAGGGTTCAATTAAAGATTGATACAAATATTTATCATTTCTACAATAGAAAATCAAAAAAATAACACAAAATAACCCATTAACAACCACATACTCATTAATAATCAACAAGACTATTATATTTGACTTATAGAAAACCTACATCATTTATGAAGTTAAACTCTACCTTAATGTTAAACTTTTATTTGGAAACAAATTCCCATTACATCTGTATCATAGAAACTGCTAGAAAATAGGTTTTTAGGGATTAGAAATGATAATAATAATTCTATAAGCCCTAATCGAGAAAAATGAGAGAAGAGGTGTGCTAGACTCACTTAGTGCTTGGATATGAAACCAATGACACTCCAAAAGGTTTATAAACAAGAGAGTTCAACCAGTAGAAAGCTTGGGAGATTTGGTTCTATCATACTTTCTACAGGAGGAAGAATAGGGGAAAATATTGGATGAGGTTTCTTAAAGTATGGGGGTAAAATTGTAAAATCTCACATTTATTATGGGGAACATAGATTGGCTACATGGTTTTCCAAAACATGAAACAACTGTGCACCACCCTCTATCCTACATGGTGCAACATCATATAGTTTCCTAGGAAGCCTAAACAATTTAACAATGTGTGTTGATTGGCTCTATCTCATTCGACATAGTTCTTCTCATCCCCATGAACAGTTTCACCTACCATGTTGCACCTCTCTAGGTAATCCCTGTTATTGCACATGGTTACTACAAACCATGATCCAACTGTGTGAAATGCACTAGATGGCCCTATTTTCCCCTATTTCATGTCTTGAACCCTCGTAACACCCTTGAGACTCGTCATACTCCAAGTAAACATTACTTTAACCAAATTAAAGAAATTGAAACAAGCCATACACATGAACATTCTTCAATGGATTTATAGGATCATACAACATACACACCTTATAATGGAATTTTCTTTAGGATCACTCTTAATCATTATTGATCTTTCAAAGTAGAAAGATGAAGCCACTAGAACCACATACATGTATCCCTCTCTAATGTTTTTTCTTGAACATTACCATACTTCCATAAAACTCAAACCAAAGCCACATTTTTCCCCTACAATACTCTCTCACAGTGATCAATAGTGATAACTAGATCCTCTTTAAAGCACGAATCTGCCTCAAGGTCATCATCATCAACAGTAATAACATGAGAAGGGTGTGAGGGATACTATCAAAGCATTGGCACATGAAAAAAAATGCATTCCACTAAATCATTATGGGAGGTCCAATCAAAACACCATCGGTTTGACCCTCTAAATAATCTCAAAAATCCCCAAAAAAATATGCATAATCTTACCCTTTCTCCAACTTTGATGGTGACACAACCATGGTGACACCTGATGAAGCACACGATCAACCACCATAAGCTCAAGTGGTTGATGATGTTGATCCACAAAGGCTTCTTCTTGCACCAATCTATATGAATTTATTTTGGAATCAACTAAACTTATTCAAACGTCTCCAATATGAGACTAGAACCC
This sequence comes from Viscum album, assembly GCA_963277665.1. Lineage (NCBI taxonomy): Eukaryota > Viridiplantae > Streptophyta > Magnoliopsida > Santalales > Viscaceae > Viscum > Viscum album. The sequence continues at coordinate 47,456,924 of OY728161.1, read as the reverse complement.
AAAAATCTAATTCTCCAACCATTATCCAACATAATGGAGATCAACCTAGCTTACTATAGAGGGCCACATGCAGTTCCATCTTAATCCTAGCAAAGAAAGTATTATTGTAGGAGTACTCGTCAAGTGAAATGTTTTTCTACTTCCTTCCACCAATTTCTAAGACACATTACCTTAAAAAAAGTTTATTACATGAATATTACACTCTAATTTCATTTTTTTGGGTGGAATTTCATACTCAAAAACACCTTGAATCTATGAACATTCTATAAGAATGTCAAGAATCATAATGTAAACCCTAAATCGCGGTCTGAAACTATATTTCATGTAACCCCGTGGAACTGTACTATCTCCTAAACATATAAATCACCCTACTATTCCATAGTGAAGTTATCTCATATCAGCAAGAAATGGGCCACCTTGGTCATCTAATCTACGTATACCCATATCATGTCAATCTTATGATGTATCTTGAAAATACCTACCATAAAATCCATTGTGACTTCATCCCACTTCCACTATCTAATGGAAAATGGCTATAACAAACCACCTAGTCACTAATTCATGGAATTTAACTGCTAAAAGGTGTAGCATCATGTTGTTAAACCGTCTACTTACTTCTTCGTCCCTATCCAGATACTACCTTTGAAGATCGTGATCCATTTTGGCCAAATCAAAATGCACCACCCACTTCAATGCATGAAACTCATGTATCAACTCTTCAGGAATACATGTTTGCATTACAACATGACCACAAACATAAAAAATCTCATAATCACCAGCATTGAAATATGAAGGTGACTCTCCTTCAAGATTTTCCCTCAACGCAAAATACTTTAGATCGTTATTCTACCAACCTTTGATCTGACTCAAAAGAGTGGAATCAATTTCAGAGGATGCAAGGATCATCTTCCCTTTTCTTTCATGGACATATAGGTGAATCTTAGAAAATACTTACATCCTCCTCCACTCCTAACTAGATTTCTGAACTGTCTCTTTTTGAGTGTTTCAACTCCAAGAATATGCACCATTATTCCTCTTTCTTGGTTTTTATGACATTTAAAAATCAAAGGACTACATATACTCAACTCATATTCACTAATAATGTTTCAAATCACATTATGAGAATATGTATTTAAGGTTTTTATGATTGGTATACAATATAAAACTCTCTCCCAATAAGTACTACCGATAACACCTTATTGTATAAACTACCATGAAAAATTCCAAGTAAAGAGTAGGGTAATATAGTTTATGAGGGGTAAAATTTCATAACCTATACACCACAAACCAATCATTCTACATCAATATTTTCCCAATGTTGACACAGTATAAATCAAAAAACAAGGTATACACCTTACCTGGCTCATGTATGATAAAAATCAGTGTTGTATTCAACAACTTATTTAACTCCTGGAAATCATTCTCACAAGATATAGACCACTCAAACTTGATTCCCTTCTAGGATAAACATATAATTAGTTATACGTTATGGTGTAACTATTTGATGAACCTTTGATAATAGCCTTCTAAACCCAGAAAACATTGGTTATCAAAAACATTTTTTCTATTTTCTATAGATAAATCAGACTACACTCTCTATGGGTCCGCTGGAACACCTTCCACAGTGATTATGTGACCCAAGAAATATAGTGTATCAATATATAAATGAAATATAGATATCTTGGAATATATAATATACACACTTAGATTACATAAGAATATGTCTATATGTTTGGAATGATCGTCATGATTCTTTCATTTCACCAAGATATCATTGATAAAAACTAATAAAAACTGATCCGGGTATGGGTGAATGATTATATTCACCGGGTTTATAAACACTTCTAGTGCATTGGTCAACCCAAATGACATAACAAAAAAACTCATGCAACCCATAACATCTTCTTAAAGTAATGAAAATTATATCAGAAGGTCTCACCCTCAACATATGATACACTGATCTCAAGTATATATTGGAAAACACAAAATCACCTCTCAACTTTTCAAAATGATCATTCATTCATAGAAGAGGGTATCATTTATTAACTATCATCTGGTTTAACCTCCAATAATCAATAAAAACCGCAATGTTCTATCATCCTTCTTATAGAACAGAATTACAGATCCCCATGGAAATGTACATTGATGAATAAACCATTTGTTCTCAAATTCCTAAAACATGGTTTTATGATCATTGAGTTCTTCTAGTTATATTCAATTTAAAGGGATATATATAGGTTCTTTTTCTAGGTAGAAATCAATTGGGAAATATACATATCTATCAGGTGTAATACTCAAGAATTCCTCAAGAAGCACTTCGTTAAAAGTGATTCACCATAGGAGGAATGACAAGACAATCTACTCACTATTCATGAAGAAAAATAAAATCTATTTTGGATGTGATATCACCCCACTACTGATAAATGGGACCTGCATGGCATTCCCAGATATTCCACTCTCCACATTGCAAATAAGGGTGTCCTCAAGATATGTGAATGACACCCTATAATAGTAATAGTTGATATTATCCTACTACAACACCAGCTAATCCATCCACAGAATCAGATGAAAACCTGAAATCTCAAACTCAAATAAATTCCATAGGAAACAGTACCTTCCCACATCAAGGGTACCCTCCAAAAAATGCTAGATATTTTCTGATCTCAATCCTAATGATGTATCAATTAACATTAATTTTCACATATGTTCCACCTCTACGCCCAATGCACTCATAAATTAAGAAGTTATAAAATAATGTGAGGATATTATGTCAAATAAAGGACTATTAAGGGGGAGAGAGATATTGTTCAATAAAATTCAGGTTCTAGGGGAATGTTTCTACACTCTCATAGCTGGTAACACTCCTGATTCCACATCCTTCCATTCCCCTAGTTTTTCGAGGGCCCGCTTGATAGAGACATCTCTCCCCACTTAGACAGTTTCCTTCTTCTCACATCTCTTGTTTTTCTCTTCTTCTCCCCTCCCGTCTGACACATCATACTGGTGTGGATCTCTTGTGATGCTTACCACCCCTCTTTCCATCAATCCTGGTGGGTCAGACCCCCATATGGGTATGTCTATAGGAGCCCTAGACGGCTTCGGATGGCATTCGTGTTGGAGCCTGGTTCCCTTCCACTCCACTTACCTTGAATGACTACCCATTGTGTTCGACTCCACTTTAGTCAGGGTCGATTTGGAATCTGGGTCTACTTGGGATGGTGTTGGAGGAGGGCTAGTAGTAGTCTCAGCTTCAGTTCTTCATCGGTGCAGAACTGGACTGGTGATGTTAGATCAATGTCTCTAATGGTGGTTCACTTCTCCCATGTGATCGATGATATGGCTTTTGGCATTATCCCCAACCCAGGTCTCCATCTACTGAAACCTACTCTAGAATCTTTTTCCCACACTCCTTTTCAAGTTGGTCTGGCATGTGGGTCCTCAAGAGTCTCTGTGAGGTGCGGGTCAAGTTTCTTGTGGAGTCCAGGTGGGAGTCTTTCTCATCAAAAAAGGTTCGATTTAGGCGATGTATCTTTGGGAGATTTTATTACGGTGATGTTTGGGTACATGGTGGATATTTGAATACTAGGATGGTTTTGTGGATGTTCGGTTTTTTTTCTCCAGAAATTGACTTAGGCCATGATGGATGACAACGATTGCACTAAATAATGCTGGTGACGATGACGACGATATGAATGATGATGTTAACTAAGTTGTCTAATGAGGACAACAGATGTGGTGCAGGTGTGATCTTCGGTGAGGTTCTCGCTAGTGTGTTGGCTTAGGAGGCTAGGGAATGATGGTCGGGAGGTTCTTGTTGGCTTGGTGTGATCACCGGTGTTGTTATAAATGGGATGGAGATGGTGCTTGTAATGATGATGGTGACACGTGTTTCCTAGGTGGCAGATTGATTTCCGGGATTATGATGGATCCCGCGGCGACACTTTCATTTTTTTAATTTTGAATTGGGATTTGGTTTGGATTTTGAAATTTTATGGCTAAATATTTGCGGTCCCACATTTCCCTCAAAGTACCTTTTTCATGAAAAAAATGAATTGGAGGTAAAAGACTGTCATTCTTGTAAGATATATGAATCGTACCACAAATTTTTAATGGTATGGCCTCACCACCATCAGGTGCATGCTGAACTGCATAAATATGACCTCTACCTCTACCTTGGGATCCAATATGATTTCTTGGTGCTTCATTAACCTGTTGATAATGAAAAACTTTCCTTATATCCCCACATCCACTACCACAATTGATTTGGCCAATATAACACCAACTTCCTGCCGGATTTGGCGTAACCAATATCCTTCTTGCAATCTGTACTAGCCATAGGCATATATAGTAATCGATATATTGAGGGTTCCTATAGATTCTATACACATGCTTCATCCTGCCACATGCACAACTCTGAACTAGTGGTAAGGGAAATATCCCTCTCACGTGTCCTCGCTTGCCACACTGATAGCAGACCACTCAATCACTACTCCGAGAGAATGTTCCACTTCATTAACATCTATGTCCACCACAATCCTAGAAAAATATCTCAAAAACCGTTCTTCCTGCAATCGAATGTCGCACCACTAGCTCACCCAACTAGATTTTTATTTCCACCACCTATAGCCTCTGTTAATTTCCATTCTAAAAAATGGGCATGGTCCATCAATTTTGAAAATTTCTTCAAATGAAAGATGTTACCCTAGAACCTGATATCTAGTCTAAGTCTATCATATAAACATCTCTCTATAGATGTTTCACCCCCTATTAGGGCTATAACAAAGCATTGAAAGTTGGTGGAGTGTCTAGCATATTATATCACGGATATAGTTCACTCTGTTAGCCTCATAAATTCTGCATCCTTATCCTACCCCAAGTCCATTGGATAGAAATATTCTGAAAAATCTTCCGGGAAATATTACTATAACATAATTTCTACCTACTCAGTCTAAACCATAAAATCTGATAAATTCGTTGTTGTTCCTCACAACATATAGGCCACCAACTAGTATCTCTTCTTAGGAGGAGTCACTATGGGGTCCATAATTATCTGTATGGACTCTATAAGGAACTCGATGACCTCAAGTCAATACTCTCATGAAAACATCATAAGGTAACTCAAATAAAACCATCTGGTCTATTCCAACAAACTTGGTGTAACCTACCCTAGATCTTGTTCCATGATCTGTATAAAATGTAAAAAGTTGTTAGAAAACAACTACTCCCCTTTATTATCCTAGATCCAAATGGTATCTTCCAACACCATTGGGGGACACTCTTGGTATTATTATATTGTATCCCAACTGACAAACCTTATTGTAGTGGAATTTGTCTATAAAGATAAACACACATCTGAAAACTCATAACATAAAATTAAATATTTTTCAAAAAAAAGGCTCACTACTAGAAATAAGAACCCCATTCATCATACACTATCATTAAATATATAATCACATTTATAGTTCTTCCCTCAACTATCCCTATTGTGGTCCATGGTCAACATGAGGTAATCTAACTCACTCAACTAAAATTAATTTAAATAAATATCCTTTTTCTTAACCATTTTCACTTTCTTAGTGTCAATATTTCAATTTTATACACCATCCCTTCTTCAAAATTTATTATCATTAAAATTTTAATCAATTTATAACCGTTGATTGGGAACTATTCTTCAACCATTATTTCACATTATAAAAATTTTAAAAAAATTTATCGTCTTACTAGACAACACATATTTCAAATGTTTCAAGGAGAAAGAAAATAATTTTTCCCATTTTGTCCAATATATCTTCCCCATTTGTGCCTACCATGATGCATGCCACCTATAACTCTAGGTGCATAAAATTATTCAAGTATGCACAACCCTTTTCTACTATATCCATGAGAAAAAAATCCTAACATATTCACATCACACAACAGCTGTGTCACCCAATTTGAAATTTCATCCAAACATAATAATAAACATCAGGAACAACAATCCCACCTTAGGTTTTTCAGTTTTTCCACATACATGGGTTAGCTACTCCGATGCATGATAACATTACCAAGGCCTAAGACATCCTAGTATCCTATCTAAAATTCCTTAGTAGTAAAATAATAGAAAATAATTGTTCTAATACTACTTTATAACATCCCTAACCTGGTAACCATTATACATTGTGCTCTAAGTCGAGTCTCCGCATTACCTCAAGCATACCTCCCTATACACTAGAGGCTATTGACTAGAAATGAGGGTATAAATGATATGTAGGTTGACTATACCCTATTTATCAGAGTAATATTTATTAGATTATAATAAAGATATAAAGGATACAATATAACCAAATAACAAGAATTACCAAACATTTCACAAAACAAGGAACAATACCACAACCAAATAGTAAATATGTTATGTCATGTCATGCAGAGTCAAGTGTAAGGAAAATAAAAAATGAAGAAAAATTGAGGAATCACTAAAACAAGTCCCAACACCATGTCTGGTCCCCACCTCTCTGTACTTTCCAATAAAAACTCAGTCGTCTATCACATGGTCCCTTTATTTTGTCATAACCGACATGCATGATGTTTTCTCAGGTACCCAATAGTGGCCCCAAAAATGTGGTAGTGCAACTCATTAGGCAACCACCAAAGGTGTCTACAAAATATATAGTCTAAAAAACAATGTATTAAGGAAAAAAAATAATGAAATTATAATTAAGAGAAGAAATAAGATCCATTATTTAATAATATTTACCTTATCCACTTTCCTTATTTGTATCATTGGGTTAGGCCTTTCATTAATTACACTACTTCATATTCATGTCAACAAAAATGTATAAGGTAAAATTCATGATCCCTATCTCACTGGGGAAAATAGTTCACAAATAATCACATAACACTCACCTCAAAGCCTCAGTATAGTTAGTCTCAACAAATGCAACCACTAAGGGAATAGAGACTCAATTATAATCCTTAATCTATGCATTATAGGGGTGGGGTTTAGAGCCTAAGTCTCACCTGACCCATGGGAATGGATCCTGAAATCAATTCCAGACACACCACCATTCCATATGAATATTTTTATTTAACCATGACTTAATTAACAAACCTAACCATAACTGTTTAATACATTGGTCATTTACAAAAATAGTTTGTTCAACAGAAAATCAATCCTCATTCCTTAACCTGTTTACACAATATCATTTACATTCCATAATTGTTTATCCCATTTTCTATTCATATTATAACCAATGTAACATATTACTCATTCACATTCCTTAATGCATTTACACATTTTTATTACAACCCACAAGTCATTTAACACATTCACTTTAATTCATTTAACCCTTTCATAATATAAAAAACAGCCCCTTATTCCAGGTTAACAAATCAACACACTTACTATTTGTTACATTTCATTTCCCATGATACATGTTATCACACTTTTCAGGGGTTATATGTCATACCTATTCAATTTTCAACTTAATATTTCAATTTCCACGTTTAATAAGTTTCATACCCCATGGGTGGCCCTTAAATCAGTCCAAATCAACCTCAACGCATCTCATGGGGACCGTGAGGGTTAAATTAAATATTTTCCCAAAATAATTTCACAACTACAATTGATAAACAAATTGAAAACATAATAGAATCCATGAACAACCACATACACAAAAACAATCAACATGATGATGGGATATAACTTTAAGACCACCCACCTCAGTTATGAAGATGAACACTTGCTTAACATTAGCCTTTGATTCGGAAACACACACCATTTAATGACCAAACATAAACCACTACAGAATTTTTTTTTGGTATTTTCAAGGAGCATAAAAATTATACAATCCCTAATCCCTAAAAAAGTATCAAAGATGAGTGTTATACTCACCTAAAGCTTTGATCGGCCCTAAATTGTTGTCCAAATAGATTATAAATGAATGAAATCAACCCTTGAAAACCTTGGGTGATTCTGGTAAATCACTATTACAGCTGAGGAAGAATATGGGATAACATTAGGTGAGATCTCTTAAACCCTATGGTGGAAATTTTTAGAAACCCATGTTTTTAATGGGGTGGACATTTTCGCAGCGTGGTTGGAAAAACCATACACCAATTTTGCACCACCCTCTATCCAAAATGGAGCCAGGTCGTATGGTTTCGTGGGAATCCCACACGGTTTGAAAAATTCATCCATAAACATATAGATCGTATCTAACTAATTCCATATGGATTTTATCCTCCTCATGGATGGTATCATCAACTATTCCCCACCTCTCTATACAAGCATATTTAAAGAATTTAGTTACTACTAGTTGGGCACCATCCATTCGACATGCACTAGATGACCCCATTTCCACCTCTTTCATGACCCAATCTACTAGAACACCCCTGAGTCTCCTCATACAACAAATAAATATTCCTTTAACCAAATTAAATATAATCACACCAAGATTAAACAATAATTTACCTCAAAATTAGTATAGAATCTTACACCCTGAGTATTCTAACAATCTTATTTTTCTCATATTAATATATTTTTTTGTGATGATAAATTTCATACTCATGTGGTATGTGTACAGATCACATCTCTCTCCATAGATTTAATGACTCCATAGTATCATAGAAAATATTATTCCCACAAATTAAATATCATTAATTGGATTAATAATTTCATGGGGTTTCAACTCTCTTTATATTTATTCCACAACTCTATCATTTCATATTAGAACACAAATATTCCCTTTACTTGATGCAGGACTATAAATAAAAATCCTTCATTTCCTGATATATTAATAAAAGTAGGAATGTTCACCAATATATACATTAATTTTTCAAAACAATATTCACATTATTTTTTCAATGGGAGGTTAAAACATTTAAATGTTATCCTAGTTAATAGAATGTCCAATGCGGAATTTTTTCTACAAAAATGAAAATAGTATCCCTTTGACCCATGAAAACATTGTATTTATATTTTAATGGTGAGTCTTATAAATTCCATTATTGACTTTGTTTTTAAGGTTCAAATTATATATTATCCTGGGATAAAATGTGACCAATGAATTAAACATTTGGAACAGAAATTCATATTTTTTAACTCCCCATATACCACTTTTTCAATCATCACCTCAAGAAATTTTTTTAAATGATCTTTATTATCATAAATCCTAGAGTATATAAGAATTTCATCAAAAAAAATACCTCCATGAAATTATAAATGTTGTATTTTAATACTCTATTTATCATATATATAAATATAGATGGATTATTATTTAATGTAAATAGAATTACTATGAACTAATAATCATTTTATCTTGAGAAAAAATATTCCTTTCTAATATATTCATTCTTAACATTTAACAGATGGTATCAAGAAAAAAGATTGTTCTATAAAAATAATTGATCCACTTGAATATTATCATTATGGTTATCAATGAAAGGATATTTCTAACTTATCGTTATATTAATATTATTTATTTCCCTATAATTAATTCATAATCTCATTTTTGTATCCTTATTCTTCTCAAAAAACACAGGTGGCTCTCATGGTGAAACAGAAGAATGTGTGATCCATTTATGGAAGAAGTTCTGTTATTAATTACTAAAATTAACTAAAACCAAGTAAATGCTTTTAATATAGTGTATTAGTCATTAGATTTTAATTGGGGATGATATCAATATATAATTAAACTTCTAAATCATTGGGTAATGCATGTGATTAATAAGAAAAAACATCAATATATTCCTACACAACTGGGAATTCCACTGTTTTCATAATCCATTTCTCTCTATATATTGAATTCCTTACATATACACCTCTATAGTTTCATTAGTTTGAGATACTATTGGTGGTTTCAGAAAAGATTTACGTAATGAAATACCTCTTCTAAAAACTAATAATTCATTAATTTACTCACAAATTCTCACTTATTTGTCCCCTAAATAAATACTTTCTTTGTAATTTTAGAGCTAATCCATCCCCAGGACATCATAAAAATGAATAATATGAATGATTCATTGATATTAAAATATTAAAAAAATCCTAATTATAAATACCTATCATTTCTTTGTTACAATCAATATACCACTTAGTTTTATAACTGAAAAATCATTCTTTAGTGTAGAAAGTGGTGATTAATATTCTTCTTAAACATGTAGAATATAAAAAAAATGCATATATCCAAAATAAACCAATATATTTTGTAACATTGAAAGTACAATCAATGTACATGTAATCACATCATTTGGAGCTTCAACATCAACTATTGTTGTGAAAAGGAATGATTACTCTATATATGCCACTTTTATTAAAGATTAACTTGGTCTATAGGGAATTGATTTGAGTAATTCCAAATATCCTGTCAATTTAATAATTTTATATTGGATTAACCCAACTTTCCATTACACTCATAGCCTTGATGACCTTTCTCTCTACATTTAATTCATACTCCCAATCCCCTTAAGCGGGATCATGGATTTCATTTAACACATTTATTAAAAATTAGTAACTGCACTCTTCCTTTGTTTTCTTTCCAATCCACTTTTTTTCATAGATATAATCAATACTCTTCATCTCACATTTCCCTCTTTATGTAAAAGACTTGTAGATCTCATTTCTGTTATTTAATGTTCTTTTCATTATATCATCCTATGGTGAGAAATTTTGAGATACCAAGGATCCTTAAAGAATATAATCTAATCCATTAATGATGTGACCAATATTAATTTCAAGGATATGAATATAATTCACAACATACCTATATAACCTTTTATTATTTTCCTCATAATCAAATTCCATATATTCTTATTTTTCACATAGGTTTAATAATTGTCTTTTCATTTCGACACATTTATCTTGAGGAATATATTTTCCCAAAAAAATCACATTAAATCCATTCCATTTAGACTTTTAAGTCACTTATAATTTTATAATATTATAAATTAATGACCAAAATTGGTTATAATTAACTCTTAATTGATAAAAACCATCAGGAATTTCTCCTTCTCAAAGAATCCTAATTCTAAAAATATTTTCTAAAATTTATTATTCCATTATTATACCTTTAAAGGAATAGTGGAAAAAATAAAATGTGGAGTTTGTTTCTTCATAAAATGATCAAATGTGGCTGATACCATTAGAGGGGACACCAGTTATCAATGTATGACAAGGTTATTTATCATAACCTGAGTCAATGTTCCTAGAGTAGTCATAAATTTATCAATAGTAATATTAACATGCTTCGATCCAATCATCAATTTTCTGAGGGTATGGATCACCCCGGAACCTCAGAGGTCACTACCTCTAGAGCCTGTGTAGTGCACTCAACCTGCGTGCAACCTCATCCAGCACTATTGGCACAACCAGCTGCTCGACAGGCGGTGGCTCAACTGGCAGACCACCCGGAGGTCCAGCCTCAGAACCTGTGCCCTGGTCCACAACCTCTAGACGGGGTGGATCATCACCACAATCCCACTACGGAACCCTCACTAGCTGTGTCGTGGAGGCATCCTGAAATATATTCAAGATGCACCACATTCAAAGAGTATATCTGGTGAGCTAAATCAAGAAGTACCACGAAAAAACCAAAACCCGGTCCTATATGATGCATGTATTGTTTTCCCCTGTGACCAGTGTACAGATGTCCCGATTTTAAATTCATGTTATCAAAGTCCTGGTGTATGGATACATTAGCCGCCGCACTAATACTGGAGTCTCTGGCCTGGAATCCGAGCTCAAAACATCATAACACTGCCATTATGCAACCCAAACCCAACTCACAGCTAGACCAGCTACGCTCTAAGATCCCAAAGGTGGAACCTCCTCTGATACCACTCTATCATGACCCCACCCAACGGGGCTCAAGATAAGACTCCCCAAGCCCACCTCTAATAGGTCAGGGGCTGGAGACTACCGTCGAGTAGGCTATTACACACAAGGGAGGCATTAGCCTAAGGTACCTGTACACAAGAACCCGCATACACCTCCATGAAATACTACAGAGATATATAAAACTGAAAAGAAAATGTATGCATACATCTATCCCAAACCATAGTACAGAAAAAGTACAAAAAGGCAAAATAAAACTACAAAAGTGTCCAACTTGCTCAGAAGGAGGGAAAACACTACCAAAACACTTGCCGATAAGCTCCTCAGCACAGCTCTGGTAAAAACCCCGGTCAAACCCGGTCACTAAGCTCTACCTACTCCAGGTCCTCCTGGGACTCCATTGAAAGGAATGTGGTCTGTACAAGACACAAACATGTGCGGGCAAAGCCCGTGCAGGGGTGAGTATAAAAATACTCAGTATGCACCCCAAAAACCCAAAAAAAAAATAGAGCAACTGAATGGCAACAGTTCGCTCATCTCAGCTAGAGGGAACCTCAATGAGAGATAAACTTCATCTCGTGACCATCCTCAACTAAACACAACTAGTAAGCTCAATCCAAGTGCATGCCCATACATGCACCTTGAACATCCAGATATACTCAGCTCATGCACCAAGACACATGAGGTACCGACCTCACCAACAACAACTATCCACAACTAGGAGAATACACTCCATGATCACAGTCATCCCAAATGACACCTGTCCGAGAGATACACTCCATCGGGTCCCACACAAACATCTCAGATGCTCACCCGAGAGATCACACTCGTCGGATACCGTCACTGAGGAAACCCCGCTTAAACAACAAAAACACCAAACTCCTAAGATAGGGGATCGCTCCTAGGGTCCTCTAGGGGATACCATAAACCACACCTATATACGAAGATCTCATAGATTGGGGATCACTCCTCGGGTCCGCTGGAGAATACCACAACTCGATCTGGCATTCGTAAATATCACAGATAGGGGATCACTCCCAGGATCCACTGGGGGTTACCACAACCTGATCTGGCACTCGACAGAAACACATCACTCAGATAGAGGATCGTCACCCATGTGAAGGTGGTCACGACTATATTAGAACTCTATCTAGTATAACTCGTGATGTAGGGGATCAAACCGACGATGCACCAACCCAACTGAAACCACACGCTGAGTTGAGGATCGTATAACCTACGATACCACAACCCTACTATAATCCTCATGCAGAGTAGGGGATCATATACCCGATGATTCCACAACCCTTCTGAGCATGGCCCACTGCGTAGGGGATCATTTTCTCGATGATGCCACAAACCCTATGGGGTTAACCAGGTAGATATGGGATCACCGCCCGTGGATAAGCGGTCATAGTGATACCAAGAACCCGATCTCAGGAAACGATGCAAGAGGATCCCACTTCAGGACCACCAGAGGGATGCAACAACTCTAACAGATTAAATATCCCATCGAGAGGATCACAAACCTATACCAAGGTTGTGATGTCGCGCGAACCCTCATAGGAACTAACCAAGGGAGTAACCTCAAACACTGCTGGTTCAAATGTCGCTAACCCGAGCGACCCGCCACTACTCCACCCCGCGCACCTATAAGGCCGATACCGAGGCCACCATCGCGATCCATGCGGAAAAACATGCAGGATAGGCTGTTTACTCGCCCGAAATGGCCAACCGATGAAAAATGCACTATTCACCATAGCTAGCCCATGCAGGGCACACACAACGATCCCAAAACTCAACAAGCGGATCATACCACTGTGATCCCCTCAGAAAAATGCACGATATCCACTACTCGTTCATCCCAAATGGTCACCCGGTGAAAAAGGTACTATTCACTGAAGCCAGCTCGGGTGGGGCCCACGCCTCAATCCGGAAACACATTGAACGGATCGCACCATTGCGATCCTCTCAGAAAAACACTCAGGCTCAACTATTCATCTGCTAAAATCAGACTCCTAGTGAGAAAGTTTAGTTTCTCCGCAAATGACAAAAACCGGCCTTGTGGGGCCCACACCCCGATCTCATCCCCAACACCCAAAAACAAACAAGAAAAGTCTATCATACCATCAGGGCCTCAATGCCTCTTACGGCACATCAATCGGACGCTCCGGGTAGAAGATACAACGACCCGAAGTTGAATAATAATAAAATATTATTATTTTATTCGACGTTTCAAGCTCCCGAACCACGAACCCTAAACTTAAAACTCTCAAACCCACACCAAAATGTTTTCCTCGTCTCCAGGGTCATGTCGACGCAAACAGCACGTGAATCCGACCCTCAGATTGCAATAAATGGGGGTTTTAAAACCCCTGTGCACAAAAGAAGGCCGGACCAGCCTGAACCGACCGACCCGGCCGCCGCCGCCGCCATACCGCCCTGGTCGGCGGCCCTCCACCGCACGGCACCCCGCACCGCTACCCCAGGCAGCCGACCGCTACGATCCACCGTGGATCGCCGCTGGTCCGTCGACGCCGCCGTGCCGGCGGACTGCTGGGGGTCTGGTTTTCGATCCGAAAGTACCGGCGTGACCCTCGGGACTCGATCTTCCCTGCTACAACAACAACAAAAAAATTTGTAGAAAAAATGGGATCGATGGATTAAAACTAAAACCACATACATCGCGGGAAAAACACTGATATTCTGACCTAGATCCGCGCTCCAAAGCTTCCGCTACACGATCCTGAAGCGTCCGCCATAGAAATCCAAGCTCGACGGCACCTTGATCGCGCGATTCCGTTCGGTGATTCTTCATCAGAAGGGGAGGAGAAGGCGGAAGGAGGAGAAATTCCTCCTCTGCACATGACATGTCCAAAAGGGGGGGAGAAAAGAGATATTCATTTTTTTGAAAAAAAAAATCTCTCCCATCTACAGCTCCTGACTCGCCTCCACCCGATGCCCGATGCCGACAAAGGTAAGGTCACCCTTAGGGTAAACACGACGTTCTAAACGCAACAGTAAACTCGGATTGTCGATCTGAGACTCTGTTCCGAATTTATTCGAGCCGATTCTCATAAATAAACTTTTCCATTTATTTATGAAAATGCCCCTGGTGGCTTTTCTCACAGCAGGCCGGTGCTCACAAAGTTTACACCCCACCTAGGGTAAATGACACATTCTGAATGTAACCATGCCCTCATATTCCCATTCTGAGATACCGTTTAGGAGATATCACACCCCCTCCATGTGTATAGTATAAAAATACTTAATATTTTTATAAAATTAATTCTGGGCACACCGGGCCTCGGAATCGCACGCCGTCTTCGCGCTTAGCTCTGGAATTATTTGTAGGAATATTCCAATGTCTGACAGGACCAAAACCTGAGTCGCTACACTACATCACCACATTCCTTAGAAATAACGGCACCATGAAATGACCCTTGAAAATCATAATTCTATTGGGAGACAATGACCAATTAGGGGACGTCTCCCCCCATGAATAAACTTCATATACTACTGACATAACTCATCACCAGGATTCTCCTACTAAACCAACTTTATAAGAGACTAAGCTAATAGAACACTTGAAAGGAATGCACCTCCACTGTTCTACTTGGTCTCTAAGTGTATCTTGGAAAAGATACCTATCAAAGACCACTCATCAATGGACTTCCTCAATGCATGTACTAGAACTTTCTTACTCAAGGCATCAGCCACCAAATTACCCTTTCTTGGGGTATATATAATATCAAAGTCAAACCCCTACTGATATTTGATCCAATGGAACTGTCTCAGATTAACATCCTTCTTTGAGAACATGTAGGCTAAGCTTTTTTAATCAGACTAGACCAAAAACTTCTCTCCAAAGAGGTAGTGACGCCATGACTTCAAAGTGTGCATCACCACTGCTAACTCCAAGTCATGGGTTGGGTAATTTTTCTCATGTGGAGTTGGTAAAAACCATATGCCACCACATGATCATCTTTCATAAGCACAAACCCAAGACCCATAGTTGAAGTGTTGAAATAAACCACATACCTCTTTCCTGATTTCGAAAAGATCAACATTGGTGCGGTAGTTAAATACTGATTTAGCTCCTCAAAGGATTCTTGACATTCTAGGCTCCATTCAAACTTCACCCATTTCTAAGTGAGTGTGGTCATGGATGAAGCTAGTTGTGAGAAATCCCGATTGAATTGTCTATAATACCTTTCCAGGCCAAGGAATATCCTGATATCAAACATGTTCTTAAGTTTCTCCCATGAAATAACTGCACTAATCTTATTGGGGTCGATGTAGACCCCATGCTCCGAGATGATGTGGCCCAAAAACTTCAATTCCATGATATAGATTGTTCACTTCAAGGTCTTATCATAAAGGCGGAGATCACATAAGATGCCCAGCACCATCTGCCAATGATGCTCATTCTCTCCTTTAGATCTGGAGTAGACTAGGATTTCGTCGAAAAATACCACAACGAAGGTGTTAAGACATCAGTGGAACACCCTATTCATGATCTCTATAAAGAATTCTGGATAATTTGTCAATTTGAAAGGCATGAACAAATACTCAAAGTGGTCGTACCTTCTTTGGAAAGCCATTTTTGGGATATTCGCCTCTTTTACCCTAACTTGGTGGTAAACTAAACACAATTCAATCTTGGAGAACCACTTTTCCCATTTTAGCTGGTTGAAAAAATAATTAATTTAGGGGAAATGGTATTTATTCTTAATGGTTACTTTATAGAGCTTTCGGTAGTCTATGTATAACTGGAGAGATTCTCCAGCCTTATTTGCGAACAAAATAGGGGTGGCCCAAGGAGAGATTCTCAGGCGAATGAACCCTTTGGATTCTAAATCATCTAGTTGTATCTTTAATTCAATAAATTCAGTGGGGGACATACGATATGAGGGAAGAGATATTAGATGTATTCCCAGTGCCAAATCGATTGAGAACTCCACATCCTGCTCTGGGGGGAAACCTGAAAAAATAGAAAGAAATACATGTGGGAACTCATCATCCACATGAGGTAGTCTTCCCTCAGGAGAACCACCATCATCCTCCAACACGAGAAAAGATAATTTAAAATAAATAATACCCAAACCTATGAGTGGAGGTTTGGCACATCCTGACCAAGGATCCCATTATCCAAGGAAAACTGAGCACTTTCATCTGGTTCCATGCAACTAACTCACCACCGATAATAATCAATGTGTGCATGTAATTTCACCATCCATTCTATGCCAAGGACCGCATCAAAGAGTTCCATATCTTGGACTAAGAAGTCACACTCCATCTCAACCCCTAACCAGGAAAGTGCACACGATGGGCACCTAAGGACCTGCTCCTTCTTACCCAATGGTGTCACCAACTCCATCATAAAAGAAAACAACTCGATTGGAAAATTTAAAAAGTTCACAATATGGGAAGATATAAAAGAAAAAAATTGACCAGTATCAAATATAATTGCAGATAAAGATGATACAATCATAATGGTACCTCGAATAGTTGATGGCCATGCATCCTATCCCACTAGTACCTGATCCACTACATGAAGAGGTCTAGTTTCAACCAGAGTCTGAACATGACCACTATTATAAAGCTCTTCTCTAAGCTGACTCTAACAAAAGGAATATTTGGTCTTACCACCTCAACCACCAAACCGATATCCCACTATCTTGGATGGTTCTGACTGAGTTTTCATACCTATGGAAACCACTGATCCTGCACCTACCTGATAAGAACGTGTAGCTCTACAGAATCACAGCAAGTTCCCCATCACTCCACATTGATTATAGGATTTTTGAGGATATGTACAAGTGGGTTGAGTGTGCCACACCTTACCACACTATTTTCACGCAACAGAACCAGCATCAGAAGCCACAGAATAAGGTTTCCTGGAAGGTTGGCCTGAGCTGCCACCTCCCTTCTTCCGTTACTCCTCACACTTCCTCTTCCTCTCTAACAAACATCCATTGCCAATTACTAACATAGTCTTAGAGGTTCCCAACCTATCCTTACAATCAATCTCCACTATACAATCTTAGTCAACCACTTTAGCATAAGTCTTTAGCTTGAACAGAAAAACCTGAGAATTGATCTATGGCCAAAAACCTTTCTCAAACCTCTGATCCTTCATAATCTCATTAGAGACTACTTTAGGGGTATACTAAACTGGCTCAGAAAAGCAGTTGGCATAATCCATCACCAACTGTTCCCCCTGAACAAGATCCATGAACTCCTAGGATCTTTCATATGCTAGGACTTTGGGGTAGTATTGGTCATTGAAGACCGCCTTGAAGTCCTTCCAACTCATCTTCTCATGTTTTGCAGTTTGAATCACTAAGTTCCACCACCTTCAATTGGGAAACTCTAAAAGAAATGAATAACACTTAACCCTGACCTCTTCCAGAGTGTCCAGGATCTTGAACATGTGCTCTATCTTCTTGAGTCATTCCTTCGCTTCTTGAGGTTCTGAACTACCTCAGAAAGAACAAGGTTCATTATTAAGGAACTCTTGGGCTTTATCCTTTAGATATTCAGACTCATTTCCCTAACTGGAGAAGGATTAGGACCCTATCACTATCTTAGGGCCTTAATAGCTTGAACCACAACATCTACCAACCTCTGATCAAGTGGGTAGGGATAACTCTTGCCATCTTCTTCCTATAGATTCAGAGGAACTCTTTGTGGAGGCATATTTATACAAAAGAAATAGTCACATGAGAATTTTCACATAAGATAAGTGTTAACACAACATGTCTGAAAAATATTAGCAATAAGCACAGAACCAATAAATCAAAAATTCTAAGGCAACACAATGACCAAACCACTTCAACCCCACCCGATGTCCATGTAAAGTCTGCGGCCTACATGTCCCACCTAGGGGAGAAGAAAAACAAGAATCCTGAAATCCCATAGTAACTTGAGGTATGTCACGAGGTGTTCTGTTCAAGCACCATACTCATAACCAGAACTCCAAGCCCCAAAAATCCTAGCTCTTGTCTATCAATAATCAACCCAAATAACATGAACCAAAGGGCTAAAACAAAACCTTTTCTGATACATTTTTTTCACAAACCAAGCTGGGTCGTCATCTGAACCGGCACCCGACCCAGTTTGTGGAAAGGCCCAAAGGGTATTCCTAATCCCCACAGGATGGAACAATTGTCTGGGTTTTGATACTAGAAAGTGGTAATGATTTACATAAACATACCATTGCAAAACAACCAACAATATAAAATAAAACAAATCTGGAAATCCAAACCAAACAATCCTTTATAAGGTTTCAAATTTAAGTATATAAGTTTATAAAAACCCAAAAGAGAGCTAATAAAAAAAGGGAAGAAAAAACATCTCTAAAAACCACAACAAGTCAAGGGGAAAATCTCCCTCAATCCATCGCCGCAACATCACCCAAGAGGATCACTATCATCCCAAACCACCATCACCAAAATCTTTACCCTTACCTATATCAAACATTTCTGAGTCTTCTTACACACAAAGGTGTAAGTAGGGTGTGAGGTATTACCTAGTAGTATTCCACCAAAAAGGATTCCATGCTCTTAACATTTAATAGAAAATAAACTTTTTGGTTTAATAAATGAAAGGAAATTCTAGAAAAATTTAAGAGAAATAATATTTAATGAAAATGAATTTTAAAAGAGTGAAACTTTAAATAAAAACACCTTTACCTTTGAACAAACTCAAATGCCACATTGTATTCCAATGGTGAGTGCAGCATAGTCGAGATCACTAGACATGGGAGAGGCCCTATGAGTAATATCTAGTAAATGGTACCCTAGAACCTTCTATCTCAGTGTAAAGTTGTATAGGAACCACAATCATCTATTTTCCCGTACACGATCCACTAGATATGGGAAATATCTAAAATTCTTGTGGTCTCTGATCATCATCAATATTTAGTTAGTGTTTCCATCATTAATCCCACTAAGTGAAATCGGTATATATCCACATCTGTATCACTAGCATGCTAGTCCTAGTCTGCCCTCAAATCTACCGTTCTTCCCTTAGTGTACTCAATCAAGTTTAATTTTCCAAAAGATACACCACAGTCACACACTCAAGCCAAATAAGGAACTACACACACCAAAAGCCACCATTTTCACTCCCAAATCCTCTTTCAAAAATCAAACACACACCAAAATCTTTCCAACCAGGATTCCCATTACAAACACAATGTAGTAAATCATTTACCCTCAAAAGAACACAATAAGGTATTACTTCAAGAATACACAAATTTCACATGTAATGTTCATTTTAAAACCAATAGCGTATCAAATATATTCAAAAATTACTTTGGAACTACATTTATAACCCATAAACATGATAAAGAACACAAGAAATCCTAATAAATATATCAAGAAACATTTAAGCATGGAATCACCTACCTTAGGTGATGAAAGTTCTAAAAATCAGTGTGAAACTCCAACCACACCTCGACCACACCACAAGAAGGAAAGATCAAACCCTAATCTAAGGGATAAAACCAATAATGTCAAAATAAAACCCTAAAATTGGAACCTTAGGTCTATAGAAGAGGAAACCCTAGAATATAGGGATATTGGGAGAATAAATATGGATTACTTGATGATTTGAGGAGAAACTTCCCTAAATCAACCACAAAATTGAATCTATAAGAGAGGTGGAAGGAGGGAGAGGTGAGCCTAGGGTGAGGAACCCAAAGGAGGGGAGAAATGAACTGGGTTAGGGGTTTAACCCGAGAGGAGAGAGAATTTTTTAATGACCTGGATGTCACACACGATTAGCCCATATGGTTTGGTAAACTGTGCAGTAACCATGTAAAGAGTTATATCCAAGGAATGGCCCACTACATGGTTACCTAGTCTTAGGTGCATAGATGTGCTGAGGTTGTGATATAGGTTTTTTCTCCTACCACACAGTTATCTAGGTTGGACGCATGATTACTATTAACTATGCGCCAACCATGTGTAGGGGATTGTCCACCCAAAATCCTCCATTTTCCTCCAAAATTGAAAATATACCCAAGGGAAAAATATAGGACAAAAATTAAATAGAAAAAACACCTGAAAATGAGATCACATATATGACAATATTTGTGAAAGATTTGAGCTTTGTGACTGAAAATTCAAGAGACAGGGTCGGAGAAGATCTTGGTGATCAAAATTTACACTTAAAAGGAGATTTATACTACTGTTCCTAAGACAAATCCATAGTAAGGTAGTAAAGGTTTGGTTGAGGATGTTAGGTAGACCATTAGAAACTAATATAAAGATTTATTGAATCAATTTGTGGGATCGACAGATCTGTACAAAATCAGGAGAAACAGGTTGAGTGCTTATAGAAACCTACCAAAATGATCCACTGAGAATACAATATAATAGAAAATAAATTTTCATGTGACACATTCATGAGTGTATATAAAATTATCCTAAAAAATAAAAAATCCTTAATTTGAGATAGGTATAATGTATTCGTAGAATCATTTGTCTCTAAATAGTTAATTTAAGTTGAATATATATTTTTCTAAAAATATTTAAATACATGATGTTCTCATTGAGTTTTTTAACATTTATATAATGAGGATTTCGGTTATATGTATTTTTAAAAAATTCCTCTCAAAATAAATTAATTAATGACCATAAATCCTCAAAATCAAAAACACATGTAAATAATATGATTAATAATATGTTATTTTTATCAAATCCTACAAGTATATAATATTTTGAGTGTCCTTTTAATAATGGGATGTGAAAAAAGTTTCATGTGATTACATTAAAAATATTTGAATTCATATGTTCTCCTTCATTAATTTTTAATGAAATTAAATATTTTAAAAACATAAATTTTTTATACTTCAATAAATGATTTGATGATTAAAGGGACTAAGTTAATAACTCATAGATATTTTTGTTTAATAGTTTAATTATAAGTTAAGATGAAAGAAAAAATAATCATTCATAATGACAATTCCATTATTAATTTTTTAAAAAAATTAATTACTATATTTTAAAATATTTTATATCTTATTTTTAATATCATATTTTTTGAAGTTATAAAATTTTCATTTTTTGTAATAACATTGTACTTTTTTATAATATAATGGATATAAGTTTGATGGAAAATGATAATCATATCTCAAATGAGTTTCAAAATGTGTTTTATTTATTTATATATTTTTCATTAAAAATTATTTAGATGGTGTAAAATATGATTCCCTTTTTATGAATGTGTTGGAAGAACATGGTTAACTCTAGAATAAGTGAGTTACCATATTATAAAATATAGTTTCTAATATAATTAACATGTTTGGTATCATAATAAAGAAAAAGTTAAAGTGTATGATGAAAATAATGCAACTAAAAGGATTATTAAGGATAATTTTATTCATGGTTACTTTCTATTCATTTCTAATAATTAAAAGTTATATAAACCAACATGGTTGTACTGGAATATGGGTATGATATTTATATCTAGTGATCAATATGAAGATGTTGAGAAAGTTAGAATGATTATGAAACGTTCAAA
Source organism: Viscum album (assembly GCA_963277665.1). Taxonomy (NCBI): domain Eukaryota; kingdom Viridiplantae; phylum Streptophyta; class Magnoliopsida; order Santalales; family Viscaceae; genus Viscum; species Viscum album. The sequence continues at coordinate 47,434,585 of OY728161.1, read as the reverse complement.
CACCCTTATTTATTTTATATGTGGTAAAATAAACACGATTTATTTTTTAATGATACATTATCATAGGAAAATAGTTTATGGAATTACTAATATAGAAATTGATTACATACTTACATTTTTTAAGTATTTATTACCCGATGATATATATATTTTTAAAATTATTACATGAAATAAATGTTAATTGATAAATTTAAATTTTCATTTGATAAGATTCATCCATGCCTTAAAGATTATAGTTTATTTTATAAGGAGAATGAGAACTTAAATTATTGAAAATGTTGCATTGCATTAAGATGAAATACTAATAAATATAAAACCAACATTTTTATACCATCAATAAAATGTGTTACTTCCTTTAATAATGAAACATTAAATAAATTTTATATTGGAATAACTGGAAAAAAATATGTGTAATGAAGATAATAGATATGGGGACAATGATGAATTAGTCAACCCTATAGATGGATTAGAGTAGAATAAATTTAATATAAATTATTCTAATTTTTCTACCGAAGCCTGTAATATTCGATTGGGATTATCATGTGATGGATTCAATTATTTTTTATAAATGCATGCTTCACATTGTAAATAACCTATTTTCATCTATGTTTATAACATTCCACCATGGATATGTATGAAAAATAAATTTACTATTATGAGCTTATTGATATCAAGACCTACTGATCTAGTAAATGATATTTACTAATACTTGAAACCATTAATTTTTTAGTTGAAATGTTTGTAGAATTTTGGAATGAAATATTTGGATGTATTTAAAAAATATTTTTATAATATGTGTGATAATATTGTGGATTAAAAATTATTTTCTTTTATATGTAATTATGACTTGTTGGAGTAAAAAGAAGAAATTATCTTCTCCTATTTGAAAAAGAATACACATTCTAATAGACTAAAATTTTAACAATATTTAAACTTCATATTCAAACAATGATATCTACTTATGTTTCATATATATATAAATTATTGTTGATAATTTGATAATTTCATAAGGAATAAAAGAGAATCCTAACAAATTTTCAGATATGTTATTCTTAATGAACATGATTTTTTTTGAATGAGTCAACTGAAATCCAAAAAAAAGAAAGAATATCCCTTTAAATATCAATAATGATTATAGAAAGAAAAGTGTATTCGTTGAATATAATTATTTTAAATCTAATTTATTTTTTCATTACTTATATGTAACCCATATTTTTAAACAATTTAGGAAGTTCTACATGGAACTCATTTAAATATCAGGGGTTTCTAAATATGACGTATAATTTCAAAATGACTTTGTGGATTGGTGTATCAATCCTAGAATTAATCCTATGTTAATCATTCATAATTAGTGGAAATTTCCTTGTTCTTGTTTTCAGTGTAAATTGAAAATAAGAAAAAAATTATTCATGTTCTATAAAGTATAATTGTTTAAGATAGAAATTTGAGTATCATTTAAAAAGGGGTGAACACAAAGGTTTTCATACTGAAGTCTCTGTAAATTCATGGTTATTATGTCATTTTACCTAAGTTGATTATGTTATCAATTCATAATTTAATCTCAAATAATATATTATTCACTATGATTTAAAATTTTCATTTTTATCAAGATATTTTCTCTAAAATAATCAACAATTATATTTTTAAGATACTATAAAAAGATGCATCTATCATTAGTTGAGGCTTGAAAAAATATTACTACTCTATTTTTCAAGTGCATGTTACATTTAAATATGCATCGTCTCACTAAGGTTCTATTTTTTAGTCCTTTTTTATTAATAGATGCATATTACTACAAGATTTGATATTTACACTGAAATCTTATATGATAAATAAGAATAACCCCAATGGATCTACTATGAAAATGTAATTTGGTATGGGAATGAAAAGATTTATACTCATAGTATATGAGTAATGTAACTATGAGAAGTAATTAACCAATAAGAGATAATGTTGGGAAATACAATCCAATATAACCTAAATTTATATCACTACACTAATCATGGGGGGATATCTAGATCATATTCCCCGTGTACATTGAGAACTAAAGAGTGGGATATTTCTCATCACATTGTATTATTTAACTATGGTGTGGTTGAAAGTTATATTATATATATAAATCTAAAGTTTTAACAACTCATCCCCATCCATTGCTTGGAAAGAGTCAAGAATTAACTAAACATAGGTGATATTCCATGGACACCAAAGGTTGGAAATAAATATTGAGGGTTTAACAATAAATAGGGGGAGAATTTTACTATTGTTACACACAAACACAGCAAACACATAAACCCACAAAATATAAAAATACCAAGAAAACTATAATGATGACGCATTAGTAAAAATAATATATAAAAGCATAGTAAGAAGAATAATTAGATTAATAATAGAAACAAATTAAAATATAGAAAAAAACTCTAAAAAAGACACGAGATCAAAGGAGTTACCGCTCCAGACTCCCAGGACATGAATCTCTATCTCCAATATTAATTACAACTACATCAATAAGTGATTCTAGTGAAATATGAAATCTTTCCATTTACTATATCATGGAAAAAAGTGTCTTTATATGAACCAAATTGAATATTCATGGTTTGATTCATCATACCCATAAGAAAAACCCCATGTCTTACCATAGATGCAACTAAAAGAATAATATGTTTATCTTAGAGTTTTAAAAAATTCAAGGAAGTATATCAAATAAGTTTATAAAAAAACCAGTTTTATTTAATAGTAGAAAAGAATATTTTAGGCCCACTTAGTTTCCAAAATGTAGGTTATCACACATAAACTCATGAATGCTAAATGATAATCCCTATACTCATAATCAGTGGTCCATCCTTCACCAATTTTTCACTTAGTGATATATAATCTTGTGTCATTGTTCTAGCATCAAGGTCCAAGGCCGTACCAACAATTCTTCATATAATGAAAATATGAAAACACACCACATATAGGATTTTGCTATGTTCTCACACCCAAAACTAAATTTTTAAAGGAAAAATATTAAACCATTTATCAAACTTGTTGAGGGCATCACCCACAATCCAATATTTAATGATCAACCTATAAGAGTAATTTTTAGTAGAGATTCAACATAAGGTTCTCATTTAATAGAAGAAGGAATTTATTTAGAATCAAGAGAGCCTTAAAATTCCATAGAATATAGAAAATGGGAGAATCCACCTACCTCAAATATGTTTAACATAATGAAACATCACATGATCTCATAAATTTGGACTCTTTCTTTCATTCCTATAACGAATCGAAAGAAGGATCAGTCGAAACCTATCTGATCCTAAAGATTTATCCAGAACAAACCTAGTTTTGGGTTTCACTTAAGAGGTAAAAAGTAGATATAGATTATAATGGAATAAAAGAACCCTTAAATTTTGTTTCCAATATCCAACACACAAAGATTCATTGAGAACAGAGTCTGAAAGATAAAGATCACCAAACATAACCTAGAGAGGGCCTAAAGTTTAGGGTAAAGAGTAGGAGAATAATTATAATTTTGGGCTCTATAATTACAAGGGTCATCTAAAACTATTTTAATTATGGTGTGAAATATAATTTCACATCATGAACCTTCATAATATCCACTTACACAGACATTCATTTCACCTTATTGAAAATCTATGAAACCTATTCATACCTTAAATAGAATTCGCAATAATTTCCCTAAAATTATTCATGATATGAATAAGTATTTATTATACAAATCTATTAATATTTATATATTCCAGAATCCACTCTCCTTCCTCCTCAAAAAATAACTGGAGATCCAACAAAACAACCCAAAACTTAAAGGGAATAGTGAAAAACTAGAAGGTTCCTCAAACTGGGGGTACTAAAAAAGATATGATTCTATTTTTTATATAGTCAATAATTTAACTTAAAATCCATTAATATTTCAAAATTAATATGGAATATAAGGAATATAAAAAAACACCCCATTATTTTTCTATCCATGGGAAAGATAAATTAAATAGAAAAGAGTTACATTCATGGTTAAAATAAAAGGTAATATAGTTACTTTTTTAGATGACATCATTATAGGTTAATATATTATCAATTATATTAATATATTTTAGGTTTAGAGTTTACTAATAAATTATGTATCTATTTAGATCAATGTGTTCCACTTTATTCTAAGTAATATATCTTTTGGCTATAAAACAGTGGTGTTCAATGGTTATAAATTCATTATAAGCAGTTGCATGTAAAAAATAGAAACACAACATAAGGATATAAAATTATGTGATACCATATCTTTTTATGACACCTAATTATAAATTAATATATTATTAGAAAATTTAAAATATTATGGTGTTTTTGAGAAAAAATTCATATTGGATTACTGTGCACATGGTTGAGTTACTATGATGAAATGAAAGTGGTTCTATTGAATGTCATGATATGGAATTTATATAGATAACAATGAATTTAGGTTGATTGATAAGAAGTGTGAACTTTATAATTATAAACCTTATATTGTGGAATCATATGAAAATTAAGTATTCTATATCACCGACCATTTAAAACCCCAATTCAATATAATTTTTTATTTCATTCCAATGTATATTTTTAATGAAGGAAGGGAATCATTGAGATTTTGGATGAACCAAAAGGAATTAACTCAAATATTGCCTACAATTATATATAAGACTCAATTTTCAGAAAAAAAATTGAACCCAAAATAGTATTAGAGAAATCATCGCATGCACATATGGTATGTATATATTTTTTGGAAAAATATTTCACTATTTTGATGTTACTTTATTACTTTATAATTTTTTAAAGTAAAACTTAGAGTACAATTCATGTGAATATTGAAATACTAAATCATAATAATTGTTAATATTGAATAATTTTCATGTAATTTCATTACTTATTTCTAATGTTGTTATTTAATTAAAAATTTTTAGATAGTTTTAAAAAAATCAAAATTTTCACATTAATTATTACATTTTCAATTAATAATATCTTGAAAATATGTTGCTAGAAGACATATGAAGAAAAATTATCATTGTTTGAGTTATATTTCACAAGATATAGTGGCATCAGATACTTATTTTCATATATGTTTGAAATATAATTAAGTAAAAATAATTTACATTAAATTAAAGTATTATGTATATTTAATGTTTTTTTATAGAAACTTATTCTATTGAGAGAAATTTTCTTTATAAAATTTCCTAGTTTTAGAATATGCACTCTAAAATAATGGTTTAATATAATGAATAATTCTAAATTATTATAAAAAATGTTTAAAAACTATAAATTTTAATGAGAACCCTTGAAAAATGTTGTAACATAATTTCTGTCTAAGAAATACCTTAAAAAGGTTAAATAATAGATAATTTACTAATAAAGGGATGAAATATGGGTACTCTATTTTTTTAACATTGATTTTAATTTTATTTATAAATTATATGTTATAGTTTTTTTAATGAAACTCTGATATAATTTGATAGATGTTAAGCAATCCAAAATGGTTAGATTAATGTAATTGGGAGAGACATGGAGGGCATAGAATCATGACATAAATATTTTATGGAAGATAATAAGAGGAAAAAATATTTATAATGTACCAATCCTAAATTAATTTCTTGTAACATAATACAAAGATAAAAATGAATATTGGAATAGTTTTTCTTTTAAGGTATTTGACTGAATTATGCATTTAATTTTGTTTAATTATTTTATAATTTTAATTATGGATTTTTATTCTAACCATGTGATATATTTATCATTATAAAGATTATACTTACAAATGAAATATGGTCATTTTTTTATAACATTTACTTAATTTATTTCATAACATAGAAATCTATTATTGACTTTTATTCCTTTTTATCACTAACATTTATTCATTCATTTATTTTAGTTTCACAAAAAAACCTTGAAATTTTTTATTGATAAAAAAATTTTCCAATATAATAGATTTTTTATATTATTAAAAAAAATTCATGAGGGAATTAATATTAAAATTTTAATATACATAAACTTCAATATTTTCTTCCAATTTAGAATCAAACATCGTAAATATTAACTTCAATCAAGTCCTTCAATATTTTGAATATATGAATCTGAATTTAAATATTATATTTTATTCTTTCAAATATTATTCATATCTCGTAGTCCTTTTAATCCTTAATTTTTTCATGAATAAAATTATTTCACTTTTCAATATTCTTATTTAAAATATTAATTATGAAAATATAGAGTGTGTCTATATATTTTATAACATTAGTTAATTTTTTATGATAAAAATGATCTAGTGAAAAAAATAAAAAAAAAATTACTCTATGGAAGTTATAACTAAAGTAAAATTTGATTTGTTTTATTTTTTAGTTATTGTTGGGAAATATTTTTAAATAAAATTAATGAGTGTTTAATAATCATTTAAAAATGATTAAATGAATTAATTACAACTTATAATGTATTAAAAATTTATATTTTAGTAACTTGGGATAAATAGTTTAAAACTCTAATACTTACTAAATCGGATGCTTGGTTTTGACCTATAAGATGAAATATTTTTACATAATGATTAGGCTTTAAAAAATATTGAGAATAAATAATCACTTTCTATATTTAATGTGAATAAATAAAAACTAAATTTAATTAAATAAATTTAAAAAATATTTTAAAAATGTGTATATTGTGAGGAATTATAATTAAACCAAAATAATATATCAATTACTATATTTTATGGTATAACAATCCAAATTTATTTACGGTCATATGATATAACTATTCACCAAATTTGACTAGTTTATTAAGAGGGTTCAAAATATTATTCTCAGTATTCCTATTGCTCCTAACCTAGGGATTGATCAAATTTATTGGAAATTGGAATATTTGGGATCCTATTATGTCTTATCATGTTATAATTGTTGTTATTAACACCATCTATTATTTTAGTCATCAAAAACACTCTTTAAAGTGTTTAATGTTTTCTTTTAAGTGAATGGCAGTTGGACTTGATGGAATCTTGTTAGTTTCTTGTAATAACATTGAAGGATCATTAAAGAGTCTTATTGGATGTTTTTAATACTTGAATAAAGTCTATAAGATCAATATAAGGTAATTAAATTGAGTTTATAATCAACTTGTTGAATCCCAAGGCTTCTCTTAGCACCGATCAATTAGTGGCATACTCAATGGCTTCCATGAGTAGCAGAAGTATCCCGGCTAGCCAGTAGTGGTGCACTGATGTAAAAAACTAGGTAATGTTATTAGTATGTATTTTAATTTACTTTTTAATATTTATTAATTATATTTTATAGGGTTATATTCATTATAATAATATTAAGTAATTATTCAGTCAAAAAGGAAATGGTTTTATTCCTACTAAATTAATTTATATATATTATAAGATTTTATTTAAAATATTTAATTATAAATTTTATAATTTTAATTTTGAAAAAATTAAATTAATTTTTGAAATAATAAAGTCAAAAATATCTTGGGGTTAAATTTTGGGATTTTTGAAGATAGTTTTATTTCTAGTGAATAGTTAAGAAAATAGATTATTGTAAAACAATCATTTATTTTTATTAAATAAAGTAAATTAAAAGTATTTTTATATTTTAATTTTTTATTAATATAACATAATTATACATTAATTATAAATATTATAATTAATGACATATGAATCAACACTAAACTGAATTTTTTTATAAGTTCGTTTTTTGGATTAAATATGTATTTTTTTAAAATGGGTTGACATTGCATTTTGCAGAATTATTTAAAACTAATTTATGATTCTTATAGAAATATAATTTATAAAAATTAATTATATATTTGGAATTCTCATGTAAAAATTTATTAATGAGGTAAATTTCATTTCTCTTCATTATTAATAGTAACTTCGATAAAAATGTGTCGTTGGAGTAAAAGCCTAAATCGAGTTAACCTAGGTTAAAACTAACTGGTAAGGCCCCCAAATTTCATATTAATTATTATTTTATGAATTAATTTCTACCATTATTACCTAATTATATAAATTTATTTTTTATAATAAACTTTTCCGTGAAAATAACTTTATAATATTTAAAACTTTTGAAAAATTTCACGTGTGCCAACTCCCGCACTTATAAAAAGGACACCCCTCTCATCTTTTCTACACACTTATATAGCCTTTAATATTATCTTATCCCTAACTAAATACCTTTATAAAATCCCTTCCCACATCCTAGTGTCATTTTTTATCATAATACTCACCTTATAAAACCATTGGCGTAAAGCTAAAGAGGTTGTCTGAAGAAGAGGTAAAGCACTTAACTAAGTGTTTTTATTTGATTTCCTCTTTTTATCTCCTTAAAAAATATATTAACCATTACAATATAATAAAATAAATATCTATCATATATTGAGATGTAATTATGTTTATTTTGTAACCATTATCCTTATCATCTTACATCAAATAGGAAATGAAACCATTATTCATGTTTATGACGGACTACCACCCCACGAACCGATGTAATTAATTTTCCATTACCTACTCTCATGGATGGTTATAATGATGGATTTAATGTATATATATGATATTAATTACATAATTATAATTATTTAAATATAATATATCATCTATTTTCTTACCTTTATATATCCTAAAAAATGATAGCATTGTTCGTGCGTACGTGTGGATTACCACCTCCATGAAGTGATATGTTTTTTTTTATAACCTCCTCACATAAGTGGTATATATAAGTTTATTTAAATAAATAATATAATATTTATGATATATTTATCACTATATAATGAAAAAATTATACTTACTTTCTTTCCCTCGTGTTCGTTGAATAATGGAAACGTTACTTATGTGTACGTATGGACTGTCATCTTTAGGTTGTAACATAATTAATTTTTCATAACCAACTTAAATAATTGATAATAAAAGTATTATTAATGTATAAAAATGATAATTATTTCATTATTATTATTCTATATATTATTTAATAATTACATATTTTACCATATTCAATATACCGAATTCATTTAAAATTTTTGAATCGAATGTCCTCAAAACACACGAATTGGACATAAATGATTAAGTAATTATATATATAATTAAAATAAATGAAATAAATGGTTTAATAATAATTTACTACACCTATTAAAATCCCTTAATAAATTATATAATTAATATAATTTTATTATTCAGTATGATAAAACATGTATGTGATGAGTCGGACTTGAGGTAAGGGATATTGTACCTTAAAACCTCATTTTAAATGTTTTAAAGTTCTATTTTTCAAAAAATATTTATTCCATGTACATATTATTAAAATTATTTTATTAACATATTTATATGAACATAAATGAATTATATGGAAAATTTTATGTCTCTTTTGACTTTATTTCAAAGGTTTTTAAAATGAATGTTTTATATATTTTTTTATGCAATGTTTTGAATTTATTTACAAATGACAAAAGGAATGTTCTATTTTAACATATATGATGTTGATGGCTTCTAGCACTTCCAAAATTGTTATTTTATGATTTAATTAATTTAAATTTTCTATGTTTTCTTCGATGAAAACCCTTTATTAAATGTCACCTTTAATGGCGCTAAAAATCGCTGTTAAAGGATACCTTTAACAGCGCTAAAAAGCGCTGTTAAAGGACACCTTTAACAACGCTAAACAAACGCTGTTATATGTTGCCTTTAACAGCGCTTTTTTAGCGCTGTTAAATATCTCCTTTAACAACTCTTTTTTAGCGCTGTTAAATGTCGCCTTTAACAGCGCTAAAAAAGCGCTGTTAAATCCCTGCCTGCTGCTGATAAAAAACCTGCACTAGTACAGCCAGCCGAGCAGACCTGCACAAAAACCAGTATATCAACCACAGACCTGCACAAAAACCAGTATATCAACCACAAGCATGTCATCAACCGATCACAACCCAACCAAACAGTGTTCTTACCATGAGTTAGATACCATCTACCCAGAAACCAAAACTACCTCATTACATAGTATCACAAAATATTCCTACACAACTCAGAAGATAAATACTAGAAAATTCCACTATGCATTGTTTCTCCTTGGATTTCCACTTGGTTTTGACAAATCGTGCAGAGCCCATGCTCCTTGAATCATTCTGTAATACATAAAAAGGATATTCTAACTCTCCCAACCATCACCCTTAGTAATTATGTATATTAATACAAAAAAGGTAACATATCATAAATTGGGGGACTGTAATGAGACATCAAGATTAACATTCTATATATAGGATCGATGTCTGGTAGGATTGGTTGCGTTGATACATGACTCTACCTGGACCTCAAAAATAGATATATGATCTCACTCCATGACTTTCAGAGAGACTCCAACTATGTCTAGGACGTCCTGCTGAAGCGATCGTACTACCGTAAGTCGGAAAAGATACCAAAACCATCCTAGGAAGGATCATGGGAGCCAACCCTAATGAAATATGTCCTTGATATAGTGTTCAAAGAGATCAATCATGGTACATAAAATTATGTGTCATTTAAAGGGTCACATGCCTTGTCGCTTTACCCTGGGTAACTCCCAATGTTCAGCTGCCTGTGTGAATATACATGTCATATCAATAGGAAATTACATGGCATGTTAAAAAACATATACGTGTTACCCTTTGATCTTGTGTCCTCTTATGCACCCTTGCCCTATGTTAGTACATGACGTCGATCTCATGTGATTCTTCCTGTGTATCTGTACAAGGGATAAAATGCGTAGCTGGCTCATTAAAGACGTGTAGTGGGATATATTCCATGTAGGAAAGCCATGTAATCCACCCCAGGTTTGACTCGTACATGTCACATATGACCCATGAATCATTGTACTAAAGTGTTAACACAATCCTAAGGCGTTTGGTCAGTTTCCCGTATGTCAGTTGTTGATTTGACTTAAAAATAAATCCATTTTGAACAAAATAGAGGCACTTTGAGTGGTGTCGGCCACACCGGGCCTCGGATTGAGTCGGGGTTGACTCTTACACGTCAAATTTGACCCATGGATCATTTCCCTTAAGTTTCAACAGAATCCAAATGCGTTTGGTCAGTTTGCCGCATGTCAGTTGTTGATTTCACTTAAAAATAAGTCCATTTTGAACAAAAGAGAGGCACTGTGAGTGGTGTCGGCCACACCGGGCCTCGGATTGATGCAGTGTTGAATCGTACACGTCACACATGAGTCATTGATCATTTTGAAAAAGTATCAACGCAATCAGAAGCCGTTAGATCGGTTTGGCGTATGTACGTAAAATATTTTCCATTTTAAACTAAATACATACACTTGGAGTGATACCGGTCACACCGCGCCTCTGATTGAGGCGGGGTTGACTCGTACACGTCACATTTGACCCATGGATCATTTTCCTTAAGTTTAAATAGAATCCCAATGCGTTTGGTCGGTTTGTCGTATGTCAGTTGTTGATTTCACTTAAAATTAAGTCCATTTTTAACAAAACAGTGACACTGTGAGTGGTGTCGGCCACACCGGGCCTCAGATTGATGCGGTGTTGAATCGTACACGTCACACATGAGTCATTGATTGTTGTGAAAAAGTATCAACGCAATCAGAAGCCGTTAGATCGGTTTGGCGTATGTACGTAAAATATTGTCCATTTTAAACTAAATACATACAGTTGGAGTGATACCGGTCACACCGCGCCTCTGATTGAGGCGGGGTTGAATCTTACACGTCACATTTGACCCATGGATAGTTTTCCTTAAGTTTCAATAGAATCCCAATGTGTTTGGTCGGTTTTCCGTATGTCAGTTGTTGATTTCACTTAAAAATAAGTCCATTTTTAACAAAACAGTGACACTGTGAGTGGTGTCGGCCACACCGGGCCTCGGATTGATTCGGTGTTGAATCGTACACGTCACACATGAGTCATTGATCATTGTGAAAAAGTATCAATGCAATCAGAAGCGGTTAGATCAGTTTGGCGTATGTACGTAAATTATTGTCCATTTTAAACTAAATACATACACTTGGAGTGATACCGGTCACACACAAAATCACCCTTTGACATATCCTACAATGTCTTCAGACCCCACCCTTTCCCCTCGGCTGTCAAAATCACCCTTCGACTATCTGGTTATGATTTTTGACAGCCGAGGGGAAAGGGTGGGGTCTCAATCCGAGATGCGGTGTGACCGGTATCACTCCAAGTGTATGTATTTAGTTTAAAATGGACAATATTTTACGTACATACGCCAAACTGATGTAACGGATTCTGATTGCATTGATACTTTTTCACAATGATCAATGACTCATGTGTGACGTGTACGATTCAACACCGCATCAATCTGAGGCCCGGTGTGGCCGACACCACTCACAGTGTCACTGTTTTGTTAAAAATGGACTTATTTTTAAGTGAAATCAACAACTGACCATCTCGAGATGTATCTAAATTTGTGACTTTCTTTTAAATAGTGACTCTTTTCAGAACTGCGTGATATGAAGGTATTTTGGAGATTTTACTGGTTCATGCATGATATGAAGGTATTGTGGAGATTTTACTGGTTTTTTTGTCCAAAGGCCAAAGAAATGTGGTCCATCATTCTTGCATGTTACTCGTACACGTCACCAAGGACCCGTGGATCCTTCTCCTAAAGGATGAAGGCAATCCGGATGCGTCTGGTCAGATTTACGTAGGTCAGTTGTTGTTTCCAATTAAAGTGGTGTCCATTTTAAACAAGAGAGCGACCCTTTGGGTGGTAGCGGTCACACCGTGCCTCGGATTGAGGCGGGGTTGACTCGTACACGTCACCAAGGACCCGTGGATCCTTCTCCTAAAGGATGAAGGCAATCCGGATGTGTCTGGTCCGATTTACGTAGGTCAGTTGTTGTTTCCAATTAAAGTGGTGTCCATTTTAAACAAGAGAGCGACTCTTTGGGTGGTAGAGGTCACATCGTGCCTCGGATTGAGGCAAGGTTGACTCATACACGTCACCAAGGACCTGTGGATCGTTCTCCTAAAGAATGAAGGCAATCCGGATGCGTCCGGTCGGATTTCCATAGGTCAGTTTTTGTTTCCAATTAAAGTGGTGTCCATTTTAAACAAGAGAGCGACCCTTTGGGTGGTAGCGGTCACACCGTGCCTCGGATTGAGGCGGAGTTGACTCGTACACGTCACCAAGGACCCGTGGATCGTTCTCCTAAAGGATGAAGGCAATCCAGATGTGTCTGGTCAGATTTTCGTAGGTCAGTTGTTGTTTTCAATTAAAGTGGTGTCCATTTTAAACAAGAGAGCGACCATTTTAGTGGTTCAACATTCTTGAATGTTGCTGGTGCATATCATCTGTTAAAATGGAAAAATGACTCATTGGAGAAAGAATGTTTTATTTAATAACAATTACAATTTTGCTACGAACATTTACATACAACAATATTTCATCTTTTGATCCCCTTAACCCCTCTCAAAAATGACCACCAATTGTACATGTCCCCAAGTCAGATCATCATTGTATTTGTGTACAATCTGTCATCAGGTATGCGGCCCACTCGTTTCTGAACACATCTATATCGTCTTGTGAGTATGAGGCTTTTCGGCAGTCATAGTAGTACTGCAAAATAAAAAAATAAAGAATTAATAAATAACTTAAACGAACTAGTAATTGTTTTTGAAAATACCTCTTTAGGGATGCTAGTTTGCTAATGAAAAACGATCTCTTTCATAAATTTACAAACATAATAACCGCAATCATTATCGTTTGTTTCTTTTGGACACTGCAAAAAAATTGATCATTAGGAGAATAAATAACTTGTGTTGAGGTGTGTTTGGATAGTGAAATTTTATTATATATACCCTGATATTTGTCCAGACGTAGTACTTGCTCGGCTCCTTATGCTTAGCCCCTGTCCTCATACCATGATTTAGACGATATTGGTACACCGCCCTATCATAACAGAATCCTCAGTAAAAGATAATATATATTATATAAATTGATGTTTAGACCTAAAATGTAAGATGTAGTGTCTTACAGATTCACAAACTCCATCATGTATGGTCGGTTTGATGGATATCCTAGCTTTGAATCCAGAAAATAAATCTTCGGAGTATCCAAGTTCACCGCAATTAGCAACCAATGTTGCCTAAAAACACAAAAAGGAATAAGTAATAAAAAAAAGTGAAAATATAATTGATATGATTTAATCATAGAGTATTACCCCTGCATGGTTGGTATTAGGAAAATTCTGTCATCTGTAATCTTGCGTTCAAATGTTTTCAGCAAGTCCTTCACTATTGCATCCCTTTTTGATGACTCTATTTTTGTTTGGTGTGTTGATGTGATATGAGGACTAACCAGTCCAAATCTTGGCTCATGGGAAAATCCCTTCAACTGTTTTTCATAAATGCGTCTGTCAACAATATAAAATGCATTTAGTCATAATTTGCACATTAGATCAGCTTTTAGAAAATCAATTCATGGAAACATACCTCATATATACATTTACAACAGTGACGCCTAACCAACCGTTTTCAAGGATTTCATTTACATTTTCAGCAGCAACGAAATCTTGACTTTCCTCTCCGTATATATTATCTTCGAAAATCACTATATGACTATTACCATCTTTTAGCTTCGTATCCACATGAGTCTTCAATGCTAGTAAATGTGGAAAGAGAACAGGTGGTGTTATTGTGCTTTCAGTAGCTCCTTGGGATCGATTGGTCGATCCTTTAGATGGTTTCGAGCCGATGTTAGTCACCCCCTTTCCTTTCTCCGTCTATAACAACAATCATTGATTCAGACACTCTTTTCATTAATTTTTAAGGGTTTAGCTTGAAAATAAAAGGAAATAAATACCTCTTTGTCTGCATGTACTCTTACAAGTTGTGCCGGCCATGCAATGAATATCCCAATAGCCTTTTCAACCGTATGAATATCATCGTCATCAAGTGGAATAGGTAGCATTGCATTTGGCTCATGAGCTACAGTAATCGTCACTTTCAGATGATCTTTTGAAAGTGGTCTATTATGCAGTGTGGCATCTGGGATATTGAACACTGTAGCCCTCGCTACAAGGTGATAGGTGGGTGTTGACAGATATAAATCACAATCATTATCACCCTGTAGAAGATCAGTATAGATAAATTATCAGTGTTTTTCTGATTCATATTTCATGGGAACCGTTATTAGAATATTGATTACCACGGCTAAGACATTTTTTTTAGGTGAATGGCTCGCCTCAAAGCTGGTGGGGGGTGGGGCAGGATGTTCATGCGGTGGTTGTTCCTGAGTTGTGTCCTCCCTTTGCTTCCCACCCATAAAAGTTTCTAGCAACTCTCACTGCCATTGCAATTGTTCTTCAAGGGTTGCTATTTTTTCGCTCATTTGTTCCAATTTTTTCTCTGTATCATCTATTTTTTTCTTCTTCTCAAAATATACTCGGGGTGTCACCCCAAACCCTGCACCTCTGACACGACCGTATTTTTCTGTTTGCTTCAAAGTCGTCGATAATAGGTCTGTATCAGCTACAGGAGTAGCTGATTCCTGTGACTGTCAGATATAGGAAAAAAACTAATTATTTTTATGTAATAGAAATTTTAAACAAATCTTTTTATCATCGTGTCATACTTACACATATTTCCCACACTTTTTGTGTGTTCTCATCTATTAACTTCCCTTCTTTGTTCACACGTGCCTCCTTCCATAGCACATGACGTGGGATAGAAGTGCATTTGTTTTTAGATTCATCAATCTACATATAAACATAGAAGGATAATTATGATGTTGTTTATTGGCACCTAACAATATTACTGTAAATTTACAATACGTACCATTTTCTTTTCTAATGAAGCGTACCCCATCCTTGCTTTACGATAGGGGTATGTTGGATTTGATGCACGTTCCTTATTTTCAGTACAGAGTTTCTGTTTCATAAATGAAATATTGACAATCAAAGTGATGAATACAGGTATCCTCAAACAACGTATTATCACTCACAATGTACCTGAAACTTCTCATCCCCACGACGGCCAATAAATGCATCCCATGATTCTTGGGATATCAGGTGCGCATAGACAATGGGTGGGTGCGGGTTTATTTTACCTTTAGAATCTTTCATGTGACATCTTGTTAAAATAGTACGAAAACCTCGATGAATCTTTCCTGCAAGCCTTAGTACATAATCCTTGTGTGAGTCGTCTACTATAAATGTACTCTGCAAGAGATTGAGAAGAGTAAGACACTGTTTCATCATTTTATTTGCTAGTTAATTAAAGAAATAAATTCATAATGTTACCGTAATTTCTTCCCAGATCACAGCCTTCAACCCGGACACAACATGGTGCCATGAATCTATGTCAATCGGCACGCGTTGCCGAGTGACAACTCCAATGTAACTACTAAACATAGCCTTTTTGGGATTCACATGTTGGCCTCGTGCATTCCATCCGACTTCAAATTTGATGCCTTTGCTTTTCGCCTTAAGAATTTTGGCTAACACTGTCAAACTACGACGCACCTGTGATTTCTGCGACGTCGGTCCTTCATTCCCGACCATTTCATCGATATCAACATCATCTATATGTTCATCTACTATGATATCAACGGCATGTGCTGATGGTTGTTGGACCTCAACACTAAGAGAAGGAGCCGCAACAGCAAGAGCAGTAGCAGGAGCAGTAGGAGCACCAGGAGCCGCAGCAGTAAGAGCAGCAGCAGGAGCAGTAGGAGCACCAGGAGCCACAGTAGGAGCAGTAGGAGCACCAGGAGCCACAGTAGGAGGAGCAGTAGGAGAACCAGGAGCCACAGCAGTAAGAGCAGCAGCAGGAGCAGTAGGAGCACCAGGACCCACAGCAGGTGGAGGAGTAGGAGCCATAGCAGTAGGAGCAGCAGGAGCCGCATCAGGAGCAACAGTAGCAGCAGCATGAGCTGCAGGAGCAGCAGGAGCAGCAGCTGCTTGAGAGACTTGTTCAGTCTCAAGGTTAGGAGCACCAGAATGTGCAGAAGTCATTATCTGCAAAAGTGGTTGAACAGTTCATTCAAATTACATAAATTCTGTAATGATAAGATAATAACATGAGATAACAAGATCTATATTAAAAACAAAATATAACCTGTTTACTGAACTCTCTTTCTTTTTTTCAAAGGTTGAACAGATTTGACACCTCTATCGACAATCCAAATCCCTTCATTGTGGTCTCCTCTAACATACAAAACATCATCTGCATTGGGACCGCTCCGAATTGATTGTGACGTACCACTAAAAGGATCGTCCTCAACTGAATTTTCATCGGAACCCTCAATAGTTTTGGACGATAACAGAACAATCGACCACTTTCGGTTTGCGGGATCTGGAACATAAAAAACTTGTACCGCTTGTGATGCCATTATAAACTGTTCGTCTTTGTACCCTTCTTTACTAAAATCAACTTTCACAAATCCCCATTCATCTATTTTAACACCACTATTGTTATCAATCCATTTTCATTGAAAAATCGGCAATTGAAATGTCATATAATCCAACTCCCATATTAGTTTGATAATGCCAAAGTATGACATATTTGCATAAATTGGATTTCTATCCTTACTACCAGAAACATGCATCGCTTCAGCCACTAGTGTAACTCTACTATTTTTCATGGTACTCTCTTCATCATGTTCATCCGTATAGAATGTATAACCATTAATTACATACCCACTGTAAGATAATACATACACACTTGGTCCAGCGGCTAGCCATCGAAGTCGTTCTGAAATTGAATTCGGATTTTCATCCAACTGCTTAAAAATATGGTCCTGAAACCATCCTATAAACTGGTGATTATGTGTATCTGCTAACCATTTTTCAGCCCTCGATGGATTCAACTGCCTAAGAATTTCTTTGTAAGTTTCAATATATAGAGCAACCTCCCAACTGTTATGCAAAACATAAAGATGAGCCTGCTCCCGATCTGTAATACTGATTGTTACAACTTCTCTTCCAGAAATTCCCCCACCCTCAATGCGTCCAGTGTGACGAGATTTCGGGAGACCAATGCTTTCCACATCAGATAGGTATTCAATACAAAATTCAATGGCTTCCTCAACAATATATCGCTCCACTATACAACCCTCTGGCCGACTTCGATTTTTGACATATCCTTTCAAAATCTTCATATACCGTTCAACAGGATACATCCATCTATAGTGCACAGGACCACAAAGTCGAATCTCTCTCACCAAGTGAATCATCAAATGAACCATCATATCAAAGAATGTTGGCGGGAAGAACATTTATAATTCACATAATATGATGACAATTTCTTTTTCCATAGCTGGAAATTTCCCCAGGTCTAAAACTTTTCTACATATAGCTTTGAAAAAGAAACAAAGTTTGGTTAACGTATGACGAACATTCTTGGGTAAAATGCAACGTAAAGCTATAGGAATTAGATCTTGCATCAAAACATGGCAATCATGTGATTTCAAACCTTTTAACTTCAAATCATTCATTGACACAATGTTCTTGATATTTGATGAGTAACCCTCTGGAACCTTTACATCATTAAAGAAGTTGCAAAACTGATATCTCTCTGCCCTAGAAAGAGTATAAGCATCAGGAGGAAGAAACATTCGATTTTCACCTTTCACGGGAGCCAACTCTTCTCGTATTCCCATGTCAACCATGTCCAACCTTACCTTAATTCCATATTTTGTTTTGCCAGGGGCATTTAGCAACATTCCAATAACACTATCACATACATTTTTTTCCACATGCATCACATCAAGAAAATGTCTGACATACAAACAATTCCAGTATGGTAATTCAAAAAAAACTGATCTCTTTTTCCAACCGATTTTCGTAAGGTTTTTCGAAAATGGTTTACCAAAAATAGTGTTCATATCTTTTACTTTCTCAAACAGCTGATCACCTGTTAGTGGAGATGGTGTTGTGCGTTTTTCTGAACTTCCATTGAATGATGTCGTCCAAGATCGGTACTTATGCCGACGAGGTAGAAATCTACGATGTCCTAGAAACACAGATTTCGATGAATGTTTCAACCTAATTGATTCTGTATCTTCTTCGCACACATGACACCCTTGAGTTCCTTTAATGCTATAGCCTGACAAATTTCCATAAGCAGGGAAATCATTTATTGTCCCATAAAACATCGCTCTCAACGTGAAGTATTCACTTTTATAAGCATCATACAACATTACACCTGAGTCCCACAATAACTTCAAATCCTCGATCAAAGGAGTCAGATAAACATCAATATCGTTACCTGGTTGTTTTGGTCCTGATATAAGCATAGATAACATGATGAATTTTCGCTTCATGCATAACCAGGGTGGCAAGTTATAATTTAGCAACATAACAGGCCATGTACTATGAGTGCTGGTTTGAAAACCAAAAGGATTCACTCCATCTGTAGATAACGCAAGACGAAGGTTTCTCGGATCTTTTCCAAATTCAGGATACTCATGATCAATTTTCTTCCACTGAGGAGAGTCGGTCGGATGACATAATAACCCATCTTTATTTCTTTTTTCTGCATGCCACGACAATTGTCTTGCAGTTTCTTTACTTCCATATAAACGCCTAAACCTTGGAATGATTGGAAAGTACCATACAACTTTCGTAGGATTGGATTTATCTTTCTTGTATCGAGAAGCACCACACTTTGGGCATTCTATAAGTGATTTGTTCTCCTTTCGAAACAATATACAGTCTTTCGGGCAGGCATGTATTCTTTCAGAAATCATTCCCATCGAGCGTAGCATTCGTCTAGCTTCATATGTCCGTCTTGGGAGCTCATTATCTTCCGGGATCATGTCATTCAAGAGAGCAATTAGTTCCGTAAAACTGACATCACTCCATCCATTGCCTGCTTTCAATTTATACAACTTCAGTACAGCTGACAATGTTGTATACTTAGTGCAAGCAGCATACAATGGCGTCTTTGCACAACTTTTTAACTTCTCAAACAATTTTGGGAAATCACGGGGTTCATCTTGAATTGTCTTTGTCATTTCCTCAATACGATCTTCATCATCATTGACATCTATAATCACATCCTCCATACGGTCTTCTTCATTATCTATATTTGTATTCATATCTGACGATCCATAAAACGCAGTTTTATCCCAGCCAGTAGCTACATTCGCTTTTTCTCCGTGTTTATTCCAACATTTATAACTCCGATCTATTCCGTGACATATCAAATGTTCTTCCAACTCCTCTGGAGTAAGTAGTCTAGAATAACAACAACGTAAACACGGACAAAGGATTTGAGAGGGATCCTTTGTGTGATCCTTTGCAAACTTGATGAACTCTTTCACTCCGTTCTCGTACTCTATTGTTAAACGATTAGAATCCATCCAATCTTTATTCATCTTCATCCTATTTGAATCTCAAATATTAGTATTTATGGTTCAAGTACACAAAATAAGACTTCCAAATACAGTATAAGGGAACCACTTCCTTGGAAGGAGATCAAGTAGTCTAACCTATAATCAAGATTCATAAAAAATAATATTAGATTCACTAAAAAGATGATTATCTATCACTCTATAAGGAGGATATAACAGGAGATAGAGGATTTCCAATCGATGAGAGATACCATTATCAGAGAGAAACCAAACGCATCCACTAAAGCTTCTATCTGATTTGTATAGGCACTCAGGATACAAAAACTATATTTAGAATGCATGTGAGATAAAGAACGAATAATTAAAATAAATAATCCATTATACAATTTAAAATTCATTATCATCTCTATTATGATTTGTATAGGCACTCAGGATTCATTCTAGTAGTGGTACAGGTTCCCCCAATAATCATGAGTGATAGAGGGAATAGTAGTTTTTGGATTACCTTTCTTGTTTTATACAATTTATGAAGAAATGACAAGGGTGGGAAGTGCTGAGTGTGTTTGACTTGAAAATAGAGGTTCAGTTGCAACACCCTCTGATGTTTTCTGGAGAGGGTGGACCCAAGGTAGATAAGTTCTAAATTTAGTTCATCTAGAATCTTCTAGATAACTTTTCTACTCCTTAGTAGAATAGGGTAGAGTTGGTAGCGTATATGTTATGGGGGCCAACAATGATCTACTGTGATATTTAGTCTTGGGATGAGCATATGGAGGGAATGACTTGGAAGAAAATCTAGGATATGTTCATGGAGCACTTTTAACCTACGACATTGAGGAAATGAAAATATGAATATTTAATATTTTTGACATAATTATGTTTGATAATGATAGATTATGTTAGATTCTTCACATACCAGTAATGTTTTTATCTAATGTTGATAGGAGATAAGGTATCTATGAAAAAAAATTAGGATGGACTTAGATGTGAGATTAAGTCCCAGGTAAATATATTTTTTATGAGGTTTGTTGAGGTGGTGGATCAGGTTCTCATTTCCAAGGGGAACCTAAAGGAGACTTGTAGTGGTCGTAGGGCGGTTTCAATTGAATGATCTAGTGGTACATATTATGATAGTAGGATTCACCATTATGATATCTTCCACTAGGGTGGTGGTGGATAGAGTATCTATGTGAGAGGATTTTTCTCTTAGAGAGGTTTTTAGTCATCTTCAATCAATGAGGTAGGTCTGGTCACATGTTAGGCCTATGACTTTGACCACTAGTGAAGTGTCAATCATGTATCATGATGGTTCATATATATAGGTTCTACATGAACACTTGTAATATGGGTAGTGATGGATGATCTATATTGGTACAGAGCACCGAATAGGGGAACCTAAAGGAGACTTGTAATAGGGGATCCTCTCATTATTTTATATCTTATCTCTTGGTAAATGGTTTCTGTTTTGTGTTAGAGTACTTTTGTGGGATCATGTTGGTCAACACACCATTGGGGGTGTGATTAGAAGGCATCTGTCTTCGTAAGGGATGTTCCCTCATGGTTTGTGAGTATTGTTTCATTTTGGATTTATACATGCTTGATATGATATGTATTGAATAGATAGTGATGATGTAATTTTTGGTATTTAATCAATATCACATTGATTGTTACCGTAGATGAGTGATCGTCATGCCTCATAAGGGTAGAGCCCATGTCTTTTATGGAGAATGGGATATCTTGGTAGACCATGTAGGACCAGTTCTTCCACAACTAGGTGATAACATAGACCAGTTTACGAATATTTTTCTTGATGATAATGGATTGAAACAAGAAATATTTCCCCCAGTAGTAGACTGGTTCTAGGATGTGTTTCATGAGAATTGATCAGGGCTACCACCTAAAAGAGACTTTGAGTTCATGATTGAGCTGATGCGTGGAGTTGAGCCATTTTATATAACGCCTTTCAGAATGAAACAAGAATAGATTCAGGAACATAAAACTCAATGAGAGGAGTTAGATTATGAAGGGTGCATCTGCTCGAGTATGTCACCTTGGGGATCTCATTTTTTATTTTCCAAGAAGGATGACAGAACATTACATATGTGTTTCTATTAATAGAATATGAATCAGATGAAAATTAAGAACAGATATCCACTTCTTTGTATTTTTGATCTATTTGACCAGCTGAGGGGTTCCATATTGTTCTCTAAGATTGATCTAAGGTTTGTTTATCATCATTTGAGGTTGAGAAATTCTGATATACTATAAACTAATTTTGAAATCATGTATAGTTTTTATGAATTCTTCATAATAAAATTTGTGTTGACGAATTCCCCATGGCATTTATTCTCTTGATGAGTTGAATATTTCACTTGTACCTAGACCAGATTGTAGTTGTTTTATGGATGACATATTGGTGTAATACCAAAATAATGATGATCATTCCCAACATCTGGACATCATCATGAGTACACTTAGAGAGAATCAGCTATACACAATCTATCTATATGAAAACATATACATCTTCTTCATATATTGTTACCTTAAGGCAGCGGCCGAGGGCGTTGCGGGTTGCGGAAGGCGGCCGCGGAGGGCGATCGAGGGAGGCCGAGTGAGGCGGAGGGCGACGGAGGTGGCGGAGAGCAGCCGAGGGCGGCGGAGGGCGGCGGAGGGTGGCAGAGAACGGCGGTCGAGGGAGTTGCGGGCAGCCGAGGGCGGCAGGCGGTGGAGGTCGGCCGAGGGTTTTGCGGGCGGCGGAGGACGGCGAGTGTACCGAGGGCGGAAAGCTCCGGCGAAGCGAACACAGCAGCGGTATTCGGGAGAAGAGTAGCAGGGTTACGGTTCCGCGAGGGCTTTAGCTGCGATAAAACGAGGGCACTGTGCGACCGACTTTATAAAAAAGTCGACTAAGGTTTTATCAGCGCTAAAAAAGCGCTGATAAAGGCTACCTTTATCAGCGCTAAAATTATAGCGCTGATAAAATCTAGCTTTATCAGCGCTTTTCTAGCGCTGATAATATTATGATTTATCAGCGCTAGAAAAGCGCTGATAAAGATTCCCCGTATCAGCGCTACAATTATAGCGCTGATACCGGGTCTCTTTATCAGCGCTTTTTTAGCGCTGATAAAGATAATTTTTATCAGCGCTTTTTGAGCGCTGATAAAGGATACACTATATCAGCGCTGAAATTTGGGCGTTGATAGAGGTGTTCTGTATCAGCACTTTTTTAGCGCTTATATAGGCGAACCTTTATCAACGCTCAAAAAGCGCTGATAAAGACCAACTGTATCAGCGCTAAAATTTTAGCGCTGATACAGATCATATTTATCAGCGCTTTTCTAGCGCTGATAAATATTACTATTATCAGCGCTAAGAAAGCGCTGATAAATATTAGCTTTTTCAGCGCTGTAATGTTAGCGCTGATATAGGGTATCCTTTATCAGCGGTTTTGCTTAGCGCTGTTATAAGGGCGCGCTTCCCTTTCCCGTTTTTGTAGTAGTGCACTGTGATCCCCTCGGAAAAACGCACGAGATCCACTACTCGTTCATCCCAAATGGTCACCTAGTGAAAAAGGTACTATTCACTGAAGCCATCTCGGGTGGGGCCCACGCCTCAATCCTGAAACACATTGAACGGATCGCACCATTGCGATCCTCTCAGAAAAACACTCAGGCTCAACTATTCATCTGCTAAAATCAGACTCCTAGTGAGAAAGTTTAGTTTCTCCGCAAATGACAAAAACCGGCCTTGTGGGGCCCACACCCCGATCTCATCCCCAACACCCAAAAACAAACAAGAAAAGTCTATCATACCATCAGGGCCTCAATGCCTCTTACGGCACATCAATCGGACGCTCCGGGTAGAAGATACAACGGCCCGAAGTTGAATAATAATAAAATATTATTATTTTATTCGACGTTTCAAGCTCCCGAACCACGAACCCTAAACTTAAAACTCTCAAACCCACACCAAAATGTTTTCCTCGTCTCCAGGGTCATGTCGATGCAAACAGCACGTGAATCCGACCCTCAGATTGCAATAAATGGGGGTTTTAAAACCCCTGTGCACAAAAGAAGGCCGGACCAGCCTGAACCGACCGACCCGGCCGCCGCCGCCGCCATCCCGCCCTGGCCGGCGGCCCTCCACCGCACGGCACCCCGCACCGCTACCCTAGGCAGCCGACCGCTGCGATCCACCGTGGATCACCGCTGGTCCGTCGACGCCGCCGTGCCGGCGGACTGCTGGGGGTCTGTTTTTCGATCCGAAGGTACCGGCGCGACCCTCGGGACTCGATCTTCCTTGCTACAACAACAACAAAAAAATTTGTAGAAAAAATGGGATCGAAGGATTAAAACTAAAACCACATACATCGCGGGAAAAACACTGATATTCTGACCTAGATCCGTGCTCCAAAGCTTCCGCTACACGATCCTGAAGCGTCCGCCATAGAAATCCAAGCTCGACGGCACCTTGATCGCGCGATTCCATTCGGTGATTCTTCATCAGAAGGGGAGGAGGAGGAGGAAGGAGGATAAATTCCTCCTCTGCACATGACATGTCCAAAAGGGGGGGAGAAAAGAGATATTCATTTTTTTGAAAAAAAAAATCTCTCCCATCTACAGCTCCTGACTCGCCTCCACCCGATGCCCGATGCCGACAAAGGTAAGGTCACCCTTAGGGTAAACACGATGTTCTAAACGCAACAGTAAACTCGGATTGTCGATCTGAGACTCTGTTCCGAATTTATTCAAGCCGATGCTCATAAATAAACTTTTCCATTTATTTATGAAAATGCCCCTGGTGGCTTTTCTCACAGCAGGCCGGCGCTCACAAAGTTTACACCCCACCTAGGGTAAATGACACGTTCTGAATGTAACCATGCCCTCATATTCCCATTCTAAGATACCGTTTAGGAGATATCACACCCCCTCCATGTGTATAGTATAAAAATACTTAATATTTTTATAAAATTAATTCTGGGCACACCGGGCCTCGGAATCGCACGCCGTCTTCGCGCCTAGCTCTGGAATTATTTGTAGGAATATTCCAATGTCTGACAGGACCAAAACCTGAGTCGCTACACTACATCACCACATTACTTAGAAATAACGGCACCATGAAATGACCCTTGAAAATCATAATTCTCTTGGGAGACAATGAACAATTAGGGGACGTCTCCCCCCATGAATAAACTGCATATACTGCTGACATAACTCATCACCAGGATTCTCCTACTAAACCAACTTTATAAGAGACTAAGCTAATAGAACACTTGAAAGGAATGCACCTCCACTGTTCTACTTGGTCTCTAAGTGTATCTGGGAAAAGATACCTATCAAAGACCACTCATCAATGGACATCCTCAATGCATGTACTAGAACTTTCTTACTCAAGGCATCAGCCACCAAATTACCCTTTCTTGGGGTATATATAATATCAAAGTCAAACCCCTACCGATATTTGATCCAATGGAACTATCTCAGATTAACATCCTTCTTTGAGAACATGTAGGCTAAGCTCTTATAATCAGACTAGACCAAAAACTTCTCTCCAAAGAGGTAGTGACGCCATGACTTCAAAGCGTGCATCACCACTGCTAACTCCAAGTCATGGGTTGGGTAATTTTTCTCATGTGGAGTTGGTGAAAACCATATGCCACCACATGATCATCTTTCATAAGAACAAACCCAAGACCCATAGTTGAAGTGTTGAAATAAACCACATACCTCTTTCCTGATTTCGAAAAGATCAACATTGGTGCGGTAGTTAAATACTGATTTATCTCCTCAAAGGATTCTTGACATTCTAGGCTCCATTCAAACTTCACCCATTTCTAAGTGAGTGTGGTCATGGATGAAGCTAGTTGTGAGAAATCCCGATTGAATTGTCTATAATACCTTTCCAGGCCAAGGAATATCCTGATATCAAACATGTTCTTCAGTTTCTCCCATGAAATAACTGCACTAATCTTATTGGGGTCGATGTAGACCCCATGCTCCGAGATGATGTGGCCCAAAAACTTCAATTCCCTGATATAGATTGTTCACTTCAAGGTATTATCATAAAGGCGGTGATCACATAAGATGCCCAGCACCATCTGCCAATGATGCTCATTCTCTCCTTTAGATCTGGAGTAGACTAGGATTTTGTCGAAAAATACCACAACGAAGGTGTTAAGACATCAGTGGAACACCCTATTCATGATCTCTATAAAGAATTCTGGATAATTTGTCAATTTGAAAGGCATGAACAAATACTCAAAGTGGTCGTACCTTCTTTGGAAATCCATTTTTGGGATATTCGCCTCTTTTACCCTAACTTGGTGGTAAACTAAACACAATTCAATCTTGGAGAACCACTTTTCCCATTTTAGCTGGTTGAAAAAATAATTAATTTAGGGGAAAGGGTATTTATTCTTAATGGTTACTTTATAGAGCTTTCGGTAGTCTATGTATAACTGGAGAGATTCTCCAGCCTTATTTGCGAACAAAATAGGGGTGGCCCAAGGAGAGATTCTCAGGCGAATGAACCCTTTGGATTCTAAATCATCTAGTTGTATCTTTAATTCAATAAATTCAGTGTGGGACATACGATATGAGGGAAGAGATATTAGATGTATTCCCAGTGCCAAATCGATTGAGAACTCCACATCCTGCTCTGGGGGGAAACCTGAAAAAATAGAAAGAAATACATGTGGGAACTCATCATCCACATGAGGTAGTCTTCCCTCAGGAGAACCACGATCATCCTCCAACACGAGAAAAGATAATTTAAAATAAATAATACCCAAATCTATGAGTGGAGGTTTGGCACATCCTGACCAAGGATCCCATTATCCAATGAAAACTGAGCACTTTCATCTGGTTCCATGCAACTAACTCACCACCGATAATAATCAATGTGTGCATGTAATTTCACCATCCATTCTATGCCAAGGACCGCATCAAAGAGTTCCATATCTTGGACTAAGAAGTCACACTCCATCTCAACCCCTAACCAGGAAAGTGCACACGATGGGCACCTAAGGACCTGCTCCTTCTTACCCAATGGTGTCACCAACTCCATCATAAAAGAAAACAACTCGATTGGAAAATTTAAAAAGTTCACAATATGGGAAGATATAAAAGAAAAAAATTCACCAGTATCAAATATAATTGCAGATAAAGATGATACAATCATAATGGTACCTCGAATAGTTGAGGGCCATGCATCCTATCCCACTAGTACCTGATCCACTACATGAAGAGGTCTAGTTTCAACCAGAGTATGAACATGACCACTATTATAAAGCTCTTCTCTAAGCTGACTCTAACAAAAGGAATATTTGGTCTTACCACCTCAACCACCAAACCGATATCCCACTATCTTGGATGGTTCTGACTGAGTTTTCATACCTATGGAAACCACTGATCCTGCACCTACCTGATAAGAACGTGTAGCTATACAGAATCACAGCAAGTTCCCCATCACTCCACATTGATTATAGGATTTTTGAGGATATGTAAAAGTGGGTTGAGTGTGCCACACCTTACCACACTATTTTCATGCAACAGAACCAGCATCAGAAGCCACAGAATAAGGTTTCCTGGAAGGTTGGCCTGAGCTGCCACCTCCCTTCTTCCGTTACTCCTCACACTTCCTCTTCCTCTCTGACAAACATCCATTGCCAATTACTAACATAGTCTTAGAGGTTCCCAACCTATCCTTACAATCAATCTCCACTATACAATCTTAGTCAACCACTTTAGCATAAGTCTTTAGCTTGAACAGAAAAACCTGAGAATTGATCTATGGCCAAAAACCTTTCTCAAACCTCTGATCCTTCATAATCTCATTAGAGACTACTTTAGGGGTATACTAAACTGGCTCAGAAAAGCAGTTGGCATAATCCATCACCAACTGTTCCCCCTGAACAAGATCCATGAACTCCTAGGATCTTTCATATGCTAGGACTTTGGGGTAGTATTGGTCATTGAAGACCGCCTTGAAGTCCTTCCAACTCATCTTCTCATGTTTTGCAGTTTGAATCACTAAGTTCCACCACCTTCAATTGGGAAACTCTAAAAGAAATGAATAACACTTAACCCTGACCTCTTCAAGAGTGTCCAGGATCTTGAACGTGTGCTCTATCTTCTTGAGTCATTCCTTCGCTTCTTGAGGTTCTGAACTACCTCAGAAAGAACAAGGTTCATTATTAAGGAACTCTTGGGCTTTATCATTTAGATATTCAGACTCATTTCCCTAACTAGAGAAGGATTAGGACCCTATCACTATCTTAGGGCCTCAATAGCTTGAACCACAGCATCTACCAACCTCTGATCAAGTGGGTAGGGATAACTCTTGCCATCTTCTTCCTATAGATTCAGAGGAACTCTTTGTGGAGGCATATTTATACAAAAGAAATAGTCACATGAGAATTTTCACATAAGATAAGTGTTAACACAACATGTCTGAAAAATATTAGCAATAAGCACAGAACCAATAAATCAAAAATTCTAAGGCAACACAATGACCAAACCACTTCAACCCCACCCGATGTCCATGTAAAGTCTGCGGCCTACATGTCCCACCTAGGGGAGAAGAAAAACAAGAATCCTGAAATCCCATAGTAACTTGAGGTATGTCACGAGGTGTTCTCTTCAAGCACCATACTCATAACCAGAACTCCAAGCCCCAAAAATCCTAGCTCTTGTCTATCAATAATCAACCCAAATAACATGAACCAAAGGGCTAAAACAAAACCTTTTCTGATACATTTTTTTCACAAACAAAGATGGGTCGTCATCTGAACCGGCACCCGACCCAGTTTGTGGAAAGGCCCAAAGGGTATTCCTAATCCCCATAGGATGGAACAATTGTCTGGGTTTTGATACTAGAAAGTGGTAATGATTTACCTAAACATACCATTGCAAAACAACCAACAATATAAAATAAACCAAATCTGGAAATCCAAACCAAACAATCCTTTATAAGGTTTCAAATTTAAGTATATAAGTTTATAAAAACCCAAAAGAGAGCTAATAAAAAAAGGGAAGCAAAAACATCTCCAAAAATCACAACAAGGCAAGGGGAAAATCTCCCTCAAGCCATCGCCGCAACATCACCCAAGAGGATCACTATCATCCCAAACCACCATCACCAAAATCTTTACCCTTACCTATATCAAACATTTCTGAGTCTTCTTACACACAAAGGTGTAAGTAGGGTGTGAGGTATTACCTAGTAGTATTCCACCCAAAAGGATTCCATGCTCTAAACATTTAATAGAAAATAAACTTTTTGGTTTAATAAATGAAAGGAAATTCTAGAAAAATTTAAGAGAAATAATATTTAATGAAAACGAATTTTAAAAGAGTGAAACTTTAAATAAAAACACCTTTACCTTTGAACAAAATCAAATGCCACATTGTATTCCAATGGTGAGTGCAGCATAGTCGAGATCACTAGACATGGGAGAGGCCCTATGAGTAATATCTAGTAAATGGTACCCTAGAACCTTCTATCTCAGTGTAAAGTTGTATAAGAACCACAATCATCTATTTTCCCGTACACGATCCACTAGATATGGGAAATATCTAAAATTCTTGTGGTCTCTGATCATCATCAATATTTAGTTAGTGTTTCCATCATTAATCCCACTAAGTGAAATCGGTATATATCCACATCTGTATCACTAGCATGCTAGTCCTAGTCTGCCCTAAAAGCTACCGTTCTTCCCTTAGTGTACTCAATCAAGTTTAATTTTCCACAAGATACACCACAGTCACACACTCAAGCCAAATAAGGAACTACACACACCAAAAGCCACCATTTTCACTCCCAAATCCTCTTTCAAAAATAAAACTCACACTAAAATCTTTCCAACCAGGATTCCCATTACAAACACAATGTAGTAAATCATTTACTCTCAAAAGAACACAATAAGGTATTACTTCAAGAATACACAAATTTCACATGTAATGTTCATTTTAAAACCAATAGAGTATCAAATATATTCAAAAATTACTTTGGAACTACATTTATAACCCATAAACATGATAAAGAACACAAGAAATCCTAATAAATATATCAAGAAACATTTAAGCATGGAATCACCTACCTTAGGTGATGAAAGTTCTAAAAATCAGTGTGAAACTCCAACCACACCTCGACCACACCACAAGAAGGAAAGATCAAACCCTAATATAAGGGATAAAACCAATAATGTCAAAATAAAACCCTAAAATTGGAACCTTAGGTCTATAGAAGAGGAAACCCTAGAATATAGGGATATTGGGAGAATAAATATGGATTACTTGATGATTTGAGGAGAAACTTCCCTAAATCAACCACAAAATTGAATCTATAAGAGAGGTGGAAGGAGGGAGAGGTGAGCCTAGGGTGAGGAACCCAAAGGAGGGGAGAAATGAACTGGGTTAGGGGTTTAACCCGAGAGGAGAGAGAATTTTTTAATGACCTGGATGTCACACACGATTAGCCCATATGGTTTGGTAAACTGTGCAGTAACCATGTAAAGAGTTATATCCAAGGAATGGCCCACTACATGGTTACCTAGTCTTAGGTGCATAGATGTGCTGAGGTTGTGATATAGGTTTTTTCTCCTACCACACAGTTATCTAGGTTGGACGCATGATTACTATTAACTATGCGCCAACCATGTGTAGGGGATTGTCCACCCAAAATCCTCCATTTTCCTCCAAAATTGAAACTATACCCAAGGGAAAAATATAGGACAAAAATTAAATAGAAAAACACCTGAAAATGAGATCACATATATGACAAGATTTGTGAAAGATTTGAGCTTTGTGACTGAAAATTCAAGAGACAGGGTCGGAGAAGATCTTGGTGATCAAAATTTACACTTAAAAGGAGATTTATACTACTGTTCCTAAGACAAATCCATAGTAAGGTAGTAAAGGTTTGGTTGAGGATGTTAGGTAGACCATTAGAAACTAATATAAATATTTATTGAATCAATTTGTGGGATCGACAGATCTGTACAAAGATCAGGAGAAACAGGTTGAGTTCTTATAGAAACCTACCAAAATGATCCACTGAGAATACAATATAATAGAAAATAAATTTTCATGTGACACATTCATGAGTGTATATAAAATTATCCTAAAAAATAAAAAATCCTTAATTTGAGATAGGTATAATGTATTCGTAGAATCATTTGTCTCTAAATAGTTAATTTAAGTTGAATATATATTTTTCTAAAAATATTTAAATACATGATGTTCTCATTGAGTTTTTTAACATTTATATAATGAGGATTTAGGTTATATGTATTTTTAAAAAATTCCTCTCAAAATAAATTAATTAATGACCATAAATCCTCAAAATCAAAAAAACATGTAAATAATATGATTAATAATATGTTATTTTTATCAAATCCTAAAAGTATATAATATTTTGAGTGTCCTTTTAATAATGGGATGTGAAAAAAGTTTCATGTGATTACATTAAAAATATTTGAATTCATATGTTCTCATTCATTAATTTTTAATGAAATTAAATATTTTAAAAACATAAATTTTTTATACTTCAATAAATGATTTGATGATTAAAGGGACTAAGTTAATAACTCATAGATATTTTTGTTTAATAGTTTAATTATAAGTTAAGATGAAAGAAAAAATAATCATTCATAATGACAATTCCATTATTAATTTTTTAAAAAAATTAATTACTATATTTTAAAATATTTTATATCTTATTTTTAATATCATATTTTTTGAAGTTATAAAATTTTCATTTTTTGTAATAACATTGTACTTTTTTATAATATAATGGATATAAGTTTGATGGAAAATGATAATCATATCTCAAATGAGTTTCAAAATGTGTTTTATTTATTTATAGATTTTTCATTAAAATTTATTTAGATGGTGTAAAATATGATTCCCTTTTTATGAATGTGTTAGAAGAACATGGTTAACTCTAGAATAAGTGAGTTACCATATTATAAAATATAGTTTCTAATATAATTAACATGTTTGGTATCATAACAAAGAAAAAGTTAAAGTGTATGATGAAAATAATGCAACCAAAAGGATTATTAAGGATAATTTTATTCATGGTTACTTTCTATTCATTTCTAATAATTAAAAGTTATATAAACCAACATGGTTGTACTGGAATATGGGTATGATATTTATATCTAGTGATCAATATGAAGATGTTGAGAAAGTTAGAATGATTATGAAACGTTCAAACACCCTTATTTATTTTATATGTGGTAAAATAAACACGATTTATTTTTTAATGATACATTATCATAGGAAAATAGTTTATGGAATTACTAATATAGAAATTGATTACATACTTACATTTTTTAAGTATTTATTACCCGATGATATATATATTTTTAAAATTATTACATGAAATAAATGTTAATTGATAAATTTAAATTTTCATTTGATAAGATTCATCCATGCCTTAAAGACTATAGTTTATTTTATAAGGAGAATGAGAACTTAAATTATTGAAAATGTTGCATTGCATTAAGATGAAATACTAATAAATATAAAACCAACATTTATATACCATCAATAAAATGTGTTACTTCCTTTAATAATGAAACATTAAATAAATTTTATATTGGCATAACTGGAAAAAAAATATGTGTAATAAAGATAATAGATATGGGGACAATGATGAATTAGTCAACCCTATAGATGGATTAGAGTAGAATAAATTTAATATAAATTATTCTAATTTTTCTACCGAAGCATGTAATATTCGATTGGGATTATCATGTGATGGATTCAATTATTTTTTATAAATGCATGCTTCACATTGTAAATAACCTATTTTCATCTATGTTTATAACATTCCACCATGGATATGTATGAAAAATAAATTTACTATTATGAGCTTATTGATATCAAGACCTACTGATCTAGTAAATGATATTTACTAATACTTGAAACCATTAATTTTTTAGTTGAAATGTTTGTAGAATTTTGGAATGAAATATTTGGATGTATTTAAAAAATATTTTTATAATATGTATGATAATATTGTGGATTAAAAATTATTTTCTTTTATATGTAATTATGACTTTTTGGAGTAAAAAGAAGAAATTATCTTCTCCTATTTGAAAAAGAATACACATTCTAATAGACTAAAATTTTAACAATATTTAAACTTCATATTCAATCAATGATATCTACTTATGTTTCATATATATATAAATTATTGTTGATAATTTGATAATTTCATAGGGAATAAAAGAGAATCCTAACAAATTTTCAGATATGTTATTCTTAATGAACATGATTTTTTTTGAATGAGTCAACTGAAATCCAAAAAAAAAAGAATATCCCTTTAAATAACAATAATGATTAGAGAAAGAAAAGTGTATTCGTTGAATATAATTATTGTAAATCTAATTTATTATTTCATTACTTATATGTAACCCATATTTTTAAACAATTTAGGAAGTTCTACATGGAACTCATTTAAATATCAGGGGTTTCTAAATATGACGTATAATTTCAAAATGACTTTTTGGATTGGTGTATCAATCCTAGAATTAATCCTATGTTAATCATTCATAATTAGTGGAAATTTCCTTGTTCTTTTTTTCAGTGTAAATTGAAAATAAGAAAAAAATTATTCATGTTCTATAAAGTATAATTGTTTAAGATAGAAATTTGAGTATCATTTAAAAAGGGGTGAACACAAAGGTTTTCATACTGAAGTCTCTGTAAATTCATGGTTATTATGTCATTTTACCTAAGTTGATTATGTTATCAATTCATAATTTAATCTCAAATAATATATTATTCACTATGATTTAAAATTTTCATTTTTATCAAGATATTTTCTCTAAAATAATCAACAATTATATTTTTAAGATACTGTAAAAAGATGCATCTATCATTAGTTGAGGCTTGAAAAAATATTACTACACTATTTTTCAAGTGCATGTTACATTTAAATATGCATCGTCTCACTAAGGTTCTATTTTGTAGTCCTTTTTTATTAATAGATGCATATTACTACAAGATTTGATATTTACACTGAAATCTTATATGATAAATAAGAATAACCCCAATGGATCTACTATGAAAATGTAATTTGGTATGGGAATGAAAAGATTTATACTCATAGTATATGAGTAATGTAACTATGAGAAGTAATTGACCAATAAGAGATAATGTTGGGAAATACAATCAAATATAACCTAAATTTATATCACTACACTAATCATGGGGGGATATCTAGATCATATTCCCCGTGTACATTGAGAACTAAAGAGTGGGATATTTCTCATCACATTGTATTATTTAACTATGGTGTGGTTGAAAGTTATATTATATATATAAATCTAAAGTTTTAACAACTCATCCCCATCCATTGCTTGGAAAGAGTCAAGAATTAACTAAACATAGGTGATATTCCATGGACACCAAAGGTTGGAAATAAATATTGAGGGTTTAACAATAAATAGGGGGAGAATTTTACTATTGTTACACACAAACACAGAAAACACATAAACCCACAAAATATAAAAATACCAAGAAAACTATAATGATGACGCATTAGTAAAAATAATAGATAAAAGAATAGTAAGAAGAATAATTAGATTAATAATAGAAACAAATTAAAATATAGAAAAAAACTCTAAAAAAGACACAAGATCAAAGGAGTTACCGCTCCAGACTCCTAGGACATGAATCTCCATCTCCAATATTAATTACAACTACATCAATAAGTGCTTCTAGTGAAATATGAAATCTTTCCATTTAAAATATCATGGAAAAAAGTGTCTTTATATGCACCAAATTGAATATTCATGGTTTGATTCATCATACCCATAAGAAAAATCCCATGTCTTACCATAGATGCAACTAAAAGAATAATATGTTTATCTTAGAGTTTTAAAAAATTCAAGGAAGTATATCAAATAAGTTTATAAAAAAACCAGTTTTATTTAATAGTAGAAAAGAATATTTTAGGCCCACTTAGTTTCCAAAATGTAGGTTCTCACACATAAACTCATGCATGCTAAATGATAATCCCTATACTCATAATCAGTGGTCCATCCTTCACCAATTTTTCACTTAGTGATATATAATCTTGTGTCATTGTTCTAGCATCAAGGTCCAAGGCCGTACCAACAATTCTTCATATAATGAAAATATGAAAACACACCACATATAGGATTTTTCTATGTTCTCACACCCAAAACTAAATTTTTAAAGGAAAAATATTAAACCATTTATCAAACTTGTTGAGGGCATCACCCACAATCCAATATTTAATGATCAACCTATAAGAGTAATTTTCAGTAGAGATTCAACATAAGGTTCTCATTTAATAGAAGAAGGAATTTATTTAGAATCAAGAGAGCCTTAAAATTCCATAGAATATAGAAAATGGTAGAATCCACCTACCTCAAATATGTTTAACATAATGAAACATCACATGATCTCATAAATTTGGACTCTTTCTTTCATTCCTATAACGAATCGAAAGAAGGATCAGTCGAAACCTATCTGATCCTAAAGATTTATCCAGAACAAACCTAGTTTTGGGTTTCACTTAAGAGGTAAAAAGTAGATATAGATTATAATGGAATAAAAGAACCCTTAAATTTTGTTTCCAATATCCAACACACAAAGATTCATTGAGAACAGAGTCTGAAAGATAAAGATCACCAAACATAACCTAGAGAGGGCCTAAAGTTTAGGGTAAAGAGTAGGAGAATAATTATAATTTTGGGCTCTATAATTACAAGGGTCATATAAAACTATTTTAATTATGGTGTGAAATATAATTTCACATCATGAACCTTCATAATATCCACTTACACAGACATTCATTTCACCTTATTGAAAATCTATAAAACCTATTCATACCTTAAATAGAATTCGCAATAATTTCCCTAAAATTATTCATGATATGAATAAGTATTTATTATATAAATCTATTAATATTTATATATTCCAGAATCCACTCTCCTTCCTCCTCAAAACATAACTCGAGATCCAACAAAACAACCCAAAACTTAAAGGGAATAGTGAAAAACTAGAAGGTTCCTCAAACTGGGGGTACTAAAAAAGATATGATTCTATTTTTTATATAGTCAATAATTTAACTTAAAAGCCATTAATATTTCAAAATTAATATGGAATATAAGGAATATAAAAAAACACCCCATTATTCTTCTATCCATGGGAAAGATAAATTAAATAGAAAAGAGTTACATTCATGGTTAAAATAAAAGGTAATATAGTTACTTTTTTAGATGACATCATTATAGGTTAATATATTATCAATTATATTAATATATTTTAGGTTTAGAGTTTACTAATAAATTATGTATCTATTTAGATCAATGTGTTCCACTTTATTCTAAGTAATATAACTTTTGGCTATAAAACAGTGGTGTTCAATGGTTATAAATTCATTATAAGCAGTTGCATGTAAAAAATAGAAACACAACATAAGGATATAAAATTATGTGATACCATATCTTTTTATGACACCTAATTATAAATTAATATATTATTAGAAAATTTAAAATATTATGGTGTTTTTGAGAAAAAATTCATATTGGATTACTGTGCACATGGTTGAGTTACTATGATGAAATGAAAGTGGTTCTATTGAATGTCATGATATGGAATTTATATAGATAACAATGAATTTAGGTTGATTGATAAGAAGTGTGAACTTTATAATTATAAACCTTATATTGTGGAATCATATTAAAATTAAGTATTCTATATCACCGACCATTTAAAACCCCAATTCAATATAATTTTTTATTTCATTCCAATGTATATTTTTAATGAAGGAAGGGAATCATTGAGATTTTGGATGAACCAAAAGGAATTAACTCAAATATTGCCTACAATTATATATAAGAATCAATTTTTAGAAAAAAAATTGAACCCAAAATAGTATTAGAGAAATCATAGCATGCACATATGGTATGTATATATTTTTTGGAAAAATATTTCACTATTTTGATGTTACTTTATTACTTTATAATTTTTTAAAGTAAAACTTAGAGTACAATTCATGTGAATATTGAAATACTAAATCATAATAATTGTTAATATTGAATAATTTTCATGTAATTTCATTACTTATTTCTAATGTTGTTATTTAATTAAAATTTTTTAGATAGTTTTAAAAAAATCAAAATTTTCACATTAATTATTACATTTTCAATTAATAATATCTTGAAAATATGTTGCTAGAAGACATATGAAGAAAAATTATCATTGTTTGAGTTATATTGCACAAGATATAGTGGCATCAGATACTTATTTTCATATATGTTTGAAATATAATTAAGTAAAAATAATTTACATTAAATTAAAGTATTATGTATATTTAATGTTTTTTTATAGAAACATATTCTATTGAGAGAAATTTTCTTTATAAAATTTCCTAGTTTTAGAATATGCACAATAAAATAATGGTTTAATATAATGAATAATTCTAAATTATTATAAAAAATGTTTAAAAACTATAAATTTTAATGAGAACCCTTGAAAAATGTTGTAACATAATTTCTGTCTAAGAAATACCTTAAAAAGGTTAAATAATAGATAATTTACTAATAAAGGGATGAAATATGGGTACTCTATTTTTTTAACATTGATTTTAATTTTATTTATAAATTATAAGTTATAGTTTTTTTAATGAAACTATGATATAATTTGATAGATGTTAAGCAATCCAAAATGGTTAGATTAATTTAATTGGGGGAGACATGGAGGGCATAGAATCATGACATAAATATTTTATGGAAGATAATAAGATGAAAAAATATTTATAATGTACCAATCCTAAATTAATTTATTGTAACATAATACAAAGATAAAAATGAATATTGGAATAGTTTTTCTTTTAAGGTATTTGACTGAATTATGCATTTAATTTTGTTTAATTATTTTATAATTTTAATTATGGATTTTTATTCTAACCATGTGATATATTTATCATTATAAAGATTATACTTACAAATGAAATATGGTCATTTTTTTATAACATTTACTTAATTTATTTCATAACATAGCAATCTATTATTGACTTTTCTTCCTTTTTATCACTAACATTTCTTCATTCATTTATTTTAGTTTCACAAAAAAACCTTGAAATGTTTTATTGATAAAAATATTTTCCAATATAATAGATTTTTTATATTAATAAAAAAATTTCATGAGGGAATTAATATTAAAATTTTAATATACATAAACTTCAATATTTTCTTCCAATTTAGAATCAAACATCGTAAATATTAACTTCAATCAAGTCCTTCAATATTTTGAATATATGAATCTGAATTTAAATATTATATTTTATTCTTTCAAATCTTATTCATATCTCGTAGTCCTTTTAATCCTTAATTTTTTCATGAATAAAATTATTTCACTTTTCAATATTCTTATTTAAAATATTAATTATGAAAATATAGAGTGTGTCTATATATTTTATAACATTAGTTAATTTTTTATGATAAAAATGATCTAGTGAAAAAAATAAAAAAAATTACTCTATGGAAGTTATAACTAAAGTAAAATTTGATTTGTTTTATTTTTTAGTTATTGTTGGGAAATATTTTTAAAGAAAATTAATGAGTGTTTAATAATCATTTAAAAATTATTAAATGAATTAATTACAACTTATAATGTATTAAAAATTTATATTTTAGTAACTTGGGATAAATAGTTTAAAACTCTAATACTTACTAAATCGGATGCTTGGTTTTGACCTATAAGATAAAATATTTTTACATAATGATTAGGCTTTAAAAAATATTGAGAATAAATAATCACTTTCTATATTTAATGTGAATAAATAAAAACTAAATTTAATTAAATAAATTTAAAAAATATTTTAAAAATGTGTATATTGTGAGGAATTATAATTAAACCAAAATACTATATCAATTACTATATTTTATGGTATAACAATCCAAATTTATTTAGGGTCATATGATATAACTATTCACCAAATTTGACTAGTTTATTAAGAGGGTTCAAAATATTATTCTCAGTATTCCTCTTGCTCCTAACCTAGGGATTGATCAAATTTATTGGAAATTGGAATATTTGGGATCCTATTATGTCTTATCATGTTATAATTGTTGTTATTAACACCATCTATTATTTTAGTCATCAAAAACACTCTTTAAAGTGTTTAATGTTTTCTTTTAAGTGAATGGCAGTTGGACTTGATGGAATCTTGTTAGTTTCTTGTAATAACATTGAAGGATCTTTAAAGAGTCTTATTGGATGTTTTTAATACTTTAATAAAGTCTATAAGATCAATATAAGGTAATTAAATTGAGTGTATAATCAACTTGTTGAATCCCAAGGCTTCTCTTAGCACCGATCAATTAGTGGCATACTCAATGGCTTCCATGAGTAGCAGAAGTATCCCGGCTAGCCAGTAGTGGTGCACTGATGTAACAAACTAGGTAATGTTATTAGTATGTATTTTAATTTACTTTTTAATATTTATTAATTATATTTTATAGGGTTATATTCATTATAATAATATTAAGTAATTATTCAGTCAAAAAGGAAATGGTTTTATTCCTACTAAATTAATTTATATATATTATAAGATTTTATTTAAAATATTTAATTATAAATTTTATAATTTTAATTTTGAAAAAATTAAATTAATTTTTGAAATAATAAAGTCAAAAATATCTTAGGGTTAAAGTTTGGGATTTTTGAAGATAGTTTTATTTCTAGTGAATAGTTAAGAAAATAGATTATTGTAAAACAATCATTTATTTTTATTAAATAAAGTAAATTAAAAGTATTTTTATATTTTAATTTTTATTAATTTAACATAATTATACATTAATTATAAATATTATAATTAATG
Organism: Viscum album; assembly: GCA_963277665.1. Taxonomy (NCBI): domain Eukaryota; kingdom Viridiplantae; phylum Streptophyta; class Magnoliopsida; order Santalales; family Viscaceae; genus Viscum; species Viscum album. Next base: position 47,394,408 of record OY728161.1, on the reverse strand, counting down.
ACATATGAATCAACACTAAACTGAATTTTTTTATAAGTTCGTTTTTTGGATTAAATATGTATTTTTTTAAAATGGGTTGACATTGCATTTTGCAGAATTATTTAAAACTAATTTATGATTCTTATAGAAATATAATTTATAAAAATTAATTATATATTTGGAATTCTCATGTAAAAATTTATTAATGAGGTAAATTTCATTTCTCTTCATTATTAATAGTAACTTCGATAAAAAATGTGTCGTTGGAGTAAAATCCTAAATCGAGTTAACCTAGGTTAAAACTAACTGGTAAGGCCCCCAAATTTCATATTAATTATTATTTTATGAATTAATTTCTACCATTATTACCTAATTATCTAAATTTATTTTTTATAATAAACTTTTCCGTGAAAATAACTTTATAATATTTAAAACTTTTGAAAAATTCCACGTGTGCCAACTCCCGCACTTATAAAAAGGACACCCCTCTCATCTTTTCTAAACACTTATATAGCCTTTAATATTATCTTATCCCTAACTAAATACCTTTATAAAATCCCTTCCCACATCCTAGTGTCATTTTTTATCATAATACTCACCTTATAAAACCATTGGCGTAAAGCTAAAGAGGTTGTCTAAAGAAGAGGTAAAGCACTTAACTAAGTGTTTTTATTTGATTTCCTCTTTTTATCTCCTTAAAAAATATATTAACCATTACAATATAATAAAATAAATATCTATCATATATTGAGATGTAATTATGTTTATTTTGTAACCATTATCCTTATCATCTTACATCAAATAGGAAATGAAACCATTATTCATGTTTATGACGGACTACCACCCCACGAACCGATGTAATTAATTTTCCATTACCTACTCTCATGGATGGTTATAATGATGGATTTAATGTATATATATGATATTAATTACATAATTATAATTATTTAAATATAATATATCATCTATTTTCTTACCTTTATATATCCTAAAAAATGATAGCATTGTTCGTGCGTACGTGTGGATTACCACCTCCATGAAGTGATATGTTTTTTTTCATAACCTCCTCACATAAGTGGTATATATAAGTTTATTTAAATAAATAATATAATATTTATGATATATTTATCACTATATAATGAAAAAATTATACTTACTTTCTTTCCCTCGTGTTCGTTGAATAATGGAAACGTTACTTATGTGTACGTATGGACTGTCATCTTTAGGTTGTAACATAATTCATTTTTCATAACCAACTTACATAATTGATAATAAAATTATTATTAATGTATAAAAATGATAATTATTTCATTATTATTATTCTATATATTATTTAATAATTACATATTTTACCATATTCAATATACCGAATTCATTTAAAAATTTTGAATCGAATGTCCTCAAAACACACGAATTGGACATAAATGATTAAGTAATTATATATATAATTAAAATAAATGAAATAAATGGTTTAATAATAATTTACTACACCTATTAAAATCCCTTAATAAATTATATAATTAATATAATTTTATTATTCAGTAAGATAAAACATGTATGTGATGAGTCGGACTTGAGGTAAGGGATATTGTACCTTAAAACCTCATTTTAAATGTTTTAAAGTTCTATTTTTCAAAAAATATTTATTCCATGTACATATTATTAAAATTATTTTATTAACATATTTATATTAACATAAATGAATTATATGGAAAATTTTATGTCTCTTTTGACTTTATTTCAAAGGTTTTTAAAATGAATGTTTTATATATTTTTTTATGCAATGTTTTGAATTTATTTAAAAATGACAAAAGGAATGTTCTATTTTAACATATATGATGTTGATGGCTTCTAGCACTTCCAAAATTGTTATTTTATGATTTAATTAATTTAAATTTTCTATGTTTTCTTCGATGAAAACCCTTTATTAACTTTTTTCAGGGGATTTTAGTTTAGAAAATTGGTTTTTAAGAGGAAAGGGTAATACGATATCTAAAAGTTTTTTGCATATGGGTTCAAAAGAGTTTTTCAAGGGATTTATAATGAAATAATTAAAAAAAATTATTCATGATGTGGTACTTTATCATTATAAATAATGATGGGTGATCCCAATATAGCTTATATGATGGGTGATCTTGATACAACTTATAATATGGGTGGGATCAATACAACTTATATAATGGGTGAGCCTGATATAGCTCTCCAATGTATTAGGTAATGTTACTTTTATTAAAATAAAATAAGGAAGTAGTTTATCAGGGAGGTTTTTCCTATGGATTTAACTAGTCATCAATTAATTCTGAAATGATTGAACATGGGTTATGAATACAATTATCTTAGGTGCCTACAAGGGTTTCAATTTACATGAAATGGGTTTTTAAGGTTATCTTTGAGAAAAAAAATGTTTTAACCATGTGGATATGATTTATTTTATATTTTCAAAGTGTAATGTGGAAAAGGTATTCATTCTATTGGTTTTTATATTTTTCACTGGACTAATGAATTTATTTATTTTTATGTTTCTTACTAATATTTTTTTACTCATCCTTGTTTTCTAATATTTTTCACGAGGTTTAAGGATAAGTATAAATAAATTATAAGTCAACTTGAAAGTCATAAATATTTTTCATGAAAAGAAAATGTGTTTTATTTTAAAAGTTTTATACTATGGTAAAAATGGATACTGATTTTAAGTATTCACTTTTTAATTTTGTTTTTTTATGTATGATTTATGACCTAAGTATCCAAAAATATAAATCTAAAACTTATTTGGGAATATAAGAAATTGAATTATAATCTAAAGACACAAGATTATGTAATGTTTTAAGGTTAGGTAGTTATAGTTGTTATTAGAGTGAAGGCTTAGATAACTTTATAGTTTAGGATAATATTACTATAATAACCTTAAGAGAATAAAATTTATGGTTATTTTGATATGATATATCACTTTAAGATCACAATGTTGCATCATCTGAAATATTTCTATTTAGAATGGTTTTCTATATAGTAAATAGGGATTATGAAGTAAGATGGTACCAAGAGGAAAATTTCCTTCTAAAATAGCATCCAAGAAAGGTTGCAATTGGAACTGAGTAGTTTTATGCAGTGATGGATTAGTTGAAATAGGCTATAAATGGTTGTGGAATCCATGTTATTATAAAACCTGATTTACTATAGAGGAATATGTCCATTATAAAACATTCTATGAAACATCACCCTTTATCTTTATATGAAACATTATAACAAGTGGTATCCTAAGGATTAATTAATGATCAAGAAAATATATTCAATTTCCTGGGATGTTTATAATGTAAAAAGATAACTCTAACTATTAACCATTTTGATGGGGAAACTAATTAGTGGATGTCATTGGTTAATAATACTGGAGAGATAGGGAAGTATTATATTGATTCCATGAAATATGATGCATTTAAGAATATTTTCCTATATAAATATTTCCCTAAGGGTATTTGACTTATAATGGAGAAAAAATCCTTGGAAATGAGACAAAAGGAATAAGATTTAGTAGTTTCATATGAAACAAATTTTATAAGATTGGATAGGATCACGCCAAATTTTATTCAAGACCATGATAGTAAAATTAATAGATTTTAGATAAGATTAAAACAATGTTTACGAAGAGTAATAGCCTCATGGGAATTTAAAATTTATGAGAAATTTTTTTGTTGTATTGATAAAGTTGAGATATATTTTATTGACACTTATGTTCCTTATGATGATAAGAGTAAGAAGTGATCAAGGTTGAAAGCAATGGAGAAGTGGTTAACTAATAAATATGAATGTAATCCCCTAATATGTTCCAAGTGTTTTAAAAAAACTTAGTGAATGTTTGTCATGATTTGGAAAGTTTTACCAATGTGTTAAGTTTAATCATATGGCTCGTGACTATAAAGAAAAGAGTCTTAATCAATCCAAGAATGGGGTAATAGATAGTCATCCAATGGTGAGATTTTTTTAATTGAAATGAGTTGGGTAATTATGATAATGTGTGTCTAAATTTTGTTACTCAATGTGGAAATAATCAAGATTGAAATCAAAAAGGTGTATACAAATAAGTTTCTACTACTATTGTTTATGTTGGGTCTTTTAATTAAGTGGTGACAAGTATGTTTCTTGTTTATTTGAATTATAAAGATTACTTTTTTGATTTTAGATCTTTATATTATATTATTTCTAATAAATTTTAAAGTAAAATGGGAATATCTCCAAATTAAAAGAAGATAAACTATTAGTCAAAACTCTGGGTGGAAATATTAAAGAAACCAAGATTTATAGGAATCTTCACATTTATATCAATGGGATGGTTTTTCCTACAAATCTTCTTGAACTTCCTAAAGTGGAGTTTTATGTTATTCTTGGTTTGTATTGGGTTTTATTTTATCATAATAACGTATATTGTAGAGCTAATAAAGTTATATTCAATAAATTTATACCTTTTATAACATATCAAGAAGCTTAAAAATTGATTAAATATTGAATTAAAAGTTACCTATAACATTTAATTTAAAAGAAATAAATTGTTTATAATAATGATGTTCCAGTTTTAAATGAATATATGGATGTATTTTATGATGATTTATCTAGTGTTATTCCTAATCAGAAGTTTAAGTTTACTAATTTACTTAGTGCATGATGTTAAGTCATTTTCAAAACCCCCTTATCAAATGGCTCAGGTAGACCTTTTAGAATTCAAAAATTAGTGAAAATAATTTCTTTATAAAGGTTACATTCATCATTGAACTTCACTATGGGATACTCCTATATTATTTTTTAAAATAAGAGATGGTTCAATGAGGCTGTGAATTGATTATAGAGCCTTGAATAACATCATTATTATGAATAAGTTTCATTTACCTCATATCTATGATTTGTTTTATTATATCCATGGAGAATAGTATTTTGTGTAGTTTGATCTCAAGTCAGGGTAACATCAATTGAAGGTGAATGAGGAAGATATTCCAAATATGAAATTTTAGACTGTATATGAGCATTATGAGCTTTTGGTTATGTTTTTTGTGTTATCTAATTCACCAATTGTATTCATGGATCTTATAAATAGTTTTTTCCATGAAAATTTATATAATTTTGTTATTTTATTTATTGATGGTATTTTGGTATATTCTTGAAGTCACGAGGATCATAAAATGAATATAATTATTGTTTTAAAAACCTTTAAATAAAATAAGTTATATAGAAAAAAATTTGAATTTGAATTTTGGTTGTAGAATATTTATTTCATTGAGCATATTATTCATAATAATGGAATAATTATTGATCCTACTACAACTAAAGTAGTTTACTAATGGAAAAGACTAAAAAATGAAATAGATATTCATATTTTTCTTCCATTAGTGGGTTACTATAGAGAGTTTTTTGAAAACTTTTCTTGGTGGATTAGTACACTAAGTAAGTTAACTCAAAAAGGATTCAAATTCATATGGATGAAAATAATGTGGTGATTATTTCTAGGAACATAAAATAATATTGGTGAATTCTCTAGTTTTTTCACTAATGTATAGAAATGGTAAATTTTTCATCTTCAGGGGTGCTTGTTTGAGGGGACTTGGTTCTATTCTGATTCAGAATGATCAAGTAATTTCTTTTTCTTCCAGTTAATAGAAACCTCATTAGTTAAATTATCCTACACATGATTTGGGACTATATTTTGTGTTTTCTTGCTTCAAAAATTTATATGAATCATTTATATACAGTAAAGTGTGAAATATATAAGGATTATAAAATTTTGATGTGTATATTCCCTCAAAAAGAGAGGAACATGTGGTATAGTAGATGGATGAAACTAATAAATTATTATGTTTCCATTACTCATTACCATCCAGGAAAAGAAAAAAATTCATTCATTCATTAAATCAAATGGATAAATCATCATTAACTATGATATGTTTGGAGAATAGTCCTTTGTTAAATTATTTAAATAATAATTCCCTATAAATTTTTCATATAGGAACTTCCTCAATTTTGTTTCAGTTTTCAGTGTAATCTTCATTGTCAAACTAAATTGATGAAGATTAGTAGGAAGACCATGTTTTACAAGAAAAGATGGAAATGGTAAAGAAATTTAAGTTTCCTGAACATAACATTGATAAGGAATGTGTTTTGAGTTTTGGAAAAAGGTTGCATATACCATATATCTCCTAATTAGAAAAGGTATTATTGTGTGAATATCATAACCCTCCCTTTTATGTTCATCCCAATAGTAATAATATATATATAGAACTTAAATAGTATTACTAATGGGATGGAATAAAGAAATATATTACAGAGTTTACCATGAAATTTTTGACTTTTCAATAAGTTAAAGATGAAGGAAAATTATTAAATAGGGATGCTTTATCCTTTTCCAGTAAAATAATGGATATGGAACAATATATACAAGGATTTTGTGGTGGGAATTTCAAATACATCTCTAGGTAACAATTTAATTTGGGTTATTATTGATTAATTAATTATGTCTACACAATTTATTTTTATTCAAGATACAATATCTTTATATGATCATTATATAATTTATCTCAAGGATATATTCAAGTTACATGGAGTTCCTCTATCCATTATATCTAACCATGATCCCAGGTTAACTTATAATTTTTGGAAAGTCCTTCATAATTCATTGGGTGTTAAATTAAATTTTAGTACAACTTTTCATCCTCAATCAGATAGATAGTCAAAGTGAATGATTATGACTTTGTAAGAAATGATTCAACCTATTAAATGAATTTTCAGGGAAATTGGGATCATCACATTTAATTATTTGAATTATCATATAAAAATAGTTTTCATTCCAATATACAGATGGTGTCTTTTGGTGCATTATATGGAAAGCAGTTTCATACTTCATCTTGTTGGGATGAAGTAGGAAAAAGAAAGTTTTTAGGACCATAGTTGTTAGAGTAAATGGTTGATAAGGTAAATATGATTCAACATCACATGAGAGAATCTTGGAGTATAAAAAAAATTTATATAGATAACTGGAGGAAATATATTTCATTCGAGGTAGGTGATCTTGTTTTTTGTAAATTATCTCCATTGAAAAATGTTATGTGTTTCAGTAAAAATTGAAATTTATGTTCACGGGTTCATTGGACCATATAAGATTCTGGAGAAAGTTAGATCATTCTATTACTGAGTGTAATTTCCTCTAAGTTTATCTCAAGTATATATTGTGCTTCATGTTTCATTATTAAATAAATATTTGTTGGGTACATGTCTTGTTTTTAACCCAAAAGTAGTATAGTTAGAAGTTAATCTTTAATATGAGGAAAAAATTGTTCAGATTCTTGACCATAGAGAGAAGGTGTTGTGGAATAAGTTGATTCACTAGGATAAGGTTTTTTAGAAAACCCATATTATTGAAGAAGCAATATGGTATTTAGAAAATGATGTGAAGGAAAAATATCGCCACATATTTAATTAATGAAATAAATTTTGAGGACATCGTTTCCAATAGGGGGAAGAATGTAATATCCTAGGTAATGTTATTAATAATTCAATTTATTTCCATTTTAATAATCATTAATTATATTTTATAAATTTATATTCATTATAAGAATATTAAGTAATTTTTCAATCAAAAATAAAATAATAATATTCCTACTAAATTTTCTTATATGTATATATGGTTTTATTTCAAACATTAATTTGTAAATTTTATAATTTTGATTTTGAAAAATGAAATTAATTATTGAAATTATAATAAAAAAATTATCGTAGGGTAAAATTTTTATTTTTTTTCTGAAAATATTTATTTTTCCATGAATGGTGAAAAATAATGATTTTTATAAAACAACCATCTATTTTCATTAAAACTAGTAAATTAAATATACCATTGTGTTTTGAATTTTATTTTAAATTAAAAAAATTATCCTTTAATAATAAATAATATAATTAATTACATAGGAATCATCACTATACCTAATTTTGGTATAAATTAATTTTGGGACTTAAAAATGCATTTCTTAAAAAAAAGGTTTTCATTGAATTTTTAATGCTTATTTAAATTTAATTTAGACCACTTATAGAATTATAATTTTATAAAATTAATTACATGTTTTTAATCATCATGTCAAAAAAAATATGGAGGTGAATTTCAATTTTAGTCATTATGAATACTAACTTTGGTAAAAAAATGTGTCAGTGCAGTAAAAGGGTAAATCAGATTAACTTAGTTTAAAACTAATTGATAAGGGCATAAAATTTCATAATAATTATTATTGGATGAATTCATTTTTAACCTCATTACATTAATCACTAAACTTATTTTTTATGGGACACTTTTCCATGACAATGACTTAATAATATTTAAATATTTTGAAAAAAAATCCAAGTGTGTCCTATCCCCCACTTATAAAAGGACACCCTCTCTCCTCTTTTATCCACACTTAAATAGAATATTATCTAATATAATTCCTACCAAAATAAATTCATAACATCCATAAACATTTTTTAGAGGCTCTTTTTTTAATATAATGACAACCTTATAATTCTAAATGTGTCAACCTATTGTGGCTGCCCGAAGAAGTGGTAAAGAACTTAACTAAGTGTTTTAATTTTATTTCTTCTTTTATCTCCATAAAACTTCACTTAAACATTTAAATATTATAAAATAAATATATCTATATAATAAAATGATTTTAAAATTATTTAATAACTATTATCCATCTAATATTCCATCAAATGGGAAATGAAACCATCATTCGTGCGTACAGTGGACTACAGCCTCACAAACTGATCCAATTTGTTTTCTATCACCTCCTCTCATGGATGGTTATAATGATGGATTTAATGTATATATATGATATTAATGAAATTTTTTCATCTTATAAATATAATATATCATATATTTTATTACCTTTCTATCCATTGAAAAATGATGATGTTGTTCATGCATACATGTGGATTACCTCGTCCATGAAGCGATGTGATTTATTTTTCATCATATCCTTACATGGATGGTATATATAAGTGTATTTAAAGAAATAATTTTATTTTTATGACATAATAATAATTTTTTAAATTTAAAATTAGACTTACCTTTTTTCCCTTATGTTTTTTGAAAAATGGAAATGTTGCTCATGGGTATGTATGGACTACCATCTTCATCTGTAACATAATTCATCTTTCATAACCACCTTACATAGTTGGTCATAAAAGTATAAATAATTTATAAAAATGATAATTATTTCATGATTATTGTTTTTGAGATGATGGAATTATTAACACTTTGACCATGGTAAACATACTAAATCCATTTTAAAATTATAAACTGAGCGTGCTCAAAACATCTGACATGGACGTAACTAATTATGTAATTAAATATTTCATTAAAATAAATGGTTTAATGATAAGTTATTAAACCTGAAAAAGTTTTTTAATCAATTAAATAATTAATATAAGTTTATTATTCAATAAGATAAACAACATATGTGATGAGTCAAACTCAAGGTAAGGGACATTTTACCTTAAAACCTCATTTTTAATATTTTAAAGTTTTATTTTTCTATAAATATTTTTCTTTTTTGTACCTAATATTAAAATTATTTTTTGAATTTATTTATATGTCAATAAATTAATTATAATGTAAATTTATGTCTTGTTTTAATTTATTTCATAGGTTTTCAAAGTAATCATTTTAGATATTTTATATAAAATGTTTTGACTTTATTTTCAAAAGGAAAAATGAATGTTCTATTTTAAATAATATGACATCTACGTATTTTCCTGATACTACAACCATTATTTTATGTTTAGTTTCATTGAAATATTCCATTTTTTCTTCATATAAATGACCCTTATTATCTTTTTTGTATTTTAGTATTGAATATTTTTTAAAAAAATGAAAGGGTAATTAAATATATGAATGTTTTTTTATATGGGTTTTAAAAAAATCAAGTTCATTATGATGAAAACATTCAAGAATAAATATTTTATACATTATATGGTACTTGATAATTATATATTTTTATGGATGATACCAATCAACTTATATGATAGGTGATCCTAATATAGATCTCCAATTCATTGGGTAATTTTCCTTGTCTTTAATATAATTAAAGAGGGAGTTAACCAAGGAAGTTTCTCCTATAGATTTAACTAGGATTGATTTGATTATAACACGAATGAACGTGGGTTATGAATATAATTCACTAAGATATTTATAAGGGTTTAAATTTTATTTATATGAGTTTTTATTGTTTCTATTGAGAAAAAAAGTGCTTTCCCGATATAGATATGATTTCTTTTATATGCTCAAAGAGTGATTTGAAAAATGTAAAAAAATTATGGGTTTTTAGGGTTTTCACTAAACTAATTGATTTATTTATTTTTATACCATATTGATAATTTTGTTCTCATATAATTTTTTCAAAAAAATAAATCATAGGGTTTAATGATAAGTAAGATCTAAGAAGAATTCAAGTTCAATGTCATTAATATTTATCATAAAAAACGCGGTTCACTTTAAAAGTTTTATTATATGAAAAAACTGGATACTGAGTGGAAGTGTTAAATTTGTAATATATGGGTTTTTATGTATGATTTATAACCTATTTATCTAAAAATATAAACCTAGAAGTACTTTGTGAATGAAATAAAGTATATACTAGTCTAAAGAAACAAGATTATGTATTTTTTTAAGGTCGGGTCCTTATAATCTACTAGCCAATGTAGATGGGAAGTAGAAGTGCATATAGAATTTTCTCACTATCCATCTAGTGGGAACTCATAGACTATTTTTTAAGTTCAACTAGATTTTGGTAAGTAGTATTTAGTTTAATTGCTACCCGGTGGAGGCTACCTGGTAACCAGTGGAGTCACGACAAAGCCTCTTATACTAGAATTTATGATGGTCAAAATTCATTGAATTCAATATTTAATGTCTTAATGACACCCATAAAATTCCAAAACATTCTTTAAGGTTTCAAAGGATATAAATACACCCCTTGGTGGGCTTATAAACTCACCTTATCATCAAATATACAACACCAATGTTCTATGATTGCAAAATATCTCACAAACAGCTCTCATTTCTAATTATTATATCTTCTAATCTTGAGTGTGTACAAATTTTATTATCTTATCACTCTTTTCATTTTATCATTATATCCTAGTGTTTCTTTAGATTATTTAGGGTTAATCTAGACTAATCTAAAAAGTTATTTCTTATAAGAAATACTTTTTATCTTCCTATTTATTCTATATTTATGGCACACTTCCATTAAAGTGAGGGACATAGGTTTACATTACATAATATCTAAAATGAAAGGGACTATTCTCTTTTATTTTTCTATCTATAGTAGTAAAAAATCTAATATCATTTGTAATTATGGTTTATTCATATAACCTAAAAATCAAGGGAGTTTTTTGTATCATGGCTACCATTAAATCCAATGGACTAATACATTAAATCCTAAAGAAATTTTGGTGGTATATGTAGTGGATCTTTTAAATATATTTCCATACTTCCATACCAAAAATTATGCCTTATTTTATTTACTCTATAATATTTATTTATCACTTTCTTTTATTTGATTAATATTTTTTTTAATCTATCAAAAACTCTTAATCACTTATTTCTCAAATCTCTTTTTCGTTTATTCTTATGATTTTATAATCTTATATTTAATTATATCATTTCCCTTTTACTTTGATTCATTTATTTATCTATTCAAAATGTTTTAATCACTTAAAATGGATTTTAAGTAATTAATACTTTGTTTGTTTCCTTTTATTTTTTTAAAGGATAATTAACCCCCTCCCCCCACTTTCTAATTTACCCTACTCTAGTCTACATTTAGTATCAAATGTTCTTGAATTTATTTGTTTTCAAATTATTTTAGTTATTATTTTATTTCAAAATATTTATCTACCCTTTCAAGAAACTTTATTTTTCAATATGGATTTTTCAAAAACCCATAGTTCTCTTGAGGGATATTGTATGGGTCATGCTCCTTTTTATGGAAATAATTATTCATATTGGAAAACTCTCAGGTCAACTTTTTTTATTTATATTTTTTATCCCGTATGGAAAATAGTTATATGTGGTTATAATCCAACAACTGAAAATAAAGATAAATATACTCCCGCTGATATATCTAAATTTGTATTAGATAGTAAATAAATGAATTCCTTACATTATATTTTAGAACAAAATGAATTTTATTATATTTATACATAAAAAACAGCTCATGAAATTTTTAAACTTTGATAATTACTCATCATGGAACTAACAAATTCAAAGATACCCATTTAGATATGTTTTTAAAAGACTTTCAAAGTTTCTATATACATCCCAATGAATATATTAATGAAATTTTTACTCAGTTTACTAAAATTTTATTGGGATAAAGGATCTTGGTGATTCCATTTCTAGAGAAACTATAGTCAATAAAATACTTTAGATTTTAACAAGAAATTGGGTACCAAAATTTCATTGTGATCCATGAAGTGAAAGACATAAATAACATGGTGGATGATGAAATCATCGGTTCTCTTATGTAATATAATAAAATAATGAAAATTCAATTCAAAAATGATGAAAATAAGGTTAATGAAACTAAAAGGAAAATTTATTTCAAAACAATCAATAATGCCTCATCAAAAGGGACTTTGAGATTGGTCATTATTCCAAAAGGGTGAAGAGGTATATGAAAAAGAAAATATCATTCAAATTATTCAAAAAATAAAATCAATAAAAGAAATTTAGTTTCATCATTTGAAAAAATAGGTACCACATCAAGCTGGATTTTATGTTAAAAAAAGTATCAAGGTAAGAAATCTTCAAAATTTTCAACTTGGAGTGCTATATAGGACACCATTTAAACATATGAATCAAGAGGTAAAAGTCCTAAGTTCTTAATGTTAAATGTTTTGGTATGTAATGAAGTAAATTATACATGTTCTAGATCTCATTATTCTACTTTTTAAACATATTCTTTAATCCCTGAAGATCATATTTATTCTAGAGATCAAATTCAATATGGTTTTTGTGAATTTATTTTAAAATATAAAGATATTAAAAAGAATTATAATCAATTTGTTTTAAAAAATTTCAAATTTTAAAATAAAAAGTTTGATTTAATTTTAAAATTAAAATAATAACTAAATATTGAGGATTGGGAATTTCAAATTAAAGATATTTAAAATAAACTTACTCATTTATCTGAAGGAGAAGAAACTTTGAATAAAATTTTTAGATCTCAACACGTTTATAAAAGTAATTTTGAGATAGGTTTTTCAAAACAATCAAGTTTTCCAAAAAAAATAAAAAAACTACTTTTGTGAAAGTTAATTTTAAAAAAAAATAATTTTTGTATTAAGTTTGTTCATCATGTTTATAGATGAAATTATAAAAACAAAAGACATGGTATACCAAAAAACATTAATCATTATTCTCATTTTTCTAATGTAATTTTTTTTAGTTTGGATTCCAAACACTTTATTAGATAACTTAATTGGACCCAATATATGAGTACCAAAATTATTAGTCTATTAATATTTTTTTGGGAAAAGGTTATTGGGAGAAAAACTAAAGAATCTAATTGGTATATTAATATAGGGTGCTCAAGAAAATGTGTGGTGATCTTTAATAATTCAATCATCTCGAAGACTTTGAATGAGGACATGTCACTTTGGGAGATGATTCAAAAGGTAAAATTACCATTATAGGTTCAATTGGTTTATATAACTATACTTTAATTAAATATGTTTTATTTTTAATTTCTAGAAGTATAATTTACTTTTTATTAGTCAATTATGTGATATTGGTTTTAAAAAAATAAAAATGTCTTTTTTGGAGTTTTTAATTATAAAGGAAAGATTTTATTTACCACATGTCATTTTCAAAATGATTATATTTTTTATTTAAAATCTATTTAAAATAAAAAAAATAAACTTTTATGTGTATAAGATAATGAATATTGGATTCTGTATTGGCACCTAACTCATTCTAATATTCACCCTCATTTCAAGCTCAACTGTAATCGACTAGTATGAGATTTACCAAAATTGTCTTTTAAAGATAAATTTGTTTTTGAACCCTTATAAAATGGTAAGAAACACAAATATTATTTCAAATCTAAATAGTTCATCCTATATATCCTTAGGACTGATTCACCTTGATATTTTTGGACTAACTCAAGTTTCATGTATCAGAGGTAAAAAATTACACCATTGTAATTATCGATGATTATACTATATTTACATGGGTTTTTTATTATCTCATAAGAATGAGTTTTGTGTTTCTCATGGTTATCAACACTTCTTCTCCACTCCTAGGACACCTTAATAAAATGGGGATATCAAAAGATAAAATTGGATCCTCTAAGAAATTTCTAAGAATATATTAAATGAGTTTAACCTTCCTCGATTATTTTGGTATGAGTCTGTCAAAATCACTTTCATTATCCTTAATCGTGTTCTTGTAATATCTATCTTAGAAAAAACCCCTTATGAACATTAAAAAGGGAAATTTTAAATTGTCATATTCTTTAAAGCCTTTGGTTGTAAATTATTTATCCTTAATGCCAAGGATAATTTGGGAATGTTTGACTCTAAATCTAATAAAGGTATCTTTCTTCGATACTCAATGTCAAGTAAAACCATAGTTGTCTTCAATAAGAGTAACAAGACCTTATAAGAGTCAATTCACATCAAATTTGATGAGAATAACCCTAAATCACATCCTCAATGTGATAATGATTTTGGACAACCAATTTTAAACATTCCTAAACCACACTCTTCTAATGTAATTTAAGATGTTCAAGTAATTTCTTTTCTTAATTTACCCAAATAATAGTTTTAATCCAAGGATCATCCCCTTGATAATTTTTCGGTGAATTACAATATGTAACTCGTACTAGAAGTTCTGTATTAAATGAGGTTGAACATCAAGATTTTTAGTCTCACCTTGAACATTATTTGTATGATGATGCTATTAATGATGAGTATTTGATAATAATAATGCAAGAGGATTTTATTCACTTTTAAAGGAACAACATTTGGTATCTTATAGAATGAATCGATAATCATTCTATTGTTTTCACTAAGTGGAGTTTTAAAAATAAACATGAGGATCAAGGAATCATCATCTATTACAAGTCCTGACAAGTTTCAAAATAAAATAATCAAGAATAAGGTATTGATTATGATGAAACCTCAAAACACATTTCTCAACTCAAATATATTAGAATCTTGTTGGCATTCACCACTCATTTTAATTTAAAAAAAATAAATGGATATAAAAAGTGATTTTATAAATAATTTTATTTCTGAAAATGTTTTTATGGATCAACCACCAAATTTTGAAAATCCAAAATTTCCAAATCATGTTTTCAAGTTAACTAATGCTCTTTACGATTTAAAACAATCCCCTTGATCTTGTTAAGATGGGTTAATTAAATTACTTTTATCAAATGATTTCATAATGGAAAAATATAATTCCACTTTTTTCTTAAAACTTTTATAATGATTTATTAAACATTCAAATTTATGTTGATGATGTTATTTTCAGATCAAATAAAGAAACTATTTATAATAAATTTTCTAATTTAATAAACAAAGAGTTTGAAATGACTTTTATGGGGGAACTAAAATTCTTCATTGGTTTTAAAATTTCCCAAAATTCTGATGGAATATTTTAAAACCAAATTAATTTCACTATGTAACATTTAAATAATTTTATAATGGATCACTCTAATAAAATTAGAACACCTATGGCTATAACTTGTAAGCTTATGTTGTATGAATTAGACCAGTAAATTGACAACATGATTTATATAAGTATGATTGGATGTGTACTTTACCTTACTATGACCTTGCCAGAAAACATGTTTAGTTTATCCCTTTGTACTATTTTTCAATCAAATCCAAAGGAATCTCATTTTAAATCCTTGAAAATATTTTTTTATAATTTGAAAGGAAATAAAATCATGGTTTATTTTATCCTAAGGAAACCATTTTTTGAACTTACTTTTTTCTAATGTTGATTTTAGAGGATGCCAACTAGATAACAAAAGAACTAGTGGAACTTTCCATCTACTAAGAAAATCCCTTATCTCATGGAGTAGTAAGAAGAAAAAATGTCTTTCTCTTTATCCAGCCATAATGGAATACATAGTCATTGGGAGTTGTTTCCCTCAAATAACATAGATGAAATGAATTCTCCTATACTTTGGGGTAATATATTCTAATGTCCCTATCAAGTGTGACAACACAAGTGATTTTATTATCACTAAAAATCCTATCAAACATTCTCTTACTAATCCCATTGATCTAAAATATCATTTTCTTTGAGATCACTTTTAAAAGGGTTATATCATTCTTGAATTTGTTCACAAAAACATTAAATTAGGTTAAATATTTACTAAACCCCTTCCTCTTGACCACTTTGACTTTATTAAATACAAATTAGGTGTGATTATTTTGTGATACTTATATATTAATCAATGAAATATTGATAATTTTTTCAATTTTGTTTTCAAAATAAATTTTTTCTTTCTTTTTCAAAAAAATGGTTTTTTAAATTTTCATAATTTTTGAAAAATAAAGTGTGTATGATACTCTAACCAAATAATTATTCTCTTTATATAAACAACTATATGTGGTTCTAGAACAAAATCTCTTAGATATTGTATCCTAAAAAGATTTTATTGGGTTTTAACCCTATCTTCATTCTAGGCACAATTAGTTTTCTATTACTGCATGCCTAGTTTGACACTATTGTATAATTTACTATAATTTATTAAAATAGTATTTTATAAACCTTAATAATGGGTTTATTTTTAAAATATTTCCATTTTAAATTATTTATTTATTTATTTTATTTATTGGTTATGATCCCTTTATATCATCTTATTCATTATTTGAGTGTGATATAATCTTGTTAATGCTGAAATGATCCTTGAAGAGACACTATTTTTCAAAATAATTTTTCAAAACCATATTTTAACTCTTTATATTTTTTGAAAAAATATTTTTCAATATTTTATTTCTCTCTTGAACTATATTGTTTAAATGAAAATTAGTTTACTTTTATCTTGATCTTTAAATAAAATATCACTTCATAATCTTAAAAGTTTTTAAATTTTCAAAACATTAGTTTTACCTCTCTCAAAATATCATTAATGATTATAATCATAGTTTTGAATATTATTTCCCTTTTTTACCCAAACCCCATATATGAATCTTTTTTTATAATCTAAAAGGGAGATAAATTTTCTATTAAAAAGATAAATTTCATGTCAATAGGTGAATTTTTATATTGCGGGAGATGTTTTTTTAGGTTTTTAGAAGGGGGATACATCTCAAGTATTTATGCTTACTTTCTTAATAAAAATATTTTCACATCTTATCATGTATTATTCTTATTTTATTCACATATTTTTTTGTTAGTTTTTTATAAGAAATTTGATAGACCCTTGAAGAGAATTAATGGATGTTTAAAGCCTTGGATGGTGTCTAGATTATCTATAAAAGGGAAATGAATAGAGTGGATAAGAAAACTATTGAATCCCAAGGATTTAGGTAACACCATCCAGTTGGTTTAATGCTATCGTCCAATCAGTAGCATGCCCATTGGCTTCCTTGAGCAGTAGCAATCCACTAACTAGACACTAGAGGAGCAATGACCAACCAATGTAGATGGGAAGGAGAAGTGCATGGAGATGTTTCAAATTGGAAATCCATTGAGAACTCACCATCCATCTGGTGGGTTCACTAGGATTATGTTCAATAGTGGGTAGTCCATTGGCTACCCAATGGAGGCTACCGGGTTACCGGTGTAGTTGTGGAAGAACCTCAAAAACCATCATTTATGGTGGTAAAAATCATTGAAACTGGTTATAAATGGATTTATGAAACCCATATAATTATAGAACAATATCTAAGGTTTTAAACTCTATAAATAGATCCCTTTGTGTCCTTTAAAACTCGCCTTCTCATCCATTCTCCAACGCAAATATGCTACGATCTCAAAGGGCTCTCATTTCTAATTAAAATATATTTTAATATAAAGTTTATAAAAATTCTATTATCTTACCACTCTTATAATTTTCTCATTATCCCCTAGTGTTTCTTAATATTATTTAGAGATAATAGAGGCTAATCTAAAAAGTGATTTCTTCTAAGAAATCCCCTCACTCTTCCAATTTCTTCTATATTTGGTTATCACTATCGTTAAAGTGATGGACTCTAGTTTACTTGTAAAAACTATTAAAAGTAAATAGAATATTCTATTTTATGCTTCTATAAATACCCATTAAAAATTTAGTTTGGTTTATAATTATAGTTTATTGTTATAACCTAAAAACATAGGATTTTTGGTAACTTGGCTATCTTTAAAGCCAAGGGAAAAATACAATAAATCCCTAAAAAATTGGGGGGTAGTAAATGTAGGGGTTCTTTTAAAGCTATTAAAAAAATTCCTAACCAAATACTATGCCTTATATAAATTCATATCTATTATTTATTACTCATTTTATTTCATTCAATTAATCAATTATTTAATTCATCAATAATTCTTAATCATTTATTTCTCAAGTCACTTCTTAATTTATTATTCCACTTTTATAATATCATATTGAAGTATATTATTACATATTTAATTTGATGTTTTTATTTATCAAATAAATTTTTTTATTTTCTCAAAAATAGTTTTTGAGTTATTAAGACTTTTTTTCTTTCATTTAATTTTTTAAAGGGAAATTCACCCCCTCCTTAAATTTTACCGTACTCTAGACTACAATAAGCTCCTGATTGAATACTATTGTCTACTTTGTGGTGATATTTTCTATAAGTATAACTAGAATATGTTGGACCCTTCTATATTTAAATTCATCTAGTTACAGGTGTATCGTGATATTCTTCCTATAAGGTACTTTCTTTTTTTACTCACTACATTTCTCGATATATGAATTTTTCTTTCTATATAGATGATGTTGAATCTCCCATTCATGCATTATTTTATTATTCATAGGTTAAGGGGGTTTTATTTCAATGAAATATAATTATTTTGACTTCTTTGATGTTTCAATTAATGCTTATAATAATTTTTTTATATGGATATCTATCCAAGAACCTCATTTTGTGGGCCTAATTTATGTGATTTTCATGGATGACCTGGATGAGGTGTAATGAATTTTTCTTCCAATATGATTACACTTGTGACCATTTCAAGTATGATCATGCTTCATAATGGATGAATTTTGGGGAGTCCTAAGATCTTTTCTCTCTTATACTAGATGAGCGGGCTGATGGTTCCTTTTGGCTCCCTCCCCCATAGAGTTTTCTCAAGATTAATACAGATGTTTTTATTTCCAGTTGAAGTGGAATGGGTATTGGTGTGGTTGTTTGGAAGGCGTATGATTGGAATCTTACCTCCCATTATATGAACTTCTTAACTGAATGGGATCATTTCATTGAGGAATCATTTTCTATTTTAATGAGTTTATTTTTTTCCAGTTCTTGTGGGTGGGAAAATATCATTTTTGAATCATATTGCCTCATTGTTTTCAACTCTATCCTCAATCACAGTGACGATATCCAACCCTGTATTCTCACTCTCCAGAGAATTTGGGAATTCTCAAATTTCTTCTCCTAGTAAATGTTTATTTTAATCAAGAGGGAGATGAATCATATTTCCAATACTTTAGTAGGATTTAGGATAGACTCATATAAACATATTTGGTTTGAAAAAATTTCTGATTGGCTATGTATTTTTTATAATAAAGATATTCAATCAATATAAGGTTTGATTATTTTTCTTTAAAAAAATAAAAAATTATAAAATTTTGCTAATAATATTTTTACATGGGAGACATATTTTTTATATCTAAATAGAGTTTTTTAAATTTAAAAAATCATTATAAAATATTTCTAAAAACATCCATTGAAAAATATTTTATTTCATACACTCTCACATCAATCAAAATTTAGATATTAAAGTATTATATGTTCTAAACTTTTTTAAAATTTATATTTATAGAAATTATTAGAAAAATTTTAATAGTATTTAGATGGAAGATATTCCATGTATATACATAGAGACTATAGTAGAGTTTTTTTAAATAGTTTATTCAAAAATATTATTAAAATGAGATAGTTATGCTTTTAATTCTGTCAAGAAACATGATTAGGGTTCACACTTCTCTACCCTTTCTATAGGAGTCATGAACCACATTCACACCTCTCTTACTTTAAAAATATATTTTTATTTTTTTATTATTTTCTTCTATATATATAATACTGAAAATTCTATTTTTTTTATTTTCAAAATAGCCACTTTATGGTTGATCATAATAAAGACACTACATAGGATGCAAAATCAGAGTATGCCAAATTCAAAATTCAAAATTCAAAAAACACATTGGGAACATAGAACCTAATGAGACCTCGATACATGAGTCACCCACATTAGTCAAAGTAACATTTCCTATCATCATCCTCAATAGTCACCACTATCATCATTGACATCTTATCACCAATTTCATTGTCATCATCCTATCAACATACCAATTATACAGAGATAATCTTCCACTGAATACCATCATCATCACTATAAAAACACCATAATAGATCACCATATACCATAAAAATCAAGAAATCGAAGCTGCTCCACAGCCACCACGAAGAAACAAGCCAGGCAAGAACCCAAATACAAAGATGAATCCATCATGATAGATGCCTCCTATAACTCTATTAACTTCTCGAACTTCACATCCCAAAACACCTTGAAACCCCACCATGCAAGTCCAACTAGGAGAAGTGTGTTGGAATCTGGGAGTAATAGAAGAGTATGGATTAGACTTAGGACTCGACAGCAAGCATGAACATCATCTTAACTAAAAAACCTTCCTTTAGATCCATTATTAGGAAAATAATTCTAGGAACCATCATCTTCATCATGGAAGAAACATTGAACAAATCCATCCAACCACTCTATTCAAAACATGAACCAAATGAATAAAAAAACTATCAAAAATCCATCAACCAAAAAATTCAATAACATGATCTTGGTTCAAAGAACAACATCCAGGAAAAAACTAAGAAAAAATACTAAACGGTATGAATCGAATCAAAAGGATGAAAGCATATCAAGGGGAGAAACCACCTAATTAAGAAGCCTGTATCGCCACTACTCCCACCACCACAATCCCAAACAAACCTAAAAAACAACATACCCAACCAAGATAGGGTTATGTGTATCGGACCAGGATGGTAGAGTAGGGGTTAAAGAGAAGGAACCAGGACCACTCTAGAGAGCCTAAAAAAATAGATCAAAAAGGAAAAATCTAGGACCAAGGGGGTTAAAGGTTCGTCTCTATGAGCTACCTCCAACACATCCAAAGAGGTCCTGCTCTCCATCGCACTTGATAAAGAATGGGTTCAATAATGATGGGATAGGCTGAAATAGAAGAGAAATATGATCCACAATAGTGAGCACCAAAGAAAAGAAAAAGTAGGGGAAGCCTAAATGAGGAAATATAGAGAAGCAGAAGAAGAGGGGGAGACCCATTAGCATGAGGGGTGACACAAAAGCCCCAGGAAGGAAGAAGACGATTTCAAGAGAAGAAAGGAGAGCCAGTAAAATGAGGCTCCATATCAGGTTATTATATATATATATATACATATATATATATACATATATATATATATATATTAGATATTGAGGGCACAATTACAACCAAAAAACTCATAAAAATTCATCTCTTCCTTATATTGAGTGTCCCATTACCCCCCCCCCCCCCCCCCCCCCCTCAGGGATGAGAACCAAATATTTAGACATAATTTATATATTATATAGGCCTAAATTCTATATATATAATGGACCTTTAAGGTCCCCAGTACTTGTCTAGTAAGCCCACCAATAATCATCTTGTAAGCCCGTTTTTTATCCAGCTAGTAGGGTCTTCATTTGGCATGTCACCACACACCCGATCCATCAAAAACATCATATAATTCCAAATAGTCTTCCCCATACATCAGTCTACCTCCATTTCCTAAAACACCCCTATAACAACCATTTTCACAACCCTATCATTGAGTGGGGGCCTCTGTTGTCATCCCCTCCATTGGGTGAGGCTACTTATGCCGCTAGTTGTGCAAGTCCCAACCCAAATCACATCAACTTCACTCTTTAGTGGAATATATATTATTTTCAATTTTAGATGATGTCTCCCTACAATTTTCATCCTTTCTATTGAGTGAGGGGTCTACCAGCATCACCACCCCACCGGCAGGCATAGGCCAACCACATGTGAGCATTCATTGATGATGATCGAAACATCAACACCCTTGTTGTTGAGAAGGGTCCACCTATATCACCACCTATGCTTAATGGAATAATCCTATTATTAGGCTGACATCATAATGATGCCTAATAACCAATGGTTATTCCCCCAATTAAATTATGGTGGCCATAAAATTATGAAAGCTGAGATTTGAACCACAGTTTCCCATATATATAAATATATATAACAAAAAAATATAAACAGTATTTAAAATATTTTTCTTTTATTTGGAATGTCCTTCATTAATACAATCCCAAAATATATTTAAAAATTCACTTAGGACACCTTTTTATATGGTAGAGAAGCTAGAAATATCATATATATTTTCAATGCGTGATTCTAGTTCCACATTTCCAAGAATTTGAATAAAAAAATTATAAATAAAAAATATTTAATTATAAGTTGTCATAAACCACCCTAGATACCCTAGTACCCTAATACCCAAGATGGAACTAACATATCCCAAAGGGTGCTCTGAATCCCCATGGGTTGTAGAATAACACCTAGAATTGTATAAGGATAAATAGGGAATTATTTTTCTACAAAATAGTGGAAGATAACAAGATAAAAGTCGGTATATCAACACTCTTCAAGGAGAAAGTACCATAAATGAAACAAGTAAAATATTACCCAAGAAAAAAGATAAAAAAAACTTGAAGGAAACCACAATTCCAACTGAACAAAGGTATTATAATCCCTATATAACAAGTGGAAAATAGATCCACCATTACCATCACCATTTCACAGTCCCAAGGATTAAGAACATTCACCACCTCCAAGTGGTGTTTTTCCTTTGCTCGGACCTAACATAAGAAAATATACAAACCCTGAAGGAAAATGTAATATGTGATCCATAAATCCTAGTAGGGTCTCACCAAGTGTTCTATAATAGATTCCATAATAATAAACAAATTATGATTGAAATTAAAATAAAATGAGGCAAGACATAATATATCATTTTCATATTTAAAACAAAACTATATTTCTTTTAAATAGATATAAAACATTTAAAATAAGGATTAAATAAAAAATTTATCTAAAATAATTTATATAAATCATTTAGAATGAGTAAAACAGTTCTATAATCAATTTCATGTATAATAAAAACATACACAACAAGCACCATGATCATCTTCCCTACAGTACATTAGTTTCTAGCCAAAGGATCCTCACACTTCTCATATCAAGGATCAAAACTAAGTATGTTTAAATATGTCCCTCGGGATCAGGACAAATGGGACTCATCAACATCCCATCGGGGATAATCATGGTGAACTAGGCTTTTGTTAGAGTTTTCATCATCAACCCATTTATAGGGGATCAATATCCTAACATGCGTATCCCAAATAATCCACTAACTATCCAAGATCACATGTGCTCAATCAATCAATAAAAAATGTGAAAATAATTTCATTTTAAATAAATCATCGTTTACAATTCAATTTCCCAATTTTATGTTTCAATATGAAAATTTAATTTTCAAACCAAAACATAGGTTTTTAATCAATTCAATCCTTTTAAATATAAAAAGAATAATAGGTTTTCATCATTTCAATTTAATCCATTTTTATCAAAACAATTCTCAAATAATTTCATCAATTCTGTCATTTTTAAAATCCACCCCACAATTCCAATTCCATTGGAATTGGGGTTTTTTATCAAAATCCATGTCATTTTAAATTTCATAATCAAATCATTTCAAATCATGGTTTTGTAAATAAATTGAAATCCATTTCAAATCAATTAATAAAATCAAGGTTTCAATTATAAGGAAAATCAAAAAGGAACCACCTACCTTTAATCATGGAAACAAATAATCAATACCCACAATGGGAACACCAATGATGATCGAAGGTGAATAGGATATATGAATTGGATATAGAATAAATATATAACAATACAAGAATTAGATCCATAGAAATAGAGTTTAGATTCATAAAAACCAAGATGATCTAATACTCTCTAAGGAGGAGGACAAGAAAGATCAGAAGAAACTATATGAGAGGAGATCCACTTACCAGAGAGAGATCAGATCTTCCACCAGTGTAGAGGTTGGAGGAGCCAAAATTACATCTAATGAGCCTCCAATTAAGGGTAAATCGTATAATAGTCAAGAGGAGAGATTGGGAAACTTAAAGAGTGGGAACATGAATTTTAATATAATTTTTTGGGGAAATAAATTTTGTGTGCATAGTTTCCTTGGGAGGCATGCACGGTTAGACAAACTATGCACCGTAACTGTGCACCCCCTATAGACTCACTATCCAAGGGTGAATGGTTTTCTCAAGGTGGGTACACAGTATGGTTAACTATGTGTTAACTTTGAAAATTACCCCTGCTTGAGGTTGCATGGTTTGGAGGGTTTTTCCATACTTTTTGGACAAACTGTGTGCCTCATGTAGAGCACCATCAAAGGGGGAATTATTTGTTGAGCTAAACTTCATGGTTTTCCCTAACCATGTGCCAACCATGCATTGCCCAAATGGATTCCAAAATTCTATAAATTCCACCCAAAACTTCCTGAACCAAGTCACAAATAAAAGGTGATCAAAACAAGGGTTAAGGAATACCTGAAAGAAAGTATTGGGATGTAAAAACCTCCTCATCATAAAAACCTTCTGTTCCCATAAATCCTATCAAGAAGTTTCCATTCAAGAAGTTTCCATATCAAACAGATGAGTCTGTTGATATCTCATCAGTGCCTCACACTCTCAAGTCTCAAGGGAATCATAACCATGTTGCAATTACACACAAACTAAAGGTATAATACTCCCATGAAGCACCTTTGTCTCATAATCAACAATCCAGACTGGATACTCAGTCACGGATAAATCAGGCTCAACATCAAGATCCTCCCAACTCAAGACATGATGTGGCTCAGAATAATACTTCTAAAGCTATTATACATGGAACACATTTGTTATCAATTTCAACTGTGGTGGAAGTGTTAAATGTAATCCACTTCCCTCAACTTCCCAACAACCTCCAAAAAACTAGGAGCAATCTTCCCTTACCTCGCAAGTCATCAATGACCCAAACGAGGAGAAATTCTCAAAAGCACATGGTCACTAACTAAAACTTCAACGTTCGCCTATGAAGGCCATCATAATATTTTTATTGGATCTATGTCATAAACATTATATGATGAAACAACTAAATCTTTATTATATTCTCTTAGACCAAGAATAATCCAACCAAAGAACATTCACCAATCTTCGACCAACACAATGGAGATTTGAAAGTCCAGACATACAAGGCCTCAAAAGGAGCCATCCAAATTGCATAATAGTAATTATTGTTATAGAAAAACCCAATGATTCCTAAATGGGCATCCCAAGCCCCACCAAAATTGAGTATGAAATCACGAAGCATGTCTTCCAAAATCTATATAACTCGTTCTATTTGGCCATCCATATATAGATGATACATCATGCTCAAACTCACTGAAGATCCCATTACCTCCTCGAGGACACTATAATAATGATAAGTGAACCAGTTATCTCTATTAGAGACTATCATAGATAGAACACCATGCAACTTGAAAATATCATGTATGTACAGGCTTCCAAATTCCTCAACTTTGGTAGTATCATGGATGGGTATAAAGTGAGCTGGTTTGGTCAAACAATTGATCACAACCCATATCATGTTCTTATTTCAAGGGGTTCAAGGAAACCCCACCAAGTAGTCCATAGAAATTCCATCCCACTTCCAAGTCATAAATGGAAGGGGATGAAGAAAACCCAAAGATTTCTGGTGCTCAGTCTTGACCTGTTGGAAAGTATAACAACATTAAACAAATTCAATGATATTTATCTCATACCTTGATACCAGAATCATTGCCAAATATCATAAAACATATTCATGGTACTCAGGTGAACTTCCCACAAAGAACTATAGCAAACTCCCATCACATCCTTCCTCATAGATAAAGGAATTATGTACCGATTTGACAAACAAATAAAATCCTATGTGAAGAATAATCACTAAAAAAAGTCTCCCCACTATAAAGAGAGTTCCTAATGCCATGGAATTAATCATCATGATACTAATCCTAAAGAATCATCTCAAGAAGAGAGGAGGTCAACTGAACACTATTCAAAACAGCCTCATATTCATTCTCCTAGACTCCCAAATGCAACTATGAAAAAAGGGTCATCAAGTTTCACTCTTCTGATGATTCTTTCTCAGTCAAGGTTGAAAGTTTCCTGCTTAATGCATCATCAACAACATTTCCCTTACCTGGGGTATAATAAATATCAAATTAGAATGACTATAGATACTCTACCCAACACCTCTGATGGAGATTCAGATATTTTTTAGAGAATATATAACTCAATATCTTGTGATCAGAATAGACAGTAAACCATTATCCAAAACAATAATGTCTCAGTCCTTTAAGGGAATTCATCACAACTTCATGTTTTAGGTCATGGGTTGGATAATCCTACTCATGTGGAATAACATGTCCCATAGGTAATAATTTGATCACCCTTCATAAGAACACATCCCAAACCCAAACATGATGCATTATAGAAGACCATATATCTGTGCCCAACCTCTAGAAGATTCAACATTGTCATAGAATTAAAAATACATTTCATATAAACAAAATAACTCTGACGCTTATCATACCAAACAAACTTCAATCCTTTTGGAGTTAGAGTAGTCATTGGAGAATCCATATTTGAGAAATCATTTACAAACCAATAGTAATACCCCACTAAAACCAAGAATCTATGAATATCAAAAACATTTCACAATTATTCCCATGTCATCACAGCTTTAACCTTCTCAGGATCAATTGAGATACCATGTTACAAGACCATGTGTCCAAAGAACTTCACTTCTAGAATCCATAAACAATATTTAGATAACTTGGAATAAATTTGGTGATTTCTCAACATTTCTATTACATCCCTCAAGTGACACACATGATCCTCCTCAGACTTAGAGTAAACCAAAATGTCATCCATATATACTATGATGAACGTATTGAGGTACTCATGGAATATCCTATTCATCAATTCCATAAAAACTACAGGATCATTGGTTAGACCAAAAGACATAATAAGATACCCATAGTGGTTATACTTACTCCTAAAGGAGGTTTTCAAGACGTAGGATTCTTTAACTTGAAACTGGTGGTAACCAAGTCAAAGATCAGTCTTTTAGAACCACTTCTCCCCTTTTAACTGGTCAAACAGGTCATTTATATGAGGCAAAAATTACTTTTTCTTTACTATAACTCAATTTAGATTCCGGTAATCAACACAAGAGTGAAGTGATTCACCAGCTTTCTTTGAAAATAGAATAAGTGTCACCCAAGATGGAACACTCAGACGTATAAATCCTTTCTATAACATATCGTCCAACTAAGATTTCAACTATTTCAGTTCATATGGTTCCATATGGTAGGAATGAATAGATATTGGTTGGGTACCATGTACTAAATCAATAGAAAACTCAACCTCTCTTATCAGTGGAAAACTAGAGAAATCAGAAGGAAAAATGTTAGGAAACTCAATAAAATTTAAAGAGAGATCATAAATCAATGATTCTCACTCCAAGTCAAAATAAAACAGTAATATTACCCTACCTAACTCTAGAAAATAAGTTTTATCTTTACTCAACCTCGTCACCAATTCTCCATGAAATACATGACCCACCCCATTGGGTGTGGTAAAGGAGACCCGCCAAAGATAACAGGAAATCTGGGCCTAATGAGTGATCTTCCAATCCATCCCAAGAATGAAATCAGGTGATTTAATATCAAAAACCATAAAATTCTAGGTAAGATTAATCTCTGATAATGAAAAAATAAAAGTTGTACAATAGAGATCATGTTCTCTCTTCATTAGGAGGGGTGTAGTAATATCCATCAGAAAAGATAAAATATCTATAGGAAGGGTTAGAAAATCAAAAAAAATGAGACAATATGAATGAGTGAGATGCACAAATATTAAATAAAGTAATCATTTTTTATGAAACTATAGTGATGGTACATCTCACAGTCACTGGACTCATATCAACTTCCTTTGGAGACTCTTCTACTGCATGAAGAAGCTTCGTTTTGGATGCATGTGGCTCGAACCCCCTTTGTTCTTGAAGCATCTGATTAAACTATTGTATTGTTAGGTGCTGATGAGCCCATGCCTCTACATGGAGCATAAAAAAATATAACAAAATTTCTACAAGTGACCTAAGAATCCACGGGAACTATAGATCTTGGGCACCTCAATGCAAACCCGTTTCAAATTCCCAGCCTTGACACACTAGAAACAAGTCAAAGAGCCTCTACCAGACACTGTAGGAGGTCTAGAAGAACCCTTGTATCAAGAACACCATGAGACACATCACAATTACTATTTCCTTTAAAGGAGCTCATAGAACTACCACTGGGAGAAAGTGGAACTACTGTCAACCCTGACTAACTAGCCAGGAAATCCCATCCACCAATGCTCTATACAGTATGTCAGTATAAGAAGTCATCTTTATCATGAAAACTTGGGATCAAATATCATCTCAAATATTTATGCCTTCATCTTCTCATTAGTCACAATCTCAGGAGAAAACTACACTAACTCAAAAAATCAGTTTTCATACTGAGTCACGGTCTTCTCGCTTTGCTATAGATTAAGAAACTCTATTGACATTTCTAAAACCATAGACTCTGAATAGAACTAATAAGTTAAAAGAACCTTGAAGCCATTCCACTCCAATACTTCATGTTTTTTTTCGTCACCATTGAATCCCACCATCTCCTGCTAGGCCCCTCCCATTTATCACACTTCACCTTAATTGAATCAAGTGTTTCCAAGAACTCAAAAATCCTCTCAATTCCTTTCATCCAATCCTCAACCTCTTGAGGATAATTAGAGCCTTGGAAGGGTGGAGGATTCTAGAAAAGAAACTCGTGTTCACGATCTCTAGAGTCGACCCTTCGAGGTTCCATGACTGGAGCCTAAATAGGAATGGGTGTGGGTGCCTGTTCCAAAGTTTAGACAATACACACTACTATCTCAATGAGATTCCAATCAACTAGAGGGTTCACTTTCTATGGTTCATCGGCATCTCCATCCTCATGTTAGTTCAAACATCTTCTCGGAGACATGATGATAAACAACATCAATAGACAACATGAAAACGTTAATGGCGACACTTTGATCAACAAATCAAATGGGAGTCAAAAGTTTAGGATTTTCATAACACTCTAATAAAATAGAGAAAAAATTATAAATAGATCAAAATACTCATCAATGACACTTTTCCCCCACCACCCATTGTGACTTAAGGATTGTTATGACAAGAGATTGCCTGACGCTTGCTAATAACTACCTCCTAAGTCTCATAAATCCTACCTCCTATCTACCAGGACAACATAGACCACATACTGAGTTTAAGGGAAAATGTTTAACCTGTCTCTGATACCACTTTATCACGAACCATCTCGGATACCCTGGTACGCTGATACTTGAGCCGTCACTAACATAGCATCAAGGGTGTTATGTGTCCACATGGGATGGTGACTAGCACTTGGCATCATATAAGGATAAAGAGGGAAATATTTTTTCTACCAAATAGTGGATGATAATAAGAGAGAAGTTGGTATATCAACATTCCTCAAGGAGAAAGCACCAGAAGTCAAACAGGTAAAACAATGCCCAAGCAAAAAAATAAACAACTCGAAGGAAACCACAACATCAACAAAAAAAATCTCAGAATCCATGTGTAACAAGTGGAAAAAAGCTCCACTGGTCACTATCACCACTCCACGGTCCTAAGGATCAAGAACATCCACCACCTCCAAGTTGTGCTTTTTCTTTTCTTGGACTTAACATAAAAAAATCTGCAGACACTCAATGGAAAAGGCAGGTTTTGAGCTATAAACCTCAGAAGGGTCTCACCAAGTGTTCCATAATAGATGGATGCCATAACAACAAACCAATCATGCATTCAATTTAAATGAAACAGGGAATGGAATAATATATCATTTGCATATTTAAAACAAAACATGGTTTCTTTTCAATAGATGGAAAACATTTCAAACATGGATTAAACAAACAATTTATATAAAAGCATTTATATAAATCATTTGGAATTAGTAAAAGAGTTCTATAATAAATGGCATATATAATCAAAACGTGCCAAACAAGAACCATGGTTATCTTCCCTAAAGTACGTTAGTTTCTGACTATATGATCCTCACACTTCTCATATCAGTGATCATGACTAAGTATGTGTACACACTTCCCTCAGGCTCAGGTTGAATAGGACTCATCAACATCACATCGGGGATAATCATGCCGAACTAGGTTTTTGTTAGAGTTGTCATTATCAATCATTTACTATGAGATCAAGATCCAAATGTGCTTATCCCAAATAACCCACTAACTACCCAGGCTTGTGTGTGCTCAATTAATCAATAAACAATGGGAAAATCACTTCATTTCTAATCAATCATCATTTGCAATTCAATTGCCCAATTTTTAGTTTCAATATGCCAATTCAATTTTCGAAGAAAAACATTTGTTTTTCATCAATTCATATCTTTCAATACAAAACCAATCATATGTTTTCATCATTTCAATTTAAACCATTTTTCTCAAAATAATTCTCAAATCATTTCATCAATTCCATCATTTTCAAAATTCACCCAACAATTCCTATTCCATTTGAATTGAAGTTTTTTCTCAAAATCCATCGAATTTCATAGTCAAATCATTTCAAATCAAGGTTTGATAAATCAATTGAAATTTATTTCAAATCAATCAAGAAAATCAAGGTTTCAATTACATGGAAAATATCAAATGGAACCACCTATCTTTAATCATAGAAAAAATGGTAAACACCAGCAATGGGAATGTCAATGATGATCGAAGGTGCAGAGGATCTATGAATCAGATTTGGAATCAAGATCTAATAGGACATGGATTAGATCCGTTGAAACAAAGTTTAGATCCATAAAAAACACGATGATCTAATACTCTCTATGGAGGAGGAGATGGAAGATTGGAAGAAAATATACAAGAGGAGATCCACTTACGAGAGAGGGATCAAATCTTCCATTAGCACTACAATTCGCCAAAGGAGGAGGTTTGAGGAGCCAAAATCGCTTCTTCGGAGCCTCCAAGGAAGGACAAATCATATTATGACTGGGAGGAGGGATTAAACAACTTAAACGGGGGGTTTCAAAATTTTAATTTAATTTTTGGGGGATTTAATTTCCACGCACATGATTTCCTGGGGAGGGTCGCATGGTTAAACAAACTGTGTGCTCTAACAGTGTGCCCCCTCTGGACTCACTATCCAAAGGTTCACTATTTCCCTTAGATGGGCGCACGATTTGGTTAATCGTGCGCCAACTGTGAAAATGTCCTCTGCCTGAGGCTACATGGCGTAGAGGGGCTGGCTGCACGGTTTTGGACAAACCGTGCACCCCCTCTAGAGCACTATCAATGAGCGCACAATTTGCTAGGTCAAACCGCACGGTTTTCCCCAATCGTGTGTCAACCGTGTACAACCCAAAGTACTTTCAAAATTTTATAAACTCCACCCAAAACATCCCGAACCAAGACCCAAACAAAAAAGATATCAAAACAATTGTCAAGAAATACCTGAAAGCAAGTAACAGAATGCCACATAAATGATTAATAAAATAAGATGTAAATAACAATACACCTAATGCAATTAATAATTAACAATAAAATTAATAAAATTAGCAATCAATAATAAAATTATTAATACTTAATTAATGAATTAATTAATATTTATTAATAATTAATAATATCATTAATATATTTAATAATATAATTAAAAACCTTAATAATTAATGATATAAATAATAAGTAATTAAGATAATATTATTTAATTAAGTATTACTAATTATATTAACAAATATTAAAATAAAAATCTTAATTAATTAAATATTAATAAAAATATTAAATAATATTAATTCATAAGTATTAATGATATAAATATTAGAAAATATTATATCAATAAATATTAATAAATAATATACTATTTGTATAGAACATTAATAAATAGATTTAATTGAATTATTACTTATATTAATTATACAAATAAATACTGATTATATTAATAAATATTAATTATGTTAATAAATATTAATTATATTAATATTAATATTATTAATATTATTTTCCCCCACCTATGAAGAAATGTTATTTATATTAATTATTAAATATTAATTAATTCTATTTTTAATATTTTTAATATTAATTACTAATTATATTAATAAATATTAATAAATTAAATATTAATAAAAATATTAATTAATATTAATTAATAAGTAGTAATGATATAAATATTAATAAAATTTATATTAAGAAATATTAATAAATAAATAAAATATTTATTGAAAAGAATATTAATTAGTAAATTTTAATGATATTATTACTTATATAAATTATATCAAAAAATATTAATTGTATTAATATTAATATGAATATTATTAATATTGTTTCCCCCACCTATGAAGAAATATTATTAATATTAAGTAATAAATATTTATTAAATTTATTTTTTATTTTTTTTAAATTCTAATTACTAGTTATATAAATAAATATTTATTAAAGAATATTAGCTAAAATTAATTATATAATATTAATAAAAAATTTAAAAAATTTAAATTCATAAGTTTTAATGATATAAATATTTATAAAGAATATTAAAAATATTTAAAAAATATTTAAAAAATTTAAATTCAAAAGTTTTAATGATATAAATATTTATAAAGAATATTAAAAAATATGACCCCGGTTTCAATTTGCTGGCTTGTTGAAAGACTTCGATATCGCCTCATGTGGGCGTGTCCTTGAAGAAGCCGGTTTCACCTCCTTTGGGTGAGCCCTTGAGAAAGGTGGCTCCTCCTGCTCGGGTTGCTAGGGATTTGGTTCTCGGCGATTATCGCACTCCTGCATTGGGTTCTGAAGGGAATCATGCGAGTCTTACTGAAAATATGAAGATTGGGGAAACCAGAACGAATCGAAGATTCTTCTCTTCTTTTCAAGATTCGGATTCAGGAAGGATCCTAAAAAAAGTGTTTCTCATATATTTGTGAGGAAGTGGGCGATCACTGAAGTTTAGGTCATTGTAGATATTCTATATTTTCCTGAGCTATTAATCCAAAAGGGGAAAAACCCTGGAAGTCGTATGGCTTGGTTTTTCATTTATCTGCAATCTGGGGTTTCTCTAACTTCAAATGCATTCCACTAGGTCATTGGTATTTCCATATTTTTTTCTTGAATGAAGATTTAAAAAAACGAGCTTGGACTTTTGGCTCGATTGATATTAATCCTGGATCTCTGTGAATTCAGGAAGGGAAACTCAAATGTAATCCATTTGAGATAAGGAACACTTGTACGCAAGTTTGGGTTAAAATCTATGGTTTAAGATGGATCCTCTGGGACCCTCAGATCATGCAAGATATTGCTTCGATGACTAGAGTGCCGATCAAAATGGATCAAGACATGGAGGAAGTTAAGCATGGACTCTTTGCCCGCATCCTGGTTGAAGTGGATCTCAGTAGGACACTAACTAAGATGGTGATACTATCGACTCAGGAAGATGATATGGACCTCAAAATTATATATGAAAGGCTCCCTGAGTTTTGCTCCGACTGCATGGTTATTGGGCATAGCGAGGCTAATTGTAGAAATGCAATTGTGTTCTTTATGGGATCCTCGAAAGGACACACGATGGCTGATTGCAAAAAGGACAGGCGTAACCTTAGGAAGTGACCTAATGCTGCTGATGAAGTTGATGGTGCTACTAGTGGTGAGCACGGGTCTGCTCCACAGGGGGTTTTGGAGGTTGTTGCTTCTCCCCAGGTGCGGGGACTTGGATTTTTTTCCCTCTGAGGCTTCGAAGCAGGTCCAACCTACTGCTGGGAATTCTAGTAGGTTGAAGCAGGCTTGGGAAGGCGATGCTGTGATGGATGGAGTTGTCTCATTGGCAGCTCATGTGTCTGCTATCGCTGCTGAGAGAGACTCACCAGTTGGCATGCAGTGCAAGAACCATCCAGGCCCTGGGTAGTCTTTCAAGGTTGCCTTAGTCAAGGATGCTG
The DNA here is from genome assembly GCA_963277665.1 of Viscum album. NCBI lineage: Eukaryota > Viridiplantae > Streptophyta > Magnoliopsida > Santalales > Viscaceae > Viscum > Viscum album. The sequence goes on along the minus strand of OY728161.1, from coordinate 47,360,019 downwards.
GGATGATGAGCGTTGACGATGATCATTATACCACTGACTGTGAATTGGAAGCTCATGCTGAATCTTATTATCAGTTGTTACTGGAGAATCACCTTCTTTCCTCAACTGACCCCAAAGGAAAAAAGAAGCTTGAATTTGATTTGTCACTAAAATCAAAACTCGGGAAGAGCTGCAAGGAGAGTCCTCCCTCTACTTACAGATCACCAGAGAAATCTATTGCTAAGACCTCCGGCAGTTTGAATTTTATTGCTTCTGGTCAGAAAGATGAGCTTAAGAATAAGAGCACATCCAAGCAAAATCTTGTGCAGCATGCTGCAACCAATGTTGGTCAATCTGTCATTGGAAATCCTAATGTCAACACTTATTTGCAGGGGGTGGATGGGGTTGACACGGTCACCAAGCCCACCCATCCCCTTGGTGCAGATCTCTGTCGAGTGTTGGTCCCAACATGTAACTCGTTTGCCGCTCTTGGGGTTGCTGATCCCTTCATCGATGACATTCGAGGCACCCAGGAATCCCTTAGTGATGCTGGTTCTGCACCTCTTGTTAGAGAGGAGATATCAGCATTCAAGGAGCCACCTGGTTCAGGGCTAAGGGCTGTTGGCAGAGCAGCTAGGCAAAGGACATTAGCTGGTGCTTCAGGGATTATGTCCCATGCTCTGATGTCTCTCCACCATTGAAAGTCTGAAAAACTTTGGAGATGGTAATTAGCCCTGGGAAAGTCAAGGATTTATGCCCCATGCTAAGCTCACCGTTTCCTCTTCATTTCACTGATTCAATCTGCGACAACTTTGGTAAAGCCATGATCGAGGAATGTGAGAAGGCCAAGGAGCTTAACTCAGAAAGCCAAATCCTCCCGGAGGAGCTTCAGGTTGAGCGATCACCTCAAGGTTTCAGTAATGATATTGCCGGATGGTTTGATTTACAAGCTGAGGTTGTTTTTACCAAACTGGAACAGGGTTCTATCTGCATACATGAATATTTGGAAATTTTTGATTTTTTATCTATCAACATTGAAGATAAAATTTGATCCAATCCCGAGTTAGATATTGGGGGCCTATCATGGAAAATTGGACCATGGATCATGGGAGCTAAAGGTGGGACGTCTTCATTGTCCTCATATGAAGAACAAGAGCCTTGACCGAGGGAAAATATGCGGAGGCTTGGCCAACATCCGAGTGAGTCCGATTTTCAGGCCGTGGTGGGGGACAGTCACACTAGTGTTTTCTATTTTTATTTTCAATGCTTTTACTGATGAGGGCAGTCCTTGCCTGTCCGACCTCACCCCTCATCTCTCGTACTATTTTTATTTTTAATAAACGGGATAGGCCTCCGAGTCCTATCCAGGCATATTATTATTATTTTAATAAACATTTATTATTTTAATATTAATATTATTAATATTATTCCCTCCCCACCAATGAAGAAATATTATTAATATTAATCAATAAATAGTTATTAATTTTAATTTTAATATAATTAATATTAATTAATAAATATCAATAAATATTTAGTAATTAATATTTGTTAATATATATTAAATTGAATTTTAAAAATATTAATTTTAATTAATATAAATTAATTATATCATATTTTTATTTTATATTTTTAGTTATTAATATAATTAGTTATATTAATGATATTATTTGTTATTAATAATTATATTATCAATTACTAATATTATTACTAATATTGTTAGTTATTAATTACATTAATTGCATTGGTAGCCCTACCATTGGTGGTGGAGTGGTTAGGTTTTGAGGGGTGAGACAGGTTGCGAGGACAAGTCCCAGACCAACATGTCTACTATGATTTCTTTCCTTGTGTCATACACTACTACAAATTGATCTTTAGCGATTGTCATCTGATTGCTTTTGACAGTCACAATTGCTCCGTTATCGAAGTGCAATAGTGACCACCAATGATGGTCTCTATAGAGGTCCGCTGACGACTCTGATGACGGTCAGTGGGAAGGGATTTTGTGATCGCCATAGGAAGCCGCTGAAGCTTTATATTATAGTGGTCAATGTAGGCGGCCAATAATGCTCCGAGGAAAAAAAATCAGCAACCGTCAGAAGCGGTCGCAAGCTTGCAGGTTTTAAAAAAATATTTACATTTTAAATTCCATGATGAATAATAAAACCACAAAATAAAAAACCATTATCCAGACAATTTCATACCCTTTTAATCTTCTTTCTCAGTCAACACACAAATATGATACAAAAAAACAATTAAACAAAGTAACTACAAATTAATGTTTAACATTAAAATCAAATTGATTTTGTTAATATACATAGAATAAAATAATATATACAATGTTACAAACATAAAACATCATAAATACATAAATGATGCAAATCTAATTTGAAATATTTGATTATACTATTCAATTATCGGTTGAGCAATGACTATTAAAGTTGAAAACTAAGTTTACCACATGGTGATCAATCCAGACATTAGATTGATTCAAAGTTGATTTCAACGGTTCACATATGATTCGAGTAATTCTCTCTTAGCTTTGCACATCAATTAGAAATCATTTTCTCATTTTGACCCCATGATAGGAGATATGTCATTTTAATAAAATTAGACAACGTTACTCATCGTTTTCCATCATACCGGGCAACATGAGAATCCGATGGATGTGACGTTGATTCATACAAATCAAAAATGACTCGGTGATCGTTATCTCATGATTTCATGTAAATCCAAGTGTGTTTTCATGGTATTGACCCCTTTTATGTGATTTGGCTCTTAACATCAAATCTGAGGGACAAAACAACACATTCAATCATACAGAGCAATTCAGATATCTGATTGACGTGCCAATGATTCTTACAGATTATAAATGACTTAAAGATCATTGTACTAAGATTTCATGTCAATCGGAACTCGTTTGGTCGATTTTGACCCCTACACACATAGTTTGTCCAATCTTACCAAAAATGTTAATAATGTCAAATCATACATTAAGCCATACTGATCAGTCTGAGCATTGAATTGACATGCAGTTTATTCCTGCAGATCACAAAGAATTCAAGGAATGTTCTCCTAGTTTTTTCACACCAATCAGAAGTCATTTGCTCATTTTTGACCACCTGATGGGATATATGTCATTTTAATAAAGCTAGACAACGTTTCCCATCGTTTTTCATTATACTGAGCGACCGAGCATATAACATCTCATCTTTTTATTACATAATTTTTCATTACATTTTACAAATAGAGAATCTTTAAAGTCTTGTGTCTTGAAAATAAGGTACATAATACATAACAAAATATAACAATATTTTAATCCACTTGAAAGGTTTCTTGAATTGTTCATCCTAAGTACAATTACTGCATCTCATAACTTGGGGACATACATCAAAGGAAATGGTGAGCATAAAGCCCAGTAAGGGAAAACAAGGAAAATGGTTTACATGGGATGTTGAGTGATATCAATAAGAATATGAGGAATTTAATAAAGGAATAATAAAGAGGCATATCATGACAATAAGAACGTGAATCATAACTTGAAAATGTGGCTACAACATTTAATTTAGACATTCATAAGCATATCGCCAAAGTCCATCCCTAAGGTGTCATAAAAATTACCAAGGTTATTCACTAATGTATCGTAAAACTTGTCATCTCTAAAGATTAATTTCTTTACTCAATGCATTGGAGCGCTATCAGGGGGCATACTTAATATGTCTTTTTTTTCATGTGATCCACATAGATCATAATCAAACATTTCATAAATAACCTAAACAGAATAAAAGAAATGAGTTTCATATCAAAATCATGGTGTTTTAGAAAGCGTTTAAAAACATGATCATTATGTCATTTATAACCCACAGCAAGAGAATTAGGGTTTTTTGTATGTTAATTCCAAAATCAAATAGATCATTTTTATGTATTTATGAATACCCCTAGAAATGAAATAGGCTTGGGTATTCACATTGAGAAAAATAAAATAATTTCTTGATAAAAAGAGAGAGATTTTGAGACGAAAAATTCCACGGGTATGAAACATGGTTTAAAACATTAAAAGGAGAGGGGATAGAGGTCACTCATTCATAAAAGACTCATAATACAGTAGAGAGACAGAATAAAATGAAAATAATAACATGTTATGGAAATTTGAAAGACATACAAAATAAAAGAGAACTTGAAAGGAAAACAAAAGTTAAGAATTCCCTTACCTTAAAGAGCAACTTCTAAAACTCGAAGACCAGGACCTTGGGGGCTTAAGGAAACCTTGGGAGGACTCATTGGGAGGTAATAATATTATAGATTCAAGGGGAATTATTTTGTAAGGAAAGGAAATGAACAAATGACTTGGTATTTATAGTAAAAGAGGGAGTTTTTTTATTAATTTCTGAGAACACCTCATCAGTGGTATTTGCAAAACCCCGAGCTTGCCCATGGTATTTGTCACGAACCAAATCTGGTTGCCACCCAAACCGGCACCAAACCCAGCCCGTGAAGAGGTCCGAAAGGTGTTTCTGATCCCCATGGGCTGGTATAAGTGCCCGGGTATCAGAATGAGAATTGAGAACGATTTACCCGAGTTTATAAACTTAAAACAACAAATGAATCTAATAAAATGAATTTGGATTTTTCAAACCAAACAATCTTTTAAAAAAATTCAGAACTGAATTACATAGTTTAAAACAACTCACCAAGACTATAAAAAAGGTACAAAACGAAAATGAAACAGCCCAAGAACTCTCATGGAAAGGGTCATCGCCCTCAAGCCATCTCCACAAGACTTCACCACCAAAGACCTGCTAGAAACCCAAACCACTGGCACTAAAAACTGTACCCAACCTGCAACAACAAAAATAACCAAGTCTACTTACACCCAAGGGTGTAAGTAGGGTGCGAGCCAATGCACAGTAGGATACCACCACTAAGAGATTCCATGTGATAAACATTCAAAGACGAAAAGCTTGCAAGTTTTCATAAACATAAAATGCTAGATACAATTTCTAAAAGACGCAACTTAAAAATTAAAACCGTTTTTAAGTGGGCTATCATTAATAATCAACACTTTTAAAAATAATGTCAACACTACTTAATTTTCCAGCCAACTATATTGTATGCCAACGGTAATCACAAAGTAACTAATGAGCACATGCAATAGGAAATAACCCCTAGGCACTAGCTCATTGTGGGTCTCAGGTACCTCGTATCTCGGTGAAAGTAACCATCACAATATCCATTCTTGTACATGAGACACTAGTAGGGAAAATACCCATAACCTAGTGGTCCCCCATCATCATCATCATCATAGTTTAGTTAGTGTTGTAAGCATCAATCTTTCTACGAGAAAATGAGGCCAAACCCCACGGGATCACTAGCATACTAATACACATCCACCCACCTAGAGACCCAGGTTTCCCTCTTGTGCTCAAACAAGTTCAACAAACCCAGAAAAATAGTTTGGAAATTCAAATACCACTTCCACATGACACATTAACCAAACATCCCCCATGTATATCACACACGTCACATCATCCCCCTTTTTATTCAAATTGGTTTTGAAATCCAACTCACACCAAAATAGCCCACAACACATTTTTCATATCTTTCACAATTCAACAAATCCTTTAACAATTTTATAAAATATTTCCCAAGATGCTAAAAATAACATAACATCCCACTCACATGTTACATAATACCCTTTTCATAAACAAAGTCCATTTTTCACATCACACGCACAAAATAGCCCGAAAACATGTTTCACACCCACATCACAATTTCATTAATCACCTCAACAAATTACAAAACATTAGAAAAACATTTGACATAAAAACTGACCATGTTGTCTTTTAAAAACTCATTTTAAGAAAATACTAGCACAAAAACAGTACATAATCATCCTTTGCACACTTTGTGTAACTCATTAAATCATTTACAATTTTCATAAAACCAACCCAAGGGTTATAACTATGTTTTTCCCACAAAACCCATTTCCAAATCCTCTTTCAAAGCCAAAATCACACCAATACCAATCCAAAATAGAATTTATAGACCTAGAGATATTTATCTAGCCACTCTCAAGTATTCTAAATCACCTCAAATAATACCACAAAAGATGCACATGAAAAACACACATTTTCATAAAACGCTTTCAAGAGGCATTACATGGTTTCACTCATAAAACCCATTAAAAACCCTATTTGAAACCCAAAAGTACACCAAGACCCTACCAAAGCAGAATTGGAAGCCCAAACAACATTTACTAAACCACTTGACTATGTTAGAGAATAACCCAAATAATACCACAAGAGTTTCACATGGAAATGCACCCAATTTAAATCAAAATGAAACTATTGAATTAAATGCTTAACCAAATCCAGAAAAAATAGTTTTCTCACCACAAATAACATATAAGGAACATGAAAAATCAGTAAAACAAGAAAACTAACTCATCAAGAAATGGTTACACATGGAATCACCTACCTTTGAGTTTAAACCCTTGAATTCTTGGTGTGAAACATTAATCACACCACCACCGCACAGAAAGGGAGATAAACCCAACCTAAATCAATAATATTTCACCAAAAATACACAAACTCAAAACCTTGGTTCAAACCCTATCTTCTGGACATAAGGGAACTTCATGAAAGGTGGAAAAACCCTAATGAAAGGGAAGAAATCAAATAAAGAAACACTTACTTGAAGAGAAGTTTAAGAAATCACCCCAAATTAACCAAATGTTGAATCTCCAAGAAAAAAACCAGATAGTGAGGCTCTAATGAGGATGAGGAGGTCATATGGGGACTTAAATGGGTGGAAAAGAGTTAAAAATGAATGATTTATGAAGGAAGCAAGTTACCTTCTCAAATCTGGACGGTTTGAGAAACCCTGAAAAGATTCTCCCTAATTTGCGGTTCAAATGAGCTCCAAAAATGTGAAACCGATAATTGGGGTGATCCTAGGGATATTGGATTAAATAGTGAGGTAGAATCACTGAAAAAAAATAAAAAATGAAGGAGATATTAAAGAATTAAAAAAACATTTAAAGTAGAAAATGGGCTTACGGGTAGGCCCAATACCTTAAATAAAAACTCAAATACATCATGATTATGGATTTCTAAAGGCTCCAAATTGACATGGTGGTGTTAATAGGTCAGGGTAGGCCATGTATGAATTGTAATGGATGAAAAATGTTAAAAAATGAAGGATTTATAAAAGAAAAAAAATTGGTTTTTAAATCTGGAAATAGGCTCATGGTTTGGCCCAAATTTTCAAAACCCACAATTTCCACCAAAATGCATGAGAAACCCCCAAAATAAAGTAAGAATGGAAATTAAATTAAAAATACCTTTAAAATAACTCATGTATGTGACAATTATCCCTACCATAAAACTTTTTGCCCTTGGAAATCCACAACAAGGCCAAAAGTAAAAACCACACCCAACCAAAAGACCAAAATAGACTCCTTTTCCAAGCTTCGCCCCCAAAGGCCAAAACACCTCCAGTGATCAATTATGGAAGGAATACTCTAAAAAAAAAACTTAAACCACTCTCTTAAAATGATTATGCACATTCAGACTTTATCCCAAAATAAATATCCTCAATCTCCATCCAATCAAGATTTCATAAATTTACCCAAACGAACAACAACAACGAACAAGGTTACACTTACCTTGCTTCAACCAAACTGTTGGGTGTTCTCTAATACCAATGCTTAACCAAGGAATATGTAGGTAGTTAGATATATCCAAAAAATAATACCTACCTCCAAGACAAGACCAAGGACCAAACCGGGTTACTAGCACGAGGAGACACAAATAGGCTCCCCACCATAAGAGACAACCTAATTTTTTTTCTCGAGACAAAATCAGGACACGAACAGGGGGAGGCCCGAATGGAATCCATGGTACAAGGGGTAGGATTTCATTAGACCTATCCAAAAGAACTTATATGAGACTCATAGTGGGTCTCCCCACTATAAGAACCAACCATCTTAACTGACCAGCATGGGTCGACACGAAAAGACCCCGAAATTAATGAGTTGGAACAACCGCACAGTTAGTCCGCATAGTTTGGGAAACCATGTACTAACCATGGGGATCATTATGTTTGCATGGAATCTTAGCACACGGTCACTACTAATCATTCAAAAACTGTGTTCTCAACCTATCTAGCCAAATTCCTGACCATGCTCCAAAAAATCAATGGAAAACAATGGGGAAAAGAATGACATTGGGCGATAACATGGGAACGAGGCCCTCCACCTATTTCCACCGAATAGGAACAACATAAGAAAGATGATGAAACTAGTGTTTTAAAATCTTCCCATATTTCATACTGAGGATAGGACTTTGTACAAGGGTTTGAACGACCGTGATATTTCCCTTGACTATGCTCCGACTTCTCTCCCGGACCTATGGCTGGAGCTCAAATGATTGAAGCATCTTCAGCCTCACAGTTAGGCTTTGGAAACCCCCGAACCTAACTTCTTCTATCGGTGCTACAAAAAAACTACACCGCAATCCCTGATAAGTTTAACAATACATGACACAATCGACACTCACTTTACCCTAAGCCGACATTTCACTGAAACAAGGGATTAGAATATGCACACACATCATACCTTGTTTCATCGGGTAAGAAACAATATAAGGAAAGGAAACATATAAACACCTTCCTCTAAAAAAGATGATTTTAATGTTTTTCCAAGGGAGACATACTACCAACATAACAGATACTCTAATAGGATTTCACAACCATCACCTTTATAGTTAAACGGGCACACGACATCACAAGGCATCACCGAACATGACTATTGCGACCGATAGAAACAATACATGGAAAGGGACCTTATGTAAAGTCCCCAAACAACACACAATTCTAGAAAGTATCCATAATAGCCTCTCATGACTAGATCTTCCACATTGGTTATTTAACGTAAACCCTTGATTCAAAAAGACTATGAAGGACCTAGAGTCCCTCTTAGACACCATCTACACTAGCAACCCTAGACTACTTTCACCTTTGATGAATCATGTAACTTAAGAAGCTATGCTATCTTTCAACCTTCCATGAGAACTCTCCTACTACAATAGGGTTCACCAAACAAAGAGAGAAAAAGGTGTAAACAAAATATCCAAAGCTTGATAAAATGATTCCTTATACTGATCAACTGGAGGATCTTCCAATGGAAAAACAACCTGGGTTGCACTTCAGTTGTGCACTAACCCTTAATGGGGGTGTACCTTATCCAATGAGAAAACCCAAGGACACAACTGAGCTGGTACATTGGTAAAAAAGTGCCAAAAACCAGATCCAAACACATGAAGGAAACCACCGTAAAGGCATCCTGAAACATTTCTCAGAAGAGACTACTAATCGGTCCTTCTACCCAACTTACCGACCAAACACAGACCCAAAACACAGTTCAAACAGGAAGAGTTCTTGGACTCAAAACATCCCACAACATAAATATTTTAAAAAAACACAAAATACACACCATCCCAATCCAGTCATCAAAACATCATGTTTTTCTTTAAAAACATTTCTTAGAAAAGAAAACTATTCAGCAGTTAGAGTATCCACCTATGGTACCCCATGCGCCTCATACATGCATGTTTCTATGCCATAACAGGTACCCTCTTCATATCTATTCCAGAACTCATCTAGTTGTGATATCAACCATCCATCATCCCATATAACGCCATGCATGTGGTCGCTCATGGAAATACCAAAGGTTAAAACAAAAATTCTTTCCACTTTTCAAAACCAAAATGGTCAACCAACACATCCTTTTTCTCAAAACCGCTAACCACAGGATCAAAATCCCAATTCACATCTTACAAAAAATTTTAGAAAGACACAACCACCATTTAGATAATAACTCACTTTCAAGTTATTCACATCAATTTCAAAACATATCATCCCATTAAAACACCCTTTGATTGTTTAGAAAACTATATTGGAAACATTTTTTCAAAACCAACCTCAATATAGTTCTTGCTTTAAAAAGAGGTGTAAGCACACCATTTTCCATTTCAAAACAATTATGAAAATTCAATTCCACCATTTCATAAATCAAACCATTCCCTCTTTATTGAAAAATCATTTCACAAAAAAATTACACTTCTTAAAACCAAGTCACTTTAAAACCAAAGTTCCAAGATTTCAAAACTAAAGAACAGAAGACAATGCAAGAGGAAACTAGTTTCAGTGGGTGACTTGGACATATGGTTGGCGGCCATATTCCAATCACTTCACCATCACAGAGACTATTCTAGGGAATATCCTCAGCTCCACATGTCTTTCCAGGCCCTACGAGCTCACTGAGACCATTAACCCAACTCTCTTTTCATTTCCCCTAATCATCATCAAAACAAGAAAACCAAAGGACTTAGATAAATCCTGAATTCCCCTGGAATATTGAATCCTACCATGAATTGGTGACCAGGAACACTACCTATAACTGTAATACCATGTCTCGACAATCCTAACTCTAGACTATCTCAACTCTTCCCCAAATAACATGACCCAAAGAGTTAACCTGAACCTCTTTTGATACCATTTTGTCACGAACCGAATCTGGTCACAATCAAAACCGGAACTTGACCTAGCCTGTGACAAATCCCAAAGGGTGTTCCTGATCCCCACAGGCTATCACATGTTCCCGGGTAACATAAACTGAAAATTGAGAATGATTTACCTGAGTTTATAAACACACAATGACAAACAAGTCCAATAAAAAGAATCTGGATTTTTTAAACAAAATCATATTTTAGAAAATTTCAGAATTGAATTACACAATTTAAAACAATGCTCAAAGACCATTACAAAGGTAAAAAACCAAAAATGACAGCCCACGAACCTCCACATGGCACATGGTCCTTCGTGGTGCTGTCTTGTGGAGATGACTTGAGGGCGGTGCCTCTTTCCATGTGGAGGTTATTGGGATGTTATTTTTGGTTTTGTACCTTTGTAATGGTCTTTGAGAAATGTTTTAAATTGTGTAATTCAATTCTAATTGTTTTAAAAGATTATTTTGTTTGAAAAATCCAGATTCGTTTTATTGGACTTATTTGTCATTGTATGTTTATAAACTCAGGCAAATCGTTCCTAATTTTCAGTTTATGTTACTCAGGCACTTGTGCCAGCCCGTAGAGATCAGGAACACCCTTCGGGCTTTGTCACAGGCTAGGTCAGGTGTCAGTTTTGATGGTGACCAGATTTGGTTTGTGACAGTATTTTCCCATGGTTTTGGTCTCTTGGGACACCTCATATCATATTTAATCCACATAAGTTGACCAACATTTTAAGTTACATATTACATCATTATAATGTCATTAAACACACTAGAAACTCAAAAACTATATTTTTACTATTCATTGAAAAAAAAACCTTTTATAAAAATCTCATAAATTCACCCTTAACTAACATTGATGTTTTGAATTCAAAAATAAAATCCATTTTATGAAAATAATTTTCTAAATATGAGAAATTTAATTTTTAAGTAAAATCACTATTTACTTGGAAAATATTAATACTTAATTAATAATTTCTAAAATAGTTATTTACGCATACTGTTATATCACATTACCATTTAAGATGCCCAAATTATATTTATACTTCCTCAAGAGAGGTTACTATTCCATTTGTCATATTATTACTCATAAGGGTAATATTAATATTCATAAGTTACTAATCACCAAAAATTAAGTTAATCTTATCAGACTCTTAATTTCTTACTAATCACAACCGTGTATTTCCATTTTTCAATTTTTTTTTCACATTATCAATTATTTAAAGTATAATTTTTTTTAAAATACTCTTTTTTCAATATTCATCAATAATATGAAACTTCTTAGAAAAAAACTAAAAATTGATCCTAGATTAATTTTGAAATTTGAAATTAAAAAATGATATTTTTTTTCCATAATAACAATTTTATTTTTATAAATGGATTACACAAAGTAACTAAGGCCGCATTACATAACCCCTTATAACACCTACATATGACATAAGGGTAAGGTGCGCAATGGTTGTAATGACCCAAACTTTTATTAATGAAAATTCCTTTTGATCTAATTAAATGTATTATTATGTAAAATGGTTATATACGACATATGAACTTCCTTGGTTTTATGTTTTGGGATTTGAAAATACTGTTAAGAATTTTTATTGTTGCTAATATAGTCATTTAATAGTGATCACATGATTAGTATAAATATAGGGCTTTAACAAATCTAATTTACTCAAACAAAGGAAGCTATGACCTTATCTAGTAGAATTTCTCCATACGAAGCCTATTTTTCGGAACTCAGAAAAGAGGTGGTGTCACTGGGCTTTTATCTTTACCAAGCCCAAGCTGAGCTTCAACATGTTAATCTTGAACAAAATCACCTATGAGAGAAGTAGAAGTTAATAGAGATTACCACTCGAGCGATGTTATCCGAGCCGCCCCAAGAGTCGGTCACCATCACACAACTTACCCTTAGGTATTATGTGGATGTTATAAGGGGTTATGTAAAAAGAACCTAGCACTATAATTATATGCATTGTTTTTTGTATAAAATAAAGAATATACATTCATTTTAGTATTGTTACATTGTAAATAGTTTTTAGAGTACAAATAGTATTTTTAGTTAATATTCAATTAAAAAATATATTTTGACGAGTTAATGGATTTTTTAATTAAATAATATTTTAATAAAATATTATTTCTAAATTAATTTTTATTAAATATAAATGATCGTATAATTTTTTAGGAAAAAAATTGTAATTTTTATTAAGGTTTGAAAACTGTTTTTGTCAAAACCCATGAATTTTTAAAAAATGTAGGTTTTTATTTTAAAAGTGAAAATTAAAATATTTAGAAAATTATTTAGATAAAATTAATATCATTTTTTTATTCAGGATGTCGAAATTATCTAATGGTGAATTTTTCATAATTTTTTAAGACAGTCAAATTTTTAGGTAAAAATTAAATACCATTTAAATATATTATGTGTTTTATGACATCCTAATGACATAATAGTGATGTAATAAAATATTATAAAAAGGTTGTTCGGCCAATATATTTTTTACCTTTAAAATAATGTGATTTTAGATTTATTTGATTAATTTTATGGTGCCTTAGTGAACCCTCCAAGACATATAAAATATTTTAACTTTTTAAAATTTTTTCTTTGAGAGTGTGACTCACCCCCACATAAGAAAGCTTACTATTTTAATAAGTTCGGCCATTGGACTTATAAAAAATGTTTTCCACTCCAATTTTTAAAAAATCATGGAAAAAAACCATGGGAAAAACCATGGGATGGTTTGTGGTTTTGATTAGTTTAATGTGTAGTGTCCCAAACCTAAATAATAAATAATTCCCTCTCCTTTCCAATATAAACTCACTCAATCTCTGATTTCTATTCACTAAAAACCCATGGAGAACTTACCTAATATTTCCTCCTATATCTATAATCCTTCCAAGGCACCCCAATCTCCCAAGAAGCCTCCCTCAATCCCCTCCCAAGCCTTTGGGATCAAACTTCCAAGTTAGGGATTTCATTCTTTCTCATTTTTATCCAAGTTTATTTATGTTGTTATTCATTTTTATTTTCAATTAAAAATATTTGGATATGATTTAAAACCACCCCCATAATTTCGTAATTATGTTTGAATGATGATATACCTCTTTCTCTCTCATTAATCCCTCCCATGTACACTCATTACCATGCCAAAATTTCATAAGAGTTATTCCCTTTCTCCTCTTTCTTCAAGTTTCTTTGTTATGTTACACATTCTATTTACCAATTACATATGTTAGAACATGTATCTATAGGACCCCATTACTTTCCATTTCACGTAAATATGATGAGATACCACATTCTCTTTCATCAACCATTTTTTATGAATTTTTATGTCATGTCGTTATGCTGCCGAAATTGCACCACAATTTTCCAAGCCAAAATCATTGTGTAGTGAATACTATACCCATGTCTCTATCAAGGGTATCCACATTTATGCACATTTACATGTTGGATGGTACTTAAATGTATTTATTCCACATTCCCTAATCATGGAATAACTTATGATGTTGAATGATTCCACGTTATATGATCTATGTGTCACACTTATGCATGAAACGAAATGTTTATAAAGGGTGCACCCTGATAGCACTCTAATGCATTGGTTAAAGAATAGTTTCATGATATGTCATGTGAAATGAGTGTTGAATCATGATAATTCATGTGAAATGAGGGTTTAATCATGATAAATCAAGTGCAATTAGGGTTTACTCATGCTCTATGTGCAATGAGCCTTAGCTCAGGCTAATATCATGTTAAATGTTATTGCCACATTTCTGTGTTATGACAATCATGATATATCATGAATTTATGTTCATGTTTCTCTTATGATCCATTGATATTCATATTTCCTAACATGTATTGTATTATTCATGTTATGACTTGTTTACTCCCTTACTGGGCTTTATAGCTCACCCTTTTCTTATGCATGTCCTCAGGTTATCCCATACAATTCTAAGTATGAAGGAATGTTGTGATCATGTAAAAGATGTTTTCAATGAAGATGTTGTATTTTATGTTCTAAGTTATTATGTAATATTTCTAATTTCCCATGACACTAGACCTCTCAATCCACAGAGTTGTCTTAAGTTAATTTTTATGTTATAAATCATGATTAAGTGTGTAATAAAGAGTAGAGTTGTTATAGTTGGTATTAGAGAGAGATTTAGTTATTTTTGGGATTAGGATTAGAAAACCCTAGTGAAAGACTTAGGTATAAGACTAATTATAATAAAAACATCCCTAAATTTTGGTGAGTATAGAGTAAGTGGGTTTTTTAAGAAAATACATCCATGTATGGATATGAACAAATAGAGGCGGCTCTGGTACAGATGTATCTAGGGTTAAAACCCAAAAACACTACTTTGATCTAGACTCAAACCAGAATTGATACATGACAATGGGCCTTACTGCACTCTTGGTTATGACACTCCCGGGGGATATGCTTTGGTAAATTCATAATCTTAGTATGAACCATTATTGAGGGAATAAAAAAATGCTCCTAATAATATATGTTGGGAAGTAGATCATGGATAACATATATTGAAGCCTATAAATTCACAAGTTAAGGAAATAAAAGTAATTTATAAGTTATCCATTTTTGTATTTGGATTACCATTTATGTTTTACCCCTAACTTTCCTTTTATTACAGCCAATGGACGGTAATAGGAGGACTCAGGTTAACAACCGATGCGAATATCAATGTGATGACTGTTCTAATGAGATTCCCAATCCGATGAGAGCGGAAATCGTGAACTTTGTCAAAATAATTTCTCAGTTAACTCAAGTTTTTAATAGATACATGGTTCAAGAGGAACGTTTAACCCCCCCTAATAAAGAACAAGCTGCAATCTATAGTTTCATTAGATAAAGGCCTCCTACTTTCAATGGATCATATGGTCCCTTAATCACTGAACAATGGATCAAATCTATTGAAAAGATCTTATATATTCTTCAATGATTTGAACAAGAGAAGGTTCTTCTAGCTTCTTATCATTTGGAGGGTGAAGCTGATCAATGGTGGACATTGAAAAAAAAAATACGAAGCCTAAGGAAGAGATCGAGACATTGGAATGAAAGGATTTCTAGAAAATGATTTTCGATAAATATTTTCCGTGCACCGTCCAACTTTAAAAGAAATGGTACTTCCTTTAAATAAAGAAAAAATACAATGAATACATCAGATCGTACGAGGAAAAATTCACAAGTCTTGCATGATATGCTTCCGGCTTTGTTGTTACCCCCGAATGCAAGGTTAACTGCTTCTTTGGTGGGCTAAAACCGAGACTACAGAAGCCCTAGCGATCCGTGACTTTGATAGCTTTGAGAAAATTGTTTTATGTGCCCTCAATATCTAAATGGAGATGGGAAAATATTAGGGGTATCATGGGAATAAAAAGAATAAAGTGGACACTAGTTCTGGAAGTCCGATTGATAAATCCAATAGTGCTAAGAAATTCCAGCACACTACTTTCCAAATGTGCAGAAAGAAGCAGTTCAAAAATTTCCTAAAGGGGATGAGGAAATGATTTAGGTGTGGAAGATAAGGGAACATGTCCATTAACTACCGACAATAAAAATCCACTGCTATGATAGAGGATAAGAACGGTCTGTTCAACCCTTAACACATTGTTCATTGCTTCTACTGCAAAGAGCCAAGGCACTTTGAAAACCAGTGACCTAAGCCAAGTTTTTTTAGAGGAAACTGATTAGCCACTGTAAGAGGCTAATATTCATTTCTAATATATTTAGTTTTCATGTGCCTTTCTATTCATAAATACCATTTTAGTTCATTTTACATTTTGATCACCCATTCTCATCATTTGTGCACTTCATGCCTAATGTGCACCAATTTAGGCCCAATGTTTCATCTGATTTTAAAGAATGTGACTCTACATGTTTTAATTTTATATTTTTGGAAATGGATATTCACTTAATTATGAACATTTTTTATTCAGGGATCAATGAATTATTAATAAATTATGATGGAGATATTTGGCGATTAAAGGAAACAATTCTGAAGAAGGCAGATTGAATATCCTCCCACTTATCGGACTATGGGGCCCACAATACAGGCCCAATGAAGCCCAAACTTTATAGGAGACTAGAATACATATAGGAGAACAAATAATTATTCTTTAGCTAGTGCTAATTCGTCCTCAATGGTGGTGATTAAGGCGTCCCAAGTTGAAGATTTAATTTTGGGCCAGAGTCTGCGGCCCAGAAAAACATCCCACCATTTCAATAATATCTCCCGCATTACAAATTATTTTGGGCTGAAATTTTACAGGCTGTTAGGGGACATCCGGGGATTAATTTAATTCTTCTAGGGACCACTCCAATTCGGCTTTCTAGAAGGTTCTTTAGGCGAGTCTTTCCGGTGGATGCAAGCTGGATGCAACTTCGGGGCAAGAAGTGGAAAAGTCTCTTATCATTAATGTTCCACCCACCTTTTCCCAACATAATTAATTCAAGGCACATGGGATGTTGGGGGCTCGGACAAGGCTTCATTTTTTCCTATTTAAGGCAGTAGTGGTGATGTATTTGGGGAGGTTGGGTGCTTTGTTTCATTATAATGTTATGCTGTCCATTTGATGTTGTAATCGTTCTTCATTCTCATGTAAGTTGTTTGAATCACATTAGTTCTTAATAAAAGTTCTTCATTTCCTCTTTTCCTTTTCTTCTTCTTATCACTTTGATACCGTTGCTTTAAGGTGTGAATTTATTCACACCAGAACTTGTGAATTTATTCACACAACGGTGGAGTGATCGTTTCATTGTTGTATTTTTCTTCTCCAATCCCGCTTCTTTAAGTCAACTTCCCGTTTCCATTTATTTAATAGCATAAATGGAGGGCTAAAGCCTTATGGGTTGGTCCTAGGGAGTTGCATGGGGAAGATTGGATGTTATTTTATGATCTAAAATTATGTAATCATTTCATTATTTTATGATTTCCATTTGATGATTTATTTCCTTCTTCGTCTTTGCCAACTTTAACAATGACACATTTCGAGTGCTAGTGCGATCCAATTCCTTGGAGTGATCATTAAATTGATCCTACAAGTGCATTGGTTATTAGCCTTGGAATTGTGTAGGGATTAAATTGGTGAATGATGTTGATGATTTATATCATTTCGTGGATACATCTTGAATTAGTGAAATGAATGTTATAAGAAAATAAATGCATCCAATCTAACCCTAGTAACAACTTAGGATCAACTCATCTCCATTAATTGTTTTAGACTAAGTAATTGAATGTTTTAATTTATTTTCTTTAAATTAAATCAGTAGTTATTCAAATCAATTCAATCTAAATAGTTGGCCATTTCATAGCCAAATCCTTCCAAGATCTGAGTGTCTTTAGGTTCCTTCTTCGGTCCCTGTGGATTCGACCCCTACCTGTACTACAACGACCGCATACCTGTAGGGTAAATTTGGGTGCAACCAAATTTTGGCGCCGTTGCCGGGGACCCAAGTAAGTTACCTTAGACACCATCATCCTTTTCTCACCCCACTTTCTCTATTCTCACCCCCATCTCTCTTATCTTTACCCCTTTCTGTTTATGTGTGTCCGGAGAATCTAGAATCCAACTTTCCATCTTCTCCAATGGAGTATCTTCCAAATTATCATGTCACAAACTCATGCTGGAATGCAATGGAAAATGAATATTGGGAAGCCCCTAAATTAGAAAATTTCTTTGATCAACCCTTGAATAATTACCACACACCTGATGAGATGTACAATCAATGGGATGATGATTATTTAAAGGATCAATTTCCGACCCTCTCGAGGATGATTGGAGAGATGAATCTTAATGAAGTTAATAATGTACAATCTTCTATCCAGCCTAATCCTCAAAAACTCCTTGAAAAATTGTGTAATCAAATGGAGATGATGAGTTCTGAGGTATCATCATTGAGATTAGAACTACAATGCATTAATACTTGTGAGGAACTCATCCATACACCAATTGTACCTTCAAAAACCTTATGTGAAGTGTCTAGTTTTCCACAATCCTCTCATGAATTTATTGAAGAACCGACCTTTGGATTTGGGGTAGGGGAAGTAAATCAAGAAATTGTTGAAGGGTCTTTAAATCAGGAGGAAATTGATTTCATGTATTCACAAGAGGGGAATTTGACATCATGGATTGAGTCTCCTAAGTGTAACTCTATTGATGATTTTTCAAAAACACCAATCACTGAACCACTGAGAGAAATCAAAAACATTGAGTCCATACCCACTCCTAACACTATTCTTTCCAATTTTTTGGTTGAATCTTTTATTCAAAATGAAACAATTTTGTCAAGAAATTTGGAAAATGAAGATAAGTTAGATTCAAATTCTCAACCTGTGTCTAAATGTCCTATCCAAACCGAGCTCAAAATCATTGTCCTTCCTTCACCACTTGAGTACCCTATAATTTTTGTTAAGAAAGAGCTTGGGGGTTTCATTCATTCATCTCATGAAATCCAAAAAGGTGGGTTGATCTTTGATTTATTAAGAAAGACTATAGAAGAAAAAGAATCAACCATTTCTAATATTCCTTGGATTTTCCCATTCATTTTAGAAAATAGGATTGTTCATGAATCAAATTCCAAATCTTCATACCAACCACAAGGGATACGCATTCTCAATCATGTTGAAGTAGAGAAAGATGAGGTAATTAAAATTTTTAAAGTTGGAATTGGTTAAGTTGGGGGGTTCATGTCGAGCTAGCGACGTTAAACAAAAGCACTGCACGGGAGGCAACCCGTGGTCTTCATGTTTCTAATCTTTGTGAATCATTTTTTTTCTTTCTTCTTTCTTTCCTTCTTCTTCATTTTGTTATTTAAAAAAAATATATATACATAGACTGTTGACCTGTTCTTATTTTATGAGTAAGGATGGGTACGAAAGGGGAGCACTGTATTCATCCGTGTCACGCGGTGTGATCCCTGAGTAATACCTTACCCAGAAAATATAATAAGACAATGTATCATCAGTTTATTTTATTTTATTTTATATTTTTGTTGGTATTTCTTTTTTAAAAAAAAATAGATTGTTGACCTGTTCTTCTTTTATGAGTAAGGATGGGTATGAAAGGGGAGCACCGTATTCATCCGTGTCACGCGGTGTGATCCTTGAGTAATACCTTACCCAGAAATTTAAGAGAATACAATGTATCATCAATTTATGTTATTTATACCTTTTTTTTAGGTTAAAAAAAATACAAAAAATATATATATTAAAAAAAAAATTTTAAGGCATGTCATAGGTCATTGGGAAAAGCTGGTCACAACCGTCCAAGCCATTGGGAGATAAACCAGAACTGAAGGGAGACATGGGAATGCATTTTCAACATCAACCACCAGGTGACTTCATTCCATAATTTTCATTTTCAATGTCTTCGTTGAACTTCTATCCTGCCACTTCTATGTTTCAATTCTTTAAACACTGGGGACAGTGTATTCCAAGTTGGGGGGGGGGGATGAAAATGTGTGGAAGGAAAAATGTCATTAACCTTGAACATGATAACACACATTCCAAACTCTGAAATTGGATATCAAATAATTTTGTATGCCTTGATTCTGATTTTAATGCAAGTTTATGTTCATGTGCATAGTTATTGGAAAGTGCGGTTGTCCGATGTGATTTTTCACTGTTATATTTTCATCCATTTAATAAAAAAACACAATGCACGTCCTCTAGATTGTGGGGTCCTAGTTTGAGTTCTTGGGGACCCATAATAAATAGCATAGGATTGGCGATCATTTTAATTTTAACATGAGTATTCAAAAAAAAAACAAAAAACAAAATTGCGCGTAGAGCAATGAATTGACCTAATGTGTGGCTTTCGGCACTTGGGGATCGCGACTCCATAGTTGTCTGGCCCAGAGTTGGGCATTTTATCTCTATTTGTGGTAATTTGAATTTGTTTTTGATTGAGTTAACTCGAGATGATGCCCGAGTATGTGAGCTTCACTTGGTGCCCTAAGGTCTTTGAGCCTGGGAGTCATCGGCAAAGTCTTGCTACATGGGTTGACTCGATTGAGTTCAATTTCAATTACCATGGCAAAATTGCAAAAAAAAAAACCAAAAAAAAGAGAAAATAAAAAATGAGTACTCATATTATTATTAAAATTTGATTGCTCCTAGCGCTTCCATCTTTTCTCCCTCGAATGAAAATGAACCCCCATGTCTATTGTGACACACAACACTTCATCATGCTTAATTGAATTTGGATGAAATATGGCAATGAATTTGAACAAAGGAATGGGCTTGGGCTTGGGATATGCTTATGGACATAGCTTATTTTAAATGATTTTGATGGGTTTCATAATTGTTTGGTATGTGATCTTTGGGTGAGAAATGTGTATTAAAATGTTTTTGGAAAATGTCATTCGAATTTCATTTTTGTGAGATATATTTTGCTCGGGACTAGCAAAACTCAAGCTGGGGGGTGTGATTAGCCACTGTAAGAGGCTAATATTCATTTCTAATATATGTAGTTTTCATGTGCCTTTCTATTCATAAATACCATTTTAGTTCATTTTACATTTTGATCACCCATTCTCATCATTTGTGCACTTCATGCCTAATGTGCATCAATTTAGCCCCAATGTTTCATCTGATTTTAAAGAATGTGACTCTCCATGTTTTAATTTGATATTTTTGGAAATGGATATTCACTTAATTATGAACATTTTTTATTCAGGGATCAATGAATTATTAATAAATTATGATGGAGATATTTGGCGATTAAAGGAAACAATTCTGAAGAAGGCAGATTGAATATCCTCCCACTTATCGGACTATGGGGCCCACAATACAGGCCCAATGAAGCCCAAAATTTATAGGAGACTAGAAGACATATAGTAGAACAAATAATTCTTCTTGAGCGAGTGCTAATTCGTCCTCAATGGTGGTGATTAAGGCGTCCCAAGTTGAAGATTTAATTTTGGGCCAGAGTCTGCGGCCCAGAAAAACAGCCCACCATTTCAATCATATCTCCCGCATTACAAATTATTTTGGGCTGAAATTTTACAGGATGTTAGGGGACATCCGGGGATTCATTTAATTTTTCTAGGGCCCACTCCAATTCGGCTTTCTAGAAGGTTCTTTAGGCGAGTCTTTCCAGTGGATGCAAGCTGGATGCAACTTCAGGGCAAGAAGTGGAAAAGTCTCTTATCATTAATGTTCCACTCACCTTTTCCCAACATAATTAATTCAAGGCACATGGGATGTTGGGGGCTCGGACAAGGATTCATTTTTTCCTATTTAAGTCAGTAGTGGTGATGTATTTGGGGAGGTTGGGTGCTTTGTTTCATTATAATGTTATGCTGTCCATTTGATGTTGTAATCGTTCTTCATTCTCATGTAAGTTGTTTGAATCACATTAGTTCTTAATAAAAGTTCTTCATTTACTCTTTTCCTTTTATTCTTCTTATCACTTTGATACCGTTGCTTTAAGGTGTGAATTTATTCACACCAGAACTTGTGAATTTATTCACACAACGGTGGAGTGATCGTTTCATTGTTGTATTTTTCTTCTCCAATCCCGCTTCTTTAAGTCAACTTCCCGTTTCCATTTATTTAATAGCATAAATGGAGGGCTAAAGCCTTATGGGTTGGTCCTAGGGAGTTGCATGGGGAATATTGGATGTTATTTTATGATCTAAAATTATGTAATCATTTCATTATTTTATGATTTCCATTTGATGATTTATTTCCTTCTTCGTCTTTGCCAACTTTAACAATGACACATTTCGAGTGCTAGTGCGATCCAATTCCTTGGAGTGATCATTAAATTGATCCTACAAGTGCATTGGTTATTAGCCTTGGAATTGTGTAGGGATTAAATTGGTGAATGATGTTGATGATTTATATCATTTCGTGGATACATCTTGAATTAGTGAAATGAATGTTATAAGAAAATAAATGCATCCAATCTAACCCTAGTAACAACTTAGGATCAACTCATCTCCATTAATTGTTTTAGACTAAGTAATTGAATGTTTTAATTTATTTTCTTTAAATTAAATCAGTAGTTATTCAAATCAATTCAATCTAAATAGTTGGCCATTTCATAGCCAAATCCTTCCAAGATCTGAGTGTCTTTAGGTTCCTTCTTCGGTCCCTGTGGATTCGACCCCTACCTGTACTACAACGACCGCATACCTGTAGGGTAAATTTGGGCGCAACCAAATTTTGGCGCCGTTGCCGGGGACCCAAGTAAGTTACCTTAGACACCATCATCCTTTTCTCACCCCACTTTCTCTATTCTCACCCCCATCTCTCTTATCTTTACCCCTTTCTGTTTATGTGTGTCCGGAGAATCTAGAATCCAACTTTCCATCTTCTCCAATGGAGTATCTTCCAAATTATCATGTCACAAACTCATGCTGGAATGCAATGGAAAATGAATATTGGGAAGCCCCTAAATTAGAAAATTTCTTTGATCAACCCTTGAATAATTACCACACACCTGATGAGATGTACAATCAATGGGATGATGATTATTTAAAGGATCAATTTCCGACCCTCTCGAGGATGATTGGAGAGATGAATCTTAATGAAGTTAATAATGTACAATCTTCTATCCAGCCTAATCCTCAAAAACTCCTTGAAAAATTGTGTAATCAAATGGAGATGATGAGTTCTGAGGTATCATCATTGAGATTAGAACTACAATGCATTAATACTTGTGAGGAACTCATCCATACACCAATTGTACCTTCAAAAACCTTATGTGAAGTGTCTAGTTTTCCACAATCCTCTCATGAATTTATTGAAGAACCGACCTTTGGATTTGGGGTAGGGGAAGTAAATCAAGAAATTGTTGAAGGGTCTTTAAATCAGGAGGAAATTGATTTCATGTATTCACAAGAGGGGAATTTGACATCATGGATTGAGTCTCCTAAGTGTAACTCTATTGATGATTTTTCAAAAACACCAATCACTGAACCACTGAGAGAAATCAAAAACATTGAGTCCATACCCACTCCTAACACTATTATTTCCAATTTTTTGGTTGAATCTTCTATTCAAAATGAAACAATTTTGTCAAGAAATTTGGAAAATGAAGATAAGTTAGATTCAAATTCTCAACCTGTGTCTAAATGTCCTATCCAAACCGAGCTCAAAATCATTGTCCTTCCTTCCCCACTTGAGTACCCTATAATTTTTGTTAAGAAAGAGCTTGGGGGTTTCATTCATTCATCTCATGAAACCCAAAAAGGTGGGTTGATCTTTGATTTATTAAGAAAGACTATAGAAGAAAAAGAATCAACCATTTCTAATATTCCTTGGATTTTCCCATTCATTTTAGAAAATAGGATTGTTCATGAATCAAATTCCAAATCTTCATACCAACCACAAGGGATACGCATTCTCAGTCATGTTGAAGTAGAGAAAGATGAGGTAATTAAAATTTTTAAAGTTGGAATTGGTTAAGTTGGGGGGTTCATGTCGAGCTAGCGACGTTAAACAAAAGCGCTGCACGGGAGGCAACCCGTGGTCTTCATGTTTCTAATCTTTGTGAATCATTTTTTTTCTTTCTTCTTTCTTTCCTTCTTCTTCATTTTGTTATTTAAAAAAAATATATATACATAGACTGTTGACCTGTTCTTATTTTATGAGTAAGGATGGGTACGAAAGGGGAGCACTGTATTCATCCGTGTCACGCGGTGTGATCCCTGAGTAATACCTTACCCAAAAAATATAATAAGACAATGTATCATCAGTTTATTTTATTTTATTTTATATTTTTGTTGGTATTTCTTTTTTTAAAAAAAATAGATTGTTGACCTGTTCTTCTTTTATGAGTAAGGATGGGTATGAAAGGGGAGCACCGTATTCATCCGTGTCACGCGGTGTGATCCTTGAGTAATACCTTACCCAAAAATTTAAGAGAAGACAATGTATCATCAATTTATGTTATTTATACCTTTTTTTTAGGTTAAAAAAAATACAAAAAATATATATATTAAAAAAAAATTTTAAGGCATGTCATAGGTCATTGGGAAAAGCTGGTCACAACCGTCCAAGCCATTGGGAGATAAACCAGAACTGAAGGGAGACATGGGAATGCATTTTCAACATCAACCACCAGGTGACTTCATTCCATAATTTTCATTTTCAATGTCTTCGTTGAACTTCTATCCTGCCACTTCTATGTTTCAATTCTTTAAACACTGGGGACAGTGTATTCCAAGTTGTGGGGGGGGGATGAAAATGTGTGGAAGGAAAAATGTCATTAACCTTGAACATGATAACACACATTCCAAACTCTGAAATTGGATATCAAATAATTTTGTATGCCTTGATTCTGATTTTAATGCAAGTTTATGTTCATGTGCATAGTTATTGGAAAGTGCGGTTGTCCGATGTGATTTTTCACTGTTATATTTTCATCCATTTAATAAAAAAACACAATGCACGTCCTCTAGATTGTGGGGTCCTAGTTTGAGTTCTTGGGGACCCATAATAAATAGCATAGGATTGACGATCATTTTAATTTTAACATGAGTATTCAAAAAAAAAAAACAAAAAACAAAATTGCGCGTAGAGCAATGAATTGACCTAATGTGTGGCTTTCGGCACTTGGGGATCGCGACTCCATAGTTGTCTGGCCCAGAGTTGGGCATTTTATCTCTATTTGTGGTAATTTGAATTTGTTTTTGATTGAGTTAACTCGAGATGATGCCCGAGTATGTGAGCTTCACTTGGTGCCCTAAGGTCTTTGAGCCTGGGAGTCATCGGCAAAGTCTTGCTACATGGGTTGACTCGATTGAGTTCAATTTCAATTACCATGGAAAAATTGCAAAAAAAAAAAACCAAAAAAAAAGAGAAAATAAAAAATGAGTACTCATATTATTATTAAAATTTGATTGCTCCTAGCGCTTCCATCTTTTCTCCCTCGAATGAAAATGAACCCCCATGTCTATTGTGACACACAACACTTCATCATGCTTAATTGAATTTGGATGAAATATGGCAATGAATTTGAACAAAGGAATGGGCTTGGGCTTGGGATATGCTTATGGACATAGCTTATTTTAAATGATTTTGATGGGTTTCATAATTGTTTGGTATGTGATCTTTGGGTGAGAAATGTGTATTAAAATGTTTTTGGAAAATGTCATTCGAATTTCATTTTTGTGAGATATATTTTGCTCGGGACTAGCAAAACTCAAGCTGGGGGGTGTGATTAGCCACTGTAAGAGGCTAATATTCATTTCTAATATATGTAGTTTTCATGTGCCTTTCTATTCATAAATACCATTTTAGTTCATTTTACATTTTGATCACCCATTCTCATCATTTGTGCACTTCATGCCTAATGTGCACCAATTTAGGCCCAATGTTTCATATGATTTTAAAGAATGTGACTCTCCATGTTTTAATTTTATATTTTTGGAAATGGATATTCACTTAATTATGAACATTTTTTATTCAGGGATCAATGAATTATTAATAAATTATGATGGAGATATTTGGCGATTAAAGGAAACAATTCTGAAGAAGGCAGATTGAATATCCTCCCACTTATCGGACTATGGGGCCCACAATACAGGCCCAATGAAGCCCAAAATTTATAGGAGACTAGAAGACATATAGGAGAACAAATAATTCTTCTTGAGCTAGTGCTAATTAGTCCTCAATGGTGGTGATTAAGGCGTCCCAAGTTGAAGATTTAATTTTGGGCCAGAGTCTGCGGCCCAGAAAAACAGACCACCATTTCAATCATATCTCCCGCATTACAAATTATTTTGGGCTGAAATTTTACAGGCTGTTAGGGGACATCCGGGGCTTCATTTAATTATTCTAGGGCCCACTCCAATTCGGCTTTCTAGAAGGTTCTTTAGGCGAGTCTTTCCGGTGGATGCAAGCTGGATGCAACTTCGGGGCAAGAAGTGGAAAAGTCTCTTATCATTAATGTTCCACCCACCTTTTCCCAACATAATTAATTCAAGGCACATGGGATGTTGGGGGCTCGGACAAGGCTTCATTTTTTCCTATTTAAGTCAGTAGTGGTGATGTATTTGGGGAGGTTGGGTGCTTTGTTTCATTATAATGTTATGCTGTCCATTTGATGTTGTAATCGTTCTTCATTCTCATGTAAGTTGTTTGAATCACATTAGTTCTTAATAAAAGTTCTTCATTTCCTCTTTTCCTTTTCTTCTTCTTATCACTTTGATACCGTTGCTTTAAGGTGTGAATTTATTCACACCAGAACTTGTGAATTTATTCACACAACGGTGGAGTGATCGTTTCATTGTTGTATTTTTCTTCTCCAATCCCGCTTCTTTAAGTCAACTTCCCGTTTCCATTTATTTAATAGCATAAATGGAGGGCTAAAGACTTATGGGTTGGTCCTAGGGAGTTGCATGGGGAATATCGGATGTTATTTTATGATCTAAAATTATGTAATCATTTCATTATTTTATGATTTCCATTTGATGATTTATTTCCTTCTTCGTCTTTGCCAACTTTAACAATGACACATTTCGAGTGCTAGTGCGATACAATTCCTTGGAGTGATCATTAAATTGATCCTACAAGTGCATTGGTTATTAGCCTTGGAATTGTGTAGGGATTAAATTGGTGAATGATGTTGATGAATTATATCATTTCGTGGATACATCTTGAATTAGTGAAATGAATGTTATAAGAAAATAAATGCATCCAATCTAACCCTAGTAACAACTTAGGATCAACTCATCTCCATTAATTGTTTTAGACTAAGTAATTGAATGTTTTAATTTATTTTCTTTAAATTAAATCAGTAGTTATTCAAATCAATTCAATCTAAATAGTTGGCCACTTCATATCCAAATCCTTCCAAGATCTGAGTGTCTTTAGGTTCCTTCTTCGGTCCCTGTGGATTCGACCCCTACCTGTACTACAACGACCGCATACCTGTAGGGTAAATTTGGGCGCAACCAGAAACCAAGAACCTCCAAGGCATCAAGGGTGAGATTTTACCATCACTACTACTGAATTGAACCCCGAAAATGAAGTGGTGATAGGTAGGATAGTTACTCATTCAATAATAGTGAACTTACCTTTTGATTATGGTTATACGCATTATTTTATATCCCAAAAGTTTAGTAGAACGATCCCAATACCACCAAAAATCATGGAAGTAAAGATGTCGATGAGAATGAAAAATGGGGAAATCATTGAGTCCAATGAATATAACTCCTCCCATATAAAAATTCATGGATTGAACTTCCTGAAGAACCACTTCATACTCTCTATGGAGGAATTCAATGCAATTCTTAGCATGTATTGGATTTCCTTATATAGAGCCAACATAAATTTACATGATAGGGAAATCACTATCTATATGGAGAATCGACCCCTGATTCTGTACAAGTGAAAGGAGTATGATGAATATTCTTTAGAACCATCATCTCAATCATGGATATTAATGCCATAAGATCATGCGTATCTTGCTCAGATGATTGGTTTTAAGGAAGAAACCATCCTTGAAGACATGCATATTTTTAGGGAATTATATGAAGTGTTTCCCGAGGAATTTCCTACTCTTCCTCCTATAAGAGATGTTGAATTATCAATTGATCTTATATATAGGGATTTTCCAATATCCAAGACTTAGTATAGAATGGTTGTTGCAGAGTTTGAGGAGCTGAACAAACAACTATAGGAGAATCTGGATAAAGGGTTTGTACACCTAAGTGCTTCACTATGGGGTGAAGGAGTCCTCTTCGTCAAGAGGAAGGATGTATCAATGAACATTTTCATTGATTATCGTGAGATCAACAAAATCACGATAAAGAACAAGTATCCTCTACCATGAATTGATGATTTTTTTGATAAGCTACGTAGAGCACAATACTTATCCAAGGTGGATCTGTAGTTTGGATATTACTAAGTAAGAGTGAAGAAGGAGGATATCCCCAAGACTTATTTTTGTATAAGATACAAGCACTATGAATTCATAGTAATGCCATTCAGACTCACTAATGCTCCAACATTCTTCACGAACTTGATGAATTGAGTCTTTAGAGATTACCTCAACAAATTTGTGGTATTATTTATAGACAATATTCTAATATACTCTAAAACCAATTAGGATCATGAGGTATATCTAAGCACTATACTAGAGACCTTGCAAAAGTATAATCTCTATGAAAAGTACAACAAGTGTGAGTTATGATAGAAGGATGTTTCATTCTTGGTTCATATCATTACAAGCAATGTGATATCTATGGATCCCTCAAATAAAAATGAAATTTAGGGATGGACAAGGCCAACATCTATGACAAATATCCATAGATTCCTTGGGTTAGATGAATATTATCACCGATTTGTGAGAAATATCTCATGATTATCAAACCCTCTTACCAAGATAACTCGGAAGGGAGTCAAGTTTTCTTGGAGTTATGAATGAAAAGAAAGCTTCAAAGAGTTGAATATGAGGCTTATCACTGCATCTTCTCTCACACTACCCAAAATTGGAGAACTTTTTGTGGTATTTAGTGATGCTTCAAAGAAGGGCATGAGCTGTGTGTTGATACAAAATGACAAATTCATTTCCTATGCTTCAAGGAAATTGAAAGTTCATAAGAAAAACTATCTAACACATGATCTGGAGTTGGCTATAGTAATCTTTGCTTTAAAAATTTGGAGACATTACCAATTTGAGGAGAAGTGTGAAATATACACGAATCACAAAAAGCTCAAGTATATATTCACACAGAAAGAGTTGAACATGCTCCAACGAAGATGGATAGAGCTAATCAAATACTATGAATTCTTAATCCATTACCACCCTGGGAAAGCAAACAAGGTGGCAGATGCTCTAAGTAGAATGGACCCAAAGATTCTATCATTGATGAGAATTGAAAAGGATTTAATCTTCTTAGATTTGATGAAGATGGACATGGAAATCATAAAGAAGGGAACATCATAAATCCTTTCACAAATTATTTCTCAACAGTCTCTTTTGGAAAGGTTAAAGGATGCTCAAGAGGATGATGTGGGAATTTAGAATAGAGTAGAAACTATCAAAAAAGGGAAATCCTTATAGTTCCATGTTAATAAAGAAGGAATTGAGAGATTTAGGTCAAGACTATGTGTTCCATAAAATCCGGAGTTAAAGAATGAATTTTTAGATGATGCGCATAGTTCAAATTTTTTCATTCACCTAGGAAACACAAAGATGTATTAAGATCTCCAAGAACATTATTGGTGGGTTAACATGAATAAGGAGATCGATGAGTATATATCCAAGTTCCTGGTGTGTCAGTAAGTGAATTCTGAGAGGCATAAGTCTAAGGGGATGATGAAACCATTACCCATACCAACAAGGAAATGAGATAACATCACCATAGAATTTGTCACCAGAATTCTAAATACATCTAAAGGAAATAATGCTATCTAGTTTATTGTGGATCATCTTATAAATACTGCACACTTCATTACAATTTGGGAGGATTTCTCATTATATGAACTAGCATAGATATACATCGGAGAAGTGGTAAAGCTGCATGGAGTACCACTATCTATTATATCGGATCGAGATCCAAGATTCACCTCTATGTTTTGGAAGAGCCTCTAACATGCTCTGAATACTGAGATGAACTTCAGTATGACTTATCATCATCAAAATGATAGCCAATCTGAGCGGACTATTCAAACACTTGAGGAAATGCTGAGAGAATTCTCAATGGACTTCAGAGGAGGATGAGATAAACATATTCCTCTAGTTGAGTTCTCTTACAATAATAGTTTCCACTCAAGCATCCAAATGGATCCTTAGGAAGACCTTTATGGGAAGAGGTATAGAACACTGGAATGTTGGGATGAAGTTGGAGAGTGGAAACTCCTAGTTCTAGAAATGGTCAAAGAAATGGTGGAGAAGGTTTAGACCATCTAGAAGCACATTAAAGCTGCTCAGAATTGATAAAAGAGTTATGCTGATAATTCTCGATGAGACCTAGAAATTGATGTGAGAGACATGGAATTCCTCTGAATATCACCGCAGAAAAGTGTTATGTGATTTGGGATGAAGGGAAATCTTAGTCCAAGGTACATCATCCATTTTGAGATCCTTGATCGCATTGGAGTAGTGGCCTATCGACTATCACTCCCACTAAACCTGTCTCAAGTACACAATGTATTCCATGTATCACTCTTGAGGAAGTACATACCTGACCCATCACATTTACTCAATCTAGAGGTAGTACCATTGGAGAATGACCTCTCCTATGAAGAGAAGATAGTGAAGATATTAGATTGTAGAGAAAATGTTCTACAATTTATGACAACACCCCTCATCAAGGTGTTGTGGTGAAACCAAATGCTTGAAGAAGCAACATGAGAATCTGAGGAAGTGATGAAGAAGAGTTACTGTAATCTATTTTAGTGTGGGAAAAGGAATTTTTTTGGGTGACATTTATTAAGGGGGGGGGGGGAGATTGTAATGACACAAAATTTTATTAATGAAAATTCCTATTGATCTAATTAAATATATTATTATGTAAAATTGTTATATAAGACATATGAACTTCTTTAGTTTAATGTTTTTGGATTTGAAAATACCGTTAAGAATTGTTATCATTGATAATATAGTCGTTGAACAGTGATAAAATGATTAGTATAAATATATGGCTTTAACAAATCTAATTTACTCAGACAAAGGAAGCGATGGCCTCGTCCAGTAGAATTGATCCATATAAAGCCCATTATTTAGAGCTTGGAATGGAGGTGGTGTCACTGGGATTCACTCTTAACCAAGCCCAAGATGAGCCTCAACAAGTTAATCTTGAATGGAATTGCCTACGGGTGAAGTGGAAGTTAATAGATATTACCACTCGAGCAATGTTATCCGAGTCACCCCAAGAGTCTGTCACCATCACACACCCACTACCACAAAACGGGGCAAGGCTAGCGCCACCCTTTATCAGCACTAATTAAAAAGCGCTGATAAAGGGGGGTACCTTTATCAACGCTAAAAAAAGCGCTTATAAAAGTACCCCTTTATCAGCGCTTGTTTTTAGTAGCGCTGATAAAGGGGGTCTTTATCAGCACTTTTTTTTAAAAGCGCATATAAATTGTCTACTTCCAAAAAAAATCATTAAAAAATATATTAATATTTAAATATATAGATATAGTTTTATTGATATAAATATAATATATATTTTTTAAATATAATTTTAAATATATTTTAGATAAGTATAAATATACAGTTACACTTAATATATAAGATATTTAGTGAAAATGGCTTATAAAAAAATTAAAAAAATATTTTTAATTAATAATTTTCTAATTATTATGGAGTAATAGTCATTTAATAACAATTTTAAGACTAAAAAAATAAAAAAATTTAAAAAAGATCCAAAATATGTTGAAAACACAACTCGAACTTCAAACGACCATAACTTTTGATCCGGGTGTCCGTTTGAGCTCTACCATATATCAAATCAAGGTCTGCGATGTGATTTGCACCCTTATGACCTGAGGGGACCCCTGTAAAGGTTTTTTTGAGGCAAAAAAGGCCCATAAGGCCTCTAAAATTGAGTTTTTAGTCGGGATACCCTGATGTTTTTAACATTTTATGTATTTTCAGCCTCATTTAAGGGGGGATTATTGGATTTTTTTTGGTGAGGAATGAATTTATTCCAAGGTATTAAATTCATATTAATATCATGTCTTTGAAATTTTATCGTTTTTTATAATGCACTGCTATATATAATCAAATATATAACAATATATACATATTTTTTATATATTCACACATAAAAATTTAATTATAAATATAAATAATAAAATATATTTACATTTAAAATATATTATATTTATATAAATAATAAATAATATACATTTTATTTAAAATACCAATATATAAATATTTATATACCTATATATTAATCTAACTATATATATATTTTAATATAACTACATATATATATTGATATAACTATAAATATATAAATTAATATCGCTATAAATATATATATTAATATAACTATATGTATATATACTAATATAACTATATATATATATATTAATATAACTATATATATATATATAATATAATATAAATATATTAATCTAACTATATATATATATTAATATAACTACATATTATGTTTTGAAGCTCAGTTAAAATAATGGCCAATCCACTAAATGCCAAAATTTCAATTTCCCATGGAATTATACCTTGTATTGAAAACACGGGTCATTACAACCTCCCCTATTAGAACTTATCATCCATGAGAAGATGTTATGAACAATGAAAATATCACTTGACCTATAGGGGTCCTGAAGTCTCATTCAAATGGTCACATTGAGTCTCCAATATATAAATATTTATATACCATTTACATATAAAATATATTAGCTTTATCTAAATAAAAACTAATATCCATTTTATTTAAAATACCAATATATAAATATTTATATACCTATATATTTATCTAACTATATATATATATTAATATAACTATATATATATTTATATAACTATAAAAATATATATTAATATCACTATAAATATATATATTAATATAACTATATATATATATTAATATAACTATATGAATAAATATAACTAAATATATATATAAATAAATAGATATGTCATTAACTGGAGAACAAATCAATATGGAAGAGTGGTAAAGGCTTTAGGCACGCAAGGGGGAGGTCTCGAGATCAAATCTTGGTGGTGGCAAGGGCGCGTGCATGGGGGTGGATTTGGGGGCTAGCACTGATAAAGGGGATTGGTGTAGCGCTGATATAGGGTGGAGGAGGGGTGCGTACAGATGCTTGAGGGTCTGGAAAGCACTGTTAAAAGGGGGGATCAAGCGCTATAAAATCTCTCCCGATTGGAATAATTTTTTTTTAAATTTTTTTACTTTTATTAGTGCTAAAAAAAGTGCTGATAAAAGGGGTCTTTTATCAGCACTAAAAAGAAAGCGCTGATAAATGACCCTTTTATCAGCACTTTTTTTAGCACTGATAATGGGGACCCCCCTTTATCTTCACCGGATTTAACAGCGCTTTTCTAGCGCTGTTAAAGGCCATTTTTAGCACTTATAAAAGGAGTATTTGTAGTAGTGACCTTACCCTTAGGTCATATGCGGGTGTTATAATGGGTTATGTAACAAGACCCTAGTACTATGACTATTTTCATTATTTTTGTATAAAATAAATAATATACGTTCATTTTATTATTTTTACTCTGTGAATAACTTTTAAAGCACAAATAGTATTTTTTATTAATATTCAATTAAGAAATCTATTTTGATGAATTAATATATTTTTTTAATTGAATAATATTTTAATAAAATATTATTACTGAATTAATTTTTATTAAATATAAATGATCGAATAATTTTTTTATGAATACAATTGTAATTTTTATTATGGTTTAAAAGCTGTTTTTGTCAAAACCCATGAATTTTCAATAAATGCCAGTTTTTATTTTAAAAGTCAAAATTCACATATTTAGAAAATTATTTGGATAAAATTAATATCATTTTTGGATTCAGGTCTTTGAAATTATCTAACGGTGAATTTTTATTAATTTTCTCAGAAAGTCAATTTTTTGGGTAAAAATTAAATACCGTTTAAATATATAATGTGTTTTATGATATCATAATGACTTAATAGTGATGTAATAAAATACTATAAAAAGTATTTTCGGCCAATATATGTTTTACCTTTAAAATAATTCAATTTTATATTTGTTTGATTAATTTTATGGTGCCTTAGTGGACCCTCCAAGACTTACAAAATATTTTAACTTTTTAAAAAGATTTCCTTGAGAGTGTGACTCAGCTCCACATAAGAAAGCTTAATATTTTAATATTTTTGTCCATTGGTCTTATAAAATAATGTTTTACACTACACTTTGGAAATAACCATGGGAAAAAACCATGGGATGGTTTGTGTTTTTGATTAGTTTAATGTGTAGTATCCCAAACCTAAATAATAAAGAATTCCCTCTCCTTTCCTATATAAACCCACTCAATATCCCATTTATATTTACTCAAAACCCTTGGAGAACGTCCATAATCTACCCTCTACTCTCTAGAATCATTCCAAGTCACCCTAATCTCCCAAGAATCCTCCCTCAAGCCCCTCCCAATCCTTTGGGATCAAACTTCCAAGTAAGGTATTTCTTCCATTCTCATTTTTTTCCAAGTTTATTTATATTATTATTCACTTTTATTTTAATTAAAAATGTTGGGGTATGATTTAAAACCTCACCCATACTTCCCTACTTATGTTTTAATGATTATATACCTCTTTTTCTCTCATCAATTTCACCCATGTGCACCCATTACCATGTCAAAATTTCACAAGAGTTATTCCCTTTCTACTCTTTCTTCAAGTTTCTTTATTATGTTATACCTTCTATTTCCCAATTCCATATGTTGGGATATGTATATATATGAACCCTTACTATCCATTTCATGTACATATTATTAGATACCCCATTATCTTTTATCAACAATTTTTATGAATTTTTATGTCACGCCATTATACTGCCGAAATTGCACCGTGATTTTCCAAGCCAAAATCATTGTGTAGTGAATACCATACCCATGTCTATATCAAGGGTATTCATATTTATGAAAATATACATATTTGATGATACTTACATGTATGTATTCAACATTCACTAATCGCATAATAACTTATGATGTTGAATAATTCCACGTTATATGATCCATGAAGCACACTTACACATGAAATGAAATGTTTATAAAGGGTACACCCTGATAGCACTCCGATGCATTGAGTAAAGAATAGTATCATGATACTTCATATGAAATGAGTCTTGAATCATGATAATTCATAGAAAATGAGGGTTTAATCATTCTAATTCAAGTGTAATGAGAGTTTACTCATGTTCTATGTGCAATGAGCCTTGGCTAATGCTAATATCATGTTAAATATTGTTGCCACATTTACAAGTTATGAAAATCATGGTATATAATGACTTTATGTTCATGTTTCTCTTATGATGATCCATTGATATTCCTATTTCCTAACATGTATTGTATTCTTCATTTTATTCCTTGTTTACTCCCTTAATGGGCTTTATAGCTCACCCTTTTCTTATGCATGTCCTTAGGTTATCCCATGTAATGCTAAGTATAAAGGAATTATGTGGTCATGTAAAAGAAGTTTTCAATAAATATGTAGTATTTTATGTTCTAATTTTTTATGTAATGTTCCTAATTTACTAGGAAACTATACCTCTCGATCCTCAGAGTTGTCTTAAGTGAAATTTTATGTAATAAATCATGATTAAGTGTTTAATAAAGAACAAGGTTGTTAAAGTTGGTACTATAGGGAGGTTTAGTTATTTTTGGGATTAGGATTAGAAAACCCTAATAAAAACCTTTGGGATAATACTAGGTATAAGAAAAACATCCCTAAATTTTGGTGAGTATAGAGTAAGTGGTTTATCAATTAAATACATCCCTATCTGGATACGAACAAGTAGAGGTATCTTTGGAACATATGTATCTAGGTGTAAAACCCAAAAAAAAATACTTTGAGATAGACTCGAACCAGAACTAGTGCACGACAATGAGACTTACTGCACTATTTTTTACAACACCCCCAGGGGATACGCTTTGGTAAATTCATAAGATTAGTATGAACTATTATTAAGGGAATAAAAAAAAAATTCCCCTTAGAATATATGTTGGGAAGTATATCATGGATAACATAGATTGAAGCCTATATATTCATAAGTTAAGGAAATAAAAGTAATTTATAAGTTATCCATTTTTGTATTTGGATTACCCTTTATGTGTTACCCCTAAATTTATTTTTATTCAAGCCAATGGTCGGTAATTGGAGGACTCGGTCTAACAACTGATGCGAAGATAAATACGATGACTGTTCTAATGAGATTCCCAATCTAATGGGAGCGGGAATTAAGAACTTTGACACTATAATATTTTAGTTAACCCAAGTTTTGAATAGAAACATGGGTCAAGATAAATGTTCAACCCCCCCCCCCCCCCAAGAAAGAACAAGCCACAATTGAGAGTTTCATGAGACAAAGACCTCCTACTTTTAATGGATCATCTGATCCCTTATTCGCTAAACAATGGATCAACTCCATTGAATATATCTTCTCCATAATTCAATGTTCTAAACAAGAGAAGGTTCTTCTGGTTGCTTATCATATGGGGGGTGAATCTGATCAATGGCAGACATTGATAAAAAATATGAAGCTTGAATAAGAGATCGAAGCATTGGAATGGAAGGATTTCTAGAAAATATTTTTCAATAAATATTTTCTGTGCACCCTTCAACTTAAGATGGAAAGGTACTTCCTTTACCTCAACCAAAAATATGACTAATCCATCGAAGCATATGAGGGAAACTTCACAAGGCTTTCATGATACGCCTACGGCTTTGTCGTTAACCCCTAATACAAGGTTAACCACTTCTTTTGTGGGCTAAAACCTAGCCTACATAAAGCCCTAGTGATCCATGACTTCGATAGCTATGAGGAAATTGTATGATGTGCCCTAAAAGTTAAAATAGAGATGGGAGAATCTCAAGGGTATCATGGGGATAAAAAGCAGAAAGTGGACTTTAATTATGGTGGTCCGATGGATAAATCCAGTAATTCTAAGAAATTCTTGCACCCCACTTGCCAATGGTGTGGAAAGAAACACCCCATAAATATCCTGAAGGGGATGATGAAATGATTTAGGTGTGGAGGAGAAGGGAACCTAACCATTAACTACCAACAAGAAAAACCCACTGCTGCGATAGAGGAGAGGAACACTCCATTTGAACCTCAACGCATTGTTCATTGCTTCAACTGAAAAGAGCCAGAGTACTTTTCAAACTAGTTTCCTAAGCCAAGGGTTTTAGGAGGCAAACAAGAACCTCAAAAGTAGTAAGGGTGAGCCTTTTCCATCACTACTACCAAAGTGAACCCCGACAACAAAGTTGTGACAGGTATGCTAGTTATTCATTCAATAATAGAGAACATACTTTTTGATTTTATTTCTATTCATTATTTTATATCTCAAACTTTTTGTAGAACAATCCCAAAACCACAAAAAATCATGGAAGTAGAGATGTTGGTGAGAACGAAAAATGGGGAAATCATTGCATCCCATGAATATAACTCCTCCCATATCACAATTTGTGGATTAAACTTCCTGTTGAACCTCATTATAATCCCTTTGGTGGAATTTGATGCAATTGTTATCATGGATTGACTTTCCTTATATAGAACTAACATAAATTTCCGTGATAGGGAAATCACTCTCTATATGGTGAATCGACCCCCAATTCTGTACAAGTGAAAGGAGGATGATGAATCTTCTTTAGAACCATCATCTAAATCATGGATATTAATTCCCTATGAGCATGTATATCTTTATTAGATGATTGGTTCTAAGGAAGAAACCATCCTTGAATACATGCCTATTATGAGGTAATTCGTTGAAGCGGTTCCTGAGGAATTGCCTGGTCTTCCTCCTAGAAGAGATTTTGAATTCTCGATTGATATTATACATGGGGATTTGAAAATACCCAAGACTTCATATAGAATGGCTGTTGTAGAGCATGATGAGATGAAGAAACAACTACAAGAGAATCTGGATAAAGGGTTTATATTCCCAAGTGCTTCACCATGGGGTGCACCAGTCCTATTAGTCAATAATAAGGATGTGTAAATGTGCCTTTTTATTGATTATTGTGAGATCAAAAAAATAATGATAAAGAATAGGTATCCACTACCACGAATTGATGACTTGTTCGATTAGCTATGTGGAAAAAAATACTTCTCTAAGGTGGATCTGCATTCAGGATATTACCAAGTAAGGGTGAAGAAGGAGAATATCCCCAAGAATTATTTTTATACAAGTTACAGACACTACGAATTCATAGTAATTCCATTCAGACTCACTAGTGATCTAGAAATATTCATGGAATTGATGAATAGAGTATTTAGAGATTATATCGACAAATTTGTGGTAGTCTTTATATACAATATTATAATATAATCCAAAACTAAGGAGGAGTATGAGGAGCATCTAAGAATTATACTAGAGACCTTGTAAAAGGAGAAACTCTATGAAAAGTACAACAAGTGTTAGTTCTGGTTGAAGGAAGTCTCATTATTGGGTCATATCATCACAATAAATGGGATATCTATGGATCCCTCCAAGACAAATGCAATTGAGGGATTTCCAAGTCCAACTTCTATGACAGATATTTGTAGATTCCTTGGGTTAGCTGGATATTATTTCTGATTTGTGAGAAATTTATCATGATTGTCAACCCCTGTTACCAAGCTAACTCAGAAGGGAGTCAAGTTTTATTAGAGTGATGAATGCGAAGAAATATTCAAGGAGTTAAAAAGGAGTATTATCATTGTGCCCGTGCTCACACTACCAACAAGTGGAGAACTTTTTATGGTATTTAGTGATGATTCAAAGAAGGGTCTAGGATATATGTTGATGAAAAATGACAAAGTCATTGCCTATGCTTCAATGGTAATTGAAAGTTCATGAGAAAAACTATCCCACACATGATCTGGAGTTGGATGTAGTAATCTTCACTTTAAAAATTTGGGGAAATTACCTCTTTGGGGAGAAGTGTGAAATATACATGGATCAGAAAATCCTCAAGTATATATTCACACAGAAAGAGTTGAACATGCACCAACAAATATGGTTATAGATGATCAAAGACTATGACTGCTCAATCCATTACCACCATGGGAAAGTGAACAAGGTGTCATATGTTTTAAGTAGAAAGGACCTAGTGATTCTATCATTGATGAGAATTGAAAAGGATCCAATATTCTTAGATTTGATGAATATGGACATGGGAATCATAAAAAAGGGAACATCATCAATCCTTTCACAAATGATTGCTCAATCATATCTTTTGTAAAGGTTAAAGGATACTCAAAAGGATGATGTGGGAATTCAGAAGAAAGTGGAAACTATCAAAAATGATAAATCCTCAGAGTTCAATTTCAATGAAGAAGGAATTGAGAGATTTGGGTTAAGACATTTTTCTCCATCAAATATGGAGTTAAAGAATGAATTTTTGGATGATTCACACAGTTCAAATTTCTCCATTCACCCAGGAAACACAAATCTTTATTGAGATCTTTGAGAGAATTATTGGTGGGATAACATGAATAAGGAGATCATTGAGTATACATCAATGTGACTAGTGGGTTATCAAGTGAACTCTAAGAGGCATAAGTCTAAAGGGATGATGTAACAATTAACCATACCAACATAGAAATGGAAGAACATCACCATGGACTTTTTTCACCAAACTTCTGAATACATACAAAGGAAACAATGCTATATGGGTTGTTGTGGATCATTTTACAAAGACTGAACACTTCATTGCAATTCGGGAGGATTTCTCATTGGATAAAATATCATAGATATACATCATAGAAGTGTTAATGATTCATGGTGTACCAATATCTATTATATCCGATCGAGATCCAAGATTCACCTCTAAGTTTTGGAAGAGCATCCAACATGATCTAAATACTGATATGAACTTTAGTATGGTTTATCATCCTCAAACTGATGGCCAATCTGAGTGAACTATCCAAACACTTGAGAACATGCTGAGAGAATGCTCAATGGACTTAAAAGGAGGATGAGATAAAAATCTTCCTCTGGTTGAGTTCTCTTACAATAATTGTTTCCACTCAAGCATCCAAATGGCTCCTTATGCAGCCCTTTATGGGAAGAGGTGTAGAACACTGGCATGTTGGGATGAATTTGGGTAGTGAAAACTCCTAGGTCCATAAATGGTCGAAGAAATGGTGGAGAAGGTTAAGAACATCCAACATCACATTAAATATACCCAGAGTCGAAAAAAGAGTTATGATGATAATCATTGACGAGACCTAGATTTTGATATTGGAGACATGGTATTCCTCTGAATATCACCATGTAAGAGATTTATGAGATTTTGGATGAAGGGAAATCTTAGTCTAAGGTACATCGGACCTTTTGAGATCCTTGATTGCATTGGAGAAGTGGAATATCGACTAGAACTCACACCAAACCTATCTCAAGTACACAATGTATTCCATGTATCACTCTTGAATAAGTACATACCTGACCCATCGCATGTACTCAATACAGAGGTGGTACCATTGGATAATGACCTCTCCTATGAAGAGAAGCCAGTGAAGATCATATATTTTAGGGAAAAAGTTCTACCAAGTAAGACAATGTCCCTCATCAAGGTGTTATGGATAAACCAAAAGTTTGAAGAAACAATGTGGGAATTAGAGGAAGTGATGAAGCAGAGTTACCCTCATCTATTTTAGTGTGGGAAAAATAAATTTCAAGGATGAAATTTCTTAAGGGGGGAAGATTGTAATGAACCAAAATTTTATTAATGAAAATTCATCTTGATCTAATTAAATGTCTTATTATGTAAAATGGTTATATAAGACATATGAACTTATTTGGTTTTTTGTTTTTGGATTCTAGAATACCATTATGAATTGTTACCTTTGCTAATATAGTCACTGAATAGTGATCACATGTTAGTATAAATATAGGGCTTTAACAAATCCAATTTACTTAAACAAAGGAAGAGATGACCTCATCCAGTAGAATTTCTCCATACGAAGCCCATTTTCAGATCTCAAAAAGGAGGTGGCATCACTGGGCTTCACTCTGGACCAATCCCAAGCTGAGCTTCAACATGTTAAGCTTGAATGGAATTGGCTATGGGAGAAGTGGATGTTAATAGAGATTACCACTCGAGTGATGTTATCCGAGTCGCCCCAAGAGTCTATCAAAATCACACACCTTACCCTTAGATCTTATGCGAGTGTTATAAAGGGTTATGTAATAAGATCCTTTCACTATGATAATGTGCATTATTTTTGTATAAAATAGAGAATATACATTCATTTTATTATTGTTACTTTGTAAATAGTTTTTAAATCACAAATAATATTTTTAGTTAATATTCAATTAAGAAATCTATTTTGATGAATTAATGGATTTTTAAATTAAATAATATTTTAATAAAATATTTTTACTAAATAAATTTTTATTAAATATAAACAATCTTATATTTTTTACAAATACAATTGTAATTTTTTTATGGTTTGAAAGCTGTATTTGTCAAAACCTAAGAATTTTCAATAAATGTCGGTTGTTATTTTAAAAGTAAAAATTCACATATTTATAAAATTATTCAGATACAATTAATATCATTTTTTTATTTAGGACATAAAAATTATCTAAGAGTGATTTTTTCCTAATTTTCTGACCCAGTCAAATTTTTGGGTAAAAATTAAATACCGTTTAAATATATAACGTGTTTTATGACATAATAATGACCTAATAGTGAAGTAATAAAATAATATAAAACTTTTTTTTAATACAATATATGTTTTAACTTTAAAATAATTTTATTTTAGATTTGTTTGATTAATTTTATGGTGCCTTAGTGGACCCTCTGAGACTTATAAAATATTTTAACTTTTTAAAATTATTTCTTTGAGAGTGTGACTCACCTCCACATAATAAAGATTAATATTTTAATAATTTCTGCCATTGGAATTATAAAATAATGTTTTCTAATCCACTTTGGCAAAAACCGTGGTAAAAAACCATGGGATGGTTTGTGGTTTTGATTAGTTTAATATGTAGTGTCCCAAACCTACATAATAAAGAATTCCCTCTCATTTTCTATATAAACCCACTCAATCTCCCATTTCTATTCACTTAAAAACCTTGAATCACATCCCTACTTTACCCTCCTATCTCTATAATCTTCCCAATGTTCCTCAATATCCCAAGAATCCTCCCTCCAGCCCCTCTCAAGCCTTTGGGATCAAACTTCCAAGTAAGGGATTTTTTTAAGTAAAGGATCTTTCTCATTTTTCCCAAGTTTCTTTATTTTGTTATTCCATTTTATTTTCAATTAAAAATGTTGGGGTATGATTTCTCACCTCCCCTATACTTCCCTCCTTATGTTTGAATGATTAGAGACCCCTTTCTCTCTCTTTAATCCCTCCCATGTCCACCCGTTACCATGTCGAAATTTCTTAAGAGTTATTCCCTTTATACTCTTTCTTCAAGTTTCTTTATTATTTTACAACTTATATTTCCCAATTACATATGATGGGAAATGTATCTATATGACCCATTTCTGTCCATTTCATGTACATATTATGAGATACCCCTTTTTCTCTCATCAACAATTTTTATGAATTTTTATGTCACGCCGTTATGCTGCCGAAATTACACCGCGATTTTCTAAGCCAAAATCATTAAGTTGTGAATACCATACCCATGTCTCTATCAAGGGTATTCACCTTTATTCACATATAAATATTTTATGGTACTTACATGTATGTTTTACATATTCCCTAATCGTGGAATAACTTATGATGTTGAATGATTCCACATTATATGATTCATGTGGCACACTTATGCATGAAATGAAATGTTTATAAAGGGTACATCCTTATAGTGCTCCAATGCATTAGGTAAAGAATAGTATCATTATAAATCATGTGCAATAAGTGCTGACTCATGATAATTCATTTACAATGAGATTTTAATCATGATAATTCAATTATAATTTGTGTTTACTCATTATCCATGTGCAATGATCCTTGGCTAATGC
The DNA here is from genome assembly GCA_963277665.1 of Viscum album. Classification (NCBI taxonomy): domain Eukaryota; kingdom Viridiplantae; phylum Streptophyta; class Magnoliopsida; order Santalales; family Viscaceae; genus Viscum; species Viscum album. Next base: position 47,316,830 of record OY728161.1, on the reverse strand, counting down.
TAATATCATGTTAAATGTTGTTGCCACATTTCCATGTTATGAAAATCATGCTATATCATGCCTTTATGTCCATATTTCTATTATGATACATTGATATTCCTATTTCCTAACATGTATTGTATTATTCATGTTATGCCTTGTTTACTCCCTTATTGGGATTTATAGCTCACCCTTTTCTTATGCATGTTCTCAAGTTATCCCATGCAATGCTAAGTACAAAGGAATGTTGTGGTAATGTAAAAGAAGTTTTCAATAAAGATTTTGTATTTTATGTTCTAAGTTGTTATGTAATGTTCCTAATTTCCCAAGACACTAGAAATCTCGATCCTCAGAGTTTTCTTAAGTGAATGTTTATGTAATAAATAATGATTAAGTGTAATAAAGAGTAGGTTTGTTATAATGGTGATGGACTCTTGGGGTGGCTCAGATAACATCACCCTAGAGGTAATATCTACTAACTTGAACTTCTCCCATAGGTGATTTTCTTCAATCTTAACATTTTGAAACTCGACTTGATCTTGGTCAAGAGTAAATCCCAGTGATGATACCTCCTTCCCAAGCTTTGATAAATGGGCTTCGTAAAACCTGAGTCTACTGGATGAGGTCATCGAATCTTCTTTCTGCAATAATTATCCATTATCATTTCTATTTATAAACAATAATTATAAAATTTATTATTTTTTCCAATGGTCATATTAACCAATGATCGTATTAACCAACAATCATATAATGGTCAAAACTTGATGGTCACATTTCATTTATACTTATATATTCTTATTTATTATGACATAGTAATACATATATTTTTAGGAAGAAAAATATTATTCAAAATTTTGAGTCGTTACATTCTTCGCCCCTTAATAAATTTCATCATTGAAATTTCATCTTGTACTCTCAAAAGAGAAAAGGTGTGGGTACTTATACCTCATTATTTACTCTATTTTCCACATGGCTTCTTTATATTTGTGGTTCCTCCACAACACTTTAACAAGGTGGGTAGTTTTTTTTTCCTGGAAACTTGTCTCTACGATTGAAGATCTCCACCGGATGATCCTCATAAGAGAGGTCATGTTCCAGTTGTACCACCTCTGAATTTTAGTACATGTGAAGGGTTAGGTATGTACTTACTTATGAGGGATGAATGAAATACATCATGAAATTGAGATAGATTTGGAGGAAGTGCAAGCCGATAGGCCACTGGTCCAATTCGATCAATGATTTCATAGGGGACACTGTACCTAGGACTGAGCTTCCCTTTCTCCCCAAACATAATCACTCTCTTACAAGGTGAAATTAAAAGGAATAAATTAACACCAACATCAAACTCCAAGTCCCTTCGACAGTTCCAAGATAGCTCTTCTACTGACTCTGAGAAGCCTTAACGTGTTCTTGAATGGAATGAACCTTTTCTACCATCTCTTGTACAAGATCAGGATTAAGAATATTTCTATCACAAGATTCATCCCAACAAGTAGGAGTTCTACATAGCTTCCATATAGAGCTTCATAGGGTTCTATTTTAATTCTCAAATTGAAGTTTTTGTTGTAAGATAACTCAACTAATGAGAGATGTTGATCCCATACACCTTTAAATTCCATTGAGCATGTTCTCAGAATTCCCTCGAGTGTCTAAATAGTCCTTTCAGATTCTCCATCAGTTTAGGGGTGATTGACCATACTAAAATTCAATTTGGTACACAAAACATGTTGAAGACTTCTCTTTTATGTGAACCTTGGATCACAATTAGATATGATAGAAAGTGGAACTCCATTAAACCTTACCACTTACTTCACGTAAATCCTATAAATTTGATCAAGAGAGAAATATTCCCAAATATAGATAAAATGGGAAGTATTAGTGAGACAATCCACTATAACCCATATCACATTGTTTCCTTTGGAAGTTCTTGGAATATCAGTGACAAAGTCCATAGTGATATTATCATACTTCCATGCTGGTATAGGTAGTGGTTGTAATGCCCCTTTAGGAAGTTTTCACTTAACCTTCACTTGCTGACATACCAGACACCATTTAGTGTAGTCAAAAATCTCCCTTTTCATTTTAACCCACCAATAATGATTATGAAGGTCCCTATACATTTTAGTGCTTAAAATATGTATATAGAATGTAGATATATGAGCTTCATCCATTATCTCCTTCTTTATTTCCAGAATAGATGGAACACATAGTATTGTATGAAATTTCAGTACACCTTCTTGATCAATATTGAACTCAGAAAACTTACCATCCTTCGCAGCCTCAAACTTCTTCTGTAAAAAGGATCTATAATTTTATATTTCTTGATCTTCTCAAATAATGACAGTTGAAAAATCATTTGGGATAGGGTTGATGATGTCCATTCCCTTAAAATTCCCATGTCCAGTTTTACTAGGTCTTTGATTAAGGGATCTCCTTGAATCTTCATCATTTCCATAACAACAGAGTCATTCCTACTTAATGCATCAACAACTCTGTTTTCTCCTCTAGAGTAATAATGAATTAAACAATCATAGTATTTAAGAAGTTACAACCATCTCCTCTATCTCATATTCAATTCCTTTTGTGTGAAAATATACTTCAAAATTTTATAATCTATGTATATATCACATTTCTTCCCATAAATATAGTGCCTCCATATCTTCAGATCAAAAAACAATCATAGCTAGCTCCAAATCATGCATAATATAGTTCTGCTCAGGAGGCTTCAACTATTGAGATGCATAAGTAATGACTTTGTCATTTTTTATGAGGACACACCCAAGCCCTTTTAGAGATGTATAGCTAAAAAATAAAAAATCCTTATCTAATAGAGGGAAGAGTTAACATGGGTGTAGTAACCAATATATTATTCATCTCTTAGAAACATTCCTCGCACTCCTTTATCCAAATGAACTTGACCCCTTTTTGAGTTAAATTGGTTAGTGGATTGGAAAGTCATGAAAAGTTTTTCACAAACCTCCTATAATATTTTTATAAACCAAGGAAACTACAAATCTTAGTTACTATTATAGGATGAGGCCACTCCTCTATAACCTTTGTCTTTGTATGTTCAACTGAGATTCCTTCATTGGTTATAATGTTCCATAAGAAATCACCTTTTTGTAAAAGAAAACTCACTTTCTAAACTTTCAAAAAAGCCTTTCCTTCTGTAGAGTTTGCAAAATAACCCTTATATGATCCTCATGATCCTCACGAATTTTATAATATATCATAATATAATCAATAAAAACCACCACAAAATTATCAAGGTAGTCCTTAAATTCTCTATTCATAAAATCCATAAATATAGTAGGTTCATTAGTCAAATCGATGGGCATAACAACAAACTCATAATGACCATATCTTGATAGGAAGCTGGTTTTTGGAATATCTTCTTTCTTCACCCTCAATTGATGATAAAAAGATCAAAAATCAATCTTGGAGAATAATTGAGACCCATGAAGCTGGTCAAATAAATCATAAATTCTTGGAAGAGGGTACTTGTTCTTTACTATGATCCCATTCAGTTTTCTATAATAATTGCATAACCACATTGATCCATCCTTCTTCTTCACAAAGATAACAGGTGCTCCCAAGGAGACGCACTTGGTTGGATAAGACAACTTCTCTAAAAGATCTTGTAGTTGCTTATTTAATTCCTCCAGCTCCACATTCACCATTCTATATGGGGTTTTTGAAATTGGCTTGGAACCAGGTATGAGTTCAATGAAGAAATCTACCCCTATTTCTGGGGGAGGTCCAAGTAACTCCTCAGTAAATATGTAAATGTATTCCTGAATGATGGAGACATTATCTATCCTTATACTCTAATTTCCTTCTTCTTATTCACCAATCAATTCCATAAAGAAGGCTATAAGAGGTTCTTCTAAATAAATATCAGGTCGAGAAATCTATCCTTGGAAGATAACTATAGGTTTCCCATTCAATACTACTAATATTTTCTTACTTCTGCATTTGATCTTAGAATTATACTTTGAGAGCCATTCCATCCCTAGTATAATGTCAAATTCCAACATGGGAATGACTACTAGATTTGTGATAATATTGTGCTCGCTAAAGTAAATACTAGAGTTTCTGAACACTTTTGATGCTTGGATAATCCCTCTAGGAGTATTGAAGGATAAATCTACTTTTATTAGTTCAAGAATTAATTCTATATTATTTAAAAACATAGAGGAAATAAAGGAATGCGTAGAACCAGAATCAAACAAAGTACTTGATAGTTTTGAGAGAACAACAAGTGCACCTTCCACCACATCATTTGGAGCTTTAAATTCATCTATCATGATAGAAAAAGAATGACCTTTATCCATTGGCATATCTGAGGCTGATGGTGATTCCCCTCTACTTCCCTCAGATTCAGACAGTGATCAAAAAAGTGTCCAAGTTGTCTACACTTAAAGCATTGGACTTCAGGTAGGGCCTGCACCATCTTCCCTTTGTCGTTAGTGTTGGGAATTTTAGGCTTCAACTCACCAAGACAATTCCGAGTGATATGGCCATCTCTTCCACAGTTGTAACACTTCCCAATCCTGAGTAGACAGTTCCCCGAATGCTTCTTACCACATTTATTACACGTAGGAAGTTTCAAGTTCTTTCCTCCTCTTCCATGATCAAAGATCCTCCCTGATCTTGACTCCATTGATCTCTTTTTCATTCTATTTATGAGACCACTACATCTTACCGATATTCAGTTCGACTTTCATAGTGATCTGCACAATCTCCTATAGCTATCATAGTCTTAGTTGGCTATATTATTTCATATATGAGATCTTAGTCCACCAAATAATCTATAAACCTTCCAATTAGTATCTATGAAAAATCTTGAGGTGTAATAAGAAATTCATGTGAATTTCATCTCATAACTTCAACAGAATCATTCTCCTTCTACTTCGGCTTGAGAAACTCCTTATCCTTTTTTGTTCTCATCGAATAAGGGAAATAATTATTAACGAAGATACCTATGAACTCTTCCCACTACATAGATTCAATATCCCATCTTGGACTCATGTTTTTAATCAATTCCCACCACTGACCAACTTCTACCTCTAAGTGGTAAATAACCAGAGTGACTTTCTCTTGTTCTAAATAATTAAGTACAAAAAAGATCTCTTCTATTGATCTTATCCACTATTCAAAAATCAATGGGTTGGTAGATACACTAAATTTTGGTGGTTTTTGACACATAAAGGACTCAATATAAAATTATTACCTTCGTGGTGAAATTGGTCTCTCAGCTTGATTTAAGTTATTTCCTATTACATGAGTCAGTTGATTCATAATTCTCATGAAAGTTTCCATGCCAGCTTCCATTAGAGGGTTGTAAATTCAAGGTCTATTATGGTCACCATTTACATGGTTCCTCCCATTTCCTACCATTTTATAAAATAATAAAAGTTTAGAGAGAAACTTATTTCATTTATGAATCTTTTAACTGTAAATGATTTTTATGTCTTAAAATTTCATACTTAAACATATTATTCTTTAACAACAATTTACATTTTATATAAATCCTTCACAATGATTCATAAAAATATTGTGATTAACCAAAAATATCTCCCAAGAGTGTCAAACCATGAGTGAATAAATACATGTTGTCATGCACTAGTTATTATTCGAGTCTATCTCAAGGTGTTGTTTTTGGGTTTTACCCCTAGGTACATCTGTGCTAGAGCCACATCCACTTTTTCGTAACCAGATAAGGACTTATTTGTTCAGAAACCACTTACTTAATATTTCACCAAAATACCAAAAAGTATTCTTATATTTAAAATTTTCTATATGGTTCTTCCTAAATATTTCATATCCTAATTTCTGAAAATAACTAAACTATCCTTTGATACCAAATATAGCATCCCACCTTTTTATTATATAACTTTTCATTACACTTTACAAACAAAGGATCTTTAAAGTCCAGTGTCTTGGAAATTAAGTACATAATACATGAAAACATATAAAAATATTTAATCCACTTGAAAAGAATATTGAATTGCTTATCCTAAGTACAATTAATGCATCTCATAACCTGGGGACATACATCAAAGGAAAGGGTGAACATAAGGCCCAATAAGGGAAAACTGGGAAAACAGTTTACAGGAGATCTTGAGAGATATCAATAAGAACATTATGGATTTAATAAAGGAATTATAAAGATGCATATCATGAAAATAAGAACTTGAATCATAACTTGAAAATGTGGCTACAAAATTTAATTTATACATTTATAAGCATATCACTAAGGTCCATCCCCATGGTGTCATAAAAATTTCCAAGGTTATTCACCCAGGTATCGTAAAACATTTCATTTATAGAGATTAATTTATTTACCCAATGAATTGGAGAGATATCAAGGCATAACATTAATATGTATTTATTTTAATGTTATCCACACAGATCATAATCAAACATTTCATAAATAACCCAAATACAATAAAAGAAATGAGTTTCATATCAAAATCATGGCATTTTAGAAAGTGCTTAAAAACATGATCATTATGTCATTTATAACCCACAAAAAATTATTGAGGATTTTATGTATGTAAATTCCCAAATAAAATAAATAATTTTTATGTCTTTATAAATACCCCTATAAATTGAATAGGTTTGGGTATTCACATTGATAAAATAAAATAATTTCTTGAGAAAAAGAGATAGATTTTGAGACGAAAATTATGCAACATAATGGGTATGAAAGATGGTTTAATAAAACATTAAAAGGAGAGGGGATAGAATTAAAACATTCATAAAATACTCATAATACAGTATAGGGACATAATAAAGTATAAATAATAATATTTTATGGAAATTTGAAAGATATACCACATAAAAGAGAACTTGAAAGGAAAAAGAAGTTGAGAATTCCCTTACCTTGAAGAGTAACTTCTAGAAATAGAAGATCATGAACTTGGGGGCTTAATGACACCTTGTGAGGACTCCTTGGGAGGTAATAATATCATATATTCAAGGGGAATGATTTTTTAAGGAATTGAAACGAAGTAATGGCTTGGTATTTGTAGTAAAAGAGAGGGTGTTTTTTTATTAATTTCCGAGGACACCTCATTAGTGGTATTTGAAAAACCATGGTCTTTCCTATTGTATTTACCCATGGTTTTGGCTACCTGGGACACCTCATATCATATTTTAATCCACATGAGTTGAAAAATAGTCTAAATTGCATATTACATCATTATGATGTCATTAAACACACCAAAAACTCAAAAACTATATTTTTTTACTATTCACTGAAAAACAAAACATTTTATAAAAATCTCATAAATTCAAACTAAACTAATATTGATGTTATGAATTCAAAAATTAACTCCATTTTATGAAAATAATTTTCTAAATATGAGAAATTTAATTTTTAAGGAAAATCACTATTTACTCAGAAAATACTAATACTTAATTAATAATTTCTAAAAAAGTTATTTACTTATACTATTATATCACATTACCATTCAAGATTCCCAAATTATATTTATAATTCATTTGGTGAGGTTACTATTCCATTGGTCATATTACTATTTATAAGGGTAATATTACTATTTATAAGTCACTATTCCTCAAAAATTAAGTCGATCTTATCAGACTCTAAATTTCTTAATGATCACAACTGTGTATGTCCATTTTTTGAAAATCATTTCACAGTATCAATTATTTAAAGTATACAAAATTATATATATATATAAATATATATATATATTAGGTTCTTGGGGGTACAATTACATCAAACATACACACACCTCACACACACATATGCTTGAAAGGTAGGCCATAGCCTCTCAAGGGATAACCCACACAACTACCCACTTAATTACATCCCAAATATTTGGCCTAAAGGCCCAGTGGGCCTGTAGCCCATTACATGGCTCACAGGCCCAAAAGTTTTTGTCCCAAGACCCATTCTATGAATAGTACTACTATAGTACCTACCTACTGTAGTACCACACAGTACCCGCTGCTGCTACTACTACAGTGCTCGCCACTGCTACAATACCTCCCCTACTATATTACTGCTAAAGTACCTATTCTCAATGGGTTTTGAACCCCCATTTTTTATTTATGATTATGGGGGGCTTACCACTAAGCGAAACCCAAAATACTATAAAAAATATTTTAAAATAATCTTTTTTCAATATTCATCAATAATATGAAACTTCTTAGAAAAATACTAAAAATTCACCCTATATTAATTTTGACATTTGAAATTCATAAATGATGTTTATTTTACCATAATAACAATTTTGTTTATTCAAATGGATTACACAAAGTAACTAAGCCCTCGTTACATAACCCCTTATAACACCTTCATATGACATAAGGGTAAGGTGTGAAATGGTGATGGACTCTTGGGGAGGCTCGGATAACATCATTCGAATGGTAATCCCCATTAACTTGAACTTCTCCCATATTTAATTTCATTCAATATTAACATATTGAAGCTTGGCTTGGGCAGAGTAAAGCCAAATGCCATTACCTCATTTCGAATCTCTGACAAATGGGCTTCATACGACCCAAGTCTACTAGATGAGACCATCAAATATTCTTTTTGCATTAATTATCCATTATCATTTCTATTTATAAACAATAATTATAACGTTTATTATTGTTTCCAATGGTCATATTAACTGACAATCATATAATGGTCAAAACCCGATGGTCACATTTCATTTATACTTATATATTCTTATTGATTATGACATAGTAATACATACATTTTTAGGAAACAAAATATTATTCAAATGTTTGGGTCATTGCAGAGAATCTGATGTGTAAGATCACAATTTTCCTAGAGGTGTTTTTTTGTTTAAGTTTTGAATTACATATTTTATTCTGGTTAATGGAATGTATACTGAGTGTATGAGGGGACTCTAGGGTGTTCTGGGGGTTTAGGACACAAAAGAAGGAAGAAAAGTGACCGTTCTATGCACGCTACATGGTTGGCACACAGTTAGAGTTAACTGTGCCCCCAAACCGTTATATCCAAGAGGAGGGGATGCACTATTCCGTAATCCTTGCAAAAGGGGAGGCCAAATAGTATAACATTAGACAGAGCCATTGTGCACGTTTGGCACATAGTTTTTCAAACTGTGTGAGATCCCCAAGTAACCGTGCGACATGGACCCCTCTTGGGTAGAGGATGTCACATGGTTTGGCAAACCATGTGTCCAAACCATGCACCTCATTAAAATTATAATTTTACCAATACTCCCCCCCCATTAGGATTTTAAGGTTCCTTACCCAATTTTATCCTCATTTCTTCCCCTTGAAACCATAGTGATGAACCAAACTTCCCAAATCTTCCCAAGGGTAGATCTCTTTCGATTCTAATCTGTTTGTAGTGTCGTTTGATGTAGATCGAAGCTCCAAGAGAGTATAAAAATTCCCTTTATTCTCTTTTTAAATTTAATGTATTGTGTAGTTTCTCTTATTCTTTCAAATCCCTAAAACCCTCTTTTTCTAAAAGATCATAGATTAGGGTCTTGAAGGGTGTTCAAATTTGAGTCATGGGATAAGTTTGAGCGTGTGGTTGTCTTTAGAATTAGGGTAGGTGATCTATAAGTTATATCCTATAGTCTTGAAGTTTATTTGTGAATGTGTGGTTGTGTTTTAGGTTCTCTCTTATTGTGCATTTGATTCCTTTGATAGGATTTGGTAAATTGTTTGGCTAAATGATGAAATGAACCCCTCATGGTTCCCATGGGATGCATTGAGGATGATTTGACCAATTTAGGGCCAAACATGGGGTGTGCTATTAACCTTGAACATGGAAAATGGTAAGGTTAAGCATATAATTTACTTATAATAAATAAGATCACATGTTGAACATGTTGATGTTTTAGTTGAGTTAAAAAGGGAATATTGGTGGTTGTTTCTAGACTTTGAAAATGGCATAAGGGATTGTTTGGATTAATATGAATGGGTTGGGTGAAATAAAGTAATCGTGCTAAATGACTTATGAATTATACTTGAAATGAATAAGTGAGTTAATGCATGTAGAATGATGAACATGTTATACAAGTATATTCTTGTGAATTGATGATTGTGTTAAATGGGTTAACATATGAGAAATTGATGAATATGTTAAATGGGGAAAAGTATGAAAATTATGGATTATTTTCTAATGATTTAAGACATGAGTAAGGTAAATGGGTTAAATAGGCTATGCAATACAATTGGTAAATATGATAATGGGTTAAGGCTTGATCTTAACTCTCATGTTGATTAATTATTAGATGAAAATTGTATGTGTATTGTTTTGTGTATGGTTTGTGATATGGTATATGATGTAAATAGATAAAGAATAATGTGCACATGGTTTGGTAGTTGTGAGGTATTAGAATTGAGGATCTATGCCAACGGGTTGGGTGAGACTGAGGCTCTAAACCCTACCCCATAATTCATGGGTTAGGGAAGGGGACTGAGGCTCAATGCCCCTAACAGTTTCATTTGATGAGACTACTTGGACCTAGAATCCAAGGTAAGTGTGATTTTTTTATGAAATGATATCCATAGTGAGTTAGGGAACTTAACTTATTCTCTTATACATGTAAATTTACCAGATTAGGCAATTGTGTAAATGATGTAAATGCCTAACCCATGGAACAAGTAATGAAAATGGATTAAGTGATTAAAATGGTTAAACTGAGAGTTGTTAACTGATGGAACCTGAGTTTTCTTTTGTTTACCGTGGAATTTATTTAATACTTGAATGAATTATCTATTTAGACTTAATATTTTGTAGACAATGTTGGTGGTGGCCTACTGAGCTGTACTCACACCCTTCTTGGGCCGCTGTTGGGTACCTGCAAAGATTTCTTGGTTATAGGTTAGGACAAGGGAAAAGGCCCTATACTAGGGAGTTGAGTTGGGTTTGGGATGTGTATGGATGAGAATCCAGACTTGGAGTCAGGAACCATTTTGGGGCTTTAGATTTTTTATCTTTATTTTGGATTTTCTTCACTTTTGGCACTGTTAGCGTGACATGACATAGTTATCATTGGTAATGATTTTCACCCTATTTGGGAAATGGTTATTAATTAATGTTTGTGATTTATTGCTTATTATTTCCTTTATTTCATATTTTATCTGTTTTGTCTTAGTTTGTTAAAGAGGATATAGTCTCCCCATGTGACCTATTAGATGCTCGCTGCAAGTCAGAAACCTCTTGGGTACATGGAGGCACAGTTGAGGTCATATGGTGACCTGGCTTGAGACATAGGTTTAGTGGATTTCAGGCCAGGGATGTTACAAAGTGGTATTAGAGTTGTTCATTTATGTGGTCTTACTATTTGGTATGGTATATATGATATTAGAATGTGTTGGGTCTTGGAAATGAGCTTGTGCATGGGAGTAGATAACCCCTGTACAAGGGAAAAACCAAGTACCCAGGGTAATAATTATTGTTCTTGATATGTGTTGTTATAGTTGAATGATATTTCACCATTGAGTGATTAACTTATTGTGTGATGTGACAATTTTATGATATTTTTCTCATGGACAGAATGACACTAGGGTGTGAATTCATGCATCATTGTAGGCACCTAGGGATATGGGTGGCATGAATCATGATAGGCACACACATGATGGGTGTGTGGGACTTTAAAGGTAGGATACATTTTACCATCTTTAAAATTTGAATAAAAAAATTTCTAATAAAGATGATGCAAATGGGTAAATGGAAAGAATGTAAATGAATGGTTAAAGAATATTATACTTAAAGAAATTTTATAAAAATGTTAAATTTTTTTTATTGTGGTAAATTGTAAAGATGGAATGGTGACTAAAAGAGGAAGATTTTCATTGTGATGGTAAAATGGATAAGAATTGTGCTTAATTAAGGTTTTGATTGAGTTAAAATATTGGTTATAACAAGTAGAAAAATGGGAAATGGTTCCTAAAGGGGAAATATTTTCATTGTGAAAGTGGAAATTGTTAAAAAGTAAGGTTTCTAATGAAAGACTTGTATCCACATTGGTTGGATTACCCAATGTTTATCATGATCCATGGTAGGAATGGTTGAGGGTAGTATTATAGATATGATCGTGTATATTGGGATAGTGTATGTGGAGTGGGTTGATTATGGAAGGTAGTGTATTTTCTGTTGTGGTCTACACTGATTGATATTTCCTTAAAATGTTTGTTGATAAAAATGTTTTAAAATATTAATCCAAATAAGTAGGGATTTTTGAAATGTTGGGTAAATAGAACGTTCTAAAGTTTGAACCTTTGGGTTTTCAAAATGGTGAAGTTAATTATAATAGAATGTGTAATGATGGAACTTTCAGTGAAGTATGGTATTTAGTATTCCTTGTGTTGTTTATTTGGCCCTTTGTATGTGTGGTTTGGGAAGTGAGAGTTCCCTAGGATGAGACCTTTATTATATTTCAGGAGACCTTGCTGAGTCTCGATGTGTGGATAAAGGGGTGTTCCTTGTTATGCTTTTGGTAGTGCTGTGACCTTGAGGTTTTGAGATGTTGTATGATAATTTGAAAGTGATGTACCTTGTGGGTTGTAATTGAGTGGGTAGTATGTTGGACATAAGAATGAGGGGATTGTTTGTGGTGTCATCAGTGATGGGTGTTTTTTTGTGGGTGTGGTGACCCATGTGGGTTCATACCTTGCGAGTTTTGTTTTTGAACCAAGAGTGGGGGTTTTGGATCTTGGTGCCGATGTATGTGTGTGAGTATACTTGGGTGAAACCTAGAGTGAATGTTTACTGGGGTCCATTGAATGTAGTGTTCTGGAAATGGGGAAGGAGAGACACCCATGAGTGGATACTTGTTGGATGTTTGACGTATGTGTCCTAGAGAGAGGGTATAATGACTTGTTACCTTTAATCCTAGTTAGGATGTTGGTATCGTTTGAACATAGAGAGAGACCCATTAGAGTGGTCATCCATTTTTTCAGTGCTCTTGGGTACGTGAGGCATAGGTGGATGTTTTGGATTTGGACAGGTATAGATTGGCCTAGTTGGATAAGTGGGTAGATCAATGTTTTTGGAGATGCAACTCAAGTTTTGATGTTGAGTTAGAAGTCTTAGGAAAAATCAAGGGTGACCTCATGGGGGGGGGGGGGGGGTTAGCCTAGTGTTGAAGGTGCCTTTGGATATAAAGCATGAGAGAATAATTTTAGGTGGAATCAATGCATAATGGTTAACATCAAGTTTCAGTAAATGGTATGGTTGTGACTTGGTTCTTTCAGAAGGGCACCTGAGTCTTTGTGGTTGGTTGTAAGGTTAGTTTTGAAGGGTTATATTGTCTGGATACCTGAACCATCTATTCAGAAAATGATTAATGGAGGCCTCAATGTTGATTTTAGTAGGAATATACAATGGTGACTGAAGCGTGGTTAAATTCTTTTGTTATGAAGGTGATGCTTGAGGTGCGGATGATCATGTGATTGATCTTTTTTGTACGAATGGTTTGATTATTGGGTGAGATATTTAGGATTCCTTGAAGATTATGGAGATAACAGACCAAGAGGAATGGTCAGGTGAGTAAGTGGGAATTAGGCTAGTCTCTGGTGATGGTTGGCTTGTGATAACTAAATTCGGTTATGTGTGTGGTCATAAGAAAGTGTGAGATCTTCAGGGATCTGATGAGGTCCATATGTAGGCACACATTGGTAAGGCATGATTTCTATTGGGATGGGAGAAAAAATGACTTGGGATAAGCACATGTAATTCTCTATGAAACCAAAGTGTGAAGCATGGCTATGCAAGAGACAATTGGTTTTGATTAGTGTGGTGGACCGTTGTGTTTTGGTTGTTAACTTCCAGGTTCATTTTGGAAAAACTCGAGTGGTGTGGTGGTAGTAGTTCCAAAGGAAACGTTGGTTCACAACTGCTTGGTGGATAGTCATGGAGTGGTGGTGAGTATAGGTTAGAAATCATGCTTGAGAAGCGGTGGTTAAGTTCTTATGAGATGTATGTAGGTAGGGAAGCCTAAAATTCATGGCAGGTTATGGTGTCCCATGGTGGGAGGTGACATCAATGATGAATAATTTCTGGTGGTGTCCTTCGAAAACTTCTTATCATAATTTTAGCTAGTAATGATCATGACCAACATCTTTACATTATCTCGGGAGCACTGAGAAAGCTCTGGATTTATGCAAAGTGTCTTGAATTTGTTTTGGTAGGATGTGGGACATCATGGAGTTTACACTCATGGGGTGGTATATGTGGAGATGAATGGTGGCATGTACACCATCGACAGTTTATGTGTGATATCCTCAGGATGGACCTAGTGTTGATGAATGCCTTAAGTGCTGTGCTCGAATGTTGGGAATGGGTATCAGGTAATGATTTTTTTTGTTTTTCTGGGAAAAGCTAGATGACCACATCCAAATTTTTGGGTTCAACTTATTATTTAAGAGTGAATTTTGGTGGTTGAAATTTCATGAGTAAGGAGATGGTAACAAAAATACTATGGAGGGGAGTGATATGTTAGTCTTAGATGTGTTGAGTAGAGCATGGAGTTGATGTAGTGGCATTAAGATGGATGTGAGGAACCTGTGGGGTGCATGTTGGGTCTCTCAGAGAGTCTGGGTGGGCCTTGATTATGGTGGTTGATTGATCCAAGCATTGGATTTGTTCTTAGGGTGGTTCTAAATGGAATTCGATATGACCACATAAAATTCATCAAAGGGTGTGGTGAGACATGGAAATTCTTTGTGGTAAGGGAGGCTGGGTTCTAGGACTCTATTAAGAATTAGGAATAGACTCGGGCATGTGTCCTTGGATGAAAATGGAATATATTGAATTGTGAAGGCCCATTGTCCATGATATGTAGTGTCATGCCAATAATTAAGCTAAGTGTTTTTAGGATGAGCTAGTCAGGGATAGCTTGACTCGACTAGGAGCAAGGGATGAATGTAGTGAGTTCTAGACCACCTTTGGTGGGCGCATTGGAAGAAAAAGTATGTTTCAAATTTTGGAATGGTTTTGAGTAAGAACTTATCCATATTTAGTTAGTTTATAAAAAATATGAGTTATTTTGTTGGGATTGTTGATGGGTGTGGTGGAGAATAATGATGGTTTAAAGGATAGTGGATGTCGTGATAGTGGAGTTCTATTGGAAGCCATAGAACGAACCCAGTAGTTGTATTGGATGACATTGATATGCATCAAGTCAGTAAGTGCCATGGGAAGGTGGAAAAGGGGTAACATGCCAATAGTGGAATATGGATGCTCTGGAAAATCCAGTCAGGGGTGGTCCGACATGATATGGTAAAAGTAATGGATGTGGTAAGTTGTGACCCACCTCTGGTTTTGTGTTTGTAGTGGTAAGGGATTTTCAAAAATGAAGGTGAACTTGAGTGAGGTCAAGTTGTTATTATTCTATGAATGGATAATGTAGGGATCTCCTTCAAGGTGGTTTCAATAGAAAGGATGGATGCCAATATTAGGTGAGGTCCTTATGGATGTTCGGGTGTGGTGAGTTGGGAACATGTCAGGTATGTTGTCAAAGTTGATTTGATGTTCTGGTGGTCTTTTTTCAATAGTGGAAGTTCCAACTACAAGAAGGTGGGGGAGGGGGGGGGGTAAGCTAAAGTGAGTGGTAGGGATCACCATAGTGGGAAGGTGGTCATTTGATGATGTGAATGGTGTCTTCAGTTGAAGGGACTTGAGTAAGAACCATTTTGGAAATTTGACCTTGATAACGAGCGTTGAATTGGGTTTTACTGGTAGAGTTCCCCAAGTGTTTTGGTTGTTTCATGGATGTTTGATTATGGAATGGTGCCATCATGCTTTGAGTTGTGAATTGATGTATGTCAGGGAAATGTGGTCATAAAGACTAGGTGTTTTCTTCAGGTGGGGTCAATTTTGGGTCACTGTTAGAGTTTTGAAAACAAGCCATAATGGTGCCAAGTGATTTGGTCCATGAGTTACAAAGAGGATTGGGTCTATGAGATGCTGGTTGGATCTTCCGTAACGGTATGATACAATGTGAAGAGTTTCCTTGTGTTTTCATTTAGGATGTGTTGTCGAGGATTTAATATATATTTTTGGTGGTTGATGTATGGTTAGAGGTTGATACGTCCTTTGAGGAGCATCTGCTTCGTTTTGTGGGTCCTAGTGAGAAAGACTTATGGAGAAAGACTGTGGCTTTGGTTTGAGTTTTGTGGCAACAAGGTAATTCTCAGGAAGATACTTGGGAGAGGGAGATGAACATGTGGGCCTAGTGGTTCGATTTATTTTCCTTGGAAGTTTAGTGATACTTGGGGGTGTGGCTCTAGGATGAACCATTATAAGGTGAGGAGGTTGTAAGATCCCAATTTTTGTCGAGGTGTGTTTTTGTTTATTTTTTGGCTTAAGTCTCTTTATCTTGGTTAATGGAATGTATACCGAGTGTATGAGGGGCCTCAAAGGTGTTTAGGGGGTTCAAGACATAGAATAAGAAAGAAAAGTGCCCATCCTGTGCATGTTGTATGGTTTGTGCACGGTTAGAGTTAACCATGTTCCCAAACCGTGCTAGCTAGGAGGAGGGGATGCACAGTTTAATAAACCATGAAAAATGAGACTCCAAAATATGTGACATTGGATAGATCTATTCCACATGGATGGTACATGGTTTTTCAAACCGTGCAAGATCCCCAGGTAACCATGTGACTTGGACCCCTTTTGGACATAGGTTGGTTCACGATTGGCGCATAGTTTGGAAAAACGTGAGGCCAAACTGTGCACCTCACTAAAATTGGTATTTTACCAATTCCCCCCCAGGATTTTAAGGTTCCTCACCCAATTTCTCCTCATTTATTCCCCTTGCAACACTAGTTACGTACCAAAACTCCCAAATATTCCCTAGGGTGTATCTCCATCGATTCTAATCCATTTGGAGTGTTTTTGGGCGTAGATCAAAGCTATGGGTGATTCTAATGCTTCTCTTTCTTATATTTTTTTGATTTAAGGTCTTATGTAGCTACTCCTATTCTTCCAAAGAGCTAAAACAATATTTTTCTAGTGGATATTAGGTTGGGGTTTTGAAGGGTGTTTGAATCCGAGTCAAGGGGAAAGGTTGAGCATGAAGTTGTCTTAAAAATCAAGGTAGGTGGTCTATAAGTTATAACCTAGTTTATTTGTGCATGTGTGGTTTTGTTTTTGGTTCTCTCTTGTTGTTCATTTGATTCCTTTGATAGGATTTGGTAAACTAGTTGGCTGAATGATGAAATGAACCCCTCATGGTCCTTGTGGGATGCATTGAGGATGATTTGATCGATTTAGGGCCACCCATGGGGTGATACAACATTTACAAACATGGAAAATGGTAAGGTTAAGTATATAATTGACTTACGATAATATAGATCCCATGTTGAACATGTTGAGATGTTAGTTGAGTTAAAAAGGGTATATTATTGGTTGTGTCTAGACTTCGATAATGTCATAAGGGATTGTTTGGCTGAATATGAATGGGTTGGGTGAAATAAAGTGATTGTGCTAAATGATTTATGAATTATACTTGAAATTCACAAGTGAGTTAATGCATATAGAATCATATACATGTTATATGAGTAAATGCATGTGAATTTATGAATGTGTTAAATGGGTTAATGTATGGGAAATTGATGAATATGTTAAATGGGCCAAAGTATGTAAATCATTGATTATGTGTTAATGGGTTAAGATATGAGTAAGGGAAATGGGTTAAATGGGCTATGTAATGTAATTGGTAAATATCCTAATGGGTTAAGGCTTGATATTAACTCTCATGTTGAGTAATTATGAGATGAAAATGGTATGTGTATTTTTTTTGTGAATGGTTCGTGATATGGTATATATGGAAAATGGATAAAGAATCATGTGAGCATGGATTGGTAGTTGTGGGGTATTAGACTTGAGGATCTATGCCCATGGTTCGTGTTAGACTGAGGCTCTAAACCCTACCACATAATGCATGGGTTCGGGAAGGGGACTGAGGCTCAATTCCCCTAAAGATTTCATTTTATGAGACTACCTGGACTGAGGCTCCAAGGAAAGTGTGATGTATTTTTTTATGAAATGTTACCCATAGATAGTTAAGGAACTTGACTTATTCCCTCATGCATATAAATTGACCATATTAGGCCATTGTATAAATGATGTAAATGCTTAACCCATATAACAAGTAATGAAAATGAATTAAGTGATTAAAATGGTTAAAGTGAGTAGTGTTAACTAATGAAACCTGAGTTGCATTTTGTTTACCTTGTAATTTATTTATTAATTGCATGAACTATCAGTTTAGAGTGAATATTTTGTAGACATTGTTTGTGGTGGCCTACTGAGTTGTACTCACACCCTGCTTGGGACACCGTTGGGTACCCAAGAAGATTTCTTGGTTGCAGGTCAGGACAAGGGAAAATTACCTATGATAGGGAATTGAGTTTGGATTGGGATGTGCATCGAAAGGATCCAGACTTGGATTCTGTACCCTTTTTGGGGCTTTATATATTTATCTTTATTTTGGATTTTCTTCACTTTTGGCACTATTAGCATGACATGACATAGTTATCATTGGTTGTGATTTGTACCATGTTTGGGAAATGGTTGGTAATGCATGCTTTTGGTTTATTGATTATTGTTTCCTTTATTTCCTATATTATATATTGAGGATTACTCTAGTAAAGAGGCTATAGCCTCCCCACATGACCTATTAGACCCTCAATGCTAGTTGGAAATTTCTGGACTATGGGGAGGCATGCTTGAGGTCATGTGGCAACCTGGATCAGGGCACCACTTTAGTGGATTTCAGGTTAGGGAAATGAGACTATGGATGTGAGGTTGATTACTACAAATAAAAAATGACTCTTTGATTATTCTCCCATGATTTCATGTTAATAAAAATTCATTTTCTTGGTATTCACCCCTTTTACTTGATTTTTCACTTAACTACAAATCTGAGGGACAAACACCACTTTGGATCATAATGAAAAATTTGTGTATCTAATCGAAGAGATGATGGTTCCTACAAATTATAAATGATGTAATGATCATTGATCAAAAGTTTTATATCAATAAGAGTTATTTTGGTCAGTTTTTGACCCCTACACATATGAGTTTTTTCCATTATTAAAAAATGGTAATAATGTCAAATCATACCTTAACCAATACTAATCAATCAAGATATAAGATTGACACATAGTTGATTCCAAAAGATCTCAAATTATTTGAGTAATGTTCTAATTTGTTTTAACATCAATATGAAGTCATTTTCTCATTTTGACCCCCTGATAGGATATAGGTCATTTTATAAAACTAGACAAGGTTATCCATCATTTTCCATCATATAGAGTGACACGAGCATCCGATGGATGCGTCATCGATTCCTACAGATAAAAAAACTACTCAATCATCATTATCCTAGAATTTCATGTTAATAAAATTTTGTTTTCTTTGTATTGGTCACTTTTACATTATTTTTCCCTTCACTCCAAATCTGAGGAACACACACCACTTTCGATCATACTGAGCAATTCATGTATCCGATCCATGTTTCAATGATTATTACAGATTAAAAATGACATAAAGAAAAATTTCTAATGATTTAATATCAATTAGAGCTCGTTTGTTCAGTCTTGACCACCACCCACATGATTTTCCCATTATTACAAAAATGATAATAATGTCAAATCATACATTAATCTATATCGATCAATCGAGACATCAGGTTAATGTGTGGATGATTCTAAAAGATGAAAAATTATTTAAATAATGAATTAATAGGTTTTTACATCAATCATAAGATGTTTCTTCATTCTTTACCCCAATATGGGATATATGTATTTTTAAGAAAACTATACAACCTTACCCGTTATTTTCCATCACACTAGGCAATACGATCATCCGATGGATGAATAATTGATTCCTATTAATAAAAAATGACTCATTGATCATTATCCCATGATATAATGTCAATCCAAGTGTGTTTTCTTGGTTATTGGTCTCTTTTATGCGATTTTTCACTTAACTCCAAATCTAAGGGATAAACATCACTTTTTATCATACCAAGCAATTTAAGTATTTGATTGACTTGTTGATGATTAATATATATTATAAATTACTTAAATATCATTTTACTAATATTTCATGTCAATCAGAGATGGTTTGGTCAGTTTTGAACCCTACACATGTGATTATCCCATTATTACAACAATTGTAATAATGTCAAATCATGCCTTAATCCATACTGATCAATCCACACAACATATTGATTCATGGTTGATTCCAACAGATCAAAAATGATCCAAGGAATTATCTCATAGATTTTCACATCAATTAGAAGTTTTTTTCTTATTTTTGACCACTTGATGGGATGTATGTCATTTAATATAAGTAAAGAACATTACCCATCATTTTCCAACATACCGGGCGACACAAGAATCCGATGGATGGAGATTTGATTTCTACAGATCAAAAACAACATGGTGAACATTCTACCATGATTTTAAGTCAATATAATTGTGTTTTCTTGGTTATTTCTCCCTTTTATGTGATCTGTCAATTAACATCAAATCTGAGTGACAAATGCCAATTTCGATCATATTGAGGAATCTAGGTATCCAATCAACATGATGATGATTCCTATAGATTATATACGACTTAAAGTTTTTTATCCTATGATTACATGTCAATTATATATTTTTTAGTCGATTTTGACCCCTGAAAACATGATTTTCCTATTATTTAAAAAAAATTATAATAATGTCAAATCATACCTTAAGATATACTGATCAATATAGGAATTGGATTAATGCACGGTTTATTCCAACAGATCACAAATTATTTGTGGAATTTTATCCTATATTTTCACATTAATAAAAATTCTTTTTTCTCATTTTGACCCCCTGATGGGATATATGTCATTTTAATAAAACTAGACAACATTGCCCATCCTTTTCCATCATACCATGCGACACACACATTTTATGGAAGAAATGTTGATTCCTATAGATCAAAAATGACTCAAGGATCCTTCCCCAATGTTTTCATGTTAGTATAAGTGTTTTTTATTAGTTATTGTCCCATTTTATGTGATTTTCACTTAAATCCAAATCCAAGGGACAAACACCACTTTCGATCATACCAAGAAATTCATGTAACTGATCGGCGTGCCAATGATTCCTAAAAATTATAAATGAATTAAAGATAATTTTACTATTATTTAACATCACTTATAGTTTATTGGTTAGTTTTGACTCTTAAAAAATAATTTTCCAATTATTAAAAAAATGATAATAATATCAAATCATACCTTTAGACATGTCGATCAATCTGAGCATCCTATTGATGAGTGGTTTATTTCCTCCAAGTCATTTTTATATTTTAATAAAAACCACATTCAAGGGTATGTTATCCCATCTCTTCACATCAATAAAATTTTTTATTCTTGTTTTGATCCCTTATTGGGATATATGTCATTTTAATAAAACTTGACAATGTTACTTTTCCTTTTTCATCATACTGGGGATATGCGCATCTGATGGATGTAGCGTTGATTAATACAGATAAAAAATGAATCGGTGATCATAATTCTGTGATTTCATGTCAATATAAGTGTTTTTACTTGGCTATTAGACCATTTTACATGATTTTTTACTTAAATCCAAATCTGAGTGACAAACACCACTTTTAATCATACCTAGAAATTATGGTATCCAATCGATATGATGATGATTCCTATATATTATAAATGAATTAAATATTATTTTCATAATATTTCAACTCAATCAAAGATCATTTGGTTATTTTTGACCCCTACACACACAATCTTCCCATTATTACAAAAAGGTAGTAGTTTCAAGTTGTACCTTATTCCACATCGATAAATTAAGGCATCAGATTGATACACAGTTGATTCCAATAGATAAAAATTTATTCAAGGAATTTTATACTATCATTTTTAATCAATTATATTTTTTTTGCTCATTTGACCCCCTAATTGGATATATGTAATTTTAATAAAACTAGACTATATTACCCGTCATTTCACATCATAACGGGATACACATGTATCTGATGAATGTGACGTTGATTCATAATGATAAAAACAACAAAATGATCATTATCCTATGATTTATTGTCAATTAAAGTGTGTTTTCTTGGTCACTTCTCCCTTTTTACATGATTTTCACATAACTCCAAATTTGAGGGACATACGCCACTTTCGATCATACCAAGAAATTTAGGTATCTGATCATTGTGCTGATGATTCATACATATTATAAATTATATAAAGATAATTATCCTATGATTTCATGTCAATTGTATCTTGTTTGGTTAGTTTTTACTCTTACACACATGATTTGCGGATTATTACAAAAAACGGTAATAATGTCAAATCATACTTTAATCCATACCGACCAGTCTGGGCATTATATTGACAAGTGTTTGATTCCAAAAAATCAAAAATGATTCAAGGTATGTTATCCTAGATTTTTATGTCAATCAAAAATTGTTTTCTCATTTTTACGCCCTAAAGGGATATATGTCATTTTAATAAAACTAGACAATGTTACCCATCATTTGACATCATAATGGGCTACACAATCATCCGATGGATGTAGTGTTGATTCCACATATCAAAAAATAATCAGGGTCATTCTATTATGATTTAATTTCAATCCAAGTGTGTTTTTTGGTTATTGTCTCTTTTTATGTGATTTTTCACTTAACTCTAAATCCAAGGAACAATGACACATTTGATCATACCAAGAAATTTAGGTATACAATCCATATTTTGATTATTCATATAGATTAAAAATAACTTAAATATCATTTTACTAAGATTTTATGTCAGTCAGAGCTCGTTTGATCAGTTTTGAGCCCTACACAAATGATTTTACCATTATCACAAAAATGTTAATAAATGATAAAATGTACTTGAAATTGCACTGAACATTCCAAGAATCCCATTGAAAAGAGGTGGAAATATAATTATAAAAAATCACCTAATGATTATTTTATTATGTTTTCTCATTAATATAAAATTATTTATTTGGTTTTCAATCCCTACTTAGTCAAATATCATTTTAATGAAAATATAAATGTAATTTATGAATTTACTAAAAATAGAAAAACAAAAAAACACAATAAATTTATAAAGAAACCAAAAAGATAAAATAAAACACACCTCTTAGATATGATGTATCATATATGACCATTGATGCTACCTATTTTCAATGTGGAAGAGGCCTAAAACAAATAAAAATTATAAAGATAATAATAATGAATGTAATAAAATATAATTATAATGAATGTAATAAAAAATAAATTAAAAAATCTAGTATAAACCTGCATCTTAGGATCCCTTGCACCATCACCCCAGCAAATATACTATTGAAGTGCTCTGACCTCAACTAACATCTACACATTTACCTCCTTGGAAGAACACATATATTTCTCTAAATCAATCTTCTGCTATGTCATCCCATCAACAACAGGAGCCATGACCTCAGTGCATGAAACTACAGAATTAGGAATCCTTTTGCCATATGTCAAGGTGTAGCTATGTTCCTCACGACCAATAATGTGATGAAATATCTCATCCCAACACATGGGAAGATTTCATTGGTCCACTGGTATCTTCTCTAACTCAACCTCAAATTGATCCTATGTAATATGTAAATATTAATATATATTTATATATAGATATATAAAAGTATTTATAATTATTATGAGAACTTACTATAAGAGTTGCAACCTCGTCATCATTTTGATCATAAGTCATCATCCAAAATAATATTTTAATAGTCAGTAATCATTTATCCCATAATTATATACACATAATATATAATTATAGAACACAAAACTATATTAAATAATAAATATAAAAAGTCAATGATAAATACATCATGTTGAATTTGGGACATGTGACGAGTCCCAAGCCTGTGAGGTAGTCCCTATAACATGAGATTCTTGGAATAACATGCCATCACCACCTATATTAAATTAATTATAATGTGAAACATGTAAAATTATACACATTATTCATTATATATGTTAGTGGAGGTGGAAAATCAAGAGGGGGTGAATTGAGTTCCTACATAAAATTTCTGTTAAACACTTTATGATAAAATCCACAAATTTGGAACAATACAATTAATTAAGGCAGTAGGGATATAAATGTTCAATCACTCAACAAGTTTCTAAAAGGTGGATTAGTCCTCAATTGAATCAGTGTAAAAACTTATCCAACTTTTGAAACATGTTTACTGAATTAAACACATATACACACCAACCAAAACTATCTATGAGAGTTAATGTAAAACAATTTTCTATCTTTGAAATTATAAGCGGTGGAAAATAGAAAAATAGAGTATTACAAAATAAAGTACATAGTAGAATTAAAAAAGAGGTTCATTCTCAAGCTAAGACTTAATTCTCTCCACATGGTGATCACCTACCACCAAGCAGTTTATATTAATAAACTTAATACATATCCTGTATTGGGCTTTACAATAGTTTTCAAAAACTATCTAGGTCTCACAACCTCTACCACCATTATTCATGTAAAAAACAAACAACCAAGCTGCACACAGTCTCTTCCACAGTTATACATAGGAAAAAAAGTAAGGAATGTTTGGTGTGAGGGTTTTAGTATCCTCTAGTTTAAGCACATGAGACAATGTGTGTGCAACAGAAAAACACACACTACTCAGAAATGTAAAATAAATAACACAATAGAGATAATTTTATGAGGATTGAGTTTAGAAGGCTCTATGTGTTCGAAGATCAGCTCTGGACTCCTTGGTGTGAAGAAATTGCAGTTTGAGTCCTTCTCTGGAAGTTGTCTTCAAAACCGAGTGTCGCAACTTTAGGTTCTGGATTCCAGGTACTTATGTGTTCAATTTCTTGGATTGAAAGAGATTTGATAAAGAACAACATGATAGATTTGAATTTTTTTCTCTCCTAAATGATCTTCGTGAAGCTCTTCGGCTCACAGTGTAAGTGAGGGTATATTCTCCTTGTTCTTCAGGTTTGTCGTGTAACGTCTCTCACCCAACATTCACTTTTTTCTAGCTCGATCTTTTATTATATTTTATGTTCTTGAGGTTTGACAATTGGAATGATCAAACCATGTGTGGTCTTCCTCGTACCACATATGGTCTATAAATATGTCTACAACCAAAATTAATTATTGTCAGAAGCATTAAATTTACCAAATATAATAGTTAGAATAATCTTAAGAAAATTGACAAATTATAGAGTAGAAGAGTATATGTATCAGTAGACTGGTAGTAGTAGCCTTCTCAGCAGTAGATTCTCAATGGTAGACTTGTAATGGTAGGCCTCATTGATAGACTTGTCAGTTTAAACTTGTGAATTCCAAAGGTTTTTCTAGCAGTAACCTTTTATTAGTAGACTTCCAATGGTAACTTCATAACAACAACCTTGTAGCAGTAAGCTTAAAACTATAACTATCTAACAGTAACCTTGTAGCAGTAACCTCTAGTGGTATCTCTACAGTAATAGCCTTTGAGTGGTAGACTTTTAGCGGTGAACTGACATTGGTAACTCAATGGTAAGGTTCCTCAGCGGTAAACTTATAGCGAAAACCTTATAGAGGAAAGGTTTTAGCAGTAACCTTCTGGTGGTAAGGTTCTAGCAGTAACCTTTCAGCGGTAATGTTCTAGAAGTGACCTTTCAGTGGTAAGGTTCTAGAGGTAACCTTTCAACGGTAACCTCTCCAATAGTAGCCTCAACTGGTGACTTGAACAAGAGGCTCTTAACAAAGACCTTCATACCGATGACCTTTTACTTAGAAAATTTTACACTATAAACTTAATCAAGAAAGAAGTGAGATTAAAAACACATAATTTTTACATGATAAAACTATAAAATCTAATTAAACATGATTATAATATAAATAAAACATGATTTGGTATTATCAAAAATAGGTGAGTCCAACAATCTCCCACTTTTTGATAATAAAAAATTATGGAAGTTAAATTTAGAATAAGTATTATTGTATCAGAGTTAAGTATATTTTCTAATCTCTTCAATGGTGTCACAATATATTGTATCAGGTCTAAAAAAAATAGAAAAATCCAAATGAAAACATATTAAATCAAAATTGAACCAATTTTTTTGTGGAAAATATATTAGAGCAAATATTTATAGGAATTCCAAAAATTTAAGGGATCCACTCTTAAAAATATTCCCCCTTTGTGATTATAAAAAAACAAAAAAGAGAAAAAAGAAGATTTTTGTATTAATGAAACAAGAGTACATTGTACAAAAATATTAAAATGATTCCTATAAAATAATATAATCAATAGTCAATCCACATCAAATATGTCCAAGTGAGCTGTGCCTTTGGGAGGTGAGTAAATAGGTTCAAAAGAGGGAGGTACAAGCCTAGGTATAGCAGAAAGCAAGGTAGGAGGAGCTGCTACAAAAGCATCAGCAGACCGATAATGAGTAGATATATGAGGAACCATAGGAGTCAAGCTTCTGATGACCTATGCAGAAGTCATCAAAGGAGTAGAACTGGTAGATCCTGATGCAGTTGAGGAAGAAGGAAAGGCTGGAGGGACAATAATAGGAGTACAATCCACATGGAGAAATGGAATAAGGAGGTTCCTGAAATCCATAATGATGCTACCTCCTCTTTCCATAGCTAAGATGAAATCATCCTTATTATACATGAACTTCTTTAAAGAAGGATTCAACTCTCTAAGCCTGCTAACTTGATCCTTAAAGGTCTGAGCAACATGAGGTATCCTCAAGTTCTCCAATAGAAACTTGAAATGACTATCCATCTGATGCTTAGTATAAACCCTTTTATAATAGAAGTCAAATTTCTCTTTGATTACCATTTGATCATCAGTATCCTCCCTCATGTAATCACCTACATGATTATGAATTTCTTTCTTAGTGAAAATGACCTGGGTCAAAGGATGAGGATCTGAGGTACTTGCACCAGAGATATTCTCCATTTCTTCTCTAACAACCGATTTGAAGGCTGTTAGATCAATATAAGGAGAGGCAGATAAGGAAGTAGATGCACACAAAGGTTCCGTGGTAAAGGCCATTGTATCCTTAAAAGACTTAGTTAATACACTGATTAACCTCTTCACATCATTATCATTACTATTTACATGATCTTCCATATACTTCTAAAAGTCCTAAAACATAGTTACCATCTGCTAAAAAACACTCTTAACATACCGAATGTATTTTTCCACTTGAAATCTTAAAGCCATATATGTGTCTAAACTCACAACTGACCGTTTCACATTCTCCATAGATTCTACTAAGGCTCTTACATGATTCAATAATTCCTTCACTTCATGTATTAGAGTTGATTGATTTCTAGACATTATTATTTCCAAAACAGATGCTACAATCTCTTGATTCAGATCCACTATTCTCTCTATCCTAATGGATATTTCATGAAATCTTCTCTACAACTCTGATTTCAATGAATCAAGGTAATCCTTCTTTATATAATCTTGAGGTAGAAGAAACACTGGTTGCACTATAGTTTTCTCTGAAATAGAATGAATTAGAGGTCTTCTGTTAGTCTTTTCATCTTCAGAGTCTTCATAGTCTAAGCCTAGAACCATGAATCCCAGGTCTTCTAACCAACCTTCTATTTCAGGAATAATAGAAACTGAACCTGTGGAAATAGGCTCCTCCCCCTCACTTGAAGCTTCCTTCTGGACAAATTAATTCCCCTCTACCATTCTTCCTTGATAAATTTAATCATCAGTATAGTCTACTGATACTTCTTCTATAGAATCTTCAACCACTTCCATTGCAATTCCAACAGATTCAACTTCCTATTCCTTTTCATTCTCTACCATTTCTATACATCCTATAAAAGTACTAAGACTTAGGAATTCATCTTATCTTTCATCATCATCAGTTGTTTCAAACTCCTCATGGTCAGAGTCAACTTCATCCTCCTCCTTTAAGGTCTCTCCATTAGTAATTTCTCTTAAGACATTCTCCTCACATTCTTCTTTAGTGGTTTCCTCATCATCAGTGTCCCTTAGGAAAATCTCACTTTTGGGAAAAATATTTGGTGGACTAGGCTAAACAAATGATACAGCACCAACATAGGGACTTTATGGAAGGTCAGGATCACTCCTATCATCCACCGGAGAATCCTAACTTTCTTGCACAACAGTGACATCTTCTTCTTCATCTGAATACACTGGTTTCACATTATCAAGTTTTAAACCTAGATATATTTTATCCTTTGTCCTAGTAGGATTGGAAATGGGGTTTAAGTATTCATATAACTTAGCCTCATCACTCACCCATTCCCTTTTCCAGGGGTTCCAGTTTATCTTCACACACTTGAAAATTATTTTGGTAATACAGAAGATTTCCTTTACAACTATGGTTTATTCCTTATTTCCAATAACACCTTTCACTTTCAACATCAAAGATATCAACTTGGCTTGAAACAAACAATTTGATTTGGAACCAATCCTAGTCATATCCTCTAACTGAACCATCAAAAGTTTTCAAAGATTTGTCCTTTTTTCCATGCTTCAATAAATACAACAAAAATATATCCTGATATCTCAAACTAGAAAATTCCCCTCTCCTGGGACTCAAGACATGTTGGATAAATTTAAACAGTAATCTATTTTCCCTATCCATCTCAGTAGAAAATACCTTTCTAGGGATTCCATTCCCTGTCAGTTTGGCCAAAGCCTCTTCATAGAAGAAAAGATCACTAGTAGGAGGCACCACTTAAGAATAATAATAAAAAATTCCTTCATGTGGGACTCTTAAACATTGATCCCATTAAATATATGAGAATCTCACACTAACTCTATTTACCTTTGAAAGAATTCAGTTCTCATCCTCAGATTTTTTGAACTTTAGAAACTCATAAAACTCCATTACTATCTTTAGGTAATATGTTCCATTGTTGTTTACAAAGAATTCTACCCAATCTTGAGCTTCAAGTTCCTTCACCACTACAAACTTTCTCGACAACATCCACTCTGAACTTAATTCTTTTTCAACCACAATTTCCCTCTTCAAAATATGAGGATTGATCGGATTTTCCACAACTTTTCTTCCACCACTAGACTCAGAACAAGGTCTCTTAGGGTTCAATGCATATCCTTTATCACCAACCTTAGGTCTCTTCACTCTTTCCATTGCGATTTGATGCGATTTGAAGGTTTCAGCAGCATGTTAGGTTCAAGGATTTAGGTGTAAGAGGTTCGGGAGAGGATTGAAGTAGATCAAAATGTGACTTCGCACATTGTTTTTATCATTTAGGGATTGAAAAAAAATCTAATAAATAAAATTAAAATGTTACAGATTCTAGAAAAAAACACCAAGTCTAGGACCTATCAGTAAGTTCGACTAGTGGTAAGGTGTGAACAGTAAGGTCCATTGGTGAGGTCCAACAGTAAGGTTTCCTAATAGTGAGGTCCAATGGTGATGTCTTTTAACGGTGAGGTACAATAGTGAGGTGTCCTAATGGTGAGGTCCAAAGGTGAGGTGTCTTAATGGCGAGGTCCAACAGTGAGGTGTCCTTAACTAAAATTAATCATACACAACTCATTCTTGGTGTAATTTAACCTCTCAGAATTCAAAGGCTTTGTGAATATATCATCCCATTAATGTTCAGTGCCAATGAATTCAAGAGTGATATCACCTCTTTGATAATGATCTCTCAAAAAGTGAGGTCTCACATCAGCGTGATTTGTCCTAGCATGATATATTGTATTTTTAGAGATTTTAATAGAACATGTATTTCACAATTTATAGTGACATGTTTGAATTAATATCCATAGTCTAGTAAAGTGTGTTTCATCCACATAATTTGAGCACAATAACTACCAACAACTATATATTCAGCTTCGACAGTGGATAATGCAACAAAATTCTGTTTCTTACTACACCATGATACTAGTGACTTGCCCAAAATGTGACATTTTCCATAGGTTCTCTTTCCATCTAACTTTCAACCAACAAAGTCAGCATCAGAATAACTTATCGAATCAAATTATTGTCCTCTTAGGTAAAATAGTTCTAAGTTGGTATTATACTTTAGATATTTAAAAATCCTTTTAATAGTAATTAAATGAGATTATTTGGAATTTTATTGAAAAATATCACACATACATACACTGAACATTATATCAGGTAGGCGAGCAGTAAGGTAGAGAAGACTCCCAATCATACCTCTATAATTGGTTTGATCCACTAGTTTACCAGTTTCATCATCATCCAACTTACAAGTGGTACTCATAGGTGTATCACTACCTTTATTACTATCCAAACCAAAACATTTCAAAATATCCTTAGTATATTTACTTTGATTTAAAACAATACTATATTTATTTTGAAAATTTTGAAATCCAAGGAAAATTTTAAGTTCCCCCATTAGACTCATTTCAAATTCATTTGGAATCATATTTGAAAAATATATACATAAATAGATTTTAGAGGATCCAAAAATAATGTCATCTACATAAATCTATACTATTAATACATATTTGGAAATCCTTTTAATAAAAAGAGTAGGATTATCTATCCCTTTATTAAAACCTTTTAAAATAAGAAAAGAACTGATTCTATCATACCAAGCTCTAGGAGATTGTTTTAGACCATATAAATCTTTAGAAATTTTAGAAACATGATTTGAAAAATGGGTATTTGTAATGCTAGGGGGTTGTTCAACAAACACATCCTCAACTATATACCCATTTAGAAATTCACTTTTAACATCCATTTGATAAAGTTTGAAATTCAGATGAGCTACATAAGCAAGTAGTATCCTAATGGCTTCTATTATAGATACAGGTGAAAATGTTTCCTCATAGTCTATTACTTTTTCTTGACAATATCCTTGTGAAACTAATCTACCCTTTTTTTGACTATATTTCCAGACACATTAACTTCATTTCTAAATGCCAATTTAGTGCATATGGTCAAAGTGTACTTAGGTATTTCTAATAATCCCCAAACATTGTTTCTTTAAAATTGATTTAATTCTTCTTGCATAGATATCACCCAAAATTCATCATTGATTGAATCATTAATATTTTTGGGTTAAAGTTGTGAAAGAAAATCTTGATGTTCAACTTGGTTTCTTAGAGAAGATCTAGTTTGTGTTCTTCTATTTAGATCACCTACTACAACATCTAAGGGATGATTCTTTAGAGTTATAATACCTCTAGAAATGGTTGGACTAGACTCCTCATGGTTGTCTATAGGTTTAGATTCAAGAGTCTTAGATTCTGGAAAATTTCTAGAACTAGTTGTTTTCACTGAGGGTTCACTATTTTTAACATTAAGGTCTAGAATTGAAATATCTTCCTCAATATATTAAATAGGGGTTTTAGGTTCATGTGGATCACTCCCATAAAATTTGACATGAACTGATTCTTCCACATATTTGGTTCTCTTATTGAATACTCTATAGGATTTACTAGAGATTTATTAACCTAGGAAAATTCCTTCATCACTTTTGGAAGAAAACTTGTCGATATTATCCCTAGTGTTAAGGATAAAGACTTTGAAACCAAAAACTCTAAAGTAATTAACCTTAGGATTACTATTTTTCCATAGCTCATAAGAGGTATTCTTAATAATAGGTCTAATTAAAACTCTATTGATGATGTAACAATCTTTATTAATAGCTTCAACCCAAAAATAGGCACGCAGGTTATACTCATTAAGGATAGTCTGGGAAATCACTTGAAGTGTCCAATTTATTCTTTCTATAACTCCATTTTGTTGAGGTGTTATAGGAGTAGAGAAATTGTGATTAGATCTATTATGTGAGAAAAAATATTCAAACTTATGATTTTCAAACTCACTCCCATGATCACTTCTCATGTTCTTGATTCAAAGTCTACTTAGATTTTCCAAAGACTTGGAATATTTAATGATGTAAGAACATGCTTCACTTTTGTGAGCTAGATATTATACCCAAGTTTATCTATAAAAATCATCTACAAGAACATAAAAATTGTGTTTCCCATTTAAACTTGAAACACTAGACGGTCCAAAAAAATCCATGTGAACCAACTCAAGTGGTTGAGAAGTTGAAAATTATTTCTTTGGTTTGAAAGAAACTTTGTGCTGTTTTCCCTTTTGAAAAGGATTAAAAAATTTGTTAAGTTGGAATTCCATTTAGTTAAGTCTATAACTAAACCTTTCTTAGTTATTTTCCTAAGTGAGTGCACATTTCAGTGTCCTAATATTCTATGCATTAACCATGATTCCTTATGAAAATCATTTAAACAAGAAAAAATTTTCTCAGCTAAAGAGTTTAAATAAAAAACGTATACATTTTCATTTCTATGAGCAATGAATATTAAATCATTTTTATAATTAAAAACATTGCATGCATCATTTTCAAACTTAAAATTAAAACCATCATCACACAACTAAGATATACTAAGTAGATTATACTTTTAACCCATAAAAAATCACTTTTGAAATTAATAGAGTATTTGGGTTACCAATTTGGCCTAAGATGGTGATATTTTCCTTAACATTATCACCAAATGTAACATGTACACCATTAAATTTGATTAAGATCTTGAAGCATGAATAGTCTCCTATCATATGTCTTGAACATCCACTATCCATGTACTATAGGGTTTTACAAGAACACTTTATACAATTTTCTTGCAAAATAGATTAAGGAAAGGGTAACTTTGGTACCCAGATTTTATTAGGTCCAGAAAGGTTAGCAAAAAATGCTTTGGGATCCCATATTTTTCTTACAGGTCTTCTATAATCAAGAGAAATTTTTGGGACATAAAAACTTTGTTATGTCCTTTAAAAAATTGGTTTTCAAAAGATGATCCAGAACTTGAACTAGCAATGAACTATCCAGATTTTGGAATAAATACGTTTTTGGTAATCCTTTTTTTTCGTAGTTGATATCCTAGAACAGTTATGTATTTTGGAGCAATTTGTTCCCTAGAAACTGAGTCAAGGTATCCCTACTGGTAGTAAACTTCTCAATATCTCTTTATAATTGCTCATTTGATAATTTCAGTTCAGTATTTTATTTTAATAGCTAAGAAATTTTTTCTTTTTCAATATCCAAATCATACTTATAATTGTAATTTAAAGCATATTTTCTTTTCAATTATTTCTATTTTTCCTTGATCTCATTAAAGTTATCCTCAAGAATTCCACAGTTTTCAAACAGTTCATCCTTAGTCATATTTTCATCATTGTTTGATTCACTTTCATTCCCAGAATAGTAAGAATTATGTATAGGAGAATTAAGTGTTACCTCAGATGTTTATGTTATGAAACACATGTTTTCATGATTATTCTATTCAGTATCAGAAGTTTCATATCCATTGGAGCTATCTTCTTAAGCACTCCAATTAGCTTTCATAGCCTTTTTATATCCATTGACCTTGTGTTCATATTTTTTCTTAAATGTCATCTTTGGATAATCAACCTCCACATGAACTTTTCATTTACACTCATAGAATATTATCTCATTTGTGTTTTCATTCTATTTTATGTCCTTTTTCCAATGTCCTTTACTATCATACCTTCCTTTATAGTTTTAATTTCTAAAGAACTTCTTCTTTCAGTATAACTTTGTGAATCTTCTAGCAAGATGAGCAATCTCCTCATCACTGTCAGAATCTGAATCTTTACTGGTGGAACTGTCTATAGGAACTTGAACCTTTTCCTTGTCTTTTCTCTTTGAGGTAGCAGTCTTGAATGCTATAGATTTCTTTCTTGGTTCTTCATCTGCTTCTTGATTCAATTTAGGCTATTTTTCATACATCATGAGTTTTCCAATTAGTTCATTCATTGGTAGCTTCCTTATGTCACTGGATTATTGAATAGAAACAGAAGTTCCTCTCCATATATCAGGTAGTCATCGAAGAAATATCATAATATGATCCTTCCTATCCACTAGTTTCCCAAGTAGACTCTTGGTATTTACTATTTCATTAAACCTAAGATACATTTCAGATATAGTTTCATCATGCTTCATTTTAAAATTATCATATTTAATAGTAAGTATTTAATCTCATTTCTTTAACATTGTTTGTTCCCTCATGGGAAACATCCAAAGTATCCCAAATTTCATATGCATTTTTATAGGTAGATATTGTATTGAATTCTTCATCACCTAAATCATAGTATAATGCATTTATTTCTTTGTAGTTATTATTATACGTAGCTTTAGTCATCCGAGACCATGTGTCCCTAGTAGTAGCAGGTAATGCATGTTGTTCTTCAATTGTGTCTCAGATTTCAGGACCCATGCTCTCTAGATACATTTTCATTTTCAATTTCCACCGAGCATAGTTATTACCATTAAAGAAAGGTGGCATGTTAATAGCCGCACCCTCAACTCAGTTATCCTAAAATAATTATTATTTAAAGAACTGAAAATTTAGTCATGACAGAAATTTTAAGATCATTAAGATACAACTACAATCACAGTTGAAAATAATTATATAATTTTTAAAAACAGTTCTGATAGTATCAATAAACACACCTCTGATACCAAATATTGGGGGAGGTAAAACTCAAGAGGGCGGGGGTGGGGGGTGGGGGTAATTGAGTCCCTACTTAAAATTTCTATTAAACGCTTTATGATAAAATCCCCCATTTTGGAACAATCCAATTAATTAAGGTAGTAGAGGAATAAATGTTCAATCCCTCAACAAGTCTCTCAGAGATTTATTAGTACTCAGTTGAATCAATGTAAAAACTTATCTAACTTTTGAAATAGGTTTACTAAATTAAACACATATACAAACCAACCAAAACTTACTATCAAAGTTAATATAAATCAGTTTTTTGTCTTTGAAATTATAAGTAGTAGAAAATAGAAAAATAAATTATTAAAAAATAAAGTACATAGAAGAATTAGACAAGAGGTTCAGTATCAAGATAGGACTTAATCCTCTCCAATTGGTTATCACCTATCACTAATTAGTTTATATTAATAAACTTGATACACAACTTGTATAATGATTCACAACAGTTTTCAAAAATTTTCCAAGTCTGAAAACCTCTACCACAGTTCTTCATTGGAAAAACAAACAACTAGACCACACACAGCCTCTTCCAGAGTTATACGTGGGAATCAAAAAATTAAGGAATATTTGGTGTGAGGATTTTCAGTATCCTCTAGTTTATGCACAAGAGACATTGTGTGTGTAACAGGAAAACACACACTACTAAAAAATGTAAAATAAAGAACAAAATAGAGATAATGTTATGAATATTGATTTTAGAAGGCTCTATGTGTTTTCAGTTCAGCTTTGGACTCCTTGGTGTGAATAAATTTCATTTTGAGTCCTTCTCTGGAAGTTATCTTCAAAACAGAGTGTCACAACTTTAGGTTATGGATTCCAGGTACTGAGGTGTTTAGCTTCTTGGGTTGAAATAGATTCAATGAAGCACAACATGACAAATTTTTTTTCTCTCATAAATGATCTTCATGAATCTATTAGGTTCATAGTGTAAGTGATGGTATATTCTCACTGTTCTTCAGGTCTGTCATATAACGTCTCTCACCTTAAATTCTCTTTTTTCTAGATTGATCATGTATTATATTTTATATTCCTGAGGTCTAATAGTAGGAATGATCAAACCACGTGCGTAATTCCTCATACCTCATACGGTCTCCAAAAATGTCTATAAACAACATTAATTAACGTCAGAAGCATTAAATTTACCAAATATGACCGTTAGAATAATATTAAGAAAATTGAAAAAGTATAGAGTAGAAGAGTATAGGTATCAATAGACTGGTAGTGGTAGCCTTATCAGTGGTAGATTCTCAATGATAACCTTGCAATTATAGGCTTCTTCAGTAGAATTTTCAGTGGTAGACTTGTGAATTCCAAAGGTTCTTCCAGCTGCAAAATTTTATCAGTAGACTTCCAGTGGTAACTTCATAACAACAACCATGTAGAAGTAATCTTTAAAAAGTAACCTTATAATAGTAACCTTGTAGTAGTAATATCTAGAGGTAGCTCTACAATAGTAGCCTTTGAGTGGTATAATTATAGAAGTGAACTCTCATTGTTAACTCAACGGTAAGGTTCCTCAGCGGTAACCTTCTAGCGGTAAGGTTCTAACAGTAACCTCCCAGTGGTAAGGTTTTAGTGGTAACCTTTCAACGGTAAGGTTCTAGAGGTAAATTTTCAACAGTAAGGTTATAGAGGCAACCTTTCAGCGGTAACCTCTACAACAGTAGCCTCAACCAGTGACTTGAACAAAAGGCTCTCAACAGAGACCTTCATATCGGTGACCTTTTACTTAGAAAAATTTACACTGTAAACTTAATCAAGAAAGAAGTGAGATTAAAAATACAAAATTGTTACATGATAAAACTATAAAAGCTAATGAAACATGATTATCATATAAATGAAACATGATTTGGGAATATTAAAACAGGTGAGTCAAAAAATATATAAAAAAATAAATATACTAACCTTTTTAGCCTTAGTGGACCAATATTTATCCAATTCACACTACTGAGATAAGAGAGAACCTCTTGGGACTCTGTCCAGAATGTATACAACACCCACATTTGTTACCCAATGACCCCTCTTCACTCTAAATTTATAATATTTCTAGATTTTATGAAATTTATCCATAAAAATTGTCTAAAACTAATTGGGTCACACTCTCAGATTATTCTATTTATGAAATAAAAAATCACAAATTTAAGTTTTTATTTGACATTGCAAAAAACTAAAATGATCATTTTACCTAAACTTCCCTCCAGATTTGATCTAATATATCCTAAGGGAATGAAGCCTAGTCATAAGTATTTAATGGAAATTTGGCTGGGTCACATATGATCTGACCCAACTAGAGAATAAATTTAGGGTCACCCACTCCCATAAGATGATATGTCTCATCAAAGGATATGTCTAGGGTCGTGTCAAAATTCCATGATGAAATAACACAACCAAAGACTCTCTTACAATAGGCAGAAGTGTTTAATTTAGATAGTGTTGAAAAAAAATTCATACATAATTAGACAGATGTGCATATATATATTTAACACATTATTAAAAAAAATAAAAATACATTTACATTCATACATGCCTCTACCCGTATATGCAGATGCCTCTGTGTAATGATGTTGATCTGGTGCCTATTTCAATGAAATGTATGCAGTCATATAAAACATTGGTAGTTAAATAGATATATATTATATAAAAAATAAAGAGATAAAAAATACAAAAAAAATAACATTGAAACAATTCATAAAGAGATTAACAGTTAAAAATAGGTTTGAAATCGAAGAGGGGGAAAATAATACCTTTCATTAAACATGAGAATTGACCATTTCTCCTTTAATGAGATCTCTAATTGAATGAATATTTTCTTAACATTGAGTTATGGTGTGTTGATTTAGCTATTTTACAACAAAATAAACCATCTCATGTTCATATCATTCAATTAAAAACACTCATTTCCTTGAATGTTTCATAGAAAAATTCCAATTCAAATTAGATAGCAAGGTAATGAAGAAAACTTGTTATTCTTATGATTCAAAAATTAAAGGTTAGTTATAAACTAATTAATCTCTATATAACATACTATTAAATCTCACCAATGTAAAACAATATTGATCGACTTTAGTTCCAAAGTCTAGATCGATCTAATTACACTTTAATAATATGTATTTAAAATCATGCACATATACAACTTCAATGATGTATTTCAATTGAACATAGTAATAACCAAAATCAATAGATGGAAAACTAATTCCACTATTTAGTGTTACTCATTTTTCATCATCATATTCAATATGAAACCAAAATCCTTTAGTATCTACAACTTTATAGAAATTAGTCTTTGTTGATGGACCCTCAACTAGTTTGTTAAATTCTCCAGTTAGTGTAGGTTCACCTATATACCAAAGGTTATGGACCTATATATTACATATAATTCAATAAAAATTTAATCATAAGGAAATTACTATTATACTTAAATCATAATGAAAATCCATTTATATGTACAAAATCCATGAGTCAATCATGAAATGATGCATAATGAGATTGTTAAGTTTGATAATCACTCGAATAATGAATCACTTATTTTAGATCATTAATGTGTTTCCTACAAATGATAATTACGTGTTTATACAATCAACTTATATATTCAAATAAAACATGTAAAATTTAAACAATAAAAGATATAAGACACTTACTAAAGAAATGGTTCAGCTGAGGGAGTATTGAACAAGATGTATCACTGATATTTTCCCCACTCAATGTTGTTCGTATGAAATATAGTTCCTTATCTAACTAGACCATCATGAATCCAAGGGGTCTTATGTAATTTTGTTTCATCATCGATAAGATATTCCGCCCAAAAAGTAGTATACTCATCCATCAAATAACCATTAGCTATTAATACCTCCAGATGAGCTCAATTACATAAAAATCATTTCAATGTATTAAAATACCACTCAATAAGATACATCTAACTAAATTGAACTGAACTAAAAACCCTTAATTCATCATTTAGGTTCACCATTAGGTGATCCATAACATTGAAAAATGAGGGTGTAAAAATTTTCTCTAAGTGAAAAAGTGTAAGTACAATTATCTCCTTTAAAATTTTAAAATCACCCATTTTTTGATTTCTTAATCAATTTTTTCTAAAAAATCACTCATCTCAATCAACAATTGAAAACAATTGGTGATAAAAAATCATGAATTTCTGTTGGAATCAAATGTCGAAGTAGTATGTGATTGTAATGAATTTCAACCCTTGAAATGTCTTACTTGTCACATTCACACACTTGGAAATATTAAAAGAGTAACCATCAGGAAACTTGAACAATTTTAAAATGAAAATAAATGTCTCTTTCTCATTTTTACTCATCATATACTAAGAAACTAAAATATATTCCTTGTTTACCTCACCCAACTATTAATGAAATTGTTTCCTTAAATCCATTTCCTCCAAACCACGTCATGTATTGACATGGTCATTTTATTTTACACTGACACCCAAAGTGGTCCATAATATATTATCACAAGAAATTTTTCCAATGTTTATGAAGTATAGATTATGACTTAGTATTTTAGTTTTATAGTTTTGGAGATTGAAAAAATACTTTTCTTCTTCCAATTGGGATTATGATATCTACCAAATCCACTAATAGAGGGAAATAGATGATCCACCAAATACTGAAATTCATACACCGTGGGTATCGTTTCTTCCTCAATGCGTGATAATATTTCTACTCCAATCATAATCTTTAGTGACAGTTTTAATTATATAGAACAATAAAATGTCACTTCATCCTTTCTAAACCTATGTTAAAGGGGAATAAAATGTATACGACCCATGTATTCCCATTTTTAAAAACTCTAAGACCAATAATTTTTTTACTTTTATTGAAATAAGGGAAATAAAATTCCCTTTTCATACTCCAACCTAATAAATGAGAATAAGTTGGGAAATTATTGATTGTCCACAATAATGTACCTCACATTTTGACCATTTCATTCATTTTACAGTCATAATTCATCATACCATAACCTAAAAATTAATTCAACTCATCAATCAATGAATGAAGGTAAACATCAATCTTATACCTTGGACTTATAGTTCCATCAATAATAATGGAAAGTAATAGAAATTATTGTTTCATAAAATACCATGGAGGAAGATTATATGGAAACAAAACCATGGCCCATGAGCTATGAGGTGCACCAACCATTGTTCTGAATGGATTGAAATCATCTACTGTCAATACCAATCGGTTATTACAACTATCTTTAGAAAAGTTAAGGTGCCTATGATGAAATTCATTCCATACAAGAGAGTCCACTAAGTGGGTTAGAATATCAATTTACTTATTTATTTATACATTACATCTAATTAATTTAAAAACATTAGATGATATAAATAATATTTTCAACCTCAACTTAAATTTAAAGTAACACATTTTATTTAAAGAGATTAGTTTACCTTGTTTCACAATATAACTTTAATGATTCTGATTTCAACCATTATTTTTCCACCTAGAAGAGTCATAGACTATACAATTATCCAAATGATATTTCTAATTTATAAACAACATAAAATTTATTAAAAATGTTTCTATGGTTTCATATGTGAATCATAAGTTCTATATAAAATTATGAGCATGTTAATGCAACTCAGGAATCTTAGCATCATCAAGAAGTACTTTTTTTTCACTAACACCCAAACAATGTTGAACAATGTGTCTGACCACCGAATCAAAGCCTTTATGTGAAACAAATCCGTGATAAATGAAAATTTATTGTAAGCATTATACCCAGAATATAATTTAGTTTTTTTTATCATCAAGTATTTCATAAAACCTCAATGAATCACGATCTAGACTAGAGTGTGGATTGATATCACTGATCTCAATATTTTGGATATTAATACCTTTAGGATCCAATCCACATACCATTTCAGTAATCATTTCATGCATTGGATTTTTCTTTCTCACATCAACATCCATTTGAACAGTTTATGTTTGATGAAAACGAATATAGTTTTACTCATGAAGACTCCAAATCTTCTAATTTTTTAGAAAGCCATTCAAGAATAATTTCTCTCTCATGGTATCTTGTGTGAATTGATATATTTTTTCACATTTTCTACATGTAAAACTAATATATTTAGTTAGAAATCCTCTATTGAAATCAATAAAATATATAATTACCTCAAAATATTCTCCAGATGTTTTATTTAGAAGATCAATCCAAATCATATCCATATTAATATTTGTACAATAAGAAGTAAAAATTACATAGGACTTCATATTGCTTGAATTTTTAGAATTTCAGGTCGCAAAATATATTTGAAATAAATACTAACCTATTTCATGTGAAATTAAATTCATACTCAACCAAATCAACCAGAAAATACACAAATGATACTATCATTACATTTTAAGTTATATTTAATTATTTATACATATTATTTTTTAAAGAAATATTTTTTACATGACTAAATATTTTATATAGAGTCACTTATAAAGAAATATTTGAAAAGAAACATTAAAAAGTTAAAAAACCATTAGATATGTATATTAATATATGATAAATAATTATTTAATAAATTTAGTTATCAAAACACTAAACTATAAAAAATTACTATTTTTTCAACTATTTTTGATATATTAGTGAAAAAGTATTAGTGAATATTTAATTATTATGAGTAGAAAATTAATGTGAATACTCAATTATATTTTTGAATAACTGGAAATGATGTAACCAATATTATTGTTCACTATAAATATCTACCATGAGATTGTAGTAAAATAAACAATTAGGGTGAATTTGATGCATAAAATTATCAAATCATAATCAGATCAAACATGAGTTATCAAACTTCAACAATCAAAATTAGAATATTTTTTAATAAGATATATCTAAAATAAAAACATGGAATACTAGAAATATAAATTCCAAAATGTAAAACTCTAAAATAATTTCAAAATAATATTTTGGTTAAAATTAAACCAATTAATAAAAATGTGTATAAAAAATATATGTAATTTAAAATAAAAAACATTAAAAAATTAATCCTAAATAATTCCAATTTCTAATTGGAATATAAAAAGAATGGAAGTTTGAGGATAAATTGATTATAATTTCCCATTAAGGAAAATTTTAAATATAAAACACCAATATTTCATAAAATAATTGTGTCAATTATGTTTAAAATGTAAAATAAATATAATCCATAATGGTTATTATCAAAATCAAAACCCTAAAATAGAGGGTGTTTCCAAAAAATCAAGAATCACATGTTTTATATATTGAAATTAGGGTTTACCTATGAGATCATAATGAATCTAGAAACTAAGTGATAAATATTTTAGAGTTAGATTCTACTAGGATAACCTCACACTTAGAGGATTGTGGTGAGTGAAGTTGGAGGTAGATTCTAGATTAGGGGTGGTGGTAGAGAGCGGTGGCGATGACTTTGGAAAGTGGTGAGAAGATGGGTAAAGGAGAGGAAAAGAAGATTAGTGATGAAGACTCCAAAAATAGGTGTATTGAGGGCAAGGGAGATGATGGGGAGGGGAGGGGTGTGTGAGGTGTGGGGGAGTGGTGGAAGCTCTAACAGAGGGCACAGTGAGGGTGATGGAGTGGAAGAGGGGGATAGATAGGGTTTTTGGGTGCAGAAACCGCCAATGATAATCACTGATAGTCACTAATAGCAACCACCATATGCACTCACCCATTTCAAAAGGAATAATTGATTGTTTTTCATGGTGACAGATGCAACCGACCTTATATAAATCATTTACAATTAATTATTTTTTAATTAATAAAATATTAATATTCAAATTTTGACAAATGTGGAACCATAATTCCACTTTGAAAATCATTATATAGTGTTCAAATATGATCTCTTATCACCACCCATGTAATAAAATGCATAAAATAGATTTTTTATACACATAAATATTAATATATAATTAACAAATAAAATATACAATATGTTAGAGTTATTATAAAAATGGTTATGTTATTTCAATATTGATCTCTATCAATACTCTAAAAAAATTAATCTTAGGTCCAAAACCTAGGTTATAAACCTTTTACAATTAGTATATTTGGATTTATTCTTACCAATGAGTAGTACAAAAATTTTTAGAATGAAATATGTATCATTCATAGTAATTTTTTTTATATAATTACATGGGTATAATTCATAACTCAATAAATAAAACTTTTCTTCATATTAAAAAATTATAAATTCTACTCGAAAATTAAAATTGTTTAATTATTATATCATAGCGAATATATCATTTTTATGATTTATGAGAATTAATATATTAAAGATTTTTTCTTAAAAAACTATCACACTTAAACTAGAGATAATAATATATTATCATATTATTAGATCACCCAATGATACATCTGTCCCCATATAAAATTGTTATTATTTGAGGTACTTGTGAGAAACACACTAATAGAGTGGTAAATCAATGTGAAAATATTTTCACTATCATATCTATTTTAAAAAAATTTCATGTTTTATAAAATTTATATATATAAACACACTATTATGTTGTTAGGACCTTTAATATATATTTTTAATTTATTGACATGTTTTCTTCATAGTTTTCACTGATAGTTTATATGAAGAATAAATAAAACATGCACATGAAGGTAACTAGATATATTTTATTTAAGATAAAATATATGATGAATATATGAAATGTGAAATTAATAATTACCCCTCATAGAAATATTATTCACATAGATAAATAAAATATATTTTGTATCATATAACCCCCAAGGAATGTTATCTTTATGATTTGGGATTAATTTCATTACTCCTGATAGATTACTACTATGTAAAAACATTAACAAGAAATAACATATTCCTATTCAATAAATTACACATTAATAGGATGAGTATGTAAACAAACAATATGGTAAATCATTTGAATGATAATGTAGATGATTTATGATGATGGTGAAAGATATGTGGCTATTGTTGAGGATGTTTATATTGAGGATATTGATAGTGAGTATGATAATTATAATAAACTTGAACCAGCACTCTCGTATATGATACTGAAAATATAATCTTTACATTTTTTGGCTTTGATACCAATAAATGTGACATAATTTTAACCATAAAAAACTTAAAAGATTAAAAGTTAATATGGAATCACTTACATACCCAATAAACTTTTATATTTAGAGTTTTAGTGAATTGGGAAAAACTCTTACAGAACAATACCCATGTATTTAAGTGAGCTTTATTCTCACATACCTATCATTTATTTTTCAAAATTAAGTATTCATAACTTTTTTAATCATCATTAAACCCTATTAAAAAATTTAAAAATGTGGGATGAGAAAAAAAATATCAGTCAGGTATATAAAAAATAATAAATAAA
The DNA here is from genome assembly GCA_963277665.1 of Viscum album. Lineage (NCBI taxonomy): Eukaryota > Viridiplantae > Streptophyta > Magnoliopsida > Santalales > Viscaceae > Viscum > Viscum album. The sequence continues at coordinate 47,272,989 of OY728161.1, read as the reverse complement.
TATGTTAATCCTTTTCAAAATCATAAAATCATAAAAGATAGTTTTCCTTTAATGTAATAAACTTTGAGCTTTAATAATCACTCTCTTACACATGAAATTAGTTTTATGGACTAAATGTTCTCATAAAACACTTTATAAGAAAACATAAAGGTAAAATCATAATCATAAGGGTTTATTAGAACGCATGATAACAAATGAATTTTTTTATTAATAAAAACATTAATTTTCACCATAAAAGTGTGTAATCATTCCTTTAAAATAAAAGATTATTTTTTTGTATTTTTAAATCAAACAATTTATATGAAAAATCATTATAAAAAATAGAAAATTAATGTATATAACTTGGGACATCATCTTAAAATAACCCTTATAATATAAATAACCATTAGGATAGACTTCCAATAAAATTTTCTGAAGAACATAATCATTACCCAATTCATTGGAGAGATATATCGGGCTCACCCATGGTCATGAGCAATATCAGGCTCAACAGACATCATACAAAATATACAAGGACTATAACCTGAATTAAACACATAAATGATCAAATTTACAACATTAAACTCATAAAAATATACTTTTGAACCCATAATAAAAATATTTCCATATATTGATATATACCTTTCATTTAAAAATAATTTTTCAAAACTAAAATACCTAGAACAAAGGGAATTAGGGTTTTTAATTTAAGAAAACATGTAATATTATAAGTAAACAAAAATGTAAAATAATTTTTTTAATTAGGAAAATATATTGACATCATAGGTGTTAAAATAGAATATTCCTTTTTCCTTTTGTAAGGAATGTTAAAAACACTCTGTAATAAAATACATAAAATATTCCTTTTTAAAATGATTGAAAGACAGTCAATAGTGTTATAAAATTCCTTTATAATTCATTTATTTCAATATAAATACTTAAATAAAATAATTTTATGAATATGGACATGCAAGAAAAATATTTAGAAAAATATATCTTTAAAAACATTTATAATGAGTTTTTAAGGTAAAGTGTCACTTACCTCAAGTCTGAATTGTCACATATGTTATTTATCTTTATGAATGATAAAATTATGTTAATTTTTTTACTTTCAGAATAATTTTTTTTTGAGTTTTATTATTCCTATTATTTTATTTATTACCATTTCATATTCAATTACTTAATCAATTAATCCTAGGTCGGATGTTTTGTTGATATTCGACTCATATGTCCAAAATGACATCAGTAGGTTGAATTTGGTCAAAGAGTTCATTATTAAATAATCTATAGAATAATAATCATGAAATAATAATTATTTTTTTATACTAATTATAATTTTAAAACCAATCATGAAATATGGTTGTTAAAAATTAATAATGTTATAATAATGGAGACAGTAGGTCGTATGTACACGAGAGTAACATTTCCATTTTTCAAATAACATAATAGAAAGAAGGTAAGTATAATTTTATATTTAGATAATGGTTATTATATCATAAATATAATATTATTTCTTTAAATATACATATATATAGTATCCATGTTATGTGTTCATGAAAAATGAATCACATCGCTTCATGAAGGTTGTAGTCCACATGTATGCATGAAGGGCGTTATCATTTTTCATAGGATGAAAATGTAAGAAAGTATAAGGTATATTATATTCAAATAATGATAATTGTATCACTAATATAATACATTTACATTAAATCCACCATTATTACTAACTGTGATAGGTGGTGATATAAACAAATTACATCATTTCGTGAGATGATAGTCCATCGTACACACGAATGATGGTTTCATTTACCATTTTATGGTAGAGGAGACAGATATAGGTTATACCATTAATATAATAAAATATCAGTATATATAATATACTTATTTTTTTCATCATGGTTGAAAAATATTTTAAGGTTGTAGAAGAAGAAATAAAACTAAAACATTCAGTTAAAAGCTATACCTCTTCTTCAAGAAAACCTCCTGTGATTTAAACCTTAAGCCTTATAAGGTTGGTATTCTACACAAACTAAGACTTTTAGAACATGGGTATGGATGTAATTAAATTATTTTTATAGGTAGTTTCTAAAAAAATGGATCTTGAAGTGTATAGAAAAGAGAAGAGGTGGTTCCCTTTTATTAGAGAGGGAAGGGGAATTCTTCAAATTTCTTGAAGTATTAAATTAATATAAATTATTTTTCATCCATAAATAGATAAAAATTGATATAATTAAAATATAATATTATTTTGAGTTTAAATACTCTCATAAAAAATTATTAAATTTTTAGGTGATGTTTTTAACCTTATCTATTTGTTTTTACCCCCATCCAACGTTGAGATTTTATTTTATTAATGGAAAAAGAGGTCCGTAGCCCGAAATAGATCAAGGAGGTCTAAAAAAATGCTGACCTAAAGAATCTGCGTGAACCAAAATAACACCTTCAGGGGGAAGAGATCCAATATTACTAAAACTAAGATGAGGGTTGTCAGGGGAGGCCCATGCTGCCAGGAAGTCCGTGACTTTGTTGCCTTCTCTCCACGAATGATTCAGAGAAGTTTCACCTTGAAGAAACTTTTTGTAGTTTCTAATTAAATAGGAGATAGTCCAAGGGATGATATAGGTACCTTGTATTGAATTAAGAAGAGTCATGGAGTTAGTTTCCACATGATGGATAGAGAAACCGTGGGTGCGACACAATTCCAACCCCTTGAGCAGAGAGGTAGCCTTAGCCCTGAGGGAATAACTCGGACCAAACCACCAACTGAAGGCCAGGACCACCGAGCTATACTGATTGTGAACAATTCCCCCACCCCTCTTGCAACCATTCAGATAAGATCCATCAACGTTCATCTTGAGGCCTAAAACAGGAGGATTCCAACGAACCCAATGACCTTGAGGAGATGCCCTTAGAACAAAAGTGATTCGACTATTGGCCATGAAACACCACAATGAAGGAGCTCGATCACCACATTTGATAAGAAGAAAAAAATCTAGCTCCAGGGACCTCTCCCTATCTCACAAAGCCATACTAGATCTGAAGCGACCCTCAGGTCTGACGCTATTATGAGCCGACCATATGACCCAAAATCCCTCCACGAAGACCACAGAGAAAACCCTCTGTTCCGAACATAGTTTGATGAGCCGTAGAACCATTCCTGGAGAAAGGCGTCCCTAGAGAGTCTTAGGAGATCATTCCCAGAGAAGTCACAAAAAAGATCCCAAATACAACACACCCAGTTGCTCATAAAAAATAAGTGATTAGACGTCTCCTCATTAGGGCCACTACAGCAAAAAAATTTTGAGACAAGAGAAATACCCCTGCGACATACCTCTTCTTCCGTGGGAAGCGCTCGGTTGCGGAGCCTCTAAATAAGAAAATTAAATTTGGCTGGGATGTCAGTGCAAAAAAGGAACCCGCCCCAAGAAATAGAAACCTCGGCGCCATGAAAGACCTCTCGGAAAGCCTTCGCTGAGTAGGAACCATACTGAGAACCCGTGAACACCAGTCGGTCCGGTTCAGAGGTGATTATAATACTATAGAAAAATTCTAGTTGGGTGGAGAAGAGGATGTCTTGGGTGAAAGTAGGGAAATAGGAGGCCTGAAAGAAGGAAAATTCAGAAATAGGGCACCCTGGAAAACCAAGGAGACTCCCTGACCAATTGTCTCTCCAGAAGTTGATCAACCCCTCACTAACAATCCACTACGAGTGATGCCACAAAGTAAGAATATGAAGGCGAGTAACATCCCAAAGCCTGGAGTCACTCCCACTTGCATTATCAAAATGAGATCCGTATTTTTTAATGGAGAACCGATCCCATAAAGATCTCCCCTCCAGAACATCCCAAGCCAACTTTTCCTGTAAAAAGATCATGGAACCTGAAACATTTCACATATTAAATCCACCCTTCTCAAAGATACAAGCCATCCTTTTCCATAAAGCCCAATGATATTTCCCATCAGCTTGAGCATCCCATATAAAGTTAACCAGAATCTTCTCAATAGTACGAAGAACCGTCTTGGAAACAATAGTGGAAGACATGACATGCATGGGGATAAATGTTAAAACACTATTGACCAAGGTGATTCTCCCCCCAAAAGAAAAGGAAACGGTTTTTCCAGTAGAGAATACGAGCATAAGTTTTATCCACAGTACCATCAAAATTATGAATACAAACCTTTCCTGGAAAAATTGGGGCCCCTAAATATTCCATGGGAAAGTGTCTTTGATCAACCCCCAGGCTGTCTGCAATCCTCTTGCCCCTTGTAATTGAACACAACTTTGAGATATAAAAACCACTCTTCCCGCGGTTGATGGCCTACACGCTCCACTTACAATAAAGCTCAAGGATATGGTTAAGAGCCTGAATGTTCCTGCTACTACCATTGAGAAAGATAAGAAAATCATCTGCAAAGAAGAGGTGGGAGATACCTGGAAGGTTTGGCTTGCACCAGAATGGTCGGACAAAACCATCGGAGCACCTGGTGTTCAGATATCTACTAAAGGTATCCTGAACCAAAATGAAAACACTGGGAGAAAGAGGATCCCCTTGTCTTAGACCCCAGACTGATTTAAAGAGACCATAGCTGCGTCCTATAAAAGAAACTGGGAACCATAGAGACCCAATACACCTGAAGAAAAGATCAACCACCCTCTCGATAAACCCCATACATCTCAGGACCCTGATAATGGAACTCCAATCAACCCTGTCATAGGACATGTCCATGTCCAACTTAACAGAAATGTTAGAGCCCATGACTTTCTTGTTAATATCACCCAACATTTCCCGAGACCGGGTAATTTCTGCTTGAGTGGACCTGCCTTGAATAAAACCTTGTTTTTTATCCGAGATCCACCTATGTATGTAACCCACAAGTCTACGATTGATAATGGTAGCAAGAAATTTGTAAGGAAAATTGAACATGCTGATTGGTCTGAATTGCTTTAAGGAGTAGGGGTCCTTGACTTTAGGGATAAGAATGAGTGTGGTGGAACATGCAACCCAAGGTAGACTGACTCCATTGAAAAAGTCCTGAATACATTCCACCAAATTGTGTTTTATGAAATCCCAGGAGATGCAGTAAAAAGTTCCTGGAAAACTGTCGGGGCTAGGGGCACTCTCAGAATTAAGCACCAAGACAGCCTGCCATACCTCTTGCTCATACGTAACCATTTAGAAGACTTCATTGGTGTCGTGAGAAACCACCTGAGGGATGGAATCGAAAAGATCTGAGTGCCTTGCTGGGTAACTATCCTGCATGCAAGGGTTAACACTCACAAGAAGGGAATGGAAATGACTTTTTTCCATACATCCCACTACCTGTGGATCATTGGAGAAAGAACCATCATCAAGGAGTATGTTTGGAGCCTTAGACCTCTTCCTATCCTTGATTCATGCATGAAAGAAAGCCATGTTTTTGTCACCCTCTTTAATCCAAGACACCTGTGATCTCTCCCTGGCACTTTTTTCATGCTCAAGGACCAGGTCCACAAGATGATTCTTCAAAACCATGAGGTTAATTAAAACACCATCATCCCAATGCGATTCCAACCCCTTATCATAATTTTCGATATTGGATTTAAGAGTATCCAGGTCTAGGAAGTGAGAAGGCTTAGAATTCCCCCCTAAATAGAGATCCTCTTTCATCCTTTGAAGATGGTTATGAAATCCAACCCAAGAATTCACGGAAAAAGGACTCTCCCACAACGATCGCGCCACAGAGAGGAAATCAGGGTCACCCTCCCAACATATAGTATAGAAAAAGAGATCATGACTAATATTAGAACCTTCCTGGCTAAGGAGGAGGGGGGAGTGATCCGAGATAGAACAAACTAAATGCTCCATCTTAGTGTCAGGAAAAGAAGAAATGAGCTTTAGGTTAGAAAAGAAAAGGTCAATCCGACTCCACATTCGCCGACTACCCTTCTGGTTATTACACCAAGTGTATTTATCTCTTGAGAATCCAAGATCAAGAAGACCAACATGATCCACAAAGCTCGCAAAAGATTGACTATCCCTTAAAGGGTAAATTCCTCCACCTTTACTTTCTTGAGGCTCAAGGATGCAGTTAAAGTCTCCACCAATGATCCAGGACTCATTACCGATGTCAAAGTCAGAAAAATATTTCCAAAGAGGATCCCTGTCCTTTGGATCACACTTGGAATAAACAAAGGAAAATAAACAGGAAGAGATACCATGATTGAATTTCACAGAAATTTGCTGGTTTGAAACTGAAACCCTCTGTACTGACACAGAATGATTCCAGAACAGCCAGATGTACTAGTTAAATGAATCCACATGCTTGTAATGATGAAAACCTAACTGACAAGAAAAATTGAGAATTCTTTACTATTGATGTTTGTGCTCTAGGATTGAAACCAAGGCCACCTATCTAAACCTATGTTCAAAAACAAGGAAGTCAACCTTTACTAATGGACCCAGTCCTCAGGAATTCCAGATTAGGCATGAAATCATGGTAAATAAGGGCTTTGGGCTTTGGACCCCGACATAGAAGAGCACTTTGGAAGGGTAGAAGAGAAGGATTGATCCCTTTTCACTTGGGCCTAGGTTTGGACACCGCTAGAGGAGGGAGAGAAGAAATCAACCTCCAATTCTGAAACCTCAGAAGAAAGAAGGATGAAACTATTTGATAGGGGAATACCCTTGGGAGATGAGGGGAAGATAACAAGAGGTTCCTTCCCCTCTCTGTGCTCTGAAGCCTCCCTTTGATCTGGAGGTTGGTCATCCATAGAAAAAACCTCATGCCCCAAGGAAACTGTAGGATCAAGCAGAAGCTGTACCAATTCGAGGTTGGGGCCAAGGAACGAGTTCGGTCTAAAAAGGACCAGGTCTGTACAGATATTACCTGAACCACCATCAACCATTCCCAGACTATTTGCTGGAGCCACAGGGGGAGGGAAATGCTGGACTGGGCTGACCCCGGAGGCTTCAGGAACAGGGCCACAAGCTGTCGAGGAGGATGAAGATAATTACTGTGATATTAACCCTTTTGATAATTACAGTGATATTAAGGTTTTTACTATTTATGGGTTAAGAAAGATACTATAAATGTATAAATGACCCATAAATTTAGAATGGATTATATTTTATACCATATAACATTAATTTGGATGAAGATAGTATTTTTATAAATTGTAAATCATTTAAAAAAATATTATTGATTATAAAATATCATTAATTTCATTTTTGAAAATACATGAAATATTATAATATAATATGTTTCTAAATCATGTAAAATGGTTCCACAATAACACGGATTCTAATATAAGGGGTATATGGTATTAATATATTCACCCAATCGAATTTAGATAGGTTTAGATATCATTTTAAACTTTATATTTTGGTTTAATCTCTTGGTTAACCATTTTTACCCTTAATCATGGTAAATAATTTTTCCATATTAAAAAGTTATAATTTTACTTATAAGGAGACAATTGGCTCATAAAATTACAAGGGATGATATTCTATACTATTTATCATCCTAATATTCTTATATATATATATATGATTTTTAATTAATTCAATAAAATATATATTTATGTAAAATACTATTAATGTCATTTTAGACACTATTCATTTAGTTTGACTTTGAAGAGAAAAATATAGTAATTTATTTCAAATATAATTCTTTAAAACATCCATAATATTTTATATTGATCCATTAAATTCATTGGACACTATAACTCACCAAAAAAATATTACTTTTAAAGTTTTTAAAATCATTTACTTATTTTTTAACTACTTGTACATGCACTTTGTCAGTGTTGCATAAGCATTCAAGGTAATTATTTCATCACAAAAATTTAAAAATAAATTAACATGATAAAAAAAATTAGTTATATTTTATATAACCATTTAGAGATGAACATAATTTTTTTCTTCATTTCAAAAAATATTATAAATATTAAAATCAAGAAAGTGACATCTTTGAATTTACTTTTAATTAAAATATTATAAATTTCAATTTTAGAGATAAATGGAAAAATGACATATTTTTGAATTATGGATGATTATGTATAAGATATACTCATAAAATAAAATTGAGGCAATTTTTGGAAGGAATATGAAGCATTATTACATTAGTTTTAACCTTAATTAACCCCTTTTAACTTTTCTATGGTAATGAAAATTTACTCTGGTTACTACTCATAATGACCAAAAATAAAAGGAGAATATTTACCAAAATAAGTTATAATGATGATTAAAATGTAATTAATTATATTATATATAAATGAATAATATTTATGTTACTTTGAGATAAATTTCAATGAATAATGGTGCTTTTAAATTACTTTATTTAATGAAATGAAATGAGAGTTTTACAAAAATCGTCATCTATCAATAATCAATGAAAAGTAAACCTTTTCAGTAAAATCCTAAAAATTAACCTTAAAATAATTTTTACATGATGAATATAAAAATGATATAATTTTTCTTATATAAAATTTATAAATGTTACCAAAATTAATGATAGTATTATCTCACAAAAATCAATAAAAATTATTTTTCAAGAAAACATATTTTTGAAGAATAAAACTGCTTTAATAAAAAAATTAGTAATTATTTTCTAATAATTTATAAATACATTTTTAATTATTAGGATATTTATATATATATTTCATAATTTGGTTTCAAATATTAACACTCACCAATTCAATGACTAGGTTACAATAGTCATAAGATAATAATATTTCATGGTTCCTTTAATATCAATGTTGTGCGTTGTATACACTATCAAACATAATGTTCTTTTAAAAACTCAGGATATTGCATTATACCCCATTTAATAAATTTTTTCCTATAAATTTGAACTTGAGCTTGATAATTAAGGGTTTCAAATTTGAAATTTATTTTTTTGAAAACCCACATTGTAAAAAAATTATAATAAAAAATTATCTTAAAAAAAGAGAAAGGGAAATATGATGGTCATATGGAATGACACATTAATAAGTTTCAAAATAGGAGAAAATTAGTGGGAATTGAAAATATAGATATGGTGAAAAAATTTAATATCAAAATAATGATTGAGAGTTATAGATATAATTGATCACAATAAAGTGAATAGTCATAATAAATTTAATGAAAACAAAACCATAAACAAAATATATGTGAAAAAACCATTTATTAATAATAAATGAAGGAAATAGTTTAATTTTTTTCGAATATCCTTTTCATATTGTTGAGGAATTCCATTATAATCTAAACTAAGAACATAAGTAAATATACTTCATTTTATTAAAAACCATAAATGAAATTTTCATCATCTGGTTGCAAGTTTCAGTCAGTTTTCACCTTTATCTCATATTTTACTAAAAATGATGAGTATTAAAGATACAATTTTCATTCCTAAAGTAGTGAAATAAACATCTATAAGATCATAAAATCCAAACAAGGATAATAAGATATATCTATGGTCTTTAGGTATTAATCCAAATTAAAATGGTTAGAAAAATGTAGGATAATATCAAAAATGTATAAACCTTCATATGAATAATTAATCTACAAAATCCAATAATAACCACAAATGTTCAACTTAGTTCATTCCATAAATAAGTATCGTTGAAAATATTCTGGACCAAGTTTAAAACCCAAAATAATCAGAAATATTAGATCATATAATCTTCCAAAATAAATATAACATGCATTTCTAAACAAAATTAGTCACTCATAAAGCCATATACTAAGACTGTATATTCCCTAATCATATAATATAAAAAATATACTAATATTTTCACGAATTACCATAAAAACTTATATAACTTCAAATTTAATATCAAGTTTTATTCCTCAAATAAAAACCCATCTTATCTGAATATATTTTAATTTTTTTAATCATAAAATGTTCCCAAAATAGTAAGATTATTCAAAAAAAATTAATAACTTATCCACCAACATAAATTTCAATCCCATGGTTATATATATGATAAATCATATGTTCCAAAAATGTAATAAACATTTTTCCCAATTTAAAATAATTAACTCAATATGAAATACCATTTCAACCCTAAAGGTTATCAATAGATTTAAACTTATGTCTATAAAATATAAAAACATTATTAATAAAATAATTTTTTTACTAAAAAACATACTAAACCCATGGTTTTTATTACATTAAATATCTCTAAAAATATTCCTTATCATCTTAAAATCCCATTCCATAAAACTTAAAAAGGGGTATCGATGCCTTTGAACTTATGAACAACCTAAAACATATAAATAAATTATGGTATTCTTAACTCTTAACCTCACATGAAGATATATTAATCTCTAAAGTTATATAAACCTTATTTTAATACCAACTATAATAGTTTGGACTTATAATTAGTGGGATATAATTAATACCTATTAGAGAACTCCATGTGCCGCTATACCTTTAGGGTGAGACTCTTACCACCATCCTCGGTGTAAGCCCTTTCCTCATGAAGCCCTTGGGTGAAGAGTCATGCTTGAACCAAATTTCACATGTGAGAGTTCCCAAGGATCAGATCCCTTCCTTCTATCTGATACCAACTATAACAAATTCAAACCTACACCCCCAGATCTGGTAAAAAAAACATAAACTCTACATTTCTGTATTTGATACAAAATATGAAAAGAAATTTCAACCGTAAAAAAATTAAAACATGAAAAGGGTATAGGGGATAACTTACATACTCAAAGACCTTTTAGGTTTATAGTTTTATATAATTAGTAAAAACTATTAAGTAACAATACCCATGTCTTTAAGTGATCATTATTCCATTTATATTCACATTTTCATTTTTTTTCATATCAAGTCTTCATCATTGTTCCTATTATTCCTTAAACCTTATGAAATACATTTAAAAACATGATATGAGCATAAAAATCTCAGTAAGGGAAAAATAAAATAAGAAAAAAACATTTTATTTCTTTTCAAAACCATGAAATCATAAAAGAGAGTTTTTTTAACATAATAAAATATGAGATTTAATAATCACTTACTCAGACATGAAATCATCTTTACTTCCTAAATATTTTCATATAGAAATTTATAAGAAAACATAAAGGAAAAATCATATTCAAAAGGGTTTATTTAAAAACATAAGAACCCATGAATTGTTTTTCTTAAAAACCTACTTTTTACCCTAAAGGGTTTCAACATTCCTTAAAAAAAGATTACTAGTTTTCATTTTAAAATAAAATGATTTAAATGAATAATTATTAGTAAGAATGGAAAATTAATGTATGTAACTTGGGAAATCATATTCATAGAACCCTTATAATAACCCTTACAATTGTAAGAACCGTTACAATTGACTTCTAACATAATTCTCCAGAGAAAAAAATTATTACCCAATGAATTATAGAGCTATATCGATGTCACTTATCATAATGAGATATATAAAGCTCACCCGTTATCATGAACAATAGAAATGGACCATAATATGAATAAAACACATAAATTCTTGTATTTACATTACCAAAATCTTAAAAATATACTTGTGAACACATAAGAAAAACATTTTCATATATTGATATATCCCTTTCCTTTAAAACACAATTTCCAAAAATAAAATGTCCAAAAAAAGGTAAGGAGGGTTTTTATTAGAAGAAAACATGGAATATTATAATGTAATACAAATATCAATTAATGGTTGTTGTAGTGGGAAAATTCGTTGAAGCCATATATGCAAAAATAGAACATTCTTTTTTTCCTTTTTTAACAAAAGTCAAAACATTCCATAGTAAACACATAAAAGTATTCCTTTTGAAAATCTTTGAAATAAAGTCTAAAGTACCATAAAATGTTCTTTATAATTCATTTATTTACATATAAATACTTGTATGAATATAATTTTAAGTATATGTACATGGATGAAATTTTTTAGAAAAATAGATCTTTAAAAACATTTAAAATGAGTTTTAAAGTTAAAGTGTCCCTTACCTCATGTCAGAATCATCACATAAATTATTTATCTTACTAAAAATAAATACAAGTTAATTATTTACTTGTTTAGAAACCCTTTAATTTTGATTATTCATTTTATTTTATTTATAACCATGTAAAATTCAATAATTTAATCAATTAAGTTTATGTCGGAATTTTTGATATTTCTCGAATCATATATCCAAAATAAATTTGTTAGGTTGACTATGGTCAAATATTTCATTGTTACATAATCCCCAGAAGAATTATCATGAAATAATTATCATTTTTATTCATTAATTAATCTTTTAAAACCATTCATGATTGATGGTTATGAAAGATAAATTGTGTTACAATCATGGAGAGGGTATGCCATATGTGCACATGATTAATGTTTTTATTTTTCAAATAACATGAAAGAAATAAGACGGGTATCATTTAATATTTGTAGAGTAGTTATTATATCATAAATATAATATTATTTATTCAAATAAATTTAAATATAATATCCATGTGATGTGGTCATGAAAATCGAATCACAACATTTCATAGAGGTGGTAATCTGCACGTACGTATGAATGACATTACCATTTTTCAATGGATGGAAAGGTAAGAAATTAGATTGTAACGAACCAACCTAAGTCAACTAGAAATGCCTCTCGAACCTATCCACCATGTGATATCAGTAAAATAGAAAAATAGAAACTAGTCCTGAATATAAGAAAAACAAGGCATACATCTAGAGTACGAAGCGAAAATAGATGAGTTACCACAAAATACATGTAATCCAAGCCAAAAAATACTAAAACCGAAAGTAAGTCAAGTCCCCATCTGACCAATAGTCACCTCTAGACCAAATTGTATAGAAAGAAACAACAACAGTAGAAGACAACATGCTATAGTATGCTCTTCCCTTTACCTAAATCCTACAAAAAAATTTCTACAAACACCCAAAGGCATAAGTAGGGCATGAGCCAAAGGCCAGTAAGATACCACCATAGTTTCTCTAAAAGGTCTAATATCAAGAATAAAAAAATAAATCTTTTAAAGCAAAATATTTTTAAAAATAAGTTTCATAAATCCAAACCATTTATATCATCATTTCCCCTTTTTCTTCTATTGGTTTTTATAAAATCCTTTCATATTCTTGATCTAGAAATATGAAAAGTAGAATTGATAAAAATAGGAAGGTATTTCCATATATCAAGAGGTATATAGGAAAAAATATATCCATGAAATAACCTATCATGTGAATCTATGTGATAAAACCTCATATATAAAAACCCATGAGCAACAATCCATGATAAAAATAATCATGTGATAAATAACCATAACTAAAAAAATAAAAAAGAACATCATATTTGGCTCTAACCTATGGGATAATTCATACGAGACAATTAAAAGGCTAAATAAGAATATGTTGGATCAAATAGATATTTATTCCTTCTAGTCAACATCACAAAAAATTACCTCCTAATGGTGAAACACACACTAAGTCTACCATTGTCTCTATCCCGATGCACCGAAGGATCCCAATGTAAAATTGTCCAATAATTTTCAAAACCATGCTCACAATTTCATAAAATGTTTTCAAATCCAAGATGATCCACTTTGGAGTTTGAAAACACATTTCTAAATCAAGAAAATACATTTTCAAATAAAAACATCATTTTTGAAAACATTTTCCTTTCTAATAAATCAATTGAAACAATTTATCACTTCCAATCAATGAACAACCCAAAGAATTTATCAATAATCACATGAAATTCATCAAATAAACCCATTGTATAGAAACACATACCTAAACAAGGTATAAGACTAGCCAATTTTGACAATAGTGACCGAAAACCAAGAGAACAACCTTCAAAAGACAAGGCATGCATCAAAACTGAAAAGGATCGATTAAAAACACTATTCGATCACAAACCTGTAGCTAAACCACAGAAGGAACTGAAACAAAGAGGAACCATAAGGATTATATAACCGAAGAGGATCAATCCAACCACAATGGTGATCAATCACTGAATGAAGTGATCTAGATAGGAGGGATTCACCCAAAAACACATATGAAGAGCCTCTAGGTCAAGAGTAAAGAAACCTATATGAATGAAATGGGAATTTCCACCCAACCACCTTTTTAAAACCAACCCTCATGAATTTACACAAAATGTAACCCCATTACAAGTCATGTAATCCTTGAGTCCCATATATGCCAAAAAACCCATCACCTTTTATTAAAAACCTAATATTTTCTCATTACATGACATGTGACCATTATATGATGTGTAAAATTCTCATGTTGTGTATCCAATTCACGGGTTTTGTCCAGAATCCATTAAACATCATGTACTCCCATTAAAAATCATGTAATTAACTAGTAAATAAAAAACTGTATTTTTTATGCTGAAAATTCCAAAAAATCCATGGCTTTACCATTGTAGGTATCCTCCCAATTTATTCTCGGCATTACTCAACCAATGAAAAAGGAAAACCAAAACAAAGGTAAAAACATACCTGACTGAAAGGTAATGGGTCATTACATAGATGATATATTATATTTAAATATTTATAAATATGTCTTGAATATCACACACACACACACACATATATATTAAATCTATCATTATAACCATCTATGAGAGGGGGTGATGGAAAATGAATTAAATCAGTTTGAGAGACGGCAGCCCACCATACATATGTATGATGGTTTTATTTCCCATTTGATAATAGTGGTTAGGGATATAGGTTACTAAATTAACATAATAACATCTCAGTATATTGAATTTAGGGATTTTATTATTTTAGAATGGTTGAAAATTATTTGATGGAGGTATAAGAAGAAATAAAACTAAAATATTTTCTTAAAATCTATACCTCTTCTCTAGACAACCTACATTTCTTTAATACTTAAGCCCTCTAAGGTTGGTATTATTCTCAATATAATACCTCTGGAATATGGGGAGGGATGTTAGGAAAGGATTTGGGAAGGTATTGTCTAGATCAAATAGATCTTGAAGTGCAGAGGGAAGAGGAGGGGGGCCCCTTTTATATGTGGGGACAATACTACAAAACTGACCTCTAACAGCATTGGACTTTATCAGCATCAGCAAAAAAGCTCTGATAAAATATTCCATTTTTCAGTGCTTTATTTTTAGCATTGATAAAGGGTACCCTTTATCAGTGCTTTAGTTTTAGCGTTCATAAAGGGTATACTTTATTAGTGATTTTTAGCAGTGATAACGGTCTAGAATAAAATGAAATAATTAAATAAATAATTTTTTTTTAATTTTTTTAACAATTTTATTAATTAAATAATTATTGACAAAAAATGAATAAATTGAACATACATGTATATAAATTATAGAAACTAATAAATAGTATATATTAAATATGTTGATATGTAAAATGAATAAAATGAAATAAACAAATAAAAATAAAAAAGAGTAAATTAAGAAAAATATTAATATTTTTATTAATTAAATAATTTTTGATAAAAATGAAAATATTTAATATAAACATATATAGATTATAAATATTACTAAATAGTATATATATAATATAAATATATATAATGAATAAATTTTAATAATTAAACAAAAAAATTAAAAATGAATAAATTGTAATAATTAAACAAAAAAATAAAAAATGAATAAATTACAAAATTATTTAAAAATTTATTAATGAAATAATTATTAATAAAAATGAATAAGTAATATATATATATATATATATATATATATATTAATTATAAATATTAAAAAAAATATATTAAATATAAATATATAGAAAATGAATAAAATGTAATAATTAAAAACATATTAATCTCTTATTCATTTTTAATGTTGTTTGATTTTTCAATTTAACATATATAAAATGAATGTTACATTGATTTCACATACATATACAAAATTAAAACATTTTTATATACAATGTGCACATACAAATATTTATGTAATCAAGGAAATCTTATATAAAAACATACACCTAATATTTATGCAATTTATTCAATATTTTAGTATGTTTTAGAATTTCATTATAACGTGATACATTTAATTATTCAATTTAACTCATTTTTAAAATTCATGTATATAATATTATATATTCATTAATAATGTTAAAAATATATTTGTAAATAAATATTTATAAATAAATATATTTATAAATGTCGATTTACTATATTTAAAAATTTATATATTTATAATTATTATAAATAAATAAATATTTTTTAAAATTATTCATATAATTATAATTAAATAATTATATATATTTAAATAATAATATAATAATAATAAATTTATTTAAATAACAAATATACTATATTTATATTTAATATATATATATATATATATAAATTGTGGTCGA
This sequence comes from Viscum album, assembly GCA_963277665.1. Taxonomy (NCBI): domain Eukaryota; kingdom Viridiplantae; phylum Streptophyta; class Magnoliopsida; order Santalales; family Viscaceae; genus Viscum; species Viscum album. The sequence goes on along the minus strand of OY728161.1, from coordinate 47,256,738 downwards.
AGCCTCAATTTATTTGGCGAAAGAGGCTACATTACAAAGAAAAACAAACAACATATAATACATGGATGTACTCAGTGAGGCTCAAACTTGAGACCTCATCGAGACCCACAGGAGCAGCTACCACTAAGCTGCACCCTAGGGGCTATATATGTATATATAATTATATAATTATATAAATATATAAATATATAAATATATAAATATATAAATATATAAATATATAAATATATAAATATATAAATATATAAATATATAAATATATAAATATATAAATATATAAATATATAAATATATAAATATATAAATATATAAATATATAAATATATAAATATATAAATATATAAATATATAAATATATAAATATATAAATATATAAATATATAAATATATAAATATATAAATATATAAATATATAAATATATAAATATATAAATATATAAATATATAAATATTATTTTTTTAAAAGTATTATTCATATATTTATAAATAAACAGTTATATATTTAAATAATTATAAAAATATAATAAATATATTTAAATAATGAATATATATATATATATATATATATATTTTTAATTTTAAAATTATAAAAAATTTATTTAAATAATGAATATATTTATTATATTTTTATTTTTATATATTTATTAAATATATATAATTATATAAATATATATAATGATATAAATATATTTATAATTATAAATAAATAATTAAAGATAAATAATTATAAATAAATAATTATAAATAAATAATTATACATAAATAATTATACATATATTTATAAATGTATATTTACTATATTTATAAAATTATTTATTAATAATTATATATAAAAATATATAATTTTTTTAAAAAGTATTAATGTAATTATGAATATATAATTATATATTTAAATAATTATAAAATTATAATAAATAAATATATAATTATATAAATAGTTTTGCATTATATATTTATTTATAATTATAATTTTAAATTCATTATCAGTGCTAAAGTTTTAGCAGAGTTAAAAGTTCATTTTATCAGTTCTTTTTTAACACTGATATAGATCAAGTTTTATTAGTGTTAAAAAACCTCTAATAAAAGACATCTTTATCAGCGTTAAAACTTTTGTATTGATAAAGATTATTTTTATTAGCACTTATCAATTTATTGCTGATAAAATAGCTCTTTATAAACACTTTTTTGAAATCACTGATAAAAGTATCCCTGATCTATTTAAAAGAACCCCAAAAATGACTCATTCAGTCAATATTCTCAATCTCTCGTGGAACTCCCATGCCCCCGGTGCTACTCCTATACGTTCTCTCGAAAAAATCAATACTAGAATCCAAGGTATGTTATTTTCTCCTTTTCTTCTCTCATTGTTTTATTTTTTGGGTTCTGAATTTTGTGTTTTTGCGTTGTTCTTAATGATGAAGAACCCTACATCTCATATATATATATATATATACCTATACCTACACAATGCCACCCCTACTCTGTAAGCTAATTCTGGCTTCATACAAGACCAATGCGAACTGCATCTCAATCCGATGTTGTCACTGATGGTGATTTTCTTGATTTTTCTGTTATATTATTTCTTATTACCTTTTAGACAGTGTGAATTTTCATTTTTTGAATCCTATTTCCATAGTATGGCATGCACATGAAGATGAAAAATAGTTTACGACAATAAGAATAATTATGAATATATATGTATCTATTGAGGAAATCATCTTTATAAAATTTCATAGAATGATAGGTGTAGATTTTTGCTTAATTAATATTGGATAATTAGTGTCTCATAGGTGATATAGTAGAATGAATAAATGAAGTTTGTTCCTATGTCATACAATGATATAATTTTATGGTGGTCCCTATATATTTTCTTTCATTTAATTATTTTTTTGTTGATTATAAACCATTTTAATATAAATATGAATATAATTTCATATTCTGAATATATTTATTGAATAATGAGATGATGATATACAACATGAAAGAATTATTAAAGGTGTGAAGTTAATCTTGTGAAAAATATTAAAAAATTTAGTGTTGTTTTGCACCATTATATTATATTTATGATTGCGGTAATTTTTACCACAAATGAATTGATAAATTAAACCTGTTTAAATGGAATTTTTTTGTTGTGATTACATTGTGGTTAGTGGTATTCAGTTATGGAAAGTTAATTATATTTTTGATGGAGTTTATAAAACATACACAACGTGAGCTATAATAATGTGTATTTTAATATTTCTCATTGATTATGATTATGGATTAAGAATTCATAATCATTATTAATTTTTTTAAAAGGTGGTGTCTCAGTCAAGGACCAAAACACAATTTATTAAAGAAATACGGGGAGGGGGGGGGGTTACATGATTCTGAAGTAAGGTATTTTTTTAGAATCCCTTTCATAAAGAGGAAGGTACTCAACAGGTAGATCCTCCTACCAAGTAATTTCCTGACTGATACCCACATTAGTATGACTGTCAGCAACCTTGTTCACCTCGTAAAAGGTGTGTGTGGCAATGTAATTGATCTCCATGATAGAAGCCAGGCATCTCATCCAGAGAGTAGTGATATGCCATGCTAGATGTAATTCTCCGTTCCATATAGCCTGAACAATGATGGATGAATCACTCTCAATCTAGATGTTGTTCCAGCCATTTTTCATGATGACGTCCATAGCGTGAATCACACCCATCATTTCTTCCTGAAAGGACGAGGCCTTACCATAGTTTCCAAAGAAACATCCATGGAATCACCCATTAGAATCTTTAAAAATCGTACCATAACCACTAGGCCTAGGATTGCCTTTGGAAGCTTCATCAATATTCAATTTAACCCAACTTGGAAACAGTTTTTTCCAGAATACTTCAAACGCTTGATTTCTTTACATATCCTAATAATGTATTGGATTCCCTCTTTCAAACTAGCCTTCCTCCTATCATTGTAGTTCCAAATTTTGGTGATGGCATACCTTCCAATAAGATTGTATTCATTAATCTTTGTTAAATCCGCCACCATAGATTTGAATACTGCATATCCCAATCCATTCTTAAACATTTTCAGCATTTCATCCTCCTCATTTACTACTTCCTGAGAACACAAAAAACAACACATAAAAATTAATCAAAACATAATTATTGAATTATTTCAGTTTCTTGATTTGTATTTTATTATGTGACTCACCCGGTTACTTTTGAAAACACTTCATCAAAAATTACTTTTAATTTGGGAATAGTCACATTAGATCCTATTATAACTCTATATTTAGTCATACTTGGATGAGAATAATACTACGGTTGGTGACCTCCTTAAAATACTTGTGTTGCACCTGTTTTGTGAAAAAAATTCCAAAAAAACATTTTGATTCTATTATCCTTCAACATTGATAAATATAAAAGCATACCAATATGAATGTCAAAGGAATTCCTCTCATAAATTGAATATCTCTCTTGACTAGCTTTTGGATTCATATTTAGGATACTTTATGTTAGCATCTTGGAGAAATGGATGGTTTTTAAGCTCTCATCTGCCTCACACCAATACCACCACAAGTTTGTATATACTATAATCCTTAAATAGAATAAATCTATCATCAGTGAAATTAAAAAACTTTTTCAATAAGAAATATAAAAACACTTATAAATAATCACTTATCATAGGTTTTATAATAAGGTCTCGATAAGTACTGCTGAATAGATCCTAAATTATTTAAGAAATTTTGAATATATATTAAAAAATAGATCCAATAAAACTTCAAACAGATAAGAAAACTTAGTATAAAGAAGGGTAATATAAAACATAAAAATGTATAAGGTAAATAAAATTACATTTACCGATCCTTGAATAATTTATATATATTTAAATAACATGTTTGAACTATTTTAGCGGGCTTTTATATATGTCAATAGAGGTTTTTAAGTAAAAATGCATTGTGTTTCCTTTTCAAAATGTTTTAAGAAATTTTTCATTGAAATTGGAATCTTTTAAACAAAAGAAATATGAATAAACTTTCATAATATTTATTTTTCTTTAAAAATTCCAATTGTAGTGAACAGGGTATCCAGAATGGCTAATAGAAGCTATAACTTAGGCTATGTTTGTGGAGAAAAAACTGTGATTTAGAAAAATGAAAAAATTAGGGAATAGAAAATTTTATATATTAAGGGAATCATAATTTATTTAAATTTGTATTTTAATATTAATTACTTCATTTTTGAAATGTAATATGTTAGAATCCATAATTCAAATTTCATTTAGGTTATTTTTGAACATGAATGTGTTTAGAGTATACATAGGATAAACATATTTTTTAAAAATAATAAGTGTAAGGTTTTATGTGATTAATAGGTATGGTATATTAGAATGTGAGTTACTATAGACATATTAGTGATTAATTAAGGGATAGGATGAGTGTGATGTGGCATTTGTTTTGTTTTTTGTTCTTCTTTTTTAGGTTCAGAAGTTAGGTTTAACTAATGTATTGTGGCACCCATTGTGTGGTTATTTCCTAAGGGAATAAATTACGTTAAGACTTACCCATATTTCAAATTCACTTACTAATAAAAATGGATATGTTATACTAATTTCATTATTTGTATGCAATAAGTACATATGATGGTTCTACAAGAGGGATAGTCTTGGATTATAGGGTTATGAGGTTGAATCTCATGGTACCTGTGATGATGTTATTTCCAGAGGGAGATACCTTTTTTTCTCATATGATTCAAATGTTAACCTATTATTAGTGAAATTATTTGAATGTTAGGGAACAACCATGGTATAAACTTATGGTATGATTAGTATAATTCACTAGTATGAAATGAGGTCAATACATTTGATTATCATTGTGTCTTGGTTAGTACATAACAAATTGACTTACATGTGTATTTTTAGTGTTACTACTTTGAACATATACTCAAATATATACATTGTATATTTTAGGGGACCTGTTAGTATTTACTTATTTATTTTTATACTCGAACCCTACACATGAACCTCAATGGATATATAGCTATTATATTTGAGATATAGGTGAGGGAAAAGGAATAGTAACATATATTAGAGTTGGTGCAAATCGGTGGGGATGAGTTGATATTCCCATGGTAGTGTCAGGGACCTTTTATAACTTTTGATATGAGAGTTGAAATTTTCAATTAAGATGTGGTAATTTAAAAATTTTAAAGGAGACAACCGTCATCCTCACTAGCTTCATCTATCAAACAATTATAACTTCATTTGGTTTCTTGAGACTCATCCTCCATCTCTTCTATGTTGTTCTAATTACTCTAAGAAGTAGTAATAAAAAATGATCACCAGTACCTGGTATGGTATGAATATTGGTTATAGTTGTTCAAGAAACATAAGTGGATGTCCACAAGAGATAAGGGATGAGTATCATGAAAAAAATGCAATAATAACTATTCAATAGATGAAGTTGACAAGGATGAAAGTTGTTAATAACTTTTGCCTTTGGATGAATTCAAAGGATAACACCTACTATAGTGGGGTAATTCTTTTCTTAATTTGAATTAAACATTTCCTTCAAAATGGATACATGCTAATCATTTGACAAAAGAGTATCAAGATGGAGTTAAAGAGTTCATCATGTTTTCAATAGAGCTTGCACGCGACCCTTCTCAAATCCTTTCTTTGTGTTTACATTTTTGTTATTCAAGACAAATTAAATGTTTGACTACTCATGTAAACAATGTCTTGTGAACATGATAATGTTACCAATCTCAAGGAAGAAAATATTTTTGATGATGAAACTATAGAATTATTAAGGAACCAACAACATGCTGATGAAAAAAATAATAACAATGATGCGACATCATAATGTTGAATAAAATTATCAAGGAAAGAATTCAGGGTATAAAATTTGAGGTTGGTTAGATTCAACATGGAAAACCAATTGAACCCAATAAGTAAATGTTCATTAGTTATCTTGGGGTTACAATGAGGATGAATGTGATGATTTATATTGATTTATAGAACCATTCCTAACATGTAATGAAGGAAATAATTTGAAAATATATAATGATACTGTTATGATATACTCTCTCCACTTTATCAAAAAATTGTATAATGAAACGTTGATTTAATTATCATTATTACTTATAGATTTCATTTATTTTAGAAGATTTTTATATTAAAATTTTCTTAATGTACACTAGATGAGCTCATAGAGGCTTCCAAAATATTCTTACAAAGTTACATCTTAGGGATGCTGAGGGGAAAGTAAATCCCCACCCACCATTTAGTTATGCTTATATTATAAAGTAGGAAACATGGACTAATTTAATAAATAATTGTAATGAGATAACATTTCCAATGCATTTAATTCGATAATATATTATTTGAAATTATTTATTTTATCCAATGTGATTCAAAACTGTTAATTTATAAAACAAAAAAGAGCGATGAAAATAAAGAACATACATCAAAAACAATGTACCCCTATCACAAAGCAAGGATGAGGTATACTTCATTAGAGAGGAAATTTATATATATTTTAAATTAATAAAAATGTGTAATTATGTGATATAAAACAAAATATATTCCTTTTTTTATATACATATTGATGAATAAAAATTTGAATCCACTTTAATCCCACATCATGTGCTATGGAAGGAGGGTAAACTAGTTGACGAAAACACAAAAATTGTATGGGAACCATGTGTAAGTATGAAATAATTGTAATTCATTATGATTTATAATATTATTATATAAAAACATAAATTTAAGTTCATATTTTTTATATGGTTTATAAATAATAATCAATAGTGACCGTACCATAAGAAAAGATACTTTCAGTATCTTTGAAGCAGCCAGAACAATATGGCCATGTTAGACGATTAGGTTTTGGAGTCTCTCCTCGAACTTATTTTGAGAAGATAAAACCACATGAAGATACATATAATAGGGTGATATGATTGTAAACACAAATAGACTCACTATAAGATATTATTGTTTGGTTTGGTTTAGAAAACTAATGTATGAGAAAGGATAAAAGTGAATCAGCAGTGGAAAAAAGATCCGCACATAAACCAAATGATCCCACTATCATTGAGACTGGTAATTCCCCCCAACCTGATAACTTACCTAGGGATACTAATTTTTTCATTACTATTTCTCCTAAATGTTAATCAAACAACTAATAATAACTCTATATTAGTAAAATTATGTAGGTTATAATTACATGTGATTTTTTTTCTATCAACACCCACGCACCACCTTGTTGCGATGGGTATAGTGTATAATATCCCGAGAGACTAGTTACACCATAAATACCTCTCAAAAGATCACATGAGGGTGGGGATTGAGGTAGCTCATGAGAAAAATACTCAGTTTCCTAGTCCACTTGATTATATAAATATTACAATGGTCAATGATGCTATTACATCTTTTATATCATGGTCTTCTAATCTTATAAAGACACATGAGGTAGGAACTTAAAAAAAATCATATGAAAAACTAAAATGGTTGATGACAAAATGACTGAAGTGAGGTATGATATTACAGATTGATAAAGCAGTGGGGAAATAGAAGGTCAAATCAATAAAATCTAGTGAATCGACCAAGTAATCCAAACAACATTCTAAGAGTACCTTCTCCCCACTAGTTCTAGAGCAACATTATTTATCATTACAACTTCATGTAGAGACCACATTTAAATATGAAAATATGTATTACATTCCATATTAAAAATAATTATATGGAGATTTCATGATATATATAATTAGTCTCAAGACAATAAATTATATTATCAAGCATGAATGGATGTGAATATCAGTTGTGAATACATACATATGGTACATTTTCATAATAAATCTATCCAAATAGCGAGCTAATATGTTTATTAAAGTTAATAACTTTTCAAATTTTCTATAGGTGTTTATATTACTACTATATAAATGGAAAATCATGGGAAGAACAATATGGATTAATTAATCCCTATATCATTTCTATGATAAATATTAATTTAAAAAAGATTAAATCGAGAAGAAAAGGATGAGTTACTTAAAGCGTTTGATAAAAAAATATCAGACGACAAACTCTTTTTGACAACTAAAATGAAAAAGTAAAACTCTACACTCTAATAACATAAAATAAATTTTTAATTTTTTCACTACTTATTTTTTTTATCTAGAACTAGATGCTGGTCACAGTCAATCTGGATACACCATATATTTATTTTTTATATCCAATGCATGGATATCCAAAGAACCTACCACACATGATGTGTATTGTAAATTTTTAAGACACTAAAATCAAAATTTTATAAATAAACTTAAAATTATATGTTTTAGACTATGTTTTAAAAATAAATTTATTATAATTAGGTGGTTGTTAAATATATGGTAAATTATGACATGAAGTTAGTTTCTGAAGAGATAAATCTTGTAGATTACTAAAAATGGAAAACAATTAGGGTATATATAGAAAGATTTAATTAACAAAATATTTTAAAACAATTTATACATTTTTTCAACGTTTTTGAAGTGTTTGAAGGAAGATAATGACCTCAATTGTAGATATTATGTTTTTAAATTTATGAGAGAGATCATAAAGCATGAAAGGACCAGCATCCCCAAACAGGTAAATTTTGAAGGTAATTACAATTTCATTAAATTTATTTCATATTTTTAACAACCCAAACTTTTTATATGATATTTTTTTCTTGAGAAAATGCATGTTATATTATTTTTTAACCAAAAAACTATATCTCTTTAATAATGAAGTGAGTATAAATTGAAATATGACCATTGGGTTTCGACCGTTATATGACCGTTGGTCAATTATAACCATTTTTAAATATGAATATTGGAACTTATAATCTCGATAATAATTTTAAAATTATAATTTGTGTTTATAAGTATAAATTACCACTCTAATACAAGAGAATTTTGAATGAAATCATAGATGAGAGAAGTTCAAGTTAGTAGAAATTACAACTCGGGCGATGTTAGCTGAGCCGCCCCATGAATATATCACCATTGAAAAACTTACCCTTAGGTTGTATGTGGGTTTTATAAGGGGTTATCTGTCCAAGTCCTAGTTACTTAAAGTGTAATTCCTTGGTATAAATAAGATTTGTTATCAGCTTTGTTTTAAGAATAGTTTTTCTTAATAAAATTGAGATGAAATTTGATAAATTGATTTTTCAGATTGAAATTGTACTTAAAAAAAGATATAAATATTTATAATAAAACATATTATTATGAATAATAATTATTTTAAATTCAATATTTTGATAATTTTTTTTATTTAAATATAAATGATAAAATTATTTTATTATTTTTAAGTGTCATAAATTTTACTATACATTTTTCAACACGCTATTTTTTTTAACAAATAAGGATTTTTATATTTAAAAGTTAAAATTATAATAATTAGAGAATTATTATGATAAAATAAACATCATTTTTGAAATCATAATGTTAAAATTAGGTTAGCGTTAATTTATGCTAATTTCCTAAAATACTTTTTTTAGTGAGTAGTAAAAATATAGTTTGAGGTTTTTGGTATGTTTAATGACTTCATAATTATTTCATAATGATATAATAACTAATTAACCAAAATCAAAGAACTAAAATATTTTATTTTAATAATATCAAGTATTTTAATATATTTTAATCAATTTATGAACCTGTAATTTACTTTCCAAAGTCTAAAATGGAATCTTTAACTTTAAAAATATTATTTTTTGGAAACTTTAGTTTTCCATTCCAAAATAAGTAATAGAAATTTATAGTATACTCATTTGGATTAAAATGACATAAAATATGACCCATTTGTCTAAAACCATGGTAAAATACCATAGGAAATCTTATGGGTTTTCATTTTCCACAACCCAGGTTTCCAAGGGCTATATTTGAAAATTAATAAACAAATCCTACACTATTTATATAAATACCCACCCATTTCTCCATTTCCTTTCACTAAATATACATAATTCATGAATATATGGTAGTTTTACCTCACAAGGAGTCCTCCCAAGGAGTCCTCAATCCCTTAAGGTTCCAATACTCAAGTTTTAGGAGCAACTCTTTGTGATAAGGGAAATATCCTTATTTTCTCCTCATTTAAAGAACCCCCTTTTGTAAATGTATTATAAATGTTATGTAAACTCTCTATTATTTTATTTTTATTCAATACCTTACTACCAAATTATATTTTACAAATGGGAGACCCTTATCCTCCCTCTTTTTACCCTTTTCTGAAACCACGTTTTATAATCATTATCCTGCAAATTTTACTTCTTGAAATTTCTCTCTTCTCCTCAAGAAATTCAACTTTATTTTCTTTTTTTAATACCCAAAAAACATTTTTTCCTAGTTTATTCCCCTAGATTTGAAAATTATTTATTTAAATTTGGTATTGAAATACATAAAATCCACATTCCCTTTCCGTGGGTTAAAAATGACATAATGATCATGTTTTTAAATCACTTTTGAATTGAAATGATTTTGATATGAAACCCATTTTATTTTATTCTACAAAGGTTATTTATAAAATTATTTATTATGATATATTTTGATTAAATTCAAATTAATACATATGAAGGGTGAGAAATGATAACACTCCAATGAATTGGGTAAGGAATTTAATCTCTAGAGATGACATGTTTTACGATACCTTGGTGAATAACCTTGGTAATTTTTATGACACCTTGATGGAATACCTTGTTGATAAGCTTATGAATGTATCATTTAAATTTTATAGCCACATTTCCATGTTTTTATACATGTTATTATTATTATTATTATAATTTTATTTATTTTCATGCCTTTTCATTATGAATCATGTTATTATTTATATTCCTCAAGATCACAAGTAAACTATTTCATTTGTTTTCCCTTACTAGGACTCATGTACATCCTTTACATTTATGTATGTACCTAGGTTATGATATGTAATTAATTTAATTTGGATCAAACTTTAATAATCATTTAAAGTGTTTTATAATAATGTTTTATTTTTCATTTATTATGTACCTTTTTTCCAAGAAACTAGACTTTAAAAGATCCTATGTTTATACCAAGTAAATGAATATTTTATGTAATAAAATGGTGTGATTCTATAGTTTGTATAAAATGAAAATTTATTTATTTGTGGAAATTAGGATTTGAGGACATAGGAAGAACCCTAGGTAAAAGTTTAGATATTAATAAATATCTTGGTATTTTGGTGAAGTATTAAGTAAGTGGTTTTCAAGCAATAAAATCCCTATCTAGATACAAAAAAGTGGATGTAGCTCTAGTTCAGATGTATCTAGGGGTAAAAACCTAAAAAACCACTTTGAGCTAGACTTGAATGGGAAACAGTGCATGAAAACGGGCCTTAATACACTCTTAGTTTTTCACTCCCAGAGGATATGTTTGGTTAATCACAATCATTTTATGAACCATTATGAAGGATTTATAGAAAATATATTTGTTTTTAAAGAATAAAATATTTAAGAATAATGTGTTATGACATAAAATTCCTTTATAATTATAATATTATTTAAAGAAAAAAATTTCTCACTAAGGTTTTATTCTTTTAGAAAATGAAATTAAATAGGATGAAATATGTAAATGTTGAGTGAAACATACTATGTTCTGATGGCCTTTTAATGGAATCTAAAATATAAAACTTCATGAAAATAATGAATCAAATAACTCGAGTAATTAATAATAACTTGAATAAAGATGAGAGACTAGACTCACTTCAAAGGGAACAAATTTACATTGAGTACTTCATACATCAACAACCACCTTCTTTAAATGGATCTTCTGACCCATTGATTGTTGAAAAAAGGATAAGCTCTATAGAAAATATCTTTTTTGTAATCCATTGTTCAGAATAAGAGAAAGAAACCCAGGCTATGTATCACTTAGAGGGATAAGTTTATCAGTGGTGGGAACTAATTAAAAACAATAATTCACAAAGTGATATCGAAGCTATAGAGTGGGAAGAGTTCAGGGGAACCTTTTTCAAAAAATATTTCCCCCATTCTATGTGAATTAAAATGGATAAGGAATTCCTAGAGCTAATGTAGAAGGGAAAAAATCTATGGGATGCTATAAGATGAAATTTACCAGACTTTCTCATTACATATCTAGATTTTTCATAGAGCCTAATAGAAATATTAATAGATTATTTAGTGGAATAAGACCCCATCTATGGAAGAATCTATCCAATTGAGACTATGAAAGCTGTGAGGAGATAATGTGAATTGCTATGATAGTTGAATTAGAATTAAATGAGATGAAATGGTCCCATAGATCAAATGAAAAGAAGGGATAAATAGATCTAATCTTAGGGAGGAACTTTGATCATAGAAGGGGAAGAAAGAAAATGTAGCTTTCCAAATGCAATAAATGTGGGAAAAAGATTTCAGGGAACTATTTTATTAGGAGAGGGAAATATTAAAAGTGTGAAAGAGATGGACATACTACATGTAACTATCATATTTTGGTGAAGCCTCAAATTATCAACACTAACTACAAAGGGAAGATAGTGTATGCACAGCTAAAAGTCTAATTATTTAAGTGTGGAAAACTTGGATACTTTTCCAACCATTTTAAAAATATGAAGATAATGGAGGGGAATCACCATAAACCTTAGCATAGGCCAAAAGAGTAAGGTTGTGATTTTTCTATCATGATGGATGATGTTGAAGCTCCAAATGATGTGGTGAAAGGTATTCTCATTGTTCTCTCAAATATAGAAAATACTTTTTTTGGTTCAGGTTCTAACATCCCTTTATTTCTTCTAAGTTTGCAAAAAATATAGAATCAATCCCAGAACTACAAGAAGTAGATTTATTAGTCAATAATCATAGAGGGATTATCCAAGAATCAACAGTTTATAGAAACTCTAGTATTCACTTTAGAGAGAAATATATCATAAAAAATCTAGTAGTTGTTCCCTTAGTGCAATTTGAAACCATATTAGGGATGGATCAGATCTCAAGGTATAATACTAAGATCAACTAAAGAAGCAGGGAAATCTTAGTAGTATTTAAGGGAAACCTAAATTTCTATTAAATGTAGAGATATCCTAAAATAATCATTGTCTAGAAGTACCTCCCATTGCCTTCTTTATATAAATGATCAGTGAAGATGAAGAAGGAAATGAAAGTATATGAATAGAAAAAGTCCCCATCATTTAGGAATAAATTGACTCATTTATTGAGGAGTTACCTTGAACTCTCCTAGAAAGAAAGGTAGATTTCTCCATTGAACTCATTCCTAGATCTAAGTAGATATCAAAGAACCTGTAGAGAATGGTAAATGTGGAGCTAGAGAAATTAATGAAACAAATTCAAGATCTTCTAGAGAAGGGGATTGTCTGACCAAGTTTGTCTCCTTAGAGAGAACCTATTATCTTTTTGAAGAAGAATGATGGATCAATGTGACTATTCATTGATTATAAAGAATTTAACTGGATCACTATGAAGAAAAAGTACCATATTCCAAGGATTGATGATTTATTTGACTAGCTTTATGGGGCTTAATTATTCTCCAAGATTGATATTAGATATGGTTATCATTAATTGAGTGTGAAGAAAGAAGATATTCCAAAGACTACCTTCCAATAAAGATATGGGAATTATGAGTTTGTTGTTATTTCCTTCAACTTGGCTAATGAACCTGATATATTTATGGATTTTATGAATAGAGTCATTAAGGACTACCTTGATAAATTTTTTGTAGATTTTATTGCTGATATTATTATATATTCCAAAATTTGTGAGGAGTATGAGGATCATATAAGGGATATATTGAAATATATGAGGAAGGAGAGGCTATTTTTAGAGTTTATAAGATGTGAATTTTGGTTAAAAAAAGTTTATTTCTTGGGTAATATTGTAACCAATGAAGGAATCTCACTTGATCCTTCAAAGAAAAAGGTTTTGGAGGAGTATCCCCATCCTAGAATAGTAATAGAGACTCATAGTTTCCTTAGTTTATCAGGATATTTTAAGAGGTTTGTGAAAAATGTTTCATGAATTTCTAATCCAATAACCAAGTTAAATAAAAAAGGGGTCCAAGTTCATCTAAAAAAATGAGTGTGAAGAAAGTTTCCAAGATATGAAGAAGAGATTGGTTACTGTACCTATGTTAACTCTACCCTCTATCAGAGAAGGATTAATTATTTTTAGCAAAAAATCTTTGAATGGTCTTGGGTGATTCCTCATAAAAAATGAAAAATTGATTTCTTATACATCTCGATAGTAAAATACTCAAGAGATGAATTATCCTATGCATGACCTGGATCTAGATGTAGTTATTTTTGCTCTAAAAATTTTGAGGCACTATCTTTATGTGGAGAAATGTGATATATACACATACTATTAATGTTTGAATTATATTTTCATGAAAAATGAATTGAAAATAAGACAAAGTAGATGGTTGGAACTTCTTAAAGGCTATGATTTTTAAATTCATTATCACCCCAGAAGAGCAAACAAAGTTATCGATGCATTATGTATGAAATACCCTATTTTAATGGTAATGGTCATGTTTCAAGGAGATCCATTGATCAAAGACCTAGTAAGGTAGGACATGGGAATCATGAGGGAAGATACATCATCAACCCTATCCCAAATTATTTCTCAACCATAATTACTATATAAGATTATAAACTCTAAAGCAAAGGATACTTTATTATATATTAATATAGAGAATGTGGAGAATGGGAAGTTTCTTGATTTCTATATTGATCAAGAAGGTGTAATAAAATTTCATAAAAGGATATGTGTTCCATCTATTTTGGAAATAAAGAAGGAGCTGATGGATTAAGTTAATAACTCTACATTTCTATACATCCTAGATGAAAAAAATGTATAGGGACCTTCATGATCATTATTTGTGGGATAATAGGAAAAGAGAGATCACCGACTACAGTATAAGGTGCTTGGTGTGTCTATAAGTGAACATAGAGAGAAAATATCCTAAAGGGGTATTACCACCATTACCCATAACAACATGAAAGTGAGACAATATCACTATGGACCTTTTCATTGGTCTCTAAATAACATCCAAGGGAAATAATGTGATATGGTTTATAGTGGATCATCTCACCAAGACTACCCATTTCATCACTATTCAAGAAGATTTATATCTTGACCAAAATTCTATGATTTAAATAAATGAAGTGCTGAGGTTTCATGGGGTACCACTTTATATAATTTATTTTCATGATCCAAGGTTCACATATAAATTATGGATAAGTATTCAATAAGATATGAATAATAAATTGTATTTCAGTATGGCCTATCACCCCCAAACATATGGATAATCTAAAAGACTATTCAGACACTCGAGGACAAGATGATAACATGATCAATGGAATTTAAAGGTGTATGGGATCAACGACTCCCATTATTTGAGTTATCATACAAAAAAAACTTCCATTCGAGTATTCAAATGGAACTCTAGGAAGCTATATGTGGGAAACAATGTAAAACTCATACTTGTTGTGATGAAGTTGGTGAGAGAAAGATTCTTGGGCCTAATCTTGTGCAAGAGATGAAAAAAAGGTTCATTCCATCCGATAACACATTAAGGCTGCTCAGATTCAGAAAAAGAGATATGATGACAATATTATAAGGGACTTGGAGTTTGATGTTGGAAACAAAGTCTTCCTTCTAATTTCACCATGGAATAGGGTCATACTGTTTAAGAAGAAATGGAAGCATATCCCTAGGTACATTGGACCCTATTAAATCATTGAACACATAGGAGTAGTGGTCTATTAGCTAGCACTTATACCAAATATATCTCAAATTCATGATGCATTTCACGTATCTCTCTTGAGGAAGTAAATCCCCACCCCATCACAAGTAATGAATCTATATGTGGTATAACTGTAACATGACCGCTATTATGAGGAGAAAACGGTAGATATCTTGGACCGTAGAGACATGGTTCTATGCAACAAGATTAACCACCTTGTCAAAGTGTTGTGGAGGAACATTAAATATGAATAAGTGACGTGGGAACTGGAGGAAACAATGAGGAAAATTTACCCACACCTTTTCTAAACTGAGATAATAAGTTGAAATTTTAGGGATGAAATTTCTTAAGTGGGGAAGAATGTAATGAACTGGACTTTTAAAATGATATTTTTTTCATGAGAAAATGTGTTTTATTTTATTTTGAAATAAAAAAAACTATATCTATTTAATAATGAAGTGAGTATAAATTGAAATGTGACCATCAGGTTTCAACTGATATATGACCTCTGGTCAGTTATAACCATTTTTCAATATGATTGTTGGAAAATATACTCATGATAATAATTTTAATGTTATAATTAGAGTTTATAAGTATAAATGAAAAAGGATAATTAATATAGAAAGTAAAAATGATGGCCTAAACTAGTAGATTTGTACCGTATGAAGCCCATTTGTTAGAGCTTGGGAGGTAGGCAACATCATTTTGGCTTGATCTTGACCAAGCCCAAGCCAAGCTTTAACAAGTAAAGCTTGAACAAAATTTCCTACGAGAGAAGTTCATGTAAGTGTAAATTACCACTCGGGTGATGTTAACTAAGCCACCCCATGAATCTATCACCATCAAACACCTTACGCTTTGGTTTTATGTGGGTGTTATAAGGGGTTATGTTTCTAAGCCCTAATTACTTAAAGTGCAATTCCTTTATATAATTGTGATTTTTTCCCATCAACTCCATTTTAAGAATATATTTTCTTAATAAGTTAAGATGGAATTTGATAAATTTATTTTTCATAAAAAATTAAACTTTCCAAAAAAGATATAAATATTTATAATAAACTAAGATATTATGAATAATACTTATTTTAATTAAATAGTATGGTAAAAAAACTTTTATTTAAATATAAATGATAAAATAATTTTATTATTTTTAAGTGTTAGAAATTATACTATGAATTTTCAACCCCTTATTATTTTTAATAAATAAGGATTTTTATATTTAAAAGTTAAAATTATAATATTTAGATAATTATTATGATAAAATAAATATCATTTTGAAAATTATAACTTCAAAATTAGGTTATAGTGAATTTATGAGAATTTTCTAAAATACTTTATGGTTTCATGAATAGTAAAAATACAGTCTGAGGTTTTCGGTATGTTTAATGAATTCATAATTATGTCATAATGAAGAAATAAATAATTAACCATAATAAATGGCCTAAAATATTTTATTTTATTAATATAAACTATTTTAATAGATTTTAATAAATTTTCAAACCTATAATTTACTTTCCAAAGTCTAAAATAGAAACTTTTACTTTAAAAATATTTTTGTGTGGAAACTTTACTTTTATATGCCAAAATAAGTAATATAAAATTATTTTTGACTATTTTTTATTAAAATAACATAAAATATGACCCATGTTTCTAAAAAAATGGTATAATATAATGGGTAAGCCCATGGTTTTTCATTTTCTACAACCTAGGTTTCCAAGGCCTATATTTGAAAATTAATAAACAAATCCTCCAATTTTTCTATAAAAACCCATCCATTTATCCATTTAATTTCACTAAAAATAAAAAATACAAAAATATATGGAAGTGTTACTTCATAGATATTACTCCAAATGTGTTCTCAAGCCCCCAAGGTTCCAATCCTCATATTTTAGGAGTAACTCTTTATGGTAAGGGAAATATCCTTCTTTTCTTTTCGCCTCAAGAACCCCTTTTTGTATATGTCTGCTAAACGTTATGGTAAATCTCTATTATTTCTTTTTTATTTAATAACTTAATTAAAAATTATTTTTAATCATGGTTATAACCCTCAAACCTCTATTT
Source organism: Viscum album (assembly GCA_963277665.1). Classification (NCBI taxonomy): domain Eukaryota; kingdom Viridiplantae; phylum Streptophyta; class Magnoliopsida; order Santalales; family Viscaceae; genus Viscum; species Viscum album. The sequence goes on along the minus strand of OY728161.1, from coordinate 47,238,952 downwards.
TTAACCATTTTAGAACTACATTTTATTCCTGTTATGCTGTCAATTTTACGTCTCAAAATTTCTATCTTCTCCTCAAGAAATTATCTTTTATTTTATTTTTATGAATAAAAAAACCTATTTATTTCCATAAGGTATTAAAAAATATGTAAAAATGATTTATTATATTATATTATTGAAATACATAAAACCTAAATTCCCTTTATGTGGGTTAAAAATGACATATTGATCATGTTTTTAATGCACTTTTGAAATGTCAAGATTTTGATATGAAACCCATTTTATTTTATTCTACATGGGATATTTATGAAATGATTTATTATTATACATGCGGATAAAATTAAAATTAATACATATTAAGTGTGAAACCTAATATAGATCTAATGTAGTGGGTAAATAATTTAATCTCAATAGATGACATGTTTTACAATACCTTGGTGAACAACCTTGGTAATTCTTATGACACCTAAGTGACAAACCTTGGTGATATAAATATGAATATAACATTTAAAAGATATAGAAACATTTACATGTTATTATTAATTTTATTATTATTATGATATTCCCCATTCTCATGCCTTATCATTATGACTCATGTTCTTATTGATATTCCTCAAGATCACAAGTAAACTATTTCCCTTGTTTTCACTTACCAGGCCTTATGCTCACTATTTCCTTTGATGTATTTACCCAAATTATGAGATTTAGTAAATATACTTAGGATGAACCTTTAATAATCATTTCAAGTGGTTTAGAATAATTTTTTAAGTTTTCATGTATTATGAACCTTTTTTAAAAGAAAATAAACTTTAAAATATCCTCTGTTTGTACCATGTAAATGAAATGTTTATGTAATAAAAAGGTAGGATGCCATAATAATAATTTTTTGTCTATATTTTCTCATTACTATAAATATTTACGATAACCTTCATACTCAAAAGAAGAGTTAATTTTTTTAGAGATGAGTGGGCAACGTACATGTTGTTAGAATGTATGTTGAAAATAAATTTAGGCGATTACCTACTATTTTAGTGATCTAGTAAAATTTATGGCCTTAGAAATATATTTTGGGTTTGATAAATTAGTGTGAGGATTCTTATATATTATTTTTGATCTGTTTCTAAAGGGTAATTATAATTTAATAAATCAATTATTTTTGAATCACTTACCTGTAAATAATAAAATTATTGGGAAATGGTGGAGGTGGAGGTAGAGGAAGAGTTACAGTTGAAGACTGAGGTAGAGAAGGAGATAGAGGAAAATATTAAGGCATAGGATGAGATAAAGTGATGACTTGAAAATAATATTTTTTGTGTGTAATGGAGTAGAATTAGGATCATTCCAAGATTATATATGAGAAAACTTGTTTAAAAGTACACAAAAAATTGTTAGTTATGGTAAGAGCCATTGTGAAAGTGTTTCAGGTGGCTTACTGAAAAAATATGTTTCGCCACTAGTTTAAGTGATATTATACTAGAATTTAAGTGGAGGAATTTTCTCAAAAACAAAATAAACACCAATTATTTTATTTAAACTTATTATTATAGGATATAATTTCTGTTAGAACAATCAAATTAATTTCAAATATTTCTGAAGTGTGAAAGAAACCCCTCACTAAGAACAAACTAAAAAAAGTAGATATACTTTCTTACCTATGTCTTCACTACACTAAAAATAAAGGGCCTTATTAGTAAATCCAATAGTCACTTGAGAGGCATATGACACCATTCGAATCATCAAACATATATATAATCCAACTTAAATGTTTTATTAAATATGTGTGTAATCAACCACCAAAGTTAGTAAGTGTATGGGAGAACTGTTTTTAGGACAAATAACATTGAGAGATCATGGTCATTGAGGAGTGGTGGTGTCAAAGGGAACATGAAATCAAATGAAAATAAACCACCTTATAAAGAAATCCTAAAAAATGAAAAACCCACTTCAAATGAAATTGTGAAGAACCAAAAATCCAAATGAACAAACCTTTGAAAAAGAAGCTAGTAGCTTGATCCAGAATCTCTAAAAAATAATGAAATATAAAATTTCATTGACCGAAACATGAGTTTTTAGAAAATAACAACACATTGGTTTATTTTTGGTGGTTGGTGAAATTATTTGGGCTATTCGATAATCAATTATATTCATGATATAATATCACAAATTCTTGTCAAATCCATACAAGTAATATTCATTATGCATGTATACAATCATTATTTAAAATGATCCATGTTCACAAGAACATTAATAAAAAACTAGTCATCATACTCAAAAAAATAAATGATAATTGGAATATTACCATTTTTATGAATAAATAATTATTTTTTTATGTTAGATTTTACCATCACCCAGAAAATACATTTCGATTGTTTTGAAATTGACATTAATTTTAGTGAAAAAGACAACTAACATACTAAAAACTAAGAAAACACATTAGGATTGTTTTTATACTTTATAAAAATGATCCTTAATTCATTTTTGACATATAGGAATTATCCTCACCTCAATCTGATACACAATATTCCTGGTATGACTCAAAGTGTCTATTATTATTTTAAAATGGAGATTTTAATACAAAAAAGTATCACTCACTAAAACGTGACCAAACGTGTTTGGATTGACTTTATAATTTTGGAAAATGATTCATATTTTTTTTGTGACTAGTAGGAATCTGTATATTTCAAAACCATACACGATGCGATATATATGACTCAAAGTGTATGTTTCTTGTTTAAAATGACATTTTAGTAAAAAAAATTGGGAAACTCAAAACTAATAAAACACATTCAGATTATTTTGATATTTTAGGAAAATGATCCGTAAGTCTTTTGGGATGTTTAGGAATCAATCTCACCTCAATATGACTCATTTTATGACAGGTATGACTCCAAGTATGTCTTTTTATTCAAAATTGACATTAATTTTAGTAAAAAAGACAACTGACATAGAAAAAACTAGGAAAAAACATTTGAATTTTTTTGTTACTATAGAAAAATGATTTATAAGTCATTTTTAATATGTAGGAATTATCCTCACCTCAATATGATACTTTATGTGCCCAGTATGACTCAAAGTGTCCTTTACCAGTTTAAAATTGACATTTTAATACAAATAAGTGTCACTCATTAAAAATTGATAAAAAATGATAGGATTGTATTTATAGTTTATGAGAATTATTATTAATTAATTTGTGTTGTGTAGGAATTAGTATCACGTAAAACCCACACACGATGTGACTAGAATGGCTCAAAGTGCATGTTTCCAGTTTAAAATGACATTTTTTTTAAAAAACAAAAGTGGAATACTAAAAATTGATGAAACACATTCATATTGTTTTCATACTTTAGGAAAATGATCTGTTAGTCACTTGAATGTGTAGGAATTATCCCGACCTCAATCCGATCCACGATGTGAATGGTATGACTCAAAGTGTGTCTTTTTATTCAAAATTAACATTAATTTTAGTAAAAAAGGAAACTAACATACTCAAAACTGAATGATAACATCATAATTGTTTTGGTACTTTAGGAAAACAAGTCATATGTAATTTGTGACATTTAGGAATCAGACGCACCTCAATTTTATACACGGTGTTCCTGGTATGACTCAAAGTGTCAATTAACAATTTAAAATTGATATTTTAATACAAAAAGTGTCCATCACTAAAACCATGAAAATGCACTCATATTGACTTGATAATTTAGGAAAACGATTCATAATTCCTTTGTGATGTGTTGGAATCAGTATCACATAAAACCCACACATGATGCGACCTATATGACTCAAATTATGTGTTTCCGGTTTAAAATAACATTTTAGAAAAAAAATATAAGTGGCAAACTCAAAGCTGAGGAAACACATTCATATTTTTTTTGATACTTTATAAAAAAGACCCATAAGTCATTTGGGATTTGTAGGAATCAGCTGTACATCAATCGGATGCAAGGTGTGACTGATATAACTCAAAGTGCCTCTTTTTATTCAAATTTATCCTTAATTTTAGTAAAAAAGACAAATAACATACTTAAAACTAATAAAACACATTTTTATTTTTTTGATACATTAAGAAAAAGATCTAAAAGTAATTTTTGACATGTAAGAATTATCTTCACCTCAATCTAATACATGATGTGCCCACTATGACTCAAAGTGTCTGTTATTAGTTTAAAATTGATATTTTAATACAAAAAGTGTCACTCAATGAAAACATATAAAACATTCATAGATTGTCTTGATAGTTTAGGAAAATGATTCATATTTTATTTATGATGTCTAGTAATCAGTATCACATCAAACCCACACATGATGTGACCTGAATGACTCAAAGTGCGTGTTTCCAATTTAAAAAGACATTTTAGTAAAAAACATAAGTGGCATACTAAAAACTTAGGAAACACATTTATATTGTTTTAATGCTTTAGGAAAATAATCCATAAGTCATTTGGGACATGTATGAATCATCCGAACCTCAATATGATGCATGGTGTGACCAGTATGACCCCAAGTGCGTCTTTTCAATATATAACTATTATTTTAGTTTAAAACGCACATCACATCACAAAAATCGAGCAAACTAGCCCATACTATTCTCTAATAATTTTATCTATGGTTACATAATTAATTTCCTTATCATTTTTATATTACACTTATTTAATTCATTTTCTTATATATAATTCTTGAATATGAACAACAAATGGCATGTGACATGCTAAAATCAACCGCAACACATTTCGTTACACAATGTTCATGGTATGACTCAAAGTTTAGTTTAAAAGTAACACTTTCTATTTAATTTATTTCTTTATATTATTAATAACATATGAATTGTTTTCTTATATAGATGTTTTATTTTCCTCAAGTAGGGGTGGACTGTTCTTTTATATAAGTACGTTCTTTTTCTCTATAATAGTATTTCATTCTTGTATTTGTGTTAGAAATTTTATTTCTTTTAAATTACGTATTTGTATTTAATTTTACTAATTTATGGTGTTGTTTTTGGTGCTATAGTGTTCTATTACTACACTCTATAGTATTCTATTTTTTGGTGCTGCGGTGTGCTATAACATCACACTAAAATATTACCCTTTATCAATTCTAATTAAATGCACTTATAAATGGTATCCTTTATATGTGCTTTTCTAGAACTGATGAAAACCTAGTACATTTAACTATGATGTGGTAGATAAATCTTTTTTAGAACTAATAAAGGCCTATTCTAGCACTGTTAAAGGTCTATTTTATAGTAGTGGGGAAGGATAATTCGTGAGATTTATTAATATATTAGATTAATTTAAATTAATTTTCATGTTAAAATGTCTCAAAATTGATATAATTCAAATATAAAATTATTATTAGTTTAAATACTATCATAAAATAAAATTTTCACATGTTTAGGTGATGTTTTCACCCTTATCTCTTTGTTTTATCCCCCGTTAACCCTTTTGATAATTACCATGATATCAATATTTTTCACTCATTAGGGGTCATGAAAGTTACTATAAAAGGAAAAGTGAACCTTAAATGTCTAATTATTTATATTTTAAACCATACACTATTAAATTATTTGAATATAGGTTTTTTATTATTTTTAAATCATTTAATTAAATATTGTTTATTATAAAATATTATTAATGTCACTTTTAAAAATACATGAAATATTATAATATAATACGTGTGTAACTTATGTAAAATGGTTAAAAAATAACATGGATTATAAGATAAATATGATAAGGTCTTAATATAATCACCTAATAAAATTTATACTTGTTTAGATATCATTTTAAACATTATCTTTTGGTTTAACCCCTTGGTTAACCAATTTTAACCTTAGTCATAGTAATGAATTTTTCAATATTAACGAGTTATTATTGTACTATAAGGTGAAAATTAGATCATAAATTACCAAGGGATGGAATTTTACACTTTTTTAATCCTAGTTTTCCTCTTTCAATATTTTTATTATTTTTAAATAATTTATAAAATATATTAAACATAAAATATTATTAAATTCATTTTTGACAGTATTCATTTTGTTTGAATTTAAAGATAATAATATAGTAACTTATTTTAAATGTAAAAATTTAACACATCCATGATATGTTATATTAAACTATGAAATTCATAACACACTATAAATCACCGAAAAATATTACTTTTATAGTTTTTAATGTCATTTACTTAATTTCTCTATTTCACAAACACTATATCAGTATTGCATAGGAATTTAAGGAAATTATTACATCAATAAAAGTTAAAAATAAATTAACATGATAAAAATAAATTTATCTTGAAAATAAAAATTTATAACCGAACATACGTTGTTTATATCAGTTTCAAAAAAATATTATTAATACTAAAAGTAAGAAAATGATATTTTGATTTTACCTTTAACTTAAAATATTATAAAGGTCAAAATCAAATCTAAATATGAAAAAGATAATATTTTAAAATTTTGGATGATTATAGGTGAAATAGAATCATTAAATTAAATTATGTGTTTGAATGAATTTGAAGCCTTATCTCATTAATTTTAACCATAATTAAACCATTTTACATTTACTATGGTAATTTTTTATTACGATTACAATTCATAATGAAAAAAAAATAAAAGGTAATAATTTACAAAATTTTAACATCTTAACTCAAAATATGGAATAATTTTTTCAATATTAAATTTATATAATTTTCAAATATTAATTTTAGAAAACAATTCTATACACATTGATTTTGTTTTAAAAAATGAATTTAAAAAAAAATAAACTTATACCAAAGTAAAGTATAATGATTATTAAAATTTAATTAATTATAGAATAAATAACTAAATAATTATTATGTTACTTTTAATCAATTTTAATTCATAATGGTACTTTTAAATTAATTTATTTAATGGAAAGAAATGACAGTCTTCCAAAAATCAGTATTTTTCACTTTTCTCTAAAAAATCAATGTTTTCAAAAAAATATAAAAAATTCATCTAATGAAAATTTTTACATAATGAATTAAAAAATTATATCATTTTTATCAAATAAAATTTCTAAAATTTACATAAAATAATTATGGTATTCAGTAGAAAACAATAAAACTCATTTATGAAGAAAATATATTTTTATAGAATAAAATGAATTCACTAAAAAACTGAGTGATTATTTCATAATAATTTATCAATAAATTTTTATTTATATGTAACTTTATATATATATATATATTGATTTTGCAATGTTTTTACTACTATTCGTACCCTATAATTCAACGACTAGTTTACAATGACCATAAAATAATAATATTTTGTGGTTCATTTAGGATCAGTGTTGTGTTTTGTATACACTGTCAAACATAGTGATCTTTTAAAATATCAATATATTATTGTTTCCGATGCTTTTCGCTGGGGGTCGTACGTGCATCCGTCATGCAGAGGACGCACGACTTGTTACCCCGTATTCCCACTTTCCAAAGGTGGGCGGTATCCGTTCATTCTTCAGGGATGTCTACTCCTTGATCAAAACCGGGATGATGGGATGTCGGTTCTTCCTTCCATGGATTCCTCCTCAGAACTTGTCACCTATTACGGGTTTCCCTCATAGATTTAAGATGTATTCGTGAATCTCTCTCCCGGTTCCATATCTTCATGGACATCAGTTAAATACACTGCTTCCATCGAGACGCTCCAAGGGGTCTGGTTGGGGAAGTAACCTTCAGTTAGGAGAGTAGTCATGCTGAGGCATCATTGGGTTTTCTTGACGCTGGGGGATTGAAATGTCTATCTTTTTTCCCTTATTATAGGGCTTCTTGAGGGTGTAGAAGCCCGAGGCATCCCACATCGAACGCGGGGAACTGTATTCCATAGGCATGTATCTGAGGTTTTCCTTAGATTCTCGTGTTTAACACGGGGTATGCCGCGAGTTTAATGTCAAGCAGAGATAGATCAAATTGATTAGAACACTATCTAGAGTGGATCAGGTTGAGGAACCCCCTGGAGGGAATGCCGATGCTGGGGCCAACATGTGGGAGGCTTCCCGGATGCTGTGGAGTGGAATGAGGTGGCATGATCCCACCAGGATGTGGCGGCCCGGGAAAGAATTAGAATGGGTGATGAAGTGAAGGGTCTTGAACCTCGTAGAGGCTTCCTACATATCCCTGTGGCAGGGAATCAAAGTCTTCATAGTTCGACGATATGGTGGGACACCTGAAAAGGCGACCCATGAGAATGAATGCATGGATGGGACCCAGAGGGAGTAAGGCCTCTGGGCTAGGGCATGAGCTTCTAGAGGCACGTGGGCTCGAGGGAGAGGTCAGGATGGGACATGGGTGTTGGGCTTGAACCTCGTGGAGGCTTCCTATGTACTATGCCTTAGCACAGATCAAAGTCCACGTTGTTTAGGATTGATGGGTCTGATGCTTTGAGAAGGCTCACGATAGTGGATGGATGGGGCTTACACTCTGAGACCGCCCACAATAGTGGATGGATGGGGCTTATGCTTTGAGGCGGCCCACAGTGATTGGCGAACCGATGTGAAGAGGTCGGAATGACCGGGTGGTGGGCTTGAGCCTCGTGGAGGCTTCCTACGTATCCCCGTGGCAGCAAATCAAAGTCCACATAGTTTGGGTGGATAGTTTAACATCATGCGGGATGGGGGAATTTGGGGCTTAAGCTCTGAGGCAGACCATGGTGGTTGGTGAACCGATGTGAAGAGGTCGGAACAACTGGTTGGTGGGTTTGAACCTCGTGGAGGCTTCCTACGTACCATGCCTTAGCACAGATCAATGTACTCTTAGTTCTCTATAGGCGGGGGTCAGGGTCGGTGCTCACTCTAAGCTCATGTGAGTCATGCTCGGTGTGAGAAACAAGAGGTTGCAGGGACTTGATAATCACGTCGCAAAGGGTGCATCCATGAGAAGTGAAGAGGGGATTACGCGTTGAGAAGCCCATGGTGCCGGGAATTACTCCAGGATGGAGGCCCGAGGTGCGACAAAGCACAGAGGGAGAGGTATTTGGGACCGAATGAAGGAATTGCCTCATTCCCTATCGTGCCCTCTACTATCCATGGCGGTGGGGAAGTACGGAGGTGCATGGGTGCTACCTTCCGTAAGAGGGGATAGGGGCTTACACCAAGGAAGCTGCCCTTCCCCCATGGACAAACGTCACTCCGAGAGGGAGGATATCATTCCATGTGAGGAAGATTACACTCCCGTGGAGACGAGTGGGCGTAAAGAATGTCCGAGACAGGGGAACCCTGCGTGCGAGGCATGAGGCCGAATCACTGTTTAACATCATGTGTTGAGGATGAGGTGCTTGGTAGTTTAACATCCTGCAGCTTGGACGTGGCAGTTTTTCTCCGCTCCTCTAGGACTTACATAACCGGCACCCTCTACCCCTTGTGGGAGGGAAGGCATCGGCAAGGCCATAGTGAAGGGGGGTCGCAGAATGAACCATTGAGGGGTCCACATTAGCATGGCTATGCGAAGAAGCAATATCTGTTAGCGTGCCTATGCGAAGAAGCATGAGGCAAAGCAACGCAATGAGAAAAACAACCCAAGGTACCTTGAGGTTACTTCATATGATCCTGGAAGGACGTACGGGAAAACATAACATGGTGTGTATGCCCGATGTGTGTGCCCGGGGCATAAAAAAGGAGGACATCAGGTTCCTACACAGGGAGGCACCCGGGGAGCATCAAGGTGATGGGTCCCGGGGATTGCACATAAAGAAATGGTTTGCGTGCAAAACATCGGGATGACGCGTAATCGGGGCAGAGTATTTGTATGCGATTAGCAGGATCGCGCCCAAGGGATGTGAATTGCGCGCGAGTGGCAAAGGCCACACCCAAATCCAAGACCGCACCCAACAAAAGGGATTGCGTGCAATTAAACCATTTTTCTCACAACGAAAGGAATTGCGTGCAAGGGAGGAACCCTGAAGGGTTTGGGATTCTATTTAAGCCAGTGGGATTGCGCGCAAAGGAGGATCCCGGGGTGAGGAGGCGTGAAAGAGATCAGTACCTAAAGGCCATCTTGCACGCAAAGAAGTCTTATTTCGTGCACGAGAGCCAGTTCAAATTCCGCAACCCCGAAATGGAAGGGGTATCCTTCTATTTATAGGCCTTCAGCGTCATAGAATCTAGGCAGCGCATGCAATTTTTCATGCCAGAGACGGCAGCGCGGAACATTAGCCACGCAGGCATGGGCGCGCAATTATTGCACGCCTGCGCCGAGATCCTTTCACGAATCCCAGACCCCTTTCACTCAACCCACATTTTTTCACACAGATTCCCCTTTATTTCGCACAACACTTTCGGGCCCTCCGGACCTAGTCTCTGGGCCCAAATATGACTTCTCTTTTTCATTTCGAAACTTCCTTTAGGAATTACAGACTTTTAGACATCTATAAATGCCCCATCAGAATTGGATCAGTGAGGGATCGCAACGATCAGATTCCAAGGGAAACACTAAAACGCCGAAGTGTTGGGTTTCGTGGGCCCCTAGCATGCAAAAAATGTTACGGTGCGCAAAATGCCAGCTGGCGCGGAATCCGCCTTCCACGTAGCGCGGAACCCCAAATTCACCTATAAAAGGGGCCATGGGTCCCATGATCTGCACCCAAGATTTCTCGTGTGATAGGCTTAGAGCTATCGTGTGAGAAATTTCTAATGTGCCTACACATAAAACCCGCTTTGGCAGCACATAATTCCTCCATGTTTTGGATCTATTTACGCCCAAACCAGGTATTTTCCACACCGACTTCTCTGATTTCACACCCAGCTTCTAAATTTCACGTGCCACATCCAGATTCAACGCAAAACTCTTGAAGCACTTGGCTGGAAGAAGATGGCTGCAAACCAAGTCAATGAGGGGGAGGTCACCGCTCATAGAGCTAAAATGGCGGCGAATGAGGAGGTTTATGGCCCTAGGGTGGTTGTTTCCAACAACCATACTTTGTTCAACCTGCTAACCCCCGCCCAGAAGGGGTATCCTTTTTCCAACAACCTTCCGATATGGAAGTTCAGCATTCTGGAGGAGGTTCCGCTACCAGGATTCGAGGTTGATACACCGCGGTCATGGGTGACCCGGGAGGATGACCTTCCCCAATACAATATCACCAACAATGGTCGTCTTTCCAGAGATACCAGCTACATGGATGTATATGTTCTGAACCAGAGGATGAGGACCATTTCTGGGGGTGATACCATTGTGGAGGGTTCCCCAGACCTCTACGCAAGCATGTTTCTTTAGAGAATCACAGACAATACCAAGGGCTGGCTGTAAGATTGGGATTTGCGGTCTGGAGGCAACTTCACCAGTGTGTGGGCCTAGGCGTACTGGTTCGCCATATGTGCGACCAATTTGGGGCCGAGCTGCGGCACATTGGTTTGTTCGAGGAGGTGTGGATGTCGTAGTTCCACTTCTACCGTCAGCCTGAGCTCGGGCTGGAGCTATTCACCCGGTGGTCCCCTGATACCAAGACATTCCATCTTCACCATGGGGAAGTTGGTATCAATCTCTAGGATGTCCACTTCATCAGAGGTATCCCACTGGAGGGCTATCAATATGATGAGTTCCTTCCCCCAATGAACTCCTGGGAGGATAGATCACAGACCCCCATGCTGACGTGACACCTTCTGGAGCTAGCCAAAGAGAGGCTGGAGGTCAAGGACTTCTTGAAGGACATCGCCTATAAGGACTGGTTTAGCCTGTTCCTGGAGAATAATCCAGCGATCAAGATGCTGGGACGGGGAAAACAGTGTCCAACCGTAGCTCAAAGGAGTAAGGATGGATCGTACTGGAGGATCCTGGAGGTGGGGAAACACTAATCATGGGGCTATCATGTTAATGAGGCCTGGGACCCGAATGTTCGATATGCCGGGTTCCTCTCCACCTTCTTAAGCGGGTGGCTCTTATCGGTGTGGGACGCAAGGATGGGCGTCCGTACAGTGACCCTGGTGATGGAGGGCACCATGGCCACCAACAAAAGGTTTAATCTGGGGGTCCCCATGCTGGCTAGGTTGTACACCATTCTGGGATGCATCTCAAGAGGGGGGTCACCTCAGAGGGTGTGTGGCCCTTTCCAGATCTTCCACAGCTGGGTGGTGGCTCATCTTGGCGGATACACTTTCCCAAACGCTGTTCATCCTCCGGGAAATGGCCTGCGACTATCCTTGTTGAAAATTTTCGGGGTCGCGCCGATGATGCTCAATGAGGAGGGAGTAAGGATCAAAATTGGAAACCATGCCAACTTCAACTTCATCACATTCCCCACCCTGATCGGCCAAATGATAGATAATGGGAAAGGCTCGCTGGAGTAGCAGGAATACTTCCAGAGCACCCGAGGCGGGGTGCTTGTGGCTTGGATTGATGGGAAGATCATATGTGAGCCTTACGTGCCATCCCGATTCACCAGGAAGTTCGGGTGCCTCCAGCGAATGCCGAAGAGGGTATTCACGGACGTCAGGGAGGAGAGGAATCCCTGCGTCCTCCACCAGATATGGTTGATGTTCACCACTTATGGCTCTAGTAACGTCATTACCCTTCATCCCAATGGGGCCAACGCTGGCCTATCAACCAAGTATGCCGAACATTGGGCTATAGAATACCCTGAGGGGCTTTTGTGCAAGTGAGTTCGGCAACTCGAGACTACCCACGTGGAACCTGGGCAACAAGAGAGCAGGCAAGGTGCCACTAGAAGGGGGGGGACCAGGGGTGCGCCAGGAAGAGAGGCCTTCACAGGCTGGGACCTCAGCAGCAAGGACATATCATGGTGTTGTTGCGACCTCGTTTCCCATGGGAGGGTCACACGGGGTGGCCAGAGAACTGACTGGAAAGCATATAAGATACCTGCTCTAACCTTCTCACGATGAAATCTTCCCGGCATTATGGTCAGCCTGGATGAACTTGCGACAATCGATGAGCGTTGAAGCCCTCTGGAAAAAGATAATGCAGGATAGGATCCAGATGCCAAAGGTCAGGCTCATTTGGGTTACCGACCGGGTAAACTTTCATCGACGACATTCCTACCTGACGACCATGGACATGTACGAGTGCAAATGGGGTCAGCACGCGGAGCCACCTCTCTTAGTGAAAGTGATGCTCGATCACGGGAATGATCCTGAACAGATGCCGTCGGAGGATGATGAAGGTGGTGATGAGTCGGAGGGAGAGGAAGGGACAAGAGAAGACGGAGGATCTTAGGGAGAGTCCCGCCAAGGGAGCCTGTAGGAGAGTGGGAAGATCGTTGGATCCGACATAGACATAACCGAGCTGCTCGAGGTCTGTCTCTATCCTTATTTATCCCACTTCTTTATCCATTCTCTTATGAAATTTCTAATCCATTTCTCTATCTCATTCAAGAGAATATAGGCACTGATCAGGATTCCCCAATAGAGGAAGGAGACGAGGAGCTGATGGGACATGGTGGGGCTCCGATGCCCATTATCAAACTGACAAGCGCTGAGGAGTCTCCTACCACGACAGCTTTTATAGAGGACAAAACACTGGAGTCCGATGCTATGGGTTTCTGTATGCCCCTTGCTTCACTACTGGTGCTTACTGTTAGAGAACTCTACTAATCAGGATGCTCCCTGTACAATGATCTTGGTGTTGGAGGTTCATCGAGCTGCTGAGCTCGGGCCGTCCGTGAGTGAATTAGAGGTGGATGTACTGCCTACTCGAGAACATACCTCCCAAACTGAGTTGGACCTGACAATTGGTGAGCAGGGGGCCGTATACATCAGTGGTGCTGACATTGGAGTGATGCCAGAAGCTGACGAAGGCACCACCACTGTCGGGGAGAGAGAGGAAGGTTTCCCGGACACCGAGGATCCTATTCCTCTAAAAGGCATCCCTGAGGCAGATCCTGTAACTAACCTGCTGGCTATCTTCCCTGTATATCAGCCCGCTGATCCCGAAGAAATAGATGATTCAGATTCAGAAGCTGTCGAGGAGAGCTGGATGACACGTCACAAAGGGTGGAAGTGCATCCAACGTTTTCTGAGGCAGCCTCAGAAGGATTGGCTGAGGTAGATGGGATCGCTCTAGACCTGGCTGCGTTTCTTGTGTGCCAGAGGGGATGATGATCAACACCTCCATCTGACAGTCTATGATTACATGGCCGAAAAGATATATGAGATCAGCCTGTGCACCGACGTTTCCCAGTGTCAGGAAGAATCGGTGAGCACCCGAGCGTTCCTAAGGGCAGAGCAGGAAGCACGACGCCTCGAAGGGAAATCGACAGAGAAGGAGGGATTCATTGCAACATGCTCTAAGATCATGCATCAACTGATGGACCAGATGGCTGACGCCCAAGAACAACTGATGGAGGAGAGTCACCAGATGACCATGCTTCAAACTGAACGAGCGCATACACAATCTAGGATTGGCGAACTGCGCTCTACGGATACTGATAAAGAGAGAGTTTTCAGGGAGTTGGAAGCAGTCTTGGAGGCCACCAGCCAAAGGGTAACGACATTGGAAAGATCTCTGTAAGAAGATGACCCTTAGGGGGGGGGGGGGGCTATTTTGGCCAGCTCATGAACTTTTTCATCCAATGTATGGACAAATCCATTTATCTGTACCTTTGGTTTGACATACTCGTCCATAATACCGAAATAAATAACAATTCTTCCCTAAGCTCATGTGGGTTGTACCCAATGTGAGAAACAAAGGATGCTCATATTATCATTTCGTTCGACCATGGGGCGTCAACCAAGATTTAGGAATCATAAATTGAGTCCAGATTTCTGAGGAGAAGAGTGGGGCCCATCCAAAGGAAGGGGACCTTAGAACTGATTGATGTATCGTCTTCTCAATGTTCTCTAGCACACAAACGAGGAAATTCCAGGGGCATTGAAATCAATTTGAACATATGGAGATGAAAATGGTGAATCACGTTACCCGAATTCTGAACACTATGGAAGGGGTGTGACGATGGAGGATAGCTGTTAAACTTGGAAGAAACGTAGCATCCATATTATACTGGCCTAAAATGGTGACAGCAAATGAGGACTGACTGCTGACCATGTTCGCAACACGGGGACCAACTCAAATATCATCGATCAGTCTTCTAGAACGTTGGCCCAGGATAGTAGGCGGAACATAAGTCGAGCATCCATACTGTTAGTGGGTCCCATCAAACATGACCAGTCTTCCAGAACGTTGGCCCAGGACAGCAAGCAGACCATGGGTCGAGCATTCATACTATTATGGGGTCCCATCAAATGCGAAAGAGGATGAAGATCCGAATAAAGGGGCATGAAAATCGTGGAAAGTGAATGGGTGGTTTGTTCAAACAGAATCCAACACTCCCAAAATTACGCCACTGTGGTGGAGGCACATTAGGCAGACGTATTAATCTGGTCACAGATCATCCCTGCTTTTAGACAGGAGCTCTCTGGTGAGGGAACTGTCACTTCCCAGCATCACTGTGGGGCATCCCGAACTTATTAGTTGATAATGCTGCAGTTACACAACTCCCCGAGAAGTCGGGCCAAAGGGCCGACAGTGATAGGAGGAATAGACTTGTGCTTCCCGGGACTGGACCCAAGACAAAATGTCTGGGCATTCCTATGTATCCCATAAGGATGGGAATCAAGATGCACATAGTTCTGGAAATAATATTAGTTTGAGGTCTTATAACTTGGACTAAGGATTGGTAAGGAGGTCGGGAGACACATGGTAAAGTGATTTACGAAACCCTATGTGAATGAGGACAAGGTCCTACTTACCATGTGTTCCTTGGAAAAGTGTTCCGGTCAAGGGAACAATCACGAAAGTTAGGCTGGGCTCGTGGGGAAGTGGCCGGGTGCTCCTACGTATCCCATAAGGATGGGAATCAATCCATACATAGTTATTGGGGGTGCATTTTAACGTTGTCCATGACAAGAAATAGGAGGGATAATTATTATAACAGGGTGCACGTGGTGTGGCTATTGAAAACCCGACATGAATGAGAACATAATCCCATACCATGCCATGCGGTCCTGTAGTCAAGGTCCCAAAGGCGGGACAAAAATGATGAATTATCAAACCTCAAGATGGACCCAAAGACAAGAGGTCTGGGTGTTCCTACGTATCCCATGAGGATGGGAACCAAGCCATACATAGTTCTGGAAGGTGTCATGGCACGGGAAGGTACCTATTCTAAGGATGAAAGGGGCGTGTGGGTCTAGCCCTCACACCAAAAGAATTGGTATTTTATGTATCTTGTTTGTCCTTGAAGGTGAATGGTTTTTCTTTTCTGGAGTGACCGTCCTAGGGTAGAAATTCCTGGCATCACCACAATAATCAAGCCATAAGGCATTAAAAAATGGCATGGTAAATGACCAATACCCAACGTGATGCCCTTTATGGAGAGGTCATCATAATGCAGTGCCGTTTTTATCGTGCGACCCGGACAATATCATCATAGTTTATGGTCATGTGGTAGGACCAATCAGTATAGTTTAAGGTCATATGGCTTGGACCTGGGGGAATGTGCACGATGCGATAAAGAATACCCTATGTGGATGAGGACATAATCCCATACCATCACCGCGTGTGATTCCGGGTGAAGACCCTCGGGCCAAGGGGCCGACAAGTGTTTTAAAAATCTAGGGGGCAGGAGATACTAGCCTCTAGCTGAGCTGGGACCGAAAAGAAATGTTTGGGATACCACTCATTTCTCGTGGGGATGAGGGTCAAGCTGTGCATGGACCTTAGAGAAGACCCAATCCCATAACCTTAGCGCTCGGATCGCGGGAGCCCCAAGAGACACAGTAACACATCTTTGTATGCCTGACATGTGAAAGTGCACTGAGGGTTAGTGAAAAGAGTGTTGAGATTCCACCTTGACACAATGGGGTGGAACATAATGTGAATCATGCAACCAATATTCAGGGCCTAAAAGAGTCGGCGTGACGACATGGGATTACTACTGACCATGTTCACAACACAGCATCCTGTCGTGTTAGCCTGAAATGGGGACAAACAAATGAGCATCAACCACTGACCATGTTCGCAACATGGGATTTGTATCAATTTTCTGTCTGAAACCCTCAGGGGTTTTGGCCCATAATGGTAGGATAACCCTTAGGCGTTGTATCAAGGCCATTCTTAGGGGTCCCTCCGGGTGTGAAAGATAATGTGGGCCCGAATGAAGGGGATCACAAAGCTTGAAAAGTGGATGGAACTTGACTACGTCGAATCTGACACTCCAGGTCCTAGACCAGAGTACTATGAACACATTAGAGGACCACTGACAAGGGTCGAAGGGCTCAGTTTGAGAGCAGCCAAAAGATGGAGGATTCCCGGGAGAAGGGGGAATGGTGCCAAAAACCCTGTACCACACCTATATATCCCCCTCATGGAGAGGGACAGGCCAAGAGACTAAGGTGACTGGGAGATCATGGGATCTCTTAAGAGACAGGGCTGGACCTGAAATCTAGGTGTTCAGGCGGTCCTACGTATCCCATAAGGATGGGAATCAAGGCACACGTAGTTCTAGAAGAATAGTTTAAAGTCATGTAGGATAATGATAGTCATTTCATCCGGGAATGTGTATCGCATGACGAGTAACCCAATGTGGATGAAGACATAGTCCCACTCCACACCATCTAATCCCACAAGAGAGATCCTGGGCCGGGGGCCCAAGGATGGGCCTCGGTCAGGGAGGCCTGACTGCCTTGCAGTTTAACATTTTGCAGTGAGGACAGGAAGAGGAGGAGGACACCTCAAATAAGGGTGGTATACAGTACGGTGAATAACCCGACATAAATGGGGACATAATCCCACACCACACCATGCAATCCCGCAAGAGAGAGCCTGGGTCAGGGGCCCGAGGCTGGGCCTCGGTCAGGGAGGCCTGACCAGATTGTAGTTTAACTTCTTACAGGACGAACATGTAGTTTAAGGTCATGCGGGACCGGAGGCAGTTTAGGGTCATGCAGGACCATACAGTTTAATGTCGTGCAAGCACGTAAGGCTCAAGAAAAGTATTTCTTGAGGAACTTGGCATTGGTGGGAGGAGTTATACGCTCACCATCCATGGTCACCAGGGATTATGCTCCATTGGGGTATACCTTATGAAAAATGAAAGGTCCTTCCCATTTGGGATCCGACTTGGGTGGTTTCCATCCAGGGATCATTGGCACCCTGAGGTCCAAGACCAAATCTCCTTGCAGGAAGGAGCGGAGGAGAACCTTCTTGTTGAAAGCTCGAGCCATCCTGCTCTGATGCCTTTCCAGGTTGTGCAAAGAACAAAGCCTATTCTCGTCTAGCACTTCCAATTCAGCAAGATAGATTTTGGAAACTCTATCCGGCGCTTGCTGGTCATAGACCGCTATGCGCAATGAGGGAAACTAAATCTCGAAGGGCAGGACAGCCTCAGTTCTATACACTAGGGAGTACGGGGTTACCTGGGTGGAATTACGAGTCGTCATCTAATAAGCCCAGAGGGCATTGGGGAGATTATCCGGACAACTCTTCTTGTTCTGACCAACCATCTGTTGCAGAATGTTAGAGAGTGTTTTGTTAAATGCCTTGATCTATCCATTTTCCTACACATGATAGCAGGAGGTATGGTTAGAGAGAATGTTGTACTTGGCGTATAGTTTCTTCCGTTGGACTACTCGTAAGTTGGTTCCATTATCAGTGAGGATAGCGTGAGGTACTCCAAATCGATAGATGATATTGGAACTCACGAATTTGGTGATAGAACTAGCTTTGACTTCCTTGAGAAGAATTTCCTCTGCCCAATTGGAAAAGAAATCTGTAGCAGTCAGAATGAACCAGCATTGGCGACCCGTTTCCGGTGGGTAAGGTCCTATGAAATCCAACCCCCAGACTGCAAAGGGACAAGAATACTTGGTAGTGTGGAGAGGCTCCGGTGGATGATGCACAAAGTTATCATGAACTTGGCATGCATGGAACCTCTTGGCGAACTCGATGTAGTCATGGATCATGGAGGGCCAGAAGTATCCCAGTCTCCGTATCTGGTGAGACAACTTTGACCCGGCCTGATGGGCGCCACAAGAACCAACATGAACCTCCTGCATGACCTATGGAATCTCGACTCCTTGAAGGCAATGAAGGAGAACACCATCAAATCTTCACTTAGAAAGGATCTGCTCAAGGCTAGGACCGCTTTGAAGGGCAAACTGTAGCGCACAACATCGTATTTTCTCGCGCTCAGCCCGGTATGACGAGATATTACCGTTTTGGAGGTATTCAACCAAGGGTGTCCTCAAATCAGGAACTATTTCGATCACCACATCTAAAGAACTCGGGGCTCCTGACGTAGGGGAACCAGCGGTAAGATGGTTTACCCACGGGCAACGATCATCCTCTGGGGTAATGGGAGCAATTAATCTCTGGTGTGCCATGTGGATAATCAGGTCGTCCTGTTTGGGCTCTGCAAGTGATGCGTCCAGGCTGACCAAAGCATCTACTCGACCGTTTTGTGACCGAAGGATGTGAATGACCTCTGGCCGAGAAGGGAACTGGGCCATTAGATGGAGGGTGCACTCCAGTAATGGCACGAGCTCTGGTTTCCTAACGACATAGTCACCATAGAACTGCTTGATGACTAGCTCGGAGTCCCCTTTCACATGCAGATGGGGCACGTCGATCTCGAGGGCCAGCTCGAGACCAGTAATGAGGGCATGATACTCTGCCTCGTTGTTGGTGTAGCCCTCTAACAACAGGAATGAGTACGGTAGAACGGCTTACTCTAGGGTGATGAAGACAATACCCAGGCCCACTCTGTTGAGCCTAGGATCGTTGAGTGTCCTACCGGTGGGGATCCGAGAGGCACCGTCGAAGTGCATATGCCAACATGGGACGACATGATCGACTTAGAGGATTGCAACATCAGGAAAACCTAGGTCTAACGACTGATCCACGGAGGTTGTGTGAGAAGCTAGAAAGTCTTCCAATTCCTATCCTTTGATATCCTTCCTAGGCACAAACCTAATGTTGAACCGCTAGAGGATCACCACCCACCTCGCTAGTTGTCCAGTCAACATAGGTCGGTTCAGGATGTACTTCAGCGGGTCTACCTAAGAGACCAGTTGTACCTCATAGTGCCGCAAGTAGTTCCACAATTTTTGTATGGAAAATAGGAGCACTAGAGAGCTCTTCTAGATAGGAGAATATTTGATTTCCATATCAAGGAGTATGTGGCTGAGGTAGTATAGGTTGTTCTCTGTTCCCTCATTGTTCTTCTGGGAGATAAGTGCACCGAGGGACCATTCTAGGGCGGTCATGTAAAGGACCAGTGGCTTCCCAGAGACGGGTGGCATCAAGACCGGAGGTTGGAGCAGATACTGCTTGATTTCCTCGAAGGTGGTCTGACACTATTCATCCCATTCGTAGGTGGCACCTTTCTTCATGATCTGGGAAAAGGGATTACACTTTCCATCCAGATTCATAATGAATCGGAGTATTTAGGCTATGTGGCTTTAGAAACCTCAGAGCTCCTGAATATTGCTCCAGGGAGGAATATGGATGATGGAATTGATCTTCTTTGGGTTGATCTCAATGCCCCAGTACCTGACAACAAATCCAAGGAACTTTCCAGAGGTGACCCCGAAAGCACACTTCAACAGGTTCATCTTCAGGTGGCGGGAACAGAGGAAGCCGAACAATTTCTCAAGGTCCTTGATATGGTTCTAGAGCTGGTGAGATTTGACCACCAGATCATCCACGTAGCATTCCACCAATGTTCCCAGAATTGGATTGAATATGCGATGGATGGCCCTCTGATAGGTGGAACCCGCATTCTTCAGGTCGAAGGGAATAACCTGATAACAGAAAGTACCTTGGGGTGCCCTGAAGGCAGTGGACTCCTCATCCTAGGGGGCCATACGGATCTAGTTGTATCCGGAATACCCATCCATGAAGGAGAGGGCCTAGAACCCGGCCGTGGCATCAATCAAAAACTCTATCACTAGAAGGGGAAAATCATTCTTCGGATAATGGCAATTGAGATTGCGGAAGTTGATACAAACCCTGATTTGTCCATTCTTCTTCTTGATTGGCATGATGTTGGATAGCCACTTGGTGTATTGGAATTCCTTAATGAAGTTGGATTTGATGAGCTTATCAACCACGACCTTGACCTTGGCACCATGAGAAGGATTCATCTTTTTGGGAGGCTGCTTGAACCCGCGATGGTTTGCCGAGAGACCAAGGCGGTGAACGGACACCTGAGTATCTAGTCCTGGAATCTCGTCGTAACTCTAAGTGAACACATCATGGTGCTGTTTGAGGAATTCCAAATACTACTGCTGCTCCTCGGGGGGCATGGCGGCACTGACCAATGTGGGTCTCGGGTCCGCGTCGCTACCGAGGTTCACTTGTACCAACTCGTCGACCGTGGTGGAGATGAATTATTCAAAGGTGGGGGGAGCATACTCTAGATCTCCTTCTCCACTCATGGGGGATCTTCTGCGGGTGGAGTTGGGTTTGAGCCACCAGACTCTGACAGGAGGCTGGTGTCGTTTTGAGCGGTAGTGGTCATCACATTAGGAGATTCATGAACCCTTGAGACCATTACGATGAAGGATGTCTATCCAATCACATCTGGTCTTCGGCCCATGGGGCCGCTATTGATGACATCAAAGCAGTTGTGGTGCATCATCTTGAGCCGGTTGATTCCAGCCTGGGGGAAGAGACATGTATGACGTACTGCCATTGCCATGAGCCTGACGTCCCGATACCGTACAGGGGTAGGAGGTTTTGGGATCACCCAAGCCTGGTCGGTGTAGGAGTACGAGGTGATTTTCCATCGTTGCTTGGACCTGGGAATATTACTTCCTATTGTACCCAAAACAACAAATAATTGCCCCATGTCGGGGGTCGTGGCCTCCAACCGATGGATTGGGAAGACGTAAGCGTCATTCAAACCTGCCCAAGGGTCAGTTGTAGCGGTGACATGCTCAACTTCACTTTCCTGGACTTGTTTATCCTTGCTCTTGTAATAGTCAGCATCCAGATAACAGGCTTCACAAGATGAAAAAGGAGACGCATCCCCTTAGAGCACACCCACTCGACCATTAAGGGAGTATTTGAGGCATTGGTGATATGATGAGGGGACTGCCGCATGAAGGTAGAGCCACGACCTTCCCATCAATGAATTGTACGCGGTGTCCTAGGAGACAACCATGAATTTGGTGCTACCAATTAGGCCACTGAACCGGGTCTTCAAGAGGATCTTGCCGACCAAGGTTTGCTCGGTCCTGTCGTATCCCTGGATTCTGAGGTCAGAGGGAGTTAAATCATCCCCAGACAAACCTAGCTTCCACAGTGTCTGAGTCGAGATTAGGTTAATCCCAGAACCCTTGTCAACAAGACATCAGCAGACTTCCACGCCATTGAAATGGCTAGTGATGTAAAACAGGTGAATGTGCCCCTGTATGGGAGGGTCTTCATCTTCATTGGAGAATGAGATAACTTCCTGGCATTCGGCGTTCTCAATTGCCTTGGAGTGGAAGGCTTCTGCATTTTCTACCTCCGTCTCGAACTGGAGGGGGCTCCTTAGGGTCTCGACAAGCGCCTCACGCATTTCGGATGACAGACAAAGAGCCTAAAGGATAGAAAGCCTTGCTAGAATGCCAGTAAGGTGATTTAGATCATTATACTTATGTGCCAAACGTGATCCTTTACTTACGGGAGGCCTCTCTGCAATTGGAGGCACGACGGGCCCTACCGGCTGGACCGACGGCTAACTGGTACTAGGCATATCTCACTGTTCAGTAGTCGAAACCTGGGGAGTGGCTGCTCGATGAGGACCGAAAGGCTGGGGTTGGATGGTAATAGGGAGAAGCTGCTCATGGCACAATCGATGGGGTTCTGCCTGATCCAGTAATACAAACAGCGGTGGAGGCAGACCTGTCAACACCGGATGAAGGGGTCGCGTGTGCTGAGCTCTGCACTGGGCCTTTTTTCTAGTCTCAGCGGCGTGCACGACCTGGCTGGAGGTGCCAATTGTCATGCCCCGATGATTCATGTAACCACGATTCTAATGAAACTGGCGACAGCTCAGGACATTGGGAAGGTCTACCTGACATTCCCCATCGTCGGGAGTCAAATAGGGATTTACCAACTCTATGGTGTTAACTGAAGCGTACCCTGGACTATCACTTGATGAATCATCCACCATTGGGTGGATTCTGGGAGGGATTCTGATCTCTGGGGGCATGAAGTCACCAAGAGTGTGAGAAGATGATGAAAGTGGTGGAGCACATTGCTTCTTCTTGTGCCGCCACTGTTTTCTCTTCTGGGAAGAGGCTGGCTGAGATGACAATGCCGATGTAGTAACCACATATTCTGAGGGCTCTGGCTGATTCAGGAATGCACAGATGATTCCATGGGAATGATAGACCGTCTTGTGGTCCATCCAGTCGTTATAATTCTAGGACCCATAGTCAGAAACCTGCTACCATTCAACTTCATCACCGCTACTGTCATCCGATCTCACAAAGACACCCGCTACTTATGCCGGGGCTGAGCCCAAACTGACTATATTGTTGTCAATATAGTCTTGGAGCCAGTCCTTGAACACGTAGAATCGTTTTATAGTGTGCCTTAGGATCTGGTGATAAGGGCAGTAGTTGGGGTGATCAGTGAGATGCGCCTCTTCTGGCTTCCGACACTTAGGAATCCACACAATTCTCTGCTCCAAGGCACTGCGGAAGTAACCGGGGAACTGAGCCTTGTCAAATGAGTAGGTCCAATTCCTTATGTCCGGAAGGGGGGATCTAGGCGGCTGACCCTGATGGGGGTCAGAAGGAGCATGCCGATGAGGCGGAACCTGATTATCTCGCCTAGGCAGTGGCGACACGTTACGCGGAGGCGCTAGCAAATTTTGAGGCAGTCACTGCTGGGCTGGAATCTATGCCTGTGGGGGCGGACCCCTATGGGGCTGTGGAGCTGGCCTCACTGGTAGCAATTCTAGCTGCCTGGGGGCCTCTATCTGGGCCACAATAGCGGGCTAGGCTCTGGCAGCTCTCCTTGCTGGGATCAGAGGAGGCAGTGGGCGTGCATGACTGGCCTGTTGCAGGGCTTCTTCGAGGCGCGGAGCCTTGTCTGAGAAGTCCCTGAACCCTCTGGGGTAATTCTGAGTGATCAGATAAGGAACCAACTATATCTTGATGTTCCTTACGCACATTTTCAGTAATTTTTCCTGAGTCAGTGGCATGTCAAGGGAGTGTGTGAGCCCCTTCCACCGGGCGATGAAGTCCGCGACTCGCTCATCGGGCCTTTTCATGCACCTGAAGAGGACTGCGATGTTTGTCTTCCAGGTTGTAGAACTGAACTGGTAGAGGAATTTCTTGTGAAGGTCCTCCTAGCTAGTCACAGATCCAACATGAAGCTGGCTGTACTAGACGAATGTCGGCCCCTCCAGTGTTTGAACAAATCAACGGAGCTTGGCGGCCTCCTGCTATGCTGGAGTCCCTAACAAAGGCCCACACCTTGGATTGAAGTGGGCCACGTGCTGTGGTGTATCTCTTGTCCCGTTAAAGGGGGATAAAGTGGGGTTCCCAAATCCCGGAGGTGCTGGTATATCATCCACCCATGATGGGTACAACTTGCTGTATGGTGGGATTGCCACCTGCCAAGTTTCCAAATCCTCTAAGCGGGCAATGAGTGCTTCCATCAGATTGTCTGGATGTGGGTTCCTATCCCGATGGGGATACCTAACCACAAGCGCGTTTCCGGGCTCTTCAACATGGTAGACAAACTTAGCAGCTCATGGAACGGCTGGTGGATCACCCCTTGGGGCAGCTAGTGGAACCCGAGCGGGGTCTCTTGGGTGGTCACGCCACTCAAGAGGGTTCGACGAATCATATCATGCCCTCTTTCCATGAGCCTCAACCTCTCCTATGTCAGTGAAAAAGGCATGATCGAGGTTGCCTGGGAGAATCTTGCCAAGGGGTAGTTGTTCGTGCCCCTACAACCCCATACTAGGATCACCGTAGTCGGGTTGCCGCTCTGCAATGTGTTCATCCAGAAGCTCATCGACCAACCTCTTTTGCTCAGCAAGCTGTTGGCATAGCGTGGCCTTCTCGGGATCTTCCTCTGACTTATCCACTAAGGAAGACGGGTCGGAGAGCTTGACAGCCCCAACGTGGTCCTTACTCTTACTGATATTCCAACTCAGTATTAATGCCTCAATGAGTGCGGGGAGACCTAGGAGGTTCCTATGATGATGATTAATCCTTCCTAATGGGTCTAGTGGTGGCTTTTCCTCAAGGGGTGAGTCCCCATCAAGATGTTCCAAACTATTCCCCTCTCACGAAAGATCAACCATGTTGACCACCACTTCCCTCGGGGGCATGTCCTCAGAGATGCCCAGTGAGTCGGGATGCCGGCGAATCACACTAAAGAGAAGGGCATCGTACTTCCCCCATCCACGGACGTGCACATGGGGGGTGCCTCCTCGATAACTTTGCAGAGTACTTGAAAACTCTGAATTCATTGTTGTTGGAGGACCCTGTGGTGGCCAAGTGACTCGGGGTGCTGGACTATGGGGATCGCGGCCAGGTCGACCGGACGAGATTGCTCATAGACATCCTCGAGGTGTGCTTGGATCCCGAGATAAGGCACTTTCTGATGGCAAAGATAGGAGCGAGTCACCCAGAGGGTCTGGTGGAAACATTAAAACTCTCCCGGGGTGAGAAATTCTTGTGTATCAAAATCTGACCCTGCAGTCAGCAAAAACTTCTCAGGGAAGTGGCCAGCTGCGAGGATGGTCCAGAAGCTCCATGTCTCAGGTTCATGATCTGACCCTTGATGGCCCCACTCATCAACTGGGAATGGCTGGGGAACTGGCAGCATTTCCGAGGCAGGCCGTTGGGCCGGTGGACTGGCTGGTGGAGAATACGACAAGCATGCCGATTGGACGCCGAATCCTAGGTCATCCTCAAAGGGTTACAGTGTCTTAGCTGCCACGTTATGATAGGATGAACTGGTGAATGAGCCTACTGTCACAGTGTTGGTGCTTGCCGGGGGCATGCTATGTCGCGGCTCTTCCACCGTCGACCCCCAAAAAAGCTCTCCATCGTCTCTAGCTGAGGTGGAAGGTGCTTCCTGAGAGGCCAATGGTGAAAACAAGTTCGATCCCTGGGGGTACGACAAGTCCTCATCCTCCTGAATATACCTTTGGAGGGAGGAGGGGATCATATGGATCTCGCATTCGGGGAGTATGAGGCTGACGCGCTGCGTACCTATCCTAGCCTTTTACTTAAAGGACTGAGGGGAGGGAACCATCGCCGAGTCATACTCTACCTCAAAGTTTGAGAAATGGACTGGTCTGATCTCCGTCCGGCCTTCCCTGGAATTTCTCTTACGATGATGATGTCCCACCGTCGTGCCCCTGGGTGGCTCTTCGGGGCAGGGCAAATTTTCGTCATGGAGTCCTCCGACCGCACTGGTGCTCGGGAAGAGAGGATTGAAGGCTGGGGTGTAGGGAGCACCGAGACAAATGTCGGAAGGGACACGGGGAGGACCTCCATGTGGGTGAGTGACTGGATATACAATATCTCTATACTCGCGGCCTGCGGTAGGGGAAGTGACCCCGTACCCGGTGTAGTGAGAACTGGAGAGAGACCCACCCGGAGTGTTGCTGCCATGGGGAAGCCCCTTACCTACAGCGAGGGTGGTTCCAAGTGAGCCTCCGGGCTGAGGTTGGAAGCAGGGAAGACCCATACCTTCCAGAACGGTGGCACATAGTAGGCCTTCATGCTGGATCACACTACCACGAATGGGTCTGCAGCAGCCATTACCTATGCCGGCGACTGGGAGAGTCGACCCAACCTACCCGTGGGGCGGTCGGGGCCTCGATCCAGATCAGGCATAAAACTGCCCCTGCTCAATGTGTGCGGGGGTTTGATGACAGGAGTCAGCAGTGGATCAGACCACAGTGGTTGCTGACGTTGATGCCTCGGGGCGGGCATCCTCTTCCGCTTGTGCCCGACGCTGGCATCGGGTCAGGTGGGTTGGAGCTGGTGGTGCGGGCACATGGATTGCCTGCTCTTCGGCCCGGGGAGTCGGGCGGCGGTGACGATGCGGCCTAGCGAGGGCCCTTTCCGTGAACCCTTGAAGCGGTTCTTCGATTGGGCCGACCCAGGAATCCCCTACCTCTTCGGTGTAGGGGAGGGAGGTGTCAAGGAGTTATAGGGATAAGCTCCCAAAATGGTTTAATGTTGGGGTGGGGAGCAGCGGCTCCCTGTGCAGCCCTCGGGGGTGGCGTTGACGGCGAGGCGCAACTACCTCGAGGTCCAAACGGGCCATGTCCTTGGTGGGGATGACACCCTCCTCCTCGTACCTACGCACAAGGTCGTTGATCAACCTTCATTGGATAATCTTTGATAGGGAGAGGGGGAATGAGCGCCCAGCAGTCGTAGCAGTCGGAGCAGCTGTGAAAGAGGCGGAACCACGTGGGGTTGCCGCGTCGGTAATGCCCATGCCCCTGCACTGGTGGGAAGGTGGAAACCGAGGTCCGGATGCAGTGATCTAATTCCTGAAATCAGGGAGATGAACCCATTAACACTGATAGGAAAATAAATTGACAACTAGGAGCCCAACGCCATTCCATCTTCCGTGGTCAGTAAGAGGGATCCACGTTGTCCATGTCACAGAACGGAGTGCTCAACATCCTGACTACCCGAACCCCTAGCGGGTTTCACGTCCTGGTGCTGGGTTCCCGGACCTGGTGACATGCTAATCTTCCGACACCCCAAACACTACCAGTCTCCATATTGAGGAGAGGAGATTCACGTCGAGTTCACCATTTTCTGTTTCCGACACTTTCCACCGGGGCACGCACGCGCATCCGTCACATAGAGGATGCATGGCTTCTTGTCCTGCATTCCCACTTTCCAAAGGCGAGCGACATCTGTTTCTTCATTAGGGATGTCTACTCCTTGATCGAAACCAGGATGATGGGATGTCAGTTCTTCCTTCCATGGATTCCTCCTCAGAACTCATCACCTAGTCCGGGTCACCCTTATAGATTTAAGACATATTCGTGAATCTCGCTCCCAGTGCCATACCTTCATGGACACTAGTTAATTACACTACTTCTGTTGAGACGCTCCAAGGGGTTTGGTCAGGGTAGCAACCTTCAGTTAGGAGAGTGGTAACACTAAGGAATCGTTGACGTGTCTTGATGCTGGGGGATTGGCATGTCTATCTTCTGCCCCTTACTATAGGGATTCTCGAGGGCGCGGAAGCTCGAGGTATCCCACATCGAACACGGGGAACTGTATGCCATAGGAATGTATCTGAGATTTTCCTCAGCTTCCCATGTTTAACATGGGGTATGCCTCGAGTTTAACATCCAATAGAGACAGATCAGATTGATCAGAACACTAGCTAGAGTGGATTAGGTTGAGGAACCCCCTTGAAGGAATGCCGATGTTGGGGCCATCATGTGGGCAGCTTCCCGGATGCTGTGGAGTGGAATGAGGTGGCATGATCCCACTTTGATGTGACGTCCCAGGCAAGAATTAGGATTGGTGATGAAGTGAAGGGGCTTGAACCTCGTGGAGGCTTCCTACGTATCCCCATGGCAGGGAATCAAAGTCCGCGTAGTTCGATGATACGGTGGTACACCTGAAAAGGCGACCCGTGAGAATGAATGAATGGATGGAACCCAGAGGGATTAAGGCCTCTGGGATAGGGAATGAGCTTCCCGAGGCACGTGGGATCGAGGGAGAGGTCAGGATGGGACATGGGTGTTGGGTTGAACCTCGTCGAGGCTTCCTACGTACCATGCCTTAGCATGGATCAAAGTCCACGTAGTTCAGGATGGTTGAGGATTACACTCTGAGATGGCCCATTATGGTGGATGGATGGGGATTACGCTCTAAGATGACCCACAATAGCAGATGGATGGGGCTTACGCTCTGAGGTGACCTACAGTGATTGGCGAACCGACGTGAAGTGGACGGAACGACCAGGTGGTGGGATTGAACCTCGTGGAGGATTCCTACGTATCCCCATTGTAGGGAATCAAAGTACATTTAGTTTGTGTGGATAGTTTAACATAATGTGGGACGAGGGAATTTGGGGCTTATGCTTTGAGGCGACCCATGGTGGTTGGTGAACCGACGTGAATAGGTCGGAACAACCGGGTGGTGGGATTGAACCTCATGGAGGCTTCTTACGTACCGTGACTTAATAAGGATCAAATTACTCGTAGTTCTCTATAGGCGGGGGTCTCTAAGATCACTTGAGTCATGCTCGGTGTGAGAAACAAGAGGTTGTAGGGACCTGAAAATCACGTCGCAAATGGTGCGTCCATGAGAAGCGAAGTGGGGATTACGCGTTGAGCGGCCCATGGTGCCGGGACTTACTCCATGATGGAGGCCCGAGGTGTGACAAAGTGCAGAGGGAGAGGGATTTGAGACCGAACAAAGGAAGTTCCTTGTTACCTATTTCTCCCTCCGTTGGCCTTGGTGGTGGGGAAGTATGGAGGTGCATGGGTGCTACCTTCCACAATAGGGGCTAGGGGCTTACACCAAGGAAGCTGCCCTTCCCCCGTGGAAAAATTCCACTCCAAGAGGGAGTATATAATTCCATGTGAGGAAGATTCCACTCCCGTGGATAAGAGTGGGCGTAAAGAATTTCCGAGCTGGGGGGACCCTACATGCGAGGCACGAGGACGGATCACAGTTTAACCTCATGTGTTGAGGATGAGGTGCTTGGCAGTTTAACGTCCTGCAGCTCGAATGAGGCAGGTTTTCTCCATGCCCCTAGGACTTACATAACTGAAACCCTCTACCCCTTGGGGGAGGAAGGCATCAACAAGGCCATAGTGAAGGGGGGTAACAGAATGAACCCTCGAGGGGTCCACGTTATCATGGCTATGTGAAGAAGCAATAGCCGTTAGCGTGCCTATGCGAAGAAGCATGATTCAAAGCAACGCAATGGGAAAAACTGCCCAAGGGACCTTGAGGTTACTTCGTATGAGCCTAGAAGGCCGTATGGGAAAACAACACATGGTGTGTATGCCTGATGTGTGTGCCCGAGGCATACAAAAGGAGGACATCGGGTGCCTACGCAGGGAGGCACCCGGGGAGCATCAAGGTGAGGGGTTCCGAGGATTGCACGCAAAGAAATGGTTTGCACACAAAACACCGGGATGACGCGTAATCGGGGCATAGTATTTGCATGAGATTAGCAGGATCGCGCCCAAGGGATGTGAATTACGCGTGAGTGGCAAAGGCCGCACCCAAAGGCAAGGCTGCACCAAGCGAAAGGGATTGCGTGCAATTAGACCATATTTCACTCAACAGAAGGAATTACATGCAAGGAGGAACCTTGAAGGGTTTGGGATTCTATTTAATCCAGTGGGATTGCGCGCAAAGGCGGATCCTGGGGCGAGGAGATGTGAAAAGGATCAGTACCTGAAATCCATATTGCGCGCGCGGAAGTCCTATTTCATGCACGAGAGTCGTTTCAAATTCCGAAACCCCAAAATGGAATGGGTCACCTTCTATTTATAATCCTTCGGCATCGCAGAATACAGGTGGTGCACACAATTTTGTGCGCTAGAGACGGCGGCGCGGGACGTTAGCCGTGCGGGCGTGGGAACGCAATTATTACGCGCCTGCGCCGAGATCCCTTTGCGAATCCCGGACGCCTTTCGCACGACCCACATTTTTTTGTGCAGATTCCCCTTTATTTCACACAACACTTCCGGGCCCTCCGGACTGGGTCTCCGGGTCTGAATATGATTTCTCTTTGTCATTTAAAAACTTCCTTTGGGAATTACAGACTTTTCGACGTTTACAATTATAATAATGGTGATGATTCAGGTCACGAGGGAACTTATATTTACCATATTAATGTTTTCTGAGATACTAGTGATGTTGGTGTCAATGATGATGTACTTGATGATCATGTAGATGATACAAATGATGAGAAACATTATTGATTGTATATATTCATATTTACGAACATGTTATATAGTCATGTTTGTTTTAGAGAATTTTGAAATTGATTTTTGTGTTTATATTACAATTTATGGTTCAAAAAATTATCCAATTTATAAACAATAACTGGTATATTTTGAATATGTAGTGAGGATATATAGTCATAGGACAAACTATGGTTGTAGTGTCCTACCGACATGGTTAAAACCATGGATATATATACCTAAATCCATTTTCATAACTATGATTGTATGAGTCTATATCCATGGTTGTGAGAAATGTGGAAATCCCATTACCCCAACAAAGGTAAGAGATGTGATCCATAAAACCATAGCCAAAACCTATGGCCATGTTTTTCAGGCCTACTCTCACTATTTTAGATCTTGGTAGTATATTTTTTCTAAATAAGTGTTAGAGATTAAAGTGTATATTCAAGTAATATAGCAACGTGTTACTACACCTTTGATTTTGATGTATTGGATAACTTTAAAGCTTTAGTGGATTAGAATGAAGAATATGTTTTTCATATTAGTTCACTTATGTGATAAGCGAGTTAATGTTTTAAATAATGGTTGTTATTAACAAAGAATGTGATGTCATAATACACATGATTTATGATTTCACCCAATTCATAAACATTTTTGAAATTTATATAAGTATAGAATGAGTTTTACCAAGGATAGATATTCTATCCAAGATATTCTTTCAAAATAAGAGGGAATGAGTTCCCACCACCCATCAATGAAATATTTTAATGAATAAAATATTCTTTTCAAAATATTTCTCCAAACACATAAAACTATATAAGATATGGGAGTTAATTGTTTATTTTTAAAGTATTACCATAATTAAAAATTTGTGTTATACCCTAAAAAAATATTTTTTATATCATAGTATGACATTTTTGATAAAAAATAATTTCATAGAGGCTATTATAGTATTTTTGTACTTTTATAATTTCAAAGTATAAATAATTAACTAAACTAGATATATTACAATGTGAAAATATCATTGTATCCTAAAAGAGTATAGAATGTTTTTTAAATAAATATATTAATTTAAAGAGTTAATTTTTTATGAAATGATGTCAAATAATGTTTTAAATAGAAAGGTTATATGAGGATGATGATAAACATAAAATGTGTTATAAGTAGACAATATAAGTATTTTACATCATAACATTTAATGTTGTTTGAGTACCCATTAAAGGACTTTAAAATTTGAAATATTATTCCCATGTATCACTATTAGTTATATATCATATTCTTCATAGATGATACCCAAAAAAGAGTTTAGTGAGAGGTTTTATCGGATAGTCACATAGATGTGTGGCTAGAGGTTCATAGAGATGTAATGAGTTTTAAAACCCCTAAAAGTTTATCAAATATAATACCACTTTGGTAGTATATCATATAGGATTTTTTATAAAATTTATTATGCATGATTTGTTAGAATTATTAATATAGTTTAAGAATATAAAACGTATCATGTTGTAAAAAGTTAGTATTTAAATTATCATTATTTCATATTGGATGGTAATATTTTATGTTGTGAATTTATAACTAACCCCTAAAATTTTGAATTTAAGTTATCTCTAAATGATATTCATACTAAATTATAATAAGTTATGATGAAATGTTAAGGTAAGACCTGTTAGGATTTATTATGGTGATACAAAAAATGGTCAAAGATAGAAAAGAAATATTTTTTACTAAATGAACCACTATATATACCACATAGAGTGTCATACACTATATTTTTTATATTAGGGGTGTATGTTTCATATTGAATCACTATACATGAGGTTAGAAAGATACATATCATGGGAACCTTCTAACATGGATTCCTTTATTATGCCATCCTTGAGGTTGAGATAATCCATGGTAGTTGGGTTTGTTATTGATTATGTTAACAATTAAGACTTAAAAAATATAATAATTTTCCTATCGTATGATGAGTATGAAATATAGGCCATAAATTAAGATAGAATGAGTATGTATATGGATATACCTAGATAAAGTATATTCTATGTGCTTATATATTTTGATAAGGGGCATGTGATGAGATCATCCCCTTGGATAACTGACATGTGATGCATTAATCTATCTAGTTAGTCTATATTTGGAGAATTAATAATATATATGTTTACTGTATGAGACTTAAATACTAAATTAACCATGGTAACTAAATTTTTTAGATAAAGTTATTATATCATTTTTATACTAGTATATGATACATCTTGGGGACATATGTATAAAGATAATTTTTTTAATAATGTTCATGTTAGATCCCTTTTTAGATTAAGTATCAATGATTATTTTATATAGATTTCTATTTGCTAAAACTTATGTATTAAAGAATTCATAATTGTTTTTAGTTCTAGAAAGGATCATGGGTTTACACTATTTGGTTTTTTGAATGAGGATTATGCATTGTGCAAATTTTTTCTATAAAATATTAAGAGTTAACATGATAGTGTTGTAGAGGATATATAAAATAAATTTTTGATTGATTTCCAAAATAAATTACATATGATATAACATGTGGTAAAAATATAATAAAACTTTTCCCAAATTAGTTATTTAAGATATCCAAAAGGAGTTTTGGAAGATATTAAGAAGGAGTTTTGGATATGGTCTCACAACTTGTTACTTATGATGTGACATATGGTGGAAGTTTTCTAAGTCTATAAGGCTTTATTGAAATATATACATTGAGGGAAAGTTTCACTAAAGGGTACACCATGACCTATTAGAAGATAATATTTCCTGGTATATGTTTGGATAGACTATGTTTTAGTGAATTTCATGACACCAAAGTCGCATTTCTTGTAGTTTTACACGATATAATAATCTATTTTTTTTTAATTTCCCATAGATTTTTAAATGATAAACAAATTAATCACAATGACAAGCCGTATGTTGTAAAGAGTTTTACCTAATGAAGCATTTAAGAAACATTTATCTTTAAATAGTTATACATTTTAATTGATTATATATTTCATGGATGACCTATATATATAAGCTTATAATTTTTTATGTTTATTCCTTTATAAGTTATTCTAATACATCTAAATTCTATTAAACTCTTAAAGAAAAAAAAATCTATTTCTCTCTCATTAATTTTTTAATTTAACTTTAGGTTATAAGAAACCATGATAATGAGTGGATCTATCCAAAATGTTGAGAGATTAAAAAATTCCATGGATACCCTTATATGATGGATAGTAATGGTTTATTCAAAATTATAAATATAAAAACCATCTAATGGAGATTTTAAAAATTCTGATCAATAGATACAAGTTATTTATTTGTTCTCATGTTAATTTAGTCCAATAAAAATAGAACGGTCAAGTGGAATATTCAGTTTTGTATAATGTTTTATACTATTATTGTGTATGTTTTATACCTCAAAAACTATAATTGGTGAAATGATTACCCAAAAAGCATTTTATTTTTTTCCACAACAGCTCAGGCACAAATCTCAGTCACTAGATATTGGCATAAATGATAGGGTCCATGACATGTATTGATGGGAGATTATTTTACCTATTGAAATATAAATACAGTATTAATGGGATAATTATTACTATGGAATGACCAAATGGTCTAAGGAACTCAAAGGCATCACTGATTAATAGAAAAATAATTTGTGATAAGGAAAAAATTTATAAGGCACATGATAACATTTTCATAAAACTATATAATATAGACTAGTTTAGAAATATGAAAAATACCACATCAAAAGTGAATCTAACCAAAAAAAAATTAATGTATGGGTCAACCCAATGTGGATAGTGACCCAAAAAGTAGACTTCCCTAGTAAATTATCCCATAATGAGAACCAATGATAACCATTAAGAATACCTCCTATACACCATCTAGAAAGTGAAAATAGTACTAATAATACTCAATAATCCCTATATAGTTTACTACCATGCTCATGTGCTTTTTATTTACCCATGTTATAGAAAAAATGGTCTACACATATCCTGAGAGGGGCCATAGTAGGGTGTGAGTATGATATATCAAGTAGGTAATCACCACTCACCCCTAACCACCTATTATAAACTCATGTTCATAAAATAATAAAACAAAGTCACAAGAATAAATATAAAATAAAAACAACATTCCTACATTCTTTATACATATCATTTATATCGAAAATGAAAAAACCATATACTAGGAGGTTCTATACCTATCAAACCTACTTCAAGACTAACTCATGATCTTATATGGACTGTAATTAAAGTCATGGTGAACCGACTATCCCATTTCGGGAAAATAGAATCATGAATAATATATTTAGTTCATGAATACAAAATTACCATTTAGGGATATAGAAATGGGTATAATAAAGTCCTTTCATTGGGATCCTATCCAATTCTATTAATATTTTCAATGACACGAGGTTTACTTAGAACCTTCATTATAAATTCCTAATAGAAATTTTTAAATAATATTTAAGAACCTCCTATTTCAAAATAGTTAGCACACTTTTGAGTTTAAAATATTTCTAAATTATTATAATATATGCAAAGAATCTAAATAATACCACCAACACATGTATCTAGAAGGACATACAAGGATGGTGATTAGTATCTAAATATTTTAAGAAAAATAATTAAAATACATTATTTATTATATACCCTACATATAATAGGAGAATAACTATTATATATGGAATAATAACATGTAAATATATCAAATTAATGAAATATACAATAGGTTTCCCAGAAATTTTTTTGGGGAAACATTAAAAAAGAAAAACCAGATGATTAGAATTATTCACTAGGACCCACACAATTTCCAACCAAACCATTTATGAATATGAGATAAGAAGGTTTTTCTCCTACCAATTAAATTATAGATCAATTCATTATGAACTAAGGTAGAGGATTAGTCCACCACTTGAATCTTAGTACCCAACTAAAACCAAAATAGAATTATGGTGTAAACCATTCTTGAAACGGAACATGAAATCAAGGAAGTGGGTCAGGGAAATACCTTGATATGGGAAAATAAAACCTTCTAAATCCTCCAAAATTATAGGAGATTATGTAAAATGTACTCTCCAACCAAACCTAGGTTTTTAGAATGGTGATTAGACTTGTTTCCATTAAAAATAAATAATATAAGGATCTAGATGTGATCCAAGGCCTTACCCTACCAAGGGTTAAATATATTAACCATTTAGAGTGTCATGAATCAAGGATAGAAGGTGAGTTTCCATGGATTGGATGGAAGGAATATAAGATATTAAGAGAGAGAGAGTCTCATAACCAAAATTAACTAGAATCCAAGATTAAGGCTTAAATGAGTTTATTTTTTATTTTTTAATTTAAAATTTAAATTTAATTTAATTTAAAAAAGTAGATTATGAATCTAAAAAACACCATTTAAACCCAGTATTGTTATGGGTCTAAATAAATTTTCCTCTGCCATTCTCTACCTGCAGTTTGGTAGACTCCCACCTACCTTCTGGTGGGAGTTAACCTACTATGTTGAATCTGATTCCTCAATATTGTTTCCAAATAATGGTATATAACCATTATATAACCACTTCAACCAATAAAAAAACTAAAAAATACATCAATAATGGAATTTAAAAAAACTCAATTTATGATAAGAACCACTTATCTTGTTTAGGGTCATTATAACCTCGAGAAACTTCTCATTCTATAAAAGCTTCAAATAAATTATTGAGGGAAAACATCTATTCAAGGGATATTAATTTTAGTTTCTCACTACCATGATCAATATAATATATTTACATGATTTTATCTAATCAAAACTAAAAGAATAGTCTTACATCACAAAAACTTCTAACTTTGATTCCCTAATAAAAATAAGATGAACTATATAATAAACCTCCAACTCAAAATCTTTATATCATTTACATGTGATGTGTCATGTATGTTCTTCTACAATTGGGAGATATAAATGGTGTTATGCATGTCACTAAACATTATTGGAAAATCTAGTTAATAGAAAACTTCAACAACTATTTTAAATAATTTTAAAGGCCTGACATACCTCAATGTTAGAGTCCCCTACTCTCTGATTCATTAGTTTTACTAGCTCAGTAAAACTCGAAGAAAAACATGATCAAATATATTTAATTTCTAGGGAATTCTTTATTGATTAACAAAGTTTTTTTACTATATTTGATCCATTGTGATATATTTTCATTTTTGATTCATCTCTTCAGTCATTTCCTAAATAATACCATGTCTGATCATAGAGGATTCACCTATCTCTTCCTAGTAATTTTGAGAATGACATAAACTACTATATAGAGTGTCAAATAGTGGAATATGGATAGAATAATAATAACTATTTCTATAGGAAAATTACAACATGAAGAAAAAATAATAAAAAAAACACAAATGTACAGAACATAGGCTCATAGTGATTCCTCTAAAATGCACATAGTTTACTTTTATGGGCCACCGATTTGTGGGTGGAATGTTATACACAATTTTACTTGTGAACCCAATTCTAATAAAATCCATTTAAATAATCACGATATGACCATTGGGTATCTTTAAAAGATAATTCTATCTAGAAACCCATAATGTTTTAAAATTTATCTAAAATATAGATTCGTGAGCCCAAAAATAGAAGAAACCACTTGTATAGTATAAAAGTGTTCCATTTTGGTTAGATGTTCCACAATAAACCATATAAAATCCTTATCTTGAAAGGATCTAGGTAAATGGTGAAATTTTTTATTATTTTTTTATCCCATTTACATACTAGTAAAATGTGTGATCAAAGAGTGAATATTTGATTCTGATGCTCTATCTTTACCTACTAATAGTTTAGAAATATAGATATGTATTAGGTAAACTATTTATTTAATCCATGCCACTAGAACTATTTATTCACATCATGGTATATATTTTTTATCCAAGGGTATATAACTCATATTGAAAAATAAAACTCTTTCATCTCTGTAATATATCATTTCCCTATAACTATGATTATATTAATTAATTTTAATTTATTTTAGGGTAATTAAAATTTTAAGAGGGTTTTCTTTGAATTATATTTTTTCTAGGAAAATTTCCTTGTACGTATAGTCACTGCATGATCACAATATGGTTTTGTAAGTCATAAAGATGACACTTATGTGTGGGGCTACTTCTATGCATGTTTTCCATGCATAGTTTAAGGGAAACTATGTGGTGATCATTAAGTGATTCTCACATGACCCTTCTGTATGGATAATTTTTAGTTAATTTGAAACATGCATGGTTTTTTCTTCATGGGTAGTGTATTGGTTGAGAAAGCACTAGAAAAAACCATATAGGGTTACCCATATATACAATTTGTTTCAAACATAGTAAGAATATAGTTAGGAGTAACCATGCAACAAACATTAAAATAATTATATTCTATTATCATATCCATTCTTCACAATTGGTGTATGGTTTTCCAAACCATTCTATAACCATGAATGCTGGCCAGATTCTAAAAAATGTGATTTTCTAAAAATACACATGTTCATATTATAGTAGTTTTTATCCCCTTTATCTTATCATCATCCACGTCTAGTTAACACAAGGGATATTTATCCTCCCCCTGTCCATTGATTTCGAAATCCTCCACTCTATTTCCATTATTTTCTTTAAGAAAATACACCATCTTTCTTGGTTTTATTCTTCACCATCCCCATATTCCTTTATTATTTTGTTTGTTCCTATCTTGTGAACAATTGGTGCTAACCAAGTTATATTTATGGTTTGGGGTTGAATATTCTCAGTTCTTTTTACTAGGTCTTGTATAGAACACATTGATTCTTATTTTATCACTCATCATCGAAGGAGATGACATCCATCTTGATTAACATTGAAATACAATATGTTTTTTTTGTGTTTTCTTAAATTGGTAAATAATTTGTTGTTCAATGTTTTTAAATGTTTTATATGTTTAATTATTTTCATATTTGATATAAAATTTTATTTTATATAAGTTTTGGGGAAAAATTTGTGATATAACCCCTCTATAGGATATCCTAATCTTTCATCTATCTGAGCTAAAAATAGTATCTCCACTCCTTAACTTCTCCTTATAGTGAGAATTAAAAGGCCATAAAATTAAATTTCTATTAATCCAATCCTCTTAGGTTTAGTGTTGAGAAGACCAATGGAAATTCCTTAATATTATTGTTAGGGTCCTCATATATAAGATCATTAAATATTGGAAACAACTATATTAAATAAATATTTAGTTCAATATTAGTTTCCAAGGTTGGATAAAAAAATTATTTATTTTGGATAATTAAGTGAGGTGAAAAATGACCCCTCAGATTTTGGTTATTTTTTATTTTCATTTTGATAAGCTCACATTGAACACTTTTTGTTTCAATAGATCTTATTAAGGAAATATCTTCAAAATTAGTTTTCCAATTTAATTTCCAATGTTTTTTTAATTTTTTTATTTTTTTGGATTATGGGGGAAAATATTGTTTGTATTAGAATGATTCATACAATGAAATATTTTGGAATTTTAAAACTAACTCCCTGAAAATGATGCCAATTTTTTGAGATAGCTGTCATAGATTTGATAGTTAAAACCCTATATTATAATATATATAGTATATTTCAAACCATGTGTTGTCTCCAGAGATGGGTAAAAAAACTCATTTGTCACAATTATTTAAATGGGGTTGATTTAGGACGAATTATGTTTTGAGAGAAACTAAAATAAATTAAGACAAGTATATTTTAATAAAGAGAACGAAAGGCTATGGGTTTTAGGTTGGATTACTAATTACAATATTATTGTAGTTTTTGAAATTTCAAAATCCTTATTATTAATTAATAAATGAAAGAATCCAAAAAATTATTTATTATTCACTATTGTTTGAAAGAAATAGAGAAGATTAATATAAAATTGACCCCTTCTTGATCAACCCTACTTACTGTTTGTGTATAAATCTATCAAAGACACTTAAAAAATAAACTGCTCCTCGGTTACTTAGGAAAATCATAACCATGTATTGATATTCCTAAGTAATAAAAATATAACTATCTTTCATGCATGTATCAATGATCACTAGATGCTCAAAATTCATCACAGAATATTCCATCATCTATATAATAAACTGAGTGGAGGGGGAGATAAGATCATCAACTAAAGAATTAAAAGAGTAACATTAATAATATACTTGAATAAAATTCCAATCAAACTATTATTAAACTAATTAATTTAGAAATAAATCAACAGATGGGAGTGTCTAATTCATTGATCACATAAACTGAATAACTACATGACAATTCTCCTTCCCATTCCCTAATCAATAGATGTTTTCACTCCTCTATGTGAGTGGTATAAGAAGTGACAATAGAATAAAAAATACATACTTTACAAATAAAAATAGAAAATAAAACTATGCAAACATGAAACAACTGTAGAAACACACCCCATGTGATTCCTAATTTACCTATTTTTAAGATTCTATATTTCCTCCATCTTTGTTCGATCAAATATTATGAGATTATTTCTCCTTGAATATTTAATATTTTCCCTTTTCATCATAACCACCCTTAAACGTCATGATATTAAATATTCAACTAAATACGTAGCTTTCCTATTCTCATAGTTTATTGATTTATCAATCATATATTATGATTTACAATATCTTATTTTTCCTCAAAATATTTATCATCATGCTCTATTCCATAATTATAAATATCCATAATTATTTTTGAATTAAATATCAATCATTTATTATGATTGATAATATTTAATGCAATTCACGTGGCCAACTACATTTAGTTTTTATGCATTTTAATGTGGTAGCTCCAAGATTTGGGTTGTAATACATATGAAACTTATAAACTCCCCAAAAATTTGTCCTATTTATGTTAATTTCAAAAATTAATTAATATTTACAATGTTTTAATTTCAACTATAAAAAGTGGAGAGATCAACCTTAAAGAGTGGGGAAACTAACCTTATGAATTTCAATATTATACCTTGCAAATTTTTTCTTTTATAGGAAATTAACTTATTAAAGTCAAGTCAAACATATGATATTTAGTGATATGCCATAAAATGTCCCAAATTTTACCTTATAATGGTTTTAAACCTTACTATGTTTTATTTACCAACTGTATGAAGTTCCTTGAGTAACAATATGATTAAATCTAATAATTAAAATCAACATTATGAATTCTAGATTTAATTTTATGAAGAATTTCATTTTACAAAACATGAACCATATGATCAAAGGGTAATCTCGCATGAATTTACTAATATATGAACCATATATGCATAAGGAAACACCTTTATTCATTTTCCATTATATAGAGACATCACAGGACAAACCTTCCAAGACTAAAATTAACTTAATGTTCACATGGAACTTCTCATACTCCTATTACACTTGAGTGTGGACTTATCCAAATTAATTTCACAAATGAAACCATATTCCTTTCCATTTAAAATAGTAAAATGGAATAAAATAAATATATATACATTCATTTATTCTTCAAATTAAATAAATAAATTAATTTCTGAATTTTTCCATTTTAAATAATATTTAAATAATATAATGAATTAACACTTTAATTCAAAAACACTCTTGAAATTAGTGTCTTAAAACAATTAAGGGAATAAAATGAAATTAATATTAAAAAAATATAATAAATTTATTTCTTACGTTAATGGGACTATTATTTATGGATCTAGGTACTCTCTTATTCAATTACCCTATTTGATGAGGAGTGGGTCCTCTATCTAGTGTTTGGTACTCCCCTGATCGAAACTTACCTTGGTGAGGTGCGGTTCCCCAACCACAATTGGTGAGATAAAGTGAGTATGGATTTACTAATTATTTCATAGAATAGTTACAAAATTTGTACAGTACTCAATTTAACTAGGCTGTGAAGAGTGATATTTGATGTTATGAGTTTATTTCCTAAGGAATATCAGGGTATGAATTTGTGTGTTATTCTTCCATGAGTGGGTTATTCATTACCTCTATAATTTAAGGTGACTAGGGAATTTACTTATTCCTTTTTGGTTTTTTTAGTGGCCTATTGGGTATGTATAGAGTGACCCATGCATGGGTGTTTCAGAAACATGTGGAATGGCTTATACAGATAACATATGGTATGGTGGTGGTTAGGGTGGACATGGTTTTGGTGGAACACGATCTTAGTGGTATCCAAAGGTTATAGTCATGAATGATAGTTTAGTATAGATATTATCATTTTAGATATCCATCACATCAATTC
Source organism: Viscum album (assembly GCA_963277665.1). Taxonomy (NCBI): domain Eukaryota; kingdom Viridiplantae; phylum Streptophyta; class Magnoliopsida; order Santalales; family Viscaceae; genus Viscum; species Viscum album. Next base: position 47,196,805 of record OY728161.1, on the reverse strand, counting down.
CTTTAATTTTTTTCTCTTGGGATTACTGGGAAAGTATTTTCCCTCTTCAATCCATGGTTTATATACTTATCTTTTCCTTTTTGGATCTGAACATGTGGCACATGAATTTATTTATATATTCTTGTTGGTTATTTTTTTTGGTTTGAATTAATATTATATCTTATGTAGATATTTTTTGATGTGTACATGTGAATTAGTCCAAGGCCTTAGTTAGGTGATATTGTAACTAGATTCTTGTCACAAGTCCTTGTTTAATTGTATTTGGGATTGGGGTAGAACGATCAACATAATACCAATATAGATAGGGTCCTGGTGGGTTAGTTTGTGTCAACCACCACCAAACCCCTAGTATTTTGATTCCAATATCACCCTAGTATATTCCATACCTAGTAATCTACTAGAATCTTCCATGGAATCCATGTAGAGAGACTAGGGAGAGCTTAAGAAGGCTAGTGGGGAGGTCAAGGATCATATTGAGGATTCACTAGACATATCTTTGACCCATTTTTTGATTTTTTTGTTATTTATTTTATCATTTCATATTTTTTTGATGTTTTTTTTTCTATCCATAATTTTTTATTTATTTTTGAGATCCTTTTATATCATATTTATAATCCTTGTCTAAAATACATATCATCACTTTTGAGGAGCATTTTTATCCTAAAATTTATTGTTATATCATTTTGGGAATATGTTTTTTCACATGTGGAATTTGTTTTTATAGTGTGAATTATACTATAATTATATCACATTAATGGAATTTAATTTAATCAATTTAGACAAGAACCAATGTACAAAAATCTTTCTAAAACTGGGGAAGAATTTTATTTCTTTATCATATTTTATGGGTCATTCCTTTGATTTTTTTAAATTCTACTTTTCATGAAGCTCACATATATTTTTCAAACATTATATAAAATGCTTAATTTAAGTTTAGGGGAGGTATCCTTTAAACTACATTGAATTTTCCCCTTGAATAATCATGGATACGTAACCAATCAATAGAAAATTTTAACTTAGGGAAATAATTGACTAATAATTCTAAAAAATGATACATACATAATTTAAAAAAATTTATAGTTTCATGGACATTATAATTTGATTTTTTTTTAAATATTGCTGGTATGATTCTGTTTTTTTATTATAATTCTTAAAAATTTGAGTTTTAGTATAATGGTTATTTTTTCTATTTCATGACTTTACATATGTCTATTTTGAATTATCATACAAGAGAGATAATCTAATTTTGTTTTGATATATTCAATTTTATACCATATATATTAGGATAATCTCATGATATAAATCACTACTAAAAATTTCATATAGACATTCTCAAAGAATTTTTATTTTGAACCACATTGTAATGTTTAGGAAATCTTTTTTTTTCAAAACATTTTATATTGAGACTATTAGTAAAACATGGTTAAATACCTTGATAGTGGGGGTGAATCAGAGTATGAAAAATTAAAATAATTGTCCCTTTGGATATTGTTTCTTCATTAAGAAAACTCTCTCATCTCCTATTCCCGTAGCACAAAGTAAATGCTAATTAAAACATTCACATCAAACATTAATTTTACTTAGTTCACCCCAACTAGGAAATATCTAAGGAGAATACAAAGGTAATATGCCAATGAACCAAATAAAATAAATCAAACTACTATTACAAGGGTTTAAGTAGACTCACTATCCATCCTAGTTTACAACCACTCATAATTTGAAATATCACTACTCTCTTTGCTGAAGTGAACACACTGCTCCCCCAATATAATATTATGATGACCAGTTGAAAGTTTCTTCACACTTTTGTGTGTATTTATGATCCTATTTCATCAATTTTATGAAAAAAAATTTTAAAAATTGTTTTATTATTGGAATGTGTAACCTCTATGTAAGACCCCTTAGTAATACCATTTATAGAGACCCTATTGTGAGTCCCTCTTTAGATCATGAAGATCATGTGACTCCAATGTGAGTCTCTTTTCTTCTTATGTAGATTATGTGACTCTGATGGATCTTTATATATGAAAATATAATTAGTGTATATATCCCTTAACAAGATACCTTCATGAGACCCTATTTTAAGACACTTTCATAATACCATCTTCAATGAATGTGGATTACATGACATCGATGAAAAACCCTATTTAGCATATGAAAAAAACCTCTTTCATAGTTTTATTAAAATTGAACCACTTAAGAAAATTACTTAACCTATAAAGGATGGGTTAATGGGTATTTATAAGAATAAATACACCACCCTAACTCTATAAATCATGTTAATACATCCATTACACCACCATAGAATTGACCTTAAACACTTTTCATAATCAGTTCCGTCCTACGTGATCAACCTCCATGACATGTCACACGTCATAAGCACTTCACACGATCACCTACCACATGTAACAAGTTCTTCATATGATCAATATTCTGCATATCAAAATTTATTTTCATGAATCCATCATGAGATACATTAATAGTCATGTGGTGTTCAATGAGATTTTATTTAAGTGCTTCATGTGATACTATCACATGATCCAATGAAAATCATGAGGTCACGTGATTTTGAGTGACCATGAGATTTCTATTTCATTTACAACCTATTTTTATTCATTCTATTCACATGAATCCCTCACATGATATATTAGTTCTTCATGAAATCATGTGACATCCTTTAGATATTGTGATCATAAGACCTCCAGTCATCACTTGATTCTAAATATCCATGAGACATGTCCACCTTTTTTAGATATACACACTCTGCATGAACCTTTAGGAATTATGTCATTACACATGATCCTTTAGGAAATTTGTGATTCTACATTATACTATGGGACTTACATGATTTTTCATAATCCTTTGGGAGTTACCTGATTCATTATGATCTATTCGGATATAAGTGAATTTTCATGATCCTTTCCACTTTCACACTCTGTGTGATCCTTTATAACCTTCACATGAATTATTATTCTTATAAAATTTCTTATTTGAAAAATAAAATTCTTCAAAAATTCAAATCCATGTAAACAAAAAAATGAAACTAAAAACATCATCAATAATAATTTTTACAATAATTTCCCCTTTTGGGTTTGTAGAAAACACTTCAAAACTTTGAGAAAGGACTTTTTGAAAACTCATAATCGTGCTAAACTATTTTCTTTTTGAAACCCCATATAGTGATCAAGGACATACTAAACATGTACTCTATCCCCACATGAGTCAAGATCAATATTAGAAAAAACTTTATCATTAAAACTTAATTGATGAATCACTTTTTTTCTTGATCCTTCCTTTGGAGTCCTTCTTGAAAAAATAAAATAAAATAATCCAATCCATATAGAAAACTTCATATGTCAACTTCTAGCAACATGAACTCATCACCCTTATTTCATTATTATTTTTTATTGAAATAATATCTTAAAAATATTAATATTTTTTTAGACTCCCATTATTTTTATGCTCCCCCTATCAGCTTATCCCCATGTATTGATCAAGAACTTTATCCCCCTTTTTTATTGAACCTAATGGTTAATTCTCTATGGTCCGTAACATGGTAAATAAAATATATAATAACTTAGTGAAAAAATATACCTTAGGGAGAGGGGGTACTAAATATATGATTTTCAAGTGTGGGGAGTTGATTGAACACAAAGATCTGGTTAATGCTTCTAAAATCATTCTTTGCATAAGGCCTTCATTAGAATTTCTAAAACCTATAGTTCAGTCAGCACAGAATTCTACTACACAAGGTCATTCTCCACATTATCCTTGATAAAGTGTTATTTGATTTCAATTTTCTTTGTCCATGAATTATGAACTATATTTTTTCTATTATTTATAGCACTTAAATTATTATAATGGATTTTGATCAGAGACATAACTTCCACTACTATATCTTCAAGATACTGCTTTATCCAAAGTAACAGCATGAAATCTTGAGTGGCTATAATTTATTCAACTTCTATGGTTATAAATGAGATACAATATTGTTTATTTTTTATTATATAAATATATAATTTTTTAATATATAATTCACCACATGATGTTGAATTTTTATTATCTACAGATCTTGCCCAATCTTTATATGTAAAACCCAATAACTCATACTGATATTTTTCATTGTATAGTAAACATAAATCCACCATGGCATTGTTATATAAAAGTATTATTTTCTCCTAATGTAATTTGATTTATTTTGGATTACATTAATATCTTGCATCATGTAATATGGAAAAAACAATATCTTGTTGTGTCTATATTAAGTATAATATACTTCCAAGGATCTATTTATATTATGGGATATTAAATGATTTGCCTTCATTATCCCTTAACGATTTCATCAGTGTAACAATTTGAGTTGTCATGAATTTTTAATTTTACATTCTAAATTTTCTCAGAACCTCCTTACAATATTTTAATTGAGAAAAAATGATACATGTCTTACTTTGGTTAATTTTAAAGCATGAAAAAAATGTTATCTCACCAATAATTGGCATTTAAAACTCATATTTCATGAATTATAAAAATTATTTTCATTGAACTTCATTCAATAGATAAAATATTATGTCATCGACATATACAAGCACCACCATCCTTTGATTACTCTCATTGTTGACATAGAGATTATAATCAACTCCACCATGTTGGAAACCGAGCTTATTCAAATAAAAATGAAGTTGTGAACACCAAGGTCTTAGTGCTTCATTTAACCCACATAGTTATTTCTTTAACCAAAATTTTTCTCCTCATATTAATGAATGTGAAAACCATATGTCTATTCAATATACACTTCTTCTTATTCTTCATCTAGAACCACCTTTAGAAATGACAACTTGATGAAAATATGGAAACATTTGACTTTCCTTTATACTACTAAAAATAAGAATAATTGATTTTTATCTAGCATTAAAATAGTTAAAAATGTTTCATCTAAATTAATACCCTAAATCTGGTAGTGTCCTTTTCTCACATGTATTTTTTTGTCTCAAATTATTATTCCAACTTCATCCAGCTTGTTACATAGGACCCATTTTTTCCCTGTGAAATTATTTTCTGTTAGCCTCAAAATAATATCCCACTTCTTATTTTCTTATTTGGTAAAGATATTCATTTATTACCTAAAACCAATTATCATCACATTAAACTTCTTCAAAATACATTGGCTTAACCTATGATAGGAAATACTTTTGATGAAGTTTCTTCATATTCCTTGTCTACAAAAGTGTTATTTGATCACTAATTATGTTCTGCCGATCAATTTGAACCCAAATCATTAATTTCCATATAGATATAGGTCTATGTTCATCGTTATCATCATATGAATCTTTTTCTAAATCTATTATAGGTATATATATTCACTCAGATCTTCCCATATCTTCATCTATATCCTCTAATATTATTAATGTATTTGTAGAATATTCTTCTCATTTTCCACCACAATAACATCATTTATCTCTGAAAATTTTCCAAGAATATTTTTAAAGCATATTTATGATTTTATCTTCCCCATGTATCCAATAAATAAACCTTCTTGTCAAAGTGATTCAAAATTCCTCTATTTCTCATTAATGATAATGAAATACTTTCTTTCAAAGACTCAAAAGTACTTCAATGTCAAATTTTATCCATACCACATATTTTATGGTGTATTATATTAATTTTGATATAATAATTCACTATTATAAATGTATACTAATATCAATACTTTTTTCCCATAAATTGTTTGGAATATCTTTTTCAATAATAATCATTATAGATATATTGTTGATAATATATTTTCTTCTCTCAACCAATAATTTTTGGTGTATAGTTATTAATATTGAAACATGGTTCCTTATCCCATGTTTCTCTATATAATCCTCACTTAGCTGTTTTTGAACTCTATTCCATTATCAATTTGTAATATCTAGATATTTTAACATAGCATCTTTTCAATATCCCTTAGATAATGTGTTATGAAAATGAACACCTCAAAATTGTGGATGATAAATTAAAACTAGACCATTCTATTGAAATCATCAATGTATATGACACAATATCTATTCCCATAAACATCTATTGTTGACATAGGTACTCACACATCAATATGCACCAATTCAAGCACTCTTATTGACCTATGATCTTTTTCCTTATATGTATTTTGTGTAATATTCCCTTATTTGAAATAATCACATGTATGTGTACAATCACCTGAAAACATAGGGAGATCTCATGTAGAATCACATTTTTACAGATATTCTAAGGATGGTTGGCTCATATAACCAAGTTTTTTATACACCAAATTTTTTTATTCTTCCTTGGATATAAAATATATATCTTCTTCTCCACTCACACAGTATATATTACACTTAATGTGGTTTCCCTACAAAACAACTCCACTATCTTTTACATTGATAGTAAACACCTTCTTGGAAAATATTATAGATTGTACCGATTTATGGAGTTGACTAAAACTTTAAAAGTTGTGACTGGGACCCTCAAAAACCCAGACATTAGCTCATGTCATTTATTTTTGCCCCAAACATATCTTTTACTAAGCCAATATTTTTTTGGCCTTCATAATTTATAAATATTATGAAACCTTCCTTATAGTATGTAATTCATATCACTATATCCTTATTTCTTATTAAATGGGAGATGAATCCACTATCAATGATATATATTCAAGTGTGATATAATTATTTCGAGGCAATATTTATAACCAGCACATACTCAACTCTTTTCTTTTTGATCCACATCTATGTATTCATACAAGGTGTTGACTAATATTATCTATCTTCCTCATAGTATGATGGACCAACTTTATCTTGAAATGATGTAAATTTATTTTTTGTTCTCAACTCATTCGATGATCCCTTGAGCTACCATACACAACTACTTTGGGTCTTCTTTGATATATTTATTCACATTGTCAGTGAGAAATATATAGCCACGTGAACAAATACAACAAACCAAAAATAGTGATCATTAAAATCATTCAAGTAATATTGAACTCTGTTTGGATGCCTCTTATTCTCTTTCACCCATTAGTACTTGTTATCTATAAAAGATAAATTTTTATAATTTCCTATATTTTTACAAAAATAATATCAAATCTAATGTGTATTCCTGTATGTCATTTTTATAGTATTGGATATATATTGGGTTCCCTAAATCTAATAATTCTGATTCGAATCCAAATAAATATTAATTTATGGATTAGATACTTGTGGTCTGACCCCAATCATTAATAGTTTCTATTTGTGATTAATCCACATACTAGTTGTGTCATTCAGATATGTAATTTTCTTCTCCTGACATTCCATTTACATTTTTGTTATCCCTACGAAATCCAAATTCCCTTATTTTGTTTCCCATGTGACATGATTTACCAATATCATAATGTGATTCAAGAGTTTCTCTTAATATTTTTCCTTTATTCATAGGCCAATAACTTCTTCCTCAAGTTATTCAATACATTTGACTTGATATTTTACTATGTTAGTCAGATTATCAATAACCCTAGTTTTTTCTTCAACCTTGAGCTTGAACTAATTGAATTTCTCAATGTTTTCTGGTTTTTTAGATATAATATTTTCAATTTTAGCCATTAACTTAGAATTATCTTCATACTAATACATCATATAAAGTTTAGCATCATAACGCACCCTATTTTATTTCTTTGTTTTGGATCTCCAAACATCTATATCTTCACGTGTAGCTTCTAATTCAACCAAGAGGTAAACATTTCCATTGACTTCTTCTTTATCATTATAACTTTCTTCGCTTTTTAGTAATTTTCCACAACTTCCACCATTGAATTTTCTCCATGATCCTTACTTTTTTCCATCGCTTCTAACTCGCATTCTTATGAACTATCAATTTATTTTGAAAAAATATTCTTCTTTTTTAGGAATATTTTTTTGTATTTTTCTTAGCTTTAAAATTGGATGGAGACTTCTTCCTGATAATTTCATCATCATCATCCTCATTATCATCTTGAAAATTATTGGGATACATTTATTAAAGATGTCAAACCTTTCCATAATTAAAGCATGCGTGATGAATTTTTACTTTACATGTTCCTTTTACCCTTTGTAGATTTGAGTAAAGGAAAGACATAACATCATCAATGAAGTATTATTACTGAGAATCTTCTATAGTGAACTAATTTATGGGATTTAATTACACCTATTTAGACTTCCATTTTTTCACAAACTCATTATCATAATTTCACATATCATATGTGAAAAAAGTACTATGTAAACCATCCAATGTCATCTCATTTAGATATTTATCTTGTAGTATAGAAACATTTGGATTGAACTAATGTTTAATTCTTATAAAGATGTGAATAATGATATTTAAATCATTAAGAGTTTCTATGAGACCTATTATATATTCCACATCAAATTTGACCCAGTCAATGAATATACCTACAGACTCATTGGAGTGCATTATCAGGTCCTTATATTTTTTATATAGAATCTATAATTTATATTCTCAAAAGTTTGAATATAATTTAATTATATTTATAATCATATTCCACTTTATATAAGATGAATTAAATGAAATCCCTTTCATGTAGGTTATGTTGGATAAATATCTTCCTAAGGAATTGATTCCTCTAGAATCAATATACAATTCTCATTAGTCTGATTTGGATAATTCTCCATTATCTATACTAGAATAAATACCATGAATTTATTTTTTATACATAGCTATACCTAATGATCAAACTTAGTGCTTTATCCAATTCTTTAATAGTTAATTTTTTTTCAATCAAATATCATAATACCTTTGTAATTAAAAAAATCCATTACTTCTGTTGAGATAGAAACTTAGAATTTATCCCTTTCCTCTAATACCAATTATCATCCCAACTAAGATAAATACCCAAAGATAGTGGTTGAATCAGGGTATGAAAAATTAAAAAAACATTCCCTTTATATCTTGTTTCATCATTAAAAAAAACTCTCATCTCTCTCCTTCCCACAACATAGAATAAATGGTAATTAAAATATACACATGACATGAAAATTATACTTGGTTCAACCTTACTGGGGTACATCCAATGAGTATATAAAGGAAATATACCAATGTACCAAATCCAATAAATCACACTGATAATCCAAGATTCAAATAAAACTCACTATCACTTATGGTTTACAACCAATAACAATTTGAAAGCTCACTACTCTCTCTGAAAAAGTGAACACACTGATCCTATAGTAGAATCTTCTTATGATCAGTTTTGAGTTGATTCACACATGTGTTTGTCTTTATTCTCCATCTTCATCAAGGATATGAAAACCAAATTTGTGAGATAATTTTCCTCTTGGAGTGCATAACCCATATGAAAGTCCCCTTAGCAATAACCCTTTGTTAGTCACTCTTCAAATCATTCATATCATGTGAACCTAGTGTGGAACTCTGATATTACTACATAGATAGTTCTATAATGATAGTTATACCTATGTGAAAATATACCTGGTGCATAACTCCCTTCACAAGATATTTTCTAAATACCCATTTTCAAAACCTTATTCATTTCATGTGGATCACATGACACCAATGTGAAACCCTATTCATCTTATGCGAAAAACTTCCTTCATACATTTCATCAAATTAAACCACTTAAGAATATTACTTAACCTCTTAATTATGGGTTAAGGTGTAATTATAAGAATAAATGCACCACCATAACTCCATAAATCATGGTTAACTATCCATTCCACTTTATTAGCATAGACCTTATGGGATTAACATAGTATGTTATGTCTTCTATGATCAACCTCCATGAAATGTTTCATGTAATAATCACTTCATGTGATCACATAAAAATTCTCACAAGTTATTAATATGATAACCTTCATCATTCCACAAGGTATTTTTTCGACTCCATCATTAGTTCCATTCATATTCACATGGGTTTCAATGAAATTGTCTTCAAGTTATTCATGTGATCCCATCACAGGATAAAATGATAATAATATGGCCACATGATTTATAGAAATCACATTCTATATCTACCATTTATATCATATTTCTCTTCATGCACTTCTCATGAGTCCTTTTCATAATCTATTGGAACATCATGTGGTCATGTAATCTCATTCATCTCTTATAATTACAAGAATTATTGTCATCACATGATTCCTAATGGTTAATAGACATGTCCTCATTTTCTATAAAAAACCCACTTTGTGTAATAATTTATGACTTAAACAATATTGAATGATCATTTTGGGCATACACAATTCCACGTGATCCTTTGAGACTTAATAAATTATGTGTGATCCTTTAGTACTTACATGATTTTATATGGTCCTTTAGGATATATGTGATCCTTTGGTACATAAATGATTATATATGATCCATTTATACTTTCTCACTCTACATTATCCTTTCTAAAATTTATGCCAAATCTTCCTCTTAGCCAAGTTATTTTTTGACAAACATACTTTGTCAAAAACATCAAAACTTTTAAAAAAATACAATCAACATAAAAACACCATCATGTGGGATTTTTTATAACATAGATCCACCCTATATTTGATCCTTTGAAAATCCCATAGATACAATGAATTTATTTATTGTAATAAAATCTATTTTCCATATTATCATTCCCACCTATATTATTTGGACAAAATTCATTATTTTAAATGATCTTAAAGTGTATGTTTAGTGATTTCTGGGATTTTATGGGATTTTTTTTGTAAAAACAAATAAATTGGGGATTTTAACTTGACTATATAGTAATAAGAGTACCTAATTATTTTTTTATACTTATTTCCTTATCATGTTGAAAAAATATAAAAATAGATAGTAATAGAATACCTAGGATTGAAATTTAACCAGTCACTTTTCACCTTATTATGATAACTATTACAATTGGTGTCCATTTTAGATTGAAATTGGAGAAATACGTTCCAGTTGGTTTGACTTTCAATGGTTTGGGACTAGTTCTTTCATAAATTCTATTTAAATATAATAAAAATGTAAAAATAATTCTAAAAAATTTGAAATTAATTTATGATTTGAAAATTAAATTACGATCCATTGAAAATGAAGAGGAAAGGGAATTGTTAGTTTGTGTCATTTGAAGGAGAATCAGGAGAAGTTTTAATCGTTGGGATTGATTTAATATCAGTAATTTGACAATTATATATTTTTTTAAAATTTTTATAATTTATTATGAATTTTAATATCAACACGAACACACCTTTATCCTCAAACACATATTAACCATGATAAAAATTCCTCATTATATTTTTTCTTGGATTAATAAGTGGATCTTGTGATATCTAGGAATATTATGGATAGAATTAATATGATTTAGATTCAGTATAACTCTAATTACATGATATTAACTGATTATTGAAATTCTATTTATGCGAGGTAGATCATATGAGGCATGTGTAATGATAATGTTTGAAAAATATTAATGGAAGGGGAGAGGAGTTTTGAATTGAAATGATCAATACATAATTATTAATACACTCTTGATTAGATAAGTTGTGTTATTTTATAATTCTAAATTTTGAATGAATGTTATTGAATATCATTGATTAGATATTTCACCTTATTGAAATTTTGGATCCTCTTTGGTTTGATGTTGATTTTATTTCATGGGGATGAACAATTGTTCAACTGTGTGTTAATTTGACAACCTAAAAAAATCTCATACCATTTTTCTATGATTTGAGTATAAATATAATCAAATAATTTATAATTAATTATTTATTCAATAATTTTTTTATAGAAATAATAAGTTGGTGATTTTTGGAGGCGTTTTTGAGAAAGTAAATGAATTATTAAAAATATAAAATCATAGCCCACTAAATTATGGTGTGGCTTACTTCATGTGAAGCTATGTATAAGTAACCAAGGAGAAAAAATAATTTACTAATCCCATAAAACCGTATTGAAATTAATTTCAAATGAAAAAAATGATGAATTTTTTTTCAACCCATGGGTGTCAACCCAAGTTTATATAAACACCTTAGGTTAAGCACGTCATGTGAGCTTGGTGACAAATCAAGGGTGAAAAAGGTTTCTAATGAGAAATGGAATGTATTGTGTGAATATCTATCATTTTTGAAACTTTACAAGAGAACAAAAAGGGAATATAAAGTGGTGGTAATTCCATCATACCTAAACACTGCACACTAATGAACTGTTTGAGAGTGAATTCCACATGATTGAGTTGATAAGTCACTCCTTGAATAATTATCATTTCTGATGTGGGAAATATGTGTAAAATTATAAAGTGAAATTAGTTACATCACATTTTACTAGAGATGAATAAGAATAAATTATAAGTGTTTATAAGAACCTACTTCATAATGATTCACTTCATGAAACAACCATAATGGTATCCAATAAACCATTGAATCCCTTGATTATTGTGAAGTTGATGAAACTATCGTGAGTTAGTCAATAAAATAATTAAAAAAACAAGAAAAAACGCCTTAATAATTTGTTACATTAGATACCTCTTGCTAAGGAACTCCTTTACATTTTTTAATTTGTGTGTGATTGTTCAGATTATGAGGAATTATATTTAAAACCCAGTGACTAGTGAAAACATACGTGTGAGTGTTTTAAAGAAATCATAATATTATTTTGAAAACTATAGGGAGATAGTAGAATTTCATTAGTTATTACCAAATCCATCTCATATTATCATAGTTTCTTAAATAGTATCACACTCATGTTTCCTCAATGAATAGAAAAAAAACCACAAACACTCACTCCCCTTCATCATGTTCAAATCAGGATGAAACATGAAATGATCCCTATATGTACAACCTTCACTTTTACTAAGTTACCAAGAACCATGGATCACTCCTAAACCATACTAAAAAACCTTCATTGAAGAAATTTTAAAGAATATAGAGGGTATTTATGAAATCCAAAGCGAGACAGAATAACTAAAAAAACATGAGAAAACAATGGGAACCACTAATTTCTTCATGTAGTTAAATAAATAATGATGCAATTAAAATTGGAAAAAACAAGCACATATATTCATTAGAATTAATAATAAATATAATAATGTGTTCCTCATAGATTTTCCATAAATGGTTTACTATTCCATCACTGTATAGATAATAATAAGTTAGAAAATAATAAAAACCAATGTCAAACACCCTCATAATAATTTTGAATCCCTTTTTATATATTTTAAAAAATCTAAGTCTCTCTTGAATCACATGATCTATCTATTTATAAGTTAATATTATTTCCATGATTTAGCTTCTAAGAGGTTCTAGCTTCTAGAATATTCCACTATAGTTCCCCAGATTTGTGAGATCATTGAGAGAGTGAGGGAGTGAATCACTGATCCATTTTTCATTTTATGAATATGGAATATTAATTAAACGTTTTTAGTTGGTAAATGATTTGATTAATTAATCTTGTTGTCTCTCAATCTTACATTGAATATGAAGAAGGAAAAAGGTGCATGAAATAGGGATTTACAAGGATTGGCCATGAAATCCTACTCCATGAAAGGTTCAGTTTGAGTTCCAAGACCTGATTTATTCAAAAAGAATCACTTGAACCCAATATAAAATCTATATCTAAAAATAAATGATGGGAAATATCCCAAAATAGCTTGTATAAAACCTCTTTATTTTTTTTAATTCATTGAATAAGAGAAGACACCTCATGAAATGTTCTTTATACTGGAATCTAACTTGTTGAATCTATTTCCCAAAAATATTCTTTCCACCTCTTAGGGGATATTTATATTGGTATCAAACTAGTTTAACCCATCTCTAAAATTTCTTCATGACACATCCAAGTTAGATTTTTATAATTCCTCCATATAGTTCTTCAAGGACCCTCCCGAATTCCTCCATAAATAGGTCACCAATCAAAATATCTCATGGTGCGGTTTATGTATTCCTTATTATACTTAAAGTATTTATAACCTCTCTCTACATTTAGGATTTTTTCTCCATTATCACATTGGGACAATAGTTTCCATGATTTCCATATTCTCAAATTATTGATTCACAATAATTCTTTAATGCAATCAACCTTATCTCCTTATTTTTTCAATACATAGGTATTTTATGAATTCACTAGTTTCTTCACCATTGATATATAGTTAATATTATTCTTTGTTATATTAGTATCTAGGTCTCTCTCTATGATCTCATTATTCAATTAATATATAATAAATATCCACAGTCATGAATAATATTTCCATTTTTGAAAAATGTAAACTCTCCCCTTTGTAGTAGTAGGTGATATCACTTGTTAAAAATTGAGATATTCTCTAGTTCTAATATTTATTCAAAATATTCATCCCAATATTTAATTGAATATTATAAATCCAATAAGTCTACAATACTCTTTTATTTTTAGTCTATTCAACTTCTTTGGGCATCATAATTAGTTAAAATTCACACTAAAAGATGTCCTATCATACCACCTCAAATCACGAAAAAATAATTATTATGATATTTATGATTTTATATATTAAAAAATCAATCATCATCTTCATGTTTCCTTTCCAATTTCCTCATTAAATCTTTGGAATTTAAATATATTTTAAAATAACCCTACATGTGCATGGAACATTATACATTGTGATGTGGAAACTCCATTTTTGGTGTAAAATACTCATATAAATATACTAGATTTCTAACATGGTTAGTCCTACATAATATTTTTAGGATCATGATAACATTCTTGATCATGACGTTATAAATCAATGAATATCATCCTAAATCATCATATAATTTAGTTCTTATTTTATTGAGAATCTAAAAATATGGAATCCTATCATTTTTTTGGTTTATCATATGACTTTGAAACCCATTAAATCTTTTGAAGTCATGTGATCAACCTATGGGTGACTCTACATTGTATGAATTAAAATTTATAATAAGTCTTATAAATTTATACAAAAATAAATTTTCCATACACTGAAATATATAAATTATGATAATGAAGACTTACATTGAATTCATGTGAAACATAAGTCAGATAGTGAAGTTCTACACTCTATCTATAGTTTTATGAAGACAACAGATTTTGCAGAGTGATCTAAATTATAAAAATTAAGAATAAGGCTGAAGACATAAACTAGAACTCAAAATCTAAGTCTACACCCTAAAATTCATATGATCTTAGAAAAATTCATATAAACTATTCACCATTTCCATACATCATCAAAACCAAAACATAATCTCTTTAAATCATATCCATCAATATAAAATCATTTAAAACCACCGTATAGGTGTTTTTTAACATGGAAATTAATATCCTTCAACCTTGATTACATAATTATGGTTCCTAAAACACTTCAGATATTCAATATCAAATTTCAGATAACATTAACCTTTGATTATTACAATTACATAAAGGTTTTCACACAGATAGATCTATAGAAGCCTGAGACTACTACTTGAATATCTCTATATTATTCCTCCATTATGGAGCCAAATTTACATTTTTATTGATAATAATAGTGGCTCATATTCATCCTCATCCTATAAACCATACATATATTGGAATATTTATCCATATATAAGCTCTCTCGCTTATTGATAACAAATATAATATTATTCATGGGAACTTAAATACACCATTTGTATTTATTTGTAATACCATTAATATTTTATATCAATATGTGTTATTCAAATATTTTTATTTCCCACCTTATTGAAAATAAATGTATAGGGAATGTAGGGGTTGTACTTCACTAATTTTATCAGTATTCTTTCTTAGAAAAAGGTTTTCCATAATAGATTCTTATCCATCTTTAAATTTTAATTTAATATTGATTTACTTATGAGAGAAGGATGGAATCACACAAAACTTATCCAATATCCTTTAGTTAATCTAGTCTAAATCTATATAGGCAAATCATGGTGTATCAAAAAAGAGACACTCCATTAAGAAATCAAGACTGTCTATTATCATTTCATCATGTGATACCAATTCCAAAAATCATAATTTTGAGTTATTTAAGAATTATTTTTCGAGAATCGTAAATCCTACACACATGTAAAACATCCCATTTTAAAAGTTCAAGAGAAATACATATTAATCCTTATTTTTTATAACAAACACATTAACCTACACTCCCAATTTTTAAACACATTTGATATAATCAAAACAAGTGTATAAAAGTGTGATTGGAATACCTCAATCATCATTTCTAAAAATACTTTATTCATACCAAAAGAATAGTTTTGAGAGTTTTACTTTATATTTTCTCCTCTTTTAGGGAATAATTCTCATTATTGATCATGGTAGTGAGAATAATCCATGATGGGGAACTTCTTTAGTTACCTGGAATTGATAACCTTATCCAACCCCCCTATACTTGGTTCTTATAATTCTATGTATGTTAGTACTCATAAAATGAAAGGGGATAAATAAGGGGTTTCATATTACTAAATGATAATAGAAAGGTTGAGTGTTCCTTATTAAGAAGGGTTTCCATTGTCTTATAGTTTTATCTATTGATTAAATCTTCATTCCTTCATTTTTTAATTTCCTACTATGAATCTTCATAGGCAGCATTAATTACTCATACATCTATAAAATTATCTTATGTTGATGCTCCATATTGTTATGAGAATTGAATGAACACTATTTCTTATATGTTATATTCTTTGAATTCAAAATTTATTTTCATCCTAATAGGATTGACATGTATTCTGTTTTTACTTTACAAAATTATTCGTTTTGATTTTTTTAGACCTTCCTTTAGAAAAGTCTTCTTGTTCTTCATCACCTTTATTTTATTCATTTTTTTATTTTTACATTTAATTTAAAAATTAAAAACACCAACACAATCAAATAATTTATGAATAAGAATAATTTTTTATTTTTCTATACCTATTTTAATGTTCATAGAGATAAAATACATGACCTTTTTATACTATTAATACTTTCTTCATACCTATTAGAGTTTGTGAATGGTTTATCTCCCATCTTTTTCCGCTTGAGTTTTTTCATATATTTTAATGACATCTACTTAATTTATTTTTTTAAATACCAAGATATTCATCACTTCATTATTTAGGAGTTTATTATATAACTCATTAATTAACAACTCACTATTTGTTTCCAAGGAAATATCTTTTAATCAAATATGTTAACGAAATCACTCATCATATTTTCAGAAATAATTTAATCTTCCAAAGAATCACCAAATACGTTAATGTGAATTAATATATAATTTACTATTGTAAAATAGTCATCAATAATCATATCATTAGATATCCAGATGTCTCCAAACATTATTCTCAAAATTTATAGTATGGATTCCTTATTATTCACATTACCTTCATAAATATTTTCTAACTTTTCCAACATCTCCTTAACAGTTTTATGTATAATTATAATGGTGTATAATTTATTTTATTGATATAGAAGAATTTAATTTATAGCTTCCACATAATCTTAAATATTTATCTTGTAATCATAATTCATGAGTGTATCTCTTTCAATTAGAGTAAATCCAACTGTAATAGTATCATTTAATTCTAGATCATGTGATAATAGATATGAATGCATCTTGTTCATCTATACATGAAAATTTTCCACCAATAAAAAGACACTCTTTATTTGTTTTTAATATTTATATCCTTCAAGATTTTATCTTATTTGGATCTTTTATAGGGGCCATTACTCTGATACCACTTATACTACCCAGGTCTTCTGGGATCACTAAAAACAGGAGGGGGTGAGTTAATGATCCATTTTTATTTTTATGAAAATGAATTATTAATTCAACATTTATTGATAGTTAAGGATTAAATAAAATCATCTTGTTTTATCTTATCATTACCTTAAATAATTTTTTTAAAGGAATAATATATAAGGATTTAAAGTATTCATTCTTGAAATCCTACTTATTTTCAGGTTCAGTTTGAGTTTCGAGACCTTGTATCCCAAATATTATTAATTTGATTATATTATAAAAAATATCTTTAGAAAATAGTGATGAGAAATATCTCAAGCTATCTAGTATAAAATCTCATAAAACTTCTGGATTTCATGTAATCATAGAAGATTCCTCTTGATGGGTTCTTTTCACAGGAATCTCACCAGTTGAATCCATCTCCTGAAAATATTCTTTCCACCAATCAATTGAATATTTATTTTGGAATCCCACTTGTTGAATCCATATATTGTAAAGATTATTTCCACCTCTTAAGGATATATTTATACTCTCTCAATAATTATTCAAGGGTCCTCCTAAAATCAATATTGATTTTTTATTTAAGCTCACTTACTAGGTGTAGTATATATCAGTCATGTTTCACTTTAAGTCTATATGTACCCTCTCTTTTTTGGGACCCAATTCACATTTATCACTATAACACAATAGTTTTAGTACTGGTTAACTTCCTAGTTTATTAATGAACAAGAGTTTTTCAATGAAATAAGTATAATATCCTTCTTATTCTAAAATGGTTAGGTATTTTAAGACTACACAAGTTTCATTAACTTTTATATATAGTTAATATTTTTATCTGGTTCAATCATATTAGAATCTCTCTATATGATTTTATTATTTGGTTCATGGTGGAAATATATTTATAGAGTAATGCTAAATTCTCTTTTTTAGCAGTATGGTATCTAAATTTCTGAAACTAGAGATATTTTTCAGTTGTAATATTCTACTCAAAATCTCAATCGAATTGATTATGGGGATATTATAAATCCAATTAATCCCCCGTAATATTTTATTTTGACTTCATTCAAATTAATGAAATTCATGGCATTTAAATCTATTTTATAAAAGCTCAGTTCATATAAGTATTTATGAACTATGATGTGGAATATCCATTTTCAGTATAGAATACTCATTTTATCAAACAATACTTATTCCTCAGTAGCTCCTTTTTAATTTTTGGCTTGGATTATGACCACATGATTAATGCCAATTTTTAAAATCCATGAATATCATCTCACAAAAGCATCTAATTTAGTCCTCTTTTCTTCATAATCCAAATTTATAGAAAATTAGTTTTTTTATTTTATCATTTGAATTGGAAAGTCATATGATCCAGTGAAGTCATACACTTAGCCTATGAGTGACTCTTTTTCATATGAGTTTAAATCCATAAGGAATATTGAGATTTTCATATAAAAGGGTTGAAGTCATATGATTGGCTCCAAAAAGTCTAACATTGAGGTCTTATGATGAATATTTAAGGTTCATAATTCAAATTGTGAAGTTATATGCTCTTCCCAAAGTCATATAATGAAAAAAAGTCAATATTTTATCCAATGTCTAATAATGAAGTATTATGATGATGAATTACACTAAGACACAAATGATAAAACTACACCTTCAAATTAATAGGATCATATACACATTTATATGAATTATACAGAATTTCTAGACATTATCAAACTCAAACTAAATTTTCTTCAACTCATATCTATTCATGTAAAATAATTTTAAAACCTCATCAGATAATTGAATAAAACTAAAATTAGAATTATTCATGCTCAATTACACAAGTATAGTTCCTCTAATACTTCAACTCTTAAATTTCTCATTTCAGATAACTTTAACCTTTAATTATTATATCTTCTTCAAGATATTAATCCATCATCCTCCATCAAAAGTCAAGGGATACTACTTGAATATATCCATACTTGTTCTCTATATAGTATATAAATATATTTTTTAATTTATATTGGTGGTAGCTCATATTATCTTTCCTCATTTTCAATATACAAATTGGACACCTTATCCTTATTGTAGTATCCTCAATTATTTATTGCAAATGAAATCTTATGCATGGGAACCTCATCATCCCTTCTCTTTAGAAAATTCAGTTTATCATTCTTGACTCTTTTAAAACTCTCATGAATTCAACCCAAAATCACTTGTTTCCTTGGTTCGCAAAGGAAATCCATATATAAAAATAGATAGGTGATTACCAGATTTAGACATTCATGATATATTGAGAATATACCATCAGTTGGGAGATACTTTTAATGTTTATCATATTGAACTTGCATTGATACCATATGCAAGATTGTTCTTAAAAAATGATCTTCGAGCCTTTTAAAGTGATCTTGAATTTGGGAAGTTCGCCATCAAAGCTATTTTCATGCAACTTAAACTCATGGTTATTCTCAATATCTCTCACCAATAATAATTTATCATTGGTGGATCCATTATATAACTTTACATTCTTAGTAAAGGCATGATTTGAAAAAAATAAAAATATTACTTGAGTAGTATTGGAACCAATCAAAAAATATATGTATGTTACACATGGAACTCTTCTCTCCTTACAGTGGAAAATTGAAATTATTATGTATCCTCTAGAATCTATTATGTATGGTATGACCCAAATATAACATTTTCTACATAACATATATGCATCAATACTCTTACTCATCCCTATAAATACTCTTATATATCATCCAAATAAATATTATACATTAGGTTTTTTATCTTCATGGGAAGGGAATGAAGCCTTATACATCACTCAAGTAGTGGGGTTCCCTTTACATATCAATTCATGTACTATTTTATATTGTGTTGCTTCAACGAAGTACCCTTATATATTGAATTTTCCATATTTCAATATATAAATTTTAAGAACACATACATATGACTATATTACTATAATATAATAGATTGGTGATTTTTTTTGTATCATAATCTTTTCTCATTCTTATGAAACACCTTATGTAGAGTGAATATTATATATTAGCTAGCCCATATGTAAAGGTTCCCCTTCATCAATTCTGTTCAGCTTCTCCTCATGGACTAAATAATATTTCTTACCTATGGTCTGATCTATACATGAGGCTTTACATTTAATATATCCTAGTACTTTACATAAATTAAACTATCTTATGAATCATTAAACTTCCAAATTCTTAATCACTTATAGAATAAACTTCTTTAGATCCTTGTATTTATTCTAAAAATCATGAAAAACACATATCTACTGTAGAATTAATACAAATTATCTATAAAAGTATATAATAAAAAAAATTTATGAATTTTAATATTATTTTCAATAAATTACCAAATAAAAAAAAATAAAAAACTAAGTCATTTTATTTATAAATGAAGTAAAATAAAGATAAAAGCTCTATAAAATCAAAAAAAAAACAAAGAAAAAAACAAAGAAAATTTCTTGATCACTCCCCCACACTTGAAAAAAAAACTCTTCTTAATATTTATAAAGGTGACAATTTTACTCAAGTTAATGTTTTGGATCCAAGTTTTCAAAATGAATATAAATTAATGAAATTAAATCCATAAAAAAATAGAGTCTTAATCATTATCTCTCCCCTAAGATCCATACTATTTTTATATTTTTCTCACTTATTCAATGATTATTATATGAAATTATGATATATCATCTACTACATATTCATCTAAATTTTTAATTCCCCAAACCTTTCCACCCCCTTTTTCAATAAGCACTTACTGGATTTTTCCAATCCATTTTTTTTCAATGTACTAATTAGATGAGTGAAAATAAACCCATAACTAAGATATTAAAAGTTATTAAGAATCCATTAGGATTAAGTTTAATAGTAAAGGTATATAATAAATGACTAGGTAGTTGGATATTAGGTTTCTAAAAAAATGTGTTTTTTGTCTTAAGAAGATTTCGTGGCCAATTTCCATATTATTTTTTACTATAGTTCATATGATTTATCAAAATTTTATTTATATAGGTTCTCTGAGGTGTTAGTAACTCATAATGTATTAGTTACCCAAGGCCATGTAAAAAATTTTGGATCACTCATATTAAAATTTTTCTTCTACCAAATGATTTTCCTATAAATATACATTCCCTTGTTTTATAGAAATAGTTTCTTTGTTACAACTAGGTATTATTATTTACTATAGTAGATAGAGTGAATAATTAAATTATATTTTCATTTTTCTATTTCCATGTCTAGAAAAATAGAAAAATAAGGAAAATTGGAGAGAAATATTTATAACATAATATAACTTTTCCCCTCACTCATACTTATCCATGAAACTATTACTAGTGAGATAAATGATGAACATTTTAATAAAAGTGGGAAAATGATGAAAGTATTGGGGAAAATTAAAATAAAATATGATGATCTGGTAGAATTATTCATATATTGTAGGTATGAGAGTGATATCCTCCCTTAATGTCCTTGGAATATTCTCATGAAAAACCTTCATTCAATAACCATTTACTATGAAATATCCTTGTGATTTTTCTATCGGGATCATTAATTCACCATAAGGGAATACATTAGTATCAATATAAGAGCCAATTAACATGGAATTAAATTTACCAGGTATGACATTCATCTTTAAGGTGAACAATAATACTCATTTATAAAATTTAAATTAAATTTTGAGAATGATCTTTTCATGTGTTCAATTTTTTCCTTTCCTTATAAATTTTTAATTTTTATAACCTTCATTTCATAAATCCTTTAATTCGTTCATCAGAAAATTTCCATTCTTCTGTAAAATTTTCTATATTCATGTTCACTTATTTTATAGACCAAAAAACAATATTCTCTTGCCCAATTGTGTGAGAACATATTTTACTAATAAATATCCTCTATAAAGATATACCTGAATTTTTATAAAATTTATTTCTATATTCCCATAATGCGTCATCTAGTTTATTACTCTATTCCATTAAATTTGGTTGAAATTTTCTTTCAAGAATCCTTTTTACCTCATTTCTTGACACTTCTACTTGTCTATTTTGTTATAGATGATATGGTGTTCATGTACAACAATACACCCCATTTTTCATCATCAATCCCTCTATACTCCTGTTACAAATTTGAATTCTCTAGTCACTTATGGTGGACTTGGGTGTAATAAATGTATAGAAAATATGCGAGTTAACAAAATAAATAACAACATATTAGTCATCAGTTCTAGTATCCCTTTATTTTAGCCACATATAAACATAATCAACTACCAATAAGTTTAAAACAAATATAAAAAAAGTAAATTACCCCATAAAATATATTCCCCCAAAATAAAAAGTTTCATAGAAACTCATTATTTATTGAGGAATCTTATGAATTTGGGAAATTATTCAGAATTTTTTTTGTATTTCTTTAAATACTAATCAAAATATTTTAAAATACTGGGTTTATAATGTCTAAAATTAGTTATCTTTCTAGCTGTTATTTTGGAATTAAAATTCCTTCCACATTCGAGTGGGTGGAAGAAGGTAAGGACATAAAATTAAACACATTAGGGAATGTATCTCTAAAACCCTTGGTCATTAAAAATAAAATATATAAATATGTATCATTCTAGGAAAATATTTTGAGTATGATCTAAGTATTTAAATTATATGTTTACTTAGATAGGATGAAACATTATTAATAACAAAAAAATATACTTTTTTAGAATACTATGGAGTCTAGCCCAAGGTTGTTTAAATTTTCTCACATGGAATGAAATCATGAAATGGTACCTCATCTAGTATTTGTGTTTTTGATGTGTGTGGAAGAAAAATCATGTGATCATCTTTAAGGTTATTAGATCCATTTTTATCCTTGATTTACAAGTCAAACTCATATGCCAAGAACATTCATCTCAGTAACCTTGCTTTCACATATGCTTTATTCAACTGGTAATTAAGTGCTTCATGGTCTAAAAAAATAGTCACTGAAGTTCCTAACATATATAAACTAAACTTATTTAGTGAAAAAACAATTTAAATAAACTACTTCATTATTGTGTATTTTAGTTGAGTTGAATAAAAAATTCTCATGGAATAAGCGATGATATGTGATCTCCCTTCCAAATTTTATAATATAACATATCCTATTTCATGATTTAATGAATCATATAAAATATTTAAAGGAAAATCCTTGTGAGGGGATTTAATAATGGTTGTTGTAGTGAGTCTTCAATTTTTTCCCTCAAATTCCATCTTGCATGTATCATAAAATAAAACATTAAACACATGATAAATATTAGAAATTGATAGTTTTATTGTATACAAATCATTAGTAATCCTCTAATTTAATCCCATATAGATAAAAAATTAACACACATGACATACAATATTAGGTTATGATAAATAAGTAGCTGTATCAATTTCACATTTATCCACCTCAATCCATTTTTATAAAAAAACATGTCCTAATAAAATCAATTTCTCAACCATGAAGTTAATTTTTTGAAATTCATAACAAAATTGTTTTCTAGTAAATTTATCAAAACCTTTTTTAGGATTGATAGATAATAGTGAAATGAAAATTTAAAAACATTAAATTCATCTAAAACAACCTTTAATTTGTCCTCAATCAAGTTAGAGAAAATACATACCATGAACCATTGGAATATAAATAGTGTTTTATATAATCCAAAAGAAAATATTATTATATGAAAACATACAGTATAGACAAGTGAAATGATCCTCTAGTTCAATGGAAACCTATAGTCAATCAGAAAACTGGTCCAAGAAGCAATAATGTTTTCCCTCACAAACTATTCAATAATTTTATTGACAAAAGGAATAAGGAAATGATCTTTTCATGTGACATGATTTATAATCATGTAATAAATAAACATGGTCCAATTTCTTTTAATCCTTACTAGAACAAGTTAAATTTTATCATTTTTTGTGTGTGTGAGTTTATTTTTCTTGGTGTCAACTTGGATATAACTCAGTCATTTTGAATCAGATATAGGATAAATTTTTCCAGGTTGCAGCAGTTTTCCTCATCTTTTTTTATATCTATTATAAATATTATGTTAAATCTTCTTTGGGGTTGTTTCATAGGTTTAGATTTATTTTCAAGTAAAAATTCTGTCCTTAAAAACTGCAGGTCTTATTCTAGGTTTATCTCTGAGTATCCATCAATTTGATTTGATATTTTGTTTTTAAAATAACAAAATGTCATATCTCCTAATTTAGTAGGAGATTATTTTCCATAATTACTCGAAGTTTATTCCAATGCATTATTTTAGAATATTGTTTTTGATGATAAGTATTTTAGTAAATTTTTTTGGATATTTTATTAGTGAGTGTAACAACCTAGGTTCTCCTATATGTTCCACCTATATGTAATAAGTAGCATAATTAATTTCACTATAATCTTTAAACAATAAATTAAAATCTTTATTATAATCCTAAACAAATAAAAATAACTTTTATGTAGTTTTTTACAATTTACTTAAGAAAATATTTTTTTATCTTTGTAAAAATCTTGAAGAAATGACATGAGTTCTAATTTCTAAAATCTAATTTAACTATTCATTTTACCTAAATTAAAATTAATTTCCAAATTTTATGATATAATGTTATTCATAGAAAATCTTTATTGAGCCTTAAATATTAAAATTAAAAATATCATCATGGAATTCCATTTAATGTGTTTCTTCATACACACTGATTTTGGTTTTTTCATTTTTTTAGAAAAACTCTTCCAAGAAAAATTGGTGAATGCGAATTATCCCATTCCTCTTCTATGTTAAGTAAATAAAAATTAGAAGATGAAATCAAATCCTTTAACTCAACTTGAAAATCCTCCAAAACTCTAACTAGAAATATTATTGATCAGTTTTCCAACCATACCACTACCCTTATATGCTTGAGGTCTTCAATATTCAAGGATGAGTAGATTAAATGAGACATGAAATTTATAGAATCCCTAATGTCAAAAAAATCATTAGTGAAAGTTGATTTTCCAATAATACATTGTATAGAGAAAGTACACAAGTCTTGGAACTTTACTAGATGATGATGGGATATAAAACTAGATTCATTTATATATAAAATTACTCTTTTATTCTCATTATAACTCCTCTTATTTTTACAAATTTCCTTCATAAATTTTATATACCTAGGTATTTGGTTAATTGATAATGGAAGGGATAGATTAATTTATAGTTTATTGATTATCTCAAGAGTATCCTTGTTCCAATAATCCTCAGATACAATTTTGGTTTGTGATATCCGTTATAGAAATAGTGGTGAGGAATAAAGTAGATATTTTATCATTTTCATTACCTTATCCTCTTTTTTTATAACTTTTTTTTGAGCCGTAACATTCCTCCTCATGAGTTGGTTGACATACATTTTCTCATGCTGGTCATGTTAGAATTCCTTATCACTCAAAAAGTAATGGTATGTATAATTATTCTCAGGTTGGGAACATATTTATGG
This sequence comes from Viscum album, assembly GCA_963277665.1. NCBI lineage: Eukaryota > Viridiplantae > Streptophyta > Magnoliopsida > Santalales > Viscaceae > Viscum > Viscum album. The sequence goes on along the minus strand of OY728161.1, from coordinate 47,170,667 downwards.
GGGAAGATAATAAAATAATCGATTCATCAAATTGTTTAAAGTGAAATTCATCTTATCATACTGGTTCTACAACTTTGTGTGTTGGGTATATTGACATTCTTGAGTAGTTAGTTGAGTTCCTTGACTTTCCACTAGTTATCCTATAAAATACTTTATGTAAGGTTCACAATTATAACATTTTTGTTGATAACATATGAATGGTTAGTCTTAAATTATCATTTTTTTGAAAGGTAGTGTAAAAAATCTTGTTAAAATGGTTTCCTTCGGTTTCCAACTCCATATTTTATCGAAGAATACTCCTTGAAACATTAATTTCTCAGTTTTTGGAATTATATTTGGTATATAGAACCAAAAGTTTTAGATCCTTGTACTTTTGGGAAGTAATACATGTACTTATCTAGTATATTAAAAAAAGGAATACCCTAGGGGGTGAGGTTGGTGCTTCACCTACATGATGAAAATAAAAATGTCTTACAAGAGGGGTTGGTTTTTAAATTAAAGTTTTATAAAAAAGTGAATAAAAACATTTTAACTCATGAATTCCACTTGTATTTAAATTTATTATACCAAAATTCTGACAATTTGAGTTTCATGATGTTCTTTGATCCCAATGGGATACTTTTCATTGATATATCTTCTTAAAGAACCATACAAAGGGTTCCTATAATTGTGTAATATCCTTTGGTTGAAGAAAACCATTTTTTTCTCTTCTGAAAGTAAACATGTATAGTTGCAAATCATCATCTTGAACATCTACCAATACCCATAAAGAGTTTCTCCACTAGTTTTTCCCATTCTATAAATTTTATTTCTTAGTGTTATTCTCTTTAAAGTAGGGAAGTAATTTTGAAGAAACTCTCTCCAGAGATTATTACAATTTATTACTTCTCCTTATTGTATGTTGTATAAACACTCTTTTACTACACCATATAAGGAAAATTCAAATGAAATAAATTTTAAATGAGCCTCTGACACTCCTCTTGACTTGATAGTAGTCCAAATTGTAATGTTCTAGAATTTCCATATAATTTTTTAATTATATGGAATTATTTTGAGACCATAAAATCTGATGGCGCATGATTCCGAGGCCCGGAGTGCACAAAATAATCCATCAAATTTTTTGTTAAACTTTAAATAGCATGAATAAGTAGTTTTCATGAAAAAGTGGAATAACTCTTAAACAGTTTCTTGAGTTAAAAATCCACGGGCACCATTGCACTCAGGATGGCAGGTTTACCCTAGGCGCGACTTAAGTTTAGTCGGCGTGGGCCTCCTGTGAGAAAACCCAAAAATGGCATAACTGTAAATAAAATAATTAAATACAATTATTTTATTTTTCGAATTCTTATAACTCACGAATGGTAACTCAGATTAAAATATGATACCACTGCTGAACTCATGAGGGTATGCTCTCTTTAAGTAGATACAAACATTGGCCAGCACGGGCCACCAGTGAAAGTTAGTTTTTGGTTATAAATAAAATAATTAAGTGAAAATTATTTTATTGTAAAATATATAACTTTTAAACAATAATTAGGATTGGAAATCCAAGAGTACGGTTGTGTTCGTTGGGGAATGTTTCACTTAGGCAGAGCCTAACTTTGACCGGCGCGGGTTGAAGGTAACTGTTAATAATTTTCTGAACTTTTTTTCTGGTATGTTCAGTAAATTCACGAGCGGAATTTTATATCTTTTGAACCAGTGGTCGGATTAAAAATTCAATGGCACCGTTGAATCCACAGTGTTGGGATTCACTTAAGGTTGGATTTACTTTGACCGCAGTAGGTATGAAGAGAAATTTAAGTTTTAAGAATTTTTAAAAGAAATGAAATAAATTAATTTTGTTATTTAATTTCATATACTCCAATGGACAGGTAAAAGGGGTGGGGTCGGCGATGTGCCAATCCAATATATGGCTTGACCTACCAACCCTAAGTAAGGACATCGTTGAGGAAATAAGAAGCTTTCTAATTAATGAGCCCTGTTAAATTCCAACATCTTTACTTACCCTCCCCTCTTTTATATATTTGGAGCTTAGGGGGAGGTATCAGCACAACTTTTCCAAGAAGTGAAGTAATGAAAGAGGTCCATAATGCAGGACCCTTGAATGATGGAGCTGATCCCAACGGGAGGTGATTAACGACACCAAACCAACAGAAGGGCGATGTACGAGTGGCGTCACTGGGAACCGGTTGTGGGAACTAATAACACGATCCACATTCAAGAGAAGATGTTTCTTCAGTGATTTGAGGTAGGGGTTATTTTGTTTAGGTTTTTAAATAATTTTCCTCTTCCCCGTTCTTGAATAATACGAAGAACGCGGGTCAACTGACTAATGGGTTGACCCGTGATTCATTAATCTTTGCGAGAGAATTGTTGTGGGGAATATCATGGGGTTTATCTTATTGTTTAATTCAATTTTTATAAAACCCTAAACCCCCTCATGTTACGAGCTAATGTGGAGGGCATGGGCCTAATTAACCTAGCCTGAACCCTCCGCTATTTTTTGTTACATCCTTGTGCCTCCATAGAAGACCAATAGCGCGATGACACTGGCCAACTATGTGGTGGATAGTGCATCGACGCATGCCGCAAGAGGAGTCTACAACACAAATCTGTGGCGGTCGTCTGAGAGGTCAGCCAAGGAGGAGGCGCGATGTGCCGCTGATGAACAAGGAGGGCCACGTCTTGTCAGCCACGATGACCATAGGAGAAGTTGGCCGGCACGCCGGCCAATAGCGATGGAGCTGACAGAGTGGAGGTGGGGCGCGACCCAACGACACGCCCATGAAGCAGCAATACCGTAGCCTGTGTTGGCCACAGTGGGAGAAAGGGGCTGCCAAATTGACCAGTGACTAGCGGACAGGGCGCGTGCCAGTAGTGCGCCCGACGGCAAAGCTGCGGCCCGTCGGCTGCGCTACGGGGGACCCACAGTGCCATGTGGCACCACGTTGGGGTCAACCACCGTAGTTTGACCCACTGATGTGGCCCTAAGCCATGTAAACCCTACCAAGACGTTTCACATTTGGGTATCCCAGGAGGCCCACTCCGCAAGGTTGGTGGCACCGCCGGGTCAGTCCAGCGGACCGACCCGCCGCTCGGCGGGCTGACCTGCCGCCCAGTGGCCTGACCCGCATCTCAGCCGGGTCAGGTTGGGCCTAGCGGGCTAGGTTGACCCAGGTCGGTTCAGACCCTAGATGGGATGGGTTGACCTAGATTGACTCGGGTCAGCCCATGCTGATCCAGGTCGGGCTGGTCTGATCGAGGAGGACCGGACACAGACCCAATACCGCCCAAGAACACTGAAAAGGCCTTATCTTGGGAACCATATGTCAATTTGACGAACCGTCTATATTTTTGGGATCATTGGATCAAGGAGGTCCTTTTGAATTGCACCATGATAGTTTTGGAGAAACATGGACTATAACAGGGTTGGATCGTACCCGAATCCAACTAGGCCCTCGACACTACAATGCCAATAATGCACAGACCGGGCATCCAATTGATGCACTGTCTATTTTGTTGGAACCCTTATGAAATATCAGATCATTAGGTTACTTCTTTGTGAGAATTCATGTTGGTTGAGATATAACTGATGGCTTTTGGAGCGGTTCTCCCAAGCGCACTACGTATGGAACCCTGCGACTGGCCGAGACCTGACGACTATTGACTTTTCTACTTAGAGTGACTTGACGAACACTGTGCATGATGGGGCAGAGTACCTCAGTAGGCCATAGTGGGGAGAGTCCATGGTACACGATGGGGAGGAGTACCTTAGCATACCACTGTGGGGAGGGACGGCTCTGTGTGACCCGAAAGACCCACGGTATGTGATTGGGAGGAGTACCTAAGCGATTCAAGGTTAGTGGGAAGCACTTGTGTGTGAAGGGGCAGACCCACTATACTCGATAGAGGAGGAATTCTCCATAATCTAAGGTGTTTGATGATGTGACTGGGGATGTTACATTTTACTACCCCAAGAATAAATCCTGGTGTGAGCTGTCTTTACTTTGTGCTTGTGATTGAGGTTAGGCTATGTGGTACTTTACCTATGTGGTACTTTACCTTCGTGGTGTTACCCAATGGTTTTTATTTTTGGAATTCTAAGAGACCTTTAGGGTATCAGGGTCCCTAATGAGTATTGTTATAATCATCCCTAAATGGGATTTACCTGCACCATGTTGTGTCTTGTGTAGACAACGAGCAGCTGGGCTAAGGTTTGAGGGAGCCCGAACCTTATGGTACACGGAGGAGACGAACGGATGTGGGGTGCTAAGGAGGTGATCTGTACCTACCCTTCAGGTAGGATCCACGGTGGATGATCCAGGAGCTACTTTTCACCTTTCACCTGTTTTGTACTTTTCATTTGTAGTTTTACTTTTCCAGTTGGGCTTGTATTCTAGCCCCTTTACTTTTAGTACCCTTTTACTATGGTAGTTTAATTCACAGTTTCTTCTTGTTGTGTTCTCAGACCATGTGTTTATAAAAGTTTAAATTAAATTCATTCCCGTTTTAGGGAATATACCTTTCAGTTCTAGTCACCATCCCTTGGCCTATGGAAGGTGGTCTTGGGGTAGTCAGGGCACGGGCCCTGGGGGACGGGTCGTGACAAAGTGGTATCAGAGGGGTTCAGTTCTACCTAAGAACTAGGACTCTGATATTTTCTATGTGGAAATAGTTTTAAGTGTTATTAGTGTGGTTTTTAGTTTGGGGTGTCTAGTGTTGGTGTGGAGACTGACGTATCCATACACTAGGACCCTGAGTTCTGATTTCTGACTCAGCGCACGAAAACACTGATTGCGTGTGTTTTGAAAAGTTTTTATTGTGTTTTCTTGAGTCAGATCACCAGGTATAAATTTTAACCATGACACAAATTTATCCTTTAAGTATGCCACCACGAAGACAACAACCTAGGTTTTTAGGGGGAGTACGCAATTAAGGCCCACCGAGCGATGATGCCTCGGTGCAGGGCCCCCTTACGACGTTAGCAGCTTTGGGTGGTGCACTAGCAGACCCACTACCCATTGGTCAGCCATTACCACCGGCCCACCAGCAGAGGGTGCACGCCGACTAAGTGAATTGCACAAGTTTTAGCTGCAGATGCCTCTGAGGTTCCGAGGTGAGATGGACCCTCAAGAGGTTGAGGACCGGATGGAGGCTATGGCTAGAGTTTTCTGCCTAGTTTAGACACCAGTAGAGAAGATTGTGATCTTAGCATCTAGTATTTTACAGTGAGTGACCATGATAATGTTTTTCATAGTGATGAGGCTTCGGTACATGGACCATTGCCTAAGATAGTACCTTTAGGTAGTGTGTCAGCTATATCCCTACCCGTTGGTCAACAGTTACAACCGGCGGTACCGGTTGAGGACACATGTAGGCTTAGGGCCTTACACATGTTTCAACATCAGATACCCCTCAGGTTCTGATGCGGGTCTGAACCACAGGTAGATAAGGACTGGATTGAGGAGGTGACTGATATTCCATCTAGTCAGGGTATCATTCGATCAAATGGCGGTCCTGGTCGAGAGCCTTCTATGTGGCTCAGCAGGACGATGACATGGTTTAGATTACCCTAATCTTGCGAAGAGGTGACTTTTTATATCAATAAGCTTGAGAACCTTCCTCATATAAGGGGGTATCTTTCTATAAAGAGATAATGGATGAGAGTTACCTAGAGCTTCTACAGCTTCGGCAGAACAACATGTCGGTAGCTGAGTATTCACTAAGGTGTACCGACCATCCTAGGTACTCGATGAATATAGTATGATTAGTGCTTATGGTATTGGACTTCTGAGTGAGGTGTATCTAGGGACATCCAAGATAGTACTAAACCTATATGCATTCCAACTTATGTTAGGGTGATAGAGAGAATCTTTGTGCTTGAATGTTCTTTGGATGAGTGAATAAAGCTAGGGAATGTTAGCAGTATGAAAGAAAAAAACTAATTCCAGTATTGGAGACATGGGCGTGTAAAATGTTTTGGGAAGAGGAAGTGATAGAGACATATGAATACGCAGGGCAGTAGACGTGGAAGTGGAGCTAGGAGAGAAGCATGAAATTTTATACATTTCGGCATGTTACAACCACCACCTCAATGTAGTCCCCACCAGTCTCAAGGAGCTGGAGGACAGGGGAAGGGAGCAGTTGCATGCGGTCAAGGAGTGTGACCCAAGGAATCCAGGAATGATCAGAGGTACGGTCTGTGTATACTACTAGCTGTCGTATCAATAGACATATATACCAATCATTCCTTCCTTCCATGAATCTTGTCCTAGACCTAGAGATTTCGGTTAAACCATTGACTTGACCCTCATGTTTGGATATACCCTTGGGAGGAGACCCGATAATCACACTTATGCTGATGATGTGATCTTACCCTTGAGGTGAGAGTTTTAGTTAGAACCTCTTGGTGGAAGCATCAAGGCCTTATGAAGTTAGTTTGGGTATGGACTAGGCATCCACAGTTCATACTCAGATTGACTGTATTAGGAAAAAAGGTTGCGGTTTATCTACAATGTGGGAATGGGGTTTTCCTTGGTCGGTGAAAAAAGAAACCCAGTAAACACATGATAAACTCATGCATAAGAGGGTTCAACCGATCACTCTTGAGTCTGCAAGACTTACCCTTGTGGCCACAGGAGTATTGAGTTTTTAGTTCCAAACAGAAGTGGAAGATCACGGGGACATATTATCAAAAGATGTTTCTAGGATTACCTCCCTGAAGGGAGAGGGATGTATGCTTTGGCTAGGTACTACTAGAGATTTGTACCTGAATTCTCCAGGGTAGCGGCACCCTTGTCATCTTGGATGAAAAGGGGAGCCTTTCCTATGGATGGAGAAGTGTCATTAGAGCTTTCAAGATCTGATACAGAGGCTGAAAAGTAGAACTATACTACCTATGACCTAGAGTTTGGAGCAAAGGTCTTTGCCCTGAAGATGTGGTGGCACTACTTGATGGGTGAACAGTTTACTGTTTACTCTGATCACAAGAGTCTTAGGTGTATCTTCTCACAGAAGGTCCCAAACCTAAGACGTCGACGATGTCTAGAGTTCATCCAAGACTATGATCTCGAGATAGTCTATACTTCTAGGAAGGGGAATATGGTAGCGGATACAATCAGCTGGAGGTCTGGTCTACAACTACTGAGTGAGGCGTTAGAGTAGCTAGTTTCGTTGCGGATATCATTCACAGATAAAGATAGAGAAACTACCTCCAGTCTATGACTGTCACTCCCCCAATTCTTTAGCAAATTTGGGGGGGGGGGGGCACATCTTGAGATGTTGACTGTGAGGCCCGATGTGATCAGATATCCTCAGGATGGTCTCCTGAAAGATTTTTTGAAGGTGGGGAGAAAATCATCCTCTTCAGAGGATGCACCATGGTACCCGTGACGCTTCGAAAGGAGGTTTTGAGGGAGATAAATACATCCCATTTAATGGTACATACTAGAGTGGTGAAGATGTACCAGGACCTCTGGCGTTAGTACTGATGGCCCAGGATAAAAGAAGCAGTGGCATAGTTTTTATCACGATGAATTACTTGTTAGAAATTGAAAACTGCTCAGAGCCAGCAGAAGTCTTATTCCGATAGGAGGAGGGTGACCATATCTTCCTACGGGTCTCACCTCGATGAGGTTTGCAGATATTTGGTCAGGGTGGCAGGTTATCTCTGAGGTTCATCGGACCTTTTAGATTCTCAGAAGAGTGGGTGAGGTGGTGTATCATCTATCTCTTTCCCCATAGATGCACCAGGTGCATAATGTTTCCCATTTGTCACAACTGAGGAGATGAGTGTATGATCCATCGCAAGTTATCAACTAGGTCGAGTTGTACTTGGATGATGGGGTGACTTTTACAGATTTCCTAGTGGAGTTTGAGGATCGATAGGTGTAGTACCCTCAGTTTCTGGTAAGTAACCCTTGTTTTATGCTTTTTAAGTACATGAATCATATGCAGAATGGTTGGGAAAGTTTGCAAACTTTTAAAGTGTCAAAGGGAAAAAAGTGGCGATGCATGGGCTTCGCATGGTTTTCCAAAATTGTGTGGAAGTTGTGCAGGTGGTGTCACCTTGGATAGAGGAGACCGCACAGTGTGTGCACGGTTTGGGAAAACCGTGAGAGGAGGCCGTGTGGAGCGCCCCTTCCAAGTAGTGACTACCGCATGGTTAGCGCACAGTTTGACTAACCGTGTGGACTAACCATGCGCGAAGTCAACATAGATCCTATTTTTAAGGATCAAATCCGTTTTATCTTTAGACCCAATAATTTTTTCTCCTAGATGACCCTAAATCGAGATTTCTCTCTGGTGAAGGAGGGAGAACACTTTCCAGGCATTTTGGAAGCGATTCGGAGGGTTGCCTTGGCGTTTAGAGGTCGGTTGATCGCGATAAGTCTCATTTACTTTAGTTTTATTATATATCCTTCTTCCCTCTCGATGGATCCTTAGATCTACACCTAAGGTGGGTAGATCTAAGTTAGTGGATGACTTCTAAGTTGGGTTTTGGTCTTTTTGGTGATAGGGGAAGGAATCTAAGGAGGTTTCGTGGTGTTTTGACCAAGTTCTTGGTTGGTTTCGCCTATTTTGTTGAACTAGGTGGCTTAACTCTCGATTCCTCTTTCTTAGAACTTGAAGGATTAGTTCAATTTGATTTAATTTCTTGGTTTTGATTGTGAAATTGTGGTGCAAATCATGTTATAAATCTTCTTTAATGATGATTTATGGGTTTGATGGAATTGTGGAAATTGAAGTAATGGGTTGTGCAAAGTGTTTTGGTTTCTGAATTTTAAAATAGTGATTGTAAAATATGGATTTTCTGGATTTGGAAAATGGTTCTTCTACTTGAAAGGAATGATTTTCAATAAAAGGTTTGCTTCTTTATTGAAAGGTTTTGAACACACATGGTTTTGGGCATGGATTTTCATGGGTTGTGGTGTGTGTTCATATGAATTGGGATGGATAAGGGAGAGAAGTACCCCCATCAAAAGGTTCGATGGATAAGGGAAAGAAGTACCCCTATAAAAAGGGATGGATAAGGTCATGAAGTACCCCCGTTAAGGTAGTTCACTAAGTGATGACTTAGTGGAAGGATAACCCACCACTCGCGAGTATAGGGAGGTCCAGGTTGCATGCATGGTTGGTTGTGTGGATTTGGGAAATGGAATGGATGTGACAAAATGGAAATGTGAATTTGATTGGAAACCTTTCTTGGTTGTTTTTATTGAGAAAGATGGTTTTTGTTGGAAAATGGTTTTGACATGGATCTTGTTTATTGTGAAATGTTTTGGAATTGTTTTATATAAATGTTCTAACATGTTTTATCATACAAGCATGGGTTGGGAAGTCATCGGGGAAAACCAACTAAGTTTCATTACTCACACCCTGCTTTGGCACGTTGGTGATTTTTTAGATTTCATATACCGTTATGTTGGAAAAGGTAAAGTGTCATATATTTACAGCACTACTTCATGATACTTGGGCTAGTTCGTGACGTTGGTGCTTGGAGATGGTGGAGCATGGAGATGGGTTGTCATCTTGTAGTCTTCGAGTTTGTCTTTCAGCTGTTTACTATGATTTGGTGTTGGATTCCGCTGTGGTACTTTGGTTGGTTTATGATAAAATAAATGGTTCAGTTGTCTTAGCTTTTATCATGCATCATTTAGTTGATTTTTTTGGTTATGATTGTTGGTTCTATGGTATGTTCTAAAAGGGTAAATCATACCCAACTTTTTTTGAAACCCTTCGACATTTATTTCCAGCCTTTGGCGTCTCAAGGATGTCCCTTAAGTCCAAGTAAATCTCACCGCCTCCTCAAGCTAATGAGGTAGGGGAGGGGTGTTAGAAATGGTATCAGTTTGTTCAGTCCTTGGGGTATAAATGCAAACAGATTTCATTGTGGAACAAGTAGTCTTTAGTTTTTTTGGTCTTGGAATTGAATTATTACATGTTTATTCCTTAGGTGGTCATCTTAGGAAGGAGTACGATTTTAGGAACTTGGAATGCAGAGAATAAAAAGACGTAGCTAACCTTTTTATGATGAACTTCAGGTTACCAGGGTGTTGGGTACATAAGTGTTTTGGAGACACTTATAGGATAAAAAATCTCATTGTCATGAGTTTAGCCAATGAGATGCGGATGAAATTCATTATAGAGGAATGAATTCCACTAGGATTTCATATCTCACTGTGAGGAATGAGTAAGGACTTCGTGTAAGGTTCCAATTTTTAAAAAATGCAGAAATTGTTTTCAACTCAAAAGATTTTGAAAACAGGATATTTGGTGTATTTTGAAAATGGTCTGATTTTCAAAAAGCATGAGGGATGTTTTCAAAAATGGTTGAACATGGGAAAAGATTGTTTTGAAAAATGACGTGGTGATAGTTGATGTGATAGAATTTGAAATGATAAGCCTTCAGTTGCTAGGAAGTGAGACTAACAAAGTGCGTTGTTTGTATAGAAAATGGCGCCCATTAGGCGTCATAGAAACCAACCCGAAGAAGCTGTGGAGAATGTGGTTACACCAGAACCACGTGTGAACCAAGAGCTGGTTTAGATTATCATTCAAGAATTCCAGGATGTGGACACGTAGAATCAGAGGTATGAGTTAATGAATGTAGACCATTCCTTCCAGTTCCAGAAGAAGAATCCACCCATCTTTCAGGGAGATTCTAAACTAGAAATGGATGAGGTGTGGCTGAGTAGGATGAATCATATCTTCGATTTCATAGGCACCCCAGCATAACTGAAAGTAATGTTGGTGACGTATATTCTAGAGGATTTTGCATGACAGTGGTGGGAGCTAATGGTGCAAGCTAAGGTGGATCAAAGCCTGGTCTAGGATGAATTTGAGTAATTGTTCAATAAACAATTCTATCCTCACACATTCAAAATCTAGAGGATAACAGAATTTTTCATCCTGAAGTATTAGAATATCTCTGTCACGGAGTATGCGGCTAGATTCATGAATTTAGTGCACTTTTCATTGGAAGTTGCTGTAAGTGTATCGCTGAAGGCACACATCTTTGAATCAGGGTTGCGACAGGAGATTCGCTCGAAGATAGCTGTGCTCTGTATTACGGATTATACGGAAATGGTAAACAGAGAAACAGTAGCTGAAAGAGACATCTTGGGAGTTATGGGAGGAGTAATTATGATGATACCCATAGGAACGGGTGGGAACTCTAATTCTGGGAACAAGAGGAAGAGGGACACCTACTTCCAAGGTGGGAGTGTGAATCAGAATCAGACGGCTGGATCGATGAATATTCCTCCATGACCCATGATGAAAGCCAAGGTGTTTTCAATATGGCTCGAATGATCATATAAAGAGAGAGTGTACGACGCAACCTAGACAATGTCACAATTACAAGCAGATGGGGAATCTATAATGTTATTGTAGAAATACTCTGAGGTCGGGTGCACGTGACACTTCCCATGCGTCACAAGCATCGTATGCTTCAACAGGATGAGGGTAGAAGAGTCAGTATCGTCAGCATAATAGAGCTAGCCATGGTGATTCTCAAAATATCATGACTCCTCAACTAGGAAAATCTTAGCAAGGCAACAAGGAGAACAGTGCAGCGGTGAAGCAATTGTATGGAGCTAAGCAAATGATTGTTGATGATCAGGCTGGACCATGAATAGTAAGAGGTATGATTCTTTTGAATTCTACCTTTTTGAAAGTGTTGTTTGATACTGGTGCATCACTTTCCTTCATTGCTTCTCATTCCATTGACTTGCTATGTTTAAAACTAGAAATGATGCCTTCTGTGTTGAAACTACAAACTCTTCTTGGTGAAAGAGAATTTCAAGCCTTAGTGTGTTGAGCATGTGCTATAACTGTTGATGGAGTTGAGATGGAATGGGACTTCTCCATGTTGGATATGGATTTCTATGATGTAATCCTAGGTATGTATTGGTTGGAAAGGTTTAAGGCTCACATCGACTGTTATGGGAGAACAATTAGTTTCATGACTGAGGATGACTTTGAGCATCTCTTCAAAGGAGAGAGGATGGTAAAGAAAGGTGCAAATAGCTTGTTGGCACCAATGGTGGGAACAATTTATTACTAATTGGTAGCATTGACTTTGGCATCATTTGAAGAGATCGTGGAAAATAGTTTTCCAGCTGTGTTGGATCAATTTCCTGATGCTTTTCCTAAAAACTTCTCAGGGTTACCACCTGTAAGAGAAGTGGAGTTTACGATTTATCTCCTTCTAGGGACCAGTCCTATCTCACTTCCATCTTATTGTATGGAACCAACAGAGTTACGAGAATTGAAAGTGTAGTTATAGGAGCTATAAAGAAAGGGTTTCATTCGGACAAGCATGTCTCTGTGGACAACACCAGTCTTGTCCATAAAGAAAGAAGATGAAACTTTGAGGCTATGTGTGGATTATCGTAAACTTAACCAAGTTACAATAAAGAATAGATATCCACTTCCACGCATTGATGACTTGTTTGATCAATTGAGGATATCTCAATGGTTCTCTAAAATTGACTTGCTGTGAGGATATCACCAGTTGCGAGTTCAGAAGGAGGATATTCCGAAGATAACCTTCAGAAGTAGATATGTCCACTAAAAATATGTAGTCATGCCTTTTAGTTTTATGAATGCACCAGTTGTCTTTATGGCATTGATGAATCAGATATTTCAGCAATATCTGGATTCTTTTATTATGGTGTTTGTGGATGACATATTGGTGTATTCAAGAACAAGGGCTGAGAATGAGAAACACTTGATGATAGTGTTGGAAATCTTAAGAGACCATCAGTTTTATGAAAAATTATCAAAGTGCGATTTTTGGATAGAAGAGGTATGCTTTATAGGACATGTTGTTTTTGAGAAAGGTGTTTCAGTGGATCCAGAAAAGATAAAAGCTATTCTTTCTTGGCAACCGCCGAGTAATGTCTTTAAAATATGAAGTTTTCTTAGTCTAGTTGGTTATTATCGATGCTTTTTACATGAATTCTTACGACTAGCTTCGAATATGATAGCATTGACAAAGAAGAACAATTCATTTCAATGGATTAAATAATGTCAGAGATCTTTTCAGTAGTTGAAAGTTCACCTTACATCAGCACCCATCTTGATTTTTCCGGAATCAGGACAGGGGTATGTGGTGTATTGTGATGATTCGGGAATGGGTTTGGGTTGTGTTCTCATGAAAGGAGACCATGTGGTTTCTTATGGCTCAAGGCAGTTGAGGGTGCATGAGAAAAATTAATCAACACATGATTTGGAGTTGGCTGCAGTCATCCATGCTTTGAAAACATGGATACACTATCTCTTTGGTGAGAAGTTTACTGTGTTTACGGATCACAAAAGTTTGAAGAATATTTTATCACAGTGATATTTGAATCTGAGGAAAAGGAGATGGATGTAATATCGTAAAATGTTTGACTTTGACCTGATGTATACACCGGGTAAGGGAAATTCAGTGGCTGATGCATTAAGAAGAAATTATTATGCTCAGGTGGTGAAAGAAGCTTCAGATGAGTGGTAGTTGATGTCGATCATAGCTGACATGCATATGGAATGTGAAGACTGAGCTGATGTTGTGGTTTTCTTTCTATTTGAGCTTGTTCCTGATTTGGTGGAGATAGTAATGGAGGAAATAACATCTGATGTAGACTGTGTTGCAATGAGTTCAAAACTCAATGGCGGGGAGACCATTGAGGGATGGAAGCTGGATGGGAGTTCAGTTTTTCGATTTTGAGATTGGATGGTTTTACCTTTAGCTGCCCAGGAACAACTCCTTCATGATTACCACCATTCAAGATGGGCTATACATCTGGGTACACAGAAGATGTATAAGGTGTTGAAGGCACAATTTTGGTGGAGCGGCATGAAACAAAAGGTAGCTGAATTTGTTTCAAGGTGTTTAACTTGTCAGCAAGTTAAAGAAGAACATCAGCGGCCAGCTAGTATGTTACAATATTTACCTATCCCAGTGTGGAAATGGGATCAGATAGCAATGGATTTTGTTACAGGTCTTCCAAGAACGGTCCAGAAACACGATGCCATTTGGGGGATAGTGGATTGCCTCACCAAGTCGGCCCATTTCATCCTGATTCGTGAAACTCATTCAGTGGAAGATCTTTCAAAAATATATATTTGAGAAGTGGTAAAGAGTCATGGTGTACCAGTATCCATATTCTTAGATAGAGATCTAAGGTTCACATCTCATTTCTCGAAATCATTACAACAAGCCCTTGGGACTCGGTTGACGATGAGCATGGTGTATCATCCTCAGACGGATGGGAAATTTGTGCGGATGATAAAAATGTTTGAAGACATGTTCGGGCATGTGTAATGGATTTTGGGGGATCATGGGAGGATCATATACCCTTAGTGGAGTTCTCATACAATAACAACTATCAAGAATCGATACACATGGCTCCGTTTGAAGCATTGTATGGGCATCCTTATCATTCTCCACTATGCTGGGTGGAAACAGGTGAGACTTCACTAGTTGGGATGAGCCTTATCCATGAAACAACAAAGAAGATCTAGTTGATTAGAAAGAGAATGGAGACAGATCAGAGTCGTCAGAAATCTTATGCGGATCATCGCTGAAGACCGTTGTCGTTTGCGGTGAGTGATCATGTATTTTTGAGAATCTCACCAAGGCTTGGACATCGTCATTTTGGGAAGCAGGGAAAATTATCTCCTTGATATATATTCCCTTTTGAGAGACTAGAATGGGTTGGTGAGGTGGCATATCGGTTGGCATTACCACCATGGTTCAGTGCAGTGCATAATGTGTTCCATGTATCTCAGTTAAATAAGTATCAGCCCGATCCTGACCATGTGATCAGATGGGATCACGTTGACCTAGAGTCGGATGCTTCATTGATACATATACTAATATGGATTATGGATAGGCAGGATAAAGTCTTGCATGGAAAAAGCATCGGTCTAGTGCGTGTATTGTGGAAACATGGTCAGATTCAGGAAGAGACTTGGGAATGGGAGAAAGAAATGAAAGAGCAGTGGCTAGAACTCTTTCATGAAAGCTATGGTTTTCTACTTTCCAGGGACAAAAAGGCCAATGGTGGGGAGAATGTAGTACCCCCGGTTTCTGGTATGTAACCCTTGTTTTATGCTTTTTATTTACATGAAGAATATGAGGAATGGTTGGGAAAGTTTGGAGACTTTTAAAGTGTCAAAGGGAAAAAAGTGGTGATGCACGGGATTTGAACGGTTTTCCCAAACCATGCGGAAGCTGTGAAGGTGGTGTCACCTTGGACAGAGGATACCACACAGTGTGCGCACGGTTTGGGAAAACCATGCGAGGAGGCTATGCAGAGCGCCCCTTCCAAGCAGTGACTACCGCACGGTTTGACTAACCGTGCGGACTAACCGTGTGCGAAGTCAACTTAGATCCTATTTTTAAGGATCAAATCCACTTTATCTTTAAACCCACTCGTTTTTTCTCCTAGACAACCCTAACTCCTGATTTCTCTCTGTTGAAGGTGTGAGAACACTTACCAAGCATTTTGGAAGTGATCCGGAGGGTTGCCTTGGCATTTAGAGGCCGGTTTATCGCGGTAAGTCTCGTTTCCTTTAGTTTTCTTAGATATCCTTCTTCCCTCTTGATGGATCCTTAGATCTATGCCTAAGGTGGGTAGATCTAAGGTAGTTGATGAATTTTAAGTTGGGGTTTTGTTATTTTGGTGATAGGGGAAGGAATCTAAGGAGGTTTCGTGGTGTTTCGACCCGATTCTTGGTTGGTTTCACCTATTTTGTTGAGGTAGGTGGCTTCACTCTCAATTCCTCCTTATTATAAGTTGAAGACTTAGTTCAATTTGATTTAATTTCTTGGTTTTTATTGTGAAATTGTGGTGCAAAGCATGCTATAAATCTTCTTTAGTGACGATTTATGGGTTTGATGGAATTGTGGAAATTGAATGAGTGGGTTGTGCAAAGTGTTTTGGTTTCTGAATTTTAAAATAGTGACTGTAAAATATAGTTTTTTTGGGATTTGGAAAATGGTTTTGCTACTTGAAAGTAATGGTTTTCAAAAAAAGGTTTGATTCTTTATTGAAAGGTTTTGAACACACTTGGTTTTGGGCATGGATTTGCATGGGTTGTGGTGTGTGTTCATATGCATTGGGATGGATAAGGATGAGAAGTACCCCCATCAAAAGGTTGGATGGATAAGGGAGAGAAGTACCCCTATAAAAAGGGATGGATAAGGTCGTGAAGTACCCCCATCAAGGTAGTTCACTAAGTGATGACTTAGTGGAAGGATAACTCACCACTCGCGAGTATAGGAAGGTCCAGGTTGCATGCATGGTTGGTTGTGTGGATTTGTGAAATGGAATGGATGTACCAAAATAGAAACATGAATTTTATTGGAAACCTCTCTTGGTTGTTTTTCTTAAGAAAGATGGTTTTTGTTGGAAAATGGTTTTGACATGGAACTTGTTTATTGTGAAATGTTTTGGAATTGTTTTATATAAATTGTTTTATATAAATGTGTTAACATGTTTTATCCTAGAGGAATGGGTTGGGAAGTCATTGGGGAAAACCTACTAAGTTTCATTAGTCACCCCCTGCTTTGGCACGTTGGTGCTTTTGCAGATGTCATATATCAAGATGTTGGAAAAGGTAAAGTGTCACATGTTTACAGCACTACTTCGTAATACCTAGGCTGGTTTGTGATGTTGGAGCTTCGAGATGGTGGATCATGGAGATGGGTTGTCGTATTGTAGTATTTTAGTTTGTCTTTCAGATGTTTACTCTAATTTAGTGTTGGTTTCTGCTGTGGTACTTTGGTTGGTTTATGATAAAATAAATGGTTGAGTTGTCTTAGCTTTTATCATGCATCATTTAGTTGATTTGTTTGGTTATGTTTGTAGGCTCTGTTGTATGTTCTGAAAGGGTAAATCGTCCCCCACTTGTTTTGAAACACTTTGGCATTTATTTCCAGCCTTTGGCATCTCGGGAATGACGCTTAAGGCCAAGTAACCCTCACCGCCTCCTCAAGCCAATGAGGTAGGGGTGAGGTGTTACAATAGGAGTGGGTCCTTTGTGGGTGGTCGATACCTCTAGTGCGCGTTCTCTAGTAGCATGAGAACCTCCAGGAGAGCACATGGGAGAGGGAGGATCAGATTCGTCCTCAGTACCCCCATTTGTTTCTTTAGTCTGTGTTTTGGATTTCAAGGAAGAAAATCCCTAAGGTGGGGAGAATTTAATGTCCCAGAATTTCCATATTTTTTTTAATTATATGGAATTATTTCGAGACCACAAAATATGATGACACGTGATTCCGAGTCCCGGAGTGCCCGGAATGATCTGTCGAAGTTTTGTTAAACATTAAATAGCATGCGTAGGCAGTTTTCCAGAAAAAGTAGAATAACTCTTAAATGGTTGCCTGGATCAAAAATCTGAGGGCACCATTGCGCTCAGGATGGTGGGTTTACCCTAGGCATGGCTTAGGTTTAGTCGGCATGAGCCTCCTGTGAGAAAACACGAAAATGGAATAACTATAAATAAAATAATAAAATAAAATAATTTTATTTTTCAAATTATTATAACTCACGAATGGTAACTCGAGTTAAAAATCCGAGATCACCGCTGAACTCTTGAGGGTATGCCCTCTTTAGGAAGATACTAGCATTGACTGACACGAGCTACTAGTGAAAGTTAGTTTTTGGACGTAAATAAAATAACTATGTGATAATTATTTTATTGTAAAATCCATAAATTTTAAACAGTAACTCGGATTGGAAATTCGAGAGTACCGTTGGGTTGGTTGGGACGTGTTTCACTTAGGAAGAGTCTAACCTCGACCAGCGCGGTTCAAGGGTGACTGTTAATAATTTTCTGAACTTTTTTTCAGGTACATTCAGTAAACACGCGAGTGATATTTTATAAATTTTGAACCGGTTCTTGGATAAAAAATCAAAGGGAACCGTTGAATCCATAGTGCCAGGATTCTCTTAAGGTAGGATTTACTTTGACCATAGTAGGTCCGGAAAAAATGTTAAGTTTTGCGAATTTTTAAAATAAATGAAATAAAATAATTTTGTTATTTTATTTCATATCCTCCAATGGAAAAGTAAAGGGGGTGGGTCTGGTGACGTGTCAAGCTAATAAATGGCTTGACCTACAAACCCTAAGTAACGACGTCATTAGGGAAATAGGAAGCTTACTAATTAATGAGCCTCATTAAATTCAATTTCATTAATTACCCTCCCCCTATCCTATATATATAGAGCTTGGGGGGAGGTACTAGTATAGTTTTCCAATAAACATAGTGTTGAAGGAGCACCGCGACGCTGGACTCTTAGAAGATGGAGCCGATCCTAGTGGGAGGTGACAGACGACACCGAACCACGAACCGAAGGGCAACATATGAGTGGCATCATTGGGAACTGGTTGTGGGAACGAAGAACACAATCCACATTCAATAGTGGAAATTTCTCCGATGATTCGAGGTAGGTGGTTATTAATTTACGTTTTTTTAAATAATTTTCCTCTTCCCCATTCTTGAATAATACGAAGAATGTGGGTCAACCGACTAATGGGTTGACCCGTGATTCATTCGTTTTTATGGGAGGATTATTACGGGGAGTCTCGTGGGGTTTATCTTGTTTTTAATTCAATTGTTATAAAACCCTTAACCTCCATCGTGTTACGAGCTAATGCAGAGGGTGTGGGCTAAACAAACCTGGCCCGAACCATGCACTATTTTTAGTTACATCCTTGTTCCTCCATGGAAGACCGACTGTATGACAACACCGACCGACTACATGGTGGATATCGCATCGACGAACGCTGCAAGAAGAGGCCGCGACAAAAATCCACAATGATTGTTAAAGTATCCAGCACTGACCAACATTAGAGGAGGTGCAACACACTGCTGCTAAACAAGGAGGGCCGTGACTCATCAGCCACGGCGACCGGAGGAGAGGTTGGCCGGCACGCCGGCCAGCCTCAACGAAGCCGTCAGAGTGAAGGTGGGGCATGCTTCTGGCGGCGTGCCCACACGGTAGAAAGACCGCAACCTGCATTGGACACGGAGGGACCAAGGGACCACCGGATCGACCAGTGTCTAGTGGACGGGGCACACACCAGCAGCCTACCTAGTGGCAAAGCCGCGGCCCGTCAGCCATGACATGGGGGACCCGCGACGCCACGTGGCGCTGTGTTGGGGTCAACCCACACGGGTTGACTCGCTGACGAGGCCCCTCACCACATCAGCTCAACTCAGACATGCCACATCTGGGAATCCTTGGTGGCCTGCTTCGCCAGGCTGGTGGCACCGCTGAGTCAGTCCAGCGGACCGACCTGCTGCTCAGTGGGTCGACCCGCGACCCAGCAGCCTGACCCACGGCTCAGCCGGGTTGGGCCGGGCCCAGTGGGGTTGTTGGACCTAGGTCGATTCTGACCCTAGATGGGTCATGTCGACCTAGATCGACTCGGGTTGGCCCATGCCAAACCGGGCCAGGCCGGTCCGACCGAGGGGGACCGGACCCCGAGCCAGTACCACTTAGGAACACTTAAAGGGCCTTATCTTGAGAACCAGATGTCTGTTTGATAAACCATTTGTGGAATTGGTATCCTTGGAGCGAGGGAGTCCTTTTGAATTAATCCATGATAGTTTTTGAGAAACTTGGAGTACGGATGGGTTGGATCGTACCCGAATCCAACAGGCCCCTCGGCACTGAAATGCCAATAACGCACAGACCGAGCGTCCGATTGATGAACTATTTGTTGCATTGTAACCCTTATGACATGACAGATCATCAGTTTACTTCATTTTGAGACTTTTTTCTGATTGATATATGATTTATGGCTTGGGGATCATTTCTCCCAAGCGCACTATGTATGAAACCCTAGGAAACTGGCTGAGACCTGACGACTGCTGACTTTTCAACTCGAAGTGACTCGACGGCCACAGTACGTGATGGGGAGGAGTACATCAGTAGGCCATGGTGGGGTGTGGCAGTATTACACAATGGGGAGGAGTACCTTAGCATACCACGGTGGGGAGGTACGGCTCTATGTGACCCGACAGACCCATGGTACGCGATGGAGAGGAGTACCTCAGCAGTTCAAGGTTAGTGGGAAGCACCTCTGTGTGATGTGGTTGGACCATTGAACTCGATAGAGGAGGTGTTATATAGCAACTGAGGTGTTAGATGATGTGACTGGGGATGTTACCTGTTACTACCCCTAGAATAAATCCTAGTGTGAGATGTATTTATTTTGTTCTTGTGATTGAGGTTATGATATGTTGTACTTTACCTGTGTGCTACTTTACATTCATGGTGTTTCCCTTTTGGTTTTTTTGTATAATTCTAGGATACTTTTGGGGTCTCGGGGTCCCTACTAAGTATCATTATACTCACCCCTGCACGGGCTTCTCCTACACCTTGTTGTGTCTTGTTCATACGACAAGCATCTGGGTTGAGATTTGAGGGATCCAGGACCTAGTGGTATGCTAAGGAGATGTACGGATGTGGAGTGATGAGGAGGCGATATGTACCTACCCTTCAAGTAGGATCTGCAGTGGATGGTCCAGGAGCTGATTTTTACCTTTCAGCTATTTTTTAATTTTTAGTTGTACTTGTACCTTTCCAGTTGTGCTTGTATTCTGACCCCTTTACTTTTAGTACACTTACTACAACAGTTTACTTCATAGTTTATTTTTATTGTGTTCTCGAACCTTGTGTTTGTACAGGTTTAAAGGTAATGCCTTCCCATTTTAGGGAATACGCCTTTTGGTTCTAGTAACCAGCCCCTGGCTTATGGAAGGCGGGCTTGGGTTAGTCACGGCACGGGTCCTGTGGGATGGGTCATGACACAAATAGTGAAAAATAACTTCAAATTATTTTTGGGACATTATTATTACAAAACCTAAAAATTAAGAAATATTTGAATTAATCCATATTTTAACTCAAAACAAGCTTTATTATTTGGAAAAAAAGAATTTTTTTTGATAGTAAATGTTTGGTACACATAAATATCTATGTCGTCTATTTAATTGAGTCTATTTTCTTATATTATCATAGTATAAATATATTATAAAATAATAATAAGGTGATAATGGAGATCCTATTAATATAATGTATTCAAATTCTTTTTCCAAATATTAGATATCTCTAAGATGACTTTCTCTTTACAGAAATGTCTTCTCTAGATAAAAAAGGTGATCAGTTGTTATTATGATAATATAGTAAAAACAACTCAAACATTAAGAACCAAAAAAATACAATTTAAATGTAGGATCGAAATGGTAGATGATACTGATTGTAGTATCATAATAATAATGTAGATGCTCAATATACAAGAGTGGGGTGAATTGTATAATTTAATAATTCTTTTTCTCTTTTAAAGATGAAGATGTTTAACAAGGTTAAACAAGGTAATTCAAAAAACCTCTAGTTCTACACACTTGGTTGATTCCGGAAATATGATTCTAAGGATTCAATTCTAGAAAAGTGAATCTAGAAATGAAACTTAACAAAATTTTTCAAAGATAATGATTCTACCTTAAAGTGTATAGAATCTTACTAAATCAGAGTGTACAAGTATAAGGAAGTATAAGATAGTTATACCCTCCTCAACAATCAAAATGCAGTGGAAAACTTGAAACAATACAAGTAACAAGTAGTAAATCTTTTAACAAAAATGTAGGGTATCCAACAACCTTAGATAAAGGTCCCTTGATTTATACTTTCAAGAAAGTCTGCCTTACCCACACCAGGGTAATCCCTTGATACAAAGATCGAATTCTATCTTGCTATCCCCACAAGCCCTCAACTTTAAGGTAGTCGGCACCTCTGTCTTCCTATCCCCGGAAGCCCTCGAATGTACTCAGTTACATTTAGAGTCGCATGAAGAAATTCTGAACAAGGTGTTCAGTATGCACTAAGAAATAAAGTCTCTCTCTTTATAAATCACTTTAGCAGCATGTAATCTCTAGATTGGTCAACTTGTTTTTATCTTGTTCAAATGAGCTCCTATTTATAGGCACATTCTCAACAGTCGATTCCCTCCTCCAACGGTTATATATTTCCTTGAATTTTGGACGAACCTATACACGTGTCACTCAAAAAATGGTTAGTTTGTAACAGAAAGCATTACATCATTTTATAACCAAAACATAAGTACGAAAAACATGGTTACTTAAGAAAATTCATTTTATGGAGTGTAAGAAAAAAAATGAAAGTTTGGAGTCTAACCAAAAAACTATTCGGTGTCTATAAAACATGGATATTTGGATTATTCCTTCAATGAAATTCATAACCAGAGTTCTATAGAATTCCAGAGTCTGAATTTCAATGAAAATCGGAGTCCAAATTCATAAGAGTTTGGAACATGAACATAAAAACAAGGTGTGAACTTAGAAAGTTCAGAGTCTGAATTCATAGAACTCAGTTTCTGAACTTAGGAAGTTCAGAATCTGAATTTATAGAACATGGAGTCTAAACTTAGAAAGTTCAGAGTCTGAATTCAGAGAACCCGGAGTCTGAACTCATAAAACTCAGAACCTGAATTCAGATCCTGAAAATGAAATGCTCTATATCTAAGTATTTTAGATTTCGAGGTTTTGGATGTGACACCGAATTTTATACTTAGAAAGAAAATGAAATCCATTATGATATGAATCTTGGTAAGGATAAATTTCCTTGGAGAAGGAAAATTTTCCTTGTGAGAGTAAAGCATAGGGTAAAAGATATTTTCCTTAAGATAAAGTGTTTGTGATTTTCAAAACAAGAAGTAATGGAAAAGTCATAAGGAAATCTTATTGACTCAACAATATATCCAAAACATGAAGGAATAGAAAATTCATAAGGAAACCTTATTAACTCAACAATCTCCCCCTTTTTGGAAAGCACAAACATCTTTACAGAAAATAATATAAAGACTTTAGAAAATATTTTTCTGAACTCTGAAAGTAAAACTTATCTTGTAACACCCCAAGCTTCCACGGTACGTTTCCCTTCGAATAATGCGATAGCGTGTGTTGTACGCAACCTCAAGTTCTAACACACACCACAACTAATTAAACTAGCCGTTGTGAATAGTAATACCGACTTTTTGAAATCATATATATTTTATATTTCAAAACGGACTTCATTTTTGGATTCGGAATATTGAAATTAGTCTAGGGTGAAATTTTGGTACTTTTCGGATAACTTTTATATTTTGATGAATAGTGAAAATTACTAAATTTTAATTAAAATCAACTTTTTTAATCAAAATAATTAATATTGATAAATTATGAATTTGAGTGGTTTTAAAGTATATTTATAATATATTTTTACCATTTAATTTAATGTTTGTCATTGGACATAATTTCACAATTAAACCAGACAAAAACAAGTGTCAATCTTTTGATAGTTATTATCTCTTAAAAACACGCTTTTTATTTTAACAACGGGAATTAATTTTAAATTAATTTCTGCCACTTTTGTGTTTTGAATTTGGAAAAATGGATTACATATTTGGAATCAGGATTTCCAAATTATGTAAATAGGTAACTATTATTTTTACACATTTTGAATAATTACTGCGGTAAATATTTTATTTACCATGGTTAAAGGGTAAATCCGGTAAATAAGGGTTAAAAATAATATTATAATAATACAAAATTACCCTAAAACATGTCCTAACCTTATTGGTGGACACATACCCGACCACGGGAATCCTTGGGTCGATTTGGGGACCCCTTAGAGCCACTTGTATGTGGTAGGGACACATTATATTAATAAAGTTAAAATAAAAATAAAAATGGCATAAGCTTACATCTTTTAGAAGAACAATTTTTACATAGGGTTATACATGTTGGATTTTCGATTATAAATATTCATTAGAACGATAAAAAGATTTCCTACATAATTATATTTTATTTATAATTTTTAGACATCAAATAATTTAAATTATTAATGACACAATAATGATGCAATGTTTACCTCATTAATAAATCATTTAAATAAATAAGATTATAATGATTAAAATATTATCTAAAACCTGTCCAATTATTATTGGTTGATTTTATTTAGAATATGAGTCATCTTATATTCGACCTCAATGATTTTTGGACCATTATAAACCGAATATAATTATATTATAAAGTAATACTTTCACTCTTTCCTAAAGAGCCCCTCCTCTCCCTTATAAAAGGAGACCACTCCTTCTCATTTCTTCACACCTTCAAAGCCTTTTGGTTCGGCCAAACTCTGCCCAAATACTCTCCCAACTTCCCTCACTACAACCTAGAGGCCTTAGTTTGATCAGAAAGCCAAACTAAGGAGCCCTTTTGATCAAATCAAAAGGAAGAACCCGAAGAAGAGGTAATGTTTTCACCACCCCTTTTCAAGTTCCTTTCTTCTTCCACTTCTTATTTCTTTGTTATTACCATTCTAAAATAATAACTCCAGTATCTCACATATACTGTGATGTTATTATAAATATGGTACAACCATATTCAGTATTCTATCCACCCTTTGAATAACATGTCACCATACGTGCGTACGTACGGCTTACCGTCTCCATGTCGTGGTGTAATTGTTATTCAATATAATATTATTTGGATGGGTATAATAATGATGTGTAACTCATGTTAATAATAAATATAACATGTTAATGATTCTGTATATATGATATAACATCCATTTATATATTATTTTAATATCAAAAGAATGATATTGTCGCTCGTGCGTACGTACGGACTACCGTCTCCACGAACGCGATGAGATTCATTCTCCATCGTATCCATTCAAGTATAATTATCATTTGATGATTTAAAAATGATGTTTAAGGACTTGATATCATTCTGGATATGAATAAGATACAACAAACATGGCTTATGTAACAAAACATATAAAAGAAAATGAGTAAGTTCACACCCGAAACAACGATAATACTAAGATATTATTATCAAATCAATATTAAAAGATCATATATGATATCATAATAATGTATATGATTATTTTATAATTTAATAACAATTATTTCACCATTATACAGGAGGTTAACCTACCCCAACCAAGGAAAAGTACAAGGTAAGGGTTATTTCACAATCTCTTCATTATCCGAGGTTGTTTATACGTAATAATCTACTGGGATCTCGTTATCATCCACATCCATGTTTCTTCAAAATGTATTTCAAAACATTTTTAATATTTAAAAGAATATGGGTTAAATTCATTTATACCCTTGTTTTACTTTTTATAAGAGGTTTATAAGGGAATATTTCCATCGTTTTCCAAACAGGGTGCTTTTTAACCTTTTCGACAGAATTAAGATAAGAATGTTTTTTTTAACTTATACGGCGGGTGCATTTATTTTCTGCGGTTATAAAATCGTCAAAGCTTCCCTTACAAGCTTATAAGAATATTTTCAAAGAAAATGTTTTATTTTTTAAATATATGTCTCATAAATGATTTCAAAATAGAAAGAGATATTTCTTTAAAAAGAGTTTTGATTTCATCTATGTCAACATCCTTTAATGGATTTTACGCTTATTTGAGGATGATATATTATGATACAAAACTTTTATATTATATTGAAGGTTTTGTGATATGTTTGACTG
The DNA here is from genome assembly GCA_963277665.1 of Viscum album. NCBI lineage: Eukaryota > Viridiplantae > Streptophyta > Magnoliopsida > Santalales > Viscaceae > Viscum > Viscum album. Next base: position 47,145,112 of record OY728161.1, on the reverse strand, counting down.
TGGATATGCTATTTTTTTATATATACCATTCATGGTTTATGGTGAAAGTATTGACATTTCGTATGCTAGTTTTAATACGAATGTTTATGTTATGTTTAAACCTTTTCATATGGGAATGCATTGGACTTAATATGTGACGGGTGGAGCCCGCTATAGCTCCTCGATGCATCGGTAGGTCTAATGAGACAAAATAGTGTCTTGGCACAAGGCCTTGGCAAAATCTTATTTTTAGTCTTGGCACGAGGCCTTGACTATGTGGTTATGATAGTCTGGCATTATGCATTCCAACATTATGAAAGTGGTTATTGATTTTTGCATGTGATTATTCGATTAGTAGAATATCCATGTGAATAAGTAAATGGCATTATTTAATTTTATTTATGCCATACAATGTTGAAAGTTCAAGTTTGAAAGGCTTTTGTTTTAGTTATACATTGCCTTAAATGTTTATTCTTATTTATGAAAGTTTCCGCTATATTGTTATCCTTACTGGGCATTTGAGCTCACCCCTTTTCTATGTTTTATTTTTCCCAGGAAGTGAAGAAGTAAATTATGAATGACCTGTAGGGATATTATGTGGGGATATGAGTGTGGATTATAGAGACATTATGTTGTTGTAGTAGTTTTTCATTTTATGATGTAATGTAAAACTTATGAATATATCTAGTGTTTCCAAGGCTACTAAACCAATCGGTCTTTCGAGATTTGATCTTTCTTATGATCATGCCAATGTTATGTAATAATGCACCGACTTTGGGTAACTAGGGTCGGGGCGTTACAGTTGGTATCATAGAGAGTTTAGTACAAACCTTGGAAGCTAGATTTAGATAAACTCTGATTAGAGCACGTAGACCTAAGATGAACTTTGAGGATTAGTGTAGAAGAACTTCCTAGAATTTTGGTATTGTAGGGATTTTGTGAGTTTTCCGAGCAATACATCCCTGTATGGATACGAGTAGGTAGAGGCGGCTCTGGCACAGATGTACCTAGGGGTAAAACCTGAAAACACCGCTTTGAGCTAGACTCGAACGGGAACTGGTGCACGACAACGGGCCTTGCTGCACTCTTGGTTACGACACTCCTGGGGGATATGCTTAGGATAATTCTCATTTTCTTTACAAACTATTATGAAGGGTTTATGAGTATATACATCCTCAAAGGAGACATTTTTATGATTATGGATTATATCCATAAATAGTTCAATTTATGTTAAGTGTTTTATAAGTATGGGATTATGTATTTTGATTCATAAACTGATCTAGTTTATGCCATTGTTTAGAAATGGCGCCTAGTGGAAGAAATGGAAACCGTATCAATGCACACACTCCATGTAGGGATTTCCCTCCTGCTCAAGATAATTATAGTGGAGCTGGTGATGCAACTGGATCCGATCAGCTAATCACCATACTGGGACAACTTACTCAGGTTATGAATAATAACCTTACCCGTATGGAGCACCCTGATCCACAGCATGGAGGATCAATTTTAGATCGATTCATGAGGCAAAGGAGATGGCTTGAATTACTCAAGGATTATGATTGTACGATAAACTACCACCCGGGGAAGGCAAACAAGGTGGCAGATGCTTTGAGTAGAAAAGACCATGGAGTTTTGAACAATATGAGAATTGAAAGGGATCAAATTTTCATGGATCTAGTGAAGATGGACATGGGAATAACCAGAGAAGGTGAAACATCAATGCTTTTTCAAATGGTTGCCAAACCATCTTTAATAGAAAGTATTAAGAGTTCTCAGACCGATGATGAAGAGTTTCAGAAGAAGATTAAAGCTGTGAATGATGGGAGATTGAGAGACTTTGTGTATGAAGATGGAATTTTGAAATTCGGGAAGAGACTTTGTGTTCCCGATTTACCTGATCTGAAAAAGGGAATTGCTGGATGATGCTCATAGTTCCAATTTCTCTATACACCCTGGGAGCACCAAAATGTATAGAGATTTGAAGGAACATTTTTGGTGGGACAATATGAAGAGGGGAATTGCTGATTTTGTGTCATGATGTATGATTTGTCAACAAGTGAAAGCTGGAAGGCAACAGCCTGGAGGAGTAATGCAACCTCTTCCCATACCGGAGTGGAAATGGGACAATATTACGATGGACTTTGTCATGGGGCTACCAAAGACTCCTAGAAGGAACGATGTAATATGGGTTATTGTTGATCGTCTTACCAAGTCATCACATTTTCTTACTATAAGAGAAGATCTACCCCTGGAACGTCTAGCAAGACTATACATTAATGAAGTTGTGAGACTACATGGAGTACCCCTATCGATTGTTTCTGATCGTGATCCCCGTTTTACTTCAAGATTTTGGAAAAGTCTTCAGAAATCTCTGGATACTGAACTTCATTTGAGCACTGCTTACCACCCTCAGACAGATGGACAATCAGAACGGACTATTCAAACCCTAGAAGACATGTTGAGATCTTGCTCACTTGACTTTCAGGGTATGTGGGATCAATATTTACCACTGGTAGAATTTTCCTATAACAATATCTTCCATTCGAGTATTCAGATGGCACCATATGAAGCGTTATACGGAAAGAGATGTCGTACACCAACCTGTTGGGATGAGGTTGGTGAAAGAAAACTTGTAGGACCAGAACTGGTGGAGGAAACGGTGGAAAAGGTGAAGGTAATCCAAAATCACATCAAAGCAGCTCAAAGTAGGCAGAAAAGCTATGCCGATAATCGAAAGAAGGATTTGGAATTTCAAGTCGCTGATCATGTTTTCCTGAAGGTATCTCCATGGAAGGGAGTCATACATTTTGGTAAGAAAGGTAAATTGAGTCCCAGGTACATCGGACCTTTCGAAATTCTAGAACGAATTGGGGTTGTAGCTTACCAATTGGCAATGCCGCCAAGTCTCTCCAAAGTTCACGATGTGTTCCACGTATCTCTGTTGAGAAAATACATGCCTGACCCAACACATGTACTCACCTATGAGGAATTAGAACTGGAACCCGATCTGTCTTATTGTGAAGAGCCTGTCAGGATTCTTGATACAAGAGAACAAGTACTGAGAAACCAGACGACGCGTCTGGTAAAAGTTTTGTGGAGAAATCATAAGATGGAAGAGGCAACGTGGGAACCCGAGGAACTTATGATGAAGAACCACCCAAATATTTTTATGCAGTAATACCCCATAAATTGAGAGGACGCAATTATTTGATGGAGGGGAGAATGTAACACCCCAATATTCCACGGTACGTTTCCCTTCGAATAATGCGATAGTGTGTGTTGTACGCAACCTCGAGTTCTAACACACACCACAACTAATTAAACTAGCCGTTGTGAATAGTAATACCTAATTTTTGAAATCATATATATTTTATATTTCAAAATGGACTTCATTTTTGGATTCGGAATATTGAAATTAGCCTAGGGTGAAATTTTGGTACTTTTCGGATAACTTTTATATTTTGATGAATAGTGAAAATTACTAAATTTTAATTAAAATCAACTTTTTTAATCAAAATAATTAATATTGATAAATTATGAATTTGAGTGGTTTTAAAGTATATTTAGAATATATTTTTACCATTTAATTTAATGTTTGTCATTGGACATAATTTCACAATTAAACCAGACAAAAACAAGTGTCAATCTTTTGATAGTTATTATCTCTTAAAAACACGCTTTTTATTTTAACAACGGGAATTAATTTTAAATTAATTTCTGCCACTTCTGTGTTTTGAATTTGGAAAAATGGATTACATATTTGGAATCAGGATTTCCAAATTATGTAAATAGGTAACTTTTATTTTTACACATTTTGAATAATTACTGCGGTAAATATTTTATTTACCATGGTTAAAGGGTAAATCCGGTAAATAAGGGTTAAAAATAATATTATAATAATAAAAAATTACCCTAAAACGTGTCCTAACCTTATTGTTGGACACATACCCGACCATGGTCATCCTTGGGTCGATTTGGGGACCCCTTAGAGCCACTTGTATGTGGTAGGGACACATTATATTAATAAAGTTAAAATAAAAATAAAAATGGCATAAGCTTACATCTTTTAGAAGAACAATTTTTACATAGGGTTATACATGTTTGATTTTAGATTATAAATATTCATTAGAAAGCTAAAAAGATTTCCTACATAATTATAGTTTATTTATAATTTTTAGACATCAAATAATTTAAATTATTAATGACACAATAATGATGCAATGTTTACCTCATTAATAAATCATTTAAATAAATAAGATTATAATGATTAAAATATTATCTAAAACCTGTCCAATTCTTATTGGTTGATGTTATTTAGAATATTAGTCATCTTATCTTAGACCTCAATGATTTTTTGACCATTATAAACCGAATATAATTATATTATAAAGTAATACTTTCACTCTTTCCTAAAGAGCCCCTCCTCTCCCTTATAAAAGGAGACCACTCCTTCTCATTTCTTCACACCTTCAAAGCCTTTTGGTTCGGCCAAACTCTTCCCAAATACTCTCCCAACTTCCCTAACTACAACCTAGAGGCCTTAGATTGATCATAAAGCCAACCTAAGGATCCCTTTTGATCAAATCAAAAGGAAGAACCCGAAGAAGAGGTAATGTTTTCACCACCCCTTTTCAAGTTCCTTTCTTCTTCCACTTCTTCTTTCTTTGTTATTACCATTCTAAAATAATAACTCCAGTATCTCACATATACTGTAATGTTATTATAAATATGGTACAACCATATTCAGTATTCTATCCACCCTTTGAATAACATGTCACCATACATGCGTACGTACGGCTTACCGTCTCCACGTCGTGGTGTAATTGTTATTCAATATAATATTTTTTGGACGGGTATAATAATGATGTGTAACTCATGTTAATAATAAATATAACATGTTAATGATTCTGTATATATGATATAACATCCATTTATATATTATTTTAATATCAATAGAATGATATTGTCGCTCGTGCGTACGTACGGACTACCGTCTCCACGAACGCGATGAGATTCATTCTCCATCGTATCCATTCAAGTGTAATTATCATTTGATGATTTAAAAATGATGTTTAAGGACTTGATATCATTCTGGATATGAATAAGATACAACAAACATGGCTTATGTAACAAAACATATAAAATAAAATGAGTAAGTTCACACCCGAAACAACGATAATACTAAGATATTATTATCAAATCAATATTAAAAGATCATATATGATATCATAATAATGTATATGATTATTTTATAATTTAATAACAATTATTTCACCATTATACAGGAGGTTAACCTACCCCAACCAAGGAAAAGTACAAGGTAAGGGTTATTTCACAATCTCTTCATTATCCGAGGTTGTTTATACGTAATAATCTACTGGGATCTCGTTATCATCCACATCCATGTTTCTTCAAAATGTATTTCAAAACATTTTTAATATTTAAAAGAATATGGGTTAAAGTCATTTATACCCTTGTTTGACTTTTTATAAGAGGTTTATAAGGGAATATTTCCGTCGTTTTCCAAACAAGGTGCTTTTTAACCTTTTCGACAGAATTAAGATAAGAATGTTTTTTTAACTTATACGGAGGGTGCGGTTATTTTCCGCCGTTATAAAATCGTCAAAGCTTCCCTTACAAGCTTATAAGAATATTTTCAAAGAAAATGTTTTATTTTATAAATATATGTCTCTTAAATGATTTCAAAATAGAAAGAGATATTTCTTTAAAAAGAGTTTTGATTTCATCTATGTCAACATCCTTTAATGGATTTTACCCTTATTTGAGGATGATATATTATGATACAAAACTTTTATATTGTATTGAAGGTTTTGTGATATGTTTGACTGTGGATGTGCTATTTTTTTATATATACCATTCATGGTTTATGGTGAAAGTATTGACATTTCGTATTCTAGTTTTAATACGAATGTTTATGTTATGTTTAAACCTTTTCATATGGGAATGCATTGGACTTAATATGTGACGGGTGGAGCCCGCTATAGCTCCTCGATGCATCGGTAGGTCTCATGAGACAAACTAGTGTCTTGGCACAAGGCCTTGGCAAAATCTTATTTGTAGTCTTGGCACGAGGCCTTGACTATGTGGTTATGATAGTCTGGCATTATGCATTCCAACATTATGAAAGTGGTTATTGATTTTTGCATGTGATTATTCGATTAGTAGAATATCCATGTGAATAAGTAAATGACATTATTTCATTTTATTTATGCCATACAATGTTGAAAGTTCAAGTTTGAAAGGCTTTTGTTTTAGTTATACATTGCCTTAAATGTTTATTCTTATTTATGAAAGTTTCCGCTATATTGTTATCCTTACTGGGCATTTGAGCTCACCCCTTTTCTATGTTTTATTTTTCCCAGGAAGTGAAGAAGTAAATTATGAATGACCTGCAGGGATATTATGTGGGGATATGAGTGTGGATTATGGAGACATTATGTTGTTGTAGTAGTTTTTCATTTTATGATGTAATGTAAAACTTATGAATATATCTAGTGTTTCCAAGGCTACTAAACCAATCGGTCTTTAGAGATTTGATCTTTCTTATGATCATGCCAATGTTATGTAATAATGCACCGATTCTGGGTAACTAGGGTCGGGGCATTACATATCTCCCTTAACATATGGGCACAGATGAATATGAATAACTCCCCCTTAGGCTTTGGAGACACTAAGGATCTTATTCTAGATTTCTGAAATGAGACTTAGTCATTTTATTGATTATGGAAATCTTCTTGAATAAGAACTACTCCTTAGATGAACTCCCCCTTACAAAGGGAAATTTTTTCTTTTCTTAGTATTCTTTTTCCTTTTCCCCCCCTTTGTGGTTTTTAAAAAGAAATACAGGGAATGGAAAAAAATATGGTACCTGAAATAATAGTACTAGACAACAAAATATATGAAGAGCAACAAAAAATTCCATTACAATTGAAAAAATTTATACAAGTAAGGAATACAACATAAGATAGGAATTTAACAATTTTATCCTTACTTTTCCTTCAGAATCAACTTCTTTACAATAGTTTTCAGCTTTTTGAGCACTTTGTGATCTTCCTATGCTCGCTTAAGAAGCTGATCCTGATCCTCTTCTTTCTTCTCTAAGGCTTTAACCTTATCTTCCTAAACCTTGAGAGATTATACCTAACCTTTCAAGAATTCTTCCTACTTAACGAACCTTTATTCGGTCTCAACCCTAAGATCCCTTTATCTTTTCCAATATTGAGCAAGTGAATATAACTTCCCATTCAGGTCCTTTACTTCTTGAATCTGTGATTTTTTCTCCAGAGATAGCTTCTTCTCAAAACTTTTTGTGAGATCCTCGATATTCACATCTTTAGTGTCAAATGCATCCTTGAAACTTTCTTGAAATTAATCAAGAATCCCCATATCTTCTATAGTTTTCCTTGACCAACTGGTCATATTCTTGCAGGATCTCTTGTGGGCTTCATAGTTTATGAAAAAATATTTTAAATCAGCCTCCATCTTGACACACTTATCCATCACCATGGATACTGAATCTGATTTACGATTTAGGGTGTGTTGGAGCATCTGGAATCTCGAGTCAATACTTAGAAATATCAGAATAGTCCCAACAAGATTCTTCAAGGACTGAACCACGAAATCATGTCTTAGGGATGATGATTCTGAATCTGAGACTTTAGTTGGTGAGATCCCTTTCTCTCTTTCAACTGCTTTTATCTTCGATGAAGCACCCACTTCTTTCTTCTTCATTACTACTCTGGTAGGAGTATCAACAATGACTTGTTTTCCCTTATTAGGCTTCGGAATAGTTTTCTCATCAAGGGACTGATGTTCACTATTAGACAACTAAATTTTTTTGTCTTCCTCTATCTCTTCCTTCTCAAATCCTACCTTAGCATCTTCTGGATGAATGAAATCATGATTAGAACTTTCTTCTTCACAAATCTTATTCACTTCTTCTTCATCCTTCTCTTAAAACTTTCTAGGAGTAGCAAGCTTTGATGATTCAGCTTGATAAGTTCAGATTGATAGCTTCTCAGATGGGCTTTATTTCTCATGAAAATCTTCTACTTGCTTAATGATATCTTCAGTATCATCACTGGCTTCTTCTTCCTCTTTTTCTGCCTGCACTACTTTCTCTTGGACTTTTTCCGGAGTCATATATTTCTTCCCTAGAGTCTCAGGAAAAGCTTCTATGAAGAGGATTCTTTAGAAAATCCAATATTCATCCTTCTGAGAGTATCATCACTAACCATCATGACTTGGAAATTTCTTGGCTTTGAACTGCAAGGAATTTTGAAATACTCTAAGCACCAAACAATCAGCTTGGAAAGAATGGCTGGATAGATAATGATATGAGCCTTTAGATTTCCATTATTTATATTCTCAATCGTAATTAGAATATGCTTGACCAGGATAATTTTCCATAGATTAACCAAGAAATCCTTGATATACATGTCACTCTTATTCAACATATCCTTGTCCCCTTTCCACGGAATGATGAGTCCCTGAACCCACAATTCAAGAATCCAGAAATTTTTAGTTAAGTGAAAAATTTTCAGAGTCTTAACATCCGTAAGACCGAGGCAATCCATAGCCTTCACCTTAACAAAACATCCTTGGACATCCGGTAGTTTGTGTGAACAAAACTCTACCTCACCTTCATAGGGAAATCCAATCGAGCTAGTAGCCTTGGTATAAGATAAGGAATATGTCTTCCCATAGCACTTAAAAGAAAATTTGTCTCTTCCTTCTTCCTTGAAAAAGCTCACTGTTTCATAAAATTCAACTACAAAATTCAGATACACTAAATCTTGGGCTCCTGGATTCGATACGCAAACACTCTACCATTCATTTAGCTTGATGTTCTTAGAGATGATGGAATCATACTTAGAAATGAAGTTTGGATGCACCAAAATTTATCTTTACACTTGCCTCTCTGATATTGGATTGATAGTCGAAATGTCTTTCTAAGAATATTCCTCGATAAAAATTCATATTTGAGCAAGATCTGAGAAGTTTAGAATGGGCTTAAGTAGGAAGTGTAAAACCCCAAGCTTTCACGATACACTTCTCTTTCAATAATGCAATAGCTTGCATTGTATGCAAGTTCGAGATTCTAACACACCGTGACCAATCAAAGTAGCAGTTATGAATATTAATACACACCTTTTGAAATTATATATATTTTATATTTCAAAATGGACTTCATTTTTGGATTCGGAATATCGAAATTAGCCTATGTTGAATTTTTGGTATTTTTCAGAGAACTTCCAATTTTTTATGAATAGTGAACAATTCTTAGAAACAAATTTTTTAATCAAAATAATTTATAGTGATAAATTATACTATTGAGTGGTTTTAAAGTATAATTAGAATATATTTTTACCATTTTATCCAATGGTCACCATTAGAATTAATTTCACTTTGAAATTGGATATAAACAATTGTCAATCTTTTGGTATATATTGTTTCTTAAAAACACGCTATTTATTGTGACAACAGGAATTAATTATAAAATTAATTAATGAAACTTATATATTTGGATTTTTTTAAAATAGACATCATTTTTGAATTCGGAATATCAATTATAGTTTAGGGTGAAATTTTGGCATTGTTCTGAAAAACTTCAATTTTTGATGAATAGTGAAACCACTAAGTGGTAGTTAAAAAACTGATTTTCGTTTAAATGAAACATTACCCCTTCTGTGATTTGATTTTCAAAAATCCGACATACACAGTTGTCATTAAGAAGTAAAATGTGGTTCAATGGGATTAAAATAATTTTTGGTGAATAGTAACTTTTAAGTTTAATTAATCGCGATTAAAGGTAATTAGTGTAATTTAAGGTAAAGATAATGTTATAATAATATGAAATGACCTTTACACTTGTTCTACCCCAATTTGATGAGTCATGTGAGACCAAGAAAATCCATGGGTCAACTTGGGGACCCCATGGAGCCACTTTGGTAGGAAAATGACATTAAAAACTTTTTATTTAATGTTAAAATAAAAATGTCACAAACATGAGTTGTTTTACTAAAACAATTTTTAAGTGGGGTAATACAAGTCATATTTTTGACTATAAATATTCATTAGAAAGATAAAAAGATTCCCTACATCATTATAATTGTTTTATAATTTTTAGACATTAAATAAATTAAATTATTTATGACACCATGATGATGCAGCGATTACCTCATTAATTAACGATTTAAATAAAATAAAATGATAATGTAAAATCTAAGACTTACACTTGTAAAAAACCTATTTTATGAGTATATGTCGAACCCTTATCACCTTATACTCGAAATATATAAGTTTTGGACCTTTAAAATCCGAAACTCATTATATAATAAAGTAACATTTCATTACTTTCCAAGAGTGCCCCTCCTCTCCTCTTATAAAAGGCCCCCACCACTACCACCTTACTCACACCTTCAAAGCCTTTTGGCTCAGCCAAAATCTTACCAAATACTCTCCCAACTTCCCTCTCTTACTCCTAGAAGCCTCACTTTGGGCATAATTCTTTCCAAGGAAGCCTTTGGCTCAAATAAAAAAGGAGTTACCCATTTTAAAGGTAGTGTTTTCTCTTGTGTTCTTATGTTTTATTTTGCTTCTCCTACCCCCTAAACTCTTTTTATTCATTTCTTTTGTAACAAAACCAGTATCCCAAATATACTAGGATGTTGTTATGAGAAGTATTTGATTTACACTTACACACACCTTCGTCTAATGGTTAAAGAACATACTGTTTCTGTGGTTGGCGAATTTCTGCCTCACGAAATGATGATTGTTCAATATTATTTTAACACCTATCATGATGGAAATTATGATGAAAATATTTTTATATATGATATATATTATGTTTTTTTCCCTTATGATTCTGTATTTTTCATTTATGGCACACCTTTATGATTTCCATTATGGGTAAACACGATGATTTCATTTTAGGAAGTGCGGACTACCACCCCCTCAAAGTGATTTGAATCGTTAATGCCATATGTGGGATGTATAAAGGATGGAGTAAATGGTATTATACATTATATTATACTGTAATTATATTATACCTTTATATAATTATAACTTCATTCTATTAAATATGAAATATAAATGAAAGTAGCGTTCATGCGTACGTATGACTTACCGTCTCCATGAACGGTGCATTTCATTTCTTACCTCTAAATATTATGTAATATTATAAATGAATGTATATACTTGATATATAAGATGTATATTATATCTAAATCATGAATATAATTATGGATATAATGGATATTTTACCACATGAACAACTTGTAATTTTAAGAAGTTTATTTTTGACTCAAGTACCAAAGATCGACAAAACGACCCTTATTAACATAAATAATTACATAATGTTCATAACATGGTAATAAGTGATATAAAAGGAATAATAAACTTGAAAAAAGGTTCTTAAGCAATTATAAATTAACTCTAGTTTATTATTCAGGAGGTCAAAGAGCAGTCGATTCAAGTCGGACATGAGGTAAGGGAACTTCTTAACCCAATTTCCATTCATTGGGTTAATCTCATACTTTAAAATTATGTCATGATATTATTATGCCCTATTTTGTATTTTTACTTTCTTTATGTTTAATTATAGTTAATACACATAATATATCTATTTTATTTAAAAAAATTATCTTTGTAAGGGACTTTGTATCAATATCATTTCATTGAGGCATATTTGGTTTTATACACAACTTTCCTTTATACGGTGTATAAACCCCTTTGACTTTTACTTTTATTCAAAAGGAATCTTTTTATATGAAGCGTTTTTACTAAACGACAATAGGAATGTTTTTTTCTTACACATGTGGTGACAACGAATTCTCCACCACCGTGATTATTATTTGAGTTTCGACTTCCTCTATAAGCCATAACTTTTTTTTAAAAGAAAAATAAATACCATGTTTTACTTTTCATTTATTTTGGTATCGAAAATGGTTTTGATAATGTTTTAATATATCAATGTGTTGTATTGATATATTGTGATTGAAATGTGGAAATGTTATGTTTCCTTTATTCATGTTTTATGTGATACGATTATGTTATGGTTTATGATATGTTTAAACCTGTTTTATATGAGGAATGCATTGGACTTAATAAGTGACGGGTGGAGCCCGCTATAGCTCCTCGATGCATCGACAGGTCTCATGAGACAAACTAGTGTCTTGGCACGAGGCCTTGACAAAATCTTATTTGTGGTCTTGGCACGAGGCCTTGACTACGTGGTTATGATAGTCTGGCATTATGCATTCCATCATTATGAAAGTGGTTATTGATATTTCATGTGATTATTCGACCAGTAGAATATCCATGTGAATAAGTAAATGGAATTATCTCATTTTAATTTTTCCATATTATGTTGAAGTTCAAGTTTAAAAGGATTTTTTTAGTCATACATTGCCTTAAATGTTTATGTTTATTTATGAAAGCTTCCGCTATATTGTTATCCTTACTGAGCATTTGAGCTCACCCATTTCAGTGTTTTAATTTTTTCCAAGATGTGAAGTAGTATTTTAGGATTGACCTGTAGGGATAGTCTGAAGGGGATATGAGTGTGGAAAATGGAGACTATGTTATTGTAGTTTTTCAAATTATGATGTAATGTAACATTTATGAATGTATCTAGTGTTTCCTAGGATACTAAACTAATCGGTCTTTCGAGACATGATCTTTTGTGATCATGCCAATGTTACGAAGTAATACACCGACTCTGGGTAGCTGGGGTCGGGGTGTTACAGTTGGTATCTGAGGCAGTTTAGTACTAACTTTGGATGCTAGATTTATATAAACTCTGATTAGAGCACATATCCCTAAGATAGACTTTTAGGATTAGTATAGAAGAACTTCCTAAAATTTTGGTATTATAGAGATTTTTTGAGTTTTCCGAGCAATAAATCCATGTCTGGATACGAGCAGGTAGAGGAAGCTCTGGAAAAGATGTACCTAGAGGTGAAACCCGAAAAAACTGCTTTGAGCTAGAATTGAACGGGAACTGGTGCACGACAACGGGCCTTAGTGCACTCTTGGTTACAACACTCCCAGGGGATATGCTTAGGATAATTCTAATTTTATTTACAAAACATTATGAAGGGTTTATGAGTATATACTTCCTCAAAGAAAACATTTCTTTTTATGATTATGGATTATATCCATAAACAGTTCAAATTATGTTAAGTGTTTTACAAGTATGGAATTATGTATTTTGATTCATAAACTAATCTAGTTTATGCCATTGTTTAGAAATGGTGCCTAGTGGGAGGAATGAAAACCGTATAAATGCACGCACTCCATGTAGGGATTTCCCTCCTCCTCAAGATAATTATTGTGGAGTTGGAGATACAACTAGTGCTGATCACCTTATCACCATACTAGGACAACTCACCCAGGTTATGAATAATATCCTTACTCCTATGGAGCACCCTGATCTGCAACGTGGAGGATCAATGTTAGATCATTTCATGAGGAAACAACCACCAACATTTAATGGGGGTAAAAATCCATTAGTAGATGATCAATGGATAAACTCCTTAGAGAAAATATTCCATGCCTTGGAGAGTAGTGAAAGGGAGAGGGTTTTCATGGCAGTTTACCGCCTTACTGGAGATGCCGATCAGTGGTGGTCGCTGATTCAAAACAAAAAGGAAGATGAAGAAGTATCATGTATGGAATGGAGAGAGTTCAAAGAGATTTTCTTAGAAAAATACTTCCCTCATGACCATCGAGCAGATATGGAAATGAAATTTCTGAGTCTGAGGCAGAATGAGGATGAGAATGTCGCAAAGTATGAGGCCAACTTTACAAGGTTAGCAAGACATGCTGCAGATTATATACGTAACCCAAGAAGTAAGATTGATCGTTTATTTGATGGGTTAAAACCATTTCTCTGTCGAGCTTTAGTATCACAATATTTCTCAACATACGAAGATATAGTCTCATGTTCTCTCAAGAAAGAAAAGGAATTCTCTAAATCTTATGACAATAAAGTAAATCAAGAGAAGAAGAGAACGGTGGAACAAGAGATAGATAAAGGGAAAAAGGGAAAGAAGGATTTTCCATTATGCGATAATTGTGGGAAGAATCACCCCAGTACTTGCCTAAAAAGAATGGGAGTTTGTTATAAATGTGGAGAAAAAGGACACTAGGCTCGTGATTGCAAGGGAAAGAAAGAGGCTATCAATGTTGAATGATACAATTGTAGGGAAATAGGGAATTATGCAAATGAATTTCCTAAGCATCAGGGAAACTTACCTCAGAAAAGGATAAGGGATCAAGGACAATCTTATGCTGTTACTACAGTTGAAGTGGAATAATTAATGTATTGGTGCTTTTGGACTCAAGGATTATATTCTGGTTATAAGGATAATGTGATATATATATAAGGATTGTACTACAGTACTTGTTGTTTTCATTAAGGATTTAATATGATGAAGGTAATCATATTTTTAGTATGTGACAATAAGAGAAACTTTACTTTGTTTGGGGAATCTGATGTTACAATTGATTTTGGAATTTAGAGACCTTTTAGAGAAAGTCTGGATAGAGGTATTTTGGATAACTATAAAGGTTGGAATGAATTAAGTTGAACTTTGGATAGTATTGTTTAAGGTTAAAACATTTCTGAAGATTATTTTTGGAATATTATAATACTATACGTTTAGTAAAAGGACAACCTGTAGGTTGGGGGATAACCCGTCGCATCGGACAAAACTGCAGTAATCGAACCCACAACCATAGTGCGACATGCCTTTATTACCTACCACTAGCCTACAGGAAGTCCCTGGTTATTAAAAAAAGTTTTTCTAATCTAAATGGTATGTGTTAATATTTGGAACCTTATACAATTAGGATAAATAGAATATTTTTGAGTTCTATTACCTTTTGGAGTGAAAGATGGGTTTGTGGTAAAAATTTATTAAAGAATGAAAGTCTACATGACAAGTAAGTATATTTCCTTAAGTTCTTAGTAAATCTCTTAAATAAATTCCTCAACATTATGAAGGGTAACTTAAAACAAAAACATTGTTGGTTAACTTTTCCAACTGGGGATTCAATGACCGTTTAACCAATCACGAGTTTGTGATTTTCTTGTGGTTAACTTTATCCTAATCATGTTTCTACAAATCTCCATCAGACCTTGATGGTTTTTTTTCCTCCATATCCATATTTTCATATAATCCTAGTATGGGCTATCTCGGGTGACCTTTGTACCTCTCTTTCTTTCTTTTAATGTTATATTTTTATTAACCCTATTTCCAATGTGGGTTTTCCACAAAGGTATTTTCTATTTTCAACCTTTTATTTTCAAAGAAAAATTTCAAATTGCGAGGACGCAATTTATTGAAGGAGGGGAGAATGTAACACCCCAAGCTTTCACGATACGCTTCTCTTTCAATAATGCAATAGCTTGCATTGTACGCAAGTTCGAGATTCTAACACACCGCGACCCATCAAAGTAGCAGTTATGAATAGTAATACGCCCTTTTTTAAATTATATATATTTTATATTTCAAAATTGACTTCATTTTTGGATTCGGAATATCGAAATTAGCCAATGTTGAATTTTTGGTATTTTTCAGAGAACTTCCAGTTTTTTATGAATAGTGAAAAATACTTAAAAACAACTTTTTTAATAAAAATAATTTATAGTGATAAATTATACT
Source organism: Viscum album (assembly GCA_963277665.1). Lineage (NCBI taxonomy): Eukaryota > Viridiplantae > Streptophyta > Magnoliopsida > Santalales > Viscaceae > Viscum > Viscum album. The sequence goes on along the minus strand of OY728161.1, from coordinate 47,129,441 downwards.
ATTGAGTGGTTTTAAAGTATAATTAGAATATATTTTTACAATTTTATCCAATGGTGGTCATTAGAATTAATTTCACTTTGAAATTGGATATAAACAATTGTCAATCATTTGGTATATACTGTTTCTTAAAAACACGCTATTTGTTGTGACAACGGAAATTAATTATAAAATTAATTAATGCAACTTATATGTTTGGATTTTTTTAAAATAGACATCATTTTTGAATTCGGAATATCAATTATAGCTTAGGGTGAAATTTTGGCATTGTTCTGAAAAACTTCAATTTTTGATGAATAGTGAAACCACTAAGTGGTAGTTAAAAAACTGGTTTTTTGTTTAAATGAAACATTACCACTTCTGTGATTTGATTTTCAAAAATCCAACATACACGGTTGTCATTAAAAAGTAAAATGTGGTTCAATGGGATTGAAATAATTTTTGGTGAATAGTAACTTTTAAGTTTAATTAATCGTGATTAAAGGTAATTAGTGTAATTTAAGGTAAAGATAATGTTATAATAATATGAAATGACCTTTAAACTTGTCATAACCATATTGGATGAGTCATGGACGACCAACACAATCCATGGGTCAAATTTGGGACCCCATGGAGCCACTTTGGTAGGAAAATGACATAAAAAACTTTTTATTTAATGTTAAAATAAAAATGTCACAAACATGAGTTGTTTTACTAAAAAAAATTTTAAATGGGGTTATAAAAGTCATATTTTTGACTATAAATATTCATTAGAAAGATAAAAATATTTCCTACATCATGATAATTTTTTTTATAATTTTTAGACATTAAATAAATTAAATTATTTATGAAACCATGATGATGCAGCGATTACCTCATTAATTAACGATTTAAATAAAATAAAAAGATAATGTAAAATCTAAGACTTACACTTGTCAAAAACCTATTGGATGAGTATATTTAGAACCCCTATCACCTTATCCTAGAAATATATAAGTGTGGGACCTTTAAAATCCGAAACTCATTATATAATAAAGTAACATTTCATTACTTTCCAAGAGTGCCCCTCCTCTCCTCTTATAAAAGGCCCCCACCACTACCACCTTACTCACACATTCAAAGCCTTTTGGATTGGCCAAACTCTGCCCAAATACTCTCCCAACTTCCCTATATTACTCCTAGATGCCTCACTTTGGGCAGAATTCTTCCCAAGGAAGCCTTTGTCTCAAATAAAAAAGGAGTTACCCGTTTTAATGGTAGTGTTTTATCTTGTGTTCTTATGTTTTATTTTGATTATCCAACCCCCTAAACTCTTTTTATTCATTTATATTGTAACAACAAAAGTATACTAAATATACTAGGATGTTATTATGAGAAGGATTCGATTTACACTTACACACACCTTTGTGTAATGGTTAAAGAACATACTGTTTCTGTGGTTGGTGAATTTCTGCCTCACGAAACGATGATTGTTCAATCTTCTTTTAACACCTCTCATGGTGGCCATTATGATGAAACTATTTTTATATATGATATATATTATGTTTTTGTTTTCCTTATGATTCTGTATTTTTCATTTATGGCACACCTTTATGATTTCCATTATGGGTAAACGCGATGATTTCATTTTAGGAAGTGCGGACTACCGCCCCCTCAAAGTGATTTGAATCATTAATGCCATATGTGGGATGTATAAAGGATGTAGTAAATGGTATTATACATTATATTATACTGGAATTATACTATATCTTTATATAATTATAACTTCATTCCATTAAATACGAAATATAAATGAAAGTAGAGTTCATGTGTACGTACGACTTACCGTCTCCATGAACGATGCATTTCATTTCTTACCTCTAAATGCTATTTAATATTATAAATGAATGTATATACTGGATATATATGATGTATATTATATCTAAATCATGAATATAATTATGTATATAATGGATATTTTACCACATGAACAACTTGTAATTTTAATAAGTTTATTTTTGACGCAAGTACCAAAGATCGACAAAACGACCGTTATTAACATAAATAATTACATAATGTTCATAACATGGTAATAAGTGATATAAAAGGAATAATAAACTTGGAAAAGGTTCTTAAGAAATTATAAATTAACTCTAGTTTATTATTCAGGAGGTTAAAGAGAAGTCGAGTCAAGTCGGACATGAGGTAAGGGAACTTCTTAACCCAATTTCCATTCATTGGGTTAATCTCCTACTTTAAAATTATGTCATGATATTATTATGACCTATTTTGTATTTGTACTTTATTTATGTATACTTATATTTAATACACATAATATATCTATTTTATTAAAAAAATGATCTTTGTAAGGGACTTCATCTCAATCTCCTTTCATTGAGGCATATTTGGTTTTATACACAACTTTCCTTTATACGGTGTATAAACCCCTTTGAATTTTAATTTTATTCAAAAGGAATATTTTTATATGAATCGTTTTTACTAAACGAATAAAGGAATGTTATTTCTTACGTATGCGGCGACAACGAATTCTCTGCCACCGTGACTATTATTTGAGTTTCAGCTTCCTCTATAAGCCTTAACTTTTTTTTAAAAGAAAAATAAATACCATGTTTTACTTTTCATTTATTTTGGTATCGAAAATGGTTTTGATAATGTTTTAATATATCAATGTGTTTTATTGATATCCTGTGATTGAAATTTGGAAATTTTATGTTTCCTTTATTCATGTTTTATGTGATATGATTATGTTATGGTTTATGATATGTTTAAACCTGTTCATATGAGGAATGCATTGGACTTAATAAGTGATCGGTGGAGCCCGCTATAGCTCCTCGATGCATCGGAATGTCTCAAGAGACAAACTAGTGTCTTGGCACGAGGGCTTGACAAAATATTATTTGTGGTCTTGGCACGAGGCCTTGACTACATGGTTATGATAATCTGGTATTATGCATTCCATCATTATGAAAGTGGTTATTGATATTGCATGTGATTATTTGACCAGTAGAATATCCATGTGAATAAGTAAATGGCATTATCTCATTTTACTTTTTCCATATTATGTTGAAGTTCATGTTTAAAAGGCTTTTGTTTTAGTCATACATTGACTTAAATGTTTATGTTTATTTATGAAAGCTTCCTCTATATTGTTATCCTTACTGAGCATCTGAGCTCACCCCTTTCAATGTTTTAATTTTTTCCAGGATGTGAAGAAGTATTTTAGGATTGACCTGTAGGGATAGTCTGAAGGGGATATGAGTGTGGAAAATGGAGACTATGTTATTTTAGTTTTTCACTTTATGACGTAATGTAACATTTATAAATGTATCTAGTGTTTCCAAGGCTACTAAAATAATCGGTCTTTCGAGACTTGATCTTTTGTGATCATGCCAATGTTATGAAGTAATGCACCGACTCTGGGTAGCTAGGGTCGGGGCGTTACAGGAAGGGTAGGGCTTCAGCTCGCAAAAGATTGAAATTGATGAGGGACAACCATTTGGGGTCCATTATATAGGCATTTTTGGTGATGATTCATCTTACAAACTAAATACAATAGTTGAGAAACCTTCTGATCAAATCTGATGGTTGATATGATAGCCAGAAGGAAATTTGATAGAATATGATCTTTTGAAGTTTTAAGAAAAACTTTTAGATTCAAAAAAGAATACAAAAAACGTAAAAATAGATAGAAATACCAAAAAATAAAGGGAGATTACAAATATTTAAGAAATGAAACTTACCTTTTGGATTTCTAGGAATATTGTTCATATTGAGTAAAATTCTTTGTGAATAACTTTAGATTCCAAAAATTCGATTACGGAATATTTTTGAAAAACTGACTAGGAACTTTTGGAAAATATTCATTACGAAAAGTTTGAAAAATCTTCATTAAGAATAATTTATAAAAACTAACTATGAACTTTTATCACAAAAAATTATAAAAATAACTACGAAAATTTTATTACAAAAAATTTAGAAAAACTGACTATGAAAATTTTCATTATGAAAAATTTAGAAAAAACTGAGTACACAAATTTTTATTATGAAAAATTTATAAAAACTGACTACGAAAATTTTCATTATGAAAAATTTTAAAAAAAATGACTACAAAAATTTTCATTAAAAAAAATTTAGAAAAAACTGACTACGAAAATTTTCATTACAAATAATTTATAAAAACTAACTACGAAAATTTTCATTACGAAAAATTTAGAAAAACTGACTACGAAAATTTTCATTATGAAAAATTAAAAAAAAATAACAAACAAATGTACTTCCTCTATGAAAGGGAGTTTATTACTATAAGGAGATTGGTTTTAATAGGAAGTTTTCATGAAAAATTACCTTATGGTTATCATTCCTAACTTCTATTTATTGTATTCAAATCTATTAGAGGGTAAAGATTTTGTGAAAATATCAACAAGTTGTTCTTGCGTTCCGATAAACTGAAGAATGATATCTCCTTTTTGTGTGCGATCTCTAAGAAATTGATGCCTAATATCTATGTGTTTTTCATGAGAGTAATGTGTAGGGTTTTTACTTAAGGAAATGGAACTAGTATTGTCACACAAAATTTGTGTTTTGGTAAAACTCATACCATAGTCTGTGAGTGTGTGTTGCATCCACAACACTTGAGCACAACAACTTCTAGCTGCTACATATTCAGCTTCAGCAGTGGAAAGTGCTACTGAGTGTTGCTTTTTTCATGACCAAAAAACTAATGAATCTCTTAAGAAATGGAAAGTTCCAGATGTACTCTTTCTATCCATTCTACATCCACCAAATTCAGCATCCAAAAAACCTTTAAAAACAAAATCATTTCCATACGTATAATAGATTCCAAGATCCATGGTTCCTTTTAAGTAGCGAAAAATTATTTTCACTAACTTTAAATGTGATTACTTAGGATTATATTGATATCATGTTCATAAGCATACTGAAAGCATTAAGTATGGATGACTATCTATTAAGTAAAGTAGACTTCCTATCATACCTCTAAAAGATGTTTGATCTACTGGTTTCCCAGCTTCATCAAGATGAAGTGAATTTGAGGTACCAATGGGAGTACTTATACTCTTAGTGTTGTCATATCCATAATTTTTAAGAAGATATTTAATATACATATGTTGAGATCTACAAAGGAATCAGTTAAATATTGCTGAGTTTAACCAAATATAATTTCATCGACATAAATTTGAACAATCAAATTTTTTTTCTTATCTTTATTTATAAAAAAAGTTGGATAATAATTTCCCTTAACATAATTATTTTGAATCAAAAATCTTGTAAGTCTATCATACCAATCTTGAGGGGATTTCTTAAGTCCATACAAAGATTTGGTAAGTTTGAAAACATGTTCAGGATGTTTTGTATCTTAAAAACCGGGAGTTTGTTCAACAAAAACTTCCTCTTGTACATAACCATTAAGGAAAGCACATTTAAAATCCATTTGAAAAAGTTTGAAATTGAAGAATGCTGCAAAGGCAACTAAAATATGAATAGATTCAATTCTAGATACTGGAGCATAGGTCTCTTCATATTCTATTCCTTCTTGTTGATTATATCCTTTAGAAACTAATATAGCTTTATTTCTTTCAATGATTCCATTTTCACCACACTTATTTCTGAAGACCCATTTTACTCCAATAATAGAAGTTTCCTTAATCCTTTCAACCAATGTCCAGACTTTATTCCTTTCTAACTAATTTAGTTCATCTTCCATATCTTTTGTCTAATCATCATCACAAAAAGCATCATTAGTGATTTTTTGGTTCTAATTGGGAAAGGAATGCTAGATGTTCTATTTCATTTCTTAAGGAACTTCTAGTCCTTACAGGTTGAATAACATCACTAATGATACTATCACTGAGATGATTCTTAAGAAAAAACTGATTTGGGTTTTGTAAAACCTATTCATCAACACAAGGTAGGAAATATTCTGGGGTAAATGTTTCAGTATTATTTTCTTGGACATTTTCCTTTTCATAAGGATCTTCTAAAAAAGATTGATAATCCGTTTTTGAAAACACATCTGAAGATGTAGTTTGAGGTTATTTAAAAACAAAAGGACCAGTTTCATCAAATTTGACATGTACTGTTTCTTCAACAGTACACGTATTTTTATTCAAACTCTGTAAGACTTAGAAGTTGTGGAGTAGCCTATGAAAATTCCTTCATCATGTTTTGGTGCGAATTTGTTTAGATTATCTTTAGTATTCATAATGAATACCTTGCAACCAAAAACCATGAAGTAGGAAAGTCTAGGTTTTCTACCATTCCATAACTCATAAGGAGTTTTTTTAAGAAAATGACTAATTAAAAATTGATTTATAGTATAAAAAGCAGTTCTTATAGCCTCAACCCAAATATTTTTGGCTACAGAATACTCACTCAACATGGTTCTTGTTATCTCTTGAATAATTCCATTTATTCTTTCAACATCACCATTTTTTTGAGGAGTTTAATGTGCTGAGAAGTTATGAGTAATGCCTTTTCTACTACAAAAAGTTTCAAAATCATAATTTTGAAATTCTCCTCCATGATCACTATGAATAGTTATCAAAGGAAGGTTTTTATCATTTTTAAATTGGGCTCTAAAACTTTTGAAATAAGAAAAAGCTTCAGATTTCTTTGCTAGAAAATAGACCCATGTAAATATAGTGTAATCATAAACTAAAAAATATATATAATATTTGCCTCCAATGCTTCTAGTTTGTGTTGGAAAAAAAAAGAGCCATATGCACTAACTGTAATGCATCAATTGTGGAGACTTGACCGACTAATTTAAAACTCGATTTATGTTGCTTTCCATATTGAAAAGGATCAAAAACTTTTGAAGAATCAAATCTAATCTCCAGTAGATCCTTAACTAGTCTTTTATTAGAGAGTATTCATAAGTCCCTAAGATTAAAATGTCCTAAAATTCTATGCCACAACCAAGAATGATATTCTATTGTACTAAGGAAAGGTAGATCTTGGATCTTAAGGTCTTCTATGTTTAGTGTGTAAACATTCTCTTACCTATGGGCAGAAAGAATAAACTCTTCCTTGGAATTGTGTACTAAGAACTTTTCATTCCTAAAATTCACAAGGTAACCTTCATTAAATAATTGACTTATACTAATGAGGTTGTTCTTAAGTCCCTTAACAAATAAAACATTTGAAATAAATGTTTTTCCAAGAAGAATGATGTTACCTATACGAATAAGTTCTCCCTTATCATTATCTCTTAAAGTTACTTTTCCTCCTTTAGTCTTGAAAATCTTTTTAATGAAGTTTTTGTTACCAGTAATATGCCGGGAACATCCACTATCCATGTACCAAGTATTAATATTGGTACTTTCTTTATTTTCCTAAAAATGAGAATGTTAGACTTTCATAATCCAAACTTTCTTAGATCCAGAAACTTCAGAAAGAAAAATCTTAAGTATCCACATTTTCGTAGAGAAGTAAGATTTATGAAAACCTAAAGAATGGGTTTTGTTTAAGGAATAACTTGTTTCCTAGTGTCCACCACACTGACACTTGGTGCAGAATTTATCACTTTTAGGAACAAAATAATTGTTACTAAAAATTGGTTTTGACCTTGTATAACCAAAACCAGAATTATTCCTAAGAGGTCGGATTTGAGAATACATCTTATCAAAAATTTTCTTACCTAAGGTAAAGTTTGACAAACACCTCCTCAAGGAAAATATTTCTAACTTTAGTCTAATAAATAAGTTCTTTTCTTCCAAAACATTAGTTTTAGAACTAGAGTTAGGCTCAGAAACATTTTTCTTAGAAATTAATTTTTCTAGATCCTTAGAAAGATTATTTTTCTCAGAATTTACTTCCTAAAGATTTTTTGAAATACTTTCAAAATCAAGTGTTTTCTTATCAAGATGTTTAGAAAGATCTGATATTTCCTTAGTAAGAATAGTATTCCTAGAATTTTCCTTATCAATATTTTTCTTGAGTTTTGAATTATCATTATCAAGAAGCTTAGAAAACCAGGAAACTTCTTCATAGGTAGGTAAAGTATTATCCTCATAAAAGAGGATTATTCATCCAAAGATTCACAATATTTATTGTCACTATAATTATCATTTAGGGATACATTGTTCATAGATTCAGCATTGTGTACCTGAGCCATTAAGAAATAATTTTCAATAGGCAGTCTGGCTATTAAACCAAGATTCTTCTATCTAGAAGATTCATAATCTGAAGATTCTTCAGAAGAGTCTCCACCACTAGAACTTGAGGTATCATTAGCTTTCAAAACTTTCTTAGATTTAACTTTGTATTACTTCTTTCTATTTCTCTCAGAATGCTTTTATTTTCTTTATTTTATCTTAAGCATAGGACAATTATGCCTTATATGTCCAGCTCTTTTGCATTCATAACATGTGACTTCTAAATATTTATTATCTTTCCTTTCTTTCATCTTGTATCTGTATTGAAAGTTCTTCTGTCCAAAAATCTTGTTCATCCTTCAAGCAATATTGGATAACTCATTTTTTGAAGATTTACTTCCACTATATTCGGATTGAATAACAACCTTCTTAGATTTAGATATTGTAACTCTCTCATGAGTCTTGGATTTAATATTATTTGAAGTTGTTATAAAAGAAACACTACCATTCCCATTATTTTTTATTATTATTATTAGCATCTCTCTTCGTTTTAGTCTCATGTTGAATAAGAGTTCCAAAAATATCATCAAGATAAATCTAAGTAACCTTTCTATTCTCATAAATAGTAGTTCTCTTGGATTCCCACTCATTTGGCATGATTTCTATGATTTTGTCCATAAGAGCTTCATCATCTAATCCTTTCTCACCCATATATTGTAAACTGCTGACGATAGTCATAAATCTTTCTTGCACCTTACATATGGGTTCTCCATATGGAAAGCAAAAACCATGATATTCAGGTCCGAGCATGGCTCTTCTAGTTTCAATAACTTTGGAAGTTACAAAGTGTGTAACATCAATCTTATTCCGAATTCAATTTACTACTTCACAAGATGAAATTTGGATATATATGTTTATAGTCATAGAACAAAGCAATGTATTGCGTACCTTATAACTCAGGTGATATTAATGCTTTTCTTGGTTGGTGAAGGTACTAACTTCCTTGTTAGGGATTTTATATCCTCCAGTAACCATAACAAAATTATCTACTCTAGTATTGATAATTAATTTCTTCATACAATATTTCCAATATTCGTAATCATTTCCATAAAAAATAGGTGGTCTAGTAGGACTTAGGTTTTCTATGGACCCAACATTGATTCCTGCCACCTTAAAGAAAATATTTCTACACAAAACTTGTCAGTAACAAATATTTGTAAATGAGAATAAAAATATCCTAAGAAAGGAAAATATAAAATAGGTGTATCTATAAAAAGAATATAAGTCCGAACTTGTAAGTCCGAAAATCTAATTCTGAAAATAAGATGAAGATGAATTCTCTTCTGAATATAATCATGAGATTAATTCAGATTGAACCAATCCTTTGATACCAATTGTAGGATCGAAATGATAGACGATAATAATTGTAGTATCATAATAATACTGTAGATGCTCAATATACAAGAGGGGGGGGGGTGAATTGTATAATTTAAAAATTCTTTGTAACTTTTAATGATGAAGATGTTTAACAAGGTTAAACTAGGTAATTCACAAAACATCTAGTTCTACACACTTGCTTGACTTCGGAAATATGATTCCGAGGATGCAATTCTGGAAAAGTGAATCCAGAAATGAAACTTAACAAAAGTTTTCAAAGATAAAGATTCTACCTTAAAGCGTATATAATCTTACTAAATCTGATTGTACAATTATAAGGAAGTATAAGATAGTTATACTTTCCTCAACAATCAAAATGCAGTGGAAAAAATGAAACAATACAAGTAACAGGTAGTAAATATTTTAACCTAAAGAGAAGGGTATCCAAAAACCTTGGATAAAGGTCCCTTGATTTCTACTTTCAAGAAAGCTTGTCTTACCCACACTAGGTTAATCCCTCGATATGAAGATCAGAGTCTGTCTTGCTATCCCCGCAAGACCTCAACTTCATGGTAGTCGACACCTCTGTCTTCCTATCCCTAGAAGCCCTCAAATGTAATCAGAAACATTCGGAGTCACATGAAGCAATTCTGAACAAGGTGTTCTGTACACACTAAGAAATAAATTCTCTCTCTCTAGAAATCACTTCAGCAACATGTAATCTCTAGATCGATCAAATTGTTTTGAGCTCGTTCAAATGAGCTCCTATTTATAGGCACATTCTCAATAGTCGGTTCCCTCCTCCAACAATCATGTTTTTTCCTTGAATTTTGAAGGGACATGTACAAATTTCACTCAAACAAAGTTTAGTTAGTAACAGAAAGTGAAATATCATTTTATAACCAAAAGATAAGTAAGAAAAAATGGTTATTTAAGCAAATTCATTTTTCTGAGTGTAAGAAAAAAATAAAAGTTCAGAGTCTAACCAGAAAACTATTCAGTGTCTATAAAACATGGATATTATAATTTTGTCTTCAAAGGAATTGATATCCTGAATTATATAGAATTCCAAAGTCTGGATTTCAAGGAAAACTGGAGTCCGAATTCATATAAGGTCAGAACCTGAACTTACAAACGGGGTTTGAACTCAGAAATTTCAGAGTTTGAATTCAGAGAACTCAGAGTCTGAACTCAAAAAGTTAGGAGCCTAAATTTAGAGAACTCAGAGTCTGAACATATAAAGTTTGGAATTTGAATTTAGAGAACATAGAGTCTGAACATAGAAAGTTCAGAGTCTAAATTCAGAGAACTCGAAGTCTGAACTCAAAAAACTCGGAACCTGAATTCGAATCCTCAAAACAAAATGCTCTATATCTATGTATTTTATATTCCGAGGTTTTGGATATGACACCAAATTTTATACTTATACATAAAATGAACTTCATTAAGATATGAATCATGGTAAGGATAAATTTCCTTGGAGAAGGAAAATTTTCCTTATGAGAGTAAAGCGTAGGGTAAAAGAGATTTACCTTACGATAAGGTGTTTGTGATTTTCAAAACAAGAAGGAATGAAAAATTCACAAAGAAATATTATTGACTCAACAATCTCCCCAAACATGAAGGAATGGAAAAGTCAAAAAAGAAACCTTTTTAACTCAACAGTAATTTTTTCATGCCTCTCTAGAAATGGAACTAATTTATTGAAACAACTGTCACAACTTGTTTAAGGAAAAAAATTAAAACTATGGGCAGTAATACAATAATAGTTTGTGACTTAGGTTGTCTCTTAAAGAGGCACTCATTTTAAAATATTAATTTGTGTTTTAGTGTTTAGATGATGAAGAACCATATTTAAAACTTATTTAACAGTGTAAATATATTTGTGATAGTTATAAAGATAGAATAAAAGATATTTAAAAATTTGAGGGAGATAGTAGACTAGCATCTGTTATTTCCCTAAACTTATTAAATTATCATAATTCATTATGCATTATAATTATATTATTTTCTCACTTAATAGAAAAAATCATAGCCACTCACTCTCCATTAATTCTTTTGGATCATAATGAAACATGAAAAAACCATGACATTCATAACCTTCACCATGTCTACATGATCAAGAACCCTTAATCATTAATATAAAAACCTCACAACCCTTCACCAAATAGGATGTGAATAAGATCATGGGGTTATTTGAAAACCAAATTAAGAGAGAATAAATTTAAAACATAAGAAAATAATAGGAACCACCCACCAATTCACGTATTTAAATAGAAACTTATATGATTAAACCAAAGATAAATCAACACATATATTCAAAGGAACTCAAAAATAAGGGGTGGGGTAAATCTTCTTGGCTCGACCACAAATTTTATTTTATTTTATCACTACAGAGAATAAAATAATCTAGAATAATAATAATAAACAATATATAACCCCCTTATACTGAGTTTAATTTTATTTATATTTTTATAGAAACTCTTTAATCTTCCATGAATTACAAGATCACTCCCTGTATAGGTTTATATTCTTTCCACATCCTAGATTTTAAGAGGTTATAACTTGATGTGTCTTCATCCACACTCCTCATAAATCTCCCATGACCCTTATTGACTATTCTCCATCTTGCTAGAATTTTTTCCCATGATAACCAGTTTCCTTGGTTTTAAGATTAATTCCAAATTGATACTTTTTTATGTGATTACCTAATTTTTACATACATAAAGGAATGATAACATTCCATTAGTTGATATGTGCATTTTTTTTGATCATGTTGAACATAGAATTATCCCATGGTCATCTTTGTTCTTCATAAACAATATTTAATCCTTTTTGAGTGATCTTAGGTGTGATTAGTGCACCAAAAAAGTTATTTTCATAGAACTCCAACTAGTAGAGGAACTTAATTTCTATCACCCATAAGTAAATAACAAAAGTTTATACCATAAATAACATTCCATTGTTACAAAATAATTTATTTAACTAAGTTAAAAAATTTGTGGGAGTAGTATTATAACATAGAAAACATCATATGTATGATAAATAGGGAACAAAACTCTTATTCTAGTGGAAAAGTAAACAATATTATGTATTTGAGATAATATCTTACATATGGGATTCACCATTCATAAGTTTTTTAGTTAAAATATTGGAATGAAAACTATTATGCATCCTATAGAATTATATTATGTAACGTCCAAATAACTCTTACACATCACATTTCACTCAATCCATGGGGTTACATTTAGGAATCATCTCAGATACTATTATATATCTTACATCTTTACTATATTACCCATACATATGGTTTTTTTAATTTTAATCTATAACTTCAAAGGAATATAACATGTGAATATATGATTGGTATACATTAAAGTAGTGAATTATACATATTTGATTCCTTTTTCATTATTGTGGAATGAATTTAGTAGAAAGACTCTTATACACTAGTAAGAACATATGTAAGGGTTTTCCCTTTATCATTTATACTAAACTTCCCCACAGTGACTAGGAAATATTTCTAACATATGGGATGATCCATACTTTAGGTGTTATGCATGAAATATCCTAATCCATTTCTAAATTCAATGATATTCTAAACAATTATATTTTATATTTTTCCATGATTTTAGAACAAAAAAATTCTAAAATATGAATTAGTTATAAAAAAATTGAAAACACATATTTAATATAGGAATAATCCAAAATAATTATAAAATGATATATCCAAAAAAATCATGAATATTAATAATGTTTTCAATAAAATAAAAAATTAACAAAAAAACCAAGATTAAAGCCAATAATTTAGAATTTAATTTAAAAATTTGAAAAATATATAAAATAATGAAACAAAAATTCCAAAATTTTGGATTGGTTAAATGAAACCATGACACTCATTACACCACTACTATATCAAAGGAATGGTTTTAAAATTCAAATTAGATCTTAGTAATAAAGAGGCTATGCCATGATCTTTATGATGTTCAATATTTTTTAAAGAAAATGTTTTTATCACACCATATCCATTACACAGCACTTTAATGGAGGGATATCAAATAATAAAACCCATTATTATTTTGCATCATGTTGTTACCTTGTTTTTTCTGCAATATATACTATTTAAATAAAAATATTTCATTCATCTTACTCATTTATAAAGATTTTAATTTTTATAAAATTATAACTCCATTAAAGAGAACCATAGTGAAAGGATTTGGGAAATGGATTGTGGAATTAAAGAATTTAATGTCAATTATTTCTCCTTAACTATCTTGAATATTTTTTCAATTAATCTTTATATGTGCATTCTTCCACTATTCCTTGAGATCACTTCTTTACTCATTATGGATTTCCATTCCATCATGAGTAACTAGTCACTTATGAGATGGTGATCATAGAGTATAAGGATGATGATTTCATATAAATTAACAGCTTTTCTTGTGGATTACATGTTTTTCTATATTAGAATAACAATGTTATTAACACTTATCTCATTACATAGTTTATCTTTGAGAGAAGTAGAAATTAGTGGAGTATCACTAATGTGGTAGAGAAGGATGAGACTTCAAATATAGCCTATATCATTATTTTTATCTTTATATTGATTCATAATAAACCATAGGTTAATAGTTTTGTTTGACTATATGAAATAAAATAATTATGTTTTAAACATTTTTTTCAATTTTTCAAAAACCCCATTTTAAATTGGTTGATGGGGAATCTTACACGAGACTCTATTAAAAATAATGGTTGATGGACCCAACATACACCCCCAATTTTGATGTGATGGGGGAGAACGCACAAAAAACATTGGAGGGTTTGTCTTGGATATATCCAAGTCCCTACATGCCCCATTCGAACCACCAAAACTGAACCATGGGGTCTACACTACATGTTGACCACACCAACCACCCATCAAATCACAACAAAACACAAAAACCATGACTCTCATCCCATCATCACGCTATAGGACCACATGGTGTTGCCTTGGGGTTCCACTAAATTGGAGAATTCAAGGGGATATGAAGTGGCCAAAGAATATATTAGTATTGGAATAGTGTAGTAATAATAAAAAATCATAAGAAATTAGATTTTGACTATCAAAATAGTACTATGACAAGGGTCCACTACTGCATAGGCCGCTAACAAAATATCAAACCTCCAAGGAATTCAAAAAACATTAATAGGGTGGGTTCCTACATGAAGTAGTAGGAAATAATTGAAGAGGAGGAATACAGAATGAAAATACCATTCTATGGAAATAAAAAAACAAAAAATACCACACAAAGGATAACACTACTGGAGCAGGATCGAGAAAGTCCACAATAGAGAAAAATTTGAAGAGTATATTCCCGCAAGGATCCATTGAAAAATAATGAAAAAATTTGAGGCACATAGATAGATATACTTAATAAAAAACCACAATAACATCAATTCAAGAAAATATACCATGCCATAACATCATATGCAATTGCGAAGTGAGCGAAGAAGAAGAAAAAAATGAAACTAAAATTCATATATTGTGTGGACTAACGCATACCTTGAGACCATCGAGGAAATCTAAAATTTCTATTTCCTCTTAAACAATTACCATTTTACCTTCTTCTATAATCCTAATTCACTTCCATAATATTTTGTTTCACATAGAATTAACCTAATCCCTCCATTTTCAAGGAATACACCAAAGAAAACATAAAGTTATCAATATGAGTACTCATTTTTTCCAAAAAGTATTGGATATTCTATATTATATTTTAAATTGTAATTTTATCATTAATATATAATGAAATAATTATTTTTTGTATAAAGAATTTTTTTTATTCTAAGGTATTAATAATTAACAACCTTTCCCATTTTTATTAAGAAAAAATGAAATCATCATCCATTCATTGTGTGGACTACCGTCTTCACGAAGCGATGAATTCTGTTTTAAACACTTACCATATTCAACTAATATAAGTGTTAAATTGAATGATAAATATTTTATATATAATTTAATAATTATTATAATGACACAAAACCTAAATAACCATTTTCCGACTCATTCTTTAAGAAATGAAGACATTAAATGTGTTTTAGGAAAATTTCCCCTATGAAGTAACATATCTCATTTTTAATATATTTTATTTATTTTTTAATAAATTCTTATAAAATCTGATTAAAAAAATTTAATTTATATAAATAATATCATTATTATTGTTTAATAATTATTTTATTCAAAAAACAAACCACTTTCATTATCATAATCATCCATTAATTACAACATGTTTCTGTTTGGATCGGTATAACAACCAACTAAAACAACAATATAAAATAATATCATGGATTAATATGAGAACATAATTAATGAAATTATATAATATAAATAAGAAAATAAATATTTTATTTTTTCCTATAATGGTAATACTAAAATTAAACTCACTGACTAAGATAACACCACTCGGTTGTTAAAAATCATTAAAACATGCCCATTGTTGATTTCACCTTCATGGACCATAACCCAAAACAACCATAGAATGAAATTATAAATTTATAAATATTTATAAATACTAAATAAAATTTATATAGATGATCTAGTAATGATGAACCTTTTTTGAGGAACAAATCATGACACCACAATTAAGTAACTAGTTCAAAACAATCAAGATTACTCGCACCCAATATTCTAAATAGGTAAAAACTGACTAATATAAATTGAGATAAAAAATATAAATGAGTATTTTAAATAGTTATAGTTTTTTATAAGTTATTAATATAGTTATAGTTTTTATAATATAGGTTATAGTGCATTTGAATAAGTGGGAATACAAGGTAGTGATTTTCTTGGTCTCAATTATGATTCATTGAGGCACGTTACATTTTATACACCATGATTCATTTTGAATAGTTTTCTATTGATTTACCATCACATGAATGTTTTATAACTTATTTCATATTAATTAATAGCATATAATAATCCATATCAAGTTATTTTCTTGAAATGGTCTAAGACTCAATTGTTAGAGCACATGTAAGCATTTCTATCTATATCACCCTTCACTGAGAAATTTTTTATATTATGTAAAAATCAACTTTTATATGGTGTAACTAATAATTATTGACTTATAATATCATAACATATATTTTTTCTCTAAAAATTACCTCATGTTGACGCTATACCTTACTTTGGGCTGTGACTGATATCTACCCTAAAATATAAGGGGGTTTTTATAACTCAATATAATTTATATAGTTATAATGTTTATTCTTGAGATACATCTTTAATTTCATATGGTATACCCTATTTCTATCTTGGAGGATAAATTCTTATTTAAATCATCCTTATTTTTGAATTCTCTTACTTCATGAAAAATAAAATATGTTTAGAATAATTTTCATCATATTAAATGATTGTTTATCATCAATGTAAATGTTTTATTATTCCCATTCACACATAATATTTTACTTATATTTAGAATAACAATCATGTTTTATTTCCTATAGAATTCATACTTCTCCTTACCCAATTTCATTTTTTTATTTTTGTCTTACACTCTAAAATTCCTCCAGATAAACCATTTTATAACTTTAATGTATCTATATTGATGTTTTAAATTCATTTTTTTCAAAAAAAATCACATCACCATTTTGAAAATGACTTTTTAATCTGGCCCATAAAATATTATTTTACAATATTGTTAAAAGTGTTTTCTAAAAACTCTTTTATATTTTTCTTCCATTATTCCCTCTTTATTTTATAGATTAATTACCCACATGTGATTTATGTTTCAAGATTTAAACTTCAATTTAAATTATAATATTTTTTAGGAATTAAAATCAAGTTATAAGATGAATCTAATTAATAATATCTTTATATGTTATACCATTTGAATCTTTATTTTTTAAAATGGTGTTTTGCCATCTATGTCAAAATTCCTATATATTTCTTTGGTTTTTGGGGATATTTTCTTTTTTAACAAACAAAATTATTTATCCAAATGTTTTATGATCAAGTTTTATATAAATAATGATGAAATTAATTTCTTTCTTGGGTTAATATTTCTTTTATTAAATTTTGCATGTTTTTTTCTTCTTTGTGTCAGAATTATAAATGAACATAATATGATGTGACTAGTGAGAATAGAATTATATATCTCCCCAAAAAATTGTGTAAATATTTATATCTTATGATATGTAACGTATGACATTAGGGAGTTAGCCTAATCCACTTTGTAACTTTTTCCACTATGTTTATGGGAATGGAGAGTAAACCCAATCCACCATGGGGATCTATACACTATGTTTATTGGAATGGTGAGTGAACCAAATACACTATAGAACAGTGTACCTAATGTTATGATGGTATTGTGAGTTATCTTTTAATTTTTTTAATTATTTCAAACATTATGTCATGGTCACAATCTTTTGATTCCAACATCCTTTGATAACAGTTTCTTTATTCTAAATCCACATGAAATGATTCTTGCTTTTTGATATGTATTTTATTCGATACTAATTATATATATTATGTTCATGTTACTTGATAAAATTCTCATACCCATATTTTTATCTTATGATCACTTAATAAACTTTATTTTTATCACTTATGCTTACCCTTACAGAGTATTTGAGCTCACCTCTTCTTATGTTTCCATTTCCTTAAGTATTAAAAGAATGTAATACACGTGGTTTTTATATAATATTATCTTATATAGAAATTTTTTGGGATATATTGAATACTGAATATGGTTTAACCAATTAATATTATAGTGAAAAATGATCATAGGATAAGAAATACATGAGTTTTATTAGTTAAAGGTTCTTGTTTTTCCTAATTATTCTAATGATAATAGACATATCGGTACTTGGTTTGTATTACATAAGGAATTTAATGTGTAAAATAATGTAATATAATGTGTTTAAGGATTGGTTCACAATATTTTATAATAAAAAATTTATATAATATCAAAATATAAGTCGACATGCCATGTGAGAAAGTTAAAAAAGAAATATTATAGGACTTACATTCCTTTAGGTATATGTTAAAGTCACTAAACTCTTGGTGAAATGATGAGTGATCCCAGGTGGTCATCCTTTGTATCTCTCTCACCTATTTCTATATCACTAAAATCCTTTAAAATATTTCCAAGTAAATTATAGAAAAATGTTTCGAGTGACCATAACAGTGTTTTTAATATAGTTAATAACATACCAAAAATATCTTCCTATAAAATATTGGAAGTATAAGGATAATATAGACCTCATATACTCATTATGGAATCTGAAGACCACATATGGGCCTTATAAACTTCTTCCCTCATAGTTTATAGCACCATGGCAATTTATTGATATTATTCCTCAACTAATAGAGCCTCCTTTTCAATAACCAAGGATTCAACCTAATATTCATGAACATAATTGGCCAAAGTAGGGAGTATGAAAAAGAGTTCTAGGGATTAACTTTCATAGTTTGGAATCAAATTTTGAAACCATAAGAGTCTATAGAATCTGGTACCTCCTCATCTACACTAGATTTGTAAGGAACTATAATCAAATTAAATTTTTTATTTCAATACCCACTAAAGTACGTGATTGGTGATAAGGATATAGTTTACCAGAAAGGGGTTCATTACCCAATTATTCCCTTCACACTACCTTATTATCAATTCATGACTTATAATAGTCCTTCTCAGAGAAATGATATGTTATAATCCTAAAGTGGTGTGATATCGATATCAAAATGAGAATATAAGAGTGATTTTTTATACCAACCCATATCACTTGTGTGAATATGTGTGGACAGTATGTTTGAACTTCACTAATGAATAATCATGGATTGTGGGATATCTAATCTCATTTCTAGTTCAAGTGGTCCCAAAACAATAAAGGTGTATATTAGATCCTAACCCTCTTCCTTCCTAATTACCCAATGGAAAAGTGATGACCCCTCTTCTATAAGAGTTACTAACCCCACTACACTACCTATAAATGTTCCACCTTTATTATAGTGATAATACCTTATAAGTTATTTCTTAATCTCTATACAAGGTCATAAAAAATGATTTGAACATATCAAAGGTCGTTTAAAATTTAATTCCATCTCTTTAAAGAGTAATCATCATACATTTTTGCGGTTAATGATGTGAATTAACTCTTTTTTGATTTATTGGTTGATCACCTCTTCAATATTGTCATTTTATAACAAGTTCTACACATGCCTTATAATGGGGACATTTTAATTGATGGATTATAATATAATTTTCATCAATATAATGTACACACATACTTATACCATATAATTATCAAGGTTAGATTTGGTATGTTCTTTCAATTAACTGATCTATGGGATGCTAACATCACCCTGAAGGCTATATCATAAATCCTATCTAATTTTTTTTTTTCTAGATGTACTAGAAATGGTTCACCTCAAAATTTGGATAACCTAAAATAGTTTCTAGAGGCTGATTCTCAGGCCTTGAATAATTTCCAGGATACTTCATCTTCCAATATTTTCCTCGAATACCATTAACTATTACAACATCACTACATCACCTCTAACTTGATTACCTCAACCTAGGCTTATATTGAACTAGTTTTTAAATTGTGAGGTTTTAGGGAACCGATGAATTCATTTTCTATTAACTATATGTTGCTTCAGATGTTTTTCCCTTTATTTGAGACCACATATTGTAAAAATTCTCTTCTTCTAAGAAAGATCATTAATAAATGCAGGGTTTATTTAGGATAACATTCCATGGTGATACAAATACATCTGAAAATTCAAATTCCTAGATATGAATATAATGATGTTAACTAAGAGAAGAAATATAATTTTTACAAGGGTAGTTTCATGGGTTATCCTTGACCATATTTTTCATTCCAACATAGAGAGTTACTCATTGTTTATATCATTGAGCTGTAATGACTATTCCTATATTAAACATCATAATTGACATGAAAAATATATGATTTATAGGAATAAAAAAACATCCCATTTTACCCACATAAAAAATATATATATATATCAATCTATACTGGGTAAACCTAAAAAATTTCTAGATCTAATCTTCTATAAGGCCCTAGGGGTGTTCCTGGTTTCCCCAAGTTGGGAACTAGTGACAGTGTATTAAAATAAACTAAGAAGTAATAGTTTTAACCTTGAATAATAATAAATAAGAATCTAAAACTAATTGATAATCTGAAATAGTTCATCCCAACATTATATGTCCACACATATAAAATAAATAGTTCCAAATAATAAAATTATATAAATTGTTAATAATAAATAATAAATATTCAAATGATACATAATTAGTGTATATGATCCAACTTATTTAATACAAATAAAAAACACCTAGAAAATAAAAAAATTGCATAAATAGAAATAAAATATAACTACATCATGATAACTAAAATAAGAAAGGCACAAAATGAGATATAATAGGATGCGTTTTCCAATATAAAAGCATCCAAAATTAAAAATGGAACTGAAAAACCATCAAAGTTTCTCCACATGACCCATGATCACACACTATATCCAAAAAATTATCAAGGGATTGAAATAAACCAAAACCAATCCAAGTTCAACATGGACACCTATATAAATTATGATACCCCCCACATGTGTGTGTGAATATATGGTGTTATCTAAAAATGAATATTAGTATTTCACCATTGGTTCAATGCAATTATTCTCATAAACATTTAAAAAATTATAGTTTTAGGTATATTTGTAAAATAGGGTTTTTCCATTAGAAATCATAAATAATATATGTAAATTTATATATCCCTTTTTAGAAAACCATTACAATTATTAAAAAAATAAAGGTGGAAACATAACTAAAAAAATAAATGATTTATAATCATGAAATGATTACCTTTATGTTTAGGAAAAAAATCAGATAATCTTCTCATTTTAAAACCATTTTGAAAATCATGCACATAGAACAATATTTTCCTTCTATAATTGAAATCATTAATTCATATTTATATTTAGAAATTATTATGAAAACAAAAAAAATCTATGAAATATTCAAAATATTACTAAACTAGGGACCATAATATGAATCAATCACAAAAATGATAAATGATTTTCCCAATAATGGTACCATAAATGAAATTTTTAAAAGGGTATATAATGAGGTATGAATTAGAAATAACCTAATAAAATCATCACTATCAAATGAATATTCATCAGGGGTAACTAACTTGGTTTAAAATGAGATGATCCTAGACAATAATCACCGGAATCAACTAATGGTATATGTTAGATTCCTAAAAATATAAGCACTATAGTCACTCTCATAGTCTTTATGAGGAACTCCCCTAGAAAGAACATAATCCACACTAGGGGACACAAGTTAGTGTGTAATCTAAAATAGTGTAACCAATAACTAGATATATCACATATCTATATTATATTCCCAATACTTATCTAGTAGAGTTGAGAAAAAATAAAGCAAGGATCGTCATTAAATCACGAATGAAGGAAAAAAAATAAATATTATCTCACATACAACAAACTCACATGAAGAAACCTCTTCCACATTTATCCAAGCATTATATACTATTCAATTAATCTCCAGATAAGAAAAATATCTACTCAAGAGATAATATAAATCATGGGGCCCAAACTAAGGGTTTTAGAAAACATCAAGTAAAATATTTTATAAAATTCCATACAATCCTTCATAAAACATACTTGTAATTCCATGTTACCTATCCACCTTCAAGAAAATCAATCATTAAAATATATTTTAGAATTCATTCATTTTTTTCATTAATATATAACTCAATATCATTTATTTTAAACCAATTGAAAATAAAAAATGTCTTTAGTTTAAAACACTCCAGGATACAATGATTATGCACTTTATAAAATAAAATGGTTTCAAATAACTATTTATGATAAAAATTAATTTAAAGAAACTATTAAAACACTTATATGAATTTGTTTTGATTCATAAACTATATTTTTGAAAATAAAACCATATAATTTAAAAACTTTTTATAAAATTGTAGAGAATATGGTAGAATATTTTAAAAAACCGTCCAGGGTATCATATATAGATAAAACTAAATAAGAAATAATTTTAGTAATCCCCTGTATTTTATGTTATGTTGAATTTAATAATTTCATAAAAACACCTACCTCAATCCAAGTTTAAACCACTCTTATTTTATAGAGAGAGATTCACTAAGAAAAAAATGGAATTCATAGACCCTAGAAAACCAATTGAATAAGTTATAACAAATTCAAACCCTTGATTTTGAAAAAAATAACCATTAAGGTTTAGAAAATAAAAATAAATCAATGTAAATGGATCAGGGAATATAGAGAGAATAATAAAAGTGGACCTACCATCTAAATTTATTTTAAAATTAAAGAAGGTAGGGTATTTAAAGCTTTAAATAAATTGAGAGAATACATGTTGATATCTCCATGGGTGGGATAAGAAGAATAATGGAGGAGGGTCGGATAATTAGAATAAAAATTAATACTAGAAAAATAAAAGATTTACTTTTTACTAAATCTAAATAGTTCACATGGTTAGGTCATATGTTTCACCAAACCTTGCAAAAACTGTGCATCCAATATAGTAATGGAAGTACACCCTCAGATGGTTTGGGTACATCATTTACCAAACTCTTCTCTAACATTGTATTCCCCACTATAACTATGATGAAACACTTCATATGGCTTCATCACATAGATTACCAAACTGTGATCAAGCCATGTGAAAAACACCCTATATGTAAGAGTGATGCACATGGTTACCGTGGTAACCAATATAGTTAACTCAAACCATGTTCTAACTATGATCATTAAGAAAACCCTTATGTATAATTAATTTTCAAAATTTCATGTAAAATTAAATGGTTATCAACTTGGTTTCCCCTAACTTTATGGTAACCAAGTAACTATGGAAAACCATTAAAATTTTAATTTTTAGATTAAAAAAATATAAAAATATAAAAAAATATATAATTATAAAATATTTTTTATAACGATAACATTGAGGTGAAAAATTCACCCCACTATAAAACTTTATGCCCCCAAAATGTAATTAGAAAAATGATAAAATTAATAAATATCATAACCACCAAATTATGGGTTTAGTGATATATAATATAAACCAACCATTTAATTGGAACTAAATTGTCTATCTCATGAAAGATAATTCAACCTATTTCAACTTACTATTTGAAATCAACCACAAAATGACACTACCTTATTCATTCATCTGAATGCAAATGTGTCTGGGTTAATAAAAACTCAAAGGGTTTTAGTGACAAATAAGAACAAAAAACTACACTAATATTCAATATCTACAAAATTAGTCCTAAAAAATCACAAAACATCTCCAAAAATAATCCAAAATACAAATAATATATAAAAACATCATAGATCATCGAGACCTATAATAGGACTCCCGACTATTTAGAATTTATCTATAGTTGTGGGAACAAACAAACACTCATACTGAAAGGATATTATAAAAATATCAACTTTTAGAAAAATCACAATAGGAAATGATCATTCTACCAAAATTTCAAAAAATATCCGTGAAACTAATTTGGAATATTCAAATGAAAACAAAAACAATAAAGATATCCAAAATTATTTAGTTAAGGTCAACCAAGTCATAAAATTCTCATGAAATAGGAGTATTAAATATACACTAGTTAATAACATGCATCAATAATGTTACACATGAGACATCAAGTCAAAAATATGAAAAAAAGAAACTAAGAAAATATCTCACAGTATATCAAATACCTGCAAATCTAATAGAATAAATAGGGAACCAACTAGTTGATAATTTAAGATAGTATACCACTTATCTTGATTACCTAATAACATACACAAATAGTCCCATGTACAAATCATCAAAATACAAATATCATCACATATAAAACATCACATATAACCATAAAAAATTTTAATAGAGTAGCAAGGAATGTTCAAAATCAATTATAACCAATATCTTAAAATATAAGAGCATGCATATACCCAAAATAATACACCAAGAAATAATTACCTCAAAACCTCAATCATCCAAAATTCATCAAACACCAATCCCAATGATAAATTTTAATTCAAATATAAATTACACTAATGACTTATTTTTATTATGATAATTCAACTTATAAAACTGATTATGATGTCACAAACAACCACATCAAAGATAGGTCCTCAAGGATTATAAACATGAGGTATTAGAATAATAGGGTGTTTCATGTTAGAAATATACAAGAGACCTCTTCATCCTTTGAGAAACTATAGCAATTTTTGAATATTGAGCCTCTTAAATCCAAATTTTAGGCTTAGGTTCATCAAAAAAATTTAGATTAGCTTCCACTATCATATCCCTCTCAAACAATTCTTTATAATATTCAAGATCATACTAAAACCCAACCATCCCTAGGTTTTTTTGAAGAATTATTTTAATGAATTGATATTTAATAACATCATTGATTACTATCTTAGGATAGAAAAACCCTAAAATTAAGAAACAATCATCACATTCCTTCACTATTTTCTCACCCTAAATCTTAGGAATTAAATTACTTTGTATGTTTTCATATTATTCCATTAAATAAAAATAATCTTGATTATTTTATAATACATAGTATCATTTTGTTGATAAGGGATGAATACATACCATCAAACTTGACTAGGTCCATCAAACAAGCTCACAAAAACTATCAATCTCAATACATCAAAAGTTTCTAGATAAATTTGGATTCTATTAATCATTTCCAATTGATCCTTTTCTTTGAGTGGATCTTGATCACTTTAGAATTAATAAGAACATAATTTGAATAAGTACAGAATAAAATATAATAAAAAATTGGATCATGGATCCACCATACAGTCTTTAGTTTGGTAAGAGTTATTAAGTTGAGTGGTTACACCCAAATATTGATAAGATTTAACCCTATGATAATCATTAAAGATGTAATTTCCTATTTTATTCTAGTAATTTTGGGATTTATACTCTAAAATTCATGAAACATGAATCCAATAAATTTATGATTCTCAAATAAAATCAAAATGTTCGAACATAAACTAAAGGAAAAATTAGAAATCCTTCACTAAAATTTATGCCTTTAGTGATGGATCAAAACCCCATTTTTTCCAAACATACTCAATTTAAAAACAATGACTCATTTTAAAACATTATATATTATTTTTAAAACATCCAAACTTATTTAAATATATAAATAAAATTCATTTTAAAATTTCACCAAATTTTGAAATATCAATTCCTGGGATGAAATAAACCACTGTTAGAAGAACCTAAGAAAAAATAAAAATATTTTTATAACCAAACCACTAAAATTGGTTTTGAAAATAAAAAACATTTCATAAAATCACCCTTTCCTACAATAATATCTATTAATACACAAAATCGAGGAACATACTTCATTAAATATCAATCACATCACATCCTAATAACATCACTACAAAATAAAACCTCTATTGAATTCATCTCAAATGATTGATAAACATCATTACAATCAATTTGAGATTAAATAGTGGTCAAATAAAAAACCTAGAAGGGATATAGAGCTATGATTGTTTTAGATTCATGGGTTGAAAAACCATGGGAAAACATGACTGTTATTCTATTATTGGTCAAATCTTAGATTATAATTATAGAGTATTCCTTATCCTTCATGAAGGGTTATTCAAACTGTTCTGACAAAAAAAGAACACCTTCAATTTTTTCCACAAAAGTAGTATTATTTTTTGTATATTCAACCACATCTAGGATTGAAAAATTTTATTAAGGAATTTAGGATTACTAATTATTTGGACCACTCATTAGTTGGGTTTAGATATTTCTAGGTGATGGAGGAGTCCATGGTGTAGTAATATTTATCATTGTGAGCACTTCTTGGTAAGATAGAAACTCTATAATTATTACAAAATGGGGAGTACATTGACGTTGAACACTATGGGGATAAAATATTGAATTATTAGGCTCTTGATCTCCAATTTTAGAAGTTACATCCCATTAGACACAATGGGGATTAACTCTATTGTTGGAATTTTCCAATTTACCATCATTGGGATGGCCTCTATACTTTCAAGTTACTTTGTCACCATGAAGATGGAATCTATAGTTACTGGTTTTTTAATCATTTTCATGGGGAGGGACTATACTCCAATTTCTTTTCAATCATAGGGAGTAAATTAATAAAAAATACACTAGGTACCTCTATAGTTTCTTCTTATTTATTTACCAATAAGGGGATAAAATTATCATTTATTAGATTTCATGTTGCGTAGAGTACCTCTACAACTAGGATCACTTAGATTAACTCCATGATCACAGGATTATTCTTTACCATGGGGGAATAACTCTATAGTTGTTCATTTTATTAACACAAGGAATACCTTCATGTTGAGTTTTATAGGGAGGACCTATAAAGATAATTTTTTTATTTTTCCATTGGGATAACCTCTAAATATTATAATTTCTAGCTTATAAATATGGAGAGGGCCTCCAAATCATCTATTTTAATGTTAAAAGAAGTAAATATATGATTGAAACTATATGGAAAATCTTTATGGTTATAGGGTTATTTATAGTTACATTGGGTAGGTGTCATTGTTTAACATTTATGTTTTCATAAGGATGAAATTTGTGACTACTTATATAGGGAATACCTATGAAGATACTTTATGATGCCACAATATAGAGGACCTCTGCATTGATTAATATTCTCCCTCATTGATGAGGGTTATTTTGCAGGTAGATACCAATGCACACCTTAACGATAAATGATTTTTTCTACTGATGGTATAGTGGAATTTCCCTCAAGATACCATCAAGATGTACCATTGGACTTTAGGGAAATTTTATCATCAAGTACATGAGAATGACATTGAATAATATTTATAGATTTTACTTAGTGGGAACTCTACCCAAGTACCCTAAATGGGGTATAGTGAATGTCAAGACTTCTTCAAAAACATCCTGAGGGACAGACATCTCCTAATAGTGATAAGGAACATAATGAGTAGGAACCCTCCTTGGTGATTTTGGGGACATGGTTGACATCCACTATAACCTTCCAATGATAAGATAAGTAGATATTGTTTTATCTAGGAAGAGGCTCAAAAAAATATTGTATGTAGTGACATTGGATGCCTACACCATGTCATCCTCTTTTTTTGGTAATGAATTCAACATATTCAAATCCACCAATCTTGTATGTGATACTTCCATTGTGGGAATAATACCATTTTGATAATACTCCCACTCAAAGAAATTTACCATATAAAATCACCAACAATTATTTAGGGACTGAATTCAATGAGATATGTGAGTTGTGATAGTCATCAAATTTGTAATGTACGTTTGGGAAACTATCAATTATTGGATAATCATGACCTAGGTCACTGTGCAGCTTCCCCCTAATTTGGATGGGGAACCAAACTCTTTATGTCAAGTTGGTCAATGATTTCATTTTGATACCGATTGAGAAAATAAAAATAAAGATACCATGAATGTAGTATCAAAAATGATAATGAATGGTCAATTTATTTTTGTAATTAGTAAACTATTTCACATTATACTCACTATTTTATATTCCAACATTTTACATTTTGTGGTCTGGTTTATTTTTATCCCTCTACCACTTTCCAAAGTTAGGAATCCACTCGATCACTTGAGATGGTGACAATGGAACCTTTTTTTATATTATAGAACGAGAGGTTGGATTTTTTCCATGGAGGTTTTTTCTTCCTAATGTAGGATTATCATATAGTTGTAATAAATTTTCATGAAATCCTTCCCAGAAACAATACCAATATCCATTTTCATGAAAGTGATCGATCGAAAATCATACATTTGTGAGAACATTATATGTATGAGTGATCTTAAATTACTGATTGATTACTTACTATCTTATAGATTTTATATGTATAGTTAATAAATTTAGATTTTTTTATCATCTAGAGAGTTGGAGGGTGATGTGGATTTAAGAAATAGACCCATGATAAGGGATTCCTATATATATATATTAATGGAATAAAAAATTGTAATTCAATTACATTTCATGATGCATGTTATACCATTTATGGTCATGTGATAATGACCCATGTTGTTCCTTTTACATTCATGTAGTTGTGATAAATGATGTGCCTTTTAAAGTTTGTGTATATATACCCAATTTCTAGAAGTTTAAAATAATGTAGAATTGACTATCAGGTGTATATTCCTTGTAGCAGTTTTTTGGGACTTATACATGATCAAAACTTTCTAGTTTTCCCTGAAAACTGATCCATGTTGAGGTTAGGTAGGGGTAATTACACCAGGACGAAGGCCTATTTATATTCACCTCATATATTTTAGTAACTAGGAAGGAGAAGGATGAATGGGACAATCAGATATGAGAACCAATATCATAAAATTTGAACTTCAGATGAATCAATAACCCAATTTATATTTAACTTATTAATTACAGATGAGGAGTAGAACATGATGCCTGGAGGCTATGAGGACAAACTCCAAGCTTCCATGATGACTGTCTTGAGCTAGGTTAGTGGTCACTGGTTTCCTAATAGTATATATTATTCTAATCAATGTAATAGATGAATTATTATATTAAATTTACCTTAATAGTTTAGGAGGAAAATTAGTGAGACTTTTATTATAAATGGAATACATGATCAAAATGGGAAATAAAAGTGTTCACAATACTAATTCATGTACATCAGGAGGCCTTAGAGGAGGTCTAGGTGGAATAAGTTTCTCATGGGGGTTGACATATGAAGAATTGTGTATGTAATGTATTTTAGTCCACTGGGGAGATGGGGATAAATTTATATTTAGTTAGTGACCATAGTTAAGGGGGTACTCTGGTGTAGTCTTGAAGGCTATGTATAACTCCATTTGAAGAGTCACAAGATCCATGGTTGGTAACCTAATGAAAACATCAAATGTGAGTCTTAAATAAATTGAAACCCAAGTGAGGCCTATAGTGGCAGGGTTCGACTCCACTATGGGTAGCTTGGGTTCTATTCTAGTGCACTCTTATTATAAGGGACCACTTCTTCGAGTGGTTCTTCACTTTATCATTGACGCATCATGGGTAATGTGGCCTTTCATGAAGGTTTTCTACATCAAAACATTCAAAGAACAAATAATTTTTTTTATCATAACATAATTTTTTTTTCAATTAACGGTCAATTTAGGGAGAGTTTTTGGAGATGTGGGTGCATGATGATATACTTGAGTGGCTCCCTTTTCAAAAATTTAATATATTGGAAACATATTCTTAAAAAATTATCACTTAGACTATAAATTTGAGTCTTGGGATGCATTTTGATTAGGTAAAGATGGTTAGGAACCTGAGATAATGTGGTAACTATCTAAAACCTCCTAGAGTGCCTAGGTGGTTGTGTACCCATATACAGTTTTTGGTATCAGTAGGGTAAAAAATATGGGGGAAAAAGATCCAGGGGATATATGGTTGGATATATACATGTGTGTGGTGAAAGAATTTAGAGGGTAGGTTCACAGTGTTTTGTTATGATGGGTGAGGGTTCTTGAGTCATGGATTCCAAGGATGCAATTATATGAGATAATCATGCTAGTAATGGGGGATTATAATTATATGGAATGTATCATGGGTGTATAAAGACCAATCATTGAATTTAGTCTTATGTTGTGTAGGAGTTGTGGGAATTTGGGTGCAAGATTAATGAAGGTTGGGAATCGAGATTTTTTACCTCCCCTTGAAAAATATTAAATTCTTGATAGATCTTATTACTTGAACTAATTTTAGTTCCAAAAAATTTTAGGAACTTAAACAACCACTTTAGATGGGATTAGTTCTATAAAATCATTCAATATAGAATAATATACCATAAAAATGAAATAAATTAAAATCCTTTGGATAAGAAGGTCCTAAGTATCCCAGCCTTCCACACAAATAGAATATGAGGGCCCAAACACCAACTGATGTTGATGAGGTCAATTGAGACAGATTCTTTAAACTTACATTGATTCCCCATATAATCATTTCCAATTACCTCTTATTCTCTTAGAATATTCCTTTACTCCCACTCAATACATAAGAAGATGTTCCAACCACAACATAAAATCAATATTGATATGTCTACACCATTAAAGATTTTTCGACCACTGCAAAATTTGTTAGAAATTTTAAAAAAACTTTTTACTGGATATTGGGGTAGAGACTTATATCTAATTATCTAGATTTCATCGTGTCATTTGTATCCATTAAAAAATAAAAAAAGATGATAACATGGATTTTTATACTCCATAACTATCTAATCACCATGCTATATATAAATAAACTCCAATTATATTGATAAATTTATTTTCATAGGGTATAATGACTAAGAAACATGATTTTAAAATATTTCCATGCCATATTTTCATGAAAAATTTCTGGAACTATAGACTCCCACTTTTTTGACTGAGGCCCTCAAGAATAAAAGTCACACACTTTAAATTCAAAGATAAATGAGTTTAAATGAATTCAATAATAGTTTCTATTTTCTTTAGTTATCATTAAACTTCATGATGATGTTTAGTTCCTCAGAAAGAAGGAATATTATGATTAAGAAACTTTTAATGTCGACCACATACTTGGGATGCACTAGGGTTAACATCCCATAAAATAACTTAAATAATAAAGACCATTATATCAATATTATTTTGATCACATATAGTATTATCTAATTAAAAATTATTCATCAGTGTATCCAGATATATTACCAAGAATTTTATTAGAGGCATGAAACTATTTAAAAATAAATAAATAAAACCAATTTCATTTAATACATAAAAATAGAATAAAAATCATAAAAAACATGAATAATTTGAATAATAAATATAACATTGAAATTTAAATAATTCAACT
Source organism: Viscum album (assembly GCA_963277665.1). Lineage (NCBI taxonomy): Eukaryota > Viridiplantae > Streptophyta > Magnoliopsida > Santalales > Viscaceae > Viscum > Viscum album. The sequence continues at coordinate 47,098,083 of OY728161.1, read as the reverse complement.
AAAACCATTGAGGAATAATGGAAAACAAAAGCAATATATTTTTCATACTATAATGTATATTTACATGATCTCCCAAACCACGAACCAAAAATAATGATCTTATTATACATTCCATTTATTGTTTTATGGGTTTTCCATAGTCTACAACCTGTGAACACTTACTATTAACCTATAAAATGCCTCTAAAGTTTCTCATTTTGATGTTTAAATTCCCCAAAGTGAATATTAAATCAAAACTTGAAAATAAAAATAAATATCATTGACATCCCATGGAAACTGAAGGATTTTCAAAATATGTACTGTCCATGAAATTTATAGGGATATATATCATGAACTTAGATGATCCTATACAATATCTTCTAAGACTTCTTAAATATAATAAAATAGAACCAGGCTCTGATATAATTCTATAATGAACCATCTCATGCTACCCTATCATGATACCTGAGTTAGACCACAACATAACACAAATTTCTAGCTTTATAGGCATGAAATTAGTAATGATACATCAATAATAGTTTACTGAAAAGGATTTTTCCTAATATTTTATATGGTATGAAAATGGGTTTCATCTAGAAACCTAGTATAACCTACACATATATTGGCAATCCATAAACTCAAAATAACCAATTTTGAAAATAAATGTATCTAAACATAACATAATAATAAACTAGAACGAAAAATCCCTGAATCACAATAACAACAAAATTGTATAAACTATAACCATACAAGTAAAAATATTTCCAACAGATACATCAAAATATCAATGTGTAACAAAAAATGATAACATCCACTACCCTTATCCATGTGATAAGTAATCTACCTCAACCTTTAACCTACTTGAACCCTAAAAAAATATTAAGAATTTACTCTACCGAATAATTCCATTACCTTTACCTATATCAGATGTAAAAAAATATAAAAATACACCATGTGTATATTTTTTTTTTTGATATAATAATCAGAGTAGGATTTCACCACATGATCCATATATAACTTTTGTAAAATAAACCATGTCATGCTAGTTTGAGCTACAATTATGAAAAAAATATTTTTTATATTATGAAAAACAAGTAACATAAAAATGATCATTTCAATATTTATATCAAAATTTTACAATTTATATAAGAAAATGGTAAATGTACAAGTTATTCAATGTAAAACAATAAATAAGTGAAATAATCATTAAATATAATTTATAACATTTATACAGTATCAAAACATCATGGGAGACTACCAAAATGACTAAGGTTGGGAAACCTATGATCCTCATACAAGTAAAATCCATAACCATATCAATATATAACTTATTTAATCCCACTAGCCACAGTGTCTTCCAAAAAAAATGAGAGTAATCTCATGCTAGAGTGACATACTATACTATTTATGAGCCTATAATGGAAAATCTCAAGTCATAATTTTATTTATTCCACCCTAGACTATATGGAATCATAAGTTTGATGGTTATAGGCTGGGAAGAGTGGAATATTACCTAAAATTGGTACTTAACCTATAAAACCTTTTACGTGCCCAATGTATTTCAATGATTTTTTTATAATTAAATAGATGTGAATAATTTGAGAGAATTTATATGAAGTAACACCTTTATAAAAATCCAACAATAATAAATTATATAACACAATTTCATAACTATATTTAATAATAATAAAGTTATGTTCATAATGATATAGAACCAACATAGTTTTTTTAACACTTGGTATCAAAACTAAATATCCCTTTATATTTGGAAAACATCCATGAACACACCTTTTCAATTATTTTTGATTCATACCTAAATATTCTAAAAAATATTACCCATTAAAATCATCATAATATTAGGATTGATATTTCTAAAAACACCATATTTACATAATCTATATAATTTGTTTTATATATTTGATAGAATACCTTCACCAATAAATTTAGAAACCAATTAGAAAAAAAATACAGTAGAAAAAAAACTCATTTAATATGGAATTTTTATGTTTTATATAATTCAAAAAATCACTTAAAATAATCAAACACTCATGTTTTATTATAAAATTAAGTTAAATATAGAAAATTATTTTCAAGAGTTTAATATATTTTAAATTGATGTTTTTATAGCAAATAAGAAGAAGATAGATCCTTAGAAGAAGATTAAATCCCAATACTTGAAAAATAGTTAATAAATAGTTTCCAATATGAACCCTAAGATTGAAAATTTATGGTAATGATACTAAATAGTAGATGAGGAATGATGAAGGTGGTGGAATTAGATTAGACTCACTTATATGAAAAAATAAAATCCTTTTGATGGTGAAACAACAAGAAAAAATGAGACAATGATCAACGAAATCTACATGAGGGGGAGATTCTTAAAGCCTCAATATGAAACGAGAAGAAAAATGAGACCTCTCACCCTTAAAAAAGATTTAATTTTTTTTTAAAATATCAAAATTTTAAATGGGATTCATGGTATGTATAAATAATTGGGCATACCATGAAAAAGAAAATCGATAAAAAATTTGGACCTACATTGTCCATTTTCATGATTAATTTAATTATTCACCCTAACATTGTATTCTATAATTATAACTAAAAATACCAATTTTCCCCTAATTTTAGAAACATGGTAAAAAAACTAATACTAAATTACATAAAAAATATATATTGTGGGTTCCACAAGTGGAGAGGGAAGGATTGAGGGGGGGGGGTGTTGAATCACTGGGAGAGAGGAATAGTGGTGTAGGAATGATATATAGGGATATGGTAGGTTGTGTAGAGGCATATCAGAATATGGGAGGTCAGGTTTCAGTATTTGATGTCAAGGGAGTGGGGGTTTCACATGATATTAGCATTCAATGAGAGTAGTGTTGGTGACATTATGAATTTTGGAGGAGGGGAGGTTGGGCAGTGGTGTATGAGGGGAGAGGATTCCAGGTGATGAAATTAGGGGGATTAGAGATTTGGAGATAATATCATGCATCCAAAGAAAGGGGGTCACAGAATTATGTTCATAGAGAAACAAATTTTAGGGTTTTTTAAAAAAATATATCGATTTTTATATGTCAGTTTCTCAATATAGTGTATTCCAATATGTAAAATTATAGTATTTTAATTTATATTTTTATTGCTTGTGAAATAGGTAATATAATTATGAAACATATATTATACAAGGTAAATTTATAATTATGTGTACATTTTTATATTAGAGAAATATAAGACACATGTTGTAGAACATTATATTATTTTCATGAGACTTTTACAACACCTAATATTAATTGTAAAAAAAATACAATAATACACAATTATTATAGTTAAAATAAAATTATTTTTAACCAAATGATCATATAAAATACTTATGAGTATGTTTTATATTACATTTAATAAAAATGTTTTTATAAGAAAATTTTATTATAGTGTGAAACTATAATGATAAAAAGTGTTTCATACTTTATTACAAATAGTTTAATGATGGTCTTCATTATTTTTCCATAAAAGGACACAAGCATCCACCAAACATAATCATTCACCTTACATAAGAAAGTACTCATATAAAATAAATGACCACATATTATAATAAATTGTATAATATAATGTCATGTCCATATAAATTACATCTCATCCAATAATTAAATTTTCAATAAAATAAAAAATATTATATTTTTATATATTTTTATGAAATCATTAAATAGATATAAAAATAATATAAAAATATAATTTAATTTTGAATAATAGTAACAAAAAAATATTAATAAAAAATGATATGGTAAAAAATATATAAAAAATATACATAGGTTTGGAAAAAGTAAAAACAATTAGTATAATGCATACTATAATTGAAATTTTCTTAATGTTAATGATTCTAGAAAAAACATAATAAAGATTCATGTAAAAAATACACACTCCCTATGTTTAGAAAAAAAATTGTGTTCCTATTAATCCATGATCACCTTGAACCCCATAAAATTACTGCCACCTTATTCTATTGAATACTAAAATTTTTCTCCAATTAACCTATAAATTATTGTCTCATAAACATATCCAACCCAACTATTTGAGTTCCACCCAATATAACTAAAATTGAAGGAATAATAAGACTCAATTATATTTAAATGTCTTTTCAATTCTACCAACACTCCTCAAATTCATTTTCTATATATTTCCTCATAATAAATTCATTACTATTTTTTATTTTGACAATATTTTTTTATTCCATTTTTTTCAAGATGATGGATGGGTGATAAGTAGATTTTAGTTTCAACTTATTTTTTATTGACATATTTATGATGAATACATTAAGGATGGATTTGGGATGATACAATGAAAAATCTAAGAGAATTTTTATAAAAATGGTGACCAATATTTAAGGTATTTAAGACATAAAATTAAAGAGTGTGGTAGGGAAAGTGATGGTTTTGTGTGGGAAGAAAAACCCCAACATTATGTTGGTAATGGTGAAGAACCACTACTTCTCCAATGTCAGATCAATCACACCAACCAAGGAGAACAATAATTAGGGGTATGAATATGAAGGAAGATAGAGACATGAGTAATAATGAAGTAGAGAATAATTAGCCCCATATAGTATGGATCGACCCTATTTTCACTACCCAATTATAGATTCCACCCCACCCCTTTGGTGCAGAACATAGAAGAGAATACTAGCACTTATACCATATGTAGAATGCTGAAATTATAGGAACCAAAATTGGATTATATAGAAACACTATAAAGATCTTTTTTCAAGCTCAGTCCTTTTAGAAAAAGAATATAATCTCGAAAGGGGTTTCATCCTAAAACCAATTGAAGATAGGAGTTGTAACATAATAAGATTATATATTAGAAAAAAATCCTCATTAAAATCAATATGGTATTGGATTTTCATGGAATAATACTCCCTACAAACCAATGGCCATACATATGGACATTTACATCAATGAAGATTCACTCGATCAAATCATCTTATATCATAATTTTTTTTCATCAATGGAATATTCCATCTAACCACCATAACATAGAATAATTTTAAAATAAGGAACATCCTAGGATATCTATAATCTAACCATGACCAAATTATCATTATAATGAAAAAACATAGATATTATACCCACAAAAATTTAGGATAAATCATAGCTATTGAAGTGCATTGTGTTGAATTTGTTGTCAATGAGGCATGAAGTTGTCCTAGAATGAGTGAATGTCAAAGGATGTGATGGTGTTGGTGATGAAGAGAGAATGGCCATAGTACTAAGATGCATGTCACTTAGGAGATTCACTAAGTGACATAGGAGATGTGGTTGAAACATTCTCTAGTGACATCAGACGATTGTTGAACTGATCTTTAAAGTTCCAAGAACTTGTATCAACTGGATACAATGTCACAACAAGCTTTAGAAGACCATGCATTGTATTGACAATGCATGAGAAGAGGAAGATGATCCATCCACACCTCCTAAGTGGATGAAGTGAGCTGAAGAAGTCCATGCACTATTACATAGTGCATGAGAATTAGAAGAAGCCCCAATTGATCTCTGATTAGATCAATGAAGCACTTTGAATAATTTAAGTGATTCAGGAGTTCGGTTGAAGATGAAGAACCTTCAAGAATTTCCATTCCTAAGTGATGAACATTTGTTTAAGAAGTATGGAGGAATTCTAAGAAGAAGAAGAATAGAGATGGGAAGAAGATGGCTTGGAATGTGGCATTTGGCTTGAACTTATGGAAGAACTTTGTATTTGACAAAGTATTATTCTTTACTTTGCCAAAAAAATGGCCACCAAGGAGGCCAGCCGAGGGTCATCACCCAAGGCACTTGTGGGACTCAAGGTCACCACGCCCATGGGGAACCCTCAAGGCCAGGGCAGCAACCTTGAGGCATGGGGCGCACCCAAGGACACCGCATGGGCGCCTGGGGCACGCCCGGAGGAGCGCAGGGGGCCGTGTATAAGCCCCCGAGGGCACGCGGTGGTGAAACCCGCGCGCCGGAGGAGCATAGTGGGCGCTAGGAGCGCGCCCGCAGGAGCAAAGGGTGGGCGCAAGAGCACGCCCGCTAAAGAACTCGGTGCGGGGCGGCACCGAGAGGGGAGGAGATTCAACTGGCGGGTTGAGGGAGCGCCAGGCTTATAAACCGCGGAAATTCCGCGGAAGGATTCGATGTGGGGCGCGGGATTTTCACCGGGAGCAAATCTCAGCCGCTCGATTCATCGCGCGCCAGATCTCCGCCGTTCATCTAATCCCGCGCGAGATCTCCAGATCGCGGCCGTCCGATATATCTCAAATGGCCGATCCGACGGCTCCCGCCTCGTCCTCTTCCCCGAGCTCGGCAGAGGTCTCCCCGCGCCTTCCCGCGAGCTCCGCTCGAACCAGGAGCAACCCGACGACGGTTTTTGAGCTCTCGGCCACCTCTGAGTAAACCGAAGCCTCCACTGTGATCGTCTGGCCAAGACGAACTGTTCCATGCTTTAAAAGTGGGCTTGCATGCAACGAGAGAAGGATTCGAGATTTGGCCGAAGGCAAACCGAAGGTGCCGAGGCCAGTTGGTGCTCGTGCTTTGCATGCATGGATTGGAATTAAAGAGGCCGTGCATGCGTTCAAAGTCGCATGCACGTGGAGAAACTTAAGGAAAAAACCCGCGGCGGAAACTGAGGAGAAAAACAAGATTTCACCGAATCTTGAAAACCCGAAAACTTCGGGTGTTTGGAGTTATTTCTACGCGGATGAACCGCCTCTGCCTCACCTATAAAAAGAGAGCCCGAGCACTTGGATGTTTGCTGATCCTTTCTTGAAAATCAGAAGTCCCGCGTGTGCCTCTGCCTCGCGAAGAAGAAGCCGCCGCGCAAAGCACTTGCGCGGCTGTTGTTCTCGGTGCCACCCGAGGCCCGAAGGAGTTCCTTTCGCGCACCCCTTGCACGAAAGAGGAGAAGGAGAAGGAGGAGTCCCCTGTGCGCTATCCTTTGCGCGACAGGAAGGAGTTTGGGCAGCACAAAGTTGTGCGCCCCCTCTGTGCACCGTGCCCCCTGCGCGGTAGCACTTGCGCGCCCGCGGTGCCTTGCACCCGTGGCTTGCGCGGCCCTTGTGGCTTGAGCCTTGCGCGGCAGTGTTGAGGAAGAGAGGCCGCGCCTCATACCTTGTGCATCTGTTGAAGAAGAAGTTGCCCGCGGCTCAACCAGGACCTTGCGCGCCTTCATTTGTGTTGGTATACAGGTGTGAGCAAGGGGAGGCCGACGCCTTTGTGCCTTTGTGTGCAAAAAGAAGAGGAAGGTCGTAGCCTTGTGCAAACAAAGAAAACCACCTACGGACAGTGGGTGTGTGCCAATTGAAGGAGAGTGCATACTTAGTGTGTGTGTGCAAAGTGGACAAGAATACCTACGGGCCAAGTGTGTGTGCTAAGTGGAGAAGAAGTACCCGAGGCACTTTGTGTGCAATTTGAAGAAGAAGGCCGTAGCCCTTGTTGGGTATGCACACTTGAAGATTAAAAGAGTAAGAACACACTTTAAGTGTGTGCATTTGAAGAGGCCGAGGGCTGTGACCTTGTGTGTGCATACCTTGAAGAACAAACTGAAAGAACACACCCTTTGGGTGTTTGTGCAAACAAGAACAAAGAAGGGGCCGTGGGCAGTGTGTGTGAAAAAAGGAGAGAAAGGCCGTAGCCTTGTGCAAACAAAGGAGACCACACCATTGTGTGTGTGTGTGCTAAAGTGAAGGAAGACCCGAGGCCATGTGTGTGCACAAAGAATAACACCAAGTGGTGTGCACCAAGTGAAGACACATTTTGTGTATGCAAAATTGAAGAACAACCTACGGGTTAAGGGTGTGCAACAAGAAGAGGGAAGAGTCCAAAGTCAAGTGTGTGCAAAACAAAGAACAATTTATGTGTACATAAACAAGTGACAAAGAAGGCCGAACCTATGTGTGTGCACAAGAAGTGTGTGCTCACTTAGAAGAAGAGGAGAAGACCCACACAAAGTACAACACACTTTTAAGTGTGTAAACAAAAAGAATTAAGTGTGTGAAGATTGTGAAGAAGGTGTGTGCTTAAAGTGACTACACCCTTTTTGGGTCTACTGCACCAAGAGGAAGAAAAGGAGAGTGCATGCATGCATGCATGCACGTGCACACGTGAACAGTGCTAAATCAGTGGTGTGCAACTGAGACTGGACCAGACCGAAGATAAAGATATTATTTGTCTGAGCATTCAGTAATTGGAGAGAAGCCGGGGCATCCTTAGAAGAAGGTGATAAAGCCCGAGCAAGATGAGAAGACCTGTTCACCACAAGTGATCAGAAGAAGAGCAAGGCCAGCAGTCTTTATCCCAGACTGCTGAAGATACTTGAAGACCTTAAAGAGAAGAAGAGCTACTCGTGTGACTCGAGGAGCCAGGAGAAGACCCTGTGGGACTCAGGAGAGATACAGTGGGACTCTGTATCGACCATTGTAATTTTAACAGGTTATAATGGAGAATCCATGCTTGGAGAGCATGGCAAGGATGTAGGCCTTTGGTGCCGAACCTTGTAAATCCTTGTGTCCTGTGCCTTTTCATTACTGCATTATCCGGGAAAGGTTGAGAGATACAAGAAGAGTGGATCGAGGCTTTAACCAGCCATAGAGGTTTAATTGATAAAGAATCAATTAGTAAAAAGTTTTAAGGGATCACTGATTCACCCCCTCCCCCTCTCAGTGATTCACACTGATCTGGGCACTTCAATTGGTATCAGAGGGAGGTTCCCTCTAAAAGATCCAAGGGAGTCTTTATGAAGTGCAGATTTGAGGAAATGAGCAACCAGCCTCAAATGGAGATATCTGCCAAGACTCAGAAAAATAGAAAGAAGAAACAGGCCAAGAAGATGAAGAAAGCCTGTCCTAGCTGTGATGAATTTGAAACAATGAATGATCTTCAGAGTGCACTAAAATATATTCAGAAGACAGTTCCCATGGAAGTGGCAAAGTGTATAGCTACAGGCATCCATGATCTTCAAGAAGAAAAATCACAGTTAGAAGAAGAAGCCAATGCTATGGAAGATCAGCTGGCTAAAAGGGTTGGCATAACCAACACTCTCAGAAAGCTGGTAAATGCCAAAGATGAAACAGTATCTCTTTGCAATGAAAGATATGAAGACACTGCTGAAGAATTGCAAAGAATCCTTTCTGAGAAAGAAATCTTTAAAGTTATAATCAAAGATGTTTACCATGCACTGGAGAAGAGACATAGAGTATCAATGGTTGTTAAAGATGCTCAACTTGAAGACAAAGTAAAATTGGTGAAGGAGCTGAACAATTCATTGCAAGAATTAAAGAAGGTGCATGAAGACGAGATGAAACAACTGGTGGAGAATTGGGAAGGAAGGCTAAGAACTGTTGAGGATGAGAAGAACTCCCTTAACATGAAATGCTTAGAACTAGAGGTGATATTGACAAATCAGCAATCACCTAAAGCCAAAGCCTCCCAGTCAACTGAAAGAAGAAATGTTGCTACTCAAGTGTGCTTTGAGAAGGATGATTCTAAAAGCAAGACATCCTCTAGTGAAAGTGCAACAACTTCTAGAAAGAAGGTACCATCCATACCATCTTGTACTGATGCTTCTAATTGTGTTTCCACAAAAAGTGCAGGATGGAAAAATAATTCCAAACAAGTATGGATGAAGACAATGAAGAAAGAAAGCTCTCCTGAAGCAGCACAACAATTCAAGACAGGTACCCAACAATCAGAAGGAATCAAGAGGTCAAGATTTGTGGGTCAATGTTGGTGTTGTAACAGGTATGGGCATTGTGCAAAGGATTGTTGGTACAATCCACTGAATGCCAAAGCACAGAGGAAGCCCATGCCAAGGGGGAGCAAGCCAGAAGGAAAGAAGCAGCATCCACAGGTCCAGAGACATCTGTTCACTGCTAACAGATTTGGATTACTTGACAACATCTGGGATGATTGCAAAAGTGGTCAAAAGAATGATACATGTCAATCTCCAACTGTATCCAAAGCTGGAATGAAGAGAAGATCACTGAACCTGGCTAAAAGAGATTCCTTGGGAAGCAAGCAGAAGAAAGTAGAAAATGCTCCCAAGAAGTGTTTGAAAAAGGAAGAGAAGTCCTTGGAGTCTAAGTCCAAGAAGGGTGAGTCATCCAGTAGGACCACCAAGAAGACATGCTTCTACTGTGGAAAGAAAGGTCATACCATGGATCTTTGCAAACAAGCCATGGAAATCAATAGAAGCCAACTGAACTCAAACAGACAATCAATCCAGAAGAAGAAGAAGGGATTGATTGAAAACAAGTTGCCTAAGAAAGGTAGCTTGACAGCATCAAAAGAACCATGTGGAATTTCCAAAACTGAGGCCACACTTCCAAATGATTTACTTGTCATATGGCCACATCAGTTGCAACTTGCCAGAGAACTACAAAGAGTTGAAGATGAAGCTCTGGCAATTGCTAAAGAAAAAGGGAAGAAGAAGGTTTCACATGAAGATGTTTTGAGAACCACACCAGCACAATCATCAATGAAGATCAAATGTGCAAGTGTGAAGACTGGTGAAAATGGGACATCTCGGTTGAGAGAATCTTCTCAACCTTGTTGTTCACATTGATGAACCAAGGAGGTTCCATCTTATTCCCTTATACATTGGTATTTACATGTGCTAACAATGCAGGGAATTGAAGATGATGATCATTCTCAGCTGGAGGATGGTTTGGAAGGAATAGAGTGCACCCCTTGAGGGGGAGCCAATCTGAAGAAGATGGGATTCTGAGATTAATACCATCTTGAGAAAAGTGAAGGTATTCCAATCATACTTTCATCCCTTGTTTCTTAATTGAGTTTATCTTGTCAATTAAGGGGGAGTATGGATTGAAGACAAATGGATGAAAGGGGGAGCTTCATCTTTGCACCTGAACTTTCTAATGAGTTTTGTGAAGTTGTGCAGGATTTAGCAAATTCATTGTTATATCTGAAAAATTTCAAACCCCTAAGCATGATCTCACATGTGTAGAGAATTATGGACAACTTTGAATTCCTTGGTCATATCACTCTTGTTTTCTACACCGGGTTAGCCCAAGTAGACTTAGAGTTGATTTACTAAAGGTTCTTTGCTAAAGAGAACATGTGACATCATCCCTCTCTTAGTGATTTTCAAGAATATGCTATTCAAAGGGAGGGAGATATTTTTGAAAGTGAACCACACCACACCTTTGCATTTTATTGCCAATAAGGGGGAGAAATATTGGCACACATATTGACCCATTCATATGTGCTGAAGGAGTGTATTGACAACAAATACAAAGGGGGAGATTGAAGTGCATTGTGTTGCATTTGTTGTCAATGAGGCATGAAGTTGTCCTAGAATGAGTGAATGTCAAAGGATGTGATGGTGTTGGTGATGAAGAGAGAATGGCCATAGTACTAAGATGCATGTCACTTAGGAGATTCACTAAGTGACATAGGAGATGTGGTTGAAACATTCTCTAGTGACATCAGACGATTGTTGAACTGATCTTTAAAGTTCCAAGAACTTGTATCAACTGGATACAATGTCACAACAAGCTTTAGAAGACCATGCATTGTATTGAAAATACATGAGAAGAGGAAGATGATCCATCCACACCTCCTAAGTGGATGAAGTGAGCTGAAGAAGTCCATGCACTATTACTTAGTGCATGAGAATTAGAAGAAGCCCCAATTGATCTCTGATTAGATCAATGAAGCACTTTGAATAATTTAAGTGATTCAGGAGTTCGGTTGAAGATGAAGAACCTTCAAGAATTTCCATTCCTAAGTGATGAACATTTGTTTAAGAAGTATGGAGGAATTCTAAGAAGAAGAAGAATAGAGATGGGAAGAAGATGGCTTGGAATGTGGCATTTGGCTTGAACTTATGGAAGAACTTTGTATTTGACAAAGTATTATTCTTTACTTTGCCAAAAAATTGGCCACCAAGGAGGCCAGCCGAGGGTCATCACCCAAGGCACTTGTGGGACTCAAGGTCACCACGCCCATGGGGGACCCTCAAGGCCAGGGCAGCAACCTTGAGGCATGGGGCGCACCCAAGGACACCGCATGGGCGCCTGGGGCACGCCCGGAGGAGCGCAGGGGGCCGTGTATAAGCCCCCGAGGGCACGCAGTGGTGAAACCCGCGCGCCGGAGGAGCATAGTGGGCGCTAGGAGCGCGCCCGCAGGAGCAAAGGGTGGGCGCAAGAGCGCGCCCGCTAAAGAACTCGGTGCGGGGCGGCACCGAGAGGGGAGGAGATTCAACTGGCGGGTTGAGGGAGCGCCAGGCTTATAAACCGCGGAAATTCCGCGGAAGGATTCGATGTGGGACGCGGGATTTTCACCGGGAGCAAATCTCGGCCGCTCGATTCATCGCGCGCCAGATCTCCGCCGTTCATCTAATCTCGCGCGAGATCTCCAGATCGCGGCCGTCCGATATATCTCAAATGGCCGATCCGACGGCTCCCGCCTCGTCCTCTTCCCCGAGCTCGGCAGAGGTCTCCCCGCGCCTTCCCGCGAGCTCCGCTCGAACCAGGAGCAACCCGACGACGATTTTTGAGCTCTCGGCCACCTCTGAGTAAACCGAAGCCTCCACTGTGATCGTCTGGCCAAGACGAACTGTTCCATGCTTTAAAAGTGGGCTTGCATGCAACGAGAGAAGGATTCGAGATTTGGCCGAAGGCAAACCGAAGGTGCCGAGGCCAGTTGGTGCTCGTGCTTTGCATGCATGGATTGGAATTAAAGAGGCCGTGCATGCGTTCAAAGTCGCATGCACGTGGAGAAACTTAAGGAAAAAACCCGCGGCGGAAACTGAGGAGAAAAACAAGATTTCACCGAATCTTGAAAACCCGAAAACTTCGGGTGTTTGGAGTTATTTCTACGCGGATGAACCGCCTCTGCCTCGCCTATAAAAAGAGAGCCCGAGCACTTGGATGTTTTCTGATCCTTTCTTGAAAATCAGAAGTCCCGCGTGTGCCTCTGCCTCGCGAAGAAGAAGCCGCCGCGCAAAGCACTTGCGCGGCTGTTGTTCTCGGTGCCACCCGAGGCCCGAAGGAGTTCCTTTCGCGCACCCCTTGCGCGAAAGAGGAGAAGGAGAAGGAGGAGTCCCCTGTGCGCTATCCTTTGCGCGACAGGAAGGAGTTTGGGCAGCACAAAGTTGTGCGCCCCCTCTGTGCACCGTGCCCCCTGCGCGGTAGCACTTGCGCGCCCGCGGTGCCTTGCACCCGTGGCTTGCGCGGCCCTTGTGGCTTGAGCCTTGCGCGGCAGTGTTGAGGAAGAGAGGCCGCGCCTCATACCTTGTGCATCTGTTGAAGAAGAAGTTGCCCGCGGCTCAACCAGGACCTTGCGCGCCTTCATTTGTGTTGGTATACAGGTGTGAGCAAGAGGAGGCCGACGCCTTTGTGCCTTTGTGTGCAAAAAGAAGAGGAAGGCCGTAGCCTTGTGCAAACAAAGAAAACCACCTACGGACAGTGGGTGTGTGCCAATTGAAGGAGAGTGCATACTTAGTGTGTGTGTGCAAAGTGGACAAGAATACCTACGGGCCAAGTGTGTGTGCTAAGTGGAGAAGAAGTACCCGAGGCACTTTGTGTGCAATTTGAAGAAGAAGGCCGTAGCCCTTGTTGGGTATGCACACTTGAAGATTAAAAGAGTAAGAACACACTTTAAGTGTGTGCATTTGAAGAGGCCGAGGGCTGTGACCTTGTGTGTGCATACCTTGAAGAACAAACTGAAAGAACACACCCTTTGGGTGTTTGTGCAAACAAGAACAAAGAAGGGGCCGTGGGCAGTGTGTGTGCAAAAAGGAGAGAAAGGCCGTAGCCTTGTGCAAACAAAGGAGACCACACCATTGTGTGTGTGTGTGCTAAAGTGAAGGAAGACCCGAGGCCATGTGTGTGCACAAAGAATAACACCAAGTGGTGTGCACCAAGTGAAGACACATTTTGTGTATGCAAAATTGAAGAACAACCTACGGGTTAAGGGTGTGCAACAAGAAGAGGGAAGAGGCCAAAGTCAAGTGTGTGCAAAACAAAGAACAATTTATGTGTACATAAACAAGTGACAAAGAAGGCCGAACCTATGTGTGTGCACAAGAAGTGTGTGCTCACTTAGAAGAAGAGGAGAAGACCCACACAAAGTACAACACACTTTTAAGTGTGTAAACAAAAAGAATTAAGTGTGTGAAGATTGTGAAGAAGGTGTGTGATTAAAGTGACTACACCCTTTTTGGGTCTACTGCACCAAGAGGAAGAAAAGGAGAGTGCATGCATGCATGCATGCACGTGCACACGTGAACAGTGCTAAATCAGTGGTGTGCAACTGAGACTGGACCAGACCGAAGATAAAGATATTATTTGTCTGAGCATTCAGTAATTGGAGAGAAGCCGGGGCATCCTTAGAAGAAGGTGATAAAGCCCGAGCAAGATGAGAAGACCTGTTCACCACAAGTGATCAGAAGAAGAGCAAGGCCAGCAGTCTTTATCCCAGACTGCTGAAGATACTTGAAGACCTTAAAGAGAAGAAGAGCTACTCGTGTGACTCGAGGAGCCAGGAGAAGACCCTGTGGGACTCAGGAGAGATACAGTGGGACTCTGTATCGACCATTGTAATTTTAACAGGTTATAATGGAGAATCCATGCTTGGAGAGCATGGAAAGGATGTAGGCCTTTGGTGCCGAACCTTGTAAATCCTTGTGTCCTGTGCCTTTTCATTACTGCATTATCCGGGAAAGGTTGAGAGATACAAGAAGAGTGGATCGAGGCTTTAACCAGCCATAGAGGTTTAATTGATAAAGAATCAATTAGTAAAAAGTTTTAAGGGATCACTGATTCACCCCCTCCCCCTCTCAGTGATTCACACTGATCTGGGCACTTCAGCTATGATGATACTTTTAAGGGTATTTTTTCTTCTATAAAATTTCAAGAAAAACACCTAATAATAAATGTGTTTTTATCATAATACCTATTAGAGATTGGAGTAATATATTATCATGATTAGATGTTATATTTAAATCATCATTGAAACCACTATAGGATTATGTTTTAACTCAAAAAACCTTATAGAGAATTGATAAATAATATACAATGGAAAATTATCCAAATTTATCTTGATTGAGTCAAGTATTGTATATAGTCATACACATTCACGAGTTTAAACTAATATTTTATTATACTTTTTGGATCCTAAAATTTAATTATCACTTCTATAGGGTAAGGATTGGGCTGTTTGTGGGTAGGTTTGGAACATTAGTGGATGTATGGGTGGGAATTTACAATATGAAAAGGTCATATAAATATTGAATTATAGAGGAAACCATATTCATCATAAGAAATTGGTTATAAGATTTACCACTCTTATCATATGAAAAATATTTGGGATGAATAAATAAATATGGCGATAAAACTGAATGGGGTATATTTTTGGAAAAAATCAGAAAAAATAATGAAAGTGAAAATTTTAATAAAATAAAAAATATGAAATAAACAATTTAATATAGAACCACCAATATATAGGATTAAAAACCACCTGAATTTTCCAACTAATGCTTGAAAATAAAATATTTAAATAATACATTGTATGAACAAACATGAATTATAAAGTAAGTGCTCATAAATATTGTATAAAAATTACACCTCGATACACCTCTTGAGGTATCTCTAAAAATAATCTTATAAAAGAATATCACCACTCATAGATCAGATCTGGGCAATCTTTATTAGTTTTGATCCCTTGAAACCTTAGATACACTGAAAATTTTGTATTCTTCTTTCTATTAGTGGAATTAATACGAGTAAATATCCCCAAAAATCTATTTTATACCCTAATTGAATAAGTCTTTTTAGAGATATTATATCATAATGATATCCCCTACCATGATAAGCAAGCCAATAAAGAATAATTTTCCACATGGTGATTGTTTTCTACATATGTTTTCTTTAAAAACCATAAAAACAAGATATTTAATATATCCTTTGAAAACTATCACATAGATATCCAAAATTATTGAAAATAAGAACTCTCATATAGTCCAAAAATAAAAAAAAATCATTTAAATAAAAAACTAGTGGTCCATTATTTTTTAAAAATTATTATCTTTTTTTTAAAAATATGCTATAAAACCTTACTATTTACCCAAACACATTAATTAATGATATTTCATCCAATAATTTTATTAGATGGATAACCAACTAAAATCACATTAATAATAAAAATTTGTAGAAAGTATGAAATTTTCATTTGAAACTCAAACTATGAAAGAAAAGATTCCAATGAAAATGAAAATTAAACACTAAAGTATTAACCATACATTTATATGAACTATATTTACTAAAAAAATGTGAAATAAAAATAGTTGGGTCCCTTATATTAGTGTTAAAAATAAAATCAAAAGTACTTAAATTAATTAATTCTTCCCCCTAATTAATATTCCCTTAGATATTATATACCTATTTCCATCAAATACTTCTTGTAAATCAACATGATATTCAATTTAAATATTTTATTCACCAATGGAACTTTATAAAGAATAATAATTTTGTGTAATATATAATACACCTCTCAAAACATACTTCTACTTCTAAAACTTATCCATAGAAGTCTATATTCATTTATTTATTCTATATGACAACCTGTATGAAAAATATGATAAATTGTTTTTGTAGTTTAATTAATTAGTTTATCACAAACTATTACCCTTATCTAGTAAATACTATCAATAATATGAACGTTTTTATTCCCCGTTGGTCCACATGAAAATTTTCATATTCCAATTCGAAATAACTGTTGAATCACTACCACATATATGTCAAAATATGTGTCATATATGAGTAATTTCATAGAAACCATCATATTTATTTACCTAGTATTTTTATATTAGAAAATATTTGTATGATACTGATAATTAAAAACCATTATATATTTTTTTTCATATAAATTACAATATGAAAATATATGAATATTTTTATAAAGAACGTTTATATAAAACATATTTGATATTTTTTTATAGAAAACCATCATATATTTTAAATACTATGTATTGAATCATATATGATAGTTTTTATATATAATATTCATATATGTTTCATTAAATTTACATATATGGTGGTTTTGAATAATAAGAATAGTAAATTGTAACCATATAATCAAGAATCATTGTTTTCTATTCTCACTAAAGAATCATAGATATGTGAAATAAGAGTAGATGATCCCTCTACTTGAACTCACATTGATAGTTCTCCACCCATCCTCTCGAACTTTTTAACCTCTACCAAAACATCCATAAATGACCCCATCCTAAAAGATTTCTCATTGAATTTCCCATGACATATCCATCCATGAATTCCCTCAAAACCCCCTAAATAGTTTTCTCCCCAACCTCCCCTTGACACCCCTCCATAATCCCACCCTAATTTCACTCCACTCAAATAACTCTTAAAACTAACCTCAAAGTTACTCCTCAAATTAAACCCCCTTATACCTCAAGATGATCCCTGTATTAGTCTCGTAAACCATACTGCTCCTAGTGATTCCCCTTCCCTCATATTTAGGATCTCCCAGTGATGGAAACACTGTACTTAGTCCTCTCAACATCGAAGTGATGGACTTACCCAACCTCACAAAACCTACAATGAACTACATCTCATAAAAATAGTAATATATAATTTTATATAAAAATATTCATTAAACACTCACATAAATGCAGAGGTTTACCATCATTGAGAAATTTGGTAAATAATATTTTTTTTAAATAAAATACATAATATTTTATTTCCATAATCATAATGTTATCCTACAATTAATCCAAATACTACCATTAAATTGGATACCCTATGGACATAAAAAATATTTGGGGTGTTCCATAAAACCATTTAAGGGTGTAAAAATGGATACACATAGAGAAATATATCATGGGAGACAATAATAATAATAAATAATCAATAAAGGTATGGATCATAAACCATTACATAGAACCCTAGAATAAGAGATAAAATTAAATTAAAGTACGATAATCATGAGAATCATAATAATGTGGGAAAAACATAAGACATGTACACATAATTAGAATACATGGTTCTCCACTAACACTACTTAACAAAATTCGTTAGGCTCACTACCCGTGCATCATACATAGTATATAAGGAGATAGAATTTCCCAATTTATTGGGGGGATATGTAATTATAGACTCACATATTTCATCACAATATTATATACATATGTGTTCCACATAGAAAATAAATATACATCTATTACAAACATGAAGTACACCCATGCAAATGAAATGAGTTACATAATTATTTTAAAAGGTTTATTCAAATTTTTAATCATATAGATACTAAAAAAGATGGGAATATATGATAATTTATGGTCAAATATTAGAATAAAAATATAAAAAAATATTTTATTATACTGAATACTGAATATAGGTAAAGGAACAAAGTATGATGAATTTGGGGAAAATATAATGAAATCAGAAAATCTTCTCATATAATCTTTTCAAGGTTTGACATAAAGGAAAAATAATAAGGAAAAAATAATGGAATTAATATCGATAATAAAAGGAATAATAAAGTATTACAAGATATATAATGGAATTAAATGATAAATATTGGGATAATAAGAGAAACATATAGAGGGTGACTAAGAATATAACCTCATGAACAAGAAATAATAGGGAAGAACCCTTACCTTAAGTCCCAAATTGATTTAGATGCTTTATAAAATCATGAATATTCAAGTTAATTTTATTAATTAAATTTTATGGAATATTATTCATATTTATTTCATACATTATATAATTGATTTATTATCATTTTTTATTTATTTATTAAATTAATATTGTTTGCATCAATAATTTTGTGGCTGCTTGGTTTTTAGTTAAAAAATTCCATTGATGTAACATTTAAGATCAATATTCACTATATAAGGGCACTATAAGATCAAGAAGAAGATTTTTTTTTATATTTTATATCATTACATAAGTGATATAGTTAAACATATTTTTAGATATTTACATATTACAAGAATCATCCTTTGTAAGTTTGTTTTAGACACTTAAAAATGACTATGATTTTTTAATTATAATTTATTTATTATCATTTATTTTTTACTAATATATAATTATAAACATGAATATATATATTTTTTATTATTAAAAATCATGAAATAAATTTTAATGTAAAATAATAAAACAAGTAAGTGAAACTAAACCATAATTATTCACTTAGGGGGTGTAAAAAAACCATGGAAAAAATGTTATTTAAAGAGTATAAAAGAAGAGGGAAAACTAATAAATATTGTAGTTTTATAAAAAAAATATTATAATCACACTAAAATTTTAAATTTACTTTTAATTGCTACTTTTATTATTGAAAGGGTATTTGATGAATTGAAATGAAGGACATGGGTTTTAAAATACTTACCTGGTTCTTTGAATTGTTTCCTTTTGATTGAGTTGAAAGTCTTCCAATAAGGGAATTTTGAGAAGAATAGGGACATAAGAACATTTTTAGGTATTTCTAGAGTTGTATTTGGGTATATATTTTGAAAATAAAATAGTTTTGGAATTGAAGAGAAAGAGATGGAGGTAGGGTGTCTATATAGGTAGTGAAGAGAGGTATGCTTCAATAAAATAATAATTATTTTATTATTTAGGCTCAATATTATACAAAGTATTGATTAATATTACTTTAAATAGAGTAAGAATATAAAATTGAGGTTTATCTAAAATTTTTACACACCCAAAGCTGAAATTCATCTTAGAAACTTTTTATAAAATGTAAAAAACAAAATATGGGTTTTTTATTTGAATAAAATATAACTTAGGTGTTTAAAATTGATATATAGGTTTATAAATTAACATTACTTTTTTAAAATGATTTATTTCACGCATTAATTATATTTTAATTTGAGTAATTTTTTTATAAATTTATGAGTCATTTTTATATCATGATGATTTAATAATGCTAGAAAATTTATGAAAAACTACATTTTTTACATTTCATCAAAATGGATCATTTTGATAAAATTATAAAAAATTCACATTAATCTATTTTTTACATGTTAATTACAAAATTAAATTATATATTATAAAATTCATAATAAAAAATTATAAATTTAACATTTAAATAAAATCACATTATACATGAAAAACACAGTTATATTTAATAAATAGTATTTATTTGTCTATGATTGATCAAATTTATTATAGTAAATATTAAGAAACTATTATATTATTGATAATTCACTATAATATAAATTATCTTAAAAATATGTTTCAAATTTTCTTAATTATAATATTTAAATTTTAAGAAAAAATAGTTTTTTTAAAAAATTAGTTTAAAAAACCTTATTAATTTTTTTATTCATAACTTAAGTTTCATAATTTAAAAAATCATTTTATTGAGTTATAATACTTTAAATAAAATTTTTAATTCATTTTAAATGTAAATTTTATTTTTCATTTTACCACTTTTAATTTTTTAATAAAAATTATATGATTGGATTATTATTATACATCCTACAAATACCTATTATTTAAATTATTATGCGTTCACTAAAATTATATAAAAGTTACTTATATTACCATTAAAAGGATCCAATCTTATTTCAAATTTATTTTTTGTATTTATAGTGTTGTTTGTATTTAGAATAATTCTTAGAGATTGTGATGCACTAAAATTTCAAATTATATCCATGTTATGTGTATGTGTTTACTACCCCCATTGAACAATTTTTTAACTATGTTGAGTACATTTATACATCACATATACTATTTTATGTTGATTAAATAAAATATTTTTTGGTTTTATTATTCCATGCATATTATTTTTACTAAAAAATATACTTAAACTTGATCCACATAAATTTAGAGAGGGGAATTTATCATGTTTGAAAATAATTGGTCATTACATTATTCCCGCTTTAGAAGTTTCATCATTGAAATTTAAATAAAATTCCTTATATGAAAATATAATTTTTGGTACTTTAGTTTCATTATATATTTATGTTACCATGTTTTTACTTCATAATTTTGATTTTTATATTGTACATTGACTTGATGAGTGGTTTTATTTCATAAAATTTTATCTCTATGATCCAATATTTCTTTCAGCTTCACTTTATAAGAGAGATCATATTCTTATTACATATCATTTGGATTTACTGCATGTGAGGGATCATGTATGTACTTATATAATAAAGATACATGGAATACAATATATCTCTTATATATTTTCTGTGGATAGGAAAGTTGACAGTCCATATCTCTAGTGACTTAAATAATCTCAAAGGGGTCTACATACCTTGGAAATTTCATTAACTTCTTACCAAAACTCATAAATGCTTTCCATATAGATATTCTAAGGAATATTTTATCCCCAACCTCAATATTTAGGCCATTAATTTATCATAATAGTTCAATCTAAAATCTCAATTTACTACAATCGATATTGGTGTTCTATACAAAATCATCACTTCTATGATATATATCATAATAAGTTGATCGAGTGATAAGTCATCATGAATGATGATAAAGTGGGAATTATTTAAAAGTTGATTCACTAAAACCTATATATCATTGTTTTTGTTGGATGTCTTTTGAAGGAATATAAAAATATCTAAGATTATGTTCTCTAATTTTCATATTGGTATGGGTAATGGTTTCAACATCCCCTTATACTTCTATCATTCCGCTTTAACTTGTTGGTATACCATGCACTTAAATGTATATTTAGAAATATCCTTCACTATATTATTCCACTAAATGTTCTTTTTGATATCTATTTATAGAATGAGATATCCCCTAAATCCTTTAAATGCTATTTATTTAGGGATATAACATAATATATGATGTAACTATGATTTATGATACAACAAAGAGAAGATAAGGTCATATCAATATATATGATTGGTATTTTTCATTACAAAACTCCCATGGTAATCAAAGTGTAAGGTCTAGATATATCATTCGACAGTGTTGTTTGGATAATCATATTGTACAATTTTGATAATAACATGTAATAAAGAAATGGAATTAAAATTTTATTAGCTAATGTTCACAATAATTCCACATTATCTATAATCAATATTAATGTTTTATATGATGAAACATTGGGTACAATTAATGTTGTTTGAAGGTTAAAATATTTGTAACCGAATAAATTTAATCACATATTATATAATTTTTGAGTAAATTCCTCTCATGCTTGTAGAGCATCTCCAATGGATATATAAAAAGGTCAAAGTATGGATATAGATGTGTTCGTTATTATGATCCTTACTCAAGATCAACTTGTGAATTCTCTATATCAAGTTATCTTCTACTAGAATACATTTCGGATCAAGATAATAACATATCATGGATAAATTTTGGTTATTTTAATTTTTTTTGGTGATTAAACTCATCAGAAGGATACAAAATTTAGGGAAGATTCTTTTGGTTATTCCATGTAATCTTTATAAAGCATTTATCTAAGACTATAACATAGTCTCATCAGTGTTATTTACATGTTATTAATTTATATACATATGATTTATGTTTCTAAATATATGGAGATATTGGTTTGAGGTTTCAAAATCATTCCATTGCATTTAATAAGATTTATTTTATCCTTAGATACCATTGTTATAAGAGAAAGACCATTCCTATGTACATTAAAAATCATGTTTAAAAATGAAGATTTTTTTATATTGTATGCATGAAATTTTTACAACCATTGAATATGATAAATAATTTTAACTAAAAACTATCTATAAAACATGTGATGTTTTAATCTGAAACATTATATCTAAATAGGATATGAAATATCATTTAATATTATAAAATAAATATCTATAGTTTTTTTCATGTCATAATATACATCATTGGGCATTCATAACCTGAAAAAGTGTTGATCGATGTTTCCCAAATCAATAATCATATTGCAAAGGCAATATCAATATATTTCCTATGAAAAGATTATCTGGCACTAATGGGTTAATGTTCTATATGCCACATTTAATAAGTTATGATTGCCAAGAACTACTTGGTTAATGTTACACATGCCCCTGTGTCCTACCACAATCCATGTATTATCTATCTTAAAATATTATTGGAAATTCCTACATCATCTATTTCATGAAGTTAGATACTGCTTATGATGTAATGCATGTCATAAAAAATTATATATAAATAATTTTTTTATAATTTTTAACTATGTCTTGATTTAAATAATGTATAAATTGTTTATAAATTTATAAAAAGGTATTTTTCAGTATTTATTAAATTTATAAAGGTGTTTATAAGTTAATTAATTATAAAATGTTTATAATTAATTATTTAATTAAATTTTTATGAAAACAATATACAAAAAATATCCATAATATTAATATTTAATTTTAAATACCTTTTTAAGTTATAGGATATGAATTATAATTTGGATATAATTTTTTTTTGAAATTACAAGAGAAATTTATAATGTGTTTATAAATTACAAAATATTTTAAAAATATTAAGGATTTTTTATGTAATATTATGAATTATTCATAATATTTAATATGGAATGTTCCAATTGAAATGCCTTATTTTAGGAAATTATTTATACCATATCAAAATAATTTTAGATAAATGATATGATTAGGGCTCAAATATTATTAGATATTTGATACTTAGACTATGTAAATTGTTTAAAGAATTGAATTTAAATATAAAAATATTTATATATTATTTAATATCATACAATTATGTAAATTTGTTATAAAAGTAAAATATAAAGAAGTTATTTTTAGATTCAAATATGATATTTTTATATTTATTTATTTATGAGATGTTTACAATGCATGGAATAATTATAAAGTGTTTATAACTTCTTTATTTATGAATTATTCATAAATAATTTATCTCATGTTTGAATATATGAATTATTCATTTATTACCTACATTATTCATGATTATAATTTTTATATTAAGATTTATTATATTCATTATTTTAAATAGTTAAATCGATTTTATAAATTTTTATACAAACATTTCAATATTCTCAAATTTTAGCTTTTCTTAAAACCATTTTGATCATAATTTATAAGTCCTTTTAATTGAAACTAAATAATTTTTAACATAATTTTTACCCTTATGAATGGTATAGGGTCCATGAAAGGGTAATTATCTTCTACCTTTATACAGTGTGGTTTTTTAGGAGATACATATGGGTGACTCCTTATTTCTATTGGTTATGTAAGGGTAATCATGAAATGTTTAAGGGAAGGATGAGAATTAAATATGATGTGTAAGGGAAAATGGAATTTTATATGGGATATATAAGGGTGAGGCCTAATTAATAAGCACTGAATAAGGGTAAATGAGTTGGTTCAAGAACTGTATAAGGGTAATCTTCCATTTACAAAGGCTGTATAAGGGTACCTGAAGTGTTGTGTAAAGGTAGGGTGAGATGCGTAAGGGTAACCTATCATTTTAAAAGGATGTGTGAGGGAAACCCTCTACCCTTAAGTGAAAAATATGATCTATATAAGGGTAAACTATATTACCCTTACACATCACCCTTTTTTAAAGAAATAATTATAAACCCCATTTTAACATTTTCTACTTCCTATATCACACTGATAACATGTTTTTATGATTTTAAAGTCCAAAAATAAATTGAATTAATTACATTAACTCTTTTAAAGGTTTTAATACCTTTAGGAAATAATTTTAATTCTCTGAATTCAAGATTTTGGTAAAAGATAAATTAAATGGTTAATTTAATCTTTTGGGTGTACTATTGTGAATTAGTACATGTTATTCTTAATTAAAAATTTACTGAACCTTCTCTTACCATTTTTAATGACATTCCTTAATTCTTGAGTAGTACATAAATTCCTTTACATGATACATGTGAATTATTCTTCAAACTAACCAATTTCTTTATTTAGTTTCTAGGTGAATTACAACCTTCTCTCTCCTCCTCCTGGGAGTAGTGCTTGGAAGAGAAAAATTCTAGGTAGTAATTTATATTATCTCTTCTCATTATTCCCTATTTAATTAATAAAATATTATTTCTGAAGTAATGGTTTAAATTAATTCATAATATTTATTGAGAAATGATAAAGAATTATTAAATGATAATAACATAGAATTATGGAAAAAATAATAAGAATTATTCTTGATTATCTTGGATTATTATGGAGAGAGAGAATTATTAAATTATGAGGAAATATAACTTTCTCTTAGGAAGGAATGTTTAACACATTATTTGGATTAAAATAATATTTTGGAATTATCCAAGAAATAGATTGTATTTTCACATGTGGTGTTTTATTTAGTTAGGATATAGAATAATGGAATTGGTTCTAAGAATCCTGGATGAATTGTTTCAGCTAATGAACCTATAGATTTGTTTTGATTGAATATTCCTTAATGAACTTTGATGATAAAATTAAAAATATTGAGGTAGAGATTATTTTACCTTTTGAAGATCTTGTTTACACATTTTTCTTTGGTATAATTCTTGTGTTGGAATATATTGTTTAACAATCTAGATTATGAAAACATGTGGGTGTTTTTGTATCCTATGAGATCCATTATGCTATTTAATTCCATGAGCATTTGTATAGTAGTTTTTTTACATGTTTGATTATTCTTAGATATTGTTATGTGTTGCTACTATATTCTCACGATGATATATTATGATTTACTTGTATTATTTACCCTATTATATGTGTTACCATGTCTTGGAGGTTGTTATTGACATTTGAGACAAGTAGAATGTCGTGTGTTGTTTACACCTTAAAGGGGCAGTGTATACAACTTGTGATGATGATGGAGATGAAAATGATCATAGGGTGTTGACATGATGGTATGGGGGCCTGGCCTGAGGTAGCATTTTTAGGGGCCTCAAGGCCTAACCCAAGGCATAAATGGGGTATGGTGGTCTAGAGGCTTAACCCATGGATGAGGTTGGATATGAAGGTACATGTTATTGGATAGACTTGATGCCTTGAGACCACAAGGAAATGTGTTACCATCCTAGTGGATTATTCTTGTTCACTTAAGGAATATTAAATTTATCCTACTAATAGGGAGCCAAAGTAGGTACGATAGGAGATTTATGGAAGCATGGTTAGTAAATGACTATTCATTATGTGTGGTATATTTTATATAATTATTACAATTTATTATTATCATGGAATACAGATGTTATAATTGAGAACACTTGTTAAGGATGCATTAGTGGTGTTCTCCTCGATTTTATTACTCACACCACATATAATCATCTTGATGATCATGTAAAATCTATACCTAGGGATTCTAGTAAAGGTAAATAGATCATGGATAATGGCTAAATAGAGGATAATGGATATTGAAGTGGACTGATATGGACTCAGGAGGACCCCCAATATTTTATTTATTTATTTATCTACTCCTTTTACTACTATTTTTTGGATTTCCAATTTGGGATCCTGTTTATTATATCACTGATGGATATTCCATCATATAATTTCCACATGATACTCTGTTTATTCTATATATTATATATTTTAATTTTTTTATCTTTGACATGATATTAAGGGTATAGTCTCACCACTGATAGACTTAGATCCTCACTGCTAGTCGGAAGCCTCTTGAGTATGGGGAGGAGCATAGGAGGTCATGTGGTACTTTGGTTCGGACCTAGTGGTCTAGTGTCGGGCATTGAAAAATGGTATATGAGAAAAATTTTCTACTTTTTCTTTTGTACTAACCTAGGAAATTGTAGAATGGAGGTAGTTGTGTGAGAATCTGTTAGGGGAGTTTCCATGTGATTGACTAGAACAAACATAAAAAACCTCTGAGTTACTATTGACGAGATTACTTTTATTGTTTTATGATATTTTCAGCTATTTCCATGCATCATGACTTGACATGTATGTAAAAATACATTATATATACCTATTTTTGTGTTATATATTTGTTTATTTGTTTAATACCATGATTTAGGCTATCTACTCAAGATAGATTCTCTCTTGTATGACATATATATATTAGCATTAATTTATTATACTATTCATGTTGTCGTGATATTGTATATATATTAAGATTGTGACTAACATGTATGGAAAAGATATTTGGTCAGTGATTGGAGGGTTACATCAAAGGTTATAGGTATAAATCTAAGAAAATATTTATGTGAAACCTTAGACTGGTAAGGATAATAGAGTTTTTTTCAATATGTATCCTTTAGTGATATAGAAATTCCACCTCATAGAAGACTAATGGGAATTATAGTTTATGTGGGTTCAGGTGCTCCCAACACCCATATTTTACTGCATATTGTGAATGATGTTACTATAGAGTATTCTCCCACACCTAATCCAGTGGTTTGGGAAGTAGGGCCACTCCAGTTGGGACTCCTTCCACTGAGGAACATGGTTGAATGTGTTATTTATTTTCCTCCCTATTATCTTCCATCCTTTCATGGTAATAGAGGAATATAGGATTTTTAGGATTGTGTGGACATCATAATGTGTATCTTTGACCTCATTGATACACCATCATACATTATGATGAAGTTGGAAGTATTAATGTTTTAGGGAATCACCATACATTGGTGGGGAGTCATGTGATAGGTTGGTCGATGTGAGGGACACACATAGGAGTCCTTTATAGACCTTTTCTTTGGAGAGTTCTTTCCTGATAAACTGATTATTGAATGATCACAGGTTTTTATCGAGATACAATAGTATTCCATGACAGTGTCTTCCTAAACCACTTGTTTTAATGATATTATTACCTTTTCATAACTTTTTGTTGGTAATGAGTCCCAAAAGTCCAATAAGGGCAATATAAAACTTCATCGAAACATTAGATAGTAAGACTAAATATTTGAAATGGATTTATTCCTAGAGTTTTTTTAAAGGCCTTGACCATTGAGAGGATCATAGAGGAGTGTCAAGAATTTGGTCTCATTCCACCCCCTAGTTCTCAGGTGGGTGGACCTCCTAGTGTTGTTGTGAGTACCATTTCCAATAGTGATAAGAGGAAGACTATGGACATACAATAGAGTAGTGGCATAATGGTGGACTAGAGTTCAACTTCATTGATCCCCTCAGGAGGTGACCCATAGTTCTCCAACTATGGAAATATCATACACTATCATAAGGCCTACTCAAAACCTCAAAGAAATTGTAAAAAATGTGAAAAATGGTCCATATCCAATAGTTTATCCACATAGCTTTGAGATCGGGCTATAATAAGGGGGAAAAGAAGACATAGTTAGGAAACCATGTATTTATATGGGGTCCTCAATAACAGTCTCTTACTGTTCTTGTGTCTTAGGGATAATTTCTAGGAGTAGTCATAGGCCATGTGTACACAGTGGATCAGACTCCAGTAGATGGTGGTGAGGGACCATCTACTATTCAATGTAAAACTTTTATCACCTATACCTTATCTACTACCTTGTTTGGTTCTAGAATTTCCATTTATTTCATATCTATACAAGTAGTTGATGGACTTGAATTATTGGTGAAGTTATCCTATGAGTTATTTACCCATGATACACCATTTGACATGAAAGTTGATAGTTATCAACAATTCCCATAGTATCCTATATTTGTTTCTAGATATGGAAATCTATGATAATTCATGAAATTGGAGATAAAAATATTTGTTGTGATTCTCATTATGGGATGGTGGACTAGGTTATGATTTAAAATTGATTTTTATCATAGATGGGTATCATTTACATCACCAAAGGGAGATAATTATGTGACTAATAGAGAATGAGAACTGAGAGTAGGTAGAGTTGGTCAGGACTAGAGTAATCTTTGGATGATCATGACATATATTTTGAGATCAAATATTTTTTTAGGATCAATGTAATCCCCTTTGAATTTTTATCCAATCGTGGATCTATATCAAGATGTCTTTCTGAATGAATTAATGGTATTTATTTTTAATAGAGTAGTTAAATTTGGGATAGATATTATGTTGGGTGTACAAACTATTTTTACACCCCTTGTCATATTTTTCCAGCTAAAATAATGGATATGAAGGTACAACTTGACATCTTGGACCAGCAGGGCATTATATGGTCGAGTACTTCATTATGGGGTCAACATGTGTGGATTTCCAAAAATGAGAATGGTTGTATTAAAATATGTATTAATTACTAGAATTTTAATGGGGAGATGATGAAGAATATATATACCTTCCCTATTATTAATGATAATTTTGACCAATTATAGGGAGCTTAGTTGTTCTACAAGATTGATTTTTGTCCAGTAAATCATAAGCTATTCATTAGAGAGGAAGACATTTTGAAGATGGAATTTTGGAGTAGGTATTGGTGGTATGAGTATTTGGAGATTCCTTTTGGTATGTACAAGGAACCAAAAGTATTCATGTATCTCATGAAAAAGATATTCCACCCTTAACTAAAGTTATTCATCATGGTGTTCATTGATGATATTGTCACCTACTCACTTACACCAGAGAAACATGTTAGAAATATTGCGATAGTCCTAAGTACACTTTGAGAAAATCAACTTCATACCAAGATTCTAAAGTCAATTTTTAGATTTAATATGTTATTTTCATATAAAATGTGGTTTTTTAGATAAATATATCCATGTAATTAGAGAAAATGGATGTAGTGATGTATTGGACACATCCTAAGAAAGTGTTTGAGGTATTGATCTTTCTTATATTGGAAGATTATTACTGATGTTTTTTTAGAGATCTTATAATTATTAGAACCTATAACTATGATAACAAATAAGGGAGTAAATTTCATGTGTTTTTTCCATTTTTAAGTGTAATTTATTATGTTTATGAGAAGGTTGACTATAGATTTAGTGATGATACTTCAAAAGGAATAGATCAGATACACAATGTTCTGTAATGCACCAAGAATTGGTTTGGGAGTAGTGTTTATGTAGATGTAGTAGGTAGAATCTTATTGGTTACATCGATTATGACCCAAAAGTGATAATACCTTAAAACTAAATTAGAGGTGACAACCATGGTTCATTATATAATGTCTTGGTGATACTATATATTCATTGAGAGTTTTTTTATTACACTAGCCATATGAGTCTTAGTTACATATTTACACATTAAGACATGAATCTAAGGTAGAGGCGCTAGGTTGAGTATCTCTATAAATTTTATTTCATATTAACCTAGGAAGGTTATGATCATAGAATATTCTCTTGTCCATAAGACTCGAGCAAAACAAGATCTTGATGAGAGGACTTCAGAGGAGCAGTGTCACTTGATGAGTTTTGTGGCATATTGGAGGATGAATGATTATGAGGATTAGGGATCGATGACTTGTGATCCATTGGTGGTAATGTATTCTATCATATTCACGGTAAAGGATTTATAGGAAACTAACCTATAGTATGATGTGATGCGGGAACAACTAATTGGGGGTGACCTGATATATGGGTGGTCATTAGGCGATGACAATGTAATCCTTGTTCATGGTAGTATAGTAGTCCATAATTCAATTAGAGATGAGATGATGAGAAACTTATATACCTCTTTATCTGAGTTATATGTTGGTGATAAAAATATTTAACTTGGATTCGTGTGAAAGTTCTGGTGGCCTAGGATGAAGAGGGACATCGTTGGTTTTGTTTCCCGATTCCTTTCATGCTAGAAGGTAAATAATGAGCACTAATGTCCTGTTGGCTTACTCCAGCCACATCCAGTTACCATGAGAAGTGTTATGAAATCATGATGGATCTTGTGATAGGATTCCATAGGACCCTAAGGATTCATAATGTTTCATGGGTGATTGTCGATCGACAAAAACGGATTCCCACTACTTATCGATCAGAGAGGCCCACTCAGCGAGCAACATGATAAAGATTTATACATTTGAGATCATATGCTTCCATGGAGTTCCCTTGATAATTTCATATAATATAGATTCATATTTTACATTATGGTTTTGGAAAGACTTGGAGAATTTCCTAAGGATTTAGTTGATATTGAGCATACTGTACCATTCTCAGACAGGCAGACTGTCTGAGTGAATGACTTACATATTGAAGGATATGACATGATCTTATGTCCTAGATCTTGGTGGATATTGGGATTAGAACTTATAATTAGTATATTTTTATTACAATAACATTTTACATGCTTTTATATAGTTTGAACCATTTTGGGATCTCTATGGATGGTCATTCCAATCACTATAATGCTGGTACAAGATAGATAAGGAATCATTAGTTGGGCTAGATTGGTGTAGGAGAAATCAGAGAGGAATAATTTGATCAATAAGTGTTTGGTGACTACTCAGAGAAGGAAACAATCATACACAAAATAGAGGAGAAAATTTTTATAGTTCACTATGGGAAACTGAGTTTTCATTTGATTGTCACCTCGGTTGGGGAATCCATATTTATAAAAGGATAGGAAAATAACACTATTGTTTGTTGGAACCTTCAAGACAACTGAATAGTTTTGTATGGTGTAATACCATTTAGAAATTTATACATTTTTTAAATTCATACATTATGGGTTCTACACTTATTAACTTCCTAGGTACATACCCAGACTTGTGGATGTTATAGATAATGAGGACATTGAGTTGGAACCATATGAATAATTTGAGAAGCATATGGTGAATATTATAAACTAGAGAGAGAAATTACATTGAGGGAAGATGCTACCACTTTTGTAGATCCTACGGTAGCGTGTAAACATCCTGAATGAAATCACATGGGAGTGGGAGTCAGATGTTAATTCTCAGTGGACTGAGTTGTTTGAGAGGACTTCTAGATATACTTCTTGTGGAAGAGAAGTCATTACAGGTGTAAAATTATAATATTATCAATTTTTTAATGTTCTTAATACCTTTCTTGAGTATAATTTATAATCTCTTTGAATGGAAATTAAATAAATTTAACCTAATTTTCATTGTTACTCATGGTATAGGGTCTATATATGGGTAAATAAATTTTACCATTATACAAGGTGGTTTTTAAGAGATTAATAGGGAAAATACTTATTTCAACGGGTTATGTAAGGGTAAATATACACTGTGTAAGGGTAGGATGAGAATTCTATACTCTATATAAGGTTAAATTTATTTTTTATATGGGATTTTTAAGGGTAAATCCCTATAAATATGAATTTTTTAAGGGTATGTGAGCTGGTTTGGGAATTGCGTATGGGTAAGATACCATTTACAAAGGTTGTATAGGGGTACCTAAAGCGGTACATAATAGTAGGGTGATCTTCGTAAGGGTATCCTATCCTTTATAAAGTTTTTTATAAGTCAAACTTCTACCCCAATAAAATACAGATGAGCTATATAAGGGTAAACCATATTACCTTTACACAATTCCCTTTTAAGGGAAATAATTTTAAATCCCTATTTTTATGTTTTCTTCTTCTTAGATCACACCTGTCATCTGTTTTCATGATATTAAAGACTAAAAATAATGTGAATTAGTTCCCATGAATCATTTAAGTTTATAATCAATTTATAAAGGAATTTAAATGATCTTCATTCAAGATTTCGTTAAACAAAACATTTAATGGTTAATTTAATTTGTGGGGATTAAGGATGTGAACTTGTACACAATATTCTTTCTTAAAAAACTCCCAAACATTATCTAATATTTTTTCTTATTATTCATTTAACTTCAATATATCTAAAAATTACATTATGTGAGTTTAATTAAGTCTTATTTAACCAAACCAATTTTTTATTCGATTTCTAGGTACCCCAGAACCTTCTCTCTCATACTCCTATGTGTAGATCTTAAAAGAGTTAAATTATATATAGGAGTTTATATTAACTATTATCCATATTTCATGTGAAATTATTGAAATAATATTTATTTATAATTGGTTATAATAAAGTCATAATATTTTTTAGAAAATGATAAAGACTTCTTAGATGATAATAACATTGAATTATGGAAAAGATTAATAATAATTATTATAGTATATATAGGATTAATATGGAGAGAGGAAATTATTATTATATGTGGAAATATAATTTTATCTTAGGAAGAAATTTTTAACACATTTTTCTTATTAAAATGATAATTTAGAATTATCCATGAGAGAGAAAGTATTATCGCATGTGGTGTTTGATTTATTTTTAAAAAAAATAATGGAATCAGTTCTAGGAATCCTTGCCGAGAAGTTTGAGCTGATGAACATGTAGATGTATTTTGAGGGATTATTAGTTGATGATATTTGGTGATAAAATTAAAAATATTGAGGTAGGATGTTTCTTACCTTTTATGGATATCTTTTACACATGTTTCATTGGTATACTTCTTATGTTGGAATGCCTATTTTACCATTATTGATTATGAACGCATGTGGGTGTGTGTAGAATGTGAGACCCGTGTTGATAATTGATTCCATGAATATTTCTAGATTATCTTGTTTAAATGACTGATTATGATCACATTTTTTATGTTTTTCTACTATATTCTTATGATTTTATGTTGTTCTTTCCTTGTATGATATATATTACTTTATGTGTTACCATGCCTTCAAGGTTATTATTGGTACTTGAGATAGGTAGACCATCATGTGCTATTTATCCATTATAGGGGGATTTTTCATGACTTGTTACAATAAAGAAAATATAACTGAGTTTATGACAGGGGAGTCACAATATGTGGTCCTACCATGTGGTACTGAGTTTAGGTCATAATGGCTAGGAGGACTTAACCATGTAATAGATGGGGTACAAGGGTATGGAGGCCTGACCGATGGAGGAGCTGTAATACAATGGTCTAGAGGTTTGATCCAAATCAATTCCATGATACTTCTAGAAGATCTGTTTCAATCCCGGTGGATTATTCTTTCTCACTTATGACATCCTATGTTATTACTACCTGAAAGGAGTAGAAGCATGTATGATCCGGGGTCTGTTGAATCTTGGTTATCACAATACCCCTTGGTATGTGAGGTATGATTGTTATTATTATTACACATTTATTATTATCTTAGAATACACCTTTTATACATGATAAAAGTTGTTAATGATTTATAAGTGGTTTTCAATTTAGTTTTATTACTCAAAAACTATATGAGAATCTTGATGCACATGCATAACTCATCTCTATGGATTTTTGTAAGGGAAAGGGGCCTTGAGATGATGGTTGAGTAGAGGATCATGAAGCTGGTAGATGACTAGGAGGGAATCTAGAGCAGCCCACTATTTTTTATTTATTTATCTACTACTTTTACTACTCTTTTTTGGAATTCCACTTTAGGAAATCATTTATTACACATATGATCTATATGCCATATTTTAGTTTCCATATGATATTATGGTTATTCTATTTATTATATTATTTAATTTATTTATTTTCTCTAACATGATACTAGAGGTATAGTCTCCCCACTGATAGAATTCGACCTTTATTGCTAGTCGATAGCCTCTTTCATAAAGGCTGGCGTGCGTGAGGTTATGTGGTACTCTGGTTTATACACGGTGGATTGGTCCAGAGAGTTACATGCATTATAGATGTTCTATGGCAGGTATGAAAATTGATTTTGTTTTCTCCTTCCAAGAGTTTGGATTGTACAAAGATATTAAATTGAATCAATAATTTAAATATAGTTTATAAACATTAGTTGTTTAAATTATAAGGGAATTGGGGTCCCTATTGAGTAAAGTATCCTTGAGTAGTGAGTATTTAGGTGTGACTACTCATTATCCTAGAGGCTTATACCATCTCTAGGAAAGTGTGACTTGATTATATGTCACTCTAAGATTACTTTTATGGTGATTATTGATTTGACATGGTTCTAATATTTTACATGAATGAGATTCATGTACCATATTCTTGAGATGAATTTGGATATATATGATTATTTTTGTCTCTTAATTTGGGTTAGTAACACATGATATAGGTTTTTTAATGATTTACAAGACAATATATATTGAACATATTAATGTATTAGAAGGGATATGATTCAAACTAAATCATTATAAGATTGAATACCTGTAAAGGAAATACATGAGATTAGATGTTAAGACTAAATCCCTTTTACAAATATTAATTGTCAGATTGATTAGAAAGAAAATACTTTTCAAGACCTCTATCATCAAACATGATAGGTTTATTCCAAATAATGGCACCTCTAGATTATCTCATGTAAGGAATGAGTATAGTGAGGTCACCCTATGTGTTAGGTTCCTTGTTTTTTGAATTTTATTTGGGTTAAACTCAGTATGGAAACCCTAATAATTATGTTATAAGAGGAATGGTGTTAATGTTATATATATGATGGATTGTATGAAGAGTTGTTCTCTCAACCTTCCAAGAGTCATAACTCATATGAATGACGTGATTATTTTCTTAAATAGAAAAAAAGATGTGGTTAACACCAAAGTTGTGTTATTTCTAAGTTAAATATTGATCTTTTCCTACAAATGGATATGATGAATTTAAGATGGAAAATTATTTTAGTGGGAGAACATTCAATGAATGTTTATAAAAAATTATTTCAAAACATGATACTCATTAGTTGTAGATATAATGTCATCATCATTGAATAATATATTTAGATAAATTATAGATAATGAAGAAGATTAATATAAGAAAATTCTTAGAGTGGTGAAAAAGATAACAATTTTTCATATGTAATTGGAAAAATTATATATGTTATAATAATCCATTATTTTTTTAACTAGTTTTTTTTACTTTGTTAAAAGGTAACATATTGACCTAAGATCCACTTAATCGGTGTCCTGGTCTAGTGGGTCAAAAGGCCTCAAGTCTGCCTCCCTATATGCCATGGGTTTCCAACTAGCAGCAAAGGTCTATGGTGGTATAGTGGGGTGATTCTACCCTCATATCAAAGTGTCATAGTGTATATAATAAATAAAAAGTTAACAATGGAATCATAATAAAAAACATGTAAAAATGGAAATGAATATATTAATAATCCAATGAATCATAAATAGTAATCAAAATCCCACAAACTAGGTCATATACATGATGATGTCATGGAATGATGGTATAAAAAAATGGAATAGGGGATATAGGGGATACAAGGGACATGCATATACAAAATACTATGAAAAAATACAAAAAATTCAAAAAGACTGCTCCTTTACCACCACAATCATATGCTCGGTACTTGACCCCCATGATCCAAGCTATTAGTAAAATAGATCAATCAACTATAGCTGAGTGTTTTCCATTATCCATACCTCCAGTCATAAATTATACATGGGTACCAGATGAAACTTAGGTATGGTGTGAGATAAACTCAATAAGCCATTAATAATGGTGTCTAGAAATAATACAAGTAGTGTATATAGTAATAATAATGTTTAGGTACAAGAATAATAAACAAAAAAACTAAATACCGTCCATCTCAGGTTCTAATAGGACACCTAGATGGATTTACCTACTTTAGCATAATCTTAGATATTTCAGATCCGAATACCATATATATATATAATAAATAATATAAAAATATATATATAGTTATATATTGTATACATTTATATGAATGAAGTACGTGAGGACATAAGTAGGAATATATAAGGATACTAGGAGCTATCAATACTCAGGGTGTAACTCACGCATCCATAACTAGTCTAATGAGCTATAGGCTCAAGCAAGGGTACAATACCTGAATATCATAATGAATGAGAGACATCATGCCCATCATTTGATATGGTGGGGTGAGATTTCATTCCTAACACCCAATGTAAAGGAACCTGGTGCACCATGCCCATTTTCTAAATAAAAGTATAATGGTGTGAGACATCATGCTCAACACTTGATGTAAGGGAGCATGAAATGTCTTCCCCAACAGATCCCTTAATCATTATTCACCATTAAATAGCAATGTCATAATCATAATGATAATAATATCCATGAGGAATCACCTTTAATGAATTTATAACCAAATAGAACTAATAACCGACTAATAAAATTTTAAATAACTCAAGTTCATAATGATAAATCATGAGGCATGGCCTTGAAACCCATTTCAATTCATTTGAAACAAGCCATTTATTTTACAAGGATTGTAAAATCCAAGTACAAGTCAATATAAAAAATTATAAGATGTTTTGGTCCATCGAAAAATTATATAAAAGAGGTAAATTTAACATAGCACACCAAAATGGGTGGAGATTAATTATTTCAAAAAACTCTAAAAAGAGAATACAAGTCAATGAGAGTATCCAAAATTATATATGTTAACATAGAAAGGAAATTAATATTTTAATGTGATGCACGAAAATGTATGTCATGCTGCATAATGAGGAAAGATATATAAAAACATAAAATTTTAAGGAAAAAAAATAGAACACCTACCTTAGGTCTATTGATGTCTCCTTGTTTAATATCAAATTTATGATTGAAGTCATAAAGAAGAAATCATAGAAATAATCCAATGTCTTCAAATTAGGGAAAATTATCATGCTCCAAAATAGAGTGAGATATAGAAAGATCAACTAAGAAAGAAATAAATAGGATTAAGGAGATTACCAATGCAAATAAAATGCTTCTAAAGGCGTAGAAAATAGAGTTTGAATTGAGGATTTATCAATATGCTAAGGTTATTCAATGGGAGTGCTTAATGGTAGAATAAACAAGCCCCATATCCACTAGAAAACCAAATAGGAGAAGGTATTTAAGTTTTAAAACATTTTGAAGGGAAAAAATATATTTTACCATAAAAAATGTGGTGTTATAGTTGGCTAAACCATGCACTAACAATGCTCTACCCACTTCCTAAGAAGGGACCCCATACCAGATAGGTACACAGTTTTCCTAACCAGGAAAAAGCAGTGAAAAAACCCTCTATCAAAAACATTTAGAACTCCATATGGGTGTGCACCTCAGATCACACTATTTCAAACAACTATGTGACCCCCTAATCACCACTAAAATTCCCCACATGTTTAGCAGAAACTATGTGAGATAGGATGCATGATTTCTACAAACCATGTAGCCCAATCCATTTATTTAAATTCATGGGCTCCAGGCTCCGAACAAGATCTAGAAATCCTTATAACCTCCATGAATCCATTAGGTACCATTATAAAGGCCAAGATAAATAATTTAATCTAAAAAACAATGATCTATACCTTCATGAAAAACCAGGTAGTTACAACATCCCCTTCTTATAGAAACTCATCCCTGAGTTGGTCTTTAGAGGATTAAGAGGAATATTCTAAGATAAGATTCGACCACTAGTATTGTATATCAACATCCCACTCCTAGGTCTCATCCTATACTTATCCATCCTTCAATAGCATCATTACTAAAGGAAATCACTTTCCTTGGAGCATCTTCATCCTTTGATCTATGATACACACTAGATACTCCTAGAAGGAATAATCTACATCTTATTTGACCACATCAGGCTATAAAACATCCAATGAGTCTAGATAATAATGGATAAGTTGATATACTTGAAAAAACACATTCATAGATTGATATATCCATGTAATTTCTATCCATTAAGACATAGGTGTGATTCGTTTTATAACCTCAAAGGGTTTAAAAAAACCCAAGAGAATGCTTACACTACCTTAGAATTTATCGCTGGCCCAAACTAGGTAAAAATCGCAAGAAAACCTAATCTTTTATCTCAAACTCAAGAGGACATAGACATAAATTAGCATATGACTGCTGTTTAGACTAAGCTTTCAACATACACTTCCTATTCAATTAGACCTCATCTGTAGTCTCTTGGGTGAAACATTGTCCATGAAAAGTTGCCCCTACCTCTAACTAGCACAATGGTGATCGATAAGGCATACCATACAAGGTGTCATAAGGTTCCATTTGAATTATAACCGAATTTTTTTTATTATATGTGAACTCAAAAAGTGTTATGTGTTTCTCTCAAGAACCCATGAAGTTAAGGACACTTGTATAATGAATTTACTTTAACACCTAAATCCTATACTTGGTCTATCTATTGGTATGAGGGTGATATTACCTTCTCAAAATCACCTGTGTACCCATGGAATTTTGCAACCCTCTTTGAAACTATGATGTGAAGATAAAATCCCTTTCAGATATGATAGAACATGGAGCTCATGAAGATGTATAAACTCCCTGACGTATATCCTCCCTAGATAATCTTTATAAAATGTATCTTGAATATTTAAGAAGTGTGTGACCTTTTTAAAATGGTGAAATAATACCCAAACTACATCGTTTTCCTGAGGATATCTAGGAAAACAAGTCCTGATGTCCATAGACACATCATCCCATTTCCACCTGCACCTGATGACAGGTGGAACACCGAGTGATAATGCCATCTATCTCCTATTTCATACCAGTCCACTAATACTGGAAATGCAAGTCTCAAAAAATTATGGTGACACCAAGATGTAATAGCCAATATGAGGCATGACATTCCTACATCAGATCCTCTTTAATTTTTTTTGGGACCTATACATGTACATGAAAGCATAAGGTCTCATTTCTTCTGTAGTCAAACCAAAACATGAATCACTATTTGATATACTCTCACTCAGAACTAGGCCCTTGTAATCATAGAGTTTCTTCATTATCACCCATTACATATGGGTAGAGTCCACTACTATGTTTGAGAGGATAATATGACCATGATCATCCTGAACCTCAAAATGCATTTATGAAAACAAGGCCATGAGTTTCCACTCACTACTGGACTCTTGAACTTCTTATGTCGGAGTCTTTGAGCTCAAATCATTGACTACAACATTTTTTCCTTGAATATAGGAAAGCTTAAAATAAACAGATTGTAGGTATTCAACCCATTTGTTCTACCTAAGATTCATATACCATTTCATAAATTTGTAATTAAAGATTTTTTGATCCATGAATACCCCAAAATTCTTCCGAAGTAAATAATGCATCCAATAGCATAAATCATGAATTACAACAACTAGCTTGAGGTCACGCATTATGTAATTCCGCTCATGAGGCCACAACTAATGAGACCTGTATGTGAAAATTCACTCATCCTATATAAAAAATTATCCCATAATTATACCTAACACATTAAAGTAAATAGTATAGCTCTTTATAGGATTCATAAGAATCAGGATCAGAGAAGAAGTCAATCTACCCTTCAACTCTTGAAAGACATCTTCATAAGATTATGACCATACCAATTTCACACCCTTCTTAGTGAAGCTTGTAAGTGGCATTTCTAGGAATGATAAATCCTAGATGAAGCATCTTTAATACCTTTATATCCCCAATAAACACTATATGTCAAATATGTTCTTGGGATACTCTTATGAAACTATAACTATAACCCTCTCTGGTTCTACTGATACTTATGACTCTGAGATGATATGACACATGAAGTGGAATTTTTTTATCCAAAAGTGGCATGTAATGAGATTAGTGTAAATATAGTTTTCTCTCTATCTATTCAACATGATCTCAAGATGTTGGTAATGATTGTGTCGAGAACAAGAATACATCAATATACCATCTACAATGAGCACCAAAAATTAATCCAAATATGGGTGAAAACCCCGATTCAACAGAGTGCTAAAAATAGAAGGCACATTTGTGAGACTGAATAGAATTACCAGGAACTCATAAAGACCATGATTGCTTCAAAAAACTATTTTATGTATCTCTAAAATATAGAAATGCACCTGATGATAGCCCGACCTCAAATAAATCATTGAAAATACCCTCACTCCTTATAGATAATCAAATTGGTTGTATATTCTAATAACTGGATAACAGTTCTTTATTGTATAATGGTTCAATTGATGTTAATCCAAACAAATCCTGAGGGTACCATTCACCTTCTTGTAAAAAAGGACTGATGAAACCCATGGAGAAGTTCTATGTTGGATAAAAACATTAGCCTCCAAGTATTCCAATTATTTCTTAAGCTCCAAAAGCTATGTTGGTTCCATCCTATACTGATGAATGGAAACTATTTCCACTCCTGGAACTAGATTAATGGTAAATTCAACCTATCTCAATAAAGGATGCCCAAAAAATCATCATGGTAGAAATCCCTAAAATTATCCACTCTAGGGGAGAAAATAGTAGGTTGTATTCCTTAATCATACAAGAAAATATTTGAGATTTGAGCTATCACCCTACCAATCCCTAGATGCTCAAGTCCATATTGAGACACATTGACATCACATTCTCCCTTGTAGATATGTATACCACCCTCTAGTGATGTAAACATCACCCTAAAATAATTAAAATCAATATGGTCTCAATAGGTAAGTATCCATTACATACCAATACTTACAAAAAATCTTATAATGTCGAGGAAAAAAGGATTCCACTGTAAGATATATTCACATATCTCGAGGGGAAAAAATTACAATGGAGAATTATCTCTGATTAGATACCCAACAAGGTATCAAGTGTTATAATTCCATAGTAAAACTCTATATCGAGGACTATACTATCCTTAATTATGTTAGATATAATAGAGTGTGTTTCACCTATTTGAAATAAAGAAGACACTAATGTAGAGGCTAATAGAATAGTACCTCATACAGTAGAAGGTCCAATGATCTTCTCTTATGGAATAAGTTGTAATTCATATAACTAGCTCGTACCATGGACCTAAGTCACAGACTGACTTCCCTAAGTAAGCCCTCTCTACTGGTGTTGTAAGTCCAATGTTTGATTCCATTTTCCATAACCCCCTGTTCAGCCTAAGTGGTCTATTGTATTCTAGATATCTACTTAGAGATATACTTCTATCCCCACTCCAAAATGTGGGGTAGTTAGGGATCCCTACTCTCTAGGAACTAATGGAAAGGTTCTGTAGAGATATTCCACATCCTAAAATAGCCTCAAAACTCTATTATATCTTGCAAAAACTTAGGTTTTGTGTGTCTCGAATTCTAGAACAGGAGAAAAATAAAGAATCTTTAAGCACGAGTCATATGCCTACTTCTACCCCCGTGAAAACCTTGAAATGTTACTTCCATCCTTTAAAAGAACCAATAACAGGTCTGGGTGTTGAACCTCCTTGGTTCCCCCATCAGATTCCATCAAATTCCATTAAATTACTTAGGCCTGGTTGAAAATCTTAGAAGTAGTTTTAGCTGAAATACATTGAATTGTGATTAGATAGAATATACCATACCATCCTCAAATAACCTAGAAGTCATAAGATCATCACCAGATAAGTTTAGTGAAAGCTAATAAAGCTCCATAAAACAAGAATAATAATCCATGAAAGACATGCCTTCATATTTTAGGTTCATAAATTCACTATTTTGGTCAGCCCTCAATGTATATAGAAATAATTAGTTATAAAATATCATCTATGAGTCTTCCCAGACCATATATCTATGTTGGTCTACCTCAATAATGAAATCATACCATTACTATTAAGAACTATGTAGCATATAGTCATAGAGATTGACCCTCCAATCTAGAGGAATCTCCAGATTCTCTAAAATAGAAAGCATGGACTCCATCCATGACACTATCATGAGGTCCACTATCCCTCAATAAGGTGGTAGGATATTATTTCTGGAACTCCTTAGTCAAATAAACCATAATCATGGCAGTTTGAGCAACACCTTGCATATTATGCATCATGAAAAAGAAACCCCCTTAAAACTGGACATTAGTGCCCATATCAAAAAACAAAAAGGGGTGCCATAGGTGGCACTGTAAGAGGTATCACTAGTGGCTTAGGTCCCATAGCCTCCGATGCAAATTCGTCAACACCTTCTTAGCATACGACTCAAGGTTGTCATAGTGGAATAATTTTAAAATGAAAAAAAAACAATAATAAGAGAAGAATTTAATAGTTGTGAGAATTATATATAGATACCAAGAAAGGTACATGACCATCCTGTAGAAAAGGTTACACCTCTCTGCCTGCTCTAAAATCCAGGTCTAGGTGATAAAGAGAGACCACATCAGGCAATAAGAACCATAAGATACACTCTCAACTACCCACTACTAAGGTCATGTATGGGTCTAGGTATCACATCATATGATAGGGGTTACATTATATGGATTGTTAATTGAAAGGTATAGTGAAAACAAATTACTTTACAATTGACATCCCATTTAACATCAACCTTTTTATTAAAGGAATTAAATTCATCTTAGTTCATAATCTTTTATATAAATATATATATCAGGTTTAATTTTCATTTAAAAATGGTATTAACATGTAACATGTCATATTATGATTTTAATACTTAAATCACCATTCAAAATTTATAAAATTAATTTTTCCTTAAATATCCTTTGGCATTCAGGTAACCCAATTAACTGACATTGTCTTGGTCTATGGAACTAGAAGGTCTAAAACTCACAACATCATATAATCAAAAAATTAAGGTGTAAGAACCAATATATATACAGAAAACCCATTTAGATTTATTTATTCACTTTCATTAACCCAATTATATTATCCCTTCTAGAAATGTTAGTATATTTTAGTATATAATTACTAAGGCACTAACAATATGTGATAGGAAGATTCATGTAGGAAGTAGATGTGGCATGAGAAAATGAATGGAATATTTTACTAATATTCCTATGATGATGCATGAGATTATAATTCCATTACATAGGAGTATAAGGTAAAAATTCTATAACAATAATAATATCAATATTAAAATGTCACAAAACATGTGTATCACCCAATGGTGATGTCGTATAAACTGTAACAAGCATTAAATTAGGAAAAAAACCCATCCCTGGTAATTTGAGTTTAGACTATATGTGAGTTAGCTACTCCAATTCATATTATCATTACTAATTCAATATTTTACAAGTATCATATCTAACCCCCAATCATTAAGACAAAAGGAAAAGAAACACTCTGATACCACTTTGTAATGTCCTGACCTAGGATC
The DNA here is from genome assembly GCA_963277665.1 of Viscum album. Taxonomy (NCBI): domain Eukaryota; kingdom Viridiplantae; phylum Streptophyta; class Magnoliopsida; order Santalales; family Viscaceae; genus Viscum; species Viscum album. Next base: position 47,054,335 of record OY728161.1, on the reverse strand, counting down.
CAATTTACCAGTGCCTCAAGTTGGTGGGTTAGAAGGCCTCAAGTGCACCTCCCTCTATGGTAGAGTATACTGGATAGTAGAGAGGGTCCAAGGTGGTATAGTGAATAGACTATACCCTCATACCAAAGTGGCATAAAATACATGATAAAGAAATAGACAACAATAGAGGCATAATAAAATATATGGAATGAAGAAAATAAATATAATAATAAACCAATGAATCATAAATAACCAAGAAACAATAATAGTAACCAAAATCCCATATGCTGAGTCTTATACAAGATGATGTCATGGAATAATGTTATAAAATAAGGGAATAGGGTATGTAAGGGATAAGAATATACATCATTCTATACAAAAATAAAAAAGACCAAAATACTAATCCTCTAGAATCATGAGCGTAAGGTTGATTCTATACCCCATGATTCAAGCTATAAGTAAAACAAATCAAATATCTATAGCACGGTGATTTTCCTTATCCATACCTATAGCAGGGTGATTTTCCTTATCCATACCTATAGTCATTGCAGGTTTTACCTTCTTCGACATACGCAAGGATATGCCAGATCTGAATACTATATATATATATATATATAATTTAATATATATATATATATATATTGATATATACTATATACAGTTATATTCCCTAAGTAGGTGTAGACATAAGTAGACACATACATTTATATTAGGTGCTAATTAGACCAGGGGTATAAATATGGCGTCCATAACTAGTCTAATGAGCTATAGGATCAAGAAATGGTATGATTCCTGAATCTCATAATAAACATGATACATATTTCCCATCATCTATGATAGTGTGGTGATATGTTATTCCCAATAACCAAAGCATATGAACATGGTACGCCATGCACATCATCCAAATTAAAGTATATTGGTGTGAAACATCACGATCAACACCCAATGTAAGGGAGCATGAAATGTCAGACCCAATATGTCTCTTAACCATCATTAAATATACAATAGAAATGAAATAATCATAATGATAATAATATCCATCAGGAATCAACTCTAATGAATTTCTAAAAAAATAGCACAAAAGAACAACTGTACATAATTTAAATAACTCAAGTTCATAATGATAAAACTTGAGGCATAAGATTTCCCCCCATTTCAATTCATTTAAATTAAGACATTTATTTAAAAAATCTAGGAAAATTCAATAACATGTCAAGATGAACACTTAGAAGGTGTTTTGGTCCATCAGAAAATTATATAAAAGATGGAAATTTAACTTATCGCACCCAAAGGGGCAGCAATGAATGAGGTCATAAACCTATAAAAAGACAACATGGGTCAATGGGAGTATCTAAAAATTCATATGTTAAATTATAAAATAAAATGAAATATTCAAGTGATGCACAAATTTTTTGGGATGAGAAACAATGAAAAAAGATATATAAACATTTATTCTTTTAGGGAAAACAACTATAACACCTACCTTAGGGACTTAGATGACTCCTTAATCAATATTATATTCAATTTTGAAGTATAATGGAATAAATAACAGAAAAAGACCAATTCCTTGAAAATAGGGAAAATGATCTTATACCAAAATAGTGAGATATATGGGATGTGAATCTAAGAACACAAGCAAGAGGATTGAGGAGCTTACAAATACGGATAAAATGCTACAAATGGTTTAGAAAATTGAGTTTGGATCAAGAAGTTATCATGTTCCCTAAGTTATTCCATGGGAGAGATCAATGGGAGAAGAACCAAGCCCATCATCCACTGGAAAACCAAGGATGGTAAGGGATTGATGTTTTAAAAAATTTCATGGAAAAAAGTAATTTTACCCTAAAAAAGGGGTTTCATGGTTGGACAAACCATTCATAAACTGTGTTCCACCCACTACCTAAGGAGGGAACCTACATGGTCTGGGAAGATGGTTTTACTAACCATGCACAAGTCATGCAAAAAAAACTCTTTCACAAAACTCTGTAACTTTGCACAGGAATTCACCTTAGATCAGATAGCTTCAAACTACCACGTGACCCCTACTCCCCTATAAAATTCCCATCATGGTTAGGAGAAATTTTGTGGGCTGGGATTGATGGTTTATACTAATGTTAGGTCCTATTATATTTCTTAAAATGCTAGGGATCTAGTATCCGAACAAGACTTGGACACCCCCGTTACCTCCATGACTCTATTAGGTACCATTATATTGACCAAACTAATGAATTTAAGCTAGAAAACAAAAAATTTTACCTTCATAAAAAACCAGGTAATTACATAAAAACATAAAATATATATGTTATTGAGAATCATTGATAGAACCACATGATGTTTCCAAGGCATTATATTTTATATTAGCATAGAAAAAAAAGTTTCCACTCATATAATCAAAGTGATTGAATATATATATAGAGATAATAAAGTTATCAGAATTATTTCTGAATTCATCTTTTGAAATGTTATTACAATGTGAATGTGTTTAATAAAAATTTACCCTATTCTCTGAAAATATTGATGATGGAGGAACATGGTATGTGATATTTAGGTTATTATGTTATGTTGAAATTATATAATAGTAAATATTTATGATATAAAAAGATGATTGGATGTGTCTTTAAGTTAGCCTCAGTCAATGAAACATAAAGATAATGTTTGGAAGAAGGGGAAATGTTTCCAAAGGATGGAATTTTATAATATACCTTAAGGGTTTTGAGGAATTCCATAGATTAAACACATCATTTATCAGTGTTATAGTAATAAATTCATTGATTTTTAAGTGTATAAGATACCAAATATGAATTTTACTAAAATTCCCAAAGCATGGTTTCTACCACTGAGAAGGGGGTGTGTAGAAACTTTTTTTTGAATTTTTTCTCTTGAAATAAACTTTCGAGACCTGATAGATTCAAATAATCTCAAATATGAAACCCACCCTTACCTGAACACAAAAAATAATAAAATATATATTGGGAATACATTTTTTATAATGTTCAGACATAATGTGGGCACCTACTCTTCATTTTGTTTGACATTAGTCTAATCCATAACTTTTCCAATAATAAAGAACTTATAAATTACATGTGGTTTTGGGTAGCTATCATCTTGTACCTAGTAATGTTTTCAAATACCATGTCTCCCAACATATAATATACCTATTCCAAATAGTTGAAAATAACAATACACCATATTGAAGAACAAGATATAAATATATATTTATTTATATAATGATATTACCAAGTAAGATATTGTTCCTCAATTTTAGAGACTTTGACTTTGAGAATAAAATAAATAGTAAAATATACAAATTAGAATTCTTCTTTGAATTTAAAAATGATTAATGCATGTATGTGAGCATGTATACACACACATACACACACTTACTATTATTTTATCTTTGTCAATATTTCTATATAATGATAATAGGGATCAACATACCTTATCCAAGATGATGATCAATAAGTATAAAGTGCTATTTGATCTCAATTTCTCCACCCAATTCTTATTAATTTTAATATCTTTTGTTTCTTACTATTTGATAATATTGGTGATTTTTGAGATGTGTTATTTAGTATCTTTCTTCATATATTTATTTTTTTAGTTCTCACACTATCTTCTTCTTGATCATTTGTTTCTCAATTTATATTTTTCATAGATTCATAAATTAATTAATAAAAAAATAATTCTATAATTTCAAAAAAACCATTAAATAAATGAATTTAAAAATTTCCACTTAATAGATTTATAATACAACATTCTTGACATGTATGTCCTTTGAATTTTTCACATGGTAATATTCACATGACATTATAATATTATTATTATTATAAAAACCTCTCTTCACACATGGTAATGGACCTATGGACTTAGATTTTTTATTTTTATATTTAGATAATACTCATTGTAACTAAGTGGAGAGAGAACACTTACATGTCCCAAAATCCCAATGGAATAAGGAAATTTCAGATATTGTTGGCTCAAAAACACAAGGCCATTAATATAATACCTATATTTTAAAAGAAGTATTCTAAATGATACTTATTATAATTTCCCCATCTTCATTCGCCTTAAGTGAATTCCAAATATTAAAAATAATTTCAAAAAGATAACTTCTCATTTAGTCTCCATTTTATCATCCTAAAATATATGCTTGAATCACTTTTGAACCTTTAATCAATATCATGGTATTTTAAACTTGATGTATAACTAATAATTTATATATATAACATTTGAAAATAGCTCCCAAAAAATCCACATCTTCATAAATTTTACAAACTAATAAAACTAATAAATCACAAAGTTAGTCTAAGACCTCCATAAGATTTTTTCTTTGGAAAATAAAATTAAAAGTTACTCATGCATAAGATTTTTTAATCCATAAAAATTTCATAACATTTATGAACTAGCCAGATTTTCTCTAATATATGACTCATACCTAAGTTATTTTACATTATTACGTACTATGTATGATTTTAGACTTGGGTGAACTTATAGAAAAAATCTTACGTATCATATATGAAATGTCATGTATCAAAATATAATTGGTTCCCTTTTATATTTAAAAATTTTATACACATAAATAAACATATGAAATATCAATAATTTTAGGTAATCCATTTCTTTGAAAATCTACAGCACACAACTCTGAGCAATATCTCATGCATAATTACATTTTCAATTTCCTACAAAAACATATAATTTTACAACATGTGAATAACAACTTGAAAAATATTAAATGAATCTTAGGGTATATTCAATAAACACAAAAATGTTCTCAGAATCATCAAATACACCATTAGTAACTTCTAATATTTCTCACTCAAGGTTGATTACATAACCAAAAATTCAAATATTCTATTGAGTTCTTCAATTTCCTCTGTATTTTTTGACAATAATAAAAACTCAAAAAAACCATCAATTCGTGTACTTTATCCAGGATAATTGTCTTGAAACCAAAATAATATATAAGATAATTTTTTTTAGATAATTCCATCTCCCAAGGACTATAATTTTTTGGATATGTGACTTAGATTATCTCCCCCTTAATCCATGGACTCATTTAACTTTTATCCCCCTTTTTATGATTACCGGAACTTCATATTATAAAAAAATAAATAATGAGTCATCTCCCTCTTTGTCTCTAATTGATAATAGAATATAAATAATTATGGGGTTGGTTTCTATATATTCTCAAGTGATAGGGTAAGTCCAAACATGAAGTTTCAAATATAACTCAGAAAACCTCTCCCTTGGTATTGATTTAGTAATCATATCTTCAATTCGACCCATTATTGAGATGTATTCTATTTTAACATATCCATTAGAATTTTTTTATTGATAAATTATATTTTATATTAGTATACTTGGATCTAGAATGTTGAACAAGGTTCATGGAAAAATAAATGTCACTTTTATTATCCTGATAAATCCTCAAAAACTTTCAAACTTATACATTAAAATCTTCCTACTACACCTTCATCCAAAATATTACGGTTTATAAAGGTGTTATAGGAAAATATTCATCCTTATTTATATTCAATTTCATTGGGTATTTCTTATTTCTATACTGGCATAGAGAACTTAAACCTAAAAATAATGTCCCACATGAAATAGATTTTTTATGAATGCATTCACCTACCGAATTTTATTATATAAAACATAGATTAAATTTTTGACCTATTTTATACATCAAAACATAGCTAAATATACCTTCATATACCTGATAATTCATTCAATGACCAACAATTATGATTTTATTGGATCAATTTGACATCTTACGCAGAGTGTTATAATATATAAAATGTATAGTATTAATGTATTATGATAAATAAATAGTCCAACCACCTTATAGATTATTTTAGGTTTACAATATTTCTTATATTATCCTTGATCAATTTTATTCTAGCTACTATGGGTGTTGATACATTATAATAATAAATAAAAAAACACTTTAATAATACTTTTAAATATTTATCTTTGGATAAGAAGATATAGTTAACTATTTTTTTTTAAATTCAATCCTTGAAGGTATCTCATTTCACTCTGTATTAAAATCACTAAATTCATTTTCATTATTTTTGAAACTTAATCATAAGAACTCCATTTATCACCAATAAACATTACGTAATATTTATAAAAAAATACAATTACAGTACTTGAAATCAAATCAATCACATTTATGTTTCTTTCAACTTTTCTTTTAGTGAACATTATATTCCTCAAGAATCTATATAGTTTTAAGTATGAGGATCTAGGGACCTTATTTAACCCATAAATATATTTTTTCTATTTGAACACTATACTACACTCATTTTCAAGTATGATTTTTTTTGGTTTCATAATAAAAACTCATTCTAGGTATCTATTTATGACATAAAACTTCAGATCCATGTGATATACTTTATAGTGTCTATGAGCTAAAAATACCTAAAATATTCCAATATACTCATTTATTTCAATTGGTATAATGTTTTATCAATTTATATGACTTACACATGATAAAAACCTTTGTAGACCAGTCATGCTTTATTTCTTGAAACCTCACCCTTTTCAATGAGTTATTTTTTTGAGTACCCACATGATGTCTATAATATTTTTCTTATCTAATCTTGGAATATTTTCAAAAATATAATTCTTCTCATTCTAATCTGTATGTTCATTAATTTTTTTTTGAATTATTTTTCTTAAAAATCTTTTTAATAGTGTTTTGTTTAACCAGTGATATAATAGCTATATGATTTTCCATTATTAATGTTCTTCGATAATGAATTGGAGCATCCCAATTAATAATTATATTTAATGGTTCCACATGATTCTTTAATATCCAATGTAATATGTTTCTATCTACAAAACATTTTCCCTCATCATTGGTTTGAATTGAGTTTTAAAATATCTCTGATGTAATAATTTTTTATCTCTTGTTTCATCTTCATTATCTCTAATAAAAATATATACATTGACCATTTCAAAAATTTAAAAAACTTATTTAAAGATTCCCATGAATTTGTTTAAATTTATATAATTTTAATATCATAACAATTTATAATATTAAGTTACCTTTTATTCTATATCCTATTCCCTCTTCAATTAGAAATGTATCCTATGAAGATCCCTTCATCTTTTTTCACCATAAAATTTCCACGATTCAAACTTTTTTATCATCATTAAACATAGAAAACCAAAAAATTTATAGTAAATAATAGTAGGATTTTTGTTATAAAATACATCATATGGAGTCATATTGGAATATAGTCTCAATAATAATTCCACCCAAATATACATTTTTGTACACACTACAACCCTTAAAATAGTATTGTTAGTTTGTGTTCAGATAGCATAGTTCTTTATGTTTCAACCTTAATTTTATTTTTTCTTTATGAAAATATATTTTGTTAAGGATTATAAGTTACAATGTATTTGTTTAATCCAATTTATAATAATATGTGATTTAAATTATTTACAATCAAATACCTTTACATTTTCATCCCTCATGATTTTGATGCATAATTCAAGATTTTTCTCAACATATCATATTAAAACCTTAAACATCTCTACTACAACTCATTTGTGTTTTATGAACATAATATTGGTAATCTAGGTGGCTTAATTAATAAATTTGATAAAGTATATATCTCATATAGTTTATTAGTTTCTAATTGGACCATATGATTTAGAATGTATTTGTTTATATTGCATAGTGGATAGAATTTTCACTATTTTGTGAGTTCTATGAACCATATTTCCATTAGAAAATGTTTCATAGATATATTCTCTTTATATCCTCAATTGGGGTAGGTATCTCACTGCATCATTCTATGAAAATTTACTCAAGATTATTTTACCTATCTGATATCTTTCTTCCTTATATTTTTTTTATTATTAGCACTAAAATAATTAAAATTTATTAGATAAATAATTTAAAATAGGACTCCATATTTTCTGTCTCCCATAGTGATAATTCTCACATATTTTGAGGACATGATGATGCATGATTTTTTTTCAAAAATAAATTCATTTACATTATCACAAAGTTCAAAAACACTCAATATATTGTTTTTTTCATTTATACAAAAAGAACATACTTGTATTTAATCAACATATATTCTCTTTCAATATATCTAAGTAATTTTATTTTTAGAGTTTTATCATTTCCAAAACCCACTTCTTATAACAAACCAACTCAGGCCAACCTATCCTTTAACCTCATCTGATCTACCTTAAGGCTAAAGTTATGTTTTCAATCTCTGAAGGTAGAAAACTAGTGCTTGGGCATCACACTATTACCTATAGGAATGTTTTCACCCCAAGGTAATAATTAAAAACAAGAGGAAACTTTACAGAAAATCCAAGATGGTGAATCTATATATTGGACTTCAATTTAAGAAAAATTACCAGTTTTAAAAAAATTATCAATCCCCACACGACATAAAACTAATGAATATCCAATGATATATAATCAATAAAATTGATTAATCCCACCATTTAAACATACTTATAATAAAAAACCAACTTACTTTTATAATACACTGTGTAAATAAATATATCACAAGATTCCAAAACTGAAAAGGCCAATAATAAGATACAATAGAAGGTTGAATTAACTGGTACATAAACACCCCAAATTCAAACTAGAAACTCGAGCCATGTCTAGAACATATATAGGTAACCTATTGAAAATCTCCATATCCACAACATTCATCAATGGACTACACAATCAATATCCAAAATGAGATCAATACCAGACCACATATATGAAAACATATAAGCTACACACACATGTAAAAGTGTGTATATAAGGTTTGAGATAAATATTCCTATTATTTCACTAAAGATACTATGTAATTCATTTTAAAATTTTTTACATTAATTATAGTTTTAAATTAATTTCATAAATAATTAATTCCCAATGTAAATCATTAAAAATTAAGGATTATAAAAATTTTATTTTTTCAAAATCTAATGTAAAACGTCTTTGGAAAAAAAATCTAAACTGTCATTTTAGACAAATATTTTCATACTTATAAAGATAAGTCTGATTTAATTTGAAAATTAACTTTAAATTAACTTGTATCATTCATAGTGGTGGAGCCACAAATTTAAATGAAAACATTTTAAAAGTTTTAAAATACAGTCTTCTAAGATTATGAAAACAAAAATAAAATATTTTTAATATTTCCAAACTGTTAAAAAATACTCTATTTTTTTAAAAAGTATGAAAAGAAGAAATTATCGTAAAGAAATAAATAAGTTTACAATGGACCCCATCATGTTAGGAAATATAATATAAAACAGATTCAATAATAAAAAATCACCATAAAACCATGATAAGCACTAGTTGATACAACTAAAGTACACAATGAAAATACTAAAGATAAGATCATTATCAAGTGAATAATTTTCATGGGAAAATCACTAGGTACTAACATGAAAAAATATTATATATACTCATATTGAACAAACTACTAGTCAATGTTTTTATCCCAAAAATGTATAAACCTTCAGTAATACCCCACAATATCACTAGGGCCATTATTTTAGTTAAATCCCACAATCCAACCAAGTACTTATGATGATTAAATCCCAAATCCTAATCAGGAACTCCACTAGAAAGGGAAAAACGTACATTAAGGGTCTCTAGGTAATGATAAATGATTTTAGTGTATCATAAAAAAAATTCCTCAATTAGTTTCTCATGTTTCTATAACACAGTCAAATTGGACATGAGAAATCAAACATGAAATATGATCATCAAAAAATGTACCCGACCAAGATCTAGAGGACTTTATCATGGATCAACTAGAATCCTCACTTGATGACATGATCGATTTTATTAAATCCATTTCAAACAACTGTAGTTTCTTCCCTCAGGATGACTTCATGGTTTTGGATCCAGACAAAAAATGGAGTCCTCACTTCAAAACTATTATACTGTAACTCAATCAACTGGAATGAAACTAGGAATAGATGGATCAGTAGGTTAGATAAATTATTAATTATACCCACTGATCTATGGATGGAATGGAGGATAGTGCATGTAAGGCTACTAATATATTCTTTTATCAACATTTTGGACATATACTTGTGCTCATTGTGTTCTATCTGTCATCAACAGAGAGAAGATATTTACCATCTCTTCCTATACACTGCCTCTATGCCAACAATATGTAAGGAACTATTCTAAATTTTCTAGATTTAACATTATTGAGTTTCTAACACTCAAGTAGTCATTAAAGGATTATTAGATCTCCCACATTCCCAAAATCTACTCAATATTTTTCAGGTTACTATAGTATAATTAGGTCATAGTATCTAGAAATCTTGAAACAAGTGGATTCATGATAAGGATTATTTTATTCCTCCTGTTTTTTAATCAAATATTTTCTATATTAAATTATTATAATCCCCCACAATGGGTATATTTCCATAACTCAATACACAAATCCTCAATCCGAAAATGTATTAAAATCAATTGTAACCTCCAATCTTTTTTTGGGACACTTGAAGTATTCTGTAGGTAACCTTTTATAGGATAGGTTAAAATAAATTTATATGAATCATAAAGTGGAAACCTAGATCCATCATTCTATGGTTCTATCTTCATATATCATCAGGGTGATTTCATGGGATGTATCTACAGACCATGTAGAGGCACCTCTTCTTTTTAATCTAATATGCTTGACATAATCAACACAATTGTACAAGACAAGAATAATTGGATCACCCTCTATATAGAAATTGAATCCAATACCATCATCCAAGTAATTAAGATGGGCTCTATCTATCTCTCTTAAAATCTCACTTCTTAATTGATTAGATGTCTAGATTTTCATTCATCTATTGACTTTATCATCACCCATGTAAATAAGGAGGATTCTTTTTTTATGGATGTCTTGGCCAAAAAGGGTTTCAACTATAATGACCTCACTTATATTAGTGAGATTCTAGATGATATCATTCCCATTATCAAAAGTAATTGATGTAAAATATCATACATTAATATCTTGTAACTTTTTTTTATAATCAAAGAGTCTTTTACTCCTAAGAAAGACATAATATTTCTCTTAAAATAAGAATACTCATAAAAACACATCTCACCTTTCACAACCTCTCAAGAAATAGAATAATTTAAAAATTAATAAGTATAACATACAATTTAATTCATATATCATAAAGGAAAAAATTATATAAATGACATAATAGCAAGGGGATCACAACAAGGGTGTATAATCATTAAATAAACTTGTATATAAGTTTTCAACATTGCCATTAAAAAAATGGAATGCTATGTTATAACCATTATTTAAAAATCAAATATAGACTCACCATTTTAAATACAATTTATCCTCCTTAATCAGTTAAGTGAAATAAAAAATATCTCCTTAATTAGAAACAAATCCCTAAACATGTGTTATATTACATAGAAATTAAAATTGGACCAATAATATTCTTAAAACATCATATTTGTGTGAATGGTCCTATTATTAATTATCACAAGAACTTATTGAGATGATCCAAGCTAAACATATATTTATTTTATATAATTTCAATAATATTAACACTACAAATCATAAATAATTTCACAATACCAATAAATGAAGGTTTAGAGTTTTGAGGACTAGTTATATAAGAAAAGTATTCTACAATACATGTGAAAATTTATCTATATTTGAATAAAATAGTCCGCTTCTAGAATTCTTATTAGTTATATCAATTTACAAAATCTAGGGAAGAGAAATATAAGAAACAGGTGAGATTAAATTATTATTAATGGAAAAAACATTAGTATTGATCAATTTTTAGATCATAAGCCTATGAGAAAACATTATAATGGGAGAAAAAATTTATTAAAAATAACATAAAACAATATTATTTATCCATAAGTGATGATATTAGGATATGTGATCACAAAAGAACAAACATGTACCATAGAACAAGATGGTGAGATAATAAACATGATATATGGAGAAAAATCATAAGAATATGTCATAGAAATGAGTCATGTCATGGAAACATAACATTACAATGAATTTTGGAATAAAAATAATCATATTAAAACAATATAATCTTTTAAATTAATCAAAATATGATTACCCTTATGGTGGCTCAGAAATTATTTTCTACCACCCATCAGTGAATTGAGAATCATAACTCATGGCCCATTTAGGACTCAATTATCATTACTCAAGGCCCATATTTATCTCATGATATATATATATACATAACCAATGTATTATAGGTCAATAAAGGACCCCAAACATCAACATCTATACATATGTTTGTTGTAAGAATCATCAAATGATGAAATATCATGGAAAGAAAGTGGGTTTCAGACCATTTCCAAATGGTATCATATAATGTTATATCAAAAGTATATCAATTGATACCAAAAATTCATTCAACCAAAAGGAGTATTTTAAATAGGTATTTATAATTTTACTCATAAAACATAACTTTATTTGAGATATATCCTTTGGAGTTCAAGTGGAACATGGAATCGAAATATAATAATGTGTATAGAAAACACTACATAAAATTTTCTTAAAGAAATGATCTTACGATATACATTCAAAAATAGTTTTATCTAAGTTAACATGAAATTATTTTAAAAAAATATTAAAATAAATTTTAAACATAGATCCTATAGAATAAATAATGGATAATTCAACAAAGTTTTAGTGGAAGATAAATATATGATCATTATTGGTAAAATATTTTTTATATTTTAAAATGCATTTATTGAATCCTACATCATTTAAAAGAGTAATAATGATTAATTTTAAATCATGTTAAATAGAAATATGAGGTTAAATAAAAATAATATATATGTAAATTTCAAAATTATAAATTATAGCATTAGAGGGAATATATATATGGAAAAATAAGAAAAGGCACCACTAGAAAGGGTAGGAATTATTTTTAATAATGCATAATTTTTATGAAGGAGGAAATAGATTAAAGAGGAATATTTTGATGAGAAAATATAAATTACCTAGATAAAAAGAGGTAAAATATAATTAATAATAGAAAAAATGTTTTTATAACAAAATCTTGATAGAGTTTAGTCAAGGAAAATTATTTAGGACTTAACGAAAAATAATTGAGTCAATAAAAACCCTTTTGGATTGGGTAACCTTTAAATCACAACCCATGAAAGATAAAACATGATATAGATCTATAAATACCTTTATTTTCATGAAAAATATGATAAAACATAATTCATGGGTAGTAAATATACCACTCAAAAGAAAAAAAGGTGCTTAATACGGAAAAAGTCTCCAATAATAAAAATTGAGACATGAAAATCCATTGTCATGAACTCTTTCTTGGTCAGAGGCATGAATCATTCTGTATAATAATAATTGACTCATTAAATATATATTATAGAATCTCATTCATATTTATTACATTTTTAAATAATATTTTTTAGTCATTAAATATTTCATATTTTTTTAGTTAATATTTATTATTGGTAGTTGGTGGTTTTAACGATTCCTTGTTTGTTTTTGTATAACAATTCTGGTTGTCACTATATTTTTATAAGTTTCCCATCTAAAAATGTAAATATTTACTAGAAAGAAAAGTTCAATAATTATTAATTTATTCCATGTTCATTCTATGGAACTTTTATTAGTGAATTATAAAGAGGAAATTTAAAACGATTTTGTTTCAGTAACTTTTATCGAATAAAGTGTTGTTTAGTTGTATTGAGTTAAATAATAATATTACCAACACAAAAACTAAAAAAAATAATGTTCTATATATTAATATCATATTTTACCATAAATTTTTTTTTCCATAACCATCTATGCTAAAACATTATTACATCATTCATGTAGGTGGTTTAACCGAACAAAAAAATAACATGATAGAATTATTCAGATATGAATTTCTATGGAATTATTTTAATATAGTATTATCATAATAGAATTATGATAAAATAAATAATCCATTTCACTTATATAATATTACTAATATTTAAAATTTCTTAATAAATCATGATATTATAATTATAAAACCATTTGTGTAGGTGGTAAAACATACAAAAATATGAGCATGTTTTAATGAATCAACAAATAAGAACAAGTTGTTTAATAATTATTTAAAAGATCAATGATTTAAAACAAATAATATTATTTTGAAAAATTTTATTTATGAATATTTATACGTATAAAAAATGAAATAATGACTGTATAGGATAAAATAATTATAAATAATAATTCAATTTCTTATTGAAAACATTATTGATATAGAAGGTATTTGGGAAATATATAAGGAAGAAAACCTTAAGGAATTGGGATATGTTGGTTTCGGAAGGAAAAGAGGTAGATTTTATATAGAAACCCTTACCCCTACATCTTGGAGTTGGTGCCATACTACATTACATTCACATAAGATATAATAAATCTATTCTCAAAGGATATAGTAGTTTATTAGTTAAGGTAAACTAGATACATACTTGAGTCTTAAATTATATATAAAAACAAAAATTACAATTTATTTTCCTTTAAAGAATAAATTTATTCCATATAGTATATTATTCCATATCTATCATATTAAACATCATGGAATAAATGGGGAAAGGAAAAAAATAATGGTGAGTGAAAATTCTTAGTAAGGTTTAAGTACATTGGAAGCTATTATGAATTAGTAATGAATAATCAATATGTCAAGGAAAATAACTGAACAAACATGCCATTTAAATAACTAGAAAAGATATAATAAACATATACTGGTAAATAATGTAACACAGATTCCATTTGAATTACTGGATGAAGAATAATAAATATATAAAAGTAAATAACTAACAACATATTCCATTTAATCAATAATATGAGAATGAAATGCATCCATAGAAAATATCATAGTGAAAATATCATGGATTAATATAACTAAATCAAAATAAATAAACTGATTAATAATTTTATTCCATATTTCATAGGTATATGATAACTTTACTGTCATGGCCTTTCACAATATGGTTTAGCTGACTACCATCAGTACCTTTCACAAGACAGTTTAAAACTACTCAGTTACAAATGTGAAGGGTCTGTGGAAAACTATGTTCATCTCATTATAGTACTGATTCATTGAGGGGATTTATATAAATTTTCCCCAAACTATTTCATAACTATCCTAATAATTCCTCATATATAAAAAAATCTATTTATTCCATAAACAACGTGCTTTATCATCAAGTATCTCTATTGGGTAAAAGTCACAGATTTATCAATATTTCCCTAGTTAATCAAATAATTATTAAAGTAAACACCATATTTAAAAATGGAATATGGGTCATGTAATAAAAATATCCATGATAAATAATATTAAAATGTAGGGTAAAATTTAATGTCCTCAGGAAAGTGAATAATTGAAAGAAAAGATAATTACAACAAAAAACGAATAAAGGAAGTCAATTTCAATACTTTCCTTCGTCAAAGTTATCATAAACCATACAATGTAAGATTAAGGATGGTATAAATACATTATATACCCATTATAATAAGAATACTTTTTTTTCATTGATGAATAGAAATACCCTAAAAATGATCTTTAAAAACATTTATGAGAAAAATATCATTTTCATTTTGAAAAACATTTTGAAAATCGTTTTCTTTGAAAATAACTTTTGAAAAAAATTATATTTAAAAATATCTTCATAAAAACATAAATTAATATTCAAATAAATAAAATTCATGGTGGTTGGT
Source organism: Viscum album (assembly GCA_963277665.1). Taxonomy (NCBI): domain Eukaryota; kingdom Viridiplantae; phylum Streptophyta; class Magnoliopsida; order Santalales; family Viscaceae; genus Viscum; species Viscum album. The sequence continues at coordinate 47,038,652 of OY728161.1, read as the reverse complement.
AATTCAATAAATGTCATAAATGTAAAAATAACCTTTATTTTTCACTCTAAAATTGTTATGAAAGTGTCTTGTTCACAAAACAAATAGAAGAATCCTTTCACATTTTGGGTAGAATCCAAACATGAATTTTTTTTGAAAATTACATAAGATTATTATGATCTTTTTAAATATTAAAAATTGGTAAAAATTCCTTTTATAAAACATTTTTAGAGGTTAAAAAACTGTTTTTTTTAGAAAACTTTGTTTTTGAAGAAAACATATTTTCGACCGAAGAGAGAAACAAAGTTAGATTTTATTGACATCATTTTATAAAACATTATAAGTACCAAAGATTGGGAAAATGGTAATATTACTTTAAAATATCATTAATAACCAGATTATAAGAAAATTAAATGGTTTTATTTAGAAATTTTCAATTAATTTTCATTAACAAATATTCAAGAATAAACAATCTCGATTAGAACAAAATTGCGAAAGAAACCCTTAAAATGACCATAAAGTGGAAGTGAGAATTAATAAATGAATATATTTTGTGTTTCAAATATTAATACACATAAAAAAAGTGTAAATACAACATATTTAAATCAAAATTCATTATACACATAATCTTATAATGACATAATCAATGAAGTATATGTTTAACCTAATGAACACAAAATAAGTTATGAAATTAGTGACCTCATGCATTCTTTTTGTTTAATTTTACTTAACAACCTATATAGTGGTTCTAAAAAATTTATTATATTATAAAAAACCATATTAATATTTATAATATTGTATATGATCCTTTTATAAAACCTTATCACCTTTTCGTTAACAATATTTCATTATTTTCATTATTTCAGGTGTTAATGGTCTTACTTTATCATGCATGTTTTTTATGAAAGTTCCAATTATTGCACATATTATATAGTTATATCATCTCCAGAATAATAATAATGACATAATTATCATATTTATTATTTAATTATAATCATATATCATCAATTTTTTATGGTGATGAAAAGAGAGTCACATCTCTTTGTGAAGGCGGTACTCCACATGTACATGAACAATGTTATCACCTTCACATGAGTAAAAAGGAATGAAAGAAAATGATATATATATATATATATATTATATTTAAAGAATGATAAATATTTCATGAATATCATAAATATTTTTTTATATCACATATTATCATTAAATTTATCTTTATCACCTTCCATGTTAAGCGTTAGTGAAAGATGAATCACATCTCTTCATGAGGTGGTAGTCCACTGTACACATGAGTGACATTATCATATCTCCTATGGAATATAATTTGAGAAGATATATAATATATAAATAATATAAAGTTATAATTATATTATAAATATAATATATATAATTTATATCCATCATCATACCCAACCTTGAGAGGTGGTAATGAAAAAACAAACGACACTAGTTCGTGAGGCAGTAATCCACCGTACATACGAATGATGATTTCGTAGCCCATTTGATGGAAGTGAGTGTGGTTGTAGGTCATAACCTTAACATAACAACATATATGTATATTTAATATATTTATGTTTTTATATCATCATGTATTGAAAATAATTTAAGGAGGTGGAGAAGGAAATAAAATGAAGACACTTGTTGAAGAGGATTACCTTTACTTATGGTATCCACCTTAGGTTTGCACTGAAGTATTCAAAGGTTTTCTTTCTACACAAAAAAGGATTATAGGATTAGGGGAGGGAATTTTGGAAGTTATTTCTATTGGTTTTGGGTCATCCAAATGGATTGAGAGGTGTGAATATGTGAGGGGATTGAGTTCCCTTTTATAGTTGAGGTGGATGGCCATTCTTGTAAAGGCTCCAAAGTATTAACTACTTGGAGGTAAATATTACCTAAAGTAGATCCAAAAAATAATAATTATAGGTTGGATGGGACTATGTAGTCTATAAAATCATAAAAAAACAATAAAACACATTTATTTAGATATTTTTTGTTAACTTATAAGTTACTTTATTGTTAACATTTTGGTTTCTCATTATTGTAACTAGTTTTCTAACCTAAGTGATTTATACTTTAAGACTAAATCAAAGTGATACTATTTAGATAATCTGGACCTAATTATTATAAATATGAAATATATTTTATCAAATAAAATTATTATATGTGTTGAGAATTAATTTTAAAACAAGAGCATGCAACGTGAAAAAACACCGCTTTAACCTTAAATGTACTAACCAAGTTTTTTATGATATAGGGATTAGTATATTCATTATAAAATAAAAATACTTCCAGTAATGAGACATTTTTTATATTTATTAAAATTTATAAATCACTTGTAATAATATATGATAATTATTAATTTTGAATCATTTAAAAAAATAACATTTGTTATCAAAATACATTAATGTCAATTTTGACATTATTTATTTAATTAGAATTTAAAAATATCAAGACAATGATGTAATTTAAATATATTAATTTAAAAAATATGTAACATGACATATTAATTGAAAAAATAATTTATAATAATAGATAATTTAATTTACTTCACTTTTAATATTTTTATTATCATTTATTTAATTAAATTATTAACCACCTAATCCCTACGTTAGCCTTTCATAAGATTTTAAAGTAATTATTTCATCTATAAAAAGTTAAACAATAACATCATGATAAAAAAATAATTTATATTTTAGAATATAATTTAGGATATAAAATATGGTGCATTTTCCCTATCCCAAAGTATTATTGATATTAAGAGTAAAAAAGTATCCTTTGTGAATTTTTCTTTATTTAACTTATTATATGGGTCATATTCAAAGGAAATTAGAAATAAATTTCCATATTTTAGATAATATTATTTATAAAGTATAAATAACTCATTTAAATAAAATTTATATAATATTTTGTATCATTTTAACTCTTATTATTCTATTTTTACACCTTAGTAAACCCCTTTTTTACCTTAACCACAATAATTAATTTTTACAGCATTCTCTATTAATTTTGGTGAAAAACTAAGTTGAGCCTATTAGAAATTATAAATTATTATGATTCCAAATATGTAATCCATTTTTACAAATTCAATTCACATAAGTGGAAAAATTAAATTTAGTATTAATCTTGCAGACGAGATGAGAAAACAAGTTATTGACATGAAAATGTTCAAAAGTTTTATACGGTTTTTAAATCTAAATCCCATATGAAAATTATTAAAATGACATAAATTTTAATAACATATGAATAATTTAACAATTTTTTACTTTAAATCCAATTCAAAATATAACTTGACATTATAAAATATTTAAATGATATGGCAATTTTCAATTAAAATCCTGTATTTTTCACTATTCATACAAAAATATAATTTCTTAGGAAAATAAAAAAAATTAACCTAATATTATTTTGGTATTCTGATTTTAATAAAAAAAATTATTTTTTCATATAAATTTTATAATAATTTTAAAAAAAAGTTTTAAATGTTTTGTGCCAAGCACTACAAGTTCATCTTTTAGAAAAAAAAAACTTTCTGATTTTTTTCTTTTAAATGATACTTATTTTATTACTAATAGATAGATTATTAATAAATATTTGTAAAATATATGTTTTCATAATCTAGATAATCTAATTCATCCCCTACATTTCAAATTCTAGATGATAACTATCATATTAAATAATAGCATTAATAGTATATTGTTGTTTAGTAAAACTCGTTCTTGCGTGTTACATAAGTTATCAAAGAAACTCATTATTGCAAGTAATGAAAGATAAAATCAATGTTTCATGTATTTAATAATATATAATCGATTGAATTTATTTTAAATAGTAAAAATATCATAAATTCTTGGGAATTTATATTACTTTCTACGTTTGGTGTTGCATGTCATACAGGCTATTGAATATGAGATATTTTAAAATTTTGGGGTGTTATATTCTCCCCATCTTAAATAAATTGAGTCTTCATAATTTAAAATTTACGTTAGTAATTAAGGGCATGATATTTAAAAATCCTTTGATTGAAGACCCACATTATAAAATAGTTAATAAATTACCTCTTAATAATAGAGAAAGGGAAGTATGAAGGTAACATAACTAGGTTCCCAAGTAGGAGAACATCAGTGGAAAGTTAAGATTTAGACATGGTGGAAAAGTGTAAATAATTCTAGAGATTGAATAAGTTCATTGATCATAATAATTTGAGTTATCAATAGAAATATAAGGACCTAAAATCTATAAATCTGTGATGATCTAAAAGAAAATATAATTCATTGGTTATGGATATGATAAGATAACATTTTTGTTTCAATATATTTTTAGTAAAGCTAAGGAATTATATTACTATCTAATAATATAATGAAACATACTTACATTATATGTTTCTAATTTAAAAGAACAATTTCATTATTTGGTTTTGTTGGAATCAATTTCCAATTCGTCCCTTATTCTAAGAAATAAATATCCAAAAATGATTTTTTTTATGTTTGAATCACTAAAATCCACTTTTAATAGATTTCAATATCTATAAAATATTGAATAGTATTTATATACGACTCTAAATATTTTCCAAAACTAATATTTTTATCGTTAGTTATATAATATATTAATATCTAAAACTCAAAATCAACACCACTGGTTCATCATTAATATTTATTTTTTTCAAATAGTTTACCTAAAAACTATAACATATTTACCAGGACATTGAGTATTCTAGTGGTAGGCACTAAATCATTATCATCCTTCGGTCATGGGTTCAAGCCCCACTTCCTTGCCTGGTGCAATGGATTTTCACCCAGAATACATGTTGTCCTTTTTTAAACTATATTAATATAATTTCTATAATATTCCCTAAATATTATGGGCATACTTGAAATAAAATTAGTCATTAAATATCTTTTTTACCATGTTTTTAAATAATTTGTTTTTTACAAAGTATAATAATCTTATTTTAATATTATTAAAATATATTTAATGATCATATTAACCCTAATGTTTATCAATACCTTTAAAAATATGTCTATAAAATTTAAAGGAATTATTCCTAAAATATATTCTTGACTAAAACTTATGCTAGCTGAGAATTTCTCTAAAATGTCTTTAATCTTGATAGAATCACATCACATAAAACCAAAAGGAGGTGTTTAGGAATTTTAACATATTATAAATCGAAAACTCAAAAACCTATGATGGTATCCATAACACTTTAGTTAATGAAGACATATATGATTCTAAAATTTAACACAAGTTTCATGATTCTTATACCAAAGTACCATCAATAAAAATACTTCTAATATTTATTTCATGAATCATAATACCTAAATTATTCATTAGTTTTGTTTCCATATAGTTCCTTCCTTGGTCCGTGGTTTAATCTAGTTCATTAATTATCATTATCTATTTAAATCTTTCATAATGGTTTGTATATAAAATGTAAATTATTTTATGAATATCACATGAGAGTGTCAAACTAGGTGTGCAATAAGGCTCTTTTCCATGCTCCAAGTGAAGATTAGGTTAATCCCAATACACCCTTTTCAGAGTTATTATCCTTAAGTACATCTATTCTAGAACCAAATCTACTTGTATTATACATATAAGTATGTATTTCCATGAAAAAAAATATAATATATACCTGAAAAAAACTTTAGGATGTTCTCCTATCCTTATCCTCAATATCTATCATAGGGTTATGTTCCTAATCTACCTTTTCCTAAATGTAGTTTCCATGGTTTCTACTAAAATTAATCTTACACTAACTGCAGAAACCCCAAACCCATCAGCCTTGAGCTGGTTCCATACAACATTAAATTGGAATAATATACAAGGAATCACATCCTTAAGGACAAAATAGTTTAGTAGTCTTTTTAAACTAGATACATACTTGAGTCATGCATTATATTTGAAAAAAAATAAAAATATTTTTTATTTCAAGAATAAATTTATTCCATTTAGTATATTATTTCATATATTTTATAGTACACTCCAAGGAATACTATGGAAAGGAAACAAAATAAGGGTGATCTTAGATACCTAGTTTGAGTTAAGTACAATAGAATCCATCACGAATAATCAATATTGAAAGGTAAATAACTGAACACACATTCAATTTAAATAACTGGATGAGGCATAATAACTATGGAAAGTTAAATAAATGAACACACATGCCATTTAAATAAATAAATAAGACATAATCAATATGGAAAGGTTATTAACTGAAAACACATGACATTTAATCAATAAGTTGAGAATGAAATGAATATATATATATATATATAATATCATAGAAAAAATCTCATAGATAATAACAAATGAATCTGAATGATAGAAATTCTTAATTATTGGACTCTATGTTTTTAGGTGCATGATACTGTTACCTTTAATACCTTTCACAATATAATTTCACACACTACTATAAAAACCTTTCACAAGACAATTTAATACTACTTAGTTACAAACACAAAGGGTTTGTGAAAAAATAATTTCATCTCATGAGATTATCAATGTATTGAGGTGATTTTCATAAATTATTCCCAAACCAAGTCACACCTATCCAAATAATTCCTCATATATTAAATAACTTATTTAATTTATAAAAAAGTTGCCTTTTCATAAAGTATTCATATTTAGTAAAGGATACAAATTAATAAATATTTATTTAGTTAGAAAAATAACTTTCAATGTAAACACTGTATGTAAAAATGGCATATGGTTCAGGAAATAAACATATACATGAAAAACAATATTGGAATTTTAGGGGTAAAATTAATGTCTATAGTAAAGTGAATAATATATATAAAATTTAGTGACCACCAAAATGAATCAAGGAAGTAAATTTCAATACTTTCTTTAGTCAAAATGATCATAAACCATCTAGAAGATGATTAATGATGGTATCAATGATTTATATACCCATTGGATTAATAATAAAAGTGTTTTTTTCCTTTCAGAATATAAATACCAATAAAATATCTTTAAACAAAATCTTGATGTAAATAAATTTTTTATTTTGAAATACATTTTTAAAATATTTTTCTTTGAAAATCACTTTTAAAAACATTTTATTTAAAAATATCCTTGTAAAATTAAAAAGGAATATTAAAATAAATGATATTTATGTTTATGGTTAATTCCATACATTAATTAAAAATAAAAAAACATTCTTTTGTAGTGTAAAAATGTTAGGAAAGTTCTTTGTTTAGAAAATAAAAAGAATATTACTTTCAAATTTTTTATAAAAGACAAATGGTAATTATTTGAAAATGATATAACATTACTTTTAATTTTTTTAAAGAGTGAAAATGGGTGGAAATTACTTTGGTAAATCATTATGAAATGTAAATTTTATTATAAATCATGGTTTTGGAAGAAAATAGATTTCTGACCAAAGAGAGAAACAAAGTCATATTTTATTGAAAATATTTTCAAAAAAAATATAAGTACCAAGGAGTAAAAAAATGGAAATATTAGTTGAAAGTATCATAAATAACTAGAGGATAATAAATATAATTGGGTTTATTATGAAATGTTAAATTAATTTACTTCATCTAATATTTAGGAATAAACAATCTCAATCAGAATTAGATTATGAAATAATCTATTAAAAAGATCATAATGTTGAATTGAGAATTAACAAACGAATAAATTATCTATTTAAACTACAAAACCACAAATTTTTTTTTGAAATAAAACATAAGGTAATAAAAATTCATTGTACACATAATCTTATAATTACATAGTCAATGAAGTAGAATTTTAACCCAATGAACAAAAATTGAGTTAAGAAATCTCATACGCCATGCTTCCTTTGGATTGAACATTCCTTAACTTCCTATAAAATTGTTTTAATCATGTTATTAACTTATAAAAGAACCATTTTAATGTTTATAATATCATATATGACCCTTTTATAACATCTTATGACCCGTTTGTTAATGATCTTTCATTATTTTAATTGTTTTGAGTGTTAATTGCCTTGTTTTCTCAGGTCTGTTTCATCATGAAAGATACGATTATTTCCCATATTTTATAGTTGTATCATATCAAAAATAATAATAATTAAATAATTATAATATTACTTATTTAATTATAATTATATATCATCCATTTGTTGTGGTGATGAAAAGAGAGTCACATCGCTTCATGAATGCGGTAGTATAAAAGTAAACGAATTATGTTATCACCTTTACGTGTGTGAAAATAAAGGAAAGAAAATGATATATATATATATATATTGTTTAAATTATTACAAATATTTCATTAATATCATAATAATTTTTTTATATCACATTTAATCATTATATTTATCTTTATCTCCTTCCATGTGAAGCATTAGTGAATGACGAATCACATTGCTTCGAGAGGCGGCAGTCCATCGTACACACGAGCGACGTTATCATATCTCTTTTAGAATGGAAGGTTAATATATATATATATAAATATATTATAGTTAATATATATTTATAATTATGTTATAAATATCTTATATATAATTTATATCCTTTATCATTCCCAAACATGAGTGTGGGTAATGAAAAAATGAACAACACCAGTTCTTGAGGTGGTAGTCCGTCGTACACACAAAAAATGATTTTAGAACCCATTTTATATAAGTCTATGAGGCTTTAGTTATTACCATTAACATAAAAAGTTCTCATTATATTTATGATACTGAGGTTACTATATCAGAATTTTTTTAAAGTAATTGAAGGATTTGGAAAATACCCAACTGTACCCTTAATTAATTTTTACTGATTTCACTATTCATTTTGTTAAAAAATTAAGTTGAACCTATTATAAATTCAAAATTATTATGATTAAAAAATATGTATTCCATTTTTCCAAATTCAATTCAAATTAGTGGCATAATTTAATTTAAAATTAATCCCATAGTCGGGATGCGAAAGTGTGGTTTTATAGTGAAAATGTTCAAAAGTTTACAAAGTTTTTATATCTAAATTAAATAAGAAAATGACTCTAATGAAATAAATTGGATTATAATATTTATTATTGAACTATTTTTACTTTTAAACAAATTAAAAATATAACTTATGAACATTAATTATCCAAATGAATAGGTGGATTTCATTTTAAATCCTGTATTTTTCACTATATCTCAAAAAATTAAATTTCTAAGAAAAATCTAAAAATTTCACCCTAATATATTTTTTATATTATGATTAAAATAATTAAGATTATTCTTTCATATATATTTTTTAACATAGGTAAAAAATAATTTTAAATTATTTCAGAAAAGTGCTACTAATTTGTATTTTAGAAAAAATACTGTTTTTAGAAAACATTTGTTGTTATTTTAAATGATAATTAATTTTTTATAAATAAATAGGTAATTAATAAACATGTGTTTAATATATATTTTAATAATTTATATAACCCTATTCTTTTCCACCATTCAAATGGATAATATATAAATAAAATTTTAAATATTAATATTAATAGGATATTGTTATTTGGTAAAAATCATTCTTTCTTCTAATGTATGTTATCGACAAAAATCATTGTTGTGTATAACACAAGATAAAATCAGAGTTTTATTCATTTCTATATATAGAATAGATTTAATATATTTAAAATAGTAAATATATTATAAATTATTGTTATATTATATTCTTTTCAATGCTTGGTGTTGCGTGTCATACTCGCTATCCAATATGATGTTCATATTTTAAAATTTTAGGGTGTTAAATTATCGAAGAGTTTTAAAATTTTTAGTGTGTATTTGGGGGGGGGGTAGAAATCCCCTTTTATAAGTAATGGGAGTGATACTCTTATAAATATTAAGAAATTTTAAATGAAATATATTTCTTTTACATGAAATACAGATCCAATTTATTAAAATTTTGATTATTGGTTAATTGAAGGTATAAATCCACTCATCCAGTCAAATTGGGACATGTTTAAATAATAATTTTTTCCTTATTTCTTAGACTAACCCATATTTTAGACATCTTAACCCTTACTGTGTTGACAAATTTTAACAATGGTAACTTATTTTTATGATCCAAAATGAATTTGATATTATTAAATAATGTTGATTATATTAATTACAAATATTGAATACATTTTATAAGATTAAATTTATATAGGTGGAGGAAATTAATTCTATCATCCACACAAAAAACACATAAAAACCATTATTAGAAAAAATGAATCTTTAACCATAAAAATGATTTTATTCTCATTTATTTCTTATTAAAAAAATTATATGAATTTTATGTTTTTTGTATTAATATATTAACTAAAAATTTAATTAAAATTATTCATTAATTGTGATTAATTCAATTTATTAAGATTAAAATACATTGCACATATTTTTTTTGGAAACATATCTATTTTTACCATCAAATGCATTTATTGTAATTTATAATTGTTAAAAAATCAATTCATGAATGATTATTCATTTTTATAAATATATAAAAAATACTTATCCATAAATTTAAAACTCAAAATGTAACCAATTAACATTTATGTAAATCATATATAATAAAAAATGTTTGTAAATAAAATATTTTCTTTTAAAAAAGAATAATTAAAGTTGTAATTCATATAATTATTAAATTGTTTTTAATAATTATGATTTAATTAATTTCTTTATAATATATTTAATTTTTTGTTTTAATAAATCATTAGTCACTTAAGTTTTAAATTACGTGCATCAATCTATCAAATCCATTTAATTTATTTAATAGGAAAATATATTCTAAAATATTATGGTGTTACATTATACCCCATATAATAATGTCACCCAATAAATTCTATTTCTCTAAAGAAAATCAATGAGGATAGTTATTAATAATTACATACTCATTATCCTACATAGATTCAACAAATATATGGGTTTTTTATAAAAAAAATTTGTGGGTCGTCTTTTTGTGAAATACATTATCTATTCGATATATAATCTCAATGGGTTGTTCCTAATTTGAGAGATCAAATTACAACTTTACTACTTATGAGTTTAGAGCATGTGATGTGCTTGGTATGTACGTTCTCAAAAATAATACATGGAATACATCATATACTTGGGATAGGATGTGAAAGAGTGATAAGAAATAATCTATAGCCCTGCTATGATCAAGGATCTAGAAGGGACTGATATACCTTGGGATTAGCTTCCATTTATTCAAAAACCTCATAAAAAATTTCCAATGATATATCTGGAGTAACATCCTATCACTATTATCAAATTATATATCTCATAAATGATTATATACACGACGCTTCTATTAACTTTTTCCCACATTCATATACCATTGAATGGTTTGACCCTTACCCATCCTTTGCTAGAAAATGTCAGGTCCTATCAACATCCTCTAACAAATTTCATTTTAGTATATTAGAAGCTGAAATCTCTTCCCATAAAAATCCTCACATAGTTCCATTTGAATGATATAATGAATGATATTGTTATATGAGAACTCCAAAAAAAAGAGTCGTTGATCCCAATGTTTTTGTAAATCCATTGAACATAATCATAACATATCCTCTAGAATTTTAATGGTACTTTTAGACTAACTAACCTTATGAGGGAGAAACATAGTGATAAATCACAACTTTTTCTCTAGTTTTTTTCTAAAGACATATTTAGAACCTTGAGTAAAAATTCAAATATCGATCAGAAACAACGGAGAGTGGTACTCTATGTAACCTTACCACTTCCCATATATATGTCTTGGTATTGGCTCAAATGAGAAATATTTATTTATTGAAATAAAATAAACCAACTTCATAGGAAAAAACTACAACATAAATGGAATTATAGAATTTAGAAGTTTTTAGGAGTCCTAAAATAAAATCCATGGTGATTTTCCCATGTCCATAGTGGTATGGGTAATGGTTGCATCATCCCCATAGATATTTATCTTTAAGCATTAATATAGTGAGATATAATTTTCCTACATAGATAATTTATAATTTTAGATAAACATTCATTAAATAAAATTACAATCCACACCAGAATCATAATGGTTTAGTGTATTTGTAGACATGGATACATAAATAACTAGTTTATAAATTATCTACATCATCTTACAATTAGTTATTTATAACTAACACCTATATTGGATAAATCATACTTAAAATATTTTTTCATATCATGGGGAAATGAAAACATAATAAAGGGTGATATGAGATGCTCAATAAGTGTAAATAAGGGAGATATAAATGATCGTTTAAACATTAAACAAGCATAATTGGTATGATAACAAGATCTTAATATTTTAAAATCATACTATTTAATATAAAATCCTAAAAATCAGTCATGGAATAAATATTGGAAATTTATAAGACATGAATCATAAATGAATCAAATAACATGAACTATGAAAACATAACATTGTCATAAGATCATTTCATAATAGATTGGGAAAATTTTTTCCATAATCATAATCATATAAATATATTGTCAAGGATACCCACCAATATATTCATAACATGTCAGTTTTGGTCTAACTACTAGTGTATATTCATTGGTCTTGGGATAACCTCTTGTGTATGCTCTTTCAATCATGGGATAACCTCCCTTGAACATAATTTTTTTAGTCTTTGATAACCTCAAATATACCCTTTTATCTCATAAAACATTAATATTTACCCAATTAATTAAAGGGATATATAATTTTTGGCCCACCAATCACATAAGCATAAATCCATTCATTGTTATTCCAAAAGATCATAAAAAATTAATTGTAACTTAACTTGTGAAAAATAAAATTGGTGTCCTTGATATTTTTTTATCATAACCCCAAACCATCTAGATAAATAATAATACAATATCATTGAAATTATATCCCTAGTAAAACCTATTAAACATAAAAATCTATTATCATAGATGAAAAATTCTTTTAATAGATCACTCAAATATTTATTGAAGAAAATTAAATGTTCATTTTGGAACCACTTCTTTAAAATATAAAAAATTGTAAAATATTAGGAAAATTTTTATTTTAAAAGAACCTAATAAAACTATAAATTAATCGTCAAATCATTGAGCAGTTATGATGATGAGGAATTTAGTTCATGTCATGTACGTTAAAACAAATTTTATTTTTCATATTTAGTAAAAAGTAAAAATTACCACATTTGTAAAAAAACAAGAAGATTAATTTGATTTTTCTTAAATTTAAAACATGGGTAAAAATTAATTTAAAGATTTATTTTAGAATATTAAAAAAATTGAAATCATTTTTATGAAATTTATACTTGGAAGAAAAATGATTCTCGACAAGAGAGAGAAATAAAGTCAGTTTTACTTAAAAAAATTATTTCATTCATTTGAGTTTGTAAAGTGATTAAAATGAATGAAAAACTTGTTAAATCCATAAATAAATAGAGTTTAAGAAAATTAATGGGATTTTTTATAGATATGTCATAAAATTACATCAATGTAAGATTGATGATAAACTATCTTGATAATCAATGTGACTGTAGCATTAATCCCTTAGCAATTTTGTAACATTCAAATAAAAACATCATGAAAGAGATAAATTTAAATGGATATTAATATCCCCATAATTTTCATTAGATTTATTTTAAAATACATTAATGAAAATTATATACACCACATTAAATAAAAAAGTTGTGAATATGTTATTTATCTCAAATAAATAGAAGTGATTTGAAATTCTCTTACCTCTAATTCAATTTTCCTTGAAAGAGATTTAACCTTATGTATAATAGATTTTAATTTATTATACATATATAATAAAGTAATTTAGAAAATTATAGTATCATATATGATCCAATTATATAAATTTAACACCCATTTATTAATAATTTCTTATAAAAGTCATCATTTCTTGGTGTTCACTATTTCATTTTTCATGAGAATTTTGGGTTGGTAGTTCCAACTATTGTACCTGTATCCAGATTCAATAATCAATGGAATATTAGAAATTATATATTTTTCATATATATTAATTATATATATATTTAGATTCATCCATAAATGGTATATATAGAGAAATGAATTACACAGTTCATGGAGATGGTTGGTCGTACATACTCATGAACTATGTTTTCACTTTTCAATGGATGAAAAAAAACAAATTCAAATGATAATTAATATTTAATTAACCATTATTATGTCATAAATATAATATATATTTATTATATTCATTCTTATTATTATCTATATAATGTAGAAATGAAATTTGAATCAAATCACTTTGTGGAGGTGGTAGTTCAGATGTACCTACGAGAATTATTATCATTTTCCAATGGATGGAAAAGTATTATGGTATATATGATATTATAATTAAATAATAATAAAAATATTAAAAATATAATATATAAAAATTAAAACCCTCATAATAATCATCCCTGAAATATGGTGATAGAAATTGAATCGTATCGCTACTTTGAGGTGGCAATCCACATGTTTATATGGGAGATAATTCCACTTCACATTTTAAGGAATAGTGTAGATATTGGTGGTTCCATAATAATAATAAAATTTAAGTATGTTATGATACTTAATTTATTATTTAATGATGAATATCATATATTTATAGGAGGTATACAAAAAATTTAACGAGGTCGGTAAAGATGTTTACATCTTCTTCAGAATGTCTCCATTATATCCATTATTATGGAACCATGGAATGGTAATTTAAGATTACAAAAAACATTAATGAATGTATATATATTTTAAACAAATAATTGGGTTTGTTTTTTTTTTTTGAGCAATATGGATCAATGTGGTGTAAAGAAAAGAGAGAATGTGTGTTCTTTTATAAATTAGGGAAAAGATACACTTGAAATTATTACAGCGATTTAAATATAACTAAGTCGTACTCAAAGAGAGAGATTAAAAATGTCTATAGATTAAATTAAAAATATAATATAGTTAAAATATCATTATCCAAAAAATCTATACAGGTTTTGGTGTATTTTAAAACTTATATTTTTGTTTGACACTTTCGTTAACCATTTTTATCCTTAATTTCATTAACAACTTTATAAATATTAAAGAGATATAATTTTTCTTATAAGTTTTCAATTTTCTATTAAATATAAAAGGGAGTAAATTTTATATAATTTAACATTTTACTTTTCCTCTTTAAATGGTTTTACGAGTTTAAAATAATTTAACAAAAATATTATTTTTCATAAAAAATTCATAGTGCTATTTTTTAAACTATTAATTTACATTGAATTTAATGTCATCAATATAGTTATGGAATTAAAATATAAATCGTTAACAAATCTATAAAAAAATCTATTTATATTAATTTTTTTGGAATAAGATAATTCCCCTAAATTTCATTACATTTAATAATTTTGAAATTACTTATTCTATTTTTCAATTGATTGAATTAATACTATATCGGTATTGCATAAGCATTTAGGGTAAATTTTTATCACTAAAATTTATAAAAACATGATGTAAAAAAAATCTATTATTACTTAAAATAAAAATTTATAATCCAACTTATCAACGTTTTTTCTTTATGAAAAACTTTTAGAGACATTAAAATCAAGAGAGTGACATTTGGGAATTTTCTTTACTTAAAAAATTATAAATTTTACTTTCAAAGGAAAATGGAACAAAAATTCCACATATTCAAATTTTGGATGTCTATAGTGTAATTTATTCTATCCAATGAAATAATGGAAAGTTTTGGGGTGATTTTGTGACATTATCTCATGGTTTTAACCATTTTTTACACATTTTACCCTTACTAAGGTGATACATATTCATCACTATTACTATTTATAATGTCTAAAAATAAAAGATTCCTATTTAAAAAAAATTGAAAGTCCCAATTTCAAATATGATATAATTTTCTCAAGATTAAATCTATAGATATGGCATAATTAAATTTTAATATAAATTCATAAAATGCAATGAAAACTATTTTTTTGGAAAATTCATTTTTAAGTATAAAAATTAACCTATATCAAAATAAGAAATATTTCAAAATAAAATTATGTTAATTATATTATTAAAAATAAAATGAATCATATGTAACTTTTATGCCAAATAAAAAATATAATGGTACTTTTAAATTACTTTATTTAATGATAAGAAATGTCATCACTTTAAAAATATGATTTTTTCTCTATTCATTGAAAAATCAATCATTTTAAAAAATCCAAAAATATAATCAAAGTGAATACTGATATGGAAATTTCAAAAATTATAATTATTTTATAAAATAAAATTTATAAAAGTAGTAGAAATTAATTGTAATTTACACTCCAAAGTGCAATAAAAAGTTTTTTTTGAATAAAATTCCTTTTGAAGCATAAAATGACTACTAAAAATTGAGTTTCATTTATTAAGAATAAATCAATATATTTTAGTGAGTATTATCATTATACATAAATTTCAAAAAAAATTACTCACATTCATACCCAGTAATTTAATCACTAAGTTATAACAGTCAAATTTAAATAATAATATATTTTTTTATAAAATATCTCAATTCCCCTGAATCTCAGGGTTTCATGTCATTAAATATATTGAGATTAATATTATTTTAAACTAAATTTTCTTGGTGTTACATTATCCCCCCATTAAATTAATTACACAATCACAATTTTATCTAATTCATCAAATGTTAAATATTTCAAAATATGTTTATTGAAAACCCACATCGTATGGTGGGATAATAAAGAGAACGTTGGTGGGATGCTTAAATTTAGACCTAGAGGAGAGTACTTGTATCCAAGTAATAATAGAGAGTGATAAAGAACATATTCAAGAGAATTATAATGACTATAAACCCATTAATATGTGATGGGTAAAAAGGATATTGATTCTTTATATTTGAAGTTAAAAGTATAAGATTTTATTTTTAGTATGATTTTTCTAATTTCGAGGGATTATTTTACAATTAATACAGAGAATAAAGGAAAATAATATTACTTGATAAATTTCCATTTACTAAATAAATTTTAAACCTTTGGTTATAAATCAATAATTTTCTACTTCATCTCATAATCTATGAAAGAATTATACAAGATGATTTTTTAAGGCTTGAAGTACTAAAATTAACTTTTAACAGATCATAAGATCCATAAAAAGTCACAATAAATTACTTATTTACCTAAAAAATTGTTATAAGATGTTATCCAATATGTATAAATAAAATGAATTAATGTATACAACCACAATAATATCCCCCGAAGTTAAACTTAATCAATTCTATAAATAGTTGAGCTTAAGGATCCTCCAAAATATGTTTGACCAATATTGAAATCCAAATATTATAAGGATTTAATCTTGTATCCTTCCATGATCAACATAATAATTATACTGGAAAAATTTTAGTCACTTGTAAATTATCATAACAAAATGTATATACCTTGACCATATATTCTCTAAAATAAACTATTAATTTCAAGAGAAAAGTCACAATAAAATCATATATTCAACCAAAATATAATTCACCCATAATTCCTTAAATAATAACTTATCTTATCCAAAAATATTGGAATCTAGAGTTCATACACCATTATATGATCATAGGTCAATTAAAAATATCAGATAGGATTTCTTTTTTCAAGAAATTTATATATAATATATGTAGATAACAATAATAAATGATCATAATCACATCAAATTTCACTAAAGGATATGATTTTGGAAGGGATTATTCATACCAAATTGAACATGGAATCCTTAACTCAAGAGTGATAAGTGCACCAAAAATATCAAGATTCACTTCAGTAGTTGTGATTTAATAAAAATTCCCTTTGTGCATTGGCTTCATAGGCTATTGTGGCTTATTATCCTTATTATCCATTGGATTAGGGAATTGATTCACATAATTTAAAAACTACTTGAATCTATAGCATTGATGTGTGGGTGGTGCATTTTTTTGATCTCTCTCTATCCATTTCATTATCTAGCCTCTTCACATCACTTTGAAAATTTTTTTCTTGATGTATAGGATTATCAGACATAAAACATCTTCTAGTTCCTTTTAAGAATTCATATGAATTCTCCTTCCCACATTTTTCTCAATAAAGAGGTTAATTGTTTTATTCCCTCTATGTGACATAGAATTAGATCTTAAATGAAAGTCCATCTCCCTTTTCTTATCACTATAACAATGAGTTTTTTTTGGCTTCAATTTCCATTTCAAGTGAACATAAAATTATTTATTCATAGATTAGAAAGTCCCTTATGTATAATTGCTTTCAAAGACTTGGTTTAAAAACACTAAATAATTGACCAATTTTTCTTTTTTATGGATTATTATAATATAGTCATTCCTTGAAAGTCTTGTAAAATTTTCCTGTTAGGTAAAAATGGATTTATCATCATACTACTTAAACTCAAGGAATTTCATTCAAATTTTTGTATATAGAATATGAAGGGTGTAATTATTGAAAAATATTCTTCTAATATCACCCCATTCAATGGAGTAAATTTCTTCAACTATCCTCAAATTCTTAAAAGATCCCCCATTTATATGTTTTCCTTCCAAACGATAAATGGTTAGGACAAAATTTTCATGTTTCATGTACTGAAGAATATAAAATATATTTTCCATTGAATTGATCTATTTCTAAGTGAAAATATATCATAAGAGAAATGGAAAAAGGGTTGAATTTTTTACCTAAAATATTCAAATACATGTTGCACCCTACTTGGTGCATTCAGATGTTCAAAATGATCCATGTTAACACTCATATCTTTAGGGAGTTGACTGAGCATAGTAAAAAACTATTTCATCCCAGCTCTAAATCAATTTTTTTTATCATGGGGAATGTAATTTAATTGGACAAAACATTCTTTACTCACATGATTCTTTCAGGTTCGAACCATTGACTAAAACCAAAAAGTATAGCGTGAAAAACAATAGTCATAGTGAGAAGTTATATAATCTTAAAAATTCATTTATATAATTTCTAAATCATGAAAAATTCTTTTCAATATATTACACATTAGGTTTAAACTATATCATCCTTGTTTATAATATATTAAAATCATTCATAATGGTTCATAATGAAAAAGTGAGTTAACTTAAACATGTCCCCTGAGAGTGAAAAACCATGTGTGAAGTAAGGGCAGACTCACTGTGCACCAAAGTGTTAGTCAGTATATACTTTAACACTATTTTTGGGGGTTATTACCTATAAATGAATATTATATAAAGAAATATCTATATATAGTGTCTATAAATGTATGTATTTCTATGAAAATCCTATAATATATAACTTACTAAAATTATTAGATGCTAACATACACATATAATCATCCTTAAAATTTTCACCATTTTTTCTAAACCTAATCTCCAAAAATTTACTAAAAATTTTCATAAACCAACTTTAGTGACCCAAAATTTTCATTCATAGATATTATATAATTTTAGATGAAAATTTAATACATATAATTTCAATCCACTAGAGAACTGTTAAGGTTTAGCATCTTTAGAATATCAGATACTGAAAAAAATAATTCATAATTTATCTACTTCATCTATCAATTAGTTATTTATAATTAACACCCTTTATAGACACATGATATTTAAAACTTTTCTTTTTTATCATGGGAAAAAACATAATAAAAGGTGAGATCATATGCATAATAAAGGTAAACAAAGTCGATATATATGATCCTTTAAAAATAACATGAGAATAATGTGTATGATAAAATGAGCTTAACCTTTGAAAATCACACTCATCATTTCTTATATCATAAACTTGAGTCATGTAATAAATCATGGAATTTCATAATACATGAATCATAAAAAGATAAAAGAACATGATACTTTAGAACATAACATTGGCATAAGTTCATGTCATAAAATTGTGTCATAAAGTGTATCTTAATCATAATAATATAAATATTATGTCAAGGATACCCAAAAATACATTAAAAACATGTTAGGAATAGGGCAATAACTCATGTACCTACTTTGGGATTAACATAACCTCCCATGTATCCTCTTCTAGGCTTGGGATAACCACTAGTGTACCCTCTTCTTTCGAGATTCATATAACCTTCCATGAACCCTATAATATCATAGGACATTAATATTTACCTATTTATTTTGAGGGATATATAATACCTGGAATACCCATTGAAAAATAATAAATCTATTCATATGTATTCCACAATATCATAAAATCATTCATCACAACATAACCAAATGGAAAATAATGGGTTTTATAGATATTTCGTTATCATAACCATAAAATATCTAGAGAAATAATATGCATTGAATAATTGGATCATAAACCTATTAAATAATATGAAACATCAAAGGATTATATCATCCATGAAAAAATCTTATAAAAGATAACTATAATATTTCTTGAGGAAAATAACCTTTTCATTTTGGAATCACATCTTTAAAATATAAAAATTTCCTAAATATTAAGTATTTTTTTTATTTTAATAGATCATAGGAAACATTAATGGGAAGCTTCAAAACAGAGATCAATCCTGATAGTGGAAAATTTAATTCATGTTGTTAATATTAAAAAAGTTACTTTCACATTTTTTTGTAAAAATTCATAAATATGCCATTCGGAAAAAGGAAAAAGACTCCATATAAACCATATTGTAAAAAGTAAAACATGAGTAAAAATTCTTTAAAAATAATTGGATAATAGAAAAAACATCATTGAAAATATTTTTAGAAAACAAAGACCCTAAGAAAGTGTATTTTCATTTGAAGAGTGAAATAATGTTGGTTTTCCATAAAAGCATTCTTTAAGTCTCTTGAGTAATTAAAGTAATGTAAATGGTAGGAAAACATGTAATATTTTAAAATAACTAAAGGAAAAGAAAATTAATTAGATTCATGAGATATATTATATAAATTTCCATCATTAATAGCTTGATTATAATCAATATATATAAACAATGATATTGTAACATTAACCCCTCACCACTTTGCTAACTGTAGAATCAAAACCTCATGGAAAGGTGAACCTTATATGGATACAAATATCCAAAATCATTTCATTAAAACTATAATAAAATAAATTATTGTGAATTATATAAGCCACATAAAATAATTATGTGGTAAATCTGACATGTGTTTCATAAAAACAAAATTGGGAAGAAAATACCATACCTCAAGTTTTAATTTCTTTGAAAGTGGTTTAACATCCAATAAAATAAATTTTATGTAATTATATCTCTATAATAAAATTAATTAAATACATATAATACTATAAAGGATCTATTTATAATAGGTTAACACACATTTTTTATTAAATCTTTATTAAAATTGTCAATTTTAAGCAACCATTGTTTCATTATTGATGAAAATTGCAGTTCAATAGTTCTGGTCCTTGTACTTGGATCTTGGTTCCATCAACTCTAGAATTCAGAAAACAAAATAAATTTCATATATATTAATTAAATATATATATATATATATACTTAGATAGATCCATAAAATATATAGACATAAAAATGGTTTACACTGTTCATGGAGATGTTATCTCGTATATACAGAAGAATATTATAATTCCCCAATACTATTCATTCATGTAAGTTTTTACCTATTCTTTGATCTTACTTTTTTTGGATAAGTAATGCCAAGAAGGAATAGTGAGGATACCTGTAATGGTGAATTTAGGGATTTATTGGAATTTTTCTTCTTTGACTTGTAGTTTTTGCTGCTCATTGGGAACTTACATGAAATGTACATGAAGTACATATTGTGTAATGGATTCTAGGAATAAGGAATTAATTGGATACATGGAATGAATGGTTTACACTCTATGTAATAGGTAGATGACATTTAATGGTAAAAACATGTTTTTAAGAAAAAGTTGTTAGGTTTTTAATGTATATGTGCCTCAAGAATTACACAGCGTGTAATTCCATTACACACATTGTAATTGTCACGAGTTGTGGTTTTATATAGGAAGATCAGATTATTTTCAATTTATTTGACCTACCAGTAACCTCTCTCAGCCTGAGTTTTATGTTATGTGATTTTGGGTGACTTCTTTCCATCTAGATTTATTCAATCAATGATTGACCAATGTTGAGGTTGGATTACTTCTTTACGAGTATGTAATCCTCTTGGTTCTTATTTGGTTTTGGTTATAGATGTGGTTTGGCTACATATTTTTTATCAGATCATGATTTTTATCAATCCATTTTATATTATAGGCATGCCTTATCTATCTAAGTCCATTCTCTTGGTTTATAGTCACTATTGTTGAAAGAAGATAGGTTTTTACCATGTGGTGGTTGGTGTTTCTATAAAATGGGTTAATTTGATTAATTTCATGTCGTTATTGATAAATTCATTTGAGTTTTTCATTGAATGGAAGTGATAATTTTTTTCAAATGATTTTTTTGGGAAGGAAAATGTTTTCAAAAATGGATTTTTTCTTTTAAAATGGAATTTCTTTATTTAGAAATAGGTCTTCAAACTTTTTAGTGGATCATATTGGATTTGAAAAGGTTTTATAAAACTGTGAGAATGGTTTTGAAATGAAATTATAAAAATAAACAATGGGAACCTTATGTGAATATGGATAGATTCCTAGGTAGCCTTAGTATGTGTCTCATCACTAGGAGGTAATTTTTGTAAATATCAACTGACAGGACTCGATATCTTTTGGTCCAAAATATTTCTATTTTGTCTTGCGTGTGTCTAGTATACATTTTACCATAGGGTAAATCCAAATACTAGGTTATTTGTAATTTTTCATGATGGGTTGTCTATTTTATGATTGTTTTATCATGGATTTTTTCTCACAAGTTCTTATATCTAAGGTTATATCACATAGCTTCGCATGAAAGGTTATTTCAGTGATATGTGTTTACTTTAATACCTCTTGATGTATGGATATGATTTAATATTTTAATCAATTATAGTTATGAAAATTATGGTTATATAATATGAAACAATTTTATGAAAACTAAATGGAAAATGATTTATAAATAGATTTATTTTATTAAAATTCTTTTTAAAATTCTTTTTTTAAATCTATAATTATTGCACTCTTAATATTAGAAGTTGTATAGAAACTATGATTATATCATTTTAATATTTTCCTCACATCCTACTTTTTCCTTTGGGAATCCTTAGATGTTGTATTATGGGATCCAGGAAAAGGGAAGATCATCTTGTAGCATAATGGATTATCTTTTTTCCATTTCTTTTGGTTCGGGTTAGTTTGGAGGTGACTTTTGGTCACATGGGGATATTAATTACTTTATGGTTTAGCTTTTTTGGATTATATTTCAGGTATTTTGTGGCATATTTTCTATTTCCCTTCATTATCTAGTTTTATGTGTTGTTTTTATTATATTTTGGAATATTTTTTAATCCTATTTTACCCATATTTTATTTCTGGCTAGTTTGGTTGTCTTGTATAGTTGACATGGGGTGGTTCATTACAATTTTGTAACAAAGGGATTCACTACCTAATGTGTGTTATAATTTCATATGGTTGGTTCTTTTTCTTTAGTATACTTTAGTTAGGACCATGTGAATTCATATAGTAGGTGTAGAAAAGGGCCTCATCCAGTTAAATTATACGACTAAAACCGAGTTTCCATGGGTGTTTAGGGATTTTTAACATTTTTTAGAGTTGGAGTTTGAGTTAATTTAAATGAACTATAAGGGATGGTTATTTTAATTGAATCATTCCTTCTTAATTATGATTTTTCATTGATAATTTGTTAGATTTAAAATTTTAATGTTCTAAATATTTGTTATCAATACCTGAAGTTGGTCCTAGTATTTTGGAATTTACTCATGAATGATTGATTTTTTTCTTTTGTTAGAAAATTAATTTGAGAAGTTATCTTCTAAATACAAGATAAAAAGCTATGATACATGTTCCTTAGGTGAATCCTCTAGTATAATCTACCTTAATAGAATCTTTTATCCAAAATATTTGACTTTGGGTGAAGTTGGTGTTGGAAACCTGGGACACGTAGTGGATCATGGATCAAAATTTTCTAAGTATCATCCACTCATCTTTCATGGTGAAAATGGACCATAAAAATATGAGGAGTGTCTTGAGTGGAAAGATATGATATTAAACTTTTTTAAGACTCCTAAAGAATCTAAGGTGTATTTTCTATGTATATGCTAGAGGGGACAAGAAGGATATGGTGGGACTCTATTTTTTATGCGAAATTACAGAAGGATCTTACCAAGGATTCCTTCTTGAAAATCATTAACTAGATGTTTGATTATGATACATAGAATTTGGAGAATACCCATGAGTTTTTGACCATAGAGTAGGGGCAGTGTACTGTTCTTGAGTAATCTACCCATTTTTTCATGTTAGTACATCTAGCACCATAGCTTTTTACAAATGAGTATTTAATGGATCATAGGATTGAGTTAGGACTGCGAGCGAATAGTTGGTCAATATTGATACAATTGTGCCTTAAAACCTTTGTGGAGGTAGTTAACAAGGTGAATTTAACTAAGGTAGATATAGTTGGGAAGACAGGTTTGGGCAGAGCCTTAGTTGGTTCAGTGGTTAGCCAGGGTGTACCTTCTCACAAGAACAGGATGCATAAGAGTGGTCAATTTTACTCAAGTCAAGTATTAAGGGAAATGATAGAGTAGCAGTTGGTTATTTTCTACTAGAGTGGGATGTGAGGTCAAACCAATCCAAAATTTTTAGAGGCTCAAAAGAATTCTAATCTTTGTGTATGATCTATCCATATACAACGCTTTTGTGAAAAGATATCTCAGGGAAGTAGGGAAGGACCCACTCTCACCATGGGTTCGTAGGTTTGTGTGGATGATTCCAAGGGTGGTGGCTCTAATCCTCAAGCCAAGGGAAATTTTCCCATGGCTAAGACCTGATGACTTTATGTAGAAGAGTATGTGACAGAGGATTCTAAAGTAGGTCTAATGACTGTTAGAGGTACAATGTTTATCTCATCTTCTCGGGTTCTAGATTTGTTTGATTCAAGTTCTAATCATTGTTTTATATCATCAATTTTTGTTTGTGTTTTTGTATTATGTTAGGAAATTATTCCTTTCTTGTTGGATCATTCCATGAATATAGGAAAGATGTCCGAAATAGGTTTTAGTTGTCCTGTATGTCAGGTGATAATAGTAAATTTTGAGGTGGAGTGGGACTTTTTGGTGCTTGATCTTGACATATTTGACTTTATTATCAACATGTATTATAAGATCATTATTAATGACCAGATATACTATTATTATTGATGAGTTCAGTTATTTTCTACTAATGGCTAAACTCATGTTTTTTTCGTGTGAGTGGGACTCTAGATCATTAAGGGTAGGGAATATTGTTCCTTATGTTGAGGTAATATCCTATTAATTGTGAGATATTTTTCTTGATGCATTGGAAACTTTCTTGGGTGGTCGACTTCTTGAGGTTGCATGTGAGTACCCTAAGGTATTTTCACATGTTTTTTCTTGTTTCTCACCATATAGAGAGGTTGAGTTTAATATTTACCTACTCCCTAGTACAATACCCATCCTTATACTACCTTACCACATGAAACCTACTAGTTGGTGGAACGTATTGTCCAAATTGAGGACCTAGAGGCTAAAGGATTTATTCATCCTTGTATGTCACAGTGGGATTCACCTATCCTATTTTCTAAGAAGGAAGATTAAATCCTTAGGTTTTTTATTGATTAAAAAAAATATGAATTAGGGTTCCATTAAGAGAAAATATAATTCTCCAAAGGTTAATGATCTCTTCAATCATCTTTGAGGGGATTGTTGGTTTTCTAAGATTTACTTGTGGTTAGGGTATCACTTGTTGAGTTTTTGAGAAGAATATATACCTTATTCAACATTTAGGAGTTGATATGGGAATTTTGAGTTTCTAGTTATTCCATTACATCTCACTAATTCTCTTATGGTGTTTATGGATTTGAAGAACCAAATCTTTCATCAGTTCATGGATTCATTTGTTGTTGCGTTCATGTATGATATTTTGGTGTATCCCATGTCATAAAAGGAGCATTTGGATATCATTATTTGAATTCTGAGGGAAGATCATCTATATAGTAATATTTTCAAATGTGAGTTTTGGATTCAAGAAGTGATGTTTCTAAGGAATGTGATATCTGAGAGGGGATTCTTAGTGGATCCTGAAAAGGTAATAGAAATTATGCCTTCGGAGCATCATATAATTATATTTGAGATTCGATGATTCTTGGGTTTAGCTGATTACTATATTTGGTTTGTTCAGGATTTCTCCATGAATACAAATTTGATGAAAACTTTATCTCATAAGGGTTTAAATTTTGAATGTAATAATAAGTGTTAGAGATCTTTGAAGGAGATAAATATGAGGTTGATATTAGTACCAATTTTGATTATTCTAGAACTAAGGTTAGGTTATGATGTTTTATGCAATGATTCTATTAAATATTTGGGTTCTGACTTGATGAAGGGGAACATGTTGTGGCTTATGAATCTCTCTAGTTATTACATCACAATAAGAACTACCTTACCCATGATCTTGAGTTGGAAACTGTTATGCATGAACTCAAAATGTGGCATCACTGTCTATTTATGGAGAATTTTATGATATATTATGATAATAAGATCTGGAAATATATCTTTCAGGTAGAGGGATTTGAATTTGCGATAGAGCCTCTAGGTAGATTTTATTCACAAATTTGGGTTTTTTATTTCTTATACCTCTAGGAAGGGAAATGTGGTTGCTAATTCATTGAGAAGATTATTACAAACACAAGATGTGAAGGAATCAGTTGAGGAGTGGTCTTCGATGAGTTTGTTTGATAAGATGATCATGGAAGTGGAAGAAGTTGGTTGGTAGGTGTTGTTGGATTTAATGAAAGTTGAATCCTATTTTGATGAGTGAGTTTGGATCGATCAGGTGGTCGAAAATAAGTTCAAATGCTTTAGTGAAAGCTTTTATGATGGGGAGACCTTAGGTGAGTGTTCTGAGTCTCTTAGTAAATATTTTTTCTTCCATCATAGGTTGGTTATTCCATTTTCCATGAAATTTGAGTTATTGGATAGTGTAGACCATTAGTTCTAGTCCATGCACCCTAGGGTCACCATGATGTATCACAACTTGAGGTGTTAGTATTGGTGGAAAGGGATTGGACAATCAATAACAAATTTTGTTTTCTGGTGCATTACTTGTCGAAGAATTAAGGCGGAGCACCAAAGACCTTCAAGGTTGTTGCAGCCTCTACCCATTCTGATATAGAAGTGGGATGATATTTACAAGTATTTAAGAATTATTTTTCTATACAATCCTATAGGGAAGGATTTTATTTGGGTGATCATTGATCAACTCATGAAATCTGTACATTTACTACCTATCATGGTCGAACTGAAAGTGGAGAAGATTAGAGACTTTTTGTCAAAGTGATTGTGAGAATTCATAAGGCACCTTATACACTGATTTTTGATAGGGGTTTGATATTCACATCTAGGATTTGTAATGGTTTGTAGGAGGTTATGGGATCCAAGATTAAATTAAGCATAACTTATTATCCATAGATGAGTGGACATAAAAATAGTGTTATCTTGGTTCTAGAGGATATGCACTGAGCTTATTTTCTTGATTTTGGAGGATATTGGGAAATAAATTTTAATTTTGTTAAGTTTTCCTTTGAAAATAATAATTAGTATTCAATCAGGATGGTTCCATATAAGGCTTTGTTTGGGTGTCCATATAGAAATCCCTTGTACTGGGTAGAGTTGGGAGATCAGTCCTTGGTTGGGCCAAGTGTTATTCAGGAGATGAAAGAGATGTTTTAGTTGATCCAGTGTAATGTGATCACGGAGTAGAGTCGTCAAAAATCCTATGTAGACTATCAGTATAAGCTATTCTATTTTGAGGTTGGTGATCAGGTCTTTCTTAGAGTTTCACCTCGCTTAGTAAATCTCTCGTTGGATAAGCCGGGTAAGTTTGCACAAAGGTTTGTATCCCCCTTTGAGAACTTTGGAAAACTAGGGAGGGTGCCCTAAAAATTTCAATTTCCAACTAGTTTGATATCCATTCATGATGTATTTCATGTTTCCCATTTTAAGGGGTATATACCAGATCCTTCCCATGTGATTAGTTAGGAGGATTTTGACCTTGATCGTGATAACACATTGGTTGAACAATGAGTTTATATTATAGATCACCAGGATAAGGTACTGTGTGGTAGAACGATTCCCCTATTCTCGGTACTGTGGTAGTAGAGAAAGGATATCCCCAAGACATGGGAGTGAGAGTCATTGATGAGGTAGTAGTGTAATTTTCTTTTTGTAGATCCAGGATGTTGAGGGATTTATGGGGGGGAAAGAGTTTATAGTGGGGAGATTGTAAAGCCCCATTACCATTTATTTAGGTATATTTTTACCATTTTTTTGGTTTTCCTTTTTCATTGGTAGAGTAATTCAAGGAAGGAATTAGGAAGATACCTATAATAGTAGTGTCATGGATTTTTTTTGGAAATTTTCCACTTAGCCTTAACATTTTTGCTACTCACAAGGAATTTACACACCATTTATGTAAAGTAAATGTTGTGTAAGGGCTTCCATAAGAATCAATGAATTGTATTCAAGGAATGTGTGTTTTACCCACCATTTAATAGGTATACACTATGTAATGGGAATTATATGATTTTTAATAAAAGGGAAATGTGTTTTTCAATGTACATGATCCTCAAATTTTACTTGCAGTGTAATGGAATTACATGATGTTTAATTATTTTTTGTTGTGGTTTTAAGTTGTAATCTTAGATGATTTTCAATTAATTTTACCTGAAGTTAATCTCTATTGACCCATATCTCACCCTAGGTGATTTTGGGTGACTTCTTTCCATATAAATCACTTTGTTAAGTTATTTATCACTGTTGGGGTTGGGTTTCATCTCTACATGTATAATATTCTATATTTTTTTCTGTAGTTTTGGTTGCAACTATGGTTTGGCTACATATTTGTGATTAGATATAGTTTTTAATCGGTCCTTTTAATAATCTTTTCACGAAATTTCTTTCAAAGACTGTCCTCTTAGTTTCCTGTTACCATTGTTGAACGTAGTTAAATTTTTATCGAGTTGAGGTAGGTGTTTCTATACAATGGATTAATTTGATAAATTACATGTTTTAACTAATTAATTCACATGATTTGTTCAACAACTTAAGGTGATAAATTATTTTAAATGATTTCTTGAAAAGGAAAATGTTTTCAAAAAGGGGGTTTTTCATTAAAAATGGATTTTTTGGATTTGAAAATGGGATTTCAAACTCCGAAGTGAATCAGCTTGGTTTGAAAAAGTTTTATAAAATTTTGATCATGGTTTTTGAATTGAATTTGGAACAAATTACATTGGGAAACTTAGATTAATTGGGATAGAGGCACATGTAGCCTTAGTTTGTGTTTCACCAATAGGATATATCTTTTTTGTGATATCAACTAGTATTAATTAATTTCTTTTGGATCTAATGTTTGTTTGTTTTGTCTTGTGAGTGTATAGTATGAATTGACCCATATATTAGAGCCCAATAATAAGTTATTTTTCATTTTTCATGATAGTTTTTTTATCACATGATTATTTTATCATGGATTTTTTCACACGGGTTTTTATATTTGAGGTTATATCACATAACATTGCATTATAGGTTGTTTTATGAATATGTGTTTACTTGTATACCTATTGATGCATGGATATACATTTCTATTTTTATCACTTATACTTTTCATATTTATAGATATAGAATATGAAATATTTAATGAAAACCAAATGGAAAATGCTTTAAAAATGGATTTATTTTATTAAAATTATTTTTAAAACTATTTTGTTTTAAAAAAATAGAATCGTTGCATTCTTACTTTGAGATATTGTATATAAATTATGGTGGTATCCTTATAGGATTTGGATCATAAACTACTTGTGAATTTTGTTGTTTTATATGTTTTATTTCAATATATATTTAAATGGAAGATCATCTTGTAGCTTTATTTCTTCTCTTCTTATTATTGCTTTCGGTTCAGGTTGGTCTCGAGGTGACTGCTGGTCACCTGGAGATATGGATTACTTTCTAGTATAGCCTATTTTGCTTGGATTGGATGTGTTTTGTGGTATATTTTCTATTTTAACTTCATAATTTGGTTTTGTGTCTTATTTTTATTATATTTAAGGATGGTTTTTGTTATCCTATTTTACCCATATCATGTGACAAGATTTTTTGGGTGGCTTGTCTATTTGACCCAGGTTGGTTCATTACAAATGTTGTATTCACTTTTTGAAATATGGATTAAAATAAATTTAAATAATAATTTACATCTATATAATCATTATTATACCATTAATATCATATATATTCATTAAACCTATCCTTATTACAATCCATTCAAAGAAAAAATTAAAAACTAATCAGATTACTTCATGGAGGTGGTTGTCCACACGTAAGCATGAATGATGTTATGATTTTCCAACAGATTGGAAGGAAAGAAGTTATATACGATATTATAATTATATAATAATAATAATATTATAAATTTAATTTATAATAATTTAAACCATCCTAATAACCATCAATGAATGATGTTTATGGAAAATGAATTGAATCACTACATAGAGGTAGTAGTCCACACACTCGGATGTACGATACTTTTGCATATTATTTTATAGAATAGAGGATGGATATTAGTAGTTAAATATTATTAATAAAATTTTAGTATATTTATGATAATTTATATATTTTCTTCAATTAATACCATATATTTATAGGAGTTAGAAAAATAAATAAATTTAAAGAGGTCAGGTAAAATGATTACCTCCTATTTGATAGGCCTCCATTATATACGATTATAAAGACCATTGGAATGGTATTTAAAGAATTACATTACCTAATATTCATGGATAGGGAAGTTTAAAATGTTATTTATACAGTTTTTAATGATCTATATGGCACAATGAGGAGTAGATAAAAGAGAGATGGGGTATCCTTTTATAAAGGAGGGAAATGAAACACGTGGAATTACAAAGAAATATTAAAATATAATTAAGTCAATCTCAAGATGAATGATTCCAAACATTAATAAACTTGAATTAAAATATAATAATGTCTAAATATCAATATAAAATGAATTTTTTATAGGTTTAAATGTCATTTATTACCTTAAGATTTTGGTTTAACACCTTCGTTAACTAATTTTAACATTAACTACGATAATGACCTTTTTAATATTAACAGGTTATAAATTTGATTATAAGTTAACAATTTTATCATAGTAGGCCAATAGTCTAAATTTTTAACCACTTATACGTTTCCCTTTTCATGTTTTTATGATATTTAAATTATTTTTTAAAAATGTTATTTTTCATAAAATATCATAAACATCATTTTTGATAATATTCATTTATTTTGACTTTTAAGTTATTAAGATAGTTATGGAATTAAAATATAAACCCTTAAGATATATTTTAAATGTATTATTTATCAAAAAAAATCTTGTAAAAAAATATTTCATGAAATATTTCTTACATTTAATATTTTTAAAATCATTTATTTTTTTCTATTAATTGAATAAATATTGTATTCGTGTTCCATAAGAAGTTAAGGTCAATATTTGACCACTAAAAAACATAAATAAATTTCCTTTATAAAATAATTAATTATTATTTAAAATAAACATTGAGGAAAAACTTATTCTTTTATTATCCTTATAACAAAATTTTAGTGACAATAATGTCAAGAGAGTGACATTTTGGATTTTTTCATTATTTAAAATAATATAAACTTTATTTTCAAGGGAAAATGGCACACAAATGAAATATATTCTAATTTAGTATTTTATATTGTTAATAATATTCTATAAAATTAATTAATATAATGTTTTATATTTATTTTGAGGCCTTATATCATATTTTTAACATTGTTTTACCAATTTTACCCTTACAGAGGTGATAAATATTTATCACTATTACTATTAAGAATGAATAAAAGTAAAAAGGAACTATTTAAAAAATTTGAACCACCTAATTCCAAATATGGTATCCATTTTTCATGATTTAATATTCATAAGTGGGAAAAATTAATTGTAATATAAATTCGTAAGACTCAATGAAAAACAGTTTTAAGAAAAATATTTTTTTAAGCATAAAAATTAACTTATATAAAAATATTTGAATATTTTTTATTGAAATGGAATCAATTAGATCATTATGAATCAAATGGATCATATTTAACTTTAATATGAAACCTAAATTATAATGGTACTTTTAAATTACTTGATTTAATGAAAAAATGATAATATTTGAAATTTTTTAATTTTTTTCTATTCTCTGAAAAATCAATTATTTTAGAAAAATACTAATATATAAATGTAAGAGAATTATGATATTATTATTTCAAAAAAAAATTTCTTTATAAAATATAATTTATAAAAGTTTAAAAAAAATAATTGTAATTTCATGAAAAGAATGGAACAATGATCGTTTTTGAATGAAATTCCTTTTTAAATCATAAAATGAATCTACTAAAAATTGAGTTATTACTTCCTAATAATTAATCTATTAATTTTTATTGAGTAACACCAATATAAATTTATTTTATAACATGGTTATTCATATTCATACCCCCCAATTTAATTAAAATGTATGGTATCCCGCCTTTTATTATTTATCTTTTTATTAAATGCTACAAATAAACAATTTATAAAGTTTAGTTTCTTAGAAAAAAGGTACATAATTCATGAAAACATAAATAAGTATTCTAATAAACTTAAAAATATTCAACATAGTTTTATACTTTGTAAATTTCCTACATCTCATAACCCGAGGTTATACACCAAAGGAAAGAGTGAGCATAAGGCCCAGTAAGGGAAAGTAAGAGAAATAGTTTACATGTGATCTAGAGAAATATCAACAAGATAAAGAGGAATACCATAATAGAATGATAAAGAGGCATATAATAATAATAATAACATGAATTATTAAATTTTAATGGTTCTACAATAATTAAATGAGACATTCATAAGCATATCACCAAGGTTTGTCACCGAGGTGTCATAAAAATTACCATGGTTATTCTCCAAGTTATCGTAAAACATGTTATCTATAGATATTAAATTATTTAACCAATTAAATGGAGATCTATCGAGGTATAAAATTAATATGTATTAATTAATGTGATACAAATATATCATAATAAAACATTTCATAAATAAACCATTCAGAATAAAAGAAACAATTTTCATATAAAAATCACGATGTTTTAAAAAGTGCTTAAATACTAGATGGTTATTTATTTTATAACCCATGGAAAGGGAATGAGGGTTTATATTATGTGAATAAAATAATAAAATAAATCATTTTTAATTCATGATGAATACCCTAATAAAATAAATAGGTTTGGGTATTCACATTAAGAAAATAAAAGATAATTTCTTAAGGAGAAGGGAGAAATTTTGAGAAGTAAAATATGCAGTATAACAATTATAAGACATGGTTTTAAAAGAGGGTAAAAGGAGAGGGGAAAAGTGTATCCCATTAATAAAATAATCTTATTAATGTATAGGGATAAAATAAACTGGAAAAAATACCTTATTTTCAAAATTTTAAAGACATACCACATAAAGAGGAAACTTGAATTGAAAAGAGAAGTGGAGATTTACCTTACCATGAAGTGTAGTTCCTAAAACATGAGAATTGAGACCTTGGGGGATTGAAAACACCATGAGAGTAATAATTGGGAGGCAATAATATCAGATATTCATGGATAAATAATTTTAAGTGAATAGAAATGGAGAAAATGGTGGGTATTTATAAAAAAAGTGGGGGATTTGTTTATTAATTTCTAAATATAGGCCTTGGACACCTAGATAGTGGGAAATGAAAAACCACAGAATTTACGATGGTATTTTCCCATGTTATTCAAGAACTGGGAATAATTTTTTGTTATTTTTATCCAAAATGGTCACCATTATTTATTATTACTTATTTTGGAATTGAAAATTAATGTTTTAACAAAATAACATTTTTAAAGTTAAAGTTTCCATTTTAGAATTTGGAAAGTAAATTATATATTTAGAAATTGATTAAAATATATTAAAATAATTGATATTAATAAAATAACACATTTTATTTATTATATTGTGTTTAATTAGTTACTAAATCATTATGATTTCATTAAACATACTAAAAAACTCAATGCATTTTTACTATTCAAAAAAACATTATTTTAGAAAATTATCATAAATTCACCAAACATAATTTAGATGCGATGATTTAGAAAATTATATTTATTTAATCATAATAATTCTATTACTATGATAATTCTAACTTATATATATATAAATCCATATTTATTAAAAATAATAGAATATTGAAAATGCATAGTAAAATTTACAACACATGAAAAAAATAAATTTTTTTCATTTATATTTAAATATGAGTATGTTTATCACAATATTTAATTTAAATAATTATTATTCATAATATATTAGCTTATTAAAAATATTTATATCTTGTATAGAAATTAAAATTTCTATCTAATTTTTTTTATCAAATTCTATCTCAATTTTATTAGGAAAAACTATTCTTATAATAGATTTGATGAAATAAAAATTTATTTATACATTGGAATTACACTTTAATTAACTAATGTATCATAACATAACCCCATATAACACCAATATAGGACCTACGTTTAAGGCTTGATATGGAGATAGATTCACGAGGAGACTTGAATAATATCGTCCAAGTGGTAATTTCAAATAACTTGAACTTCTCTACTATGTGATTTTGTTCAAGATTTACTTTTTGAATCTCATTTTGGGGTTAGAAAATGGAAAACCCAAAAGATGCTACCTCCCTTTGAATATTTAACAAATGGGCTTCAAACATCACGACCCTACTGGTTGAGGCCATCATTTTTTCTTTCTACATTACACTTTTTCATTTAAACTTATAAATGATAATTATAATGTTAAAATTATTATATAGTTTCTAATGTTAATATTGACCAATGAAAAATATTGACCAACTATCATATAATGGTTGAAACTCAATGGTCAAATTTCAAATTATACTCACTTCACTGTTAAAGAGATATATTTTTGTTGTGTACAAAATAATATAACACACATTTTCATGAAAACATTATCATTCAAAAAGTCTGGGTCATTACATTATTCCCACCATAAGAAATATCATAACTGAACTTTGAACTCATTCAATCAGTTGGGGAAAGGTGTGGGGGATTTTGTCTCATTGTATCCTCTAGGTTCCACACCACTTATTCATATTTCTGGTTCCTCCACAACACTTTGACGTGGTGGGCAGTTTTGTTGTGTAGAAAATTGTCTCTATAGTCCTAGATCTCCATAATATGCTCCTGATAAGAGAGGACATGTTCTAGTTTTACCACCTCTTGATTGAGTACATGCTAAGGGCCAAGTATGTACTTCTTCAAGATATATACGTGGAATACATTATGAACTTGAAATTTATTTTGAGGAAGGCAAAGATGATATGCCCCTGATCTTATGAGATCATGGATTTCATAGGGGACAATGTACCTGGGGCTAAGATTCCATTTCATCCCAAACTGCACGACTCTCTTCCATAGTAAAATTCAAAGGAAGAATTTATCACTAACATCAAACTCCAAGTCCCTTCAATGGTTTTCAGAATAGCCATTCTGCAATCTCTTAGTAGCCATTATGTGTTTTTGGATGGAATGAAAGTTTTTTGTCATCTCTTGCACTAGATCAGGCCCAAGAATATTTATCTCACCAAATTCATCTCAAAAAGTAGGAGTTCTAAATCGATTCCGATATATAGATTCATAGGGTTCTATTTGAATATTAAAATGGATTTTGTTATTGAATGAGGACTTAAATAATGTGATTTGTCGATCCCATACACCTATAAATTCCATTGAGAATGTTTTAATCATGTCCTTGTGTGTCTAAATTTTCCTTTCATTTTGTTCATTAGTTTGGGGGGGGGGGGTGATCAGACTTACTAAAATTAAATTCAATATTCAGATAATGTTGAAGACATCTACAGAATTTTGATGTGAACCATGGATCATGATCCAAAATGATAGAAAGTTTCACTCCATGGAACATCCCCAAATTCTTTATATATATCATGGAAAGTTGTTCAAGCGATAAATATTTTCAAATAGTAATGAAATGGATAGTCTTGGTGAGACAATACACTATAACCCATATCACATTATTTTCCTTGGATGTTATCGAGAGACTAGTGACAAAGTCCATAGTGATATTTTCCCACCTCCAAGTTGGTATGGGTAGTGGTTGAAATACCCCTTTAGGAAGTTGTAACTCTGCCTTCACTTACTAACACACCAAGAACCTTCTAGTATAGTCAGAAATCTCCCTTTTAATTTTATCCCACCAATAATGTTCACGAAGGTCCTTATACATTTTAGTGCTTCTAGGATCTATAAAGAGTGTAGATATATGATCTTCATCAATCAAATCCTTTATTTCTGGAATAAATAGAACACATAAACTTGTAAAAAAATTTAGTACACCTTCTTAATAAATATTGAACTCATAAAACTTTCCATTCTTTCCAACCTCTATCTTCTGTAAAAAATAATCTTCTCGTTGATCATTCTTGATCTTCTCTAGTAATGATGGTTGAAAAATTATTTTGTATATGGTGGATTATGTCCTTTCCCTCATGATTCCCATGTCCAAACTTATTAGGTCATTGATCAGTGGATCTACTTGAATCATCATCATTTCTATCACAAAAGGGTCATTCAAGGGAAATTATTTTCTATTCTAGGGTGATAATGAATTGAAGAATCATAGTATTTAAAAAGATCCAATCATATTCTACATATAAAGTTCAATTAATTTTGTGTGAATATATTCTTCAAACTTTGGTGGTCTGTGTATATATCACATTTCTCCCCATAAATATTTTATCTCCATATATTTAAAGAAAAAATAATTGTAGCTAGCTCTATAACATAGGTAGGATAATTCTTCTTAGGAGGCTTCAAATATCAAGATGCATAATCAATAACCTTTTTATTTTTTATGATGAATTACCCAAGACCTTTCAGATATGAATCACTAAAAATTACGAATACTTATCTGATAAAGGGTAGAGTTAACACATGTTCAATAACCAATCTCTTATCCAGCTCTTTGAATCTTTCTTCCCACTCCTTTTTCTAGATGAACTTGGCCACTTATGAGTTAACTTGGTTAGTGGGTTATAAATTCATGATTCATTTTTCAAAGACCTCCTTTAATATCCTACTAAACCAAATAAACTAAAAATCTCAGTTACTGTTGTAGAATGAGGCCACTACTCTACAACCTTTGTCTTGGTAGGGTCAACTGAGATTCCTTCATTGGTTAAAATTTTCCCATTGAAAGAAACATTATTTTACCAAAATTTACATTTGACAAAATTTCCAAATATCCTCTTTTCCCTTAGAGTTTTAAATACTACCCTTATATGATCCCCATTCTCCTCACAAGTTTTGGAATATATCAGAATATCATCAAGAATACCCACTAACACATTTATAACATTTTAGGATTTGGATAACTGCTCATGAACCTGATTCTGGCTTAGAAAAACCTATAATATTCCCTCTTTGGGGATTGGGATAACCTCTTGTACATCAGCTTTATTCATTATTGGGATAACCTCCCATTTACCCTTTGAGATTAAATAATTTTAATTATTAACAAATTATTTGTAGGGATATATACTTTCAATCCCACCCATCATATACACATAAATACATTTATATTTATGCAATAAGATCATAAAAAAATTCATCATAACTCAAACCATAGAAAATAAATTTGTGTTTCATTGATATTTCATAATCATAACCATAAACTATATAGATAAATAACAAATATGGTATTATTTGATCTTATCCCCATTAAATATTATGTAAAATCAAAGGATGTTATCATATATGAAAAATTCCTTCAAACGATCACTAAAATATTTATTGAGTAAAGTTTCATTTTTATTTTAGAGTCACTTATTTAAAATAAAACAATATCAAAAATATTAATGAAAATATTTTATTTTAAAATAACCTTGGAAACATATAAATGAAGATCCAAATCATTGAGTGGCCATGATAGGGGAAATTCCGTTTATGTCATGTAAGTTAAAACAAAAATTCCTTTTACATTTTCTGTAAAAAGTCAAAAGTATATCACTTTTAAAATGAAAAGAATATTAATATTTTTTTCTTTAAAATAAAAACACTCATAAAAATTAAATGAATCAATAATAGGATAATAGTAAAAATATTTTGT
This sequence comes from Viscum album, assembly GCA_963277665.1. Lineage (NCBI taxonomy): Eukaryota > Viridiplantae > Streptophyta > Magnoliopsida > Santalales > Viscaceae > Viscum > Viscum album. The sequence goes on along the minus strand of OY728161.1, from coordinate 47,000,459 downwards.
AAAATATTTTTTGAAATCTTGGATATAGATGGAAAAGGATTTTCAAACAAAGAGTGAAATAAAATTAGGTTTCCTTAAAAACAATTTTCATTCTATTGAGTAATAAAATATATGAAAATGAATGGAAAACATGTAATATCAAGAATTAACTATAGGATAATAAAATTATATTTATTATTGAGATATAGTTTAGAAAATCCATCTTTGAAAACTTGATCATAAACAATCCTAATAAAGAATGATATTGTAACATAAATAACTTACCACTTTGGAAACTTTTGAATGATAACATAATAAAAAAGATAACCTTAGATGGATATGAATATAAACATAATTTTCAAGATAATATCATAAAATTCAATAATTGGTAGTATTAAAACCACCTAAATGAAACAAATATGGAAAAAGGCACGTGTCTCACAGAATTAAAAGTGTGATGAAAACCGCTTATGTGGAGTTTGAATTTATTTGAAAGTGATTTAACCATATATATAATAAATTAAAATTTATTTTAATTATATAAAATAGAAATTTAAATACTTATAATACCATATATGATCATATTATAACATTCTAACACCCATTTATTAGTAAATATTTATTAAAATAATTGTTTCTAGGTGTCCACTTGTACACTTTTACTGGGAATTTCGGTTCAGTAGTTCAGGTACTTGTACTTGAATCATGGTTCCATATTATCCATAATGTTCAAAATGATAAAACTATTATATATATATATATTGTAAAGACCCAGAAATTTCACGGAAATTTTTTTCTTAAATACTTTAGAATTTTAAGATTCTTTGGTTTTTAACGACACCTGATTTTGAGGGTCGGTGTGCCTGGAATCAATTTATGATGTTTTATTTAGGTACTTTTAGTAAACATACATGTGTGTTTTTCTATCTTTTGAACCAGTGGTCAGAATTGAAATCTGAGGGCACCGATAAACTCGCAGCGCTGGTATTCTTTTAAGGGGACCTTTACCGCAGTTGCGTTTTGTCGTTTGTGGTAGTTAAAATTTGGGGATTCTTTAAGACATAAATAAAATTATTGTGTTACAATTTTATTTTAAGTGGAAATAAATTCCTCCAAAGGGAAGTTGGAGGTAGGGCCCACACCCCACCTAACATCCCATGGGAGGATATAACTAAGGGTTGTGGGGCCTGCATGAGCCCATAACCCTTCAACTCCTCCATTAACTCCCTTAAACCCCCATGAAACCCCTTATTAAATCTTATAACTCTCCACCTTCTCCCTTATTTATTTATCACTGTCCACCCATGGATTATGCCACCCCAACCAATTAATTACTTCATTAATGAATTGGTACTTCTCATTTTGAATTAATTTGATTTGCATGGAATTTCTTTAAAATTAGAGAAGTATATTATAATATTTACTTAGAAAATATTTTGGCGGGGAACCTTTGGAGAATTAGAGAAGCTTCATTCTTCCACGAAGAACATCATCCTCTCTCGGTGAAGAATGCTCCATGACTTCTCTTATCTTCTTCTTCCTTCGCGTCAAGGGAGAAGACATCGCTCGCGAGAAGCGTCGCCTACGTCAACGACCCTTCCTCAAACGTTGACGGGACGACACCATTCTCCGTGATGCCATCTTCCACGACACCCGACTACCGCGACTCCCCTCTTCCGATGCTTGTCGACATGCGATGTCAATAACAAGGTAGGAGTATTATGATCAATTTTAATCAGGATTATGTTCAATTTTAATTGATTAAAATTGTTCTTTGTTCTTTGTTGAAACCCTGGTTTGTATTTGGCCATATGATACTGCCTAACACGGAGGGCGTAGGCCGAACGAACACGACCTGAAGACCTTCCGTTGATCCTTGTTCTTTTTCTATGGTGATAGTGATAGAAGGGATGGAGGTGACCGGAGAAAGCGGCGGCTGTATGCTAACCGCGTGGAGAGGAATCGCGGGCCGCATCCCTGGGCTGCTCGGCCAAAAAAGAACCGGCCGGCCGTAGCCAATTGGGTTGGAGGAACCGCAGGGCCCCATGGCGCCGCGCTACGGAGGACCACCTCCCGCACAGGGCGGCCTCTTCGGAGAAAGAACTGGATGGTCAGGCGGAAGGAGCCATGGCGCTCATGGGCACCGCAGCGGAGGTTTCGCGGCCCGCAACCGTGGGCCGCTTGCACTGGAGAAGCCGACCGGGCAGGAGGGCGGTGCCGCTCAGCGACGTCGGTTCGTGAACCCCCCCCCCCCCCCGCATCGCTCGACCACCCCAGCGGGGCTGTACCCCATGGTCTGGACCGTGTGCTTCCCCGGGCCGGTCCGACCCTCGGCCGGGTCGGACCCGCCGAATTGGGTCGGGCCGAATAGCCAACTCACTCGGCTTAATGGGCCGGGTCCGTTTTCACTTAAACGTGAATAACAAAAAGACCACGCGTCCGATTGACGCGCCGTCTATGGCACTGGGTCCCTTACAAAGAAACTATCCTTTTGCGAAACTCTAAGTGAGTTTTGGACAACTATGAAAAATGCCCGGGTTCGGAACGAGCGTATTTCCAACCGGGCCCCTGGACCGAAAATGCTAATATCTCTCAGATCAGGCATCCAATTGACGCACCGTCTATTGCATTGGGTTCCTTTTGACGAGAAAGAACTTTGGGATACATCAACTCCAGCTTCATTAAATTTGATGTATCTACCTCTTTGCTCGAGGAGCAGACCCTCTCGGAATCGAGTGTGCTGTGTGCGGGAACCCTATAGCTGGTTGCGACTGCCACAAAAATTTTAATGGAATCCTCTGTGGGTTCTACGACGACGACCATCGTACTATAATCCTCCATGGGTTCAATGATGATGAAAACTGGACTGAATCCTCCATGGGTTCGACAGCAACGATACTAGACTGAATCCTCCATGGGTTTGACAACAACTAGACTCGACTGAATCCTCTGTGGGTTCGACAACAACGAGACTGGACTGACTCCTCCATGGGTTCGATAGAAAGGAGACTAGACTGAATCCTCCATGGTTTTGACAACAACTATACTGGATTGAATCCTCCGTGGGTTCGGAAGCAGCGACATACGGTTGTTTTAGGTTTCTGCGGGTATCTTCCATTCGACAGTGAAAGATGATTTAGTGGCTACAGCTAATCATCTATTTCTCTCTTTAAGTTTTCTATACCTGTGTGAGTTGAGACTTGACTCTCAATCATCACCACTGATGTGACTGACTTCTTTCTTGTATGGACTGGGTTGTGCTTGAACTCAAGAGTTGGAGCCGAACTGGATTGAAGACTTAGGTATATGTATGGGCATATACCTAAGTAGGTTTGGTTGATGCACAATGTTTTTTATCTTACTTCTTGTTTATCCTTAGTTGATATTGTGAGACCTTGCGGGTCTCAGGGTCCCTACTGAGTATCGTTATACTCACCCCCGCACGGGCTATTCCCGCACTACGTTGTATTGGATGCAGACGACGAACAACACTGATCGAGGTAGAGACTTGTGGAGCTGGACAGTACCCAAAGGTGGACCACTTTATGGGAAGTACATGGAGCAGATGGACAGTACCCATAGGTGGACCACTTGACGAGACGTACACAGAGTAGACAGAAGGACCAGAAGTGCTGAGGAGACCATCTGTACCCACCCATCAGGTGGGATTCCCGTAGGATGACTCAGTAGTTTTTGTTTTACTTTAGTTGTACTATCTATTCAGTTGTACTGTAATTTACAGTTGGTTTTGAATACTGGCCCATTTACTTTTCAGCACATACTTTTGTATTCAGTATTACTTAGTGTTTAATTCTGTTGCATACTCTGTTGTGTTTGTTTACTTCTATAAAGGAAATTCCTTCCCTTTTTATCGGGATTTACGCCTTTGGTGCTAGTCTCTAGCCCCTGGCCTATGGAAGGCGGGCTTGGGGTAGTCACGGCACGGGCCCTGAGGATGGTTCATGAAAAATTGGTATCAGAGTAGTCGGTTCTACCGTAGAACTCAGGAATCTAATCATTCTTTTTTGTGAAGCAATAGTGTTAAGAGTATTGAGTGTGGTTTTCAGTCCAGGGATTCCATTGCTGGTGCGGCGGCTGATGTATCCATACACCAGGACCCTGATTTCTGATTTCCGACTCGGTGCACGAAAACACTGATTTCATGTGGGTTTCCTTTGAAAAGGTTTCTTCGTGGTTACTTGGTGTTAGCTCACCTGGTATACTGTTTGAACGTGGCACACCTGTTTCTTTTTAGGATAGCCCCATGAAGGCAGCCAGCTAGGGTTTCGAGTTACGTACGGGATGGTAGCCCACCGAGCGATGAGGCCTCAGTGCAGGGCCTCATCCCAGGGGAGGCAACAGCGGTGCCACTACCCACTGGGCCACTGATACCACCAGCCCCAGTATCAGACAATGCACACTGTCTAAGAACGTTGCACAAGTTCTAGAAACATAGACCTATAAGGTTTCAAGGCGAGACAGATTTTCAGACAGCGGGGTGCTGGCTAGAGGTTGTAGCACGAGTTTTCCACATAGTTGGGACACCCACTGACTTGATGGTGTACCTAGATGTCAGTATCTTTCAGGGAGTAGTTTAGAGGTGGTGGAGCCCGATTCTCTAGTTTTATGATGAGGCGAATCTCACGTGGGGAGACATCAAGGGCCTTTTCAGTTCGGAGTTTGTACCGGCAACCCTACGCTCTGTGAGGGCTTAGGAGCTACTGCTCTTTCCATAGGGCTTTCTGACCATAGCAGAGTCTTCTATAGCCGGTGGTAGACAAATGACACTGAATTCCAAGCGGACTAGGACAACAGGTGGGCGAACTCAGGATATAGGTTCGATTGTGCGGGGAACATGAAATAGAGCCATCCATATAAGGAGTAGGCAGTGCTATGCATGCATTGGGTAGGGTCACATAGCTCGAGACTGGTCGACCTGTCCTGCAGATGAGCAACAAGCAGTAGAGGGACCTCCTAGGCAGAGGCAGAGGTTTCGACCGTGGTGGTCTGCCAGGAGCAGGTGGATAGGAGCGGGACTAGCTCCAGGCATGGAGACCTTTTTTAATATGATTATAGGTTTTTTGATGTTTTTGTTTGTGGTTACTTTGTGTCTTTGTACTTTGAGATGCTGCAATAAAAGACACTTGTATTTGTGACATTTTATTCCCTGTCATTTTTATGTGGTTGATACTGAGAGGTTCCGGTTAAAACTGTTGACTTGACCCTCACATTTGAGATTCCTACGAGAGGAGACCCAGTGACCACACACTACTGACGACAGTGTGACTCAACCTTTGGAGGCGAGAGTAAAGGTTGGATCTCTTGGTAGTAGCGTCGAGTCCTTACAGCGTCATCCATGGAATTAAATAGTACCGTTCATTTCAGGATTGAAAGTATTAGGCAAAGAACGTGGTTCATCCAGGGGATGAGATCAGATTTCTCTTTTCGGCAGAGGAGAAATCTTATCAGATCTTGTAGAAAATAAGAAAAAAAGGGTGTAGTTGAGTTCTTTTCAAATGGATAGTCACACCCATAGTTCGTTGAGCGAATGGTTTATGATTTACTCTAATATCAGAAGTCTTAGGTGTGTATTCTTGCAAAAGGACCTGAACCTGAGATAGAAGAAATGGCTCGAGTTCCTCTAGGACTATGACTTTGAGATAGTCTATATCCATGGGAAGGGGAAAATTGTGGCTGATTCTCTCAGTAGGAGATCGGGCATTCAACTTCTAGGAGAGGCGATGGAGCAGCTAGCCGCGTTTTAGATATCCTTTGTGGGTATAGATGGAGCATCCTTTCTTCAGTCTCTCACAGTCACTCCTCCACTTCATTAGTGATTCAGGGTGGCACAGTGTGGGGACATTGACTGTGAGACGCGATGTGCTCAGATATCCTCAGGGCAGGCACCTGATGGATTTTCTAAAGGAGGGGATCACGTCATCCTCTTTTGGGGACATACCATGATACCAGTTTCACTACAGGAGGAATTTTTGAGGAAGTTTCACACTTCCCCTTTAGCGGTACATCCATGAGTGGTGAAGATGTATCAGGACCTCAGACGATAGCACTGGTGGCTGGGTATGAAGAAGGATGTAGCAGAGTTTGTTTCACGATGCCTCACTTGTTAGCAAGTGAAGGTGGAGAACCAAGTACCATCAGGCTTCGTACAACCCTTAAAGGTCCTATAGTGGAAGTGGGACGTTATATCTATGGATTTCATGATGGGGCTTCCATGTACATCCAGAGGATACGACTCTATCTGGGTGATCGTAGACCGACTCACCAATTCGGCCCACTTTCTACCAATCAGAGAGAAAGGCTCAAAAGAGAGCTTTAGACGCCTCTATGCTCAGGTGATCGTACAGCTTTATGGTGTTCCATCGTCTATCGTTTCTGATCGAGATGCTCGATTCACTTACTGGATATGGAAGGGATTACATGAGCCTTTTGGGACACATATAAGCTTGAGAACTGCCTTTCATCCTCAAACGGATGGCCAGACTGAGAGGACTATTGAGACTCTCAAGGAAATGCTCTGTGCATGTGTCCTCGGCTTTGGTCACAGTTGGGAGGATCACTTACCCTTGGTGGAGTTTGCGTACAACAACAGCTACCACTCCACCATTGAGATGGCACCTTACGAGGAACTGTACGTTTGACCTTGTAGATCACATCTATGCTAGAATGACCTAGGGGAGTCAGCACTTGTAGGACCATAGATGGTTCAAGATATGATGGAGAAGGTGCAGATCATCCAGGAGTGGATGAAGGATGCACAGAGCAGACAGAAGTCCTATGCTGATAGGAGACGGAGACCACTGGAGTTCGAGGATGGCGACCATGTCTTCGTACGAGTCTCACCAAGACGAGGTCTGCAGAGATTTGGCCGAGGAGAATTGTAGTCTCCTCGATTCATCGGACCTTTCCAGGTCCTCAGCAGAGTAAGCGAGGTAGCTTAACACCTGGCCCTTCCACCCTAGTTTCATCGGGTGAATTAAGTCTTCCACGTATCTCAGCTGAGGAGATACGTGCATGACACGAACCACATCATCGATCACAAAGAGATGGACACTGATGATGGGACGACATTCACGGAGGTCCCAGTGGAGATTGAGGATCGACAGAAGTGGGTCCTACATGTACAGTCGATTCCTCTAGTGTGCATTCGCTGGTAGCACAGGATCCTCTAGGAGAGCGGACCAGGAAGCTCAGATGTGAGCTCAGTACCCCCATTTGTTTCCCTAGTCTTTGTTTTAGATTTTTGGGGATGTAAATCCCTGAGGTGGGAGTAATGTAAAGACACGTAAATTTCAAGGAAAATTTTTTCTTAAATAATTGGGAATTTTACGAGTTTGTGGTTTCTGATGGCGCCTGATTCTGAGGCCCGGTGTGCCCGGAATCAATTTCTGAAGTTTTGTTTGGGTACGTTCAGTAAACATACGTGCGGGTTTTTCTATCTTTTGAACTGGTGCTTGGAATTGAAATCTAAGGGCACCAATGAAATCACAACATTGGTATTCACTTAAGGGGACCTTTATAGCAGTTGCGTTTTGTCGTTTGTGGTAGTTAAAATTTGGGGATTCTTTAAGAAATAAATAAAATTTTTATGTTACAATTTTATTTTCAAAGGAAGTTAATTCCTCTAAAGGGAAGTTAGAGGTGGGGCCCAAAACCCACCTAACATTCCATGGGAGGATAAAACTAAGGGTGGTGGGGCCCGCACGAGCCCCTAACCCCTTAAATCCTCCTTTATCTTCCTTAAACCCCCATTAAACCCCTTATTAAATCTTATAACTCTCCACCTTCTCCCTTATTTATTTATCACTGTCCACCCATGGATTATGCCACCCCAACCAATTAGTTACTTCATTAATTAATTGGCACATATAATTTTGAATTAATTTTATTTTCATGGCATTTATTTAAAATTGGAGAAGTCTATTATAATATTTTCTTAGCAAATATTTTGGTGGGGAACCTTTGGAGAATTAGAGAATCTTCGTTCTTCCATGAAAAATATCATCCTCTCTCAGCGAAGAATGCTCCACGACTTCTCCTATATTGTTCTTCCTCCACGTCAATGGAGAAGACATCGCTCGTGAGAAGCTTTGCCTACATCAATAACTCTTCCTCCAACATTGACGGGACGACACTATTCTCCGTGACGCCATCTTTTGCGACACCTGACCACCGTGAGCCCCGTCTTCCACGGCTGGTCGACGTGTGTTGTCAATAACGAGGTATGGGGATTATGTTCAATTTTAATCAAGATTATGTTCAATTTTAATAGATTAAATTTTTTCTTCATTCTTCATTGAAACTATGGTTTGTCTTGGGCCATATGATACTGCCTAACGCGGAGGGCGCGGGCCGAACGAACATGGCCCGACGACCCTCCGTTGATCCTTGTTCTTTTTCAATGGCGATGGTGATGGAAGGGATGGCAGTGACTGAAGAAAGTGGTGGCCGTATGCCGGCCGTGTGGAGAGGAATCACGTCCCGTATCAGTGGGACACTTGGCTGAAGGAGAACCGTCCGGCCGGGCTGGAGGAACTGCGGCACCCCATGGTGCTGCGCTGCGGAGGACCGCGGCCCGCACAGGGAAGGTCGTTTCAGTGGAAAAATCGGCCGGCTCATTGGCTGGATGGGTGCAAGGAGCCGCAACGCTCATGGGCACCGTGAAGGGGGGCTCGCGGCCCGCAACTGAGGGTCGCTCGCACTGGAGATGCCGTATGGGCAAGAGGGAGGCGCCGCTGGTTCAGGAAAGCGCAACCCCCCCCCCCCCCGCATCGCTCGACCAGTCGGGCCGAGCTGCGGCCTGCCAGGATGGGCCGCGCTGGGCCGAGCCGCGGCCCACTAGGATGGGCCACGCCATGCGAGGCTAGGCCGGGCCGAGCCATGCCACTTCAGGCCAGGCTGCGCTGCGCCGGTCCATGGCGCGTTGGGCCGTGCCACGCCATGTCGGGCCGCGCCCCTCGGGCCGGACTAAGTGCTTCACTGGGCCGGTCCGACCCTGTACTGGGTCGGACCCACCGAATTGGTTCGGGCCGACCCGCCATCCCACTGGGCTTAAAGGGCCGGTCCCATTTTCACTTAAACATGAATAAATTAAAGACCGCGCATCCGATCGACGTGCCGTCTGCGGCACTGGGACCCTTACGACGAAACGTTCCTTTGAAAATGCTAATATCTCTTAGACCAGACGTCTGATTGATGTGATGTCTGTCGTATTGGGTTCCATTTGACGATACAGAACTTTGGGATACATCAACACTTTCTTCATGATAGTTGATGTATCAAACCCTTGGGTCGAGGAGTGGACCCTCCCGGAATCGAGCATGCTATGTGTGGGAACCCTAGAGCTGGCTGCGACTACAACGACAGTCGTACTGTAATCCTCCGTGGGTTATATGATGACGGACAACATACTAGAATCCTCTGTGGGTTAGACGATGATGAAAAATAGACTGAATCCTCTGTGGGTTCGATAGAAACGAGACTGGACTGAATCCTCTATTCGTTCGACAGTAACGAGACTGGACTGAATCCTTTATGGCTTCAACAGCAACGAGACTAAACTGAATCCTCCGTGGGTTCAACAACAAGGATACTGGACTGAATAATCTAAGGGTTCGACAACAACGAGACTAGACTGAATCCTCTGTGGGTTCAACAGCAGCGACATACTGTTGTTTTAGGTTTCTACGGGTATCTTCCATTCGACAGTGAAAGATGATTCAGTGGTTACACCTAATCATCTCTTTCTCTCTTTAAGTTGTGTATACCTGTTTGAGTTGAGACTTGACTTTCAATCATTATCACTGATGTGATTGACTTCTTTCATGTGTGGACTGGGTTGTGCTTGAGCTCGAGTGTTGGAGACGAACTGGATTGAAGACTTAGGTATATGTATTGGCATATACCTAAGTAGGGTTGGTTGATGCACCATGTTTTTTTATCTTACTTCTTGTTTATCCTTAGTGGATATTGTGAGACCTTGCGGGTCTCGAGGTCTCTACTGATTATCGTTATACTCACCCCTGCACGGGCTATGCCCACACAACATTGTGTTATATGCAGACGACAGGCAACACTGATCGAGGTAAAGGCTTGTGGAGCAGGACGACACCATGAGGTAGACCACTTGAAGAGATGTACACGAAGGAAATGGACAGTACCCAAAGGTGGACCACTTTCCCAAACATATAAAGAGTAGACAGATGGACCCGAGGTGTTGAGGAGACCATCTGTACCCACCCTTCAGGTGGGATTCCCAGAGGACGACTCAGTAGTTGCTGTTTTACTTTACTGCAGTTGTACTAGCTTTTCATTTGTACTGTACTTTACAGTTGGGTTTGTACACTGGCCCATTTACTTTTCATCACATACTTTTGTATTCAGTATTACTTAGTGTTTACATCTATTGCGTACTCTGTTGTGTTTTTTTACTTCTATAAAGGCAATGCCTTCCCTTTTTATCAGGATTTATGCCTTTGGTGCTAGTCGCCAGCCCCTGGCCTATGGAAGGCAGGCTTGAGGTAGTCACGACACGGGCCTTGAGGATGGGTCATGACATATATATTAATTATTCAATAAATTGTATAGATAGAAAAATTAATTACATTGTTCATGGAGATGGTAGGCTCTGTGTATGCTTGAACGATGTTTTCACTTTTTAATAGTTAAAAAAAGGAAGAAAAAAATAAATCACCATAACCAAATAATTATTATATAATAAATATAATATATATATATATATATATATATTCATTAAATATATCATTATTACCATACATTTAAATTATAAATTAAAATGAATCACATTATTTTGTGGAGGTGGTAGTCCACACGTACGCACAAGTGACATTATCATTTTATAATGGATTGGAAGGTAAGAAGCTAGATATGATATAAAAATTAAAGTATCATAATAATATTATAAATTTAATTTATAAACATTAAACCCATCATAATAACCATCCATAAAATTTTTTTATGGAAAATGAATCGTATTGCTACATGGAGGTGGTAGTCCCACATACCAATGAGCGATACTTTCACATCACATTTGATGAAATAGAGGTTGAATATTGGGGCTACCTAATAATAATAAAATTCAAGTATATTTAAAACATTTAAGTTATTATTTAATTGCGAAAATTAAAAATTTATAGGAAGTATATGAAGAAATAAATTGAAATAGGTCAGGTAAGATGATTACGTCATCTTCGGCAGTTCTCCATTAGATCGCATCTTAAGGAACCTTGTAATGATATTTTATGAATAAAAGAAACTTTAACTCATGGATACTAATGTTGATTTGATAATTGGTTTTTATTTGGTATATAAATATGTCTTAAATTGGTGTGTAGAAAATAGAGAATGATTTTCCTTTTATAATAGGGGTAAATGATATATTTGGAATTACAAAACATATTAAAATATAGTCATGTAATTATCAATTAAAACGATTCAAAATTATCATATATTCTATGAAAAGGAGTCTAAAGTTTAATTATCCTCAAAAAATTAAATTTATGCTGGTTTTGGTATCATTTTAAGCCTTATATTTTAGTTTAACCCATTCATTAACCGATTTTAACCCTGAATGAAGTAACAACTTCTTCAATTTAATGTGCGAAAATTTTAATTATAATATATAAATTAACTCATAAATTGACATGGTATGATTGTTTTACAATTTTTAATCCTAATTGACCTATTTTAAGATATTTATGATTTTTAAATAATTTAATAAATATATTATCTTCCATAAAATATCATTAATGTCATATTTGATACTATTCAGTCACACTGACATTAAAGTGATCAAGATAATTATGGAATTAAAATATATAACTTTTAAAAATATCTAACGTATTATATTTTTATAATTTTTTTAACATAATAATTTACCAAAATATTATTACTTTTAATATTTTGAAAATAATTAATTTAATTTTTCGATTAATTGAATAAATAATGTGTCAATGTTGGTTAAGCATTTATGGAAGTTATTTAATCAATAAAAATTATAAATAAATTAACATAATATAAAATAATAATTCTTTTTTCAAATAAACTTTTATAAAAAAACATATCCTATTTGTATCTCTATGATAAAATTATAAATACATTAAAGTCAAGAATATGATATTTAGGAATTTTATTTAATTATTGTAATATAAATTTCATTTCCAAGGGAAAATGGAACCAAAATTCTGTATTATATAATATTGGTTATATATGGTTGAATTTATTTCATATAATGAAATAATGGAATGTTTTGGGTTGATTTTGAGACTTTATATCATGGGTTTACCCATTTTTTACCCCTTACCGAGGTGATACATATTTATCATTGTTACAATTCAAAATGACTAAAAATAAGGGGAAATATTTTCCAAATTTAAACCTCATAATTAAAAATATAGTATCAATTTTACATGATTCAATCACCATAATTTTATTGATTCAATTTTAATAAAAATTCTTAAAATTCAATGAAAAATAGTTTTTAGAAAAATGTATTTTTAAGCATAAAAGTTAAGTTATAAAAAATTCATAAATATAATTGATTTAAATGGAATTAAACATATTATTATTAATAAAATTTATCATATATAAATTTAATAAGAAATAAAAAATATAATGGGACTTTTGAATTACTCAAATTAATAAAAAAAATGATAGTATTTGTAAAATATGTATGTTTCACTATTCACTGAAAAATCAACGATTTCATAAAAATACCAAAATTCCACCATAATTGAATTAAAATATACGTATTTAAAATATTGTGTTTAATTTATAAAATAAATGTTCTAAATTTTTAGGAAATAAAATATAATTTCCACCCACAAAATGCAATAAAAATCATTTTTGAATAAAATGACCTTTTGAATCATAATATAACTTTACTAAAAATTGAGATCTTATTTACTATGAATTAATTAATAAAATTTTATTATGTATTAGCATTATAAATATATTTCATAATTCAGTAACTAACATTCAGACCCACCAATTCCATGAATATGTTATAACGATCACAATTAAATATTAATATTTTTTATATTTTATATCTCAATTTTCTTAGTGCTCAGTGTTGCGTGTTAAGTAAGATATCAAGTATATTACAATTTTCAACTAAAATTTTTGGGTGTTTAATTTTCAACCCTTAAAATAATTTTTCCCTTGTAATTATATCTCGGTTATCAAAGTTTCAATATTTGAAAATACCGTTATTGAAAACCCACATCATACAAGGGGATAATAAAACCTATCTTAAAAATGGAATGTAGAAAAAATTAAGGTTACCTAAAATAGCACAAAATAGAGTTCTCAAATATGGATAACACTTGTGAGAAGTTAACATTTATACATGGTGATGAATACCAACATTTAAATACTAATATTGAATGATAGAGAACATGATTGTGCGAAAGTTAACAACCACAAAACCATAAATATGTTATGGGTGAAAAGGCCATTGACTCATTATAAATGAAGTAAAAGTAAAAAAGTTTTATAACAATATTCTTTTCTAAAGACAAGTTATTATTTTACTATCATGATATGTAATACTGGAAAATACACTCGATATATTTCCATTTCAGAAATAAAATTTCTTCCTTTGGTTGTTCTTTGATCAATATCCACTCCATCTCTTACTCTATGAAATGAATATTCAAGTTGAATTTTTCATGCATTAAGCACTAAAATTAACTTTTAATGGATCATAAGATCCATTAATGGATGGAAATTCATTCCTTCTTTCAATAAACCTAAAATGGTTAGCACAATTTATCTAATATGTATAAATAAAATACATTAATCTCTAAAACCTCAACAATAACACCAAAAGTTAAACTTAATCCATTCCATAAATAGTTAAAATTAAGGATCATCCAAAAATGTTCTGACCAAGATTGAAACCCAAATATTAGAATTATTTTATCTCCTATTTTTCCATGATCTAATTAATAATTATCTTGAATAAATTTTAATCACTCATAAAGTATCACACATAAATGTACGCACCTTGATCATATACTCTTCAAAAATATATTAATAATTTACCAAAATAAATTCTCAATAAAATCAAATATTCTTCAAAAATATAATTCTTCCTTTATTGCTTAAATAAGATTATATCCTAGATAAAAATATTATAATTTAGGTTCATAATTACACATCTAGATGATTAGAGGTTTATTTATAATATCAAATATGATTCCCTTATTTTATAAAGTTATATAGAATATATGTAGAGGGAGATAATTAATTATCAAAATCACGTTAAATTTCACTAGAGGATAAGTTTTTCATAGGGATTATTTATAGAAACATCAACATGGAGTCCCTAACTCTGGTGTAGATGATAATTGTTCCCTAAAAATCATGATTCACATTAGTTGTGATTACATAAAATTTCCCTTTTTCCTTGGGCATAAATGGATTTTGTGGATTATTATCCTCCTTATCCCATGGATTAGAAAATTGATTCATATAATTCTCTAAATCCTTTCATCTATAGAAATGAAGTGTGATTGGTTTATTCTGTTGAGCTCTATTTGCCTTCATTTCATTAATTAGCCTCTTCAAATCACTTAGATATTATTTTTCTTTATGGAAATCCATACAACATTCGAAAATTCTTATTATTATTTTCAATAATTAACCCGAGTTCTCCTTCACACATTTTTGGAAAGTTAGAGGTTGATAGTTATTCTTAACTCTATATGACATACCACTGGAGCTTCTATAAAACTCTATAATTACATTCTTAAAACAATAACCATGATAGTTTATATATTCCATTTCCACATTGAGTGCACATATAATGATTTTGTCATAGATTCCAAATTACCTTATGGATAACTCCCTTATAATACCTGGTTTAAATACCCTAATGAATTGATCAATTTTTATTCATGGTATGGAGATTAAACAAAAATAATACCTTAACATTATTTTAAAAAATTCCTCAGAGTTACCAATGGTTTCATTAGCATACTAGTTAATCTCAAGTAATTACATCCCAATTTTTATTCATAGAATATGATAGAAGTAATTACTAAAAAATATCCTATTCAACTCATGCCATTTTATGGAGTCAATTTATTCATCCTTCCTTGTATTCTTAATTCTATTACTCTATTTATCTATTTAACCTTACAAATGAGAAATGTCAAATACAAATTAATCATGGTTCAAGCATTAAAGAAAATAACATATCTTTTCCATTAAAATAATCCATTACTCAATAAAAAAGTGGATCAAAAGATCCATATAAGGTGTGTGTACATTGTCAAATAAATGATTCTATGGAATTTTCCCCCCTCCTTGGTGTATTTAGAAGTTTAATATGGTCGGCCTTTTCACTCATATCTTGAGATATTTGAGTGATCATAGTCACAAAATATTCTATCCCAACTTCTAATCCATTTGGTTGGTCATTGGGATGTCCAATTCATCTGTCATCACATTCATTGTACAAAAAATTCCTTCATCCATTGACCAAAATGAAAAGGTATAGTCTGAGAAGAAATAGTCATAGTGGGGAGTCATATAATCATAGAAATTCATTCATAGTATGTCTAAATAACGAAATGTTTTTTCCATTCTATGACGCCTTAGGTGTAACCTATTCTATACTTGGTTTTCATTTATTAAAATCCATCATAATGGTTCATATGTAAAATGAGATTTAACCCAAGAATGTCCCTTATGAGTGTGAAACCAAGTGCATAGTAAGGGAACACTCATTGTGCACCAAAATAATTTTTAGTATATACTCCACAAGCTATTTTTGTGGTTTTTACCCCTATATGAATCTTTGTTAAAACTATTTCCACTTATCGTATCTATAAAGGTTTGTATTTCAAGGATAATCACACAATGTATACCATACCAAATCCATTTAAATTCATCCAAAACATAGAATTATCCCCATAGTTTTCAACAATATATTATAATCCTAATATCTAAATATTAATGAAACCCTACTCTGATACTAACTATATTTTTCAATACTTTTTGAACATATATATTACATCACTTTAGATAAATATTGATTAGATAAAACTAGGTCCCATACCATAACAATAAAGGTTTTGTGTAATTGGAAATATGGATAAATAAAAAACATGTTGAAAAAATATCTACTTCATCTCCCATTTAGTTCTTCATAACTATCACCACTCTTAGAAAAATCAAGCATAAAATATTTCTTCATATCCTGGGTGAGATTTGATTCACAAAAAGTGTAAACAAGGGTGATGTTAATGAAAATTTAAACTTAACATAAACATAATGGGTATGATAGCATGATATTAGCATTTAAAAATCATAGTTAGTTATTCATAGTTCATAAACACGAGTTACGGAATAACTCCTGGTATTTTATAGGACATGAATCATAAAGAGAACAAAGAAGATGATCCATAACAAAGCCTCAAGATCATGTCATAAAATAGTGGAATAAAGTATGGAATATTCTTAATAATAGAAATCACATTTCAAGGAACCCTTATAATACATTCATAATAAGTTAGGCTTTGGATAACCACCCATGTATTATCATGACCTGTCACCTAGGGCCCGTTACCTGACTACCCCAATCCCACCTTCCATAGTCCATGGACTAGTGACTAGCATCAGAAAGGCATTACCCAAAAAGGGAAGTCATTTACTTTAAACCAATACACACCCAATCATGGCATATCGCACAAAGGAAACCAAAAAAGAAAATAAAGTAGTATAACCACCACAAAGTATCACTAGTGAGAGTAAAGTGATTAAAAAGAAATTAAAGGGGTCAGAATACAATCCCAAATGAATGTAAAGTAAGGAAAAAGAAGTACAAGCTCTGGAGGTTGTCTTCCAAGGATATTACCTAAAGGGTAGGTACAATTCTATGTTATATGTCACTACAGCACATCACATCTATCGATCCACCTTCGAGCATCGTCTAGTCTTGGCTCCTCAATGTCCTAGTCAAGGATATCTATTATCTACACAAGACACAACATATGCAGGAAAAGCCTGTACATGGATGAGTATAAAAACACTCAATAGGGACCTTGAGACCCCTGAAGGTCCCTCAGCAATCCACGAAGGAAAACACCACAATGGAAGATACCACATAGGTAATACCACCATGAAAGATCTCAAACACCTAACACAAAGTAAAATACACATCTCACACTAGTTATAACCGAAGTAAAGAATTAAAGATCATTATTCATAAAGCTATATAATCTTATTCTGTCGAGAGGCTCTGCTACTAACCCGCATAGGGTCACGAGGTGATAACCCATAGAGGATCACTAGGAGATGACCCACAAAAGATCGCTATGTTCTGGCCCACATTGGATCAATAAGTGAAGACACACGGAGGAGCTCTAGGTGTTGAACCACACAAGATCTCTAGGTTCAGACCCACTCATGATTTCTAGGTGTTGGCCCACATAAGATAACTATTCTTTCTTCATGTCAAATCCAACCACTGGATTACCGCACTTAGCACACTTAATATCCATAGGATTTGATCCTCAATCCATCAACCGTACCTCGATCACCACTAATCCCCTCATAGAGTAACCCAAAGGACCGTCTCATCGTAAGGGTCCCGATGCAACATACAACGTGTCATTCGGATACCCAGTCTATAAGTTATAGGTTTTTTAGTAAAAAGGGCCTAGTTAGATTCGAGTCCGATTCAACCCATCCAAACTCCAACATCCACCACAACTCAAGTGGAGTATATCATAAGGACTTATCTATCGCAAGGGTCCCAATTCCACTGACAGCGCGTCAATCGGATTCCTGGTCTAATAGATACAGACATTTTAGTAAATAGGTGCACGTTGCGTCTCGGCCCGATCCGACCCGGTCGTACTGATATGACCAACTCATCCCAGGGGTCCCACATATCCTGGTTTAATTAGACAAACTTGACCAAGCCTGATTTGCATTGGGGTCGGTCTGGCCCGGCCGGCTAGTGGGCCAGGCCTAACAGGCCCTGCTGGACTCGGCCCGGGTTGGCCGATGGTCTTGCCCGCTAGGTTTCCCGGCAACCCGATCTCATCTGGCCTGGCCTAAAGGGTGCTGGATTGGCCTTCTGATGTAGTTGTGGCCCACTGGGGTGGGTCTGGCCCACTGGGTATGGTTTCGCCCCACTGGCGTGAGTTCGGGCCACCAGATCAGGTCTGGTCCGACCCATAGGTTGTGGTGGGGCCCACTAGTTGAAGACCGACCATGCGGTGCAGCTGGTGGGGGTGTCATCCAGCAAGGACATGAAATCCGCACAGTATCCGACCCCCACTAGCCTTGCAGACATAAGGCCTCCCCTATCCACAGTTGATGGACATCGGCTGGCCAGCCACCAGATGGCCCGAACGCGGGCTGTCCCTCCATGCGGTGCTTAGCGCCCCATCTCCCACCACCGCCATGGCCTTCTACCTCCTCAGAATGTCGTCAGTCATGCTGCTCCACCCAGCTAGTGGCCCTCGGTCCCGCCATCCCGTACGCGGTCAGCACCACCACTGCCAGTGCCAACGCGGTGGCAGAACCTTCGGCGGACCACTAGACGCGCTTTGGTGGTCCGTTCTTCATGTCACCTACGTCCATGGTCCCCAGAGATCGCCCTCTTCACTGAAAAGGTCTCAAATCAGTCCTTCCATCGATTTAAAAGTTTTTCCATGAAGAAAACCCACAGTGGAGGGGCTCAAGCCTAGTTCATGTTGGCCTGTGCCTTCCATGTTAGAAGTTTATTATCAAGGGAGGTTTGAGGATTTCAGTTCGATCAACATAGATAATTCATCCCTAGATAAAGAAATACGAAAAGAAAAGTCACCCTCCTGTATGAACACACGGTCTGTGGATTAACCTGCTTGTGGGTTAATCCATGTTCATCATTTGAAATATGAATGGGGAAAATTTAAAACAAAATAACCCCTACCCTATTGACGTTCGATGCCGAAGCATTCTTCCTCAAGGTTTCATCATATCAACGTCGCTTGTCACTCCTGGTTACGTTCTTCGAGGTGAGTCAAAGTTGGTGATGATCCCCCGGCGTGTCTTTCTTTTTTTTCATTGTATGGTGATTACACTGGAAGTTCATCAGAGATTCCCCACATTTGTTAATCCCCTAAACTTCGACATGTTGGAAATTTTAAAAGAAATAAAAAGTGTGGCGGCGTTGTGCCCATTAATGATGCTCAATAAATGAACCACATTTAATGAGCCACATTTAATGAGTCATTTAGATAATAGTGTCACAGTTTCAAATGAGCCATTACTGACCCTCAATTAATGCGCCTCACCACCACATCATCTTTGCACCACAACGTCGCTATCTGCCACTCAACAGAGAGAAAATAAGTAAAATAATTCATTTAAATTATGTTATTATTTTTATCAAAACGTCTGAAAAATAAATTTTCTGCTGAGCCCTTGCCAACCGAAGTTATGTCAATTCTAGGTGAATCCTGACATTTCAAGTTCAACAGTTCCCTTATATTTACGATTTGATCAACTGTTCAAAAGATAGAAAAACTTGTTCGCCTGTTTATAGAATATACCTTAAAAAATGTTCAAAATTCCGTTCTGGGCTCTCTGGGCCTGAAAACCATGTTCCGTCGAAGAATGTGGTCTCAATATAATTCCATATCATTAAAAAAATAACACATAAATTATCAGACGTTACATTATCCCCCCTTAGGGATTCATGTCCCCGAAATACAAAACAAAAATAATCAAATAGATGGGGGTAGTGAGCATGAATCTGAGCCTCCCAATCTCGTGTTCTCTCCTAGAGACTCCCATGCTACCACCAAAATCACACTAGAGGAATCAATAAGCAACATAGGACCTACACTTATCGATCCTCTATCTCTACCGGGAACTCCATAAATGTCACCCCATTGTTAATGTCTAGGTATCCCTAGTCGATAACATGTGATTGATCATGCACGTATCTCTTCAACTACAACATGTGGAAAACATTATGTACCTGGTGCATCTGTGGGGGAAGAGCTAAGTTGTATGCCACCTCTCCAACTCTGATCAGAATCTAAAAAGGTCCATTGAACCGTTGAGATAGCTTTCCACAATGGCCAAATCTTCCTAATTCTCGTCAGGGTCAGACCCGAAGGAAAACAAGATCACCCTCCTCAAAATCCAAGGGTCTCCATCTCCTATCAGCATAAGACTTCTGCCCGCTCTATGTATTCCTCATCCTCTCCTAGATGATCTGCACCTTCTTAGTGGTATCTCGTACCAACTCTGGACCCATGAGTGTCGACTCCCCTAGGTCTGTCCAGTACAGGGGTGATCTACAAGGCCACCCATACAAGGTCTCAATGGTTCCATGATGATGGTGGAGTGGTAGCTATTGTTGTATGCAAACTCCACCTGTGGAAGTTGGTACTCCCAACTATAACCAAAATCTAGGACATAATCATGAAGCATTTCCTCTATGGTTTGTATGGTCTGCTCCATATGACCGTCCATCTGGGGGTGAAAAGATGTGATCAAGCGCAGCTGAGTCCCGAATGCCTCCTACAACCCCTTCCACAACTGGGATGTAAAGCGTGCATCACGATCCAAGATGATCATCGAAGGTACCCCGTAAAGTCTCACTATCTCTTGGATGTAGAGGCATCCCAATACCTCTACCGATACCTACTCTTGGATGGGTATTAAGTGAGCTAACTTGGTGAGTCAGTCAATGATCACCCAGAGAGAATCATGGACCCTGGATATACATGGTAACCTCATCCCAAAGTCCATTGAGAAACCATCACATTTCTACTACAATACCTTAAGTGGCTAGGCAAGCCTGCTGGAACATGATTTTTATTCTTCACTTGCTGACAAGTGAGGCATCATGAAACGAACTCAACCACTACTTTCATCATCCCTGGCCACCAGTACTGACGTCAGAGGTCTTGGTACATCTTCACCACTACAGGATGTACCTCCAAATGGGATGTATGTTACTCCCTAAGAACCTAATCCCGTAATTTCACTGGTACAACGTTGCATCCTATGATATGGATGAAATGATCCCCACCTATCGAAAATACATCAGGGGTATGTCCTGAGGATATCTGAGCACGTCGGGACTCACAATCAACATCTTCCAACTATCCCTCCATGAATCAGTATAAGAGTGGGGGATTGATAGTCCTAGACTAGAGGTAAGTTTTTCCATCACTATCCACAAAGTATATCTTCATCGTAGCTAGCTACTCCATCGCCTCACTCAATAGGTGCAAACCAGAACTCTTACTGAGTGTGTCTGCCCCAACATTCCCCTTCCCAGGAGTATAGAATATCTCAAAGTCACAGTCCTGGAGGAACTTTATCCATCACCGTTGTCTCAAAATCAGTTTTTTCTATGAGAATATATACTTGAGACTATTTTGGACGGAGTAGACGGTAAATTGTTCACCCATCTAGTAGTGCCGCCACATATTTCGGTAAAAGATCAGTGGTTCTAATTTCAGGTCATGGGTCACACAGTTCTTCTAATTTTGCCTCAACTAACGTGAGCCATATGAGATCACTACTCACTCCTGCATCAGGACACAACCCAATCTGGTCTTTGATGCATCACAATAGACTATATACCCAATGCCCTCTTCCAGTAGTCTCAAGATGGGGGCACTCATCAGTCTCTACGTTAGTTCCTGTAAACTCTTCTGGCACCTCTCTATCTACACGAAGTGTTGTCCCTTCATTTTCATGGCTGAAAAGGGTGATGGTACTTTGTAAAAGTCATGTACGAACCTCCGGTATTACCCATCCAACCCCAAGAAACTCTGCACCTCAGTCATGCTCCTGGGTGGATCCAAAGAAAGTACTACCTCTATCTTTTCTGGATCCATTGAAACTCATGCCTCTGAAATGATGTGTCATAGAAAGTGGACCTCTTGAATCCATAACTGTCACTTCGAGAACACCATAAAGCTAGTGTTATCAGAGTAAATCTAGGACTATCCGTAGGTGTGTAGCATGATCCTCCTCTGACATTGAGTACACCAAGATGTCATCAATAAAGACTACCATGAAATGATCAATGTAAGGCTAGAAGACCCTGTTCATGAGTCCCACAAACTTTGTGGGGGAATTGGTCACACCAAAAGGCATCACCAAAAAATCATAGTGGCCATACAGACATCTAAAGGCTGTATTCAGTACATCCTCATCCCATTCCCAATGATGATGATAGCCTAAGTTGAGATCAATCTTCGAGAACCAACTCTCTCCCTTCAGCTAATCTAAGAGGTCATAATCCCTCTACATTGGATACTTATTCTTTACGGTCACCTATTTCAAGAACCATATGTCCACAAATAGCCGCAAGCTCCCATATTACTTCTTGGAAAACAACACTGGGGCTAACCATATAGAAACACTAGGATTTACAATCCCATTCCTCAACAAGTCCTCTGGTTTTACCCTCAACTCATGAAGCTCGGTGAGATCCATCCAATATGCAGGTGTAGATATCAGTTTCATCCCTGGGTACAAGTCATTATAGAAGTCTACCTCTCTATGAGGAGGTAGTCCTTGGGAATCTTCTAGAAAGACATCCTCATATTCATCGACCACTATAGGAAAGATATGAATCCCCTCTTCCACTGCATTGAAGGTGAGGCTAGCCAACTGGTCAGTGATCGGCTACACCCTTATTCAACAAAGTATATCCCATGCTGCAAAGGATCCCTTCTTGCTGGTGAAAGAAAACTCGGTCCCATCCTCACAGATACACCGCACTTTGAACCTAAAATAGTTGATATAAGCATGGATAATGGATAACCATTCCATAATCAAGATGACGTCATAAGGCCTCGATGCTGCTACTAGGAGATTTCAGCCGAATCTCTCACCTCCTAGAGTAAGCTCACACTACCAGCACCAGTGTGTAATTATCAAATCACCCAATAGGAGTCACTGATCGCAACGATCGTGCTAACGACTTTACCATAATCTCTGAGCCTCAAACAAGGTCCATGGAAATGAAAATTTTACTATAACCTATGTCTATGAGAAATGCAGCTAAGTTGGTGTAGACATAGATCATGCCTATAATCATCTCTGGTGTACCATGGCTGTAGGCCTCCATCCCCTAAAGCTAGCCCTGCCCCTATCCATCTGCTCCAAGAGCTCATGGTAGACATCCTAGGGGTGGTAGTGGTATTACCTCGAACCGTCGTCCACCGCCTGCTGATTGGCCTGCTCCCCTGCTAGGTCTTCCTCCCTATAAACCTCCTCGCTCGAACCTCTATCGTTATCTCGGTGGTCCCTCGAACACCTTCTAGTCATCAGTGTGGGGATTAAGATAGTCACAATCCATGTTCCCCTATCCTTATCAAGAGTAACAAACTCTAGTATTTAGATTACCTCTTATACATCATGAGATCAACACCTCTGACCCTACATCTTGGGGTCATCTTCTGAAAGGTCTGGACCATTTGGGCCTCTACATCATCTAGTTACTACTTGATGAATATGACTTAGCCGCCTGTTTCCTAATGGTGGCTCTCATTGTCGGTGCTTCCTCAGCTAGTAAACTCTCCACCAGTAGTGCTCACTTTATCACTCTAGCATGCATATAGATTTTGAGGGAAACCATCAACTCCCTAATCTAACGTCAGATCCCCTACTCAAAGGTTTGGGCCCTAAATAAAGGGCCCCATACCATGTCAGTGGAGTATGAGGAGAAGTAAATAAACCTCACTAAGTACTAGGCCACACTCAGGATTCCCTAATGTAGGTGTAGTAACTTCTGAGTACACACTGAGCATAGTGTTACTGGTAGGAACTCCACCCTGAAGAGGATCTCAAAGTACCAAAAGGAAAGGTCTACCTCCTCATTTTTCTGAAGAGTGAAGATCCACCACCTCCCTGTCATGCCCTAAAAAAATAATAGCGGTTAGAACTACCTTCTTGTCTACTGGGGTCTCTACCAAACAAAAAACACATGCCACAACCTCCAACCAGTCCTCAGCTACCTTAGGATTTGTCTTGCCTTGAAACCTCAAAGGCCTCTATCTCTTAAACTCATGTAGAACACTCAATCGGTGTGCACTTTCCGCTGGTGGGGATGGTAGCAACTTCTACTATCTGGGTGGTGGTGCTACTGGTACACCACCCGAAGGTGCTATTGTTGTAAGCATTCCCTGCACCGACAGCTCATCACTCGGTGGACCATCGTCATGATCTCTCACTTGAATCTTGGCTACCTGTCTTCATGGATGTATCCTATAGGGAAACAGATGTGCCACTGTCAATAATTTATACTTGGTGAGATAACTAAAAAGATAAAAAGATAATAACATTTACAAAACACATGAAACTAGTGTTTTCATATACCAAGTCTGAAAACAGAATTTAGGGTCTTGGTGTATGGATAGGTTAGCCGTTGTGCCAACACTGGACTCCCTAGACTGAAATCCAAACTCAAGACACTTAACACTATTTCCCCATTAAAAAAATATATACTCTTAGTTCTTATGGTAGAACTGACCACCCTGTGATACCAATTTGTCAGAACACTTCCCCCCAAGGCCCGTGTTGTGACTACCTCGTGTCCGCCTTCCATAGGCCAGGGGCTGGTCACTCTCACCAGAAAAAAATAACCCTAAAATGAAAGGTATTTCCTTTAAAACTATATAAACATAGATAGGACATACCGCACAAAGAAAACAAAAAAAGAAATAAAGTAGTACAACCACCACAATGTATCACTACTAAGAGTAAAGTGTGAAAACTAAAAGTAAAAGGGAAATAATACAAGACCAACTGAAAGGAAAGCATGAAAAATGAAGTACAAGATCTGAAGGTCATAAGTCAAGTATCCTATCTTAAGGCTAGGTACAAATATCTGTTGGATGTAACTACAGAACATCACTTCTATCAATCCACCTTTGAGATCTGTCTAGTCCTAGATCCCTAATGTCCTAGTCAAAGATGTACAATTTCTGCACATGACATAATAGGTTCAGGCGAAGCCCATGCATGGGTGAGTATAACAATACTTATTAGGGACCCCAAGAATTCTAAAGGTCTTTTAGTAATCTAAAAAGGAAAAAACACAAAATAAGATACTAAAAAGGTAATACCACGAAGAAATATCTCAAACACATAGCACAAAGTAAAAGATACATCTTACACCAGGTATAACTTATGTACAAAAGTAAAGATGATTAGTCATAAACCTATATCATCTTATTCTATTGAGAGGTTCTTATCTTGATCTGCACAGTTTCTCAAGGTTATGACCCATCTAGGCTCTCTAGTTTCTGAAACATAGAGTATTGCTTGGTGGCGACCCACATTGGATTAAAAAGTACTGACCCAGAGAGGATCACTAGGTGCTAACCCACAGAGGATCGCTAGGTGTTGAACCACTGAGGATCACTAGGTGGTGACCCATAGAGGATCTATAGGTGATGAACCATAGAGGATCGCTAGGTTCTAACTCACATAGGATCTATAGGTGCTGACCCACTCAGGATCACTAGGTGCTGACCCACACAAGATCACTATTCTTTTTCACATCACATACAACAATTAGATCCCCACACATAGGATTCTTGATTTCAAGAGGATTCCCTCCTCAAGCTATAGTATATACCTCAATCTCTAGGAATTCCCACATAGAGTAACCCAAAGCACCGTTTCTTTATAAGGGTTCCAACACAATAGATGGCACCTCGTTCGGACGTCCAGTCTATAAGTTATAGTATTTTTGGTAAAAATGGCCCGATTGGATTTGAGTCTAATCCAACCTGGCCATACACTGAAATGTTCTGAAACTCAATTAGAGTATATCAAAAGGAACTCTCTATCATAAGGGTCCCAATGCCACTGACGGCACGTGAATCAGAAACCCATTCTAAGAGATATTTGTGTTTTAGTAAATACGGGCCGATTGCATCTGGGCTAGGTCTGACCCAGTTAGAACATCCCAACCAACTCAGCCCAGGGGTACTATGTACCCTAGTTTAATTATATGCACTTTAACTGACCCGGTTCAGGTCAGGGTCAGTCTGGTCTGGTCGGGCGAGTGGGCCAGGTCCAACGGGCCCTACTGGACCTGGCCCGGGTTGGCCGAGGGTCTAGCCCGCCGGGTCGCCCCGCAACCCGGTCTCATCTCTCTGGGCCTGAAGGGTGGAAATATAGACTACTGGCATGGTTTTGGATCGTTGGGTGTAGGTATGGAATGCAAGGTGTGGGTCTGGTTCATCCCAATGGCTGGGGCACAACCCACCAGCTAAAGACTGACAGCGTAGTGCGGTAGATGGGGCGTCGTCCAGTTGTGATGCGGTAGTCGCACCACATATAGACCTCACTGGCCACATAGATGCGAGGCCTCTCTAGCTGCGGTCGATGGACCACAGCTCTCCAACCACCGAATAGCCTGGACACCAACATTCCCTCCATGTGGTGCTTGCCACTACGTCTCCCTTCGCTGCAGTGGCCAGTTGGCCACGGCCTCCTACCGCCTTGGCGCACTGATGGGCGTTCCATTCCACCCAGCTGATGACCCTCAGTCCTGTTTACCGGCATGCAACCAGTGCCGGTGTGGCAGATGAACTTTTGGCAGACCACTGGACATGCTCTAGTGGTCCGTTCTTCACATCACCTTTGTCCATGGCCCCCAGAGATCACCCTCATCACTACAAAGGTTTCAAATCAGTATTGTTGTCGATTCGAGAGTTTTTCCATGAAGAACACCCATGATATAGGGGCTCGGGCCTTGTTTTTGTTAGCCCACACCATCCACATTAGAAGTTTATAATCAAGGTAGGTCTAGGGATTTCAGTTTGATCAAAAAATATAATTCAACCCCGGATAAATAAATCCCAAAAGAAAAGTTACCCTCCTGCAAGAACACACAGTCCACGCATTAACCTGTTAATGGGTTAATCCGTGTTCATCATTTGAAATAAGAACATAGAAAATTTAAAATCAAATTACCCCTACCTCATTGACGTTCTATTCCTAACCGTTCATCCTCGAGGTTCCATGATGTTGACGTTGCTCGTTGCTCCCGGCTCTGTTCTTTGAGGTGAGTCGAAGTCGATGATGATTCTCCGACACTTCGTTCTACATTCTTTGTTAAATAGGGATTCCCCTGGTGGTTTGATAGAGATTCCCCATGTTTTTAATCCCCTAAACTTGAACACATTAGAATTTTAAAATAAATAAAAAGTGAAACGTTGTTACACCCATTAACGATGCTCATTAAATGAGCCACATTTAATGAGCCACATTTAATGGGTCATATAGATAATAGAATCGTGGTTTTAAATGAGCCATTATTGACCCTCCATTAATTCACCTCATCTCTGCACCAAAATGTCACCTTCCACTACTCAACGGTGAGAGAAGAAGTAAAATATTTCTTTTAAATTATTTAATTATTTTTCTCAAAAAGTCCGAAAAATAACTTTTATGATCGGCCCTTGCCAGCCAAAGTTAAGTCATTTCATGGTGAATACCAGCGCTATGAGTGTAGCAATGCCCTCAAATTTACTATCCGAGCACTAGTTCAAAAGATAGAAAAACCAGCTCACACTTTTACTGAAGGTACCTTAAAAAAGTTCAAAATTCCATTCCAAGATCTTCGAGCCTCGACGTCACTTGCTGTTGAAGCATGCAGTCTTGAAATAATTCCATATAATTTTAGAAAACATTATATGTAAATTATAGTACTTTACATATATATTCAATGGTATTGGGATAACCACTAATGTACCCTCTTTCAGGCTGGGTATAACCTCCTGTGTACCCACATTTTTTAGGATTGGGATAAACTCTCATGTATCCACTGAACTCATAAACCACTAATAATTACCCAATTCATTATAGAGATATATAACTATATCCCACCCATATTATAATCATAAATCTATTCATATATATATAAAAATATAATAAAAAACATTCATTATAACATAACCCATGGAAATGAAAATGGGGTTCATTGATATTTCATTATCATAAACAAAACCCATCAATAGAAAAAAATGGTATAATTGGATAATATCCCCTATAAATCCTATGTAACATCAAAGTATTCTATCATATATGAAAAAACACTTTAAAAGGAAATTGAAATATTTCTTGAGGAAAATACCATTTTAATTTTTGAATCACTTATTTAAAATATAAAAAATTCACAAATATAATAGAAAACATTATATTTGAAAATAACCATGAAAAATTGTAAATCAATCTTCAATTCAATTAGAATTCATGATGGTGGGAAATCCCCTTCATCCCGTGTATGTTAAAAAAATCACTTTCACATTTTTAGTAAAAGTCAAAAGTACCTCATTGGAAAAAAGATAAGAAGATTCCTTTTGGACCATTTTTTAAAAATAAAAGCATTAGTAAAATGACTTTATAAATTAATATTATTAAAGTAAACAAATTCTTGAAAACATTTTTAGAAAACATGGACATGGAGGAGAAATTATTTTCAATCGAAGAGAGAAATAAAGTCAGTTTTCTTTAAAAATATTATTTTGGTCTCTTGATTACTTAATGTGAGAAAAATGGGAGGAAAACTTATAATATATATAAATAGTAGGATTCAAATTAAATTTAAGTGGTTCTTGTGATTAAAGTCATAAAATTCCATCATTGGGGACTCGATCATAAATAATCATAATAAATAATGAAATTGTTTCAAAAAAACTCCTACCACATTGGTAACGTTCCAATCAAAACCTCATAAAAGATCAAAAATTTTATGGATATTAATATCCCAAAAAAATTTATTAAAATCATCATAAAATAAATTCATGGTTATTGTATATACCACATAAAATAAATAAGTGGTGAATATGGCATGTGTCTCATTGAAATAAAAGTGAGATGAGAATCCCTTACCTTGAGCTCGACATACTTCAAAAGTGATTTAAAATAAATTATAATAAATTAAAATATATTATAATTAAATAATACAGTCTTTTATATACTTATAATATCATATATGTTCTACGTATAACATATTATCACCCATTTTTAATAAATCCTTATTAAAATAATCATTTCTAGAGTTCACTGTTTTTTTCCATGAGAGTTTAGGTTCAGTAGTTACGATCCTTATACTTGTATCATGGTAACATCATCAATAAAATGTTAAAAAATATATAAATATATTATATATTCCCTATATATATATATATTCATCAATAAAAGTTATCGACATAAAAATTAATTACATTGTTTATGGAGACATAAGGTTATATGTATGAATAAATCTTGTTTTCACTTTTTAAAGGATATAAAAAGAGAAAGGTAAATAATAATTTAACTTTAAAGAATCATTTTTATATAATAAATATAATATGTATTCATTTAATCCATCCTTTTTACCATACATGTAAAGAAAAAATGAAAAACAAATCACATCGTTTTATGGAGGTGGTAGTCCACACGTACAAATGAGAAATGTTATCGTCTTCTACTGGATGGGAATGCAAGAAGATAGATATGATATTATAATTATATTAGAAAATTAATATTAAAAATATCATTTATTTTCATAAAAACAATCATAATAACCATCCAGAAAATATGGTTATGGATAATGAATCGTATCACTACATGGAGTCGGTAGTCCACACATACACTTAAATAATGATTACACTTAAAATTTAATTGAGTATAGGGCAGATATTGGTGAGGCCATAGTCATAATAAAATTTCGGTTTATTTGGGAAACATAATTTGTCATTTCATGATTAATTACACATATTTAGATGTTTTAAAACTAGAAATTGATCGAAAGTGTCCAGATACGACAAATACCACTTATTTGATAGGCCTCATTTATATCCCTTCGTAAGGAACCTTGAAATGGTATTTTAATAATACCATAAAACCTAATTCATAGATAGTAAGTTTATAATATAATTGGAAATCGTTTGGTTGATGATTATTTCCTAATGTGGTGTAAATAAAATGGGGAAGGGGTGTCCATTTATAAAGGAGGGAAAGGACACACAAGGAATTACCAAAAAGATTAAAATAAAATTAAAATTTTATAG
Organism: Viscum album; assembly: GCA_963277665.1. Lineage (NCBI taxonomy): Eukaryota > Viridiplantae > Streptophyta > Magnoliopsida > Santalales > Viscaceae > Viscum > Viscum album. Next base: position 46,970,397 of record OY728161.1, on the reverse strand, counting down.
ATATTTTTATTTTTAAATATATATTTGAGGTTTTACAATTAACTGTATAGCATATCAAGAATCAAGATACATATGTTGTAATATCCCTCTTCATTTTTACCACCAAATGTTTTCTTTAAATCTTAATACATATTCAATATTCCTAGTTGAATAGAGAAGGATGGACTATGTAAATCTTCCAAAAGATACCACTTTAGTTTTGGTTTGTATGGGACACATATACTAGTTTCAAATCTATAAAATATTATATTATCAATTTTTAAATCTAAAATATTCACAACATTTTTCTATATCTCCATATCATCTTCTTTTATTCTTTCATCTTCAAGTAAGTAGATGGATGAGTTGTCATTTGGGAAATATAAATTTCTACCCTCCTTTATGATTTCAAAATGTATCCTATAAAAATCAATTTATATTAGGTCTATTTATATACTCATCATGGATAACTTAGATTGATATTTTTTTCCTAGATCATTAGCCACCTTTTTTCCTAAACAAGGTGATATTTTATTAAGTAGATACATTCATTGATCAATTATAAACATGTCACGAATCAACCCAGGTAACCCACTAATAAAAATACCCAAATCTTCCTTGACACTACCTAAAGGTCATTACCTATCCCTATTGGGGTTCAAATAGTTATTTTGAATAAAGAAACAACAATAGGGACGATTTCTCTACATGATCAATGAGAAAAAGAGAAAATAGTGAAAAGATTCTATAAAAATTAAGTATTAAAAAACACTCAAAAAGAGATACATAGAACAATTATAGAATAATATATAGACACAAAAAACACAAATACATCATCAACAGAAGATATCCTCATATTAAGTGGATTAGATACTTTGATTGTCATATCCAACTCTTAATATTCCTCTATTAAAGACACCCACCACCTCAAAGTGAATCATTTTCTTGGACCTGGCATAATAAAGTATAAAATCTCATAAATGCAAAAGTAGTGTGTTAGGAAACATTATCCCATTATTTTCCCACCATTAAATCAATACACTTAATATCAAATAAACAAAATATACCCAATTTAAAATAAAACATGTAATGGTAATCATTTCACAATTTATAATAAAATATTCTTTTCTAATTAATTAAATGGAATGTATAAAACATGTAAAAAATAGAATTTACATTAATAAAGGCATGAAAAATCATTTCTATCAAAAAGTATTAAATAACTCATTTATTAATCACTAGAATTTAAAAATCATATTCAATCATAAAACCATGGTTATAATCCCCAAGGTTATTTAGACCACATAATATGGTTATGAATAATGTCCATGAAATACGTCTACTACTATGAAAAAATCCCTATATACAAATCCTAGAGGGAATATAAATCTATCAAAATTAATGAAGCCCCTTACCTCATAAAGTTTTATTTTCTGTTTTCATCACCAATACCTTGGTAAGTAGAGCTAATACAAGTCTAAAATATATATTCTTCAACCTAACTACATAGGATCTCATGTGCTTCTAGGAAATGAATTATACAATGTGATTTCATTCATTGAAATAAATTTCAAATAATTTCAACCAACCATTTCAATCATTACCATGTTTAATTTTCTAAACATTTCATTTCATTTGAAAAATAGACATCAAATGTTATTTTATCAAAACCAATGTGTTTAAAAAAATCACTTTGTTTAAAATTCACAAAACATTTCATGAATTCTATTCTCAAAAATAATTCTTCAAATCATTCATTTAAATTCAAGTAAATTTTTTAGAAAGGAACACATTATTTAAAAAAAATCCATTATTAAAGATATTTTATCACACACACCATGTTATTTTTAATTTTTTTATCGAAAGACTCAAATAATGATTTTTAAATCAATTTAAAATCCATTTAAAATCAATAAAAATACAATGGTTTCAATTAATAAAAATTTCATTATGAAACCACATACCTCAATCAAGTTATCATGAAATACCTATAATTGGATTTCCACATGGATAAAGATGAAAGGGTAGAACAAATAAAGGAATAATCATAGAACCTGAAATCACCAAATCATAATTTGGTTCTATTAACAATATAAGGATCCAAATCCCTCAAAAAAGGAAAGTGATGAGGAAAATATAAATAAATATCGAATCAAGTATACATTTATCAAAATTGACTCACCACTTCAATATGCACTTTGATCCATGAAGATTCGGGGTTGGAAGGTCTAATATAATCTAAAGGGAGTATCCATGATCATTTCAGTCTAATGAGGTAATGGAAAGAAGATTAAATAAATAAAATTATGGTTTAGAGTGGCTGAGTTATAATACTACCCTAAAATTTATCATCTAGATCAACATCATCGGCAATACAATGGCTTCCACTAGCTAACCAATGGTTTCAGGAAGAGTGCATGTGCTTTTGAGAACACCATCATTTTTCTGGCATTTCCAAAAAGAATTTGTACATCATTGGAAAACCCAACAACTCACTGGTGGGATTAATATTGTAATCCCTTTCTACCATCCTTCCATATTCTTAGTAGTGGGTCTCACCAACTAGCCAGTGGACCTCTTATAGAATTTATGGATATAGGCTCATGTCTTACCCTTTTTCTGATTTCATGGACACCTTAAGAATCCTTAAACTAGAATCAAGACACACTAACGACCCCAAAAAATACTTAATGAAGATGAAATAATTATGAACTAATGAGAACTACCATATTTCAAAATGAAAAATATGAAGTGAAAAAATACGCCGGGGATGGTAGTAGAAAACATGTTTCGAGGTGTTATGATTCTCTCCACTATAAATGTTTTCTACCACTAGAAGTCATATCAAGTAGATAGTACACTAATATATGAGGCCACTTATCTATCATCAGTGTCCTATGTTCCCCAGTATCATGAGAATAAGAACCATACTCTAATTGAACTAAATCAAATGTATAGACTAACCATGGAGAACATTCATCTCAGAATCAATAAACCAAATTGGCTGATCAATCATGGTCATATCAGGCTCCACAATAAGGTCCTTTGGATTAAATATATTAGATGAGTATAAATGATACTTCTTAATCTGAAAATTGTGAAACACAACATGGATACAAGTCATCAAAGGTGAAAAATCCAAATCGTAATCCACCCTTAGAATCAGATCAATGACCACAAATAACCCTACATATCAAGGTGCCAACTTACCATATATTTCATGATGTCACTGACCTAGTTGAGTGTAGACTCTTAAGAACACCTTATTACCAACTGAGAAATCTAAAGGAAATTGATGATTATCCACAAAAAAATTATATCAGCTCTTACTATTCACTACCCTCTCTTGAATCGTCTAAACCTTCATTTTCATCTCCTAGACCAAACAAGGTCCCATAAGGGAATCTTCACCAATATCAGACTAGTAAAGTAAAGATTTAAAAGGGTGATGATTCAAGTCGTTAAAGGGCTACATATTAATGGATGAACTATAGCTATTATTATAAGAAAACTCAACCATACCCAAATTGAAATCCCATTCTCCTCCAAATTCAAGGGAAAAACACATTGAGTGTATTTACAAATTATGTATATCATGATCTATCTGAACATCTTCCTGAGGGTGGTATGATGTGCTCAAATTTAACTCATATATAATTACATCTTGGAGGCCTTTCAAAAAAATGAGAAGTGAAATAGGGATCCTTATAAAAAATAAAATATAGTAAACTATATAATTTTATGATCTATTGTACATACATATTTCGCAAGTCCTCAGCTTTTATGGTATTACTAATGGAATAAATTGAGCCTATTTTTTAAATTGTATAATGAAAACCCAAGCCAAATTCATTCTTCAAGGTGTACATAGAAAACAAATCAAGAAATATATTAATATCTAATCCCACCTCCAAGTCAGCACATGAAGGGGTTGAATAAACCTAAAGTCTTATGCTTCTTGACATTTATCTTTTGATAAGTATAAAAATAGGAGAAAAAACCAATGATATCCCATTTCATACCTGGAAACTAGAATCAATTCCTCATATCATAAAACATATTTTTCATATTTGGGTAAAACTCTAACTAGGCATGATGAGAATCACCTATAAAAACCTTCCTCAATACAGACATAATGAAATAGTGGTTCCTAAAGAAAGGAATACCATTTGAAGATATAAACTATTTGCTGGTTGTCTCCAGAAAATAAAATAAATCCCTAATACATCAAAACTCATCATCAAGCTGCTGCTCTGAGAATATCATCTAGAGAATAATGGATTTCAACTAAACACTAGATAGAGTAACCTTGGTCCCACCCTCATAGACTCCCAAATGCATGAAATAAAAGAGATCCCTGAGATTCCACTCGTATGATAATTCCTTTACAACCAAGGATGGATGTATCCTATACAAATCAATAGTAACAATATTCCACTTTCTAGGGGTGTAGGAAATGTAAATGTCATATGTTTATAGGTAATCCACCTATCAACTATGATGGAGAGTCAAATATTTTTTTTGATTGGATATAAATAAAGATATTTTGATAATTGTAAATGGTAAACCTTTATCAAAAAAGGTAGTTCCACCAAATATGAAGAGTTTACATCATATATGTGAGTTCTAGAACATGTTTGGTATAGTTATTCTCTTGAGGATGAAGCTAAAAAGAACCATAATCCACACATGATCACCCTTCATGAGAACATATCCCAAACCTATACTTGAAGTATAAAAAAGACCATGTAGACCAACCCAAACTCTAGAAGAGTCAATTCTCGAGTTGAAGTGAAATAAAATTCTAACTCATCAATGGAGGTATTGTATTTTTAATCCCAAAAAAACTTCACTCACATGTGAGTGAGAGTGGTCAATGGAGGATCCAACTTTAAGAAATATTTTATGAACTATATTTAATACCCATAAAAACCTAAGAAGATCCAAATCTCAAAGACATTATTCAGTTCCTCCCATGAAATATCAATATTCACCCTTTAAATATCAACTAAGATACCATGTTCCAAGACATGTTTCCCATAAACATTACATCCTAAATCTTGAATTAACACATTCATATCTTGGAATACATTCAATTATTCCTCAATATATCCAAAAAATCTCTCGAATGAAGTAAGTGATCCTCCTATATTTCAGAGTTAACCAAGATCTTGTCCATGAATATCTTAAAAAAAGATATGAGATACTGGTGGGAAATTCTATTCCTCAATTCCTTAAAAACAACAGTAGCACTAGTCTGACCAAAAAACATAAAATCATTCTCATAATAGGCATACTATCTCTTGAACATAGTTTAGGGATATTAGACTCTTAATCCTAAGATGGTGATAGAAAATTGAAGAATAATCATAGATAAACACTACACCCATTTTATTTGATCAAAAATGTCACGACCCGCCCTCGGGGCCCGTGCTGTGACTACCCCAAGCCCGTCTTCCAGAGGCCAAGGGCTGGCGACTAGCACCAAGGCATAAATCCCGGTAAAAAGGGAAGGCATTGCCCTTGTAAAGTAAACAAGCACCACAGAGTAAGCAAGCGGAAAAGTAAACACTAAGTAAAAACAGAGTACAACTGAAAGTGCGGAAAAGTAAATGGGCCAGTATACAAACCCAAACTGAAAGTAAAGTACAACTCAAAAGGAAAAAAAGCAACTGTAAAGTAAAAGCCGCTACACCGAGCTGTCCACTGGAAATCCCACCTGAAGGGTGGCTACAGATAGCTCCACTGCTCCTCGAGTCCCGCCGTCCACTCCGAGCACGTCCCGCCCAGTAGTCCACCTCCAGGTACCGTCCTGCTCTGCGAGCCTCAACCACGATCAACGCTGTCCGTCGTCTACAACCAACACAATGTAGTGCGGGCATAGCCCGTGCAGGGCTGAGTATAATCTACTCAGTAGGGACCCCGAGACCCCCGAAGGTCTACCAAATCCACAAAGGATAAACCACAGAAGAAAGATACAATCTCGAAGTAACAACCAACACTGCTTAGGTATATGCCCATACATATACCTAAGTCATCAATTCCAATACGCTCCAACCTCCGAGCCCAAGTACAACTTAGTCCACACAGGAAAGTAAACGTATTCCACATAGGAAAGCAAAACGAAATCCACACAGGATAACACAACACAATCCACATAGGAAAGAAACTGGATTCAGCTCACACGAGTATACTTCTTCGGAAGACGATAGAGATGATCACTGATCCATCTTAGTCGTCAGACCCACAAAGGATCGATAGGTACTAACCCCCGCAAAGAACCACACAGGATCGGACCCACACAGGATCTGTAGGCGCTGGTTCACACAGGACCGCTGAGCGCAGACCCACACAGGATCGGACCCACATAGGATCGGGCCCACACAGGACCTGTAGCACTGATCCACGTAGGATCGCTGAGTGCTGTAGTCTTCGTCATCGAATCCACTAAGGATCTCTGTACTGTCGTCGTCGCAGTCACAGTAGCAGTAGCAGTAGCAGTCGCAGCCAGCTCTAGGGTTCCCGCACACAGCAAGCTCGTTCAGGAGGGTCCGCACCACGAGTCGAGAGGCTGATACATCAACTGTCACAAAGTCCAGAGTTGATGTATCAAAAAGTTCCGTATCATCAACAGGAACTCAACGCAACAGATGGCGCGTCGATCGGACGCCCGGTCTGAGAGTTATTGGCTTTTTCGTCCTAGGGGCCCTGTTGGTTTTTAAGGAAAAACCAACCCGACCATACTCCAACTATGTCCAAACCTCAGGAGGATAGTGCCAAAAGATCCGTATCACTAAGAGGAACTCAACAAAGCTGACTGAACGTCAATCAGATGTCCGTAGCTCAAGATATGAGCATTTCCGTTCCGAGGGCCCGGTTGGTTTCGTGTACGAACCAACCCGGCTGAACTCAAAGTATTCCGAAACCTTGAGTTCGATATACCGAAACGACCGTCTCAATCCAAGGATCGCATCTCCGCTGACGGAGCATTGTTTGGAATTCCGTAGCCCGATTTATGGGCATTTGAACCCAAACCGCTCGGTAACGGGGGTTTCGGGCCTGGGCCGTCCCGGCCCGAGACCCCCCCGATGGCCCGAACCGGGTCGACCCGCCCCGAACAGTGTCGAACCGGCCCGAACCGGGTCGACCCACCCCGAACAGGGTCGACCCGGCCCGAACAGGGTCAACCTGGACCGGCACGGCCCGGCCCGGCCCGGCCTGGCGAACCGGCCAGGCGCGCCGGTTCGGCGTAAGGCAGCGCGCTAGGCGCGCTGCCAGCTCTGCTGAAAGCCGAGCTACTGAAAACAAACGGGGGGCTGCCTGCCCCCCTTTGTGAAACCGCCCCCCCACTCATTTTGGGGGTCCAATTAAACCGCCCGGGGGAATTTAATTCCCCCGGTTTCCACCATCCCGGCCGGCCTGACTTGGCCAACCGACTTCTTCTCAACAGGACCGGCAAGGGCTGGTCCTCTTCTTTCGTCCGACACCGGCGGCCCGACTAGCCGCCGGTCACCACGTTCCACCGCGGCATGGAACTGGCCGCGACCTTCATCGTCCGGCGTAGTGTGACGGCACCGCGCCCCTCTGCCGCGGCCCCGCACTGGCAGGGGCGCCTTCGGTTTCCTTCGACGCAGCGTGACGACGTCACGTCCATGAAATTCTTTCCACGGCGCGGCGCGACGGCACCGCGCAATAATTGTCGTCTGATTCCCGCGTGGTGCGACGGCACCACGCCATCTCGTTTCATCCGCAAGAAACATTCAAGAACAAAGGAGGGGGGTTCGGCCGTGTTTGTGCGGTCCGACCCCCCCCCCCTCCTCTCGTTAGACGATAACACTTAATCATTTATCCTCAAAGATCGTCATGCTAGAACCAAGAACGAGAAAAATTAAATAAAACAACAACAAACCCCTACCTCAGTTTCAAGTGCAGAGCACGTCAACAAACCGCGGAAGACTAGCGTCGCGGAGGTCGGGCGTCGCGGAAAACTGATCGTCGTTTCTGTTGACTTCGAGGTGCGTCCGAAGAGGTACGTCGTTGGAGAATCTTCGTAAGCTGATGGAGATAGTCCGAGGAGGAAATGACGTCTCCTTTCGTTGACATGGGAAGAAGATCGAAGAAGCGGCGTCGTCGATCTTCAGAAACACACTGGCTACGAAGAAGGGAGAAGCGGCGTTCTCCGTCGGAGCTTGAGTGTTCTTCGTGTTCTTCGTCAAAGTTGAAGAAGGTGGAGAGAACCTCTCAAATTCTCTAAAGATGGCTAAGGAGACCAACCAAAATAAAATAATCTAAGGCTTATTTTATTTACACAATTATCAACTTGAATTTCAATGGTTTGAAATTCAAACAACTCAACTCAATTAATTAACCAATTTGTCAAGTTAATTAAAGGGGAGTTATAGGGAGTTTAAAAAGAGAAGATGAAGTGTTAGGGTTCGTGTGGGCCCGAACACACTTAATCCTCTCAAGGAAGGTTATGTGGATGTGGGTCCCACACCTAACTCCCTTTGGGAGGAGTTAACCAACAAGTTAAAAATAATATGTGTTTCCACATTTTATTTAACTTCTTTTAATTTTTCCCAAAACTAACTTTCATTCTGCATAAAATGCAACCTTGGAAAAGGTCTCCTTAAGCGAATATCGGCTCTGCGAGTTCATCGGTGCCCTCGGAATTCGATTCCGGGCACCGGTTCAAAAGTTAGAAATTCCCTCTCGTTCGTTCACTAAACTTACCCGAGCCAAACTTCAGAAATTGATTCTGGGCACTCCGGGCCTCGGAATCAGGTGCCGTCAGAAACCGCTCTCTTGTAAAATTCCAAAGAAAAAATAAGAAAAAAATTCCCTGGAATTTTAGGGGTCTTTACAAAAAAAATCAATGATTCAGGTCTATGGATACTGGTTCTTGACTGTAAATCAATTATGATTTCGGTAATCAACACACAAGTGAATGATCCCATTAACCTACTTGGTGAAAATCACATGTTCTTCCCAAATTCATGGAGTAGGATGAATGAATACTTTGGACATCAAATTATCTAAATGGTTCATTAACATCCTCCATTCAATAGGTTTCATAGGATAAGAGGGGATAGATATAGGTTGAGTACCCAACACTAAATTGATAGAGAACTCCATGTCCCTCACTAGTGGTAAACCAAAAAAATAAAATGGAAATACTTTAGGAAAGTAAGCTTATATTTGAGGACTATCAACGCATGAAGAGTCCTACTATAGTTCAACATAAAACAAAGTTATCAACCTACCCATCTTTAGAATAGGAGGTCCAGATCATCTAGATATCAGGTCTCATTCTCCATAAAAACATAGGAATCCCCACCATGGGCATTATAGGATACCCGGAAATTATAACAGTTAATTCGAGCATTGTGATCATCCAAGTATTCCATTGTTAGAATGAAATATAGAATATTCTTCTCAAGAACCATAATTTTATATAGAAGCTTAATCTATATAAAAGATAAAGTAAAAGAGGGTCATTAGTTACCCTACTCTCTCTTTGTCCAGAGAGGTGTTATAATTTCTATCACATTAGGCATGAGATCCATCAGAAGATTCAACATTTCAATGTTGTGGTTTGAAATGAAATAATGATAATAGCTAGTATAAAATAAATAATTCACTAAATATAAAGAAATTTAAATGATACATATCCCTGTTGTAGGGACCACATTAGTTCCCACTAGATACTTTCCCACTTTTTGAATAATCTTTGTTTCTGATGCCTATGGATGGAACCCCATTATTCTTGAAACATCTTACTATGATTCATATTATCTTCATACTAACGAGATCATATCATTACGTGGAGTGGTAAAAATGAAAAAATATCTACAATTGATATGAGGATCAACATGATTTGTATATTTTTTATACCTTTAATCAAGCATGCTTTGAGTGCCCAACCATTCCACATTAGAAACAAGTCTGTAGTCCTTTACCATATGCTACAAATGAATAAAAGAAATTATCCTATTTAGGAAAACCAAAAATATTTCCACTATGAGGATCATTACAATTTCCCATTCCTTTAAAGGAACAACTAAGGTTTCCATATGGAGTAGGATGTACTTTAGTCAATCTAGCCTTACTATCCAGTTCATGTTTCTCAATCATAGATCTTATCCATAACATCAACTTATAAGGTAATATTTGATATAAATGCTTGATAATATATATCTGATTGAAGACACATCCCAAACCTTAGAGCCTTAAACTTCTCATTAAACACCACCTAAGGTGAAAATTTATCAAGTTCAGCAAATCAATGGGCACACTAAGTCACTTTCCAATAACCTTGGTGAAGGTTGAAGAGATCTATAGACTTAGATAGTGCCATCAAATCTAGATACAATAGATCCATGAAAAGGGTGCCGAATTCATTCTATTATAACCCCCCATTATTAATTTATATAACTATATATTCACTATATATTATGTTTTTATCTCATGCTTAAAGACTACACACTTCACCTTAATGGAATATGGCATCTTCAAGAACTCAAAGAGTTTCTCAATCCTTCTCAACATATCATTTTTTTCATGATAATTTTTTGTTCTATAAAAATTTAGTGGTTCCAAATGAATAAACTCCTAGGGAATGATCCATGTAATTATTATTCCAATGTATAACCTCTATATCATGAATGGGGTTGATACAATCCCTTAACCTAGAGCATGAAATGAACACACTTGAACCACTGTTATGTTTTGGTCAACTAGAGGGTTCTCTTATTGTTTTTTATTAGCAGATCCCTCCTAAAGCCTGATCAGAAATATTCTTGGTGGAATGGTATTATACAAAATCAACAACCAATAAGAAAAAAATAGTTAAGATAGACATTAACATCAACTATATCAATTGAAACTCAAAATTGGAAGACAAATCTCATATCAATGTTTGGGAAAATTATATAAGCATATTAAAAAATCCCAAAAGACATGTTTTATCAACCACCCATGGTAACTTATGGCTCATTATGATTATGTTTGGAAATTACATTTCCCATAACCCACCACTTATGTCCCTAAAATGCTACCTCATGTCGACCGGTCATCCCAAACTGTATACCTACAAACCTGAAGAGAATTGACCTACCTTTGATAAAAAAAAATTATTAACCAAATCGGGTAACCCATAAAACTGGTACACAAATCCGCCCTATGACGACTTAAATGTTGTTCCCAATCCCCATGGGATGGTGACTAATACATGATCCTCAATAAAAAACAAGAGGGAATTATTTTTACACAAGATCAACTAAAAAAGTAAAATAATGAAAATATACCATAAACATTCCACATTCCAAAACAATCATTAATATATAAGTAACAAAAGTATATAAGAATTCATATATATCACAAACCCATAGAATAAATCATTTTAATATCTCCTCATAACATGTGGATCACAAACTATTATTTTCACTACCAACTCCCAATGTTTCAATATTAATAATACCCACCACCTACATGTGGTGCATTCCCTTTTCCAAAACTTGGAATAATATCTTCTATAAATTTCCATAAGAAAAATTAGGGTGTGATAAACCCTATCCTTATAGGATCCCACTAATAATTCTTTAACAATGCATATCAAATAAACCAAATATGATTAATTTTAAATAAATCATAGAAGAATAATCATTTAAAAATTCAGAACAAAACATGGTTTTAAATTATATTTAAATTAAAAATATAATATATACACCAAAGTAAATTTCCATTAAAACATGACTGAGTAAGATTTTTTTTATCAAAATAGAAATGATTAACTCCATTAATTAACACTATTATGTATAAATCATTTTCAATCATATCACCATGTTTATAATCCATGAGTTTAGTTATATTTGGTCACAAGGTTTGACATTATCTTAGTGATATATGGCTCCAAGTGTGAAGACATTCCTATGGGGGATCGAAATCCATCCAAAATTATGAATCCTCTTTAATGGACACATTTCAGTTTGATTTCTCATTAGTAATTCATTGCTAGGTTGAGCTAATACAAGACCAAGATTCATATAATTCCTCCAAACTCTACAGGTTCTCATGTTCTTCAAGGAAATCTATCATAAAATTGGATACAATTAACTTCAATCAATCTCAAATCATTTTAATCGTCCCCATTTCAAGATTCAAAACAATCTATTTAACTAAAAAAATATATTTTTTCATTATAAATGATTCCTTTAAAAATAATTAATTTCATTTGAAATTATAAAAAAATTAATTGTATATACTATCAAAAATAATTATAAAAAACAATATTCCAAACCTTCATTTCAATCTGAGATCATTTTCTAGAAATCAAAACTCAATTTTCAAAATCTATTGTCAAATATATTTCATCACACACACCAAGACATTTAAAAATAATTTATCAAGATACTCAAACTTGATTATTAGATAAATTGGAAATACATTTCAAATCAAGAAAGAAATTAAAATTTACATTGACATGAATTCCATTAAAAACCACCTACCCCAATAAAGGTGTCAAAAAATACCCAAGATGAGATCCACATTCAGTGAGAGAGAAAAGGGTAAAACCAATCAAGGAAGAATCCTAGAACCAAAAATCACAATATCATCATCTGGATACATCAATAATATAATGATCAAAAACCCTTGAAGTAGTTGATATATGAGGAAAATATAATTCACAATCCAATTAATGCTATACTTATCAAAAGAGATTCAATTATTTAATCATCACTTTGATCGATGATGTTTCAATGTTGGAAGGGAAAAAATAGCCTCAAGGAAGTCTCCAAGATCATTTAGGTTGAATGAGGTTAAAGGTTTGATATTAAATAAAAAAATGTTGGTTATGGGTGGTGTTATTATATGACTTTACTTAGTATCTTACACTTATTGGCATCATTGGATTTCCAATGGCTATGATTGGCTAGCTATTGGTGCCAAGAATAATTATTAGACTTACGATAACACCATCCTCAAGTTAGTGGGATTACCCCAACAAGATGATGGTGATAGATAGTAATCAAACACCACTATACATCCCATGGGATGATCAGTGGTATTCTTATAGGAATCCCCTACTATCATCCATCCACTGCCTAGATGTTGGGTATCCCTGACTAGTTAGTGGACCTCTTGTAGCCTTTCTCGCTTTAGGACCACTACCAACCATTTTTATAAATTCTCATAATCCTCATAACACATTAAAATAGTACCAAAACACACTCCCACACCATAAATATGATAAAAAAATAGAAATAATCATGAAGTAATAAGAACTTATAGAGATCAATATAAACAATAAGAGAAAATAGTACACCGAGGATCATACCCAAAACATGTTTTAGGGTTCTACAAACTATCTCCATTGATTCGTGTTTAACTCCTTTTGTGTGAATACATATTTCAAGATCTTTTAGTCATTATTGATATCTCACTTCTCACCACAGAGATAATTCTGCCAATAATTTAATGTAAAGATCACTACTACCATCTCCATATCACATGTCATGTAATTTTGCTCATGATTTTTTAAGTAATGTGAGGCATAGGAAATAACCTCTATAATCTACATTAGGATACATTCCAAAAAATTTAAGGAATAATCACTCTATATTTGAAAACCTTATCTACTATAGGGTAATGTAAGAACATGTGTGGTGAAAAATCTCTTCTTAATCTCTTTGAAGTTAGCCTATCATTATTTTATAAAGAGGAACTTCACTATATTCTAGGTTAAAATGGTTATATGATTGGAAAATCATTTTAAATTTCTCACAAATAATCTTTAGTATTTAGATAATCAAACAAAAAATTGTATTTTTGAAACAGTGGTTGGTATCAACCATTCTTCAATCACTTATTTCTTGAATTAATCTATAAATATACCCTCTTTTATGATCATATAACCAAATAAGGATACATTTTATATCCAAAATTCACACTTAATAAACTTGTAATTTAATTTATATTTTTATAGGGTCATTATAACAATCCTTAAATGATATTCATTATCATTTTCTCCCTTAAAATATATTAGAAAATAATTAACATTTATTACCATAATGTGGTCAATGTAATTTATAATTATTTTATTCCTAAATTCTATAAATATTTCAGGATAATTTGTGATTCCAAGTATAATTACCATAAATTAATAATGTTTTTACTTTTTTTGGAATGTTTTATTGGGTATATATTTTCTCTTTTCCATTATTTGATTGTATCTAGATCGAAGATACACCTTTAAGAAATATTTTTATCCTATGAGATGATCAAACAAGTAGTCAATATAGGATAGATGAGTATTATTCTTTATCATGTTATTTTTAAGTTCACTATAATCAATGAAAATAAATACCAATACATCATTATTTTTGAAAAATTGGACTAGTTCACCCCATGGGGAAGCACTTTGGTGTATAGATCCATTTTCCATATTTACTTAAGGTCAATTATTTAATTCTTCTAATTCAATGAGGTCCATTCAACTTGGAATAATTGATATAGGTTTACAAATAGGAACGAGTTCAATTGGAAATTAAACCCTTAATTTATAGGGAAGATTATCTAGTTCATTGGAAAAAACATAAACAGTTTCCCATATAACAGGAATTTATTACATATTGATTTGTTATCTAATCATCAGAGATGAATATCTCTCATTATTTGGTATTAAGACCTATATTAAGGGTTTAAATTACATAGAGAGTTCATAATCAACATTTCCTTGATATTTTTTAAAATTTTGGTTAGGGATATGAAATAATATTTGTTTATCCATCAAATTGATATGATTTTTATGAAGATAAAGTAAGTACATTACTAATATCAAATTTCATTCCACTAAGAGAAGGATATCTAGATATGCATCAAGTATCTTCCAAATAAAACTACTTAAAGAGTGTTTTTATAACTTGGACTCAATCAATTTACCCCCATGTATTTTCGTAGATAATTCTATATATGAGATTTCAGGTGGTGAATCAATATTCTTAGAAAATAGGTATAATATGAATGAACGTGAAGAATCTGAATCAAATAATGAATTTATAAATCTATAATAGAGATTGAATATATCGTTAACTACTTTATTATCATTATTAATTTTAGTTTTATTGATCACATAGTCTTCCCCTTTTCCCTTGGGTTAGGAGGATGATGACATTGACTATTTATATCAACCCATGGATTGGGGCATTGATTTACACAATCTAAAAACATATTGTATTTAAATAATTTGAGTTTGGGTGGAGTATTATTTAGCATCATATTTTCTTCTATTGTAATGACTAAACACTTTTTACTTGAATGAAAATTATGTGTGTGATGTCCAACTCTACGATAGGTAAAACATATTCTTAATTTATTGTGTAAATTTCTTTGGGGCTTATTTATGAACTTTTTTTCAAGTATATGGTTGAAATTTTTATCACTAAGGTCATTTCTCATCTAAGATTCCATGAAACTAAATAGTATTTTTCTTTTCTCCAAAATAAATAGAGTCTCTAGTTCCCACTTCAAAATTTGACACATCAAAAAATTTCTTCATAGATTCTAAAGTCACTTATAACTATTTCCTTTCAATGACTTGACTGTATCCCATTAAATAATCATCCAAAATTTCCTTCAGATTCAGTAATAAAATAGTGGCATTCTTTGTGAGTCTCCTAAAGTTATACTTATATGTTCTAATGTATTCTTCATACATTTTTTAGTTCTATAATATCCCATTCTATTTTCATACAATGATTTTTGGTAAAATATATAGGGAAGAATATTTTCATGAATTCCTATCACCATATAGAATCCACTTCATCTTATTTCATTGTATTCTTTATGATAATACAACATTAGTTAACAAAAAAATACAAATGATAAATATCCAAAACAATTTTCTCATGTTTTGAGAAATAAAGAATGAAAAATATCTTTTACATCACATTGATTCATTGATCAATAATAATTTTATTATAAGAACCACTATATAAGGGTGGATGTGCTATCTGGGAAGTTTAGGTAAACAAATTGCACATGATCCCTAGCCCGGTTGGTAAGGACTCCATAAGTGCATCCATGAGATCCGAGATCAAATCTTGGTGGAGGCATCATTTCTAGTTACTGTAGCAGGTACTGTAGCGGGAACTGTGCAGCATTGTAGCAAGTACTGTAGTGGGAACTGTAGAAGGTACTATTTGGCACTGTAGAATCTGAGAATATTCCCCCATTTGGGCCTTCGGGCCACCGATTTGGTCCCTGGGTCCTTTAAGGCCTTCGGGCCACGCAGGCCTTCGGGTTAGTAAGGCCTTTGGGACACCTCAAGGCCTTCAGGACACCATTATGTGTAGATACAAACCAGAAAACCTATAAAGAACAATATCTACAAGGAGGATGATCAAGGAGCTTTCACCACATCAGAAGCTAAACGGATTGCAAGAATGAGAGGGTATTGCACCTGTCATCAAGACAAGCCTGTGCATGCACGGGAATGCCTAGCCGAATAGCCACGCGAAGGTGGAGAGCTGATTTTACGATGAAGATGTTGGGGAGGAGCAGTTCCAAGTAGTTAGTCTGGGTTCTATGTAATGTTTGAAGCCTATGGGAAATGAATTCCTCTAAGGCCTAGGTCCATGTAATACTTACACTTACGTGCCTTATAAGGGTTCCACCTCACCCCTTGAAAGGTGTATTATCAAAAATCAATAAAAAATGAAGGCCTTCGGACCACTGGATGGATGGAGGTAAAAAACCTATCTTTCTTTGGTATGTTGGGGTACTCAACATATTTTTTATTATTATTTATAGCTAGGAAGAGTTTATTGAGAATCACAATAATATTATGTACTCCCGTTCCCACCAAATTTTGTTTCTCATTGGAAAAATCATTACATTTCCCATCATGTGCATTATTAGCATGGTTTTACCTTTCTCCGACTATTACTCAAATATAGTAATGTTGAAGATAATAATTAAAAAATATTATAAAAAGAAAAACTATTTACTAAAATGAATACATAATAAATGACATATATACCTAAACATATACAATCTTGTATTTAAATATAAGTTATTTAATATCTATTTCTAACTAGGTTCTCTAATCATACCATAGAAATATTATTACATTCTACAAGATAGTTTGTAAATATAAAGTAAATTATCAAATCATATACCTCAGGAGTGTCAAACCAAATGTGTAGTTAGGACTCTTTGAAAACACTTGGTGAAATTTGAGTTAGTACCCAACCAACAACTATAGTGTTATTACCCCTATGTGTATCCATTGAAGATCCTTCATCCACTTTTTTGTATCAAGACAAATATATCATTTCCTAGAAACCCCATAATATCTACTTAACCAATTCTTTATTACGTTATCAAACAATTAGACTTATCCCATGGGATTACACTAATGTTGTCACATCCTAATCTCCGAAAATAAAAAAACTAATCCCAACCAATAACTAAAACCCACCCTTATATCAAATGAGATGACCAAATTAAAAATGTAATTATTTTACTTCAATTCAATAAGTAAAATATTATAGCACTTAAATAATATCATAATACCAAGAACTGGTGTTTTAGTGTCTTTAAGGACCACATATATTGGAAACTTATTTTATATTACATGTGAAAATTTCCCCATAATCGAATCACAATAGACCCCCTTTTAAAATTCTCATATGTTTTACCCATCTTCATATAATTGGGAATGGAAACATATGAAATATTTGAGCTAAAATCCTCCATAAGGGAAAAACTCATTAACATGTCATAAAGGGTTTGATCAAATGTATATGAGAAAGCATAAGAAAAAGAAAAATATTTTTTTAAAAAAAAATTGAATAATAAGTTTTATCCAAAATTAATGATAGAATGACATGGAATATCAAATTAATAAACATGTACCAGTCAATAAGAGGGTTAAATTATAAACAAGATCTATGGAGCATAATTAAAGGCATATGTTATAGAAATATGTAATTTCTTGGAAACACAACATAACAATGAATTATAAAAAAAATTAATCATAAAAAGCAATTAAATAGTATTTCAAGTATCAAAATCATATGACCCAATTTATGGTGTCTCATATATGACTTACTATGGCCCACTAGAGACTCCAACATCATAACTCATGACCCATTTGTGACTCAAGTTTCATAACTCATAGCTC
This sequence comes from Viscum album, assembly GCA_963277665.1. Lineage (NCBI taxonomy): Eukaryota > Viridiplantae > Streptophyta > Magnoliopsida > Santalales > Viscaceae > Viscum > Viscum album. Next base: position 46,952,234 of record OY728161.1, on the reverse strand, counting down.
ATATTTGTCTCATGAGATATATAACCATAACCATTTAATTATTGGGTAATATAGGACCCACCTATCAATATCCATATATATGGGTGACATAAGATATAAATAATTCATCATAGCATGAAAAACCATGGAAATTAAGTGATTTTCAATTCATTTCAAAACGGTATCACATAATGTGATCTCAAAAGTTGACTAGTTGGTACCAAAAATTAATCACCCAAAGGAGTATTATATAAAATAATGTTAAAGTTGATTCATAAACCATAACTTAAAAATATATTTACTATTTTAATATAATGAGTAAAATTTAATCAAAATGTAAAAGAGTCTTTATAAAAAACATCATAACATTTTAATAAAGAAACGATGTTATGATCCACATTAAAAAATAATTTTCTAGATGGTAACATAAAATAAATTTTAAAAAACAAAATTAAAAAAAATTAAAAAAAATTATCCTTGTAATGAAATAATATTTAATCTAATAAATGTGTAGTGTAAGATAAAACATGTGATTTTTAAATAATTTTTTTTGAATACATTAAAATAAATTTTTCAAAATCAACATTATTTAAAAAACTAAAAAATATTCTTATAGAAAATTGGTAATTGTAATTATTAGTTTTACCTGAAATAATACATATTTGGATTTTAAATTTAAAAATGATAACATTGTGAGGAAGAAAAAATTGCAATAGTTGAAAAAGATCCCTTAGAATGGGATGAAATTACTCTTAACAATATATCATTTTTCTGATGGAAGAATTATATAAAAGAAAAATATATTGATGAGAAAGATTAAATTAAATAAATAAATATATTATAAATCAAATTTAATGTATAAATGGAAGTAAAATAGAAACAATAAATATCTTAATCAAGGAAAATAATATATGACTCTATAAAAGAAAAATTAGTTGATAAAAACCCTTATGACTTTGGTAAACTTAGATTAAAACCTATGAAATATATAAAATGATATTTATCTAAAAATATATTTTACTTCTTGAATAATATGATAAATATCCAATCATGGATATTGAATAAATAAACAAGTTGTGAATATGATATAAATACTAAGGAATGAAAATTTAGTTGAAAAAACCCCTTACCATGCATTTATGATCAGTTGGATGCATTCTATATTTCTATATAATAATAATAAACCAATAAAACATATATTATATATCCTAATATATATTTATTAACTTGTTTAATAATCTTCTATGTTCATTCATTGCATAATTTTTACTTTTTTAGTTAATACTAATTATTGGTAATTAGTGGAATTAACTATTCCTTATTTTTTTGGTATAATGTTGACAATTTTCAATCCATTATTATATGTTATGAATATATAGAATAATCAATAAAGTAGAGATAAATTTTATATAATTATTTTTTATGTTTCATGTAAATTATAGGGTATCTTGAGGTACAATTTATAGAGAGGAAATTTCAAAATAGTTTGTTTTGGTAACATTAATCCAAGAAAAGGCTATTTATTAATATTGAAAAAAATATTAATATTACCATTAACAAGAAAAAAAATTCTATATTAAAATCATATATTGATAAAAATTAATTTTATATAACCATCTATGATAAAAATTCATAGCATCGTTCATGTAGGCAATTAAACACACAAAAATAATAACATACCAGAAATGTTTCATTATGTATGACTGTGGAATGATTTTATTATATTATTTTTATTAAAAAATTAAAAGAAAATAAATAATTACTCATTATTTAATAATATTACAAAAAATTTAAATTTATTAATGAATCATTATATATTCGTCATAACATCATCCGTGTAGGTGGTAAAACCAACCCAAATAGAAGTATGTAGTAATGATTCATGGAATATATAAAAGCTAATAATGGTAATATCACTTGTATGGAAAATTAATAATTTTACAAATATTATATTATAGTTATAAATTTGATTTAATAAGCTTTTGAATAATAGTAAATTGAGTAATTATTATAGAGGAGAAAATACTTAGAGATATGAGTTCAATTTCATCTTGGAATCATTCCTGGTATATAAGGTGTATGAGATATATCTAGAGATCATAAGCCTAAGAAAAAGGGAGATTATTTTATAGTAATTAAAATAAATAGTGTTTAGGAGATCATTATAATATCTAGGGTTCCCTTGAAGGGGTAGTGAATGGACCCCTTTATAATTGATGGGCGTTACACTCTTGTAAATATTAAGAACTTTTAAATAAATTAAATGAATTTTCCATAGAAATTGGATTTAATTTTGTAAAATTTTAATATAGGATAATTCAAGTTCCATATATAATTATCCAATAAAATTGGGACATGTTTTAGTTAAAATAGTTTTCTTATCTCTTAGGACAACCCCCTTTTAAACCTTTTGACACTTACCGCGGTGACAATAATTTCCATGTAAAATTATTTCTATGCCCAAAATTATTTTGTAATTATTAACTAATATTAATTACATTGAATCCAAATATAGAATACATTTTAAAAGATTAAATTTCAAAAATTAGAAGAAATTAATTATAATATCTAAACATAGAACAACTAAGAACCATTTAAAAAACATTTATCTTTATGCATAAAAATGATATTATTCTCTTTAATTTACTAGTAAAAATAATTAGATGAATTTTAATTTTTCTTATTGAATTGATTATCTAAAAATTTAATTAAAACCATTAATTAAAATCTGATAATTTAAATTATTCCAATAAAATTATGTTGTGCATATAAAAAATAAATTTTATGAAATATATCACGTTTTCCCATTAAATGAATTTATCTTCATTTAAAAACATATTATAATGAATTTATGAATTTTTATTCATTTTTAAACATGTATAATCAATACTTTTATATAACTATAACACTCTAAATAAAATAAATTAACTTTTAAATAAAAAAATATTATAAAATAATGTTTGTTAATAAAACATTTCAATTTTACCAAGAATAATTAAATTAGAACTTCATATAATTAAATAATTTATTTTACTAATTATGTTTAATTTAATTGAATTGTAACATATTTAATTTTTTATTAAAAAAAGTAATATTCACTGAATTGTTTTTATGTATCACATGCAATCAAACACATCAAATTTATCTAAGAAAATATATTCTAAAATCTCAGAGTGTTACACTTGGCATGCAATAAATTCCACATAAAATAAGTACTATTAATTTTTTTTGAAAAAATATACATGAAAATTATGAAAAATCCTATGAAAATTTTCATAAATTAATTATGGGAATGATATATAGTAATAACATAATTTTAAAATAATTTAGAAATTCCAACCATTTCAAAACTTGTAAAATAAAAGAATTTAATAGAAACACATTCACCAATCAAGTATAAACCACATTACATTAATGGAAAATGCCAAATCATGTAAAGGAAAAAATATAACCCACATATAATCAAGGATACTCAATCAGTCCAGTCCCAACCCCTATATTTCATCATCATACCCTTTAGGTTTTTTGGGTGAAAAGAATATTATTGTGTATAAAATTAGGTAGAATAAGAGAAGAATAAAGAAAGGAAAAGGTGGTATATATAATAAAAACCCACGATAAATCCATGAGGGAAGGATAAAAATAAAAGTAGGGGAGATTTTCCCTCATGTCTCTTATGGTTTAGAAAAATAAATGTGGTGAAATGATTTATAACGTGGATTTACCTTGATAGGGGTTGAAAGGGAAATTTATAATGCTAAAAATATCGGCATACCACCTCGTGGCGTGACCTTACTGGTCACAGTGTGACATCCCTTTCTAGAAATAAAGAATGGTGTGGCCCTCCTTATCACAACATTATGCAACTCCTCTAGAAAAAATCATGGATCCTAAAATATTGACCACCATACCATGGAATTCCTCCTTCACAATGTGACCAACCACCATTGTGAAATATCATGAAGGCACTTGATAGGTATGATGTAGGACCCCGGGACACCCTGAGAGGGGAGGGGTGAATCAAGGTGGAAACTTTTTCTTCTTAAAGTTGTGGATCTTTTTCTCACGTTGGTAGGAACTACTTAAACCTGTATGATGGATATAATCAGCAATGAAACATTCACATGCAGAGAGATGACACAGCTATTTTTACTTGGTTCACCACTAAGGGCTACGTCCAAGGAGCATGCGCCGACAGGTTGTCGGTCGTACATAAATCCACTATGCTTCACTAGCTGTAGATAACAATTGTTCGGGCACAGTCACTCTGTCCCAGGCTCACTGCCTTTACAATGGTTCAGGGATAGCTCACTGCTTCCCTTGGGTCACTCCCGTTGACTCCCCCTAGCTCACTGCCGTTGGTGAAGTCACACTCAGTTTATAGACGTGAAGGTCTCTTCAATAGATTTTCATTGAATTATTTGTCTCCTGTTCAGCATGAGACTTTTCTTTCATCAGAGTCCTGAGTTGATGCTCTTTTGTATTCAACCTTTTACTTTAGTGCAATTACTGAATTCACTAGATCCCCTTGTCTTCGTTTTCCTGAATCACAATCACTTGTGTGATTGCTCAATAAATGATGCTCTGTTGAAGTCCAAATTTAATCCACTGATGAGTACCCCTTTTTCCCCTGTCCACTGAGCGAACAACCTTTAGAAAGGGCCTTCACAAAGTACCCTACTTCGCAAGGCTCCCAATTTTGCAAATCTCAAACAAGTCCTCGCAGAGCCCCTACCTTTTCACAAAGCTCAATCGCGATGCACTCTCTCGATGCTCCATCCTTCTCAATGTTGGGCTATCGCGGAGCTCCTGCCTCTTCACGAAGCTCACTGAGCCAATGTGGGGCGCAAGACTTTCGCGGAGCAAGAATAGCCGCCGCGAATCTCCTCTTTCGCGAAGCACACTGCCTTCGTGAGAGACCTTTGCGAATCGAGAGCAAAGGTTTTTCTCTGAAATTATCTCTACTTCTCTTGAGGGGGTCGGCCTATATTTATAGGCGATTCCAACGACCCCTGTACCTTCTGCGCGAAGTCAGCGCCATGTCAGCTCAAATCGCGAAGCTCCGAAGTTCCCGCCAAAATTCTCTCAAAATCGCGAAGCACTACGGCAATTTTCTATTCGCGGAGCTCATCGTAATCGCGGAGTATTACTGTCATCATTCCTTCACGCCTTCTCCGTGAAGCTCCCTCGCAAAGCCCTTCATCGCCGCGAACCTCTCCAGCCTCTGCCGTTCGCGAAGCTTGACGTAATCGCGAAGAATCACCGCCAACATTCCTTCGCGCCTTCGCCGCGAAGCTCCCTCTCAAATCCCTTCTCCTCCGCAATGCGCTTCAGCCTCTGCCGTTTGCGAAGCTTGACATAATCGTGAAGAGTCACCGCCTCCATTCTTCTGGTCTTCGTGATTTCCAAACCATGAATCCTCTCTTCGCGAAATTCATGCCTTTTCCATATTTAATTATTATCTTCATGGAAATCCATTTTTTGCGATGCTCAACAACTTTCAGATTTCGGACCCCAAAAATTTGGAAAACACTGGGAAACGGTGCCACCTTCTGCTGGTTCACATTCTGAACTTCCGTTGAAGTTATTCCTTTCTCCCCCTTTGACAATAATCCCAATGACCGGTAAAGTGTTCAATGTTCTGCTCAAACCATACTCCCCATGGAAAGTATCTCCCCCACAAACCTGCATCACACCCATAGATAAAGACAGTTATCATAATCTAGGAGAGAGGTATCTCGGATCCTCCTTATGCACTAGGAGGCGGCTGAACACCATGGTTCAACCGATTCATTTCAAACACAACTGCTGACAATAGCTTCGTCAGGATGTCAGCCACTTGCTCATCAGTTCCTTCATAATCCATTCCTTTTTAAATATTCTTGAATCAGACATGGATCCTTATTGGCAGCCTTTGAACTCAACATGCCACCATGGAATCACCTTTGTCAACAATATTTGTATGTCGTTTTTTTGCTTTGTCAACAAGAACAAACACCTCAAAAACACTTCTTCTCGGTGATCTGAATCATTCAGCAATTATTCTGTTGTCACCAAAAACTCCACTATCATGATATGTATTCTTTGAAGGAACATCATTGGAATCATCATCTTAGGATACAATGTGATGTGCATGGCCATTGCATAAGTCCAATGTTTATGGCCGTCTCATTATGCCAATCCCTTGCACATTGTCTTCTTCTTCAACCATCTTCCTCTAGTTCATGCAAAACATACGATTCTAGTCTTCAAGAAGTATCTTGCATGGTTCTCATGCAATAATGAAGAGTTGCATGGTCTTCACCAAATTCCATTCTTCCTTAATCATCCTCAAATGGATTACACCTCACATTCTTCATTGTTGTAAACAATGTGTCACCTTTGACACATGTTCTTTGAACTTACGATCATCACAACAATCGTTTGAATCACTACTCCTATACTTCATCGGAGTACTTCATGATCTCCTTCATTTTGATATTCCATTGAAAACTATTGACAACAAATACAAACCTATACACAAAGTGGTTCCAATATATGATTCATCAAAATGATGTGATGTTAACCCATACTGGTGTGAACTTTATCCTTACTTGAATTTCCCAAGTCAAAAAACCTCATATAGGAATAAAATCTTAGGCATCACTTGAAAAACCTGATGCGTCTTCATGGAGTAGCCTCCACACATCATGGAATGAACACCATTTTTACTCTTGTGGAAAAGGAATTGTACTCCCGGTGATATGGAAAATATATCATATGTAATATATTCACTTTTTTAAAAAACCAACACATAATATATATATATATAGACACAATAATGTTGAGGTGCCTCTAGGTAACAATATAACCTATCATTGGCTAAGAAAAATAATCAACATCAGAAAAAATAACTCGCTAGAAAATAAAGACCCATAATGCCATGATTCACCTAGACATGATGCGATCCTTGATCAGTCTCAAATAAAATATTTCATAAAAGTGGGTGTTATAGACCCAAATTTATCAGTACTTTTTATTATAACTTTATGTACAAAGATAGATATACAAGATGTAAACATAAAATTACAGTTTTTACATTTCTATGTTCACTATTTAAATAGTAATTTATATAGATTAATTTTCTTATCAAAAAGTTATAAAAGATCCTAGGATATATTGAGAACCTCAAGATACTATGAAATTAATCTTAAATATATATCATATGGTATAGATACATCATAGTGACAAGATGAAGTTGATATATGAAAATCAGGTTCTGGGTTATATTATGTATTGAGACTTCATCTCATGAAGTTCACACATGGTGATCTTTGGTAGGTGAGATCATGAGGACAAACCCACCAATAGGAAAACCACCTATTTTAGGCGTTATTAGTTGTTCCTATCAACATAAATGTGTATTATTCTATTGACTTGAGATTATTACCAATGCATTTAATTTTACCTCATACTGTAATGAAAGTAAAAAACCATGATAATGAAATCATAGAGAGGTAGCTTGTGTTGGGTGAGTCATTGTAGGTATGGAATTGGTTGAATGGTCAAGAAATATTTTTTCACTTTTGTATTAAGGAATTAATATATCTCGGGCCTAGCTGATTAGGATGGTAGTACCTTCATAAATTCTTAGCCAAGTTAATCGAGGGTAAATCTATCCAGTTATATCAATAAACAACAAACCAAGAGAGGACCATGACACAAGTGTGTCTTCGTCTTTATGAGATATATAAAGATAGAGAGATTATATTACACAGAGTGTGGTGTTAGGTTTCCTGTAATCACTATGACTATTCATTTTCTCTTTGGGGCCTCTATGGGTTCCTAGGCTCTACTCTTAGTCTGTGAACACTATTCACTATTTTCGAGATAAGGTTCTAGAGGGCCACACATAATAGAATATTCAAGAATCTTCCCTATTTTGGGGAATAGGTATATGTGACATGGTTGTCCTCACCATGGGGTCTATGTGTTGTCCAAGTTATCGATCAAAAACAAAAAAAATAAATTCATTATTATTCAAGTTAATAACAATTGGGTGTAAATTATTTATTAAAATTATTTAAAATTATCTACGTAAATATAGGGAATAATAGTATTCGAATGAATATTATTGTAACATTCCAGGTTCATTTAATATTAATGTGGATTACCAGCCGAGATAAATGACTTAGTTTTATCATATAATATATTCAATATATATTAAAGGTATGTGATAAAATATAATAATATTTATCATACATATTATTTTTTATAATTAATTATTTAGTGGGATTCAAATAAATGGGGTTTAGGGAACCCTTTAGGGTATTCTATGTATCCACTATTTGAAGGAGGAGAGTGGATCTTGGTAGGGACAATTCATGATGAGATTTTGAGAGATTCTCTCTACTATCATGATATCTAGATAAAAAAGGTCTAGATTTAGGTGATCACACTGAGATCTCCCTCATCCATTTAAGTTATTTTGATGGAGTTATTTTTGGAATGTCAAAGGCATCATCAGATATCTGCACCATCACCCAGAATTCTATGATCAATGCCCCTGTAGTTTTTTAAATAACGTGTTGATGGTCAAGAGGGATTCCTCTTTTGATCCTTTGAGTGGTGATTTCTGAAGACAAAAATATGAGGAGTTTGAATTCATATTGAACTAGGGATTTATGTTTTTAATTTTTGTTCTTAATATTCTTCAAACATGATCCTCAGGCCTTAACGGGGCTATTCTTCGCTGGTGATGATGATGTTACCTTGATCACCAGTGGACAAATTATAAATCCCTAGCCCACCAGATTCTACACTACATCCCAATACCTTCAATTAGTATCAGAGGGACATGTGAATATATTAATCCATGGAAAGATTAAATCAATATTAAATTTTCGAAGAGGGTTTCATTTTGGTCCTAATGTTGTAGACGATGTCTCAATCAAACATCTAATGACAAAGATACCATCATCCAAAGTTTTAATTTGGATTGAAATAATATTTTTGCAGGTATATATATAGACACACAGAAAAAACAAACAAACACACACACATATATATATTTAAGAATATATATTTGTTAATTATATTTTATGAAGATGGCATTTTTTTGTTTTTCTCAGAAACCAGACATCGATCAGAGTTTTGATGGCCAAAATAGTAATTTCCCGCACAAGATTGGAAACAAAAAAAAGAAATATTAAATTAACATTTTTATCTAAAGTCTATATAGTATTATTTTGTATTTTCTAAAGGGAGGGTGTGGGTGGGTGGACTAAAAAACCAATAAAAAAATGGGTCGATTGTTTACATCCACAAGAATGCTTTTAGGTTTTTTGAAAAAAACTATATCTTCATGGGGAATATAGGTCCAAGAAACTTCCTTGTCCCTTTTCACCGAATGATCTCGTTGAATCCTCATTCTCAGTATCTACCTCCAATTTACTAGATAAACCTATACTGGTTGAGTCTTGTGGCCATCAACACCTTTTGATACTAGCCACCCTGACCTCCCTTTAGGGCGTGCCATGTACTGGAAGGCAAGACGACCACCACATGCCCTCACCACAACCATTGGTGGCCACCACTATGCTGCACCATATTGGGAGATCCTTCCATGGCCAGGTCATGTGTGCACCATCGAATCTTCCCTAGGGTAGATCATTGCCACACTGATCCCCTACCATGCCAGATAGCCCACAAACCAGCGAACCTTGAGCCACTTGACCAGAGCACCATCTTGGACCAGATTCTGACAGTCATGACTAATCCGCCACTACCTCTCACTTCGATGGATTCTACCATCATGCGCCTCCATGAGAACCACCCTCGCTTGGAACATCCAATTTTTGCCCGACTTTGGCCACCCTCAGGTGTTGTTCAGCCAAGAACCATCAACCTCAGACCACCCTTTCCACCAATAGATTAAATTTCTTCATGGTCGACGCTAAGGTTAGGTCCCAACCAACCTCATTGAATAAACACCATAGACCCACATGCATCTTCACTATTTCCTGGAATTTCCCTGGTGACAACTCAGTCAATGTCATGCCTCTTTCGGTGACCGTCCAGCTAAGGTATCCAATTGCATCATCTCTTAATAGACCCAAGTTTCCCTAAAACAGGTCAGTATGGGTCGAACCAACCCAAAACGGGTCTGGGAAGGCTGGCCCGACTGAGAACATCTGTGTATGGGGTTTTCATGGCCTGAAATAGTCCATAATGGGTTCATATCAACGTTCCTAGATCCTGGGTAGGGTCTCGGGGGTCATGTATTTTTTAAATAATTGAAAATTTATCAAATATTAATTTATGGTTAAAATTAAATATTTTAATTATTTGGGTTATATAAATTTAACTTAGGAATTAAATTAATTAATTTAATGTTTGGTATTAAAATTAAATTAATTAATGGGACCAAATTATGTAAATTTTTAATTAAAAATAAGAGTGAATTTTTAATTAAATAAAATTATATGAGAAAAATAATTTATTACAATTTTACTTGTTTTATGAATTAATTTTTTATAGGCGAGTTTGATGCTTATTGACTGATCATGATCCATATTCTAACCAGTGCATGTATGGTTTATGTTTACTTTTATTTGTTAAATTATTATAATGGGTTTTAAGAATTCGTTTAATAAATGGTTATCTTTGAGTCCTCTTTGTCATTATATTTATAAGGGCATGCGTTTTCAATTTCGTAGTTGTATTTTGTACTCCTGAGATGCCATCACCTTCATATGAGTATTATTATATAATGATGATGATGATAATTGATGATCTTCATGTCAAGTTATGGAGTTTCAATAAACTTGAGTTTTACACATTGTATGGGTGAGTACTTTAACTTGATTCGTAGGTGACACGACTCATGTAGTTACACCTAGGGTCTAGGTTGATCCATTTTTCAATCAATGGATAAACCATTACTATAGGCTCATGATCATATCATCATTTTATTTATGAATTATTTTTTATTGAATTTATGTGTATTTTTAGGTGAGATCACATAGAATTACAAATAAGCATGCATAGATGAAATGAACATGTCATGTGAAACAAAATTTCAATTTGTTGTATAATCAGTTGTGATTGAGATCACATAGTAATTTCTTTTGAGATATAAAATGATTTCATTTCTTTTTATAATAGTAATAAAACCCTCAAAGAAATAATAATTCATTAAATGATTTCCATCCTTTGAATTTAAACAAAACTGGGTGCTTGGGGTTCTTGTCAGCCAATGTTGAGGGGGCCTCTGTGACAACTGGGTCCTGATGATAGGCCAGACACCCCGGCTTAACATGGTCACTGGGTCTTGGCCCACCAGGTACCATCAATTTCCCTACAGACACGTGGTCCCCATCCTGGGGCCCACCCACGTGCCTGAATGGGTCATCCGACTAATGACTGTTCCCACAGGCCAACACATGTCCTTTCCAGTGTGCTTTGTCCTCCCTCACACACACCTTGGGAAACTTCCCAAAAGGTTACCCATGTTGATAACTACTTTGGTCCAAGAACGCTTAACTGTATATTTCTAATCAGGTAGGCTTCCAAAAAGGAAGGTGAACCTTGTTGACATGAGTCATATCATTTAGTCATTTAACCCTTTATCATTTGGGGGTGTTACATTCACCCCCCTTTTAGAGCACAATACCCTCATTGTGGGCCCTATATCTCCACCCAGGCAGTGGACCGCACTTAAGGCTGGGTTCCTCCTCTGATACTAAATGTGACAACTGGGTCCCAGTGACAGCACGAACACCCCGTCTTAACATGGTTGTCGGGTCTTGGCCCACCAGGTACCACCAATTGCCCTACAGACACGTGGTCCCCACCCTGGGGCCCACCCAAGTGCCTGAACGGGTCATCTGACTCATGATTGTTCCCACAGGCCAACACATGTCCTTTCTAGTGTGTTTCGTCATCACTCACACAAAACTTGGGAAACTTCCCAGAAGGTCACCCATCTTGATAACTACTCTAGGCCAAGCACGCTTAACTGTAGAGTTCTTGATAATTACTCTAGGCTAAGCACACTTAACTGTAGAGTTCTAATCAGGTAGGCTTCCGAAAAGGAAGGTGCACCTTGTTGACATTAGTCATATCATTTATTCATTTAAACCTTTATCATTTGGGGGTGTTACACCCTCTTAACATCAAAAAGTTTTCATTAGAGTGATGGGTTGAATTAACTTATGTTGGAAGAAAACAAGTACACAAATCTAGATTTCTAAAACTTTAGATTAAAGCATTGAGTAAATATACTTCATGATTTTAGAAACTGTTAGTTCACTCAACAGATCAAGGAACCATGAGTTATTGTGGTTGTCTAGTAAAATGCCAACCTTCAACCCTTCGAGCAGTGGCATAGCCTAAGATTGTAGATTATGAGGTGAAGTTAAAGGATATTTTAAATTATAATACTAAAGTGATAGAGAATTCCAATTATAGCATAGAGATTTCCTAGAATTTGATAAAATAGTTATATTCATTTAAGGAATTAATTAATTAATCAACAATTACTAAATTGGTAATCATGATAAAAATTAATAATCTAATAGATTTTATTTTTTTAGAAAAATGGAAAATTATACCACAAAGAAAAAAATAAGATATCTAATGGAAAAATGAAATGTCCCCAGTGGAATGAGTATCCAAGAGTAGTACAAGCACCTGCAAAAAATATTATGATATCATAAATCTAAGGTGATATAGTTACTAATACATTTTAAGCCACCTTAGGAAGCAAGGGTGTTAAAAATGATTACAAGAGACTAATGTTTTGGGCCTATGATGGTTTTTTTCAAAATTATTTCATCAATTTCTTTTTTAATTTGTGAATACTATATCAAGACATGGATGATATTACATGTAGTCTCTTCTCTAAGTAGTTTTCAAGGAGAAATAGAAGCACAAATATGAATAGGTAATTATTACACTAGATCTATGAAAATTGAAAGGGGAATTATGATATTTCTGTACATACTATTATAATATTATTTCAACCCATATTCCCTAGTATCATTTAATATTAAAAAATGAATTTTTTTTAAAAAAACACTTTGTTACCTTCTTGGTATGGTTCTCCAAGTAACTAATAATTTATAGAATGAACAATCTTTAGTGGTTATGGTGAACCAGATGAAAGATAAATTGAAATGGTTACTGATAAGAGAGACATCAAAGGAACCTTCAAAATTTACTTGAAATATGGAGGTATTAAAAATTAAGTTATTTTATTTTTATATTGAGAAATAATATTTATGGAAGTTAAATACAATGAACTAAATTATATAAGAAAGTACCCTCTTATTCTTCAGGTGTATTCCTCAATTATAAGTATAATTTATGTCATACATATTGGGAATTAAATAAAATATTTTTATAACATACTAGAATATAAATATAGTAAAAATGTAAGTATAGAAACATTATAATAATTAAGTTGTATTCTCCAAGTAGTTGAGAAATGGTGGTTTTTACATCAGTGGTGAGAAGTACATTACTTAGAATTTCCATGTAAATGATTCTAGTTGAACAAGTTGTTGAGTATAACAAAAAAATATATATAATATATCCTTTGGAAACTAGGTGACATTATTACGGGTTTAGGAATGAATGTTTTTGGTGGTGTTTCAAACTCAAAAAATAGTTCAACAATACATGAATCATAGAAAAAACACGATCAATATAAAATTTAAGACTTATATACGAAGATGTGGAAAGATAATTCTTTTTCATGTAAAAATAAAATTGAAAATAAAGGATATACCTAGTATTATATTTATACTCAATGGAGCTAAACACCTTAGGTATTATTGAAATATATAGATATTTGGTTCTAGACAAAGAAACCTTTAGAAATAAAGGTATGCCACAAAGCTTTAATAATTAGTTTAGCAAGAGAGCATGAACTATTCCAACGGTAAGCTAGTGATAAATATACTTCATTAATTTCCATTAAGGGTTTATTAATAATTTATTATGTGTAGTATTGTATTTCAATGGTCAAGAGATATGACTTTCTTCATTGTGGCATGCCTAAGAATATATTGTCCAAGTATTCATCGATCAATATAAATTAGAATAGAACAATTCTTAAGACACACATTACCTTATCCACATCAGGGAAATGATGTTAGTAAGGATGAATGGTGATGAGTCTTAAATTATATTTTCTTTATACATATCAGGGTCATGATGTAAGTATAAATAAAATCAATGTTATGATATATATATATATACAATGTATAAATGATAATTATATATCATGATGTGATACACAAATAATATAGATATCCCATAACCATATGCCAACTATAATTAAAATTGGATGTAATACGAGTCATCGTATGATAGAAATACACTATTTCATAAGAAAATGTGTTTAGATGAAAAATGATTCTGAGAGTATAAAAAAACTTTCATCACATAAAACACAATGTTCATTTAAAGTTATTATCCTAGATGTTTCTTATGATATTGAAGAAATATATATGATAAAAAGGATATATTCATGTTATATACTATATTTCTATAAAAGGGTGCACATATATATTTGAGATAGTGGGAGAAAGATAGAATTGGGATTAGTCAATGAAAAATATATAAAAATAGTTGTTATAAGAATAAGTTTTACAAGAGGTGTGGAAGAGAAATTTTCTAGAGACACATACTGCATAGGATGTTTAACACCACAACGATGGTTTTATATTCACCGCGTCCAGTGATATATTATTCAATGAGAATAATAATTTAAACAAGTAAGAAGTATATGAAAATTATGTGAGATTGAAAATATCAATTAATATTCAATAATGGATTCCATGTATCAAAGTGAATGTACATATTATTTTGAATACTTTGGTGGTTATTCAAGTGATATTATACATGGATGGTACAAGTGTAAGTACAAATAAGGATCTACCGGTTACACCAATTCATTATTCATAAATCCATTGGAATTATACCTGTCATAGCTAATTTCAAAGATCATATTATTGAGCATTGGATATCAAGACCACCATTCATGGAAGGTGTCTATATGATGTAACCATAAGGGATGGTGACATCACATAATACCAATAAAGGGTGCAAGTTACTATAATCAAATTTTGGATTAAAGTAAACAACAATATCTTAGATCATTCATTTAGAATTAATCTTTTCCATGTGTCTACTAATGGTTAGTGGGAGAACCATTTTTTCCAACATGATTATATTTCTGTAACATATGGAAAACAAATATTAGTCTTATAATTAATTAAGACCATGATGAATGTAACTCTCTAGAGATTGACTTAAAGTAGAAACCTTTGTTTTAGGGAATAAGATCTACTGAGGTAGATTTAACAGTTTCTTAGACCAAGTCAATAATAAATATATTGAAAATGTATTAAAAAATACATGTTTTAACAATTCAACAGAAGAATTGTTGCTAGTGTCACATGGCTTAATTCTTTCCAAGAAGACACACAATAACATATGAGGAGTTTAAGTAGTTAGTTGTGTTCCATAATCTTCTGTGATGGATCAATCAAATATTCCATGATATATACTTTAAATGATATTTCTAAACATGTACATTATAGTAATAAAATATTAGTTACATCTAGGGTGTAATGTCCCGTGTTTTTGAACTGGGTTAAAATATGAGGGTTTTTTATTTTTTTATATTTATCAAAGGGTCGGTTTTTAAACCGATCTCTAGAATTTTATTATGAGTGTTGGAACACCTAAAGGTGCCATTTTTGGTATTTCATAATTACCTGATATTTTTAGAGGGCGTTTTGATAAGTCTTGAGAGGACCAGATCTGGAAAAGTCCACTTTAATGGATCTGCATGGGCTGTGCATGGTTGTGGACCAACCCGTGCAGTTTAACCTATTTAATAGATTATTTATTTTAATTATATGGGAGATTGTGATTAATTAATAGAATGTTTTTAATTATAATGAATTTATTGTTATTATTATTTTTACTGTTTAATTAAATGAATATTAAAGACTTAATTAAATGACAGTTGAAGAAATTAATTTGGATTTTGGGTTTATCAAAGAACAGTTTTAAATAAATGAAGAGTTTAAGAATTAATAAAGGAACTTTTATTATTAAATGGATAATATGGGTTGGAAGTTTTATCATTAATATCATATTAATGATATTATAATTAAATTGGGGGGGTTTTGGTTTAAAAAGAATGAAAGTTGGAATAATAATAATGATGTTTTTATTATTATTATTATTGTGTTTATTTAATTAAATTAATCATAAAATAATTTAATGTGGCTTTTGAGCTTTTCGATGAAACATTTTCTTTTAAGTAAGATTAATTGGGGAGTTTCATAATTATTTGACAAATTTTTTATTTGGAGAATATTTAATGTGGTTTTAAATGGGGAGTTTGGAATTAATGAAAAGGGGTGTTTTATAGTACAATTTAATTATGGGGTTTATCAAAGTACTATTTTTATTAAATGTGGTGGTTTGGTTTTAATGATATAAATAGAAAAGGTGAATAATAATATTTTGACTATTATCATTAATATTATTATTATGTGATTTATTATATTTTTATTATTATTTAGATTTTTTGTAAAAGTGGGAGGCATTGTACAAGGGAGGAACGAACTCCCTCTTACTTTATTCCTCCTAGGCACGACACACCAGCAGTGCACCAAGCCTGCTCTTCCGCATGACCTCTCTTTCCTTCTTCTCCATGGAGAGACTCCCTTCTCCGAACCCCCTACTTGCAGCGCATGAAACTTACCTTTTCTAGACCTCTCTCTTGCAGCATGAAAAACCATCCATCGCACCAAAATCCTAGGTTCACATCTCTTCTCCATGGTTGTATCGCTTCCCAAGGTGCATCCTCCTCCCGACCATGGTTCACAGCAACACGCGACCCCCTTCAGTTACACACTTCGACCCTAGGTAAACCCGTTGTATCACACTACGACCCCCTCTTCCGGGTTTTCCGTCCATAAATATTTTCCTCTTGTTTTCTCCATGGGTTTAGTCCAATTATTCAAGGTATGATCTTATTTATTTTTATTCTTGATCACTTTGGCGATTTAACGTAGAATCAGCCCCCGATTTGGTTTTGGCCGATCTTTGGGTTTTGGGATAATACTTGTTTATTGTGTTATTTATTCAATAGTGTATATGGGTGGTGTATCGAGACCCTTTGGTCCTTGTTTCAACATCCCCCACCAAAGGTAAGGTGGATGGACACTTTTCATTGTGCCTCCATTGTTTTAGGTATGGTTATATACCCATGGTTTTGTTTGTCATCATTCAATCAAGGGTCTGATAATTTACCTTTGTCCCTGGTATTGATGTGTAGGTGTGTAGACCTTGCTTCATTGGTTTTTGGCCTCCTGTTATTAATTTTGTGTTTTTTTAATCTATGTTGTAGGGTGAAAATATAAACACACACACACACACACAGATATATATATATATATATATCTGTGTGTGTGTGTGTGTGTTTGTGTAGCTATATATATATATATATATATATAAATTGGTGTGTATGTGAAACTATGGACAAGTAGCATCGGTTGATGCTGTATGTCAAAGTACTGAATGTTAATCTAGTTCCATACTGAGGTTGGGTCCCAAATCTCTATAACTTTATTTAAGAATTATATTCTCTTTAAATAAATTTTTAATGTGAGCTTCCTTGATTATAGAACTGCTAAGTGTCCTTGAAATGCTTATTAAAGATAAACTACTGGTTTGTGCTAATGTCATATCATGCTTGCTGTGGTTTGAATTTTCATATGTCTTCATGATGGTACTGATATATGATATGTCAATGCATGACACTTTTGATGTTATTAAATGATGCCTCCCACATGAAATAAATGAGGAATTTAATGTGTGTTGATTTTATGCATGTATTGGTATTTTGGTTATAGTGATTTGATTAAATCATTAAATGATTTGAATGGGGAAGAATGGGTAACCAGATAATTAATTGAAGAATTAATTATCAATTCATGTGTTGTAAAAATTGTGGCATCTACTGAATATTGAGAATATTGATTATTTTTACATGTTCAAAATATAAATTGGAAACTGGTAATAATTAATTGAAGGATTAATTATTACATGATAAATGATCAATGGTTAATTAATTGATCAACTAGTTAAAGAGATATGATTTAATTAATTAACTATTGAATTAATTAATTTTCATGCATTAATTTAAGATTGTGAATTGATTGGATTTTTATGATTGTTAGGTAATAATAAATTTGGTTGCATGTTTACTTTCCATGCCTTAAGTAGTTTAGGATGGAGTTGATTAAAAATATGATACGCTATGTGAGATTATTTCTAAATATGCAGGCCATGTTTAGCATGTTTGACTTGAGATTTTTACGAAGTGCGTGTTAAATTATTAAAGTCTTGGATGAAACATTGTTTCAGTGGATGGGTTCAGACTTGTTAATGATTTGGGATAATTAATTAATAATAACTAATTGATAATTAATTATTAACTATTGTGATGTTGAATGGTTAAACTATTGTAGAATTATTTTAACGGTGTATTTTGTTGTTAATTAGCTATTGAATTAATTAACAGATTAGATTAATTAATTTATGAATTAATTAATTTTTGGTTTTAGGGTGATAGAAATGGAATTGAACACCAATGATAAATATTATGTATGATTGATAAATGGGTTGTGAGATAGGAACTGATGCTACAAATACTCATGAGGTTCTATACATGACATTCTACACCCATCCTGTATGCTAACATTCTTTTATGGGATAGGGACTGATGGTCCAAATTCACATGGGTTGTGAGACAAGGACTGATGATCCAAATACTCACGAGGGTTCTAGACAGGATGTTCTACTCCGATTAATTGTCATTGGACTCTTGGTCCAATTGGTCATACATTAAATGAATTAATGGTTAATGAAAAATTTGGTGACATGATGATTTTGAATTGAATATGAGAAAGGGTTCAAACTTATTAATGAATTGGGAGAATCATTGTTAGTGGAAGGACCTTAGAGAGAATCCCTATTTTTTGTTTACAGGATCAAACATATTATATGAAAGATTAAATTGAATATGTTATGACGTATTATCCAAGACAACACACAATATTCGATTTAGTATTTACCTTGATTACATAGATGGTCTATAGAGACATTTTTGGTGAGTGACTTATATGGGGGATGTGGATCTTAGGTTGGATCACAAGAATTTTGTAATTTATCAAGGTTTGAATAAATGATAAATGGAAATGAATGTGTGTTGACTATTGTGTATTCATGAAAATCGTATAATTCATGTTCAGACACCAGTTGAGAGCTGAAGCAGGTACTTGGGTATATAGTTACATTGTACTGCATACTTTAATTATGCATGCTTTCACATTATTTAAATTATTTATTGAATGTCTATATTTTAGGTATACACCGGTGGTCCTGGCCTACAGGGATTTCTATCTCACACCCTACTCATGCCGCCATTTCACTGGGGTACCTGAGTAAATTATATTTGATTGCAGGATTGTGTTGCATTCATATACTTGGGAGATAGGAGTAGAGGACCGAGCGAAAGCTTGTGATTCTCAAGGATACTTCCCTTAGGGCTTTAGGTCATTTTTTATTTATCTCTGTATTGGAATGTAAAGCAAGGTGTTTTTTCACTATTTTCCATTTTTGTATCAATACAATTTCATGCATGCATCTGTGGTATAATTGGTGTTTGACAATTTTATAAAATGATTACTATTTGTCTTTTGTTGTTTTGTCAAAAATGTATCACTGCTTCCAATATTGATTGTTATTTACTCTGATATACCATTGTGCAACTTTGGTAAGAGGTTATAGTCTCACCACTGACTATACATAGACCCTCACTACTAGTCAGCAGCCTCTGGCATACGGGGAGACATGCATGAGGACATGTGGAAACTGGTCCAGCCACCGGTTCAGGGGTGAGTCGAGTCGGGACGTTATAAAGTGGTATCAGAGGGTTTCTTTCCCTTTTGTATTTCTATTTTGGGTTGGTAGACAGGAGACTTAGAAAGTGTTGACATTTGGGTTAATAGATGTTCTTGAGACTGATCACCCCATCTACGAGAAATGACCAAGTGGTTGGGGATGAGAATTGATGTTTGTAGTATATGAGGTTACAGTTGATATGATTTCACCTTGAGTGATAGGTTAATTTTCTTCTGCTTATTAATTTTGAGAATTCTGAAAAATACATGTCTTGGCCTGATATGGAAAACAAGTTTCATACATGCATCATCTTAGGAACTTAGATATTCACATGTCAGGCACATAACATGCCATGTAATTTCATTAGTAGGATGCTTGCTAATTTGGATTGTGTTCTTTGGTTGCAATGCCATGTTTTGATTTTCTTTAGCAGTCCTCGATATATGACATGTTTCACTGATAGATTTGACATGCTTGAGTGATTATAAGCCATACTGCCTCAGTTATTAGCATGTTTTGTTATTGTTCCATGATTCTGTGTTATATCATGTTGTTGTGTTACTACTTATGCTAACATGCTAGAGATGTTTTGATATATGAAATTGATGAAAAAGGTAAAATGTTAAATGAATGTTGCTATGATAAATGGGAACCAAATTCCAGTGATAAGGTGTATGGGAACCTTATCAATTGGTTGATGGACACCAATGTGTTTGAACCTTATATAACCATAGTATGTTTGAAAATGGATATAAATGTAAAACTGCTGAATTTTGATTGAAATGAAATGTTTTTGGTTTTTTTTGAAGAACCTAGATTGAATAAATGGGACCCTCAAAGGACGCCTTCTTTATAAAAGGAATTTAGATGCTAAATTACTTGTTTAAATTTTAATAACACTTAATGTTAATTGATTAAAGATGATGTTTGTGATAGCATGCCAATTTTTTTTCAGTAGGGCGTTGTTTTTATAACCAAGTGAACTGTTATGAAAAATTAATTGTGATTTTGTTGAAATTCATTAAAATATTTAAAGGTTGAAATAAATTAATTAAAATGGATAAAAAGAAAAAGGTGATTTTTGTAACACCCCGAGATTTTATTGAAAATATTCTTTTTAATTTCATTGATATCTTGTGTTGTACGCTACACTAAAATGAGCATGTACTACACGCATCCCTGACTTGTCTTGCATTACACGCAATCGCGACCTTCCACGATAGCGTGTGTTGTACACAATACAGAGTTTCACTAAACAACGATATGATATTAAAATATTATTAAAACTAGTCATTATGAATAGTAATACCCACTTTTTGAAATTTTATTTTTCAAAATGGACTTCATTTTGGTTTCAGAATGTCAAAATTAGCCTAGGGTGAAATTTTGGTATTTTTATGAAAACTTTCAATTTTTGATGAATAGCCAAAACACTGGGTTACTATTTCAAAACCGACTTTTTATTTAAATAATTATTTATTTTACTTAAATTTATTTTAGGTCAAAATTGATACATAATACCTATATAAGTTCAATGTAATTCATTGGAGTTATTTTATAATAATTTTAGATATATAAAAATTTTGTTGAACTTTTCACCGTCTTTTACCCACCTCCTAGGAGAATTTCGAAATTCACATAAAACTTAATTTTACCACTTCTGTTAGTGGAATTTAGAAAATCCGAGAGACACAGTTAGTATCAAGGAGTAAAATGTGGTTCAATGAGATGAAAATAATTTTTGGTGAATAATAACTTTTTACTTTTATTTACCACGGTTAAAAGTAAATAGGGTAATTAAGGGTAAAAATGATATTATTATTACCCTAACACATGTCTTAATTCTATCGGATAAGTTTAATTAGACCAAAAACAACCTTAGGAATACAATATGACCATTTAGGTCCACTTGGATTAGATTAGGACATTTATTATTAATTTATTTAAATAAGGGTTAAAATAGTTAAAATCCAAGATTAATAACTAATTCATTTTTAATATAGGGTTATACATAAGTTAAATTCGACTATAAATATTCATTAGAAATATAAAATTATTTCTTACCTAATGGTATTTTATTTATAATTTTTAGACATTAAATAATTTAAGTTATTTATGATACAATGGTGATGCACTAATTACCTAAATAATGAAATATTAAAATAGTTGATATTATAAATATCCAAATAAATTTAATTTGATACTTTTTATAAATTAAACTAATTTTAAAGGTTGATATGACATGTTAGTATTTATTTAATTAACTTTATTTGAACTAATCATGTTTTTATGATTTTCAAAAAAATCAATTACCAAATAGTGTCAAAATTGACATAAAATAGTTTTTAAAACAAATATTATATTATTAATTTTTATTTTATTCCTAAAAATATAATGTTCATCACCATGACTTAGATAAGGATATATATGTTAATAATGAACCACTTGGGGTTCGTTTGGATTGTTATTGTAAGTTTATTAACCATATAGTGTAAGAAAACAAGAAGACATGGTAAAAGTTAAATTATTTAACTTAGAGTTAAATCTAAATGATAAGGTTAAAATTGTAACCTAAACTTGTATAAAATATTTTTTTTGAGAGGATTTAGACCCATCCCCACTTTAGCTTCAGAATAAATCAATTTAGAGCTATTATAAACCGAATATGACTTTATTATAAAATAATATTTTAAGTTTTTCCAAAGGTGCCCCTCTCCTCCCTTATAAAAAGGGCACCCCTTCCCTCTTCTCTTCACACCCTTTTGAGCCATGAAGCTCGTCCAAACCCATCCCATTTCTCTTCTCCACTTCCCTAGAAACATTCTGGAGGTTATGGTCTTCTCAAAAGACCAACTCTACTTCCATAAGAGGAATCTTAAAGGAGGTGCGTCGAAGAAGAGGTAATCTCTTCTTCCGATTCTCTCAAGTTTCTTTTTTCTTCAACTTATTCTTCTTTAGTTGTATCATTATAAATTAATAACATCAGTATTACTTATATACTAATATGTTATTATAAATATTAAACAACCCTATTTCACCTTCTATCCATCCTACGGAAAACAAAATCACCGCACGTGCATACGTACGGAATACCGTCTCCACGCCGTGGTGTAATCTGTTTTCCACCACCACCTTACATGGATGGGTATAATGGTGTAAAGAATAAATATATATGATTATTTTAAATTGATATTGATTCTGAAATAGTATAAATACACTTCAATACAATTCCATGATCATGGGAATGATATCATCACTCGTGCGTACGTACAGACTACCGTCTCCACAACGCAATGAGATTCATTCTCAATGTTAACCATTCATGAATGATTATAAAGTACATATAATGAATAATAATGAAATATATTACATAATAATTATACTGTATTTATGTATATATATATGTATTTCATCTACTTAATTCCATTCGATTCCATAAGGAAACGAAAACAACGTTCATGCGTACGTACGACCTACCATCTCCATGAACGGTGTATTTCATTCCATTTATCGATCTGTCATATATATATTTATATTCTGAATATATATTATATATAAATCATGTTTAAAATTCTTAA
Source organism: Viscum album (assembly GCA_963277665.1). NCBI lineage: Eukaryota > Viridiplantae > Streptophyta > Magnoliopsida > Santalales > Viscaceae > Viscum > Viscum album. The sequence goes on along the minus strand of OY728161.1, from coordinate 46,928,703 downwards.
ATTATTTAAATCATTATATAAGTAATAATATCAATAACAACAAGTCGAAACATGTACGATAAATAAAACAATTTTACCCAAAACGCTGCTTTAACATGGAATTTACAAAAAAAATGGGTAATATAAAGTCATAAGTGAACCATTAATGACATAATAACAATGAATATGATTATGTAATAAGTCAATGACATTATTTAAATCATTATACAGGAGGTTCAAATACATATGAAGCATATCAGACCTAAGGTAATGGATAATTTTGAAAATCACATTTTTATCAGAGATTGCTTATACGTAAGTATTTACTGGGGTTATTGTTATCATACATGTCCATGTTTTATAAAATTCTTTGTTTGTATGTTTAATGTCATTTTTACCCATTATGACTTTTACTACATGGTGTGTAAAGAATCTTTCTTTTGTTTACGTTACGAGGTACTTTTTTTACTTTTCCGACAAAAGTACGAGGATAATGTTTTTTTAACTTATACGGTATGAACGGATTTTTATGGTTTTAAAAAGACTTATTTTCATGAAGCTTATTCCGAAAGATTTCCTAAATATTTTCAACAAAATCCTTTTCTTTTAAAATTGCATGACATTTTTTTAAAAGAAAATGATTTTTAAAAAGAAAGGATATTTTCCTCAAGAATTCATTTTAAGTGTTTTAGCAAAACCATTTTCCATCTAAGATGACATTATTTCATATGTGTATGTTTCAATTATAATGTCTCTATGATTTACATGGTTTCACTTTTATTATTATGAAATGATATCCATTTATTTTATATGGATTATGTGATGATGGGATGATGTTTATGAAACCCATTTTATTCGTTGGGTTATTATGAATGATGTATGTTTATTTTGTGGCACAAGTAAGAATGATTTCATTATGAGATGGTTTGGACCTATATCTACCTCCAATGCATTGGGTAAAGATTTATATCTCATGAGATAGAAATGGATGGAATGTTAAGTTAATCCAGTTCAGTGATACAGGACTAGAACGAGGAGTGAACTCGATTCATAAAGGGACTTTGTCCACTAATATGGTCTTGGCAGCAAAGCCTTGGATACTATGGAAATCATAAAAAGTGCTGAATGGTTTCCACAATTACATGATTTATTTCCATGATATTTTATCAAGATTGATGTTCCTTTATGACATATGCCTTACGTACTTCCAAGATTTATGTCATTTCTCAGGATTTTGATGTTTAGATTTTATGTTCACGTTTTTGCATTCAAATATTTATGGATTGTTTTATGTTCTCTATGCTTACCCTTACTGAGCATTTGAGCTCATCCTTTTGTATGTTTTATTTCCCCAGGTCAGGAAGAAGGTTATTAAGTAGGATATTACAAAAGGTAATCTAGATATGATGAAATAAATGGGAGACAATGTAGATGATTTATGAACCTGTTGTTCATGTTTCCCAGTTTCTAAAGACACTATAACTATATGGTCCTTTCATGGTTTTGTTATATGTTGTAATAAGTGTGCTTAAATTTTTAAGAAATAACAATGAATGTAAAGTATGGTTCGTTATTGTTGGTATCAAAGGAAAGGTATAGTCAACCTTTAGAAACTAGGATGTGAAAGCCTTAGTAAGAACCCTAAGGATAAGTCTAAGCATATAACACAATATTAGTGTTTTAGAAATGGCCATGAATAACCTATGATAAAACCTTAAGTGTGAAATTTTATTATTTATTATGTGGTTTTCCTAGTATAATTAGTGTTGCTAACACTATTATTTTTGGGTTTTAGATGATGGCTGGAACCAGAAAGAACCGTATTGATCAATGTAATGGACAATGCAATGATTGTCCTCTTGAACAAACCAATGATATGAGAGATGGAGTGCACAATCTTATTTATATACTTACACAAGATATGAATCATCCTGGACTTCCAAATGAGCAGAGAAAGGAGCAACATTCTGTTGAATCCTTCATGAGGAAGCGTCCACCTTCATTCAGCGGGTCTTCTGATCCATTAGTGGATGAACAATGGATCAGTACCACTGAAAATATATTTTCAGTTCTACAATGTTCTGAGCATGATAAAGTCATGTTAGTAGTATATCGTTAGAAAGGTGATGTTGATCAATGGTGGAATCTTATCAAGAATATGAGGAAAAGAGATGAAATTGAGTCCATGGAATGGGATGAGTTCAAGAACTTATTTTTCAATAAGTACTTCCCTCGTATTCTTAGAACAAAAATTGAAAAGGATTTCCATGAGATTAAGAAAAAGGATGATGAATCTGTTGGTATATACGAAGTGAATTTTACAAGGCTTTCAAGGTATGCATCTGGCTTTATCATCCAACCTCAAAGTAAAGTTGATCGATTCTTTAGTAGCTTAAAACCAAGTATCCAAAGGGAATTAGATATAAGAGACTTCAGTAGCTATGAAGAAATTGTGCGTTGTGCTATCAAGGTAGAAATGGAAGTTGGTATTACATATCCATCTCATGGTTTTGACAAGAAACGAAAGGTGGAGTTAAAGGAGAAATCTCAGAATAGTGGTGAAAAGAAGATAAATGTTTCTTTATGCTCAATGTGTTGAAATAATCATGGTGGTGATTGTCTTAAAGGGACTAGAAAATGTTTTAAGTGTGAAAAGGAAGGTTATCGAGCAGCTGAGTGTTGAAGTAATGGAAAAAGGGTTTCTAATGATGTGAATAAATAAAAGACTGCAGAGAACGCACCACCAACACATCAATGCATCAAGTTCAAGGAAATGGGGAATTATGCTAATCATTTCCCTAATCCAAGGGTTAATGATGATCAACGTGAACAACCTCTTAAGGTAGAGGACAAAGGTAAGTCACATGCGATCACTATTAGTAATGTTGATTATGAAAATGATGTGGCGGAATGATTATGTGTTTATGTAAAGGGATTCCAAAATAATGTTGTGGAATCTCATTTATAGTATTGTGGAACATTGGAATATCTATGTAATGGTTTATTGTGGTTTTTGATGATTATACTGTACCGATAACCATGGAAAGTGATTGAGATATTTTTGGAAAGAAGATGATATGCACCTAATGAATGGATAAGTAAAAATGAAATGTTTGACAGTATTCATGAGCTCATGACTGATATAAGGAAAAAGTTATATGATGGTTTGAGTATATACAATTTTTGGATTTTGGTATGTGAAAAGAGTTAACTTTTGACAGCATTCATGTTTTCACTAAGATTCAATGGGTATTCATTTTTCAAGAGAATACAAAATTAAGGTATTCACATGTTTGGAATGTGACCAACAAGATATATCTTATATGGGGGATAAATGATGGTATTCACAAGCTCGGTAGATGACATTTCTAGTAATCGTTTTCTTTATACTATAAGATTGGACAGAAGTATTTTGGATAAGCCTAAAGATTGGAATGGATTATGTTGGACATAAGTTAGTATTGATTATGGCTATAACTTTTTTGATATTATTAATGGAATGTTATAATAATGTAGTTTTAGAAAAAGGACAACCTGTAGGATGGGCGACAACCCGTCGCGTCGGACAAGGATGTGGGAATCGAACCCACATCCAAAGTGCAACATGACATTATCGCCTACAATTAGCCTACAGGAAGTCCCTGGTTAGTAGAAACTAGTTTTATTTTATTAAGCGCTATGATAGATGAAGTATAAGTACATTTTAGAAACCATATACGATTAATCTCAGCATAGATGGACTTCTGTATATTTAATAAATTGTGCTAAACTTTTTGCGATAGAAATAGATGGAATGACCTATCATTCTATCGCATAATCTGCTAACACTTCACAGAAAACAAATTCAACTTCATTTCTTTAAGAGATGAAGTAGAAATTGTTCGAGGCACGAGCAATGGTGAGATTGTACCAAAATCAACTAAGTATTTCTTCTAATTCCAATTCTTCAACTTTAGGGAAATGATCTTGAAAAAAAAGAATGTTGTCCTAGTGCTCTCATATCTGATGAATCGGATGGTACCTTAGATCATCACAAATTTATGGCTTTGTGATTGTTGGATTTTTCATAGCCATTTCCTCTGCCACTCTTCATCAGAAGTTTATGGTTATATTTCTCTTACATATCCATATTTTCACCTATGTTCTCTTGTGTGGAAACCGAGTGATTACTTAGATTGGGTAACCGTTACGTTTTATACTTTAGTTTTTAATGTCAAGTTTTGGTATTCCTTTTTACGATGTGGGTTTCTATGAAAGAAACTTTCAATTAGTAAACCATGTATAACCCCGATGAATTTCAAGGGCGAAATTCATTTTAAGGGGGGTAGAATGTAACACCTCGAGATTTTATGAAAAATATTATTTTTAATTTCATTGATGTCTTGTCTTGTATGCTACACCAAAAGGATCTTGCACTACACGCATCCCTGACTTGTCTTGCATTACACGCAATCACAACCTTCCACGATAGCATGTGTTGTACGCAATACTGAGTTTCACTAATCAACGATATGGTATTAAAATATTATTAAAACTAGCCGTTATGAATAGTAATACCCACTTTTTGAAATTTTATTTTTCAAAATGGACTTCATTTTTGGTTTCGGAATATCAAAATTATCCTAGGGTGAAGTTTTGGTATTTTTCTGAAATCTTTCAATTTTTGATGAACAGTGAAAACACTGGGTTACTATTTAAAAACCGACTTTTTATTTAAATAATTATTTATTTTACTTAAATTTATTTTAGGTCAAAATTTAAACATAATACCTATATAAGTTCAATGTAATTCATTGGAGTAATTTTATAATAATTTGAGATATATAAAAATTTTATTGAACTTTTCACAGTCTTCTACCCACCTCCTAGGAGAATTTGGAAATTCACATAATACTTAATTTTACAGCTTCTGTGAGTGGAATTTCGAAATTCCGAGAGACACAGTTAATATCAAGGACTAAAATTTGGTTCAATGAGATGTAAATAATTTTTGGTGAATAGTAACTTTTTACTTTTATTTACCACGGTTAAAAGTAAATAGGGTAATTAAGGGTGAAAATGATATTATTATTACCCTAACACATGTCCAAATTCTATTGGATAAGTGTAATTCGTCCCAAAACAACCTTAGGAATAAAAGATGACCATTTAGGTACACTTGGATTAGATTAGGACATTTATTATTAATTTATTTAAAGAAGGGTTAAAATAGTTATAATCAAAGTTTAATAGATAATTCATTTTTAATATAGGGTTATACATAAGATAAATTCGACTATAAAGATCTCTTATAAAGATAAAAATATTTCCTACCTAATGGTATTTTATTTATAATTTTTAGACATAAATAATTTAAGTTATTTATGACACAATGGTGATGCAGTAATTACCTAAATAATGAAATATTAAAATAATTGATATTATAAATAACCAAATAAATGTAATTTGAGACTTTTTATGAATTACACAAATTTTATAGGTTAATACGACATGTTAGTATTGATTTAATTAACTTTTTTCAAACTAATAATGCTGTTATGATTTTCACCAAAATCAATTACCAAATAGTGTCAAAATTGACAAAAAATAGTTTTTAAAACAAATATTATATTATTAATTGTTATTTTATTTATAAAAATCTAAGGTTCGGAAAAATGACTTAGATAATAATATATATTAATAATGAACCACTTGGGGTTCTTTTGGCTTGTTATTGTAAATTTATTAACTATATAGTGTAAGAAAACAAGAAGACACGGTAAAAGTTAAATTATTTAACTTAGAGTTAAATCTAAATGATAAGGTTAAAATTGTAACCGAAAATTGTCTAAAATATATTGGTTGAGAGGACTTCGACCAATATTCACTTTAGATTCTAAATAAATCAATTTGGAGCTATTATAAACCGAATATGAATTTATTATAAAATAATATTCTATGTTTTTCCAAAGGTGCCCCTCTCCTCCCTTATAAAAAGGGCACCCCTTCCCTCTTCTCTTCACACCCTTTTGAGTCTTGAAGCTCGGCCAAACCCTGCCCATTTCTATTCTCCACTTCCCTAGAAACATTCTAGAGGTTCTAGCCTTCTCAAAAGACCAACTCGACTTCCATAAGAGGAAGCTTAAAGGAGGTGCGTCGAAGAAGAGGTAATCTCTTCTTTCAATTCTCTCAAGTTTCTTTCTTCTTCAACTTTTTCTTCTTTAGTTGTCTCATTATAAAGTAATAACATCAGTATTAACTATGTACTGATATTTTATTATAAATATGAAACAACCTTATTTAACCTTCTATCCATCCTACGGAAAATGAAATCACCGCGCGTGCGTACGTACAGAATACCATCTCCACGTTGTGGTGTAATCTGTTTTCCACCACCACATTACTTAGATGGCAATAATGGTGTAAATAATAACTATATATTATTATTGTAAAGTTATATTGATTCTTAAATAGTATACATACACTTCAATAAAATTCCACGATCATGGGAATGATATCATCGCTCGTGCGTACGTACGGACTACCGTCTCCACGACGCGATGAGATTCATTCTACATGTTAACCATTTCTTGAATGATTATAAAGTACATATAATGAATAATAATAAAATATATGACATAATAATGATACTATATTAATGTATATATAAATGTATTCCATCTACTTAATTCCATAAGGAAACGAAAACTGCGTTCATGTGTACGTACGGCCTACCGTCTCCATGAACGGTGTATTTCATTCCATTTATCATTCTATCATATATATATGTATATTCTGAATATATATTATATATAAATCATGTTTTACATTTTTAAATTATTTAAATCATTATATAAGTAATAATATCAAGAACAACAAGTCTAAACACGTACAATAAATAAAACGATTTTACCCAAAACGATGCTTTAACATGGAATTTACAAAAGAACGGGTAAGATAAAGTCATAAGTGAACCATTTATGACATCATAACAATGAATATGATTCTTTAATAAGTAAATTACATTATTTAAATCATTATATAGGAGTTTCGTATATGTAAAAATCATATCGGACCTAAGGTAAGGTATAATTTTGCAAATATCATTTTTATCCGAGATTTCTTATACGTAAGTATTTACTAGGGTTATTGTTATCATCCATGTACATGTTTTCCAAAAGTTTTTTTATGTATGTTTAATGTCCTTTTTACCCATTTTGACTTTTAATACATGGTATGTAAGGAATCTTGCTTTTGTTTACGTTACGAGGTACTTTTTGACTTTTCCGACAAAAGTACAAGGAGAATGTTTTTTTAAATTATACGGCATGAAAGGATTTTTACGATTTCATAAAGACTTATTTTCATGAAGGTTCCTCCAAAATATTTCATGACTATTTTTAAAAAAATACTTTTCTTTTTAAAATTGCATGACATTTTGTTAAAAGAAAATGATTTTTTAGATGAAATGATATTTTCCTCAAGAATTCATTTTAAGTGTTTTACCAAAACCATTTTCCATATAAGATGACATTATTTTATATGTGTAGGTTTCTAGTATAATGTATATATGATTTACATGGTTTCAATTTTCTTATTATGAAATGATATCCATATATTTTATATAGATTATGTGTTGATGGGATGATGATTATGAAACCCATTTTATTCGTTGGGTTATTATGAATGATGTATGTTTATTTTGTGGCACAAGTAAGAAGGATTTCATTATGAGATGGGTGGGACCTATATATCCCTCCAATGAATTGGGTAAAGATTTATATCTCATGAGATAGACATGGATGGAACGGTAATTTAATCCAGTTCAGTGATACATGACTGGAACGAGGAGTGAACTCGATTCAGAAAGAGACTTTGTCCACTAAGATGGTTTTGGCAGCAAAGCCTTGGATACTATGGAAATAATAACAAGTGCTGAATGGTTTCCAAAATTACATGATTTATTTCCATGCTATTTTATCAAGATTGATGTTCGTTTATGAAATATGCCTTACGTACTTCCAAGATTTATGTCGTTGCTCATGATTTTGATGTTTATATTTTATGTTCAAGTTTTTGCATTCAAATGTTTATGGATTGTTTTATGTTCTCCATTGTTACCCTTACTGAGTATTTGAGCTCACCCTTTTGTTTGTTTTCTTTCCCCAGGTTGGGAAGATGGTTATTATGTAGGATATGCCAAAAGGGACTCTAGATATGATGAAATAAATGGGGGACAATGTAGATGCTTTATGAACCAGTTGTTTATGTTTCCCAGTTTCTAAAGGCACTATAGCTATACGGTCCTTTCATGGTTTTGTTATATGTTGTAATAAGTGTGCTTAAATTTTGAAGAAATAACAATGTATTTAAAGTATGGGTCGTTATAATTTTGAATCTTGTGATTTCGATTTTGTGTGACCAAGAGAGAGGGTCGATGTTTATGTTTCATAAGGGGCTAACTAGTGGTAGGTAGTACCCTTAGAATGTTCTAGGCCATTAAAGTAATTTCGTCCCACTGCTCGGGAGGAATTCTTGGTAATCTGGTGTTATGGCATGATGATAGGTTTATTCTACGACTTTTATGATCAATATTTCACGTGGGGTTCGTGGTTCAAGGAATATCACACACATGCGTTAAGTGTTTTGATATAGAGTGCTGGTGAGGGGATGATCTTTTATTTTGACATTATGGTCAATCCTAAGGTGGGTAGTGTCGCATCATTTTCGGTAAAAGTGTCGGCAAGAGATTCCGGGATTTTAGAACTGAGTTGTCTGGTAGTAGTTCGACCGATTCTTTTAGTGACCTTGGTTTTCTCTAAGTGCACTCTTTCGAATACGATGATCATGTCCCTTATATTGACCTCTTCATGGAGAAACTAAGATAGTGTTGGTCTTACAACATGGCAATGTTTTAAATGTTGTTGGTCTTGATGAGAGGTTGTTATGTGGGTAGTACGTGGGATGCATGGTTTCTTGGGGATACTACTTTATTTATGTTGGGGAATGATTATTTTTTAAAATAGCCTTACGATGTCTTGACTTGGAAATTTCACCAGAGGTTAGGTAAGGAATTCGACATACATGTGTATGGTTTTAGAATTGTTTTAAATTCACTTAATTAGTTAAAGGGTGAATGTTGGTTTTGGGTCCGTAATGTATTTTGAGGGAAGCATGCATAACCGGTTTTGTTGGTTGATCGAGATTAAACAAATTTCTTTTACTAGGTCCCAATAATGGCCTTTGATATAAGCTCTGTTTCAATGTATAAGCTATAAAGTTAGATTTTTATATGGTTTTAAAGGCTTATCCATTAAAATTGTGAAGGGTTAAAGGTTCGTTTGATGTTGGGAACACAACTTGTAAGTTCGAACGAGATTAAATGACCTTGGTAGGTCATTTATTTTAGTATTGTTTTTTGATGGATTATCGAGGATGAGATGTTTATAAGGTGGGTATATTCTAAATTATTGTGTTTTAAAACTAGGTTAAAATATGAGGGTTTTCAAAAAAAATCGGTTTATCGAAGGGTCGGTTTTTAAATTGAGATATAGAATTTTATTCCAAGTGTTGGAGAACCTAAAGGTGTCATTTTTAGACTTGTGTAATTACCTGATATTTTTAGCGTGTGTTTTGATGAGTCTCGGGAGCAATAGATCCAGAAAAGTCCACTTTAATGGATCTTCACGGGCATCACATGGTTGTGAACCAACCCATACAATTTAACATATTTAATAAATTATTTATTTTAATTATATAAGAGATTATGATTAATTAAAAGAATGTTTTTAACATTAATAATAATGAAGTTATTATTATTATTTTTGTGGTTGTTTAATTAAATTAATGTTACAGATTTAATTAAATAAATTTTGAAGAAATTATTGTGTAATTTGGGTTCATCAAAGAATTTTTTTAACTAAATGAATAGTTTCAGAATTAATAAAGGACCATTTATTATTAAATGGAGGTTATAGTTTGGTGTTTTTATCATTAATATCATATTAATGAAATAACAATTGAATTGGGGGTTTTGGTTTAAAATAAATGAAAAATGGAATAATAATAATAATGATGTTATTATTATTATTGTGTCTATTTAATTAAATCAATGTTAAAGGAATTTAATGTGGCTTTTGAGGTCTTCAATGAAGAATTTTCTTTTATGTAGGATTAATTGGGGAGTTTCAGAATTAGTTGACAATTTTTTTATTTAAAGAATATCTAATGTGGTTTTAAATGGGGAGGTTGGAATTAATTAAAAGGAGTGTTTTATAGTAAAATTTAATTATTGGGTTTATCAAAGTACTATTTTTATTAAATGGGGTGTTTTTGTTTTAATTATATTAATGGAAAAGGTAAGTAATAATATTACGACTATTATCATATATATTATTATTATGTGAATTGTAATTTTTTTATTAGTATTTAGAATTTTTTATATGTGGGAGGAACTATACAATGGAGGCATGAACCCCCTCCTACTTTCCTCTTACCTGGCATGACAAACCAGTAGCGCACCAAGCCTGCTCCTCCACACGACTTCTTTTTCATTCTACTCCATAGCGCGACTCCCTCCTCCAGACCTCCTACTTCTGGCATGTGAGACTTCCCTCAGCAAGACCTATCTCTTATAGCATGACACACTAGTCGGTGCATTGAAACCCAAGGCACACAACTCTTAACTATGGATGGAGCTCTTCCCATGGCGTGTCCTACTCCCGACCGTGGTTCATAGTTGTGCGCACCCCCCCGAATGACCCCTACAGCAGCGTGCTTCAAACCCAGGCAGAACTATTATAGCGGACGACAACCCCCTCTTCCGAGTTTTCCATCCGCAATGATTTTCCTATTGTTTTCTCCATGGTTTTAGTAAAATTATTCAAGTTAAGATATTATTTATTGTTATTCTTGATCCCTTTTGCGATTTGATTCACAATCGGCACCCAATTTTGTTTTGGCCAATCTTTGGGTTTTGGGATAATACAAGTTTATTGTAACACTCCAAGCTTCCAAGATACTCTTCTCTTTCAAAAATGCAATAGCTTGCATTGTACGCAAGTTCGAGATTCTAACGCACCACAACCAATCAAAGTAGCCGTTGTGAATAGTAATACCTACTTTTTGAAATTTTATAAATTTTATCTTTCCAAATGGACGTCGTTTTTTTATTCGAAATATCGAAATTATCCTAAGTTGAATTTTTTGTAAATTTTCTAAGAACTTCCAATTTTTATGAATAGTGAAAAATACTTAAAAAAACTTTTTTAATCAAAATAATTTTTAGTGATATATTATACTATTGATTGGTTTTAAAGTATAATTTGAATATATTTTTACCATTTTATCCAATGGTGGTCATTAGAATTAATTTCACTTTGAAATTGGACATAAACAATTATCAATCTTTTGATATATATTGTTTCTTAAAAACACGCTATTTGTTGTGACAGCGGGAATTAGTTATAAAATTAATTAATGAAACTTATGTGTTTGGAATTTTTTAAAATAGATATCATTTTTGAATTTGGAATATCAATTATATCTTAGGGTGAAATTTTGGCATTGTTCTGAAAAACTTCAATTTTTGATGAATAGTGAAACCACTAAGTGGTAGTTAAAAAACTGATTTTTCGTTTAAATGAAACGTTACAACTTCTGTGATTTTATTTTCAAAAGTCCAACATACATGGTTTTAATTTTGAAGTAAAATTTGATTCAATGGGATTAAAATAATTTTTGGTGAATAGTAACTTTTAAGTTTAATTAATCACGATTAAAGGTAATTAGTAAAATTTAAGGTAAAGATAATGTTATAATAATATGAAATGACCTTGACACATGTCCTACCACTATTGGATGTGTCATGGCCGACCAATACAATCCATGGGTCAAATTGGGGACCCCATGGAGCCACTTGTTAGGAAAATGACATTAAAAACGTTTTATTTAATGTTAAAATAAAAATGTCACAAACATGAGTTGTTTTACTAAAACAATTTTTAAATGGGGTTATAAAAGTCATATTTTTTACTATAAATATAAATTAGAAAGATAAAAAGTGTTCCTACAGCATGATAATTTTTTTATAATTTTTATACATTATATAAATTAAATTATTTATGACACCATGATGATGCAGCGATTACCTCATTAATTAACGATTTAAATAAAATAAAAATATAATGTAAAATATAAGACATACACTTGTCAAAAACCTATTGTATGAGTATATTTCGAACCCTTATAACCTTATACTATAAATATATAATTTTGGGACCTTTAAAATCCGAAACGCATTATATAATAAAGTAACATTTCATGACTTTCCAAGAGTGCCCCTCCTCTCCTCTTATAAAAGGCCCCCACCACTACCACCTTACTCACACCTTCAAAGCCTTTTGGCTCGGACAACCTCTGCCCAAATACTCTCCAAACTTCCCTCTCTTACTCCTATAAGCCTCACTTTGGGCATAAGTCTTCCCAAGGAAGCCGTTGACTCAAATCAAAAAGAGTTACCCGATTTTAAGGTAATGTCTTCCCTAATGTTGTTTTGTTTTATTTTTCTTCTCCAACCCTCTAAAATCTTTTTCATATTTTATTTTGTAATAACACCAGTATATTAAATATAATAGGATGTTGTTATAAGAATTATTCTAGCTACACTTACACACACCTACATCTAATGGTTAAAGAACATACTGTTTCTGTGGATGGCGAATTTCTGCCTCACGAAACGATGATTGTTCAACACTCATATAACACCTTCAAAGGTAGACATTAAAGTGTAAATATATTTATATATGATATATAATATGTTTATGTTTTCCTTAATATTATGTATTTTTCATTTATGTCATACCTTTATGGTTTCCATTATGGGTAAACACGATATTTTCATTTTAGGAAGTGCAGACTACCGCCCCCTCAAAGTGATTTGAATCATTAATGCCATATGTGGGATGTATAAAGGATGGAGTAAATAGTATTATAAATTATATTATAATGTAATTATACTATACCTTTATACAATTATAACTTCATTCCATTAAATATGAAATAGAAATGAAAGTTGCGTTCATGCGTACGTACAGCTTACCGTCTCCATGAACGGTGCATTTCATTTTTTACCTCTAAATGTTATGTAATATTATAAATGAATGTATATAATGGATATATATGATTTATATGATATCTACATCATGAATATAATTATGGATATAATGGATATTTTACCACATGAAAAACTTGTAATTTTAAGAAATTTATTTTTGACTCAAGTACCAAAGATCGACAAAACGACCGTTATTAACATAAATAATTACATAAGGTTCATAACATGGTAATAAGTGATATAAAATGAATAATAAACTTGAAAAAGGTTCTTAAACAATTATAAATTAACTCTAGTTTATTATTCAGGAGATTAAAGAACGGTCGAGTGAATTCGGACATGAGGTAAAGGAATTTCTTAACCCAATTTCCATTCTTTGGGTTAATCTCCTACTTTCAAATTATGTCATGATATTATTATATCCTATCTTGTATTTGTACTTTCTTTATTTGTACTTATAGTAAATACACATAATAGATCTATTTTATTTTAAAAATGATCTTTGTAAGGACTTTGTCTCAATCTCCTTTCATTGAGGCATATTTTGTTTTATACACAACATTCATTTATACGGTGTATAAACCCCTTTGACTTTTACTTTTATTCAAAAGGAATCTTTTTATACGAATAATTTTTACTAAACGTCAAAAGGAATGTTTTTTCTTACATATACGGTGACAATGACTTCCCCACCGCCTTGACTATTATTTGAGTTTCAGCTTCCTCTATAAGCCATAATTTTTTTTAATAAAAAATAAATACCATGATTTAATTTTATTTTATTTTGGTATTTAAAATGATATTGAAAGTGTTTTTATTATATCAATGTGTTGTATTGATATCTTGTGATTGAAATGTGGAAATGTTATGTTTCCTTTATGCATGTTTTATGTGATATGATTATGTTATGATTTATGATATGTTTAAACCTGTTCATATGAAGAATGAATTTAAGTGACGGGTGGAGCCCACTATAGATCCTTGATGCATCAGCAGGTCTCATGAGACAAACTAGTGTCTTGTCACGAGGCCTTGACAAAATATTATTTGTAGTCTTGGCACGATGCCTTGGCTACGTGGTTATGATAGTCTGGCATTATGCATTCCATCATTATTAAAGTGGTTATTGATATTGCATGTGATTATTCGACCAGTAGAATATCCATGTGAATAAGTAAATGGCATTATCTCATTTTACTTTTTCCATATTATGTTGAAGTTCAAGTTTAAAAGGCTTTTGTTTTAGTTATACATTGCCTTAAATTTTTATGTTTATTTATGAAAGCTTCCGCTATATTGTTATCCTTACTGAGCATCTGATCTCACCCCTTTTAATGTTTTATCTTTCCCAGGATGTGAAGAAATATTTTATGACTAACCTACAGGGATAGTCTGAAGGGGATAGAAGTGTGGATTATAGAGACTATGTTATTGTGATTTTTCACTTTATTATGTAATGTAACATTTATGAATGTATCTAATGTTTCCAAGGCTACTAAACTAATCTATCTTTCGAGACATGATCTTTTGTGATCATGCCAATGTTATGCAGTAATGCACCGACTCTGGGTAACTGGGGTCGGGGCGTTATAATTGGTATCAGAGGTAGTTTAGTACTAGCCTTGGAAGCTAGATTTAGATAAACTCTGATTAGGGAACATAGCCCTAAGATAGACTTTGTGGATTAGTATAGAATAACTTCCTAGAATTTTGGTATTATAGTGATTTTGTGAGTTTTCTGAGCAATACATCCCTGTCTAGATATGATAAGGTAGAGGCGGCTCTGGAACAGTTGTACCTAGGGGTAAAACCCGAAAACACCACATTGAGCTAGACTCAAACGTGAACTAGTGCACGAAAACGGGCCCTGCTGCACTCTTGGTTACGACACTCCCGGGGGATATGCTTAGGATAATTCTCATTTTCTATACAAACCATTATGAAGGGTTTATGAGTATATACTTCCTTAAAGAAAACATTTCTTTTTATGATTATGGATTGTATCCATAAATCTTTCAATTCATGTTAAGTGTTTTACAAGTACAGAATTATGTATTTTGATTCATAAACTAATCTAGTTTTTACCATTTTTTAGAAATCGAACCTAGTGGGAGGAATACAAATTGTATCAATGCACGCACTCCATGTAGGGATTTCCCTCCTGGTCAAGACAATTATTGTGGAGCTGGAGATACAACTGGTGCTGATCACCTTATCACCATACTGGGACAACTCACTCAGGTTATGAATAATAACCTTACTCGTATGGAGCACCCTGATCCGCAACGTGGAGGATAAATTTTAGACCGCTTCATGAGGAAACAACCACCAAAATTTAATGGGGGTACAAAACCATTAGTATCTGAGCAATGGATAAACTCCTTAGAGAAAATATTCCATTCCTTGGGGAGTAGAGAAAGGGAGAAGGTCATCATGGCAGTTTACCGCCTCACTGGAGATGCCGATCAATGGTGTTCGCTGATTCAAAACAAAAAGGAAGATGATGAAGTATCAAATATGGAATCGAGGGATTTCAAAGATCTTTTCTTAGAAAAATACTTTCCTCGTGACCATCGAGCAGATATGGAAATGAAATTTCTAAGTCTGAGACAAAAGGAGGATGAGAATGTCACAAAGTATGAGGCCAACTTTACAAGGTTAGCAAGGTATGCTGCAGATTATATACATAACCCAAGAAGTAAGATTGATCGTTTCTTTGATGGGTTAAAATCATTTCTCCGTTGAGATTTAATATCACAATCGTTCTCATCGTACGAAGATATTGTCTCGTGTGCTATCAAGAAAGAAAAGGAATTCTCTAAGTCTTATGACATCAAAGTAAAGCAAGAGAAGAGGAGAATGGTGGAACAAGAGATAGATAAAGGAAAAAGGGAAAGAAGGATTTTACATTATGTGATAATTGTGGGAAGAATCACCCCAGTACTTTCCTAAAAGGAATGGTAGTTTGTTATAAATGTGGAGAAAAAGGTCACCGGGCTCGTGATTGCAAGGGAAAGAAAGAGGCTATCAATGTTGAATGCTACAATTGTAGAGAAATGGGGAATTATGCAAATTAATGTCCTAAGATTCAGGGAAACATACCTCCGAAAAGGCCAAGGGATCAAGGACAATCTTATGCTGTTACTACAGTTGAAGTAGAATAATTAATGTATTGGTGCTTTTGGACTCATGGATTATATTATGGGTATAAGAATAATGTGATATATATAAGGATTGTACTGCAATGCTTGTTGTTTTCATTGAGGTTTTAATATGATGAAGGTAATCATATTTTTAGTATGTGGAAATAAGAGAAACTTTACCTTGTTTGGGGAATCTGATGTTACAATTGATTTTGGAAATTAGAGACCTTTTACAGAAAGTCTGAACTAAGGTATTTTGGATAACTATAAAGGTTGGAATGGATTAAGTTAAACTTTGGATAGTATTGTTTATGGTTAAAACATTTATTAAGATTATTTTTGGAATATTATAATACTATAGTTTTAGGAAAAGGACAACCTGCAGGTTGAGGGATAACCTGTCGCGTCGGACAAAGCTGCATGAATCGAACCCATAACCATAGTGCGACAGGCCTTTATTACCTACCACTAGCCTACAGAAAGTCCCTGGTTATTACAAAAAAGTTTTCCTAATCTAAATGGTATGTGTTAATATTTGAAACCTTATACAATTAGGATAAATAGAATATTTTTGAGTTCTGTTATCATTTGGAGTGAAATATGGGTTCGTGGTAAAAATTTATTAAAGAGTGAAAGCCTACATGACAAGTAAGTATATTTCCTTACGTTCTTAGTAAATCTCTTAAATAAATTACTCAACTTTATGAAAGGTAACTTAAAACAAAAACATTGTCGGTTAACTTTTCCAACTGGGATTCAATGACTGTTTAACCAATCACAAGTTTGTGATTTTCTTGTGGTTAACTTTCTCCTAATCCTATTTTCTACAACTCTCTATCAGACCTTGATGGTGTGTTTTTCTTCCATATGTATATTTTCATAGAATCCTAGTATGGGCTATCTTGGGTGACCTTTGTACTTATCTTTCTTTCTTTTAAAGTTATATTTTTATTAACCTTATTTCTGATGTGGGTTTCCCAAAAAGTTATCTTCTATTTTCAAACATTTATTTTCAAAGAAAAATGCCAAATTGCGAGGATGTAATTTATTGAAGGAGGGGAGAATGTAACACCCCGAGCTTCCACAATACGCTTCTCTTTAGAAAATGCAATAACTTGCATTGTACGCAAGTTCGAGATTCTAACGCACCACAACCAATAAAAGTAGCCATTGTGAATAGTAATTCCAACTTTTTGAAATTTTATAAATTTTATCTTTCCAAATGGACTTCGTTTTTGTATTCGGAATATCTAAATTATCCTAAGTTTAATTTTTTGTAAATTTTCTGAGAACTTCCAATTTTTATAAATAGTGAAAAATACTTAAAAACAAATTTTTTAATCAAAATAATTTGTAGTGATAAATTATACTATTGGGTGGTTTTAAAGTATAATTAGAATATATTTTTACCATTTTATCCAATGGTGTTCATTAGAATTAATTTCACTTTGAAATTGGATATAAACAATTATCAATCTTTTGATATATATTGTTTCTTAAAAACACGCTATTTTTGGTGACAACAGGAATTAGTTATAAAATTAATTAATGCAACTTATATGTTTGTAATATTGTAAAATAGATATCATTTTTGAATTCAGAATATCAATTATAGCTTAGGGTAAAATTATGGCATTGTTCTGAAAAACTTCAATTTTTGATGAATAGTGAAACCACTAAGTGGTAGTTAAAAAACTGATTTTTCATTTAAATGAAACATTACCACATCTGTGATTTGATTTTCAAAAATCTGACATACATGGTTGTCATTAGGAAGTAAAATTTGATTCAATGGGATTAATATAATTTTTGGTGAATAGTAACTTTTAAGTTTAATTAATCGCAATTAAAGGTAATTAGTGAAATTTAAGGTAAAGATAATGTTATAATAATATGAAATGACCTTGAAACATGTACTACACCTATTTTATGAGTCATGTCCGACCAATAAAATCCATGGGTCAACTTGGGGACCCCATGGAGCAACTTTGGTAGGAAAATGACATTAAAAACTTTTTATTTATTGCTAAAATAAAAATGTCACAAACATGAGTTGTTTTACTAAAACAATTTTTAAATGGGGTTATACAAGTCATATTTTTGACTATAAAAATTCATTAGAAAGATAAAAAGATTTCCTACATCATGATAATTTTTTTATAATTTTTAGACATTTTATAAATTAAATTATTTATGACACCATGATGATGCAGCGATTACCTCATTAATTAATGATTTAAATAAAATAAAAAGATAATTTAAAATCTAAGACATACACTTTTAAAAAACCTATTGGATGAGTATATTTCGAACCTTTATCACCTTATACTAGAACTATATAAGTTTGGGACCTTTTAAATCCGAAACTCATTATATGAAAAAGTAACATTTCATGACTTTCCAAGAGTGCCCCTCCTCTCCTCTTATAAAAGGCCCCCACCACTACCACCTTAATCACACCTTCAAAGCCTTTTGGATAGGCCAAAATCTTCCCAAATACTCTCAAAAATTCCCTATATTACTCTTATAAGCCTCACTTTGGGCATAAGTCTTCCCAAGGAAGCCTTTGGCTCAAATCAAAAAGAGTTACCCGATTTTAAGGTAATATCTTCCCTAATGTTGTTTTGTTTTATTTTGCTTCTCCAACCCCCTAAACTCTTTTTATTCTTTAATTTTGTAAGAAAACCAGTATATTAAATATACTAGGATTTTTTTATAAGAAGTATTCGAGATACACTTACACACACCTACATCTAATGGTTAAAGAACATACTATTTCTGTGGATGACGAATTTCTGCCTCACGAAACGATGATTGTTCAACACTCATATAACACCTTCAAAGGTGGACATTAAGATGTAACTATATTTATATATGATATATAATATTTTTATGTTTTCTTTAAGCTTCTTTATTTTTAATTTATGTCATACATTTATGGTTTCCATTGTGGGTAAACGCGATATTTTCATTTTAGGAAGTGCGGACTACCGCCCCCTCAAAGTGATTTGAATCGTTAATGTCATATGTCAGATGTATAAAGTATGGAGTAAATGGTATTATACATTATATTATAATGGAATTATATTATACCTTTATATAATTATAATTTCATTCCATTAAATACGAAATAGAAATGAAAGTAGCGTTCATGCGTACGTACGGTTTACCGTCTCCATGAACGGTGCATTTCATTTCTTACCTCTAAATGTTATGTAATATTATAAATGAATGTATATACTGGATATATATTATGTATATGATATCTAAATCATGAATATAATTATGGATATAATGGATATTTTACCACATGAACAACTTGTAATTTTAAGAAGTTTATTTTTGACTCAAGTACCAAAGATCGACAAAACGACCGTTATTGACATAAATAATTACATAATGTTCATAACATGGTAATAAGTGATATAAAAGGAATAATAAACTTGAAAAAGGTTCTTAAGAAATTATAAATTTACTCTAGTTTATTATTCAGGAGATCAAAGAACGGTCGAGTGAATTCGGACACGAGGTAAGGGAATTTCTTAACCCAATTTCCATTTTTTGGGTTAATCTCCTACTTTCAAATTATGTCATGATATTATTATGTCCTATATTTTATTTTTTACTTTCTTTATGTGTACTTATAGTAAATACACATAATAGATCTATTTTATTTTAAAAATGATCTTTGTAAGGACTTCTTCTCAATCTCCTTTCATTGAGGCAAATTTGGTTTTATACACAACATTCATTTATACGGTGTATAAACCCATTTGAATTTTACTTTTATTCAAAAGGAATATTTTTATATGAATCATTTTTACTAAACGTCTAAAGGAATTCTTTTTCTTACGTATGTGGCGACAACGACTTCCCCACCGCCGTGACTATTATTTGAGTTTCAGCTTCCTCTATAAGCCATAATTTTTTTAAATGAAAAATAAATACCATGATTTAATTTTCTTTTATTTTGGTATTTAAAATGGTTTTGAAAGTGTTTTTATTATATCAATGTGTTGTATTGATATCTTGTGATTGAAATGTGGAAATGTTATGTTTCCTTTATGCATGTTTTATGTGATATGATTATGTTATGGTTTATGATATGTTTAAACCTGTTCATATGAGGAATACATTGAACTTAATAAGTGATAGGTGGAGCCCGCTACAGCTCCTCGATGCATCGGCAGGTCTCATGAGACAAACTAGTGTCTTGGCACGAGGCCTTGACAAAATATTATTTTTAGTCTTGGCACGAGTCCTTGGTTACGTGGTTATGATAGTCTGAAATTATGCATTCCATCATTATAAAAGTGGTTATTGATATTGCATGTGATTATTCGACCATTAGAATATCCATGTAAATAAGTAAATGGCATTATCTCATTTTACTTTTTCCATATTATGTTGAAGTTCAAGTTTAAAAGGCTTTTGTTTTAGTTATACATTGCCTTAAAATTTTTATGTTTATTTATGAAAGCTTCCGCTATATTGTTATCCTTACTGAGCATTTGAGCTCACCCCTTTCAATGTTTTATCTTTCCCAGGATGTGAAGAAATATTTTATGACTAACCTACAGGGATAGTCTGAAGGGGATAGAAGTGTGGACTATGGAGACTATGTTATTGTGATTTTTCACTTTATGATGTAATGTAACATTTAAGAATGTATCTAGTGTTTCTAAGGCTACTAAACTAATCGGTCTTTCGAGACTTGAACTTTTGTGATCATGCTAATGTTACGCAATAATGCACCGACTCTGGGTAACTGGGGTCGGGGCTTTACATTTATTGTGTTATTCATTCAATAGGGTATGTGGGTGGTGTATCGGGACCCTTTGATCATAGTTTCAGCATCCATCAAAAAAGGTGATGTGGATGGACACTTTTCATTATGCCTCCAATGTTTCAGGTGAGGTTGTATACCCATGGTTTGGTTTCTCATCATTCAATCAAGGATATGATAATTTATCATAGTCTATGGTGCTGATGTGCAGGTACGTAGAACTTGCTTCACTGGTTTTTGGTCTCCTATTATTAATCTGGTGTTTTGTTAATCAATATTGTAGGGCACGCAGACACACACAGACACACATATATATTGGTGTGTATGTGCACTTGTGGACCAGTTTCATTGGTTGCTACTGTATGTCAAAGTGCTGAATGTTAATCTAGTTCCACACCCTGGTAGCTTCCCAAATCTCTATCACATTATTTAATAACTATAGATTCTTTAAATAAATTGATAATATGAGTTTCCTTGATTATGGAACTACTAAGTTTCCTTGAAATGCTGATTAAAGATAATATGATGGTTAGTGGTAATGTCATATCATGCCTGCTATAGTTTGGATTTTCATATGCCTTATTACTGGTTCTGATATATGATATATCGATGCATGAAACTTTTCATGTTGTTAAATGATGCTGCCCACGTGAGATAAATGAGGGATTGAAAATGTGTTGATTTTAATCATGTATTTTTAATTTGGTCAAACTAATATGATTAAATATTTAAATTATTTGAATGGGGGAAGAATTGGTAATTGGGCAATTAATTGAAGAATTAATTATCAAGTCATGTGTTGGAAAAATTGTGGCATTTACTAAATATTAAGAATATCGAATATTTTGACATGTTCAAATTATAAATTTGAAACTGGTAATAATTAATGGATGAATGATAAATGATATGTGGTTAATTAATTGATGAACTGGTTAAAGAGATATGATTTAATTAATTAATTTCCAAATTAATTAATTTGCATGCATTAATTTAAGATTGTGAATTGATTGGATTATTATGAATTTTGTCCAATAAAACATTTGGTTTCATGTTTATTTTCCATGTCTTATGTTGTTTAGGATGGAGTTTTTTAAAAATATGATACGCTATGTTATATTGTTGCTAAATATGTGGTCCTTGTTTAGCTTGTTTGACATGAGATGTTTTTGATATGTGTGTTAAATTGTTAAAGTCTTGGAAAAAACACTGTTTTAGTTGATGGGTTTAGACTTGTTAATGATTTGGGATAATTAATTTAGGATAATTAATTGATAATTAATTATTATCTATTATGATGTTGAATGGTTAAATGGTTTTAGAATTATTTGACGAAAGTTTTATGTTTATATTAGTTGATGAATTAATTAACATATTGGATTAATTAATTAATTAATTAATTAATGGATGGTTTTGGTGTCTTAGACATTTAATTCTACCCCAATGATAAATATTATGTATGATTGATAAATGGGTTGTGAGATAGGGGCTTATGCTCCAAATACTCATGGGGTTCTAGAAATGGTGTTCTATACCCATCTTGAATGCAAATACTATTTTATCGGACATAGACTGATGCTCCAAATACCCATGGGTTGTGAGACAAGGAATGACACTCCAAATACTCTCGAGGGTTCTTGAAATGATGTTCTACTCCCATTAATTGACACTGGACTATGGGTCCAATTGGAAGTACATGAAATGAATTAATGGTTAATGAAAATTGTTGTGAAATGATGATTGTGAATTGAATATGAGAAATGGTTCGGTCTTATTAATGAATTGGGTGATTCACTATTAGTGGACAGTCCCAGGAACGAATAACTATTTTTAGTGGATGAGCTCAGACATCGTATATGAAAGATTAAATTGAATATATTATGACGCATTATCCAAGCCAAAGAAAAATCTTGGATTCAGTCTTTACCATGATTACTTAGATGATCATTAGTGAAATATGTGGTGAGTGACTTCTATGGGGGATGTCGAGCTTAGGCCAGATCATGATAATTATGTAGTTTATCAAGGTTTTAATTAAAGATAAATGGAAATTAATGTGTGATGACTATTGTGTATACATGAAAAATGTATAATGTAGGTTCAGACTTCAGCGGAGTGATGAAGCAGATATTTGGGTGTATAGTTACATTGTACTGCTTACTTTAATTGTGCATGCTTTCAAAATATTTAAATTATTTATTGAATGTTTTGATTTAGGGTAAAAACTGGTGGTCTTGTCTTTCTGAGATTTATATCTCACACCCTAATCGGGCTGCCATTGCACTGGGGTACTCCACTAGATTCTATTTGAATACAGTATTGTGCTATTTTCATATACATGGGAGATATGAGAAGAGGACCGAGAAAAAGCTCCAGACACTCGAGCAGACTGTCCTCAGAGCTTTGAGTCATTGTTTATTTATTTCTATATTGGAATGTAATGCCTGTTGTTTTGTTAACTGTTTTCATTTTTTTATCATTAGCATGTCATGCATGCATATGCTGTATAATTGGTGTTGGCCAATTTTATAAAATGTGTATTATTTGTCTTTCACTGTTTTTTCAATTATGTATTACTGCTTCTTCTAATGATTATTATTTACTTTGATGTACCACTGTGCAACTGTGATAAGAGGGTATAGTCTCTCCACTAACTATCCTTAGACCTCCGCTGCTAGTCGGCAGCCTCTGGCGTACGGGGAGATGTGCTTGATGTCATGTGGTGACCGGCCCGACCACCGGTTCTTAGGTGAGATGGGTCGGGACGTTACACAGGAGAACTTCAAGGGAAGTAGTTAGAACTATCCTATAATACTTAAGAGAGTACAAGGGATATGTACCTGGTATATGGAGAGGAATAGACGATAGTTTTTATGGGACACAAAAAGTCTTCCTTTGATCAATGTTATCCAATATTGCAGTCAGAATAAGGAAATGTGTGAGAAAATATCATATAATTAATTGGTATCCTTACACAGAAATACCGAGTTCGTTGATAACTATAAGTCAGTTAAGAAGTAGTGTAAAATACACAATGATTTGTTACAGTTCTTTTACTCACACCTAGTATGTGAATTTTAATTATTATGATAATTCTAGAACTAGCCAAGATGTGAAGTTTTGATAGTGGATAAAAGGGATATACTCAGGGATTCTATCTATTGAGAAGTTTTACTCAAGGAGATGTGGTCACACGTAGCTGAATTTCTACACAATAAAAATGTGGAAGACCCATAAAATAAACCTTAACTCAGTATAAACATGAAATTAATCATGTGAGAGCTGACACAGATGGTTAGAAAGTTGGGTTTAGTTAAAGTGGGAGTGTTGTAAAAGGGGGTTTTATAGACCCAACATTATCATTACTTTTCAATTTCCATTTCATGTATACAGTTAGATATGCATGATGTAAACATACCATTATAGTTTAGATATTTTTTCCACCACTATATAAATGGTAATATCTATAGATTTGTTATCCTATCAAGAGGTTATAATAGATCTCATCCTATAATGAGAACCTTGAGATACGATGACATTAATCTTAAATATATGTCCAATGGTCAAGATACATCATACAGACTATACACAATTGATGTTTGAGTATTAGGTGTTGTGGGCTCGTATTAATTTAGACTTCATCTCATGATGTTTGCACTTGATGATGATCTCTAGTAGGTGAGATTATGAAGGCAGTACCCCAAATAGGAACACCACATGTTTCAGGTGTCATTGGTTGTTCCTATCTACGAACTTTTGTATTGTTCCCCTGACTTGATACTATTACCAATGTTTACCATTTTATCACATAATTTGATGCAAGGAGAAAACCATGATAATGAAATTGTGGTGAGGTTTCTTCTGGTGGGTGAGTTATTGGTGGTATGACATTAGTTTAATGGTCAAGAAAGGATTTGTCACTTTCAGGCTGAGGAAGTAATATATCCCGGGCCTAGTAGATCAGGATGGTAACATCTTCATAAAGGTTTGGCCAATGATGTGGAGGGTAAATCCATCAAGTCATATCAACAAAAAATAAAACAAGAGAGGGCAATGAGACAAGTGTATGTTATGATTTATGAGATATCTAAAGATAAAGAGATTATATTACACAATGCGTGTTTGTATGTTAGTTGTCATTTCATGGAATATTACCTATCTTTTTAGGGACCTTGATGGGTTGCTAGAATCCACTTTTGGTATATGAATACTATTCACTACTATTGAGATAAGTTTCTAGAGAGACACAACAGTGAATTCAAGAATCTACCCTATTTTTGGGAATATGAATATCAGACATGGTGAGCCCCACCATGGGGTCTGAGTGTTTTCCATGTTATCGACTACTGTTAAAAAAATAAATTTATTATTATTCAAGTAAAGAATAATTGGGTTGAATTTATTTATAAAAACAATTTACTAGTGTTTAAGTAAAAATGAGTTATAGTTTTATTCAAATGAATATTATTATAATATTCTAGGTTGGTTTAATATTAGCAGGAATTACAATTCCAATTAAATCACTCAGTTTTATCCGAAATATATTTAATACATATTATAGATATATGATAAAAAATAAATAATATTTATGACCATGTTTAATTCATTATAATTATATATTTAGTGGGTGTTAAATAAATGGGGGTTGGGGAACCCATCGATGAATTTTGAGCATCAACTATTTAAAGGTGGAGAGTGGCACTCGTTAGGGACTCTTCATGGAGAGCTCTTGAGATTTTTCTATCCTTTCCCACTTTCTAGAGAGAGATTATTTGGATCCAGGTTATTGGAATGATCTATCCCTCATGCATCAAAGGTACATCAATGCAGTAATTGTTGGAACATAGAATACATTGCTAGATCTTCACTTTAGCACCCTAAATTTGATGATCGATGCTCCCAATGTTTTTTGAAGTGTTAATGATATAGATGGATTCTGCTTTGGATCCATCGAGCAACAATCAATTATGACAAGAAGATGTCGAGTGGAACTTCATAACAAAGCAGGTATTTATGGTTTTAATTTTTTTGATTAATTTTATTCATGTATTATCCTCATGCCTTATCAGGTCTCTACTTCGTCGGCAATGATGATGTTGCATTGATCACCGAAGGAAGAATTTTAAATCACTAGCCCACTAGATTTTGCTGTGTGCAGTGGTACCTTGAATTGGTAACATAGATACACCGAAATATTTTAGGCCATGAAAAAAAATTAATTTACATTAAATTTTTAAGAGAACGTTGTGCTGGTCCCAATGTCAAAGATAATGTGTCGATTCGACATTGGACGACAATGATGCCACCTTCCAAAGTATTAATTTGGATTGAAATTTTATTTTTACGGATTGAACACACACACAAAAACATGAACAAACACATATATATACTGAAGAATTTATATATGGTAATTATATTTGATGACATCACAATTTTTCCATTTTTTCAAAGAAGCGGGACACCGACCGGAGTTTTGATTGCCAGAACAGTAATTTCTTTCCTGGGATCAGTAAACCAAAAAAATTAAAATTGGTATTTTTATCTAAAGACTATAGAATAGAATATTGGATTTTTTTGAAGGTAAGGTGTGGGTGGTTGGACAAAGAAACCCAAAAAAATGGTTTGGCTGTTTACTTCCAAACACTTTTGGGATTTTTGAAAAAAATAAAACAATATCATCTGCATGCAGGAAGATAGGTCAGAGCGTGTCCCTTGTACCCTCCCGCTGAACGAGAATGTAGGATCCTCCTAAATAGTCAATACATACACTTCACCAGATACCCTTGGACCTACCAATACTTGTGGAAAATCTACCCCTTCCGAGACAGGTTTTCCGGGCCAGCATTTCGGGCGTCCTCGCACAGGACCATGAGCCAGCCACCGTCTTCCCTCACCATTCCCACTAGAGGACACCCCTATGCCTCACATTGTTGAGAGATCTAGCCCCAGATAGGTCACCAGTGCACCACTAGAGCATCCGAAGGCCGGATCAGTTCTTTACCGATCATCTCCCACGCCGGATAGCCCACGCACTGACGAACCCCAAGTCACTCGACTTGATCTCCATCTCAGAAAAGATCACAAGATCTATGGCCAACCCACTTCCTTTGTTGCCTTCGACGGCTGACAACACCACACATCTCCGTCTTGACCACCCTTGTCCAGTGGATCCCGGTACCGCCAGACACTGGCCCCCCTCGGGTGCTGTTCGGCCGAGAACCGCAACCCTCAGCCCTTCCGCGTCATATCTAGCTCACTGACCCATGACCACCACTGCCATTAGGTCACGAACAAACTCCTTGACTAACCACCACGAACCCATAAGCACTATCACTATCACGAAAACTACCCAGGTCATGTCCTGATCAATGTCATGACCCTTATGGCCACTGTCTAGCTAAGGTATCCACTGCCACAGCTCTAAATTGACCCAATATCCCCCAAAACAGGAGGGGCTGGGTCAGACCGACCTGGATTTGGTTTGGGCAGTCTGACCTAGACTAGAACACAAAATCCTAGGGTCTGCAGGACACAGAATGTGCCAGTGTGGGTTCCAATCGAACCACACTGGCCTTGAGTGGAGTTTCTGGGATTAGGTATTTTTTAATTAATAACATATTAATTAAATATTAATTTTTGTTAAAGTTTAATATTTTTATATTCTGGGTTAAATTAATTTAATTTACAAATTAAATTAAATTAATTAATTTAATATTTTCTATCAAAATGAAATTAATTAATGAGACAGAATGATGTAAATTTTGAATTAAAAATAATATTGTATTATTAATTCAATATAATGCCTTTCGAAAAATAATTTATGACAAGTATAATTTTTGATTATGCATTAATTTTTAAAATCCGAGTTTGATGCGTATTAACTAATCATGATCCATAGACCTACCAATGAATGTATGGTGTATGTTTAATTTATTAATTAAATTATTGTAATGAGTTATAATAATTAGTTTAATAAATGATGATCTATAAGTCTTCTTTTTCATTATATGTATAAAGGCACGTGTGTCCAATTTCAGAATTGTATTTTGTACTCCTAATATCCCATTTCATGCGTGCGAGTATTATCATAAAATGATGAAGTCGATCATTTTTTTCATGAAGAGTTATAAAGATGCACTGGGAAGGAGTGAGAGGCATTGGATAAGTTAGCATTTCAACTCGAGCCACAAGTGATGTGACCCACGGAGTTACCCCTAGGCTCTATTTTGAGACATTATTCACTCAATGGATCAACCATTAGTATCATATCATGATCACATCATCATTTTATTTATTAATTGTCATTTATTTTATGTATGTTTAGATTTAGTTGTGATCACATAAATTAATAAAAAAGAATGCATAGAAAAAATGAGCACACGACACAATGAAAATTTTCTCTTTATTACGTGATCAGCTGTGAGTGTGGTCAAATTTTATGTGATTATGAGATAGAAAATAATTTCATTTATTCATGTAATAAAAATAAAACCCATAATAAAATTTTATGTCATTAAACGCCTTTAATCATATAAATTTGAACAAAATTGGGTGTTCTGGGTGCTCATTAGCCAAAGTTGGGGGCACCTCTTACTACCTGAGTGTTTTTATGAGAGTGATGGTTTATTTAACTAAATATAGAATCAATGAAGTATCCAAAACTATATTTAAGAAAAATTAGAGGAAATTATTGAGTAAATCATGTTTATGACTTTAGAAACTGGGACATCCCTAAAAAAATCATGGAATCACTAGTTAATGAGGTTGTACAGTCAAACACGTACCTTGAACCCTCTGAGCAGTGGTGTAGATAAATCTTGAAGACCATTAGGTGAAGTTCAAGGATCCTGGTCACTAGAATACTCAAGTGATAGATTATTCCGATTCTAGTACAAAATGTTCCTATAATTCTTTAAAATAATGGGATACATTTAATGATTTAATTAAATATTCAACAATTTCTAAATTAGTAATAAACATAAAATTTACTAATATACTAGAATTTATTTATTTTTGCCAGAAAAATGGAAACTTATAAAAAAAAAATACTAGGATATATAATGGGAAAATTAAATATCCACATTAGAATAGGTTTCCAAGAGTAGTACAGCTTCTTGCGCATAATACTATAGTTTTGGAAATTCAGGGTTCTAGTGTCCCCAATACCAGTTAATCCACCTCAAAAAGAAAGGGTGTTAAAATGCATAAAGAAGACTCATGTTTTATGACTATGATGGTTCTTTCAAAATTCATTAATCAAAATCCGTTATAATTTTTGGATACTAAATCATGACATGGATGATCTTACATGTAGTCTCATCTTTGAAAAGTTTGCAAGGAGAAAGAGAATCACATATATGAAAAGGTAATGATTACCCTGGATATGTGTAAATTGAAAGGAGAGTTATGATCTTTTAAAAAATACTATTCTAATATCATTTTACCCATATTCTCTGTTTTTGTTTATGATTATAAAATATTGGAGAAAAATTCTTCATTACCTTCTTGGTAAGGTTCACCATGTAAATAAGAATTTAAAGAATGAATGATATTTAGTTATTATAGATGTAGATACCCCGACCCCAGAAACCCAGGAGTCGGTACCTTCTGAACATGATATGTTATCTTAAAATAAAATACACTTTGTTAACAACACATCATGTCCCATACAGAGGATCGTGTGCGGTTCGGGTTCTGGGAAACCGACAACTTCTGAAACAATTCATCTTTCAAAAGCTGA
This sequence comes from Viscum album, assembly GCA_963277665.1. Taxonomy (NCBI): domain Eukaryota; kingdom Viridiplantae; phylum Streptophyta; class Magnoliopsida; order Santalales; family Viscaceae; genus Viscum; species Viscum album. The sequence goes on along the minus strand of OY728161.1, from coordinate 46,898,965 downwards.
TACGTGAAAATTTTAAATCAAAACGTAGGGTGAGCATTAAAATACTCAGTAAGGGGGTTTTTAAAAAGAAATTAAAACATTGTAACATTTGAAGACATTCCTTTTTAAAGAGTTTGAACACTTATTAAAAGAAAATTACAACATATGACATACAAATGCTCAAGGTTTTTAAGAAGAACATGAAACAATTATGTCAATTCTTGAAGGAGTGATAATGGTTATTATGAACAAGTACTACATATGATTTACTTAAGCATAAATTTAAACAGGTAAAAGTAATACATAATCAGAGTTGCGCATAAGGAAACAACTAAATTTTCATATGTTGGTTACCATTCTATTAAGTGATAACACTAGTCATGCTTCAAGCTTCAAGCTAGGGAAATAAGAACTTTATGAAAACTTTAAAGGCATCAGTCGTGAAAGAACTTTATCTTGGAAAGAACTTGTTACATAACTTGAATTATGTGGCATCAACATTTAACTTAGACAATCATGAACATATCACCAAGGTCCATCCCCAAGGTGTCATTAAAAATTACCAAGGTTATTCACCAAGGTATCGGTCTAAAAGTCATCTTTAGAGATTAAGTCTTTACCCAATGCATTGGAGCGCTATCAGGGCGCACCCTTAAATTTGCCTTTATTATCATGTGATCCACATCGTTCATTCTTTACTTAAATGGATATGTATATTCAAGATGTCCCATACCACCTTGAGTATCTCATTCATTTTCATTTTTTGCCCAAGGTGTCCCATACCACTTTGGGTAATCCAATTTCTTAGTTTATTTAGTGATATGTCATAAGCATGCATTATGTACAACAATAAATAATGAACCACCACAAATCAAGCTAATACAGGGTATGATGGTTAATCTTGAAAAAAAGTATCAGTAACTAATCAAAGGCATACATAGCTTAGTAAAATATCCTTTAAACTAAAGCATATGATTAATGATATACTAAATGATGAATCTTTGTCATTATAAATCCATGGAAAAGGAGCACTTAAGGAAAACACTTGAAATTAGTTATGGTGATAAATAGGCCCTTGATCGTGTAAATGAATTAAATCATGACATGATTAATTAATACATTCAACAAGGTAGGTTCATTATGAATATAACATGATATCATGATCCATCAAATCTTAAGTCCTTTAATACATCTTAAATCAAACCAAATTACACCCTTCATGGTAAAACAATTTCAAACAACTCTCATTAACATATGGTGCATAATATTACATGTTGGGTCATTTTGAAATCCGAAAAATAGATAGAGTTTTGGTTATAAATATTTGTATATACATATAGAAAAGTGTATTTTTTTATATCTATAAAGGTTTTATGAAATGTAACCGAAAGAAACGATCAAACTTAACATCCAGATGCCATGCTCAACATAGATCAATCCAAAAATAAAGAATATACCATCCATGCATGTATATATATATATATATATATAAAATAGGTAACCCGTATATATACATACAAAATATTTTTTTTAGGATTGGTTTAAAACGAAGTAAGATAATTCTTTTGTAACCATTGTATTAAACTTTTAGGAAAGGTAATCCTTTTTGAAATCATCACCACCCGAGGGGTTTATATTCAAATATGCATATGTAAAAATTATATATATATATACCGAGAGAAAAGATATGGGTTTCTCCAAAAGAACACAAAACAGGGAACCATGCTTACACATGCACCCTGCTGTATACACGAAGGGCGGTTCCTTGAAGGAGGCACCATCCGAGGGGTCTATATATATCAAGTATATGTATATAAATATAAACTGTGTATATACCGAAGGTTTCTTTAAAAGAAGACAAGCATGCAGGGACCCTTCCCTTGCTTAAGGAGAAGCTCGGACTGGGTGTACCACGCTGATCCTGCTGGAAGTTCGTGGGAGAGCAAGGAGAAAAAGGAGAGGCAGCCGCGGTTTCAAGATGCCAAAGGTGTTTAAAAAGGCCTCGGTAAACCGTGGGGTGACTCAACCCAAGAGGCTAGACCGACGTGGGAAGACGAAGGAACAGAGCCCTATAAGGGGGTCTTCGGTAGTCAAAGGAGCAGTGCGGGGGGGGGGGGGGGGGAGGGAGGCCGAGGCGTCCTCGGTTGCAGGCCTACTGGTCGGGTGCCGACTCGAGGAAGAAGATGACGAGGTCGACGCAGAAGAGGAAGGGACGACCGGATTAGATCTCGGGGAGATCGAACGGCTGGAGAGGGCACGGGAAGAAAAATAACATGATCGGTTTAAAAGAAACCAATGGTCAAGATTAGATCTCGAGGTAGATCGGACGGTCGTGGTGAAATGCAGGGTGATCGAGCGGCTAAGAGGGGGCGGACGGTCGAGATCGACACGGGAGTCGATCGGACGGTCACGGCTACACGGAGCGCGTCCCACATCGAAACGCAGCGCGGTTGAGGTGCGACTTATAAATCAAAGCCTGCCGCCTCCAATTCAAAACACAAACACACACACACCAGGGCCTTATACACGGGCCCCATGCGGGCTTCGGACCAACCCTACGCAGCGTGTGCCGCAGCCTTACACACGGGCCTGTGCGTGACCTAGAGCACCTATGCACGGCTCGGGACACGGTTGGACACCTACTTAGCGCTTGGGGGACCCCCTCGGGTCCCTTGGGGCTTGGTCTCGGCCAAGAGGGTGTCCCTTAAGGGATGCCCTCAGCTTGGCCGGGCCCCAAACTAAATTTTTTATTAAAAACTTATCTAAATTTATAAAACATTCAGTATAAGTATACTTATTTCCAAATAAAGTGTAGTATAAATATTTATACAAAATAGAGTTAATTTAATAAAACAAATAGTCTTAATTTAAAGTCTAAAACCTTTTACTAGCTTATGTAATATCGTTCACATCAACAAACTTTTTTATAAAAATAAAATTTATTTAGACTTTTAAAATGTAAATATTTGCACAAAATGAGTCAAAATAAAATTGTTTAAACTTATAATTTAAATCCCTTTACCAATTTACATATAAATCTTTTAAAAGACATACCTTTCTTATTTTACATATAAAATCATTTTTTGGATCTTTAAAGAAATTCTAAAATACCACTAGTTAATTTAAAAATTTATAATTTTAGAGCTCAAAAGATGTTATTATTGATACCCTTTAAATATATCTTTTATAAAAATAATACTATGTTTTCAATATATAAGTATCCCTCGGAATTTTATGGAAACAAGAGGATTTATTTCCGAGAATACTACCTTTTTAATATAACTTTTGTGAAACATATTATAATAGTTGAAATATTGTAAAATTATAAGAGCATTAAAACAAGTTTTGAAATAAAGATAAACTTTATCAACGGAACCCAAAGGTTGTTTTGAAACCAAATAGCTATATTCCAACGGTCAATATTCAAAGGACCATTATAAAAGAAGGGGTATTTTACAAGAACAAAACACTTGAACCAGAAAGGATGGCTCTCCTCATACCATTGACATTGAGCATGTGTGATGTGGCCCTGGCTGTTATATTTTTCATGCTGATGGACTCGGAAGACGAGGACTATCCAATTACTCTAGTTGTGGTTCTTAGTATTCTTGCTGTGGCTGTGTTAGGTCTTGTGCATGGTATTTTCAACTAGTTGGGTCTTGTTGCAATGTAATGTTTTAATATATACCAGTTTACCTTATTATCCATGTTTTATTTTATTTCTAATTCCATATTAGAAAATCAAATAAAACAAGAGACATCATTAAAGTCATAACATTTCTTACTTGAACTAGTTCATAAAACCTGGGGCATCACATTATCCCCCCCTTTAGAAAATTGCGTCCTCGCAATTTATTTCACAACACTACAAGGTTCAGCAACATTCCTACCACCTCCACCAATGAATAGGGTCAACAGGTGCATTTAGAGGGATCCCCGTAGCGAAGCTCACCTCTTCCAGCTCCCTAATCCACATACACCTAAGACAGGAGGGGTTGCACTTATGTTCCGGGCCTTCAGGCCTCCAGAGGGCAGCTCGAATAGTTCAAAGTTCTGAAATGTCTTTGTAGACCAATGTATGAAGGACTTACAGAATTATGTCTTGGTCGAGGATATCGAAGCCATAGATACGGTCAAACAGGCTATAGCTGAGAAGTTGGAGAATATAAGCCGCATTAAGATTTCCCTCTAAAGCAGCCTCCTGAAATTTCACTCTGGCCGTGTAGTTTCGGCCTAGGGTGAAACAAAGAAAGATCCCTTCGTGGTAACTTCCTCGTCATTCATGTTTGGCTAGCAGTGCAGAGCCAATGCGGTAATAGATGGAGTCATTCCCCTGGCAGGTGCAGAGAATCTCCGGACTGTTTGTTACCTCAAACCACTACTTGCACGTTCTTCGCAAACTTGTGAAGGGGTCATACTCGTTCTCACACGTTTTGATCGCAATGATTTCCAAAATCTCAGTGGGAAGAGATAACAGGTGGGTTTGTCCTTCCATCTGAAAGTTTTAAGACATGAGTTGAAAAACATGAAAATCATTCCAGGACAAAAACAAAGTAAAGACAAGGAAGGGGAAAAACAACATTTCAATAAACATACGTTCATTATTATTAGTGCTTGAGTTTCCCTTACTCATTGACTAAACGAACTCTACACAGAGAAGTAAAACTCCCTAAATCCTCAAACTAAACACATGCTAAGCATTCAGGAAAAAACTCATGAGGACACCTATGATGTCTTATGAGTCTATCATGGGGGGCATGAAGTTGAGAGACATCTTCATACACTTGTCGTCTGCAAGACAATCGGGTGGACTCGTCTTCTAACCTTCCGAAGTCCAACAACTGACCCCAGAAGCCATAGTTTAAAATTTGACAAAGGTAGCCCGCTCAGAGGTCTCCGTCAGCAGCAGCTTCTTGAAAAGGGTTATCAATCATGGTGCCAAAGCTCTCACCCGCCGTGAAAATCCGGAAAAGTCCCTCATAGTACCTTCCTCGACGTACATAGGAGGGAAACTGGGTTATTATCATAAGGAGGTAATCTATTCCTACCCCTTGGTGTAGCTGAAGCACCCGTGGTGAAGTGGATATGTCGTAAAGGTGTTTGCATGTCATGCGGATATGGGAATAGTTTTAGAAAGTCCTCATTGCTAGCTAAAGACACAATGGTCTCTAGGGCCTCTGTGGGGAGAGATAAGAGATTTGTGACTTCGTTTTCCATCTGAAATTTAAGAAAACCCAATTTTTTATAAAACTGAAATACATATACATATATATATATATTTGTCTCAGTTTCTGGCTTTCCAGAGTTATCCAAACCGAACCTCTGATACCAACTGTAGAGACCCCGACCCCAGAAACGCAGGAGTCAGTTCCTTCTGAACATGATGTGTTATCTTAAAATTAAATACACTTTTTTAACAACACATCATGTCCCATACAGAGGATCGTGTGCGGTTCAGGTTCTGGGAAACCGGCAACTTCTGAAACAATTCATCTTTCAAAAGTTGATACCTGAAAATTTTAAATGAAAACGCAGGGTGAGCATTAAAATACTCAGTAAGGGGGTTTTTAAAAAGAAATTAAAACATTGTAACATTTGAAGACATTCCTTTTTAAAGAGATTTAACACTTATAAAAGGAAAATTACAACATATGACATACAAATGCTCAAGGTTTTTAAGAAGAACATGAAACAATTATGTCAATTCTTGAAGGAGTGATAATGGTTATTATGAACAAGTACTACATATGATTTACTTAAGCATAAATTTAAACAGTTAAAAGTAATACATAATCAGAGTTGTGCATAAGGAAACAACTAAATTTTAATATGTTGGTTACCATTCTATTAAGTGATAACACTGGTCATGCTTCAATATTTAAGCTAGGGAAATAAGAACTTTATGAAAACTTTAAAGGCATCAGTCGTGAAAGAACTTTATCTTGGAAAGAACTTGTTACATAACTTGAATTATGTGGCATAAACATTTAACTTATACAATCATGAACATATCACCAAGGTCCATCGCCAAGGTGTCATTAAAAATTACCAAGGTTATTCACCAAGGTATCAGTCTAAAAGTCATCTCTAGAGATTAAGTCTTTACCCAATGAATTGGAGTGCTATCAGGGTGCACCCTTAAATTTTCCTTTATTATCATGTGAGCCACATCATTCATGCTTTACTTAAATGGTTATGTATATTCAAGATGTCTCATACCACCTTGAATATCTCATTCATTTTCATTTTTTACCCAAGGTGTCCCATACCACTTTGGGTAATCCAATTTCTTAGTTCATTTAGTGATATGTCATAAGAATGCATTATGTACAACAATAAATAATGAACCACCACAAATCGTGCCAATACAGGGTATGATGGTTAATCTTGAAAAAAAGTATCAGTAACTAATCAAAGGCATACATAGCTTAGTAAAACATCCTTTACACTAAAGCATATGATTAATGATATACTAAATGATGAATCTTTGTCATTATAAATCCATGGAAAAGGAGCGCTTAAGGAAAACACTTGAAATTAGTTATGGTGATAAATAGGCCCTTGATCGTGTAAATAAATTAAATCATGACTTGATTAATTAATACATTCAACAAGGGAGGTTCATTATGAATATAACATAATATCACGATCCATCAAATCTTAAGTCCTTTAATACATCTTAAATCAAACCAAATTAGACCCTTCATGGTAAAACAATTTCAAACAACCCTCATTAACATATGGTGCATAATATTACATGTTGGATCATTTTGAAATCCGAAAAATAGATTGATTTTTGGTTATAAATATTCATATATACATATAGAAAACTGTATTTTTTTATATCTATAAATGTTTTATGAAATATAACCGAAAGAAACGATCAAACTTAACATCCAGATGCCATGCTCAACATAGATCAATAAAAAAAAAAATATACCATCCATGCGTATATATATATATATATATATAATAGGTAACCCATATATATACATACAAAACATATTTTTTTAGGATTGGTTTAAAACGAAGTAAGATAATTATTTTGTAACCATTTTATTAAACTTTTAGGAAAGGTAATCCTTTTTGAAAACATCACCACCCGAGGGGTTTATATTCAAATATACATATGTAAAAATTGTATATATATACTAAGATAAAAGATATGGGTTTCTCCAAAAGAACACAAAACAAGGAACCATGCTTACACATGCACCCTGATGTATACACGAATGCCGGTTCCTTGAAGGAGGCACCATCCGAGGGGTATATATATATCATGTATATGTATATAAATAAAAACTGTGTATATACAGAAGGTTTATTTAAAGGAATACAAGCATGCAGGGACCCTTACTTTGCTTAAGGAGAAGCTCGGACCGGGTGTACCATGCTGATACTGCTAGAAGTTCGTGGGAGAGCAAGGAGAAAAAGGAGAGGCCGCCACGATTTCAAGATGCCAAAGGTGTTTAAAAAGGCCTCAGTAAACCGTGGGGTGACTCAACCCAAGAGGCTAGACCGACGTGGGAAGACGAAGGAACAGAGCCCTAGAAGGGGGTGTTTGGTAGTCAAAGGAGCAATGCGAGGGGGGGGGGGGGAAGGGAGGCCGAGGCGTCCTCAGTTGTAGGCCTACTGGTCAGGTTCTGACTCGAGGAAGAAGATGACGGGGTCGACGCAGAAGAGGAAGGGATGGACGGGATTAGATCTCAGGGAGATCGAATGGCTGGAGAGGGCGCGGGAAGAAAAATAACATGATCGGTTTAAAATAAACCAATGTTCAAGATTAAATCTCGAGTGAGATCAGACGGTCACGGTGAAAAGCGGGGTGATCGAGTGGCTAAGAGGGGGCGGACGGTCAAGATCGACACGGGAGTCGATCGGATGGTCGCGGTTACACGGAGTGCGTCCCACATCGAAACGCAGCGCGGTTGAGGCGTAGCTTATAAATCAAAGCCTGCCGCCTCTGGTTCAAAAAACACACACACACACCGGGGCCATATACACGGGCCCCATGCGGGCTTCGGCCCAACCCAACGCAGCGCACGCCGCGGCCTTACACACGGGCCTGTGCGCGACCTAGAGCACCTATGCATGGCTCGGGACACGGTTGGACACCCACTGAGCGCTTGGGGGACCCCCTCGGGTCCCTTGGGGCTTGGTCTCGGCCTAGAGGGCTTGTCCCTTAAGGGATGCCGTCGTCTTAGCCGGGCCCCAAACTAAATTTTTTATTAAAAACTTATCTAAATTTATAAAAAATTCAGTTTAAGTATACTTATTTCCAATTAAAGTGTATTATAAATATTTATACAAAATAGAGTTAATTTAATAAAACATATAGTCTTAATTTAAATTCTAAATCCTTTTACTGGCTTATGTAATATAGTTCACATCAACAAACTTTTTTTATTAAAAAAAATTTATTTAGACTTTTAAAATGTAAATATTTTCACAAAATGATTCAAAATAAAATAGTTTAATCTTATAATTTAAATCCCTTTACCAATTTACATATAAATCTTTTAAAAGACATACTTTTATTATTTTACATATAAAATCATTATTTGGATCTTTAATCAAATTCTAAAAGACCACTAGTTAATTTAAAAATTCATAATTTTAGAGCTCAAAAGAAGTTATTATTGATACCCTTTAAATATATCTTTTATAAAAAGAATACTAAGTTTTCAATATATAAGTATCCCTCAAAATTTTATGGAAACAAGAAGATTTATTTCCGAGAATACTGCTTTTTTAATATAACTTTTGTGAAACATATTATAATATTTGAAATATTATAAAATTATAAGAGCATTAAAACAAGTTTTGAAATAAAGATAAACTTTATCAACAGAACCCAAAGGTTGTTTTGAAACCAAACGGCTATATTCCAACGGTCAATATTCACAGGACCATTATAAAAGCAGGGGTATTTTACAAGAACAAAACACTTGAACCAGAAAGGATGGCTCTCCTCATACCATAGACGTTGAGCATGTGTGCTGTGGCCCTGGCTGTTATATTTTTCACGCTGATGGACTCGGAAGACGAGGACTATCCAATTACTCTAGTTTTGGTTCTTAGTAGTCTTGTTGTGGTTGTGTTAGGTCTTGTGCATGGTATTTTCAACTAGTTGGGTCTTTTTGCAATGTAATGTTTTAATATATACCAGTTTACCTTATTCTCCATGTTTTATTTTATTTCTAAGTCCTTATTAGAAAAACAAATAAAACAAGAGACATCATTAAGGGCATAACATTTCTTACTTGAACTAGTTCATAAAACCTGGGGCGTCACAATAGAGAACAACATGAAGTACAACATAAAAAGGTCAATGAAAAGAGTGACATCAATGAAACATTTAAAATTTCTTTCAAAGAAATAGGTATTAAACATGAGGTTATTTTCATTTCATATAATGAAATAATATTTATAGAAGATAAATGCAATGAAATGAATTGAATAAGAAAGTACACACTTCTTCTTCAGGTATATTAATCACTTATAAGTATTGTTTCTGAAATAATTATTGGGTATTAAATAAAATATGTTTATCACATATGCGAATGAAAATATAGTAGCCAAGTAAGTATAGAAACATTACAAGATGTAAGGTGTATTCTCCAAGAAACTAAGAAAGGGTGGTTCCAACATCAGTAGTTATAAGTACATGACTTCTAATTTTAAAGTAAATGATTCTTGTTGAAAGATTTATTGAGTATAACCAAAAAATTTATCTCATGTGTCCACTAAAAACTAGGAAAAATTCTTCTAGGTTCACGAATGAATGTTTTTTGTGGTGTTTCAAACTCAACTAATAGTTTTGTGATATATAAATCATAGTCAACACATGATGAATAAAAAATGTAAGAATTATAGACCCAGTTGTGTAAATATAATTATTTTTCATGTAAAATTAAATTTGGACATAAAGGATATACCTAGTATGGTATTTAAAATTAGTGGATCTAAACACATTATATATTATCAACTTATATACATATTTTTTGGACAAATAAACTTTTATAAATAAAGGTACACCACAAATCTTTTAGAAATAGTTCATCAAGAGAGCATAAACTATTAAAAGGGTAATATAGTGGTAAATATACTTCCTTAAATTCCATTAAGGGTTTTTTAATGAATGAGAAAGTGAAGTATGGTATATGTAGTTTTAGAAAATATGAGTTTCTTTGGGCAGACATATTGAAGAATATCTTGGCCAAGCCTTCATCGATCAATATAATGTATCTTGGAGAAATTCCTAAATGAACATTACCTTATCCACATCAGGGTAATGATGTTAATAAATAGGATAGATGATGATTCATTACATGTTAACATTGATTAAAAAAATTTAGTGTAGAAAAATTCTTAAATGCACATTAGTTTATTCACATCAGGGTCATGATTTATGTATAAGAAGAATCAATGTTACGTTATATATGTAGTGCATAAACCTACATTATATTTCATGATGTTATATGAAAATAATAGTGATATCCCATAACCATATGTCAACTATAATGAAAAATGGATGTCATATAAGTCATAGTATGATGGAAATCCATTATTTCATAAGAAAATGTGTTAAGATGAAATTTTTTTATTAGGATATAAAAAACATTTCATCTAGTAAAACCCTATTTGAATCTATAGTAGTTATCCTAAAAGTTTCTTAAGATATTATAGATTTCCCTATGATAGAAATGATATAGTGAGGTATAAACTATATTTATATAAAATAGTGAACATCTCTATTTGAGATTATGGGAGAAAGATTGACTTGGTTTTAGTCAATGGCAGAGATGCAAAAATAGTTCGCATAAGAGAAAGTTACACAAGAGGTGTGGAGGAGGAATCTTCCTGAGACAGATACTGTGTTGGAAAGTTAAAACCATAGTGATTATTTTATATTCACCATGGTCAGGGATATATTGTTTTAAAATTAATAAGTATGTGGAAATTATATGAGATAAACAAGATTAATTAAAATTAAATAATTGATTGCATGTATCAAAGTGTATGGACTTATTATTGGAATACTACAGTGGGTATTCAAGTGATATTATACATGGATGGTACAAGTGTAAGTACTAATAAGCCTTGATTGGTTTCACCAGGTCATTATTCCCAAATCCTTTAGGATTTTACTTGTCCTAGATAATTTTTAAGATCATATTATTGGGAATTGGATGTCAAGACCACAAATTGTTGAAGGTGTCTATACGACACAACTAAAGTGATGGTGACATCATAAAATACTAATAAAGGGTGCAAATTACTATAGTATAGTTCAAGATTAAAGTAAGAAATAAGATCTTAGAGAATTTATTTGGAATGATTCTTTTCCATGTGTCTACTAGTGGTTAGTGGGAGAACCATTGTTTTCCAAGCTAAATATATTTGATAACATATGGAAAATAGATATTACTTCTATTGTTAGCTAGGATTAGAATGAAAGTAACTCTCCAAAGATTGAATTAAAGTAGTAACCTAATTTCAAGAGAATAATATCTATTGAGGTTGATCTAGTCATTTCATAGACATAATAAATTTTACATATATAGACAATGTATTTAAAAATAAATGTTGGAACAATTCAAGAGAATATTTTTTACTAGTTTCACATGGAATAAATATATCCAACAAGACATGAAATGAAATATGGGGAGATTGAATGGAGAGTTTAGTTCCATACACTTCTATGATGGATCAATCACATATTCCATGATATGAACATGAAATTATATTTCCAAACATATACTTAATGGTAGGAAAATATCAGTTTTATATAAGAGAACTTCATGGAATGTATCCAGAACTATCCAATCATATACAATAAGGAACAAGGGATATGTAAATGGTATTTTGGAAGGAAGGGATGATGGTTTTTAAGTAAAAACTAGACTTAATTAGATCAATGTGATCTAATATTGTAGTTAGGCTAAGAGAATGAGGGATAAATGATCATATAAGTTACTGGTTGTCATACCTATAAATACTAGGTTCGTTGTAGCTTCTAAGGAAGATAAGAAACAATGTAAATTATGAAATTATTTTTTCCATTTCTTATAAACACAATTAGTACATAAAGTTTTATCATTATTATAATTCTATTACTAGCAAAGATGTCAATTTTTGATAGTAGAAAAAATGGATATACATGGGGATGACATCAGTTGATAAGTTTTACTCAAGGTGGTGAGATCCCACATTGAAGAATTGTCAAGCAATGGAAATGTGGAAGACCCATCAACTAAAGTTGTGACTCAGTAGAAACATGATATTAATTAGGTGAAAGCTAATAAGGATGGTTATCGAGTTGTCTCTAGTGAAATTTGTAGTGTTGTAAAATTGGGTTCTCTAGACCCAACTTTATTAATACTTTTTTATTACTATTTCTTGTATACAGTTCAATATGCATGATATAAAATTACCATTATAGTGTAAAAATTCCAGTATTCAATATTTAAATGGTAATTTCTGTATTTTAATTTTTTCATCAATAAGTTTTTGAAGATCCTAGGCTATAATGAGAACTTCGAGACATTGTGATGTTAATCTAAAATATATGTTCTATGGTCTAGATACCTGATATAGAATGTACAAAGTTGTTTTATGACTATAAGGTGGTGGAGTATCATTAGAATTTAGACTTCATCTCATGAAGTTCACACTTTTTAATCTATATTAGGTGATATCATGGAAACATAACCATGAAAAGAAAAACCAAATGTTTCAGGTGTCATTGGTAGTTTCAATCTACAAACATGTTTATTTGTCTCATAACTTGAGATCATTACCAATGTATTCCATTTGATAAATTACTTTAATTCAAGGCCAATACCATGATAATTAAATCATGGTTTGGTTTCTTTTGTTTGGTCCATCATTAGAGGTATGGAATTGTTTGAATTTTCTAAAAAGGATCTATCACTTCCTGGTTGAGGAAGTAACATATCTCGGGCCTGGTTGATCAGAATGGTTGTACATTCCAAAATCATTGGCCAAGGTAGTCGAGGGTAAATTCATCTAGTTATATCAACAAAAAATAAAGTAATATTAATATTTGACATAAGTGTGCTTCCTGATTTATGTGGTATCTAAATACAAAGATATTATATAGCATAGTGCACATTTGTAGTTTTGGTTGTCATTGTTATGACTATTCTTTATATTTTTATAGTACTTGATTGGTTGTTATATTCCATTCTTGTTCTATGAATACTATTCAATTCTATCGAGATAAGTGAATAGAGGGTCACACACAATAACACATTCAAGAGTCTGCTATATTTTAGGGAATAAGTATATCAGACATGGCTGGACCCACCACATGGTACGAGTGTTTTCCAAGTTATCGATCATTGATAAATAAAACAATTCAATATTATTCAAGTAAAGAATAATTGGGTTGAATTTATTTATTAAAATTATTTAGAAGTTTTTAAGTAAATATGAATAATAATATTATTCGAAAAAATATTTTTATAATATTCCAGGTTTATTTAATATTATCTGGAATTACGAGTTGAGATAAATTACCCTATTTTATCACATAATATATTTAATATATATTATAGATATATAATAAAATATAAATAATATTTATGATGAAATTTAGTTATTTATAATTATTTATTCAGTGGGTGTTAAATAAACGTGGGCTGGGAAACCGTTCATGTTATTTTGACCATCTACTATTTAAAAGAGAGAGGTTATCTCTAAGGACTATTTTTGGGGAGATATTGAGATCTCCTCTCTCACCTACAATTTTCTAGAGAGGGAATCAGTAGATTTAGGGTATCAGATCGATCTCTCCCTCCTGAATTGAAGGTATATCGATGCAGTGATCATTGGAACATCAAAGGAGTCATCAGATCTCTGTGTTGGAACTTAGAACACTACTTGAATACTAACCTATTCCAACGGTTTGGAACCGTTGTTATAGGCCTCCAAACCATTGGTATAGCCTATACCATCAGTTTGGAGGACCGTTAGCAAGTAAGCCGTGAGAATAGGTCTATACCAATGGTTTTTGGAAAACCGTTGGTATAGACTTATACCAACATTTTTTTCAAAATTGTTGGTATAAGTAATATGAAAATCTATACCAAAGGTTCCATAAAACCATTGGTATGTGTACTTCAAAAAATATATATTTAGTGGGATTTGATCCCACGACCTCTAGTTTAGCAGTGAACGGCCTAACCACTTACCTAACATGACTTTTGTGAAAATAATTTCATAAATATATTTATGTATTATCATAATTATTTTAAATTTTGATTTATATAATGTTCTTGGTAAGAAGATCTGATAAAAAATCAAAGGTCCTATACCAACAGTTTTGACAACCATTGGAATAGGTCCTTTGAGTTTGGGAGTGAAGTTGGTATTTCTGGCTATTTTTCCCAATGGTTTGGCCAAACTGTTGGGATAGGTGCACCTTTTCCCAACGGTTTGGCCAAACCGTTAGAAAAAGTGGCCTCAAAGTATATTTTTCCAAATGGTTTGGCCAAACCGTTGGGAAAACCATACCCTTTCCCAACGGTTTGGCCAAATTTTTGGGGGAAGTGTCCACAAAGTATACTTTTCCAAATGGTTTGGAAAAACCATTGGGAAAGGGTATGGCTTTCCCAACGGTTTTGGAAAACTGTTGGGAGAAGTGACCTCAATGTGGGCTTTCCCAACGGTTTGGCAAAACCATTGGGAAAGGGGACCAATACCAATGGTTTTTACAAACCGTTGGTATAGAAGCGTTAGGAAAGTTCATATTTCCAGTAGTGGAGTTTAATGATCAAGGATCCAATAGTTCTTTTGAAGCATATGTGGATGATTTATAGCTATTTTGATTTAGATCCTTCATGTAGCGATCACTGATGATAATCATATGTCGAGTGTAGCTTCATATTGAACTATGTATTTATATATTTATTTTCTATGCTTAATCTTCATCACACGTGATCCTTGGGCCTTATTAGGGCTGTGCTACATAGGTGATGATGATGTTACATTAATCACTAATGAAAAGTTTTTAAATCCCCGCCCCATCGACTTCTTCTGCACCTCGTGTTACCTTTAAATTAACCCAAACAACCCATTATGTCATCATTCCCGTATCCACAACTAAACCTACTATCAACCTAAAAACTGAAAAATTGGAAAAAAAGACTCTTCTAACCAATAGAAACTCTAAAAAACATCAAAATAACCCAAAGTTATGTTATAATCTAAATTGGTATAGCACTCATCCCTATTAACCAAGAATATAACCAATTATTTCAATGATAAATTCATCATAATACAACCCAAATGACATGGATAACAACATATATAAACATTAATAAGTATAAAAAATCAAAGAGGTTTGAGAACCAATAAAAAATTCCACACCTCATCAAATAAGTTTGGATAAAATACCCAAATAATAGACCAGTATTGAATTACCTCAAAATTTCAAAATTCTCTAAAATCGTGTATCATAAATCACAAAATAGATAACTAATCATATAGAGAGTATACTTGAGACTTTCAATTTTGATAAAAAACATACCAAATCTCTAATGATATACCATAATTGAAAAATAAAAAAATTTATTTCATTATCACAAGGAATATCCAGACTTTGATAATACTAACCCTTAATAATCCGACTTCTATGATCGAGCCCAGCTAGACTACTTTGATTCAACTATACCATCACTGAAATTTTGACTATTTCCTTTCATAAAATCAGTTGTGATCTAAATAAAATTGATCTTAAGTCTTAATGGATACAACATTGAAAATAATTTAGGTTGTAAATATTCATTAATGACTATCTCAAGATAAATGAATTATAATTATGAAAACTAATCCAAACTCTCCACCAAATTATAATACAATTATTATCTTTACTATTTATTATTTAGGAAATACTAAATAATTGAATTTTATCACAATACTATTTGAAAAATCAGTCAAATCAAGTAGGATTCAATCACTATAAAAAGAAGGAATATGATTCAAGATTTCTAAGAGAACAAAAATTCTAACTCTTCCACTATATTCTGAGTTTGGGAAGGGCTAATATTAAAAAGAGTAACACCTACAAAACAAGAAGAATCACCCCATGGATCATATCTTAGGATAAGATTAATACATTCAATCAATACCTTTCGGGGGGAATACTCTAAAGAAAATTCACAAATCAAATCAATTCATGACTTACAATTTCAATCATATACACCCAAAAACATTAATGTGAAAAAACCAAAAACATAAGTCACCACGAAATTTATATTTTTAAAACTACCTCTTTAAAAGGAAAATATTTTAAAATGAGTCCAGAACCTCATTTTACAAAATTAATACTCACTTTTAAAACATGTCAATTCATTTAGAAAACTAAATAAAACCCATTTCAAAATATTTCCATAAGATAAAA
The DNA here is from genome assembly GCA_963277665.1 of Viscum album. NCBI lineage: Eukaryota > Viridiplantae > Streptophyta > Magnoliopsida > Santalales > Viscaceae > Viscum > Viscum album. The sequence goes on along the minus strand of OY728161.1, from coordinate 46,882,557 downwards.
TGCTAACTATTGTATGAGGGAACTAAAAACATTTATTTAAAACCAATTAATTTTCTATAACAGTTCCCAAATTCCATAATTAAATCGACCTATTTTGAAAACATCATTTTATTGAATTTATTTTTCAAATAAACCCCTAAAACAATTTTTAAAATCAAAATATTTTTTTGAAAATAATAGTATTCTTAGAAAAACTAGATATAAACACAATACTAATCAACATTGAGACATAAAAAAACCTATTTATCCACATCTACCATATTGACATCATTTAAAGTGAAATTTGTTATCTAAATAGTTCAAAAAAACATTTTATAAGGGAAATAGAGTTGTGCCTTTTTCCCCATGATTTATTTGACCACGTTCATACTATTTACAAGCCTATTAAATGTCTCTTAGACCATGTGCATGTGCACACCATGGTTTTCTATACCATGAAAGATAACCATATAGTTCTAAAAAATTTATACCATCACCAAAAATTAAATAGAACCTCCCAATGTATCTAATAGTCATAAATGGGGATTAAAATATTATCAAAATAATCAAAACAAAATTCAATTACAATACTCATATCCCAATTACCCACGACACATCAAGTTTCATCATGAGAGGTAGTGATATAGAACACACTCAAGATGTTTCTACCAAATTTGTATAATCCTATATATATACTACTATACTTCTAAAATAATAATTGATCACTAATAAATTTTTTTAATAAAAAAAAGAGTACAATTGGCCCATCACCTAATCCGATCAGGCACAAGTCCTACAAGGCACTCACCATTTCCCTAAGCATGAAAATAATACCTCGATATCATGCGATAACTGGTGGGAATTGTTTCAAACAAATATCATATTAAAAAAAGAAGAAAAAGTATTATTTGGAATCTAGCATGGTGTATCCATACATTGGATTTCCATGCACGTAAAAATAATAGTTATAAATAAATGAATAATACAAATGGGGCAAAAACCAAAGGAACATATAATGAGACATAATCAAAAAAATTAATTAATCCCATATTTAAAATGTTATAATAACCAAATAACAACTTAATTTCATAATACATATTAGGAGTAAATACATCATGTGATTCCAAAATAAGAAATTCCAAAAATAAGTAACAAGTGGTTGTCGAATTGGCTAATACATAAATACCCAAAACTAAAACTATCAACCTAATCCACCACTCAAACATATATAGGAAACCAATGGTCACACTCTATACCAATAAAATACATCAAAATACTACATTATTGACATCTAAATATAGATCAATACCTAGAAACCTGTACGAAAACATAATAGTTGAAAAAATATATAATAGTGTATAATTAGGATGTTAACTAAATTGACCCAAGATAATTTCAAAAAATACCCTATGATATTATATTTATAATAAATTGAATATATTTTAGTTTTAACTTTTTTTATAAAAAAAGATTTTCGAAAATTTAAATTATAAATATAGTAGGTAATATCCATTTATCCTTTTTTCTAAATCCAAAGGTAAATAATTTTTAGAAAACCAATGTCACAACTAAATATTAGGTATTTTTTCAAATTTGTAATGATAAAATAATATTATTTTGAAAATACACTTTCAATCTTTGTTTATCGAACATTGGGGTGGATCCACCGCATTAAATAATTTTTTTTAAAACATTTAGAAAGTTGTCTATGAAACTTATTAAAACAATAATATATATTATTTTTCTTCATTAAAATATGTTAAAAAAATATATTTTAAAAATATTTTTGAAAAGTAAACCAAACCATAAGTAAAGGTAGAATATTTTGATCAAAACAGAAATATCAAGGAGAATGATAAAAACAAGAATCATGAGTTGAAAAAGGTTCCAAAAAATCATGAAAATACCTAGGGTATACAAATAAATAATTCTTAGGGAATACCTAAGAAAATTTCATCCTCTAGATAATAAGTGTCATGGGAAACTCACTACGTCCTAATGTGAGATGTTCTTATACATTCTCAGGTGGAAGTAACTACCGACCTACATTTTGATCCCAAAAGGTACAAAATTTTGGTAAGCTTACATAGTCATACCCTTTATATCTTCCAATACATCTCCCACAGTCTAACTAGAAACTTCTCTTGATCTTATTCTACTATTTAATCAAGCATTCTTCTAGAAATGACACAAATTACCTAATGTTTCATTAGGAAATGATCAATAATGTTAGTATATCATAAAAAATTCCTCATTTAGTTATCTAAGTTCCCATGAAAATTTCAAAGCATAGGTGAGTAATCAATCAAGAAATATGATCAGCAAAAGAATCAATAAATAAATATAAATTGATTAAATCATATCACCTATAATACCATCTAATGAAACATACGATTTTATAAATTCATAAGAATTTATAACTAATTTTATTTAAACCCTATTAAGGAAAAATGAATATGTATGAAATAATATAAAGGTTCTCAAAAAAGGGTGTACAATCATAAAAAAATCATTTATATGGTGATAATTACACCATTAAAACCAACAAGAAATTCTATGTTATAAAAATATGTTAAAAAACAAACAAGGAACAACCTCTTTATAAATAACATTTCTTGATCAATGAATCGATTGAAAACCAAAATATAAACCTTTAAACATGAATTAAATTATTTAGAAACAAAAAACAATCCCCAAACCTTTTTTTAAAATTTAAATTTATTTAAAAGTTCCTCATAAGAATTTTCAGAGACACATGGAGTGAAATTTTTTTCTCTTAAATTGAAAGCTATAAATTTCATTGATATACACTTAATTCTATGCATGAAAAATCCTTTGAATAATTTTATAAACTCATCATGAATATCACATGTAGGTATAACATCCTATTAAATGAATTTATAAAACCTATACATTTCATGACCTCTAAAATCATATAATTTCCTAAAAAACCCACCTCAATCAAGTTGAAACCACTCTCCTTCTATGAAAAACATAAAACAAAAAAATTAAATGACCACTATGTGACCAAGAAACCCAAAGACCCATTATTATATCCATATAAAACCCAATATTCAAACTGCGAAGTTGTTTTGGTTTGTTGGATAAAGGGAAACCAAGAGGGTTGGAAGTAGTGGGTGGGGGGTAAAAGAAAAATGAAGGAAAAATGTGGTATTTATCTTCAAAACCCCCTTGAAATCCACGGGAAAAGGAAAAATATAAAAATATGGATGTAGGAGGGTCATATCTATAAATTTATTTGTGTAGATGAATGAATGAGGGGGAAAAAATTCTTAAGTGGATTTTTCTCCCCATGGGTGGATTGAGAAATTCATAAAAATCTGGGAAGACCACCTCATGATGCGACCCTACTAATTAATCCATGATAAACCTTACTAAAAAAACACCATCGTTGGAACATTGTTGTCTTGAAATAGTGCACCTCCTCAGGGAAGAACTATGGTTATCTATCCCCTGGACATTATGATGTGGCAAGCCTCCTTCATAGAGTAACCGACATCCATCATGAAATTTTAGGAAGGAACTCAATGAATAAGATAAATTACTATGGTGTGATTATCACCCATATTTATATGGTTTCTATCCCAAAAAAAAATGAAACATCCTCATGTAAGAATACATTATAATGAATCGCCTGAAAAAGATTAGAAGTCGTCATAATGAAACCTCCCCTAATCATGGAGTAACATCACTTTTTACTCATGAAATAAAAGAAACAATCACCCAATGATATGTAAAATATATATCATTCACATGAAACTTAATTTTTATTATAGATCCATACATAATATATATACCATCATCGGGTGATGGCCCCAGGACATGATGTGAACTATAACTCCCTAAGAAAAATATGAAAAAGAAAAGAAAAGTCCTTACTATAAAATAAAAACCAAACACAACCTGATTACCATATACATGAAATGATCCTCAATAAACCTCAAAAGAAAATTTACCCATATATCACATCAAATCATGATAGAACTAGCTAAAACATAATCTACTTTGTTCCCAAATACTAAAAAACTATAAAAACATCAAAAAACAATTCCTAATATAAAAAACTCCAAAAAATTTCCAAATTACCCATATTTATATATTTTACAATGCAACTATTAAATGGGGGTGTCACAAAACCCTCAATAATGTTATTCCATATTATTCAAGTTTTTTTGTATCATAATTCATATGAAAGGGTAATCTAATTTAAAAAATCTATGGATTGTATTCTAGAAAACTTTTAGAGATACTCAAACATTGAGATATTTTTTTATTTTATGAACCGACATCCCCTTTTTGACATATGAAAGCTACACTATAAGAGATTTCATAAAATCAATATAATAACTACTTTTTAATGACATATTCAATATATTTACTCTAATATTTGAAATATATTCGATATAGAGAGAATTGAAGAACTCCTAGGAACTAAATTTTCATTCACTAAATTACTTCTCATCATCATAGAGTTTCTTCCATTAATTTCATTATTTATCCCCCATTATTTATTCCAAATCAAAGGCAATGACTTTCTATAACCACATGAATTGGTTTTATAAATATTGATTCCACAACACCATAAATATATTATGAGGTTTTCTCTTCCATATTGATAATAATTCTGACCATAAAAATCTTGTTATTGTTTGGTAGTGTTTTTTTGATTCCTTTTACCCTAGAGAGGTAATTATTATCAAGATATTATAATAATAACATAATATAGATGATTTATCATCATTTTAATTTTAAAAGCTTTCGCATTTTTATAATTATATAATTTAATTTTAAAAATAATATATTCTATTTATATTTATGTTGGAGAAGTTTTATCTTATCCTTTTGGGATGTGATTCTAAAAATATTGTGACGATTCAGATTTTAATTCCAAATCCTTGTTAAAATATTAAATCTTCTTGTTTAGAGCTTTACTATTTTTTAAACACCATGAATGTGGCTTATTTAACTCTTACTCCTTTTGATTCTGCTTCTCGTCATGATCTTTTACTATCTCGTATTGATCAATAATCTTTAGCTCATTTGTTTTATTACATTAGTGTAAAAAACTTACATTTTGTGAAGAAATTCTTATCATTCATTCTTATTTACATCATATTTATTTTTTAATATGATCTTCTTATTGATTTTAGTATTATACTAAAATAATTCCTCATGTTTATCCTTTCCCATGTATTCTATATATGTTTCATCAACTTTTTCCCCACTACTTGATGTTTCTTCATATTTCTCAACTTGATCCATGACGTTTTGTATTTTTAAGGAATATATTATATAGATTAAATAATATAAGCTGACTAATTAATCTATTATTTTATCATTAGAAATATTCTATTACTAATTGAAAATATTTCCTTGTTTTCAGCATATTCATTAGATTCCATTGAGCTTTGAATTCATTTCTTTACGTAGTAATTTTAATCTATATACTCATTATCTTCATATTCAATACAATTATTATTTACTTGTTTCATTTGTGATCAATATGAGTTATATATTTTCTAGAAACAAATCAATAAAAAATTATTAGTTTTTTGGGAATGTATCATCCTAAACCCATCAGTATTTTCAAACACTATGTTTCTCAATACAAAATAAATTGGTACCCACCAGTTGAAAATAACGATCCACTAACTCTATGAACAAGTTAGGATGTGACAACATCACCAAATAATTTACCTTTACTCAATTTTAGTAACTTCAACCACCAAATAAAAACTATTAGTATGCCATTCAAAAAAAATTCTAACCACATTTTCAAAATGATTAGTACAAGCATGTGAGAATTCATTCATATATACCTAATCATGCACTTCAATAAGCCTTTTGTGAAATAATAACATAAAACATCTTGTATTTACCATGTTTATGATTAAGTAGAATCAAGTGCTAGTCAATCTCATTTTCTCTTTATTATTTTTATTCAAATGAATATATTTAATTTCTATCCCACTAATCCTTTAGATGATATTTTAATTGTTATCTCAGATGAATTCTTCTTTTCTATATGCATTAGAGTTCTTACTACATCTTTTGTTTCTTCCTTTTCATTTTATTAATTTATATTTTTAATATTTACCTAAATTAATTAATATTTTTTTGATAATTTGAATAAAAACCATTCAATAAATTAATTCAAGAATGTCCACTCAACTAATATATAATACAATATCTTTTACATGTTTCTCTATTTAACTATTCACATGGTAATTATCCCATAATATTGTTATATTATTATTATTCTAGTAGTAAATATTGACTAATATTCCTAAAATACCCATTATCTCATAGAATCTGGTTAAATAATACTTCTTAAAATCTCTTTAACTTCAATTATCTTATGTGAAATTCAAATCTTCTCATAAACATTTAGAATATTTATTCTCATTTAATCCACATTCAAATATCCGAAAATCAAGGCTTGAATAACTGTTAACACTTTAATCAGTATCATCATATTTAACATATGAATTTTAGCTATGAAAAATCATATTTAACATCCATAAAAAATTTAAAAAATCCCCACATTTATATTTTTTGTGAACTAATAAAATTTTTTGCATTATATATTGAGTCTTAGAGTTAAATGGATATGTGGTAGGAATTATAAGTAGATTTAATATGATTTAAAAAACACTAAAAATAAATAAAACATAAGGCCAATCTAGTTTTCTATCACATGGGAGATTATTATATGATATTTTTTATAGTTTTTTTTAATAATCAATGGGATTTTATGAATATACTTAACAAAACACAAAAAATAAAGAAACTATAAATCCTTTTCAATAAGATACCATATGGGATATAAATATATTATAATTTATATATGGTTTTGTTAATAAGAATAAATCATTTAATGAATATAAAATGTCTCATTTTATTAAATAAGAAGTATATAATTTAACATTCTTTGATATTAGACACATATATTACATGAAGTGAAATTATAATTAATTTGTCAACATACTACTTTGAGTTAAACCTCACCTTTCTTTTCTATAGAGTATTATAGTTTGTTTTGAAATTATAGGGTCACAGGGGGTAGAATTTTCATATATAAAGTAGACTCATAAGGAGTAAAAGGTGTTTTTAGTGTTAGATGACCCCTTATGTATACCACACCGGGTTATATATATTTTTTTATTTTATTTACATTGGAATATTTTTTATTTAGAATTTTACCCTACTTGACGTTGAAATATATCTTGAATGAAAAAATTTATACATTGATACCTTTCTTACACATTCCTTGAGGCTTAGATAACTACATAATGGTAGGATATGCTGTTTATCTTTTCATTTTTTTGGATGAATCATAATTAAATTTCTCCTCTCATATAATGAGTATGAAACCTAAAAAAATTATTAAGATAGAATAAATGTGTGCATGAACATACCATGATAAGACATGTGATGTGATTGTCTTTTGGATGAGAAGAATATGGTGTGTTTTCTCATATTAGTGAATGATATTTGATATATTCCTTTAATTGGTCTTTCTATACACAAATAATCTTGAATATATTAGTAACTATATAGAATTTTCATGCATCATTTACTACGTTTAATAAATATCTTGTAAAAATGGATAATATAAAACTGTATACCTATATATGATACCATTACTGGGAAGAGGTATAGAGATGCATTGAGAACCTATTGAAGAATTTAACACAGTCTCATAAGTACAAGGTATATGTCTATCATTAATATACACATGATTTTGGTTTTTCATTGCATTGAGATATTGGTTTGTTGTTTTTATTGACTTTAACTACACTGAATAAGTATTATTTGACCCTTATAAACCATTCAAATAGATCATACTTCTCTAGGGATGGATAGAGAGTATTATGTTATCAATATCATATAATTTTTCTTTCATTTTATTTAGATTAGATATAATATAAAATAATGACACAAATCATAAAACTCAATCATTATCAATGCTAAACTCTCATATTTTCCTTTCTTTTTTTATTTCTTCCATCATTTTTTTTATCTCTACTTCATCCCATTATACTACCTTAATCATCTTTAATATATGTAGTTGATAAATTATTTGAGTATGGTAGGATGTCAAAACATAATTTATGATTCCAATTTACATTATTTTCATGTATAAGAAGATTATATCAGTTTTAATTCCCATTATAGATAGGTATTATTTTTCCTAGAGTGACTACCGCATTTTTTTCAAGGATAATAATATACTGTGAATTTATATTATTTGATAAGCTATGACTATCTTTATTGGTTCATTTTGATCAATTTATGTGTAAATATATAAATTATGCATTTTTTATCATTATCTATGTCCAAATTTTCTATTTAAAGACAATTCCTACCAAAAAATCAAGCAAATATTTTCAAAACTAACTCAAGGTATTCATTTTAGTAATTTTTCTTAAGCATGTTCAACTATATTTAAGCATAGTATATCTCTTTATCATTTTTTATTAGTGAACAACCCAAGAAGTTTTATGATGCAACACTGTATTTCAAAATCCTTCCCCACATGAGAGTTTTGTAAGTATAGGTGTTGTTACTATCCCTTCCATAATGTATTTACTAGCCTTCTCCTAATGTCATTGAATCTCTCTTCGTATTTATCTATTCATATAATATATACCCAATTTTTATTTATCATGGTTGTTGGGTTATTGAAACATTATAATTTTCTAAAAAATCATTGTGAGTACCCATTGAATCCAAGTAAGGTATGGATATTTTCCACTAAATTTTTTTTGTGACATTCATTATCCACCATAGTTAATGAAATACCCATAAATATCCTTCAATTATGACAACATTCCCTAATAATGTTACTTGTTAAATCCAAAAGTCAAATTTCTTATACACTTAATACAATATATCCTGACACAATTATTTAACATAATTTATTTTTTTTCTTAATGTAATTAATTACATTTAAAATATACTAAATAATCATCTATAAATACCAGAAATTATTTTTCAATCTAATAACTAAAGCCTCTACCTGAGTGGCCGCAGACCCACATTCTTGAATTTGGTGCTAAAAAAATATTTTTTTTAAATACTGGATTTAATATAAACATAAGTGAAACAAATTTAATCATCTATAATTACAATATTAATAAATCATATTGGGTCACACCCATACCAATGACCTTTTAGTTTTAGAGTTTTAGAGAATTAGAAAAACAACATTCACAAAAAAATTGTCATCTTTCCCATGAAATTGTCATTTCTTTCTCATAATATATGTATTTTTTATTTATCCACTAATCTTAAATATCCTACAAAAAATTTTCCACACATGATACCACATTATAAATATCTTATAAAATATCATTCTTTAAAACCTAGGGAGATGGAAAAATAAGAAGGGTTATCTTAGACTACAAGTAAAGACAAACATAGGTGATAATAATTGATGATAACAAGTAATAATTAGATGATAATATTGGTATGAGAGAATAATAAAAGTTAAAAAACATAATGTAAGAGAATCATACCCATTAAAATATAGATAATAAAACAAGATTCATTGCATAAAACTTTGGAATAACATATGATTATAATCACGAGGTATGATACATAACACATTAATGTTGTATAATATAGAAATATGGAATAAGAATAAGCATAATAAATCACAAGAAGGTATACATTGATTAACTAAAAATATTTCCACATATAATGTTTTTATTACTAAATTTGGTTCATGTATTTTATGATTATATACATGGCTAACTACAAATAGGTCCAAACATTAAATCAACATCCTTAAAAGAGATATAAATATTTACCCAATGATTTAGAAGGATATATTAGACCCCAACTATCACATAATAAAAAAATATACATATTTTTATATCATAAAATAAATAAATAATCTTATCAAGAAAACCCAAAAGAAATAAAATGGATTTCTTATCATTTCTAAAGGGAATCACAGAAAATGCCATAAAAATTAGATCAGTTGTTACCTAGAATTAAATCTAAGGAAATGAGAATAAAATAATATATAGAATAATCATGAAAATTTATCTATAAGATATTTTAATTCCGGATATAGAGAGGAAAATAGATGTGAAGAAATAGAAAAGAGTTTTTTGAAATAATTTTTATCATTTCCATAAAAATCATAGATATGAGTTAATTTTAAAATTAATTTTCAAAATATAGGAATTAATATTCGAAAAAAAACAATTTAATTGAAAATTAAAGTGAAATAATGTTTATATAAATAAATTTAGAGTGAAAGATGAAAATGTATAAGTGTTAAAAGAAACTCCTTTTGAGATTTTAGGCATTTTTAAAGAAATACTCACATTGATTAAAGAGTTAGAAAATATGTTTTTAAGATGAGATAATGGTCAATACACACAATATAAAAGATAATACATATTTGTAATTCATAATAAAATATAGTTCAACTTCAGTAAGAAATATTATTGGCATGTAAGATTAATATCCATTAAAAATGATGAGAATTATTCAGAACAAAATCATATTTTTATTGATATTGAAATCCATAAAAGAAGAATATTTTGATGTAAATATATAAATTACCTAATTAAAAAGAGAAAATACCACATAAAATATAAGAAATGTATAATAAAACACACATAAAATCACATAGTTAAGGAAAATAGTTTAGGAACCCAAGAAAAGGAATTTGAGTTTATAAAACCCTTATAACTTTTATAACATTAAAATCAAAATTAATTAAATTAGATAACATAAAAAATATATATAATAAAATAAATAATTATAAAATAATGATTTAATATAACAAAGGGGAAATGTATACCGACCTTGGATTATTATACATGAATATTACATATTTTTAGATGAACATTCATTACATTACACCAACACATACATGTGGATAGTAATTGTTTAGTGCCTTTGGAAACTTGAATCTCAATATTATAATTTCTTGATATATAATATTACCACTTATTAGTCATTACATACATACCCTACATCAAACCATTCATCGAAACTAGGGGAAAGAAAACATTAGAAAGGGTGAGCTCAAATACTCAGTAAGGTTAAAAATAATAGATATTGATCTATTATTATATGAAATCATAATATAAGCATAAGGGTATATGATATGGAACATAATATTCAAATTTCATATCCAAAATTTCATATATCATAAACACGAGTCATGTAATAAAACATTATTATTTCTAAAAACATGTCCCACAAGGGTGATAAATAATCATAAATCAATAAAGAACAATATGCTCATGTTATAAAAGTATGGAACAACTATAAATATTGAAAACCATTTCATATGTCAAGGTTAAAGACTCATAAAATCAACATATTGGATGAGGACTCATCACCTATTTCCCATTTTGGATTAAGACACACATGATTCTCGTAGTGGATCAGGACACACCTGTTTTATATAGTGGACCAGAACACACCAATTTCCCATAGTGGATTAGGACCCACATTTTTCCCATAGTGTATGAATTTCATAAACATGTTTTACATTATTATCTCATAAGATATAAATATTTTTCCAATGCATTGGGGGGGGGGATATAGGTCCCACCCATAACTTAATGAAAATCATACATAGTGAGTTCCACAAGATAAAAAACATTTATCATATCATAACCTATGAAATGAAATGGGCTTCATAAATATCTCACCATATCATCACATCATAACCCATGTAAAGAAAATTAGTTTCATAAAAATTTCATCCATTCACCATAGAAAAACCCAAAAAAATTTAATGAGTGTCATAAACATTTCAACAACATAAAAATGAACCATACAAAGAAATAATAATGATGGTTTCATTAAATATTATCCCTAGTAAAGAATAAGTAATATAAAATGATATCATATTAGATGGAGAATTATTTTTAAATTTCACTGGGAATATTCATTGAAGAAAATAAAATTTCTTTGACAACTAATTTTTGAAAATAAAATTTGATAAAATATTTTTGGAATAATTGTCTTTTAAAATATAATTTAAACATTATAAGGGAAGCATTAAAAATAATTTAAAACATTTATTAATGAAAATACTCTTTCCTCTTTGAAAAAATATTTTAAAATATGAAACATTTTGAATATAATTTTCTCTAAAAACAACCTTGGAAACTGATAATGGAATCTTTAAAACAAATAATGGTCATGACTTGGGAAAATTACTTTCATGATAAACATGTTTAAACAATGATTTCTTTCAAATTTTTGATAAAATCAAATTGAGAATTGTTCTTGAAAATTTAATGAATATTAATTTTTTTTTTAAAAAGTCAAAAAGGGTAGAAAATACATCAATAAATCATGTTATAGAAAAATATTAATTTTTTTGAATTTTTGTAGAAAACATGGTTTTGGAAGAAAAATGGGTTTTATACCGAAAATATGTTTTCTAAAAAAAAATTATTTTTCAACTCTGGAGTAGATAAAGAGTGTAGAATGAAGGGAAATAATGTATCCTCATGAAATAAAAAAGTAGAATAAAATTCATGAGCTTCTCGATACATGGATCATAATATTTCATTATTGGAATCAAAATCATAAAGAATCTTAATAAACAATGAGAATGTTACATCAAAATCATACCGATTTGGTAACATTAAATTGTATGTCATAAGAAAGAATATTATTAAATGAAACCTATAATATAAAAAATAAGGATATTCATGATATAACATGTAATGGGGAAGTATATACACATCATAGAAGAATATAGGTGTATAAAATAACTTTTTCCCCAAAGAAAGAAAATTGGGACAAAGACCCCTTATTGATTTATTAACATTTGAACCATAAAAACCATGAAAGAGAGATCCTATAGTGGATATGAAAACACAAATAATATTTAGGATAATAATCATGAACTATATTCATGGGAATTATATAAACCAAATAGAAGAAACATGTGGTGAGTATGGAATGTGTCTCAAAGGTAAATAAAAGAGAAACAAAAATACCATACCTTAATTCTTAACTTACATCATACATGTTCAAAACTACCTATAATAAATATATTTTTATTATAAATCATTTACATAAAAATATTTATACATATCATATAATATATTAATTTCTTATAACCTTTTATTACCTGTTTATTAATAATTCCATGTTAATGTTATTTTTCTGGTAATAACCGCTTTGTTTTTCGTATATGTTTTGATTTTTTTTTTCAGATTATGGTGATCATGATTTAATCATATATAAAATTTTAAGAATGATTTAAATTTAATATATATCCATAATATATTTATCCATAGTAATCCATCAAATTTATTGATAGAAAATTAAATACACCATTTATGAAGAGAGCAGGCCATACATACTTTTGAACGTTGTTTCCATTTTTTTTATATTGAATGAAAGAAAGTTAAATGATATATTACCACTAAATAATAATTTTTATGTCATACATATGACATATTTTAATTAATACCATCCTTCTTACCTTCCATGTAAATCATGAATTAATTACATTGCTTTGCGAGGTAGTAGTCCTCCGTATATGTGATAAATGTTATCATATTCCCAAAAAATAAGGGGTTTGAAGGTATGAATGATATAATAATTTAAAAAGTATAATAATTCCATAAATATCATATATAATTAATAAATCATAATTATGACCATCCATTATAGGTGGTAATGAAAAAAATTAAGTACATAGGTTCGTGATATGGTAATCCGCCGTACATATGAAAAATTATTTCATAACCCATTTGGTGGAAGTGGATATGGTTGTAGGTCATGAAATTTTCATAAAAAATATAATTATATGTATGATAAAATTGTTATTATATCAAAATTTTATAATAATTTAACTATTTGGATGAAGAAAAAAACAAAAATACACGTTGATGAATGTTACCTCTTTTCCAGGTATTCTCTTTATGTTTTCCCCAAAAACATTCCAAGGTTGTCTTTTTTTATAAACTAAGTATTATATTATGGGAGGTGGTAATTTGATATTTTGTTGAGTATTTATTTTCTGATTAATTATTTATGGTTTGAAGAAGTTAAGTGTGATCATGGCCTTTTATAAGGGGGAGAAATAAACCCACTTGGAAACTACTTGAAAGTATCTGAAAAGACTCCAAAATAATAAAGTCATTCCCAATAAGAGAGATTAAAAATAACCCTATATTCTATCATACGAACTAAAATATGTAAATATTTCCCTAAAATATGATTTAGATATGTTTTGTGTTATTTTAACCCTTCTCTTTTTAGTTTAACGTCTAAATGAACCCATTTTTACCATAACTGTAGTATATAATATTTACTGTTTTCACTATTAATTTTGGTGTAAAATTAATTTCACATTATCATATAATATAAATTATTTTAACTCCAAATATTTAATCAATTTTTAATAAATTACTTTAAAAAAAGTGGACAAAATTAATTTATGATTAATCTCACGAACACGACAAGAAAACGAGGCTTTTAATGAGAAAATGTTCAAAAGAATACAATGTTTTTATATAAAATTTAAATATAAATGAATCAAAATAATACAATGTTTTTATACTAGATGTGTGAAACAAATGCTTTTGTAACCTACAAATAGAAATATCATGTCATGTTTAAATTTTGATCAGCACAAATATAAAATAAAATCACAATGTTAAAATTAATTTTAAGAAATACAGTAGTAAAAATATCTTAGATGGGGTATGTGTTCAAAAATATAACATACCATCATGGAAAACATTTCTGACAATTGGAAGAGAATAATAGTTTTATAAAAATTAATTCTATGGGGTTATATATATATATATATATTGTACGAGTTGATAGATATTATATAGTAGGAATCAAACCAATTCTAAGCTCAAAGAAAGAGACTATATAGTAGGTGTTGACACAATATTATTATTTGAATCAATACTAATCTCAATGTAATATAATATATAGAAAGATTTGAACTATCACAATATTTATAAAATTCTGTAATGTATATGACAAATGCACATGAAGACTTTCTTCTATTAGTTTGAGTTTCTTTAGTTAGGAACTGGACTGCAACATTAATATCATATTTCCCCATAAGAAATACTAAAACACCCCCATGATCTCTTAGATAAGAATATGAGAAATAAATATGCAAGATATCATTTTTTAAGACAAATTATTTATATTTGATATGAAACTATTAGATACAACACAAAGAAAATAAATGTAAATGAAAATCACTAAATATAATTCCATAAATGAAAATGAAAACCATTTGAAAGATAAATAATTGATAATAATATGATCCACTACTCAAATAAAATACATGTTTCAATGATCTATGAAGTCATCCACCAGTTAAACTAAAAACATCATCCACTGTAGAATTAGAGTACATGATCTGTTTTTCAAAAATATGTATCACAAGAGATATATAGTAAAAGTATAAGAAAATAATAACTGAGATAAAATAAAATGATTCACTACTGTATTTATCTAAAATCAAGTTATTATAAACAATAAAACATTGTATATAAGAAAGAAACTATGCATTAATATTGACTATATTGAATATATTGAAATTCATAATTATATTTTTATTGAAAAAAGTGAACAGTGGCTCTTGGAATATATAAAAAACAAAGGTTACAATAGTATGAAAAAGAATCCTTACATTTGTTTCTTATCCATTTCAACAGTTGTGATCGGTCCCTTCAGTGATCAGTCCCATCATCTTAGCATCCAACGTAGTGGAAAATCCATAGGGTCTTTATTGATGTTCAACAACATCACCATTATGATTTCGGAAGACCACTCCAAAACCAGCTTGACCAGGATTCCCCCTCAATGCCCCATCTGTGTTACACTTGAGCAGTGAAAGGAGGCATCCAAAGGACTTCAATTGTGCCAAGCGGAGGGTGGATGTTTCCAGTGATGTTGACATGACTCAAAATGGTAAAGTGTTGAACTAAGTTTCTGTAGTGATCTGCAAGAAGCGAATTGGAATTTGGGACAGTAGTAACAATATCAGCCAAGGAAGTATGGTATAAGAAATGAGTCTCCTCATGGATAAACTTATTTCAAGCTCTCAAAATGACATAAGGTAGTTACACACATGAAAATTCAAATAGATTTATCATATGGTCAGACATTTGAATATTTAGTAATGCATAGAAAATGGTTTTAAGAGTGTTTTCCCATGTTGGGTGAGTTTAAAAAATTTCAAATATAGTGGCGATGCATATATAGAAAAAGTGAGAACAAAAGAGGTGCACCATAATGGATGAAAGTGGTTCTATTAACTTTTATATAACCAATTAACAATTCGAATTCAACCATCAAGGGGCACCCATTAATGACCATTTGAATCTGAACCTTTTAATGAAACCTTCTATATGGGATTGAGCTATTGTTTTGGAATAGCACCAACCACGGGCTTGTCTGTAGTGGCTACCTAGTGCGTACAATAGTTCTTTCATTCCAACTACATCCTCTTAAAAAGAATAAACTACAACCTTGGAATAACTATGACTATAAATATCATAACTTCTAGTATCCCCACAAAAACAAAATTTGAAATATTTATTTCTTGAGGAAATACAATGGAATAAATTCACGTGAAAAATGATATCTATATTATATTCCATTGTTTATGAAACCATTTATCTTAAAAAAAATTATAATTTAATTTCAAAGGAGAAAATATAGATATTTTAATGTCTCACAATTTTTTATTTGAAGTTACAACAATTTCCCCAGATCACATAAAGTAGTTCTGCATATGAAAATTCAAACAGATTTATAATATGGTTGGAAATTTGAGTATTCAAAAAAGTAGGGGAAAAGGTTTTAATAGTGTTTGTCTATTTTTGGTGAGTTTAAACGATGTCGAAGATAGTGGTGAAGTATATAAGAAAAAAGGTAAAACATAATAGGTCCACCATGATAAATGAAAGCGGGTCTATTTCCTTTTATCTAACAAAACACCAATTCCACTTCAACCATCAAGGGGCACCCATCGATGAACATTTAAATATGAAAATTCTAATGAAACCTTCTACAACGATGAGAGATATTGTTCAGTAATAGTGTCGACCATGAGCTTGTATGTGGTGGATTCCTGGTGGTTACAATGGTGCTTCCATGCCAACCACATCTACGTCAAAAGAAGAAACTTTAATATGAGAAAAAATATGACTATAAACATCATAACTTCTAGTATCCCCACAAAAAAAACAATTAGAAATATTTATTTTATAAGGAAATAATATGGAATAAAATCATGTGGCAATTGATATGTGTATTATATTCCAAGGTTGATTGAATCATTCAGTATCAGAAAAAATTTGAATTTAGTTTCAATATAGAAACTACCGATTTTTTAATTTTTCCTAATTTTGTATTTTAATATGAACTGGTTCATCCTATAAAAAATTTGATGTGAATTTTTTGATGTCAAACATCTTTATATTATTTCATAACCTTCTCTAAAACCATTCGGAGTCTAATATTTTGGTGAAATAAAAAAATCCCAACTGTAGCATTCATATGTACATCCAGTTTTCAAAAATATTTCACAGATGATTCAATAAATTCTGGCATCATCTTGATTGAGAACATACCCCTAAAAGACAACAACCTACTATTGTCACATAAAAACATAGATCTATCAAATGTAAAGTCACTAAGAAATGAATAATCTCCCTAGAAAAAATTTCCAACTAATTGATATGATTTCCATATGTCACATGAAATCATTATTCATGGCATGAAAATATGAAATTTTTATATGGAATTTCAGAAAAGGGATATGAGAGCTCTCTTTTATTTAATTAGTTTATAGCTTAAGAGCTTTTAGTAATTGGAAACTAGGTGTACTAAAATAAATACAAATACAAATAGTATAAGAAAATATGACTAAATGAATACAAATTGAAAATAAACCTGTAAGGCACTCATTATAAGGAATTATTAATAATTAGAAGTATAATACAAATAGCCACCAATAAATGGTTCAAAATTTTCATGGGACACAATAACCTATACCATTAACTTGAATCCCCTCTAAATAACAGATTCATTGAAATCACGATGATAGTAAAAGAAAATCTCAAACATACTAATTATGAGGCATGCAACGATGATCCAAAAATACCTAAAAATATAGTAAACTATATGTTATAAAACGAAAAAATTAAATAATGGAAATAAAAAAATATATAAAATTTAAAAATTGAAATATTTTAAAGAGAAATTAAATATACCAAACTAATTGATAATCGACATAAAAATTAAACTGATTTATTTGTTTATAGTTTACAACTTACCTATACTATACCATGATGGTGGTGATAGAAGGAGGATAGTGTTAAGATTTGGGAGTGCTTACATAATAGATTGACATATGATTTAGAACAATAATTTAATAAACAAATAAATTAATGTATCACAACATGATGGAAAATTGAAATGAAATAAAAAATAAAATGGATATGTATCGTCTGAAGTGTCAACCTTATTCTTAATCACATCGATAAATATTCTATTAAGACACTTCTCTATAATGATTCATGGAAATGAAAATATAAATAATAGGACAAGGATACAAAAAAATAATAATCACATATCACCATTTGTTATATTCCAACTCAAAGAACATAATTAATTAATAGATCTGAGAACAAAGATAAAACTAATGAATTGCTTTCGAAAACATAATAAATTCTTACCCATTAAACCTTTTAGAAGGATTCATATATACCTTAGAGAATAAATCTGGTTCTTTATCCACAATATTTACTCATTTTTGATGTCACGCCTTTTTAAAAACAAAATGTTTGCATATCACAAATATGAGTAAGTAGCAGAAGTGACAAAAATTTAAATTTGAATTAATATAAAAATATATCAGGAGAATTAACTTGAATATGTTTTACCATTGCATTAAACAACCATTGATAGTGATAAATAAAACTAAATTAAAGAAGACATGTTAGCATATTGCGCACCATTAGAATGATCATGAAATATAAAAATAATGTAAACATCATGTATAACATTGAATTTGGTAGAACTTGCATCAAAATAAAATTACCCATTGCTCCAAACTATTATATGAAATTAATCACATTCATTTCTCAAGATCCCTAATTTTTCCAAATCCCTTCAATCAAAATGATGTAGCTATAAACATCCGGGGGTATTCCACAAATTTTAATTTCATCAAAAATAAAATAAAATCATTGGATGGTTCACCTCCGAAACACATACCACAAATAACTAATTCAAAACATAGTTGTTATTGAATAGAAGAATAAATTACTGGAGACTGATAACAAATATTTGGGACAAATAAAAAAATCATAAAATTAAATGTATATACAAGTATGGAAGAACAAATTACTATTTTTGGAATGAGCCATCTCAATTTCTACAAAAGAATAGAGTCTTATTATGTTGACAGACACTGGATGTGCTCGAGAAGCTAAAGAGAATCTGATAATAGTTATAGGGAGAGTATCATGTCAGTTTAAAGTCTTTATCTAAAAGATAGGTGTACTGTATATGCTGGAGTAGGTTGAATGTGAAGAAATTCCTGACTAGGTTGTAGAGAATTGAGGATATAGAAGAAAAACTTTAGTGGGAACCATAGGAAGACCCGATAGAAATTGCGAGTCATAGAGGGATTAATGCGATGTGATGAGATTGGTTTTAAATGGATAAATGAATCTATAAAAATATTTAACTATAGCACAATGCCGACATTGCTAGATGGGAACCGTAGCATGAGGTGAGTGGAATAATTAGGAGGAACTGAAATCTAAGAGGATCGACATCTGGTGGATGACATAGGTGTTATATGGGAACTGTAGGAAGAGTGGAGGGGTATCATGACTAGGAAACCTAGGAACCAAAGAGGAGGATCCATAAGCGGAGCAAGATGAGGGATACAGAGGATAACCATTCATAGGGAGAGAAGGCTGTAGGTAGAGGAGGGTATGGTAATCATCTAAAACCCTAATAGCAGTGGATGAAAATCCCGAGTGTGGGATGATATGAAGGGAGGAATGAAAAAATTGTTGTGGAATGGGAAACATGGAGGTATAATCTGGTGAAATATATACAAGAAACATTCGAACATTAGTAAATATATAGATTTAAATAAAAAGGCATTGTTTAATTAAAATACTATATTTTTCATTATTCACTGAAAAATTAATCTGTTCTATTTTTTAAAAAATTATCCATGATAAAAAATTGATATAATGACTTAAAAAATGAATTTTATTATTTATAAATAAATTTATAAAATTTGGGAAAAATTAATTTAAGATAAATCTCGCAAACGCGACGAAAATGAAGGTTTTTGAGAAGTGTATTTTTTTTAAGAATAAGATGAATTATATTAAGTCTATGTATAATAATATTTTTTATGAATATAAATTATAATTTATTTATATATAATATATACATTTCATTTATGAAAACCCTTTATTAGTTATGGTTATAATTATATAAAATAGAGAAACATAATGTACATTAAAATAGTTTTCAGAAAAAAATCCCTATTTAAACCCTAAAAAAACTTATAATAAAAAAAATAAAAAGTTGATTAAAAAATAAATTAAGAGGATTAAATATAACTGAATAAAAATTATTTTAATTTAAAGCATAATGGTTTATTTAAATTACTTAATTTATTAAGAAGAAATAATAGTTTTACAAGAAGTGGTATTTTTCACTATTCAGTGAAAATCAATATTTTACAAAACATTCCTATTTTTTACCATAAAATAATTTTCATATGGTGATATAAAAAATTAAAATAATTTAATTAAATAAATTTTCTAAAATCTCTATAATATTTTCTCATAAAAATTAATAAAAAAAATTATTGAAGAAAACTTATTTCTGATGAAGATAATCACCTTACTAAAAATTATTGATTATTAAATGAGAATTTATAAATAAATTTATATTGAGTGGGAAATTAATATTTATATTTCATAAATTATTTAATAATATTCATACACTTCTATTTAATGGATGTTTTATAAAGGAAATTTTTAAAATAACAATATTTCACGGTTTAATGAAGCTCATTTTCATGTGTCTGGCATGATATTGAAGAAACTCATTGTTATGTGTAACATAAGCAAAACTCCATGTTTAATTTAACAAAATCTATTATTTAAAAATTTAATTTGAAAAAAATATTCCACAAAGTCTCTAGATGTCACATTCTACCCCTCTTAAAATCATTTTCACCCTTGAATTTCATCTTGTTCTTCAAAGGTTTAACATCTGAAAATTCCATCATAGAAACCCACATCATAAAAATGAATAATAAAAATTCACTTTAAAAATAAAGAAAAAAAATATAAAGGTTAAATAAAGAAACTCATAACTATTATTCCATTTAGTATAACATAATTGGAAAGTGAAGATATGGATATGAAAAAAAAGTTAAAATGATTATAGAGATTGCTAAAGATCATTAATCACAAGAAAATGAATGATCAATTGAAAGTTAAAGAAATAAAAACCATAAATCATTGATGATTTAAAATTCCATCATTTCAAAAAAAATATGGTTTCAATATATTTTATTAATACCTTTTTCCTATAGTTGAGTAATTTATTTACTATCTAAAATTGCAAGGACCCATATTTTTTCCAGACTACAATTTTTAGTAAAAATTTGATATTTTTATTGGATTCTTATAAGTGGTAAAATGGTAATTTTACCCTAGAATATGATCTCATATAATAATTTTTACTATTCCATTGGTCCCAAAATAAGGTGTTTACCCTAGTACATGAGTTTGGTGGAAATACAGGCCATTCGAATTTTAGCAGGATAATAAATATTTAATATTTTATAAATTAAATATTAATTTATTCATGAAGGTTCGTTCAGTGATATCATTTGAATAGAGAATCAGAATTGGATTTCAACTTCTTCAATGTGTCCAGAATGGGGAGTTTTTCTTAAGTAAGGTAGAAACTCTAGTTGGGCGCTGAGGATGGCCCAAACGCCATTTTCTTTTCATTTTCTATTCTATTGATTTTTTAATCTATTTCTTTTGTATCCATTATTTTACTTCTGGATTCTCACATATGAATATGTAGGAATCCTACTTCATAAGAACTAAGAGATAAAGTAATAGCAATAGAGAAAGAGAGATAGGGAGAAAAAATGTACCACTGCGGAGCTCTCGACGTGCGACAACTGTGGACAAAAGGAATGGGAAAAGATTAGATGGATTCCTACTAATGGTAGGTTTTTTATGTTTTCAACATAGATCATAATAGATTTTACATTTTCTAAATTAAAGATACTATTATGATTTCTTACATCCCCTTTTGGTCCAATCTATTTATTTGAGGGTGAAAACAAGGGTTACAAGATGATTTTTTAAAAGTACATTTTTTACTAATGTGTACAAGCCATGAGATGTTACTCAGCCGTGTAGTTGATTACTCGTCCAGGCAACCCATGTAGGGGTATGTGGCTATGTATAGTTCACTTCCAGACCCCGTGTTAGTAGCATGCATTGTACAAGTTCACAACATGGCCATGTACTTAGTCAGACTGGTTGAGGGACACAAGAAGGTTCCCTATGTGGGGTGCATACCCTATTCTAACCTTACACACTGTTTACCTATGGTGGTTACACACCCAGGATGGAGGGATTACACACCCATGTGGTGCTTTGTAAGTACACATCATGTACTCAGGGTGACACACAGTGTACCACCCCCTTGTAACCCTTTTTTGGATTTCAAATAATTTTTCCTAGGAGTTAGAATTGGACCCATGAGTAGTCCATTATAATAATATTTTCACGTATATTTTAATGGTAAGAACAACAATGTGTTTTGATAATTACTATGTTGTGATTCAGGCATTTCATGAACATTGAGGTTCTTCCTCTGGTAATCTTTTTTAGTTATCTCTTGAGATTGAGACCCTATGATTAGAGATGTTCCGTGTTCTATCTCTCATGATTGATTACTTTTTAGATTTTCCTTTGAGTATTTCTACCTTTTGAGATGTTCCCTTCAAGACAAAGAGTCCATGAGACCAGTTTCTTCTAAGGATCTCCTTGGGATTCCTTTTTTATGTTTTGAACTAAAGGATCCCATGTATGTGGAATCTATATTATTTCTCTACCAATGATCCAATGAGGGATTAGTTTTATTATATTATAACTTAGTGACTAACTTCTAGGATCCATTTACCAATATAATATTCTTAGGATACCATATTGGATTCCTCCTTCTTATAAATTTATAAAGGGTCCCTAATAAGATGCCTTCAACTTTGTGTTGTTTTGAGGATCCCATGTAGGATGCCACAGTTCCGCTTATCATTTAAGGATCCCCTATAAAATTCTTCCATTTTCATTTTTTAGGTAAGGATCCCATGTAGTATACCTTATCTTTTATTTAGAACTCAAGTATTCCAATTTGGATTCCTCTATAGTGCTTTGACCAGAGGGAACCAACCGGTGCCCAGTTGTTTGACTGACCCTCAGCTAGTACATCGGGTTTGGGTAGATATGGTAGTGGGTGTAACCTTAGAACCCATGCTGAAATTTTAATCCCTTGGGGATATAGAATTATTGTTGGGTTTGGGTATTCGACCACCCTCAATCTTTGTTTATATATTTCAAGTGTTTGTTGAAGATGAAACAATGTTTACCAGAGGATCTTCCTAGTTTGTGGCTATTGAGCTTGATGCGAGGAATCATTATTTCTCTTTGGGATTCCCGAACATTCTTCCTAGGATTTGTCTGGTTTGTTGGGATACCCAGATGCACTTCCTGGAATCCAGATTTTGGGCCACCTTATTTATGATATTTATAGTTATACCCATATGTATTACGTATGATATGGCTGTTGATCCGGTATATTTTATTTTTAAATTTTTTGGATTTCTAAAGGTGTTTCAAAGAATCTGACTATTGATCCCACTACTATGATATGCATGTATGTCCACCTAGTAATGATACTAGTAGATAATTATGCTCTCCCAAGTGATGAAGATGATTCCTCTATCCTCTATTGATATATGATGATGATAATTACTCTCTCCTCAATCTGATTATACTCATGGATGATTACACTCTCTCGAGGGATATGGATGTTCATGCTCCCCCTAATTAGTTACTAGACTATGATGTTCAGTATGGAATCTCACATCGTTGGATACCCAAAATTAATACTCTCTTCTAGGTTCTAGGTAAGACTACACTCTTTATTATTAGAGACTCTTGGAGTTGGTATGGAATCTCATTAGTGAGTTCTCTATACAGATCACCTAAGGGTCAGACCCTTTGAGATTATCTGAGTTTTGAATGTCATAAACACCTATGAACCAAGACTTTGGACACATACATTGGAATAGATTTACATGGACTGAGAAGCATGACTTATAGCTTAGTGAACAATTGTTTGATGTTTGTTTGTACTTCCACTGAATCCACATCTGCAGTGATCAGAGGTGAGTACAGGTGAAACTAGATATAGGATGAGTACCCCCTATGGTGAAGAAGCTTGCTCATAGATATTACCAATGTTGGCCAAATTTGGTAAATGTCGATTAAGATTATGGAACTAGAGATCAACTTAATGATACATGAATTAAATAGTATAAAATCCATCTCAATTCCCTTGAATATGACATCCAGGTGATCTATATTATTGACACAAGGATCAACTATTGATTGTTTTTATGTTATTTCTTTCACTTACTCATGGATATTAATATTTAGGTATATATGTATAGGTATGGTAATATACATTTATACATATAAATATATGTACATACATGGTGGCACTTTCCCAATTGGTTAGGATTACGGACCCATGGGTCGACTGTGTTTTCACAATTATTAGTTTTACTTATGTTTTCAATTTTTTATCAGATAAGATGAGTTGTTTTCTTTTTTATACACTTATAGAAGTGTACTTTATAGGTTCCCAATCAGGGTGTCCTAATAATATTATTTATCACCCTTTCACATGCACCTCTATGTACATGTATACTTTATGTCTAATTTTCAGACTGAGCACAGTTTTCATGGTGGATATGGCTGAGGCCCAGAATTGCATGATTGAGTAGATCTACTGTTGTGGGTTTTTTGAATAGGCTGGTGCAATTCAATAGTTCCTAGTGACTGAGTATGTGGTCTATCATGAAGTTAGAAGTAGATACTTGTACTTTAATTTCATTTTCTTATATATTTTTTGTATCTATTTGGTCATCCTAGTGGGTGACTAGTGTTATATATATGACATAGATTTTCAGGATTTTATATAATTTTCATTTATTATTGAATAATGTCCTCTTTCAGTTTATTTACTACTTACACACTCTTTCTATTTACCACTGTGTATGATACATAGCTATTTTTCACACTTTTATTACTCTAATATGAGGTCATAGTCTCCCTAATATCACACCCTAGTTCCTTATTACTAGTAATAAACCTCTAGAGTATTGCAAGGCTTGATTAAGGCCTAATAACCCACCAGATTGGGGCACCGTTTTATTGGAATTTAGGTCAGGACGTTACGAAGTGGTATCAAATATGTTATTTTCCTAGTATTTAGTACTTGGGATATGGTATGTAGGAGTGTTAATAATTTTTCAGAACTTGTAATGGATATCAAACTTGTACATCAAGAACTCTTATTATGGTAAGAAGTCCTGATTTCTAGGGTATGGGATTGTTTTTATGATCTATGATGTTACATTTTTATATGATTTTCTCCTTGAGCGATGAACATTTTGTGTGGATGTTATGATTTATTAATGATCGATGGATCATGTCAATTTATAGTAGGCCAATGATGGATTTAAAATATTGTCTATAAAACACAAGAGGTGTATCATGCATCATATTTTGAATGTAGGATCCCCATCATATAATAAATCTTGTGTGTTATTTTTACTAAATTCGAAGGCCTTTTCATTTGGGCCTACTTACTTATATATCTCATTTTGATGGAAGGTTATTTTGATCTACATTAATGTTTTTTTAGGATGATGACCCGGTCCTTATACATGGGAGGTGTAGGGACCCTTGTAAGTTGATATGACACATAATGACCTTTTGTTATACCCCATGTATGGTGTTGGTTCTCAAGACATAGTTATCTAGTCAAATTACTAAGTACGGTGCCGATATGTAATGTAACATATTTTTTATAGATTATTTTTGAATATTATATGGATTTATTTTGAGACCTGGAACTAAGACAACATGTCATTCTAAGCCTTGGTGTACCTAGAATAAATGTTTTAAATATATTAAAATATAAAAAAGCACGCATGCACAGTTTTCCTAAAAAGTGTAATAACATCTAAAAGGGTGCATGAATCTGAAATCGGAGGGCACCATTGCATTCAGAAAAATGTTTTTACCCTTTCTTTGACCTAACATTGGTTCGCATAGGTCAGTTGTGGAAAGTTTCTATAAGCACTTTTATTGAATAAAATAAATTGACAAAATATTTACATTATTTCTATTACATCGATGAAGAGATTTATTAATAGTTTTTATTTAAAATAAACCTTTAGGAAGATATATAGGGTTAGGATCATAACCTTGGAATCATCTAGAGTCCCTAGATAGAAAAACCTAGAGATTTGTATCGGCGGGTAATGACTGAACCTTGGATCAAAGATTAACAAAAATTGTTCTGGAAATATCTCACCAACGGCGACAACATGACTACAAATATTCATCACCGAGTGATCCAAATCTAGGTAGGAAGTGTTATTTTAAATTATTATTTCTCGTTCTTGAATTCAATAAAGAACGCAGACCAACCAAAAAACAGGTTGATCCATGGTTCGATCGTTCCATACAGGATAGGTTTTATTTATTGGATTTGTGAGGTTTGATTATGGAGTTTTTATTTCTATTTTTTGATCAATATTATTGGAATGGATTGAGGATATAACAAAAAATGGATAAGGTACATTCCTTGGAGTTTTTTCCTTGTGTTTTTTCTACCTATTTTCTACATGTGTTCTTTGTTCTTTGTCTGATTATGTACAATAAATTGTTTCACCCTCAATTCTCAGTGTAATGATATGAAATTTAAGATCCATCATCGGGATGACCCGACATAGGTGTGGTGATGACGATGGTGGATATATCAAATCGAATGGGGAGAAACCATTAATCAATAAGTTTGCATCAGGAAGGATTTAAAATGGATTTTTGAGCTGATTGAAGATTTGAGACCCCTTGTTTGGGTGTTAGGGTGGTGAAGAGAACCTAGATCTTGAGTTTCGAGGTGAACTGATCACATGATTGGAACCTGGTAAATCGGTCGAGGTTCATAGAGGAAGAACACAACTTTCTAGAAAATCTAGAACACAGAACATGTAGTCCCATCTATATAGTGTGTGTTCATCATTGAACCACTTGATATGTACACGGAAAGTACATGAACACATGATGAATTTAATGGGTTTACTATACAGTGTGCACTTACCCACACAACATGGACTGAACTGGTTACATAGATTACCCAATGTATTGGTACTTGAGAAAGGTTAGAAGGGTTGACATCATGTACTGGTACATGGCCTGAGGACATTGGCAGATCCCGGATGGAAGGACAGGGTGTGTGACTCCCTCTACAGGTCACATACCCATATTTTACATGACATTTTCTAAATACATGTGTCTTTATACACGAGTTGCACCCAAGGTCAAGGGACACAATGTGTTACCCTAATACACACCATGTACCCTTTTTTAGAAGTCTTTACTCTCATGTCCTTTGTATATTGGAAAAGTTTTTTTCTGCTTCATTCCCTTTTTTGTTTTCCCTAAAGGTAGGTACGAATCATTTACTACTTATAAGACTATGATCCCTTAATTATTACTTCCAAGATAGAGTTTTTGAATCCCCTGAGAGGACCATCATATGATTCTCTCTTCATTATTCCCATGTACTAGGTGGAGTTCATGGTATCGATGTGACCCACACTCTATAGGCTCTGATCATTTACTTGGCGGGTTAATCCAGATTTGAGTTTTTGGTATCACCCCATGTCCCTAGTTGTGATCCTAATCTATTTTATCATATCCTCTTCCATATCTTTTATCATATATCACTCATGAAGAGTCCTAATGAGAAATACCTCTTGGACGGATGTCATCAGTGCTTTCAAACTGAAGAGTGTGTTCTCTTAGACGAATTATTCCTGAAATCTTCGAGATAAATTCCAAGTGTTGGTATAAAATGGTTTTGATGTACCTCTAGATGGTGTGTCATGGTTTATTATATCTATATATTCTTGTTATATTTCTTGTAGACATATACCTGTGTAGAGCTAACTGTATATTTCATTTTTTATATTGCTTTGTGGTTTCATGGTGTCTTGCTGAATATTGTTATACTCACACCTGCACAGTCTTTGCCCTCACATTTTATGTCTTATGTAGAAGATTGACCTTTTGATGGAGTCCTAGGCATACCAGGACTAGAAGATGCTTCGTGAGACCTGAAATACTGAGGTGTGTTCCTACAGCTACAGACAATAGTTCCAGTACCTTTTTTCTTATAGGTCAGACTTATGGGTACATACTCTTTTTTGTGGGTTTTTATTTTTACTTGATCCACTTTAATTTAATTTCTGTCATACTTTGGTTTTGGGATATAGTGTTATGAATTTATTGTTTACGTAGCGGTTTTTACATTTTATAATTTTGTGGTCTTAGATATGGGTGCATGGATATATGTATGTAGGCAATGCCTCCCATGTTAGTGATATACCTAATTAGTGATAGTCATCAACCCATGGACTATTGGAGGAAGTCTTGGCGAGTCGGGGCATGGTCCCCTCTAGAATTGGTCATGACACAATAGTTTCTAGGTCCTTTTCTTAAAAACTGAACCCCCAAGGGTATTTTCATATGTTGATTCATAGTGAGTGAGAGTGCAGTCTCTTTGTTGCGTTAATATCATGACCTTTAGGGAGCAGTTCATTATGAGGAAACTCATTGAGTGTCAGGCCCTTGTAGTCTTTGTTTTCCACTTTTACCCTCATATATTGTTGTGATATTTACCTTTTATTGGGAGGTTTGATCTTTTGGGCTTGGTGGTTAGACCTTGTGACCCGGTTGTGAGTATTTTTTATAGGGCTAGGTGGGAGACCTAGAACCCCTTAGTTTTGACTCAGACCCTTGTAGATAGAAATCTTATTTTTTTGAGGGAAACCTGCTTTAAAGGTTCAACAATGTTTTCATACGACTTTTTATCTAGTGAGTTTGGTTGTATGTTCATTTTGGGATCAAGGAATGATATGTTCTTGAGTTTTGTGTTCTAGTTATGTTTTTTCCTTGATCATTTAATAAGCACCTTGGGTGATTGGGATTCCCAAGGCTAGATTCAATTGGAAGGACTAATCGGGTGCCTAGCCTAGTCGACAAGTTTTTCCACTATTGCTAATTTAGACAGAGCATGGGTAGATGCTTATGACTAGAGAGAAACAACGTGACAAGCGAGCAGGGAATAAAATCATGGCATAGGAGGGGTTCCTTCTTTTAAAGAGGAGATCCAATGGATATTATGGCTTAATGATTTTGACGTGACTTGTAGAATAGTAATCTTAGCCTTGTAATGGATGAATTTCAATAGTATGATTCAAAGGATAAAGGAATAATCTGGTTGCACGTGGTGCTGTTAAGATGTCAATCTGGGAGTGGCTGGATGTGATCCGAGAATTGATGGTTTGAGGACTTGATGTAGGATTTTTTTCCTATTATTTTTTGTTTAAATGAAAAATTTCCCTCTATGGTAGAGGCGACATTATGAATGACTGGGTACCACAAGATGGTTGAACCGTGGTTGAATCCTGGTTAGGTTTCAATAGGATGTGAGCATAGCTTAGATGGATATGTACACACCCTTGGGGAGAATCCTATTATACTCATTTTAGAGATGATCATTTTTATCTTGAATTTATTGTGATTACTCTATGAGATCATTGACTCTATAACTAGCTTATTTTTTTTAAATGTTCTTCACTATTTGAGGAAGGAATGTGTTAGGGTTGCGCTCTAAGAGAAGTTGTAAGGTAATCCATATGGTTGGGAGTGCACCATTGTCCCTTTGAGGGTGGTGACCCTCATTTTTAGATTAAATTCATAATTTTCCATGATCCTTTATGCTCAGAGTTTTTTTTCAGATGATGATAAGGTTATTCCTATGGTGGGGAGTACCAGATCAGTTGTAGTTGCACATCTTCCATATAAGATATGGTTTTGGATTCTATGAGGCTGGTCATTAGACAGTTCATGTAGCCTTTTTTATTGATTCTCCAATTGAGAGTACAGATGAAAGTATAAACTACTACTAGGATTCTTGGGGATGAGATGTTTTATGGTGGTGAGAATATAAGGACTCCTGTTTTTTCTAGACAATAAATTTTGAGTTAAAATTTTAATTTTTACAATCAAATCATTATAAGAGAAAATAGAATTTTTTCCATAGCATAAGATCTTGAATATTTTTTCTAACCACTCAATTGGTTATGAAATAGGATTTTTACCCAAGGAAATGAATTTGGTGGAAGTCTGATCCATTCAAATTTTAGCAGAATAATTAATATTTAATGATTAATAAATTAAATACTGATTTATTCACACATGTTTATTTGAAGGTTTATTTTTAAATGAGATTCATATTGATATTCATCCTCTTATGTTGAGTTCTTAGTGTTGATTTTTTCATTGGTGGGGTAAAAACATGAGTTGGGCACTACGACCGACTCATGCCCATTTTTCATTTCTTTTTTTCTTATGATTTTTTTCTTTTTTTCTTCTTTTTTCTTTTATTTAATTTATTTTCCTTCTATATTCTCACGTATGTGGATTTATGAATCCTCATTCTTGAAACCTAAGAGATAAATGGATATGGATAAAGAAATATATTAAGGGAGGAAATTAGGTGCCTCTATGGAGCTCTTGACACGCCGAATCGACGTGTAGTGACTATGGACCATAGAAACGAGGGATGCTTTAAAGATTCTTCCCAAGGGTAGTCCTTTTATTATTTCTTTTAAGATCCTTATAAATTTTCTATTTAATGAATTTCACTCCCTATTATGATTTATTATGTCCCCTTGTGGCCAGATCCACTGATTTGAGGGTGAAAACAGAGGTTTTGGTTGATAAAGAGTTTCTCCATTCAAGAAAACCAAGGTGAACAACATGTGGATCAAGGTGACATTCCATGTGTTCTTCCCATTTGGTGAAGATGAGGTTTTAAAAGTACACAGTATGTACTAGGATGTACACACTGTGTACTTGTACTCAGTCATGTAGCTAAGTACCCATCTAGGCTACCCGTGCAGGGGTACATGGCCATGCGGTGTACATAAACAGACCCCATATTGGTAGCATGCTGTGTATAAGTACATAGCCTAGCGATATACATGGTCAGGCTAGTTGATGGACATAGGTAGGTACCCCATATGGGGTACATGTTGTGTCACCACCTTACATGTAGTGTACTTGGGGCATTTACACGCCTAGGCCAGTGATAGTACATGCCCATGTGGTGTTGCGGGAGTACACACTGTGTACTCAGGGTGACATGTTGTGTATTTCCCCTTGTAACCCATTCTATGTTATTCGTATCTTTTCACCCTGTTGTCGGAATTGGACCCATGAGTATTCCATTAGGAGTATCTTTTTGTGTAGATCACAATGCAAAGACCTATGAGGTTTTTTATAAATCCTATGTGATGATTAAGATGTTTATTTAATAGATAGGTTCTCTATCTTGTAATCTTTTTTAGTCGTCTCCTGAGAGTGAGAACATCTGATCAAAGATGAGGAATTTTCTATCTCTCATGAAAAGATCCTTTATTGATTTTCCTTTGAGGACTTCAACCTGTTGAGATGTCTCCTTCTAACCTAAGAGGCTACGAGACTAGTTGTTTTTGAGGATCCCATATGGGATTCCTCTATTTATGTATCAACCAAGAGGTTCCCTTGTAGGATGCATATATATTATTTATGTACCAAGGATCACATGGGGGATTCCTTTTCTTATATGATTATTTAGGGAGTCCCTTGTAGGATCACATTACCGATATAACATTATGAGAATCCCATATAAGATTCATATATTTTATTATACAGTTATAGTGTGTCCCTTGTGGGGAACCATCGCCTTTGTGTTGTTCCGAAGAACCCATGTAGGATGACATAATATTTATTATCATTAGAAGATCCCTATAGGATTCCTCCATTTTCCTTTTCAACTAAGGATACCTTCTCTTGTGTTTAGAGCATGAGGATCCCAAGTAGGATTCCTCTTCAGTTCTTTGACTTGAGGGACCTAGTGGGTACCTTGTTGTTTGACTGACATTGAGTTAGTATGTTAGGTTTTGGTAGAGATGGTAGCTTGTGTCACCTTAAAACTAGTGCTGAACTTGTAATCCCATGGGGATGTGGCATTAGTCTTGGGTTTTGGCATTTTACCACCCTCGATTTTTGTTTATATCTTTCCACTTGTTTATTGATAATATAGTGATTTTTACCAGAGGTGCTTCTTGGTTGGTGTCTGTTGAGCCTGATGTGAGCCATCTTTCATTATCTTTGGGGTTCCCCAATATTCTTCATAGGACCCATCTTTCTCATTGAGATTCCCATATGTTATTTTCATAGTATCTGAATTTTAAGCCACGTTATTTCTAATAATTACTGATATACCCAGGGGTACTACCTGGGATCAAGATGTTGGGACTATATAATTGATTATTATATTTTTGGGATGTACAGACCTTTTTCATAAAATCTAGATATTGAGACTACTACTATGATTTGATGGTATGACACCCTAGTAATAATACTAATAGATTATTATGCTCTCCCGAGTGATGAGGATGATTCCTCTGTCCTATATTGATATATGATGAGGATAATTAGGCTCTCATCAATCTGATTGTACTAATGGATGATTGCGGTATCCCGAGGGATAGGGAGAATCATGCTCTCTATGATTAATTACTAGACCATGATGTTGATTATGGAATATCGCATCATTAGATACCTAAAATTATTATGCTCTTATGGATGATTTGGATGATTACACACTACCTTATTAGAGACTCATGGGGTGGGTATGTCCTCTCACCGATGATTTATTCTTATAGATCACCTAAGGGTCAGACCCTTAGGAATTGTCTGAGTTCTGAATGTTGTGAATTCCTATAGACTGGGACATAGGGATCAAACATTAGAATTGATTTTCATGGCCTAAGTAGAATGCGGTCTAACTCAGTGTCCATTTCTAGGATGTCTGTATGTAATTACTCTAAATGCATGTTTTCAGTGATTTGAGGTGAGTACATGTGAACCTAGGTGTAAGAAGAGTATCCCCATGTGGTGACATACCTTTCTCAGAGATATTACTAATATTAAAAAAACATGTATATATTGATTGGGATTAAAGACCAAGAGACCAGCTTCATGATACATGGATTGAGTGGTATGACATACAGTTCAATTCCTTTTCACAAGATGTCTAAACGATCGAGATTACAGACCCAATAATGGGCTGTTGATTGGTTTTATGTCATTTATTTCAATTACTCAGGGATATTTATATTTATACATACATGTATTTTTATGAAAATATAAATTTATAAAAATATAGATATAGAAATAAATGGTGAAACATTCCCATTTGATTAGGATTACAGAACCAGGGTTTGATAGTGGTTTCAAGATTATTGGTTTTACTTATCTTTTTAGTTGTGTATCAACTAGGATGGGCAGTTTACTTTTTCATACACATATAAAAGAATACATTATAAGTTCTTCATCAGGTGGACTAGTAGGATTATTTCTCACCCCTTCATTTGCACCTTGGTGTACATGTTGACCATACATATTCTTTTTTAGGTAGAGAATTGTTTTCATGGTGGATAGGGATAATCCCTAGAGTTTCATGATTAATTAGAGTTATTCATGTTGGTTCTTCTGATTAGGCTAGTGCAGTTTGACAATGTCTGGAGACTGGGTATGTGGACTGGCTTGGATTTAGTAGTAATTACCTATACATTTATTTTTGTTTCTTATGTATTTTCTATAACAGTATGGTCAGCCCAGTGGGTGACCCTTGTCATATGCATGACATAGTTGTTTAGTCTTTTATAGAACTTTCATTTATTATTACAGAATGATAAATTTTAGTTTATTTACATCTTTTTCAATCTATTTATTTACTATTGTGTATAATACAAAGATATTTCTGTGGTTTTTTTACTTGGATATGAGGAAATAGTCTCTCCAATATTATACACTAGGCCCTCAATTTTATTTGGAAACATCTAGAATACAAGGAGGCTTGCTTAAGGCCTCATAACCCACTAGCTCAAGGAACCATTTTTGTGGCATCCGAGCTAGGTCATTAAAAAAATAAGGAAATATACTTAATTGATATGTTTCAATTTCATGAGAAAAATTTCTTCATTTTCTTCGATCAATTTATAATTTATCTCCTACACCTAGAAATAAATATCCAAAAATGTTTTTTATGCCTGAATCACTAAAATTAACTTTTAATATAACATTATATATATAACAGAATTATAATTTATTCCTTAATTTTTTAGTTTTTATGAAAACAAAATGATTATCACAAATTATGCATAAATATTAATATTGTGAAATAATTCATTAACATCTAAAATGTCATCCAAAAATCAACATAAACCATTCCATAAAAAGTTAAACTTACAACCCTTTTAAAATTTAAAATTTATAAAGAAGGTATCTAAATTTCTCAAAAAGAACATATCATTAATCAACTAATAAATATAAAGTAGATATGAATTGCCACATAAAAAACATGTGAATACCTTCATCATGTATTCTCTTAAAACATGGTGATAATATGAGTTTATATATAATATTATGGAAACATAAATTTTTCCTTATTGATTGACTAAATCCATAGATTATTGAATATATTACATAAATCCAATAGCTATGTTAACTCCAAAAATGATAACATAAAACAATTTTTGGAAAATCATTAATTAGTTACAAGGTCATCAATACTATCTAATTTACATTATTTATATCAATCATATTTTTACCCCCATATTATTATTAGAAACATATTAAGGTTTATATTTCCCTTAATAACGTATTTTATTTGAATATCACCATGTCATTAAATCACATTTCTAAGTCATTAAAATCATTCAAAATATTCTTTCAAATCATCTATTAAAAACATATACTGAAAAATCCTTATAGATTGCGTAATTCTTGTATTCTAAAACATAAATAATTCAATCACCCCACTTCCTTTTCAAATCATTAACTGGGATTTATCATCTCAATCCTTAATACCCTTCCTTTAATATGTCAATTTTAGTCTCTTCATCATCAATAAAAAAACCATTACTCATAAAAACTTTCTTATTTTATTCACAAGATTTCCATTTAGGACATCGATTTACATAATTCTCACACTTTCCACATTTGAAAAATTCAACCATAAATGAAATCTTAGGGAGACCATTATTCCCAAAAATTTCATTAACTAAATATTCATTATTCCTATAAAATTACTTGATTTGTTTCCATATTTTCCACAATAAAAATACCTTTTACTTCCTTTGATTCATTCCTTAGAGTGATTTTTCCCACATTCTCAACATATAGGAAACTGAATCTTCTTTCATCTATGGTCTCTGTCACCCAAACTATCAACAAACACTATCCTTATATACTATTGTGAGTCTAAGAGTTGGTTTAGGTTCCCATTGTTAGTCATATATCGTGACAATTGATTAGGAATAACCACAACATTATTTACTTTAATCATCTTCCCATTTATATTCCTATTATCAAATTAACCATCACAATAATTGTTAACTCAGTCTTATTTGGTTCCCTCCATTGACTAAAACAAAATATCATACTGTGATAGACACTATATAGAGTGGAAAACTACATAATCATGAAAATTCATGTATAAGATGTATAAATCTTGAAATATTCCTTTAAATCTAAAACACATTTGGCTTAACCTAGGTCATCCTTTATCATCATCTATTAAATCCTTCATGATTGTTCATAAAGATTTTGTGGTTTTCCAAAGCATATACTGTGAGAGTCTCAAACCAAGTGTGTAATAAGGCCATTTTATACACCGGGTGATGATAGAGTCTAGCTCAATTTTCCCTTTTCAGAGTTATTACCCCTAAGTACCTCTATGCTAGAGCCACATCCACTTGTATTATCTAGACAATGATGTAATTTCTTTCAAAACACTTAAAATATCCTTTAAGAAAATTAAATAAATATTTCCTATACATTGACACATCCTCAAAATTATCCTTAAAGACATACCTAGACATATTTTTGGGAAAAACGGTCAAGGTGATGTAACAGTTTTTTGGGGGTGATTGTAATTTTTGACAAATAGATATGACCATGCCCCTACATGGTTGGTGTTTTGAAGTATATTTTTATGGTTGAATAGTTTCCTAATTTTTTTACAAATGTTTGGGTCTCAAAATTAGGAGTTGTTTTATGGAAATGGAAGGTTTTCCACAAAGGATTTTACAGACCACGTTTCGCGAACTATGAAGTGTGGAGTTTGTATACTGCATAGTAGGGAAACTGCGTTATGACGACCACAATGGAGGTATGCGTAATCATGGAGGATGATGATGTTTTTTGGATGGAGATGGTGAATTAAACCTTCAGCAAAAGGATTTGAACTATGGGAACAAATAATTTCGCTTCACGAACAACATAACAAGAATAGTTTGTGGTGGGCACTTCATTTCCGGAAGGAGGAAAATATTTAATGCCGACACAAAGGGTTTTCATTTTCAGATGAAATCATCCAACAAAATGATTAAGGCAATATATTAACCACTTTACAAGTTTTGAGTAAAAGATGTATATAATTTATGTTTTGGGTATTTGTGATTATAGAGTTTTTGTAGATTTATTTTCTTATATAAATTACACTAATCACATCATTATGCAGAGATAATTTCATTAAAAAATACTATTAAAGGAAATTAGGGAAACCCTAAAGTATTTCCTGAGGGAGGATTTTCTGCAGGAGTAAGTGGTTCACGATGAAACAATTCTATATAAGAGGTAGTTTGAAAAGATAGTACATAAATGGGAGTTATGAGGCACTAAATATCCTAACATAAAAAGGCGTTCATGAAGCATTATTAATACGTGATGTGAAGGTATTCAATAAAGAAAGATTAGTTCATAAAGTTTGTTTGCTTTACACTATTGTCTATAAAGGAGAATTATCTTGAAAAGTGATGGTAGTTCATGAGGTAAAGGTAGTCCATGAAGTGAAGGGATTCTACAAATCACAAGGATCCCACAAATAACTCAAGATACATAGAGAAAGGTGGTTCACAAAAAAAAGGTTTCCACAAATGGAAAATTAAATTTATGAATAGACTCTCCACAAAGAAATCAATACTAAGAAAAGTGTATTTAATATATAAGGAGAAGAAGAAGACATAAGATCTACACCAATTGAAAAATATTATAGCAGGAATTTTTTCAATGGTATATTTAAGATAGTGAAACATTGAATTGGCATCCATTAGAGATTCTTCCAAAGAATGAGTTTGTAATTTCTATTTCTACAGTAAAGAGAAGTCCATTCGAGTTGGCTGGAAAGTGGAAGTTTTTCATCCAGGTGTCTTCATAGATGTGATGGAGAAACCTAGAAATAAATTCAATAGAGTATATACCAACAATTTATGATTCATTCATTATTGACAATTAAGGGACCTACATGTCCATAAACTATTTTTCAATCCTTTCTAGTGTATTGAGAAAATAAAGAGGAATAAAGTGATCTTTTTCCCCAAAAATTGATTCAGTGAAAGAAATATCAAGGGAAAGACCCTTGGGAAGTAATCAGATACCTCTAAACACGTTAAATTAAATGAGACTGGATATTCAAGTGATCTAGCCTTAAACTTATTTTTGTAGTGAGAATTAGTGGATTTGTTACATCAATACATTACCATTGTATTCTATTTGGACGAAGCTCAGTGATGGTAAACCATGTAAATATTTGTGTGTGTGTGGTTGATTTATTTATTTACATTCTATGAATCATCATCATATAAATTTGAAAATTATAAGATAAATATAAACATTAAATAACAATATAAGTGACCCATATAAAAAAAGTTCAAGATCTAGTTGGGTGAGAAGAAAATTTAAAAGAATATCCACACCTTGATTCACCCCCTCTGTCTTGGTATCTTGGCCCCTTTTGGACTTAACAATTGCTATCATATAATTTTTTTCTCTTATTACATTTCTTTACTCTAACATGGTTTAATAAATTATTGAAGTTAAAGTTTAAATATTACATTTTCTTGTTGTTCCATGGAAAAGGGAAGAACATAAAATAAGGAGTATAAGTTTGGTAAAATTCCATAGTGTGCATGTTTCTATAGAAATTTTACGATTCCATTAAAGGAAACAAACAATGTACTCAAGAATAATTTAGATGAATCATACAGTGAACATATTTACACATTTAAGGATTCTGTAAGAATGAGTGAGGACTATGATATTCCATGTGATTCCAAAACTACTGATGATGAAGAAATTACATGAAGGAAAAAGTATAATTATTTTATGGATAAAAATTAATTAGATCATAAATAGGATGAATAATGTAAAACTAAATATATTTTGATCCAAGTGAAAGAAATTTAGGTCAATAAGCTAATAGGTTTAAATAAAATATTTGTTGAAGTGGCCATTTATATAAGGGAGATGATTGATTTCAAAGATGAATAATTGAAAAAGATGTGCATAGAGATAAAAAAATTCAAAGTTGATGAAAAAGGGAATGAATCTGATCTTAGAAGAAATTTAGAATTTGGAAGCCAAAAAGAAATATATTTATACAAACCAATATATACTGGTTCATGAGAATAAAATGTTAGAAAAATTGAATGATTTCTTTAAAAATTTTGGTACTAAAATGAAATTTAAAATAAAGGAGAAATGTGACATGGTAGATAAGATCTTGTGTGAATTAGAATATGAGATGACTAGTGGAAATAATCTCAAGGGAAAACATACTGATAAACTTGAATCTAGTGATATAAGGATTCAAATATTGATATAGAAACTATAATTTATAATGAATTAAGTAGACCAATATAATGTTGAAGGAAAACTAAAATTGATGGATGATTTTCATTTTTTATTTGACTATACCTCAGAATTTAAAAATGAAATAAAAATATATATGATATTTCAGAAGAAACATAACAAATGATTATCTCATACCAAAGGCCATGTAGTTTGGGAAAATCTGGTATTGTTTATGATGAACACTCTTCCATCCATGAGAAGAAGAAATCCATGAATTATTATAAAAATAGGATCAATATTGTAGGTTCTAGAACAAGACCTAAAAAGGTATATAATGAATATAATGACAACATGTTCTATTTATGTCTGATGCATGATAATTTTTATTATTTTTTTCTTGAGAATTTGGAGTATATTTCATCTTGTGAAGATAGAAATATTTCTATATCTGATAATAAACAGAAGGTTCTTGAGAAATATATATGAAGAGTCTCTCAAAAAAATTATCCATGAAATGATACTATTGTGAATGAATGAGACGCACCATGAGTATATGTTAAGAAGCCTAGGGGATCAATTTAAAAAGAAGTACTTTGGATGCATCAACATCTCAAATAAGAAATAATGAAGTGAGGTATGTCATTAATTGAATGTGTTTTATATTTTATAATCATGAGAATTTAGAGAAAACATTGAAGCAAGAAGAAAAAAGTGAAAGAAATGGATCCTAGGCGGAGATCCTCGACATTGGAAGTGTATAAAAAAATTCTATAATTGTAGAAAACATGATAAGTTAAAAAAATTGGTTTACAAAAATAGGAGAATCATAAGGATATCAATAAAATGGGTATCAATCACTTATTCTATTACACTCACAACAAATATCTTTGTTAATAATGTGAATTAACCTTGAAGGAAAAAGGGAGGATAGGCTCCTATTTTGATTAAGAAGAATGAACATTCAGTGGAAGAATTAACCCCAATAGGAAAGGTTGATGTGACTCAGATAACAAATAAAATAAAAATGAATAAATAATTTCTTTAAAATTCACATGTAATTTCATATAGAGAGAAGTGAAGGAAATATAAAGATCCCTCTAATGGTGGAAGAATCAATAGTAGACTACAAGTGGAAATACTTATTCTCAAATAAATATTTATGAAAAATGGAATATTGGTGGAACATCGAGTAATGAAATTTCTATTAATGGGTTGAAAACCAAAATTGTGAAAAATTACAAGACTATAAAATCTAAATAAAAAAATAAGTATCAAAAATTGGTTAATGAATTTTTAGTCATATGTCAAGAATATTTTATGTTGGATGGTTAGTTGGAATATGAAAAAAAATAGAAATGTTCTTTGTAATAAAGTATCAAAGGGTTGATCCATCAAGATTGAACACAATCCTCTTCCTGAGGATTCCAGAGGTACCCCACTCCATAAATATTAAAATTTTCTCATATCATCTAAAAGTTGTGATGGACTATGTGGGAGATATGATTCAAGGGGTTTGTGTGTGTGTACTGAAATGAAATAGGTGGAATAGTTTAATGAGATACATTAAAAAATAATATAAACTCTTTTAGTTAACATATTGTATCAGATTCAAAAAGTGGTGTTAACAAAAACTATATTTTTCAAATCCTTATATAAAGGTTACATGTTTTGGAAAAAGGAGATCACCTGATGAAGAGACTAATATAAAACTGATGACTTGTCAAAACTATACATGAATTATCTAGTGGTTCCATGTCTCATTTAATATTTCACTGTTGATATCATGCCAAATTTAAAAGTGTTATTTTTCCACCGAGATAAGAAATATTTGGAGAGAAACAAGGTTTTTATGGAGATATGGTGACAAGAATACTAGTTTATATAGCCTCATCAAATAAGAGATTCCTCTATAGAATTGGGGAAATTCATGCTTCTAGAATCCATGGAAGTATATGAATGACATAGATTGCACTGATGTTTATTGCCTTAAACGATTTTTCCTACAAATAGTTCTTCCCCATAAGTCTTATAGGATCTATCAATGACTCAGTGCCAAGTGGTAATGTCACTTGTTGAAAATCACACTGCATAGTACAATTTAAAAGATGGATATGACTCAGATCTTTAAAATTACTAAAAGCTTAAATGTTTCAATTAAAAGTTGATAAATGAAATTAAAGGTAAACTTTTATCTAGTTGACATAGCTTAGTGGTATTCGGATGGAAACCTGTAGTGTCTCTAGTGCCAAGTAAAAGTGAACATTCAAAGGGGGATATTAATTTCACTTTATCTATATTTCCAGAGATAAAAGAAGAATGTGCGTCCTATCATTATTTTGTAGATTTCATTCACATAGATCATTAAAAAAGGGGGATTAAATTCCTAAATAAAGGAATACCCAATTAAATTCTTTGAGAAAGGGGGAGATTGATGTGAAGTTTATGATGGGTATTCATTAGGATAATTGATGTGATATAAATCTTAGAAAAAAATCCAATCTATCACACAAGGACAAAGAAAATTGAAATAATATTTCACTTCATTAAGAAGAATGTGGAGCATTAGCTTGAGAAGTTGTAGTGTGTGCTTATAGAACTACATGTTATAGAAATTATGATGAAGGACTTACCTGAAGAGGGTTTTGAGAAATATCAATGGGATCTTGGGGTTTAGTTGACTCCCAAACATGAAAATTCATAATGTGGGACCCCTATCCTTGAGGTATGATGTATTTTTACTAATGTTATAATCTATCTTCTTTAACCTATTACATATTTAAAAAAATTGTCCTTTGGGTTTGTTGAAAAAGGGAAGAAATTTTTGATACAAAAGGGAAATATATTAATCATGATTGGGGAAGAAGGTTATAGGGGGAGTGAGGAGAGTTTTGAATATGATGATTCTAAATGTGATTAATCAAAGGTAATATATCACGATAGATAGGGTTCATTTTGATAACAGTTTATTGATTTTGGAATGATGTGATTCATTGATGATATTTTCATGCTACTCTTATTTCTCAAGCTGAGCACAACTCATGTGGGATTAGAGTTCATATTTAGGAAATATTTGATCGATATTATATTTAAAAAAGTAGGTTTTTGTAGAATATTGAAGAATCATTAACATTTTATTAAAATGTGAAGAGTTGTAAACAATCTCAAAGGGGTATATTGTTAGGAAAAAATCCCCCAAGGTTCCATATTTGTGTTTCTCAGGTGATTATGTTTATTAAAAAAGATAGATGACCGCGTTTTAGTATAGATAGTATTGATTAAATAGATTTTTAAGGTGTTATAGTTTTTGAGTGTTTACCAAATTTTTGTGCCTCAAAATATGGAGTTTGTTTTTTTGGAAAATGAATGTTTTTCATAAAGGGGTTCATAGACCGCAGTTCAAGGACCAAAAAAAGTGAATTTGGAGGACTGTATATTATTGAAACTATGTTATGATGATCAAAACAGAGGAATGTGAAACCATAAATAAAGATGGCATTTTTTCAGATGGAGGTGGTGAATTAAGCCTTATATAAAGGGCTCTTTCTATGTTAACCATGATTTGTGCTACATGAACCACATAACAAGATTTGTTTTGAAGAGTCTTTTCATTTGTAGAAGGATCATTGTTTGAGGATTTATATTATGATTTAAGTTTTCTACAAAGGGGTTTCATTTGTGTATGACATCATATTCCATAAAGGATAAATGTGCTATGTGAAACACATAACAATCTCATAGTGAAGGCTGCACCACATTGGAGTTATTGAAATTTTTGATTAGAGGGATCTGTAGTATTTATTTTATTATATAAGGGACCCTAATCACATCATTACGTAGAGAAAATTTCATGAGAGGAGATTATCACTAGAAAATTGGGGCATTCTGAAGTATTTTTGGAGGGAGGATTCCACAAAATAGGAAGTAGTTTTTGAGGGATCAATTCCACGAAAGAGTTAGTTTGTGAAGATAGTTCACAAAATGGAGTTGTACAGTGAATCACTATATATCTTAAAGAAAAAGGTGTTAATAAAGAATCAATTGTTCATGAAGAGAAGTTATTCCTCATAGAAATATTAGTTAATGGAGGTTGGCTGCTAGATACTATAGTCTGTAATGGAGAAGAAGTTCACAAAGTGAAGGTAGTTTGTGAGGTGAAGGCATTTCGCTAGGTGAAGGAAGTTCATGAAGTGAATAGAGTATGTGATGCATAATAAGACCATAAATCACCCATGCTATAT
Organism: Viscum album; assembly: GCA_963277665.1. Lineage (NCBI taxonomy): Eukaryota > Viridiplantae > Streptophyta > Magnoliopsida > Santalales > Viscaceae > Viscum > Viscum album. The sequence goes on along the minus strand of OY728161.1, from coordinate 46,839,161 downwards.
AGTGAAAGGTTTTTTGAGAAGTATGTGGTTTTTGAATTAGGTGGTTCATAAAGGGGGTTTCCCCAAAGGGAAAATGAAGTTAGAAAAAGCACTCTCTGCAAAAATATTAGTACTCAAAGAAGTGTATTTCATATTCAAGGAGAATAAGAATACATAGAATTTTAACCAATCTAAAAATACTGCAGAAGGAGTTTATTTACTGCTACATACAATCCAGTGAAAATATTTATTGGAATATATTGGAGATCATTCCAAAGAATTATTTTGTAATTTCTGTTTCTATAGTAAAGAGAAATTTGTTTTAGATGACTAGAATATGGAAGTTCTTCACCAATGTGTTTTAACATAATTAAAGGAGAATACCCAGAATAACTTCAAAAGATAATACACCATAGTATGCATTAATTATTGATAATTAATGGAACTAAATGTCCATAAAATATGGGTGGATCCTTTCAAGAGTAGTGATAAAAGGAAGAGGAATAAGGCAATCCTTTCCACCAGTAGTGAGTCAACGAAGGAATGATTGAGGGAGTGACCCTTCGGAAGTAGTGATATGTCCCTAAAAAACATAAAGGTAGCAATACTAGGCATAAAAGTGATTTATCCTAAAACTTATATTGGTATTGAGACCTAGTGTATTGGGAAAATTTGGTACATTGTTTTTGTATGCTCCTTGGATGTTGTCCAATGAGAGTGAACCATGTAAATGTATGTGTGTTTATGTTATTACATTGATGATTTAATTTATATGCATTATCATAATATAAATTTGGAAAATATAAGATAAATATAAATGCTAAAGAGAAATAAAAGTGAACCTTATAATAATTAGGTAAAGATCCATTGGGGTGGGAAGAAAATTTAAAAGAATATCCATACCCCAATTCACCCCCATCTTAGTGTATCTAAGAACATTTTGGTCCAAACAAAAATCCTTAGAAATATTCATAGGGATATCACTAATTTTTTATCATCCTAGTTTCCAATGGATAAATAAATAATTTCTTTAATACCAACTATGGTAACCAAGGATTCTTATACATGGATAATACATCTTTTTAAATGAATATTCATAGTATTATAAAAAAATTCATGAGGAACATAATGGGTTAGTTCCTTTGAAAACATAGAATATAATATTCTAATATGGTGAATGATCTTGAATATTTCCCAAAAATATATTCCCATTTAGTACTATTAATGAACATATCATACATAAAACCATTCTTCATAACCTAGGAAAATGAAATATAATAAAGTGTGTGCTCAAATGCTCAGTAAGGGTAAACATAAGAAATATCTATCTATGATTATATTAATTATTAAAATAATAATAATGTTATGTGATTATTAACATAACTAATGAAGTTCTTACCTAATCTTTAAAAGATAATAAACATGATACATGGAATAAACCATTATCATTTTTGAAAACATGTACCATAAGGGAGATAAATCATCATAAATCAATCAGGAACCATATGTTATTATCCTTAAAGTGTGTCACCATTATAAATATTGATAACCATTTCATATTTAAAGGTTAAAAAATTCCATAAACATATTGGATCATGAATCATAAATTAATTCCCATTTTTGATTAGGGCACACCAATTTCCTATAGTGGATCAAGACACACCTAATTCCCATAGTGGATCACGACACACCTATTTCCCATAGTGGATCCAGAAACACATGTTTCCCATAGTGTATCATGCCCATAAAATTATTTCCAATTTTAATCTCATGATATATAAATCTTTACCAAATGAAATGGAGGGATATATAGGTCCAAACCTTCACATAATAAAAATAATACATATTTTTTCTACAAGATCATATAAACTCATCTTATCATAACCCATAAAATTAAATGAGATTTATAATCATTTCATGATATCATCACATCATAACCCATGTATAGAAAATTTGTTGCATAAACATTCCCTCATTAAACCATATCATAACCAATAAAAATAAGTCTTCATAAAAAATTCATTAATATAAATATTAACCATCCAGAGAAAGAATAAGGATGATATCATTCAATATTATCCCTAATAAAGAATAATTAATATTAATGGGTGTAATATTAGATGGATAATGATTTGGAAATATCACATGGAACATTTCTTGAGGAAAATAACATTTCTTTTAAATTAAATTTTTTAAACTAAAAATGCATAAAATGTTTTGGAAATCCATTTGTTTGAAACTATCATTGATAACTTACAATGGAATCTTGAAAATAACCTAAAAAATTCTTGAGGATAGTATCATTTCCTATTGAAAAGTACTTTTTAAAACAGAAATTTTTTTGAAAATCATTTTTATTGAAATTTAACTGAAAATATTATAAAAAAATATTTTAAATAAATAACATTCATGATGTGGGAAATTCTATTCATGAAAAACACATTGAAACAAATATTCCTTTCACATTTTTAGGAAAACCAAAATGGGAATTGTTTTTGAAAAGGACATGAAGATTAATTTTAAAATTTTTTAAATGTAAAACATGCAGAAATTATTTTAAGAAGAATATCTTCTTTGAATATTATTATTTTTGGATTTTTTTATAAAACATCGTTTTGGAAGAAAAGTGGTTTTGATAGAAAAATCATTTTTTCATAAAAAAATTAATTTTGAACTCCTAATTAGATAAAGAGAGGAGAATTAAGGAAAAAATATATCCTAATGAAATAAACAATGTATAATAAAATTCATGAGTTTCATGAGATAAGTATCATAAGATTTTATTTTTGTAAACAAAATCACAAATAATCTTGATAAATGATGAGAATGTAACATAAAATTCTTACCACTTTGGACAATTGTATGACCCATAAAATAATATTTTTAAATGAGACTTAGAATATCAAGAAAATAATTAATTCAGGATATAACATGTATAGTGGCATTATATTCACATCATAGAATAATATAGGTCTATAACATAACTTCTGTCTTAAAGAAGGAAATTTGAGACAAAAATCTATTACAAATATATTAATTTTTGAACCATATACCCCATTAAAGAGAGATCATAAAATAGATATGTAAAAAACACTAATTTTTAGGATAATAATCATAAAATACATCCTTGGGTAGTATATTAACTACATAAAATATGCATATGGTGAGTATGAAATGAGAATCACAAGAAAATAACAGTGAGATGAAAATCCCTTACCTTAAGTCCCAAATTCTGTCATACACGTTAAAAAAACCATTAAAATAAATTTAATTTTATTATAAATCTATAAAAGAACAATATTTATTTATATGTAATACCATATATGATTTTTTATGATATTTTCTTAACCGTTATTAAAATTTCCTTCTAAAAGTTACATTTCATGTAATATCCACTTTGTTTTTTCATATATGTTTTGATTTGTTATTTTTTTGACTATTAATTTGATCATGATTTAAAAATATCAATAACTTTAACCATGATATAAATATAATATATATATAGTATATATTTATTTATATTAATACATATAATTTATTGATATAGAATTAAATACACTGTTCATTGAGATGGTAGGTCGTACGTATGCATGAACACTATTTACATTTTGTTTTCATATAGAAATAATGAAAGTGAAATGAAATAATATAACTATAGAATAATTTTTATTTTATATATATCACATATTATCATTAAATGTGTTTTAATTACCTTATATATAAATCTTTTACGAGTCACATCACTTTATGAGGTGGTAGTATGTCGTACACACGAGGGACGTTATCCTATTTCCACAAAATGGAGAGTATAATGGTATGTGTGAAATAATAATTATAGAATTATAGTAACATCATAATGATCATATAACAAAATAAATCCTTAATTATTTATATTTTTTATTGGTGTTAATGGAAAAAATGACATCAGTTCGCGATGTGGTAGTCCACCGTACACATGAACAATTATTTTGTAACACATTTGATGGATGTAGAGATGGTTGTAGTTCTTGAAATTATCATAAAAACATCATTGTACATGGAATATAATCAGGTTATTATATAATAATTTTATAATAATAATTTATTTAGTTGGAGGAATAAATAATACAAAAATTATCATTGATGAATGTTACCTTTTTTTGAGTATCCTCCCTAGGTTTTCACAAAAAAGCCTTCGATGATTGGATTTATGCCCAAACTACGGTCTCTATGATGGGAGGAGGGAATTTAGGAAGTGTTTTTGTATGTTCCTGGATAGAAAAAAATTATTTTAAGGTGTGGAGAAGTGAAGGGTGGTGGTGTCCCTTTATAAATGGTGGAAAGGAACCCACATGGAAATTTCATAAAAGACTCCAAAATAATAGTCATTCCTATTATTGTTTTTCTAGATGACCATATCTTATAAAATAGGAATGATAATATGGAAATATGTATAGAAAATATGATTTTTAAATTTTTTGGATCATTTTTATCCCTTATATTTTTAGTTTAACCCCCCTTTAAACCCATTTTAACTTTTACCACGGTATATAATTTTTACTATTTTCACAATTCATTTTGGTCAAAAAATTAGTTAAACTTATTAGAAAATATAAATTATTATGATTCCAAATATGGAATATGTTTTTTAAATTACATTCACATAATTTCTAAATTTTAATTTGAAATTAATCTCGTAGAAAAAATGACAAAACATAGTTTTAAAGAGAAAATGTTCAAAAGTTTATAAAGTTTTTATATCAAATTTCAGAATGAAATTGACTAAAATGAACTAAATTGGATATATATATATATATAAGTTAACTTATTTTACATTAAAAACAATTTAATATTCAATTTCTATTTATAAATATTTTAAATGAAATGGTAGTTTTCAATAAAAATTAAGTATTTTTTACTATTCATCAAAAAATTAATCTTTTAAAAAATTTCTTAAAAATCACCCCTAATAAAATTTTGAAATGATGGTCCAAAAAATTATGCATATTTTTCAAATAAATTTTATAAAAATGAAAAAAATTGAAATAAATACCAAACCTGCAAGCACGATGAAAAAACAGGTTTTCGAGAAGTGTATTTTTCTCAAGTACAAGATTTTTTATAATAAATCTATGTATTATAATAATAGTTGTCTGAAAATAAATTAAAATTTATTGATATTTAATTCTCAAAATTAAATTTAAACATCCCAAGTTAGTGATTATTTTAATTAATTATAATGTATAAACATTATGTACTTAAATCATTTTTCAGAAAAAAAACCCCTTTTATAAAAAAAATAAACTTGCACTAAAATCCAGTTTAAAAATGATTAAAAAATTAGTTGATTAAATATAAATAAATAATATTTTGTTAATTTAAAACCTAATGGGTCAATTAAATTACTTAATTTATTGAGAATAAAGGACAATTTTACAAAAATTGTTATTTTCACAATTCACCGAAAAATCAATATTTTTTAGAAAAATTACAAATTTTCACCATAATTTAATTTATAAATGATGATTTAAAAAATTAATTTAATATTATATAATAATTTTTATAAAAGATATATAATATTTTCTCATAAAAATAAATAAAAAATAATTTTGAAGAAAACATATTATTGATGAATATAATTACTCTACTAAACATTGATTGATTATTTACTAAGAATGTATAAATAAATTTATATTGAGTAGGAAATTTATATGTATATTTCATAATGTAGTTAATTATATTCATACCATCCTATTTAATGGCTAGGTTATAATGGGAATATTTAAATTATATTATTTCATGGATTACTAAAGCTTGGTGTCGCATGTCACACATGCTATCGAAGAAACTTATTATTACATTAAATGTAAGCTAAAGATAGTGTTGTGTATAACTATAACTATATTCTTAAATTTTAAAATGAGGAAGTATTTTATAAAATATCAGGATGTTACAAAATTTATACACTATATAAATGAAAATAGATGTGTTACACGAAATATATCTCAAAGACAAAAAATTGACAAAAAGGACCCTTATGAATTTTTATAACTCTTTAATTTGAATCCATTAAATTAAGTAACATGATATGGTTTTGAAAATCCCATGTATTACCTAAAAATATATTATAATATTTTTATGGGGTAATATATTTAAATAAAACTATATAAAAGTAAACGGGTAATGAAAAATGAAGACATCTTAATTTCATTATTATTATATATTATTACTTATATTTGTGTTTTCTTAGTCATTAATGAAATAAATATTTTAATAATGGTCATGTTGTTAGCATGAAAGACCAAAAAAAGAGAATGTGGTAATGATTGAATGATTCAGAACATTCAATTTTATAGTTATGATATAAATTTTATAAAAACATAGTAGTTTTATAAACATGTTTTTAAAGTGATAAATCAAATTATAATTATATAATGAAGATATAGAAGAATAATTAAGTAGAATATATCATATACAAAAAGAGAATTAATTTTATATAAGTACCTCTTGTAAATGAGAGTTTTATGGATTTTTATGGGGACTAAATTACGATGAACGTAGGACATGTTAATTAGGGGAGGAAATATGCCATACTAGAGGCAAGAGTATAAATTTTTGTGTTTCTTTCAAGGAGAGTTAGTGGGGTCCCTTTATAAGTTATAGAATTGTAATTTTTTAAATATTAATTTCATAGTATAAAAAAGTGTTTATCTTTCTCAAGGAAAGGGGATCCAATATAGATAAAAATTGACAAGGAATAAGGGGGAGGTATACATAGCCTTTATCCACCAATCCAGAGACAATATTTTGATATATTTTAAGGATTTAATCCTTGATTTAATACATGTACCTTTTTTTAGGATTTACCATTGTGGGTCACTTTTACCATTGTAACTATTTTTTCTGAACAAAAATAAATTATACCTTATTTAGTTATTTTAAAATGTTGATTTCAAAATTGAAAATTGTTTTACAAGATTCAATTTTTAGAGTTCGTAAAAATTAATTTTAATATAATTATGCATAATGAAACTATTGGGAATGAAAAATCAAAAAATAATTCAATAAAACTATTATCAACTTGGAAAAATACATCATTAAGACATGTGAATGAAAATAGGGTTAACATCAGAAAAGTATGTGGAACAAAAAAGAATTCGTCCCCTTTTTATGCAGCGCACATGCTATACAAGACCACCAATTTGTAAAGAATCCTCTCAAATGATTTCCTTATGGGGTGCCGTGGTAGTATCCTTCCTCAATAAAAGAAAAAATCATTTATGGGTGTGGAGGTAATATACCACCACTCAATAAAGAAAAATTATTTTGAAAATAGGGTGGTAATATCATGCCCCCTGAAAATGATTTTCATTTGCAGTGCGAGGAAGAGGCTCAATAACTTGTGTAATTGAAAATCAGTTTTTGTGCAAGTTATTTACGAGACTAAACCCAAAAATAAAAAAACCTTGTGGATGAGTGTTAGTTTTATTGATCTCTATATAGCATTAGGAATTCTATGTGACCAACCAGCCATTTCATGAAAATGATTATTCACTTGCCTAAAAAATACCCAATATTCTCACCAATAAGGGAGTGATGAGGAGAATAGGATTCATGAGATGATTAAGTGAGACCCTTATATTTCTTTTGGTAATTCATTTACCACATACCACAAATAAAAAGGAATCCCACAAAGGGATCCTCTACTAAGAGCCCCCTTTTAAAAAGGGGATCAATTCATGAGAAATAGGACCCACCTGGTAGTCAACAATGGGATCCCCCTTTCATTAGTGTAGAAAAACCCTCTGTAAGAAATACCTTTTGAGAAATAACTTTTTCATGATTCCCCACCAGTATAACAATAATTGAATTTGAAATGGGGTATCCTTAGGTCATTTTACCTTTTCCCTATCACTTCCCTCCTCTCACATTTCATTCATCATCATATTAGCCCCATTGAAATTTTTCAAAATGGTTCCCTCTAACCAAAAAAAAACAAAGTAATTCCTTTAATGTGACCACCAACATGACCACAAAATCCATCCAGCCTAATGAAGTGACCCATCAGGAAGTTCCTCCTTTGATCAAGAATTCCCGTAGTAAAAGATCTCTAAAATTAACCTCCCTAGCACCTAGGTTCCATTGAATGTTCACAATAATTAATTTTATTAGTAATGAGTATCATATACCTAGGGATAGTGGATGTAGTTCATGAAATGAAATTCATCCAATAACTTCTATTTGTAATGTGAAGTGGATCAGAAAGTATTTACACATTCTTTCGATCCTTAAGCCCAAGGGCGGAGTTTAGAAAAATAAAGAAGATGGTAATAGATAAATACAATATTTATTCTCAGATACCCTATTATTTCCTCTCCCTCAACCACCAATAAATGAGGATTAAATATATATTTAGGTATCCATATATTATTAAGCCCTTATAATTTCTTTCGAGATGTCATACTTCCCCTGTTTTCCATATCCTCTCCCTCATCCACTAGAAAATAAGGATGAAAATATCATATGGGAATCCAATATAGGTGTAAGTCCCTTACCAGATATAATAATTCCATATGATATCCTCATATTATAACTTGTTTCTCACAAATATCATGACTCTTGTTAGATTAGAGATCAGTGGTGAACACATCATTTTTATAGTGAAACATTTCAAATGGGCCTCCCCTATAGGTGTACAACCCAATGTGTCCAAACAATGCAAGATTTGATATCCATTGAGAAGCCTCCATATGTTTAAAACCCAAAACATTTAATTCATAATCATCTTTACTGGTCCATATTATTTTTAAAATCATACTCCTATTTGGGTGGGTATATCCTTTCTAGGTCATTTTCACTTTATCCCTATCAGAAAAAATTCTTGATGAAGGCTATATGATTAGGCTATATCCTCTGCAAGACTAACCAAAATGGGATGCCCACGTGTAAGTCCCACACCATCCTTATTTATCAACCAATTACCTACACATCATTACTATATGAAATTAAACCGTAAGTTATGGTAATTTTCATATGGCCTTAAAGGTATGACATGTCCTATTAAGTGGAATTGAATTACCTGAGTAATGATTTCATTCAGAATGACACAGAGGAATCCCTTCTCATTGGCCATATCCCAATATAAAAAAAATCTTTCTCTTTGGATGATGGTAAATTCTAGAGTTCATCACTCGGTGTCTTAATCCCATCATCAGAAAATATTAAATGAAAAAAATGAAGAACCTATAATATATAATGATGTTACCATTGATGGAGATCCTATGATACATACATATGATACCATTTTTAGAGAACCATTGATATATTCAGATGGTTTACATCAATACATGTTAATAATTTTTTTTAATGAATGGATGACTAGTTGCACCCTAGGGATTTTAAAAGGATTCAAAATTACATCATAAATCTATATGAGATTCACAATGTTGGAAATAATTTCCCCCTAAAGGGTGTGATGAACCTAATATCTCATCCTATCAACAAATTTAAGTTTCAAAATATCATTGGAAAAATATTAAATGATCAACATCCATTATAAAGTATGTTTGTGACCCATCATGGATGAGGGAACTGTTGGGTGTTTCCAATTCGAGGAATAAAACCCATTGGAAACCACCTAAAAAAGTGGTGTGAAATAAAAATGGTGAAGCTAATAGGAATCCATCATCAATCAAAATGAAATCATTACCCACATTTTACTAAATTTCGTTTCACTCATATGAAATTAAATCTATCGAAACATGGGTCCTCTAACATAATTAATTACATAGTTTTTATTTATTGTGATGCTACTTTAATGGATTTTCTTATTATTGTTTGTTATAAATGCTTAGGATTATCCTCCAGAACTATATTAAATCCATAATGGTGATATCTATTCAATACAAAATTTACACATTGAGTGTTTTAAAGATAGAACCCCATCTAGCTAGAGGATATCATCACCCACACAACATCTCCAACATTGGTTGTGAAAATCACTAATCCAGGAGTGCCACCTCGATGGTGTAAAGAACCGTAAATTTCAAGGAATTTTTTTTCTAAAATTCTTTGGGATTTTACGAGTACGCAGTTTCTGACGGAACTTGATTTTGAGGCCCGGTGTGCCCGGAATCAATTTCCAACGTTTAGCTCGGGTACGTTCAGTGAACGAATGAGCAGGTTTTTCTATCTTTTGAACCAGTGCTCGGAATTGAAATCCGAGGGCACCGATGAGTTCGCAGCGCCGGTAATTGCTTAGGAGGAACTTTACTGAAGATGCGTTTTCTTGGGAGGAGTTGTTAAAAAAAGTGGTTTAAATAAAAGTGACCCAAATTGTGCTACAAATTTTATTTCTAACTAAGGTGGTTTTATCCTACATGGAGGAGTTAGGGTGGGACCCAATAGCATCATAACTACCCATTTGAGGATAAATGTGAGGTGGGGCCCGCACGAGCCCAAACCCTTCACATTCCCTAAAACCCCCCATTAAACTCCTTGTGTTTAATGTTGGAAAACCCTTGAACATAATTAAGTAACTCCTCCTCTCACACTTTAATTCATGCCAACACATGCAAAATTAATTGATTAAACCTCTTCAATTAATTTAACTAAGTGTTTGAAATTTATTTTTTTTGAAATGAATGGAAAAGAAAAAGAAAATAAGGAGTAGCTTATTTTATTTTTGGGGTTAGAATTGTTGTGTGAGGAGGATTTGGGGAGAACTCTAGTTTTTTTTAAGAACTTTATCTTCCGGTGAAGAACGTCTCTTCTTTGATGAAGAACTCCATCACCGCAAAGAGAGACGACATGCCTTTCCTTTTTCTCTCTACAACTAGTGTGGAGACTCTGTTTCCTCCTTGGACGCACGCCAACGCCGTCTTCAAAACATCACCCCGCGACACCGTCTTCCGCAACGCCTGATGAACAACATTGATTTTCGAGGTAGGGGTTAATTTTGTTCAAGATTTTATTATCTATCTTCATTGCTTAAAGATTGGCTGCTTGATATCGCCATAACGGGAGGAGATTTGACTGTACAAACACGACCGATTCTCCTCCCCCTTTTTCTTGTTGATCATCGTTGACGTTTGAGGCGAAGGCAGCATGATGTCGTTGCACCACGTGAGGATGAAGAGGACCGTGGCTAGAGTGGGCCGCGGTGGTGGTGTACGGCGCCAAAGCGCCGCGTTGGTGAGGCCGAAGGGACCGTGGCCGGAGCGGGCCGCGACGGGGGTGCGCGGTGCCATCGTGCTGCGCCGGAGAAGCCGAGGAAGGCTGCAACCGGAGCGGGGTGCGGCGGAGGGGCGCGACGCCATTGCACTGCACCTGTTGATCAAGAGTCGTGGACTAAGGCCGCGGTGGACATCCAAGGGGTGGCCAGCTATGTCGGCCGCCGGCGCCACCCGGAGGCGGGACCCTAGGGGGGTCTCGCGGTTACACATAGGCCGACCATCACGGCCGACCATTTCAAAGAATCTGGAGGGGGGGGGGGGCGTAACCCTCCCCGAAAGCCTTTAGGGAGCACCCCACAGGGTCTGCCGTTTCTAAAAATAGGGGGCGGCACCCCCTTTGCATCCCGCTCGGCCAGCGCCGAGCCGCAGCCGTCTTCCGAGCCGGGCCGCAGGCCGCACGGGCCGGGCCACGCCCAGCCGCGGGCAGGGCCGTGCTAGCCGGGCTGAGCCGCACCTACCGGGCCGGGCTGCGCCCAATCGGGCCGGACCCAGAAACGGGTCGGGTCGCCCGGTTTGGGCCGACCTAGGGGGTATTGGGCCGGGTCAGACCGGGCCCAGACCCCCTATTTTCAGACAAGGTTTGTTCAAATGCCCATATCATGGGTTACAGACCTCCGATCCATGCACCATCAGTTGCGTAGGGTTCCTTGGATCGAGATGGTCATTTCGGTATATTACACCAGAGGTTTCAGCGAAGTTTGGGTATGGCAAGGTTGGTTCGAACTCGAAAGAAACCAGGCCCTTGGAGCGGAAACACTTATAACTTAAGGACCGGACGTCCGAATGACGTGACGTCAAATACGTTGAATTACTCTTGGTGAGAAGGTTCTTTTGGATTACTCCACTTGAGGTTCGGAAGCAGCTGGAGTATAGTCTGGTTGGTTTTATCTTAAAAACCAACCGGTCTCCTAGGACGGAAAAGTCAATATCTGTCAGACCGGGCGTCCGATTGACGCGCCGTCTATCGCGTTGAGTTCCTATTGACGAGACAGAACTTTGGGATACATCAACTCTGAACTTTGTGACAGTTGATGTATCGACCCTCTTGGCTCGTGGATTGGACCCTCTCGGAATCGAGCGTGCTGTGTGCGGGAACCCTAGAGCTGGCTGTGACTACGAAGACAACGATGACTGTACTTGGATCCTACGTGGGTTCGGCAGCGAGAACGACTGTACTTGGATCCTCCTTGGGTTCAGCAGTGATGAAGATGGTACTTGGATCCTACGTGGGTTTGGCAGCGATGGTTATTGTACTTGGATCCTACGTGGGTTCGGCAACGACGACTTCTATACTTGGATCCTAAGCGGGTTCGACTGGGGACACTACTGGAAATAATGGCATTTGCGACGGGGCAGTTGCGTCGGGATCCCGTCGCTAATAGGCTTTTGCGACGGGGGCCCGTCGCGGAAAACGGCGTCGCAACAACAATTATTTGCGACGGGCCCGTCGCGAATGGTATTATTTACAATGGTGATCCTTCCCATCGCAAATATTAGTCCGTATATTTGTGAAAACCTTTTAAAATCATATTTTCGACGGGCCCGTCGCAAATACTATTTACGATGGGCCCGTCCCAATTAGTATTTTTTTTAAAAAAATTAAAAAAAATTAGTAAATTATTTTAATTAATATAATAATAATACTATTTGCGACGGGCATAGTATCACGTCCCAAATACTATAAAAAATAAAAAAATATATTAATAATTTTTTTAATTAATATAATAATAATCCAATTATAATTCAAAAATAAAAAAATATTAATGAATGATTTTAATTAATATAATAATAGAATTATAATTCACAAATAAAAACAATAAATTATTAATAAATTATTTTAATTAATATAATGATAACATAATTATAATACAAAAATAAAAAATAATAAAAAATTAATAAATAATTTTAATTAATATAATAATAGAATTATAATTCACAAATAAAAATAATAAATTATTAATAAATTATTTTAATTAATATATTAATAATATAATTATAATTCAAAAATAAAAAATAATAGAATATTAATAAATGATTTTAATTAATATAATAATATTAGAATTATAATTCATAAATAAAAAAAATATTAATAAGTTATTTTAATTAATATAAAAATAATAGGTATATTTTACATTCAAATATAAAAATAATTCTAATATTACAAAAAATATAATTAAATTATAATATTATAAAATTTTAATATATATATAAAATTTAATATTATAAAATATAAATAATATTATTATTCATATTAATATTGTTATTTCAAAATATAATATTATTAATATTTTATAATGAGACAGAAACTATGAATAGAAAAAAAATTCATATTTTGATTTAACAAACATTATAACATAAAAACAAACTCTAATCTGAAGGAGGGGGGAGGGGGGGATCTGTAGATGCTGGTGGAGGGAACTCCATCCCTAAAGCATGAGTGAGTCGACGCATGTACTTCATCTGCTCCTGATGCTGCTGCTGCCACCGACTCATCTGCTCCTCGTACAGCTTCTGCTGGCTTCGACACTCCTCTTCATGCTGCTGCTGCTGATGCATCTGCTCCTGCCCCTGCTCCTGTCGGAGACTCTCTATCAGTGCAATTTGAGATTGCAACTGATCCTCATACTGTGTAGCAGAAGAAGATTCACGAGCTCCTCTCAAGCTGGATGCCGACATTGCAACACTGCCATAATAATCTCCGGGAGTCAGTTGAGAGCTGATACCAACTCCCCGGCCCTTCTCGAAGGCATACTGGGTGGCCTGCATCCATGCCGCCTCATCAAACTGATGGCCAGTGGCCTGATCTGATGACTCAGCCTGACTCTCAGGCCGGGTCTGTGATGCTGCGGCCTCATATGACTCCTGTAGTTGCAATTTAAAATTAAAATTGTTAATATATTATATTCAGTTAAGTTTTAAACTTGAAAACAAATAATACTGACCATGATGTGACGCTTCCGATCACCTCTGAGCTCCCCAGTAGCAGGATCACTATACATCCTCCGATATACGTCGTACTCCGTAATATCGTGGTGCTTGACAGCCTATAAGAATAAAAAATTAACTGTCAACATTTATAGTTATATAAAATATTTATACCTGTGTGAGTTGAGTCTTGACTTTCAATCAATATCATCGATAAGATTGGCTTTCTTTCCTATGTGGATTGGGTTGTGCTTTCCTGTGTGGACTGGGTTGTACTTGGGCTCGTGAGTTGGAGCAGAACTGGATTTGATGACTTAGGTATATGTATGGGCATATACCTAAGTAGAGTTGGTTGATACATCGTGGATGTATCTTTCCTTTAACGTTTATCCTTTGTGGATTTTGGGAGACCTTCGGGGGGTCTCAAGGTCCCTACTGAGTATTGTATACTCACCCCGGCACGGGCTATGCCCGCTCTATGTGGTGTTGGTTGCAGACGACGGACAACGCTGATCGTGGTTGAGGCTTGATGTGCGGGATGGTATCTGGAGCTGGACTATCAGGCGGGACATACATAGAGCGGACGACCGAACCCAAGGAGCTGAGGAGATCATCTGTACCCACCCTTCAGGTGGGATAGCCGGAGGACGACTCAGTGGTTGATGATTTACTTTTCTGATGTTGTACTTTCTTTTCAGTTGTATTGTACTTTCAGTTGGGTTTGTATTCTGTCCCATTTACTTTTCAACACTTACGTTTGTACTCAGTTTACTTGGTGTTTACTTCATCTTGCGTTCTCTACTGTGTTTCTTTACTTATATAAAGGAAATTCCTTCCCTTATATCGGGATTTACGCCTTTGATACTATTCACCTGCCCCTGGCCTATGGAAGGCGGGCTTGGGGTAGTCACGACGTGGGCCCCGAGGACGGGTCGTGACAAATTGGTATCAGAGGAGTCGGTTCTACCACAGAACTCAGGACTCTGATAGTTTCGTCTATGTGAATCAATAGTGTTAAGGGTATTGAGTGTGGTTTTCAGTTCAGGGAGTCCAGTGTTGGTGCGGCGGCTGATGTATCCATACACCAGGACCCTAACTTCTGATTTCCGACTCAGTGCACGAAAACACTGATTTCATGTGTGTTTTAAAATTTTTCTTCGTGATTTCTTTGTGTCAGCTCACCAGGTATACTGTATTGACCGTGGCGCACCTGTTTCTTTTCAGGACGGCCCCACAATAGTAGCCGGCTAGGGTTCCCAGTTACGTGCGAGATGGAAGCCCACCGAGCGATGAGGCCTCGGTGCAGGGCCCCATTACAGCGGAGGCACCGGCAGTACCTCTACCCGCTGAGCCACCGATGCCACCTGCCCCAGCAGCAGAGAGTGAATGCTGATTGAGTGCACTGCACGAGTTTCAGTGATAGAGGCCGCCCAGGTTCCGTAGAGAGACGGACCCTCAGGCAGCTGAGGATTGGCTGAAGGCTATCGTCTGAGTCTTCAGATTAGTAGGGACACCAGCTGAGCTCATGGTGATCCTTACGGAGAGTCTCTTTCATGTAGCAACAGGTAGATGGTGGAGCCTGATGCTCCAGGTACACGACGAGGCATCTCTACTATGGACAAACTTCGAGAGTCTCTTCTTCTTGGAGTTCGTTCTAGCCACCCTCTATGCGATGCACATCTAGGAGTTACTACAGCTACGGAAGGGTAGCATGACAGTAGCCCAGTACTCGGCGAGATTTACCGACCTCTTGTGCCATTATACAGACATGGTACGAGACCCATTCTTCCGGGCCCGGACCTTCATGTAGGGACTGAGGCATAAGATTAGGGCTTCAATGATCTCCCTCAGCATTCTGACGCAGGTAGGAGTACTAAAGGGAGCCCTTCTTGTGGAGAGATTTCTTGCTGAGCCTACACCAACAGTGAGGCCAACCGCAGGGTGACACGTAGAGGATTCTTCTGCAGACGATAGTATATAGATGTCGTTGATGCTTAAGAGGACCAGGCCATCAAGTGGGCGAGATCAGGATACTGGTTCGGAGGTGTGGGGAACACGCCGCAGAGCTAGTCATACGAGAGGCAGACAGTGCTATGCATGAGGCAGGCAGGGCCACATGGATCATGACTACCCGACCCGCCATGCAGAGGAGCAACAGACGGTTGAGGGACCACCCCGGAAGAGGTAGAGGTTCGACCGTGGTGGTCCTCAAGGAGAAGGTGGACGAGGAAGATGAGTTGGCCGAGCAGCGGGTGGTGGGCAATGCTTTGAGGCTCTACCACGACCACCACCACCAGGAGGTCCACCCCAACCACAGGGAGCTGGCGGACAGATGCAGGCTTAGCATTAGGCAGAGGAGTCTTACAACCACAGTGCACCTGAGATGATTCGAGGTACTATCTTTGTCTACTCCACCCTTGCTACAGTTCTTATAGACATAGGAGCGAGTCATTATTTTATTGTCGCTGACCTTGTTAGGAGCATGGAGATTCCGATAGAGCCGTTGGCTCAATACTTATTGCTGGAGACTCATACGGGAGAAGAATCGATGATTACACACTGGTGCCGGCAGTGTGAGCTTACTATAGGAGGTGAGATCTTCGGCTGGGATCTTCTTGTAGTGGCATCGAGGCCTTACGACGTCATCTTGGGCATGGATTGGTTATAAAGAGTCCATGCCCAGATCGACTATATTAGGCTCAAAGTGCGGTGTGTCTTCACAGATGGGAGCATGTTCACCTTCACCGGCGAAAAGGGAGCCTTTTCTGCGCAAGATAGACTCATGCAGAGGAGAGGAAAACTGATCACCCATCATTTTTCTAGTCTCATCCTAGGAGCAGTTGATGTGTGGAGTCCGAGTTTTCCTATTGTGGTGGATCAGTATGCGGACATTTTTCCTGATGACGTTCCAGAACTAGATCCTCAAAGATAGTTTGACTTCTATATTGAACTGTACCCTGGGATAGCCCTGATATCTACTCCAGTATATCGGATGGATCCCACTGAGCTTTGTGAGCTACGGGTACAGCTGGAAGACCTGCAGGGAAAGGAATTCATCCGACCTAGTGTTTCACCCTGGGATTCTTCGATTTTGTTCGCCAAGAAGGCGTATAGGAGCTTACGACTATGTGTCGAATACCGTCATCTGAACTAGGTGACCGTGAAGAACAAGTATCCACTCTTGAGGATTGAAAACCTATTTGATCAGCTCAAGGGTGCACAATGGTTCTTGAAGATAGACCTTAGGTCAGGCTATCATCAGTTTAGAGTTCGAGATGAGGATGTGCAGAAGATGGCCTTCAGGTGTCGATATGGCCACTATGAGTTCTAGGTTATTCCTTTTGGTGTAACCAATGATCCAGTAGTGTTCATGAGTCTCGTGACAGGATATTCCAGCCTTACCTCGACTGATTTGTCGTAGTCTTCATCGATGACATACTGATATACTCGACTACTGGGGAGTCAGCATTCGTAGGACCAGAGATTGTCCAGGCCATGACAGAGAAGGTTCAGATCATCCAGGGGCGGATGAGGACTGCACATAACCGACAGAAGTCCTATGCTGATAGGAGGCAGAGACCACTGGAGTTTGAGGATGAAGACTACGTTTTCTTACGGGTCTCACCTCGACCTAGATTATAGAGATTTGTCCAGGGCAGCAAGTTATCTCTGTGCTTCAACGGACCATTCCAGGTTCTTAGCAGGGTAGGCGAGGTGGCATATCGCCTGGATCTTAAACCTCAGTAGCACCTGGTGCACAACGTCTTCCACGTATCTCAGCTGAGGAGTTGCATGCACGACCCGACACATATCTTTGATTACATGGAGCTGGACATCGATGACGGGGTGACTTTTACGGAGGTCCTGGTGGAGATCGAGGATCGATAGGATCAGGTCCTACATGGATTTTTGATTCCTCTGGTGCGCATTCGTTGGAAGCACATGAACCTCTAGGAGAGGACAAGGGAGCGAGAGGCTCATATGCGTGCACAATACCCTCATTTTTCCCTAGTTTATTATGTAGCTTTACGGGGACATAAATCCCGGAGGTGAGAGTAATGTAAAGACCTGTAAATTTCAAGAAAAAATTTTTCTTAAATTTATTGGGATTTTACGAGTACGCAATTTCTGGCGGCACTTGATTCCGAGGCCCGTTATGCCCAGAATCAATTTCCGAAGTTTAGCTCAGCTACGTTCAGTTAACAAACGAGCGGGTTTTTATATCTTTTGATCTGTTGCTCGAAATTGAAATACAAGGGCACCGATGAGTTCGCAGCGCCAATAATTACTTTGGATGACCTTTACCGAAGATGCATTTTCTTGGGAGGAGATGTTAAAAAAATTTGTTTAAATAAAAAGTGAATAAAATTGTTGTACAAATTTTATTTCTAACTAAGGTGGTTTTATCCTATATGGGGGAGTTAGGGTGGGACCCAATAGCATCCTAACTACCAATGTGAGGATAAATGTGAGGTGGGGCCCGCACGATCCCAAACCCTTTAAATTCCCTAAAGCCCCCCATTAAAATCCTTGTGTTTAATGTTGGAAAACCCTTGAACTTAATTATGTAACTCATCCTCTCCCATTTTAATTCATGCCAACACATGATAAATTAATTGATTAAACCTCTTTAATTAATTTAACTAAGTGTTTGAATTTTATGTTTTTGAAATGCATGGAAATGAAATATAAAATAAGGAGTAGATTATTTTATTTTTGGGAATAGAATTGTTGTGTGAGGAGGATTTGGGGAGATCTTTAGTTTTTTTGAAGAAAGTCATCTTCCCATGAAGAATGTATCCTCTTCGATGAAGAACATCGTCACCGCAAAAAGAGACGACATGCCATTCCTTCTTCTCACTACAACTAGTGTGGAGACTCTGTTTCCTCCTTGGACACACACCAACGCCGTCTTCAAAACCTCAACCCACGACGCCTTCTTCTACGACGACCGGTGAAAGACATTGATTGTCGAGGTAGGGGTTAGTTTTGTTCAAGATTTTATTATCGATCTTCGTTTCTTAAAGCTTGTCCGCTTGATATCTCCAAAAAATGAGGAGATTGGACAGCACAAACATGGCTGATTCTCCTCCCCCTTTTTCTTGTTGATCATCGTTGACGTTTGAGGCGAAGGCGGCGCGATAACGTTGAACCACGCTGGGGAGAAGAGGACCGCGACCGAAGCGGGCCACGGAGGTGGTGCGCGGTGCCGTCACGCCGTGCTAGTGAGGCCAAAGAGACCGCGGCCAGAGAGGGCCTCGGCGGTGGTGTGCGGCGCCGTCGCACCGCGCGAGAGAAGCTGAGGAAGGCCATGACCGGAGTGGGCTGCGACGGAGGGGTGTGGCACCATCGCACCACGCCGGTAGAACAAGAGCGGCAACCTAAGGCCGCGACAGACAATCAAGGGGTGGCCGGCTATGCCGGCCGCCGGTGCCACCTGGAGGCGGGACCTAAGGGGGGTCCCACGGTTAAACATAGGCCGACTATCACGGCCGACCATTTTGAAGAAACTGGAGGGGATCGTGTAACCCCCCCAATAGCCTTTAGGGCGTACCCCACAGGGTCTGCCATTTCCACAAACTGGGGGCGACGCCCCCTTTGCGTCCCGCTCGGCCAGCGCCGAGCCGCGGCCGGCATCCGAGCTGGGCCGTTGGCCGCACGGGCTGGGCCAGGCTACACCAGCAGGGCCGGGCCACTCCAAATCGGGCCGGACCCGGACCCGGGTCGGTTCGACCTGGTTCGGGCAGACCCAGGGGGTATTGGTCCGGGTCGGACCAGGCCCAGACCCCCTATTTTCGGACCAGGTTCGTTCAAACGCCCATATCTTGGGCTTCGAACCTCTGATCAATGCACCGTCAGTTTCTTAGGGATCCTCAGATCGAGTTGGTCGTTTTGGTATATTACACTCGAGTTTTCGGCGAAGTTTTGGTAAAACGGGGTTGGTTAGAACCTGAAACCAACCGAGCCCTTGGAGTGGAAACACTTATAACTTAAGGACCAGACGTCCGAATGATGTTCCGTCAAATAAGTTGAATTCCTCTTGGTGATACAGTTCTTTTGGATTAATCCAATTGTGTTTTGAATGTAGATGGAGTATGGTTGGGTTGGTTTTAGCTTAAAACCCAACCGGGCCCCTGGGATGAAAAAGTCAATATCTCTCAGACCGGTCGTCCGATTGACACGCCATCTGTCGCGTTGAGTTCCTATTGACGAGACAGAACTTTGGGATACATCAACTCTGGACATTGTGACAGTTGATGTATCTACCCTCTTGGCTCGTGGAGCAGACCCTCCTAGAATCGAGCGTGCTATGTGCGGGAACCCTAGAGCTGGCTGCGACTGCGAAGATGATGACGACTGTACTTGGATCCTATGTGGGTTTGGCAGCGAGGACGACTGTACATGGATCCTATGTGGGTTTGGCAGTGATGAAGATTGTACTTGGATCCTATGTGGGTTCGACAATGATGGTTATTGTACTTGGATCCTACGTGGGTTCGGCAGCGACGACTTCTGTACTTGGATCCTACATGGGTTCGGAAGTGGAGATGATTCCGAGGCTACATCTATCATCTCCACCCCTCTTCGTGAGTAGTATACCTGTGTGATCTAAGTCTTGAATTTCAATCAATATCATCGATAATATTGACTTGATTTCCTGGGTGGATTGGGTTGTGATTTCCTATATGGACTGGGTTGTACATGGGCTCGTGTGTTAGAGCCGAACTGGATTTGATGACTTAGGTATATGTATGGTCATATACCTAAGTAGAGTTGGTTGATACTTCGTGTCTGTATATTTACTTGGTGGTTTATCCTTTGCGGATTTTGGGAGACTTTTGGGGGTTCTCGGGGTCCCTACTAAGTATTTTATACTCACCCCTGCACGGGCTATACCCGCACTATTTGGTGTTGGTTGTAGACGATGGACATCGCTAATTGTGGTTGTGGATTGAAGAGTGGGATGGTATCTGGAGGTGGACTATCAGGCTGGACGTACACGGAGCGGACGACCAGAACCAAGGAGCTGAGGAGATCATCTGTACCCACCCTTCAGGTGGGATAGCCGGAGGATGACTCAGTGGTTGCTGATTTACTTTACTGCTGTTGTACTTTCTTTTTAGTTGTACTGTACTTTCAGTTGGGGTTGTATTCTGGCCCATTTACTTTTCATCACTTACTTTTGTACTCATTTTACTTAGTGTTTACTTCATCTTGCGTTCTCTGTTGTGTTTTTTACTTATATAAAGGCAATTCCTTCTCTTATATCGGGATTTACGCCTTTGGTGCTAGTTGCCAGCCCCTGGCCTATGGAAGGCGGGCTTGGGGTAGTCACAGCACGGGCCCCGAGGACGGGTCGTGAAAGATGGTACCATCCTAAAATTAGTGGTTTTAGGTGAATCCCACCAAGAGAATAATACATGAAAAACATACACACAATTATAGATGGTGGGAAAAGAGGAAAGAGTCATCTGTTGATGTTTCAAATCATTCCAGGGGCCTCTCCTTAGAACACAAAAAAACTTCCTTCCATATTTAGGGGAGAAAGATCTAGAGTCCAAAACAGACTCATCATCTTGAAATAGGTGTTCCCCAGAAAGTATCCTTCCAATATTCTCCACATCAAATGTCTAATGGTGTCATGTTCTATATAGGATGAGTTTTCCACCCCACAGGCTTCAGATCGGGTCACTTTGACCCGAGCGCCTAACACATCCCACCAAGGGAATAACACAATCGAACAAGAATGGGACCATATCTTCATTATCTCCATAGAAATTTATAATCAGGTAAATATACCTACCAACATTCATCAAGTATTCGAAAATATCTTGGAGGATCCTGAAGAAACATGTCTTAAAATCCCAACAAAAAATAGGGGCGAACCCATATCTCAACTCATGCACACAATGACTATCAATATATTATAGTATGGAATGGAGGAAAGGATCATGCATATATCATTACTCCAGCCATGTAATGGACATATATTCTCATTTTAGCCATAGAGGTCTCCCAACACATCCTATAGGTAATATAAAAGAAGGAATCTATCTCTCCTCACATTATATAAATATGATAATAAATAATTATAGTGGTATTAGTGGTTATGAATTAAGTAGAAAAAATCAACTTTTTAATTGGGGTGACTCACCAGAACAATTTGACAGTAACTTATGAGTGGGCACATATTCTTTTTCCCATCTAGGAGGGTCATTAGAAAATCACTTGATAAATGGACAATAGGATCAGTCACATATCCCCGTTACAAATTGAGATCCTTGGTCTATTTTGATATCCTCTTCAGAGAAGTCATTTTTACCTTTAAAAACAAGAATTACTTTGAGAAAGCCCATAAATGGAACCAGAGTCTCATTGGTGGGATATTTTGTATGAAAGTCATTTTCCATAGGATAATACTCCAACCGCCCAAAGGATATTACCCAAAAAGAAGTCTCTCCAAAGGTAATTGGAAAATCAATATCATGCCCATAATTATCCTTTACCCATGGTTGGTGTTCTTGAGGCCCTCAAGCATCTATCAATAGAGTCTCAAGTCTTCTGGAAAATAAGTAGTAGTTGTAGTTGTGAATTTCCTCCTCACAACTTGGCTACTAATATCTCTAGAGGACCTCCTCAGAATAGTTACAATGAATTATTCCTTATTATAATTACTGAGATCAATCATGAGATTATTTCCCTTCAGGAGTATCACGAAAACCCTCCTCATTGTTTGATGAATGAACATGAAAAATTTCTGACACATTCCATTGTCCACCCTGATAGTACCCCTCAGTGTATACACTACAGAATTTCTACTTGTAGTCAGAAATTAATCCGTGATTGTATTCCACCCCATGATGGTGTTCACTGTAAAGGTCCTCCCCTTGTTGGTATTTCATTTCACATAGAAGTTCAACCCTTTTCCAAATCAATTGTGAGGAATCAATCATATCATGAGGTGAATTGGAAGATAGGGCCAATCATTCATGTTTCCTTATCATTGAAAAGAGATTTTGTTTCCCAATTGGAAGATGGACCAAGATAATGATCATTATCAGAATCACCCTTGAAATGAATGTATTTATGAATAATAGAAGGTATTATTATCAATACCACAAGATATAACAAATAATTTGAGAAAATACCACTTTAGTTAGATATAGTGGAGGAATATTCTATAGAAGATGAAGGGAAACCATTACTTACGTGGAAGCATCTAGCTAGAGGTAATATACAGTTCATGTTTTGACACTTAGTTGATCATCAATATAACATTCCAGAGATATTTTTCCAAACAATTTGTGCATGAAATTCATTTGACTATGTTGAAACTCTTTTCCACTTGAAAACAAACTTTTTCCATATGATAGATATTCAAGTCACAAAAAGTTAATAGAAGAACTTCATTTTCAGATAAACTTTGTTACTATTTCAGCTATATGAAACCCGAAATTAGGGAAAAAAATAATAGAGTTTTCAATGTGAATGTATTAATGCTTTATGAAATATATGTTAGTTGTTCACTGATTACTCTTCTAGTGTCCATATCAGGGGATGGGGAGAACATGTATCGTTTCATTTTACTATACACCCTGATCATCAAAGCCTACCCAAATTGACATCATGTAATGTTGTTACTTAAAACTGACTATAAGAAGCATGATCTGCCCATAAAAGATGTTATAATTAGTAGGAACCATCCATCATAATTTCTCTTAATAATTAAGACTAATGAGATAAATCAATCAAAATAATCCTCTATCTGAAGTCTAAAATAATTGAGCATGCTTTCCACTTGTGGAAGGTCAATTATCAAGTAATGAAGATGTCTTAAAAAACAAGTAGATCATGTGAAAACCCTATATTTCACACATATCATGCTTAAATAAAAATTCACAATATCAATAGGGAATATTAAATATCCACAAATATAGTTATATGGGTGTATCCCTATCCCATATGGATGGGTGAATTTTTAACAGAGAAAATTCCATTGAGGCCACCAAATATAGCCTATGAAATCACAATGATAGAATGAGAACAGCCCCATCCCACAAGGATGGGGGAATTTTTACCTCAACCTCCTCCCTAATGGAAATCATTATTATACCTTTTACAATGAAAAATGTATAGTGATTCCACTCAATTTTTCTCATCCCGAGACTTAGGTTCCTCATTGGGAACTCACATGACAAAATTTTCTGGAGATTCTCTTCAGATCACCATTTAACAAGAGTCACCAGGAGGATCCATAAATGAGAACGTCAAACCCTATTGTGGTCATAAGAAAAAGTGACCTATAAAGAAAAAAACCACTCGTAATGAAAATATATCTTTTAATGAATTTCACTTGGGCAATCGACCTTCCTATCACTCTAGTGCTAAAAAGACACATGTGTTTCATTATACATCAAAAAATTTCATCAGAACTACCATTGAAAATTATAAAATACATGAATAAAGTTCATCGAAAAAAGATGTAGTTTTTCTATTTGAAATAATGTTTTAAAATAATGTTCAAAATGAAGTAACTGATGATGTTTCATGCACAAAAAATTAGAGGTTTTTCAAAAATTTGGCGACTCCCTTGAATGTTCCATTTTCACTTCATCAATGAGCATCAATCAATGAAAAGGTAAATGGTGTGGATACATCACTTCCACCACCTAAAATTTTTAATACAATCCCAATTGAAGAAACAATTTCTCAGTATGATGTTGAGATGAAGAAATTGAGCATTCTCAATTCAGAACTACTCATAGGGAACAACCATACTGGGTATGTTCTTGAAATAGAACCTTGTTTTATACTCACAACAGATCTCCCTCTATAGGAATAATCCAACCTATCACAAAAAATAGATATATGATACCCACTTAATACTAAATAAAGACTAACATTATATATAAATAATATGGAATTTGATGTTAAGACATTACTCTATTGAAAAAGAGTCCTAAACCATGTCATATAGGTTATAACAGGCCAACCTATGTAGATTATCAACATTAAATACTCGTAGAACCACCACATCCTATGAAGTTCATTATTACCCATTTTCAAACAAAAAATCGACCCACAAATACATCCATTATCTTAGATACCACTTAGTAATTTAGAACTTTATAGGATTCTATTAAAATATGGAAGGTATGAGTACAAAAGGAGAGGAAGGCTTACCTTGAATGGGTGGATACTACTCATCCCCCACCTAAATTTGGGAATCCTGCATTTTCAACATTAAATGATTTTGCGGATCCAACATATCATATGATACTTTTAATTTCTCAATGAGGTCCCATTATGGGGGACCTCAAGTAGAAAGAATCATCCAAACTTAGGTGCTTCATACAGACCTTGAATGTGTGACCATTGTTTTGTATACCGGTTTACTAGCTCAGTCAATCAAAGGGTGGGAAGATCTCCACAAGTAGTTTTATTATTAATTATACTCCATGATGTGGAATAGAATGATTCTTGACCTCTCAAATTTAATATATAAGTAAAATTTCTGGGACAAAGATTTCATTTTTAGTTGGATGGCATTGAAATATCGGATAAAATTGTATCTTCCTCGGTAGGATTTGTTGGTACCTTGTATGGAGAACATACATGGTGAGATGAGAACACTAGTCATCCCAATAAATAATCCAAGTTCCTTATAGGAACAATTGATATTTTGAAATAGGTTTGAAGATTCTATTTGGTGAACCAAAGCTAGATCTTGGTCGATAAAGACATCTCAAGGAGTGAGAACATGAAAATTGGAATCTTCGAACGTGACAATTAAGCCAACTCTTACACCCAATCCAGCTCTAAATCCCATTAATTATCAAAGAAAACCACATAATGAATGAAAAAAGAGGAAATATTCATCTAAGGATGAGATAAAGGAGTATAATTTCTCCTAAATCAATGATCATATAAATATTTCTAATTCCATCCAAGTTGAATAGGTTTCTAGTAACTTTTAGAAGATAAAGAATATAACTTGGTAAAATTCCTAGATCCTAAGTTTCATGATCATGTTTTCTAAATGACTTCACAAATTATTTCCCCTTCCCCCAAATGTTGGTCCATGAAATATGGAACCAGTTTTTAAAGACATTCTGTAAAATATGTTTGATTTTTGGAAGGTAAAATTGGGTAAACTGCCCAAACAGGTGGCATGTTTCTCAACCACCATCATAGAGACTAGAAGTTAAAGGAAATAGGTTAGTATAATGGGTATGCATAAGATTAATAATTGGATGAAAAGAAATACAATCAACCAAACTCATGCTATCCTTGGGGAATAGTTAAAAAATCCAATTATGCCCACAATTTCTTCTGCCTCACTGTAACCAACCTTGTCGACATTGTAATACTTGGTGAGATAACCTTTCAAGATACATGATAATATGAAAAGATAAAATTAAGTATAGAAATATAAGAATGTACTGATTCCAATTACATTCCTAAATCTCTTGGAATTTATGCCTCCATTCTAGAGAAAATGGTTCTCGTCCGATCAAATTGTATAATGATAACAACCCCACAAAATCAAATCCTCATAAAAAAGTTAATTAATCCTTAGTTCCATTAATTTGATTTATCTAACAAAACCCTTATTTAACAATGAATATGGTTAGGAATATGAGTTTCCAATGTATGATTTGTGAACCAATGGAAAATTCTATATAAGTTAAGTAAGTAGGGGAAGATCCAGTCATGGAAGAAATCAATAAGATAGCCACATCTCTACCAGATCTATTTATGCTATTGAAACTCATGGTAAATCCCTTTAGTGAGCATAGATAGGGCATGACAATTCACCCACAATTTTTGAAATTCATCTAGAACTAATTATTTTAGATGATTTGATAAAGGGGATGAAATTATCCAATTGATCCGAATGGGTGGGTATACCAAGTAAGAATAACCTACCAATGAAAGGAGTACATTGAAATTCTATTCATAAGGGTGAAAACTCTACCTAAAATACATCAGTCACTAAAATACCAACTATTGAATAACCCTCATTTGTAAAAACATATATTTAAATAAAAAATAATGAAACTTGAAATAATTTTTATGGTCCTGACCAAACATTAAATTTTGGATGCACCTAATTTAACAAAGGATATACAATAATAGGATGTAGAATACATATTGATTTCTCAAGATTTTAAAGCTGACGTCACCACTACTAAGGTATAAATGAAAAGACTGATCATGTGGAATTTCATGAATTCTTTTCTTTTATAGAAATAGACATGGATACAGTTATACAAGGACTTATCATGCCATAATATGTATCTGGTAAGATAAATTACACGGTAATTTGACATGATTTCATTGATAATGGAATATTGATCAATATAATTCTAGTTATAAAAGTCAATAAATTATGATACAACTATGTCTACTTCTCTCCATCCACTCTGACAATTTAGGCTTACTGACATAATGAAGAAAATATCCTATGTTGATTTTGTCTCATTGATCAATTTGGAGAACTTATATCTGACATTTAATTTTTAGTTTTTTCGATAGGACATGACATTCAATTTTATTATAGGAAATCCTTAGATAAACTATCATGCAATGATCACCTCTTCATATCATAAATGTATTATATACATTGTTAATAATTAGATCAATATGTTTCATGGTGACAAATTTCAATTTGAATCTTGAAAATCTGAATATATTGCTGCCTAATTTTAATAGTGGGATGGAAAATAACCTCAAACTAATGACTATTCCAAGGTCACCACCCCAAATAGTTAATAAATGAGCATGACCAACTTATTTAAATATATTAGTGATGAATAAAGTCTACCCATTGAACTGATCATTAAAAAATGTTTAGATTTGGACATGTACTCATCAAATCTAATGATATCCATCATGTCAGCTAATCATAATATTTTTCAAAAGGTGTACAATCCTCCCTTCCGTTGTGAATCTTTTGGGGAAAATTCCCTCACTTAATCATTATAGATTCATTATACTCCTACTTCATTATCTAAGATAGTGGGATCTCTTATATCATGAATGGAGAGTAAGAATATCCCCACTTAACCTAATGAATTTCAGAATGTGGACCTATCTTATAACTTTGAATATTCCCCTTTGGTGTTCATCCCTATTGAGGTGGGTATGTAAGAGGAAGATAAAAACATAAAAAATATCCCTCTGGTGTTCGAGGAAGGAGTGTCTACCACTATTGATGAAATTTTGTAGAGAAATCTTAGTATGAATTAGTATATGAAACCTACCATGATTAGTTTGACCACTTCCCCTAATGAACAAGAGGTAAATAACTCTATTCTAAAACAAAAATGAGGGGTTTCCTCCTAGAATAAAATAGAAATACTATGCCTTGATATTCATATAGACACCCAAAAATTGGGTATTCCATAATATCACCATGGATATAATAAATTATTTAGAAGAACACATCAAAGTCACTCAGTTAAGGTTGATGTTGAAGCTAATAAGATCATCAAATCCAACCTCATATGGGAGGTTCAAAACATGAAGTGGCTTGGCAATATTATTTGGTTCAATAATAAAAATGGGTTCATTAGACTTTATATATATTTAAAGGATATGAATATGAATTTAACAAAATATTAATTCCAAGTTTCTATTATATAACATCTAATCGATGCGACCACCTATTATCTAGTTGTCTACTTCATTACTGGTTATTCATGGTACAACCAAATTTGAATGTCCCCTGACGTTGAAGTGGCCACTATCTTCAAGGAAACCCATGGGGTATATTATTATTAGGTAATTGAATTTGGGTTAAATAATGATTACTCCATATATTAATGTTTCATGAACTGCATTTTAAAACCATTCTTGGGAAGGCTGGTAAAATGTTACGTTGATGATTTGGTTGGAAAATCCTTGAAATATCCTGATCATCACTTCAATCTCAAGGATGAATTCAAAAAGTTACAAAAATATATAATTAAAATGAATCCATTGAAATTTTCTTTTAATGTTATGTATGTAAAATTTCTCTGTTTCATAGCATTCCATCATGGGATGGATGTTGATCATCAGAAGTTCAAGGCTATTCTTGATATGTCACCTCCTTGTAACCTGAAAGAGATAACATGCCTATATGTTTGCATTGCCTATATTTGAAAATTATTATAAAATAATTCATGAAAATATTTACCATTCACTAAGATAATGAGAAGGTTTACATTTATTGATGGAATAATTATTTTGAAGAATCCTTTAAGAGTCCTAGAAAATATATCTTGAGACCAGTAGTATTAATACCTCTATTTATGGGAAACCACTCATTCTATATATGACATATTTAAAGTGATCATTATGATATTTTCTAAATAAAAATAATGTAATAGGAAATGAGAAGAACCTATTTTATCTAAATAAATCCATGAAAGATTCTAAGACATAATATTTAGATATTAAGAAAAATGTCCTTGTACTAATATTCACAGTATAGAAAATGAGGCATTACTTATAGAATCCTGAGGTCCACTTAGTCTCTTATAATATCATATTAAAATATATCCTCAAAATTTTTATTCTAACTGGATTCTTGGAATTGTGGGAGGTGATATTATAGAATTATGACATTTAGTTTGTACCAATATTGAAAATTAAAAGGAATGAATCATAAAATTTACTCACAGAGCAGTCCTCTATAGAAACAATGCTCTCAAATAATAAATTACCCAATGTAGATATTTTATCTATTAAGGGTTTCCCCAATAAGTGGGAGATGTATTTCGATGGTTCATATAGAATCCTAATAGGAAATAAAATGGAAGACCCCATAACAATGAAATTTGGGCTGGGATTTGTTTTTCTCTCTCTTAAAATATATATTATACCATATCACTTTCTATTTTTTAAAATCTGCACGAATAATGTAGAAGATTGTTAATCCCTTATCATAGTTTTAAAACTTTCCCTTGAAATACCAATAATCCCCATCAAAGTAAAAGTCTATTCAGATTTGGAAATCAAACAGATCAATAGAGATTATTCTATCATAAAGGAAGAGCTACCCCCAATACATGACTATGTGTGGGGGTTGATGGTGGAATTACATACAAATCCAACAATACCTCACATCTATGATCACATAATTACTATTCATATGCATTAGAAAATGTGATTAAATATTTGGAATATCTAGATCAATATTAATGATCCATTAGCAATGTTCACCAGATAAGTGTATCACCAATTGTTTGTGAAAAAATAGAAGAGATCGATGAGGTTTATTCCTTCCCTAAACCAAATGAACCATTAATTTTTTTAATGAAAATATTATTATACTACCACTAAAATGGGTTTTTTCCTTCAAAATGATGTAGAAAAGAAAATATTTTATAATGGGAAATCAAATTCCCTCTTTAGGAAAGACCAAATCACCAAAAGGTTCTTTATAAACATGGATTATATAGAGTCATCCTCAGATGTATTAACAACGAAGAGACTATTTTTGTTATATCCACTCTGACATTTTTTTCACCAATCAATCAAAGATCAAGATATCTCAATAAGTTAGGATTCATAGATATTTTTTCCCTTAAATGGATTTTAATTTCATGAAATTCACCAAAGGGTGACATTCCAATCCAATACACACCAAATTTATTCATCATCCCTTAGAATTGTTTTAAGCCACCAAATATTCCTTGTAGCTTTCCATATGAGGAATGGATTTAATGGGGTTATATCTGCTAGATATGGCCAAGAAGTTCATGTTTATCCTTATTAATACCAACTTCTTCTTCAAAAGGGATGATAAAATACACCTTAAGGAATCTATAACAAAGATAATTATAAATTTCATGAATTCTATCTGTAGAAATAGATTCATTGAACATTATACAATGTTAATGGATAAAAATAAAAATTTATACACATATAAATTGAAAAGTTTATACCAAGAGAATAAAATTGAGTCCAATCATTCTTCCTACTATCATGCTACAATGAATAGACAGATAAGGGATTTTAGGAAATTTTTATCCAACTAACTTCTAAAAATGGTAGAAAAAAACCAGTCCATACCTGAAAAGTTTAAAAATTACTTTTCTAAAAACCAAAATATAACCTATAAATCTATATAAGTAATCCCATATTCATTTATATATGTGAAATATATAGTTCTACACATTGATGTCCAATTTCCTTCACTCGTCATTTCTATTTTCAAACAACTATCAACCTGATAGAAGTCTCATAAGTAATTAAAAAAATTAGAACAACTCAATGAGAAGATATTTTATACCATAAATCATTTTTAGGTTCACCAAAATTAAATAAAATGATATTTTGACATGAATTTTCACCTCATTTTATTCCACCATGTAGAATCAGTTTTGGATGTCAAGACCCTAATGATATCAGGGAAGAAACCTCAAAAGTTTGATCCTATATGGGAGGAACATTTTATCATACATGAGGCCTAATATAATGGTTCATATGAATTTGTTTCCATGGATGGTAATAATACAACTCCCATAATAAGGAAACTTTTCTAAATAAATATTTTATTTTACCAAGAGACTCCCCAATGGTCCTTGTGGTAGGACCTAAAAAGGCATGATGAATCTAAACATCCTAACCGCATGATGTTAAACTATATATCCAATGTACTTACCACATGAAATTAAAATGTAGGAAAAAATAAATTACATTAGATGTTAAACTATATGAAACTTCATCATTGTCGTAAGAAATTAAATTACACGGTTTATATCCCCTTCACATGATGTAAAATTGTTCACTATTATGACCCTTGCATGGGAGGATTACTATTCCTTGTATTGGTTTCCTAAAAAACCTCTAACTCAAAAATTACATGTGAATTGACTCTTACTTCAATAATATACATTATGATGCCTACATTTTTCATTTATGGACAAACTGAAAAAAAATCCCCCTCATGCATTTGACCCCAACTGGTGTAGGATTTTCAAACACGTGTTCCCTTAATTAGAAACAAAATTTCCCTTCCATGGAAAATTTAAATCTAAATGCTTCCATAATAATCATAAATCTCCATTTACCAAATCAAAATCCATGTCTAGAGAATTTTGGACCTCTATAAGCTTTTCCCTTCTTTATGTGATAAAAGTATCCAACTTTTAAGGACACTTTTGTTTTTACTATGCATAATATTCCCAATTTGGATTTACATAATGTATCCCCCCGTTGCGTCTTATCGTCCAGTGGAATCTTCATCCTCAAGATAATGTCTAATTGTCTCTATATTCCGAAAAAATTTCATAAGGATAATGAATTTTGAATATGGTCTATTTCCATTTTCTGTATATTTTTTCTATATCATTTTCTTAGATATGAGAGCCTAAATATCATGGATGAAAACATCCCCTCTTCACTTCCATAAAATGTCACATCATTCTTGACCAAACCACCGTGATATGAAAAATAAAGTTATACATGTCAGAAATGACCCATTATAGTATGTTTTTGGTAAAATTTGGACAACTCCATGAAATATCTTGATTCTTACATTAATAATGAATCTTGTGAGCATAGAGATTTTGGTAGATGATTCTAAGCTTCATGGTTAGGTCATTCCATAGCAATAATTGATCAACAGTACCTGTCACACGACCTTAAATGGAATTTCATGGAGTCCTGAATACAATAAGTTAAAATACACATTGTATATTATCCCCATAATACCTTAAATTATGTGGTCTTCATTCCTTTAACATGATATAAAACTATGCATTATCATTTCCTTCTCCTGTGGGGACCTCCAATTCTCATTCTGGTATCTTACTGCATAGAAATTTCTCGCTTCCATGTAATAAAGGAATCCCCAAATTTTCCTTGTTTCTCACACCAAGAATGCCTCATGGGAGCATAGGAATTTCGATAAGGTCCTCCCGGTATGGTCTAGATGCACCAGTTTACTCTTTGGCCCAAGAATACCTACATTAAACTACGTGGAGTTTTTTGAAAGGATGTTTTCGTGGAACAAGACATCCTTGGATTTTTTTAGCATCATGTTAACTCTTCATCACCTCATAATATCATTTGGAATCCTTGTACTTACCATGGTCCATTTTACATGACATTAAATGGCACAACCTGTGTTATCTCATTCATATAATGATAAATTGAGGGATACTGTCCTAGTAAAACGATGTTAAAATATATGATATCATGGTCAAAGATCTATGTCCTTAAAAATGTTGTAACTCCCCATCCTTTTTGTATGACCCTAAAAAATATGTCCAATTTCAATACCATATGGCATTAAACTGCATTTTTGAAATCCACAATGCATGATGTAAAAATAAACATCGTTATGAACCTCACATAAGAGGACCCCATTTTCGGGTTCCGATCTCCTACATCACCAACAATCATACCATCAAAACTACTTGTGGATTGATTCTATTTCCAATGAGATATGAATTGATTCATATATCCCTTAGCCTAGTCCTATATGAAAAACAAAAAAGTGCCCATTACCCATACAAGATCTTGATCTATGTGGGTAACCATATCATTATAATTATGCATATCTTGATTCCTATCCATATGTGATAAATAATTATGCATGGATTTCATAACCTGGGATCACTGTAATCAGGAAAATGTCCCCACACTTTTTTTACAGTACATATTTTCATTGAGGAGTCTAACTTGGGTCTTTCATTCATAAGACCTCATTCTTTGCTTGAGATTCTTGCATGGGTTACATCATTCATAAACTTGTTATTGAAATAAAACACCCCATTACATACAAAATGGATCTATACAGGGAATTTCATGTCCATGGAAAATGATGAACAAAATGATTCCTTTTTTGATCAGACATATTACTTTCACTGATCACACCCTTTATCTTGGAAAACTCAGATAATCACAAACATTTATCCACTATTAGTGATAAGAGAATAGATTCTAAAGGAATCCTCTATCTTGACTATTCATACTACCGAAAATATGGAAATGAAAAGTACACCCCCAATGGGTCTTGTCAACTAGAGTCACTTGGTCCCCAAGAGAAAATTCTTTTATTGTATGCTCAAAAACAACAATAACAATAACCAATTTTCAAACATATTATGTGGTTATTATTTATGTACTTTCCCAATGCCACTACTTCGGATATGAGAACCTATAGATCATGGTTTACAACTTCCCAGATTATATAGGGATATAATGGAACCCAATTCTTATTATTATTCTCATAATTATGTGGTCAAAGATCAAAAACCTTAAAATATAGTATCCATTTGTCTCTATCGCACAATGTTAAACTACAGCAAAATGAACCACTATAAAATAATAAATCATGTGGTTCTTGTTAGATAAAATACACAAATGATGTTGAAAACCCTCCAATTTTCTCTTGTTCCTCAAATTGAGCAAGTCTCAAGTGAGATTTGATAATTTTGATGACTATCCCATTTCACTTAGTTAAACCAAACCATAACCAAAGTTGGGAAATGTGTGGTACTATATTAAAGAACATAAAATTAAAACCATAAGTCCTTTACACATTATGTTAAAATATTATGAATGATACTCATTTCAATTTGTTAAACTACATGATTCATGATCTTATTACACAACATAAAAATGTATGATACTTTATCCCTCACTTAATAGGACTCTTATTCCTTGTATTAGTCTCATACCACAACAAAAAATTAATATTAAATAAGAAAAAATAGATTGATTCATTCCCCGAAGGGGTACATAGAATCACACAAATTCTACATTCTTGACCACAAACAATATATAAAAGATATCCCTTCTCTTTTCATATGATCTCGACTAGGGTATGAAAATTCTTATGAGAGACAAGTATATATTGGACTTAACATCTGAATGTTACTATTACCACCAAGTTGATGATAATATTAAGTATAAATACTCCCATTATGTTTTTGAAACATACCTCATATGATAAATCAATATTCATGGTTTCAAGGGACTTAGATTCCTACAAATACCTATAGCTATCATTGATAAGAGAATCTAACTCCAAGGGATACCTCTGTATTGACTCTAAATACTATTCCTTAATATGGATCTACATAATTTACCCCCAAAGTTCCCTTCTAGAAAAAGGTGTCTTAAACCTGAAGATAAAAGACTTCTATCTCGGTACTCTATGAAATCATCAAAATAGAAGATGTTTTTAGAACATGGTTCATAGTTACTATTACATACTTATCCCATTCCATTTTATCAGATACAATTATCCCATTATAATGATTTAAAATTTTTCTCTTCATTCCCTAAAGGGGATAAAGCATTCTTATCCCTTAAGAACTCTCTTGGGTTATTATCTCTATAAGCATTGGTCAACTATTTTCAAAAAAAAACATCAGTTTCATTGTTCTATCCTACACGACATCAAAATACCAATTGAAAAAGGCACACAACCTATCAGGTCAAGAAATTATAAAGGTAGGCCTAAGAAGAAACCACGACTTACCCACTGAGTTTAATTTACATCAGATTTGGTAAAATTATTATGGCGATATAAAAGACACAAATTTTTCTGTGTCTTTCATGTGATGCTTGAAGTAGTAAAATAATTTTATCTAGGCCCCTAAGCCTATGTAGAAATTATATCACTTAATATATCTATTTTTGAAATCTCAATTTTAATATTCAAAAAAAAAATACAAGAGTGTGATACAAGGTTATTAATTCAAATAGGCCAAATATTGTGTTACAATAATAGTAATTATAGCTATACCCATCCATAATATATACTTGGATAAATAATGAATATATCATTTCAACTTAATTATTCATAATTAAAAAAAATATTTTTATTATGTGGTTGAATGATCTATGATATCCTAATATAAACATTTGAAATATTTCACATTTTTATTGAAACATGGATCGAATTGATTTTTTTTAGAAATTTATAAAAATCGAGTTTTCATTTATTCATAGAAGTTTGAAAAAGGAGGCACATCCAAAATCTAGAGTCTCTCTTTAACACATTGTGTAAAGATAAAAAAGTAAAATAGTTAAATAAAATTTTACCAGTTTTGTTAAAAAATTGGCTAACACCGAATAAGATGCATTGATAGACTGTTGAAGATTTTCACATTAATTAGATTCTTCTTTGGTCAACAAAATTTTTTTATTAGCATAGGCCATTAGCTCCCTCCTTATTCATCTGATGGATTCTTGTATTAGGTTTTCTGATATCAATTATTCCTTCACATTGGCTACATGAGCCACATATTCTCATAGATCTTCATTCTGTATGGTGCTCCAATCATAGAGTTAAGATTCCTTATCATCCGAATGATGTATCTATATAGAATAATCATTCAAATATTCTTCATGATGGTTAAAAATATTAAACTGGATGAGATTACAATCTTAGGTTTCTAAATCCTCAAATGAGATAAAATTCTAATGGATAAGTATATCTAAATGATGGTAATAGAACCCACCCATGCCCAAGATAAGTAAGAGTTGAAAAAATCTATCCACCCTATCAACAATAATATCTAAAAAAGTCTCCATGATATTTATAAAAAATTAGGGACTAGCCTATTTATGCACAATTTTTTGGGAGAGAAGCATTCAGATCTAGACTATGTTCACCTGTTAATATCGATATGTCGTCCAGAACTAGGTTCATTATAAAAAATCTTAATTAAATCATTGGTATGATTTAAGGGGGGGGGGGATTCACCTACCATTTCTTCTTGGTTGACCTCAGGGATGAGGATGGTAGGTATGTTGCTGGAGGATGATTTTCTCGCCACCATCGTAGCTAGATCAAAACTAGACTTGTTCGACAATTCCAAGCATGTAAGACTACCTATATTAGGTGTATTTAAAGAGAAAAATTCCCCAAAATTCTTAGAATATTTAGAAATATGATTTTATTCCATATAAATTGGAATTAAAAACATGAAAATTGTGAGACATGTGAAAGTAAATGGTTTATTTACTCATTAAATCAGTTTCCCCAATATGACTTTATGATAATACTCCACCCATGCTATGTCAAAATCCCATGATAATTTTCATGGAACACTAAAAGATAAAAATAAGATTTTCATGTTAGTATCTTCCTAAGATAGCATCAACTGAAGTTGGTAATGGTAGATGGATGAATAAGATTCACCTTCAAATATGTATCTTATTTCAAAAATTAAAACATTCATGCAAGCTTAAAAGTGGTGTATGGTTCCCAAATGATTTCTCCCCCTATATGATATGTCATAACTCCATCTTGAATAAAGATGATATATGGATGTTCTTATATGGTTCCCCCACCATTATTCATTACTATCTTATAATGTGTGGAGTAAGGAATGAATATAAAGAAAATGGAATGAAAAGAAAAAATATGGAGCAATTTTTTAGGAAAAATAGAAGAAGCATTTTTGGGGTGCATTGATATTCATAAGAAATTATATTCTATCCAACCACATAAAAATTGGAATGGGCCACTAAAGTTGTGTGAAAACCTTCATTCTTAGAGATGAACCAATAAAATTTATATATGAGTAATGGTGGGTATAAAACCGTTGATATGATTTTTTTAGGAAAATGTGGATTCCATAATCAGAGTTCCGACCCTAACACTTGTGTTAGCATCATAGGATGGAAAAGCTATCCACTTAGGAACATGGAAAATAATAATTCCAAATGAAAATATGAAGATGTTCCCATATGGACACTATAACCCCAAATTGTGTGTTGAACTACAACAAGAGTATCCTAATATAATCCTAGAGCTCATCATAACGGTTTTGTTGGGTGACTATAGGTATGTTAGACCTTTGGCTTCAGGCTATAAGTTTTCAAAAAGATTTTTAAATATTCACGGAATCCTATAAGTGAATGTGTATAAAAGTGTATTCCAAATGACTTCTCCCCCAAAATCAATAGTTCTCTCAACAACGGAAAAATATTTTAGGTATCAATTTATGTGTTAGCACCGGGGGGGGGGGTCATCATACATCCCCCAAGGATTTTAATACTTTCTAGTTAATATATATCCATGAAACTAACCCCATATTCATTTTTTAACAAGTGGAATGTTTTTGTGTTTGCACACCAATGGATAATCTATTTAGGAAAGATCATTTTAGGGGGATATATCACATATTAGGAAACCCACATGGCTTGGTACAAATTGATAGGCTCTAATCCTTTATACTATTAAATAAAATTTTGATGCACTCAGAAAGCCTAATCCCATTAATCATAAAAGCTCCCCTAGATCACATGTCCTATTTTGAAGTCCATCCCTCAATGGAACTATCCCTAAAATAGTTAAGGAAGAATAGTTTAATGTGGAATATTTAAGCGGTATATCTAGACTATCCCAACTGATCTGATTCTGTGAATAGATATTATTAAATAATATATCCCCTTGAATTGAATTTGGAATTGTGTGACTTTTGGTATAGATGTTTACTTGATCATGGTTAAGGTAAAATTCAGACCAAGAAGATGAAAAAATTTGGCTAGACGTCAAAATAGGGGGGTTGTATTGCAACCCAAAACTATATAGGGGAATTATTCTTAGTAGTGGGTAGTTCTAAAACTCTGGTGAAGCAAGATTATTTAAGACACCATCTTGGGGAACAATATGGTATCGAGGGTCAGCCTCAATATTTCTAGGAATATCAAATATCTTATCAACCACTTTCATTGAACTAGATAGATATATATGATCATGACTCATTAACACTAAATTTAAAATCCATAATGGATGTAAAAATCCAACGAAACCAAGAGAGAAAAAAATTCATAAATTCAATATTGACCACATAACACTGTTTTTGAATAGTGTATTACTTAAACTACAATGTAGAAATGTTCAACTAAAAAGCTTGTTATTTAGTTCATGGGGATAGTAGTTCACATATAGAAATGATATAGTATGAAGAAGAGTTTTATCAAAAATAATATTCACTAAATATTATGGGTTGTAGGTTGAGAGATCAGAATTGGCCATAAACCAATAATCCTATCTATGTAACAAAGGATTTATACTAACACCTTTTTATAAAGGTGGATTATCCTATTGAAATTTTTTTCCCTATGAAGCATTGAATGTCGTTGATTTATTTATTGGAACTTACCCCTCTTCATACCAATCAAAACCTATTCAAAGAAGGAAATGTTTTATGTAAGAAAAGTTCACAAAGAATCCCAGAAAATGATTATCAATTTGGGAAAAATAGAATCAAATTTGGTGAAAAAATGATTTTAATATTATAAATTTATAAATAATGACAATTAATCCGACCCCATTCCACGTACCATAGACATTATGTCAGACCAACACATCACATGGAACCCCACAAACTATTTCTATGATTGGGTGAGGTAGTAGTATAATACCCAAAAAAAATGAAAATCATTTATTGGATGGTGGGGTAATATCATTCACCCACAAAA
Organism: Viscum album; assembly: GCA_963277665.1. NCBI lineage: Eukaryota > Viridiplantae > Streptophyta > Magnoliopsida > Santalales > Viscaceae > Viscum > Viscum album. Next base: position 46,799,598 of record OY728161.1, on the reverse strand, counting down.
GAAAATAATTTTTTATTTGAGGTGGTAATATCATGCCCCCAAAAATTATTTTTGTTTGTGGGAAGATCCATACACTCGATCATCCTTGAAAATGAAAATCATTTATGATGAGATGTGATGACTCAACCAACACAAAAAATGAGAATATTTTATGATTGGGAACTAATTTTATAACCAAATTCATTATACAAGGTATAATCTGTGGCCATATGACAATTTTAGAAAAATGGATATTCTCATGTCTTATAAAGACACAGTGTTCTCACTAAAAAATGGTGTTAAAGAGGAAATGAAATAAGATAGGAGAAAACTAAGAGTGAAACTTCTAGTATGGTAGGTAATTCAATTTCCACATACCAAAATGGAAAAGTAACTTGAAAATGACCATTGACTAAGATCCCACCTCCGCAAAGTGGAAACCTTCATGAGCAAAAGGACTCACCCAGTCTTCGTCAAAGGGGACCCCCATTCATCATCCATGAAAACCCCTCATGTAGAAATAACCATTAAAAAATATTCCCTTCATGATTCCCCATCCAGCATAGAAAGAAAAAATATGAAGAATATGATATTTATAGGGTAATTTAGCCTTTTTCTCTAACTACAGTCCTCCACATAGTGTTCAGCTTAATCATATTCCCTCCACAAACCGTTAAAATGGTACCATATGACCAAAACCAAAAACTAGGAATTCCATCATTGAGACCTCACCCACGACCATTAAATACATCCATCTTGGGGAAGATATGCATTATTTTGTCCCTCTAATGATTATTTATTCTTATGGTAAATAAATTACACCATTTAACCACCCTTTTAGATCTGGTCCTTAGAATGTTACCAATCATTAATTCTCATGGAAATGGGGATCCCAAACCTAGGGATGGTGGGAATAGTTTATGAAGTGGAATTCATTCCATGTTTTCTATCTAATATGTGAATTAAATTAGGTAGTATCCATTCATTATGTAGATGTTCAATCCTTGGGGAGGGGTTTATAAAAAGTAAAAAAAGATTATAATATATAAATAATGTATTTATTCTTGGATACCTTAACAAAGCCTCACCCCTATCTAGTAGTAGATAAAGAGAAAATATTCATCATAGGAATCAATCTTGTAGTTTTTAAATTACATTTCTTGCATGATTTCCTACTTATCCTTCCTTCTATATCCATACCACTATTGACTAGTGGATAAGAAATAAAATCTCAAATGGGATTCCAATACAAGTGTAAGTCCCTCCAAGGTAGGATCATGCAATATGACAACCACCTACTATATCTTATTTATCAAATTCAGAATGTCTCAAGTGAGCAGAGAGATTATCGGTCACTATGTCATTATAATTGTAAAAAATCTCAAATGGACCTCCCCCATAGGTGTTATATATAATGTTTTTGAACTACATGGGATTTGATTCCCTTCGGGTAGCCTCCCTAAGGTTCAATCCCAAAACATTTAATACATCACCACATTTATTGGTCCATATTCCCAATAAGATCCTACAACCACCTGGGTGGATATATCCCTTCCAAGTACTTTTCACCCCAACATTATTAGTCTAAATTCCCTAAAAAGGATATTTCTCAGGTTGATCCTCTGTGAGATCAACCATAAAGGGTCTCTCATGCATAATTACCACACCAAACATTACTAGTAACCTTTCACCAAGATGTCCTCATTATATAAACTTAAACTACATGGTTTGATACTTATAACTTGACCTTGAATCATATGATATACAAAGTGTCACTAAACTACATGGGTTCTGATTTGTTTGTGAGGATAAATAGGGTGACCTTCTCATGGGCCTAATCCCAACATCAAAATAACACCCATCTCTCTAGGTGATGTTAAATTCTATACTTCCCCACTATGTTGCTTAAAAAAATAAAAATAAAAAATAAAACATTATAGATAACCTATGATATATAAAAATGGAACCATTGATGGAAAACCTCGAATACATATAAATGAACCTATTGATGGAGAACCTAAGATATATAGATATTATTTCACATGAAAAAAGGATAAAAATTGAGTTTTAACAAATGGTAGATGAATCCCACTCTTAGGATTTGAGAAGGATTAAAAAATATATTTTAAATCTGTAATATAGTCCTAAAGTAGGTAATAAACACCCCCAAGAATATGATAAGCATGAACTTCCATTCTCTTGACCAATGTGAGTTCCTAACCATCATTATAAAAATATTCAATGATCACCCACCATTAAAAAGAATGACTATGACCCATCATGGGTATGTGAACCATTGGGGTTTTCCGGTTACATGAATAAACCCCACTAGACACTACATTGAAAGATGTGAAAAAGAACAATAAAAATTATTTTTGGAAAAAATTCTTTCTCAAGGATAATTTTTTTTAAACCAAAATCCGGTATAATAACGATTCCCATGATATTTACTAATTTATAGTTATAAATTAAAGAGTTTTTTTACATTAAATTAAATCTAAAATCAAATGGAACCTTTTTAATAGTTAATTATAGGAAAATTACCAATTTTTTTTATTAGAATAATATATCACCAATGATAAAAATTATTAATCATATGTTTGTAACTTTCAAATAATATATTAAAATGAATTATTTTACTCTATAAATATATCTTAGGTTTCTACAATGGTTTTATAAATTTATAATCCATACTTATATCATAATTATTTCATTAAAGTATAGTATTTGTAAAAACAGTATTTTCACTATTTATATAAAAATAAATTTTTTTAGAAAAAACTATAAAAGTAAAATAAATATAATATTTTCAATATGAACTCATAATTGAATTTTTCTTCATCAGATTCAAATATTACAATTTATAAATATTTTTTAAAATTAAAAAATATAATATAAATAAATACTACCTTATAAAAAAGGTCATTTTAAACAATTATTGTTATTAATCTTATTTTATATCAAATTGTAATTAAATTAGAGTTAATATTTTTGTTTATACATAAAAATATTACATATTATTAGAATCATCTAATAAAATTTATCACTTTAATTTATTCAGATAAAATGAAAATATATTTAAAAATTGTAAGGAGTCGACCTCAAATATTACATTTTCTAGTGAATTTAAACTAGATATCAGTTTCTTCCCTTCACAAAATTTTTTTAGGTTTAGTGTTTTTGAGAATTAGGTTATAAATCGTACATAAAAACCTATAAATTACATTGTGGAAACTTTTGATTAGGATCCATTTTCCACATAATATATATTTTTTTAAATAAAGAAGGATTTATTTTCAAGAAAAATCATTTCATCTTTGAACTAAACTACTTCCTTTCCTTTACCCATCTTTTAATCTTGTGAAAAATATTTTAAATAAATGGTATGATAAAAAAATACCAGTAAGGACATAAAAAAAATAAATCCATTAGTCTAATAAAAAATCATTAAAACTAATGTAAATATTACATTTATATTCAAAATTATTTGAGCATATAAAATAATACATTTCCACCAGAAAAACACACACTTTTTTCTCAAATAAAACTCTTAAAACCCATGAAAAAAATTAATAACCATTTTAATAAACATAGAGAATCATATTAATAAAACCATTCTAAAAACCTTTAAATTAGAATAACCATATGGATGACATCCTATATAAATCTATGGGGAACATAAATAATTAACCAATTAATTAATGATCTATAATGGATATTGCTATTCATATAACCTATATTGGTCTCACTTATTTTTCATGAGCTATAATGGTGATCAACCCTTCATATAAGGTATATAAGGCTCACCTATGAGCTATAATGGTGATCAACCCATTGTATAAACTTTACAAGGCTCACCTATTTTTTATATAATTATTTAGTGCCATATCATAAATACAACATTTTATGCATGTAAATTTTAATCCTAAAACCCTTTGAAAAACTTTTTGAACCCATATGCAAAAATATTTCAAACAAAAAAATACCCTTTTATTTTAAAAACAAAATTTCAATAACAAAATACACAAAAAAAGGAAAATATTGGTTCTCTTTGAAGAAAACATGAAATTTTATAAAGTAAACCAAACACCAAATAATGGTTATAATATAGAAAGAAGTTTTTGTCTCCATATACTTTAAAATAGAGCATTCAATCTGTCTTTTGTAACGAAAGTCCAACATTTCATAGAAAGATCCATTTTCAAAAACCATTGAAATAAATACAATATTTCCATTTTGAAACTATCTGGTCTATATAATAAAATTATTCTAAAATAGAATGGACATGGAATAAAAATATATTTTAGAATGGAAAAATTCTAAAATGATTTTTAAAAATAAATCACTATTATTAATATAGTAAAATTTGACTCATATTCCCCTTGAAGGGATAACATTAAAAAACATTAAATATGATGATAATAGATAAATTTAGGATATAACATGTCAAAGGGTCTATATATACACCTTATAAAATAATATAGGCACATTACATCAAATAATGCCTCAACGAAAGGAAATTGAGATGAAGTCCCATTCCTGGCATGTGAATCATTACACATGTTTTTTATTTTACTAAATAATAAAGTTAATTTATTTATTTACATTATCAATAAACCTTTTAAAGCTTATTATCCCTTTTATTTCATATATTACCATGATAAATACAACTACTTATTCAATTTTTTTATATCTGATGTATCAAGGATATTTTTATTATATGTCCCAAATGACTCCTATAGGTTTATTATGGAGAATGTGATCATTAATTAAAAATATGTGAAATAATAATAATGGAATAATTATAATATTTATTCATAAATAATAATATAAAAATTAATAATTAATTATGGTAATGAAAAATGAACTACTTTACAATCATGAAGAGGGTAGGTCGTACATACAAATGAGTAACCTTTCAACTTTTCTATGATCATTTTGAAAAGAAGGAATGTTTTATTATATATTTAATTAATAATAATAATATTATTATATATAAAATATTATATTTCTAAATATAAATATATATATCATCCATTTTATTTATTAATGAAAAAAGTGTCGCATCGCTTCATGGAGGTGGTAGTCCACACATACACACAAACGATGTTAACAATTTCAATGTAATAAGTAAAATGATATATTATCTATAAATAATTATAAAAATTTCATAAGTATAATAATTATGTAACTTATATCATATAAATTCATTAATATTAAAATTATTTCAATCCATGTAAAGCATTAGTTAGAAATGAATCACATCGCTTTGTGAGATAGTAGTCCACCATACTCACGGGTGACGTTTTCATATCTCACAAGGAATAGAAATAATGAAGGTATATATGATATAATAACTAAAAAATATATATATTCTATTAGTATCATATATATAATTTATATACTTCATTAAAACAATCCATGAGTGGTGATGATGAAAAATGAATGACATTGGTTCGCGAGATAGTAGTCCCCCATATAGACGAACACTAATTTCATTTCCCATTTGATGGAAGAGAAGATGGATTTAGATTATTCCATTTAAATTATAAAATATCAGTATATAATATAAAATTTATTTATTATATAATTATAATTTTAAAATATTTGAAGGAGGTGGAAGAGTAAATAAAATAAATACACTCGGTTAAGCATGATACCTCTTCTTCGGTCAACGTCCTTATGGTAGCATAAAAAATATTCTTAGGAGGAAGTTTTGATGAATATAATGGATTATTTTCATGGTGAGGGAATTAATGAAGGTATTTGGATATTTATTGTATAAGTAAAATGGATTTGAAGGTGTGTAGAGGATAGGGGAGTGGGTGACCTTTTATATGTGAGGTGAGTAGCATAGTTGTAATTTTTGAAAATAATAATGTGTACCCCCGTTTTTCACATGAAAAAATCTCAAAAATGGATATGTATCCATAATTAGACATCATAATTGATAAAAATTACCATAACAATGATTTTAGACAAGTTATTATGTCATTTTAACCCTTATCATTTTAGTTTAACCTCCTATAAACCCATTTTCACCTTAACAATGTTAATTAATTTTTACTGTTTTCACATTTAAATTTGGAAAATAATTAAGTTTACCATACTAAATAAGATAAATTATTCTATTAAAAGTATTTAATTCATTTTACCAAATTCTATTTACATAATAAGATAATTTTTATTTGAAATTAAACCCACAAACACCAATAAAAAGTGGGTGTTCCAGGATCATATTTTTCAAGAAAAAAGATGATTTTATATTAAAATCATGATGAGTAATTATAATTGAATGAATTTAAATTAATTTTAATTGAAATATAATAAATATTTTACATTTAAATTAATTCTCATTATTGGTTATTTATGTCAATTTGAAATAATAAATAGTTTGTAGTTTAAAATAGATTTCAGAAAATCAGTTTTTAAACTTAAAAAATAAACATCTACTAAAATCTAAATTTTTTTGATTAAATATTAATAATGTTTATTAAATATAAATAATAAATACTTATTTTGCTATAAATAATATTTAAAACATAATTTTACATTTATATTACTTAACTTCATAAAAGTAAATGACAATTTAATAAAAATCATTATTTTTCACTCTTCACTAAAAAGTATATATTATCTAAAAAATAACAATGTTTCATGATAAGTTAGTTTTCATATAAAAATTTAAAAATTTAATTTAATTTTATCAAATAGATTTTCTAAATTTTTTAAAAATTAATTATAATAATTTCTCACAAAAAGAAATAAAAATAATTTTTTAAGAAAATATATTTTTAATAAAGAAAACAACATTTCTAAAAAAATGATTGATTATTTAAAAATAGTTTTTCAATAAATTTAAATTTATTATGAAGTTTATTTATAAATATATATTTTATAATGTTTTTAATATTATTCATTCCATCCAATTTAATGAGTAGGTTATTATGGTTATATATTTCACAGGTCATTTAGTCTTGGTGTTGTATATCAGATAACCTATTAAACATTATTTTATTTTCTAAAATATCTTAACTTTATATCCTAAAAATCTTCAATAAATTTAATCCTTAATTTTTTTCATTATATCTATAATAAAATCATGGAAATTTTAAAATACATTTGTTAGAAACCCACATCGTAAAAATAGTTAACAAAACATCATCTTTATAAGATAGAAAAGGATGTATGAAGGTTATCTGGATTAAAAAATAATAAGATTCCAATTAGGAGAACATTGGTGGGAATAAAATATTTGGACATGGAATACAAGATTAATTTTTAAACAATTATCGATATTGATATAGGTCATTAATCAAAATAATTTTTATGGCCAATAGAAAGTTATATATCTCCAAACCATAAATATGGGATGAGTTAAATTACACTTTCATTCATAAAAAATGTAAGTAATATGATAAAATTTTCATTTAAATATATATTTCCATGATTTTAGGAATTATCTTAATATTTTGACTAAAATTATATTGAAATATTTTTAATTTCATAGTATAAAATCTTCAATTAATTAATTTACACCACATTATCATCTTTTTCCCAATGATCAGTATCTAGGTTTAATTTTTGATGCCTAAAGCACTAAAATAAACTTATAACTAATTACATAATATCCAAAAGGATAAACAAAATTCCACTTGTATTTCATCATTAACAAGAACCAAAATATTTATGATAAAGCAAAATGTTTCCCAAAATTAGTTTGATCCTCTATCAAAATAACATTACAACCTTATCACAAAATAGCTTTTCAATCCTATGGTTATCTATAATATGAAACATATGTTATGAAATTAAAATTTATCATTATCATTCAAAACATTTAATTAAAAAATTATTTCATACTAACCATGACATCACATAGGATAATTGTTGGTGTTTCACCCTTTTTCCCCTTTGGTTGTGGGTTTATGCCTCAAAACCATTCTGGATGAGAGGATTTATCACCCAAATTGAAGGTTTTTCTTTTTTTATACAATATAATTTTAAGAAAATTTCCATAAATATTATAAATAACATTAATCATCTAAGAAAATATTAAATTAAAAGGTTATTAATACTTTTAAACTTATGTACACAAAAATAAAAGTGCATTCTTCCTAAAAAACAAATTCACAAGTTAAACATAATGGTTACATATACCTATAACATATATAAAAAATTTATAAATACCCCTAGGTATTTATTTAAAATAAAAAATAAATAGTGGGGTGCCTAAGAATTTTAAATTATGATCCACCTTTGAAAAATACTGAGATCCCTCGAGTTATCACCACTTCACCAAATTTCCCAACATCAACTACAGCAGTAGCAAATAATTTTGGCAGCCCGTTTTTCTTCTATTTTTGATTATTTACACCTTGAGAAAGTGATTTTAGAAACATGTTACTATCTTGAATAATTATACTTAAAGAATATGATTATTGACTATATATCTATTATCATATTCTTGGATTGTGCGTGACTCTTTTCTTCGCAGTCATTAACCCTATGACCAAAATTACCACACTAATAACAATTTCTAGATCAAAAACAATTCATAAAAATTTATTTTAACACACTTATAACATGTTTTGGGATTACCTATGGATTTATTATTTTGTTTTATCCCCATTTTCTACCACTTTGACCATTTATTACACTTGTCATCTCATGGAACATTAGTGTCAGAAAACAACATCATAAAATTCTTAGTAAAAGGAACAAAATTATAATTAATTATAAATTATCATATGGAAAAATATTTTAATATGTTTGGTTTCAATCCTAATTGAAGCTTATTAATTTTACAATCATGATCCCGGATAAAATTTGGTACATACCTAGACAATCTGGTAAAATTTTCTTCAAATGAGGCCACTAAATCCTTATAATTTTTATTCAATTCCAAGAATTGTTTCTCCATTTTAAGCTTTAAAATCTTATGGAGATATTTCTTAAGGAAATTATTCTTGAATGTGTACCATTACATAGTATCAAGATTATATTTCTCTAAGGTATTCTTATCCAATGATAACCATTGATTAGCTTCACCTTAAAAATGATAAATTGAAAGGGTTACCTGTTGATGTTTTGAACATCGTATGACTTTGAATATCATTTATAGATAATTGATCCATACTTAATCTAAAAAAAGTTCATATTATCCACTAAATGATGGAGGATGTTATCTCAACATGTGACCCCTAAAGACACACTACTTCATGGAATATGTTCTTCTTATCTTGCATGGACACCACCACCATTTATAGATTGTTTAAACTGATCCATCACATCAACAAACTATTTTATTCCAATTATAGCCATCTTTAGATTCCTATTTGGAAGTTTATTTCCCTCTGAATGTCTTCCCACTACAGTTTACCTATTTATTATGTAGAGAACCATTCATAACAGACACATTTTAGACAAAGAAAAATGTTAATCCTAAAATGTTATATCATTTAAACCATAAAGTAAAATCTTTCAGGCGTATTATATTAAAATTATCCTTTTATCTAAAATTATATGATCGTTTATCTGATAAAAATATAAGGACATAACATTAAACATTAAATATTAAAGTGACTTTAAAATACAAATCACTTTCTTTGAATCTCAAATATATGTCGGGGTTAGAGTTTAAGTTAATTAGTTCATAACTCATACCAAATAAAAACAATAAATTTAAAAGTGGAAAATTATTATTAGTGTATATTTTATACATAATATAAAATGATTAATATAAATAATTATTTCATTACATGAAAAATATTCATGATGTTCAACATGAATTCTTTTATTCCTTTTCCCATATTTAAACCCTATGAAAAACATTTTTAGAATGTGTGATGAGAAAAAAAAGCTCAGTAAGGGGCATAAAAAGAAGAAATCCATTTTTCCAGTGAAAAAAAAGAAAACATATATAATTTTTACCTTTACATTAAAAATTATTTGAGTGTATGAAATGAAAAAGATCCAAATGACAAGTACAAACACTTTTTTCTCTAAGAAGACGTTAAAAATTAATGGAAATAAAATAAAAGCCTTTTTTGAAACATAGTGAATAATAATAATATATATCTTTAAAAACCTTATAAATAGGGATATCTATAGGCCTCATATCCCAAATAATTATTTTATGGACATATATCATTACCAAATGCATTGGAGAGCTATAATGGGTTTCACCCTTCATATAAGCTATATCAGGCTCACCTACGAGTTATAATGGGGCTCAACATGGTTTATAATATATATCGAGATCACTTTTTTCCATATATTTCTCAAGTACTAAATCATGAATTAAAAATTTATCCTGACACCTTTTCCTAATAAAGCCCTTTTAAAAACTCTTTTGATCTAAAAGGAAAAATGCTTTCAAATATCAAAATAAAAATTTATATTAAAAATCCCATTTCAGTACAAAAAATAACCATTAAAATTTAAAGGGGATTTATTTTGAAGAATAAATGAATGGATGTAATGGAATAAAAACATTAAATAAAGGTTATGGGGGGTAAATTTGTTTAATCTATGTATATGTTAAAATTTAACCTTCCTTTTGTCTTTTGTAAGGAAAGTAAAAAATTTCATAAAAATAATCATTTTTGAAAAACATAAAAAAATGACCAAATTTCCTTTATGGAACTCTCATGTAAATATGATAAAATCATTTAAGAAAAAACATTGACATTTAAGAAAAATTTAGTTTTTATGTAAACTTTTAAAGATTATTTTTAAAGAAAATTCCCTTACCACTTTGGAAACATTTGAACCGTAAGTCCTATGAAATAATAACATTAAAAAAAACGTTAAATGTCATGATAATTGATAAATTAATCATATAAAATGTTAAATGTGCTATATATAAACCTTATAAAAGAATATAGGTTCATAAAATCAAAATATGCCTCAATGAAAGGAAATTGAGACAAAGTCCCTTACGATTTATTTAATTTATCACATGCATTATTTATCTTCATGAATAACAAATTAAAGTGATTTTTCAACTATTTAGGAAACTTTTTAAAGTTAATTATTACTTTTATTTAACTTATTACCATTTCATATAAAACTACATATTTAATTATGTTTATGTTGGCTATTTTGACAATATTTGTTTTATATGTCCAGAATGACTTTGGTTGGATGATTATGGTCAAATAGGTCATTATTTAAAAAACTACAGGAAAATAATACTAAAGTAGTTATCTGATTTATACATAATTAATATCTTTGAACGAATCATGAAATATTATTATGAAAAATGATCTACGTTATGGTCATGTAGACTTTATTCCTGACAAACGCATGAGTTGCATTTCTATTTTTCAATGATCATTATTGATAAAAGGTATGTATTATTTTATCTCCTAGAGTGATAATAATATCATATATACCAGATTATTTATATAAATTTACTTATATATATCATAAATGTAATTTATTAATTTAAAAATATTCATATGACTTCATGGAGGTGACAAAGATGCACAAATGACATTTTCATTTTTCAATGTAAGAATGAAAACGAAATATTATGTTTTAATAATGATAAATATTTCATGAATATCATAGTTAGGTAATTTTTTAACATATATTAATTATAATTGTATTTATTATCTTCCATGTAAAGAATTAGAGAAAAATGAATCATAGTACTTCACTAGGTGGTAGTCCTCCGAACACACGAGTGGTGTTATCTTATCCCCCAGAGAGTGGAAAGTAAGAAGGTATATGTGATATAATAACTAAATAATTTTAAATATGTTACAAATATATTATATATATATACACTTTAAATCCATCATTAATGTAATATATGAGAGGTGATGATGGAAATCGAATGACAACGGTTCGTGAGGTGGTAGTCCATTGTACAAATGAATGGTGATTTTTTATCCCATTTGATAGGGAAGATATGAATAGTGGTTGTTAAATTAACAATATAAAATTAATTTATATGGGAGATACTAGTTTTATTATAAAATAATAATTTAATAATATTTTAAGGCGCTAGAAGAAAAAATAAATTAAAGATGCCCGGTCAAGTATGATACCTTTTCATCGAAAAATATATTTAGGTAAGCACCAACATGATTATTATGGAGGATTTATAATTAATATATGGGATATAGGTCATGGTTAGTGATTTAATTAGGGTATTTTTATAGGTATTGTTTGATAAAAATGGAATTAAATTTGTGAAGAGAAGAGGAGAGGGGTGGCCTTTTATAAGTTAGGGGAGTGGCACACTTGTAATTTTTGAAAAGAAAAATGTGTAATGATGTTTTTTCAAATGAAAAATGTTAAAAAATGAACCATTATACATAATTATACTCTAAAAAGGCTAAAAATTTCCATGAAATATATTCTAGAAGTTTTTTGGTCATTTTAACCCTTATCATTTTAGTTTAACCACCTAGTATACTTCTTTTCACCTTAACCTCGGTAATTAATTTTTATTGTTTTGACTATTCATTATGGTCAAAATTATATTGAACATATTATATAATATAAATTATTCTCATTAAAAATATTAAATAAATTTTTCCAAATTTAATTCAATGTAATGGAAAATTTAAATTTAAATTTAAACTTATAGACACAATGGAAAAGTAGGTTTTTAAGAGGTGTATTTTTCAAGAAAAAGACCATTTTATTTTAACTCAATGGATAGTAATTATTATTATATTAATTCTAATTAATAAAAATTGATATATACTATATTAATCTTATTGAAATAATTTCTTATTAGGGGTAAATTTAATTAATTAAAATGGAGTATCATTATGTAATTTAAAAATGTTTCCAGAAATCCATGTTTTTAAATCCAAAAATAAATATATGCCGAAACCCAAAATAAAGTTGATTAAAAATTAATTAAGTGAATAAAATAAAAACTAAATAATACATATTTTACTTTTAATTATATTTAAAACATAATGGGTCTTTTAAATTTCTTATTTTATTTAAAAGAAATGATAGGTTTATAAAAATTGGCATTTTTCAATATCAACTAAAAATCAATATTTTCTATAAAATAAAAAAATTTCACCCCAATTCAATTTTTATATTATGATTTAAATAATTTTGATCATTTTATTAATTTTTTTCCATATATTCAAAAAATTAATTATACTATTTTCTCACAAAAAAATTGAAATCAGTTTTGAAGAAAACATATTTTTGATGAATTAAAAAACATTACTAAAACATTTATTCATTATTTACTATGAATTTATACTTCAATATACATTATATTGGAAGTTTATATATATATATATTTCATAATGTAGTTAATACTATTAATACCATCTAATTTAATGGCTATGTTATTATGGTTATATATATCATGAGTTATTTAAGATTGGTGTTACGTGTTAGATACACTATCAAACATTGTTTTGTTTTATAAAACCTCACAGTGTTTCAAAAATAGTTCTTTGAAAAAAAATCACATTTTAATATTGAATAATTTTAATCACATTTAATTATTTATCCATTTAATTTATAAAATTATTTTTTATTAAAACTCATCAATGTTAATAATAATATATTATAATGTATTAAAATATATGTTCTTATAATAAAACCTTTTATTATACTATTATTTAATTTTGATTTTATTTTTATTGTAATTTTAATAATGATGGTTTCCATTTTATTCTCATAATTTATTAAAGTTTATATTGAATTGTATTATTTTATCTTAATAAAAGGTATCCCAATTCATTTTATTTTTTTTGTTAAGATTGATACAAGATACCTGAAAAAGTATTTATTTAAGAAAATACATAAAAAAATCTCTAGGTGTAACATTATGCCACATTTAAATAAATTACATCCTCATAATTTTAATTTCTCTTATTGATGAAAATATTTTAGGTAATTCAAAATATAGTAATGACAAATGATTTAATTTTATAATAAGTTATCTACCTTGGAGTCATGGGTAAGGCTCATCATTTATCTTATAAAAAACATATAAATATATTTTTCATTTATCATATCCATTTGTGCAAAATATATTTTATTTTTATGAATTTTGGGTTTCCAAAAACATAACATTCACAAATTCATTTTCATGAGCTTTTTCTCATCCAAATAATAAAAAAGAGTGGTCACAATTAATATATTTGTATGAAAAATTATTCATAAGTTTATTATACTCTAACACCTTTATTTCAACCTACGATTCATTATATATAACTATTATGTAAAATTAAGGTTCTTTTACTTCTTTGAAGATTTAATTAAGTATCATATACTTAATATCAATGACCTAATCTCCCAAAATACTACAACAATAATTTACCATAACCAGTATTACTATATTCGAAAAGAAAAATTCACGGAAAAAAATTATACAAAAATACAACATAAACCTTATCCCCAAAATAATTAACCACATACCAATAAATATTAGATTAGTCATAAATAATCCAAAAAATATATTAATCTCTTCCCAAATAACCTAAACAGTTTTATCACAAAATCACCTATAGAACCCCATGTTAATCTATACTTCTCAACTTATATTCTAAAAAATAATTAATTCATGTAAAAATTATTCATATTTACCTCAACATCAAATCACATACCAAAGGAAATGTTTATATAGACCAAAATCATATATTCTTCCTACAACATGATAATATTTTCTCAAAATAACATTAATAACTTAAAAATACAATAATATAGTACCTCAGAAGAAGTATATATTCCTTTGAACAAATTATAAAACTTAATCTTATCGAACCATAATTGTGTCTATAACTCTAAAAGTATCCTCATATGATAACATCCTAACCACTTGAGTTATCTTAACCCTTCTTTGAGAGATTATTTAACCCCATAGTCCAATATCAGGTGATAAAAACTTATTATTTTTACATTGCCTTTGATATCAAATACTGAAAACCAAAAATCAACATCCATAAAAAAAATATCAATAAAAAATACTAAATAAATTACATACCCTAGAAATTTTAGGTTTAGAGTTTTAGAGAACTAGGTGGAAAAGTACATAACAGAATGTGTATCTTCCAAATCAAATGGAAAATTCTTCCACTAAACCAATGATTCATTATTTTAACACATGTCTTCAAAATCTCCCAAAACATTCTCCACACATAATACCCTTAACCACTAATCTTACATAATATTATATTTTATATCTTATAGAAATGGAAACATAATAATCAAGAACTGAAATTTTATGTAATGTTAAACATAAAAAATAAAAATTAAAGATCAAAAGTGAAAATAATAAGTGAATATGGTTGTGAGCTCAAAATCAGGGTGAAATGATGTAATATAAATTAATCAAACTCAATACAACAAAAACCATAAATATGCATCTATGGAATAAACATTTATCCTAATGTAAGACAATAATCATAACAAATGGAATATAATATAGTCATGTGGAGTAATATAGAAATTCTGAATAATCATAATAATAATAAATAATAACATTTTGAATATGGAATAACAAAAAATAGGTTAATGAATATTGTTGTGAACATTAAATCTGGTTCATGCATTTTAACAGTAACTCCTCGACCCCAGTTACCCAGAGTTGGTGAATTATTAAATAAAATTGGAATGATACAAGGAAATAATGTCCTGAAAGACCGATCAGTTTAGTATCCTTGTAAATACTAGATATATTCATTAGGTCAACATTACGACCTGAAATGAAAAACAACACTAAATTATTATATTAGAAACATCCAAGCTTCCTAGATTATGCCAGTAAGTCACTCATAACTAACTTATTTATATCTTGGGAAAATGGAACATAAGAAATGTTTGAGGTCAAATTCTTAGTAAGAGTAAGCAATACAGTAGAATATAACGTAAACATTAGGCATGGTGAATAATTGAAAACACATCCTTTACAAATAATTAACATGAACAATTTATGGAAGGAATACGAGTTGAGTAAATAATTCCATAATAAATCATAGTCATGGGTATTCTACTAGTCTAATAACCACATGTAATATCAAAATCCAATCTCTTAATGATAGAATTCATAATTCTGGACATCATAACTACATAGTCAAGGCCTTGTGCCAAGACTACAAATATGATTTTGTCGAGGCCTTGTACCAAGACACTAGTTTGTCTCATGAGACCTACCGATGAATCAAGGAGCTATAGCGAGATCCACCAGTAACTTACTAAGTCCAATGAATTCCTCATATGAAAAGGAATAAACACAACATAAACATTCATATTAAACTAGCACACGAAATTTCAATACTTTAACCGTAAACAATGAATGGTATAAAAATATCACATACACATTCAAATATAACTCATTCAATACAATATGGAAGACTGTATTATAAGAAATTAACCTAAATCAAGAATAATGAATGATATTGACATAGATGAAAATAATTATTAAATATATTTTAGAGAAGTATCCCCCTTTTTCTAGAAAACATTCAAAAGTATCACTATTTATCAAGAAGCTATTTAAAATAGATTTTTGAATCAAAGTGTCCCATACCACTTTGAAACTTATAAAATGAATTTTAATTTTAAAACATTAATGTCCATATAAATAAAACCTTAAAACTATTTTTAAAACACGAACATTAATAAGAATGATTTAGAATAATAAATCTTTAAAACATTTAAAATGATATTTTAGTTAGAGTTTCTAACCAAAAGAGAGACACTTGAATAAAAATAATTGAGGTAATAAAAACTTTATAATATCATGAGAATAAAGGGATCCAAGATATAATATGTCAATGTACATTATATACACCATATAAAAGTGATTTGGTGTATAACAACAAAGAAGTCTCAATGGAATGTAAATTAAGATGATATCTATTATAAAAATCATATCCTTAGGTTAAGGATAAATCAATGGCATAATTAGGTTTGAAAAATATAAATACACTCAATATTATTGGATATTTAGTGTAATTCAATCAGAGGACATTCAAGCATATTCTTGTAAAAACGACACCAATTAATAGGTTGTTTAACTCAATAAATGGAGATTGAGTTAAAATTACTCTTATCAGGTTCATATCGATGACTTGATAATTTATCAATGGAGTGATTATGTGTATCAAAAGTATATCCATATAATGGGGAGTGGAAATTATGAAATAAGAAAATGAATAGTAATTCCACACATAATCTTGGTGTAAAATAATCAATGAAGTACGCGTAAAGCCGAATGAGTGGAAATTGAAATTTCAAATTCCCTTATCGATTTGGTAGCTTTTGAAACATACACCCACGAAAGAATGATAATACAATGATTATTTAAAAGTACATAAATTATATTATATTACACTATGAATACAATCATGGTTAGTACACACACCACATGCAATAAATAAGTGGTGAACAACGGAAATTTCATGGAATTAAAAGTGAGATAACAAAACCCCTTACTTTGTAATTTTTACTTGGTCAAGGGTAGGTTAACCTTCGTTATAATGGTGAAATAATTTTTATTAAATTATACTAGAATCATATACATTAATATGATATCATATATGATCTTTTAACATTGCTTTGTTAATAATATTTTAGTATTATCGTCGTTTCTGGTATTAACAGATTCCTTTTACTTTATATCCTCTGTCATGTGAGTCATATTTATTATGGATGGAATGTATATTATTCAAATAAACAATTATATCAAGTATCTAAACATTATTTTTAATCATCAAATGAATATTAGTCTTCAATGGATATAATGGGGAATGAATCTCATCACATTCGTGGATACGGTAATCCGTACGTACGCACGGGCGACAATATCATTCTTCTGATATTAAAAAATATATATAATTGGATGGTATACCATATATGCAGAATAATTATCATGTTATATTTATTATTTAAATTAATTACAAATTATTATTATACCCATCAAAATAATAATATATTGAATAATAATTACACCACGGCGTGGAGATGGTAAGCCGTATGTACGCACGTATGGTGACATGTCATTAAAAGGATGTATAGAATAATTAATATGGTTGTACCATATTTATAATAACATCATAGTATATATAATATATTAGATTTATTATTTTAGAATGTAAACAACAAAGAAAGAGGTAGTGGAAGAAGAAAGGAACTTTGAAAGAGGTGATGAAATATCTATCTCTTCTTCGGGTTCATCCTTTTGATTAGATCAAAAGGGCTTATTATGATGGATTTATGACTAAATTAGGGCCTCTAGGATTACGTTACGATAGTTTAGATGGTATTTGGGCAGGTTTTGGCCGAGCCAAATGCCTTGAAAGGTGTGAATTAGAGAGAAGGGGGAGTGCCCTTGTATAAGAGGGGTGAGGGGAACCTTAGGAAAAGCTAGAAATATTACTTTATAATAAAATAATTTTAGGTTTATAATGGATCAAAAATATATTATTTAAAGGATAAGGTGGATATGGGTATAAAACCACTGAACCAATAGGTTTTAGACCAGTTTGGGACACTATATTAACTTTATCTTTTAGATTTAACTCATAGTTAAATAGTTTGACATTTACCATGTCTCTTTGTATTTTTATATTATATGGTTAATAAATATACTATATACTTACAATAGAACCCCAAGTGGTTAATTAATGATACAAATATCATTATATAAGTCTTTTGGATGAACTTTATATTTTTAGGAATAGAATATCAATTCATAATATAATATTTATTTTAAAAACTCTTTTTTGTCAATTTTGACACCATTTGGTATTGGGTTTTTTCTAAATTCATAACAGAATTATTAATTATAAAAAAATTCATCTAACCAACTCTAACATGATATTTTAACCTATAAAATTATTATAAATCATAAAAAGTATCCAATTATATTTATTTGGATATTTATAATATCAATTATTTTAATATTTCATTAATACGGTTATTACGACATCATCATTGTGTCATAAATAAATATAATTATTTAACGGATAAAAATTATGAATAAAATACCATTGTGTAGGAAATCGTTTTATATTTTTAATGAATATTTATAGTCGAATTTAGATTATGTATAACTCTATATTAATTTTTTTTATTTATTAAACTTTGATTTTAACTCTTTTAACTCTTCTTTATATAAAATAATAATAAATGTCCTAATCTAATCCAAATAGACCTAAAGGATCATATTTTATTCCTAATATTGTTTTTGGACGAATTACACTTATCCAATAGAATTAGGACATGTTTTAGGGTAATAATAATACAATTTTTACCCTTAATTTCCCTGTTTACTTTTAATCGTGGTAAATAAAAGTAAAAGTTAATATTCAGAAAAAATTATTTTCCTCTTGTTGAACCACATTTTATCAACTAATATAAACAGTGTCTCTCGAATTTTTAAAATTCCACTCACATAAGTGGTAAAATTATGTTTTATGTGAATTTGAAAATTCTCCTAGGAGGTGGGTAAAAGACGGTGAAAAGTTCAATAAAATTTTTATAAATCTAAAATTATTATAAACCGATTCCAATGAATTACATTGAACGTATATAGTTATTATCTATCTATTTTTAACTAAAATAAATTTAAATAAAATAAATAATTATTTAAATAAAAATTCGGTTTTAAACTATAACTTAGTGTTTTTCACTATTCATCAAAAATTGAATTTTTTCAGAAAAATACCATCTTTTCACCCTAAGATAATTTCGATATTCCGAATCCAAAAATTAATCCCATTTTGAAAGATAAAATTAATAAAATTTCAAAATGTGGGTATTACTATTTATAACGACTAGTTTGATTAGTTGCGGTGTGCTAGAATTTCGAAGTTGTGTAGAATCCAAGCTATTACATTATTCAAAGGGAAACATACCATGGAATCTTGGGGTGTTACATTCTTCCCCCCTTTTGGAAATTACATCCTCACAATTTTTAAAATTGGGGTTGGGAACATAATTGAAAGTCCCACATTGGAAAATGAGTCAATAAAACCATCACTTTAAAATAAAGAAAGAGAAGTACAAAGGTCACCTGAGATAACCCATACTAGGATTCCATGTAGGAAAACATGGATATAGAAGATAAATTAACTGTCAAGTTATGATGGAGAGGGATAAAAAACA
Source organism: Viscum album (assembly GCA_963277665.1). Classification (NCBI taxonomy): domain Eukaryota; kingdom Viridiplantae; phylum Streptophyta; class Magnoliopsida; order Santalales; family Viscaceae; genus Viscum; species Viscum album. Next base: position 46,779,513 of record OY728161.1, on the reverse strand, counting down.
TGATCAGAATAAATTTAACAACAAGAAAACCACAAAGTTATGATGGAAAAAATAGTCATTAGTTTACCAGTAGGAAATGTAAACAAACAACATTTTTTTAGTTACATTTCATAAAGATGAGGAATTTATTTATGAGATTGACCAAGAACATAAAGAGATATACTTACTTTTTTAGTAGAGCTTCATTCTTTAATAAATTTCCACTACTAACTCATTTTTTTAAATGATGAGTTTTCAAGATGACTTGGTCACATCAGAAGAGCAAGAATCAACTTCTAGAGAATCACATGATTCAAAAAGGATAAACTATATATTTACCTTGTCTTTAGAGATTAATGAAAACAAAAATGGTTATTACATGATTGGATGATCCCCCAAAAGGATATTCCTTTAGAGAAAGAAACACTAATTTTAAGTTCTAAAATTAAACCAACAATACCCCAATGTTAAATAAATACAATTAAATAAACAATTGTCTTTAAATTCCTTCAATATAATAAAAACTAATATTGAAATTCAAAACATAGAAGAATTTGGTTATGTAGTCTTCCACGTTAAATTGTTTCTCCAAATGAAATTGACCACTCTTAAAGTCACATACTTAAAAGTAATTAACCTAATCACATATTCTCTATTATAGGTTAATCATTTCCATAAATAACCCAAATCACTACAAATCAACAATAAAAACGTAGATAAAAATCCACCATTACTCCTCAAATAAAATCTCATAGTATTCTATTTTCCATAGGCATTTAGTGTTCCTAATAGAGAAAACATCTTCTAAAATAAAATTTACCACTTAATCACCAAATCATTTTTCTATACTAAGGGTATTCATTTGATAAGACATAAGATCCCAAATCAACTTACTATTGATCAATAAAATCATTTAACAAAAAATAATTAGTCACACTAACCAGGGACTTCACATAGTCCAGTGGTAGGTGATAAATCCCAATCGTACTCTGGTTGTTGGTTTGATTCCCACATCTTTTTCTAACGCGACGGGTTGTCACATGGTATGCGTGTTGTCATTTTTCAAAATCAATATTTTATAACATTACCAAAATGAGATAAATTCCTCAAAATAACCATAACATAATTTAACCACAAATGTTATCTCATACCTTGCATTTTCATCCCAAAATATAATAACTTGTAATTTCCTCAAATTAAAGTATCATATAAAACTAAATGGTTATTTATAACTATATCCACAAGTGAAAAGATAAATCTTCCTCAAATATCATTTTCACTTGATAAATTGAAGGGTTACACATATAAGATAAAATTCAGCCAAAGTAATCTCAACAAAAAAGAGTAGTAATACCTTTAAACATTTCTCCATCCATTTATTTCAACATAGGTTCTTCTATGACCAAGAGGTTATACTATAAAATAGGTCACTGACTTGGGTGATTCCAAGGTACCTTATATTTACGACAAATGATAGTAATTGGAATCTTAGGATCATTTTTTTTTCTTATAGAGTACTCTTCATTTTTCCTCAGCAATTCTTTACTTTATGCCCTTCTTTCCCACACATAAAGAATTTCTTTATTCCATTGAGACACTGCCTTGGGTGTATCCTTACACATTTCTAGTATGATGGAAATTAATCTTTTTTCTCTCCATGGTCTCTACAACTGGAGCTCTGATCATTCACTGCCTTTCTCTTCTTTGTTGATTCCAGGAGTTGGTTAATATATATGTTGTTGATCATATTTTTCGAAAACTGATTCGGCATGAAGACAATATCTTTTACGCCTATCAACATTCCATTTAGTTTTTCATTTCCACCACTATTCCTACCTTGTACATCATATTCAATGTTACTATGAATTCCTTGGAATCCAACCATTAACTAAAACCGGAAAACATTGTGTGAGTAAGAATAGTCTTAAAAGTATTTAGAAAATATCGTTACGCCTTATTTTCAATCGAAAACACCATAGTATTAACCAAGGTTTTTTATTCTCATATTATATTAAAATCCTTCAAATAATTTTTTAATGAATATGTAAATTATCCTAAGCATATCCCCCAAGAGTGTCGTAACCAAGAGTCCAGCAAGAACCGTTGTCGTGCACCCGTTCCTGTTCAAGTCTAGCTCAAAGCAGGTTTTTCAGGCTTTACCCCTGGGTACAATAGTGCCAGAGCTGCCTCTACCTACACATATCAAGACAGGGATCTATTGCTCAAAAATCTCAAAAAATCTCTACAATAACAAAATTTTAGGAAGTTCTTCTATACTAATCCTCAAATTCTATCTTAGGGATATGTGCTCTAATCAGAGTTTACTTAAATCTAGTTTCCAAGGTTTGTACTAAACTTCATATGATACCAACTGTAACGCCCTGACCCCAGTTACCCAGAGTTGGTGCATTATTACATAACATTGGCATGATACAAGGAAATCATGTCCTGAAATACCGAGAAATTTAGTAGCCTTGGAAATAATATATATTTTCATAAGGTCAACATTGCAACTTAAAAAAAACAACACTAAATTATTCCATTAGAAAAATCCAAGATTCCTAGATTATTCCAGCAAGTCACTCATAACTAACTTCTTTATATACTAGGAAAATGAAACTTAATAATGGGGTGAGATCAAATGCCCAGTAAGAGTAAGCAATACAGCAAAAGATAACATAAAAATTAAGCATGATGAATAATTGAAAACACACGCCTTTACAAATAATTAACATGAACAATTTATGGCATGAATATGAGCTGAGTAAATAATTCCATAATAAATCATAGTTATGGGTATTATAATAGTCTAATAACCACATGAAATATAAATAGGTAATCTCATAATTATAGAATTCATAATTCTGAACATCATAACCACATAGTCAAGGAAATGTGTCAGGACGAGAAATAAGATTTTGTCAAGGCCTTGTGCCGAGACACTAGTTAGTCTCTTGAGACCTACCGATGCATCGAGGAGCTATAGTAGGCTCCACCCATAACTTACTAAGTCCAATGTATTTCTCATATGAAATGGATTAAACATAACATAAACATTCATATTAAACTAGCATACTAAATGTAAATACTTTAACCGTAAACCATGAATGATATAAAAATAGCACATCCACAGTCAAAAATATCTCATTTAATAAAATATAGAAGATTTTATTATAATAAATCAACCTCAATCGAGAATAATGAAATATATTGACATAGATGAAAATTATCATCAAAACTATTTGATACAAGTATCCCCCTTTTTTTGAAAACATTCAAAAGTATCACTATTTATCAAGAAGCTGTTTAAAATAGATTTTTGAATCAAAGTTTCCCATACCACTCTGAATCTTTTAAAAGGAATTTTAATTTTAAAACATTAATTTCCATATAAATAAAACCTTAAAACAATTTTTAAATCATGGACATTAATGAGAAATATTTAGAATAATAAGTCTTTAAAACATTTAAAATGATAATTTAGTTAGTGTTCCTAAGCAAAAGAAAGACACTTGAATACACATTATTGAGGTAATAAAAACATTATAATACCATGTGAATAAAGGGATCCATGATATACTACATCAAAGTACATTATATACAATATATAAAAGTGATTTGGTGTATAACAACAAAGAAGTCTCAATGGAATGTGAATTGAGATGAAATCTCTTATAAAGACCATATCCTTAGGTAGAGGATAAATCAATGAACATAATTTTGTGTGGAAAATATAAATACACTCAATATGATTTTATATTAATAATAAATCAATCAATGGACACTCACATATATTCTTGTAAAAATAACACCAATGAATTGGATGTTTTACTCAATAAATGGAGATTGAGTTAAAATTACTCTTATCAAGTTCATATGGATGACTTGAGAATATATCAATAGAGTGATTACGTGTATCAAAAGTATATCCAAAGAAAGGGGAGTGGAAATTATGACATAATCAAATGAATAGTGATTCCACACATAATCTTGGAGTAAATTAATCAATGAAGTATGCGTAAAGCCGAATGAGTGGAAATTGAAATTTCAAATTCCATTATCGATTTGGTAACATACGAAACATACACCTATGAAAGAAGGATCATAAAATTATTATGCAAATATCCATAAATTAAAGTATATTACACAAGTAATACAATCATGGGCAGTACACACACCACATGCAATAAATAAGTGGTGAACAATGGAAATCTCACAGAATTAAAAGTGAGATAAGAATCCCCTTACTTTGTACTTTTTCCTTGTTCAAGGGTAGATTAACCTCCTGTATAATGGTTAAATATTTTTTATTAAATTAATCAATAATCTTATACACTAATATGATATCATATATGATCTTTTAACATTTCTTTGTTAATAATATATTAGTACTATCGTTGTTTTGGGTGTTAACGGATTCATTTTCCTTTATATTCTTTATTATGTGAGTCATATTTGTTATGGATGGGATGTATAATTTTCATATCCAGAATGATATAAGGTCTCTAAACATTATTTTAAATTATCAAATGAAAATTAGTCTTGAATGGACATGATGGTGAATGAATCTCATCGCGTTTGTGGAGACGGTAATCCATACGTACGCACGAGCGAAAATATCATTCTTTTGATATTAAAATAATATATAATTGGATGTTATATCATATATTAAGAATCATTATCATGTTATATTTATTATTTAAATCAATTAAAAATTATTATTATACCCATCCAAATAATAATTTATTGAATAACATTTACACCACGACGTAGAGACGGTAAGCCGTACGTACGCACGTTTGGTGACATGTCATTTAAAGGATGGATAGAATAATGAACATGGTTGTACCATATTTATAATAAGATCACAGTATATAAAAGATACTGGATTTATTATTTTTCAATGTAAACAACAAAGAAAGAGGAAGTGTAAGAAGAAAGGAACTTTGAAAGAGGTGATGAATTATTTACCTCTTCTTCAGGTACTTCAATTTGATTTGATCAAAAGCGCTCCTAATTTGATTTTTTTACTAAAGGAGGGAATCTAGGATGAAGGTATGACAGTTGAGAGGGTATTTTGGCATGTTTTGGCCGAGCCAAATGGCTTTGAAGGGTTTAATTAGAGAGAAGGGGGAGTTCCCTTTTATAAAAGGTGTGAGGGGTACCTTAGGAAAATCTAGAAATATTATTTTATAATAAAATAATTTTCGGTTTCTAATGGCTCCAAAATGGACTATTTAAAGGATAAGGTGGGGATGGGTCGATAACCACTCATACAATAGGTTTTAGACAGTTTTGGGTCACTATATTAACTTCATCTTTTAGATTTAACTCTTAGTTAAATAGTTTGACATTTACCATGTCTCTTTGTATTTTTATATTATATGGTTAATAAACATACTATATAATTTCAATAGAACCCGAAGTGGTTCATTAATGATAAGAATATAATTATATAAGTATTTTGGTTGACCGTTATATTTTTAGGAAGAGAATGTCAATTAATAATATAATATTAGTTCTAAAAACTCTTTTAAGTCAATTTTGACACTATTTGGTATTTTTTTTCTAAATTTTAAAAAAAATTATTACTTTAAAAAAACTCATCTAAATAACCATAACATGTTATATTAACCTATAAAATTAGTGGAATTCATAAAAAGTCTCAAATTACATTTATTTGGATATTTAAAATATCGATTATTTTAATTATTCATTAATACGACAATTACTGCATCATCATTGTATCATAAATATATTTAATTAGTTAGTCTCTAAAAATTATAAAACAAATTCCATTATTTAGGAAATATTTTTAGATGTATACTAAATATTTATATTAGAATTTATCTTATGTATAACCCTATATTAAAAATGTTTTAGTAATTAAACATTGATTTTAACTCTTTTAACTCTTCTTTAAATAAAATAATAATAAATGTCCTAATCTAATCCAAGTGGACCTAAAGGATAATATTTTATTCCTAAGGTTGTTTTTTGTCGAATTACACTTATCCAGTAGAATTAGGACATGTGTTAGGGTAATAATAATATCATTATTACCCTTAATTACCCTATTTACTTTTAACCGTGGTAAATAAAAGTAAAAGTTACTATTCACCACAAATTATTTTCCTCTCATTGAACCAAATTTTACTTATTAATATCAACCATGTCTCTCAGATTTTTGAAATACCACTCACAGAAGAAGTAAAATTAAGTTTTATGTGAATTTACAAATTCTTCTAGGAGGTGGGTAAACGATGGTGAAAAGTTCATTAAATTTTTTATATATCTAAAATTTTAATAAACTGACTCCAATGAATTTCATTAAAATTATATAGGTATTATGTATATTTTTTGACCTAAACTAAATTAAAATAAAATAAATAATTATTTAAATAAAAATTCGGGTTTAAACTATAACTTAGTGTTTTTCACTATTCATCAAAAATTGAAAGTTTTCTGGAAAATAAAAAAAAAATCAACCTATGATAATTTTGATATTCCGAATCCAAAAATGAAGTCCATTTTGAAAGATAAAATTTATAAAATTTCAAAAAGTGGGTATTACTATTCATAACGGCCTATTTGATTGGTCGCTGTGTGTTAGAATCTCGAAGTTGCGTACAATGCAAGCTATTACATTATTCAAAGGGAAACATACCGTGGATACTTGGGGTGTTACAATAACATTGTGGAAATATATAAAAAAATAAGTCCATGCCTAACATAATCCCCATATTAATAGATAAATATTTACATAATGCACTGGAGGGATATGTAGGACCTGAACCATCACATTTTAATAAAACATACATATCAACTATACATGAAATTACTCATTAATAATATCATTAAAACCCCTTAGAGAAATGGGTTTAATATCATTTACAAAATGATATCACATAACATGACATCAAGATAAGATTAGTTGGTACCCAAAATTAAATCTCCAAAAAGGAGAATAAATTTATTTATAGAATAATAATGAAAATTGATTAAAAATAGATATAAATTCTACTGATAGAGATGAAATCAGAGTGATGTCCTGAAAAATAGTTATGAAAAATAATTTTTTTCATTTCCATTAATGTCAGTGTTATGAGTCACATTCAAAATTTGGTTTCAAGAAAGTAAAATAATGAATTTACAAAAAAAATCACAATAAAATAATATTTAACAATATTAAAATTTAAATTAAATACATTTTATAAAAATAATATATATTGGAATATACTAATGTATGAGAGTGAAATAAATGCTTTATTAGATTTTTGTTAGTTTTAAGGAAAACCCACATCAAATAACTAGTTGGAAATTTTATTTTTTAAAAGTGATATTGGAAATTTAATAGAATATAGAATGAAATACAAATTTATTTTCAAAATAAAAAAAATGAGAATTTTTTATAAGAAATATTATGGACATGGAGGATAAAGATCCATTATAAATGGTGAGAATTATTTTTATAAACAATATATTTTTATAGAGATTGAAATACATCAAAAAAGATTTTTTTTATGTAAATCTATAATTTTCAGAGAGATAATTAGAAGATGAAAAATTTAAAAGAGAAATGGAATAATATATGAATCTTATTAGATCATTTTAAGGAACATTTTTATGTCCCAATGAAAAATAAATTGAGTAGAAAAACCCTTGAAAAATTTATAACATTCAAACAAAAACACCATAAAGGAGGGGGCTTAAATGGAATAATAAATAGCATGATTAAGGATATAATCATGATATATTATATATAATAGATATGTTATACATTGTATAAATGAAAATATGATCATAACTAGAAATATGTATAAGAAAATAAAATTTAGAAAAATAAATCCTTTAGATTTTATAACAAATGATTTATAATATGTTGAATAAAAGAACATTATTTGGATATATACATCCAATGAATTACATGATAATATATTATAATTAATTCATGTAGTAGTGATTAAAAATAATTCAATTTAAAAGTAAACATAGTTTTACAACTGATACATGGATCAAGGAAATGAAATTGAGACCAACAACTCTTACCTCAGACATCCTCTTAGTTGAACATACACTAAAATCCATATATAATACAACTAAATGTTTTATTAATATGATTAAGAAAAATATTAATAGTTACTTTAATATATACCATCCATTTATAATAAAATATTAACCATATATTAATTTTTTATTAGTAAAATTAGCATTTATTTGTAAACTATTCTAATTCCCTTACAAGATTCATTTTATAAGTTCCTATCCTTGAGTATTATTAATAAGTTAATCATATATAGAATATTAATTATGATAAAGAAAACTTTTTTTATAAGTTCCAAGGTTTTCGCTCTCTCACTGAGACCGGCTCCTCCGATGTGGATCTAGGGTTTTCTTGCGCTCGGTGGGTTGGCGATGGATCTCTGCTGCTGTTGTGACGCTTCGCGGTCCTTGCTCTGGCAGTGAGATGCTCTTGGGCGTCGGTGGTGGCTGGTTCTAGTCCATGGGTGTAAGACCGGTCTTGGTGATGGCATACTCTCCAGAGCGCCCATAGATTAGATCTCAGCCTCTTTCTATTTTCTGGTGGGGTTTTATTCACGTTTGAGGGACGCGCTCACGCGTCGACGACTCTTCTACCTCCTCCCAGGTGAGTTCGCAGGGATTTCCCTATGGTTGACGGGGTTGGTTTGTCTGGTTGCGGCGGGTTCTTTCGTTCCTTGGGTGTTTTTTTTGTGTTTTGTGTTGTGTTTTATGGCCGGATCTGGTGGTTTTGTACCAAGGGTTTCTACCTCACTGATACCAGTGACGAGGGTTTATGCCTCGTTGAAATTGGTGAAGGGTTCCAACGGCGGTGATGCTGTTTCTCATTGCCGGCGTGGGTGATTGCGTGATGATGGGCGTCAGTGAATCTCACCGGCGTTCTGGTGTTGGGATGATGTATGAATGGTGTAGATCCGTTGTTGTTTGACGACATTGATGGATGAAGATGGCCGGGTTCCCTCACCAGCGACATGCTATTTCTTGGTGATGTTTTCCAGGGATGACCATGATGGTTGCTGGTGATGACGACGACGAGAGCCGGTACATCTCGCCGGTGTTCCAGTGAATGTGTGGCGCGTGACAGTGGTTTGATTTGCATGCGGGCTGTTGGATTGACGTGTGGTGCACGACGTGAGGTATTTTAGTGCTGTCGTGGGATTAGTTGATAGGATTGATACGATCGTGGGCGCGTGATGATGATACTGGTTCAAAGATCGAGGCGGCTGGCAGTGACCTGATTTTGAAATTTGAAATGTGTTATTCGTCCGGATATGGAGAGGTGGTTTAAGGGATGTATGGGTACCAGCAACCCCTTAAATCGGCTTCAGAAAATGAAAAAAAATGATTTCTAGGAATACTTTAGAATTCCATTTTTTGGTGATTATGAACATAACAAAAGAATTAAATTTATTGGTAAGAACTTTTTTGAATTTTACTAATATAAAATTATAAAAAAAATTAAATTAATCATAATTATATATTTTATTTAATTTTTCTTAGTTATTCATGAGAAAAAAATTATAATAATGTTCTTGTATGTTGTAACATTGACTAAAATAAGAATATTTGATAATAATATAACGAGTAATAACATGCTTCTGTATATTGAAAATATAAATTTTATAGAAGCATAATGTTTAAATTTTTTTTAAGTTATAGATTTGATTCAAGAAGGTTTATTTGATGAACATATAGAATAATAATCCAGAAGAAGGAATCACTAATGTCGAGCTCCTGAATTTATTTATAAAATACCTCTTTAAAATAACTTTTTATGGATTTTTCTTGGGACTAGATACTCATTAAAGTGAGAAACTATTATCATTGAAGGAAATATATCTTATAATAGGGTTTATTTTGAATTGTTCTTTCATATTTTAAGGGGAAGAGGAGAGATCCTTTAATAAGTGATAGGAGTGACATTTTTGTTTTATTGTTTCATAATAATAAATGGATTTTATTTAAATTTTTTTGGATCCAATATGGATAAAAAATGACAAGGGTTTATTGGGAGTTCTTGAATGCCTCAATCCACCAATTTGGAAGTAATTTTATTTTTTTTGATGTTTTCAGGATTCAACCATTGATTTAATTATTTTACTATATTTCATTCTTTACTATGGTGATTAAGTTTTACCAAGGTAAATTAATTTTATGACTACAAATTAAATGTGCCTTATTAACTAATTTGACCATGATGATTCCAAAATTTAGAACCATTTTACAAGATTAAATTTCTAGAATATGTAATTATTAACATTAATATAAGTACACATAAAATGAATATTTTATATAAAAAATACATTTGAAGAATAAAATTGAATTTAAACCTAAATTCTATATAATATTAATTACCAATACTTTTATTAGTTTATGTTTATAAAAATAATTTTCTCTTTAATAGTAATACAAACCTAAAAATAAACATTTTAGTACTTAGCTAATGGATAATGATAGAAAATAGTTTTTTATTAGAATAAAATAAAACTTTCATTCCAACATGTCAAACATAGGTTTTAAATATTAACATAACATTTTTTAAATCATTATTTTTATCTTTAAATACATATTTTTTATATCCAATGGTTTTATGAATTTTTAACTCATCCTTATGTCATAACGATGTCATAAAATTTATGATATTTGTAAAAAATATATTTTTTACTATTCAATAAAAAAACTTTATTATAAAAATACAAAGAGTCCCCCTAATATAATTTAAAAATGATAAATTGAAAAATTAAGTTAATTTTATCAGATTAAACTTCTAAAATTTATAAATTTATCTTTTAAATAAAATTATTAAATATAAATATAACTGATTTTATAGAAAAATATCCTTTTAAACTTTTATTGTTCCAAATTTTATTTCATATGAATTTATAATTAAATGTTTTTTATTTTTTAGTTAATACATTATAATATTACATATTATCATAATAATATTTTAATAGTGATAAGTTTAATTTATTAGGATAAATTAAACATCTACTGAAAACAATTCTATTAAGAACAACATTATTTAATATTAAATATGTTAAATCAAATTTAATTATGTAAAAATTACATTTAATAATTTAATTGGTATGATAAAACATCAATAATAAAAATAATAAAATGTAATGAATTAAAATATAGGTCGTTAAAATAAAAAGTTTTGTTATATTTTTATATAATTATTATTGTATTTTTATTTTTATTTTATTTATGGTGTTCTACAATGTATTGTCATAATGTATTAATTTTTATCTTGTATTTTATTATTTTATCCCAAAAAATATATCATATTTCATTTTAGTTTAGTGTTTTGTACAATACAGTATACAAAAAGTGTGGGAAACATGTGTAATTATGACATAAAGACAAGATAATAATAGATGAAAACACAAAAAAGTGTGGGACACATGTGTAATTCTGACATAATAAAGATTGGTTTTGATTTAAATTCCTTTTAGATAAAAATGATCACTTATTTTCCAATATTTTCTATCTGACATAGTCTCTAGAATAATTAAAACCTATAACAGATGAACATATACTATCATCATCCTTGAAACAACCATAACAGTATGGCCTAGTTAGAGGTGCTGGTTTTGGGGTGACACCCCGAACATATTTAGAGAAAAGAACAAGAGGATTATCAATTTGAATTAATAAAAAAATGAGAGAAATAATATCTACCCTTGAAGGATAACTCTTATACTATAGAGATATGGATGATACATTAATGATGGAGAGTGAAAGAGAAGAAAAAACTCATGAAAATACACCACTTGGAGATCCCACCCCACCTCTATCATCTATGAAGCTAACCATTCCCCTCAAAGATATATCTTAGAAGAGGTAATCAATGTTCTAATAAATGTTTATGTGAAATGTTAATCATAAAAACACTGATACCTTTCCTATACTGACATTCTTCAGGGTGAGAATGATTGTGATTTATATCTAGCAAAACCCATCCATCACATTACGGTGAGGGATATAATGTTAAATGTTACAAATCACACGATACTCACCAAACCACTTTCAATATGGCATGTGTTAGTTTTGATCATTGTAACCCATGAGTGGAGCACTAAGTTACCTATTCAAATTCAAGAGGTTGATATTAATATGGTTGAAAAATATGTTTGAATATTCATCGCATGGCTATCACAACATGTAAGAAAACATGTTGACAAAGAGGTATTCATTTCCCATTTCTTTTCAAGATAAAACATTAACAATTGATGAAAAAAGGTCTGAACTGATGAATCTTATTACAAATAGACAATGATAAGGGGATGAAATGAATGACCATCTGAAAAATCATCTAAAGGGTCAACTAAATAATAAAAAATATCTAATAGAAGCACCATTACCCCACCTGTTCTATATCACATTTACTGTCATTCAAGGATCTTGTAGATAAAATGATAAAATATGGTAGAAACCACTTATTTTATTTTAAAGAAAATATATATCTATATAAATATCAAGGCCTCATTGTTCATGAGAGTTTAACTTAAATCCTAAATTATGGTTGGCCAGGTGCCTTAGTAGTAAATGTATACACGAAGTATGTTTTCATGATTTGATTTTCCAAAAGATGAGATACTATGTTAACATTGACTAAATACATTTCATATTTTTTGGTAGGAATATATATGAAAATAAATTTAATGGAGTTTCCCAAGAAATAAAATTATAACTCTTTAGTCCTCACATCTCCTCTAAATAACAAATGAAAATAAAGGCAAAAAAAGGCTGAAATATTGAAAGGTCTGATCAAATTGTTTGAATGAAAAAAATAGGATGAAAAAAACTATTTAATACCTATGATGGAGTGGTAAAAATCTAAAATTTAATCAAATTAAATATATTTTCATTTTTTTCACTACAAATTCCTTTGTCTGTTTTAGGCAACATTGGATGATCAATTTGGTAAATTTTTTATACTCTAGATATTTATTTCATGGATTCAATGCATGGATATCCAACAAACAATCCAAAAATGATGAAATATTAAATTTATAATACATAAATTCAAATATTTTAGTACTAAAAATCATGTTATATAATGGATATTATTTTTAATGGTGATTCCATTATGATAGGGAGATGTGTCGATATCATGATAAAACAAGGAATGAGGCAAGTGCCTATTCACAAGGACAAAGAGAAGTACTATAAATCAATGAATATCATGGTATATATAATAATATTTATCTATAAAAATACATATAAATAGAAATTTCTTATTATCCTCAATGTTTATGTAGTCTTCGAAAGAAACCAACGGAAAGGATTGCAATTATTATGTTTGTATATTTATGAGATAGAATATAATTCATGAAGATATTAGCATCCTTGAAGAGGTATTTTCGAAGATAATTACTATTTCATTTAAAATATATATTAATCCTTTTTGAATTTATATTTTTCCTATACTACCATGACCGTCGAAAGGAATCATATTCATAAGATGATATAGATGTGTTTAGAAATGAATGGGCAGAATACCAGATGAAAGAATGTACACAAATAGTAAGAAGATGTTACTCGAAGTGTACGTTTTTAGTTTATAATTCTATTTGATCCATTATGATTAATTTATTTTAAGCTACCATACTTTGATCCATGACTCATTATTAAGATCTATGATATGCAAGGTAATAATTTTTAATGTTAATATCACCTTCTTACATCTTTATGCTCATGTTATATATATATAATCATTGCTATCTCCCTTGTTTAAACTTATTGAAAATATATGATCACCCATTATTATGTTTCATATCTAAAGGTTATTAATAATTGATTATGAAATGATATGTCTAAGAAGGTTTCTATTAATGAATAACTTAATGAGAGACTCTTATTAACTAGTTCTTCATGTTTTCATGTTTCCAAAAGAACTTTACCTAAAATATTCTCACATGGATCATTATGTTATGTATGAAATATTAGTCAAATAATATGTTATATATATCAATGAAATTTACAGTTCAATATAGTTGGTATGAGAGAAACTTACCTACTAAAAATTAATCAAAAATAACAAGTGACCAGTATCACTCAAAGTGTATTTATATTTAAAATTGAAATTAATTTTAGTAAAAACAATAAGTGACATACTAAAAATTACAAAAATGAATTCATATTGTTTTTTTATTTTAATAAAATGATTCCTATGTCATCTATGAAATTCAAGAAGCAACTTTACCTTATTCTAATACATGGTGTGGCCTATATGACTTTAAGTGTCTATTTTTATATTAAATTTAGAAAAAAAGAATAAGTGACATATTGAAAACCAAGAAAACAAAATCAGTTTGTTTTTATACTTTAGAAAAATGATCCATGAGTCATTTTTGACATTTAGGAGTCAAATTCACCTCAATCCAATGCATGGAAGGACTGGTATGACTAAAAGTATCTCTTTGTATTTAAAATTGAAATTAATTTAAGTAAAAACAACAAGTGCCCTACTGAAAACTGAGGAAACACATTTGGATTGTTTTGATATTTTAGGAAAATGGTATATTAGTGATTTTTGATGTGATGGGATTGGAAACCCCTCAATAAAACACATAGTGTGTCTAGTGTTACTCAATGTGTCCCTTTTTTTAAAACTAACATTAATTTAAGTTAAAACACGTGACATACTGAAAAACAAGAAAACACATCTTGATTGTTTTGATACTTTCAGAAACTAATAAATGAGTCATTTTAAACATGTATAAGTCACCCAAACCTCAATCCAATGCATAAGGTGATCAGTATGACTAAAATATTCCCTTTTTATTTAAAATTGACATTAATCCATGTAAAAATAAGAAGTGAAATATTGAAAACTGAGAAATCAAATTCAGATTGTTTTGATATTTTAGGAAAATAATATATTAGTGATTTTTTTGACATGTAGGGATCAATCCCACCTTAATAAGATGAAACGTGAGGCCGATATTACTCAATGTTTATTTTTTTTATTTAAAACTGACATTAAATTATGTAAAAAAAAGTTACATGATGGAAAATGAGAAAAAATTAATATTGTTTTGATACTTTATAAAAATTATCCATGAGTGCTTTATAATGTATAGGAGTCAACCAATTCTAAATCTGACACATGGTGTGATTGATATGACTAAAAGTGTTTCTTTTTATTTAAAATTGACATTAATTTAACTAAAAATGAAAAGTGACATACTAAAAACCAAGTAAATGCATTCGGATTGATGGATATTTCAGGAAAAAAAGTATTAGTGATTTTGGACATGTAGGGTTTAATCGAACCTTAATAAAATGCATAATGTAGATGATATCACTCTATGTGTCTCCTTTTATTTAAAACTAACATTAATTTAAGTAAAACAAGTGACATATTGAAAACTAAGAAAATACATTTAGATTGTTTTGATACTTTAGTAAAATAATCCATGATTCTTTTGTGACATATAGGAGTCAACCAAACCCCAATCCAATGCACAGTGTGAGTGGTATGACTAAAAGTGTGTCTTTTTATTTTAGATTGACATTAATTTAAGTAAAAACAACAAGTGACAAACTGAAAACTGAGAAAACACATTTATATTGTTTTGATATTTTAGGAAAACAATATATTAGTGATTTTTGACCTATAAGGATTATCCACACCTCAATACAATTCATGGGGTGACTGACATTACTCAAGGTGTCTCTTTTTATTTAAAATTGATATTAATTTAGGTAAAACCTTGTAACATATTGAAAATTGAGTAAACACATTTAGATTATTTTTATACTTTATAGAAATGATCTATGATTCATTTGTGATGTTTAGGAGTCAATAGTACCTCAATCCAAGACACGGTGTGACTAGTATGACTAAAGTGTCTCTTTTTCTTTAAAATTGACATTAATTTAAGTAAAAAAAAGTGACATAATAAAAACTAAGTAGAGACATTTGTATTATTTTCATATTTTAGGAAAATGATATATTAGTGATTTTTTATGTGTAGGGATTATACACACATTGATACCAAGCACAATGTAGCTAATATTACTCGAAGTTTCTCTTTTTATTTAAAATTTAAATTAATTTATGTAAAAACAGGTGACTTACTGAAATCTGAGAAAACTCATTAATATTTTTTTGATACTTTAGTAAAACAATAAATGAGTCATTTTGAATGTGTAGGAGTCAATTGCACCTCAATCTAACACATGGTGTGATTGGTATGACTAAAAGTGTATCTTTTTATTTAAAATTGACCTCAATTTAAGTTAAAACAACTAATGACATACTGAAAACAGAGAAAAATAATTTCAATTGTTTTTATATTTTAGGAGAATGATCTATTAGTGATTTTTGAAATTTAAGGTTCAACCACACCTCAATATGACATATGGTGTGGCTGGTATTACTTAAAGAGTCTCTTTTTATTTAAAACTGAGTTTTTTTAAGTAAAACTAGTGACACAATGAAAACTAAGAAAACACATTCCAATTATTTTGATAATTTAATTTAACAATCCATGAGTCATTTGTGACATGCTAGAGTTAATTGAACCTCTATCCAATGCATGGTGTGACTGATATGACTAAAATCCTCCATTATTAGTTTAAAATCTATATTTTAGTTCAAAACATGTCACTCACTAAAAACCAAGAAAACACGCTCCAATTGTCTTGATAATATCGAATTTCGATTCATAATTCATTTTTGATGTGTACAAGGTAGTCTCACATCAAACTAATGCACGCTAAAACTAGTATGGCTCAAAATATTTGTATCTTGTTTGAAATTACAATTTAGAAAAATAAAGAAACTGAAATACTAAAAACTATGAAAACATATTGGGATTTTTTTGATAATTTAGGACAACGATGTATAAGTCTTTTGTGATGTGTAGGAATTATATGAAACTCAATAATATGCGAGGTGTGGTAGGTATAATTCCAAAAATTTCATTATTTAAAATTGAAATTTATATTAATAAAAGAAAAAGTGAAATACTCAAAACTAGGCACACACATTCATATTGTTTTTATATTTTAGGAAAATTATCTATAACTCATTTTTAATGTGTAAGAATCATCCCCACCTCAAGAGGATACATGGTGGGACCATTATAACTCTAAATTTTACATTATTATTAAATATTTTCTTTTTATTATTGTGTTTTTCATATTAATGTTTAATTTATTTTATTATAATCTTACTAAAATTATATTTGTTTTATTATATAGGTGGAATCTTTTTCTTGAGTTGAGATGATTTTTTTGGCAACTGATACCATGGGTGGAGATTTTTTATAGGGGACCATAGACATCACAAGATGAAATATTAATGATTTAGAATAGTTTTTTTGAAAATTGTAAATATAATTATATAACAATTTTTTTTTGAAATGTAAATATCTGTGTTTTTTTTGTATCTACCATGGGTGGATAGTTTTTTATTCATGATGTCAATTATAATGTATAATGTAGGTTTTATTTTGGTGTTCTATTTAAATGGAAGTTTGATTTTGGGTGTGTTTTGTTTAAATTTCAGATTTGATAGAAAGTTTTCTTCTGTTGGGTGTACTGTTTGGCTAGTGCACTTTATCAGTTAAAAATATAGCACTGATAAAGGAGGCATTTATTAAGAGTAGAAAATTAGTGATAAAGGGTTTTCATTATCAATGCTTTTTTATCAGGGATAAAGGACCCCCATTATCATCTTTGTGATTAACATAAAATTTTAGAGTATTTATTGGCCTTTTTTCATGCTGTTAAAAGCCATATGTGTAGTATTATTTGCTTTAATAATTCAAATGAAAAAACAAAAGGCTTAATGATTGAATTCCACTTTTAGAAAGATTGATGATAGTTAAAACCATTTAAAGGATTAATCAAATTAGAAAATGAAATTATATTAAAATATATGTTTACAAATATAGAAGAATAAAATAAATAGTTATTGATAATTTAGATGATTAATAATATTGAAAGATTAAACAATTGATAAATTAAATGAAAAAAGTATGTATTATGAAAAAAATGGAGAAAGTAAATAAAGAATAAAATTTGGTTTGCAAGCTCAGTAATAGATCAATAATATCCCTTACTTCCACCACATTATTGTCATGGGGATTTAGTGTATTAGTATTTAAGATTTAATGGTATCCAAGTCAACAAAAATCCCATCACTTTTAGGATGTATCTAAAAAATATAATTTCAAGAAAATACAGATTTTGGGTGGGTATATCTAGAAACCTTAAAGATAATATCCCCCTTCCTTTTAACAATTATAGAAATAATACTCTAGTCCCTCACTAAAAAGATAGTGATCCCCAAAAATATAATGAAGAGGGAGAAGGGATTATTTCATGGAAAAATCAAATTTTAGTATAGTCTTGATTATCTTAAATGAATATGAAGAACAACTCGAAGATAGTGATACAAAGAATGAGAGTAAAAAGTTTTTTAGAATAAAACACACTCTATATTTGAGAATAAAGGACTTTGGAAAAGATATAACTTGAGAGATATTTGTTGATCATAGCATGTTGGTGTTAGAGAATGAAAAATAATGTGAGTTTCTTAGGTCACCTAGAGGTTTATTTATAACATCAAATAAAATTTGAGAACCATCTAGAATTAATGTATGGTAATTATACTGAAGAATAAAACAATAATCATATTTTTGACTATAATAAATGATTTATCAAAACCAGTATCTCAACACCATTGAATATCTAGTAGCCTCCAACAAGTAGTCAGTGGACCACCAAGAACTCCATCACATTGTCTTCTTTCACTAGGTCATTGTTGATTTTCCATTAGCTGAAAAGTGGATATATAAAGCATATAAGGATTATTCCTAATAGAACCAAATAGATGGTACTCCTCCATTGGGTAATTGGTGTACATATGCTACTCTGGGAGGATATTGACTTCACCATAGGATGGATGATGGAAATCCACTAGCTTAATAGTACTGGCTATTTTTATCCAAATTCCTCCTTGAAATTTTAGCTTCAATCCTTATCATTGAAATATTCTATAAATTCATGTCACAATTTTATCAAAAAAAATATATTTCTCCAAGTATCATCCAAGATTAATAAATTTTTTTAACATGATGTCATTAATTTTTTAACTGAAGTCCAACTAGATTAAATAATTAAACCCTTTAAATAGTGTTTTTGATAATTAAAACTAAATATGGAGAGAAAAAAATTCTCCCCCTTTTTGATTATCAGAATTACTTAAACAATAAGAATATTACATGATAATATTTACAAATATTTTTTTTAAAAAAAGAATCATATGTTATAATAACAATATTTCCCCCCATAATTATATCAACAATATTTCTTCCCTGTAAATTATTTATCCTAAAAAATGTCAAAAATATTTATAATTACATTCATTTGATCCATAATAGAAAATAAAAATAATTTTTTTTATAGTTACCTAATATTTATCAAAATACTGAGATTTATCCCCATTTGATATTATTAAAAATTATTCATAGATGTGGTTTGAGTAAAAAAGAGAATTGTTTTAAAGAAATGTTTATCATCATTAATGTTCCATTGAGGGATATAAATACCTATTTTTGAAATTAATAAAATTTAAAAATATAGAAGGAGAGATTTTAAATAATTATCAAGATGAAAAAACAAGTGTTTCAATTAAAAAATATAGCCCAAGAGAGATATAAAACAGTGAAAAAATTACAAAAATGTTGTCTCATTTAGGATCATTTAATAATTAATATGATTAGATCCTATTAAAATAATTTTTTAGGTGTGATAAAGGGATCATATGCATTAAAAAAATAAATAAATGAAAATTATATAGTATTTAAAAAATAATTCCATGATTCAAGTATAATAATTATTTTTTTAATTAACCATAGAAAATTCCCTAGGAGTGTAAAACTAGGTGTTAAATAAATTACCACTACTCATGCCTAGATTAAGTTTTATGTTAATAATATGTCCAAATAGGTAATAAAATATAATTCAATCATCTATAAAACCACAAAAAAATATTTTTATCCATATAATATTGTTTATCATAAAGTATCACACTCACATTACTTTTACAAAATAAGGATATTTTTAGACAAAATTTTTTTTGAAAGGAATTGATAGATAATATTTTATTTTAAAACAAAGTTAAAAAATAAATTGAATATTTGTTCATCTTACTAATGTTAACAAATATGTATCAAAATATAATCATACCCTAATTTTTTTTAATAATGTTAGAGTGATCAAGATGAAGTCTTTTAGTGAATATATTATTAAGTTAAAGGTTGTGAAAAAGAATTCAGATATTATAACACTTTTTTTGAAAGTGATCTTGAAGAAAATGGTGTCTCGAATCAAATTTTTTAGTGAAAGTAAGTTAGATAATATTTTTAGAGATACTGATCACACTACTGTTTTCACACATGATAGGGATGTGATAATATATTAGAACCAAATCTAAGAGTGTGTGTTTCATCCATATGATTTGAGTATAATATGTAACGCCCCAACCCTGGTTACCCAGAGTTGGTGCATTATTACATAACATTGGCATGATCACAAGAAAGATCAAATCTCGAAAGACCGATTGGTTTAGTAGCCTTGGAAACACTAGATATATTCATAAGTTTTACATTACATCATAAAATGAAAAACTACTACAACAACATAATTTTTCCACAGTCCACACTATAATCCCCTCATAATATCCCTGAAGGTCATTCATAACTTACATCTTCACATCCTGGGAAAAATAAAACATAGAAAAGGGGTGAGCTCAAATGCCCAGTAAGGATAACAATATAACAGAACATTCAAAAATAAGCATAAACATTTAAGGCAATGAATTACTAAAACAAAAGCCTTTTAAACCTGAACTTCAACATAGTATGGCAAAAGTAGAATGAAATAATGCCATTTACTTATTCACATGGATATTCTACTAATCGAATAATCACATGAAAAAATCAATAACCACTTTCATAATGTTGGAATGCATAATGCCAGACTATCATAACCACATAGCCAAGGCCTCGTGCCGAGACTACAAATAAGATTTTTCCAAGGCCTTGTGCCAAGACACTAGTTTGTCTCATGAGACCTACCGATTCATCGAGGAGCTATAGCGGGCTCCACCAGTCACATATTAAGTCCAATGCATTCCCATATGAAAAGGTTTAAACATAACATAAACATTCGTATTAAAACTAGTATACGAAATGTCAATACTTTAACCATAAACTATGAATGGTATAAAAATAGCACATCCACAGTCAAACATATCACAAAACCTTCAATACAATATAGAAGTTTTATATCATAATAAATCAACTTCAAATAATCTTAAATTCCATCAAAGGATGTTGACATAGATGAAATCAAAATTCTTTTTAAAGAAATATCTCCTTTTATTTTGAAATCATTTAAGATCCATATAAAATAAAACATTTTCTTTTGAAAATAATCTTATAAGCTTGTAAGGGAAGCTTTGAAGATTTTATAACGGCGTAAAATAGCCTCACCCGCCGTATAAGTTAAAAAAACATTCTTACCTTAATTCTGTCGAAAAGGTTAAAAAGGACCTTGTTTTGAAAACGACGGAAAGATTCCTCTTATAAAAAGTCAAAAAGGGTATAAATGACTTTAACTCATATTCTAGTAAATAGTAAAAATGTTTTGAAATACATTTTTAAGAAACATGGATGTGGATGATAAAGAGATCCCAGTAGATTATTACGTATAAACAACCTTGGATAATGAAGAGGTTGTAAAGTAAACCCTTACCTTGTACTTTTCCTTTGTTGGGGTAGGTTAACCTCCTGTATAATGGTGAAATAATTGTTACTAAATTATACAAGAATCATATACATTAATATGATATCATATATGATCTTTTAATATCGATTTATAATAATATCTTAGTATTATCGTTGTTTCGGGTGTTAACTTACTTGTTTTCTTTTATATGTTTTGTTACGTAAGACATTTTTGTAAAGGATAGGTTGTATATTATTCATATCCAGAATGATATCAAGTCCTTAAAATCATTTTTAAATCATCAAATGATAATTATACTTGAATGGATACGATGGAGAATGAATCTCATCGCGTTCGTGGAGACGGTAAGCCGTACGTACGCACGTATGGTGACATGTTATTCAAAGGGTGGATAGAATACATAATATGGTTGTAACATATTTATAATAACATCATAGTATATATATGATACTGAAGTTATTATTTTAGAATGGTAACAACAAAGGAAGAAGAAGTGGAAGAAGAAATGAACTTGGAAAAGGGTGGTGAAATCATTACCTCTTCTTCGGGTTCTTCCTTTTGATTTGATCAAAAGGGCTCCTTAGGTTGGCTTTCTGATCAAAATAAGGCCTCTAGGTTGTAGTGAGGGAAGTTGGGAGAGTATTTGGGCAGAGTTTGGCTGAACCAAAAGGCTTTGAAGGTGTGAAGAAATGAGAAGGAGGAGTGCCCTTTTATAAGAGGGGTGAGGGGCACCTTTGGAAAAGCTAGAAATATTAATTTATAATAAATTCATATTCGGTTTCTAATGGCTCCAAAGTTGATTATTCAAAGGTTAATGTGGGTATAGGTAGAAAAACACTCAACCAATATAATTTAGACAGGTTTGGGTACTTATATTAACCTTATCTTTAAGTATTAACTCTAAGTTTATTAGTTTCACTTTTACAGTGTCTCTTTGTATTTTTATATAATATGGTTAGTAAACTTACTATATACATCAAAAAGACCCCCCAAGTGGTCCATTAATGATGAAACTATCATTATATAAGTCTCTTGGCCGAACCTTAGATTTTTAGGAATTTAATATCAATTAATAATATAATATTTGTTTTAAGAACTCTTTTATGTCAATTTTGACACTATTCAATAGCTGATTTTTGTGAAACTCATAAAAGATTGAATACTTCAAAAAAAGTAAATTAAATCAATCCTAATATATAATAGTATCCTAGAAAATTAGTTTAATTCATTAAAAGGTTCATATTATATTTATTTGGGTATTTATAATATCAATTATTTTAATTTTTACTATTATAGTAATTACTGCATCATCATTGTGTCATAAATAAAATATATTATTTAATGTCTAAAAATTATAAATAAAATATCATTATGTAGGAAATCTTTTTATATTTCTAATGGATATTTATAATCGAAAATCCAACATGTATAACCATATGTAAAAATTGTTCTTCTAAAAGATGTAAGCTTATGCCATTTTTATTTTTATTTTAACTTTATTAATATAATGTGTCCCTACCACATACAAGGGGCTACAAGGGGACCCCAAATTGACCCAAGGATGCCCATGGTCGGGTATGTGTCCACCAATAAGGTTAGGACACGTTTTAGGGTAATTTTGTATTATTATAATATTATTTTTTAACCCTTATTTACCGGATTTACCCTTTAACCATGGTAAATAAAATATTTACCGCAGTAATTATTCAAAATGTCTAAAAATAAAAGTTACCTATTTACACAATTTGAACATCCTGATTCCAAATATGGAATCCATTTTCCTAAATTCAAAACACATAAGTGGCAGAAATTAATTTAAAATTAATTCCCGCTGTCAAAACAAAAAGCGTGTTTTTAAGAGATAATAACTATCAAAAGATTGACACTTGTTTATGTTCGGTTTAATTGTAAAATTATGTCCAATGACAAAAATTATATTAAATGGTAAAAATATATTCTAAATATACTTTAAAACCACTCAAATTCATAATTTATCAATATTAATTATTTTGATTAAAAAAGTTGTTTTTAATTAAAATTTAGTAATTTTCACTATTCATCAAAATATAAAAGTTATCCGAAAAGTACCAAAATTTCACCCTAGGCTAATTTCAATATTCCGAATCCAAAAATGAAGTCCATTTTGAAATATAAAATATATATGATTTCAAAAAGTAGGTATTACTATTCACAACGGCTAGTTTAATTAGTTGTGGTGTGTGTTAGAACTCGAGGTTGCGTACAACACACGCTATCGCATTATTCGAAGGGAAACGTACCGTGGAAGCTTGGGGTGTTACATTCTCCCCTCCTTCAAATAATTGCGTCCTCGCAATTTCTAGGGTATTACTGCATAAAAAGACTTGGGTGGTTCTTCATCATAAGTTCCTCGGGTTCCCACGTTGCCTCTTCCATCTTATGGTTTCTCCACAGAACATTTACCAGACGCGTCGTCCGGTTTCTCAGCACTTGTTCTCTCGTATCAAGAATCTTGACGGGCTCTTCGCAATAATACAGATCGGGTTCCAGTTCTAATTCCTCATAGGTGAGTACATGCGTTGGGTCAGACATGTATTTCCTCAACAGAGATACTTGGAACACATCGTGAACTTTGGAGAGACTTGGCGGCATTGCCAATCGGTAAGCTACAACCCCAATTCGTTCTAGAATTTCGAAAGGTCCGATGTACCTGGGACTCAATTTACCTTTCTTACCAAAACGTATGACTCCCTTCCACGGAGATACCTTCAGAAAAACATGATCACCGACTTGAAATTCCAAATCCTTCCTTCGATTATCGGCATAGCTCTTCTGCCTACTTTGAGCTTCTTTGATGTGATTTTGGATTACTTTCACCTTTTCCACCGTTTCCTCCACCAGTTCTGGGCCTACAAGTTTTCTTTCACCAACGTCATCCCAACAGGTTGGTGCACGACATCTCTTTCCATATAACGCTTCATATGGTGCCATCTGAATACTCGAATGGAAGCTATTGTTATAGGAAAATTCTACCAGTGGTAAATATTGATCCCACATACCCTGAAAGTCAAGTGAGAAAGATCTAAACATGTCTTCTAGGGTTTTAATAGTCCGTTCTGATTGTCCATCTGTCTGAGGGTGGTAAGCAGTGCTCAAATGAAGTTCAGTATCCAGGGATTTCTGAAGACTTTTCCAAAATCTTGAAGTAAAACGGGGATCACGATCAGAAACAATCGATAGGGGTACTCCATGAAGTCTCACAACTTCATTAATGTATAGTCTTGCTAGACGTTCCAGGGGTAGATCTTCTCTTATAGCAAGAAAATGTGCTGACTTGGTAAGACGATCAACAATAACCCATATTGCATCGTTCCTTCTAGGAGTCTTTGGTAGCCCCATGACAAAGTCCATCGTAATATTGTCCCATTTCCACTCCGCTATGGGAAGAGGTTGCATGACTCCTCCAGGCTGTTTCCTTCCAGCTTTCACTTGTTGAAAAACCATACATCTTGACACAAAATCAGCAATCTCTCTCTTCATGTTGTCCCACCAAAAATGTTCCTTCAAATCTCTATACATTTTGGTGCTCCCAGGGTGTATAGAGAAATTGGAACTATGAGCATCATCCAGCAATTCCCTTTTTAGATCAGGTAAATCGGGAACACAAAGTCTCTTCCCGAATTTCAAAATTCCATCTTCATACACAAAGTCTCTCAATCTCCCATCATTCACAGCTTTAATCTTCTTTTGGAATTCTTCATCATTGGTCTGAGAACTCTTAATCCTTTCTAGTAAAGATGGTTTGGAAACCATTTGAAAAAGCATTGATGTTTCACCTTCCCTGGTTATTCCCATGTCCATCTTCACTAGATCCATAAAAATTGGATCCCTTTCAATTCTCATATTGTTCAAAACTCCATGGTCTTTTCTACTCAAAGCATCTGCCACCTTGTTTGCCTTCCCCGGGTGGTAGTGTATCGTACAATCATAATCCTTGAGTAATTCAAGCCATCTCCTTTGCCTCATGTTGAGTTCTTTTTGTGAGAAAATATACTTCAAACTCTTGTGATCAGTATAAATCTCACATTTTTCACCATAGAGGTAGTGCCTCCATATCTTCAAAGCAAAGATCACAGCTGCTAACTCGAGATCATGAGTAGGATAGTTTTGTTCATGAATTTTCAACTGTCGTGATGCATAGGAAATAACTCTATCATTCTGCATAAGGACCCAACCAAGTCCTTTCTTTGATGCATCACTATAAATAACGAACCCATCATTCCCCGATGGTAGAGTCAATATAGGAGCATTGACTAATCTTCTCTTCAGTTCTTCGAAACATTCTTCACACTCTTTTGTCCAAACAAATTTAACCCCTTTACGTGTGAGCTTCGTTAATGGGTTAGCCAATCGGGAAAAATTCTGGACAAAACATCGATAATAACCTGCCAAACCAATAAAAATACGTACCTCAGTTATACTCGTAGGTGCTGGCCATTCTTGGATTGCCTTGGTCTTAGAAGGTTCAACAGAGATTCCATCTTTAGAGACAATATGGCCCAGAAAAGAAATCTCCTGAAGCCAGAATTCACACTTACTAAACTTCCCATATAATTCATGCCTCCTCAGAGTCTTCAAGATAATGCGCAAGTGATTTTGATGATCTTCGTAGGTTTTGGAGTATACCAAGATATCATCAATAAATACCACCAAAAATTCATCGAGATACTCCTTGAAAACTCTATTCATCAGATCCATGAATACAGAGGGTGCATTAGTCAATCCAAACGGCATTACAGTAAACTCGTAATTCCCGTACCTGGTTCGAAATGCTGTCTTCGGAATGTCTTCCTTCTTCACACACAGCTGATGGTATCCAGATCGAAGGTCAATCTTTGAAAAGTATAGAGCTCCATGCAGTTGGTCAAATAAATCATCAATACGAGGTAGGGGATACTTGTTCTTTATCGTTATAGCATTGATCTCCCTGTAGTCGATACATAACCTCATAGATCCATCTTTCTTTTTAACAAAAAGAACAGGGGCTCCCCATGGAGAAACACTAGGGCGAATAAATCCCTTATTACTCAATTCCTCTAGTTGTTTCTTTAGTTCGACTAACTCTACAGTGGCCATTCTATAAGGGGTCTTCGATATAGGCCTTGATCCAGGAATCAAATCAATGGAAAAATCAACTTCTCGTTCTGGAGGATGTCCAGGTAAATCTTCCGGAAATACATCTACAAATTCTTTCACAACAGGTACATCTTCTATTTGAACATTCATTTCCTCACCGACAGTTATTTCATTCTCTTCCTCCCAAATAATTGAATTAAGTTGAGCTACTGGGGGTGGATCTAAATAAGAATTAGGTGGTGACGATTCTGCTCTAAAGATAAGGTGTTCCTTATCATTATCATCAAGAATCGTAACCTCTTTCTTTTTACAATAAATCTTCGCATCATAGTCCGAAAGCCAGTCCATACCGAGGATTATATCAAACTCAATCATAGGTATGACGATGAGATCAGCAGATAAAGAAAATTTATGTGTTCTAATGGGGACTGATTCACAAAACTTTGTTGCAATGATACTTCCCTTAGGAGTTTTAACTGAGAACTCCCTTATTAAATCAAATTGGAAATATCTAATTTTCTTAGAAAATTGGGAAGATATGAAACAATGCGATGATTCAAAATCAAATAATGCATTTGCTAAACTTGAGGAAACCATTAAATTACCTGCCACCACGTCTTTCGGAGCTTCTACCTCAGCAGTAGTGATAGCATAAGCCTGGCCTTGATCCCTTGGAATTTTTTGAGGTAAGTTCTCCTGACGCTTAGGACATGCATTTTCATAATGTCCCATCTCCCTGCAATTGTAGCACTGAACGTTGGTATCTTCCTTCTTCCCCTTGCAATCACGAGCTTGGTGGCCGTTTTCACCACAATTGTAACAGACTCCCATTCCCTTCAAGCAAGTACCAGGATGTTTCTTCCCGCATTTACCACAAGATGGATATTCAACCTTTCCCTTCTTCCCCTTATTTCCATTCCCAGATTGATCAGCAGGTCTCTTCTTCTCTTGCTTTGCATTAAAGTCATAAGACTTAGAGAATTCCTTTTTGGTCTTGATAGCACATGAGACAATGTCTTCGTATGACGAAAAGGATTGTGAGACTAATGCTCGACGAAGAAATGGTTTTAACCCATCAAAGAAATGATCAATCTTACTTCTTTGGTTACGTATATAATCACCAGTGTACCTTGCTAACCTTGTAAAGTTAGCCTCATACTTTGCGACATTCTCATCCTCCTTCTGTCTCAGACTTAGAAATTGCCTTTCCATATCTGCTCGATGGTCGCGAGGGAAGTATTTTTCTAAAAACAGATCTTTGAACTCCCTCCATTCCATATTTGATACTTCGTCATCTTCCTTCATGTTTTGAATCAATGACCACCATTGATCAGCATCTCCAGTGAGGCGGTAAACTGCCATGATAACTTTTTCCCTTTCACTGCTCCCCAAAGCCTGAAATATTTTCTCTAGGGAAAATATCCATTTCTCAGCTACTAATGGATTTGTATTCCCATTGAACGTTGGTGGTTGTTGCCTCATGAATCGATCTAACATTGATCCTCCACACTGCGGATCAGGGTGCTCCATACGGGTAAGGTTATTATTCATAACCTGAGTAAGTTGTCCCAGTATGGTGATTAGCTGATCGGCACCAGTTGCATCACCAGCCCCACTATAATTATCTTGAGCAGGAGGGAAATCCCTACATGGAGTGCATGCATTGATACGATTTCCATTTCTTCCACTAGGCGCCATTTCTAAACAATGGCATAAACTAGAGCAGTTTATGAATCAAAATACATAATCCCATACTTATAAAACACTTAACATAAATTGAACTATTTATGGATATAATCCATAATCATAAAAAATGTTTTCTTTGAGGAAGTATATATTCATAAACCCTTCATAATGATTTTTAAAGAAAATGAGAGTTATCCTAAGCATATCCCCCGGGAGTGTCGTAACCAAGAGTGCAGCAAGGCCCGTTGTCGTGCACTAGTTCCCGTTCGAGTCTAGCTCAAAGCGGTGTTTTCGGGTTTTACCCCTAGGTACATCTGTGCCAGAGCCGCCTCTACCTGCTCGTATCCAGACAGGGATGTATTGCTCGGAAAACTCACAAAATCTCTACAATACCAAAATTCTAGGAAGTTCTTCTATACTAATCCTCAAAGTTCATCTTAGGTCTACGTGCTCTAATCAGAGTTTATATAAATCTAGCTTCCAAGGTTTGTACTAAACTTCCTCTGATACCAACTGTAACGCCCCGACCCCGGTTACCCAGAGTCAGTGTATTATTACATAACATTGGCATGATCACAAGAAAGATCAAATCTCGAAAGACCGATTGGTTTAGTAGCCTTGGAAACACTAGATATATTCATAAGTTTTACATTACATCATAAAATGAAAAACTACTACAACAACATAATGTTTCCACAGTCCACACTATAATCCCCTCATAATATCCCTGAAGGTCATTCATAACTTACATCTTCACATCCTGGGAAAAATAAAACATAGAAAAGGGGTGAGCTCAAATGCCCAGAAAGGATAACAATATAGCAGAACATTCAAAAATAAGCATAAAAATTTAAGGCAATGAATTACTAAAACAAAAGCCTTTTAAACTTGAACTTCAACATAGTATGGAAAAAGTAAAATGAAATAATTCCATTTACTTATTCACATGGATATTCTACTAATCGAATAATCACATGCAAAAATCAATAACCACTTTCATAATGTTGGAATGCATAATGCCAGACTATCATAACCACATAGCCAAGGCCTCGTGCCGAGACTACAAATAAGATTTTGCCAAGGCCTTGTTCCAAGACACTAGTTTGTCTCATGAGACCTACCGATGCATCGAGGAGCTATAGCGGGCTCCACCCGTCACATATTAAGTCCAATGCATTCCCATATGAAAAGGTTTAAACATAACATAAACATTCGTATTAAAACTAGCATACGAAATGTCAATACTTTCACCATAAACTATGAATGGTATAAAAATAGCACATCCACAGTCAAACATATCACAAAACCTTCAATACAATATAGAAGTTTTGTATCATAATAAATCAACTTCAAATAATCTTAAATTCCATCAAAGGATGTTGACATAGATGAAATCAAAATTCTTTTTAAAGAAATATCTCCTTTTATTTTGAAATCATTTAAGATCCATATAAAATAAAAAATTTTCTTTGAAAATAATCTTCTAAGCTTGTAAGGGAAGCTTTGAAGATTTTATAACGGTGGAGAATAGCCCCACCCTCCGTATAAGTTAAAAAAACATTCTTACCTTAATTCTGTCGAAAAGGTTAAAAAGGACATTGTTTTGAAAACGATGGAAAGAT
The DNA here is from genome assembly GCA_963277665.1 of Viscum album. Lineage (NCBI taxonomy): Eukaryota > Viridiplantae > Streptophyta > Magnoliopsida > Santalales > Viscaceae > Viscum > Viscum album. The sequence continues at coordinate 46,749,298 of OY728161.1, read as the reverse complement.
TCCTCTTATAAAAAGTCAAAAAGGGTATAAATTACTTTAACTCATATTCTAGTAAATAGTAAAAATGTTTTGAAATACATTTTTAAGAAACATGGATGTGGATGATAAAGAGATCCCAGTAGATTATTACGTATAAACAACCTTGGATAATGAAGAGGTTGTAAAGTAAACCCTTACCTTGTACTTTTCCTTGGTTGGGGTAGGTTAACCTCCTGTATAATGGTGAAATAATTGTTACTAAATTATACAAGAATCATATACATTAATATGATATCATATATGATCTTTTAATATCGATTTATAATAATATCTTAGTATTATCGTTGTTTCGGGTGTTAACTTACCTGTTTTCTTTTATATGTTTTGTTACGTAAGACATTTTTGTAAAGGATAGGTTGTATATTATTCATATCCAGAATGATATCAAGTCCTTTAAATCATTTTTAAATCATCAAATGATAATTATACTTGAATGGATACGATGGAGAATGAATCTCATCGCGTTCGTGGAGACGGTAGTCCGTACGTACGCACGAGCGACAATATCATTCTTTTGATATTAAAATAATATATAAATGGTTCTTATATCATATATACAGAATCATTATCATGTTTTATTTATTATTTACATGAGTTACATATCATTATTATACCCATCGAAATAATAATATATTGAATAACAATTACACCACGACGTGGAGACGGTAAGCCGTGCGTACACACGTATGGTGACATGTTATTCAAAGGGTGGATAGAATACTTAATATGGTTGTACCATATTTATAATAACATCACAGTATATATATGATACTGAAGTTATTATTTTAGAATGGTAACAACAAAGGAAAAAGAAGTGGAAGAAGAAATGAACTTGGAAAAGGGTGGTGAAATCATTACCTCTTCTTCGGGTTCTTCCTTTTGATTTGATCAAAAGGGCTCCTTAGGTTGACTTTATGATCAAACTAAGGCCTATAGGTTGTAGTGAGGGAAGTTGGGAGAGTATTTGGGCAGAGTTTTGCCGAACCAAAAGGCTTTGAAGGTGTGAAGAAATGAGAAGGAGGAGTGCCCTTTTATAAGAGGGGTGAGGGGCACCTTTGGAAAAGCTAGAAATATTAATTTATAATAAATTCATATTCGGTTTCTAATGGCTCAAAAGTTTATTATTCAAAGGTTAATGTGGGGATAGGTCGAAAACCACTCAACCAATAGAATTTAGACAGGTTTGGGTACTTATATTAACCTTATCATTAAGTATTAACTCTAAGTTAATTAGTTTCACTTTTACAATGTCTCTTTGTATTTTTATATAATATGGTTAATAAAATTACTATATACATCCAAACGACCCCAAAGTGGTCCATTAATGATGAAAATATCATGATATAAGTCTCTTGGCCGAACCTTAGATTTTTAGGAATTTAATATCAATTAATAATATAATATTTGTTTTAAGAACTCTTTTATGTCAATTTTGACACTATTCAATAGTTGATTTTTGTGAAACTCATAACATATTGATTACTTCGAACAAAGTCAATTAAATCAATCCGAATATATCATATTATCCTATAAAATTAGTTTAATTCATTAAAAGTTTCATATTATATTTATTTGGGTATTTATAATATCAATTATTTTAAGTTTTTACTATTATAGTAATTACTGCATCATCATTGTGTCATAAATAAAATAAATTATTTAATGTCTAAAAATTATAAATAAAATATAATTATGTAGGAAATATTTTTAGCTTTCTAATGGATATTTATAATCGAAAATCCAACATGTATAACCCTATGTAAAAATTGTTCTTCTAAAAGATGTAAGCTTATGCCATTTTTATTTTTATTTTAACTTTATTAATATAATGTGTCCCTACCACATACAAGTGGCTCCAAGGGGTCCCCAAATTGACCCAAGGATTCCCATGGTCGGGTATGTGTCCACCAATAAGGCTAGGACACGTTTTAGGGTAATTTTGTATTATTATAATATTATTTTTTAACACTTATTTACCGGATTTACCCTTTAACCATGGTAAATAAAATATTTACCGTAGTAATTATTCAAAATGTCTAAAAATAAAAGTTACCTATTTACACAATTTGAACATCCTGATTCCAAATATGGAATCCATTTTCCTAAATTCAAAATACAGAAGTGGAAGAAATTAATTTAAAATTAATTCCCGCTGTCAAAACAAAAAGCGTGTTTTTAAGAGATAATAACTATCAAAAGATTGACACTTGTTTATGTTCGGTTTAATTGTAAAATTATGTCCAATGACAAACATTATATTAAATGGTAAAAATATATTCTAAATATACTTTAAAACCACTAAAATTCATAATTTATCAATATTAATTATTTTGATTAAAACAGTTGTTTTTAATTAAAATATAGTAATTTTCACTATTCATCAAAATATAAAAGTTATCCGAAAAGTACCAAAATTTCACCCTAGGCTAATTTCAATATTTTGAATCCAAAAATGAAGTCCATTTTGAAATATAAAATATATATGATTTCAAAAAGTAGGTATTACTATTCACAACGGCTAGTTTAATTAGTTGTGGTGTGTGTTAGAACTCGAGGTTGCGTACAACACATGCTATCACATTATTCGAAGGGAAACGTACCGTGGAAGCTTGGGGTGTTACATAATAACTCCTAATGGATATTTATTTTTAATTGGTTATAGAATGAGAAATATAACTGTGATTCTTACTACTCAATGTGATATGGTATTTTCCTTCAAAGTGTAAAGTTCCACAAGTACTTTTTTTATCTAGTTGACATCCTCGAAAATTAATCATCTAACGAACCAGTAATTTTAAAAAAAATCGTAGGATAAAATTAACCAAGATTTTATTTCCTTTAAAATATCAAGAAGTAATTTTGAGATATTTTAAATGAGATTCCTTTGTATTTTATTAAAAACTAACACAAAGTCATACACTAAACATGATGATTTTCTATGTCACTATAAGGGAAATTATACTTCCAATAATTCTTATATAATGATTATTTTTGTCACACCTATCTGCTTAATTCAACATTTTCTCACAAGTTGTACTCATGAGAGTTTTAATTTACTTTTCATGATCCATTTCATACATATTTTAACGTACATTAGTGTATTTTCTATGATTTAAAAATGTTTCATCAGAATTTTTTGAAATTTTAATACCAAATAATAATTTGAGTTCTCCTATAAAACACATTTCAAACACTTTATTCATTAAATAAAAAAATTAATTACAAAGTGTTAATTTATTTAGGGAAAAAATTACATGATCAATATAATTTTTAAAAATTAATGACTAATTTAAAAATGTTTTTATAAATATAGTAGAATAATCTCTTCCCATTTTAAGTCATAAAGAGATTTGGTTAGCCTGAAAGCATGATTTTAAAATTTAGGATTTTTAAAGCCTAGTGGTTGATCCATATATGCATTTTTATAAATAAATAAATTTATAAAATGAATTTTGGCATCCATTTTAAAAACTATAAAATTAAAATTTGTGGAAAATTGAAATAAGATTCTAATAGATTATAGTCATGTAATATGTGAAATGGTTACAACATAATTAATAGAATATTCTTTATTATATACTATAGGGACAATTCAATACTTATTATCAACATTACCTATAGAAACCATAAATTTTAGAAAATAGTTTTAAAAAAATTTATTTATTCATGGTCTTGCATTACAATGAATTCCATGTTTAAACGAACTGCGATACACAATCAAAATATTACAAATTAATGTGACTGTTATTACTAAGCTGTTAATTGTGTCTGTACAAATATTATTCATTAGATTATGATATATATATATTCTTATAAATATAAATTTATTGAAAAACCATTAGTAAATAATCATTCAATTCTTAGTTAAGTCATTTGGTTCTTCAAATATATGTTTTCTCCAAAAATGGTTTTTTCTTGTGAGTAAATATTATATGCAATTTTTGATTTCTTGGAATACTTTATTTGAAAAAATTAATTTATTTTTTTAATTCCTAATTTCAAAATTATCTTAACAATTTTTTTGATAATTTCCTAAGAAAATTTTTTGTTCATTGAATAACAAAAAAATGATTTTTACTGAAAATAGTATTTTTATTTTAAAATATTTAAAAATAAAAATTATATCTTGTTTTGTATTAAAATATAATTAGTTAAATTTTATTTAAGATAATTAAATTATGTTTTATTAAATTTATTACATATATAAATTTAGTATAAATACATTTTACATTTTGATAGAGAAATGTTCTGAAAAACAATTTTCCGTAGTGTTTTTCCTGTTTCATTTTAAATTAAATTCTGCCAAATTTGTGTTTTGAATTTGGAAAAATGGATTTGATATTCAGAATCAGTGAGTTAGAACTTATGAAATAGGTCCTTTTTATTTTTTTTCAACAAAAATAGTAAATATAGTAATTTTTATTATCAAAGTATAGGGTAAATCATGCAATTAATGGTTAAAAATGAAATGATAAGAATGATAACATTACATTAAAAATATCATAAATCCTATTATACTATTATATATAATCCATAACCATCAAAATGTTGAATTTATGACGTTTTGGGGTCACTTATAAGAGATTATGACATTTATAATATTTTTTTTAAAGAAAAATCAAACGTATCACACTCCTGTTTTTAATAACTAAAATGTTTTAACATGATATTATCTAGAGTAAATTCCCAAATTTAAATATTATATTGAAATAAAAATGATATATCTTTATCATGGTTATTTTCTTAATTTCTATGGATGAAAATATTACCATAAATGATTATACAACACTGATGAAATAATTATTGAATCAATGAAAAAATAAAATAAATGAAATTAAAATGTTAAAAGTATTAAAATAGGATATAATTTTTGTGATATAATAATTTAATAGGTTAAAATGACATTTTAGAGATTTTTTAAATAATTTATTTTGTATTTATATTATTTTCTTGATGTTGTCATTATCAAAGTAATGAATAGTTCTAAATTGTTAAGAATGATATATTTTAAAAATAATATTATATTAAATTATTTGATAATCATAAAAATATTATATAAGGAAAAATGGTATAATATATGTACTAAAATATCATACCATTTTAATTTATAGGTCATTTGGAATCATTTGGTTCTATAATAGTCTTATTATAATATAAAATTTTGTGAAATTCCAAAAGTGACCCTCACTTCAATAATAAAAGGTCCCCTCCTCCCACACTTCATTACATCACATTGAGACTTATATATCAACAATACCCTATTAAATTATTTTATAAACTTTCTTAGTCAAATTTTTGAGCTATATTTCTTTGCAAAAGGAAAACCCTAAATCTATATACATGAGATCTAATGAAGTTGTTTTGAAGTAGAAGTAATATGCCTACCCTATCACTTTCATTTTTAATCACATTTAACTACTAAAAATATATAATATTTATCATAATATAAAAACTTAATTATTTTAAATCTTCTTAAATGTTATTATTATTAGTAAAGAACAACTATACACACTCTTTACCATCAAACAATAACTGAAAGTTTCATTTCTTCATATGTACAACTTACTATCTCCATGTAGTGATAAAATTATCTTTTCATAAACATATTTTATGGATGGGTAAAATGAAGTTTAAATTGCTTATATATAATATTATTTAAATTATTTTACTTCTTGAATAATAATATCATATCTACCTTCTTAACTTCCAATCCATTGGAAAATGAAAATGTTGCTTATGCGTGTATTTTGACCACCACCTCCACAAAGTGAAGTGACTAATTTTTCATTTTTATTTTAATTAGATATAAAGGAGGAGGGATATAAAAAATATAAGTGATATAAATTATATAAAAATTATTATTGAAATTATTATTGTTATTTACCTTTATTTTGTTCTATCCTTCAAAAGGTGAATACAATATTCATGCATACATACAACCTATCGTCTCCATGAAGAATGTAATTCATTTTCTATCTCTATCTTTATAGATTAATTTAAATATATATATAATGAATATTTATGATATAATAATACTATAAATTATTCTAGTATATATTTTTAAAAAAATTAAATTTATTATTAATGAGGCTAATTAACTTTCAGAGGATGTTGGACTTAAGGTATGTGATTTTCGTCTCACTTTTATTCTTATGAGACATATGTATTATATAAAACATTTCTATTTTGGGCGGTTTATGTACTTAACTTGAATTTATTTTATGATTATTATCATGAAAATTATATGATTTATGTATCTATCCATACTTCTTTCTTTCTTGGGGATTATGATTCAAATGATACCAAAGATGTAAGGGTTTATTTTATAATGTCATCATTATTCAGGATAGTTTATGTCTTGGATGGGGAATATTTATCTTCCATGTAAATTCATTCTAATAATAATTTTTAAAAATATTTTTTACTATTATCCTCTTTTTTTTTAAAATAATTTATATCTTTGTTTTAAATTTTAAAAAATGGTTTGAAAAGAATCATTTTATTCATTTTCCAAACAAGGTCCTTTGTGGCTTTACCAGCAAAATACCGAAGGGTTTTTTCTAACCTATACTATATAAGGTTATTTTACCAACTTTATGATTCATAAAATATTTTAAAATTCCTTTAAAATTTTATAAGTTTACTTTCAAAGAAAATGTTTTCATTTATATGTGAATATACTTTTAAAAAAGAGAAGTGATTTTAAAATGGAAAAGTTATTTTATTCAGAATTTTTCCAAGTGATATTTCTAAATAATTTTCCATCACAGATGAAATACATTGATTTTAAATAATAATTACTATGTTTATGATCAAAGGATACCATAACTATTATTTATATTGTTTTTTTATGTTTATGATGTCATGGTGTTTATGAAACCTATAACTATTCTATGGGTTATACTTTGATGAAATTATGAAATGTTTTTGAAACCTATTTATTTTAATCACGTTATGCTATGATGGAATGTTTATGAATCTTACTTCTTTTCATGGGTTATGATTTGATTAATTTTTTATAATCTTATGGAAGAAATATGTATGTTTTTATTATGTGATGTTTGTTATATTATAATGAAGGATGGTGGTTATTTTATAACCAACCAAGTGTGGGACTTATATCTCCCTCCAATGCATTGGGTAATTATGGATAACTCATGACCTAAAAATGTTATTTGTGAAATTGATTTCATGTTCAAAATTTTATGCTTTGATATAGATTTCATATCCATAAGTTAATGTGATGACCTTGATTTCAGGTCCATAGTATTGTGCGTTGACTGGGTTTCATGTCTATAAGTTTATGTGAGGGTATTATTTCATGTCCTAAATATAATGTCTAAAACACTTTTTATTTATACAAGTTCAGAGTGTTATATGTTTATGCCACAATTCCATGTCTTATGTTAATGTTATTTTATCAAGGATTATATTCTTATACTCTATCATGATTCATGTATTATGAACTACTAAAATTTATTACACACCACTTGTTTATTATTCATGATTGATTGGGTATGAAATTTTTAAGTTATAAAATAATACCCTTATGCTTACATTATGATTTCATTTGATCATCAATTGACATATTTAATGTCTACCCTTACTAATAATATGATAATTTTTTTATTATGTTTCCTTTCCCTAGGTTATGATGAAGGGTTTTATATAGGTAATTTTTATGAAGTGTAATAAATGGGGATATATCTATGGGACATATTAATGATCTCTAATGAAATAAGAGGATTGTGTATCTTGTCGCTAAAGGCACTAAAATTATACAGTCATCAGGAATGTTTTTTTACAATGTAATGAAAATTAATTTCATAATATGTAAAAATTATATATGAAAAGGCTAGGTCATTATAATAATTTTTTGATAGTCATGTTTTTTTGAAAATCACATATATATTCAATTATTGGATAATTATTGGATCATTCCATTATAGTCCAAGAATTATTCCATTAAAATTGTTTCATCTTCTATTACATGGAAAGTTTCAAATTCTCATCATTAATAGAATCATGATGGGATTGTGGTTAAAATTGAGAGATAAAGTATTTACGTTCAACCTTATTTATGACCAAAATTCTAGTATGCGTTATGGATTGTAATTAACTGATAACATTTTTAATTGGATAATATTTATATTTAACCCATGAATTGGGTAATGGTGTAGAAGTGGATTATTGAACATAATCTATTGATTGAGAAGATTTATGTTTAAAAAATTTAATGATTTTAATATACCAATATTATATGAAATATTTTTGAAGTAAATTTAATTTATTCAATAGATTTTATTACACATATCATTGAGTTTTCAAAATCCAAAATTTACAATTAATATTTTTTGAACATAACCATTTTAAACTAGTTTTTAAATTTGAAATTAATATAGGAATAATTGTTTCTAAAATTATGTATAATAGTTTTATATTAATAATTTTTTTTATAAGTAAGTAGATAAATTTTGGTAAATTCTTTCTATACTTTGAAAATATATTTCTTCTCAAAAAATGATTTTCATTACTTCTTAAAAGAAATTAAGAATTTTTTCTACATTGAGAAAATTTATTTTAAAAAATTTACTTCGATTATGAATAAATATATCTGTAACACCCCAAGCTTCTACAGTACGCTTCTCTTTGAATAATGTGATAGCGTGTGTTGTACGCAACACCGAGTTCTAACACACCATAACTAATCAAACTAGCCGTTATGAATAGTAATACCTACTTTTTGAAATTATATATATTTTATATTTGAAAATGAACTTCATTTTTGGATTCAGAATATTGAATTTAGCCTAAGGTGAAATTTTGGTACATTTCGGATAACTTTCATATTTTGATGAATAGTGAAAATTACTAAGTTTTAATTAAAAACAACTTTTTTAATCAAAATAATTAATAGTGATAAATTATGAATTTGAGTGGTTTTAAAGTATATTTAGAATATATTTTTACTATTTAATATAATGTTGGTCATTGGACATAATTTTACAATTAAACCAAACATAAACGAGTGTCAATATTTTGATAGTTATTATCTCTTAAAAACACGCTTTTTGTTTTGACAGCGGGAATTAATTTTAAATTAATTTCTGCCACTTCTGTGTTTTGAATTTAGGAAAATGGATTCCATATTTGGAATCAGGATGTTCAAATTGTGTAAATAGGTAACTTTTATTTTTAGACATTTTGAATAATTACTGCGGTAAATATTTTATTTACCATGGTTAAGGGTAAATCCGGTAAATAAGGGTTAAAAAATAATATTATAATAATACTAAATTACCCTAAAACGTGTCTTAACCCTATTGGTTGATACATGGTCGACCATGGGAATCTTTGGGTCTATTTTGGGACCCCATGGTTCCACTTGTAAGTGATAATGACACTTTATTTTAATTAAGTTAAAATGAATACAAAAATGACACAAGCATATATCTTTTAGAAAAACAATTGTTACATAGGGTTATATATGTTGGATTTTATATTATAAATATTCATTAGAAATATAAAAAGATTTCCTACATAATGATATTTTATTTATAATTTTTAGACATTAAATAATTTATTTTATTTATGACACAATGATGATGCAGTAATTACTATAATAGTGAAAAATTAAAATAATTAATATTATAAATACCCAAATAAATATAACATGAAACTTTTAATGAATTAAACTAATTTTCTAGGATAATATGATATATTAGGATTGATGTAATTGACTTTGTTCGAAGTAATCAATCTGTTATGAGTTTCACAAAAATCAACTATTGAATAGTGTCAAAATTGACATAAAAGAGTTCTTAAAACAAATATTATATTCTTAATTGATATTAAATTCCTACAAATCTAAGGATCGGCCAAGAGACTTATATCATGATAGGTCCATCATTAATGTACCACTTGGGGGTCGCTTGGATGTATATAGTAAGTTTATTAACCATATTATATAAACATACAAAGAGACATTGTAAAAGTGAAACTAATTAACTTAGAGTTAATACTTAAAGATAAGGTTAATATAAGTACCCAAACCTGTCTAAATTCAATTGGTTGAGTGGTTTTCGACCTATCCCCACATTAACCTTTGAATAATAAGCTTTGGAGCCATTATAACCCGAATATGAATTTATTATAAATTAATATTTCTAGCTTTTCCAAAGGTGCCCCTCACCCCTCTTATAAAAGGGGACTCCTCCTTCTCATTTCTTCACACCTTCAAAGCCTTTTGTTTCGGCGAAACTCTGCCCAAATACTCTCCCAACATCCCTCACTACAACCTAGAGGCCTTAGTTTGATCAAAAAGCCAACCTAAGGAGCCCTTTTGATCAAATTAAAAGGAAGAACCCGAAGAAGAGGTAATGATTTCACCACCCTTCTCCAAGTTCATTTCTTCTTCCACTTCTTCTTCCTTTGTTCTTACCATTATAAAATAATAACTCCAGTATCTCACATATACTGTGATGTTATTATAAATATGGTACAACCATATTCAGTATTCTATCCACCCTTTGAATAACATGTCACCATACGTGCGTACGTACGGACTACCGTCTCCACGTCGTGGTGTAATTGTTATTCAATATAATATTATTTGGATGGGTATAATAATGATGTGTAACTCATGTAAATAATAAATATAACATGTTAATGATTCTGTATATATGATATACCATCCATTTATATATTATTTTAATATCAAAAGAATGATATTGTCGCTCGTGCGTACGTACGGACTACCGTCTCCACGAACGCGATGAGATTCATTCTCCATCGTATCCATTCAAGTATAATTATCATTTGATGATTTAAAAATGATTTTTAAGGACTAGATATCATTCTGGATATGAATAAGATACAACAACCATGGCTTATGTAACAAAACATATAAAAGAAAATGAGTAAGTTAACTCCCGAAACGACGATAATTCTAAGATATTATTAACAAATCAATGTTAAAAGATCATATATGATATCATATTATTATATATGATTCTTGTATAATTTAATAACAACTATTTCACCATTATACAGGAGGTTAACCTACCCCAACCAAGGAAAAGTACAAGGTAAGGGTTTACTTTACAACCTCTTCATTATCCAAGGTTGTTTATACGTAATAATCTACTGGGATCTCTTTATCATCCACATCCATGTTTCTTAAAAATGAATTTCAAAACATTTTTTCTATTTACTAGAATATGAGTTAAAGTCATTTATACCCTTTTTGACTTTTATAAGTGGTTTATAAAGGAATCTTTCGATCGTTTTCAAAACAAGGTCCTTTTTAACCTTTTCGACAGAATTAAGGTAAGAATGTTTTTTTAACTTATACGGCGGGTGCGGCTATTTTCCGCCGTTATAAAATCTTCAAAGTTTCCCTTACAAGCTTATAAGAATATTTTCAAAGAAAATGTTTTATTTTATATGGATCTTAAATTATTTCAAAATAAAAGGAGATATTTCTTTAAAAAGAATTTTGATTTCATCTATGTCAACATCCTTTGATGGATTTTAAGATTATTTGAAGTTGATTTATTATGATACAAAACTTCTATATTGTATTGAAGGTTTTGTGATATGTTTGACTGTGGATGTGCTATTTTTATACCATTCATAGTTTATGGTGAAAGTATTGACATTTCATATGCTAGTTTTAATATGAATGTTTATGTTATGTTTAAACCTTTTCATATGGGAATGCATTGGACTTAATATGTGACGGGTGGAGCCCGCTATAGCTCCTCGATGCATCGGTAGGTCTCATGAGACAAACTAGTGTCTTGGCACAAGGCCTTGACAAAATCTTATTTGTAGTCTTGGCATGAGGCCTTGGCTATGTGGTTATGATAGTCTGGCATTATGCATTCCAACATTATGAAAGTGGTTATTGATTTTTGCATGTGATTATTCGATTAGTAGAATATCCATGTGAATAAGTAAATGGCATTATTTCATTTTATTTATGCCATACCATGTTGAAAGTTCATATTTAAAAGGCTTTTGTTTTAGTTATACATTGCCTTAAATGTTTATTCTTATTTATGAAAGTTTCCGCTATATTGTTATCCTTACTGGGCATTTGAGCTCACCCCTTTTCTATGTTTTATTTTTCCCAGGATGTGAAGAAGTAAGTTATGAATGACCTGCAGGGATTTTATGAGGGGTTAATAGTGTGGATTGTGGAAACATTATGTTGTTGTAGTAGTTTTTCATTTTATGATGTAATGTAAAACTTATGAATATATCTAGTGTTTCCAAGGCTACTAAACCAATCGGTCTTTCGAGATTTGATCTTTCTTGTGATCATGCCAATGTTATGTAATAATGCTCCGACTCTGGGTAACTGGGGTCGGGGCGTTACAGTTGGTATCAGAGGAAGTTTAGTACAAACCTTGGAAGCTAGATTTAGATAAACTCTGATTAGAGCACGTAGACCTAAGATGAACTTTGAGGATTAGTATAGAAGAACTTCCTAGAATTTTGGTATTGTAGAGATTTTGTGAGTTTTCCAAGCAATACATCCCTGTCTGGATACGAGCAGGTAGAGGCGGCTCTGGCACAGATGTACCTAGGGGTAAAACCCGAAAACACCGCTTTGAGCTAGACTCGAACGGGAACTGGTGCACGACAACGGGCCTTGCTGCACTCTTGGTTACGACACTCCCGGGGGATATGCTTAGGATAACTCTCATTTTCTTTACAAATCATTTTGAAGGGATTATGAGTATATACTTCCTCAAAGAAAACATTCTTATGATTATGGATTATATCCATAAATAGTTCAATTTATGTTAAGTGTTTTATAAGTATGGGATTATGTATTTTGATTCATAAATTGATCTAGTTTATGCCATTGTTTAGAAATGGCGCCTAGTGGAAGAAATGGAAACCGTATCAATGCACGCACTCCATGTAGGGTTTTCCGTCCTGCTCAAGATAATTATAGTGGGGCTGGTGATGCAACTGGTGCTGATCAGCTAATCACCATACTGGGACAACTTACTCAGGTTATGAATAATAACCTTACCCGTATGGAGCACCCTGATCCGCAACTTGGAGGATCAATGTTAGATCGATTCATGAGGCAACAACCACCAACGTTCACTGGGAATACAAATCCCTTAGTAGCTGAGCAATGGATATTTTCCCTAGAGAAAATATTTCAGGCTTTCGGTAGCAGTGAAAGGGAAAAAGTTATCATGGCAGTTTACCGCCTCACTGGAGATGCTGATCAATGGTGGTCATTGATTCAAAATACGAAGGAAGATGATGAAGTATCAAATATGGAATGGAGGGAGTTCAAAGATCTGTTTTTAGAAAAATACTTCCCTCGCGACCATCGAGTAGATATGGAAAGGCAATTTCTGAGTCTGAGACAAAAGGAGGATGAGAATGTCACAAAGTATGAGGCTAACTTTACAAGGTTAGCGAGGTACGCTGGTGATTATATTCGTAACCCAAGAAGTAAGATTGATCGTTTCTTTGATGGGTTAAAACCATTTCTCCGTCGAGCGTTAGTCTCACAATCCTTTTCATCGTACGAAGACATTGTCTCATGTGCTATCAAGACCGAAAAGGAATTCTCTAAGTCTTATGACTTTAAAGAAAAGCAAGAGAAGAAGAGACCTGCTGATCAATCTGGGAATGGAAATAAGGGGAAGAAGGGAAAGGTTGAATATCCATCTTGTGGTAAATGCGGGAAGAAACATCCTGGTACTTTCCTGAAGGGAATGGGAGTCTGTTACAAGTGTGGTGAAAAAGGCCACCAAGCTCATGATTGCAAGGGGAAGAATGAAGCTACCAACGTTCAGTGCTATAATTGCAGGGAGATGGGGCATTATGAAAATGCATGTCCTAAGCGTCAGGAGAACTTACCTCAGAAAAGGCCAAGGGATCAAGGCCAGGCTTATGCTATCACTACTGCTGAGGTAGAAGCTCCGAAAGACGTGGTGGCAGGTAATTTAATGGTTTCCTCAAGTTTAGCAAATGCATTATTTGATTCTGGATCATCACATTGTTTCATATCTTCCCAGTTTGCTAAGAAAATTAGATATTTCCAATTTGATTTAATATGGGAGTTGTCAATTAAAACTCCTAAGGGAAGTATCGTTGCAACAATGTTTTGTGAATCAGTCCCCATTAGAGCACATAAATTTTCTTTATCTGCTGATTTCATCGTCATACCTATGATTGAGTTTGATATAATCCTCGGTATGGACTGGATTTCGGACTATGATGCGAAGATTTATTGTAAGAAGAAAGAGGTTACGATTCTTGATGATAATGATAAGGAGCACCTTATTTTTAAAGTAGAATCGTCACCACCTAATTCTTATTTAGATCCACCCCCAGTATCTCAACTTAATTCAATTATTGGGGAGAAAGAGAATGAAATAACTGTCGGTGAGGAAAGGAATGTTCAAATAGAGGATGTACCTGTTGTGAAAGAATTTGTAGAGGTATTTCCGGAAGATTTACCTGGACATCCTCCAGAACGAGAAGTTGAGTTTTCTATTGATTTGATTCCTGGATCAAGGCCTATATCGAAGACCCCTTATAGAATGGCCACTGTAGAGTTAGTCGAACTAAAGAAACAACTAGAGGAATTGAGTAATAAGGGATTTATTCGCCCTAGTGTTTCTCCATGGGGAGCCCCTGTTCTTTTTGTTAAAAAGAAAGATGGATCTATGAGGTTATGTATCGACTACAGGGAGATCAATGCTATAACGATAAAGAACAAGTATCCCCTACCTTGTATTGATGATTTATTTGACCAACTGCATGGAGCTCAATACTTTTCAAAGATTGACCTTCGTTCTGGATACCATCAGTTGTGTGTGAAGAAGGAAGACATTCCGAAAACAACATTTCGAACCAGGTACGGGCATTACGAGTTTACTGTAATGCCGTTTGGATTGACTAATGCACCCTCTGTATTCATGGATCTAATGAATAGAGTTTTCAAGGAGTATCTAGATGAATTTGTGGTGGTATTTATTGATGATATCTTGTTATACTCCAAAACCTACGAAGATCATGAAAATCACTTGCGCATTATCTTGAAGACTCTGAGGAGGCATGAATTATATGGGAAGTTTAGCAAGTGTGAATTCTGGCTTCAGGAGATTTCTTTTCTTGGCCATATTGTCTCTAAAGATGGAATCTCTGTTGATCCTTCTAAGACCAAGGCAATCCAAGAATGGCCAGCACCTACGAGTATAACTGAGGTACGTAGTTTTATTGGTTTGGCAGGTTATTATCGACGTTTCGTCCAGAATTTTGCCCGATTGGATAACCCATTAACGAAGCTCACACGTAAAGGGGTTAAATTTGTTTGGACAAAAGAGTGTGAAGAATGTTTCGAAGAACTGAAGAGAAGATTAGTCAATGCTCCTATATTGACTCTACCATCGGGGAATGATGGGTTCGTTATTTATAGTGATGCATCGAAGAAAGGACTTGGTTGTGTCCTTATGCAGAATGATAGAGTTATTGCCTATGCATCACGACAGTTGAAAATTCATGAACAAAACTATCCTACTCATGATCTCGAGTTAGCAGCAGTGATCTTTTCTTTGAAGATATGGAGGCACTAACTCTATGGTGAAAAATGTGAGATTTATACTGATCACAAGAGTTTGAAGTATATTTTCTCACAAAAAGAACTCAACATGAGGCAAAGGAGATGGCTTGAATTACTCAAGGATTATGATTGTACGATACACTACCACCCAGGGAAGGCAAACAAGGTGGCAGATGCTTTGAGTAGAAAAGAACATGGAGTTTTGAACAATATGAGAATTGAAAGGGATCCAATTTTCATGGATCTAGTGAAGATGGACATGGGAATAACCAGGGAAGGTGTAACATCAATGCTTTTTCAAATGGTTTTCAAAACATCTTTACTAGAAAGGATTAAGAGTTCTCAGACCGATGATGAAGAATTACAAAAGAAGATTAAAGCTGTGAATGATGGGAGATTGAGAGACTTTGTGTATGAAGATGGAATTTTGAAATTCGGGAAGAGACTTTGTGTTCCCAATATACCTGATCTAAAAAGGGAATTGCTGGATGATGCTCATAGTTCCAATTTCTCTATACACCATGGGAGCACCAAAATGTATAGAGATTTGAAGGAAAATTTTTGGTGGGACAACATGAAGAGGGAGATTGCTGATTTTGTGTCAAGATGTATGGTTTGTCAACAAGTGAAAGCTGGAAGGCAACAGCCTGGAGGAGTCATGCAACCTCTTCCCATACCAGAGTGGAAATGGGACAATGTTACGATGGACTTTGTCATGGGGCTACCAAAGACTCCTAGAAGGAATGATGCAATATGGGTTATTGTTGATCGTCTTACCAAGACAACACATTTTCTTGCTATAAGAGAAGATCTACCACTGGAACGTCTAGCAAGACTATATATTAATGAAGTTGTGAGACTTCATGGAGTACCTCTATCGATTGTTTCTGATCGTGATCCCCGTTTTACTTCAATATTCTGGAAAAGTCTTCAGAAATCCCTGGATACTGAACTTCATTTGAGCACTGCTTACCACCCTCAGACAGACGGACAATCAGAACGAACTATTCAAACCTTAGAAGACATGTTGAGATCTTGCTCACTTGACTTTCAGGGTATGTGGGATCAATATTTACCTTTGGTAGAATTTCCCTATAACAATAGCTTCCATTCGAGTATTCAGATGACACCATATGAAGCGTTATACGGAAAGAGATGTCGTACACCAACCTGTTGGGATGACATTGGTGAAAGAAAACTTGTAGGCCCAGAACTGGTGGAGGAAACAGTGGAAAAGGTGAAAGTAATCCAAAATCACATCAAAGCAGCTCAATGTAGGCAGAAGAGCTATGCCGATAATCGAAGGAAGGATTTGGAATTTCAAGTCGGTGATCATGTTTTTCTGAAGGTATCTCTGTGGAAGGGAGTCGTACGTTTTGGTAAGAAAGGTAAATTGAGTCCCAGGTACATCGGACCTTTCGAAATTCTAGAACGAATTGGGGTTGTAGCTTACCGATTGGCAATGCCACCAAGTCTCTCCAAAGTTCACGATGTGTTCCACGTATCTCTATTGAGGAAATACATGCCTGATCCGACGCATGTACTCACCTATGAGGAATTAGAACTGGAACCCGATCTGTCTTATTGCGAAGAGCCCGTCAAGATTCTTGATACGAGAGAACAAGTGCTGAGAAACCGGACGACGCGTCTGGTAAAAGTTTTGTGGAGAAACCATAAGATGGAAGAGGCAACGTGGGAACCCGAGGAACTTATGATGAATAACCACCCGAGTATTTTTATGCAGTAATACCCTAGAAATTGAGAGGACACAATTATTTGAAGGAGGGGAGAATGTAACACCCCAAGCTTCTACGGTACGCTTCTCTTTGAATAATGTGATAGCGTGTGTTGTACGCAACACCGAGTTCTAACACACCATAACTAATCAAACTAGCCGTTATGAATAGTAATACCTACTTTTTGAAATTATATATATTTTATATTTGAAAATGGACTTCATTTTTGGATTCGGAATATCGAATTTATCCTAAGGTGAAATTTTGGTACATTTCGGATAACTTTCATATTTTGATGAATAGTGAAAATTACTAAGTTTTAATTAAAAACAACTTTTTTAATCAAAATAATTAATAGTGATAAATTATGAATTTGAGTGGTTTTAAAGTATATTTAGAATATATTTTTACCATTTAATATAATGTTGGTCATTGGACATAATTTTACAATTAAACCGAACATAAACGAGTGTCAATCTTTTGATAGTTATTATCTCTTAAAAACACGCTTTTTCTTTTGACAGCGGGAATTAATTTTAAATTAATTTATGCCACTTCTGTGTTTTGAATTTAGGAAAATGGATTCCATATTTTGAATCAGGATGTTCAAATTGTGTAAATAGGTAACTTTTATTTTTAGACATTTTGAATAATTACTGCGGTAAATATTTTATTTACCATGGTTATGGGTAAATCCGGTAAATAAGGGTTAAAAAATAATATTATAATAATACTAAATTACCCTAAAACGTGTCTTAACCCTATTGGTTGATACATGGTCGACCATGGGAATATTTGGGTCTATTTGGGGACCCCATGGATCCACTTGTAAGTGATAATGACACTTTATTTTAATTAAGTTAAAATGAATACAAAAATGACACAAGCATATATCTTTTAGAAAAACAATTGTTACATAGGGTTATATATGTTGGATTTTAGATTATAAATATTCATTAGAAAGCTAAAAATATTTCCTACATAATGATATTTTATTTATAATTTTTAGACATTAAATAATTTATTTTATTTATGACACAATGATGATGTAGTAATTACTATAATAGTGAAAAATTAAAATAATTGATATTATAAATACCCAAATAAATATAATATGAAACTTTTAATGAATTAAACTAATTTTATAGGATAATATGATATATTAGTATTGATTTAATTGACTTTTTTCGAAGTAATCAATCTGTTATGAGTTTCACAAAAATCAACTATTGAATAGTGTCAAAATTGACATAAAAGAGTTCTTAAAACAAATATTATATTCTTAATTGATATTAAATTCCTAAAAATCTAAGGTTCGGCCAAGAGACTTATATCATGATAGGTCCATCATTACTGTACCATTTTTGGGTCGCTTTGATGTATATAGTAAGTTTATTAACCATATTATATAAAAATACAAAGAGACATTGTAAAAGTGAAACTAATTAACTTAGAGTTAATACTTAAAGATAAGGTTAATATAAGTACCCAAACCTGTCTAAATTCTATTGGTTGAGTGGTTTTCGACCTATCCCCACCTTAACCTTTGAATAATAAGCTTTGGAGCCATTAGAAACTGAATATGAATTTATTATAAATTAATATTTCTAGCTTTTCCAAAGGTGCCCCTCACCCCTCTTATAAAAGGGCACTCCTCCTTCTCTTTTCTTCACACCTTCAAAGCCTTTTTTTTCGGCCAAACTCTGCTCAAATACTCTCCCAACATCCCTCACTACAACATAGAGGCCTTAGTTTGATCAGAAAGCCAACCTAAGGAGCCCTTTTGATCAAATCAAAAGGAAGAACCCGAAGAAGAGTGAATGATTTCACCACCCTTCTCCAAGTTCATTTCTTCTTCCACTTCTTCTTCCTTTGTTCATACCATTCTAAAATAATAACTCCAGTATCTCACATATACTGTGATGTTATTATAAATATGGTACAACCATATTCAGTATTCTATCCACCCTTTGAATAACATGTCACCATACGTGCGTACGTACGGACTACCGTCTCCACGTCGTGGTGTAATTGTTATTCAATATAATATTATTTGGATGGGTATAATAATGATGTGTAACTCATGTAAATAATAAATATAACATGTTAATTATTCTTTATATATGATATACCATCCATTTATATATTATTTTAATATCAAAAGAATGATATTGTCGCTCGTGCGTACGTACGGACTACCGTCTCCACGAACGCGATGAGATTCATTCTCCATCGTATCCATTCAAGTATAATTATCATTTGATGATTTAAAAATGATGTTTAAGGACTAGATATCATTCTGGATATGAATAAGCTACAACAACCATGGCTTATGTAACAAAACATATAAAAGAAAATGAGTAAGTTAACTCCCGAAACGACGATAATTCTAAGATATTATTAACAAATCAATGTTAAAAGATCATATATGATATCATATTATTATATATGATTCTTGTATAATTTAATAACAACTATTTCACCATTATACATGAGGTTAACCTACCCCAACCAAGGAAAAGTACAAGGTAAGGGTTTACTTTACAACCTCTTCATTATCCAAGGTTGTTTATACGTAATAATCTACTGGGATCTCTTTATCATCCACATCCATGTTTCTTAAAAATGCATTTCAAAACATTTTTACTATTTACTAGAATATGATTTAAAGTCATTTATACCCTTTTTGACTTTTATAAGTGGTTTATAAAGGAATCTTTCGGTCGTTTTCAAAACAAGGTCCTTTTTAACCTTTTCAACAGAATTAAGGTAAGAATGTTTTTTTAACTTATACGGCGGGTGCGGCTATTTTCCACCGTTATAAAATCTTCAAAGTTTCCCTTACAAGCTTATAAGAATATTTTCAAAGAAAATGTTTTATTTTATATGGATCTTAAATTATTTCAAAATAAAAGGAGATATTTCTTTAAAAAGAATTTTGATTTCATCTATGTCAACATCCTTTGATGGATTTTAAGATTATTTGAAGTTGATTTATTATGATACAAAACTTCTATATTGTATTGAAGGTTTTGTGATAGGTTTGACTGTGGATGTGCTATTTTTATACCATTCATAGTTTATGGTGAAAGTATTGACATTTCATATGCTAGTTTTAATATGAATGTTTATGTTATGTTTAAACCTTTTCATATGGGAATGCATTGGACTTAATATGTGACGGGTGGAGCCCGCTATAGCTCCTCGATGCATCGGTAGGTCTCATGAGACAAACTAGTGTCTTGGCACAAGGCCTTGACAAAATCTTATTTGTAGTCTTGGTACGAGGCCTTGGCTATGTGGTTATGATAGTCTGGCATTATGCATTCCAACATTATGAAAGTGGTTATTGATTTTTGCATGTGATTATTCGATTAGTAGAATATCCATGTGAATAAGTAAATGGAATTATTTCATTTTATTTATGCCATACCATGTTGAAAGTTCATATTTAAAAGGCTTTTGTTTTAGTTATACATTGCCTTAAATGTTTATTCTTATTTATGAAAGTTTCCGCTATATTGTTATCCTTACTGGGCATTTGAGCTCACCCCTTTTCTATGTTTTATTTTTCCCAGGATGTGAAGAAGTAAGTTATGAATGACCTGCAGGGATTTTATGAGGGGTTAATAGTGTGGATTGTGGAAACATTATGTTGTTGTAGTAGTTTTTCATTTTATGATGTAATGTAAAACTTATGAATATATCTAGTGTTTCCAAGGCTACTAAACCAATCGGTCTTTCGAGATTTGATCTTTCTTGTGATCATGCCAATGTTATGTAATAATGCACCGACTCTGGGTAACTGGGGTCGGGGCGTTACAATATCACAATGATCTTAGATATAATTTTAAATAATTTTTTGAAACGATGAATTTTTCAGTGAATAGTGAAAATAATGATTTTTATTAAAAATAGTCAATTAATTTAAAGGATTTTCATGTTATATTCTTTTTAATGTGGGTTTTAAAATAAATTTCCTTATATTATATCATAATTAATACAATTTAGGACAATGAAATATATTTCATGTTAAAATTTGGTATAAAAACTTTTAATACCTATGAAAATGTTTTATTTGGAAAATTGTTCTTTCATCACATATGTGGGATTAATTTTAGATAAAAAATTTCCAATTATAAGAATATTGTTTTTAAAAATGGAAAAAATATTTATAATATTAATAATTAATATTTTTTAATAATTTAATATTAATTTTTTTTTCATAATGAATATAAAAAACAATAAAAATTAGTTACCACGATTGAGGTTAAAACGAGTTTACTGGGGGTTAAACTAAAAAGATAATGGTTAAAATGACCTATAAACTTGTCAGAATCATATCTTATGTATATATATATAGACCTTATATCTTATATGTATTTCTATTGAGTCATTTTTTCCCTTTTGTAAAGTGTAAAATGTGAAGATATCATTTTCTTTTCTAATATTCCATGTGTGACCTCTCCCCCACTTATAAATGGGCATCCACTCCTCTCTTATTCACATTTCCAAATCCATTTTATTTTTGAAATACCTAGAAAAATATCTTTATTAATTCCATACCTATGTAATATAGTCCTTATGTTTATTATGAATCCACCCTATGAATTACTTTTGTGCAAAACAAAGGAGGTTTTCCGAAGATGCAGTATCTTTATTAACTGATTATTTTTGTTTTATTTCTTCTTCCACATACTTCAGATCATCTTCAACTATTATGATATAATAACATAATTATATAATATATAAAAATATGTTTTTATTTTAATTTTATAAAAAATATCCATCTCTTCCTCTATGAAATGGGAAACAAAATTATCGATCATGTGTATGATGGAATACCAACCGGAAAACTGATATATGTATTTTTACTTTAACATATCTCAAATCAGGATATAATTATGTATTTAATGTTTATATATAATATTTATGAAATTTTTATACTTTTATACTCATAATATCACATCTACTTTCTTACCTTCCAATATGCTGGAAAGTGATAACATCGCTCGTGCGTATGTGTGGATTACCGCCTCTATGTGATTAATATTTTAATTTAATTTATTTATATATGGTAATAAATATATATTTAATGAATATATATGATATATATTAAATACAAATGACTCTTTAAAGGTCATATATTTTTTATGTTTCTTTCATTCCATCCATCAAGAATATAGAAACATGGTCCATTCATAGGTATGACCTACCCTCTACGTGAATAGTGTAATTCATTTTCTATCCCTAACTTCAATGGATTATTAAAAATAATTATATAATGAATATATATTATATTTTTATCATATTTAAAAATAAAAGAGATGATGGAACTAAAATCAATATACAAGGACCAAAACTACCGAACCAAAACATATATGAGAAATGAAGGAGTTATCACCCAGAACATGGATCTTAATAAATAATGATTAATAAATGGGTAATAAAAGTGTTATAATTAATCATATATGACATGCTATATAGGATTATGGTTATATAACATATTCATAATAAACATATATTTATAACACATGAGGTTATAACTTTTACAATGAAAGTCGAGAGTCGAGGTAATGGATTTTTTTATCAGTTTTATTTATATAGGACACATGCTATATTCACCAATTGTTTCTTTTATGTATTATATATACATAAAAATAATGTATTTTGTTGTTCTTATCAAGGAAATTATTGGATATAAATATCATTAAAATATTATTTATTTCATGGGGATTATGATTCAAATGTTTCCAAAGTGGTAATAGTTTAATGTTACAATCTGATTATTTATTAGGATTGTTTATTATTAGATATAGTTAATGAAATATTATAATTTAAATCTCAATAAATTGTTTAATTTTATTATTCTATGAATATTTATGTATAATCCATTTTTTAATTTCATTTCCCTATCATTATGAACTAGATATCCCAAAATATTATTTTTAAGTAAAAATGAATTTATTTCACTCTTTGGTAAATAATAATTTATCTTCCATGTCTATGTTTTCAAAATATGTTTTAAACAAATTTTTTAATATACTATAATGATTTTAATTATGAACCTTATTCTATTTTTTATAATTTTTTTGAGTGGAATGTTTATGTCGTTTTCTAACTAAGAATTATTTGACTTTTTACCGAATATGTGAAATAAATATTTATTTTACCATGTATGAAATGAACGTTATTTATTGATTTCATGACAACTCAAATATTTCAATATTATGTTACAATTTTTTAGGTTTCTTTTAAAAGTAAAATACTTATTTAATATATGTGAAATTTTTAGATTTTAAATAAGTGATTTCAAAGTGAAAAGGTTATTTTCCACAAGAAATCTTCCATGTGATCTTTCAAAATAATTTTCCATCTCATATGAAATCGTTTGATATTACATAATATTTAATGGGGGATATTATAAAATGAATCTATCCTTATTATTTCTTTGTATGGTTATTTTTTTAGGTAAAGTTGTTTATGGAACATTTTCTTTTTCCAAGGGTTATGCTATAATGAAATTTTTATGAAAACCATTTCATTTCATGAGTTCTGAAATGATGAATGTTTTATGATAATATGGAACACATAAATATTATTTTTATTTTGTTATCGGTGGTCGGATAATTATTTAACTCTCCAATGAATTGGTTAAATGGGGACACCAAATGAGATAAACTGGACTATAATGGGGAGTGAACCAAGTTCATTAAGGCACTCAATCCACTATGATGATATTGGGAGTAAACCCCGACTACAATGATGGTTTATGGAGTGAACCGATTTAACTATTATAGTATTGGAAATAAGTATTTTCTAATAAGGAAATGATTTTATATTCTTATCTATATACCAAAACTCTATGTCTTATTCCAAAATTATTTTTTCAGGGATCATGTTCTTTTCTTCCTTCATGATTCATTTCTTATGAACTTTCATGATTCATTTATTATGATCTTTAACTTGTATGGTATATGGAATGTAGGGTATGGTTTTAAAATAATATTTTCTTGTTATTATAACCTTATTCTTATATTATGTTGGTGTCTAACTTTTTTACCCTTATTGGGTATCTTAGCTCAATGTCTCTTATGTTTTATTTCCCCCATTTATGAATAAAGATATTATGAATGATATGTTTCATAAGGGTTTTAGTTATGAAGATTGTAGTTGGATATGATTTAGTTCAATTATGAACCATTTGTTTATCTATCCATGTTTCCAAATACACTACACCTATGCGATTCTGGCATAGATCATAATGTTATTTAATGAATATTGATATATAAAACAGTTACATCTATGAAAGAAAAGTGTGGGTAATTATAGTTATTATTAGAAAAGGGTTTAGTTAGCCTTTGGAAATTAGGATAAGAAAAATTTATGTAGAAACCTATGGGATAATTATGTATATATGTTAATGTATATGAAGATGTGCTATAATCTTGGGGGCGGATAGAGTATGTGGTTTCTAAGAAATCATATATTTGTCTTGATAATATACGTGGATGTGGATTTGGAATATTTGTAACTTTGGGTACCAACTCAAAAATCATCACATTAGGCTATGAGTAAATCATGAGCTGGTGAAAAAGAATGGTCTTTACTACACACCAGACCAGAAACTCTCATGAGATATTTTTTGGAAGTTCACAAACTTTTTATGAACTATCATAAAGGCCATGAATAAATGATGACTATAAATTACCTAGGTTAAACCTAAGTGTCATAAATTAAAAACAAGGTTTCATGATATAAACATCATATAAATGATATTTCATAGTTATATAGTTTCTCCACTATGATTATTTTTTCTCATAATATAATTTTTTGTTTTACTTGTTTGTTGGAACTTGCAACAATCACGTTAATGATGAATGTGAAAAACAATGCAATTATTATCCTTCAGGGAAACAAAACCTTATTAGATATGGAATGAAAAATATCATTGTATTCAGTATAACATATTCTCAATCTATGTATCATGATAAATATATAAGCATGAAAAGGAGGGAAAAATATTCTATTGATTCCTTCATAAGGAAAATTACACATTATTTTTGTGGTTCCACTGATCCACTAGTTTCTAAGTAATGATTTAATATTATTAAAAGATATTTTGTATTATATAGTGTTTGAGTCAGGGAAAATTCATTTTGTTTTTCCATTAGTTGGAATGTGATGTAGATAAATGATGGAATTCAGTCAAGAATAAAAGTAGAGAAGAGGAAATTGAATACATGGATGGGGCTGAGTTTAAGAGTTTATTTTTTAGTATGTACATCTATAATATTATTTATTTGAAAATGTAAAAGTAATTACATGTGCTTAAAATAAAGGATGAGGAATCTATTTGTACCTTTAAAGAAATATTTTCGAGACTTATAAGGCACCCATATTGTATTATCGACCAACATGAAGGTAAGGTTGGTTGATTATTTAGTTTTTTAAATTCAAGTAAACGAAGGTAGTTATCTATCAAGGATTTTAGTATCGATGTGTAAATGATTACATGTTCTATCAAGGTGGAGACGTTGAAGAGAGTCACCCATCAATCTCATAGTTTTGTGAGGGAAAGATTGTTAGAAATCATTGGAAACTATAATAACCATGGATAATAGAAGATGATATCCCAATAATAATTTATATTTGGAAGGAAATATAGAAGAAAATTTCCTTAAAGGAACTAGAAAATGTTTTAAGTGTAGATGGAAGAGTCATCAAGATTTCAAATTCTGAAGTGATGGGAAGATGTTAGCTAGTGATGTGAACAAATCGAATGCTCTAAATAATGCACAACCCTCTCTCTAGATTTTTATGTGCAAAGAGTGTGGGAATAATCATAACCAATACTCAAATATGATGGATAATGAGGATGATAGATTTCATAAACCTCATAAGAAAATAAAAAATGGAAATATCATGTGATAACTATTTTTTATCAGGGGTATGATAATGAAATAGTGAAATGTACACTTACCATCCACTCTATAATTTCTAATGTGTTATTTGATTATGGATATACCCACATCTTTATAATTGAATAATTTACTATGTGTATTCAAATTCCACCCCAGAAATATGATATTGAGTTAGTATTCAAAAAACCTAATGATATGATGATCATATCTCAAGTCTACGATTCTTATCTAGTTGATATTTTTGGGAATGTGTTTCTAGAAAATATCATTATTCTATATTTAGTTGAATTTGATATTATATTAGGCTTGGATTTAATTTCTATAAATAATGACTGTGTTCATTTCCAAGGAAGGGATGCAACTTCTTCTATTCCAGACCAACCTATGATCATATATCAGTGTAATGATAAGTATGAACAACTGATGGAAATCATACCCCTTATCCGGGTCTTAGTTATTATTAAAAAGGTTTTAATCTCATATGGTTGGGGAGAAACTGAACATTAATGATATTCTTATTATGTAGGATATTGTTGATGTATTTATGAAAGATTTTCCAATTATTTTGACAAAAATGAATTTGAGTTCCCAATTTAACTCATACCTAGAGATAAACTTATTTCAAATAATTCTTATAGAATATCCCTAATTGAGTTGTAGGATTTAAGGAAAAAACTTGAGGAAAATCTTGAAAAGGGATTTATTTGGAAAGTGTTTCACCTTGGGAATTTCTATCCTTTGTAAGAAGAATAATGGATTGATGTGAGTCTTTATTGATTATTTAGAACATTACAAGATCAAAATAAAGAACTAGTATCCAATAACCCATATTGATAACTTTCTTGATCAAATGTTTGAGATAAATACGTTTTGAAGATTGAAATTAGTTCTAGATATCATTAATTTATTTTCAAGGAGGATATACTAAAGAAAACATTATATACATGTTATGGACACAATGAATATAAAGTGAATCCATTTGGTCAGACTAATTCGTGCACTACCTTCATTGATTTAATGAATAGTGTTTTTAAAGATGACTGTGATCAGTTTGTGGTATTCATTGTTGATTATATTCTTATGTCTTAAAAAAGAAAGGGAGATAAGGAAGATCAACTGAGAATTATACCAAATATCCTTCAAAAGGAGAAATGGTATGAAAATTTTTAAAATTTGAGAATTGCAGGTATAAAAGGTTTCATTTTTTGGTCATATAATCTCAAGGGAGGGTATATCTATGAATACATAAAATGATGATGTTATTGAATGTTTCCCCAAATGAAACACTGTTACCGAGATCAAATATTTTCTTATTTTGTATGGATATTATAAATTATTTGTGGACAATTTCATATGACTATATAATCCAGTCACTAATTTAACAAGGAAGGGATGTATGGTCCTTTAGAGAAATGAATGCAAGTAAAATTTCAAGGAAGTGAAGTGAAGTTTAGCCAATGCAGCTGTTGTTACACTACCCTATATTAGAGTAGGGTTTTTAATATATAGTGATTCATCATGGAAGGTAATGTGATGTTTTATCATTAATAATGTCATAGTGTTATCATATGTCTCCTGATAATTGAGGGTTCTTGAGAAAAAGTATTCAACTCCAGACTTGGAGTTACTTTCTTTAAATTTATTACATTTAATATATAGAGGAATTATCTTTATTGATAATGGTATGATATATATACTGATCCTAAGAGTTTCATTTATATGTTCACATGAAAATAGTTAAAATTTTCCAATTAATATGGTTTTAGATGATTAATGATTATGAGAGATCAATACATTACCACATAGGGAATGTGAACAAGGTGATTGATTCTTTGAGTTGAAAGAATCATACAAGATTATCTATGATGAGGATAAAAAATATCCAATATTTATGTATTTTCAATGTATGGATATGGAAATATTAAAAAAATAAGAGAAATATTATCTTTCCCAAAAGATTTTTCAACCATAAATACAAGTAAAGATTAAATAAACACAAAAGGAAAATTTATAGCTATAAAAGATGGTGATAAATGTTCCTGAGTTTAATTTTCATTATGCTGGAATGATATGATTCAAAAATTGTGTATGTGTTCCATACATATCATATTTTAAGAACAATCTATTAAATTAGGATCATAGTTCATCATTATCTATTAATCTTGGATGTATGAAGCGGTATAGAGATATGACACAATATTTTTGGTGGGAAGGAATAAAGGGTGATATTGAAAAGATTGTATCTTGATGGTTGGTATAGAAGAAAGTTAATTATATGAGAAAAAAATTATATGGTGATTTTAAAACCATTACCCATACCGTAATGAAAATGAGAATAAATCATCAGGGATTTTGTTATCGAACTCCAAAAAACATCTACATGGTACGATTATATATGGATTTCAGTAAATCAACAAATGAATTATTAAAACATTATACAATCAGAGAGGATTCAACTCTAGATGATATTTTTCAGGATATACATTGAAGATGTTTTTAGGTTTCATGGACTACAACATTCTATTATATCTGGTCAGGATATGATATTCACCCCAATGTTTTAGTGAAGTCTTTAATAATCTCTAGATGTAAAGTTGAGTTTCATCAAATTATATCATCATAAAATAGATTTTCAACATAAGATAACCATTCAAACCCAATAGGATATGATAATATCTTGTTCTATGGATTTATAATGTGGTAGTGATCAACACCTTCCTATAATCAAGTTTTCATAAAATAATATCTTTAGCTCAAGAATTCAAATGGATTATTATAAATCCATCTATAAAAAGAATTTTAGATCTTCAATGTGCAAATATGATGTCAGAAAAAGGAAAATATTTCTACCTAAGCTAGATAAGGGAATGATAATGAATGTTAGATCCACTCAACATCATATCAAGGCAGATCATACTTGGCTGAAAAGATATGCTAACAATCATCGAAATTATCTAGAGTAAGAAGTTGGTGAGAATCTATTCCTATGAATTTCATGATAGAATAAGGTTATGTGATTTGGGAAGAAATGAAGGATAATCCCTATGTATGATGGAACTTTTTATATTCTTGAATTAGTAGGGATGGATGCTTATTGATTGACGCTTTCACTGAACCTCTCACAAGTTTATGATATATTTTTTATATACTTCCTAAAAAAGTACATACCAAATCCTTCATATGTACTAAAATTAGTGGTCTTAACATTGGATCATGATAATTGCTTTGTATAACAACTTCTAAAGATTCTGGATCTTAGATATGAAGATCTATGAAACATGACAACTCACCCAGTCAATGTTTGGTCGAGAAAACAAAAACTTGAAAATGTTATGCAAGAACTTGAGGAAATTATGAGGGAAAAGTATCCTCAATTGTTTCTATCATGGTGATGGAATATTTAGGGTGAAATAAATTTTAATGTTGGGTAGAATATAACACACTATGATTTTATATAATATTTTTTCTCAAATAAATTTAGTCCCTCTCAGAGACATCGTTACTTGAAACACATTGTTTTAACGAACCAACATATAAAATTAATATTATTTAAAAATGACCGTTATAGCTTAAATGTTCAATTTGGTTGCATGAATAGGAATTTTTTTTAAAATTAATTATAATGGATATATATATATAAAATATATTGATAAATAAGTGAATTATTTTGGGTAAATAATTTCTTTACTTTTAAAATACATATCTTCTCAAAACTAATTTTCATTTATTTGTTTGAAAAAAATAATAAAATTAATTTTTTCCAATATTAAAAATTTTATTTGAAAAATTTAATTCCATTATTGGAATCAATATGCCAAAACTATCTTTGTGTGAGTTTTTAAAATTTTTTTAACAGATTAATTTTCTAATGAGTAGTGAAAAATATTGTTTTTTATAAAATATTGTCTTTTAATTTAAATCATTTTAGAATTATTTTTTTTGAATATGTTAAAAAAAAGTAATATTAGTTAAATTTTATTATTATTAATCAAATATTTGTCATTTTAATCAGTTTATTATTTAACTTTTATATAAGAACGTTTTATACTTTTGAAAACATTTTCATTGGAGAACCCATTTTCCACTCTGTCGGTAGGTTTAATTTTAAATTAAATTATTCTACTTATCTAAATTAAATTTAAAACCATATATTACATATTTGGAAACCTAATACATAATATTACATAATAACTTCAACTGAATTTTTTTTCATAATGAAATGTAAAAATAGTAAAATTAATTATTGTAGTTATGGTTAAAATGGGTTTAATGGGGGTTAGTATAATAATATAAGGGTTAAAATGATCTAAACGGTTCCACAAATAAAGTTTTATGCCCATATTTTTTTCTTATAGCATCTTTTTGTTTGATAATGATCCATTTTGGAGCCTTGTTTCATCTATAAAATATGGCTATGACTTTTTCTTTTCAGAAATTCCAAGTGTCTCCTCTTCCCCACATAAAATGGGCACCCCATATCATTTTCTATTAACACTTAAAAGGACTTTTGGTTTAACCAATACGCACCCAAATACCTTCCTCACTTCCCTAAATAAATCCTATATGCCTTAGTTTCATCAAGAAAACCTCTATATATGGATATTGGGGAAAACCTAATGAGGTTTTCGGAAGAAGATGTGTTATTCTTAAACAAGCATTATTATTTTAATTATTCATCCACCTCATTAAAATAGTATTCAACTATTTTTATATAAGAAATATTATCCTATATATAATGAGTTATTATTATATTAATTTCATAACCTATATCCATCACATTCTCTATAAAATGGAAAAATAAACCGTCGATCATGTGTATGATGGACTACCACCTCACGAAGCGATGTGATTCATTTTCCACCACCACCTCTCATAACTAGAGATAATGATGTATTTAATGTGCATATATGATATTTATGACACATTTATATTATAGGGATTATTATATTAAATTTAAATTATAAACTTCCAATCTGTTTTAACATGATAACGTCACTCATGTGTATATGTGGACTACCATCTCCAAAAAAGCAATGTGATTTTTTTAATTTATTTTTACATGGATGGTAATAAGGATATATTTAATGATAATATATGATATCTATGAAATAAAAATTATTATTTAAATGTGATATATTATTTAACTTTATTTCTTTCCATCCATCGAGAAAATTGTAAAACTATTCATGCATGCGTATGTGAGACCATCTATATGAATGATGTAATTCATTTTCTATCTCTAATTTATATGGATATTTATAAATAATTTTATTATATTTATATATGGTATTTATTTTATTATTAATATACTTGATATTATGGGACTATAATAAATATACAAGGACCAGATCTACCAAACCTAAACATAAATGAAACAAAGTAGTTATCAATATGAATAGTGATTTTAATAAAGAATTATAGATTAACAGGTTTTAAAAGGGGTAAAATTAATAATATATGGAATATATATAATAATATGGTTATAAAATATATGTATAATAATTATATATTTATTATAAATGTGGTTTGAATTTGTATGATGAAATTCGAGACTTGAGGTAATAGATTTTTGGATCACTTTTATTTACGTGGGTGACATACCGTATTAATCACTAGTTTATTTTTTGTGGAGTATATAAAAAAATATTTTTATATTTTTATTATCCTACCTAATATTGTTCGATATAATTATTCATCTAAGGATCTTTATTTTTTGGGGATTACGATTCAAATTTTACCAATGCGGGGAATATTTTATGTTACAATATCATTGTTTATCAGGTTTGTTTGTGATTAAATTTATCATAATTAAATATTATGATATATAACTCTCATGAAAATAATGAATATTCTTATAATATATTTATTTATGGATAATTTATTTTTTCCTTTAATTTCTCTCTATTTAATATCTCAAGAGACCAAAAAATGTTATTAAGAAAAAATGAATTTATTTCTATCCTAGGTTGAAACAATTTCTCTTCCACATCCCTGATTTTTGAAAATCTTTTAAATAATTTTTTTACTATTTCCATTGATTTTATAAAATTATTTTACACAATTTTTAATTTTTAATAAATATTTTAAAATTTATATTTTTGTAATTTTTCAAACAATGAACTTTTGAATTCATTTCAAAAATGTGGAAGGAATCATTGTTAAAACTTGTATATCATGAACGGTAAATACAATCATCATGAACACTAAATGATTAAGCTCTTAGTCTACATATTTTCAATGTTATTTTCAAATCAATTTTTTTCATGAATATTTTGAATATTATTGGATTTTAAATAACAGATTTCAAACTGAAAAGGGTATTTTCCTTAATAAATATTCCAGGTGATCATTCAAAATAATTTTACTTCTAAGATGGCATCCATTAATATAAATTTCACTTTACTTAGAATGTGATCCAATTACACAAATAATTATTCTTTATCTGTATGGTTTATGTGTAAGATGAAAATATGTTTATGAAACTCATTCTTATTCCATAGGTTAATCTAGGAAGAAATGTTTATGAAACCCATTTATTTTCATGGGTTATGATTTAATGAGTATTTTATGAACTTTTCGAACACATATGTATGATTTTAATTATGTGATTGGTGGTCCTAGAAATTTATATCCATCAAATGCATTGGATAATGAGGGATATTTTCAAAGATAAACATGACTATAATTGTGAGTGAACCAAATTAGTATGAGAATATGTGCACTATGACAGTATTGGGTGTTAATCATGACTGCTATGATAGTTTTGAGGGTGAACCCATTCCGCTAGGATAGACTTGAAAAAGATACTTAAATACTAAGGAAATTATTTTATATGCTTATGTTTATTCCACAAATCTATGTCTTATGCTAATTTTTAATATTTATGGCTCACGTTCTTGGATTCCATTATGATTCATGTCTTATGAACTATAAATATTTATTCCATGACTCATGATTATGCTCAATGGTATACAAGGTATGTTTTTAAAATATTATTCTCATGTTTTCATACCCTTATTCTTATGTAATCTCTAATATCCCGTTTTACAACTATTGTGCTTCAGAGATCACCCTATCATATTTTTTACTTTCCCTAGGTTTTTAAGAAATGTTTTATGTATGATATGTATAATAAGGTTGCTAGTTGTAGTGAACTTAGTGGGATATAGTTTAATTATGAACTAGTTTATTTATGAATCCATAGTTCTGAAGGACCTAAACCCATAGAATCATATATGGGTCATTATGATATATTATTAATACTAATCTATTAAGATTTAATATCTATGTATTAAATGTTTTGGTCATTATGAAAATATCTAGGTCAAAATCATCATCAATTTTTGGATGTGAAATAAAAAGATTTTCATTGAATTTGAAGTGAATTGACTCTTGAAATTTATTGGTCCTGGATATTTCCACACACGTCATTGAATTCTTGTTGGAGTTGAATAGATTTGAAATTTATAGTTCCAAACTACACTCACTACTAGGGTGTAGTAAGGCGGATGTGTGGGGTTGAACCCACGGGGATCACTGGTAAGAAATCAAACATTCTAACAAAAAAAAATTAAAGGATAAATCACGTTCAATCTTCAAGATTGGTTTTTTCTCATACCAGTTAGTTTGGATTTAATTCTGATTACTCAGAATTGATTAGGCTCAATTTCAAGGCTCTTAGTCGATGATAATTCAAAGTCTAACTTGGAATAGTCCAATGACTTGGGATTTGAAACAGTGAAAGGTTCTCCGATTGTTTTTGGTCAATACAATTTGATCTAACTATGCTATAAATATCTCTCAGTCCAGTTTTAGTAAACAAACTAGATGCATTATAAATATATTCTACATAGAAATAATTACATGATAATGGCCATAGCCTGATCAACTATAATTATGTGAGGATCATTCAATTGAACCTCCCTTGGTCAATCCTGTACAAGAAAATGTGATGAAAGTTTGTTTTTAACCTAATTACTAGCCATAGGGTTTCCAATGTTTCACTCATGGATTCATTAGACTTAGAAGCACCCATACTCTTAACACCAAACTATAAGAGGATTTCCCACATATGAGAACATTGATCAAAAGTAATGGAATAGTAAACACAATAAGCATAATCATGATAAGATTCATAAATAGATAATCCAAAATAAAAACATGAAATAATAAATAATAAATAATCAAATGAAATTAAAATCCAATTATACACTTGGAATGAAAAAACATCAAAGGAATGACAAGAGTTGATAATGAACGATGAACATTATCAAAAAAAGATAATTGAAACGAATGAAGAATCACAATAGATGAAGAACTAATATATAATGGATAAAAAAAATTATTTGCTAAAATAATGAAATGAATGAATAAAAACAGATTTTGATTGAAATATTGATGAATAAAGGGAAATAAAAAAGATATAGAGATTTTAGGTCACTAAACATTGAGTGTAGCAGAGGAACTGTAAAATAAATAGGCTCGAAAGTTACACGTTGTGTGAAGCCTTCACATTGTGTACTGCATTTAAGTGAAATTTTTCTAACATATGAATTTCATTTAATTAGGTTGTGAATCATGTATTTGAGATCCAAAATCTAATGTAGAAAATAATATTGTATCTTTTATTAGGTTGTCTCTTGAACTCTGTACGTTGTGTAAACTCTTCATGTCATGTATTTGATTCATATTTAGTAGGAATTTTATTTTGAAATATGAATGATGTGTAATGTATTTAGATTTCATGTATGAGAATCACATCTTGTAAATTATTTATGGTTTGGTGTATAGATTTATAGACATGTTATAAATTGGGAATATACATCAAATAGGATGTACATGACACGTAAAGCCTATTTTTATTACATTTAATCATTTATTCTTTTGAGTCCAAAATTACCAATTCATATGAAAAAAGAAAAAACAAGTGAATTATAAAATAAAACGTGAACAATCCTTAGAAAAATGTATCCAATATCTATATATAAATTTATCATATCATATTCCCCCACACATGAACAATTACTTATCCTCAGGAAAAAAACATCTCAACAAGGATTTCAATGGACACAAATTTTAAAACAAGAAACATGAATTACAACCAAGAAAATAAAACTAATGGTAATAATTAAAAGTGAGTCCTCCAAAATCTATCTTGTAGAGAAAATCTGTTAAGCCTTATAGTTCAGTTCTTTATCAAGATTATTTGTTCATTTAATAAAAGCTTTATGACTGTTAAATTTTATATGCAGTTTTCAATTTACATCACAATAAATTTTCTATCATCCCTCAAGGTAAAATATAGCTGGAGTTATTCTCATACATTGAATACACGTTCCCAACCAAAACCATGTAATATTTTTATCATCTTCACCTAGTAAATATAAATATGAAATTAATCATGAGGGATTTAACAATAGGGTTCGAATGTTTCTATGGCTGAGGAAAAGTGGGAAAGTGATAAAAATCAAGACAAATAGGTGTTTAGACTCTAATGTATAAAGAATGAAAATCATGAATAAGGAAATAAATTATATACTCCTGAAGAAAATGTGGTAACACCTCAATATCTTAAGGTGGGTCCATGAGAATATCAAATAATTATAAAGAATGATACCTTGTTCTATCGATTTTATATTTTATTTATTTTTAAAAAATAATGGATAGAACAAGTCTCAAATTCATATCTTAACCACATATACCCAATCATAGTATCCATCAGTCTAGTAATGGTTATTTTTAAAATTTATAATAAACAACCAAATTTTCTTGTCTTTTTATTTCTATATTTATTTTTTAAAAGAAGCATGGTAAGGGAAGAAAATTACCAAACAAATCATAGACCACATCATATCAATATGGAGAAATTTACACTATATAACTCCCCAATTATAATATCCCATGTCCATCAATAGTGAAAAATGCCCCACACAATTCAAAGGATAATCTACATCATACAAAGATCTGGGTATGAATGGATAATTAGCTTATAAAAAATCCATTATAAAAAGGTTATTCATGGCTATTATGGGTTAAATAAAGAATTATGTATGATTGGGACTCTAGAAAAATTGTTCAAAAATATTACCTTGATAATTTTAAAAATAAATTTATTCAATTGTAGCCTTAATAAGAACTCAAATCGAGTACTGATATTTTTACATGCCTCAGGAATTTCTCAAGAAATATGTTTATATAAGAATATGAAATAATGGGTCCAAAATTCACTCAGGAATGAGATAATAATAAAATATCTGGAAATCAATCAGGGTATACAATCTAGTAACATGTCAGTCAAAACAAATTTACAAGAATATATATTTATAACTACATTACTTGGTAGAAAAATAATGCTAAATATTCAAAAATGTTTAATAATTTTTTTTCAATAGTCTCCAACATAACATTATTTTCATTTAATTTATTTGATGAGATTTAAATTTTAAGGAATTATTTTATTGAAAAATTTATCGTAGATAAGTGATAACGAACAATAATCCAAGTATATTACTAGCAATGCATAAGAAAGACCCTCCACACTTAAAATGTGAGAGTTTTTCACTGTTCTAAAAATCATTGTGGAAGAGATATCGGGTAACACATAGAAAAAAATGAAATGAAAATGTGAAATATAAATAGTGGAATCAATACCTATTTATAGTTAATTTCATTCCATGAGAAAACATGGTGGATGGGGATTGTAAATTGAGATAACTGGAAAAAATGTTACAATAAAAAAACATACACTTGATAAAAAATCAATCTATAGGGTTAACCAAATTAGAACTAGAAAAATGGAAGGTGAATATAGTTGAAAATAGG
Organism: Viscum album; assembly: GCA_963277665.1. Taxonomy (NCBI): domain Eukaryota; kingdom Viridiplantae; phylum Streptophyta; class Magnoliopsida; order Santalales; family Viscaceae; genus Viscum; species Viscum album. The sequence goes on along the minus strand of OY728161.1, from coordinate 46,712,174 downwards.
AAAAATCAAACTAGATAAATTAAATAATGTGAGCATAGAGAATTTTGAGATACCCTACGAACAAAAATTATAGAAAAATGAAAACAGTGATCCTAAGATCTTGAATAAAAGAAAAAAGAAAAAAATATGGTCTACCTCCCATAAAGAGCTAATAATGTTATCATCAACTAGATAGATGGACAAAGGGATCAGCGAGTGTTGTACATCTACTCATAGGTCCACTACCTCCAAAAGAAATTGTTGGCTGTGTCAGCAAGCTCGTATGGATTCTAGGTTAGATTAACAACATCAGGAGAATAATGAGTATTAATATCATGTGGAAATAATGACACCCATTCTCATCATGGAAGAGACCCCTACTCAGCACAAATATAAAGTGAGAGATCCTGAAGTTGGTTCTTGACATCATCCAGATGTTGAGACATATGATGTAAGAGTGAATATGGTGGTGGTATAGGAACATCAATAACCATATAGGAGAAAAAAGATCTTGAAGTGGATAAAGTAATGAAAAAGTGAAAGGAAAATAAGCAATGAAGTAGTGAATCCAAAAACTGTATCCCATCCATATATATATGAAAGGATACCACAAGAAAAATAGAATAAAATTAGGAAAAATGAGGGGAGGGATACCAAGGAATAACTAAATAGTAAAATAAATTCCATAGAGATCAGCATAAAGAGTCCCCTATAAAATAGTAGGCTCTTATAGAAATACCACTCTATTGATATCATTTATGGATGAAGGGGATGAAGGATTGACCACTGAGGTGGGATCCATGGTTCTGGTAGTTGGCTCAGTCAATGTGGAATGAGGTGAAGTTCCAATATGTATGGAGGCTATGTGTCTATTATATGGATTGATGAAGGGAACCTCAGATTGTGATGGAATGGAGGGGACCTTTCCCCTTCTGGTTTTCTCTAATAGGTACTTTTTTTCTTGAAGGGTCGTTAGGCTCATGAGGTAGGTCCTATATGGTGGGATGTGGTGTGGTCATGGATGAATAAGTGGGGTAAGTAGGTGGTTGTGGTTTCATGAGGTGTAGATGTTGAAGGGGGGGTGGTGGTGGTGGCAGGGATATAGGCAAGGAAGGCTGGGTGGGCTACATTCTGATTTGGTTCCTCATCAGCAAACTCAATATATTCAACAACCCACTGATAGATGCTCCAAATATTCTTTATCAACCCTAAATTGTGGATAAAAATATGAATGATACTCTCCAAAAATCATAGGGAAGAGAGAGGCTAGGTGACATCGATGACATTAATATTCTTAAATATATGGGTAATGAAAGAGCCTCCAAATAATGTACCATGTGTCATAATCACTTATTCTAAGTAGAACCTATTAAACGGATTGGCTCTGTTGATGTATGGGCCGCCCATGGATGAGGCAAGAATGATGGCCATGATCTGGATCTCACACCCATGGTCATCACCTCGAGCCAACCAAGCATTAGCAAGGGATCAATGAAAGATCTAAAGAGAAGAACCATGGAGTTGGGTGCTCTTTATTGTGCGAGGATCATAAGGGATTTGTGGGATTCGGGAAATCCTCATCCAAAAGTTATGTAGCATCAGAATTTGTATAGAGATTTAATATCAGGACAATCTGGGAGGTTATGAAGTCAGCAAAGTATATTCTAAGTCCAACAACAAAATTTGAAAGCGTAACCTCCAAAGGCCTACCTCTGAGTCTGTATCAAAAAGAGTTGATGACCAGCTGGATGGTGGTCATGAACTCAAGGAAGGGATACCTAAATGTCTCATCACATACTTGTGTGAATAGAGATAATTTAAGTTGGATGATGAGGTCAATGACCTCTAGATGAATCAAAATATTCTCAAGCATAGTGAGGTCTACTGTCTTGTTGTTCCTCATAGTCTTCTCTTGGAGGTGGAACAAAAAGACCGGGTTTCCAAGTTATGAGATGTGAATTATGGGATGGAGGTATGTGTAGGATGTATCTTGTGAACAACTGTATGAATAATGGAAATAATTATAAGTGTAAGAATATGTAAATGATAATGAATAAGGGTAAGGGGAAGGATCAATGAGTGGTTGAGGAGGAGGTATCTGCCACTTGGGTGGCAGAGGCATTTAATCACACTTGGACATGCATTTGGTAGGATATGTGTGGGTGATTTGTTTTCAAGCCATCTCATAATGGAAGCAGGTATAGAAATGTTAAATGGGTGATTATTTATTGATTAGAAAATAGAGTGAACAAGGGAGTGGAGGTCAATGTTAAGGGAGGGGAGATGAGGCCGACGAGGGGGGGGGGGAGGAGAGTGGGTTGCACGTACGAGGGAGATGGAGGGGTGTAATGAACCTAGGGAGCACAAAATTTTAGTGCCTTTTCAAATAATACATGTTGTGTATTGGAAATATAACATGTAATACTTGGGGTTTATTTATTTTGGGTTCATGACAAATACATGATGTGTAATGGGTACATGACATGTATTTAGAATGTTTCACCCCTTTTCGAGCCAGGTTCTTTTGAAAAGCCTCCAACAATTATAGAAAATTATTAAAAACTAAAATAAAATACTTTTACTACCATAGGATGCCTCCAAATTGTTACATTATTTATTTTCTAGATCCAAACTTGTTTCTATGTTGATGACTAAAAATGAGAGGATATACCCCTTACAGAATGATTCTTGAAATTAAATGGGATGAATTGTGGGATGAAATTCCTAATCAGAGGTGTAGTGTAAGTTTCATTATTAAGGGAACAATATCACTTATAAACATGATGTGGTTTCATATTTTTTTTTCTATTTTGGGTTATATGATCATCTTTCCTATTAGTAAGATAGATCACTTGAAAATTCAATTACTCATCTCTTTTATTAGTGGACTTCACCAAATAGAATATAACATGTCCTTAACCAACCCTGAATATCAATATCTCTTGGTTAATATCAATTAACACCTTTCTAGTGGTAAGAAATTATCTTCTTAAAATTAATGGAACATCTCCATTCTCTTCCATATATAGGATGAAGAAATTTATATGGAAAAAGAATTTTCTATCATTTACCAAGATGTACTTGAGAAAACCGTGATATTTCTTAACTGGGAAGTCAAAAATTTGGAGTGAAAATTTGGTAGGTTTTATTTCTTTGAGCCCTAGCTTCATAAAGACACTCATAAGAATGATATTTTTTACCTTTTCTTATTTCACACAATGATATCTCAAAATTGCATGTCCTTATAGTGCAAGGAATATAGAAACTTCTAGGGTATTTCATTTTTAGAGGAATCTTTCACTAGAGAACTGTAGAGAATTCTTCATTTAGGGAGATTATCGTAATTCTTCCATCTTCCCTTTACATTAAATAAACTATTTATATAATCTTTCATAAGGTGGTACTTGAGAAATTTCTTTAGTAAAATGAATGTTGATGTGCTATTTTTTAAATAGTTTAAGTATTCTTTATATTATACCTCCTTCATCTCTTGTTTCATCCTTTCATAAAATAGGATAGATGAATTTTATGGTGTATTTTAAACATTTACATTTTCCTTTTAATGCATTCCCTGCACAAGATATTTTATAGTTGACACTATCTCTTATATTCTCTCGTGATTATATTTTTTGGATTCTTATAACAGATTTTTAACATATTCGGATGGCTGCTGAAGGTCAAATATATTTTAACTTATATTAATTATATCTTTATCATCCTCCCTCAGATGAGATTTAGTATTACCATGAAAATTACCTCTTAAATGATCAGATAATGTTCTAGAGATCCACCCCATTTGATGCTCCATGTTGCATAGTGAATCCTTGTGGATTTTAATTTCAAGTTCTTAGGTTTTCATCTTTTGATCTTATTTAGAAATGAATCTAGTGATTAGGTTTTCAATAATAGATTGAAGAAGTTAGGCTTGTTGTGGTGGTCTTAGCAGAGCTAATTGATACTATTGTTGTTGAGTTGATGAAAATTGTTGAGATATAGGAAAATGTTGTTAAAATTGTTGATATTCTCAAGGATTATTACAATTTGGGGGATACCTAGTGGCCCCTGATTCATTGGAGGAAAAAGTTCACTCCTTTACTAAAAATACCCTTATCTATGTTGTTTCTGATGCTGATCCTATATATTCTAAATGTTTTTTATATTTTTGGGGCTAATGGTTTTTTTATAATAATTGACATAATTAAAATCTTGGAATTATGGTTACTTAATTCCTTACCTTCAGTCATGGTATGGGTTACTAACTTCACACATTTCACATGGCCCAATTTACCTAACTAGAGTAGGTGGGGGTGGAGGTGTAGTGGGCAGCTTAAATGACTCATGTTTCTTATTTATGGCCTCAACATGGGCTACCAGGGAGGTAATCTCCTCCCCTTGGTGGATACCATTACAAGGTGTTAATCTATCACTTTTACACATAATATAATTATGAGAAAAAATCAACTAGAGTGTCTTATACCACTTTAGGAATCTTAATAATGAGTCCTCCATCAAAAGAGGTGTCTACCACAGTATGGGTGGTCAGCTGGAGTCCCTAATAGAACATCTGAAATTAAATCCACAAATTAAGTATGTGATGTATAATTTTTAGGTTTATCTCCTTAAACTGATCCCATGCCTCCAAAAATGATTATCCATCTTCCAGGGTGAATTTTATAATGTCATTTCAGATCAGCCATGTCTGTATCAGAGGGAAGTACTTGTCTAGGTCAAGATCTTCCCAATCTATGATTGACTCACATGCTTGGATTTTCATCCAATACTTGGCTAGTTGCATGTGTAGAACTAGAAGATAGTAATTCTAATTACATCTAATAGAATTCCCCAATTATAAAAGGTATTTCAAATCTCTAAGAAATTAGAAATGCTCTCTTGTGTGCCTTCATCTTGAATCCCACTAAATTTACCCATTTTTATGATGTTTTGAATGACTCAAGGAATGATTTTTAATGTGTTCATTATAATGGGAGGGTACACAATTGGGAACAATAACACTTATGGACAGAAAGATAGATTGTACAATAGTTTTATCCTTAAGCACATGATGATATCCTTGATTTAAAGGTGGAACATATAGTATATTTTGCTGGTTGGGCTAAGTAGGATTACTATGAATATAAATTATGAAGGTGAAATATGTAGTTAAAGGATGAACAATCTCAGGATCAAATAGTAGTTTTACTTGACCCTAAAGTAACATTGAATGAGTAAGAGGTCCCTAATTAATTCACTATCTTGGTGTCATAATATGCATGTTCTAGTCTGTGATTAGAAAATTATAAATGAAAATGAGAAATGGTAATGAATAAAGGGAGAATGGGTGATGTAATGCAAAGTTTGTTCTAGAGGATGCTATTTCTAGGAAATAGTGGTCCTTGAAAATGGAATACAAATTTCATGCTCCTGTATGTATCTTTGAATTCATGTGGGTGTTGACCAAATTAAGAATTTTTGGTCCCAAACAACACTCACAACAATGGAGTGGCCAAGAGGTAGTGTGGGGTCAAACCCAACATGATCATTGGTAAGTAAGAAACCATTCAAACAAAACTCTTTGAAAGGATTTATCAAATTTAGTTTTACTGATTAGTATTTTCTAAAACTAGGTAGTTTGGATTTAATTTAGATAATTAATAAGGGATTCGAGATAATTTTAGGGATCCTGGTAGAAGATAATCCCAATTTTAACATGGAATAGTCCTACGACTTAGGCTGAAAAGTAGTGCAAGGTTCACCAATTGGGTTTGGTCGAACCAATTGGATTTACCAATATTATATATATCTCTTAGTTTTGGTATGACTGACAACCTATATGAATTATTCTTAGCTTCTATATATAATGAATCACAGACTAATGGTCGCAGAATGATCAATTCCAGTTAAGCCATGTTTATTCAATTGCACCTCCCATTGTTAAGGTGGTGAAAGAAAATATGATGAACATTTTGTAACCAAATTACTATCCATTGGGTTACTAAGTATTAACTCATGGATTCATTAAGCTCTTAAACACCCCTTTTCTTGACCCCTAACCCTAAGAGGATTAGTCGTAGATGATAGTATTAATCAAAAGAAATGGAATATGAAACATGATAAGAATAATCATGAAATGATATAGAAATAGGACGTCCATAATTAAAAAAAAGCGAACCAAGATTAAACAATAAAAATAATTGTAAATCCAATAAAAAACTTACTCATAATGAAGAAAAAATGAATGAATGACATGTGTTGAGGAATAAAAACAAACAATAGAAAAAATAATCATAAAAAAGTGTAATATCAAAATATAAAGAAAATATGTAGGATGGTTCATTAAATAAATTGATTCAACCAAAAATTGAATGTAATGAATTAAAATAGAGTTTGGATGAGAAATAATTGAAAATGAAGAAAAAAATGAGAGAGATAATAGGTATATGTACTATAGAGCATGATAGAGGTGTTGGAAAATAGATTAACTCAAAATGCACTAGTTTTTTAAATCCTTCACATTGTGTATTGGATTCAAGTGGATTTTTCCTAATATCTACTCAATGTGTATTATAGTTTCACATCGTTTATTTGAGATACACATTATCCTCTAAAAAATATTCTGTTATCTTTGAATGCATTGGATCTAGAACTCTCCATATCATAAAAAACTCTTTATCCTATGTGTTTGATTAACTTATAATGGGAATCAAATATTGAAATCTACATGATATGTAATGTATGTACACATCATGTATGAGCTTCACATTATGTAAGGTCTTCATGGGTGGATTTTTTGTTCAGAAGGCATTTTATGAATAAAAAATACACATTGTGTATGATGTATAGAACATATAAATCCAGTTTTCCCCACTTCTCAATATTTCACATTTTGTGTAAAAAATTACTATTTTCTTTGAAAAAACAAAAACCCACTGAATTATAGAATAAAACATGAAAAATATATAGAAAAATGTATCTTATAGGTATATATAAATTCATCTTATTAGTCCTCTTAATGAAGACATGAAAGGATTTACATTATTTTAATGACCTAAGAAAGGTAACTTCATTATATTTTAGGTAAAACTTTCTTAGATTATTTATGGTATTATGGATAACCCATTTATAACAAAAAACATTAGAGAATCCAACTTTATAAATTTTTCCTTTTTAATTTTTATATAGAGTTTTTCCAATGATGTGTCTTATGAGACCAATATTAAGCCTATAGTAATGGGTATTAACAGCCTCAATCCAAAATTATTGAGGAAGGTTATATTCATTCAATAGAGTCCTATAATTTCCTTAAGGGTTACAATTTCATTTTTGACAACCTTATTTGGTTTAGGTGTCCCAGGAGAAGGGAAAGAATGATGATATCCCTCATAATAAACAAACTCATCAAATTATTTGTTATAAAATTGTCTATGATGGTCACTTATAAAGGAAAAACTTCTGTATCATTTTTTAATTTTTTATTTCCATGAAAAGTTGATAAATAAATCACAATCTTCATTTTTACAAGCTAAGAAGGAAACCCATGTAAATCTAGAATAATCATCGATAATCACAAAGATGTAATATTTACCTTGGATACTAGAAACATATGTTTGTAAAAATTGGTCAAGGTGGACTAGATGTATGGGTTTAGAAGAATAAACAAACGGTTGAATTTTATAGAATATTTTTGTTTCATTAAATGTTTGTAATGTTCTATGTAAATTATCTCTAAAATAAAAATTTTCTAAATCTAATAGTGGTCTATTATGGTTGATATTTACTAGATAGTTAATGTTACAATGACTTAGGAAATGATTCTAAATCCATGATTCATTATTTAATACTCTTAAACACTTAACATTTTTAGTTACAAGATATTTTAAATCTATAATATAAACATTTAGAAATTGAGAAGTGGTAAATAAAAGATTACCTTTAAAATTAAAAAATCTAAAAAAAAATAATATTTAGAAGTGATTTTAATACCGCTATCACATAATTGACTAATAAATTAAAAAATATTAATAATGGTCAAAAAAATAATACATTTATTATTAATGGATATTTATGAAAAGTGATCATAAATATACTAGTAATTTCTTCTTTTGAATCATCACAAAATTTACATGTCCTCCATCAATGTTTTTGAGATGGATGTATTCGGATGGATCACCACACATGTTCCTCAGTCACCCACTATCCATTTACCACGTAGATTCTCAATTTCTTCTCTTGATACACTTTACATTTAGAATATTTAGAGACTAATTATTTTGATACCCATTAATTGGGTACACTTATGTTATATAATAATGTATTTGGAATACATTTTTTTATAAAAATATTTTTTATTAGATTTATAAGATAAAATATGAATTCTCTTTGGTCTAACATATATTTCATTTTAAAATTGTATTAAAAAAGATGAAAACATTTCATAAAATAATTAAAAAAATTATTTTGTAAAGTTCCTCTTATAAATGTAAAATATTTATTATTTTTTAGAATACTATATTGTTTTTCAAAACCAATCATGGAATTACTTTTAACAAAACATTGAGATCCGAATTTTTTTTCCTGGTTTATTCACCCTTGGTGAAATTAGATAGAGTAATTTTAGGTTCTCTAATTTGAAATTCCTAATTCATATATTTTTGTTATTATTTTAGTTTTAAAAACTAATCTTTTTATTTTAAAAGTTGATCTTTTTTAAAAATAACTAGAAGGTAATTTTTTTAATGTCTTTAAATTTTTAAACATGTTCACAAAAACCATATTGAATTCAATATCCTACATAAAGAAGATCGTCATAACATAAATACGAGGTTGATGAAGTAGAATATTTTGAGATAGAACAGGAAAAATGTATTTTATTAAAAACCTTGACAATAGATATGTAATGTCCTGACCTAGATTACACCCAAACAGGTTGCTAGACCGGTCACCACATGACATCAAGCACATCTCCCAGAATTCCAGAGGCTGATGAATAACAGCGGCAGATTAGGGTGTGTCAGGGGGGAGAATATTCTATCATATATCATAGCATGTAGTGTGATAAAAAATATATAATAGATATCAGAACCCTATACAAGAAAATATAATAGGATAAGAATAATATAAAATTTTGATAAAATATAGCCAACACCAAATCAAATCAAGCATGTATGAAAAATGATGCAACAAGTATAAAAAGTATAGATTAATATAAGCAGTATGTTGTAATAAAAGAAAAACTAGAAAACAACTAACTCCACTAGCATCTTGAAATCTAGCTCAGTCTTATGCTCCTAACTCCCAGGTACATGCAAGAACACAAGCAATCAACTTAGGTACTACAAATAGAAGGACTACTCAAGTACTATAGTGAAATGAAATCCTGAGTAGGGTGTGAGACATAAATCTCAGTAGTCCAGAACCACCGGTGTCTAGATTAATTCATATATTGCAATAAAAATTGAGATAATGAGCCATTAATAGTAAGAACATATAAATAAAAAATAAAATAACCAAACCTTGGTCTGAGTTCCTAAATGATACCCCATACCATACCACCTACTTACGCCTAAGATACCTATCTAGAATTTTGGTACATATGTAAGTCATAATAAATATACCATGTGCTAATGTAAACAAAACAACTAACAAAAAAAATGCCCCAAATCATGTTCTCTAACATAGGGGATCATATCCATGTCAATACAAGAGCATGAAAAAGTATAAGAAATAAGTATAAATAAATAGCACAATGGGATCATGATAATAATAAATTAAGAATCTCATAAGAGAAAACAACAAATCATTCAATTCCATCAAACCAGTTGTGGAGTCCCTTGACCATCCAAGGTGATCTATAAGAATCCCATGTATCACAAAGGGAACATATGATAATCCAATACCACTGAGTCCATTCAAGTTGATCCAAATGGAGTCCCTTATATCACTACGAGGCATGGTAACTTCTGATTTCGTCATATGTATCTCACATAGGAGACATAGTATCAGTAAATTAATGGCACATTCATATAACCAAAACGTCCATCCATGGCCCTAGGTAATTAGTATCACTTAGAAGTATAATAAACTACTCAAGAAGCCCTTACCCGAAAAGACAAATCATCACCCTTAGAGTATTGTGGTATGCCAAAACAAGCATGGGAGTCCATCCATGAATCATTAACATGGAACCCATGATCTATCAAATATTGTTTCCAATTGACCCTTATCATGAAGGGCATATATCACAAGTAAATACTTATAATTGCAATCCATTTAAACCATATCCTCATGCCAAAAGCTGTGAAGTTATAAAATCTATTCAAATAATTCAAACATAATGGCACAATTTATATGAAATGGAATGCTGATCAAATTATTACAAGGAATTATCGAGATACATTAATTATAATGAATAAGTTTCAAGAAATGAAATAAAACCATTGGCACATGGAATTAACAGGCCTCTAAAAATATATCATTAATTAAATCTCAATAAAATAAGATAAAAATCTTGTATGAGCATATAATTCAATAATCAAAATGGTTGTATTCATTTAATTTTTAAAAAAATACAATTGAAATATGGAATTTTATAAAGTAGAAGTAGAAGGCATGGTTTAACAATCCTATCTTTGTCAAGACCATTTGATTCATCCATTTAAAATAGGTGACCAACATGTGAAATCCATTTCATTAAATTAAACCTAGTTAATTTAATTAAGACATGGAAAACTAATTTATAAGGTTATATGAGCACTTAGAAGGTGTCATTGGAAGAAGAGAAATTTCTAACATATTCAATTCCCATTTATAAGGAAATACAAAGACATAATGGCATAAAACTTCATTAAAACCTATAAATGAGATCATAAGGCTCCATATGTTCATTAGAATGTGTCAAGTTCAATACAAGAAGTATAATGCTATAATCTAGATTTAGCCACCCTACAAAACCCATTAACCAATTCTTTCACTTTTCTTATTCATGGAAAAATCATTTGTAAGACTCAAAGGGTAAAATGAAAAGTGTTATGGTCAAGTAATACACCCACTCATGAAAATTTCATTTAAAATAATTAGGAATAATCCTACCCATTCTATGTCATTTAAACTAACTGAACATGAAAATTCCCTTCATATTATTCAAAGGGGGAAAATACAACTTTTCAAAAAAAAAACCACCAACAAGAGGAATATGTAAAACTAAAACCAAATATAAGAATTACATAAATAACTATCACAAAATTTTGGTTTAGAGTGATTCACACCTCTTTTGGTGGGTTTTTATTAGAAAAACATGAGACTTCTCTGCAAAAAATTCCATTATCATATTTAAAGTTTCATTCAATTTTTTTAATGAAGCATTTAATCTAAAAACCAACTACCTTAATTAAAATCTTTAAATGGTGTTATGTAATTAATTAATGTGTTCTTAAAATTTTAGGGTAAGGAAAGTGATCCAACCCCTCAAGATTTAAACTAAGAAGAACACTCAACACTTGACTGTTTTATCAACGACCACCCAAAGCCTCTCCACACTTGCACGCACATACATTCCTATATATATACCCCATACTACAATTTACATATTCTCCTTTATATGTGGGAATATGAATAGGGATGATATATATATATATATTTGTATATACATACCTATATATGCAATTGAATTCCTTTAAAGATGATCAAAACCGACTACAAAATAATCACGGACTCAAAAACACCAAATGAACACAAATTTAATTGGGAAAAAAGAAGTAGAAGATGAAAACCATAACAAAAGGTTACAAAAATGAACCAAAACAAACCAATATTATTCTATGTTAGATGAAGATGTCACAATACATAGGAAGGGGTCCCTGGATACCCTACCTATACCCTAACATCAAATAAAAATACCAAAAATAAAATTACCCCAAACCCTAGGTTTAGATGAACCTGAACGAGTGATGGGAAGACCAAAAATATGAAGGGATAAGAGGAAACAAAGACTCTACCTTGATATATTAGAGATAATTATAAGGAAATCGAGATAAAATCACCACTCGATGGAGGAGTTGAGGAGGGAGGGGTGTGCACCAAAGGGGATTCTTCTGAGGTGGCATCTTGTGAGTAGAATGGTAAGGGGAGTGGGATCGCATGAGTATGAATTGGGAGACACCCTTTGGATCTTCCTGTAAAAAAATAATCCTAATAATAATAATAATAATAATAATAATAATAATGATAAAATAATAATAATAATAATAATAACAACGACAAAGATGATGATGATAATAATAATAATAATATTATTATTACAATCATTAGAATATTTATTTTATGATTTATTAAATTTTCATTTAACCTCAATTAATTTATTTTTATTTAAATTTTAATTTATTTATAAGAAAAAAGAACATAGTCATGTTCCAAATATTACCATTATGTTCCGAATCATGATTTTTAATAAGGCTCATCCAGTAAAAAAATTCAAATTCACAAGGAATTTTTTTCATTCAATTCAAAACATGGGACATTACAACTTCCCAAACATAGAACTTCTCATCCCCAATATTGCTTTGGTAACAACAAACACTTCACCTGACCTATAATGGTTGTAATGTTTCATTCAAATGGGTGTGTTTCATATCCAAATGCCCAACTCAACATCAAGAATTAATAAATCATATGGAACATAAGCCATTCCAACTTGATCCAATGCTCAATTATGCAACCAATACACCGAAACATAGCTTACATGAGCTCATTAATATAGATACACAATCATGTTGTCATATCTTTAAACATATAGTTGAAGGTGCTGCCCACCTTAGGTCTTTAACAACATAAGGGCCAATTAAATTCCACAATACCGCCACCATCATAATTTCCATAAAAAAACATGACTCTAATCATTTTAATAATTCTCCTAGAATTATTTCATTAAAAATGGATGGCCAGATCCCGATCGACCAAATAAAAACTGTTTATGTAGGCTTTCTTCAAAAGACATAGCCGAACCTTAAACCATACTCAACTTCTCTTGGAAATGTTATTTAAAACAGTTCTATAAAACCTTTCACATTTAATAAGAAAAGAGTGAGTCGAGCTTCCAATGACTGAACCTTCCCAAGACAGTCACCTTATATGGACAATTCTTTTCAAATGAAAGGATTTTCCTTTCTCCAAGTCATCCTAAACTCAATAAAAGCACAATAATTGAAGCTCGTAAATGGATTCTAATGTTGTTACTTGATTAAACCATCACATGTCCATTTAAACTATCATGACACCACATAAAAATGGTGAAATCTAGATCCATCACACTCAAATCATCACCATTAAATAATTAACTTTGAGCCTATCAAGAAGACTTAGGTAACATCATATTCATATTATTAGAGTACAATGTAATATTACAAGTTATTCCACACTCTATAATTATAAGTGAGATGTAGAATCAAGGCCACAATGTCCACATCAAAACATTGAATAAGGATAAAGTGGTATCTTCATGGTGGTCGATTCAAAGGTAATGAAAAGAGTCTGTGAGTCTGACCAAGGTGTTCCAACAAGGGAACCCATGAGTATCTCAGGACGACCAAGACTCGACAAGAACTATGCATCCAACATGAAACCATGGTGAAAACTCCCTAAAAAGGAAAACATATCTTTAATGATTTATCATGACACATGACCAATTCTCTCTAAATGCATATAGGATGACGTCATGGTAAGAGAAAAGATCATTTCTAATCATATTTCACTAAGATGATTGAAACAATATCCAGTAAATCATACCAGATAATTGGAAAATGAAGAACAGTCGAACCACCACTCGTCGAATACTTTAAATGGGAGCTCAATTTTCCCCACCAACGCAATGCCATTAACCTATCACAATGTTGTTACATCCAGAGGCATTATTTGATCACTCAAGCTTACAAACAAAATTTTAACTACAATAAATATCATTTTTAATGTTTTGCGTACACAATCGACCACATGAATATTATGTTGCAATGAAATAACTAGAACAATTTAAAACTTCATCAGCCACAAGGGAAATTATGAAAAAACAACATCTTTGAATGGTCCTGACGATTGTGTTACTTATAATGTTAAGAACATGTTCAATACAAACTGACATGAAAATCCCCACCTTAGGAGTGCCCAAGTTGTAGAAATAACAGAGGTAGAGAAGCCACTGATAAGAGTGCTAGATCCAGTTCTCAATATAAATGAACATGTGTTTCTCTTATGAGTCACACTCAAAAATGCCAAGGCATTCGACAAGGGAAAAAAACTGAACTGACCGGTATGTCGAAACAACTGAGTCTCAGGAATTTATTCCCAAGAATTGTGACAAACATTTTTTTTAATTCTCAGATCACTCTACTGCAGAGATGATCTGAGACCGTACATATTAGTACAAAGCTCAAGATATCACCGAACTCAACCAAATAACTACCACATTTAGAATATTGACGGGCACTATGTATACCAACACATAGAACACTGAGATTTTAGAATCAAAATGAAACATCATAGATACTACACATAGACTTATTAGCCCTATAAATTCAAGTCTCTGTTGGCATGTATAGAAAAAATGACTCAAATTTTTTCTATTTCATATGACTGGAAAATAGAGAGACGACCTCTTATACCATCCAAAGAGACGATACCAGGTCATGAGGCCTAATAAGAAGCTACACATTCCTAATGAATCTATAACCTACTAAAACCGAGCATTACACGGATCTCATGCTTATAATAAGGGTTAATGATACCATGATCACCTATATGAAAAGGGTGTTATTGAGAAACTAAAAGTCCTACGAGGGACAACAACAACAGAAAGATATGAAACATTAGAAAACTAAATAATATTAAGAAGGCATTTCAATCCCTAAGGGTGCCACCTACTACAGGATATCCCCTCAAGAGAGCAAAATGCATCAACTCATAATAGGGTAATTCTTATGAAAGTCACTGAGCTCAAGATTCGATCATCTATGAGATTTGTTAAAAGAAGAACTATGCAATATGAAAACAATTCTATTTCAAGGATATATATATATATATGGAGAAACATAAACTACCCTTACATGAGGGTTTTCAAAAAAAGGAACCAACTAGGGTTCCATTTACAAGATCATTAAATTATTCACATTTAAAATTTTAACATTTAAATATTCAGAACAAAATATTAAGTACCCATTTTATAACTAAAGCACTAAGAACTTGATTTTCAAATGCAAGGTCAAATAATTAAATACAAGTCTCATAAAACATCATTTTTAAACATTAAACATTTATTAACATCCTTTATTTATTATGGAATTTTCATAAAAAAACCTTTTTAATAGATAAGGTAACCTACAAGGGTCTCTCTAATCCAAACATGGATCTTCCAAAAGAAACACAATGACAATTTCTTTTTTATTGAAATTAAAAACACCCAAATTGATCATCACATAACTTATATGTCCCAAATTAACTACTAAGTTCCAGTCACACATTTTAAAAGGTAACCAATTTATTTTTGATTAGAATTGAAATCCCTATCATTTAAAATCATTTTGTAATATAACATGGTAATAAAATTTAATATGGGTTTCCATTTCTCAATTCATGAAGCACCCATAAACTTCATAAGTTGAAAATTGGATCCCATGTATTGAACCCAAATTCCATTTCAAATTATAACATGCTCATATACAACTGTCCAGTCAAATGGGTGGCCATCTACCAACCTATTAAGCACCCAAACACTTTATTGTTTGGTATTTGGATCCCATTTACCCAAAACCCAAAAATTTAAAATTTTCATATAAGAAGCCTTTAAATTTTAAAAACATCCTTAAAATGTATATATATTATGTTTAATATGTTTTGAATATAGAGGTTACCCTTTCTCGGTAGAAAGGTACCCATGCTCCTTACAATCCAAAATTGGTTCTTGTTCATTCAAAACCATTACCTCATATGACCATGAAAAAACCATATATTAACAAATAAAATCATTCCATTATAAATAGTAAACATAGAAGCATTCTAATAATTATAGAGAAAAATATAATGAAATACATGCTGAATAGGAAAACATCATGGCATACAAAACAAGAATAGAATGATAAGATGTCAGGAAACATGGAATATAAATTAATATGAACGTTATTCAATCAAGAAAGCTAAATAATTAATTAAATAGGCACACTAATAAACACCAATGCATGAAATATCATTAAAATAACACAACTAATAAAAAGGAAAACTAAAAATGCAACTACATGTCATGGAATATTCATAGAATGTGAATTTCTATGTTCTAAATATGATTCATGTGATCATTCATCCTTAAAATACCAAGCCAATGGATAGAATACCATAAATACCATAAATAATTATTATTAGAAAGTAAAAAATTCACTTGACATGAAATCAAATAAATAATAATATTGAACAATATAGATGACAATTCAAAGCCCATGATACTTTGTCATTTCTTGCATGTGGGGTGATCAGTGATAAGAACATATATTTTTTATGCCCCAAAACATTCATAGTCTCCATTATACAATCCCATAATTGTAATAAAAATGAAAAATATACTCCAATAAAACTTTTTAATTTACCAACCGAGGTTACCACCAAACAGTTAGTCGGACCAGTCACCACCTGACCTCAAATGCATCTCCCAGAACGCTGGAGGCTACAAACTAACAATTAGGGACTCATGGGAGATTTTGGGGGAGGCTATGACCACAAAGATAAAATTATGAACTATGATAAACAATAGATAATTGATAGAAGAATCATAAAAAATAAAATAGAACAACGAAAGAATTATATAATATTTTAATAAAATATTTATGATGCCAAATTATTGAAAGAATGAATGAAAGATGATGCTATAAGTATAATAAGTAACAATTACTATATTCGTTAGAATGGAGTAAAGGAACATTTTCTAAAGGAATATCTCCTTGAACATGGTGAGCTGTAGCTTAGTCATGTGATCCTAACTACCAAATAATATAAAAAAACTCAGGAAATCAACCTAATTCCTGAAAAGTAAAGGACATTTCAAGTATCCTAGTGCAATGGAATCTAGAATAGGGTGCGAGACATAAATATCATAATGATGGAACCATTGGTTTATATCCCAAACCATAAATTGAAATTAAAATTAAGATTGAGATTCAATTATTGTAAGAATATAGAAATAAAAAAAAAGGACATCACCTTTGTCAGGGATGTTAAACAGACACTCCAACCATACAAATTACTTCGTCCTACAATAGGAATCAAAAATAGGTGTCTGTAAAAGCCATAATACATATTACATGTCTCAATGTAAACAAGACATCTAAAAAAATAATTCCTTCAGGCTTGTGCTCTGTCTTGGGGCCTAATATCCGTATCAACACATGAGAAAGAAAAAGTATAATAAAGAAGAATCAAGAATAAAAAAATGGTCTCATTACAATAATAAAAGATGCATCTCATAAGAGAAGACAATAAAATCATTCAAATCCTTTAAACTAGTGGTGGAGTCCCGTGCACATCCAAGGTGATCTAAAATAATCCCATGTATCACAATAGGAACCTCTGATAATCCAATACCACCCAGTCCATACAAGACAAACCAAATAGAGTCCCCTGTATCACTAAGAGGTATGATAACTTCTGATTCTATACCATGTTTCTCACATAATGGACCGAGTACCACCCAAGGCATTATGTAGCGATCCTAAAAATATGTCCATCCATGGTTACTACCCTAGGGAACTTTTATCACTCAAGAGAATAATAAAATTCCTTAGAATACCTTACCTAGAATTCCAAAACATCACCCTCGGCACATCATGGTATAACCACCCAAACATGGGATTCAATCCATGAATCCTTAATATGGAATCCATGATCTCTCCCAACCCATTTCCAAGAGAGCCATATAAATCAAGGCATATATCACAAGGAATGATCTTAGAATTTAAATCCATTTAAATAGTATCCTCATGCCAAAATCTATCAGCCTATAAAAGATATTCAAAAAATCCAATCAAAATAGAAGAATTTAAATGGCATGTCATGATAATCAAAGGACAACAGGGAATAAGTGAGAGACATTAATTACATGGAATAATATTTAAGAAATGGAATGAAACCATTGTCACATGGAATTAACATGTATAAAACCAAATGTAATTAATGACATCTCAATAAAACAAGATAAAAAGGTTTTTTTGGAAAACTATTCAACAAATGGCATGGTCATAATCCATTCATTTTTGATGAAATACAATTTACATAAAGCGTTTTATAAATTATAAGTAGATGGAATAGTTCACCCATACTTTATTTGTAGAGGCCATTTGATTCATCCATTTAGTTGAGGAAACCATCATGTAAAATATATTTCTTTAATTGAATCTGATCAATTTATTTAAAACATTGAAAATATATTTATAAGGTCCATTGAGCACGTAGAAGGTGTCCTTGGAAAAAGAAAAATTTCCTACATTGTATATTCGAAATTATAAGGAACAAAAAACCATCAAGGAATCAAATTTAATTAAAACATGGCCAAGGGATAATAAGGAACCATATTATCCTTATAAAGTGTCGTGGTCAATACATTAAGGATGAATATATAATCTAGATTAAACCACCATACACAACCTATTTACTAATTCATTCACAATACCTAAACATGGAAAATTAATTTGTAAGACTCAATGGGTCAAATGGATTGTGTCATGGTCAAGGCATACACATACTTAGGAAATTCCATTTAAAATAGTTGGGCATAAGCCTACCCAAGATATTTCATTTAAACTAATCAAACATGATAATTATGTTCATATTATTCAAAGGGGGCCAAAGATAAATTTCCACAAATGAAGAACCAATAAGAGCTATATAGAAAACAAAAAAAATCTAAGAATAATATAAATAACTATAAATAATGTTTGGTTAGAAATAAACACACCATAGTTGGAGGGGTTTTATTATAAAATCATGATATTTCCCTTCAAACAATTCATTTATCATATTTTACATTTTATTCAAATTTTCAAAGGAATAGTTTAAACTAAAAGTAAACTATATTAATTAAAATTTAAGAACATTGTGATATGAAATTAATCAATTCATTCTCAAAATAAAAGTGAAAGGAAATAGTTCCTACCTGAAGAAGTAAACCAAGACGAACACTCAACACTTGAATAGTTTTATTTTCGACCACCCAAAATTGCTCCACACTTGCACGCACATAAATTCCTATATATATATACCCCGTAATAAAATGTACATATTCATCTCTTGATGAGGTTATATGCACAATGAAGATATATATATATATATACACACACACATACCAATGTAAGTGAGTGAATTCCATTAAATATGATCATAGCTGACTACAAAATATACACGGGACTCAAAATCTCAGATTTAATTGATCAAAAAGAGGCATTGGATGAAAATTTTAACCGAAAGTGATTTTGGTGAACTAAGAAAAACCAATACACTTATTATTCAGTATCAAATACTGGAATAGGCCCTAAAGGGTCCCAAGAGACCCTTCACATACCTTAACATCAATGGAAAACACCAAAAATAGGATTACCCCAAACCTTAGGTTCAGATTCACCTTACCAGGTGATGGGGAGAAAACAATCGTCCAAAAAATGGGATAACAGGAAGAAGAGAATCTACATTGATGGATTATAGAGAATCATGAAAAAATCGGGTTGAAATCACCACTCGATGGAGGAGCCAAAGAGGGAGTTTTGTGCGCCATGGTGGTTTGGCTGAGGATTTGTCGCATGAGTAGGAGGGTAAGGGGATGGGGTTCATACAAGTATAAAGGGGGAGACCCCCCTTTGATTCTTCCTTAAACCATTAATAATATTAATAATAACACTAGCAATAGAAATGATAATAATAATAATAATAATAACAACAAAAATGATGATGATGATGATAATAATAATAATATAATTATTATTAATATCATAATTATTATTATTATCATCATTAAAATATTTTATTTTTATTTTTATTTTTATTTAAATTTAAATTTATTTTATTCATTTTTATTTTTATTTTTATTTAATGAATTTAATTTATTTATAAAAAAACTTCAAAGTGTACTAACTCTCGAAATTATGTTCTGAATCCTAGTTTTAAAAATATCCCCTCTTGTAATAAAAAAAATCAAATTCCACTAGATTTTTTTTCATCTGGTTCAAAATGCAGGACATTAAAGGACATGAGGCCATTATGAATTTAATTTCTTGATTCATATATTGGAAATCAATCCTTATTAGAATTCTATGTTGAAACATTTATATATTTCTTAACATGCTTATTATATTTAGGATTTTCATTCAAGATACTATCTTTCTTGATTTAGCCCTTATTTTTTCAATTAAATCAAGTAACTTCCATTTGTTTTTTTATATTTTAGAATAATTTATTAGATTTGTTATTAATCTACATTCTCACTTGATTAGAAATATGAGAAATATGAATTTCTCTTTCAAATGCACCATTATTGATTTCTTTAGAAGTGATTGTTTTTATATTTCATTAGACCTCCTTTTCCTCATTTTCAGCTTGTATTTTCATCATTCTATCAAATATCTTCAAAGATATGTTGAGAACCTCAACCACCATATTCATTATGACTTTAGATTCCCTGATTATGGTGACTTTGGGTTCCCAATTCCTTAGTAAAATATTATGGATTTTTTTAACTAACATTTCTACAGAAATAGAATAAAAAATCTCTTTCATCAATTAAAAGTATAACAAACCACGTAAACATTTTAGTGATATATTAAATATTATTCATAGAAAATATCTGAAAGTATTATATAAAAATTTATAATCTTTTATATTTGAAATTGGTTTGATACATCATGTGTTACTTATATGATTTTACATATTTTATAATTCATTTTTAGATAGAAATTATATTGACTTAATTTTTTATAAACCAAAATGCAAGTAATTCATAGAATTATCATCTAAATCAAAAGAATAAATTTCATCAGATTTCATTTCTCTTATTTTTTTGTAGTGCGAATAAAAACATGCATAATTTTATTTCACGTAGGATGAATAATTGATCTAGGAAATGTATAAATATGAGTTTTCAAATGGAAATAATTATTACAAAAAATTGGGAGCATGAACTATAGAGTGTCCTTATAAAGAGCCAAGGTTTTTTGAAAATTATATTTTTGAAAAGAACTTTTCTTGAAAAAATTGTTAAATATTTTGGAAAAAAAATTAATATTAGAAATAATTTGAATATAAGTTAATAAAGAAATTAAAAACTCGTTTTTTTATGAAATTTAGGTTGGATTAGGGTCAAATGGAAATAAGAGGGTGAATTTCCATTTAATTTTTTTTGGAAATGAAAAAAATATAAAAGACTAAAAACAGGTTTGGAAAATATTGAGGAAATTAATTTTTTATGATTTAAAAGATATAAACAAATTATTGTTTAAATAACAATGATATAATAATATATTTTTATAAAATAGAAATAATAAATGATAGAGTTATTCATAATTTTTACAATTAAGTGTATTTAATTATTTAATAATTGATTAATTAAATAAACTAATGATATTAAAAAACTAGAGAAAGTAAATAATCCACACACTTTTGTAAGGATGCCCAGAAATATCTCAAGAATATCCCATATGTCAACCACCTAAATGGATTGAGGATTTAATGTATTAGTCCCTTTAGTTTATGGTAGTTAATATAACAAAACCCCCATGATTTTTATATTGTAGAAAGGACGAATAATTATAATCAACACTACGTTTTTAATAGGTATAACTACAAAACTCAAAAGAATATGAAGAATAACAAGGTGAAAATGAAAAAAATAAAATGAGTGAGAAAAGTTTTACAACAACAACACACTATATATTATAGAAGAAAGAACTTGGTAAAATAGATAGTTTAAGATTAATTTGGTGATTGTGAAACATTGTTGTTAGTGAGAATGGATGAGAAGGTAAGCTACCAAGTCCCCCATGAGGTCTATATATAGCTTCAAAAAGATTCAAGAACATTTTAACTTTGTGTAATTAAGATGAATAAAATGACATTAATGGTATTTTGAAATTAATAAATTTTAACTTGGAACTATTGTCTTAATTTGACAGAATACCTGATAGGCTCTATCAGGAAGCTGGTAGACCACATGGAACTCCATATCACTATCTTGTTCCACCTGGTTGTCTGTGATCATCCATTGGCTAGTCAATTGACATATAAAGAATACATAAATTCTTAAAAACATCATGGGAAAGATGATGCTCATACACTGAGTAGCCAGTGGATATCTAATGCTCTAGGAGATTTCTTCCTTACACAATGGTTGGTCGGTAGCAATGTACCAGCTAGCTGATGCTGCATGTTGGTTTCCAAACACCTCGTTGGGATCCAAGATTCCTTCTTTCTCATTTAAAGGCTATGGAACTTTACTTCAAGAGTTCCATAAGAAAATCTTGATTTCACCATGGAGCACCCAAGGCACTCAAATGACTCTTATGTGTTTTCATTATGTTTTTAAACGTACATTACATAGATGAAATAACTAGTCACTTTAAAGATTGTTTTGGATCATTAAAACTATACTTGGTGAGTAACACAACCTAAATTAATATATATTAATATGAATTAATATTATTTACTCTCACATTCGTAATAATTAGTATAATTTACTATAAATTGATTTAATTAAGCATTAATTAATGTAAATTACTATAAATTAGTATTAATTCCTCACAAATTAGTATAAAAAAGTATAATTTACTTTAAATAGATAAAATTTAATTAAAATTAATATAAATTATAATAAACTTATAATAAGTATTATAAATTCAAAAATAATGATTATAAATTAATTAAAATATGTATAATTTAATATATATTAGTAAAATTGAGTGTAAATTAAAAATAATTAAAATTTATTACTATAAATTAAAAATAATTGATATACATTCAAATAAAATAGTATAAATTAAGAAAAATATTATTTTTTTCAATTTAAATTAGAATAAATTAATATAATATACTATAAGTTGTTATAAATTAGTTAATATTATACACATGTTGCATTAGTATTCTATGTATGCATCCCTTTTTATGAAACATCATCCTCCTTCACTCACATGATAGGAAAATATAACCCCCCCCAAATCATATTTTAGAATTTATAAACAGGTAATAATATTTATAATGAAAATTTTAATATAATATATTATAAAAAAATAATTAATTTTCCATTTAGTGGAAACAAGTTGGGTAATATATTTTCTATAATAAATTAATTATTGCAAATTTTTTAAAAACCTTTGGAAAATTGAAATAGACAGTATCATTTATTGCATAATCATGATTGAATAAATCATCATAGAAATATAAATTTTTTAGTATAAATATTAGCAACATGGAGGTTTTGGTAGCACTTATATCATTCACATATCCATATTTAAAATTTATTATATGGGAAAATTACGTACTCATTTAAAAAGTGTGGTCTCAGACGATATGAGAGGTTTGATAATATTTGGGTTTATCTCATGCATTTTGATTTTCAAAATGATTATTTCTTTTGGTGAATCATGGTCAATGTATTTCATAATGAATAAAAAATATTTTTTATGGAAAATAATAAAAATTTAAATATTAGTAAATGATGTTGCTGGACCATATTATTGTGATATATAAATTCAAAGTGTTAATTCTAATTCTAAATTAGAACCACTTCGAATTTATTATTTCTTAAAATCTATTGGGTATGCCTTATATATGGTCTGAAAAATAGTTTTTTTGATGTTTTTAAAATATTTAAGGATAATAAATTCAATATTAGAATTTAAAAATGTTTCTTTGATAAAATATTTTATTTGGTTAAAGTATTATTTTATTAGAGAAATATATTTCCTAGAAATTTCTAACAAAGAAAAAAATTGGTTCATAATTTAGCTCATAGTTTTCTAAAGATCTATAAATGACTAAATGACTACCTATTATATTTTTCGTGATTATGATCCATTAGCTAATTTTCAAACTATTGGATAGTAGAGGTATAAATAGGGGCAACATGGAACGTAAATAATAATTCATGTTAATTAATTGATGTATAAATACATAAAACATGGACTTTAAAGATTAATTAATTTTAAATAATTGAGGTATTTTTCCAATGACATATAGATTTTAATGTCTATTTATATCTCAGTACATTATTGCATTAACGATATAGAATAAAACCTATGTTTTTTTTTCAAAAAAAATCATAAATCCTCCCTATGATCGTGATTCTGGGAAACACGTTGACCAGGTGTATATGTGTTTTTCCTCAGAACCATATAAGGAATTTTTGGTTGTTTCTAATAAGTGTTTTTGTCTATTTGGTCCTTATGAAAGTCAATATTTTTGTTGTCTTATTTTTATAACATTGTAAATAATACATCATTATATGTTGATGAAGGAACTATATATATATATATTATATTAATAATTATTGGACATCGAAAAATTAATATTGATGCTTATATGAAGCCATTAATTGATGAGTTAATTTTATTGTGGAACGATGGTTTCACAATATATGATATAGTAGCATATCAAAATTTTACACTTAGAGTTTCATTAATGAGGATAATAAATGAATTTCTAGAATATGGTATGTTATCTGGATGGAGTACAATTAGTCAAAAATATTTTTCATACATCATAGTTGATAGTAAAACATTTATTCAGGTCAGTGAAAGAAATCAATGTCTTTTAAAAATCCAAAAAATATTTATTCATAGATATCATCCATTCCGATTGAATCTAAACAATTATAAAAAAGGTTTAATTGAAAGTGAAGAATGTAAACAATGCTATCAAGTACTAAGGTAAACTCATTTGCCTCTTCATTCCCTATTATTATTATTTTTCCAACTGTTAATCAAAAAAGAATAAGTTTTTTTGGTAGAGGTTATAATTGGATATGGAGAATTATTTTTCAAGAGCAACTATATTGGTATTATCTGCTGGTTTGTTACATGTTAGATATAATTAATACTAGGAATGATTTTTTTCATAATATATTTTATTCCATGATAGATATAATGAATATTGAGAATAATTTTTTGGTCATTCAACCATATATATTTCAATGGAACATTAAATATTGAATTTAATATATGAAGATAAATATGGAGGGTGAGTAAAATTTTGATGGATGTACCCATTTGATAGATGTATATAAAAATTAAATAAGAAGGTATATAAAAAGGAATCATTTAAAGGGTTAGTTATTAATGAATACTTTATGGGGATGTTTCAATTTTTTACTGTTGTAATTTTCAATCATGATATACATTAAAATATAATCTAATGGTTTATAATGAGGAAAATGTTGATGATGTCATATACCATTCATTTTTATTATTTAATTAGAATGAGACTTTTTTTCTACTCATCACGAATAATGAATTTCAGATGAAGAACTTCACAAATGTGATACATATATTCTAATCAATTATGAAGAAATGACATGATTTGTAAAGTTATTTTATATTTTACTTATATTTTTTAAAATATATTTTTTAAATTAAATGAATATAAATTATTTTTTAAATTATATAATGATCATATAAAAATAAATTCACACAAATTACCCAATCTATTATTAAATAACACTAACAACATAATTTTTCCAACTCATTTCAATAGTTAGTAATTAACATTGGTTAGGATCGAATATAAGGAATCAATTTTCTTATTTTAAATAATATATATTATTTACTATTTATCTCGAAACATGGAAATGGATTTGATAGTCAATTATATGCACTTAATTATCCACGATTCAAAATTTTCAAATCTTATAATGTGTATGTGATTAATAGATTTCAATTTCATACACTCACATGTGGAAAATAAAAAAATTAAATGAATAGTCATGTTTTTTTGTAATGGATATCATTATAAACAATGTGAAGTTGACTTTTATGGCTTACTTGATGACATAATTAAGTCATTTTATCTATGTTAGAATTATGTAATCATGTTTAAAGGACATTTTTATATTAATCGAGGGATAAATGGTTATCCATGACATTGATTCATTGATATTAAATATAAAATAATTCTTGTAATAAATGAACCATTTTCTTGGAATTTCAATTGCATTAAGTTTAATACGAAAATTACTATGATTCATTGAGATAATTAAATTATTAGTGGAGTGTAATAAAAATAAACCCTCAATAGTTTATTGAAGTTGAATGTGGTGTTGTCAAAGTGAAAAATATTGATATTTTGAAAGAAACATCATCAAATATATTTCAAAATAGAAGAGATAAAAATTTCAATGATTGGACCCCAATGTTAAGGGGTGATGGTATTGATAATTCTGATGATGTAAAAAATGACTTTGTTATTACTTGGTATAAAGAAATTAAAGCTCATATAATAATTGATGATATTGAAGAAGAATGTGAAGAAATTAAATTTGATGAAAATGAAGAATGAAGAATTATTTATTTTTAATGTATATATTTTCTATCTTCTATATTTGTAATAATATTTATTTTCATATAAATCCATTTTCACCTAGTTACATTAAAAAAAGGTTCTATAATGTTAATTTTTTTATATATTTTTATAAATAATTGAATTTGATATAAAATTTATTATATGTTTCATATCATTGGATACAACTATGATCAAACGATTCATATATTTAATGAGGATGTACAACCTAGAGACGAGCCTCTAGATTCATCAGTTGAGGGTGTTGACATATCAGCAGCCACTAGGAGGGGTCATGGCCTTGCATGGTTGATCATTCAAGATATTTTTCAAATAAAACATCCATCTCCTAACATTGATCCACATCAGAGTAAGTGAGATTAAATTTGAATTTCATTTACTTTTCATTTAATTTAATTAATATAGTATTTATTCTTTTAATTTTCCTAATTTTCTTACTTTTTATAACTATCTATTAGTCAAGGTAGTTCTTTTTTGAATAAATTTTTCTCTCCTCTATGGGTTTCATTGGATCAGGTTCCAACCAAGTTACATCATTGTATGTTAGAGAACATATTGGTACATAAAAATATTTTTTTTTTAAATTTATGTAATTTATAATTTATTATATTGTTAAATATTCATAGGGTTTATATTGTCTTGTTCGGGGGAGCATGAGACCCTCTACTTGGAAATCATGTGAGTCTTTCATGTGTGATTTCTTCCATCATTTTTCATATATCCATCATAAGAGTGCTATGAGGAGAGAATATAAAATTGTATTTTATGATTCTTGTAGGATTATTCAAATGGATTATGTATTTTATCAATCCTAGAAGGAATTGTTCATATGCAACATACGAGATACTTTTTATAGAAGATCTAAATTTGGTCAAAAAATTTGGAGTGACAGGATGTCACAGAAAGTGCCATGATTCATAAATTTAGTAAACATCATCAGCATTTGCTAATTAATGTTATTTAATAGTTATATATGTATTTATTTCAATAATAAATGAATAAGATAAATTTATATAGTCTAGATATGATCTATGAATCATAATGTTTGACGTGTAGAAGTAGATATTCACTGATAGTAGTGTGAGATAGATTATCAGTGATATAAAATGATGTATTATTGTTAATTTTTCATTTTTTTATTTACTTAATCTTTTTAAATCTTCATAATTTATTTTTAGGTGATGGTAGGGTAATAATGAGATAGTGTTTTCCAGCTTGCATGACACTCAGTTCAAGAAAAATGGTGGGGGTAATGCCTTATGTGAGTCAATTTTTGATGATGCGTATTGGATGTTATTGAGAAAGAATGTTATTCAAAATGGTCGAGTGATATATATATGTTCATGATTTACCATGACTATTTACAGAGGAACAGAAGTGATGACATCCTATGGATTAAAGGGAGAAGCAAAAACATCCCCATGATTTTCAAATACAGAGTATAATGCGAGGTTGTGAGCTTAGGATAAGGTTTTACAGAGATTAAACTGAGAGCATAGAGAGTAGTAATGGAAATTGGTGTAGTAATATGAGGATATGATAGAGTATAGGAACCAAAATATGGGTGGATTAGAGATTTAATTCCATCCATCAACAGGTCCAGATCTCTCACGCACTTAGTGACAATATTATTTTATGTTTTTTCTATGTAACATTTTATATAATATATTTTATATAATGATATAATGAATGTTTCTTTTTTTGTTTTTTTAAATTTTTAGTGTATTTTTTAAAACAATTTACAATTATTTTTTTTATGAAATTGGTATTTTTTACCAAATAATCATAGAAAATTTTTTTGGGATGAAATTACAATTCTATTAAAAATACATTGTTATAAAAGATTCATGATTCTGATGTAAAAATATATGATTAAATAATAATTCCACCATAATGAGTATTGAAAAAAATATATCGTGATGGAAATAATATTATTTTTCAAATAGTATCTCAATAATGTTAACTATGACTGTCCATCACAAGTAATAGTATTTGTGATCCTATTTTCTACAAAAAACAATTTATAATGGATATTAATCATAAAAACCCCATCATAAAAAACTGTTTT